>OX401871.1:202500-5002500 GCA_947859175.1 Gandaritis pyraliata | reverse complement strand
TTTGTGAGGCGCCATTTTGATTTGCATCACAGATCGTATAAAACAAAATGGCGGTTCAATTAGCCAATCAAAACACTTTGAACTCTTGTGATGATAGCATCTTCTACAACATTTCAAAGTTTAAGGACCTTTTATGGATAGAAACTCACCAGGTTTTCTTACTTCAGAAATGAAGACTCCTGTTGTACATCTCCTCAGTTGAAAATGATAGTTGTCCATACACCGAATTGCGCGGGAGGTTGCAATTCTATGTGCCAATACCAAAAAGGTATCTAACACTTCTTAAAAGTACTCGTAGTTTATTTAGTCAATCTTTGAGTTTAAAGATTTTATTCTTAGGTGGACCGGTGACGTGTATGAGTACCCAATGCTATGATCTATGTAATGAAGTAACGAAAATTGGTGAGTTTCGATCCATTGAGATTTGAGAGAACATCAAAACAAACCGTCATAGGTAAAATATCATTGGTGTTTTATTGTCGTCTGTATTTTCGTGGTCATTCCTTTATCCGTGTCACCCATAATGTCATCTTTCACACAATCTTATCAACCATTTATTTCATCTACATCCATATCAATTCCTACTTATTTTCGTAGAGCTAGTCTCGTTAGCTGGTCAGTAAAATAGAGAGCCACTAATACATACCTTTCCTAACTGGTTTATCTGTGGCTTCAAGCTTTCACTGACTAAATTATCAAAATTCCAGAGAAAACTTGCGCGCAGCCCAACGCGACCTCCTGTCAATGCGCTTGGCACAGCTGTCAGATGTAAATGACCTGGACTCAGCCGAGATACGGCAGTTGGCTGAAGAGCTTGGCCGGCATATGAGGCAGAAGCGACGTAAGTAATTTTGTGCTGCTACATCTTATCAAAACAAAGACAGTAGCTGACATCCCACTACTATTATAAATGTCAAAGTTTAGATGTTTGGCTGTTTGTTTTTCAATCACGCTGTAACTACTGGTCCGATTTGGATGAAACACGGAATATATTATAGTTCTTAACCTGGATTAACACATAGAGTAAAGTCTCTACCGAAGTGAGAATTAGGCCCCAGACGGAATAAGATAAAAGCTGTATTTAGTTCAATTTCCTGCCCCTTCACTGTTGATGTCCGTAGACTTAAAATTTAATAATTTCACACCAATCCTATTATTGCAATCATTCCTAATCAATGTGTCTAGGTTTCAAAGAGAAGTTCTGTTCAAAAAATACCAGGACTGCGAACAAACGGAATCCTACCCAATTTATTTTTCCTAAAAGTATTATTGTATTTCAGCTGCCCCAAAATTCATCAGTGAACGTAGTATGAAGAAACATTCGCAGATCATTTACCAATCATTGCCAGAAGTGATCCAGAAGAAAGAAGAGGCTAGGAAGGAGAATATAAAAAAGACCAATCTACTGATGGCAAATATTTTTAAGAAGGTAAGTCAGTCACACACACACTGTAACATGCAAACAACACGTACCAACATACATACACATTAATTTTTAAAACGTAAAAAAAAATCTATTTTACTCGAGTTTACAAAAATATTGAACGATAAAACTGAAAAAAGGAGAAGGTGGGAGGAAGCCCAGGAGAGAGAATATTGGAAGTCTTTGGGAAAGACCTTTACCTAGCAGTGGGACGAGATAGGTTAAGGACAAAAAAAAAGATAAAACTAACAATAAAAATCATTTCCAAATGAACAAAGCCATTCAAATGCAAAGTAAAGCTGAATAAACTAACTCGCGTCGGTAAAAAAAAGATACATAAATTATTTCGTCCTTTCAGAATCTCCAAAAGAAAACTCTTCGCGGTTCCGTGGACATCTCAAACTATAGCCCCATAATAAAAATATGACATACCAACAATGTTTCTAGTTGTAATAAAATTGACACGTGTTCAATACTTATTGTTGCGTATTTTTAAGAGGGTTATTTACCTCATGTTTTATTGACTATTTTTGATAAATAAAATATTAAAAAGTTTAAAACTTCTATAATTTGATTACAAAATACATACATGAAACAATACGAACTTACAAGACATTTAAGGCTGGGGATCTGCCAAATTGCCAAAACTAGCGAAGTTCAAAGTGTCTTTAAAAGAAAAGTAAGATAGTAACTTCATTTATTTTGGTTGCAAATCAATATTCAGGATATGTGTAACAATTACATATTTAATTTAGCTTCATTTAGCTGGTTTATAATAGATAAATCTGGGATCAAACACAGCTCTCTCGCGCCCAAACCGTTTCGAGTCAAGTTTGTGCACTCGGATTAAGGAAATGAAAACAAAATCGCAAAAAGTACTCAGCGCGTCTTGATGTACTTACATATCCTTGTCTCCAAAACGCCCTGAATACATTTTGCGATTTTGTTTTCATTTCCTTAATCCAGGTGGCAGAAGATCTTCGAAATTTTGGATTTTAAATGGTCTATTCCACAATATTCCCTTGTTTTATCTACAAAACAACTAAACTTACGTATAGGCCAAATATTTAAGTATATAAAAAGTGTAAAATCTTTACTTAAATAGTCTTATTTTTTTAATATTTAATAATTGCTGAGACTAGTTTTTAACCAAATATCGCAAGAAAATTCTTCAGTGGCCTCTAGGCGGCCGAAACGTTCGGACGTCAGGCCCACGCCAAATTTCTCAGGATTTTTAAATGAAGAACACGTAAACGTCTACTCGACAAAAGTCTACAAATCATGGTTCTATTGTATCATTTGAGTACACTACGTAGCAACATGGCAGTTTTTCTCGCGGCTGCGCGTAACGCGTAAGCAGACCGCGTAATAAGCTCATTTGACATTTACGAACAGTCACAATAAAATTTTATCGAGTAGAACTCCTGGTTTGCCAATTAATACGCATTGAAAGTGGCTTTACTTTTTTCTCTTGTATATGTATTGTCATGTGACAATATCCAACAATAACCATACCAATGTAAACTTAGTTTTTATTTATTTTAAGTCAACTCCGCCAATCAGTCAGTAGCTGTTATTTGTTTACACGGAAAATAGATTTTTCTATCCTAATTCCAATTAAATTAGGATAAGTAAGTACCTAATTATTATCTTGCTACTGCTCATACTTATATTGCATTTAATTCAACCTATTTTATTGCTTTTGTAAAAACCTTTTTGTGAACAACCTTATTTATTCTAAAGAAGGATCTAACATGGACCGGAGAGGAACATTTGATGAAAGTAGAATACATAGAGAGAGACATTGCCTTCTGGCAAGACAAAATCTACCATTTTATCTTGCCAGAACGCAAAGAACCACATCCTATCCTATCCTACTAATATTATAAATGCGAAAGTTTAGATGTTTAGGTGTTTCAATCACGTCTAAACTACTGAACCAACTTGGATGAAATTTGGCATATATGCCAAGTTTCCTAAAACTCAATCCAATCCAGTAGGCACATAGGCTACTTTTTATCCCGAATAATTATCAGGATCTACAGGATAAAATGAACGAACAAGATTAGCAGCGCCAATTGGCAAGAGGATTTCATTGTCATGTCATGTCACGTCAGTTTGACCGGGCGTAATACTACCTCTTTGGTCTAACGACTAGCGTTTGACATTCAAGTACGGGTTCGGTGTAATGTCAAGTTTCACAAAGTATCCGCGCGGTACACGCACATATAATAATACAACACAGATAATACAATGTACATGGAAACTGTACCCGCTTACGGAGTCGCGGGTAACTGCCAGTTAACAATATTCATGCAAAAAAACTAAAATAAATACTGCTGGTTTTTATTGCACGTATATTTTGGAATACTTATTTCTTCTGAAATTACCTACTTACATCCAATTCTGTATCAATGATCTGTATCTGTCTCTCACAATTTGTGTTAAACTCTCCGCAATATGTTAATGTTAAAGATGAGTTTGGAGCAGTACCCTCCCTATCCTTTTTCATATTATTTAGAGAGTTATTTTTCAGTAGTACCTAAGGTTTTAGTTTTTAAGCTTATCTACTATTTATCGATTTGAGAGTTTCCGTAGAATTTACTATGACCTAAATATTAACAAACATACCCACTTAATGTACTTATGTCTACGCCCAGCTACTTTGGATTCACAAGACGGGATATAATTTGAAGATACAATTTGATAGATAAATTTAAATTTGATACAATTTGGAGATAAATGGAGTGTCAGAAAACGAGACCGAAAATCTACTGAACACAATTAAACAACTAGACACAGTCATATAACTCCCTATTGATAATGTGGACATACTTTCATGCTCCAGAGTCAGAAAGATGGATGAGTCTAACAACCATCATCATCATCATCATCAACCTATACTCGTCCACTGCTGGACGTAGGTCTCTCCCAAGACGCGCCATTGAGCTCGGTCTTCGGCTCTTCTCATCCAGTGTCTGCCAGCTACATTTCGCAGATCGTCGCCCCATCTCGCCGGAGGGCGTCCTACACTACGCTTGCCTAAACGTGGTCTCCACTCGAGTATTAGTTTGCTCCACCGATTGTCGGTTCTACGGCAAACATGGCCGGCCCACTGCCACTTCAGCCTGCTAATCCTCTGAGCTATGTCGAAAATTATGATCAATGATCGTATAACCCCAGAGCCAATCACTGTCGCCGGAATGCCTCTCGAAGTTGTGCAGGAGTATGTCTACCTCGGGCAGACCCTGCGTTTGGGTAGACACAACTTTGAGAAAGAGCTAAACCGGAGAATCCAGCTGGGCTGGGCTGCGTTTGGGAAACTCCGTCAAGTCTTCTCGTCGCAAAAATATGTGTGGACTAGGAATGGTCGCATATTCATCCGCAGAGATGACCAATCTCCTGCAAAGCAAGTCAAAAACTATGAGGCACTGGCTGATATGAACTCCATACTGATATGAAACCAGGCTCTGCGAAGTAAAAATGAAGAAGTATAGATCTCACTAAAACTCAATAATACTCTGCCAAGAATATTTAGATATGTGCAGTATACAAACAAACCCCAGTGACTATACAGACTTTGTTTCTCGTCATGGATAATATCAGTAGATAAAGTGACACAGTCAAGTGATATAAGTAGAGACTATAATTTGTTGCAGATTTTAATTTTGACCGGTCTACCTCTAGTGAAGGACACAAAAATTCAAACCCTAATAATAGTAAATATTATGTAGTTTATAAAATACTGTTCAAAGAACTGTAGATTTAGTGATAAGCAATTTTAGTGGTGTAACGGAGTGTGAAAATAAACTAACCCTCAGTAAGTTAGATCCTCATCACCCTGCATTAGATATTATAATTAATGTATGATATAAATGTAATGATACAAAAAATGTTAAAAGGGTAAAAATTTGCCACACATAATTTCAAAAAAGTTGATTATTCAAAAGTAACAAAAAACCAATAAATACTTTCATTCCTGTATGATTTAAAACCAATCTTGGCAGATTTTATCCAATTAACTGACTATTTGACACAAACAATAGCGTTCCTTTAATTTTGTTATCATGAATGTTATCATGAGCACTTATTACTCGTATATTGGAATCCAATCACACACTTAGTTATAAGTTGTTGCTTTTTTTTTCCTTAAAAAATAAGTACCTACTAAATTTTTTAAGACATATTTTACCTACATCAAATCTGTTTATGCCTGTAAAGGTATATCACACTGTAGAATGTTATAAGTAATATTTTTCTCCTAAATAACAATTGTGAATATGCCATTGGTGTAACTAACTAAATAAATAAATATAAAGATCGCAGTAAAGCATTTTTCAGTTTAGTTTAGTATTCGATAAAATTTACGAATTGCTTTCCGCGCATGTCATGACAACTCGATTCTTCTGTTTTGCACAGATAGACTATCCCCTTAAGTGAAATGAAAAATTCGATACTGAAAATGTTCCGCCATCTTGGATTTGCGACACCACAGCCAAAGCATCACAGACGTAGTAAAATTGGCGTTATCTATTTTGTGGTACCTATGCTTGGATATTGGGATTGTCTACTCTCTTTCTAGAGTACGCAACTCTAGAATTCTGATTTATTTTCATGCCGGTGTAGAGTAATAATTTATAAGTTAAAAAACTGGAAAAACCGACTTCAATTCGACTACCAGCTTCATCATCAGATGATGATGATGATGATGATGACAGTTCATTGGGATTGTTCTAGTCACTATAAACACCACATAAAAGTCACAGGAAAGCAAAATACGCAATTTCGTGCACGTGGTTGGTGTTGATACTTTAGAGGAACTATTGGTGGGTTTTTGCTTTTCTCCAATTAAATGCGATTTGAATGTACAAACTGCGTTTATTGACAAATTTAGAAAAATTTAAAAATTTAGGTGTGCATTTGTGCACCACAATCATTGCTAGCAGTAAAATGGTAGGCGCTACGCCACAACTTGGCATATTGCATCGTTGCTAGCAGTAAAATGGTAGGCGCTGCGCCGCAACAGTAGGCATATTTTCAGTTATTTCTATTTATAATCCAAACTACTGAACCGATTTTGATGAAAATAAAATGGGACCAATCTGGAAGTATATCCTTTCAGATATAAAAAGAATTTTTGAAATCAGTTCATAAATGACGGAGTTCTGAGGTAACAAACATTAAAAAAAAAAAAAAAAATAAAAAAAAAAAAAACATACAACCGAATTGAGAACCTCCTCCTTTTTTGAAGTCGGTTAAAAAGCAAGTTAATTAAGTTAGTTTTATTGCCGTTCCAAAGTCAGTACGATTTTCTTCAGTTCCTGTCTATGTAGTTTTGTAGACGCAGTAACAGGTAGTTCCTCCATAAAGATCACTCCCCCACGCAGCTGCTTCGAATCCGTCAGCGTGTCTGCACATGAATAAAACCGTTGGAAAACGGACAAAGAAAGCTAATGGAATCAATACCTAAATCATTAAACACGCAAAGGTTAATATCATAACATCTGCAATAGATATGAATAACTTGCGATACTAGAAGATAATGCTTACCTTTAACCAAGTCTTTGATCTCCTGCGCAGAGATCGTATGCCCTTTTTTGCGCACGATACACGCGACCGGTAGATCCCCACACTCGAGGTCCGGGATGCCCGTAACTGCCACGTCCACTACCCCGGGGTGTTGACGTATCACATCTTCTAGCTCCACCGGAGATATCTGGAAGATTTACCATACCGATATGATTATGGGAATGGGCTAATCCTGTAGGTATTGCTAGGAGGGAGCAGAGGCGATAAAATAGCCCACACTACTCTTAGGAATGTCATAATGCTATACGATGTCTGCTGATGTCTGATCAAGAGTTCTTCTCACAATTAATCTTCCATAGATTACCATGATAAACTATCTAGAACATTCTCCGTTTACTGGAAATCGTGTCAAAGGCACTCCAAAGCTTCTAGCATTAGGTACCTGATGGGAAATCGTGTCAAATGCACTCGAAGGTTTCTATACCTGATGGTTTTTATACTTGAGCAGCAACTTCAGTCTTTCTACGAAGTAGAAGTAGTAGTGCTCGTCTCTGTAGAAAATATCTCCGGTTTTGATCCAGCCATCCTCGAATGCTTGCGCAGTGATTTCAGGATTGTTGTAATAACCCTGAAACAAGTTGAAATTTAAATAGCGGCAGTGAACTCTGTCTCGGCTATCTTCAGGAAAAAGAAACGGAAAAGCATGTCTCGGTCAAAAGACGGGACCTCTAGAGTCTAGCTCCTCTGTATCTACCCATCGGGGATGCTCAGAACTCTGTTGCCATCAACCCCATGTCCGTTATTTTAAGGAGTTGGACCGTTTGAGGTCGTTTTAGCCAGTGACAACGCACAACACACCTCAACCCTGCCGACCTTATTCTTCCACCTTCAATTTGAATTATATTAGCAGTATCGTCCTACCTTACAAAGTGTGGGTCCTCTGAGCCACAGTTCACCTTTCACATTGGGCTCCATGATGTCTTCCTTCGTGTCAACTTCCACCAACTGGAAATCAAACGAAGTAAACCAAATGTCAGTGGCTGTCAAACTGAATGGCTGTTCACAGTGTACACATTACACGTAGACTGTTTAGCCCCTAGGATTACGTACTCGGGAGTGACCTAAGTTAACTAGTTTCATCTACGTTGACGATGCGCCTAAAGGCTTTTTAAAAGCTTTAGTTACTTTTGACCTTAGTAGCTCATTCAGTAGGTCAGTTACGTACCCTGTAATCAAACAGGCCTAAAAGCCTTCCTGTGGAGCCTAGCACCGGCAAATCGTCGAAGATAGACAGACCACCCACTTCACTCATTCCGTAGCCAACGTGCACTATGGTGTTGGGCGCTATTTCCTGTAAAACCAATTTAAAGATAAGGATTGCTTTCATCTAAATATAAGAATTTTTTAATGTATAAATCTCAGCTTGTCGGTACCTAACCTACATACTTACCTACGAACAAACACACATCGTACAATCAAACATACCTACTTACTCCTATCTTCAACGCTAATACGGTCCGAAGATCATCGACGTATGTACGATAAGCAAAACGTAACCACTCACCCGCATATCCTCGACCAGCTTCTGAGGAACAGCACTGCCTCCGACCAGAATGTACTCGAAGCACGAAAAGTCACATTTGATGAGAGAAATCATCATCGTAGGGCTCATTATCGAATAGGTTGGCTGAAAATTAAATTCAAATTCAAATTTTTATTTCAGCTTATCACACATTAGGTAGGTACATAATAATATGACAGCCATATTGGAATACTTAAAGTTAATAAAAGTTAAAGTTAAAAGGTAAGACAAACCAGATGTAGACCACACACAGCACTTAAAAGTGTACAGTGTGCACCTTATTCCAGTGCTGCATGAGCACCGAGTCTACATCCAGTCTGCCCGCTATTAGCCTTAGGTAGGTGTTGGTGCTGCCACGCACCACCAACGTGCTGCAACGTGCAAATTAAAGTCATGCTCGGTAATTTTTAACCGACTTCAAAAAAGGAGAAGGTTCTCAACTCTGTTGTATGTTTTTTTTAATGTGTGTTACCTTAACAAATCCGTCATTTATGGACCAATATAAAAAAAACTTTTTTTATCTAAAAGGATGTACTTCCAGGTTGGTCCCATTCAATTTTCATCAAAATCGGTTCAGTAGATTGGGTTATAAATAGAAATAACTGGAAAAAAAATATGCGATCCACGTGCACGAAATTGCGTATTTGGCAATTCTGTGATTTTTTAGTGGTGATTATGGTCACTAGAAAATTCCCAATGAACTAATCATCATCTGATGATGAAGCCGGTAGTCGAATTGAAGTCGGTTGTTCTAGTTTTTTTAAATTATAAATTATGTCATGGTTTCACTTAGTCATACATTTTCATTATACTTTATTAGTGAGCATTATTTATAAGGTTGGATTACCTACCTTGTATTTACTCACAATCTCTTCAAAATGGTCTTTCGTGAACGGCGCTGATGTCTGCAGCCGCGTGTATCTCAAAATAGGCGAGAACTGAAAATGGAAGCCAGCCGACAACCATTGGATAGGCGAAGCTACTAAAGCCAGTTTTATTGGCGTCGGGAACGTGGAAAAATGTGTCCTGTGAACAATTTTATCAGAAATGTTCGTTCATAATGTTCATTCATACAGAAAAATCATCAAATACAAGTTATGCTGAAAACACCAAGTGAAAGCCAATGACAAAACCGAGAAATTAATGGATTATGGTGTTCGCGAGAACATGGAAACTTTAAAAACCCCGGTTCTGGAAGGTTGGCGCCCCACAAAATGAAACAGTGACACGTGCAGATTTCTGCGTGCCATAGACGCCGGTTCCAAAAAATTGTCCAGTGCACTGCATTGGATGACCGCCGATGGGTTCGAACCCGAACCGAAAAAGAGCTGCCTTTATTTCGTACTAGCAGTTACCCGCGACATCGTACGCGTCTACAGTTTCCGTGTACATTATATTATCTGTGCGTGTACCGAGTGGATACTTCTTTGAGAAACTTGACATTACACCTCATTACACCGAACTCGTACCTACTCGAATGTCAAACGCTAGTTGTTAGACCAAAGAGGTAGTACTACGCCCTGTCAAACTGACGTGACATGACATGACAATGAAACCCTCTTGCCAATTGGCGCTGCTAATCCTTTTCGTTCATTTTATCCTGTAGATCCTGTTAATTATTCGGGATAAAAAGTAGCCTATATGTTAATCCAGGTTACGAACTACATATATGCCAAGTTTCATCCAAGTTGGTTCAGTAGTTTTGACGTGATTGAAACACAAACTTCCAAACATCTAAACTTTCGCATTTATAATATTAGTAGGATTTGTGCAGAACCCACACAGAGGTTGTTATTTTTCACCGCCGCCGGTAACCGTACGGAATCGCCATCTTTCTTTTGTGTGTGATGTCATCGCGAGGTGGCGCCACTTTGTATGCGGCGCCATGACACCAGCGCCGTGATTGGCGGCATTCATCCACAATTCGCGGATCAGTGACATGCCGCCAATTTCAAATCAGGGAAGCGCAAACATAATGAAAAAAAAATTCTTGACCAATATGGACCAATAGTTTAGTCAAGCAAGTTCTTTAGAATGACAGGCGTCACAGCTCAGTCGGTAATAGCTCTGCCTGCCGTGCTGTGGGTCGTGGGTTCGATCCCCACTAAGAACAAACATTTGTGTGTGCCATACATAGATGTTTGTTCTATGTCTGGGTGTTACTATGTATTATAAGTATGTATTTACAAAAAAAAGTATATAAGTATTCTATCAGCATCTAGTTACCATATTACAAGCTTTGCTTAGTTTGGGACTAGAGGCGTCGTGTGAAATGTCCGTGAATATTTATTTATTTAGAATTCAGAGTACCTACGCAGACTGTCCCCATACAAACACTGCAAAATGCGAAAGGGTGAAAATTACCATAGGTAAGGCACTGCTAGCGCCACGTTGGTGTATGTTAGAGCAGCAGACTTTGGCAGACCAGTAGTTCCACTCGTAGATGTGAGGTATATTACTGACTCCACTGGATCTAGATCCGTTGCTCTGGAATAGGAATAGTAATATCACATGAAGAACTTTTCATTCAAGTTTTAAATCAATTTCAACATACATTTTATTCAGTAAATCCCAAGAGTAAATCACGTAGGTCATTTTAAAACGGCTCATGTAGGCAAGGTACTGGGTAGTTGAATCTTGCCGTTGAGTTCCAGTTCATTGCAACCAAAGACAAGAACTCATCCTTTCACCACACTGATTCTTTAAAAGTTTGTTTTTAACCTCTGACTCAAAAAAGACGGGGTGTTATAAGTTTGATGTGTCTATGTGTGTTGTCTGAGGCAACGTAGCTCCCGAACGGATGAACCGATTTTGATTTTTTTGTTTGAAAGGTGAATTAGTCGGGAGATTTCTTAGCTATGTTTGATAAAAAAAGGTCCAAGATTCGGGGGTTTTTTAAATTTTTAATTTAATTGTCTTATTCGTAGATGGTTTTTTCTGTAGCTTTGCCACGTCAGATTAAAATACGACTGTTGGTTCCCAAAACTTACTTAAAAGTTGCAACATCAGCTTTCTTCCCATACTGCTGCATGAACTCAGCGAAGGTCATACAATCGCTTCCTTCATTGAAAGCTATAACCCTGGCATCCAGGTTAATGTTCTTCAAGGCGGTTTTAACATCCGAAGCTCTCGCACTTTGGCAGAAGATTATCTTTGCTTGGTTTATGGTGAACATGTCCGCAAATTCCACTAAAAATATGACAGTCTTGTAAAAACTCCTGATAATCGCTATTTTAAACAACTTGCCCTGTAAATTTTTCACGAAAGTATTACAAGTCACAAGACATGGCAAAAAAAATTCACATACCCACTGAAGAGGTAGAATCCAACGCCGCTACAATAACCCCTAGATAAAACGCAGCGTACATCGGAATGCAAAGGTCTATGTGGTTGGGAGCTGAGACAACGATCACATCTCCTTGCTTCAGGCCAAGCTCCTTGTAACACTCTGCGCATCTTACAGTTCTTTCTAACACTGACTTGTAGGTTTCTGACTGGCCTGTCGCTGCGTCTATCTGCAGAATAAATAAAATTATAAAATTAAATATTAACAAAATAAAATATTAAAAATAAATTCATGGACTTCTTTACACACGACGCCCTCTAGTCCCAAACTAAGCAAAGCTTGTGATACGGGTAGGGAACGGGAACTAGATGGCTGATAGAATACTTATAGGTCATCAATTAAAATATAAATTGTGTTCAACTGAGAACAAACATTTGTGCGTGGAAAACATAGATGTTTGTTCTATGTCTGGGTGTTATTATGTATTATAAGTATGTATTTACAAAAAAAAATCTAGTTCTAGTTCTACATCTAGTTCCCATATCACAAGCTTTGCTTAGTTTGGGACTAGAGGGTGTTGTGTGTAAAGTCCATGAATATTTATTTATTTATTTATTATTTATTTAACTGTGTGAAACATCGTTAAAACGTTCAATGATTGCTCTAGCTACATGTTGGTTCGGGCAACAACTGTATATTTGCATATTTTATGGTGTGTTTTTTTTATAAAATACCTGCAAAATGAAATCAGGGGCATCCTTGAGGCTCTGAAGAATGAGTTTGCCTAAATGGTGTCTGTCACTGGGTATTCCTGTCTCCGCCACTACTCTTGAGGCCAGTTCACTCAAAAACCATTGCACTGAGTCAGCAGCCCTTTTTATAGGAGCCATATTTAAATCTTAATAATTTAGATAATTTTATGAACTATAGCTTTTTTTATTGCGTAAATATGTCCGTGTTTGATGAATTTTCATAAACAAGTGCGTATTTATATTAAAAACAGTATTATCTACTATTATATCTACACAAACTGTAGGTATAGTTTATATAGCGTGCAATAATTTACATTAAGCTATGTTAAAACACGCCTCGTACTAGCTCGTAAAATTCTTGTATCTTATTACTATCAGTAGGAATCGCAAACAAGTTATCTTAGACAGGGTGCAACATAATTTTTTGTTTGTTTTCCACATAAAATAAAAATAAAATAATGTCCCTATAAGTCCGAAAGGGAGGTATTCTACACGTCATGGCGAACAACACGACTTGTTCTACGACTTTTGATATTTCGATGTTTTTCATGCATGAAAAGCGTCCTAAAGTTTCCTTGAGAATAGCATTGCACACGTGTTAAAGGCGAACAAATGTTGTTTGCCATGACGTGTAGAATAACCCCCTTTCGGACTTATAGGGACATTATGTTACACCCTGTATTATGCAAACAAGGACAAAGGTCAGAGTTGATATTCTTTATTGAAATAAAGACTCTATATTTGTTCTAGCCAAGGTAAAAGAAAATGATAGACTATTTGAATACATTACGAAAGAGTTAGGTATATCTAACAACCTGAAGCCAATGCAATGAACCACTAACTAATTCATAAACGATTTGGCGGACTATTCAGCTTCTGTTTATGAGTTCGGGGGTAAAAAGAGTTCTACTCTACTGCTTTATATTTAACTAGCAGTTACCCGCTACTTCGTTTACGAAAAAAATACCTAGAGGTACTTAACCTAAAAAAACCTAAATGTGTTAATCCAGGTTACGAACTATAATATATTCCAAGTTTCATCCAAATCGGACCCGTAGTTACAGCGTGATTGAAACACAAACATCTAAACTTTAACATTTATAATAGTAGTAGGATAGACCTCTTAAGGCTCATATCACGGTCAAACCGTGAAAATGCCCATTTTTGACGTTCTAGATTTCTGAAACTGAAACTCTTAGATAATTTCGATTTATTGTATGATGTAGAATAGTTATTCGCATTGACCGTAGCGGCCTCGCTTTGTACAATTTTTCCTTATATATTTAAATAAAGCCAAAATGCCGAAACAAGTTTTTAATAAAACTCGCGCAGACACTTTTTCAAGCTCCTGGATTGAACTACTGTGCAAAGCAAACGAAATGAAAAATATTTACAAATATTTCTTATATACTGCCATTGACCGTAGCGGCCCCGGAATTCAGAAATAAGTATGGGATATCTACAAAAAAAATCAATTCAAAACCATAAAATTGCTAAAAACGTTCAGAATTAGCCGTTAATTTCTCCATACTACATTAATATTATTAAGTAAAAATTACACCAAAATAAACGTTAGTTCATAATCAATAAAATTGTATACTTTTTATTTAAATAATTCATTTTATTATATTGAATAAACGTAATTTAAAACTGCATGAAATGCGATCTCAGACTCTCAGACGAACTCAGACGCGCGCCAGCCCTTGAATCGCGGCCAAACTGTGATAGCCCTCTTAAGCACTGGGAACGACTGGTCGACTCACACGTGAGAGGTACACAGGGCTAATCACGAACAAATCTGACAGTCGTCGCGTTACGTAAACCTAACGTATTCGAGACATATTGCGCGTCAACGCTAGCTCAACTGCCAAACGTTGTAGCATCACCGCGCAGTGTATCTCGGATACGCTAGCGTTACGATACGTTTACGATTGTCACGTTTATTCGTGATCAAGGCACAGGTTCCTGTCCTGTTGAAATTGTTTCCAAGATTCGCAAATGTTATATTCTTATTCCGTCTGTTGTGCTGCGGTGCCTTTGTGCTCAAAAGTCCCCGTGGAGTTGTGGAATTGTCGAGCACTGATGGCGATGAAGCCCTGTGAACCAACTACGAAGTTCGAATGCAAGGAAATTCCTAGAGACAAACGGAAGCCAACAATAATCTACTAATTCACTAATTCAGCATCCACACAACGTAATCATTATTCATTATAGCATTATGATTTTTGCACTGTAATCATACCTAACTACGAGTTAACCATAAATCGAAAATGATGGATAATTTTCCGAGGACGCGACTGCCTATCATTACTGCTTAAATAATCTACAAGTTAATACATATTTGAGAATGTTCGTACAGTTCTCGATTGTCCTAGTTAGGAAGATTATCTACCAGGTATACTTTTAGTTGGGATTTTTTACTGTTTTAGGACGATATCAAACTGTCTTTCCTAGACAGAAACCACAGTCTTGGTTTGAAGAGACCCTAAATAGTATGTAGTAAAAAAAATGTGGTAAAACCTCAACTTTTGACACGAATTCCATCCCGGCTTACGTAGATCGGAACAGTTGATTTTTGGTTAAAATATGTTGAGCCAAGCCTGGAATCACCAACATATCTCGGGATTTACAAAGACTACACATCAGAGAGCGCAGCGTAAGGCAAAGACGAGAAATCTCCAATCCGAAAAGGCTTGGTGAATTAATTAAAATAGGCTTGCTGGTATAGGGTAACTGGAAGCCGTTGTGTACCGCATAATTGTGGTCTCCTCTGAAATCTTATGGAGACTGCCTTTATCCAGAGGTGGGCAGACATCTTACCTTTGAAATAAAGATAGAAGATCACCTTTCATGGCAGTTCGCTAGCATCTGACTTTACGGGTTTCCACTTTTTTTCAAATTACCTATTAAAATCTCTAAAAATAACTAAGTATACCTAATAGTTACGACGAATCTTTGTCCCTCTGAATTATTGTGCAGAATCGCTTTTTGGGTCGTAGCGAGTTTTTCCGCACAACAGTAGGTACATTTGCAATCGTTGCACCTAACTTCAGAGGGATAAAGACCCGTTGTGCGTACTGTAGGTAGAGATAGGTTTTATATTATTTATATTACTTCCTGTAGGTAGGTACGTAGGTATTCTAAACTATTGTACAGGTCTCGCTGTTCTTTTTGGCTACTACGGAAGAGTAGTGGTATGCAAGCACCCTTATGGTTAAACTTGAACTAACCATACCTAAGTATAAGTAGGTACACCATCCGTCCATAGATGTCACGATCACAATGCCAGTGAAGTAGTAGTTCAGTCAGAAACTGGTAGGCACTTGTGTGGAGAACATTTAGTTAGACTGATCTAGGTTGCGCCTATTATATATAAACAGTACATTTGCCATCAGGTGAACTGGCAGCTATACGCTCTATCTAAAATAAAAAAAAAAAGCTAACATCTTTCAGACGGACTAATTGCGCATTCTTTTAAATTCCTAAAAAAATACGGTCTTATGAAAAAAACTTGACCACCTCTCAACTAAATCACTCTCAAGCTGCACATTTCTTGTCTTCGTTATTTAGTTTTGACACTTAGTAGCTTCTCAACGTTAAAACGGATTTATGGGTGAGAATTTTCCTGATAGAGAGACGTATGTGTCTGTTGAGAGACGTTTGAGAGAGGTTTCTGTGACCGTACCTTAGTGTTTTGAACGCAGGAATTGAAAAAAAAACTGGTAAGACAACTTGTACGTAGATATAGTTATGTAGGTAATGTAGTGGTAGTGTGGGTAATGTATATTTGTGGGTCAAAGTTTAGACTCACAGACTCAGACAGAAAATCAATGGACTGGTATACTGGCAATACTGAGTGCAACTAACTGTATCGGCAAAGGCGTCCAACTAAGGTAAGATGGCTTTTTGTTTGTGCGTGAGTTTTAAACCTAATTTTTATAGCAATCATGGAGTATTTCTTAATAACCTAACAACTAGAATGTGGTCCTTCATTACCTATGTAGGTACTTAGGCAGTAGGTATTTTACAGCTTTTATTTATTATTGTTTATTAAATAGGATCACCAACAGTGCTATGCACAGAAATATTACCTATATGCGTATTCAAGTAGTCTTATGTCTGGTACAAACGCCAATTAAAGGCGAACACAACATTAACAGTGCAATAGTTAACTTAAAATTAGGTTAGGTATATTAAAACTGACATTGAGATATCTATCTATATTTTTGCATAGTTAAAGTCAGTGATATTTTCCTTATACGCACCTTGTATGGATATTGTTCCTTTCCTGTCGGAAAAAAGCAAGCATTTCAAGTTAATCTACTAAAACAACTAAGTATAGGTAAACTAATGATGATTTTCAGCAAAATGTCCAGGTCAGTAAATGACTCCGTCCATTGGTACATGAGCGAGCTGACTTCGCGTATCATCGCGGAGTCAGGGATCTCCACGGATCGGTTCCACCTCGGGAAGATCATGATGCAGTGTATGAAGGATGATCCTGATCTCGTCTTGCAGGTGAGCTCGTCAGAATAAACCATCCTGTATTTTTTTTTATATCGCAATGCGCTAGGGGATTTGCGAAGTAACTACGATTTTATTTCGATATTCTTTAAAAATGCTTAAGGCGGATATCACGGTCAACCCGTGAAAATGCCCATTTTTGACGTTCTGGATCTCTGAAACTGAAACTCTTAGATAATTTCGATTTATTGTATGATGTAGAATAGTTATTCGCATTGACCGTAGCGGCCTCGCTTTTTGCAATTTTTCCTTCTATATTTAAATAAAGCCAAAATTCCGAAACAAGTTTTTAATAAAACTCGCGCAGACACTTTTTCAAGCTTCTGGATTGAACTACTGTGCAAAGCAAACGAAATGAAAAATATCTACAAATATCTCTTATATACTGCCATTGACCGTAGCGGCCCCAAAATTCAGAAATAAGTATGGGATATCTACAAAAAAAAATCAATTCAAAACCATAAAATTGCTAAAAACGTTCAGAATTAGCCGTTAATTTCTCCATACTACATTAATATTATTAAGTAAAAATTATACCAAAATAAACGTTAGTTCATAATCAATAAAATTGTATACTTTTTATTTAAATAATTCATTTTATTATATTGAATAAACGTAATTTAAAACTGCATGAAATGCGATGTCAGACTCTCAGACGAACTCAGACGCGCGCCAGCCCTTGAATCGCGGCCAAACTGTGATAGCCCTCTTAAAAACTTTTGGCCCTAAAATGCCCGTAAGTTCTCCTAATCGTATGCTATGCTGGTTACCATTCCGAAGCACACAATCCTCTTGGAAACGACTGTAAAGTTTTACCCGAGCTCCGTTCAAATCTAGGGTTTAGGTCCAGAAACACAGTTCAATTCATTCACAGAACATTGAAACTGCTGCACCGATTTATCCTAACTAAGAATTATCGCAGAAACATTAACTGGCTTACAAAAAAACCGCTTAGAAAATAGGGAGTATTAATTTCAGCTAGGAAATAGAATGGATTTGTTTGGCTCACTTGCATGGATGGATGCTAGTGGTATTTAGATACAGCTCAGCACTTCCTTGCTTCCAAAAAACGAGCTGACCTTGCTTCTCATCACAATGGCTACACGGTCACGCACACTTAATGGCATGTCATCATCATCAATCATAATCAAATTAAGAATAGAAGTTTGCCAATTTTTATGACTCAGTAACATTCAAAAGCATAATCACAACAGCCGAAGGCAACAAAAAAAAAATTTATTAGTGTAAAAAATCGTACAAATAGAAATGTCGGCTGTCGGTGGATGGACAAGTTAATTTTACAAAAATTATAAAATCATGATAATCTCTTTAGAGCCTCTTCATCATAGCTGGTCATCATCAGACCTTGGAGTATGGACTCCAGTTCATCAAATCTGCAATTTGAGTTTCCTTCCTCAAAACTGCTTTTCAGGGCTCCAATTGGAATGCGGTTTTCTGTAAGATGATTTATCTGGGATTGCATTGAAATTGGAGCCAGAAGAGTTACGAGAACACAAACAAACAAACAGACACAGAAGTCTGTCAAGCTTGACGTTCCGTTTTCCGGTCGGCGGTTAAAAATAACCTACTTCTTTAGACAGATGGAGCTACGGATGAGTCAGAGACCAACAGCTCTATTTTATCCCGTGCCGTGCGATGTGCAACCAGTCTGAGAAACCTGGGGCTGCAATGTGGTGACGTCATGGTGCTGATGGCTCCGAACCACATAGACCTGTCGATTCCGTTCTACGCTGCTCTATTCTGCGGGTTCAGTATTGCTGCGGTAGACAGGACTCTTGCACAGAGTGAGTAGACTATTCTTTAGTTTGCTAAGCATGCGCAGCTCAATACTCCTCGTATCATTCTGTATATCTCATAGCAGTTAGGCACCGCATGGTTCGATCAATCGGACTACGTGAACTTTTTTTTCCAGTTGATTCGATTAATCAAACCATTGTATTCTTGAGACTCCTGATTGGTGTGGTATGTTCCACTAAGGGACGTTGATCTTGAAAGATCTGAGGGGATGTCTACTGTACTTGGGGTTAATTATAGTGCCTTATTTTTTACGTGTGACGGATGAAAGCTAAATGCGGGTTAAGTGTAAGCTTAGTAGTAGTAGAGCTTCTTGTGAAAGAGCTCGTCCGGGGAAGTGTTACCACCGTACCTATTTCTGCCGCCAAACAGCGATGGTTGCATTGCTGTGTTTCGGTTTGAAGGGTGCCGGTGCATTTACAGGCACATGAGACTTAACACCTTTGTCTCAGAGTGGTGGGCGCAGTGCAATGCATCACAGGGTACGTCTTCAGTGGACGTGCTCAGTAAGGCAATGCATAGTTATGGGCAGTGGTTACCGACTAACATCAGGTGGCCATGGGCTTCAGCCGTTCTATCATTTATTGTATAAAAAAGTGTGTGTCACCTACAAATAAGGTAGGTAATTATTTATTAGTTTGAAGTCGGTAAGTGGTTCGATAAATATCATGTTACTGGTTATTTAGAACTGAGTAGTTTCAATGTCCTATCTAATAATTTATTTACTAACGTAGTGTTGACTGACATGATACGGTATCCGCCTGTCCTTAATTGCCATTTAAATTATTTATGTACATAGACATATTTATTGAACTAACCTCAGAACTCCGTCATTTATGGACCGATTTCAAAAATTGTTTTTTATCTAAAAGGATGTACTTCCAGGTTGGTCCCATTCAATTTTCATCAAAATCGGTTCATTAGTTTGGCTTATAGCTAAATAAAAATACCTGAAAAAAAATATGGCTACCAAGTGCACGAAATTGCGCATTTAGCTTTTCTGTGACTTTTTAGTGGTGTTTACGGTCACTAGAACATTCCTAATGAACTTCCATCATCATCATCTGATGATGAAGCCGGTAGTCGAATTGAAGTCGGTTTTTCTAGTTTTTTAAACATATAAATTATGTTGATTTCCGTAAAGTGATTCACTCTCAATTCGTCCTTGGATTCACTAGATAAGGATCTTGGGGATATTATAAAATATTTGTACTTTCTTCAGGTGTAAAAAATGTATATTCTGCAGGTGAGCTCCAATCCACCTTCTCCGTTGACCGTCCCAGGGTGATCTTCTGCCAAAGCGAGAAGGCACCAGACATACAGATTGTACTGAACGAGTTAGATTTGAACGCGCAAATAGTAATCTTCGATCGAGGAGACTATTTGCTGAACTTCAATGATTTTATGGATCAGTATGGAGATGATACAACTGTAGAGGATTTCAAGTAAGACTAGTAATACAAATTTAATAGAATCACAAGGATCATTTCGAATCGTCTTATACAACAAGGCGATTCTATTATACTATCAGCGGTTCTCATAAGTTCATCAACAACAAATTCTAAATCGAACCATTTTACGTGTCAGAGGGATGGACGCAGTGCATTGCTTTACAGGGTATGTTCTCAAAATGGACTTGCTTTGTAAATGCATTGTTGGTATTATGTTACCGTTTTGTACCAAGACTGACTTTCAGATGCGAAGACTTTGACCCTTCAGAGACGATAGCATTTCTGATTGCCACCAGCGGCACTACCGGTCTGCCCAAATCTGCAGCAGTTACCCACAAGAACATTGTCATAACAAGCCCTTATCTGTGGTAAGTCTAACTAGCCCATTGTACTCTCTATTTTTATGTTTCTCTCTCATGTAATTTCTTTCTTCTGTGTGTGAAATAAAGTTTTTATCTATCTATCTATCATTGACTAGCAGCAAGTCTTGGTGAGTTTTACAAAAGATTGACATTATTAGTTAGTAGGTGAACGCTAGGGAAACTACTGAGAGAATGAGACCAGAATCTGTCTTTCGGGTCCTCAAATGACTACCAGCAGAATTGGAAGACCAAGCGTAGACGAAGCGCCTACACCCGATAAACGACTTTGTTCGCTCTCAATGAATGGAGATATTTCTTTGTAGTTTTTTTAATGTTCTACGTCCAACAGTGTCTTCAGGCTGACATAATAATGACCATGAAATATCTTCTAAATAGCTGCAGAAAATACACAAGAGCTTATCGCCACCTCTTACTAATAGATGGGCAGAGCAATTTTAAAGTCAAGGTTTCATATGTGATACCTACTCAAACTGTAACAACTTTTACCATGTGAAAGCAATAAATGTTTTGAGTATTGAAGTCACAGGGTAGTCAACCAGCCTCTTTCCAAATATTGGACTGATTGTAACTGATGTAAAATAGGTACAGTACGCACAACGGATCTTTATCTCTCCGAAATTGCAACAAACGATTGCGAATTTTTTATACTACTAAATGATGGAACAAGCCGATGGCCCACCTGGTGTTAAGCGGTACATGTACTGTTGTGCAGAAAAATGAGCTTGTATCCAATTACTCAAAAATGGGTTCTACGCAGATACTTCAGAGACACAAAGATCTCGTTTGTTCGTAATAGTTAGTGACCAACTCTGGCGACAGAGTGTTTAGGTCACCTTAAGGCCTCCGCCGTGGCCTAACGACTGCAAGAGCAGGGACCGGAGGTTTAACGTTCCCTCTGAAGCAATGGTGACTTTCTATAGATCTGTTGTAACTACTATAGATCTGTTGTGACTACTATTCACCCTTATAAAAGAGTTTATTCTATGGTTATGTTAGGTATATATTACAATTTTTTTTTTTACTTAGTTTAGTATCTATTTATGCGGTTTAGTTTGTGAAATGTAGTCTTTGTTTTTTTTGCACCGTCACTATCGTACATTTAAAATCCAGTCCATTCAAAGGTTGCCTGGAAGAGATCGCTCATAGCGATAAGGCCGCCCATTGCACTTCGCTTTAATATAGAACTATGTCTAATATCTAATTTCCGGTGCAGTACAATAAAGAGTTTTCTATCTATCTATCTATATTTTGGTTTCCAGGGCTAGATACAGAACCTTCCCTGGTCCTACTCGCCTAGCGTTGCTGGGGTCACCCCTGCAATGGCTGACAGCTATCATGACTTATGTCATTTCCACAATACTCCGGTACCCTCGTCTGGTCTCCTCAGAGCCTCTGACGCAGGAGTATGCGTACCATCTTATCAACAAATACAAGGTTGGTATTGCCTTATGAAAACATGGCGTTTCGAGTGCATGGTTGTATTTGAAGAAAAGTACGAATATGAGGACAGCTTATTGCGGCTATGAAGCTGTCTGATCAAGTAGTATCAACTTCTGGTAAAGCATCAAGTCCTGGATACGAGGATCCAGGTCGTAAAAAACCCTCACTCCAGTCTGTTAAGCTTCCTGGGTTTTGTAAGGAGTTAAAAATATCCTTAATCTAAAAACAACAATAACTTAATTTTGCAAAATAATTAAAACCTCTGACCATGAAAATCTCCTTACATGCTGTTCATCATTGCAGGTCATCATCACACTTTGGCACTTCGGTTTACCAAATACTAAAAGGAACCAAATGTTTCAAACTGCAATTATGACTGAAATTTCTCAAAATTGGTTTTCAGAACTGATAAATATCCTCATAACTTGAAAACAGCTCCACAGATTTCCACCAACCATAAATAAATAAATATTCATGGACTTTACACACAACGCCCTCTAGTCCCAAACTAAGCAAAGCTTGTGATATGGGAACTAGTTGGCTGATAGAATACTTATATACATTTTTTTTTGTAAATACATACTTATAATACATATTAACACCCAGACATAGAACAAACATCTATGTTTTCCACGCACAAATGTTTGTTCTCGGTGGGGATCGAACCCACGACCCACAGCACGGAAGGCAGACCATGGCTAAAAACCATATCAGATAAATCACCTTTCTTACAAAAAACCGCATTCAAATCGGAACCCTACTTTCAGACTGAAAGTCAGCACAGACAAACACACAATGCCGTCAAACTTATAACACCCATTCCGTTTTAGGTCAGGGTTGAAAAGACATCGTTCGATAAGCTCACAGGTTGGTTCACATAAAAGCTGTTTTGTTTTCAGCCATCATTCACAATCCTAAGTCCTACAATGATGACAACACTCTTGAAGCCAGGCGACCGCGACCAATGCGACTTCACTTGCTTCGAGCTCATCATGCTGGGCGGCAGCGCTGTGCCGGATGATCTTGTACAACAAATCAAGGTATTTAGAACACCATCATCATTCCCCTGCCCTTATCCCACGCTTGGCGGGGTCGGCACAACATGTCTTCTTCCACTCACTCCTATTCGTCAACTCTGAATCTACTCCTCTCACATTCATGTCATCTTTCACACAATCCAACCACTTCTTCTTCGGTTTTCCTCTACTTGCATACCCAGTCACACTCATATTGATAACTTTTTAACCGACTTCAAAAAAGGAGGAGGTTCTCAATTCGGTTGTATGTTTTTTTTTTTTATTTTTATTTTTTTTTTTATTTTTTTTTTTAATGTTTGTTACCTCAGAACTCCGTCATTTATGAATCGATTTCAAAAATTCTTTTTTGATCTGAAAGGATATACTTTCAGATTGGTCCCATTTAATTTTCATCAAAATCGGTTCAGTAGTTTGTGTTATAAATAGAAATAACTGAAAAAAAATGCCAAGTTGTGGCGTAGCGCCTACCATTTTACTGCTAGCAACGATGCAATATGCCAAGTTGCGGCGTAGCGCCTACCATTTTACTGCTAGCAACGATGACCCTTTGTGCACACCTAAATTTTAACATTTTTCTAAATTTGTCAATAAACCCAGTTTGTACATTCAAACCGCATTTAATTGGAGAAAAGCAAAAACCCACCAGTTGTTTCTCTAAAGAATCAACACCAACCACGTGCACGAAATTGCGTATTTTGCTTTCCTGTGACTTTTAAGTGGTGTTTATAGTGACTAGAACATTCCCAATGAACTGTCATCATCATCATCATCTGATGATGAAGCTGGTAATCGAATTGAAGTCGGTTTTTCTAGTTTTTTAACTTATAAATTATTTCGTAACATGATTTTCATCCCTCATCATTACGTGTGCATACCATGCTAATCATCCTAATTATCCTAATTATGCAAGATATTTAGAACACCATTGTTAACAATAGAGCTATCAAACTCCTCTCACTATTTCTGGCTTTTACCTCACTTTTAAAATATCTTAGTCACTAAGATCACAATGCACTAAGACTTAGTGCATTGTGATTTTAATCAAATCTGGTGCCATGATTAACTAATGAAGCGACAGAACTAAGATTTCCATAATTTTTTGACAGTAAGTCCTGGAAGGAAAAGACCTTTGCCCAGCAGTGGGACAGTATAGGTTAGAAAAAAAAAAGTGATGGGGAGTGGGTTCCTAGCAGTTGTTACATGTGCGTATAGTGGTCACAACGGATCTTTGTCGCTCTGAAGTATCTGCGCAGAACCTATTTTTGGGTCGAATTGGAGGTAAGTATGCTAATTTTGCCGCGCAACAGTAAAAATTAAAAAAAAAATTTGGTGCGGAAAAACTCGCTTACTTCCAATTAGACCCAAAAATGGTTACTGCGCAGATAATTCAGAGGGACAAAGATCCATTGTGACTACTATACCTGATTAGAGAAATAATGTTTGCTGGTATATAGTTTGTCTAAAAAATATATTCATAATATTCTTAATTATTTATTGCACACAACACAGGACGTAACCAAAAGACAGAAATAGATGACATGTACAAAGGCGAGCTTAACCTTAACAAGGGTTTTCTTCCAGCAAACCTTTGAGGCTAGAGAGAGGTGACTATAGAGGCAGGTCCGTGTACATAAAAGGTTAATATAACAATATAATATTGTTCTTATCTGCAGCAAGTGTCACCAGATACAGAAGTAGTGAACGCGTACGGCATGAGCGAGCTGACCAACATAGCGTTTCATGGAGATCGGGCCCCGCCTGGCTCCTGTGGGAAACCCATGGGCTGCTTCCAATATAGGGTAATCTTTTTTGTCTGTCCCTGTTCCCATTATTTAGGGTCGGGCCTCCTCATATCCCCTTCGCAGAAATCCCGTTCGATTTCTGGAATAAGCCACTTAAGATAAGTTTAAGCGCCCAAATATAACATTTTTGCGATACCTGAAAAGGGTGAATAAGTTTTAAAGTGCCTCTGACTTTAGCATAAGACCAAATTGTAACACTTATTTTGGCAAATAAATGTATCTCATTTCAATTTTGACGTAACTATAAATATGGTTTTAAATGATGTTTTGCAGACAAACTGTTAAATTAAGTGTTCCGTTTTTCAAATTTGGCTCATATTTGTCTTTATAGCTTAAAAAAGCGCAAGATTTCCCTAGAGGATATTGACTACGTGACGAAAACCTAAGCCCCCCTCGTCCAAGCATGCTACTTTGAAGACCCCTCCGCCCCCCTGTACGGGTCAAGTAGTATGGTTACGTTTCCTTACGTTCTAGCCGGAAAACCTTTGGAACTCTTATCCTCGAATTTATAAACGATGTAGAGTCCAACCTATATTTATGGGGGGGTTTAGATTTCAAGAACAAACTATTTTGAGGTTTTTTATCGTTCTCAACTTGTATCTACCTTTCCAGCTGATAGACTTTGAAACAAATGAAGATATCGATGAGCCAAACGTGCCTGGAGAGCTTTGGCTGAAAGGACCCGGCATATTCAAGGTACTTTTTATAATTTTGTTTTAATATTTTTAATTTTATGTGGAAAAACTAAATGTTTGTTCTATGTCTGGGTTACTATCCTACTAATATTATAAACGCGAAAGTTTGTATATGGATGTTTGTTACTCTTTCACGCAAAAACTACTGGTCCGATTTGAAGGAAACTTGGAATACATACAGGGTTTTACCAGACCACTTCTGAAAATGAAAAGGGGGGGTAGAGCACACCAAAACCAAACCAAAAAAAAATCAGTTATCCTGAAAAATAATTATAGCCGGAGAAAACAATGTTTAATGATTTGTATTTATTCCGCCAGTCCGCAATGTACGCATTTACGTAGGTAAGGTCGAGGCGTAGTACTATTATTTATTCTGTGTCGTAAGTGCCTACTAACGTAGGTAGGTACCTACTATGTTTATTTATACCTAATTGGTATAATGATCGCGCGACCGCGCGATAAAGACGGGCGTTTCTTGTCTCGCTCGCACGTCGCGTACTCGAATGACCCGCAATGAACTCTCAGCTGTTCATGCTGTAGTAGGCGTAATCTGCGTGCTGCGTGTAGACTGTACATTGCTGCTTTATTTATTTTATTTGTTTTTTTGCTTTTTTAACCCTCTGCAGCTGAGGTGAAAATAATGTTAACATTCTACTGATGTGGTGTCTATCAGGCGTCAACTAAACTACCGTGAATTACCATTACATAAAAGTTTATTTATAAATACTTATTTATATTATTATTAACCGGTTTATAAACTTACGAAATCAATAAATATCTATTGGAATAAAACAATATATTAGTTATTATAGAACCAGTTTTATTGAGATCAATTTCTTAGACAAAAGATAACAGACCTTAGAAATAATTAAAAAAAAGAAACATTTATATAATTTTACCCCAAAATTAAACAAATTTTGTTTTTAAAAGCGATCATCTAAAACTAGAAAAAATATCAACGAAATCGTATGATACGTTTAGGCACAAAGCAATCTCAAAGTTGACCCTTATTTTAGGTCAAAATTTGCAGTCTTCGCAAATTTGAGCGGCGCATTATAGGCATATCGCTTTCTTACAAGCGCAGCAGCTAAACCTGGTCTGCCTTTTAAGTCTGCTGGGGCATACGCTACACAGCTTTCTTCCAGATGGCCCAGCTAGAGAGGGAGTTTCAGGAAGAAGAGACAAATCGTCACCTAAAACTCTTTTGATGATCAAGCGAAGCTCTCTCAGCAGTCTGTCTTTATAGACTCACTTCTTCAAAGTGGGAAGAAACAACTCTCATCGATTTCTTTTTTTGACCATAAAAACCCGTTCTAGCCAATATGATTTGAAACTGCTCGCCCATGTTCTTCAGTACCAAGTAAATGAGCTTAGTGGCTGGTCGTCTTCAATTTCGCTGCCGTTTACATCGCTGTCGTTACTTTCGTTTAATTCCTATCTCTTAATTTCCTGAGATCCTCTTTTCTCACGTTTCTCAAATAGTTTCCATTGTTTATTCAATCACAAAATCCGGGTCTTCAACCGAATCATCAAAGTCACTAAACTCATTTTCTTCCTCTAAATTCTGAAGTCAGTCTTCAATGTGTGTATCAATATTACGTGGCCTTCCGTTGAAACATCGCTTGGATGGTCCAGGACCTGAGTTCTCAGGATTTGCCTTCTAAAAAGATAATCAGCTTAGTAACACTGAGATTATGTATGCGAGACACTATGAAAAGATACATATTTTACTGAGATTATGAATATCGGACACTAGGGAATACGAACGATCTTTGTGAGGTTACGTCTAACAGAATCAGGTCTTATTGCTGTACTTACGTCTAAGAGACACCTTTAGCTTCTACCGCCCGACGTATGACCCGCGCGACCGATCACACCACACAGCCCGCTGCCGTGCACCAATCGAGGAAGGTACTGAGCGAGACAGAACTATATCGCGCCATATTGCGAGATGGCAACCACATATCGGTTTGGCGGTGTCTAAGAGACACCATGTCAGCTGCAGAGGGTTAAATGAGATAATTTGATAGATATGTCTTATTATGTTGTAC
This sequence comes from Gandaritis pyraliata, assembly GCA_947859175.1. Lineage (NCBI taxonomy): Eukaryota > Metazoa > Arthropoda > Insecta > Lepidoptera > Geometridae > Gandaritis > Gandaritis pyraliata. The sequence continues at coordinate 4,974,730 of OX401871.1, read as the reverse complement.
TGTGTGTATGTAACTAGAAAAAAAATGAAAAGGAGATAGTCAAGGCAATTTTTTTTTTGCTATTTTTTTCGCTAAATGTTTTCAGTATCATGGTCTGATTGGATTCTCCAAGTTTTCGGAAGTGTTCTGGTAAATCCCTGTATAGTTCGAAGCCTGGATTAACGCATAGGCTACTTTTTATCCAGAAAAATCAACAGGATCAAACGGGAAGCGGACGAAGTCGCGGGTGGATGCTAGTTGTCAATAAACACGAGATCGAGCGAGATCACAAAACCTAAGTCACTATGCAGGTTAAATCACAGTTGAAACACGTTTCAGGAGTATTACAACAATCCAGAAGCAACTGAAGAAACATTCGCTGAAGGTCGCTGGTTCAAAACTGGTGACATGTTCTATCGGGACGAGAATTATAACTACTTTTTCGTTGAGAGGATCAAACTGTTGCTGAAATATAATAGCTATCAAGTAAGGCGCACGTGGTCGGCTCTAAAATATAATTATTTTGAAGTTAGTAATTTTACATATTTTACATTTAGTATGCGGGTCTCGACAGGGCCTACACATTTGTACCTCTTGGGGTCGAGACTCTGGGTCCGTGGGGTACCGAGGCCCTCCGGGTCTTCAAAATTATTGCAGGGCGTCTAGTCGCAGCGACGCGTGACCCGAGGGCTGGTGATTATCTGGGCCAGCGAATCAGCATTGCTATTCAGCGCGGCAATGCAGCCAGTGTCTTGGGCACGCTTCCGATTGCTACTGATTTGGATCAGTTGAGCTATCTATAAATCGTTTGCAACGGTGTGTAGATAGCTCAACTGCTTCATGTGTATTTTGTACATATTATAAATATTATTGTAAATACAGTTTTACCTGAAATAAAGCAAATAATGAGTAATTTTACAAGGATCACTACCTATGTGCTTTTATTGGAAACGTGTAACATAAGGCGATGGGTAAGGTCAAACAACTTATCTCTCATTTTTTTTTCAATATTTTTGAAGATATAAGCTTCATCATCAGATGATGATGATGGCAGTTGATTGGGAATGTTCTAGTGACCATAAACAACACTAAAAAGTCACAAAAAAACAAAATACGCAATTTCGTGTATGTGGATGGCATATTTTTTTCAGTTATTTCTATTTATAAGCCAAATTACAGAGCCGATTTTGAAAGAAGAAAGAAAGAAAGAAAAGGTATTTATTTACGACACAATATTAACAATTACTTAGAACTAGGAGAAGCTAAGGTGCCGCAAAACGGACCCTGCCTCAGCATATGTCGGCCGACAAGCGGCCAACGCTGGTCTTCCGGCAGAGCCGTTTGGCGAAGCCACGAAAAAATCTTAAACCACATTTTGATGAAAATTGAATGGGACCAACCCGAAAGTACACCCTTTCAAATAAAAAAAATTGAAATCGATTCTTAAATGACGGAGTTCTGAAATAAAACACATAAAAAAAAATGCAACCGAATTGAGAACCTCCTTAGTTTTTGAAGTCGGTTAAAAAACCTTTGTAGATATCTCCAGTGGAGCTAGAAGCCGTGATTCGTCAGCACCCCGGCGTGTTGGACGTAGCGGTGACAGGCATCCCGCACCCCGAGTGCGGGGAGCTGCCCGTCGCGTGCGTCGTGCGTGCGTCGCGCCACGCGCCCAGCGCCAACCAGATCAAGGACTTGGTTAGAGGTACCATCAGCATTCGCTCTTTTTATTTTATTTACTAGCGGTTACCCGCGACTTCGTACGCGTCCACAGTTTCCGTGTACATTATATTATCTGTGCGTGTACGGAGCGGATACTTCTTTGAGAAACTTGACATTACACCTCATTACACCGAACTCGTACCTACTGGAATGTCAAACGTTAGTTGTTAGACCAAAGAGGTAGTACTACGCCCTGTCAAACTGACGTGACATGACATGACAATGAAATCTTCTTGCCAATTGGCGCTGCTAACCCTTTTCGTTCATTTTATCCTGTAGATCCTGTTAATTATTCGAGATAAAAAGTAGCCTATGTGTCAATACAGGTTACGAACTATATATATGCCAAGTTTCATCCAAGTTGGTTCAGTAGTTTAGACGTGATTGAAACACAAACATCTAAACTTTCGCATTTATAATATTAGTAGGATAGGATTTCTTTGCATATTTTAATTTAATTTATTTTACCTACTTATAGTTCTAAGTTCACGTCCGCACCTTTAATTTGGCTCTAGTGGAAGACCAGCGTGGGTTGTTAGCAACCCACAGTATGCTGAGCTTGGGTCCATTTTGCGACACCATTGCACACTTTTTAAATGTATTCTTCTTTGTATTATTTGTATTTGATTTGTGATTCTGTTTAGTAATTATCGTCTCTGTTGTTGTTTATTTCTTTCTAGTGTATTTGTTTATTTTAAATTTCTTGTGTGTTGCAAATAAATGTTTTACTTACTTACAGCATAAGTTCTGCCTTACCACCTTAAGGGTGCATTTCCTGTAAACCGACTAGCCGTTAATTTTTGAACACCAATAGAAGCAAATTATTTCGGGTGTAAAAGTTATGAAGACAATGGGCCGTCATAAAAATAAATAGATGTTTAGATCTCTGGTTGGTCAAAATAAGAAGAGAAAAGAAAAAGGCGGGGTCAGGTAGCTAACTGCTTGCAAGCGAAACATTTTCAAAAGTGGTAAGGCGGAAATTTTGCCGATATTACGTGGATCAAAATCGCTTCATCCGTTCAGGAGCTACGTTGCCTTACCTCAGACAGACATACACACAGGCACGTCAAGCTTATAACACTCCGTCGTTTTTGCGTCGGGGATTAATAAAATAAAAAAAAGCCTTTATTTCTAGTACTAAATTAAAATTAAAATTACCTAAGTACTTAACTTTCTTAAAAAATTATGTTTAACTAACGTATTTAAGTATTCTATCAGCCATCTAGTTCCCATATTACAAGCTTTGCTTAGTTTGGGACTAGAGGGCGTTGTGTGTAAAGTCCATGAATATTTATTTATTTATTTACGTATATTTTCACTTTAGCTTGACTTAGTAGGTACAAGTCGCCTCAGCGGCATAGGCGAGGCGGGGCTTAATTTAATACACAGTAATAAAGATAAAACTATTGTTATAGATACGTTATCAGACGCCAAACAGCTCCGTGGAGGCGTAATCTTCGTATCAGCGATACCCGTCACAGCATCCACCAAAGTGCATCGACGGAAACTAAAAGAAATGGCACTCTCTATGCCGAGGGAATAAATTGAATCTATCTTGTAGTTTATATACTTTCAGTAGTATGTAGTAGTTACTTCTACCTATGTATAGTAGTTACAACGGATCTTTGTCCCTCAGAATTATCTGCGCAGACGCAGAATCGATTTTTGGGTCGACCGTGCCTTGATCACGAATATATATGACAATCGTAACGCCCTGCGTATCCGAGATACACTGCGCGGTAATGGTACAATGTTTGGCAGTCGAGCAGGCGTTGACGCGCAATATGATTCGAATACGTTAGTTTTACGTGATGTCAGATTTGTTCGTTATCAACCCTCTAGAATAAGAATAAGAATCATTTATTGTAAAACTGTGTAGAAGAGATCTTATGGTAGAAAAAGTTTCAACAGCCTACCCTTTTAGTGTATTAGGGCCAACGCACATCTATCGACAAAACTGTTTTGTCGCGTACTTAGTGACGTGAAAATAAATTTTCTGTTATAACGAAAACAGCATAAGATGAATGCTTCCTCGTCATATGCTGTTTTCGTTGTAACGAAATTCACATCAATTGACACGACGCATGCATAAAATTATGTTTACCTATCTATTATAGCATTGTTTAGTACCTACCTATTAAACATTGCTTTATACGCATATACCTAGAGAATGAACTGAGCTTTTTTAATAAATAAGAATATAAAGTAATTATGTAGTGTACTTAATAATATTATTAAGTACTTAGGATGATTCCCATTAAATAAGCAAGTAACGAAAACAGCAAATAAAAAGAAGCATATCGTAACTAAAAAAGTTTTACTGAGAAGTTTCACATCACTAACTGTTCGACAAGACGTTTTGTCTTTGGTTTGCGTTCTCCCTTAGTGTATATTACTAGTGAATCTTATAGAGTACGTACCCACTGTGATTGCAGAATGCTACTTATTGCACTTGTTAATATATTTAGGTGTAGTCTAGTTTTTAATTTGCTTATTAGTTCTAAGATTAAAAAATAAACTATTTTAAAACAATGATAATTAATTATTTTAAGAATAATCTCACTGGGATTAGATTAGTGGGTAGGTTATGGGGATGATAGCAGTTGGTGCTCTAAGATAAGGCTTCGTCTAGACATTCCAAACCGTTTTTTTCGAGCTTTTGCGAAATAGTTGGAAAAACCAGTTTAACGTGAGCGTCTGCTTCTTAAAGTTTCATTGATTTTATAGTTCAGGTAAAACTGGTAACTAGCTAGATCGCAGTATCGATGCGATTAGCAAAGTTTATCTCAGCCTTATATAAAAAAAAAGTTATTGCGTTTTATTTTCGTTTTTCAAACATCGCGATTTGCGAGATCTCATTCAGATTATTAGTAGGTAGTTTCTTTTATTTGATGACTATAATTTAAAATTAAAATCAACGCCGTTCACTTCAAAGTTCAAACTACCTAGGTATGTCCAACTTTTTAGTATGAATAATTAATTAGGTAGGTAGGTTAGGTACCTAATACTATTAGACTACCTAATACTATTAGAGTTGAAAATACATTGCAAACGAAACGTAGGTAAACGTAGGGTCAGATTTATTAATGGTGATAAATATTCGTGCAAAGTGTTTTCTTTCAATTTAATTGGTATAACATGTATTTACCTAATTAAAAACATTGAAAGACAATATGCACGATTTATTTAGTAGGTCCTTATATTTTTATTTATATTCCAATCTTCTTCACTTCTTCCAAATCGAAGGACCAATCGGCTGACCTATTCACATAAATGACCTCGCACTCAGACTTGACCTTGAGATTTCATTAGTCTCACTCAGGTTTGACCTTGGACTGTAGGTAATTCAGGCCCAATATGAACACTAGATTACTAAGAAATAACTTAGACTAGTATATAGCACAGTTCTGATTTGATCTCAAGATAGAATTCGTTGTATTGTAGATGTCAGCAAATACAAATGCCATAGCACCCCTCATATAAATATTTGCAGATCATGTGAACATTGTTCCGCCATTCCGATGCCTAAAGCAAGCAAGGAAATAACATGAGTGGGTTTGCTAGCCTCTGATTTATAAAGGTAAACAACCTTATTAGGGTAAGTAGAGTACAGTGTCTACAGAGTGTAAAAAAACTACTTCTGAAAACTAACTAGTTAGCCTATGAATCAAAATACTAAATTGTAGTTCCCAATTTTAAAAAAACAGGCGTGAATTTATTTTGTACCTAACTACTTATGTAATTTTAAGTAGGTATCACTTAAGGCCATGTTTTTTGGGGTCAAAGGTCACACAATGATATTCGCATGATTCAGTTTCGCATGTCATGCAAAATCGCATGGTTTAATAGCCCTTTTGCTATAAATTATACATAATGAAAAGTTTGTGCCTCGTGCGTAGGTATAATTGTTACGCAAGACAAGATACAAAAGTAGATATATGTATAATTTAGATTGTAGACCCGAAGAACGAAGTAGTAATAAACAAAGAACGAGTATGAATATTCGGTACCTACTACATTTTTTAAACAAATAAAAACGAGTATTGCTTTTTGGTAGGTTATTCAATTTTCTGATTATTTTGACAGCCCTAACAATCTTTATAAAAGTACGCTCGCTCACAGCAAACAGTGGTATGTAGTAATTTATGAAGCAGTTGTAACTACCGACCCGTCCTGAGTGGACTTGTGCGGAAAAGTGTCGATATTCACGGATAAAATCACGAAAATGGAACAATTCCTCGGCATCAAATACTCTCTCAAATCATCGACGGACAGTTTCGAGAGCTATCTTAAATTTATAAGTGAGTCATTATTAATATTTATCCAATCTTATCAAGGTTTTTGGTGTTATAGAGCATAGCTCTATTTATATTTTATTTATTTATTATCTTATTTTTAATATTCTTTTTATATCGAGTTTTTATAGGAACCTATTTTAAATTTGATTGTTCAATACTTTATCAGGAAACCGGCTTTGAACTCTAATTCTTTATGTAAAATACAGCAAGATAGAGACAGCTTTTTCCCCATAGGTGCCATTGCCTGAATAGAGTAGTAAGCTGGCTTACCTCTCAGCCTAGGCGGCCTTACCAAATAGACTTTTAAAGATAATCGTTAGAGAAATTAAAGTCATGGCCGACTTGACCGTGCTGTGTAACTTGCGTTCACTGACCGCATCGTCTGATTATGCTGTGCGTGTCTAGGTAGGTACTTTTTACAATGTTGAACTCAAATTCGTTGCGCAGTCGCATCACATTATATCTATTCGCGGTTTTGATGCTGATCCTGGGATTGCCCCCGTGCGGTGACCTAAGTCGAGTTATTAGTATAAAAATCAATTATTGCACGTTGTAATATTTGACGTTGTCCTAGCAAGACAAGAAACCATTACGATTACCGTATGCAGGGTATTGACAATACGTCAGGTTTAGTTAAGGTATTTTCCTTTCTGCTGGATTTGAAATAGAAGTGTCTACCAGCTACTTAATTATTTTCATATTTGGTGTCAAAGCAGGCTTAGACTAGCCAAAATACAATCGGTTTTATCTACCTTATCGTTCAGTGGTAATGTTTATCCACCAGATAAGAAGGTGATACTACTTACCTTTGGTTGGTAGGTAAAGGCAGCATTCCCATGCCGCGAAAAAAGTCGTTTTTTACCCTATAAATTAAATTTGTTTTTGCCGAGCTTGCATTTTTTCATAATAAGATGAAACCATGGCAACGGGTGAAGACAAACATGGAGGATACCCGCGGCTTAGTCAGCTCCGCACGTAGTGATCTTGTATTTTCTGTGGATAAGCACTAGTAAGCTGAAAAATAGTATACCTAGGTGCGGGCAAGTCTACACCATCTAAAAATATTTTCCAGGCACTACAGCGTAACACACATCGGGGCATGGGTAAAAAGTGACCTCAGACGCTGTATAAAAAAGATGCAGATAAAAGATTAGATTAGAAAAGATGCAAAGGCCAGTTTATTTTAATATGTGTTTTTCTGTTAAATAATTACTTCTTTGTGATTAACTTTAGCTATGGCATTACTTAGACAATAGAGTATTATTTTATAGTTTGAGTACCTAGTTATACTGATGGTTTATGTAGGTAAGTAATAGTTTTATATCATGGATAGATGATTTTATGATATAGATCTTACATACAAAACTTAGACATCTAGCAATTCAGACACATTTATGAAAATTGGTAAGTACATAAGTACGAATGAAATCACCTAACCAGTTAGAAATAATCAAAACTACTTGTCTATATGCTGATAGGTACATATTTATTCTCACGTTCATCAATTTTATTATTACAGAACATCTACCCACGCTAATAAAAATAGTTAAAACACGGATCTTTTTAGTAATTCCAAGTGCAAGGAGTTAGCTAAGGCTTTAATCAATGTACCAGTGATTGAAAACTAAAATGAAATTATAACAAACCTCTACCAACCCCTAAAAACTCTACCAATCCCTAAAAACCCCTACCAGCCCCTACATACCCCTACCAAACCCCAACAAACCCTATTTTCAATTCAACAAACTTGAGACTATTATAATTTGTTAAAACAAAAGCATTATTATTTTGTGATGGTATTGGTCAAAGGTCACTCAAGGTCAGGGTCATGTGGATTCAAAGGGCACGGTTTTGCAAAAAATACACCTCAGTATCCTGCCATTTATTTATTTACACAGTGATCGTATTTTTTCAGATGTGGGTTTCCTTTCCCGAAAAGCAGCATTGTCTGTTACACCCGTAGCTGAACTAACGCTTGAAAATGATGTCTACACCTTGACTATAACCACCCTTCTAAAAACTATAAAGACCAGCTTCAAAATTGGAGAAGAGTTCAATGAAGAGAGAGCCGATGGAGTTATGGTAACTAAATAAAATACGCAATCAATGAGTCAGGAAAAAATACTTTTGTAAACTTTATACGGTGCATAAACTGAGTTATATAGAAAAACTGAGTTTACAGAGAATAGTTAGCATCAAGAGTAGGTAGGTACTATCAGCAAAATTTCCGCCTTACCACTTTTGAAACTGTTTCGCTTGCAAGCAGTTAGCTACCTGACCCCGCCTTTTTCTTTTTAACCGACTTCAAAAAAGGAGGAGGTTCTCAATTCGGTTGTATGTTTTTTTTTTTTATTTTTTTTATTTTCTTTTTTTATTTTTTTTAATGTTTGTTACCTCAGAACTCCGTCATTTATGAACCGATTTCAAAAATTTTTTTTTTATCTGAAAGGATATACTTCCAGATTGGTCCCATTTTATTTTCATCAAAATCGGTTGAGTAGTTTGGGTTATAAAAAGAAATAACTAAAAAAAATATGCCCGGCGCGGCGCAGCGCCTACTATTTTACTGCTAGCAACGATGCAATATGACAACTGACAAGTTGCGGCGTAGCGCCTACCATTTTACTGCTAGCAACAATGACCTTTGTGGTGCACACCGAAATTTTTACATTTGTCTAAATTTGTCAATAAACCCAGTTTGTACATTCAAATCGCATTTAATTGGAGAAAAGCAAAAACCCACCAGTAGTTCCTCTAAAGAATCAAACCAACCACGTGCACGAAATTGCGTATTTTGCTTTCCTGTAGCTTTTATGTGGTGTTTATAGTGACTAGAACATTCCCAATGAACTGTCATCATCATCATCATCATCATCTGATGATGAAGCTGGTAGTCGAATTGAAGTCGGTTTTTCCAGTTTTTTAACTTATAAATTATGTCTTCTTATTTTGACCAACCAGAGACCTAAACATCTATTTATTTTTATGACGGCCCATTGTTTTCATAACTTTTACACCCGAAATAATTTGCTTCTATTGGTATTCAAAAATTAACAGCTAGTTGGTTTACAGGAAATGCACCCTTAAGGTGGTAAGGTTGAACTTTTGCTGATGGTACGTATTTCTGCCGCCAAGTAGTGATACTCGCATTGCTGTGTTCCGGGATGAAGGGTGTGGGTAATTACGGGCACGAGTGATGGGTGCAGTGCAATGCATCACAGGGAACGTCCTCAGTGGACGTCCTCGGTGAGGCAATGTATGGTTATAGAGACAGTTAACCACTTAACATCAGGTGGGCCATCGACTTGTTCCATCATTTAATTGTGTAAAAAAGAAAAGAAAGGAGATTTTTTCACAATATCAAAATCTTTGATTTTTGGCTTCTATCCTATTCCTAATATTTCACCAGAATACTTCTTTTAAAATTGATTCTGAACTTTTTAACTAAGTTAGTAGTTTTTGGTCATAATTTATTATTGTAACTTTATCTCAGCTGTTTGTACTTTAGTACCTACCTAACCTAAAACAAAGATGCAAGCATCATCCGTTTCGTAGACGTAGGTATGTACTATCAGCAAAAGTTCTACCTTACCACCTTGGGGTGCATTTCCTGTAAACCGACTGCAGCCGTTAATTTTTGAATACCAATAGAAGCAAACTATTTCGGGTGTAAAAATTATGAAAACAATAGGCCGTCATAGATAAAATAAGAAGACAAAAGAAAGAGGCAAGTCCAGGTAGCTAACTGCTTGCAAGCGAAAAAGATTCAAAAGTGGTAAGGCGGAAATTTTGCTGATCATACATCAAGGTTATACAAGAACCAAACACTACACGGATGCCTGTCATCATTAAAAAATGATTTATTTTAAGCTATAAATTATATCTACACTAGTAGTTACCCGCGACTTCGTACGCGTCTACAGTTTCCGTGTACATTGTATTATCTGTGCGTGTACCGAGCGGATACTTTGTGAAACTTGACATTACACTGAACTCGTACTGGAATGTCAAACGCTAGTCGTTAGACCAAAGAGGTAGTACTACGCCCTGTCAAACTGACGTGACATGACATGACAATGAAATCCTCTTGCCAATTGGCGCTGCTAATCCTTTTCGTTCATTTTATCCTGTAGATCTGTTAATTATTCGGGATAAAAAGTAGCCTATGTGTTAATCCAGGTTACGAACTATATATATGCCAAGTTTCATCCAAGTTGGTTCAGTAGTTTCGACGTGATTGAAACACAAACATCCAAACATCTAAACTTTCGCATTTATAATATTAGTAGGATAGGATGTCATAAACATAGGATTATTCGTATATTTTAGCAAATTTACACGTTCACACTGTTATTAGTTTTATAGTATTTAATTGCGGAAATTCTGACTGACTTAATTAGATACCTAATACGCCTTACGTAACCAATATATATTCAGTTATTTTTGAACAAAAAAAATAGTAATTGGTACCTACCTACGAACATTCTGAATAAACCTAATAACAATTCACAATAATCTGATGTTTACTGCGATTCACGTTATTTTAAAAAACATATTTACAGAAAAAGTACTTTAGAAGGTAAACCAGTTACTATTGAGAAACACTGCAAATCCTGCTATATCGTAAAATACAAACACGATTTGCTCTTTTTAATAGAATGTCACTGAGATGTGTGAAGTGACCCTGACGCTGTATAAAATCGTTTACAAATAATTATTATACTTAGGTAGGTACCTAATTTGTTATTATAATGTTACCTTTTGAGGACTGTGGCACACGATTGGTTGCTTTGAAAATCCCAAAAAAAAATGCATATAGTGTTCGGCAGTGGTATCGATTCCTGTTGTTGCATTTTTCTAAACTAACCTACTTATATTGACAGCGCTAAAATTATAGCTGCCTTTGTCGTTTCAGTTTATGAGGAAGGGACGCCAACATTTTTAGTGCTGTCAAATTAGGTTAGTTTAGAAAAATGCAACAACAGAATCGATAGCAATGTCGGTCTAGTTAAGTTATGGTACTAAAGTTTAAGTGGAGTTGAAAAAAACAATAAACCAATTATTGTCTAATAATATCTGGACTTACATTCAAACATAGTTTGCTTCATCCTTTAGTGATAATGTATAGTTTCTCTACCTAATTACATAGCATACAAATACTTAAATATTTTACTTTTATTATTTTAGGTAAAATCTATAATGACAGTAGAAGGAAACAAATTGATACAGAACCAGACAGAGGAAAGCGGAAGAAAATCTTTGCACATCCGGGAATTCACGTCTGACACTTTAACTGTGGTAAGAATACTGATTTTGATAAAATTCTTAGAAGCGATTTTAGTGTTATTGAAGGCTGCACTAGTTAAAACTTAAAATGCCCAATATATGCTGACAAAGCTATCTGTAAATCAAATATCGTCGCTTTACTATGAGTTGAAAGGCTTTGGCCTAAATATGAAACTTGGATGCTTTAAAGAACTTTCCTAGGCATGTGACAGTCGCGAACATTATAATATCCTAGTTATGTAGCTAATTTATTTTTCCTTTTCAGACAACTACCGCAGAAGACTGGGATGGAATCTGCATAAGAGTATACGAGAAAATCAAGGCGTAAATAAATTCTTAGCATATTATTATATTACGTAGGTAAAGATACTCTTTGGTGTGCAACACTTTGAGTTTTCTAAGCTTTCAGGCAATGCAGGGATTTAAAATCTAAGTCAAGCGGTAAGAGTTTTAAAATGTAATTATACAATAACCAACGACAGTCTAGCAGTTGTAAGTACCTACAAAACAGGTCTTGAATACTAGTGACAATAAAAAAAAATGCTTTTTCAGCGGTGGATAGGTAAGGCTCGAAGGTTCCATTTAGGATTTTGTGAGTAGTCAATTTACACGTATAACAATCTGATGTGTTACATCGTTCAAAGTTTTGTGTGATAATTTATTTTTAAGGTCAGTCAGGTATCAAAATTGTTGGAATCATATACGTTACCTACGTTACCTACGTTACCTACGTTAAGTACCTACGTTACCTATGCAGGTTACCTACGTTATTATTAGTTTATCTTAGTTTAAAATAAATACGGCAGTTATTAAAATGGTAATGGCATTTTTATTTTGATAGCGATTCATCTGAAACTGCAAAGTGAAAAATATTAACAAGAAGAAACTAAAGTTTATTACTTACTTAGATTTAATTAAATTTTATGTACACAACACGTTAACTTTCGAATTATAAAGGAGGCCTCAGAATATACGGTCTGATCAACAACATTTTATGCAACGTTAGATTGAATATGACGGCCGTCCCCAACACTGGTTTTACATCACTACACATTTTACATTTTTTGTTCTACGATTTTGTCGTCGCGAACTGCGTTTGGGGACACTATAATAATATTCTAAAGTATATTATCTCTATAAATAAAGTATCAGTCAGTGAAGATCACATCTTATTTGGATTATGGAGTTCTCCTCTTATGTTTGTCTTCATGAGCTGTAATTGAAACACATTTGTAAAAATCTACGACATAAATGAAAGGTCACATTTTTGATAAAAAGGTCACATCTGAGTGACCCTGAGTAAGATGTAAAAGTTTTGTTCAAAAGGTCACACCTGAGTGACCCAGAGCAAAATTAAAGTCATAGTCCTTTGTTTGTTTGTTCGTTCTGCCATAGAAAGGTTGTGTTTTGTAATTTAGTATCTCGGGTTTAACAAATGGTCAAAAAGAAACTGAACAATTCACGGTGGTCAGAGAAATAATGGGCAATGCAAAGTCCATAGTCTTGAGTTTTTGTCGATCGAAACGAATATCGAAAAGCAGCTTGCGAAATATTTTGTATGAAAACCCGATAAGCACCTCTCACGGGAGATGTCCGAACGATTTTTCTCCATACAAAAACAGCGAGTTCTCGATTCTCACTTTTCGAAAAACAACAAAACGTTTTGGGTGCCATTGACGCCATTACGCGTTACGTAGCGTAAACGTAACTTAAATCTGCGTAGCATTACCGTAGCTGCGTAGCGTACTACCGGTTCAGACACTCACATTAGGGGTCCGAACATACTACTAGTATGTTCGTACCAATTTTTGATGCTACGCCGTAGCAGGAGGCTACGAAATAGCCTAAGACATCAATATCAGCCAGTAAAGTCTGCTGCTGGATATATGCCACCATAGATTTCCTGAAAAATACATTTTCAGTCTTCTCCATTCCCCGGTTTCTATCGAGTGGGTGGGACCGTCCTACGCTACGCCTTCCAATAGGTACCTGAGGGGCGAGTACGAGTTTACAGTGTGCAATACGTCTGACGTCCAGCACACCGGTGTACGCTGATTGGTATGGAAACACTGAGCGGAAGCTTGACGAGACCAAGCTTCTCAAAAAATCCGTTCAATGTTTCCATACCAATCAGCGCACACCAGTGTGCTGGACGTCAGACGTATTGCACACTGTAAACTCGTACTCGCCCCTCTGGTCGTCATTCGAGAACCTTTCTTCCCCATCGCTTGTCAACAGTCAATAATACCTCTATTTTCTCTTGGTAAGTAAGTTCCGTTTTGCCCAGCACGTAAGATAGCTTCGCCCATGCTGCTTCGGCTGTCATATCGAAGGCTGGCACCACTCCACATTCTAATAGCAACTGGAATAGGTTGGAAGTAGATTACTTCAGAGATTACGAAGATTACTATCATTATGTCATCGGTCTGTTTTTAACCTTGGTTGAAAAAAAGGAATGTTATAAGCCGGTCTGTGGCTCTGTAACTCAAATAATTAGTGCTCCAATTTCTAAATGATTACTGTTCTAAAGCTGATAATACTTGGATGGTTTTTAGCCATGTTTGGTAAGAATAGGCTGTTCCCAAGAATACCACTTTTGAAGAGCTCTCAGGCATACATAGGTAATTGCTATCGGAGACATTTGCTTTATCTCAAAGCATTAGGATTTGACGAACTGGTGTCCATACTCCCAAGTTCTGATGATAACCAGAACGTGATTAATAGGACCTTTTAAATTAATACTTATAATACATAGTAACACCTAGTCATAGAACAAACATCTATGTCTGCCACACACAAAATGTTCTTGGTGGCGATACCACGACCCACAGCACTTACCAAACCAGTTTCATAAATAGCTTTCCCAAGAACAGTTCCGTTGATGCACTGTGTCACATTGACTACTAGGACTTCGTTCTTGACCGCTCTTTCTATTTCTTTGTAAATCTCCTTACGCTTGATTGGAATGTTGCCATTTCCGTATGTTTCTATCACTATGCCTGGAAGAAAAAGTACGGGGGTTCGCTTGTAAAGTTATCACACTTATCACCCTTCGAAAACCCCTAAAAACTTAAATATGGAGCAGTTCCGTACCTATCCAGGATTTCAGGAAGGCTCTACTTGTCGGAAACCCCAAAAACAATTTTTACGCCCATATTCACCGTAGATATTCCTTTTTTGGATATCTAAACCAACATAAAAAAGGAGGTTCTCAATTCAGCTGTATTTTTTTTATAGTCGTTCTTGTTTTTGTTGCAGGCGGGCCTCCAAAATGCAGCATTTTTGGCATCAGCTGATATTTTTTTATCATAACACTTTTGGTATCAAAGAACAAGTTAAGTAGGCAATTTAACCCCCGATAGGTGGTTTTATAACATTGGGTTGAGGGTTTTATACTACCTTCCATTCCCTGCGCTACCGCTCTGATCAGCTCCGGCGTGATAGTAGGAGCAACCTTCAGGATATACACTTTCCTAGATATCGTGTCATGAAGCCGGCAATCATCAGGCACTGAGCCTGGAGGATGGATCAGCATCTTAGGATCCACGTCCAGGGTCGTCTTGGCTTCGAGGAGTGGCGGAAAGTTGGGTGAATCGAATGCGTAGATTCTAGTGTTGGAGACTTTCTTTACTCTGGAAAAGACGAGAACATTTTCAGAGCTGGTTTTGATGATTTACCTTGAATCTATTTTTTTCTTCTCAAATACCTGCGTTCCCATGTCAAAGGTGCAAAGGTTAAGATGAATTCCCAACGGGTAACATTCAATACAGTCGTGTGACCCGTTGGGAGAAGTTACAACGAGACACACTTTTTGCAGTTCAATAAGTTACACTGTTACCCGTTGCCACGTTTGGTTTAAAATTCTCTTCGTCGCAATGTCGCAACGAGACAATGATATAAATTATGTGTTTAGTTG
Organism: Gandaritis pyraliata; assembly: GCA_947859175.1. Taxonomy (NCBI): domain Eukaryota; kingdom Metazoa; phylum Arthropoda; class Insecta; order Lepidoptera; family Geometridae; genus Gandaritis; species Gandaritis pyraliata. The sequence continues at coordinate 4,959,529 of OX401871.1, read as the reverse complement.
CTAAGTAAAATGTAAATAAAAAGTGAGTTCTACCGTGTGCCTCTAAACAGCTTACATCCGAAGAACACAGTGACTTCGGGAATGTGCTGCGTGGCGGCAATGAGGACAGCACATAGAATGTTATTGTTCCCATCACTGCGAGGCTGGAAAATTGGAACCTGTAAAAGCAAAGAACTGTTTTTGTAATAACCTTCGCGAGTTCCAAGCGGTAAACAATCAGCCAAGGGAAACACAGTGAAATCGTATTGCAATTATACATTTAAAAGGATTTAATTCCGAATTTTCAATGTAGAATTATATGAATAAATATCTAGAGATCTGAAGTTTAGTGGTAGGTACCTGCGAAAATTAAGGTCAAAAAAACTACCCAATAGGTAGGTAAGTCTACTTTACTTTCAATGATGGAGTACCTGAGCACCAGTTAGCACCACGGTCTTTCCTACACATTCTAGCATAAAAGAGAGGATAGAAGCTCCATATGCTGTCGTATCTGTGCCGTGGAGTACCACAAAACCATCATAATCATGATAGAATTTCTGAAATTAAAACAAAATTAATTAGGTAATAGTTTTAGCCTTACATATTTACCACATTTCATACAATTAGGGCGTCTTGCACCAGAATCACTAAACGTATTTAACAGCTAAATCGATTTAAATCTGACGTATTTGTATGACTTGACAACTCGCTAAATACTATTTAAGAGTTAAACGCGTTTAGCGATTCTGGTGCAAGCCGCCCTAAATGTTTATTTATTTCTATGCGGGTGGATATTGTTGAGATTTTGCTCACATCAATAAAAAGGCGCTGTTTCACGAGCCTGTTAGTAATTTTTCCGAGTAAAAACACAATGAGCAGCCATGTGGTGCAAAACCAGTGGCGGTTTCGCACTTCCCGTTTCCGACAACGGCTATGAGTTTGAGTCCCGGTCTCAAGCTTCTATTGTTCCTAGCTTCCAGAGGCGCCATTGATTCGTTTTCCAAGGTACGTACGAAAAGAACACACTAACCTTTATATCCCGTGCCTGCTTCACCCAATCATCCATCGTGAAATCGGAGGAGTCTTTCAGTTCTTCGTACTCGTAGATTTTATAGAGCACTTTTAGTTCCGTGTCTTTGCCATCTGTAGAACAAGCATTATTGATAGGTATTTTAGCAATCAAACTCGTTCATATTTTTTGCCTTATTTGTAAAGTTCACTAACAATTGTCTAACAAGTCTTTACTCACCAGGTATAACCAAGTACTCCTTCATGCCGGTTCCAGCGAGGTTCTTGGACCAGTACTCCTCATCGTGGAGCTGAGGAAGCTTCCTGATCACTTTCTCTATGTTCTTCTGAGGTACAAGAACTGGAAAGAAATTGGTGAGTAAATAGTGATTAAGTTTTGTGAATTACCTAGGTCAAAAGTCACTTATCGTGTGAAGCTTAAACATCGCATACGACGTAGTTAGCTATCTCCGCGCGGATAATATCAAGGTTTGGCGGGTCATTGGATGTCTTCTTGTGCAAAATAGGTTGTTATTATCCAGCTTGTGGCTATCCCCTCATATTTTTTTCAAGAAGGCTTTAGAAGGTAAGCGTACCTATGTCAACGCTACTCGTATCATCATCATGCGAAAGGAAGTTTAGGTAATGATCACTGAATGTCCTCTCGCAAATCTCTCATGCGAAAAGTCTATTTTGAGGGGATGTATTAGTTTTAAAATGACTTTACCTCCTTTCTCATTCTTCAGCATACCAAATGTACCACCTGTGTAGATCACCAGCACTCTTTTACTTTTTCCTTGCACCATTTTCAATAATTCAACTAGAATAATAAATTAATCGACAATATCGTTCAAACGTCTGATAACTTGTGAACTTACTGTGGTAATCGTATTATCAAACAGTTTCTTATGTGTGGATTATAAGTATTTGAGATCAAGGTTTTTGAGTAGAATGGTCAATAGATCTATGTAGAGCCATGTGCTTAGTGTGAAGTGTGCATAATAAGTGTCGTGCTAAATGAAGATAAGGTGGAATATTTATGTAGGTATGACTCAATATTAACTCTAAGACGACTGTACGAAGTAGATAAGTAATTTTATTATTATCTTTCCGGTTTTTGGCTAACTCCAGATAAAAGCAATACCGAATAGGTGTTCAATTTCATATTATGTAGATACTGAAACCACTAGCCTGGTATCTAGTGGTAAGTGATATAGGGGACACAATAGGGTGATGCAAAGTCAAAAATATGAAAATTAAACAAATAACAACTTTATTTGACCTAAAAATGACTAAGTGCATTCTTTCCTTACCAACCTATCTAGAACTTACAAATATTAGCAAAGCTTGAAAATTCTTTTTGCAAAAACGAAGATCTTATTTTCTCTCGTGGGAGGTTTATTGAACTCGTGCGTAAAAAAACGGTCTACATCCTACCTAAAGCTAATGCTGCAAGGACAAGCACCAACAGAACCCTACTCATGACACTCCTCATGGCTGAACCTTCTACTGGTGGAGCAGCCTCTTGACCATCAGTGGCGAAGAACCGACTCCAAATGGCAAAACTGTACAACTCTTCGTCAAACCTCTCCAATGTCAAGTTGTAGACTGTGTTGGTCCCTACATTTGCAAGATCATATTTATAATCCGCTGGTTCTAAAGGCATGATGGAAGTCTTCACAGCAACAGGGTAGACGAAAGAGTCTGTAGCTTGCAATGCGGGTTCGACAATGGATGTGGGGAACGTTGCAGAGATGAACAGCTCTTCGAAATGGGCGGTCGAGTTTGCTGTGTAGTTAGTAAACCTGTTGGAAATTCAGGCTTTGAGTTGTGGGTTTTGCATGGAAAGTTTAACCTGAACAATAATCATCAAAGCTATAAAAATAGTAAGCTAATGAACCACAAACGAAAAGACAGCACTACGAACACTACAAGTAACAACAGCAGCAGCTCAACTTAAAAATGTTACATCAGCAAACCCACAAGACCACCACAGAAAAGAACAATGACCCATCACCAAAGATACAATAATAAAAAGCTGACGACCACGATCAGAAAACACTTAGGCACCACAAATCTGCTGTGTGCGACGAACAATAACAGAAGACTGGTAAACAGACCTGTGACCACAAGTGGCCATAGTGTCTCCAGTGCAGGAGACTACCGAGCAGACCCTGGATCCCCCTGTCGCCACGCCACTGAAGGAACGAACACCGCTAAAGGCTGCCGCTCTGTATTTATATTTCTGGAAAGGATTAATAGCTCCATTATACCTAATTACAAAAGCTAAAATAATTATATGGATCAACCCATTCGGTAATTCACTGAATAAAAGTACCTAAATTCCCTAATTTGTTGACTTTCATAGCAAAGGTAGAGACAATCGTAAGGTGAATGAAAGCCCTTGAATTCGAGTATTCATACACAAGTTTAATTATACTATAATAAAAATTGTACTCCTACATGCATTAGAAATCTTACTCTAAGTACTAATAATAATACAATATTACCTACTTAGTTAGATCATAAATTTTGGTACCTTTGTTTCAGTGTATTTTATAAAGTAAGTATACCTAATTGATCTTTCATAACATATTGAATGAGTTTACAATCTTCTTATCACTATGTGTTTATAATGGAGATAAATAAACCATCTTATTTCGGTAATAAAATAAGAGATGTGATCGTAAACAACTGTCAAACTGTGACACAACAATTTTGATTTTATGATGCAATTAGTTCATTATCTTTGCCATACAAAACATAATCTTAATAATACGAACGAGAAAGTCAAAGAATGAAACTATTTAGCTAAGCTCAGTCGCGGGGTTGCAATTGTTTGTAACAGTGAATTCAAGCCTAAGTAATATCTCCCAAAACTTATTGAGAGGTATTTTTATCACTAGTATCGTAAATGAGATCAAGGATATTATTGAACGATTGAATATCTTCTTTAGATATATCTTTATTATGATCAACATCCATCGTGTATAACCTGCCCCACACTCCGAAAGATTGAAGCTCGTCCTGTGGAGCATTTATTTTGAAAACCACATGATCACGGTTGACATTTTTTGATGCGATTTCGTCTTTGTTGTTTTGACTCTGACAGACTTCGCTTTCATCATCATTTTTATTAATAATCCAAATGTCCGCTGTGTTTGCATCTTCATCTTCATTTTGTAGCTCATTTGATAGTTCAGTTTTTGCATCGATAAATGACACGTTAGTCGCTGCAAGTGGAAATTTGCTTGCTGTGAACGAAACGGGAAAGTATATCACATTGTCGCACCCCAGTGTACTGTTGTACTGGTGATTATAAGTTTTCATTTTGATTTCTAGCTCGCGTATTCCGCTTTTAGTTTTATTTGGGTCAAATCTGTAATACAAAACATAATTTAGTAAAAATAACATATTCATTGTATTTTATTTGTGAATTAGGATAGCCAGACCCACGCGTGTTGGACTGTTGGGTTTCCCCCAAACAAGTTAAACTGTTACTAAGTAGTTGCAACTTTTGTTTTCATAAAGAAACACAAGTCTTCTTCTTCCTGCTTGTCAATGATTACACAACACACCAGTGTACCTACTTATAAGACAAGTGTGACTCGATTAAACTAAAATAACATGTATTACGATTAACATAAAGTAGATTATAACACAGTACCTATAAACACAGCTCTTGAAGTCAGTGTTCCTGCAGGCTACTATCAGACAGGCAGCGACGCCAATTTCTCGACGTGAGTAAGTGTTACTGCCGTCTTGTACCACTGCTCGGTAGTATGGAGCCTAAAACAATCGACCGTTTTATGTAATTATACAAAACACAGCAGTCAAACTTAAAAGATTACTTAAATCAATAAAACGGGTTCAAACAACAAGGTCAAAAAGCTCAAATTCACGTCACATAATTACAATAGGTTTACTTTCAATGATAAAGTAATAATTAAATAAATAATTTTAAACAAGTAATTAAATTAAAAATTTAAAAAACCCCCGAGGCTTGGACCGATTTTCATCAAACATAGCTAAAAACACTCCCGACTAATTCACCTTTCAAACAAAAAAAATCAAAATCAAAATGTTTTCAAGAGGAGAGTGAATAGGTTTCTTCTAGGCAAGTGTGCTACATCGTCGACCGCATCGTCACTTACTATCAGCTGAGATTGCGGTCAAACGCTTGTCTATAATGAATAAAAAAAAATCGATTCATCGGTTCGAGAGTTTACGTTGCCTCAGACAGACACACACACAGACACGTCAAACATATAACACGTCGTTTTTGCGTCGGGGGTTAAAAATTACTTTATAGAATCGGCTACTATACAACTATTAAAATTTGTATAACTTAATCTAGGTACCCACCTCAAATTTAATTTCATTCATATATCACAGCAGATGTTTTAGTTAAATAGAAAGCATAAGCCAGAAATACAAAAGAAAAACAAAAAACTCACCCATGCTTTTGTTAGTATGATATTCGTGCAAACACAATTCCCGGCTCTTATAATAAAGGCACATCGAATATTAGAGCGATCTCAACGAGGCGCCATTAAAACAGCCGAAGACTGTGGTAGTTATTCCAAAGTCAAGCCCATAATGTAAAATTAAATGTGCTCCTTTCCAAATTGTGTGCATCACCAAAACGGCGGCCCATAATTTTAGTCGCTACCTCGAAAAGTCCTCGTCTCGAGTCGACCTCGAAATATTGCATTGGTTGTTTTATTTGTCAAAACTACAAAAGTACGATTTCGAGGTCGAGTCGAGGCAAAGATTATCCGAGGTAACGGCTAAGAATATGGGAATTATGCGCCCATGTAGAATCGTTGAAATCGATTCAGAATTGAGTAACTTTGAGCATACAATCCATAAGAGTTTATATAGACTGCAAAAATGAGGGCATACTTACAGTCGCTCCACTCCTCTCATCCAATCGAACTCTGAAGGAACAACTGACATCTTTATCAGTCAACGTGAATTCCTGGAAGCCTTCGACAAGTAGTCTGCTGGTGTGAGCCACGAGAGATGGATCAGTGATGAGACGAAGACCATCGTGGTCTGATGGAGGGTCGTAGATTGGACCAGGGACTGTTTCATTCACCTGGAAGATGTAAATAGTTTTTATTTAGTTTGAACTGTTTCTATTACTCTGAATATGATAGAAACACGAATCTTTTGCCGATTTCTGAAGAGTGGTCGGTGACTTTCTGGCAAATACGAGTGATTTTGGATTCGTTGAGAGACAAAATGTGTGTTAACATTGTGAACTTAGCCTTAAGAGTCATTATAAAATGTGTCTGTTCGCAGCATGTTTATGAAGACAATGATTTATGCTACTGAAGAGGTGTTTTACCTGTCCAGGAACTTTCGGTACTTTAGCGACGAGGAGGCGAGTGGTCGGCACTCCAGGCATAATGCTGATCAAGGCTCCAGCTTTACCTGAGTAGATTCCGGATCCTGGAATAAATCAGTGATGTTTTAGCTACCTGAAACGAATAGCGAACAAACTTGAAGAGGACTCAAACTTCATGAGGGACTGGAACAAGGTACACGCTGTGTATTCCTAAGTGCGGAGTTAGTTCATATGTGTGTTGTACCTTATAGCTACCTGCCCCCGTATGCCAATCTTTTGCTGTCAAGTTATATTTCACTGCCCAGTGTAATTTCTTCAGGTCACGTGGTACAATTTTGTACCACGTGACATTCTTTTTAGACACTTGACAGCAAAATATGCGCGAAAACACATCAAATGACGTCATAATGTCACTATTTAGTCACAGAATAACTATGAGTTGATTTAAAACTTTGCAGTTCAACTTTGATTGGCATACCCCTGCTGTACGTACCTTATAATTAAAAATATAGCTAGCTAGCTGTAATACCTACCTTTAAAAACTGAAATAAAAGTTTTGAATTTTAAAATCGCCGTGAAACTTATGTGCGTTGATATAGTTATCTTCTTGTAGAGGGTTAAAATCGAAAATTATGTTGTGAGATCAGAGTTTTGGAGACAGTTTATAGTAATGAGAGTATAAACTTACCGGCACTTCCAATATTGGGGTTATTAGCTCCTGAAGCGAGGAAGTTAACGTTCATCGCGTATGCGTAGGCTTCTTGTATTTGCACAGCTGAAAACATTCATCATTTCGTTCAAAGAATTCTTGAATTTCCGTGCTTTTTTATAGATCGTGTTTACCATAGCCAAGACCACAAGTCTCTAGGATTGGTTATGATTGTAATGCACTAATGACTGTGACTATTTCTATTAAAAAAAATCACCCGTATCGGACGTGAGTCACGCGCAAAACGTGGAGTTGATAAGTGCCGAGCAAATCTATGTTCCAGACTACATCAAGGTCCCGTTCATAAGGGCATGGGTCAGAAGTGGCCCCCGAATGATCATCATAATAATATTCAATAGTCTATTTATTTTTATCTGTAAAACTTACCCGATAAGTAAGGTAACTCTGAAAACCACATAGTAGTAAATATGATATCAGTTAGTTGATTTTTCTGTACCACCTGGATGGCTGGTACTTGGAACATTAGGTCAAAGCAAATGAAGTGGCCGAAGGTTACTCCGAAATCAGTTTGGAACACTCCAAGATCCGGAGTGAGAGCTGGTGTGTGGGAGGCTTCTCCAAATAGATTTATTTTGCGGTATCTTGAAGGAGAGAAATAAAATAGTTCAATTATCTAACTGTAAATTACATTAAGTAACGAAAAGAAGGGAAGATTTGATCAGTGTTGGGAAAATTCCCAACGAGTCACATCGACTGACAGGGCTCGGTGTGACCCGTTGGGAATCCTACACGAATATACACAGAAATAAAACGTTAAATTCAATTTAAAATTCATAATTTTCACCAAAAACGGGACATTAACCATGACTTGTGAGTTCTATTGCTTCTCAATATTTCGGCACCAGTTGCATGCACCATGATCAAGGGTAAAACTCATAAAATTAAATATCGAAAAAGATCAATCTTTTTCACAAGCATAAAAGAAAAACCAAGAAGTAAAAATACAGACCTGTCAATAACAGCGCCGGTTCTATCGAATACTACATTGGTGTTGAACACATACTCCTTCGCTTCAGGACAAGTCTCATTGTTGGTGTTAGTCACACAGTCGACCCTTTCACGTGTGTTGATCACCACGTAAACCTGGTTGGATCTGGCTGCTTCGGACATTGAAACTAGCAGCTGGAAGACATTTTATGAGAATAAATAATAGAACAATAAGGTGGCCCTCCTGGCTATTCTGATTTCTGATCCATTCGGAAAGTCTTTTCCGGATCGACATCGGAAACATTCGAAGGAGAATTTAATTCAAATAGCGAATTTTGAATCTCAAGCAAGTTTGCCACTGGGCCCTGTCCTGATACCTCCAATGGGCCCAGTTTTAACCATCCAAAAATATTTTTCTTTTTCAACTGGGCCCAAAAATATTTGAAAGGAAATTATGCCCTTATAAATAGAGAGTACAGTCAGAGAAAAAAGTGATACGCACAGCTTCGAAAGTTGCTAATATCGAGACGAAAAGGCTTTCGGAATGAATTAGAATAGCCCTACTGATGTTAAGTGATAACAATGCATTAACATGAACACGTCATTGATGACGTGACCTCACGACGTCCATATTAGACCCTTACCTACCCTTCAAACTGTAACATAACAATGTACCTAAGCACTTAATTTACTTTGCGGCAGAAATAGGCATGGCGGCAGTAGGTACTTCCCCAGACAAGCTCTTTCACAAAAAGCCCTACTACTAGAAACTTCAGTATAAGTAAAAACCTAAACTTACATTGTCATACAGATCAGGGCGCACCGCTGGAATGGGGAACTGCTTCAGGAGTCCATTGATGGGTACTTCGAAGCTTGTCGTACTGTTCGTTAGGGTCAGCTCTGGGAAGACCACGATGTCAGCAAGCTGGAAATATGTATTAAAAGGTATTTAAGGTACGTATGTCCTAAAGGCTTTCATGGACACGTTCATAGACATTTCACTGAACGCTCTCTAGTCCTAAACTAAGCAAAGCTTGTACTATGGGAACTAGACTGGTAATAATTGGTGACCACGTCTCAGTTCTAGTATCATCACGCACTGAGCATCTTGGAGGCACTGCAGCGATGAGAAGATGCGTCGTATATTTCCGAACGCTGTCCATCCAAGTTCGATTCATCGTTTGACCCTCTATCAGAATTCCCTCATCAATGTTTCTTTAGGGGATGCTGGAATATTGCTGCCATTAACCCAAAGTCCTCCTCCGTTACTTTAATGAGTACTGGCTGGGGTGAGGTTAGCAGGAGGACAATGCTAATACACCCCAACGCGGGACCTTAGAGTTGATTCTGCTTTACCTGATCAGCAGCAGATTTGATCAGGTCTATGTACGCCAATCGGTTGTGTTCCACATCTCTCGACACTCCATACTCCACTACAGCGGCTACGTAGTGGGCATCTTGTGGGGTAGATCGCTGGAATAAAACACTGGTATTTTTAAACTGTGGTAATACCCCTGTGGCTAAAGGTGGAAATACACGGTCCAAATTGAATCGCTCTGGTTGAATGGAGCAGAAATGAAAGGAGTGTTGTTCATTGCATGATTCACTTTTATGCTGACAAGGATCAATTTGGTTGCTTCATCCAAATTGAAAGGTAAAAGTTAACGAAGCCTTAGAATCATTCGGAAAATGGAAACTTCGTAATCGATCCGTATTTGCTGGTCGCATGTCTTGCTGCCAAGTGCGCCTGAAATTTAATCCAATTTAGGTAAAACAAATTATTATGGTCGAGTCATGGAAACCATAAGCTATTCTCTGTGCGAAATTAGTCATTTTGCAAACCACATAATATAGGTACGATAAAAAAGTTACCAAAAGTACAAGGTGCCCAAGAAAACATGGTTGGTTTGATTTTTTGCGTTTGGATTCATCGAAAGCAGAAAAAAGATCAATGATTACAGATTACTAATATCCAGTTACTTGTACAGACAAGTAACTGGATACTAACTACCTTAACAGGTAGATGTTACCTTTGCCGTAAACATAGACCATACTTTTTCTGTTAGGTACTTTACCTGCTCAGCAGATGACACAAGGAAAACAACTACCAATCCCAAGAACTTCATTATAAAATCACAACATCGCGAGCTCAAACAAAGAAATAAACAAAAGACTAACGAACTTAATGCGTGTTGACAGCAAGAAGACTCAATTAACACTGACTAGATTATTAAAGTCCACTCGCACGTAGAGGTCACTACTAGTCATTCAACTTTTGTAACCTATAATACGTCAAAACAAATGAAAGTTTTAAATAAAAACGTATTAACGAAAGGTAAAGCGAAGATGATTCGAATGTCGGATTTAAAAGGTAAAACGAGTAAGTAAAGCATAAAACTGGAAAATACTGGGTTAGCTATGGGCTGGAAAGAGAGACTTACTTGCAAAGAAATGTGTAGTAAACAGGAAAAGGTGACTAGATATCGAAAAAACATGTTTCAAACTCTCGCCGCTATTATTTTCTACTTGTAAACAGATTACCTACTGAGAGAGAGCAATGTTCACGCATTTATATTTAAGTCAGTGCCAGACGTAAGCGCGCGTTTACATTGCTTGTGGTAATACGATACGAGATTTTGTTTTAGCTAACGGTCCTACATTGGCATTCAATAAGAAAAGATGTCTTGCCGGAAAAAAACAGCTCTAAACAGGTGCATAATTATTAATTATCTATCAACCTAAGCTGAACTCCAAGAACTTCTTTTTATGCCGTATCAGCCTGCAGAAGTCCACAGTTAGACCCTTAAGTCTAACTGTGGACTTCTGTCCACATCCTGATAATGTGGAATATGATGTTATTAACTGGGCTCATGTTGGTAGCATTAATACTACATTAAGGACGGCTTGCACCAGAATCGCTAAGGCTAAACGCGTTTAACTCTTAAATAGTATTTAGCGAGTTGTCAAGTCATACAAATAAGTCAGATTTAAATCGATTTAGCTGTTAAACACGTTTAGTGATTCTGGTGCAAGCCGCACTTAGACCTTTTTATACAACATGAACGTAATAAAATATTGAGTAAAACCACAATGCAACTCGAATTGTCGGATACAATCTTACATTGGAAACAGACATGACAAATTGTTGACGATGGAGGGGAGTCGGGGAGATCCCGAGCGCCAGTGATATCACCCACTTTATTTAATTTACAACCCTGCATCTTACCATATAAAGGTTATAATTAATTAAACAAAGTTGCTGAACAAATGTGACAAGCTTATATTGTAACCACAGCTACTAATGTAATAGGTAGGCACCTACTACCTACCTACTATGTTGCACATTCAAATCCTAAATACTAAAACTGTTATAATTTATTTGTGGTAATTAAATAGGTATTTAAATAGGCCCAGTTATTTTAGCTCAAAACTGGTTATTTTGTTATGACGGAGAGTAAGCGGAGAGTAGAGTAAAAGTAGAGTCAAGAACTCAGGTGTAATCTTGCCCTTAGCTACCAGACGTTCAGATTTGAACACTGTCACAAGTGGGTACGATATCTTATCACCCACTGTCAAACTAATAACCAAGAACATTTGTGATAACATCGACTTACCTATCTAATTGCTATAATCCTGCATTTTGTTCCTGGACTTTTCCCAAAATATCTCTTAAAGTGCTGAAAATTCTTGGATGTCTCATTCGGCGATAAGCTTTGAACAAAACCTTCGTACGATACCTACGTTTAATTTTTTTTTTCTTAGTATTTTTTTTCTTTAATAATAGATCTTGTACTGATAACGGAACAATAAATATTATCAGACGAAGGCCATATTCAATCTTTCCTCTTTGGATTTAGGTTCAATTTGTGATTTACAGAAATTATTTTTTTTTATTGATAAAGTGTATAATAATAGGTAGTTAGGTATTTTATTTATAAACGACTAAATCGTGATAAACTAGGTAATCTAGACACTTAAAAAAATTTAATCCACTTTTTACAAAGATTTCGCAACGACGACTTAGGTAAAACAATTTTGGTCAAAGGTTAAATAATTTTTATTACATAAAATAGTGACTTACTAAGTGAACTAAATTAAATTTTCTATCCATCTAAGTAGGTACCCATTTATAGCTAGTTTAGTAAACTTTTTGAAGAAAAGCATGCATGGTTTTGGGACACCTTGTAAGAGTTTTTCTCTATCTATAAAAAAATAGCCACGATGACGTACCTATTGATGACTCCAGAACTCTAGACAAAATAGAAAATCTATGTCTGGTCAAGATTTGCTTCACCACAGACGTCAGGATCAATCAATTGCTATAAAATCCTTATCAATCCTTATCAATTGCTATAAAATAATTGACTGGCACTATAAGAAAAATATCATTTAAAAAGTCGCCTTTATAGAGAATCTTTACTAACAACCAAATCCATTGCTTGAAAAAATATTAAGGCGTTGTTGTGCGGGCTTCAGCCATAGGTAACTTATTTTACTTGTACATTAGGTACTTTTAGGTTGGTCAGGAAAATAATATAAGTAGGTAAGATACCCTGCCCCTGACTAAGTATAATGTCGACATAATTTGAGGAGATGACCTTAGAAATAAAATTAATTACCAACATTAAGCAGCATTTAAAAAGTTTAATTCGGTATTTTAATCGTTGCTGTAATCCAGGTTGGTCTGTTTGGAATGATGCATATGGCTCCGAAGACTCTGGCTGTTGAGTTTGTCTCGACGAAGAGCCTGCGACCGCACGCGACGGCGGCCGACGGCAGACTGTAGTTTGTTGGTGTTGACACTGCGCCTGCGCTGGCCGTTTACTGAGGAAAAGACAATGATGAATGGTAGACCATCAGCGACCTAAGGAACTTCAATTTTTATAGAACTCATCCCTCTAATGACTATCCCTCTAAACGGTCGTGACAGAGAGAGCAGAGTACCGACAGAGAGAGCAGAATACCTAATCACGCTTGTTCAGTTTTTCTAATTTGAGAGTGAATCACTAAGGAGTCAACCAGTGATGGATAATTTCAAGTGATCCATCTAAATCACTTGTTTTACCACTGCCTACCTAACAGTTTTTCAAACTTCGTGGATCACTATGAAGCTCTACCGTGATCGGTTGATTGTCAAACCTTCTTTAATCAAATCGAGCTCATCATCCCCAACAACTCTCCTATGCCGCTTCTCCTCTTTCTTCTCAAAATTCTCAAACGACTCTTGACTGGCTTTCTTCATCTCCTTGTATTTTTCCATGAACTCTTGACTAAGACGGGCGTCCATCCCCTTTCCTGTGCCTTTGAAGGAGTAGCCTAACGATTTGATAAGTGGATAATCGTCTGATTGTTCTGAAGAGGAAGATTGTGGGACGATGAACTGGAAAGAGGTTTTTTACAATTTATAAATATTTAAACAGAAGAAATACCTATTGATAAAGGAGATCGATTATCATATTCCCGTGTTTTAGGTACAGGCATTTTAGCTACCTACTTCGGTGAACATTTTTTTCTTACTTTTGAAACTCTTTGCTCTGATATTTTTCCCTGAAAACATTTGCCTAGCGTCCAGCTCTAGTAGAGCCTCTACATCATTTATGAATTCGAAGGTTAGATACTTACAAGAGAGTCCTTAGGACTGGTGCAAGGTGCATGCAACGTGATATCTAAAATAGTTAAAAGTCAATAAAATACTGGTAAATACCTCAACTACTCCTATACTTATGTAGCAACTTACCTGTCGTATAAGTCGTTAGGTACCTAATCTCAAAAGGAACGGACAAATAAATCCGATCAGTCCCCCTTTTTGCAGCGGGGTAATAATAGATGGAACTTTTCAAAATGCTACCTAGTTACTTTTCTATAATCTGTGCCTAGTAAATAATAATTATTTCATGATGGACGTTAGAAATTGCACTTTCTTGACTTGTAGTTCATCAAAGCTTAAAATCACCGGCTGGTCTTGTTAGGAAATACTTAAGTGGAAAGGAAAAATATAAGGAAAGTTAAACTAGAACATAGGTTCACATTTTAATTAAATAACTAGGAAGGTAGACAACACTACTAAAACACACTTATGTTATTTTACAAAGAAATTCAAGTGCCAATTAACTGTGCAAGTTTTAATTCCCAACCAACACAACGTCGGGAAACTCATGGTGAAATTAAACGTCGTCGATACCTCTATCAGAGTCACAAGAATCGCTATAAATAGCAATTTAGCCATCACTTCGTCACCACACGAATATTTCAGAGGAGAATGTCACTTGGAGGCAGGAAACAGGACCACTCCACTTGATCGATAAACTGATACAAAGGAATTGCTCAGAAAACTGACAATACGCATTGTTAAAACAAACACCTGTGTTTTGAGACAATGATGTAAGTGGTTATTGTGATCTCCTAGAACTATGAACAAACATTTGACATTGTTAAACTAGTAGCAATGTCAAAGCCTACCTAGTATAGACTAGATGTATAGACAGGCGTCACAGCTCAGTCGGTAATGGCTCTGCCTTCCGTGCTGTGGGTCGTGGGTTACTATGTATTATAAGTATGTCTTTACAAAAAAAAAAGTATATAAGTATTCTATCAGCCATCTAGTTCCCATATCACAAGCTTTGCTTAGTTTGGGACTAGAGGGCGTTGTGTGTAAAATCCATGAATATTTATTTATTTAGTATATGTAGTAATCACAGCGGATCTTTATCCCTCTGAATTATGTGTGCAAAACTCAGTTTTAGTCGAATTGGGGGTAAGCGATTTTTCCGCACATGCATGCGCAATCGTTTGTTGCACTGCACCCTATAGTTGCATCTAACTTCAGAGGAATAAAAATCCGTTTTGCGTACTGTACTGCCAGTTTTACCTATTACCTACTTTTGGTAGGTAAGGCTTACATTGCCTTTTTTCTCTGATGGCAATTAAGGTTCCATTGCCGGTTTGTGACATCCAAAAACTCCTAACCTAAAATCACCTCTCAAACTTCTCTCAAAATTGAGAGATGTATAAGATAATTTATGAGTTGAAAAACTGGAAAAACCGACTTCAATTCGACTACCAGCTTCATCATCAGATGATGATGATGATGATGACAGTTCATTGGGAATGTTCTAGTCACTATAAACACCACATAAAAGTCACAGGAAATCAAAATACGTAATTTCGTGCACGTGGTTGGTGTTGATTCTTTAGAGGAACAACTGGTGGGTTTTTGCTTTTCTCCAATTAAATGCGGTTTAAATGTACAAACTGGGTTTATTGACAAATTTAGAAAAATGTTATAATTTAGGTGTGCACCACAAAGGGTCATCGTTGCTAGCAACGCTTGCTTATTCTTTTTTTAATGTTTGTTACCTCAGAACCCCGTCATTTATGAACCTATTTCAAAAATTCTTTTTTTATCTGAAAGGATATACTTCCAGGTTGGTTCCATTTCATTTTCATCAAAATCGGTTCAGTAGTTTGGGTTATAAATAGGTAACTGAAAAAAATATGCCAACCACTTGCACGAAATTGCGTATTTTGCTTTCCTGTGACTTGAACTGTCATTATCATCATCATCTGACGATGAAGCTGGTAGTCGAATTGAAGGCGATTTTTCTAGTTTTTTTAACTTATAAATTTTATTATAGTAGTGTGCAGATGTAACTCTATTTTACTTCAGCAAAGACAATTCAACTAAGTAAGTCGACAGCTTCCAAACAACAGCTGATAATACGATAGCCCATGGGTCATGCTTTATCTCAACGTAACTTTATTACCAGAGCCTCACTAAAACCACTTCTAACCAGTTATCTGGTTATTACACGTTTTGCAATTGACTTTTCATTGAATTATTTTGAAATTGTGTGTGATTTCTTTCCTATCAATTGTGATTGTGACGTCATAATCGCACGAGTGGGAACGGAACTCATATAGAGTTTCAACTTGTACTTAGTAGTCTATCAATTTATTTTTATCTCCAATTGTAGGTACCTACTCTAGAATAAATTAAAGTAGCGTCGTCATTTCTTTCGAAAACTGCGTTCTACCAATAAATTCAAACACATCATCATTTTGTGGTAGCCTAAATATAAAGAAGGATATAATATGTCTCTACCTAATTCCCATCTGTCATCTTAATCTAACGGACAATAACAAATCATTGCTATGCAGTTAATGCATTAACATTAAGTCCTCCCTTTGTATAGAATCTGTGTAATTAAATCAAAAACAAGATGGAAGATAACACAGACCCCTGAGGTACACCCCGGCGCGGTAGTTTTTTTAATACCTATTACTAAGGTAGGCAAACAAGCATACGGCCCGCCTGATGGAAAGCGGTTACCGTAGCCTATGGACGCCTGCAATACGCGTTATCACATACGCGTTGCCGACCCCGACCCCAAGTAGTGTTAAATTCTCTAATAGATCCTTAAAAAAATGGCCTGCAAAGAACAACATGAACCTGGTGCGATGCTCGCTAAAAGCGAGCCAAACTTTGTCAAAAACTATTTACTTAAATTTAAAAAAAATTCTTTCTCAATTTTCTTTCTCAATTTTTCTTTTTTTTTGAAAAGAACTTTTTTCCAACTTATGTTTTTTGTTATTATGTTTTTATCCTAGGATAAAGAAAATTTGCTTTTACTAAAACTTGTTTTCATGACCCTATCTCTTCTCTAGCAAAGAACCACTTGTAACCAGTTAGCTCTTATCATTCGTACCGGTTTATCGAAGCATTGGAGCAACCGAAAACATGTCAGTAGGTAGATATTTCTCCAGGTTTGTTTCAACCACGGTACCTACTGAAATAATACCTGTATTTAGTTAGACCTCTTTTTATTCTTCAACGGGCATACCTGGGCAACTAGGTTTTATTTAATTATTTCTTACCATAAGAATCAGTTCATTTTCTGTTGTTGGCTCTCCCTCAACTTTTCTTTTTATGCTTTTCTCTTTATCTCATCATCTCCAATCATCTCAATAGCATCGAGAATATAGGTATTCCCGCGCTTTTGTACAATTGGTCAATAGAATCTGTGGCAAGTGGGTAGTATGATTACTTCATAAGTCTATGTCTTTCTTTCAATAAGTGACGGACGACAGAGGTCACAAATAAAAAGAAGAAGAATGGCCATGCATATCTTCAATGTCATGTAAATAAATCTGTCAATCAAAAAAGCCCTAACCCAAGAAGTTGAAGTTCAATTTGGCGCGCATTTTTTCGGGCATTTTTTGTGGGATTGAATTGAAAAATTAGGTAGGTACCTACAACTTACAACAATAAATTCGTTTTGTTTTGATAATGTAAAGCTAGCGATAGTAAAGTCAAGGCTGCGCAAGTTTGTGAGTGAAGCCGCTAAATAGCAGCTCGCTGATCTAATCATGTTAGTTGGATCGCGCTCTACCCGCTGAGAAGTGGGGCCGACTACATTGCTCAATAAACTTTTATTCATAATTTTCTACGATGCCGCCTGTCTCGTTGACCGAGGAGGTATGTTATTTTTTTAAAGTTTTTTTTTTAATTACTGTATAATTTTTTAAATCCATAAACCTCTACCTAACATTTGTTATTATCTTTCTACCTATTAATCTTAACCTACCTATTAAATAATTAAAATAGTTTTATAAATCTAACCAAGTATGTAGATTTTACATTGCTAAAATTACAGATAATATAAACTATGGTAGTAAAACTAAGCTAGGAGACATTCTTAGCCTAGAAACCCTAAAACCACTGGAAAGAGTACCTATGAGTTTTGTGTTTTTATTGTACCTACGAGCATCTATAAAAAAAATTATTCACTCTAATGTCCCAACAATTATTCAATTATTACCAAGGCAAGTAGGTATGTGAAATATATTATAATCTAATTGTATTCCACAGGCCCCGAAGAAAAAGCTCCGGGTAGCCCTGATCGGGCAAAGCACATTTGCAGCCGAAGTGTTCAAACTCCTGCAAAAGGATGGTCACGAGGTGGTCGGAGTCTTCACAGTGCTGGATAAGGGCAACCGGGAGGACCCTTTAGGTAGGTCCTTTTTTTAATTAAATTAAATGAATCGTCAAAAGTTATTGTTAAAACAGAATTTATTTTATGTAAATAATGTTTGGGACACGAAAATGAAGGGACAAATGGGTCTGCTGTCTTTATTACCTAGCTTGTCTTAAGTTGCACAATATAATTAGGTCTTTTGCAATAGTGACTCCTTTCAAATACCTTCATAGTTGAGATTAATGGCTTTTACATCCTTGAGTTGAATACCTATCCTTTAAACTTTCATTATCATTTGGAAAAACGACCGACATAATGCTGAGGCAGGCTCCTTTTGTAAAGCTTCCCTTAGCCATGTATTAGTTTTTAACCCCCGTGACGCAAAAACGATGGGGTGTTATAAGTTTGACGTGTCTGTGTGTATGTCTATCTAATGCTCCCGAAGGAATGAACCGACTTTGATTTTGTTTTTTTTTGTTTAATGAAATGATAATTGATTAAAATTAGTCGGGCGGGAGTGTTCTTAGCTATGTTTGATGAAAATCGGTCCAAGATGGCCGCCGCCAAAAATGGCAGATTACATTTTTTTTCACAACTCTCTCAATATGGGTATCAAAGTCGGGGGTTTTTTTAATTTTTAATTTAATTACTTGTAGTTATTGTTGTTATTAGTTTGGTACTACCTACTGTGTCGCATATTTCACCTTTTTTTCTTTTTTTTTCTAACTTTCTTACATGAATTTATGTTTTCAGCCAGTATCGCTGCTCAGAATGGTAAACCGGTATACAAATACAAAAGCTGGCGTGTCAAGGGTGTGGTCATTCCCGAAGTATTGGAGCAGTATAAATCTGTAAGTATAATTACCTACTGTATGACACAGCATTATTAATTTAGTAAGCTGGTGGCAGAGTGAAAAAGTCCACCTTTCCATCCTAAGGAAAAAAAAACACTCGTGTGTGTGTGTGTTCGAATTTCGAATATTCATATGAAAAAATTAAAAATCAGGAAACCAATAGTTTGCTAATAGGCGTCAATGATGTTTTATGTAAAAAGTCTTTGATAATCATTTTAGAAGTGGCAATTTTTTTTTATCATGCTTATCTACAGTACACCAAAATGCAATAGCTAACCTACTATTAATATACTTATGAAGAACTGTGTTCTTTAAATAACTTTATAATCTCAAATACTTAGGTACGCAGATGTTGCCGAAAATCGTGAAATTTTGAACCAAGTCTATAAACATTCTACTAAGTTTGAACTTGCGTAACTACCATCAATTCGTAAAAACACTGCAGATTTTACCAATTTTGAAAAAATGCTAAGTAATCTAAATTTTAATTTCCGTTACTACTAATATTTCATTAATACTACGATACTGTTTCTATTCTGTGCTGCGATCCGGATATTCCTACTTCACCTAACGACCTTTTTATCGATGTCTATTCAAAGTTATATTGGTATCAGTGACCTGCATGAGTGGCCTACTCCACTCAATAGAGAATGCTGGTTCAACGCCTCTACTTCCTTCTTATTCAGATAGATAAAGAGGAATGTCTAATCTACGAGTAATTAAATTAAAAATTTAAAAAAACCTCGAATCTTGGACCGATTTTCATCAAACAGCTAAGAACACTCCCGCCTAATTCACCTTTCAAACAAAAAAACAAAATCAAAATCGATTCATCCGTTCGGGAGCTACGTTGCCTCAGACACACACACACACAGACACACAGACACGTCAAACTTATAACAACCCGTCGTTTTTTCAAAAAATCTTTTTTCCAAATCGGACAAGTAGTTTTGCGTACTTTCGCGTTTATAATATTAGGAGTAGGAAGTAGGGTTTATTTCTCTTTGGCTTTTCCTATGTTGATAATGTTTAGTTTTTGTTTTTTCTTCCTTCGGTTCTTATAATATTTTTTTGTTCTCTACCTATCTACTCTATTTCTCAAAATTTAAATACCTACCTACCTACATGTAATATTTGTAACTATTCAGTATCTCTTGTCGTCTACTTGCTGTTTTTCTTTGTCTTAATCTTAATTCAAAATAATCTGTGGAAACTTTTAATTGGCCATCAGCTCGCTCGAATCTTCTTGATTCCTGTGTTATGTTTGTTGTTCTATCGTGTTACCTAGCTGTTAGTTTTCCTAAAATTACTAAAATAAAATAAAAATAAATAAAATAAATAATTTATTTGACAGGTAAACGCAGATATCAACGTGCTTCCGTTCTGCACACAGTTCATCCCCATGGAGGTGATCACTCACCCTAAGTACCAGAGCATCTGCTACCACCCCAGCATACTGCCGAGGCACCGGGGAGCTTCCTCTATCAACTGGTAAAGTATCTAAACCATTCAATAACTAGCAGTTCACTCCGAACTGAATAAGCCAAACTAATGGACCGATTTTGATGAAAATTAAATGGTACCTTGAAATACAACCTTTCAGATAAAAAAAGATTTTTTAAATCGGGTCATAAATGACGGAGTTTTAGGGTAACACACATTAAAAAAAAATCTAACAAAACATAAATAGAATTCAATCTAATTTTTTTTAAATAATAAATGGAAGTTTTATTCACAAAGAAAATTATGACTAATAAAGTATTTACAATATTTATAATATGTACAAAATACACATGAAGCAGTTGAGCTATCTACACACCGTTGCAAACGATTTATAGATAGCTCAACTGATCCAAATCAGTACCAATCGGAAGCGTGTCCAAGACACTGGCATAATATAATAATAAAGTGCATTATACCGTATTAACTAATCACCAGTCTTACTACAAAATCAATTAAACTTTTGATATTTTCAAACGAACTTTACAATTTTCACTATAGCTCAAAAACTAGAGTGTTGACAGTTTTTTGGAGATATCTTTAATGTAACAGAAAAGTCTATCGGTCTAGAATCACCTAAAAATCTGTCACAGTCTACACTTTTATTTGTATGAGATCGATTGACGAGCGATTTATTAAAAACTCCGGCCGGTATTTTCCTACCCGAGCCTGTCATTATCTCAGACTTACATGATTATGCAAATTGGAATCAGTAATGATGTCTCAACGACTTACGTGTTCATAGGAACACGTTCTAAAGTGGCGACATTATGGACGCAATCATCAGCTGATTCGATGTTGTCACAGTTTATTCACCTATCGTCATCATGACTAGCCAAACCAACTTCTGATAAGGGTAGTTTTTTTTATTTAAAAACTAGCAGTTACCCGCGACTTCGTACGCGTCTACAGTTTCCGTGTACATTATATTATCTGTGCGTGTACCGAGCGGATACTTCTTTGAGAAACTTGACATTACACCTCATTACACCGAACTCGTACTGAAATGTCAAACGCTAGTCGTTAGACCAAAGAGGTAGTACTACGCCCTGTCAAACTGACGTGACATGACATGACAATGAAATCCTCTTGCCAATTGGCGCTGCTAATCCTTTTCGTTCATTTTATCCTGTAGATCCTGTTAATTATTCGGGATAAAAAGTAGCCTATGTGTCAATCCAGGTTACGAGCTATATATATGCCAACTTTCATCCAAGTTGGTTCAGTAGTTTAGACGTGATTGAAACACAAACATCCAAACATCCAAACATCTAAACATCTTAATCTTTCGCATTTATAATATTAGTAGGAAGTAGGATAGTAGGATAGGATAGGATATTACTATGAAATGCTAATAATAAAATGCAGTCATTTTTCAAAGCTGTTGTGGCTACTTACACTTTACAGCACAATACCCTCTCAGCACTACCAATACAATTGCTATAAGAAGGCTCGAAATAAAAAAGCCTCTTGAGTTAGTGCAGTATAAATATTAGTGTAATGCAATGAAAAAAAAACTAAAGAACACATGAACAAAGTGTCTTCCCTAAATAGAGACATGAAACGTGTCATTGAACACGTTCTTAGAATAAGCTATGCAAGCAATAAATTACTTATAAACTATTGCCTACAAAATACTTAATAGCTTGAAGCAGTCTGAATTGTAGATTTCTACTAAATTAATAGGTACTGACTAATACTGATAATAATATAACTGGCTTATTACATAAACGCGGTGTTCAATAACCGCCTGATTTTAACCGACTTCTCCGTCATTTATAAACCGTTTAAAAATCTTGTTTGTTTGTATGGATATACTTCCAGATTGGTCCCATAAAAATTTCATCAAAATCGGTTCAGTAGCTGACCGTACCTAGGTGATTAATTGTGAAACGAAACGAGGTGTTTTAAAATGCGTTTTGCCGAATTGGTTTTAATCTGGGTCTGTTTTTTAGGACATTAATAGAAGGAGACAAAACTTGTGGTCTGTCAATATTCTGGGCTGACGATGGATTAGACACGGGGCCGATTCTACTGCAAAAAAGTTTTCCAATCACAATAGATGATACTGTGGACTCGATTTACAACAAATTCCTTTATCCTGAAGGTAATTCATTCAAGTCTTATGACGAGTTTTTATATATTTATCATGATGAATCCTGGATAGTAGGGCTGTCCGGGGAAGTACCTACTAGGTACAACCGTACTTATTTCTGTCCCCAAGCAGTGATGCTCGCATTGACTGTGTTCCGGTTTCAAGGGTTTAAGTGCTGGTCCAATTACACACACATGAGACTTAACACCTTTGTCTCAGAGTGATGCATAACAAGGCACGTCCTCAGTGGACATGCTCAGTGAGGCAATGCATCATTATAGGCTGAGGTAACCGCTTAACATCGGCTTTTTCCATATAAAAAAAATTGGCACTACTTTTAGTCTAGTTTTGTATTATTGTATTTATAAACATGATCTATCGGCCCCGTCTGAAAACCAGCGCTGCATTATACCTGGGCAGGTATCTACTTAGGTATACTTAGTGCAGTATTATGCTGAGACGGGGACTATTTTGCCCCCTTAAGGCTACTACACACATGCCGGCGGCAATGCCGCGGCCCTGCCGCCGGCACTGTGTGTAGTAGCCTTTACAACCACAAAGTATTTATGTTTATAACTGTACTTACTGTATTTATACTGGGGACAAATAAAAAATTATCTTATCTTATCTAATAAACTTTAAATACTTAGATATAATGTTACAGGTATAAAGGCTTTAGCAGAGGCTGTCAATATGGTTGCGAAAGGAAACGCGCCTCAGATCAAACAAACTGAAGAGGGCGCCACTTACGACCCCGCGTTATTCAAGGCAGAAACACACCAAGTACGTATAACTAGTACCTAGTACACACGAAGACACGTCCACCTATACTGTTTGGACTTTGAACTAGTGGAAGTTGAAAGTTGCGAATCGTGCGAGAGGGACGACAGTGTGTTTGTGTAGAACTATTTGCGCTCCCTTTCCATCGATTATCTGCATTGTATGTAGCGTAGTTATGGTTGTATTTGGTGTATATTCTGACATGTAGCCGTGTGTACAAGGGCCGCCGTAGGCTACTCATTACACTCACAACGTTTTCAAGAATCTTTTTTTCACCCTGTATAAAGTAGGTAGGTACTTAATCATAAGATTTTTGTTTAAGTTTTTATTTTATTACTGTTGAGTTATAGGTTATCATATCAATGAAAATAAATGATTGTATGAAATCGTGCAAGGCACGTTTTTAGATAAAGCAAGCAACGGCGTAAAATCATTAATAGGTACCTAGCTACTCTATTTTGTACATTATTCCTATTAATTAATTTTTTTTTAATTTTTTTGTTAAAAACTATTTATAAAAATCAGAAAATGGGAACTTTAGGCTACCAATATGAATCAACATGTATACGTTATACCATTTTTTTCAGATCGACTGGTCCAAAGGCGGTATCGCACTACACAACTTCATTCGCGGGTTAGATTCATCACCCGGTGCCACCTCATTCATTCAACCACAGACTAAAGAAGGAATTACTGACGGCGATAGCATAGAAGTGAAATTCTACGGATCGTCCCTATGGGAGGGCGAGTATGAGACCACAGGGGATGAAATCATACTGAATGGGTTGAAGAAACCAGCGGTTATACATGACGCTGGGTTGCTGATTACAGCTAACGATGGAGTGAAGGTAATTTTCGGCTGACATAGTGACTGGCTTCATAGCTCAGTTGGTAATAGTTCAGAGGGGCGATTACGAGTTGACAATGTAAAAACCGGTGTGAAACGTCTGACGCCAACCACACCTGTGTGCGCTGCCTGGTATGGAAACACTGAGCGGAAGCTTGACGAGACCAAGCTTCTTAAAAAATCCGCTCAGTGTTTCCATACCAAGCAGCGCACACAGGTGTGGTTGGCGTCAGACGTTTCACACCTGCTTTTACATTGTCAACTCGTAATCGCCCCTCTGCTTTCTGCGCTGTATGTTGCGAGTTCAAACCTCACCGAGAACAAACATTTTTGTGTGATAAACATAGATTTTCTTTCTGTGTCTTGTCTACAATCTACAATGCTCAATATTATGTAGTAGGGTTTTTTGTGAAAGAGCTCGTCCGAGGAAGTAATACCACGGCATATTTCTGCCGCCAAGCTGTGAATGATGCTTGTGATGGGTGCTAGTGTAATTAATGTATTCTTACGTCTCAGAGAGATGCCTCACCACAGCACAGATCACGTCTTCAGTGGACGTACTCAGTGAGGCAATGCGTGATTATAGACAGTGGTTTGAAAGCTACAGTTTACTTATTCTTTCAGTTGAACATACAACGGCTTAAAGTAAACGGAAAGATGATCAACGCTCAAAACTTCTACAAGGCGAATGAGAATAAAGTCACGTTGGAGCTGTCGGCGGAAGAAAAACAATTAGTGGAAAGTTTTAGAAACGTCTGGAAAGCTATCCTGAGAATAGATATAGACGATGACACAGGTAAAACATATAAATATTCTGAAAACATTGCAACGTTACCAATGTTCTGACTTTGTGAATCTAATTTGAAAATTCTTGTGTGAAATGTCCATGAATATTTATATAAAATAGCTAAATTACAATGTATTTTTTTCCAGATTTCTTCAACTCCGGCGCAGGGTCAATGGACGTGGTCCGTCTAGTAGAAGAGGTCAAAGACCTCGCGTCTCTCGAACTACAGAATGAAGATATCTACATGAATACTACCTTCCAAGAGTTCTACACATCCGCCATTTTGAAACTACGCGGAGGATCTGGCGATAAAGAAATTGTATATGAAGGTAATTCATAAAATATGTTAAATTATAAATATTATGAACTGAATTAGGTATTCAACGTGTAATAGTTGAATTTTCATAAATTTCAGTGCTCATTTTTCACCAACATACCTATATACAGACACGAAAGCATACGGGTATGCACACAGCCCATAGTTTTATTCTGTTGATAGAAACTAATATCGAAAATCGACTTGCGAGATATTTTGTATGAAACTGGATAAGCGCCTCTAGCGGGATATTTGCAAACGATTCTTTCCATACAAAAAATGCTAGTTTCGCGATTCTCACTTTTAAAATATCAACAAAATAAAACTCTAGAATTTTTTCTTCCTAATAAATTACAATCCAACTCACATTTTTATATGTACCTACTATCGGCAAAATTTCCGCCTTACCACTTTTGAAACTGTTTCGCTTGCAAGCAGTTAGCTACTTGACCTCGCCTTTTTCTTTTGTCTTCTTATTTTGACCAACCAGAGACCTAAACATCTATTTATTTTTACGACGGCCCATTGTTTTCATAACTTTTACACCCGAAATAATTTGTTTCTATTGGTATTAAAAAATTAACGGCTAGTCGGTTTACAGGAAATGCACCCTTAAGGTAGAACTTTTGCTGATGGTACTTTACAATTAACACAAAGCATTCCAGTCCATATAAAACTAACCTATATCTCATTCCACAGGCGTAGAAATGGATATAAACAAAATGAAGATCAAATTCCCCATCCAATTATTCATAAACGGTGAATTCGTGAACGCAGACAGTGGAAAAACTATAACTCTCATCAACCCGAGTGATGAGAGTGTTATATGCAGAGTGCAGAGCGCTTCGCCCAATGACGTGGATAAAGCCGTTAGGGCTGCCAATAAGGCTTTCGAGGAAGGAGAATGGGCTAAGATCAGTGCTCGAGAAAGAGGACAGTTACTGTTCAAGTAAGTATTATAAGAATTTTGTTTCTTTTTGTTTCTTTTCTGCTTTACTGTTGTCTGTAATATTGTTGCGAATGCTGTGCATGCCTGTAATTGGCACACATTCTATAATAATATAATTATTGTTTATAAGTTATTTTCAAAAGTGTATTATGTGTGCTGTTGGCGATGCCTTATAATAAATAAATAAATAAGAATAGATACAAGTTTTAAAATTAAAAAAAAACCCCTGACTTTGATACCCATATTGAAGTAGCTGTGAAAAAAAATGTAATTCGCCATTTTGTAGTGGCGGCCATATTTGATTTGAAATTTATCATAGTTTATAGTATTCTAAATGTCGCAAAATTATAATTTCAATGCTCTTTTACCCGAGAAACGCAAAAAATATTAAAAACCGCATTTTTTTTTAAATTTCGCGCCATACCGAGTCTTTCCACCTTAAGTGTGTAGCGCCGTCTAGCACGTTAAATGAGAACTAAATCGCGCAAACGAAGTTATATCGGATTAGCCCTCCCTTTCGTAGAAGGACACATCGTTATGTACCTAAATAATTATTATCTGTTACAGATTGGCCGATTTGATGGAACAACATAAAGAAGAACTCGCGACTATTGAATCCATCGACTCTGGAGCTGTATACACATTAGCACTTAAAACGCACATAGGTGAGCTATTTTTCATCTTTAATGTGACTAATACAGTCATCATCATCATCGTAGGCAGCTCGTAGTAACCCACTGCTGGGCATAATTCTCCCTCAAACGCCCTCCTGTTTATTTTGGGCCTTTGCAACCAGGTCTGCCCCTGGACGGCAACAATGTCATCCACCCATCTGGCTGTTGGTCTTTCAAGGCCTCTCTTGTGTCCCCTAGGCCACCATTCTGTCAAGGTTTACTCTTGTGTCCCCTAGGCCACCATTCTGTCAAGGTTTACTCTTGTGTCTCCTAGGCCACCATTCTGTCAAGGCCTCTCTTGTGTCCCCTAGGCCACCATTCTGTCAAGGTTTACTCTTGTGTCTCCTAGGCGACCATTCTGTCAAGGCTTACTCTTGTGTCTCTTATGCGACCATTCTGTCAAGGCCCGTCTTGCGTCCTCTAGGCCACCATTCTGTCAAGGTCACCTGTCACCACCAAATCTTGCCAAGTGTCCTGTGAATACAGTGATATCATTAAACTTTACAGTCTTTTAAGAGTGTACCTTTAGGCGTTCTAAATGGTTATTTAAAATGTATTTTCTTGCAGGAATGTCTATTGAAACATGGCGGTACTTCGCCGGCTGGTGCGACAAGATCCAAGGTTCCACCATCCCTATAAACCACGCTAGACCGAATAGAAACCTCGCTATCACTAAGAAAGAACCTATAGGTATGTAACTTATAACACCTGTAGAACTAACGTTGGAAAGCAAGCCCCATTGAACAGAATGTTCAGGTTCTACAATGGGATCAGGTCTAATTTTGACATTTTTAGTGGTTCTCTAGCCTCCGCAAAAATAAACATTTCAAAGCATATTCATACTTAAACTTGGTAACCTGTATCTTTTAGTTTTTATTATATTTAATTTTTGCATGTCCTTTTATAGTCTATAAAAATTATCAGCAACTTTTTTGCACGTTTGTAAAGCACGCTGTGTTCACTGTATTTAGAAACTGCGCCGTGTGAATGATTATTTTTACACCATAATTTTATTTAAGATTTATGTGCATGTTTCAATTTGTGAACCAATTAATAAAAAAAAAACACCTGCCTTTGTTAAGGGTGACCCAAGGGAAGACCCACAACCCATCTAACCCACAAACTCATAAACTCGTAAGCAATGGCTGAACAATGCGCCAAACCGTTCCAACCACCATTCTTTAGGCCGCCATAAGGCCTCCCATCGTGGCTTAACGACTGCTAGAGCCGGGACAGACAGTTTAACGTGTCCTTCGAAGCACGGAAGCGCTCAGATGTAAATACCTCTAGCGGTCACCCATCCAAATAGTGACCGCGCAGAACGTCGCTTAACTTAGATAATAGCTGAAGATTGACTAAGCAAGCCTAGCCACGAGCGCTTCTCTCTAGGGCACTGAAAATTTGTGATACAGTTTTCATTTTACTTGTAAAATTTTCATAATTTGGTTCAGCAAATAAACAATTTATAATGATAGGTGTGTGCGGCCTCATAACTCCATGGAACTATCCGCTGATGATGTTATCTTGGAAGATGGCAGCTTGCCTCGCCGCCGGCAACACTGTCGTCATGAAACCGGCCGCTGTAAGTAACTCAGGGCACCCTAAGGCCTCCTGCGTGGCCTAAACTCACCAAACAGAAAGAAAGAAAGAAAGAAAAAGCTTTATTTGACAACACATCGTACCACAAACATAAAACAAAAGTACCTAGAACTATAATAATATGTTGCCAAAAAGGTGGCAGCTCAGCATAATTGTTGAGTTGCTAAAAAATACAATTCAACGCTGATTTTCAGCTGAACCCAATCGAGTGACGGCTTACCTACACAGTAACAGTATGTTTTCCCGAGATTTTTAGAGAAACGAATCATAATTCAAAGCCATTATTATTTTCAAGAAACAGCGAATCCTTCCAATTTTTTTTAAATCCATCAAAATATGAATCTTTTTTTTAGCAAATATTATTATAGTTTTAAAAACGAGTGATGGGCACAGTACAATGCATCACAGGGCACGTCTTCAGTGGACGTGTTCAGTGATGCAATGCACTGGTATAGGCCAGTATAGATAGGCAGTGGTTACTGCTTTCCAGCATTTGGTTTTTTTTACGATGATTTTGATGAGTTTCTTTATGGGTAAAGATGTTCTGATTTATTCAATGTACCCTGTGAGGGCGCAGCAATGGTAGTCCAAAGATTTATTATCATCATTACCAGATAGTACATATCCCACTATACCTACTAGGTATTATAAATGTCAAAGTTTAGATCAAAGAAAATTTATATCTTAGATGTTTGGATGTTTGTGTTTCAATCACGCTGTTACTACTGCTCCGATTTGGATGAAACTTGGAGTATATTATAGTAGGTACCTACGTAACCTGTAATTAAAACATAGGCTACTTTTCCCGCTCGTTTTTTTTTGGTTATTTTTTCGTGGACAAAGTCGCTTAAAATAATAAAATGATATTTTAAAAGCCGAATGAATGTTAGTAATAATAAATTAACCCCCAGGTTTGCCCACTAACCGCCCTGAAATTCGCGGAGCTTTCGGCGAAAGCCGGCATTCCCCCCGGAGTGATCAACATTCTGCCTGGTAGCGGACCCGTGGCCGGCCAGGCCCTCGCCGACCATCCCCTCGTTAGGAAACTTGGCTTCACCGGCAGCACTGAAATCGGTAAGCAAATATAATACAAAGGAGAAAAACGTTACAAAGATCGGATTATTCCCTTCTGTCACCCAAATCTGTCACCCTAGGCGACAGATTGGACAAAAATGTCCAATCTGTCGCACTTGATCCTAAGTGGTAAAAGTGATGTGTCAAAGAGATATGGTTTGTTACCACAAGTTGTCCTTAGTATCTTCCAGACTTTTCATTTAGGCTAAAAAAACAGGAAAAAATTCTAACTCATCTCATCATTGTTATATGGCGATTTTTAACTCCAAATATCTGGAAAACGTGACACTTTAGGATAATATAGTTTTACCATTTTTGTCCTCTACCCATATACACTACTCTAACCGTGCGCGGAAACTTTGAACAAAATTCAAAATGGCGGCGTGTCCGATATGCCACAAAGGTTCTATACCCTTCTTTTGGAATAGTAGAATTCTATTTCTAGAAATAAAAGTAGTGTAGATCAGTCAATGATAATTAAATTAGAAACTAATTAGTAAAGCTTTTCATTACAGGTCAAACAATAATGAAATCGTGTGCGGCGTCAAACATGAAAAAGGTGTCGTTAGAATTAGGAGGGAAATCCCCCCTTGTGATCTTCGAAGATTGTGATATAGAGAAAGCCGTCAGAAATGTAAGTTTACCCAAAAGACATACTTGCATCGGTTCTTTTACCGATGGCCCACCAGGTTCTACAGTGTTTTTATGTTTTTACGTAACATGTTTGTTTAATAATTAAAAAAATACTCTCTGTTTTTTATGCCTCTGCATTACTTTACAGGTCACGTCCATACAGGACGTGACCTGGTGAAGATCTCCTGAATTTAAAAACCAACGCCACTGCTACTAAAATCGGGAATTAATAGTATTCTCTAATAATATATGGCTGTGTTGGTATTTAGACATCCTCAAATATCCCTTAGCTAGGTATTCTTATTATTATTTATAAGTAGTGTTATTTTTAATTTTTCAGGGTATGGGCTCAGTATTCTTCAACAAGGGCGAGAATTGCATAGCAGCAGGACGATTATTCGTCGAAGAGACAATTCACGACGAATTCGTCAGACGAGTGGTCGACGAGACGAACAAAATAGCAATTGGTGACCCCTTGCACCGAGGCACGTCTCACGGACCGCAAAATCATAAAGCTCATATGGATAAACTTATTGAGGTAATATACTTCATTCATTTATAAAAAAAGCAAGCTATGGCTTCTGCCCGCGACTTTACTTGCGTGTTATCCAAAAGTGTAGCGTTTTTTGATTTTTGCTTTTATATTTCCCAAACTCGATGTAAGCATCGAATAGTTACTAAATAAGTTAGCTACAAAATTGTATCTTTCATAAAAAAAACTAAATCGTCTAAATTAAAATCCCAAGGCTTGCTGGAAGAGAACTCTTTGTAAATTTAAGCTCGCCTATCCTACTAATTATTATAAACGCGAAAGTTTGTATGTGGGCATGGATGTTTGTTACTCTTGCACGCAAAAACTAATGGCCCGATTTGGATGAAACTTAGAATACATATAGTTCGTAGCCTAGATTAACACATAGGCTACTTTTTATCCCGGAAAATCAATACGATCAAACTGGACGCGTAGACGCGGGGGAAGCTAGTAAAGAATAAAAAATTTGCATGTATCTCATTATTTTTTTTATTTTTTTTTGGCAACAAACAGTCATAACTAAGGATAATAATAATCTTAAAACTAGAAGTACTAATGTAAAGACCAAACAGTGCCCAAAATGTCAAATAGGTACATAAAAATTACTAATTTTCGGGCTACTACTAGGTATGCTTTGTTGATGTACCTATTACAAAACGACTGCTGCGATAACTAAGCGATAACTAACTTATTACCGTACTTCCCCCACAGTTCTGCAAGCGAGGCGTGCAGGAGGGCGCTAAGCTGGTGCTCGGCGGTAAGAGGGTAGACCGCAAGGGGTATTTCTTCCACCCCACCATATTCACAGAGGTTACCGACGATATGTTCGTGGCAAAGGAAGAATCTTTCGGTCCCATTATGATTATTAGCAAGTTTAGTAGCAAGTAAGTATACATCATTGTTTTTTTGTTTTTAGGACGTAAGTACGTATGAGTAACCGTGAGGCCAACTGTGGTGACCGTGTTTTTAATTGCTGATATAAATGCCACTAGCGGTCACCCATCCAAATAGTGACCGCGCAGAACATCGCTCAACTTAGATAAATTAGATAATTAGAATATAAATTAAATTAAAATATTAATTAAATTATTAATTAAATTAGATTTGCTTAGCAAGCTATGCCACGAGCGCTCTTAGGAACATCGCACATTTTTGGAACTAAATATTTATGATATTCAAATGCTATAATGGGGTATTTTTGCCTCCTTACCAAGCACGCACAGGGCATGTTCTCAGTAGACGTGCTCGGTTAGGTAATTTTTATAGGCGGAGGTAACCGCTAAACAGGGTGGGCCCTTGTTTTTTCTTGTAAAATTAAAATCCAGAATACTTTTCACTTATTTTGTGTTAGTAGACGTTTTACGTAGTTCTAAAATCAGATAGATAAGATAAACTTATTTATTTATTTTTCAGAAACATGGACGATGTTATCCGCCGTGCGAACAAAACCGAGTACGGGTTGGCGAGTGGCGTGTTCACGAGAGACGTGTCGCGCGCGCTGCACTTCGCAGAGAAGATCGACGCGGGCACAGTCTTCGTCAACACATACAATAAAACTGACGTGGCCGCGCCTTTTGGAGGCTTCAAACAGTCTGGATTTGGAAAAGATTTAGGTAAATAAAACCTACTTATCTGAAACTTACCGTTTATTACACGGCGACAGGTCAGGTTATACACCCAATACAACCATAACTACGCTACATACAATGCAGAGAATCGTTGGAAAGAGAGCGCAATAGGCGTAGGCGCGCGCCGCGGCGCGCTCGCAACCCGTCCTACACAAACATACCCGTCGTCCCTCTCGAACGTTTAACTAAGTCCAAACAGTATAGGTGGACGTGTCTTCGACTGTACAATCAGTATGACGACTGGTTAATGCCTAAATTAATAAATCAAAATGTAATAGTTTTTTTTGTTTACAGGTCAAGATGCTCTGAACGAATACCTCAAGACAAAATGTGTTACTATTGAGTACTGATTTTTTTTATTGTGAAAGTTATTTTTTTTGTTATGAAGTTTTTTAAAGTACCTACAATAAGTACTAGTTTAAGGATACTCTGTAAATAAAGATCTGTTATTAATTTTAAGAAATGACCAAAACGATATATTTTTACATGAAAATTAATATACGAATTAAAGAATTATTGCAAAATGTTATTTAATTTGACATCACGTAAGTACAATAATATTACAGCACTCAGACTCACAGATTTTTGAGATATTGATAAACTTAGTAAAATACTGTTAATTTAATCCATTCTTTGTTAATATCTTGTTTAGGCCTTTGGTCCCATTTTTCGGAAACTTCTGGTCTGAAAATGAGATAGGTAGTGATAAAATTGTTAATTCAGCAGGTAGTAGGTAGGTTCTAATATTGTGTGGTAGTAGTAATCTTGTAAAAGAGTTTGTCCGGGGAAGTACTACCACTGCACCTACCCATTTCTGCCGCCAAGCAGTGATGCTCGCATTGCTGTGCTACGGTTTGAAAGGTATGCCGATGGTGCATTTATAGGCACATGAGAGGCAGAGTGTTGGACATCGCATCGCCTCACAGAAAACTTCCTCTGTGAGGTACTCGTAAAATTAAATGCATAGTTGTAGGCAGAGGTAACTGCTATATCTAATTTTCCTCTATCTATGATCTATTTCTTAGACTTAAGCAGAATACAAACTTAATCCCTTCGATGATTTTGGAGCTTCTAGGATCACCGGCTAGATTTGGCACTTCTGCTTCGTTCAACTTCGCTGGACGTAGACCGTAGAGATAATCGGGCGCATTGTAACTGAAATAAACTAACTTTAAATATTTTAGGTTATACCTACATTTTGGAGTGTGTACCTAGGTAGGTACCTACGTACAAAAACACGTAGTACGTACTGAAGCACGGAATAAAGAATTTAGGTATGTATTATGATGGATTTGGTGTTGTACAGAATAAATCTTACTTCTCTCCTCGGGCTATGTTGGGTAGGATTGGATTTCTTGAAGTGTGAAATAATGGTCCACCAAGATTATTCTGAAAATGAGTGTATAAATTCTCTTATAGGTAGCTTTGGATGAAGTATAATAAAATTAATGTAGGATAGGACTTTGCTTACTGTGTAGACCAAATGGAGATATTTACAATGCTGAGACAGTTTAGACATTTTCAATTTAGTAAGATATGTAATGTAAGGAACATAAGCTAGGCTGTAAACATAGATGCAGTAAATCTATTACAATTTTGAAGATGAATTTAAAATTACCAACACTACATAATTTTTGAACTAAATGACGGTTAGTGGGTGTCATAAGTGTCAAAACAGCTCTTTTCTTCTATTCAAACTTTTTTGGCTTGACGCGACGGCCAACAACGTGATGGACGATGGCTCCTCTGATTCATGGCTCAGTTGGACGGATGGTGATGAAGTAGTATGGTTTTAGGGCTTTAGCCTGCTCGCAGGGTGATAAAAAGCTCATAAAAAGAGGTAACTTGACACTGACAGCTGAACTGACATTTAAATTAAAACGTCAAAAACAGATGTTTTCATATTTTTATTTCATCACAAAAGTGCACAATAAACTAAATACATTACACACAAGGAAGCGCAGTAATTTAGAACAATGAGTAAAGTACCATTGCGTGATGTATCCCCTATCTTACAAGCCGTACGGGCCTTCTTGCTTGGGGTTAGTATTTCATGTTTATAACATTATGTAACCTCTGCCGCAATAACTTAGAATGTTTATTAATTTGTAGAGGCAGCATACCAATGCCCTTCGTTTTGAGCCCTTCGTGTCGGACAGGACCCAGCCGCAGCCGCAGATACCTGATGGAGTTTCACACAAGTATGTTTCCACAATGTTATTGTTTGTTTAGCCGAACCATTCTAATCAATCCTTTCTTACAAAAGCTACAAACTAGCAACATTCTAATGTTATTTTTTGCTGATGAATAAAAAGGATTGGTCCAGGATTCTCCTATTGCTTAAAAGTGTCTCTTTTTTATAAAAGTTTTTGCTGTCGCAATCAGAACGTGCTATAACTAATCCTTCAGATGTTTTGAAGACTGATTCTGTTGTTCCAGACATGCTCATAACTACTATTACACAAGAGATGGCCGCCGAGAGGTAACACCTCCACTTGATGTTACCCAGACCCTACTCGCTGCTAGCTCTGAAGAAGGGTATGTAGCTACACTTATATTTTTAGGTAAAATGTCCACCTGGCTAGGTGGTCCATACTTTAACGAATACATTTGCCTAAAGTGCATCTAGCTCAATGGACTCTATTTATTGACCAGTATGTCTTGTGAGAAAATATATTGGTTTCATTAAGTTCATTCCTACTTCCATTTCCATTCTGTCAACAAAAAATACAACTTTGAAAAATTCCATGAATTCACTAAATTTTTTATTGTTCTAGGGCTCCTAAAACAGCTGCTAATGTGGTACGTACTCCGGGAAAAATTTTTCATTGGGACAAGCATCACGGCTGAATTTTTTATCCTTAGCAATTTTTTAATAACAGAGTTAGCAATCATTTAGGTAATGTTTTAATTTAAATAAATTGTTTTAGAATAAGCTATGTTATTTTTGTGTGGTTTTATTCAACTTACCTGCGTACCTTTCTTTGGAAAATAAAAAATTAAATATTTTTTACAGTTTATTGAAAAACAAAGTGTAAAAGAATACAATAACGATTTACAGTAAAACAATACCAAAGCCAAAATGCTTTATGTTGCATTAATTTTAAAAATGCTTATTATTAATCTAGATTAGCTGTGAGATTACAAGTATTAGCATACATACACCTTGAGATAAAAGGTCAATAATGCGCACTAACATTGAAGCGAAGCATCTATCTAAAACGCATCATGTTACCCTTATCTCTACATCTTAATGCATTATCAAGTTAACTCGCGTGCATTTGACCAAATAGGCCAATTGTTTTAGATTGTCGTTTCGTTTCTATGTCAGTGTGTCTTGACCCTAAGAATGTAAGAAGTAAAAACCCAAAGACTGACCCATAAAGTAGGCAATTAAATCTAGGTATTTAAAACGACTACTGCTCATGGTAAAAATAACGATTACTTTCCAAATTTTTACTTACGTTACAATACTGTTAGCGACCGGCAAGTACGAGTAAGTTGAATTCAGTAATGCCAGCTGCACCTATGTTCTGAAATTCACTCCAATTCATGATTTTTAACAATTTCAGTTTTGTATGATTGGATTACAATTTTGTAGTCAATACAGATTCTAAAATCGATTGTAAATGATTTGTATTATTTTAGACGGAGTACCTACATATTATTTACCAATTTAGAAAATCCCAAGATAATTATTTACAAATATCTAAAATAATTTTATCAAAACGATACCAATTACAAAACAAGAATAAACTACTGATATTTTTCACTGCTGTAGCTCATTCCATGTTTCACCAAATGCTATCCAATAAGATATTTTTCACTACTGAAGTCTTTCACCCAATATTATTTAAAAAACGGGTTTTATTGTTTAATCACTGGAATCTGTACTCGCTTGCATCTTGAGTTTCATCATCGCCATGTTGCCAAAACTGAATTGTCTACTCCGGGGCCGTCTTGACCCGGAAAACCGGTGTCATTTCTCATCTCCATCCACCTGATTTCTGAACTGCATAGCATCATCGAAGGCCTTCTTAACCGCTTTTCTGTCAGCTGGTTTTCTACTCTCTTTCAACTTTGCTTGGTCTACAGACTTGTCTATGCCCAGAAGTTCAAGTTTGTTCGGTGGCAGCCATTGCCAGGTGCGTTTGACGTCGAAGAACAGGACGAGGTATAGAACAGGCTCGTGGGAATGGTTTTTCTTAAGGTTTAGCACATCCTGTGGAGGCACGGGTAGCGGCATTCCGTTGTAGATGTAACCTTTTGGCATTTTTGGGTCGATTATCAACGCTGGGTACCACGGGTAGCCTCTAGAATATAAAAAAATGTAGCTATAAAACCTTTGTGTGTTTCACTTTACCTATCCAGAGCAGTCTGAAGGTTAGTCGACTGCAATACTTTTATTAATTATTATGTATGAAAAAGTTCATATTTTTGTAACTATTACTTGACCGATTTCGATGAAACTTAGAATATATGTAGCTTGCAGCTGATAAAAACAAATCCTGGTAGATTTTTTTGAGTAAAAATGATATTAGATGAACAATGAAATGTATGAGCGCGTTATTGTGTTTTTTATTGATTTAGCAGGCGACTCACCTGCACTTAGCCCAGACTAGTTGCAAGGGCTCCAATTCAAGGTTTTGATGTTTCACAGGAGTTTTTGAGGTTGAAGACCGGGTACCGCGACCCTGTGCCAAGGAAGGGTGGATCAGTTCTAACTACAACCCAGTTTTATATTGTTTTTAATGTACTTTAGGTCTAAAAGCATACGGCTCATTTTTGGACGCTTTAACGGTACTGCTACGCAGATGTAAGTTACGTTTACGCTACGTAACGCGTAATGGCGTCAATGGCACCCAAATACTGAACCTAACCTATTAGGCAAAAGAATCAAGTGCAAAAATGTAATTTCTATTAAATTACGACTGAACTTAAAAAAATCATTAGAACCATTTGGTTACCACAAACAACATTCTGATGTGCGCTAAAGGTGTGTGAATTGTCTACTTTCTACCTGACTATTTTTATTTTTTAGAATAGCTTAACTTTTTATTTGATTATTTTCTACTTAGATATTATGTCGAAAATTTCCTGAGTTTCCGTGTTCACCTCCCTATTTCAACATAACCTTAAATTCTTAACCAGTTTAAATTCTTTTGAAGTCGTCAGCAAAGTTGAAGGTACCTTGTGAGGAGTAGTGGGATCGGTTGAAGGGCCTCCTCTTCTGGATCGTCGTCGCGTTTCGCCGCCGCTGCCGCCTTGTGAGTCTAAAGTATCGTTGTAACTTGAACTGAAAGTAAATAAGGACATAAATCCATAACATAACATAGATGTTTGTTCTATGTCTGGGTGTTACTATGTATTATAAGTATGTATTTACAAAAAAAAGTATATAAGTATTCTATCAGCCATCCATATTACATATTCCCATATTACAAGCTTTGCTTAGTTTGGGACTAGAGGGCGTTGTGTGTAAAGTCCACGAATATTTTTTTTTATCTGGAAGGATGTACTTCCTGGTTGGTCCCATTCAATTTTCATCAAAATCGGTTCAGTAGTTTGGCTTATAAATAGAAATAACTTGAAAAAAATATGCCATCCACGTGCACGTAATCGCGTATTTTGCTTTCCTGTGACATTTTAGTGGTGATTACGGTCACTAGAACATTCCCAATGAACTGCCATCATCTGATGATGAAGCTGGTAGTCGAATTGAAGTCGGTTTTTCTAGTTTTTTTAAACTTACAAATTACGGTCTGTGCTCTCGTAACTCTAAAAGTACGGCTTCGATTTAAATGCGCTTTTTGTTAGAAAGATGATTATTCTTAGCCATGTTTAGTGAAAATTGGTGGAGAAAATTAGTTATGAGGATATTCATCTGTTCTGAAAACCAGTTTAGTAAAATCTCAGGCATAATTGCAGATTGAAACATTTAAATTAATCTTAAAGTACCTATTAAGATTTTGATGATTTATCCATACAGATCTGACGATGACCAGCAATGATTTATTTATTTATTTATTATAAGGCATCGCTAACAGCACACATAATACACTTTTGAAAATAACTTATAAACAATAATTATATTACAGAATGTGTGCCAATTACAGGCATGCACAGCATTCGCAACAATATTACAGACAACAGTAAAGCAGAAAAGAAACAAAAACAAAACTAGAAACCACTAAGCACCTACTAAAAAGAAAAAATAACAACAAACAAACAAATAAAAATATTAAGGTCCTCTACCTAACTTAACTTAAAGAAACTTACCTATTATGATGAAGAGGATTTAAGGAGATGATTTTGTACACGTGCTGTCAACTTACCCATTGCTGGAGCTGAGTGAACACGAGTGGTCCGTTTCATTGTCATCGTAATGTGTGCACGACGAGCACGACTGTGAGAAAACCGAACTATTGCTTGACGACCTGCCGATATTAAATAAATAAATCAAAATCAGTTACAAAAGCTGGCCAGTGCCTTGATCACGAATAAATGTGACAATCGTGAACGTATCGTAACGCTAGCGTATCCGAGATACACTGCGCGGTGACTCTGCAACGTTCGGCAGTCGGGCTGACGTTGACGCGCAATATCACTCGAATACGTTAGGTTTACGTAACGCGGCAACTGTCAGATTTGTTCGTGATTACCCCTCTGTTCTAATTCATTCGACCAGCCATTTAAGAAATACAATTGCAACTGTTTTCTGTTACCTACTATCATAACAAGGTAATAACAATAAAGTATAGAGTAAAGAAGTACCTAACTGTCTAAACTAAAGCGCAAAATATACGTAAGACGGGTGTGTGTTTAGCGAAAATAAACACTACTCCAGTGAGCATAGGTCGAGTTTTGTCTTGATGATTTGGGATAAGTGAGTCGCACTATTCGCATGAACATACTTTTCCCCATACAAAATTGGCCGAATGACAAATCAACAACTTTAATCCAGACAACCAG
This sequence comes from Gandaritis pyraliata, assembly GCA_947859175.1. Lineage (NCBI taxonomy): Eukaryota > Metazoa > Arthropoda > Insecta > Lepidoptera > Geometridae > Gandaritis > Gandaritis pyraliata. Next base: position 4,920,318 of record OX401871.1, on the reverse strand, counting down.
AAAGTATGGAGAAGAACTATAAATCAGTCTTTTAGTGATAATACCGCCCATTGTACATTAATAATTTTATTATTAATTTCTTCTAATTTTTTTTTTACCTTTTATTTATTTTGTAAGGTGTATTATAAAGAGTTTTTCTTTCATTCAAAACAAAACTCGTGACTATAGGCCCAGTTACTATAACATCGAGATTATGAACAAATATTTACAAATCATGCAAACATGTTCATCCAGATATGACCTTGTTACACAGAGTAATCAAAATTGCAAAAAAATCAAGCAATTTGATAGTACAATAGAATAATAATTATCTACCAGGCATTAACATAACATTGACTATAATTCCTATAAATTATGATGACCATATAAGAAAGATAAATAAAAACATCGAAAATCTAGTTTTCTATAAATTTAATTAAAAGAAAGAATTTTTAAGCTCACATTCTGATAAAGAAATCGTTACTTAAAGTCACAATTATTTTATTCAATAAAATCACAAGGCTCATAGAATCGTCTTATATAACTAAGTGATTCTAGGTGCCAGTTCCACGCGACCAGAGTCTACAAGAACGGGCAAGAAACAACGGCCTGGTTCCTAGCGTTTTTATTTTGACCCTTTTTACTTGTATGACAATCTATACTCATGCATAGATTCTCATACGAAACTATCAAAAAATGTATGCTTTAGTCTGGACCGGTACTTGAATAGTAAATGTGAATACGAATTTCAAAGGGATAATTGTGGTTCGATTCTAACATCTATTTGAACCCATTAAGTACCTACTTTAAGTGACTTTTACACATAACTTTATGGTAAAAATTGTGGGTAATAAATAGAGCAAATGTGGCTAAAACATAGACATATTCTAAGGTACCATCAGCAAAAGTTCTACCTTACCACCTTACGGGTGCATTTCCTGTAAAACGACTAGCCGTTAATTTTTGAATACCAATAGAAACAAATTATTTCGGGTGTAAAAGTTATGAAAACAATGGACCGTCATAAAAATAAATAGATGTTAAGGTCTCTGGTTGGTCAAAATAAGAAGACAAAAGAACAAGGCGGGGTCAGGTAGCTAACTGCTTGCAAGCGAAACAGTTTCAAAAGTGGTAAGGCGGAAATTTTGCCGATAGTACACAAATAAATACATATTGATGAAACATGCATTATTTACAGGGTTGCAAATACCCACGTGAATAATGGCCTGTCAGCAACCGTTTCAGACATGTGTACATACAAGAGGTGAATCATATACATACATAAAATGGTCATAATTTTCTTATTTTTTACAATAGTAAGTAAATAATTAATTAGTGCAATGCAGTACAGCTTAGACTGAACATTAGTATTGTTTTAGGCTGAATAATCCCCTAGCTAGGGCCTAGGGGATGGTTTATGCGCAGTGTAAACCATTCATGATAGATAAAGGAACTAGTATGTGGCGAATTAAACCAATAGCGTTGACACTTTGACTTCCGAACTTCGCGCTTCTTTCCATCCTCCATGTGAAAACGTTTATTCTTAGAAATTGTCTAGAGTCTACGCTAAATCAGCGCTTTGAATGTCAGAATATCATTGAATGAATTATATTTGAATTAGAATATAAAAATCGAATTCGAAAAAAGGTTTAAAACCTTGAAAATACCGTTTGTACCGCAAAAACTATTTAACAAGTATGTCAACGTAAGTTATTACTATTTAAGATTAATGTAAACACCTTTTTCAGGTTGCCCATTACCCATTCCATTGCCGTCTTAGCGTGGTCAAACTATGCTTTTATCAATGAAATACGCTCTAAGAATATAGTACCTGGAAAGCGCTAAATCGCTATCGGAACCCACTTCGCCCGGCGGCCCTCGATACTGCAGGAAGGAAGCGGGTACTGGCGTTGATAATGGCTTACCATCACTATCAGTTCTGAAACACGTAACAAAAATATTAGTCACTATAATAATCAAGCTATAGTCACCTTTCTCTAGCCTCAAAGGTTTGCTGGATGAAAGCTCTTGTTATGGATAAATAATAAATAAATAAAGTTAGGTGCAACAACGATAGCGCATGTACGGAAAAAACCTTACCTTTAATTCGACCCAAAAATCGGTTCTGCGCAGACACTTCAGAGGGACAAAGATCCGTTGTAGCTACTATTATATACCTCTATACTATTATTATCAGTGTATATTATTTTGATGACACTTAAATAAATAAACATACCTAAAGAGGTCCGGTGAGGTAACTTCCTTTTTCTTCCGAGGTCTGCCGCGACCCTTTTTCTTCGGAGACACTTCTAGAGTAGACAGACCAAGGCTTGCCGATAATGTAGGCAGAGTTGCTGAAAATACACAGTAACTTAGCCTTGTATGCTGAAACAATGCTCAAGTCTTCTTCTTCTCAACTTCAACTTCTTGATTTGATGGCTTTTGCGACTGTTGCCGCAATTACTACTACTGTTACTGTTGGGTGTTACTATGTATTATAAGTATGTATTTACAAAAAAAAAAGTATATAAGTATTCTATCAGCCATCTAGTTCCCATATCACAAGCTTTGCTTAGTTTGGGACTAGAGGGCGTCGTGTGTAAAGTCCACGAATATATTTATTTATATTTAATTCTGCCAGTGTCGAGTCCGTTATATGCTAGAGTCATAAACATGAGGGGAGTGCGGAATAAGAATATGGTCAGTGCTCAGAAGCAGAAGGAGATTCAACCAAAATTTTGACAATAATTTGATTTATCTAAAACAAAAGACAGCACAACGTCAGTATTAGCATCGATTAATGAATACACGAAGATTGCTACACCCTATATATTAGAGCGTGACTCGCAAAACCGGCTAGTTCCCGGTCCTATTTGGGGATGACGCTACAGTCGACGACGACTTAAGCTTCAAGTAGCCGTTAGAACCAAAGAAACGCCATTAATTTATTTTCGAAATTCATCAAAAATTATGTCCTTATTTTAGAATCTGTAATGGTGTTCATTTATTTAGTTATCACGATTTTATTTCATACTGATTATCTAACATATTTTTCGCCACGCCACCTAGGCGTGATCACCTAGGTGGTCATCAAATTGAAAGATAGTATACAAATTAATGACATAACTTTACTAATAGGTGGCGTCTATATAAAATAAGTTTTCACCTTCTTGATTTACGGCTTTTGCGACAGGTCACAATTCTGTCAGTGTCTGTTTACTATAGTGTCAAAATTATAATTTGAATTGTTAGTCCATACCGCTCACTCGTTCCCCAAATTGTAGGGTGGCTTTAGCACAGCACTTTAGTCTGTGCATAATATTTGGACTACGAACAAATGAACCTTCTAAATAAAACACCTAGGGCGGCTTGCACGAAATGTCGTTTAAATTCAGCCTAAACACGTTTAACTAAACACGTTTAAATCGTTAAAAGTGTTTAGCAAAATTACGTTTAGTGGCATCTTGCACCAAACTGTTTTGACGATAATTTAACTAAACTCGATTAGTGTGTATATATCAGTACTCTATGGTCGGTATAACCACAGAAAACAGTTCCCCTACGTTTCGTTAAACGTACAAAACGATTGACGCATTTCTTTTCTAAGAAAATTCATCTTTTCCACGCATTAAGTAAGCTAAAACGGAACGGTACTGTCATTTTTTGATACAAAGTGTCATTGGCCTGCGTGTTGTGTTGTATTCTCTTTGACGATTTTATTTACATGTACAATTATTTCATTTTCTTGTTTTGAAGTTGATTGGTTGTGTTGTGGTTGTGATGAAAATAGTGCTTCCCGTTATGGACTATAATACTGTTCAATTTTTTAACTCGTTGGTATCGAATTTTAACTGATTATAGATTTGATGCAAAAGTATTTGTGTGGTTTCTTTCGATAGTCTGAACCTTCTTATATATTTTTTTTATCACTCCTACGGTGCTCAGACGTGGTCGCTGACTACTTTGCCAAAGAGTGATGGAGCGAAGTATTTTAGGTGTGAAAAGAATAGATCGAATTCGGAACACAATACTTCGCTCCAAAACTGGAATCGCCGATGTAGGTCGTAAAGTAGCGGAAAGGTGGGCTCAAGGAGTCACAGGCTGGATACCCCCAGGGGGTAGAAGACGTCGCGGCCGCCCGAGGAAGCGCTGGCATGACGACCTGGACTTTCGAGCAGAAATGTGCTATACTCGGCAATAGGTACTGAGGGGTAATCACGAACAAATCTGACAGTCGCCGCGTTACGTAAACCTAACGTATTCGAGTGATATTGCGCGTCAACATCAGCCCGACTGCCGAACGTTGTAGCGTCACCGCGCAGTGTATCTCGGATACGCTAGCGTTACGATACGTTCACGATTGTCAAATTTATTCGTGATCAAGGCACTGCTAATGAGTAGACAAGCCGTTTTACCACCAAGTTTAATGATAAGTCGCAACGCAACTACGTCCTTGAAATTTTTAGAATCCTACTAATATTATTAATGCGAAAGTTTAGATGTTTGGATGTTTATGTTTCAATCACGTCAAAACCACTGAACCAACTTGGATGAAACTTGGCATATATGTAGTTCGTAACCTGGATTGACATATAGGCTACTTTTTATCCCGAATAATTAACAGGATCTAAAGGATAAAATGAACGAAAAGGAAAAATTGAAATTGAAGGGACTCCCTTTTCCGCATTTAGGCTCACAGTTGGCCCATTATGCGTGGGAACGAAAAGGATTAGCAGCGCCAATTGGCAAGAGGCCAATCATTGGCATTGTCATGTCATGTCACGTCAGTTTGACAGGACGTAGTACTACCTCTTTGGTCTAACAACTAGCGTTTGACATTCCAGTAGGTACACGGAAACTGTACACGCGCACGAAGTCGCGGGTAACTGCTAGTCAATCATATACCTACTTTAGAATATTTATATTGATAAATATACCTATAGGTACCTACCTACCTTCTTCAGACATACCTATTCCATTATTTATAAGTAGGTAGGTAGTAAAACTAGAACAGGATAGCCTAGGAACAAAAGACCTAGGCAACACCCGCAGAAAACTTATTTGTTCGTACCTAAATGGTTCGTAATGTATGGTAATGTTTCAGTACATAACTAAACAAGTACCTATTGGGTGTGATATTTTAATAATATATAATTAAAAGTCTACCTACCTTTTATGTTTTATTTTATCAAGCTAAAAACATTTAAGATTTCATATAATATCTTTGTATTTTTTTGTTACCGCACTTGGCGGTAAGGCGTCAGGTTTAAAATCGAAACATCTATTATTTTACTAGCTTGATACGACCAGAGCACTGTTGCCGCTCTGCATCCAGACTCTATCTCGCTCGTTCGACATTGCATAGCACAAGCTGTCAACGTCGCGCGCGTTGTAACCGAATTTTGGTATACGCTTTGCAAAATTTAGAAATAGCGCCATCTGACGTTTATTTCCGTACTGCTTATAGTGTCAGCGCGCCAGAGGTTCAATAAAATAAACACCGTTTTGATTTATTACCGATTCGATACACCCAGCGACATCTCACGCCTTTGAAGGTAATCCATTTTCGGGTTACGATATTTTCTAAACGTCTGCTGGTCTATTTTTTTATTTGTCTATGGTATTAGGTATAAGTAGGTAGGTAATATGAGAATTAGTATTTTGAGTTTAGTTTTCTAGATTAGTATCTTCTTCTTCTCTTATGGCTTCTGTCCGTCATTTCGGCAGACAATATTGCCAGTGTCAAGTGGATTATTAGAAATAAGTTTAGTCAAGTCGAGTCAAGTCAAGTCGTTTGTTTTGACAAAGACAAAATGGTAGATTTTCCCTTTAAAACTTGAAAACGAATTCCATCACATAACGCTTAAGTCTATAAATACTCAAGCAATGATTTCTTGACAGATGAAGTGTCAAAAAGTCCGTGCCTAAGTCCATTTGTTTGAGCATAATAAATAAATGAATGATTGAATGAAAATACTTTATTGCACACTAACCTAACGAAACAAAGAAAAAGAAACACATATACCTACAGGACACATATAAAAACAAAATGTACAATGGGCGGCCTAATCGCTTAAAGCAATGAATATAAACCTTATTTTAAAACAAATAGTGATTTTTTTTATGTGATTACAATTTTCACTAGATCGATTTGATTAATATAAACTTAAGGGTTTAGATAAAAAGTGACCCCCCCCCCTTAGACTGTATCAACCCCTTTAAATGCAAGGGTCAGTTTAGAGGTCGAATATCATCAATTTTTCTTGCAATCAAATAGTAATCTACCCTCTTTTGGGTTAGAAAATGAATGTCACATACCATCAGATCCAAAGCTTTTCGACGGTGGATTTCTAGTGGTAGGTACCAGCAAAGTAGGCTTTCTCAGACCGCCCAACAGCCCTAGGCCTGGATGTAACAAATTACAGGGTGTGAAACGACCACTTCCGAAAACGAAAGGTGAAATGCACAGCTCTATATGAATCTAGACCAAATAGAGTCGCATTTGGTTTTATGACTAAAAAAAGCGAATAAATCTCATCAGTTTTGTTTTTGTTGACATTTTCACTGACGTTATAAAATGACGGAAATGACTAATATATTTTTTTAAGACGATATATTTTTTTTATCGAGTGTGATGAAATGGCTGGGGCCTTATGTTCAGTTCGGCAGAGATATTACTCTAATAGGGATGACGTTAAAATGACGCAGAAAACTCATTTACCGGTGGGTGAAACGAATTTTCGGCCGAGATAAGACGTCTATTCGAGTAAAATCTCTGCCGAAGTGAGCATAAGGCCCCTGGTTACGCTTACCTGTGGTGTTGTCATTTTGTTTGGTCGGCGATTTCTCAGGAGTGACCAGTTTGTGTGTGCGTTCAACGCTTTTAGAAAACGATACCGGTGTCTCAGAGCCCGACGTCGGTGTATCTGTTCAATTGAAAATACCATATAAATGTAAAAGTTTAGATGTTTGTGACTACTGAACCAACTTAGATGAAACCTGGAATTTAAGTATATAGTTCGTAAACAAAAAAACTCCAAAGTTTATGACAGTTTTTGGGACATCATCCCAGACAACATCACACACAGAGAGATGGGACAGGATCATGGGTTTTTGTCATCTATCGTGATGACAAAAAAGTATATCGGTCTAGAGTCCCCCCCCCCGGGATTTAAACAAAGGCTAAGTTTTATCTAAAATAATTAACAGGATAGAATGATCGAATGGGATTAGCAGCGCCAATAAAACATACTTTGACACGAAGACGACGTTACGTCAGTTGCTTCAGAGTCTAGTACGAGTTTTAGTGTATAAAGCCGGTGTAAAACGTCTGAAAAATGTAGTTGTAGATTTATCTTACGACACGATAAAATGAACTCTACGCAGCACAACACAAGACTCACCATTATCTTGTTTCCTGAGCTCGACTTGCCGAGGTCGGCCCCTCCCCCGCGCGCGTCCCCCGCGGCGCCCCCGCCCCCGGCCGCGGCCGCGCCGCCACCAACTTGACGACACTTTACTTTCTGGTCGCGGTTCCGGAGAAGGGGAATGTTCGCGCTAAAAAAAAAGGAAACCATTTTTAATTCGAACGTGTGTTCAACTTTGAATTTCTAACACAATTCGAATTGGGAACCTTATTGGCGCACGCGCAGTGATGCTTTCATCCAAAAAGGCAATCTATCACCAAATTGAATTCTTATTATCTTTGAGAGTACTAAATGGAATCTATTTCGGGTTATGTAAAAATGACCAAATCTAGATGTAATATTTACATCGTCGCAGATCCTGACCGAAATGGCAGTCTATTTAGAAAGTTGTTTGTTTCATATCCTACTAATATTATAAATGTGAAAGTTTTGATGTTTGGATGTTTGTGTTTCAATCACGTCTAAACTACTGAACCAACTTGGATGAAACTTGGCATATATATAGTTCGTAACCTGGATTGACATATAGGCAACTTGGTGTGGTGTAATGTCAAGTTTCTCAAAGAAGTATCCGCTTGGTACACGCACAGATAATATAATGTACACGGAAACTGTAGACGCGTACGAAGTCGCGGGCAACTGCTAGTATTATACAGCGTGTAGCTACAATGGCGACATTAAATTAACCAGCGTATCCGGTTTCGCGTTTTCAGAATATAGACATATTTTTTATTTCATTAAACATAACATTTATCGAAATAAATCAATTTTCTTAAATAACGCCTCGGAGCAACCTGTACGTAAGAGCAGAGGTCATCTGTCGGGTTCACGGGTCATAACCGCGTGTAACCGCGTATGAAGAGCAAGAAAGTATTGTTAGAATAGGACACCCGAAATTGCGACGTTGTGCATGAAAGGGATAGCTAGCGCCGCCGCGCCGCCGCCCGCGCCGCTCGCTCGACCGACTCGTCCTGCCCTGCCGCCTAGCCAGTGATACGCGGGCCGGTGTCCTTGACACACTTTATTTTAATAATTTTGCTAATTATCTACCTATTCTCAATGTTTCGCGAAAAAGACGCTTGGTTTTGTTAGTTTAGCTTTTCTATTCTAAGTACCCAATCAGGTCTACGTAGGTACAGCGATAAAGACGCTTTGATTTATTATTTGTTTATCTGTCTACCTTTGCGACTAGGGAGCGGGTAAATTAAATGTTTGGTGCTCAGTGGATACTGGATAGGACGACACGACACGGAGCTCTTAGGTGGCCCAATGTCACCTGACCTCAAGCCCCTCGATTTTTTTATGGGGCTTTGTGAAAGACGACGTTCATGCTAAAATAAAATAAAATGTATTATCAAAAGTGAGGGCAAATATTCAGCGCCGCCGGTTACATCTTTGTGTCCGACGTGGTGGCGGCGGCGGCGCGGCGGCTACATTGAGAACTTGAAGATTTAATAAGTGTAAGGCGCTAGGTGCATAGGTCACAATAAAATTAATAGTAAAGTGAACAAGGTGAAGTGAAATTATTTGATTTCTTTGAATTCCTTGTGTCGCTTGATTTCCCCGCCCCGCGCTCCGCCCCACGCCCCGCCGCCGCCACCGAGCCGCCCGGCGGCCTAATCACGTATCTAGCAGAAGCAAAGCAATCGCAGAAATCGCACAATTTCGGCTTTTAGATGGCTAATTCGTATCACGTAAGAACGATAGCAGAGCCATTGCAAACGATCGACAGTGCTGCCTCTACAGAACAATCCGTAAAACAAATGTGCATTGTTCTCCCTACGATAACAAAGTTTTCGTATCACGTACGCTCTTGACAGCCATAGCTTAGCAAAAATTTAGCAATTAGCGAGCCATTTGAACTGTCAAAATGAGACATCCTTTTCAGTGATTGTTTTACGATTGTTTTGTTAATTGCGAGCAAATGCTGTAGTTCTTAATTGAATTTAAGGTTTATTCCGACGCGTATTTGTTTATAAGTTCTATTCTAAAGCTAGGTTATAAATACGCCAGTTCGTGAAAGAAGTTAGATTGTGTTATTATAGCTAAAGAGTTGTGACCGATTGTTGACATGGCTCGTGCATTTATCTTACTGGAAGCAATGTTGGATGATGCAGAGGACAGGAGAAATGAAATCCTCAACACAGTACGACTGCGACGTAGCCTTCGAGATCAAGCTAAAGCTCTAACTCTTTCTAACGCCGCGTTTCAAGCGCACTACAGACTCTCCAAAGAACTCTTTGTGAATTTGTGCACTGAACTAAGACCATACATGCCTCGACGAAAAAGGAGAACTAAAGTTAGTGTAAAGATGTGTAAAAATATTTCCAAAAAAGGGGAGTGGAAGTAAGTGGAAAAGAGGGGAGTTTTCACTGAATAAAAGATAATTGACTATTTTAATAATTATTTAAACCTACCCTTACAATTTTAATTGAACCCACTGCTAGGCAAAGTTTTCTTCCTTTTTCATAAAATAAAGTGCTTTAGGTAAGTTATTAACAAGGTTTTTAGTAAACAAGTAGATAGATACTAGATAACTCTTTATTGTTCACTACAGAAATATTACAAGAAAAACTTGACTTAAAAATAGGTATCACAATGGGCGGCCTTATCGCTGAGAGCGATCTCTTCCAGGCAATCGAAGCGAGATAAATGAAGGTAGAATTTTGGTAGACTGGAAGGCGGTGGCAATATACATACTTACGTTAAACTAAACAGAAATCAATAAAAACAGAAGAGTACTTATACTCATTGTCTAATAACAACTTAAAACTAAGATACTTACACAAGGTACCTAGTTAATATATATATATATATATAATTCGTAAAAATAAACTAATAAGTAAGTACATAAAGATATTATAATTTCGATATTTATAAGTAACTTAACTAGGTTTCTGTGCAGGAAGAACTGTCTGTCTGGTCAGTTCTCGCACCAGTTCAATAATTGCACTTGTGTGCCCATGCATGCTCTCGGTTTGGTCACGTATCATCTCCGCCAGCACTCGGAATGACTCCGCCTGCATGCGAGAGGACTCTGCCTGCAAGCGAGCGGATTCGGCCATTATGAGAGCAGCGTCTGCGAGTTTTCGCTCAGACTCTACCCTGCTTCTCTCCAACTCCACGACCCATTCAGGTTCTATCCTGGGCCTTTCTCCTCCTGCAATAAATTATATAAATGTGTTAAAATATGTGCTGTGCTCAAACAAACATCTATGTAAACATAGATGTTTATTCTATGTCTGGGTTTTACTATGTATTATAAATATGTATTTACAAAAAAAAAGGATATAAGTATTGTATCAGCATCTAGTTCCCATATCACAAGCTTTGCTGAGTTTGGGACTAGAGCGCCTTATGTGAAATGTCTATGAATATTTATTTACATACTACTTATTCATACATAGAATATTTATTATACTAAGCCGAAAGACGTATGTTAAAATGTATTTCTTAAATATGCCTAGAAAAAGAAATAAATTGAAAATACATAGGTATACTTACAGACTGCACAAGTTTGTCCTCTTGTTGATGGAGAATTGACAACATGTACAACATCTTCAGCCATATTATAATCTAAAATAAATATCAATTATTATTTACATTTACCTTATCCACCATAACAAACCTACATATATAGTTAAATCATGTTATGTAAGTATTTTTACCTATAATTACTTCCTCGGAAGGCTCTCTGACAACTATGCTCTGACTCACTGGAGGTTGAGTATTCTGAAAAGGAATTAATACATAAATATCTGATCTAAAAGTAATGATTAGTTACATGCATAAGTACAGGTTGTTTACACTGTATAACTTACAAATACAGGCACCCTGTGCTGAACATCACCGAAAACAGCCTGCTCCCCGATGATGGCCAAGACTTTTTTGTCAATCTCAGACAAATCATCTTGGCTACTTTGACCACCTCCAGTACCTGAAGCATCATGCCTTCATCTAGCAAGCCTAGCCTTGCTTTTATGCTTCAGGTCAGCCCAGTACTATGAAATAAAAAGTATCTTCATTTTAATATAGGTAGGTACTTAGTACCCAAATAACTATATCTGTTGTCTCTACAGATAGCATACAATTAATTGAATAGGTACCTACCTAGTGTTCTAATGTGCTCCTAGCATGGTTCTATTGTTTTCGGCGTCTATGTAAATATTTCGAAATCACAAAGAAAGATAGGTAGCTCACCCTTTTCCACCGTTCACCGGATTTCGATGAACCTGACCTAAGACCTAAATCTAAGATAAAACTAGTTACTTATGTACAAAAGCTAATTTTAATAATTTTACAACTTACTTGTTGATTTGAAATATCCACACTGACTGATTTTGCCTCGTTCATATTCCAATTCAATCCACTTCAGAGTCACAATGCACTTAAACATCTTGTTGATAAGAAAGAATGCCACGCTATTTTTTGTAGAATTTGACTAACTTTTTATATTTGTAAACAAAACCACATCTATTTCACATTATTACAGAAGTACCTGCCATAAACCAACCAAGAAGTTGAAGTTTTGTTTTGTTTATTAGTTCCAATGATTGCTACTCAATCGCTATGGCGCTAGTATCGTCGCGATAGGTGCATTTCAACCATCAGCAAGCGATTAGCGATAGGTCTAGTTCGTGATACCATTTTTTTTGACGTCTAGCAATCGATGGCACGATCGCTGCTCGCAAATTGTACAATTTCTGCTGATCGCAAATTTTAGCTGATACCACTGCCGGCAGGCAGGCGCGGGCGCGGGCGCGGTAACACGTAGGTAAAGACACTCATAGGGTGATTAATTTTTGTTGCGTATTTTATTATTAAGTTTGTTTGAAAAATTCGAAATTTCTATTTTGGACTATAATTATTTTTTTATTTTTTTTATGAATACTTATAAGTAGCTCTACCCGTGTGTTCATTTAATGTCGCCATTGTAGCTACACGCTGTATAAGTTTCTTGTTATTTTACCGAGGTTTTATCATCATCAGTATCAATTGTTCTTGACGCCCTCGAAGCAATGGATTGTCGCCGCACGCTGCGTGTCAGAGAAGCAGCGCGCTCGCTGTGATCTGAAACTAAACATAAAGAAGCAGATTGAGTTGGTACCTACTGAATAAAATATTTGATTTGAGGTCCCAATAGGCGTCCGGCGACAGGCGTCACAGCCCAGTCGGTAATAGCTCTGCCTTCCGTGCTGTGGGTCGTGGGTTCGATCCCCACTGAGAACAAACATTTGTGCGTGGAAAACATAGATGTTTGTTCTATGTCTGGGTGTTACTATGTATGTATTATAAGTATGAATTTACAAAAAAAAAAGTATATAAGTATTCTATCAGCCATCTAGTTCCCATATTACAAGCTTTGCTAAGTTTGGGACTAGAGGGCGTTGTGTGTAAAGTCCACGAATATTTATATTTATTTATAAATACAATAAGGTTCAATTAAAACCAAGATGGCGTCGGCCGGTAGCGTAGATTACAGTATTATAAACTTTATCTACCTTGTTTTAAAACATATTATTTTATTTATACTCAGATTGTTTGAGGTATTTGAGTCACTATGTATTTTTGCAATGAGTAACGTTTAGAACGCTGTATATTTATGTAAAACTGCGCTTCTGCCTTGATATAAATTATCGGCTGATCGTTTCAGTATGATCAAAATGGAAGTTTTTTTTCTATAAATGTTTTTACGAAATCAATGAATTATTTTTTGGATCTTTTTTACAAGCATTTTACATTTGATTTCAGGACATGTGTATATTCCTACTTAATTGGCGAAGTGTGCGACACTACTCTATCTACCAATATAACACCTGTAGGAACCATACATCTAGCAAATAAACGATTTCATTTCAAAGATGGTCTGTGCCTTGATCTCGAATAAACGTGACAATCGTAAACGTATCGTAACGCTAGCGTATCCGAGATACACTGCGCGGTGACGCTACAACGTTCGGCAGTCGAGCTGGTGTTGACGCGCAATATGATTCGAATACGTTAGGTTTACGTAACGCTACTGCCAGATTTGTTCGTGATTACCCCTCTGTACTATTTTTTCGCTATATTATTATCTACGAACCAAAATGTTCAAAACCCTAATCAAATCTCACAAGGTGTATTGGCCGCAGGTTTTGGCAGAATACCAGCGCCTAGCTACCTTCCAGTGGCTAGGCACCATGCTGAGTCGAGGCCGTTTTGCTGCTGTAGCACACAAAAACGACACTCCACCTGCTATGTACCTAACTATATCTACCTATAAATAAATTAATAAATATTCATGGACATTTCACACGACGCCCTCTAGTCCCAAACTAAGCAAAGCTTGTAATATGGGAACTAGATGCTGATAGAATACTTATATACTTTTTTTTTGTAAATACATACTTATAATACATATTAACACCCAGACATAGAACAAACATCTATGTTTTGCCACACACAAATGTTTGTTCTTGGTGGGGATCGAACCCACGACTCACAGCACGGAAGGCAGATCCATTACCGACTGAGCTGTGACGCCTGTCAAATACCTATATTATTATTCACTAAGTAGTGTCATTGTTTTGTACTTTTGTGTGCTATGTAGTAAATAAATAAATGTCTACGTCTCAAATAATCAAACTACTACATACTTGCAGTTCTATCGCTGTCCGAACTCGCAGCCCTGGAGCTCCTACGTCTGTCTGTACTATGAGGCCTGGCGGCGCTCCGTCTTTCCCTTCTACTTTCAGTACTAGGAGCCCTGGCGGCGCTCCGTCTGCTTTCGACACTCGAAGCCCTGACGCTCCGACGTCTGCTTTTCCTCGGTTGTTCTCGTTCGGGACTAGTTTCTGTAATATCTCCGTCGCCGGCTAAGTCGGCCATCCCGGCGGCGCGGACGTCGCGGCGCGCTTGACGGAATATCGGCATGCATTGTTCGCGCATTTTTACACCGGCCCTACGAAAAATAGATAGAAAATTCTTTATTAGCACAACTTAAAAAGTGCTAAAATAGGATTATGTACCAGCAAACCTAGATGGTTATATTAGCACACATTTCAATAATGTATTTGTCTCATTTTGTTTGAAGAGCGGGCTCAATGGCGCGTCTTGGGAGAGACCTACGTCCAGCAGTGGACGAGTATAGGTTGATGATGATGATGATGATGATTTGTCTCATGTTAGTGGATGAGTTATAAATAAGTTCGAGCTCGTTGTGTCTGTTTGTGGCCCCGGATTCAATTTCAATACCGGTTTTTTTTTATTTTATTTTAATAACATAATTTTGTCTTCAAAACAAATGACTCGACTTATCTAACTTATTTCAAATAATCCACTTGACACTAACAAAATTGTCTGTCGAAATGACAGACAGAGGCCATATGTAAGAGAAGAAGAAGGGAACCTATTTTCTAGTCTCACTATTTTTATTTTTTACCCTAATAAAAGGAACGAAAAGAAGGTTATAAAGATTATAAATAAATAAATTCATGGACATTGAACACAACGCCCTCTAGTCCCAAACTAAGCAAAGCTTGTGATATGGGAACTAGATGCTGATACAATACTTAAAACTGTTTAAATACTTACTTATAAAACACAGTGTCCTTATTATTGTAAGTGAGACAGTTGTCTATCATTAGTTTGAAGTCCGCTTCGACATCATCTATGGTCTTGTAAACTCCTCGATCTAACTTCTTGGCCATCGTGCTGAGGTCCATGGGGTGTTTCACTACCGAGCTGTAGTCTGGGACCTGCAATAACAATTATATTATCAGGGTAGATTGTATGTTTGTTTATAAACATTTAATAAAAGAAGAGACCCAGCTATTTCAGGTTCTCTTGGGTAGGCTCGGAGTTTTTGCAGAGGGTGGGGCGGGAGGCGTTTTAAGCCCCCTACTCCCCCCTGGATCCGCTAGTGCTAAGCCCCCTACTCCCCCGTGGATCCCCTAGTGCTAAGCCCCCTACTCCCCCCTGGATCCGCTAGTGCTAAGCCCCCTACTCCCCCGTGGATCCCCTAGTGCTAAGCCCCCTACTCCCCCCTGGATCCGCTAGTGCTAAGACCAGTTTTCTAACTATAACGCAGTTTTTTAATCATGTATTAATGAACTACGGCGTATTATAAACTATATTATGCGGCAAACTATATTCAATTTTTAACTATAATGATTGAAATATGCCGCTGTACTTGAACTATGACGTAGTTTTCATGACATGACGTAGTTTTCATGACGACGTAGTTGTCATGTCATGTCACGTCAGTTTGACAGGACGTAGTACTACCTCTTTGGTCTAACGACTAACGTTTGACATTCGAGTACGGGTTCGGTGTAATGTCAAGTTTCTCAAAGAAGTATCCGCTCGGTACACGCACAGATAATATAATGTGCACGGAAACGGTAATCGCGTACGAAGTCGCGGGTAATTGCTAGTCTTTAATCAATTTTGTAGCTTATTATACGTAGTTGTTACCTCTTGTAAATCCACAGGTTCAGTGAAGATGTCGCTGGCGTCCTTCTGGCTGAGCATGCGCAGTAGGTTGTGCGCGGCGGCGCGCTCCGGCCGCAGCGACTGCATCACGCAGCGCTCCCACACGCGCGTGTGCTCCGCCTTCAGGCGCTCGCGCTTGCGCACCAACTCGCATAGCAGTCTGGGGATTTGCTATTCTATTACAATCGGTTACGGTTTCTTTTTCGATAATTAAAATATAACAGTAGCTGCAAATGAATGTAGATTTTATTACAGGTGAATAGAGTACGTTCTATGAGCTATATTGATAGGGAATGTGTTGGGAAAAAGGTAAACCTATATTTGTGTTACACTGCGCTTTTTGCATGACGTCATCTAGATCATGGCAGCGAGTAGAACATTGCTAGACATACACCTCAATAAGAAAATACAATTTTGCGCCGCCCATCGACAGACTTTTTTACCAATATCGTCGATCCATTGGGGTCTGAAGCTTCGCCTTCGAGTACGTAGTCGCTTTTTAAGAACCTTTATTCCCCAGCGGTTGTCATTTCTGTGAGCTATGTTGGTGATCTTGGTTCTAAAGTTTTTATCATAGTGTATTTTAAAATTTTCGAATTTTTACATTTACCTGGCTCGCTCCAAATCCTGCCTTATCCTCTGCCAGTACTTTAGTTGATTGCAGAGCTCTCTTATATTGACAGTTGCATCTTGTATGCCTCTTGTGCCTAGAAATAAGCAAATGTGAACCTTATACTATGTTCAACAGACTTTACATTCACTTATCATTTACACAGTTTAAAACATGTTTTTCGGCGGTTTTTAAAGCCCTTTTATCTTAAGTGAAGTTGCATCGATGACCAAGCTGAACGAATTTTATCTCAATCGTTTGTTATTCTTTTCAAATAGAGGATGCTTCAAAATTGGACCATATTCCTTTAGCATTAAAACTGATGATCACTAGTCAAACTCTGTAGTTTTCTCAGCAAACATTCATTCTAATGTATCTTCAAGGTCCAATCTCTAAAATCAACTTTATTTCTAGTCGCATAAAAGTTAACTTTCTATGGTGACCACTGCAAATAAAAGTTGCTCCAAATTCAACTCTATTTTTCTAACAATAAAACTCACCATGATGGCTGGTCAAACTCTGCAGTCTTCTCAGCAATGGCACTCCATTCCTGCTATGTCTCTTCAAGGTCCAATAAGCGAGTAGTCGTTTCATCAACTGGGCCCTAGACGCGGGCGGTCCACGGGCTAATTGGGCCACATCGGCGACCCTATCCGCCGGTAATGTGGGAACTAGGACCACGGGGGCCCAGGTGCGTTTTAAGGCTAGGACGCGACGGGCCTAGAAATCAAATTGTTGGATTCAGAAACTGAAATAAATATAACACACAGAAACATGCAGAGAGACACTTAAAAAATATAAATTCATCAGACAAAATGTTTGATCTTGATGGGAATCGAACCCACAAAATGTATTCAAATAATATAATATGAACTTTGAACTAATCTTCGATTACCTGTTTAATTTTGTCTCTGCCTTTTTGACGGATAGCTGTTAGGTCACTTGATTTGGGATCGCCTTCAGATTCTAGTGCTTTTCTTTCCTGAAAAACAAGAATTCTTTACAATGAAGCACTAATCAAAATTACCTTTGTTCTAAACAAAAACCATACGAGTGATTCTCGAATACGATCCCAAGCACCCTCAAAAGGCTTAGGTTTCCAAAACTAGCCACATTTGTTTTTATAAAATAACATGATCATGTGATAGTAACACCGAGACATAGAAGAAACATCTATGTTTGCCACACAAATGTTTGTTCTCAGTGGGGATCGAACCCACGACCCACAGCACGGAAGGCAGAGCTATTACCGACTGAGCTGTGACGCCTGTCATGTCACCTGAAAATATGTCCAGCCCCCGTATGCCAAACTTTTGCTGTCAAGTTATATTTCACTGCCCAGTGTAATTTCTTCAGATCACGTGGTACAATTTTGTACCACGTGATCATTCTTTTTAGACACTTGACAGCAAAATATGCGCGAAAACACATCAAATGACGTCATAATGTCATTATTTAGTCACAGAATAACTATGAGTTAGTATGAACTGACCATGATTTTAAACTTTGCAGTTTAACTTTGATTAGCATACCCCTGCAGGTCACAGAATGAAGGTAAGGTACCTACTATTTACAGAAAACCTATTATTATACGTTTTCCTGTCGGCAGCTCATAAAGCGCCTAGTATTATTCGCTCGTTTGGGGTGTACCTGCAAAACGTGTGCCGGTGTATGTGCATCGCAATACGCCATCTTGGCAACTTGTACCGGCTGGCTTGGATCCCTGCCCACGCCTGCCGCTTCCATCTTCATGTATAACCTGTTACATCGCAATGTTCTCAGCGGACCGTGAGGCCTTTGCATATAATCTACTAGCAGTTACCCGCGACTTCGTACGCGAGTACCGTTTCCGTGCACATTATATTCTATGCGTGTACCGAGCGGATACTTCTTTGAGAAACTTGACATTACACCGAACCCGTACTCGAATGTCAAACGTTAGTCGTTAGACCAAAGAGTTTGTACTACGTCCTGTCAAACTGACGTGACATGACATGACAGCATCCTCTTGCTGATTGGCGCTGCTAATCCCGTTCGTTCATTTTATCCTGTAGATCCTGTTAATTATTCGGGATAAAAAGTAGCCTACGTGTCAATCCAGATTACGAACTATATATATGCCAAGTTTCATCCAAGTTGGTTCAGCAGTTTCGAAGTGATTGAAACACAAATATCCAAACATCTAAACTTTCGCATTTATAATATTAGTAGGATAAGGAGATTAGCAGCGCTAATAAAACATACTTTGACACGAGGACGACGTAACGTCAGTTGCTTCAGAGTCTAGTACGAGTTCCGGATGTTTAAAGCTGGTGTAAAACTTTTGATATGCGAGTATAGGTTCGGTGTAATGTTATGTAAACGGTACAGTACGCACAACGGATCTTTATCCCTCTGAATTAAATGGAACTTCAGCATTAAAGTATAATTTCTTTATGAAAAGGATCATACCTACAAAAAACGCTAGGAACCAGACCGTAATTTCTTGCCCGTTCTTCTAGACTGTGGTCGCGTGGAACTGGCATCTAGAATCACCTAGTTATATAAGACGATTCTAAATGATCCTTGTGATTTTATTATGAAGTTAGGTTCAACATACGATTGCGCATGTAGTTGTGCTGAAAAATAGCTTACTTCCAAATCGACCCAAAAATGGTTCCGCGCAGATATGTACTTTTTTTTTTTTAATTTAACCACTACTTATATAGATGCTACAATTTTCTTAAAACATTGCACCTTAAAACCTTAAAGAGGTTTGTCGGCGTCGTCACTTCAGAGGGACAAAGATCCGTACGAAGTCGCGGGTAACAGCTAGTTTAATGTAGGTCCTTACCCAGCCTGTTGAGCGCAAGTGACGTGGAAGGCCGAGTAGCAGTTGCTCTTATGGCATTGTATACAGGCACCGACGCCTCTTTGCTTGCACACCATACAAGTCAGCTTCCATCGTGCAGCGGGAATCATCTCTATTGAATCTGTTGAAATATGATGAAGGGAAATCTCATGTGTAGTCAGCTTAAATATCATCGTCATTCCCCTGCCCTTATCCCACGCTAGGCGGGGTCGGCACAACATGTCTTCTTCTTCCATTCTCTCCTATCATTCGTCAACTCTAGTCAGTTTAAATAATAAACTATTTATTTGTGACAGGCGTCACAGCTCAGTCGGTATTAGCTCTGCCTTCCGTGCTGTGGGTCGTGGGTTCGATCCCCACTGAGAACAAACATTTGTGTGTAGCAAACATAGATGTTTGTTCTATGTCTGGGTGTACTATGTATTATAAATATGTATTTACAGAAAAAAAGTATATAAGTATTTTATCAGCATCTAGTTCCCATGTTACAAGCTTTGCTTAGTTTGGGACTAGAAGGCGTCGTGTGAAATGTCCATGAATATTTATTTATATTTATTTACAACTCTCGGTAATCGTTATACAAACCTGTCTTTAATTACGTAGGTAGTGAAAGGTGTCTTGGAAAAGACTACTTTTACTTATATTAGGTACAGTCAGCATTAATTATGATGAGACAAAGTTCAAAAATGTTTTCATAAACATAGAAACTTTCCAATTAGTTTTTTTAACTATGATTAAGTAGTAAAAAAGCCTAATAGTATTTGGATAAAATAATATGATTAAAACCAACACAATTTTGAAATTCAGAAAAGTGACCTACTTCCACTGCAAGTATTATGACCATAATTTGTATAATCAGGTGAAACGATGACATATTGAAAATCCACCCGATTTCTTAAAAGGGATATATCTAGGTAGAAATTCAATAGATAGCATGCGTGTCATGCAAAGGATTTTTCATAAAATCGAGTACCTATCGAAAAAACCCGCGACAATAATAAGTTCTTAAGATTTTTTTACAAAGTCCAGGATAATTTATGAAATAAGTATATTACCTATAGGTTCCAAAAACACAGTGTTTGCAAAACGCACTTCTGGTATCCAAAGCGCGCATACAACATGGGCCCATGTGCTCTGATCTGTTTGTTTGAATGCACCTGAAAAAAAAATGGTGAATAAAATAATATTTAGTTAAAATTCACAACAGACGGAAAAGAGTTTAGGTTGCGATTTTGTTTCTATATTCTATGTGTTATATCTATAGTTACTATAGTTTATATTATCTGTGCTGTAGTGTAGGTACTTGCCACACCTTGTTAAATAATAAATAGTGGGTAGTTATATATTGAACTTCATGTTTTTCTACATGTCTTTGCTACCAAGCTCACTAAACTGATTTACCGAAATACGATGTTTCAATGGACATAACACTATGAGCATCCGTTAGTAACACAAATGTCGATGGTAGTGTAATCAATCTTTTAAGATTTCTTGTTCCGTTGTAACAAACTAAAAATGTAAAAAATAAAAATAATATATTATATTTACACTAAAGTTTAAATCAGCATAAATACTCATGAATGACAATTCTAAAACTATATTTTTAGAAAATAACGTCTAATGAAATAAGTCATCACCAAAAAGATGTTGATATTTGAAGTAAAAGTCCTCGCAGCCGAATAGAAAAATTCTAATTTTAGGTAATTTTAAGATTGATAGTCAGATTGTTATTGAAGGGATATGCTAATTTGGACCTAAGCTTTAACATAATAAGACTATAATTATTCTTACGTATTTTTATTTAGTTTGCTGTAACAACAGAATTGTCATCATTACCAGTCTTGCTTACCTCCTGTATTAGGACACAACACACAGTTGACCAATCGAGATGGTGATTGTAAACATCTTCTGCATAGCCATTGCCCTTCCGGGATGTACGGCACCTGGAAAGACCATCTCATCAGCTTATTCTAATACTTTTGGAGCATACATGGAAGCAGAGGGGCGAGTACGAGTTGACAATGTACAAAACGGTGTCAAACGTCTGACGCCGTGCACACCGGTGTGCGCTGCTTGGTATGGAAACACTGAGCGGATTTTTTGAGAAGCTTGGTTTCGTCAAGCTCCCGCTCAGTGTTTCCATACCAAGCAGCGCACACCGGTGTGCACGGCGTCAGACGTTTGACACCGTTTTGTACATTGTCAACTCGTAATCGCCCCTCAGAAAGTCTCAAAAACCCCTTATGGGGGAAAACTTAAAAGGGATTTTGAGACTAACACACAGGCTGTGGCACTACCTATTTAATTAAAAACCCATAAAACATTTCATGGTAAACTACACAATTGTTTTATTCTGGGGTTATTTTACGCAGCAAAAATATTTCACTTGCAAAAGTATTTATTTACATCTTGTAATATCTTCCCGCACCCTCAAAGAGATACCTTCAAATTTTCACTTGACGTCATTCTATTAGCCTGTGGTAAAAAGCGTCTCAAAATATCAGTGACGGTAAAAAGTGTCTAAAAATATCAGTGACTGAAAACAGTCTTACCCCATAACAATCCTGATGCACAGCCAAATTGCACATATCGCAGAATAGAATGACATTGGTGTTCTGACATTCACCGTCCATACAAATACAACATACTGCATCCTCATCTACTGTCGCTGCCGTTTGCTGACCACTTTGAGTTACCTGAAAATGATACTCATTAGTAATGTGATTCATAATTGGTATTCAAGAAAATGTGTCTGGGTGTAGGCATTGAGAACAAATAAATAAAAATGTGAGTAAACAGGTTTACAGTTTGTGAAAGTAGGTATTTATTTTGCAAGTTATCTAACCAATTTCTAAATAATGCCTCTTTATTTTTTCAATTAACATCAAAGATTTATATTATTCTAAAGTTGTAGGTAGATATAGTCACACAAAACCAAATTTTCTCATATCAGTATCATGTGGCATTATATAAATTGCCACAAAAATTATCATAGTTTTTCATAGGGGTTTTTACATGTAATTGTTTATGTAATAGTAAAGTGTTGTATGTGTGTGTGTGTAATGTATGAAAACAAAAAAAAACAGCCATCACTTACTAAGTTGTTCTGTACCTGGAAATATGACTCTTTCTCCAACCTATCCATTAAGAGTTCCAGGGTATCTACCGAGACTAATGGCAGGCCTTGCTTAGTCCTCTGTTTATTAAGTATAGCAAGCCATGCTGTATCCTCCTCATCAACATCATATTCTACCTCTCCATCAAGTTCCTCGGCAGATTTTTCTATGAATCGAATGTAAGCATTTGGCCGAGGAGGGGCGTCACACACTCGGTCATTGTAGTCCGGGATCAGCTGTAATATTTGATCTATTAGATAAGACGTGTTGAATTAGAACTTGTGAACTGCAGTACATTTTATACATATGGTTCACTTACCATGAAACTAGCCTCAGGCAGTTTGACATGTGGCTCAGCCGGCGGTTCTACAAACGGAAGCGCCTTCTCTAACTCGGAATTCTTCTTCTCCCAATCATCTAATGACATGATCTGCAACGGCTGATCTATTGGTATGCGACTGATTTTACCATCTATTTCAAACTGTACCACTTTCTGGGCCTCCGCGAAGGTCAGAGCCTCCTTAGGCGGGCTTTGGAGCGCTATATCTCCCGTGGGGACTGCCGCTCTGAACCTGCCTTTCTTCCGATGACTGGCTACGGCAGGCGTAGCCGGCGTTGGATTATCATGATCGTAATTGACGAGATGATACTGCAGTCCACACAAACTCTTGTAAACCTTGTCGCATTTCTCCAGCGGACACTGGTACGGCGGTGGTCGATTTTGACGCAGTTTTTTGCAAAACTCAAACACGTCGAAGTCCAAACCCATTTTGCAAGTTTTTCTACAGCTTTCGCAAATAGGCCATCACTTCATTATCACTCTAGTTTACATTACAGTCTTTTATGCCATTTTGCAGTACGAATATACAGTTAAAAATCAAATCACTAGGAGAAGAAAAGCTGAAAAACGGTGGCACAAATTATTATTCACGAAACGAAAACCGATAACTTTAGTTTGTGCCGTGCCGATAACCAAAATCCAACCAAACCACAAACTACAGAAGCTACGCTAACCAAACCAAACCAAACCAAACCGAACCATAGAGAGAGACAATAATTTTTTTATATGCGATAACCAACTTCAGTTCGAACTTCCTCTATGCTTTTTTGTTTGTATTACTGAGTGAATGTAAAAAATGAACTATTACAGAGAATGAACTAATGCAGTTTTCTTGTGCTGCCAGCCCTGAAATTTTATTTCGCCTCAGTGATGATCACTAGTATTTAGTACTAGTAGTTACCTGCGACTTCGTACGCGAGTACATTATAATATCTAGAAGAAAGAAAAAAGTCAGCATCTTTTTCATGGCAGGTAAAGTATAGATAGGTAGGTATCGAAACTAAAAGATTGGACACACTTTTTTTGCATAAAATAAGTCGGATTATGGATACACTTTTTTCGGAAGTAAAAAATTCATTATAAGGTTTGGATTACATCCTCGGATTTTGACAGCTATATGACAACAATCAAACAAATTCGCAGATCCAGTCCAAAACGATGGTCGGGAGTAACCCTACCAATACGG
The DNA here is from genome assembly GCA_947859175.1 of Gandaritis pyraliata. Lineage (NCBI taxonomy): Eukaryota > Metazoa > Arthropoda > Insecta > Lepidoptera > Geometridae > Gandaritis > Gandaritis pyraliata. The sequence continues at coordinate 4,896,337 of OX401871.1, read as the reverse complement.
ACTCACGCAGAGCTTTGAGTAGGGATTAGCATACAAAAATCCATGTCTGGATTAGTGCTAAAGCAGTAAATGTGAATAAGGTCCAAAAAAAAAATTCTGAAAAAGTGGTTGACATTTTGTTGCTGATGTTAACTGAAATTTAATTGTGTCTCTATTTACCGCAATAATGCTATAATAATGTTATGAGTATGACGCACAACAGTCTGAAGTTAATAAAAACATTCCCAGGCTATAGACTCATAAATCAAGAAATGTATAAAATAAATTTTTAATTCAGGCACAATGACTAAATTGAATTAATTAGATAGTAGTAGGTAGGGAGTACATGATTCTATCGAAGATGTAAATAATTTTTTTAAGAAGTACAAATACCTGCAAATAATTTAATTACATTAAGACATTAAGTTACATTTTATATTGTTTCTACGTAGTCATAGTTAATTAGGTATATTATTAGGTATCTATCTGTTTCATCATAGCAAACTAGTTAGGTAGGTAAGTGCATGTTCAAACTAGGTGCAAGGTGGTATATTACCTACTGTTATTTAATTTACGAAAATGTTTTCTATTTAAACTGTCTCCAAAAAACGCAAAGGCCGATGATGATGAACCTAGGTTTCGAAAAACATTGCTATATTGTACCTTCGTAACTCATTTCTTAAAAGAAATCTCAAAATACTATAAATAATGGTCATACTAACAAACCGAGCTTATAAACAATGCAGCAAGATATATTTCTCACCGATTTTAGCATTAAACCATGCTTGCTGCGGTCGTTTTAGTGTCAAGCCTGGCTGTGGCTGGAATTTTGTACCTTTATTTTGTTATTAAAAGAAAATTCAATTATTTTGACCGAAGGGATGTTCTACATTCAACACCATTACCATTTTCTGCTACTTTTGCTGGGTGAGTAAACCGAGAAGTAGCCATGATACTTTACTATGTACTATTCTTTCCCGTTATAGTATAAGTTACACTAGGCGTCTCGATGAAAAATTATGATTTTAGCTCAAGAATAGAACAGAGGTAATAATATAGTGAAAGTATAATTATATTTGAAATTTTTATTATAGAGCCGCTGTCCTAAATGTAGTTGATCACAAATATTTACTTAATTTCAGGTACCCCATTCGTCAAATAACCAGCTACGATCGACTGACAGAAGACACAGACGAAATACAAAGTCAAACAGGTTGATTTGGATCATGCTGTTTTATATCATAAGGTCGTGTTCACCCTAAGTTCACTAGATTAATACAGGACTAGTAAAATTTTAATCATAAAACACCTCAAAATAATTGAAAAGAGAGAGAGAAGAGAAAAACTATGGATTTACATAGGTAGTAAGTACCTACTTAGTTACTTACCTAACTATTCAATGGATTTTTTCAAACAAGCAGATACCTACCTAAGTAGGTACAGTACCTATACTATCAAGACACTATTAAGTAAAATAAAGTTAGGTATATTGTTATTATTAAGTTATCACAAGTTTCAAACTTGCGTATTGCCTACCTGCTGTATCTACTCATTATTTTTGATTCTTCGTTCGTATTTTTTTATCATCATCAACCATTGTATTCATTTGTATTTAGGTGAGGTGGGTAGGTAGCTAGTCAAAGAGCTCGATTTATCTTTTCATTTAAAGATTTCAATTGTGTTTTCAACGCAAGTTTTTTTTTTCGTAAAACAAAAGGGTAGGGTAATTAAACGTGTGAATAATTCAGTTTATAAATGTGCTTAAGTAGGTGAATACATAACGTTGGTATAAAATAGAAAATATAACACATATAGGGTACATGACATGACATCTTCCTCTTGCCAATTGGCGCTGCTAATCCCGTTCTTTCATTTTTATCCCGTAGATCCTGTTAATTATTCGGGATAAAAAGTAGCCTATGTGTCAATCCAGGTTACGAATTATATATATGCCAAGTTTCATCCAAATTGGTTCAGTAGTTTCAACGTTATTTAAAAAAAATCCAAACATCTAAACTTTCGCATTTATAATATTTTATTAAATATATTATATTATTTAATAAACATGTTATTAATAAAATCATTGAAATTATTATGTATCTACATCACCCACCACCGTTTTACTGAATATGTAGGTACCTATGGACAACCTATAGGTATAATTATACTTATTTAACTAATTAGTTATCATAATATCTTGGATGGATCCATCTTGAATGGAGCATAGCCTACATTTACAAAATAATATCTAGTGTGCATGTTCACATGATGCTTATCTAGGTAACGAAAAATATTGTTCAGTTTATATTTTGAGAGTTCCTCGTAGGTAGGTAGGAATACTATGGAATGTTAAAAAATAATTGCATTTTTAGTTCATGTAATTTCTTAAAAAAACTATCTACAAAACTTATTGTTTTTGGGTACAATTTTAACCTAGGATTGCTTATGACCAGGGTAAACGCTTTGATACGGCAGCACTTCCTACTTCTGTAGTAGTATAGTCTGTTTAGTCAAGTTGCTGTCAAGTGTCAAGTGAAAAAGAATGTATTTTTATGTCCGTGTCATGTCAACTGTCAGTCAGTCAAGGAAAAATTGCAATGTTGTGTGTGAGCGTATTTGAATGAATTTTCTAGTAAATTCTGTAAATTGAATTGACTAAATTGATCGTAGAATGTGGTGAGAAACTGAAAAAGCAAAGATTAGGTACCTAGTTAATGCAACTTGTTTTAGTTTTCTACCTTGCATTTATTTACCTTGGTGGTGAATAACAAATAAAAAGCGACTGTTCTTTGAACTTTCTCTCTTGAAACTAAAATAGTAAAGATGGATACGCATACGCAAGGATTTTACAATGCGGCGCGCCTGCGGGAGTACTCTGGTATGGAGCAGGGCATACCATCTATGCCGTTTGCCCCCGTTGTAAATAACTTGCCAGCAGTTTCGGGAAGCCCTTGGAACTCCCGCGGTCTCTCCTGGGGCATGCCATCGCCTCCAGAATTGGTTCAGTTCACTGGTGCTGCATACTTCAATGACAAACTTTCTCCGACCACACAATGCAAGTGCAAACGGAAGAGCCTGGACGATATACCTGCTGTGTAAGTTATGCTACACATTTGTCTTCTGACCTTCATTGGACCTGCTTAAAATACGGCATTTAGTCTTTCGAATGTTGTAGTACTCTAGCAGCGTTTGTCAAATACAAGAAGTATGGAGATTATATCTTCCATTTAACAATAGCAAATAACCCAATATCATAAAACCGTTTGCTATGTCAGCATCACAATAGGAAAAGTTGTTCATATTGATGGGTACTTTAGTCAACCCAAAGTTTTATAGAAATTAAAAAAATAATGGTAAAAAAAATACAGGCTGTATTTTTTTTGACCTGTAAATATTTAAAGTAACACATTATGCATTTGGTAAACTTCATGAAATTAATAGTAAAAGGCCAGGAAAATGTTTCTAATAGTTTGACCAAGAGCTTCAATAATTGTCCTGATTTTCAACAGACCTGCAAAACAGTTGATAACTGAAGAGAAAATGGCGGCACATTTTAACAGCCTCCACTTATCTTCCGACTTCACCGCACATTCATCTGCTGAATCCATGGATGTAATGATGGATGGGCGTGAAGGAGTCACCCTTGCGGAGAAGGTCAAGGGCACTATAAAACTGTCAGATGAAGTAAAACGAATCAGGGAGGAGCCGATTTTACCAGCTGTGCTTATAGAAAGGTAAAGAGCCACTTACATTAAATAAATTCTTTAATTAGTTTATTGCCATGAGTCATTTTGCTCTCACGCGGCAAACCCGCGTCGCTATAAACTCTCCCACCTTAATATCCTTACTCGAGGAGTGCTGAACATAGTGTGATTTATCTTACCAAATCGGGATTTCCCGGGATACTCTATAGACTGCAGCTGTTTCAGGATGCCTGTCTATGGCAGCCTTAAGGCATTTCAACAAGATCTTTCTGACTTTACAACATAATGTGTATTGACTTTTGTAATTTAAATTGTTGCAGGCTAGAAAAACCAACAATGTCACTAGTAGTGTGGCAGCCTCGGGAGAGCATCCTACAAGTAAAGGACTCCAAACAAGAAGAAGAAGAAGAAAAGAAACGAAACGGTGTGCTTGTTGGTAACTGCAGCAGTGATGTCGACATGTGGTCGAGCGGACCTAGTAATTGGAGTGCAAGTGGTAACGGGTCATGCATGTAAGTGACCTTTTTTAAGGTTAACACATATCTAGGGTCAAGGCACATTAATGTTGAGGCGAAGCATAAAACATTACACTAATTTACAAACATGTCCCTTTCACACATTTCTATCGATTTAAAAACAGGGACCGATTCGGTTACCCGCTAAAGGGGTTTTCGCTAGGGTTTTTCCAACCGCTTATTACAAAACCCTCTGCATAAGTGTTACACTTTCATTTTGGTAAGCTGTTTTAAGGGGTAACCCCTTCAAAACCCTATCGCTTGGGTTAGCTCATCAGAGGGTTTTCAATAGTATTGGGTTTGCTATAATTTAAAAACCCCAGCCTTTAGGGTTACCCTTTCGATCATAGAAACACTGTTACACTTTGCAACTTGAAGTATTGTAATTTGGTTCTTATCTGCTTTGTATTTAGGTTCATTACATCCTACTTTTGACTAGCGCGTGTCGAACCACCGCTTGCGCGGCGAGGCGGCATCTCTTTGATCTAGTTAGCTACAAAGTTGATAAACAAGCGATTATGGTTATTATCATTCGCGCACTAGAATTCAATTCTATTTTCATTCCTACTGAACATACGATAAATGGCGAGATTGTTTGAGGCGCGCACCGATTTATTTATTTGTGTACCTATTATTGTCATTTGCCACTCAAACTGGACATCGGAAGAAATCGGAAGTACCTACTGGTTCAAAAGAACTGTGTGACAAGTAGAAGTAGTAGGTGATACTTAGGTAGGTAAGTAAGTAGGTACTTATAGATACCTAACCTACCTACCTATACCAAGTAGTTAGGTACCATTAGTTTTCGTTTGAAGAAGTACCTACTACTTATTATAGGTATATTCCTGAAGTCCCCACAGAGGAATCCCCACCAGTGGGATTTCAGTTTTTTTTTTCAAAAATCCCCACCAGTCGGATTTAAGTTTTTTCCAAAAATCCCCACCAGTGGGGATTGCAGTTTTTTTCGAAGTCCCCACTAGTGAGATTTTAGTTTTTTTCAAAAATCCCCACCAGTGGGGTTTAAGTTTTTTCCTAAAATCTCCACCAGTGGGATTTAAATTATTTTCCAAAAATCCCCACTTTTCAGAAATGCCCACTAGTGGGAATCTCAGTTTTTTCCAGAAATCCCCACTAGCTACGTCATAGTGTGTTACGGTGTTGTAGTGGGAATTTTGGTATTTTTTTCCAGAAATCCCCACTAAGTAGGTGGTAACTATAAAATTATTTCTTAACAATGCTTTGTAACTATAAAATTATTTTTTAACAATGCTTTAATAGGGACCACAATCCACACGCTTAGTGGGGATTTCGAGAAAAAAAACTTAAATCCTCACCGTTGGGAATTTCTCGGTGGGGATTCCTGGACTATACTTAATTATAGTATACCTACTAACAAGGTTAGCCGGTTACCTACCTACCCAGATTTACCTACGTCATTACTAGTTAGGAAGTAGATAGGTACATACATACCTACACTATCTACTACCTACCTGTACCTCCTAAGTAGGTAACGCTTGCCTATAAATTATAAAAAATAGGTATGATGAGCAACTAGGAGAAACTTACCTGATAGGTAGATAGACTAGATAGATAGTAGATAAGTACCTAACAGGTGAGTATCTTCTAGTTACACTTAGATTAGTGCCTACCTACATCATATAATTATGTATGAGCATCTACTACTATTAATATACTAAAATTAAAGATATGAAAAAAGTAAATATCCACTCACTCATTCCAAAAATAGAGTTTGTCTGTTTGTTAGTTCGAGGTTACTAATTTTAATGAAACTTGTACAATTTAGAAGCCTTTTTTCCGGATCCAAACATAGGCTATGTTTCATTAAAATCAAGGATATTAATTTTTAGATAAAAAAAAAACAATACGGGACGGCGCACGAAGTCGCGAGTAACAGCTAGTATTATAATAAAGCGATCGGGTGAAACTAAGGAATAACACAAAATCAAGTGTATTTTTCTCCACGACCTCACAGCGTGACATGGAATGAAAACCAGTGTTACATTGATAACCCACTATCGAGAGGTAACCTCATTCTATCTGATACCCTCAATGAGATGGTAACCCCTATCAACGAAAACCCAATGAAGGGGTTACACTTTCGCTTGTGTTAGGAGGCGGTTCCCCCAAACGAAGGGTAACCCCCTCGAGTGCTAACCCAATGAAGGGGGTTACACTTACGAATGAATTAACTCGAAACCGGTGTTGTGCGGTCCCTGTTTAAAAAAGGTATGTATTATTATCATTTTACGACGTCAGTGTGTGCCGTGACTCTTTAATTGCTTTGATTGTTAAAGAGCTTTCCGTTTTGCTTATAGCCATAACACAGTTTCTTTTAAAAGATATAAATGTGTTCGACACTCAGTTATTTTACAATGGAAAACCATGGTATGTGTTAGCTTAGCTTTTATCAAAACTTCGTAAGGATTGTATGTAAGTGGCAGTGTGTGAGGTCCATTTGATATTTGGTTCTAATGAATGATACTATCAAATGTTATGTTTGTAAGCGATTTTAGGTTTTAAGTAACTGAAAATAGAGATAAGACTTTATAATAACTTTGTCCTGTCCCAAGAAAATACCTACGAATAAAGGCATCACAAAGTGCCTACCATTGTTTTTAACCAGCATTATGACAGACTAATTATATAAAAAAATCATTAATATTCTCTTCACAAAGGTAATTATAATACGGTTATCTTACACGAAATATTATATTGAGAACCTGTACTAAAAATTTAAAGTACCTACCTAACATAGCATTCATTGGCGTAGTAGGTTATCTGTGTCCGATTCGAAATAACATGTAAGATGTAAGTAAATAATTTGATTAACGAAATTATTACTTGGTATACCTAGTCAATTTTATATTTGTGCTAGGTAGAAAAAAATATCGCTGTGACCGTATCGGGAATACAAAAAAAAAGTACGGCAGTTCGTACAAATTACTCCACGTGATAAAACAAAGCCAGGCAGTTTAGTCACTGACTGAGTGACAAAGGTAGGTTTCAAGGAATGACATATTGGGGTGTACCTACTCGGTCGTTTTGTAAACCAACCTTCGTACATTAGACTACGCTAGTCTCCGATACTAGACAACTTTAGTGACCAAATCCTGTTGGAGACCGCAATATTGCTCGTGGTCCTATTAACTTTGTCCGGTTGACGGGACCACGGGCAATTAGTAATAAATTTTTTTTCTGTGGTCAGTATCAGACTTTCGTAGCTCAAAATGCAAAAGGTTATGTACGAAGACGTTTAGTACAAGAGCGAAGGGCCTAGTAGTACATAAGGATTTACGGTCAGTGTTTGATACAGAATACAGGTTGGTTTATTCGTAAACTTTTCGAATATTTTACTTCTACGCAGCTACTTAAATATTTGTAAATCGTGGAGTAAATAGTTTGAAACTTAGTTTTAAGATTGATCACGATTAGTGTAGTCTTAGTGTTAAGGCTGACTTTATACTGTTTGGCGTAAGTAATGAATTAATAAATAATTATATCTCAATTAAGTCTGTTCTTATTGCCCCTGTGTTATTAAAAAAAACCATTATGGCATCATGTCTTTTAGGAACTATCAAAAACAAACAGGTAAAAGAAATCTGTTAAAATTATCTTTATTTCATCAATTTACAACATTATGAGTTAATTCTTAAATATTTACACTAAAATGGTCCAAAACTAAATACTGATTCGAAAATATCAATAGATCTTTTAAAAATCTAATCTAAAACAACTTAAATAAGTAGACAATTTAGACAGTTTTTAAGCAGTCTTTAGACAAAGATTTGTAATAAATATCTATTTCCGTTTTGGAATTAGAAGTTATTTTATAATACCTATATAAATTCTACCTATTCCTGATTTCGTCGTATTGGTTATCGCAAAAGCACCAAATTCATGCTTAAAACAAAAATTAATCAACCTAAGTACAATGTTATAGGAATGGTTACATAAGATCATAATCGTCAAACGTTTGTAAAATTATCGCTTTTTATAATATTAACGTGAGCTCGGACATTCGTTGTGTTAGTCGAGATTCGTTTGCAAAAAAATTCTTTAAGTTTACAGTAGTACAAGTAGTCCATAAAATTAAAGTGTGAACCCTTTTGAACTTGGTATGAAATTAACATTCAAAACTATAGCATAGAGCAGGTACAAAACAGATATTATCATATCGCAAATCGGGACGTTCGTTATTAGACTTATTTTAAAAGTCAATTTTACAAAAAGAAAAGAACTCCAGACTTATAACCAGAAGGAAGGAACGACATACGTTCAAAATATAACGCTTTTAAATCGGGTGTTTTTTCATGGTCATATGCTGTTGTCCCACCACGAGTAATATTATTTCTCGTGGTCCCATTACTTTCTATTGTTTTAAATTTTTAATTCTTTCATCTCATCGAAGCGTATCTCTTCACATCCACTGGCGAGAGTTTATAAGTATGACATGCGGACATTTAACCTTTTCTGTTATTATGACACAGATCTGATCAAATCACAATTTAACCTTTAGTAGGTACGTCGGAACGTGGACTCACGCGAGACTCAATACATTTTCTAACTTTCTCCTGTGTCTGGAATCCAGGCATACGTATTACCTACTGGATGTTAAAGTGTTGACTGGAATCGATGTAGTCTAAAGATCTTCGTTCTTTAGTGCATATTGACTTTGACAGTAGCCGTATCCAGGTCTCGTTTCATATTCTCCAGCTGTTCAATATCCTGGACTGAAGTCTCGCATTTCTGCACGACCAGGGAGTGGTAGAAATGGATTGCGAATGCCACGAATACTATTAATACTGGAACAATGAAAAGGGGGTCTTAGGGGTATTTTGGTGCTGAAAATTAGGGGGCTTAGACGCGTTTTGGTGCTGTTCCGGAATCTTTGGCATGAATTTAGATTTTTAAAAAGCAATAGGCTGGTATAGTAATTACAACGGGTCCCTCTGAAGTAACACATTTTTGGATCGAATTGGAGGTAAGTTAATTTTTCGGCGCCTGTAATGCGCAATCCTTTGTTTCACCTAACTTCAGAGGTTTAAAAATCCGTTGTACGTACTGCAGTCGAGATTTTCAAGTAGCCTGTTACAACTTCATCTTGTCTAAGTTTCTCACATAAATATCCAACTGGAAGCAGTAGGATAACCCACCTGATGAACAGACGCCATCGTTATCGAGGGAAATCTAGATAAAGGAAATGGTTCTTCCTAGAAGTCTGGAAGACGCCTATGTCCAGCAGTTGATTTCTTCAGGATAAATTATTATGGTGTTGTTGGTTTACCTGGTATAACAATCACGGTGGCTGCTGTAGCGGCAGCAAACGAGTAGTCCCAAAACTTCACCCAACAGAGAATAGCTATCTCCACCAAGAAGAGAAACAGACCTGAATTAATAGAAAACAATTAATTATCATAAAACAGAAAAAATAACAATAAAATAAGGGTGTTATTGCTTTGAGTGATTCCACATATTATTTTTCACTTCATAAAATGGCTCTCTTTAACATATTTAGTTAAAATATGAATGTTGATTTTGGTACCTAGTGGAATTTACGAGCGTCTTTTCTACACCAAGTCCGAAGATTCGATATTAAAAGTACCAGGCGTTCATAATAACGCACCATAATAGACTCACCTAATACAGTACTGAAAGCCCAGGCCAGTTCAATGAACCCCCTCATTCTCTCATGCGGGGAATCCCTCAAAGCTCTCGCCGGTCCTCCAGGAGTCTCCATCTTGCTCACAGCATCGATATTCGGCAGGAGATACGTAGATATCATCAAAGCGAAGATGTGAACTGCTACTAATACTGTTGTGCATACAGCGAACATGACGAAGAGCCATTCGGGTACGTTCGTTGGTTCGTTTATTTGGAGTTCCACCATCGCTACCATTGCGAAACCTGGAAGGAGATGTTGAAGTTTGAAGGGGAAGATGAGAGGAACATTACAAATTATAGTCTTTGGAAGAAACCCTGATTCCTCCATCTAAAGACTCGAAAGTATATGTCAATCTCCCTCAATCTTACATCTATATCTTTCGTCCATCGTCAATGGGAGTGATATTCATTCTCGGTTACCGAGATTGTGTTTGGTCAGAGAATGGAGGTGTGTTACCTATGTAACTTGTCACATAACAGGCTAAGAATTCTTGTGACCAATGTTCGTTCTTGACCAATATGGTGAAAAAACGCGTCGAACTAGATCGACGTCTACTAGTCGATGTAGAATTTGAAAGAACTGAGAAACAGAAACCGTATTGTGTGTTGACTCTAAATATTTCAAGGAAGTAAGACGTGATTCTGACCTGATAGCAGTTCGGAGGTGGTAGCCGTGGCTTTTAACTTAGCGCGCGACATGTGCAGTCTACGCCAGGAGAGACCTTCAGAATCCACGTTCTCTGCGTTCTCGTTCCAACTAGGGCCCGCTGGCATTGTGAGCGCTACTTCACTTACACTCTGAAATAAATAAATCAGTAATTAATCAGTACGTCGTGGTATGCCTATGTCACGGGACCTCGGAATAGTAATAAGAGGCAACGACCACGGGTCTGGCCACTGGTATTAGTATTAGACACAATTATTGTTACCCAGCAGTAGAGCTACGACCAAAACAAACGAAATATTTGTCCCGATAACAATTTAAGGAATCAACTCAGTTGCACAGACGCTATTAGAGAGATTTCAAGAAATGTCCTAAAAATATGCTGTATTAATCTTGAAACTTGTTCAAGTCATTCAATTCAAGATAAGTTACCGTCGCATCGCCCGCTTCCACTCCGAAGAACTCATAACTTTTAAGAACTTGAGAATACTTTTCGACATCAGGCCTTCATCAGGATAGGTCCAGAATATTCACCTTCAAAGACTGGTTGCACTGGCATGGCGACTGCAGATACCCTGGGCTAAGTAGAACAGTAGGCGGCGACTTGTTCATGATGCCGTTGGGAGTCGCGTTGCCACTGGCACCTCCTTTCGAACACATGTACTCCAAGCTGTGTGGTGGTGTCACTGATATGGTGGGACTGTCGGTCACGCTGATTTTGTACCTGCAGAAGAGTGTTAGCAGTGCTTAGTTTTTGACCAAAGAGTGTTGTTCAGCTTGGAAGGTACCAGAACCTAGAAAAAGATAGTAGTAGGGGTCCCAGAGAGTATAGTAGCAGAATATGCGTTCAGCTATTGAATGGAGAATGAATGACGATCCATTCCAACATCCAATTCGATGACGCATATTCTGTGATGGTCTGGTGGACTACCATCATTTCTAGAACCGCTATATTGTTGGTGATAGAGTTCAATGACCAGCTGACCAGTATAGACCTTCGACGTAGCCATTATTATAAGTAATATATCAACAGAACGATCATAAATCAGTCATAAACGTTTTATGGGTGACGCATGTCATCATAAAGTAGGTACGCTGGAAAACCTTTAGTTTAGTTTTCCCCTGAAGTTGGTCACCAGCACCTACCTACTTACTTCTTATTCTTGCCAGGAACTTATTTCGTGTTTCAGAAAGGGGGGCTTACTTTTTCAAAACCTCAAAACGAGTAAGAAGGCACAATAAGATCCTTGTGCTATTGTGATAGGTAAGTCGGTATATATGCGTAAAATAAAACACATCGTTGTTATGTCTCATTCCATTGATGTGTCGCATCGAGTCCAAATGGCATTGTATTGTTTTGTACCTACCTCGATACGGTACCCTTCCAAATAGGTTAGCTGGTTACATGATTTCTTTAGTTAGTAATCTAACCTGGTGAGGAAGACAATTATTTGGATATAAATACGATTCGAATCGCACAATGCATAATTTAGATGCGATGGATGATGACTTATAATAAAGCCCTAGAAGGTATCAGTTACCGGTAAAATGGCACTTCGCCAAATGAAAGATCTTGAATGATGAAACAATCAAACACATCACTTGAAAACCACTGAAACTGAACTTCATTCACTAAAATGTATAGCTACCACAATCCCTCATCAAAAATTAGGAGTACCCTCAAAATTTCGCGCGAATTTATAACGCTTTTTTCACTGATTTCAAAAGCATGTTTAGTCGACCTATAAGCCCTAGATTTTGCCTGTCTTGGACACGTATTGCGCTGCGTGCGACTGATGCCAATTTGTCACAGTGTATGTAGATAGTAAGTACCTACCAATTAACCATTGTTTAGATGCTTGGTACATATTTAGGTAGATTAGATAAGAGTGTCTGTCAAAATGTCTCACTGGTTAGAACTAATATTTGAAGAAGACGATGTGATGTTCTTGTTTTCGTGGAAATTTTAGGTCGCTACGGTACGCTTAGTTGGTTGATAAAAATAAATTCTGATGGTTATTGATGGTAAGTAATAAGTAAATGAGATGAAGCTAATGTAGTAAGTACTTATGTGTCAATGAGAACAAACAAACATAGCCTCTACTATCTATGTATGTAATGTAAGTACCTATTCTATGTCACCTCACCCTTGTAACTTTTGTTGATCGAATCGTTTGTATGACTTAAACGGGCTTACTTTTCTCTGTTCTGTGGGGGGAAATGCTGCAGTGCAAGGGTCCTTCATTCATGAATAAATAATTGGATAGCCCGCTAACTTTACTGTCACAGATTTTTTCTGTGCTTGCTGTAAGTATTTCTTCTATTACAAGACGCAAGCGACCGACGTGGATGGCAAATCAATTTAGTCTCAATTGACAAAATCTAACTTACTTAAAATTGTGATGCACAGAAACATAATTTATATTTTGTCTGTGTTTTGATGCTTATTTTGTAAATATTTGTAATCTTCGCTATTTTTAGACAATACAATTTACCTGGTAGGTACCTAGATAAACCGGAAGACATAATGTAGTATCATGTACCTACCACTTAACAACTAGGTATAGAACCTATGTAAGGTAGATTACTCCTTTCGAATTGGCAAATGAACTTAGTAAGGACATGGATTATGCAAAATAATGTGCGAAATGCTTGAGTTGTGTTGTTGTTGACAACATTTCTTACGATTTCGCGTGTCGCGGCGTAGATAAATGTCATGTTTTTACAAATAGGTGATTATTGAAACCGTAAACTACGTGGCTAAGTACCTAGAATCCAACACGGTTTTAGAAAAAATATAAATCATCCTATCCTATCAATATTAAAAAAATGCACTTAAAAGTTTTATGACCATTATTACTACCATCAAACTGTCTATAGGATGGGGTTGGGGACTAGATTGCTGATAGAATACTTATATAATTTTGTTTTTTTTTTAAATTGACAGCTCCCAGAGTATACATAGAAAAAACATCTGTGTTTGTCACACACAAATGTTTGTTCTCAGTGGGAATGGAACCCACGACCCACAGCACGGAAGGCAGAGCTACTATGAGCTGTGACGCCTGTCATGCCAAGAGATGCCAAAGTTAGAAAAATCGTATCATGTAGACGTGATTCAATCACGTCGTTATAAATTCGTAACGGTTGGATTTTACGTCGATATTTAAGCGAATTGAAATAGTTTTTGATAGACGATTTAACAGAATCAGAATAAGTTTAGGACGTCATACTATGACGATTACCAGTAAGGAAGTTAGGGGGGAATTACCTGTGAATTGTGATGAGACTTTTTTACACAATTTTATTGTTAAGAAACACCTATACACGTACTTGTACGTACGTAGGCAGGCAACATTAAAATAATGATTGTGTTGTTAGGTACCTTACTTTTTGCAGATCTCTATCAAGAAAACATTACGGAAAACGTTGGGAAAAGGTTTGCTGAAAATCGTGATGAGGATAACTTTGCGTTTTGGACGTACTCGTATGAAAAGGAAGACTACGTTTTAATTTAATATTATTTAAGTTAATATAATCTAGAATGAATAAGAATGTTAGCATAATAGAATACCGAGCATCAGCGAAGGATTCTAATAAAGGTAATTCTTTAGGAGGAAGATTCAGTAAAATAAAAAACTTACTTTGCGTAGACATCTCCATTCCTCGCAATGAATGGATAGGAGTCGCTATACCCCAAGCTGCCTGGCCGCTCCTGCTTGTACCGTCTTGGTGGGTTGAACAGGTGGTCGCTGGTGTGGTACCGCTGCAGCGTCTTAGGGCGGGCCTTCCCGCTAGGGGGAGTTTGAGTGCACTGATCCACTCGAACCAACTCTTCTACTGAGGTTACGAAACTCGCTTCCGATACCTGTAACAATGAATGTAAAACAAAAGGTGTTGGAAATATTTTTATAGGGATAGTGTAATTGCTAGTGCATTGTGTGATGTGAAACAGTAGTATAGTTGGAAATAATTAGCCATATTATTCTTTCAGAAATTAGCACCTGCTACTAGGCTTTTGCCATCTTCAAGGCAGTCAGAGACAGCTTTTAATCCTATAAACGGGACGCTGCGCTGTGTTGCCTGAGTGGAACATGTTTAAATAGCGTAGGTTTACCTAGCAAGTATACTTACCATCCTCAGTCGGCCTAGTTGGCCATATTTACTTGAATAGGCTACCAAGATCAATCGTCGCTGGAGAGCGAAGCGAGCTTCACGATTCTACACTGCTCATGTGACTGCTGAGCTGAAGAGCGAAGCGAGCTTAATGATCCTACGCTATTCATGAGAACTATAACTAATTGATAGGTTCGTACTTAGTACGTTGTGTTGACTAGCGCAGACCTTCAATAGTTTCTCTGCATGCAATGTCATTGTTACTGTAATTGTGGGGGAAGCATCGACACGACAATCACTCAAATAACAGTTTATATACATTCCCACACTCGACAGGTAGGTAGGTAGGTACCTAATGGCGGTAGGTAATGGTGTTCAACGATCCGTGATATTGTTATTTTCATGCAGCTTTTGAACCTATTTTGAACGGGTTATAATTAGAACGTCTTTTTCTTTCGAATTAAAAGGTTGTTGTTCTCAAAAAATACAGTGGCGTATGTCCAGTGGACTTCTTGAAGCTCTTAATGATGTAACAACTGTAAAGTGGCTAGGTACCTATGTACTTCTAATAAGTAAATAATAAGTACTTGCGCACTTTATGGGCAATTTACTATGAGCAATGTTTCCTAAAACTTCCAAGATACTGTTATTAACATCAATTCCACCGAAATCAGTAGACGATGTGAATCAGTTAATTAAACAAAAGGTAGCCAATTTGATGGAAAACATGTCTGTAGATAGGTAGGTGTAGAAACTACTAAGTATGTTATATAATAACGTGAGTGTACTTTTATTAGCTGGGTAATTCTAATTAGAATTACCCAGAATTATTAATGAGTGGATTTTTTTAACTAGTTCGTATCAAACTTTGTTAACGCTGACAGTGCTGCAAACTTATGGGCTGAAAACCACTCGTGTGTAACGCAAAGCTTCGCTCTATCACGGTGTACTTCTCTATACATGCCACCGAATCGTAATGCAGCTTATGCAGCATCGTCATCACAAAATTTTACTATTCGCTCATAAAGAAAATAGAAATATTAAACTACTTCGATAAGTGTCATCTGTGATGCTGATGACATTTCGAAATTCCCGATCTCATTACTAGTACCAGTACCTGTTGATAGGTATTGACAGTTTATTATTATTGCGTGATTGATGGGCATGCCATCTATCGTGTTCTTGAGAAACACAATTTTTTTTCTTCTTTTAAAGCACATCACTGCGTAAAAAAAACACACTCGTGTCCTTTCCATTTTCGGCCAAGGATTAGGGATTGAAAAAAAATTATCAAGCCTCTATTAGTAGACAATAATCCTACTTTAATATCTCAGCACATGGGATGCAAAATACCACTTATTCCCCGTGGTCCGGCTGAAAGGGTCCACGGGCAATTTTTCGTTACTGACTGTACCTACAGGATGAGTTGGTAAATTGCGCAGATGTCACCAACATTATTAGATGTTATCATTTTAACTATAGTCTTATCTAGTGTTACTTTGTTTAGTCTCATTTTAAGTAAGTATCTATTTACTTACATAGGTATTTATTTATATGCGCCTAGAAATAATTGTCTCCAAGGCAGCTGACTCGATTTAGTTAGACAGTTACCTACAAAATTAAGTTTTTGTATTAATTTTACATGTAAGCTCATTCGTTAAGTTTTTTTTTTATTATTCAATATAAACGCCAACGGCACACATAACGATAATACTCATTCGGAAAAAACAGTTTAATAATTATACCTACTATCAAATTATTTACTAGTTCCTTCCTGATATTATCATCATAATATTATCATCAATACTCAATACATTTATTTGGCTCATAAATTATTATAACAGTTTTACCTAATTAAGACGAAATAAATTATTACGAAAGGTTAAAAATATAAACAAAACCGCAAAACTATAGTAAGTTGTATACTTACTTGTATATTAATTTTATCTGTTTGTTAATGATTGATTACTTTAACATGGTTTAATTATATCTCGTTAACACCATTTCGTTACATTATTAGATAGCGCTTTATGATATTGACCATTTATGGCAGGAGTGAAAAATATCGAATTAGGTAAGTAGGTGAAGATGTCATGAATGGTCAAATTTTCGAAAAAGGTAAATTTTCAAAAACAAGGAAATTTTGAAAGTAACGAAGTATTTTCTATGTAATTTTTACATTGATTTTTTTTAGTTTTGTAGGTACTTATAATCTTATGTTAATATGTATTTTTTTTATTTAATTTTGTAAAAGTAGGTACCTATCTATAGTATCTATGCGGAGTTCGTGCTACATAAATATTGGATACATGAATATTTAATCAAAGTAAATTAATAAATAGGTACAACTTTCTTTATTGGTTGGCTCATTTTATTATTACCTTTAGTTTCATATTTCGTCCAAGGAAATACAATATGATTTTCATTTAAAAATTCACTACCGTCACATATTTTTGAGGTTATAAATATCACTTTAATTTTACAATTTATTAGAATAACTTTATTCTCAAACTTCGCGGGTTTCGATTTTTTCTGCGATTTTTTTAAACGCACATGCTCTATGAACGCGTGCTTGTCGGGAAATACTGACTGATGTTTGACTATCGCCGTTAAATAATCAACATAGATCGTAACGATGACGCACTGACGTCCAGTGAGTGATGATCACACTGATCACTGATCAGTTATCACTTTACGTAATAAATAATTTATAAGTTTAAAGAACTAGAAAACCCAACTTCAATTCGACTACCAGCTTCATCATCAGATGATGATGATGATGGCAGTTCATTAGGAATGTTCTAGTGACCATAAACATCACTAAAAACTTTTTAGTGATGTTTATGTTCACTAGAACATTGTGGCTTTTCTGTGACTTTTTAGTAAAAAGTCGCAGAAAAACAAAATACGCAATTTCTTGCACATGGATGGCATATTTTTTTTCAGTTATTTTAACTATTGAACCGATTTTTATGAAAAGTGAATGGGACCAACCTGGAAGTACATCCTTTCAGATAAAAAAATATTTTTTAAATCGGTTCACAAATGACGGAGTTCTGAGGTACCTACCACACATATAAAAAATATTTAAAAAAAAATACAACCAAATTAAGAACGTCCTCGTTTTTGAAGTCGGTTTAAAATTTATCTATCTAAATATCTATCAGCTATAATAATTACCTGCAATTCGGTGCTGCATTTTGCAACTTTAGGTATTTTACCAAATAAACCAATCCCATAGTAATCTGTAAAAGTGCATGCATTTTTTGAAAATAAATAAGTTAGGTACTTACTTATTTAGTTTTATTATTTATGTACCATCAATCAACACGTACTTACTTATCTGATATGGTAGATATTAGATACTATGATACACAAATAAAAGAAACTACCTAATTTATTTTATCACAACACTTTGTGGTTGAAGAAGAGAAATGAATAGTGCAATCAGTTATATTATCCGTTGATGTTATCTCATCATCATCAGCAGTAACTGTATTCGTTCCGAACATATTCTAGGTAACATAGGATTTTTATCGATGGTTTTGCAACAGTAAAACAGTTTTATGTCTCAATGAACTTTAATAAACCATTGTTACGTAAATCGACTTAGGGCGGCTTGCACCAGAATCACTAAACGTGTTTAACAGCTAAATCGATTTAAATCTGACGTATTTGTATTATTTTGTATGACTTGACAACTCGCTAAATACTATTTAAGAGTTAAACGCGTTTAGCGATTCTGGTGCAAGCCGCCCTTAAAATATAACGTTCCTAACCTACTGTTTACTAGAAATTGAATATTAGTCAATTTAATACGTACAGTAGGTTAGGTAGGTATTTTGTGACCTAGTCAACTTCACTTCAGTTTTAACCAACTTAAAAAAAGGAGGTTCTCAATTAGGTTGTATTTTTTTTAAATGTTTGTTACCTCAGAGCACCGTCATTTATGAAACGATTTCAAAAATTATTTTTTTATCTGAAAGGATATACTTCCAGGTTAGTCCCATTTAATTTTCATCAAAATTGGTTCAGTAGTTTGGATTATAAATAGAAATAACTGAAAAAAAATATGCCGACCACGTGCACGAAATTGCGTATTTTGCTTTCCTGTGATTTGTGGTGTTTATAGTCACTAGAACATTCCCAATAAACTGTCATCATCATCATCTGATGATGAAGCTGGTAGTCGAATTGAAGTCGGTTTTTCTAGTTTTATTAACTTATAAAATTATTTTCACTACAATTGAAAGTAATGGAACGAGCAAATGGGCAACCTGATAAACGGTTAACTCTGCCTATGACCTATATCATATAGGTAGTTGATCGAAGGCCTATGATAATGGATTACCTCACAGTGCACGTTTACTGAGAATATGGTTCGTGAGGCACCGTACTGCGTCCATCGCGTCTCTCATAATATGCCTAATTGAAATAAACTGGGATTTTTGTGAAAAAATCATGACTGTCAGTGTGGTCGACTTGGTCTCCCGCGTGGTGGGTTTTACCCACAGAACATTTTTCGTGCAGAATACTAAGTTGTGATCGTGGAAACAATAAGTTGCAATATTTTCAAATCGGAGTTTAGTATCGGATAGAGTTATTTTATTTGCTTCCTTGTTCAGTTGTGCTAGCTATAAGACTGTCCACTCTGAGTGGTCTTATGTATTACATCCTTTATCTATGTTAGAAATTTTGAATGTTTTTATGTATTATGTACCTAGGTGCCTCTGTAATATTCGCCTAACAGCTATTATAGCCCCTTTCGGCATAGGCAGACCCTAGCCTACGCCGAAAATGGAACAAAAATATTGTCCGACCATGTTTTGGGAGCTTTATTGATTTTGTAAAATGTATGAAGGTTTAGGTTAGTAGGTAGATCTTTAAAGTTTATAAATACTAATTTCAATGATAGATATCTTTATAACTTTATTTACTTGCATTTTAAAAACTCCAATTGTTAAACGGACTTATTTTTAACTCCTGCCGCAAAACCGACGGGGTGTTATAAGTTTGACGTGTCTGTGCGTGGGTGTGTGTATGAGGCATCGATTAATAAAACACGTTTTTATTTGTCTATGGTATGAGGCAACGTAGTTCCCGAGCGGATGAACCGATTTTGATTTTTTTTTTGTTTGAAAGGTGAATTAGTTGGGACTCGGGAGTGTTCTTATCTTAGCTATGTTTGATGAAAATCGGTCTAAGACTCTGGGGTTTTGTAAATTTTTAATTTAATTAGTTGTGTTAACTGTACTTTTTTTTTAACCTGTACTTTCCTACTGCTGGGCAAAGGTCTCCCCCATATCCTTCCAATTGCTTCGATCACCCGCTGCTTCCCACCAGGCTCCGTGAAATGCGTCGAGGTCGTCACGCCAACGTTTTCTCGGCCTGCCCCGGCTACGTCGCTCATCTGCAGGCACCCATTGTGTGACGACTGTTGCCCACCTGTCCTCATGCATTCGGCTGATATGCTCCGCCCAATCCCATTTTAGCTTGGCAGACTTTTCTCCGACGTCAGTGATGCGGGTCTTCGCACGAAGTACGGTATTTCGGATCCTGTCGGTTCTTTTTACCCCTAACACACTGCGTTCCATGGCTCTTTGGCAAACCTTGAGTTTGTACTTTATCTACCTAAAATTCTACACCGAATGGTTCAACAGTATCCTAAGGCCTATTACATATATGCCATGCCTGTCTAAACTTTAATGCCTGTACGGTATTTAAGATAAATATCAGGGTTGCGTGATAACTAGGTAGGTAAGCTAGGTATGCAGATTATTCTGTTATCTAGTGGAAAATAATGTAAAACGTATTGACTGAGAAAATAATTAGCTTTGAGCGAGAGATGTCGATTGTAGGTATTTAGGTAGTACTTACGTACGAGATTGGTACTACGTACTTACCTGCATACCTACACACCTGGAACCTACATACACCTATATTTCTTAGTAAGTAGGTATTTATAAATTATTCTTCTACCTATAACGTGAACAAGTTATTAGAATAACGTGCTTTATTTATCTACTGAACTTACTGAATCTGCTACATAAAATCATTCATCAGGCCATTACTTGTAAAATGCACTATTATTTACTTTGTGTCAAATATGCCAATTCTCGTGATTTGCACTATAATAGTTGAATGTCAACAAGCATACTTTCTATTCGGTTTCTGTGCCCTATGTAATCAGGCCATTCCATAGTTTTGTATAGTCCATGGGCCGCCCTACTTTCTACTTACCTAGTAGAAAGAAACATAGTACTTACGCGATACATAATATATTTATTATAATCTAGTACGAACTAAAATAAACTAACTAACTAAATCTAGTAGTAGGAACTAGGTACGTATATACAGGTGCCTGTACCTCCATGCAAAGGCACCTAGTATAGTAAGAAAGAACATTGCAACCTTCGCTATTGAGTAATGTAGGTAGTGTGACAACCTTAGATACATACATTTTAATTACTGACAAAGGTTGTTAACGGCTGGCTAAATATTGACGAGCGCACGAAGAGGAGATAGCTTTGTTTGAGTTGTAAATAATTTTACTGGCAACCTACTTCCAGTCGCGTGTAGTGTATGTATTAGTCTATCTTTGTCTATGGTGTATAGTATACCTACTTTGTGTACCGTCTACGTAAGTAGGTACTTGTTTGTATGTAGAGGGATACCGTTCCTTATATACTTATTATACTCTTTGGGGTACTGCCACGTACTGTGTAATGTAAAGAGATCTTATAGTAGGGTACCTAGGACTAGGTAGTCCGTAACTCCTTACCGAGTAGGTACCTACTGGTACTTGACTCGTAAATGGTAAGCATACAAACAAACTTACGTTATCAGCTGGGACTTCCAACATGTTTTCAGGCTGTATCATAAACACTTGTTGATGCTGATTGCCATTGTTGATGAAACTGCAAACAAAATAGAACAAGATCAGGAAAATATTATGTAAACTGACTTCGTAAATAGTACTTAGGTATTATTATTAGCAATTTTTTTCTGAACGTAACTGTATTCGTAAATGTTCACACAATCTCAACTGTCACGCGTTAAATCAGAATATTGACAGTGACAGAACTGAATTACCTTCATTCAACCAATCACAGAGAGATTGCCTATGTACAGTCGGCTACACATCAATCTATCAACGGTTCGAACTTTGAACAGAATGTTGCGAATCATGCGAGAGGGACGATATGTTTTTATGTGAGACTCGATGCTTGCGCGCCACGCGCCTACACCTATTGCGATCCCTGATTCGCAACTTTCAAATTATAATAGTTCAAAGTTTAAACAGTGGATAGGTTGATGTGTAGCCGACTGTACGAGTTATTTTATCTTTCGTTGTGTTGTTCGTTTTCGATTTCGTTCGCATGCATCGCATCGTTTTGTTGTTCAAAGATTCAACTTATTTCAAATAATCCACTTGACACAGTTGACACTGGCAAAATTAAGTCTGTCGAAATGACGGACAGAGGCGGAGGCCATATATAAGAGAAGAAGAAGAAGATTGTTATTGTTTTAAGTACGGTTTTGCTCTCCCTAGTCCCTATACGTTGTTTTGTTATTTTGTTTGGTTTGCATTTGCAAAGAAAAGAAAACTTCTTTGGATAATCCAACAACGGGAAAATCTAATCAAACAGGTGGATGTAGGTAACTGTGTGCTAGTTAGATAAATAAAATACTTAGCTTAGAAAGTGCTGTAATTATTAGGTATCAAAAACAAAAATTGGTACCACTAACCTACTTCTAAATTTTATTACTATGGACATTGGGTTTGTCTACGAATAAAGGAAAGAAGCGATCCGCTGCTGTTGGCTGGTGGTATACATTACATCGTGAAATTCAGGTAGGTACTATCGGCAAAATTTCCGCCTTACCACTTTTGAAAGTGTTTCGCTTGCAAGCAGTTAGCTACCTGACCCCGCCTTTTTCTTTTGTCTTCTTATTTTGACCAACCAGAGACCTAAACATCTATTTATTTTTATGACGGCCCATTGTTTTCATAACTTTTAGATCCGAAATAATTTGCTTCTATTGGTATTAAAAAATTAACGGCTAGTCGTTTTACAGGAAATGCACCTTTAAGGTGGTAAGGTAGAACTTTTGCTGATGGTACATGGTTTTTAAGCAAAAAGGCACGTACCTAACCTACCTTATTGTACATAGGTACTAGACTGTACCTACTGGCAGGTATACCTACCTACCAGTAGGTACGGTCAGAGTTCAGTTTGCTTAGCCCGAAGTCTAGCCCGTCTGTCTGTGTGTATCTAATCACTGACATTAACTGTGTAGGTACTTCAAATAATATTCAATTTGCATGTTTTACGTACAGGGTGACAAAGTATCAATTAATGATAACCACTCAACATAGTTATTCAGATTTCTTAGAGTCAGTTAGCAGAGACAACACGCATGGGATTTCTGGAATAAGCCAATAAATACATTTCAGTTAAATATGGAAATAAATCATTTGTCAGTGGCTTAAAACCACTTGTGAATCAAAAGAAAGCCATGCTTTGTTATCAACCATCTAGCTATTTATACTAAACCTCTTTTGTTTCTTTTGTAAAATTGAATTAAAATTAAAGACAAACAACTATTAATTCATTACATACAACCAGTTTAAAGTTACGCAATTTTAATTACTTTCTCCTTGATACATGAACTGTTTTCACTTATGACATTTTGTTCACCGGAAAAACTTGATTTACTTATAAGTTTCCGTTATCAATATCCCTTTAACTACAAGGTGCATGGTAAATTGAAGCTTAGGTTCTTAAGATAAGGCTTGGTATTAATGCATCAGTATGCAAAACTAGTCTTTATGAACTAAGGGCCAATGAAAGTTGTTGCGAGCTACTTTCTAGTTACTGCGTGTGGTGATAACTATACTCTAGTATATTTGTCTTTGTCAATCTCAAGACGGTGCTTTTCTTTGGACAAAATCATAGTTGTAATACCTAATTATTATCACAGCTATAGACAAAAATAATTGACGAAATAGATTTCTCATTTATAGAAGTTGAGAATTAATTTGACAAGAAGATAAATAATCACATGATTATACCACCTATGGTTTTCAACTTCAGGTACCTACTTACAGAACAAAAGTCTACCTAGTTAGGTAGGTAGGTACATAATGAATGACTGAGCTTATGGTGAAACAAAATGTGTATTTTCTGAAGCAATAACATACTAATCATTCTAGGTACCTATTGCAATAGAAAATACTAATTGTTGCACTATTAGTGCACACTAATGTTAACTGTGACTAGGGTTGCGCGTCCGGCTTTTTTGAAAGATTCCGACTAAAAATTACCATATTTACGCTGTCAAAAAAAAGTTGTTTTGTTCTATAATATCAAGCTGACTTTTGTTTTGCCAAAATCACCGGCTCTGATAGTAAAACATACCATAGTAAGTTTACCATTATCACAATAAATAGGTTAGGTATACATTTTCTGGATTTGATTGAATTGCGAGTAAAGCAGGACTGGAGGTTGTCCGAGACGTCATAGTCAGAATTAAGAGATCGGCGATCATTTGCTTCGAGACATGTTTTTCTTGCCATAACTGGCAGACGAGCAGAGGACCCAGAAAATTGATCTCCGCCGCTAATGGATTCATTATATCTCAAACTATGCCCATAGTGAACTTGCCTTTGAGCATAGGGATTGTATAAATCCGGCTTTTTGAAATAATTTCAAAACACTAGTTTCAATAACTGTTTCCGCGTGTCGCCAGCCGTTATCGGTATGTGAACCGTATGGTAGTTATAACAAACACGGCTTACGTAACAATGTTTTGTGAACTATCGATTGGTTTGTTTGAGTACGGTTAGAATCCGATCTTCCGGTGAGAAGTAGGTACCTATCCGTACATATTACGAGTATCGTATCAACCACTAATTGGCCGGTCAAATCAAAATAGTACCTACATAGAGCTGCTCATATCCAAAACATAGAGAAACCTAGTAGGTAGTTAGTTAAATCTTGCATCACGTAAACTTTAGAATAAAAATATGTATGAGTAATGTATGTAATGTACCTACCTACGTACATGCACCTGAATATCTGAAATGACCACGTGACTGTCCGGTGTAAAAAACGTGCTTTATAATAACAAGGCTGTAATTATGAGCTCAGAACGTGAATTATGTCTGCGCCTCTGCAGGTAATACTAATTTATGTACGTGGTGCGTTTTTATTTACATTGGCGTGACAAGAGAGCCGTGAGTTTGAAAAACGCATTTATTGCTTTATAGAGGTAAAACTTTTGTATTAATATTGAATATAAAAAATATATGTATTTTGTACCAATATTTTGACAGGTTTTTTCGAGTTTTGTCACCGATGCATGTTGGTCGCAAAGTCGCTCGTGTTGTGAATGTACAGTACCTATTGTACAGGCAAGTAAAACAAGATCTCATGGTTATTAACTAGGTTCTATGACATAGAGGATCGATTTATAATCTTATCACAAGTCAATTAATTTCCTATTAGAAAATATATTAGAAAAAGTAGGTAGGTAAGGTACCTATCTATACTTGTCTTGGAAAATATAGATATCGTTTCAAAGTATCCGGAAATGTGGTCTTTGATTCAATACAAGGTCTGTATATCACCCTCACTAGGTAAAACTGATCGTTTAGTTGCTAGGCGAGTCCGGTTAAACCACTTGGATTCAGCTCATTGAAAACTGCGCAGACAAGCTAACGGGTCGTTGATTTCCTCATTTAACTATGAAAAGGATTTCATCTATCAAAATTTTATTACCCAGTTTGATAACGGTGAAAAATTGGTGGTTTTTAACTATTTGGTTTATATGTCATAGGTTTTTAGGTTGATTGTGGGCAATTGGTGTCAGACTACAAAGTTTGCCATTTTATTTGAAAGCATCTGTATAACCTGAACCTTTGCAACTTCTAATCAATACGTAACTGTTGATTTAAATCTTTTTCGTAATTATTTTGCCGTTTCTCTTCCATTTGTGGGACACAACTTAGCAAAATTTCGTCTATCCATTGACGGACGTTCTACGTTTCTAACCACTTCTCGGCCACCATTCTCTGTACGCCCGATTACTAGTCTGTTTGAGTGTAATTTGTATGTCGGTAAATGGTCGTGTTCATCTAATAGGAAGTCGGTCAAGAATAGTAAATTACACATTAAAGAGTCATAATTTACTATATGAAAATACGGAAGCATACCAAGGGGACGGTGTGCCGTGTAAGCACAACTCGCGTACCATCAGCTGACAGTGACTGGGTAGCAAATGTAACAATAGAATTCAAGAAGTGGCAAGATCGAAAAATGATTAGAAAGCTTGGCGGCAGAATTGAGAAAAAGGCAATGTTGTATATTGTAACAAATTAAAAGGTTTAGTACGTTCCCCTTCATAAACACAGATTTACTTAAAATGTGTAGTTCGCAAAAAAGACGCAAATACCATGTACGTCATCAGCACAGTAGTAGCATTTTGGGTTCATTAAATGCATCTCCTTGTGAATGTAGGGTTTTATTAAATTTCACAATCGGATAACTCGGGTGATCTCTGATTTAAATTCGTGCTAGGTATCGTGATCAAGCATCATACCATTTATATCCAAAGACGATCTCATTGGCGTAATGGGTAAGACGCGGGTTCGATTCTTGATTATTAATATTTGGATGACCTGTGAATACCTATTTAGTCCGGGGCATCATTCTTATGATTCAGTACCTACTACTCAGGTGGGCTAAGAAATGCTTAAGTTTATAAGTAAAGTAATACAGTAAAACATTAGAATTTTTATAGTTCTTTTTATTCTTCAGGGATAATGGCAAGATGATATTGTGATAATGTTGTTTGTTATAAATATTTGTTTCCTGTCTTACTTGATGACCATCAAAATGTTCTGTAGGTGTAGACAGATGTGCGAAGTTTAGTATAATTTGCTACAATCTGTTATAATTCACGTATTACGGTGAGATTTGAAGGTATCAAGTGTTAAAAATATTTGAAAACTTTTCTAGACGGAACACCCGATTATAAGCGTCTCTTTTCTTCCAACTGTCTTTTAGATTCCGGTAATAATAATAATGCCATAAGATTAAAACGTCTTAGAGGTCGCGTCACCTTCATTGGCTCAAGAACAATAGTCTTGGGAAACAAAATGTAGAGCTGATACCTAAGTAGGTAAGTAACTATCTTGAGTCATCTTGGAGTCGTTGTACTGAGATTGATAAGACTGCTTACTTTGCGGAAATTGTTTAATTCAGATAGGTATTTATTATTTATTTTAAAATTTCACACAAATAGGTAGTGCTAGGAAGACTTAATGCTAAGAGCATTGTCTGCCAGTCTTCCTGATTTAATATTCATAAAAGTAGTACCCGGAAAGTAGTTGCTAAAAGCCGGACACTCGTGCGAAAAATGACAACCTTACATCGCTACAACCCTAGTCGCAAGAGAAACTCATTATTATGAGCACCATGAATAAGTAGGTAGGTCTAAAAGTACTTACCTACATTTCATAACATTCAAAGTCATTAATTAGACCCAATCAGGTAGGTACATTGTTTTGACGAAATAATAAACCATGTTGCTTGCTATTATGGTAGGTACGCTATCCTAAACTAAAATGGTCTATCGAGCCGGGATTAGCAATTTCCTTGTGTACAAAAAGATTTTTCTCTATCTATCAGCACTAATCAGCAGCCTTATCGCCAAGTCAAAGTGAAATGGTAATGGATCTTAGCCCTCTGAAGTTTGGTGCAAACAATCGATTGCGCATGAATCCAAAAATGGGTTCTGCGCAGATACTTCAGAGGTACAAAGACCATTGTGCTTGTGACTACTATACGTACAGCAGGTACCGTTACTTGTTTACAAACCCTTTACTTTTATTAGATTCTATGGCATTGAAATCAATTTGGTGTTTTTATTGCGTCTCGCCAAGTTCAAGGCTAATCATTTTACTCTAAGTTCGGATGGACGGATCATGTAGAAGTTCAATAATCTAACCAAAAGGATATTCCTGTTTTCGATTTGGACGTGGGTTTTTGTAATTTTTTAAATTATATGCATTGGGTTTGGGTCCTTCCTTTCGGCCAATGGTCCACTAAAGTAGGTAGGTATGGAAAAAATAATGTTACCAGTAACGTGGAAATAACATTTTCTTTTTCTTTAAAAATACTTTAATCAAAAAGAAAATTATGACTTATACAGTACCTAACCTACCTACCTACTTGTTTAAAATGAAATTTTGAAAATTATACAACGTATTAAAAAATTTAATAGTACCTGACCTACCTATCATGTCTATGTATGTATTAATGTTAATTGCTTACACTTTACTGCTTACCTACTCCGTACGCACTGTAACGCTTCAGTGTGCATGTGACTTTTTAAGCCCACGCAGAAGTGACTCTTCATTCTAATCAAATGACGTGATATTTTTAGCGTCTTTAGTTTTCAAGGGAAAATTCACCATTTTGTCTTCAAAACAAATTACTTGACGTATGACTCGACTTCGCTATACTTATTTCAAATAATCCACTTGACACTGGCAAAATAGTCTGTCGAAATGACGGACAGAGGCCATATAGAAGAGAAGAAGAAGAAGAGCATAGGTGGTATTTTTCAAAACACAGACATAGCCTTTTGTAAAATTAGCAATGATCCGCGAAATATAGTTTGTTTCGCGCTAATTATTACAATGAAGTATAAAAACGCTAAAATAGTACCTAGATTTCGTTGATACTCGCTACCTCCTACTAACTTTTTTTATCTGGGGAAAATCACGGATTTTTCTAGATAATTTTATAAATTTACTGCAAAATGTAGGCATGGTAATGTCAGGATGTGCCTTTGAATCCTCCTTACAATATCCTAGTCGTAATAAGCACACATAGAATTTATAATATTCAAAAGTACAGTCAGCTCCGCAAATAACTATTCCCGTATATTTTGGGTTGCCATTTGAACACAAAAAATATGTTTTCATAAATTAACTTACCCACCATAATTTGTCATGCTATCTAATAAATTATTCAGATTTATTATGTTGCATTGTTGGTCTAATCATACCACATATCATTACAAATAATGGTAATACCGATTTTAGGTCAATGCGATGGAATGCGTAATATCTATGATATAATTGTATGTAAGTAATTTGATTAGGATAATAAAACAATATGCATTGGTGATACTTGGTGCTTAAAAAAAATGTAATTCAGCTATATCTGAGATAAATGAAAACATGATTAATTTATTATTATGATAAATACTAAATATATTATAGAGTTATTAATACTAGTCATGCCAGTGTAAATTACGCAACAAAACAACATAACTATATCTAAATGATTTATAGAAAAATGGCGCAATTTTGTCTCTGTTTACTCATCGTAAAAATTGTTTGTCATAATAAAATTATTTACCTACAGGTACCTACATTCATTTCTCACATTAGCACAGAAAAATCAACACGAGCTGAAACTGCAACACTCAGTTAAACTATAAAATAAAGTAAACTTATAATGTTAACTATTAACAAATACTTAGGTAACTGTTTTCTCAACACTATAGTTACACAAAGTTTAGTCACTAAGTTCGTCACTTGTTTTTCAAAACATGAAAAAAGTAATACAGGTTTTAAAATTATTGGATGTAACATTATGAGTAAATAAATAGTGTACTCGTACATACAATAAGGTTAATAGCTACTACTCTCTAAAATAATCATCAATCTTAGTTAAGTAAACAAATTATAAACAAGTTCATTGTTTTGTTTCTTTATGCAGTTATCAAAAATAATCGTACGTACGTACCTACTCAATATATAAAGAAAATAATCACAAGGTCATAACGCGAGAGATTTATGTTTTCATATGGAAATTCTATATGTAAACCAAATATTCATGGTCAAAACCTATTCTGCATCTTGATTTAGAATTTACATAATAATTAAATACACTTTTCTAATAGTTTTACTAATTTATATTTTAACATATTATTATGTAACTGTCTACTTTTGGCAGCTATTCCTTTGTGAATTTTGGACAAAAGTGGTTAGAAATCTTAAATAAAAAGACTTTAAAAACACATTTGTTGTTGGTGTCTTGTCTTCTTGTCACACAATGGTTATGTCTCTTTCTGTTATTATTAAATTAATACTTAAATATTTTTTAATAAAAAAAATATCACTAGCGTTCGCGTTCCGTTACATTGCGATAATAATATTAAATTATTCTTCATTGGCCACACTTCTATAGCAATTTAATCATGAATTTTCCCATAGATCTGATAAATCGATATAACAAAACAACACGTGATTCACAGTGTATCATTTTACAGCTGGGTTACTTCATGTGATGATATTTCTGATAAGTACCTTACCTACCGACTTAAAAATGCCGTCTTATTGACGTAAATAATACAAACATTTTTAAGTGTATCTTGTACTTATTGTATTGTTATATTTGATTGAATTCGCTGTTTATATTTATTACGGACACTGACAGACAATTTGTTAAATATAAATAATGTAATTATGATGCAGATAAATACCTATTAAAAAAACTGGACTAACAGTCAATGAGTTGAAATGTTCAAATGATTTTATTTTTCTGGTTGATGACGTTCACTAACAGGTTATGCGAAGCCAATAACACTAAACAGATCATAACTTTCTAGCTTCATAAAGATCAAAAACGTGAAAAATAATTATAAGTGCGTATTATACGACGCATAGAGTCGGGTTTTATAACAGCGTTATGCTGCTCTTATTACTGTTGGAAAAGCTAAAAGACAAAATAAAAGTTTTTGTAATATGTTTTTGCGGTTTAGATCGGATGGAATCATCAATAAGGAAAATATTTTAGCTCTTCCTTAGAAGTGCTTATCACGGTGTTATATCATTGGATCTACTGTGGTTGATTAAATAAACAGTTTCTTTCGATAACCACCTACTAGGCTAAAAAGTTGGAAATCCCCAAATTACTGGTAAGTGTATTGATAGTGCACTGACGATAGTTACCAGCTACCCACTTGACTGAAAGATTTGTAAGAATATTATTCTTGGTAGTGTTACTTTAAGTGGTTACAAGTCTCATGCTTTAGGTATTATAATTTATTCGTCATTAAGTGTTTATTTATTTAATAGTTTGCGGATGCTCGTTCAAATCGATGGTAAAACGTGAGATCAAGTATTAACTTGATCTCACGTTTTACCATACTATTTAACATTAGTTAAATAGTATCAAGACATGTTTGTAGATACTAATTACTTACTATGTAGAATCAACCACAAAACGTTAATTAACGTATAGAATCTCACAATCTGTTTTTCTTTGTGGCTCTGTGTGTCTGTTGTGGTGGTGACTAACTTGGCCATCGATTAATAAGAAAATTGTGATCACTCTTACTCTTCAGAATTCTAGACCAACTTTTTTTATTGAGTTCTGTCCACTGTGACGAATTGTTCCATAGTTACAAACAAATCCTTATCGATATAACTTTTTTACTTACCCAATTATTACAATCGCACAAGTCATAATCATAACTTTTAATGAAATTGTCGTTTCTGTGCGCACCTTTGCTCAAAATAGAAACCTAATATTAAAATTATTTTTTACTGTTTTGTGAGTGAATTTATTTAAAAAAAAAAGTTTTTTCTCTAACATGGATTTAGTTATAAATAATCTGTATGGATCTATGCTTATTATCAATCTGTTTGATCTTCTTTATATTCAAGCAATTTAATTTTGTGATGTTTTTTCCATTAATTTGTACCTTCAATATTATATTCTAGAGAGATATTTTAGATGTCTTATCAAATATTTTATTGCCAAAATTGTGTGAACTTAAATAAACTTAACAAAAGGTTTCTTGTATCATATACTGAGGTTTCACTTTAGTTAGAAGCAATTAAGTTAAGTATGTACATTTTTTTTTCAATGTCACCTAGCCTTTCTAAAAAGTATCCCTAAAATATATAAGAGTTATTTGATTTATAAACAAAGGTTCACATTGGACCAGTAACTTTTTCAACTTTCGTGTTTGCAAAATTCTGAGAGGTGATGAAAACGAATGGATAGACACCAGAGTGATTTATAATATTCTAAGTTTTTCTGCTAGTTGACTGAAACACATTCAACTCGAAAAATGAACATGAATTTCATAAGAAATTTGTGTTTATTTACCTACTCACAAACTGCGAGAAGATTGTTAAAATTAAAATTTATAACTTATTGTTCGTAAAGTTGCTATAAATCTAGAGGTTTTTGGTGTCTACTCACCTTAACAGTTCCTGGTATTTAGGTATAATGTGTCGGTAACATGCATATAACATGAAAAATATTGGTAAACGTGCAAGCGATTGTTTAATACGAATATTACCAAACATACTACATTATTGTTTACATTACAAAACGTGTTTTTATAAATATGAGTTATCACTTACATATAATTTACTGCATTTGACGGCGTTAATGCTCGGCTGTATGCATCGCGACCTGAATTCCTTGACCTTCCAGATCCAGAATGCGCGCTGGCGTTCACACACTTCCGCGAACCATCGATTGAAAATAATCACTATCGAACTCGATACGTACACTATATCGACGAGGAAAGCGTTTTGTAAACACTCTTCGTTTTTCAAAACTTGAGTCGTGTTGGCGCGAATCAGATTCGTTATCGGCGAAACTCTTTTAATTTAAATTTTATAATAGTTCGTTCGTTAACCTGTGGCGACCGGCGTGCGTGCAACCTCGGCCGTGCAATCGCTCGCAATAAACGAGTCTGTTAATCCTTCGAACTGAGGTGGAAGAAAAAGCAGCCGGAATCCTCTTCGACCTGTACCTAACACGCGATATCATCGATGTAGGTATTATAGGTAGACGCAACATCACGGATCTTAGGATACAATAGTATTTTGTCGATTCATTAGTCACCACCAATGTATTGTTTCTTATAAACGGCTGACAGATGTACTACCTACCAAACGTTACCAATCAAAAATTCGAAATATCAAAGATAAGTACCTATGAGTAATAAAATGAGTAGTTCGCCCCGAACTAAGATCCCGTGATGTTCTCAAAAAAGAAAAGAAAAACCAAAGATTTTCTTATAAATGAGGTACATAATTGAACGTTATACCTACTAGAGCAACTTTACAATTTTTACTAAGTATACTTACTCACGAGGGGGGGAGACCTTTGCCCAGCAGTGGGACAGTATTGGTTAATTAAAAAAAATACTCAAAATTTATTTAACCTAGAAAAAAAAACTTTTTTAGAATGTCCAAATGAAGCCCTGTCATACTAATATGACACCACATCACAATAGGCAATTAAAATTTTAGTAATTACTATTATACAAAAGTATTCAATGAATGAATCAAGTGCTGATAAATGCAAAAACTGCCATATAAATAATGTATTTTGTTTGTAAACATTAAGGTCAAAACAAGAGTAGGTACAATTTGGATTTTGTTATTGACGACTTACCCGTCCTCGTAAGATGAAATATGTTTAAAAAAAAGTTCAACACATTCCGGACATCGTATCCGGATATGGAAACGGACTAGACCTACCCGTAAAGTCGTATTACGGGTGCCGCGTGCCAGCTTTTGCAGCGCTGACTGTACTAAACGGTCGAAACTTATTATAATTTTCTGTGGGCGCAAGCGTACCTATCTACGAAAAAGAACCTCCTAGGAACAAAAAGTGTAGGTACCAACGTTCTTATAGTTATTATTACGTTTGATTTTTCTGCGAACTAGGCACCTACCTAATGCAATAATAGCATTTTGGAACGGTGGTTTTCAATAAGACATTTTGGGTATTTTGATGAGATTATCTAATAAAGAGATCGGCAAAAAATTCTTGACACAAAAACGTGTCTACTTAATTAACCACAGTAATGTACTAGTTGCTAATTGTTTATTGTTTGTCGTGTTTTTAGGGTTCCGGACCTCTGAGACTGAATTCATTATTATAAATTCAGAAAACCCGAAATTTAGATAGATAGATAGCTCTTTATTTGTCCCCACCAGGTATGTAGTACATGGGGGCAAATTTCATGCAATCCCACAGATTTTTTCAGATAAATCCTGTTAGAACGAAGCTCTAGGTACCACTACCTACCTATTCCGGATATATTTTTTTTTATTAGAAGCTAGATAATTATATGTACTTATTATATTATCTGTGATTATATTAAGCCCTATGATTAAAAAGTGTTATAAAACTTGTGTTTCTTGTTTAGATGATTTTGTTCAAGCTGTTTACTGTAATATTATTATAAGGAATATAATTTTAAGGCCCCTCCATACCACTTAATATGTCAAGTGCGTCAAATATTTGCACGCTTAGGTAAATTCTTGAAGGTACAACGCCCAATACTTGTCTTATCTATTTCATCGAATAATAATTAAATAATGCTGGACATTCCACACAGCGCCATCTAGGCGTAAACATAAAACAAATCTGTGATGCTCAATGTTTCAATGTTTGATCCATGTCAGAACTATACCTACACCAAAGCTGTGTGGCTACCATGGCCAATATAGTAAAGTTAGGCTTATGTTTGCTTAAACTTTTATGTTCTTCGTTTCAGGGTCATGGATATCGATTACATCAGCAGATTCTTTCAAAACGATGCAGGCATTCCTATAAAAAGTCCTGACAAAATTCCTACATCACAGAATTCTGAATCTTCAGACTCAATGGATGAAGAAATGATCAGCTTATCACAGCTAACTATCGAAGAACATGAACTATTAAATATACAACCCTTCTTTAACATAACGCCTAGAGAAATGCCGATATCACCTCACTGCGTCGTAGAAGAGGATTTTCGCGAAAATCCCTGGGCAATGTTAATAGCAACCATTTTCCTGACAAAAACTCACGGAAAAACCGCCAGGCGCCATATGAAAGACTTTTTTCAGTCATATCCTACTCCGTATGACGTTTTAAAAGAGAATCCGAAGAATTTAGAAAGGTTTTTTGATAATTTGGGACTTAGAAAACGAGGGAATATTATATGGAAGCTCAGTTATCAGTTTGTTTCGTCCAAATGGCGTCGGGCTAGTGATTTGTGTGGCATAGGGAAGTACGGCGAAGACGCTTACAGGATATTCTGCCTCGGCCACACAGATGTGGACCCTGGCGATAGATATTTAAAGCTTTATTTAGACTGGTTAGTGGGTCATACGGACTTTTTAGAAGATCATGGAATTGTTGACAGTGAATGTGTCATAGAGGAGCCAATTTTAAAATATTATAAGATTACGCTGAGAGATTAGAATGATAAATGATATATATCTGCATCATACCTAAATTGATCCACGCAGTCATAGACCTCGTTATGTTCTTTATTTTTGAAAACACTAACATATTGTTTAGTTAAAAAAAACCTTGTGATTGTATTAATTTGTTAGTATACCTAATTCTTAGATATAATTAGGGCCATAAGTGAGATGTTTGTCTGAGTCAGTACATAATGCAAGTTTTTAGATATTAGATTGTGATAGTTTTTTTCTTAACAATAGGCTAACTGTGATATTTATAAAAGCTCGCAGTCATAGACCTCGTTATTTTCTCGTTGTAATCATGTTCAATGTGCATTTTTTTTAAATATTACATAATATTTAAGATTTATTGACTGTGGACAAGCTGTTCTGACCGGGACTGTTCTTTTGAGATTTCGATTTTTTTATTCTACAGATTTAGTAGATTTAAAAGGAGTGAGCAGGTTAGGTCTAGGTCTACCTGGGTAAGTAGATATCAAAATAAAATAAGGGAAATACTATCATCATAATGTGGTTTAGTTTTTTATTATACCCAAACTATCGTTCATTCAAATAATTTATAAGTTTAAAAAACTAGAAAACCGACTTCAATTCGACTACCGGCTTCATCATTATCATCATCATGATGATGATGATGATGATAGCAGTTCATTGGGAATGTTCTAGTGACCATAAACAACACCACTAAAAAGTCACAGGAAAGCAAAATACGCAATTTCGTGCAAGTGGATGGCATATTTTTTTCCAGTTATTTCCATTTAAACCGAACTACTAAACCGATTTTGCTGAAAATTTAATGGGACCAACCTGGAAGTACTTACATCCTTTCAGTTAAAAAAGATTTTTGAAATCGGTTCATAAATGACGGAGTTCTGAGGTAACAAACATTAAAAAAAATACAACATCCTCCTTTTTTGAAGCAGGTTAAAAAATCAGAAAAGCAAAATAGGTACCTACCTACGCAAATTCGTGCACGCGGATGGCATTTTTTTACATAATAATATGCAAAAATAATGAACCAATTTTGATGAAAATTGAATGGGGGCAACTTAGAAGTACCTACAGTAGGTACATTACATCCTTTCAGATAAAAAAAGTTTTTTTAAATCTGTCCATAAATGACGGAGTTCTAATCTGAGGTGGTAACACACATTAAAAAAAACCTACAACCGAATTGAGAATCTTCTCCTTTTTTGAAGTTGGTTATAAAGTACTTGTGCCATGCCGGGTGCAAGATTGGTTTAGCGCGAAATTCAAAAAATGTAACTTGAACGAATGAAATGAATGAAAAGTCTTGTTCAAACTTACAAAAAAAAATTACTCACTTTACAAACTATTATAAAAAAATATACCTAAATAGAAATTAAGAATTATAAATGTGCAATGGGCGGTCTTAAGGCTAAAAGAGCGATTCCTTGTAATCAGAAACTTGTTTATCATCAAGAAATATTGTAAGTAGAGCGTTTTGCAGTACGAATTTAGTGTAGGTACTGTACACTACGTACAGGGGAGAGCTAAGTATGCAGTATTCTGAGGTGCCTGCGATAAGTTTTTACTTTTAGACGAGATAGATTGAAAAAAATGCGCGATTTATCGAAGAATATGCGTGATCGACACTACTTTGCCAATAAAATTTTCTTACTATTTACAAACAAGATGAGAGAAGAGAACATAGAGGAATACTATAGGGGAAGAGAGAAAGAAACAAAATGCCTAGCCCAGCTATGTTGGCGAGGCCAGGAACAGTATGTGTAGCATTAAATTAGTATAATTTCATGTAGTTTTAAATTTAAACTGAGAGAAAAAGAGAAGTATTCTATGTTACGCCTGCATCTTCCAGTAAATAAAACCTCCGAGAGAGTCCCTAAAATATGAGATACTTTTTAGATTATCCCGCTTTTTATGATCTGTTGCTAGGCCAATGAGACATTAACCGTAGTACCAACCTTGGAAAAAATATCAGAGTGATTTGTCGTGTCGCTGCGTCGCGCAGTTGGCAGCAGTGTCGTCTGTTGCAAATGGTGGATTGCGTTTCTTTTTCGCGAGCTCCGTGTAAAATATTTACGTAAAATAGTGATATTTTCCCTGTGCAGTGTTTCTGACGATCGTAAATATGTCGGAAACACTGCCGAATACTAAGAAACAAGTTCCGAGGCAGTTGGTAAGAGTTTATTGTTAGATTTTTACGTATTTAGTCCCGGGTGACGCCATGGTGGCTTTATCTGGGATCACGTAAACATGAAAATGGTGCATCGTTGCATCGTGTATTGATTTGTAAAGTTACAGGATATCCTAAATGTATTATTTTGAACCCTCTTGTTATTCTGTGTGTAGGGTCACCGGACTTTTTTTTTATGATCACGCTGCGACCGAGTTTTATAGCGCGGTGGTCGTATCATCATCGTATGCACACTCGCGCATGCGAGAAGGTGTCAAAATCTATATTAGTTGTTAAGATCGCTGTATTGCGATATAGCGGACGATGATAATGTAATAACGAGCGAGGAGAGTTTCGTCGCGCGCAGCTGCAGAGCGACACGTACTCATGGCACGAGGCATAGCAGGCATCTGGTGGACTCGTCCGTAGTTTTCGTAGAGGCGTTTCCCTCCCGCGGACTTGCGGACAGGTCTGGGGCATGCGCACGGTGCGACCGCTGCCGCCGCTGCCGCTGCTACCACACGTCGAGACGAGCGATACTCGCGCCCGAGTCGGCTCAGCGATCGCCCGCGCCGGCTCTACGTTAATTCTCGGCTCCGCTAATCTATTTGTCGAACAATTACTCGTCGGCAAGCTGCGGTCGCCTCGCCTTATATTAACTTTACATAGCGCTGCTCGTTTCGCGAAGCGATACCTCTTTGTCCTTCTGTGCCAGCCGTGCTAGCACATAGCCCTTGGACATGTTTAAAGTTTTTTTTTGTCCCTCTTACCACGTTCCATAATTTGTACTCGTGTTACAATGGCCTTGGTTTGTAAAAAGTAACCTAGGGACGAGTAATGTTTTAAACTTTTTCCTGGCACATCTGTCAGTGTTCATTTTGGCTGAGGAGCTGCTGAAAAAACTACCTCTATCATTTGACAGTGTTGAAAGTGAAAGTCTTTTGAGGTGGTTGTGTCACCATTACTATTTAGACGATATAAAACTCAGCTTGGTAGATATTAATACAATATTCCCGAACTGAACTTGAAAATTATGTAAAATTCAAAAGAATAATTGTTGAACTGATCCGAGCTCAATTTCAAAATGAAGAGGCGAATGGTATGTTTCACTCTTGTTTTCGGTTATAGTAAAAAATATACTAGCATAAAATCTCTAACTTCACTATATATTCTTAGCGTGAACGCAAACAACGCAAGCTCTACTCTGATGAGTGGGCCCTCGGGGACGATGAGGCTGAAGGAGGAAGAGGGTTTTCCCTCGCTGACAAGCTGGAGAGTCCTCGCTTTGAGTTCCCCAACTCTGTGCATGAAATGCATGGCTCTGACCTGACCATCAACTATCTGCAAAAACATGGATTCACCACTCCGTTGCTGTTCAAGGAGAAGCTTGGACTGGGCCTCAGGTATGTGATCTGATCATCCATTTCATAATAATAAATATTCTTGCAAAAGCCACCAGCACCAGCACAGAGTTTCATTTTGTACCCATCTATAAATTTTCTAGAAAATTATATTAAAACATTAAAACTAAGGTAAGATTGCTGTCTTTAAAATTCGCCTGTCACTTAAAGGTGGTGCAGTAACTAGTTGATATTATGCTTGTAATTGTATTTTTATGTAGTTTTTATTAATAGCTGAATAATGATGATACAAATCATTATTTGGAATTCCATGTGGAATAAAATAGTAGTAGAGCTTCTTGTGAGAGAGCTTGTCCGGGGAAGTACTACCACCGTACCTATTTCTGCCGCCAAACAGTGATGCTCGCCGTGTTTTGGTTTGACAGTAAGGCAATGTATTGTTATAGGCAGAGGTTACCACTTAACATCAGGTGGGCCATCGACTTGTCCCATCATACTTAATGGTATAAAAAAAAATATTTTTTACGCTATTATAAGTAATAGAATGTTTCACCACTGAGCTTGCAAAATGTATACACGTGTCAAATGTTGTTAGGACGAACCCCCCAATAGCAAAGTAGTTGTAAAAGTGATTTTAATCATGTTGCGAGAAAAACAGATTGTACTTACGTACCTATCTGTAGGAAATCTTTCAATCTAATAACTCCTACACATTTTCGTGTAAAGAGCGAGGGTGGCGCATTCCGCCCACTTGCATAGGTCACTCGAATCGATACTACTCCTCCCTGAACTACCTACCTTAGTTAACTTACTAATGAAATCATTGCGTGATTGAACTGCGAGTGGAACAGCATTAGGCGAGAATAGATCACTTCAACCACCCATTTCTCCCGGTCCTCCCACGAAGAGGTACAGTTTAGTAGGTTAATACTAGATTATAAGGCTGTCTTTAAATGAACCGGTTTACCGGAGCCGCACTGACGACGCGCGGTGCGTTTGCGGTACCGTACCGTAAATATACAGTCCGGCTGTTTTCAGATAAATGAATACCTGAATTTAGGTTGCCATTTTTAATTGGCGACCGAAACAGAAAAAGGTATTATAATGACGGCGTTGTGTGTTTGTGTGTATGGCCCCTTAGCTGCGAAAGTAAGGCTCAGATTTTACTGCGGTTTATATAATGTTTGTAAGAAAGCAAGTTAATCTGGGATGGTTTTTAGACTTGTTAGGTGAAAATTGATGAAGCCGTTCTCAAGTTATGAATGATCAGCTCTGAAAAACAGTTTTGAGGCATTTCAGGCTTTCAACATTTAGCTCATTTCATTATATTCAGATTTGATGAACTGGAGGCCCATATTCCAAGGTCTGATGAGAACCTAAAAAGATTTTCATGGTCGAGGGTTTTTAAATCTTAGTAAAATTTTGTGTTTTTCGTAATAGGCACTTTCTTGCAGGAAAATAAAACTCTGACTCACATGTTTTGTTAGATAAATCTTTATCTTACCCAAAACCTTACCTACCTACCATTGTAATTAACCTACTGCATCTATTCTGTACCACTTAGTTAATGTTTTCCGGCGAACTAAAAATTTAATACCAAAAAATCTGTTCTACAGGAGAACTCTTTTCTATTTTAGAATAAAACTAAGAATTTAGTGTAAGTTCACATGAACGCAAAGCACCGCGCGGCGGCGACGCGACACGCGGTAGAAGCGTTCGATTCTCATAACGCAAGTAATTAAATTAAAAATTAAAAAAAAAACCCCCGAATCTTGGACCGATTTTCATCAAACATAGCTAACATAGCTAAGAACACTCCCGACTAATTCACCTTTCAAACAAAAAAAACTAAATCAAAATCGGTTCATCCGTTCGGGAGCTACATTGCTTCAGACACACAAACACACACACACCCACACAGACACAGCCACGTCAAACTTATAACACCCCGTCGTTTTGCGTCGGGGGTTAAAAAGACGTGCGCGCGGCACAGTCTGGCTTCAACATTGATTGATCACAATATTTCTCCGATACAGGTTTGTAGCACATGAACCGCGCGATATGAACTTGGCCACACTGTTTAGTTTGATCTTGTAACGTGCGGTTAGTAAGTAGTACCGCGCAGTGCCGCGCCGTCGTATGAACTTACCCTTATGCTCTGATAAATTCTTCATCTACGAAGCAAAACGATTGAATTGAACTTTGCAGTGCAGCTTTCAATTACTCCAAAGGAATCTTCGAAATATAGATTTTCTCATTCTCGTTTCGCGTTCGTCGTAAAATAGTAAGTTTCAATAAAAACTATTCTGCGAGCTTCATTATGAAGAATAAAGGTTTTATACAACTTGACTGGTATATTGTTTGATGGTTTTAAATGTTTAATTTCGTACATTGTTTCGCTCTTTGTTTGAGTTTACTGCGCCTAAGTAAATGATAGAATAAGATGGATTTGAGGACTTCCTTCATCATCATAAGAGCACCAAGCGGTATAACTAGATTAAACATCCATAAAATCAACGTTCATAAAATCAAATTAGATGCAACAAACATCCGAAAATGCAGACTTGGCCATAAAATTAACTTTCATACGATTGCGCAAGTACTGAGGGGCGAGTACGAGTTTACAGTGTGCAATACGTCTGACGTCCAGCACACCGGTGTGCGCTGCTTGGTATGGAAACACTGAGCTGATTTTTTGAGAAGCTTGGTCTCGTCAAGCTTCCCTCAGTGTTTCCATACCAAGCAGCGCACACCGGTGTGCTGGACGTTAGACGTATTGCACACTGTAAACTCGTACTCGTCCCTCTGTTGTGCGGAAAAATTAGCCTACCTCCAATTCGACCAAAAATGGGTTCTGCGTAGATACTTCAGAGAGACAAAGATCGGTTACGACTATTTCTTAACATATAAATTAAAAGCTAAAAAAACTATTAAACAAGCCTATAAAAGACTTAAACGTAACCAAAACAATAGGCCTTCTCAGAAACCTTTGAGGAGGGTGACAAAAATTATTGTGATGGTAAGTTTTCCAACGAACATGTGAAAATAGTGTAAAAGCTAAGAACGCGACGAGGTCGTGACTGATACCGCAGAATAATAATCAGCTTATCAATAACACATATGGGACATTCTACTAGTTAATGTGACCTAAATATTGGCCCGCGGGGACTGGTAAATTGATATTGGGTCGTGTAATAGCCTGCTTTCGTGTTGGTTCAACAATAAGCTTTAAAAGTTTTTTTATTTAATTTCGAAAATGAAAATGAAAAAAAATATTTTGGCACAAAAAAAGTTAGAGAATACATACACAAAGAAAAAAAGGGCAAAGGTCTCCCACAAATATTCCCTCATTAATTACAAAGTTAAAATGGCAATGGTTGCTATTATGCCTAGCTCGTAAAACAAGTTTACTCCATCTAAACATGTCCCAGGCACTACAGGGTTCCGTGCGATAAACGCAAGGGTGAAAAGTGGCCCCAGTCGTTGCATAATCATCTAAAATACACAGATGTAAAGCCCTGTTATTTAAACAAAAACGGAGGAATAAAAGTTATCGAATATCGACGACTCGATAGGTAGAATCAGCTCCGGTTCAAAATAATATGTCCTAAAAATTCAGGTCTATAAATAAATAAATTGATCTTTGCGAACCAAATGTTTCTCTTCAGAAAAGTAGAAATTGTCTATCGATTTATCGATGGAATAAATCGATAGACAATTTCTATCAACAATGACAATTCAATGTTTACAGATCTTGAATTGATACAAAGTATCTGCCAAAGATACAAACGAGAGCTTTTAGCGTAGTATAGCTTACAAGCATAGTATATTAGAAAAATAATAATATTTCTACGTCGTAAGAAACATGACCTTTTACAGAATGCAACCGCGCCTTGAAAGCTTTTCATGACTCCATATTGACATGCGTTATGCATGTATGACGCTTACGTAACTACCTAACAGTCAGGCTTATCGTATCCACAAGTCGACAAGACAATCCTACCTAATATTCATAAATCGATATCCTCATGAATAAATCTAGTTAATTTCATTATCAGTAGCTCAAGTCTCGATATCATTACTAAGCTTTCCCGCCTTTACAGGGTTCCAACAAG
Source organism: Gandaritis pyraliata (assembly GCA_947859175.1). Lineage (NCBI taxonomy): Eukaryota > Metazoa > Arthropoda > Insecta > Lepidoptera > Geometridae > Gandaritis > Gandaritis pyraliata. Next base: position 4,853,732 of record OX401871.1, on the reverse strand, counting down.
CAACTTTACTGTAAACGACGTGCGCATGTGCGTCGGCTCTCGCCGGCTTCTCGATGTTATGGACGTGAATACGCAGAAGAATATTGAAATGTCAATGAAGGTAAGACACGTCCGTCCCCAGCGAGGCGCTTTCGCGGAATGCTCAAACTGTACAATGCTGTCTGCGCGCGCATCGCTCCTGATGCCGTAATAGATGCTAACACCGAGAAATCTAGGTTTGTTTTTGTTTGTGCCGGCACCAAACCACCCTTCTCGGCAGCGGAAGCTTTTAGAGTTTTGCGCATGCGTGGTGCGTATCTGAACTGAAACATCGAGAAAATTGCTCTGTTTCGAGACATGACCTCTCTCCGTACATCGCCGCAGCATACTGTCGAGTACCGGCAAAAGTTCATGGTTGGGTAGCAATACCACTGCGCATGTGCGAATCGCTTGCGTGTTTCAATTCGTACCTTGGTTTGGTTTTTACAACGCAAAGCGACCACCTCATTTGAAGCATCCTTTCCGACTGAGGCAGAAAAGAAACTAGAAGATACAATGAACGGCGCATGCTCGAAAGAAACTCCACTTCGAGGCGAGATTCCTTTGAGACGACAATACGTCTTTATTCCTCTAGAGTGTGATGCGAAGTGCTCCATCTAACATTATTTCTTGCTGTTACCGCCGGATGTGGCTGTTCGTTAAGTTTACATCACTTCCGGGTCTGATAAGGGCGCTTTTGCAGATTGTGGTTTGATATTATATTATGAAGCCGTATAGGAAAAAGTAGGTGTTTCATAAACTAATATGACATTTCATATAGCATACACTAATGTTTATAAAAACATCCGTATTCAATTTGACTCTTATTGCTCTCTACATTAGGTACTGTGACATAATTTTTCATTACTATCACTTTCTATCAAACCCCTGATAAAGGATGATGTCTTGATAATAAGTTTTAAATAGGACCAGGGGGGGTGATTCTAGACCGATAGATATTTTATCACGATAGATAAATATCCCTCAAAATGTCAAATTTCAATAGATATAAAAATTTGCAATAGATATCGTATTCTGGACATATCACTGTAGATGTATATCGACCGTTAACCGATAGACATGTATCGACTGGTCGGCAGCAGTAGATATTGAGATCTCTACTAGACATTTCAGTATCTACCTAGTGTCAAATAGAAATCTACTTTCGGTAAAAATCCAAACGGACGAACTTATCATAGAATATGTGGCGAAATCAACTTGTGGAGGCTGAAATTGACTCTTGTTTGTATCCTAGAGCCTAGGCGATGCGCCCGCTGAAATTTTACCTACTACCTACCTAGGTCACCCCCACAAGCCTGCGCAGCCCCTAGAAAACTTGTGTTCTTCAATGTTACTCTGACTACCTACCTTTGCTACAAATCTAAGCCTGCCTAAATGATCAGTGGATGCGGGAATAAAACTACAAGCTAGGTAGCCTACCTACTCACTTTTAAATTAATTAAAACGACATAAGTATACATAATATTTCTTTATTTTCATATAGTCCAAAATGTAAGTAGGTATGTTTATCAAACACTATCAAATCACTGTCTCCAAAACCGTTGTTTCTTATGTATTGCTCTTCATGGATGATTCTTGCCACGTTTTCTAATACCAAGCATGGGGAATTTTCCCCTATGTGATGCATCCACAGGAGGACTCATCCAACAATGCACGAAAATCACATTTGCACTAAACTTTTTTCTCTCGTAATGTGCCTTCAAATAGTTTATATGAGCGGAGTTTTTCGAGCTGCAACGATTTTTTGGTAATTATCTAAGTATTTTAATAGTAAACAATAAAAATCAAAAGGAAATTGAAATGAAAATTTTTGTTTTGTTTGGAAAAATTTCTCTGATTGCCGCTTCTTCTTTTTTTTTTTTGCCCCCCTTGTGCAGGCAGACGGTCAAGATAACATTCCATTTCTTGTGAAAAATGTGAGACGAAATTACTATTAAATGAGTATTTGTACAAAAATACCTATTTTAAAACAACAATGAGATTTACTATTAAAACATTTACTAGAAAATATAACTTTTATTACGACCAAACAAAGTTATTCGGTTAAATACTAAATGTATATAATAACTGAACGCATTTCGGTGGAAACAAAATCTAGATAGTCTGTGGAAACCGGTGTAAGTGTAAATGAACTATTTGAATAAACCTCCTTTGTGATATATCTACTAAAGCAAAAGTCTATTGCCGGCTAGAATACGTATTTTAGCGTGGAGTAGAGATATTTGTAGAGATTTCAAGTGATATGATATAATTGCCTATAGATATAAAATCTCTATATCTATCACCAATATCTATCGGTCTAGAATCACCCCCCAGGGGGGTGATTCTAGACCGATAGATATTTTATCACGATAGATAAATATCCCTCAAAGTGTCAAATTTCAATAGATATAAAAATTTGCAATAGATATCGTATTCTGGACATATCACTGTAGATATATATCGACCGTTAACCGATAGACATGTATCGACTGGTCGGCAGCAGTAGATATTGAGATCTCTACTAGACATTTCAGTATCTACCTAGTGTCAAATAGAAATCTACTTTCGGTAAAAATCCAAACGGACGAACTTATCATAGAATATATTATTATAGCGAAATCAACTTGTGGAGGCTGAAATTGACTCTTGTTGTATCCTAGAGCCTAGTCGATGCGCCCGCTGCAATTTTACCTACTACCTAGGTCACCCCCACAAGCCTGCGCAGCCCCTAGAAAACTTGTGTGCTTCAATGTTACTCTGACTACCTACCTTTGCTACAAATCTAAGCCTGCCTAAATGATCAGTGGATGCGGGAATAAAACTACAAGCTAGGTAGCCTACCTACTCACTTTTAAATTAATTAAAACGACATAAGTAGACATAATATTTCTTTATTTTCATATAGTCCAAAATGTAAGTAGGTATGTTTATATCAAATCACTGTCTCCAAAACCGTTGTTTCTTATGTATTGCTCTTCATGGATGATTCTTGCCACGTTTTGTAATACCAAGCATGGGGAATTTTCCCCGATGTGATGCATCCACAGGAGGACTCATCCAACAATGCACGAAAATCACATTTGCACTAAACTTTTTTCTCTCGTAATGTGCCTTCAAATAGTTTATATGAACGGAGTTTTTCAAGCTGCAACGATTTTTTGGTAATTATCTAAGTATTTTAATAGTAAACAATAAAAGTCAAAAGGAAATTGAAATGAAAATGTTTGTTTTGTTTGGAAAAATTTCTCTGATTGCCGCTTCTTCTTTTTTTTTTTTTTACCCCCCTTGTGCAAGCTGGCAGAAGGTCAAGATAACATTCCATTTCTTGTGAAAAATGTGAGACGAAATTACTATTAAATGAGTATTTGTACAAAAATACCTATTTTAAAACAACAATGAGATTTACTATTAAAACATTTACTAGAAAATATAACTTTTATTACGACCAAACAAAGTTATTCGGTTAAATACTAAATGTATATAATAACTGAACGCATTTCGGTGGAAACAAAATCTAGATAGTCTGTGGAAACCGGTGTAAGTGTAAATGAACTATTTGAATAAACCTCCTTTGTGATATATCTACTAAAGCAAAAGTCTATTGCCGGCTAGAATACGTATTTTAGCGTGGAGTAGAGATATTTGTAGAGATTTCAAGTGATATGATATAATTGCCTATAGATATAAAATCTCTATATCTATCACCAATATCTATCGGTCTAGAATCACCCCCCAGGGGGGTGATTCTAGACCGATAGACATTTTATCACGATAGATATATCTCCCAAGAACTGTCAAAACTCCATAGTTTTTGTCTATGTTTACGTTATGTTTATGTTTTTGGTCTAGAATCATAGTTTTTATGATGGAACACGATGAAAATATTTAAAGATATTAAACGCAATAAACAAGCCTTATCAACCATTCTAGGTTATTTCTCAGGCAAGGCCAACTTTTAACTTTGTATCAGAATTTTCTGTCGGTCAATTCGGCCGTTTACATAAAATACAAGGTCAATTACATGTGCTGACTAAGCCACGGATTCCCTCACGATATCTGCAAAAACCCTCGTGCAAAAGTTAGCTGGATCCCACGTGCTATCACGTTCATATTTCATAATAATTCTGCAAAACTTGTGCCAAGCGGGTTCTACGTGACTTTTCTGATTACCGAAAGGAGTAGGAACTCATTGCGCATGTCAGTATTTCTTTATCTCCGCGTAGAAAAGAAGGGTGGCTTGCTCAGTGCTCATCTGGGTATGGACTGGGGTGGACGTCGAAATAAGGCTTAAAATTGGCGCATTCTGTTGCGTAACTTACTCATTTTATGAATCGATAGCAAAATGATGATGATGCATTCTGCATGAACTGGAGTAATATAATATTGCATGCAAGACTTGGCCTTAAAATTATTATAGTGATTATTAGAGCTTTTCTTTGTTCGTTGTTTGTTTGCAAGTCTTTTGGGGTGATGAGGTTATCCGATAGGCATGTGGATTAAATTAAGAGGATGGTATACATAGATGGACTATCCTACTTATAACGCACACACACACACACACACTACAGTCAGAATCCCGTAAATTGGGCCATGCATAGCTGAAAGAAAATTAGTCCCTCACGTTGAATAAATGATGTTTATGTATAAGTCTTTATCATCACTGTTTACGCTCTTATTTTACCATGTGACTTATGTAACCAATATTATCGAGAACCTAATGTCTTGACAAACCTAACATTATTTATTTAATCGTATGACATAGGAGTTACAAATATAAGCGAATCATAAGAGAAACTAAATGAAAATAAATATCTTATAAACAGTCTAAATTGTCACTTGACATCAGGTGAGATCACGGTCAAACACTTACCTATAAAAAAAACGATTCTACAAAAGAAATCGAAAGGAAACTTAAAGTTTTAAACCTATAATATTGACCTCTAAAGCAAACTAAGGACGGCATGCACCAGAATCGCTAAACGCGTTTAACTATTAAATAGTATTTAGCGAGTTGTCAAGTCATATAAATACAGTCAGATTTAAATCTATTTAGCTGTTAAACACGTTTAGCGTCTCTGGTGCAAGCTGCCCTAAGTTTCTAAATTTTTTTCGTAACAGCATAGTTTCTGAAAGAGTGCAAGACTACAAACTGGGTTAAAAATACCAACATCAATTACACATTTGGTTTTCAGGACTGGCAGCGATACTATGACGATCCCAACAAAGAAAGACTCCTCAACGTCATATCTCTCGAGTTCTCGCACACGCGTCTCGAGAACTACGTGCAAGCGCCTCGCATCGTGCGGATGATCGACTGGGTGGATACTGTGTGGCCGAGGCATTTGAAGGATCAGCAGGTAAGAACAATCTTAAACTTATAGTAGTAGAGCTTCTTGTGACAAAATTCATCCCTTCGATACTACCACCGCACATTAACACAGATAGAAAATACTTTAGGGATTACAACAACATAAAAACAAAACTTAATTTGTGGTAAAAAGTATATAAGTATTCTATCAGCCATCTAGTTCCCATATCACAAGCTTTGCTTAGTTTGGGACTAGAGGGCGTTGTGTGAAAAGTCCATGAATATATATTTTTTTTAATTTGTGGTACAATGGGCTGTCTTATCGCTAATCAGCGATCTTTACCAGACAACCTACATATGCTAATTTTTATCCTGAAAATTAACAGGAGAACGAGACGTCGATGAAGTCGCGGGCCTAAATAATATATAAAATAACTAATTTAATTAAAAATATAAAAACCCCCGACTCTTGAACCGATTTTCATGAAACATAGCTAAGGACACTCCCGACTAATTCCCTTTTCAAACAAAAAATAAATACTAAATCGGTTCATCCGTTCAGGACACAGACACGTCCAACTTATAACACCCCGTCGTTTTTACGTCGTGGGTTAAAAATCAGAGTTATGTAAAACGTAAATTGCTGGAAATTTTAATTTCTTTGAAACATTTGTAAAGCTTCGAGATATTTTTAATCTATGACGTTGTACCTACAAACCATGTAACTTAGTTATAAGATTGTTAGACCAACATTGTTCTCAAATTAAACATTAGAAGCTATACTTTAAGAGTACGACAAAAGATTCTTTTTAGAAATCCTTGAACGTCTCACCAACTTTGTAGTGTCATTTCTATTATATTGACTAGGAGAGAGACGTCATGTTGGAATAGGTATAAGCTTTGGTCAGCATTGTTTTATTACTTCTGTATGTTCGCGACTTCGTCCGCGAACAGGTTATATTCCAAGTTTCAACCAAAAGTACTCATTATCTCACATTGCCCACTTGATACAAATAATACCTTATGTTATTGTAATAAGGTTCACTTTGAATTTCAGGTGGAGTCAACAAACGCTTTGGATGATATGATGTACCCTAAAGTGCAGAAATACTGTCTGATGTCTGTGAAGGGATGTTACACAGATTTCCATATTGATTTTGGAGGTACCTCCGTGTGGTATCATATTTTGAGAGGTAAATACATTTTTTTATATGAGGGACAAAGTACCATCCTACTTATGATTAGGAAGATCATGCCTACAAAAATATAATTTGAATTCGTTCACAGGGTGTGGAAATACTATTACTGAAATAACTAAAGATCCATATCAGATGGAAAAAATGTATTATTTTTAAATTATTTTAGAATCAAACCCAATTCTAGAATTTGGTTTTTGAATGATGGAACAAGCCAATGGCCCAACTGATGTTAAGCGGTTACCTCTGCCTATACCAATGCATTGCCTCACTGAGCATGTCCACTGGGGACGAGCAAAATACGCAATTTCGTGCACGAGGATGGCATATTTTTTTCAGTTATTTTTATTTATAAGCCAAACTACTGAACCGATTTTTATGAAAATCGAATGGGACCAACCTGGAAGTACATCCTTTCAGATAAGAAAAGATTTTTTCAAATCGGTTCATAAATGACGGAGTTTTGAGGTAGGTAACAGACATAAAAAAAATGTCCATTTGAAGTCGTTTAAAAATCAATTAAATTGTATTTGCAGGTGCGAAGGTATTTTGGCTGATACCTCCCACAGAGAAGAACTTGCAGCTGTATGAAAAGTGGGTGCTCTCCGGAAAACAATCTGATGTTTTCTTTGGAGACACCGTGGAAAAGTGCATCAGAGTTCATGTAAGTTTTTTGTATCATCATCATCGACATATCAGCCTGTGGAAGTCTACAGCTGGATACAGGCTTCCTTATTTTTCCTGAAAAAAACTGTTTTGGTTCATTTTCATCCGTCGACTTTCTGCTATCATAATGAACATAAACAAACCTTTCTTACGTAACGCTATCCTTCAAATAAAATTTTCTGTCGTTGTTTTTGAACAGTCGAAAGTACAGATAGATAGCGTAATCAAAAGATGGTGAAATAGGCACAAATTCTAATAAATACATTGTAAAGGGACAGCTTGCAAGGTGCAATAGTATAATGGTGAACCATTGACATTTAGAAGTCTTTAATTAATAGGTTGTAGGGTTTTTCAACCCTAGTTAGCATAACGACTTTTTTGTTAAGTTTTTTATGACATGTGAGTTGAGGACAAAGGAATGTAGTCATAATTATTGTATGTAATTTATGTCGTATCTGTGTAATTTCCCCTTTGACGACTCGATTAGGCTGAGAGATGGTATTGTTGATCTAAATAGTGCGGATATTTGGTGCGATTTTGTTAATGGGTTGGATTCACTGACTTATATTTATCAATCGTGTCCCAGGTACTGCAGTGTTCAGAAGCATGGGTAAAAAGTGGCTCCTGATGCTGTATAAATCATCTAGATTAGATGCAAAGACTTATCAAAACCAGGACTAACTAAAATACTTTCACGTTTGTGTAATTTTCTATTCCAATGTCCAACTAGAATATAGTCCTATCAGAATGATCACCCAAAATAATGATCAGCCCCCGTATTCTAATCTTTTGCTGCCAAGTTATATTTCACTGCCCAGTGTAATTTTTTCAGGTCACGTGGTTCAATTTTGTACCACGTGATCATTCTTTTTAGACACGTGACAGCAAAATATGCGCGAAAACAAATTAAATGACATCATAAAGTCACTATTTAGTCACAGAATAACTATGAGCTACTATGAACTGACCATGATTTAAAACTTTGCAGTTCATTTGAGATTGCGATCGGGCCCCAGATAGAATAATATCCAATCAGAATAATGTCGAACTAGAATAACATAATACATATGTATACTTACAGCTGCAAGCAAGCTACACATTCTTCATCCCCACGGGCTGGATACACGCTGTATACACGCCAAGCGACTCTCTCGTGTTCGGCGGCAACTTCCTGCACCAATTCGGCATTGAGAAGCAACTGAAGATAGCTCAGGTCGAAGATGTTACCAAGGTATACTTACTGCCTTTTAAATACGTGCTAGCTACCAGACCAACAACTATTAATCGACCAATACGTCATGAAAATTCATTGGAAATACCATATTCTCACTTTCTGCAGTGAATTAGCCAGAGGGGTGATTCTAGACCGATAGACTTTTTTGTCACGATAAATATATCTCTCAAAAGCTATTACAGCCACATGAGATTTGACGCTGTTATGTCTCCAGAGTGATGGGTGCATCTCAGGGCACATCCTAAGGCAGTGGTTACCACTTAACATCAGGTGGGCCATCGGCTTATCTCATCATAAAGTAGTAAATAGGTATTTTCTAAATAAGCATGCTACATCGTCGACCGCGTCATTGTCACTTAACATCAGATGAGATTGCGGTCAAACGCTTGACTGTAAAAAAAGTTGTACTTATAAAAAATGCAGTCGCAGACACACACACACACACACACACACACACACACACACACACACACACACACACACACACACACGACCAGTGCTGCTTCAGACTGCCCGTGCACGCTCCTAGACAGCTATTTCTCTGATTAAAATACTCAAAAGAGCTGAAATACCTTCTCCATATTCCAGGTTCCCCAAAAATTCCGGTACCCATTCTTCACGGAGATGCTCTGGTACGTTTTGGATCGCTACGTGGGCGCTCTGCTCGGCCGCACCCATCTCATGATCGAGGGTCAGCCGCCGCCGCCGCCTCCGCCTACCGAGCATGTGCACCTCACGCAAAACGAACTGCATGGACTCAAGGTAACTGGGAATAAGGATTAGATTGCTTTGACGCATTGTCTAATTAAGAAACAAATGAAGGGTGGACATTTTGCATTATGTGTTGCGAACTGCATGGACTCAATGTAACTGGGAATAAGGACTAGATTGCTTTGACGCATTGTGTAATTAAGAAACAAATGAAGACATTTTGCATTATGTGTTGCGAACTGCATGGACTTAATATAACTGGGAATAAGGACTAGATTGCTTTGACGCATTGTGTAATTAAGAAACAAATGAAGGGTGGAAATTTTGCATTATGTGTTGCGAACTGCATGGACTTAATGTAACTGGGAATAAGGACTAGATTGCTTTGACGCATTGTCTAATTAAGAAACAAATGAAGGGTGGACATTTTGCATTATGTGTTGCGAACTGCATGGACTCAATGTAACTGGGAATAAGGACTAGATTGCATTGAAAAAATATGAGTTTCATCTGTACATCTAGGGCCTTTATGAGCTAAGAAGTGAATGACGACAAGCGCATATCGGTACACAGTGAAGATGGAAAAACTAATCCTAAGTCACGTTCTTCTGATCTCGCTTTTATATCCGAGCATGGTTGACACTTTTATTTTATGAAAACATGTCTATAATGTGTAAGAAAATGCACGAAACTCGATTTGCTTACATTTCATTTTAGGGTAGAAATACCTATGTATTTTAAAACTAACTTAAATTAACTTTTAACTCTGTCACCGCTACTCTGTATTATGTAACGGTGGAAACTTTGCTGGTTTATGTGTTTTTTTAAGTTATTATTTATAAGTTTATAGTACTGTTTGTTTCCCAAATAAAATAAAAAATAAATAAAATAAATAATGGCTGGGAATTATTTTGTACGTTTAGGAACAAAGTATCTTAATTAGTCTCGGAAAGTTCGCTTTTACTCAACGCTACAAAGATACTTTGATATTTGGAATAATAAAGCAATCGTGGTGAATAACTATATTTTCGAACTTAGCAGTGTTCCACAAACACATCCACAAACGAGTAATTTCTCTATTATTATCATCTTGTCATTTTGAGATACGAGATACTAAAGTTATTTTCTCTCATTCCAGGCTATAGTGATGTACCTACACCAGCTCCCGGCAGCTCGCAAATCGGTTCCCGAGCTACTCTCGGAACCGATATCACTGGTCAGAGATGTGCGGACGTTGGTCGAACAACACAGGCATGATAAACAGCATCACGCGGTCACTGGCATTCCTGTGCTGAAAGGTACATTCTCAATCATAACAATTATATTGAAACATCTTTGACAGGCGTCATAGCTCAGTCGGTATTAGCTCTGCCTTCCGTGCTGTGGGTCGTGGGTTCGATCCCCACTGAGCACAAACATTTGTGTGTAGCAAACATAGATGTTTGTTCTATGTCTGGGTGTTACTATGTATTTACAAAGAAAAAGTATATAAGTATTCTATCAGCATGTAGTTCCCATATTACAAGCTTTGCTTAGTTTGGAACTAGAGGGCGTCGTGTGAAATGTCCATGATTTATTTATTTATCTTAAAAGCTAAGGTATACATAGGTAGATAGGTTTTTATTTAACCACACAAGCATAAAACATTATGTACTAAGGGAACGTACCCATACTGCTATACAACAAAACATAGTTTCGTTGAACCTGTTTCCGCCAGAGCTAAGCGAAGCTAAGGTATGAAAATAAACGATCCCTATTGGTGGATATCAAACACATCTTTAGCTTGGATCTGGTGGAAAAGCACCCTATAGGAGCCAATGTCCTTGGGTGTTTGGGGTTAAAGTATTTGGTTTGCAGGTCCAGATGAAGTGCCAACTACGGAACGTCGTCAATCTAGTGGTCGCGGCGGCCGCGGAGGCATCCACCGCGGCGGACCCGCCCGTCCCAGGCCAGAGCATGCTAACGGGGCTCCTAGGAGGCGCCGTACCAGGTACATAGCATATACAAATCTTCTTCTTTTATTAACCGCCTTCCAAAAAGGAGATGCTCAATTTGGTTGTACTTTTTTTAAAATGTTTGTTATGTACCTCAGAACACCGTCGTTTATCAAAATTATCATCAAAATCGGTTCAGTAAGTTTGGCTTATAAGTAAAAATAACTGAAAAAAATATGCCATCCACGTGCACGAAATTGGTTATCTTACTTTTCTGTGACTTTTTAGTGATGTTTACGGTCACTAGAACATTCCCAATGATTTTTTATTATCATCATCTGATGATGAAGCCGGTAGCCGAATTGAAGTCTGTTTTCCTAGTTTTTTAAACTTGTGAAATATATATATCCGTCATTTCGACAGACAATTTTGTCAGTTCCAAGTAAATTATTTGAAATAAATTTAGTTTAATAGTAGAGTTTTGAAGAGGGAACGAGGTTTTATATATATATACAAAATTGTGAATGTTTAGCTGTAATGTTTCGGCAGTGGAATGGCCACTGTTAATGTTGTAAATTGTGATTGCAGATGCAAGCGATGCGAGGCTTGCCAGCGCACGGACTGCGGCGACTGCGTGTTTTGTCACGACATGGTCAAGTTCGGAGGACTCGGCCGCGCGAAGCAGACTTGTGTTATGCGTCAATGCTTGCAGGTAAACTCTAAAGTCAAAATATATTTACCTAGTGCTTGAAAAGATGTCAATAAACAGTAAATAAAATAAATAAATAAAATAAATATTCATGGACTTTACACACAACGCCCTCTAGTCCCAAACTAAGCAAAGCTTGTGATATGGGAACTAGATGGCTGATAGAATACTTATATACTTTTTTTTTTTGACAGTGTATCAATTTATGTACTGATAATTCATCATACATATGATGATATTCTAGCCCTGTTCTGTTAGCAACATGACATAAGAGCCTTTAGTCTTTTTATTTCGTTGATTCGCGAAAAGTGAGTCGAAATCTTTGTGCAGTAGGTTAATACAGAACGTGCCCTGTGAAGTATTTCATTTTTATTTATTTCCTGGGAAAACAAACAGTCTTATAATAACCATGACTGATCTAGAGTTATAACTATTGACCAGTTATAAGTTTTCGCATATAGATTGTTTAAGCTTGCTTGCAAAAACAAAACACAGTAAAAAAGTTAAAGAGGTAGTTAAACACAGAGAGAGATATCATTTAACATAAGATAGTTTTATCTGCATAATCCAGAATTTTTTCCGTAAAAATGTTTTTGTTTTTCCAGCCAATGTTACCTGTGACGGCGTCATGCGCCGTTTGTCACCTCGACGGCTGGCTTCAGACGCCGGTGGCTCCACAAGCGAAGGGCAACTCTGGTACTCACAGTAATATTCCTTTTTACATTATTTATTATAAGCATTTAATGAGCTGTGCTTTGATCACGGATAATGTGACAATGGTAAACGTAGCGTCAGGCTAGCATATCCGAAATACACTGCGCGGTGACGCTACAAAGTTTGGCAGTCGAGCTGACGTTGACGCGCAATATGATTCCAATACGTTAGGTTTTACGTAACGCGAAGACTGCCAGATTTGTTCGTGATTACCCATCTGTGCAGCCGCCACAACAGGCGTCACAGCTCAGTCGGTAATAACTCTGCCTTCCGTGCTTTTCGTGGGTTCGATCCCACCAAGAACAAACATTTGTGCGTGTCAAATAGATAATTGCTCTGGGTGTCACTATGTATTATAAAAAAAAGTATACAAGTATTCTATCAGCAATCTAGTTCATATATCACAAGCTTTGCTTAGTTTGGGACTAGAGGGTGTCGTGTGAAATGTCTATGAATATTTATTATAGACTAGCAGTAACCCGCGACTTCGTCCACGAAAAAAAAAACAAAAGTAATATAAGTAACCTAAAAAAATGCGAGAAAAGTAGCCTATGTTAATCCCGGTTACGAACTATATGTATTCCAAGTTTCATACAGATTGGACTAGTAGTTACAGCGTGATTGAAATCCAAACATCTAAACTTTGACATTTATAATAGTAGTGGGATGGTGTTAATTTTTAGTTAGGTGTATTATTATTGCAGGTCGCAGCGGTCCGTCCTTGTTGCGCGAATGTTCAGTTTGCTACAGCATCACGCACCCCGCGTGCGTGCCGCCCGGCGGACAGATCAACGAGGACCTGCCCAACTCCTGGGAATGTCCCGCTTGCACCAACCTAGGTCTCAACCATGACTACAAGGTACCTATACAGATATCGATTAGCTTTTATTCTTTTGTTTTGTACCATGTATTTCCATTTATTTTTTAGTTGTGATTGTCATTGAAATCTAATTTTAATTTATTGTCAATTATTATTATTAAATATGAAATTATTATTTATTATTACCTACTTATAAGAATTATTTTCTTGAGAATTAATTAATTGTAATAATTATCTCCTATTGTATGCCTACTTTACCTGTGCTGTGTGTTTTTTGTGGCCAATAAATAACTGTCTATGTCTATATCATAAGCTTACGAAACTAGAAAAACCGACTACAATTTGATTACCTACTTCTATAGTCACCTCTCTCTAGCCTCCAAGGTTTGCTGGAAGAAAACTCATGTTAGGGTTAAGCTTGCCTTCGCACATGTCATATATTTCTGTCTTTTGTGTATGCCTGCGTGGATGTTTAGATGTTTGGATGTTTGTGTTTCAATCACGTCGAAATTACTGAACCAACTTGGATGAAACTTGGCATATATATAGTACGTATCCTGGATTGACACATAGGCTACTTTTTGTCCCGAATAATTAACAGAATCTACAGGATAAAATGAACGAACGGGATTAGCAGCGCCAATTATTAGCAAGAGGATGATGTCATGTCATGTTACGTCAGTTTGACAGTACTACCTCTGTGGTCTAACGACTAGCGTTTGACATTCGAGTACGGGTTCGGTGTAATGTCAAGTTTCTCAAAGAAGTATCCGCTCGGTACATGCACAGATAATATAATGTACACGGAAACGGTACTCGCGTACGAAGTCGCGGGCAACTGCTAGTGTGCAATAAAGAAAGAATTACCTTCCGGTTTCATCATCAGATGATCATGTGATTTTTTTTCTAGCCTCGTCACTTCCGCGCTCGCCAAAAGTCATCCGATCTCAGGCGTATCAGCGTCGGCTCTGATGCCAGTCAACTCAGCAGTGTGGTTGGTATTCTAGCTATGTTCCTTCCTATCCATTCGGCACACTAATACTTTCATAAATTCAGGTTAAATAAACTTTATTTCCGAATTACATTACCAAGAAAAAAGAAAATACTGCTGTAGATTCTGTTGTTGCATTTTTCTAAACAAACCTAATTTGACAGCACTAAAAATGTTGCCGTCCCTTTCTCATAAACTGAAACGACAAAGACAGCTATAATTTTAGAGCTGCCAAATTAGGTTAGTTTAGAAAAATGCAACAACAGAATCGATACCACTGTCAAGCATACTAATTACAAGTAAAAGATAACTAATAGGTGCACACGGCCACAGGTCAGGTTATACACCCAATACGACCATAATTACGCTACATACAATGCCGAGAATCGTTGGGAAAGGAGCGCAACAGGCGTAGGCGCGCGCCGCGCTCGCAGCCCGTCTTACACGACGTATAGGTCGACGTGTCTTCGTGTGTACTGTAATAATCTTCTCATTTACAGAGACATCCCCCGATGGTCAAATCTGAAGCAGGCTCCGACAATGAAGGCAGACATGATGTTCCACTTGATGGAGGTAATTATTCATTGAGCTATCACCTCTATAGAAAATTAGTTGTAAAAAAAATAAAGAGCAAATATAAAAAAAATTATAACATTCCAAAAGGTGCCTTGATCACGAATAAATATGACAATCGTAAACGTATCGTAACGCTAGCGTATTCGAGATACACTGCGCGGTGACGCTGCAACGTTCGGCAGTCGAGCTGGCGTAGACGCGCAATATGATTCAAATACGTTACATAACGCGGCGACTGTCAGATTTGTTCGTGATTATCCCTCTGATGTACTAACTCAGTTGTACTATTGCAGAAGTAAAGCGCGAGAGTGAAGGAGACGGAACGTGGGAGGTGCCTGTCAAAAGGCGTCGTTCGAGCGAGACAGAAGAGTCCACTAAGAATCTATCACTTCGCACTAACCTGGGACATCAGCTTGCCAACAGTACTAATAGGGTATGTCACCAACATTATCTTTTAGGTCTCTACCAAAAAGTCCAGTGTAGATTTAGACAGGCATGTGAAACTATTGGTCAGGCATCACAGCTCAAGTCGGTAATAGCTCTGCCTACCGTGCTGTGGGTCGTGGGTTCGATCCTCACTAAGAACAAACATTTTGTGTGTGCCAAACATAGATGTTTGGACTATTTCTGGGCGTTACTATGTATGATAAGTATGTATTTACAACAAAAAAAAAGTATTTACATGGTTCCCGTATCACAAGCTTTGCTTAGTTTGGGACTAGAGGGCGTTGTGTTAAATGTCCATGAATATTTATTAGTTTTTTCTTTTCTAGTCTCTAAAAAGGCCGATGTATGCAGTTCGTCCGGCCCCGGGATCAAACGGTCCCACACAGGGTAACTCGATGTGGCTCGACAAAACGGTCATGATTCACGTATTTGGGAGACTCACTCCGCACGAGCTGGCTACCTGCTCGCTGGTCTGCAAAGCCTGGTCTGACTACTCGGTAAGTACATAAGAATCTATTGGGCGTTACAGCTCAGTTGGCATAGCTTGCCTTTTACGTTCTCAGTTGTGGGTTTGATTCCTCAGAATTAACATTCGTGTTATAAACACACTATAGTCGGCCCTAAGACTCGATTGAAAACAGCTCAACTATAGATGTTTGTTCTGTCTGGTTAATGTTTTCTCGTTTGATTCATATATTCTAAACTATTATAAATTGTTGTGAAACATAGAAACATTACCATCTAGTTGTGAAAGAAGATGTATAACTCTTCTACCACAACCAGTTGCGGGTAAAGAATTATATTTCCGTTTTCGCAACTGGTTACGAAAATTACTTGCGGAAACGGCCGGAAGGAAATTATCAAAGTAAGATAGATGAGATAGATAGACACGTTTATTCAAACCACCACAAAAGTACAATATTAATAGGCAAACAACATACATAAAAACAAAGCAAAGCATAACTTAAAACTAAAAATATAAAAGCGAGTAATAACTAAATCAAAAACTAATATTAAGATCTACTCTGTGTGGTGGTGAATCGGCCTCAGCTCAGCTTAATGCTGCAGTATGTTTATACTGCAGCGCTGGTGAAGTAAGATGTTTGTGTTTCAATCACGCTGCAACTACTGGTCGAATTTGGATGAAACTTGGAATATAACCTGTTCGAAACCTGGATTAACGCATAGGCTTCTTATCCCTAAAAATTAACAAGATCAAAAGTGACGCGGACGAAGTCACGGGCGGAAGCTACTTTATATAGTACATATATACCGGGTGTTACCAGACCACTTCCGAAAACTTGGAGGTTCCAATCAGACCATGATACTGAAAACATATAGCGAAAAAAATCGCAAAAAAAAAATTGCCTTGACTATCTCCTTTTCATTTTTTTTCTAGTTACATACACACAGTACAACATAATAAGACATATCAACCTAATTATCTCAGTTAAAAAAGCAAAAAACAAATAAAATAAATAAAGCAGCAATGTACAGTGTACACGCAGCACGCAGATTACGCCTACTACAGCATGAACAGCTGAGAGTTCATCGCGGGTCATTCGAGTACGCGACGTGCGAGCGAGACAAGAGACGCCCGTCTTTATCGCGCGGTCGCGCGGTCATTATACCATTTAGGTATAAATAAACATAGTAGGTACCTACCTACGTTAGTAGGCACTTACGACACAGAATAAATAATAGACTTGAAGTTTTTTAAATATGTTTTTGTCGCAGGTGGACCCCAGCCTGTGGCGCAGCATGTCGTTCGTGCAGATCCGCGTGTCGGCCGCGCAGCTAGCCGGCATCGCGCGCCGGCAGCCGGTCTCGTTGGGGCTCGAGTGGTGCCATCTAGCCAGGCGACAACTTACATGGTATGCCAAATCACCTTTTGGTTAGATTAGAAGTAGATGAGTGGATTCGAATATTACACAACATGCGTTGAAACTAATAAGGGGGGCGATTCTAGACCGATAGACTTTTTTATCACGATAGATATATCTCCCAAAAGTTGTCAAAAACTATGGAGTTTTGACAGTTCTTGGGATATATATCCATCGTGATAAAATGTCTATTGGTCTAGAATCGCCCCCAAGTATAGTAAAAAAAACCACGATTTTTGGAGTTTTTACACCAAAGTGTATGTTGAAAATCCAGGAGTCCGGAACCTTTTTCTTAATGCAAAAATCACAAACATTATCTTCGACTATCAAAAAACATGGGCACGAATTAATCTAACTATCGTCGTGTACGTAACATAGCGTATTCGAGTCATGTTGCGCGTCAACCATAGTTTTGACTGCCGAGAGTTGCAACATTATCGCGCAGTGTAACTCGGATACACAACTAGATTCGTTAGTGTTTACGCTTCTCTTCTCACGGTCTAATGACCAGCATATTATGATATAGGTACTATGAATTTTTTCTTGGTATTACAGCTTTTGTCTTTATTTCAGGCTCTTATCTCGTCTGCCTACCCTCCGCTGCCTTTCACTCGCCGGCTCCGCTGCCGAATGCGCCATCGCCCTTCGTTCAACTAGCTGTCCCCCTCTAACATCGCTCGATCTCTCTTTCGCGCGTGGACTCGACGATGCGAAACTGCGCGGCATTCTTGCACCTCCTGAGAATACCAGACCGGGGGGCGGGGCTAGGACCGGAGCTGAGCCGTCGCGATTGGCTAATCTAACTGTACTGAGACTGCCGGGGACTGATATCACTGATGTGGCTATGAGATATGTTGTTCAGGTGAGTTTCGGTTCCTGTTTAATGCCGCTAGATCTCTTTTTCGCATGTAGACCTTACTATCACTGATGTATAGGTACTTGTCTCTATCCTTCTCTAACATAGCTAGACTTCTGTTTTGCACATAAACGCGACGGTCAAAATTACGCAGAGTTGGCGCTAATACTGATATTATTGCTGTCAAAGTCGAAATTTCTTTGTTCAACAGAATCACAAGGATCATTTAGAATCGTCTTGTATAACTAGGTGATTCTAGGTGCCAGTTCCACGCGACCAGAGTCTAGATCTCTCTTTTGCTAGGCTAGATTAAAACTGCACGCCCCACTTTAATCATACGAATTGAAATGTTGCTTATTTCTATAGATACAGAATAATTTTGAAACATCCGAATGCGCCAACGTGGAGAAACCACGCGTAGTTTTAGTATGAATGATGTCTATCGCGCAAAGCACAGTTATTGTAGGTAGTTGAGAGTATTTTATTTTATTTTTATTTTTATTCATAGGACATCCAAAAAAGGTGACACGATAACAACAGAAATGTCATGGCAATGGGCTTAAAACTATTGTGTTCCTTCAATTAGAGGATGCCACAGCATGCATTATATAAGACTTATCAAACAGGTAGACAACAAAACATAAAAACCAGAGGATAACAACAACTAAGAGAAAAAAACCAAAATACTATTTATATAAAACTAGTAGTTACCCGCGACTTCGTACGCGAGTACCGTTTCCGTGTACATTATATTATCTGTGCGTGTACCGAGCGGATACTTCTTTGAGAAACTTGACATTACACCGAACCCGTACTCTAATTTCAAAGGTTAGTCTTTAGACCAAAGAGGTACTACGTCCTGTCAAAGTAGACGTGACATGACATGATCCTCTTGCTTATAATTGGCGCTGCTAATCCCGTTTTTTTTTTTCATTTTATTCTGTAGATCCTGTTAATTATTCGGGATAAAAAGTAGCCTATATGTCAATCCAGGTTACGAACTACATATATGCCAAGTTTCATCCAAGTTGGTTCAGTAGTTTTGACGTGATTGAAACACAAACATCCAAACATCTAAACATCTAAACTTTCGCATTTATAATATTAGTAGGAAGTAGGATACATCTAAAAATAATAAAGTACAATTAAGGTATTGAAAGGTAAGTAATATTGCGTGCGTTGTCTGGCAGGCGCTGCCGCGGCTGAGCGAGCTGGACGCGTCGTCGTGCGCGCGCGTCACGGACGCGGGCGCGGCGCAGCTCGCGCACCACACGCTGCAGCGCCTCTCGCTCGCCGGCTGCAGGCTGCTCACAGAGGCGGCCTTAGACCATCTCTCACGCTGTCCCAACCTAGTCAGGTAACTAACACACTTATATTATAAATAAATAATAATATATATTCATGGACTTTACACACAACGCCCTCTAGTCCCAAACTAAGCAATGCTTGTAATATGGGAACCAGATGGCTGATAGAATACTCTTATATGTTATTTTTTTTGTAAATACATAGCAACACCCAGACATAGAACAAACATCTATGTTTTCCACGCACAAATGTTTGTTCTTGGTGGGGATCGAACCCACGACCCACAGCACGGAATGCAGAGCTATCACCGACTGAGCTGTGACGCCTGTCAATTTTAAATTAAATTTAATTGTCATATGAACAGGTTAGATCTCCGACACGTTCCTCTGGTCTCCACGCAAGCTGTGATAAAATTCGCCGCCAAATCGAAGCACAATCTCCACGTGAAGGACGTGAAGCTTGTGGAGCTGCGGAACACTTGATGCGCAGCGTCCGCCGAGCCAGCGGAGCCCCCCGCTCCCCCCACGCCGGCGGATACACAACCACAGCTGTACGTCCAAATCGGAATCTTCAAAGCCTTATGCTATTCACATTAAATACCTACCACTGGCCTTAAGACGTAAGGAATGAGTAAGTAGTTGTCACATTGTGGGTTTTCCAATTGTACTATCACCAAACGTTCCACCTTACCACCTTAAGGGTGCATTTTCTGTGAACCGACTACTTGTTAATGTTTGAGTAATAATAGCAGCAAATTATTTCGAGTGTAAAAGTTATGAAAACAAAGGTCTTTCACAAAATTAAACAGATGTTTGGGTCTCCGGTTGGTCAAAATAAGAGGACAAAAGAAAAAGGCGGGGTCAGCCAGCTAACTGCTTGCACGAAACACTTTCAAAGTGGTAACGCAGACATTTTGGCGATAGTACGCCCAGATCGGAATCTTCAAGGTCTTTGCTATTCACATTAACTGCATTTCTGTACTGGTACTGGAAAAGGAACAAGTAAATAGTATTCAAATGAAACTTAGCAGAAGATTGTATGTCAAATGGGAATGCTCCAGGCCTTATGCTATTCACATTGGCATGGCACTACAGTTCCGTAGATAGTGATGTACCAAACGATTTATTTTCGTACTGGGAAGATGTTTTTAATCATTCGAACCACTAATAAAGTTTAAAACGAAATACCTATAAATTATAGCTTCAACAACTCGCGTTCTCGTACTTTCTGATGGCGAGGAATAATACTGGGTTTTGAATTTGTGTGGATTATTGGACCTAAATGTTTTGACAGTGGGAAAGATAATAAATGTGAAAAACTTGTTTTTCGTAACGTATTTCGCAAAGTTTTTGGAACTGTTGCATAATCATTAACCTACGTAACATCTATGTTTATGTACTGTTTAAATAGCACAATAGGTGTTCAATATCTTAAATGTTATGTGTCTATTATATTCATTAACATAAATGATTGAAAATGCGCAGAAAATGACCAAAATCAGTCTTATTAAAGCGGAGTCGAGTTTTGGTCTGAAAAGTTATCGGATTTGCATTATAATAAGATTTTATTGATATTAAATTTGTGTGAAAATTGCTGTTCAAATCTTGATGTTCTATGTAAATCGTATCACATAATATTCGGGATGTAATATGGTCAAAATCCGAGCATTCAGAATTAAGGAATCTAAATTGGTCAGAAAGTTGAATTTGCATAAGATTTGTTCAACTTAAAAAGCGCGATAGGTGCTCAATATCTGAATGTTGTGTTAGCCAAATTAAAATATTGGAAACTTTATAAGACATATTAAGAAATTGGTGTATTTGATGTTGAATCGGTGTTATTATTGTATTTATTTATCTTTGACAATACTTTACTGAAAAATCTCTAGATTATACACTTTTCTAGGCTCTTACTCTCGAATTCATGATCAATGTTTATGAATTCGGGGGAAAGTCGTTGAAGAATAGTTTAAGACTACATCTAAGCCAGATTGTCGGTAATTGTATAAAAATTCTTTGTTACATCGTCCAACATCATACAATTCTTACCCATAACGATTAAGCTTATATTTATTTTGCCTTCCATCGCTCCCATTTTTAAGTTATTTTGCACCAAGATGTAACGCTCTAGGCTCCTAATCCAGAATGATTTTTTAATCAAAATGCATTGGGTATGGGCCCAGTAATAACAGCATTTTTACTTTTATACCGTAAACCCGTCCAAACCAGGCATTATGTTCTCATTAGTGTTAACGCAGATAGTGTTAATATCCAAATAAAGTTAAATAAGTTTTTGTTTTATAAACGTGTTAAATAGGACATTAATTAAGTTTAATTTTAAAAAGTAACAAAGCTTCTATGTCTCAAAAGCTATTCAATTAAAAAAATATATTTCTTTTTATTTTGCCAACAACTTTATTTAGCGCTGAACTGAAAGAAAAAAAAAACATTTATTTACAAAGCCACACTGAAAAATTTGCATGTTTAAAACAATACATTGCTTTACAAATTGGCGACGGAGTCAGCATGGTGTTGCGTTTAATTGACACAACGCTGGTCTTCCGCCAGCACCAGGTGGGTACGTCACTGATACTTATCGCTAAATAAAAGAACTGTTTTTTTTTTGCCAAAATCTTCTAGGTTTTTTGTATTCCCGTTCAACATATCAAAATTATCATACTATGCACCTTAAACGACGTAGTGTAGACAAAAAGACTAACTTGGTACTATGACGCGTGATACGATTTCTAATGGTTAGGGTAAATTAGGAAATATTTTGGATACATGAACAACTCTTCAGGGCGGTGATTCTGGGTATGGCAGAGATTTTACTCTAATAGGGATGACGTCAAATCTCGGTCGAAAACTGGTTTCACCCACTAGTGACAGAAGTTTACGTCATTTTGACGTCATCCCTATTAGAGTAAAATCTCTGCCGAAGTGAGAATAAGGCTCCAGTTTTCATATTATTATACATTGTCGCTTCACTGGGTTTTCCTTGATCAATGTAGATAGACTCTTGGATAGGGGTGGTTCTCATGAAAGTAGGATTTTTGGAACTTAAATTCATCAATTTAGGCACATATTTATGAAAGATTGTAGTGTATAAAGTAAAATTATAAATGTTGGTGGGTAGTTCACACAGCGCCATCTATTTCATAGTTATTCTTATCAATTTTGTTTGCATGCTGTTGGGATGGTATATATTTTATTTGAAATTTTTACAACGCCATCAGCGGAGGCTTACGCGGACTGAAAAATTAATTATACTTAAGTCTAAAATAAAAATGTACAGAAAGGTCGCCCTCTAGTTAAATATATATATATATTTTTTGTATTCATGTTGAAAATCTGAAGTTTTGGTTTTAACTGGACAGAAGACCAACAATAACGAGAAAACTTCCAGTTTTTCAACAGTTTTTCACACGAAAGTATTAGTGAAATTGTATGTATATTTAGCCATGTTATAAACCTAACAGCTATTTAAGTTTGAGCCATGTATACCTTTTAAAAATCCCTTGTAATTCTGATATTATTTTGAACAGTTACAGTCGATGCAGTCATTTCTTTCGCTAGAGTTTTTTTAACACATGATAAATACTGAAGAACATAAAATAATTTGAGTTTTGGTTGAGTATGCAAAATGCATTCACTTGTATATTTTCCTCACATAAAATGTATATTATATTATATTTTATATATTCTGTACATAGGTTAGTTTTTATTTATTACGTAAGCAGTACCGTTAATTTTAACTACATGACATCAAAATTGCTAAGTTGTATTTTGATTAGTACTAGTCGCTTTTTAGATTTTAAGAAACAGGTGTGAACGTAAATTGCTAGTATTAGAGCCAGCGCCCACGAGCGACAAATTAGTTGTGCGAGACTAAAGTTGCTCGTGTAAGACATATTTACACGATGCTAGTAACTTGTACGTTGCATTTGCATACAATAAAATCAATCCAGTTGAAGTCTACTTAACTAAATGATGCTACTACTACCGAATACATAATGCTACTACTAAATTGAATTCATAACTGTTACATTTACTTATTAAGTACTTTACCAAAATGGCGATTGGCGAGAGCGAGTTACGCATCAGTCGCTGGTATTTTAAATGTTTATTCTGCTCATCGAAACATTTTTAACCGACTTCAAAAAAGGAGGAGGTTCTCAATTCGGTTGTATTTTTTTTTATTGCAATGATATTCTTGATTATTGTTATGTGATTTGTACACAAGATACTTGCATCATATAAATGACTCAACATAATTGATGGCAAACAGTATGATTGGAAGTGATGTCTAATTGCGATCTTTTGGGTTTTTCGTACGAATAAAATACTATTTAGAATACGTTAAAAAATGTTGTAAAATTAAGACACCTTTCTATGTAATTTATATTCAGCGTGGAAATACATTTTGTACCAAAATATGAGCGAGTACGGTCTCGCCTAGTTATTCTTTGTAAAAGTATCAATTGCTGTTTTGTGTGTTATAATATCAGTTGGTATAGTACGGTCGGCGAATCTAGGCAATCGTGAATCGGGTAGGATGCACATAAAACACTTGCCTACATCTACTGATCGTAGTGTAACTAAAAAGGTTTAGTGAGTAAGTAGACTCTGGTCACAGCGTGGTCGGACGACCGCCTATAGTTTTAGTGTGAAATAGAATGAGCAATTATAAATATTATTCAATGTAAAAAAATCTTTCACATCATGCATCAAACTTGAAAATATGGTAGCATGTTTCAGCAACGTGGTTATATCTCGCGTACGAGTCAAGTTTCTTAGTTGGTCGCAGTGCTGAAGCATGCTAGCATGAGTAGTTCGACCCTATTTGTTCCATGAGACAAAATCCATGTTAGCTGTAAAATCATACACTTCACTAAATACCAATTTGGAAGATTATAAAAATAAATTAAAAATCTGGTATATAAAAATGTTAGCTGTAAGAATTGTGTGCCTATGTGTACAGAAATAACGTTAGACGAAAATCGTTTATAAAGTAGGTATATACCTTTTATCTTTGGAGAATCAAAAATCATTACTTCGAACCGAGTAATGATTTTTCTACAAAATTTTACCTACTTACAATAGGTATAGGTATTATCTAGTTTTTAAGGTGCCTCTATGCGAGCTCGATACGTTATTACTACGCAAAACTAAACTCATTGTTTGTTTTGTTTTTTATAAGTTACAGTGCGCGGCGACGCGGTTACTTAGCACGAAGCCGCAGTGCAACTCAAATATCACTAGTGTTTCGTAGTACACACCTAGCTCGCATTTAGGCAAGCCGTTGGCAAAAAATGGTGATATATCAAGCCAATGGCTAGCATAAAATAAAAATAGAAATATTAATGTGAATTTGACCGTAATGTATCATTGGTTACCATAAGTATTTGAAATAAATATTTACAATCAATATAAAATCCTTTTTATTTATCAAAAACGACTGTTGTTAACCTATAAGAAAAAAGGTAGGTAGTTGGTACCTACATTTATTAGGAAGGTTGTGGACAGTAGAAATCTTAGCTCGTGACCGTAATACCTATTAGTATTCCTTCAGTGAAAAAGTAGAAAACAATACAATAGGCAAAAGCCCGCAAAACATAGTTTGACAATCCTCGATGTTGCCTACTACATAAGTAGGTATTAGTTATGTACTTCTTTCCACCCCTTATGTACTTCTTTCTTCGAGTATGTAGATAGGTACCCTATACAGTAGGTAGGTATAATATTTCTATTTCGACACGCAAATTTTACCTCCCTGCTTATTTTTAAGGCGTTGAGATTTGTCGAGAATCCAATTACATTTTCTGAATTTTCCATTTTTCCCTAGGCGTAGACACAGAATACATAATACCCGTAGGTTCAAAGCTCACAGAAAATTATTTTCTTTCCCGCAAGGAATGAAAAATAAACGTACACAGAATACAATATTGGTGAACACAGAAACCGTCCACACTTTTATTGAAATACAGTTTTCACTTTATTATGGCCGCGAAAAATCTCTGATCTCGAGAACTTTTGTACATACGAAATTGAAAGAATACTTTTGACTCGAAAGAAGAAGAAGCTATTTTGTTGACGGCCTCCTGCGATAGGCCAGCTGTCTACTTGCGGGGACCATTGGTTTTTAATTGAGTAGGTATAGTTTTTATGATTGGTAAATTGAAATATAAATGAATTTATAGGTTTTACTTCGGTACATCTGTACTGTACCGAAGAAAATGATGAAAAGTAGGTATGTAGTACTTTTCTCACATTATGATTCAGGACGATTGTATCTTATGGATTACAGAGTCTTATTCTATTGTGATAAAGTTCAATTTACCTTGAAAGACTATTTGCAGTGACTTCAGAGGGCAGGGAGGAGCATCTAATGATAAAGAGCCTGTCACACGGAGGGAGATGAAAGATGGGATTTATCGACGTCGTGTGAGCGAGATAACAGATTCCCGTCTCGCCTCCCAGGGGTTCGTGAAGTGCGCTTTTTTTCGATTTTTTTTATTTTTAAAGATGTCGTCTTCAAATGAGGCTCGCGGGGTGAAGTGCTAACTTTACGTGAGGGTAAGTAAATAGCTTCTGGGAAAATAAAATTATGGAAATGAATTTATATTTTCTTCTTAAAAAAATCTTGATATCTTTCATATGTGAAATTGGTAACCTCGAACAAACGTCAGTAGATTCCATGAGTACCACACCACCTAACTACCTACTTATCTATCCTGAAACGGCGTAGATACCTACCTAATTTTGCGTATTTATACTTATATCTAGCGGGCATACCTATTTATTTATTTATTTTAAAATTTCACACACATATAAGTAGTGTTAGGAGGACTTACTGCTAAGAGCATTGACTGCCAGTCTTCCTGGGCGTGCAAACAGATGGTGTGGCGTTTTTTATAGGTACTAAAACTGACAAAAATTTAAATTAATACATACATTATATCTACTTCTACGGGATAGAATTTTCTTCGATTGCAAATTACTAGACACAGAACTATGTAAATACTTACGTCCTCTGTGAGGTAATATTTCAGGCGTATCCTTCAGGATAAACCTATTCCGTTATAGTTTTTTCATCATCGAAAACCTACTCGTTTCAAGTCGTATTTGTACGATTCAAGAGTGGTTTTAATTTTTACTCCCTAGCTGCATCTACATTTACAGTCAAAAATTTTGTATTATATGTCTCCGCAGGCCTAAGCGTGTCATGATAACATGTATTATTTACAGTAACCGGTAGGGGTGTGGGTTCGTTACCCGGTTCAGTGGGCCATAATAACTTCAGGGAATACGCGGCGCACAGCGACTAACACCCTGGTAGGGACGTTCGCTTCATAATTGTGCGCCTTCTTCTTCTTTGACACGTAAGAAGAAGAAGATTGTGCGCCAGTTGCAGTAAAATAATGGTCTTTTTGGATAAATTTTATTACTTATTTATTGTCAATGGCATAAATCAAAACGAATTTCCTGAAAATATCGGATAAAAATTCCTACCCCATTACAACAACTTCCTTTCCTTTTTTTCATTGATAAAATTACCAATCTGATATTTCTCGGTATTTTTTTAATTCAAATGATTTAGTAATTGCTACATCAATCTGAATGAAATCTGAATCATCAGTCATTCATTTTTTACTGTTTGCATGAGACTATGTCTCAGACTGATGCCTCACAGGGGACGTCCTCAATTGAAGGTGAAGCAAGGTGAAAGAAGGTGATGCATTCATTGTAATAGGCAGAGGTTACCGCTTAACATCAGTTGGGCCATTTGCTTATTCTATTGCCTTTTTCGCTACCAGTAGGTAAGCGTTTCTCATCACGGTCGATAGAGAATGAGAAAGAAAAAAGCAAAATTAAAATGGCGGGTTGTCGCACTCTCATCCATCGTACGAGCTGTAATAAGTTTCAACTACATCTATCATCTTACATGTGTCGATTACAGCTTCCTTCTATTCGACATTTTCACTTTTATTCAATGTGTTTTTCTTTTGGGACAAAAGTACGAGAAATACAATCATTTGAGTTTTTTTGTTCGGTGTCCGTGGAGTGGACTGAGCTGAGCTGAGCCGGACCGAGCCAGACTAGACTAGACTTAGACTTTTTTATACCTACATTATATATTTTATACAGTGGTCCCCAAAGTGGTCCCAAAGTGGTCAGGGGTCCACGGGAGACTCAACGGCGGTCTACGTTGGTCTAATTTTCACATTTTTTGTCGAGTTCTGGAAATATGGTATAAATGTAGCTGCAGGGGATCCACCGGAACCAGCTAAATGTTGAAAGTGGTCTATGAGAAAAAAGTTTGGGAACCTCTGTTATAGACAAACGTTACCGCAATCTCACCTGATGGTAAGTGACGATGCGGTCGACGATGTAGCCCATTTGCATAGAAGAAACCTATTCACTGTCCTCTTGAAACATCCAAATTGTAAGTGTTCGGAAACACAGACGCCGGCAAAGAGTTCCACTCCTTGGCTGTCCTCAGGATAAATGATGAGGCAAAGCGCTTGGTGCGTACCACGAACAGCTTACTTCTCTGTTCTGTGGTGCGGACAGGTGGCATGTCGACCATGTATGGGTGCCGCGTTTCCGTACGTCTGGTGGTCTGATGATGGAATGGGGATGGGGGAACTAACTCCTAGAAACATTCTTTATTAAAGTTCTTTGTTTATATTGTGATCATTCTAGGGTTATTCGACTGCCACTAGCTGTAGGTAACTAGGTACGTGTTGTAAAACTAGGGGAAACTGTTTGAATTCGTCTTCGTCGAATTCCCTCGGAGGTAACCACCGTGATTACCAGACAGAGTGGTGCGTGCGGCGTCGGGGGCGTCGCGTGCACGCCACTCACACTTGCTGTATCGTCGGCAAATACAAACTGTTTTTTCTACATTATAGACAAACGTTTGACTGCAATCTCACCTGATGGTAAGTGACGATGCGGTCGACGATGTAGCACATTTGATAATCTTGAGTGTGTGTTGGAGAAACATCGTGAGGAACACTTAGCTCATTACATATTTACTATGTATTTTCTGTTAATAGAATGACAAGGTTGTGAGGATTGGTGAGGATGGCACAAGTGGTGAAAAAGCCTACTCCATCTAACGTAGTTCGCCTCAAACTGAGATCTTACGATGTTCCTAAAAAGGAAATAAAACGCAAAGAAAACATTTTTTTTCTACTTTTTTTTCTGAGTTTTGCAAATCGCATCGATACCACGATGTAGCTGTTTCCATTCTTACCGGAACTATAAAACTGTAGAAACTCAACCAAAATTAAGTTCACGTTATACTAGTTTTCCCATCTTCAAAAAATTAGAGTTTTGACTTACAGCGAATCAAAGTGCCCAAACGTTATACAAACTACATAGTCTAATTCATGCAATTATATGTCAAAAATCTAATAGAGGAATGTCTAAGCGAAGCCCTATCATATGGAACCGCACTTGTATTTTTGTCCAACAATCTGACCGGCTGGTTACCACAAAGGTTCTTCGCAATGGATCTCTTGTCCTGCTGACTGTACTGAAAGCCGCAGCCCACGACAGGTACTGCCCCTGCCGCTGCCAGATGGCAGACACACGTCACTCGACGCGCGAAGCAGCGGTTAGCGCGGCGTCGCGTGCCGACTGATCGGTAGACAGACAGGCACATACCTACTGAACTTATCTTGGATGATTAGAGGATAACCTTTATTCGTAGAACGTTCAAATCCTGCAATACTGTAGGTATGTAGCTTAATATTAGGTTCATACCGTGCCAAAGCTTTAGTGAAGAAAATTCGCGGCGTTACTTCGAATAATCCTTGCCTCGACTCGATCTAGAAATCGTGCTTTGGTTTAGTTGTCAAAATTACTATAGAAGAACGATTTCTAGGTCGAGGCAAGGATTATTCGAGGTAACGTCTAAGAATATGGGCATAGTTATCACTGTAGAACTTCAAACAAAAAGCCATCAGAACATTGGCCATCGCGGCCGCTCGAATAAATCTACCAGATCGCTGGCTGGGGTGGGCCGGGTCTCAGGAGACTACGTCGATGTACGATTATTTGGACACGGCACAGAAATCTGGCGAAGAAGGAAGGTATTTGGGTTATAGGATGGAGTCGAACTTACAGATTTCCTGGAGGACTCTGGTGCCATATCCAAATAGTCCAAAATACTAACAAATAATACTACTTAGTCGTGTGGAACTATAGAGCCTGACCATGACCACCGAAGTCTAGATTCAATGTTCAAGTCTGAAGAAAAGTGGAAGAAAAGCTCTTTTAAAAGCAATCAATTGTTTACCAATTTAACCAATCAGGTCTACAAACGCAAAAATAGTTTTATTATTTTTTAGGCTGTCTATTTCATTCAGGGATGTCACGTTGTTCGTTAATAAGTAAGCTTAGCATGAAATCAAAAACAAACCATCGATTTCGGTTGAAATTGAAAAATATCTGGTGGATACCACATCCATTTTGAATTCGAAATGGTTCTACAGATAGCCTCGAATTCTCAGCGGACTGAGGACGCATATTGCACTCATTTCATTATGTACATACGATTACGATATAGGAACAATTTATGTATACAGATGTCCCTACAAGGATTTGAGTGATGATCGATTTTGAAGCGGTTTGATGGTTTTTTTATAGTAATCCACTACTTAGTGAGTTTTTCTGAATTATGTTTAGAGTTCTTATTGTAGAAAACTAAAGTCGATATTGGCAGAGTAGAGTAGAATTAGAAAGAGTAAGTAAGAGACTGGAAGTTTTAATAGGAGAGATGGAAAGACCGGGGAAGTACTAGGTACCACCGTATTTATTACTGCCACCAAGCAGTGATACCGGATTACGGTTACAGACAATGATGGACGCAGCAGTGCTATTGCACTGCGTCCATCATTCATCGTCCATCACAGTCACAGACCACGATCTCAGTGGACTTGTTCAGTTAGGCGGTCCATTTTGTTTAAAAAAAGGAGTGTGTAAAAAAAAGAGGGAAAGAGAGAGGTAGAACAGAGTTTGGACACAGTTTTGTTTATCAATCGAGTGACCAAAACTCTCTCGGAAGTAAAATTCAAAAGAAATCGAGTTTGTAAATATTTCTGTCGTCTTTTCCAAAATCAAGACTCAATTTGATCACCAACTAACAATGTTTGGACAACAAACCCAACGTCCCCGTACCATTCAGTGGCATTATTTACAGAAATGAATCGTGTCGAGTCGCCAGGGAATAGCAGTCTTTAATCATAACCAGTTTAGGGGCTGGTGACAGCGCTCTTGTGTTTACTAGTTGGTAGCGATTTGAGATAATTTTGAAATTAACTGTGTTATTTTTATACCGTAACTAAGTTCTAATTAAAAGTCCTAAAGATTTTCAAAATTCGTAAAATGTATTTGAAAATAATGTCAGATTGAGTCAGACATCGGCATAGTTTTTTTATACAACTTTAGAACAAGCTGATGGCCCACCTGATGTTAACTGGTGCCCACTGCCTATAACGATGCATTGTCTCACTGAAGACACAAAAATACCCTGTGTTGTATTGCACTGGGTCCATCACTCTGAGATATTGTGCATCAATTAAACCTTTTTTTTTACGTTTATATTTTTTTACTTTAGCTTAGATTAGAAACCTGCAATAATTATTACAAAGAGTTCTTTGAAGGCAAAAACGAATGTACCGATTCAGTAGTAGTCCGAATTAGATTGCTCAATCTGTTTTAATCTCTACGAGAATTAAAAAATTAAACACAACACGTCGATACTTGTGAAACATTGACACCCGTGGGATATGCAAATAGCTCCAGTTGCATTTTATAATTCAAATCTAACCCAACTTAGCGAATTTCCTCCCCCAAGCCGCACACAATTGACGTCTCAGGGTCTCCCCGACCCCTTTGTGCAGCCGACGTGAATACGCCACCTAATCTCGTTCACGTGACCGACACGCGTCTACTGCATGCGACAACCCTGAACTAAAACACAAAACGAAATTCTGAATGCACTTTCATAGACAAAACACTGCTCTCCCGCCTGCACCGAAACGTCAAAATCGAACTGTCAAGTTTTGGCGGTTAGAGCTATTCCAGAATGGCGGATGGTAAAAAAAGCGTGTCCTTTATCTTAACTGATTGGATAATCTGTGTTCAAACGATATACTTACTATCGTATCGGAAACAGAAATGCATGGCGCAACGTCCTGATTAAGTTTTCTGGTGAGGGCGGGACCAAAGTTCGAAATTACAGTGATTTTTTGACATGTCTCGTGTTTCTATTGTGCTTGGCACAGTTTTTGGTGAAATCTGCCAAAAATGTTTCCGTCTAATTATTGGCTTTGTCCCCATTTTGCGTGGGGTTCTGTAACAAGGAGATTCGATAACAGATTTATAAGTCATTTTTGGATTAAAGGTATTGTGTTGCTAATAAAAACGAATGGTTTTGGGGTCCAAAAATGCAATAATTACTTTCAGTGGGCAAGTACGCACTCACCTACCTCGCGATACTTAACTATATTGATTCCATGTTTGTTTAAGTTAGTTTACCTTATTGGTCCTTCGAACTGAATTGATTAAAATTTAAAACAAAGCGCTGAATCAGTGTGTACGGACCTGATAGGATTTTGGGAAATATTAAACAGTTGACCCTTGCATTTAAATGAGGTATTTCTCGCGTCACCGACCAATGGGGAACCACCTGATCATGTATTCATTGGGGGCGATCATCGGCGCCATAGTCTGAACATGGAACGTAGAAATAAAACAACAAAAATACATATGCCAATAATATAAAAGGCAATAAAGTTGCTTGTAAGAAAGTTTTTTTTTATTTAATCGATACAGTGTTTTCTTTCATCATTTTGAGACACTCATGTCATGACCAAATTGACCTACGTAACAGTTTATTTTATGTCACAGTCACAGCAAATGAACAATGACGTCACATAGCCTGCCTGCGTCACACAAGCTATCAAGACACGTCATAGACCCATATTATGTCAGAATCTGTTGAGACATTTAGACGAAGGAATCAGGGAATAGATAAACATTCCACATATCGTACCTACATACAAACATAAATAAAGTAGGTACATCATAGACTGTTAACCTCTTTTACCTACGTGTAGTCGGGTAATAAAGTTTCTGAGAGTCTATGAAAAGCCGTCTCCATATTAGCTATTTTTCGAACATCCTAGTCTAAAATGATGTTAGGATAATCTAAGTATGATTGGAGCGGTGCCTGCTTGTTTGTACGCGATGTACCGACCGACACAGCAACTTTTTTTCTATTTATTTTTATTTCATTAAATTGTTATCGAAATGCAAATGAGTGGGTGAAATAGGTTTGGTGATGGCAGAGCGTTTATTTTTTAGATTGTGCAAAAAAAGTTCAACTATTATGGCTGTTAGGGCTGTCAAAATGATCACTAACTGCTGACTAGAATGTAATTTGTGATAAAATAAAGAAAAAAAAGGCACATTCTTGGACACGACGACATACAACCATACGAGTTCGGCCACACCATACATGGTGCAACGGTAAATATTTTTTTGGGGTTGGTAATTTATTTCATTGCAAACTTAGCTTGGTTATCAATACCTACTCGTACTAAGCAGATGACGTTTGTAGGTACTAGTAGTCGTGCACAAGGTAAAAGAGAGTTGTCTCATGGCCACTGTGAGAGGGGCGACAAACGCAGTGTCTGTGAAGGATTTGAATAGCAAATTCTGATATGATAGCACAAATATTTGCACGCGAGATTTATGCATTTTGCTACGTATGATGAGGGATGGCGTATGCTTAGGTACACTAGCGGATCCAGGGTAGGGGGTTAGAGCAAACAACGATATCTTTCGTATCGTTGACATAGCTTAGAGTTTACATCACTATGTGCAAAATACAAAAAGTTTTCATTCATCATTTTAGATCGAAATCCGAATTTCAAGTCGCAGGGACTTTCACCATTCTACTGAATTATTTATTTATTATTATTTCAAAAATTTACACATGTATAAATTTATATAGTGCCTAAGGTTTGACTAGACACTAAGTTCTCGTAGGTAAAATACGAATCGAACAAACGAGCGCATGCACACAAAAAAAAGAAGAATGAAAAAGCACTTGGACTGTATAAAAAATCATAACGAAAAATGAGCACAGCATGTTAGAATTATCACTCCATTCTTCCACTCAACAAGATAGGATTATAAAAAAATTGAAAGCCCTCTCGAGGTTGAAGAGTTATACAAATTATCAGACACACGTTGTGAGCTTCTGAAGTACACTTGCAATATTTTGGCCCGGGGCGAAATGTAGTCTCACTGTGCAAAGTTTGTAGAGAGGATACTTTGCCCCACTGGGTCAGTAATTTGACGTTGTGTTGTTGTGTTGGTAGGTTCCAAAATAGAGACTAAGGGCGGCTTGCACCAGAATCACTAAACGTGTTTAACAGCTAAATAGATTTAAATCTGACGTATTTATATGACTTGACAACTCGCTAAATACTACGTTTTCGGTGCCATTGACGCCATTACGCGTTACGTAGAGTAAACGTAACTTAAATCTGCCGTAGCATTACCGTTAAAGCGAATTAAACGCGTTTAGCGATTCTGGTGCAAGCCGCCCTAAGTAAGGTAGGTTAATTTTAATCAAGTTTTAATTTAATTTTTATCTATTTGCCAAAGACTTTTTTATGTATAGGATCATTGTTTGGAAAAGTATGCCTACGTATGTGTGACGTCATCAATACAGATCTTATTCCCCCATTTTGAATTAGTATAACTACCTATATATACTGTCTTCTTACACAAGACGAAGATGAAATATGTTCTCATTGATCCTATTTATGATTATGTTAAGCAAGTGGAAAGAATAACCAAAATTTTGTAGTTTTTTTAATTGCAATAATGGACCGAAGATTGCGTTTCAAAAATAATTTGTATTCATCATGGCCATGGATCTATGGCGTAATACATGCCTATTTATTTCTTCTAATTTAAGAGCTACGCTCTTGTCGGTATAACATATGCATTTCCCGCCAGGTTCATCTTTTCAGGGCAGCTTTCTTGACGTCCTTATACGACATGACATCGATCTTCACCTTCACTTGACTCTTGTAGCTAATACGCGGTCTTCCTATTCCTCTCTTTCCTTCCTATTTATAGAGGTTCTTCTTTTCAGGGCTTCCTTGACGTCCTTATACGACATTACATCGATCTTCACCTTCACTTGACTCATATAGCTAATACGCGGTCTTCCTCTTCCTCTCTTTCCTTCCTATTTATAGCTAGGTATTTTTTTATTGTTTTTGAAAGTAGAGTAATAAAATAAATTTCTCTACAACATTTTTGATGAAGAGATCCTCAAAAATGCGTTGAACTCTAAAAAATATCGCTACATGGAGTTTGCTCCCTGCGCAGTGACAATATTGGCGTCCGTAGAGTTTGAGCACCACGCTGTTCGCGAGATCTGCCATCTGTCCTTTTCACACTGTTGCTCTAGTAGGTGCTTACCTATTTATTTAAATAAGGAGGTTTTAATCTAAACTGCCGAGCTATGTTATTTTTACGAAGGAGGTTGGGATGGAACTTGAAACTCTTCGAAAGGAATTGTTAAAAAGTTGTCTTTCTTGATGCTGTATATTTTTTTTATATGCAATAAATAATTTTCTAATCTAATCTAATTTGTATGTATAGAGGTAGGCAGGTAGATGTGAGGAAGTATAGGATCGTCTACATGGAAAGTTGGTATGTATGTATGTGTATGTCGATAACATTCACTATCAAAATCACCCACTTTACGTAGCATGCCAACCTGCTGAAATCCTAAGAAAACTGTGAAATAAAAATAATTTATAGCTCTCCACCGCTAACAACATTAACCCAAAACTAGGGGTGTATCCCATACCCCATGCTATAAATCGAACATTAAAACACCGCCTATTACACGAAGGAATTGCCCTAAAATGCCTCAAACATGTGTTCTACTGCGACCTGTCATCAGGGCTGCCAGCACAAAGGAAATTATAATTTTTGATGTTGGCAACACAGCGACAGACGCGCGCAGCGGGTAGCCACCACGCCCTTTCTGTAACCGATTTGTTTCACTACTATTCATTTGTAGATGAGAGGATAAAGACTGGTCCATCGATGAAGCTATTTGAATTTTGTACCTTTTAGAATGCAGAGCATTTCCCTAACACATGTCAGTGCTACAAGATTAGAATGAAACAGCAAGTGATACAAACTAGAATGATTCGAAAAAACACCTATTTAATAAAATAATAAATAAAATACAACAAGCCAACATAATCTAGGACCTAGTACGTATTTAAACTGTAAAAGGTATCTCAGAATTTATTCCGTAAACGTACTTCTCTGTATGTTTGGTTACATAATGTGCCCAAAACTGTTGTAGATGTAGATACATAATTTTTTTAAGAGTTAAAAAAAAAGTCGTCGTCTAGTGGAATTACTAGTCGGTGATGGTTCGAATCTCGCTGAACTCTGAACTGCAGGGGTATGCCAATAAAAGTTGAACTGCAAAGTTTTAAATCATGGTCAGTTCATACTAACTCATAGTTATTCTGTGACTAAATAGTGACATTATGACGTCATTTGATGTGTTTTCGCGCATATTTTGCTGTCAAGTGTCTAAAAAAAAAATGATCACGTGGTACAAAATTGTACCACGTGACCTGAAGAAATTACACTGGGCAGTGAAATATAACTTGACAGCAAAAGTTTGGCATACGGGGGCTGAACTTTTGGGATGTTATAAAAATCTTTACCCATCTTTTTTGCTACTCTTTGCTGCGAACTAGGCGTAGCACTTTGCCAGGGGTCCCGCACTATTCAAGCAGTGTTTTGTGCCATAATTACGTGTCCTTTATTAGGCCTCTTTACACTAATAGTAGGCTGAATGCTAATCCCTATTATTAAGAGTGTAACGATGTTGCGGTTAATTTGGTGCAAGATTTGGTACGTATTCGTAGGCCGCCTGAGTTCTGGCTCTCGACGTCTCAAAACGTATCCGCCAGTGATCAACGACCGCTATAAAATTGACGGTATTTCAAAAAGTATTTTTAACTCTTAAGAACTCCAACCATAAGTCAAGTTCTAAGGTCACTCAGAACCAGTTAGACTTGTGAATGATCGCAGACGATGATCATTAATCAAGCATTGATTTACTTTTGTCTATGACCCGAAAGAGAACCCGAATATGATTGACGTGAAGACAGTGGCGCGCAAATGAGATGGAAGACGTTTTGTTATGTCAGTAATTTTTTCTGAGTTTGGGTGATACGTTAGATACCGTCAAATCAGCTGTGATTCGAAAAGAAATAAAGTCGTCAGCGCTGACACGGGTGAAACCTTACAATCACTGAATAAGGAATAAAAGAAGGGGTTAAATGTATGTATCGCATTGACGAAACCATTATTTAAAGCTATCCATTCTCCTTTAAAGTCAACAGCTACCCTTAATGCATTAAACCTTATCTATGCACAGAGCAGGCGTCCGCACCCTTCAGCGGTTATCACGATACTGGCAGAAATGCAACAATACAGACACCCGAGCTGGGTTTTATCTCTCCGCCAATCAGGAGGGGAGAGGAGTTCGAATTTTAAAGTGCTAAAGAATTTTCAGTTTATAAAATGTATTTTTTCCATATTATTTTTTTCAACCTTCCTAGCTTAGCAGCTACAAATAAAATCTTCTTCTTGTTTTTTCTTCTTCTGAAAGCGTAAATGTTTGATTGTTTATTTTCTATGCATTGGATTTTCAAAACGTTAATTGAAAAGTCTTTATTTTTTTGATGAACAAATGAAATCTTTGATAAACGGAATCCAAGTGCAAAATCGCGGCCCCATCCGTCACAACACCATCAAATACCTATTTATCAAACAGGATTTGACCGAAATTAATCGGCACAGATAACCATAATCAAATCCCATCCCTTATGGGACGCCATACGGCGCTTCCATGTGAGCACACCCTGGAGGGCAGTGCGAACATTTTCTGCAACTGTTACGATACTGATATGTTTTGTAATGCTGGTGTTGATGGGTTTTCCAAGAGGTTTGCTTTTTTTTAATAATTTTTAGGCAAGCGTTTGTCCGCGATCTCACCTAAAAAATCTTAAGTGGCGATGTGGTCGACGATGCCACTTTTCATTTTATTCAACTATTAAGCAGTGAAAACTCTATCTTAAAAGTAGTATTTAGATAAAAAATATTATTTAAACCAACAGTAGATAATTATGAAATTCTGAAACCGTGATCTAATTCTGATGCTGACTGTGACTGTACCTAAGTATGCTGTTCGATTTCGGACACGTTACTCAGCATTGGTATTCCAATCTCAGTTGAACTGCAAATTTGAACTGCAAAGATTTAAATCATGGTCAGTTCATACTAACTCATAGTTATTCTGTGACTAAATAGTGACATTATGATGTCATTTGATGTGTTTTCGCGCATATTTTGCTGTCAAGTGTCTAAAAAGAATGATCACGTGGTACAAAATGGTACCACGTGACCTGAAGAAATTACACTGGGCAGTGAAATATAACTTGACAGCAAAAAATTGGCATACGGGGGCAGATAGACACTTTCACCAAGTCTTACAGTGTCACACGTAATTTTAAAGATTGTTCGTTTCAAAGGCGCAATATAAGACTCTTAAACCTTTTTATCAAAATAAAATCATGGTTTTACATACAACTACAATACTTATAATTCATTTAAAACATTTTTTAGTTTCTCTACTACAAAAACTCTACAAAAACATTATCACTCAAAAAATTTTTTAATCCAAAATCTCGAATTGATCGTTGGGATACAAAATAATACAATACACAAAAAACACAATACATTCATAAAAAACCATTACAAATACAATTTTGGCTTCCAAATTGTGTCTATTTAGCTTAGGGTTAAGAAGCCATACATTGTCATCGTGGGGGTGTTTTAACACCAACCGTTTTGACGGGCAGCCTCTTTTTGCCCCTTTAAACGAAGGGTTAGCGCCCCTACACTTCGAAATTTATTTTTTAATAATTCAGTTTGAAGGTTGAAAAAGGAGTTTGTTAAAAGTATCTACCTTTTTAGAAACTTTTTACAACTTCACCATATCTTTTGTATGTATTCATACTTACAAAGATATCATCATTCAAGATGGCGTCAAGTTTGCTGAAGTTACGTGATCGCTTGCTATCAGTAAAAGTATGAAAGGCTCGTGGCGTAGCTTGCTCCGTCTTCACCGATCATCTAGGTAACGATCTGCGCTGTCACTATTTGGGTGGGTGACCGCTAGTGGGATTTACATCTCAGCACTTCTGTTCTTCAGTGGGCACGTTATACGTCGGTCCCAGCTCTAGCAGTCGTTAAGCCATGACGGAGGCCTTAGGGCGGCCTAGAATCTCCATGGCCACTCATACAAACGAACGAACGAGTAAAAGTATAAAAATAAACGTTTTATACAGTTTTATGAATGTTGATAAATTCATTTATTTACTTCGTACGCGAGTACCGTTTCCGTGTACATTATATTATCTGTGCGTGTACCGAGCGGATACTTCTTTGAGAAACTTGACATTACACCGTACCCGTACTCGAATGTCAAACGTTAGTCGTTAGACCAAAGAGGTAGTACTACGTCCTGTCAAAGTTGTCGTGACATGACATGACAATGAAATCCTCTTGCCAATTGGCGCTGCTAATCCTTTTCGTTCATTTTATCCTGTAGATCCTGTTAGTTATTCGAGATAAAAAGTAGCCTATGTGTCAATCCAGGTTACGTACAATATAGCCAAGTTTCATCCAAGTTGGTTCAGTAGTTTAGACGTGATTGAAACACAAACATCCAAACATCTAAACATCTAAACTTTCGCATTTATAATATTAGTAGGATTTCAACAATTAAAATAATAAATAAATATATCGTCCTAATTGAATGGATTTTCCTTAGGGAAGTCCTACAATTAAATGTTTGTCAAACGAATACATGCGTAGAAGTGGTTGTAGTTGTCATGTGCCACCCCTAGATCGTTTTACCTTGTAAACACACGGGCTTGTATTGTGGACGGGAGCGCTACGGGTGCTACGAGCGCTACGCGAGCTACAGCCGTCTACGAGCGCCTACGAAGCTACAAAACTGCTTTGAAAGAAATAATTGTAATGTACACTATTGCATTAGGTCTCCTGTAATAATAGATGAATGAAATAAATAAACGAATGAATTTTTGCGTAGTTTGTGCTTTTCCTACTTTTATATATTTAGAATAAAATCTACATAAAGACAACTCAAGAAATT
Source organism: Gandaritis pyraliata (assembly GCA_947859175.1). NCBI lineage: Eukaryota > Metazoa > Arthropoda > Insecta > Lepidoptera > Geometridae > Gandaritis > Gandaritis pyraliata. The sequence goes on along the minus strand of OX401871.1, from coordinate 4,814,039 downwards.
GCTCATATCATGCACGTTACTTTAGTATATGTAACTTTAATATTTTAGACTGGATATTCATTTTCTCAATTTGAAATTATTTGATAAAAAAAACTATAGTGCAAGCAAAAGTTTACGTACTTAGTACGTAAGTTCCCTTTATGCCTCAGCGTGAAAGTTTCTATATCGAATCGTATGTTATAATAACTAGGGGTGCACAGCACACCAGGGGGCATTACAAAATCTGTTATCAACAACCATAAACTACTACATCATCTGTGACTGTCATATAACTATATAATCTGTGGCTCAGTACTGGCTGCTAAGTAATCTGTGTCCGGGTACCAACTGCGCTGTTGGCATACACCAGTGACTTTGTAAATCGGCTCCAGAACGCAGATGTGCCATGGTGAATGATTAGATCCACCAAGATTAGGGGCATCGCGGTTTTATTGCTCAAATTAACATTGAATCGAATATTTGTGGAGTATTTTTCCCTTTGTTCGAAGTTAATTGTGTGTTGTTTTTGGTGAATTGGTTTTGCTAGGAAATTTGTATTTATTTGCTGTTAGAGAAAAAATGGTGGAATATTACCAACAGGGATTTATGCTTTCATTTGAACGACAATGGGTCAATTTTGCAAAATCCATACTTACACGATATTAGCATGTGTGGGGTATTTTCTCATGGTCCTAATATTTTGTCCTATTGATGGGACCACCAGTGACATTATTTCTCGTCGTTCTATTAAACGGGAGAAACTTTTACTCTGGTATAAAAAAATCAAAATGAAATGATATATAACCAAAGTTAAAACTAAAAATTCGTTCGAGCGTTTTGATTAAAAATATTTCAAGGACGGAAAAACAACGAGGACGGAAAATGATAAAACTGAGAAAGGGAATATATCAGAGAGATAAGGAAACTGAGAGATAAGGGAATATATCAGAGCTTTGAATTAAATAAAAATGACAAATGTTTCAATCGATTTAAAACTATCGTTGAAAATAGTGTCCTGTTAATACAATTTGTCACTCGAGGGGTAGGTAGGGGTCGAATTAAATGGTTCTTTTGTCAACTGACACTTGTCAGGGTGCATCAATACAGAATGTTTAATTGCTTGTTTACAGTGACAAATGTTCGGTGTTTTATAACTGCCCCCGTATTCCAATCTTTTGCTGACAAGTTATATTTCACTGCCCAGTGTAATTTCTTCAGGTCACGTGGTACAATTTTGCACCACGTGATCATTCTTTTTAGACACTTGACAGCAAAATATGTGCGAAAACAAATTAAATGACATCATAATGTCACTATTTAGTCACATAATAACTATAAGTTAGTATGAATTGACCTTGATTTAAAACTTTGCAGTTCAACTTTGCAGTTCAACTGAGATTGGAATCGCCCCCTGTACTTAGAACACCAATGGATATTTTGGGAGTATTGAACTTAAAAATTGATGATCCAGTGCAATGACTGACAACTGGCATATCGTCGGTGGATATGCTGTATTAGGTAATATATATTGGTAGAGATACTAAAAATCAAAATTCAGCATTTATGTATATTTCTTTGAAAGAAGGCCAAGAAATCATACAACAAGTAATTAAATAAAAAATAAAAAAAACACCAAATCTTGGACCGATTTTTATCAAACATAGCTAAAAACACTCCCGACTAATTCATCTTGCAAACAAAAAAAAAACAAAATCAAAATCGGTTTATCCGTTCTGGTGCTACGTTGCCTCAGATACACACACACATCAAACTTATAACACTCAATCGTTTTTGCGTCGGGGGTTAAAACACTAGGAACCAGGTCGTAGTTTCTTGGAAAAGGTTTGCCATTTGGTACCATTCTTTGTCATGCAATGAATTTTCTATACAAATCGTACCTTCAAACGGTTGCACCAATTTTTAACAAATATAACTATAATAATAGGCCTTTACATCTATTGAAGATGATTTATACAGCGTCAGGAGGCAACCTATGCCTACACTTAACGGGACACTGTAGTGCCTGGGACAATGTTTAGATGGAGTAGGCTTGCCCAGCACCTATACCATCCTCTCAGCCTAGTCAGCCGTATCCACAGGAAAGACAAGGTCAATACGTGCGGAGCTGACTAAGCCAAGGGTTTCCTCACGATGTTTTCCTTCACCGTAAAGCTCGTGTTAATGCGCATATAAATTTTTCGAACGAAAAATGCATTGATGCACGGTCGGGATTTGAACCCACGACCTTCGGATCGAAAGTCGAGGTACAATCCCACTCGGCCAACACGGCTTAACTATATATGAAACATCTCAAGATGAACCAGCTTCCTTACAAAAAAACCGCATTTTCGGAGCTAGGAAGGCCCAGACAAACACACAAACAGACAAGCACACAACGCCGCTGTTAAACTTATAACACCCTTTCCGTTTTCCGGTAGAGGGTTAAAAATGTTTGAGTTTTCACTTGTGAGTATTTGCCAAACTATATAGAGGTGAATAACAACTTGCAATTTTTATTTGAGCCTCTGCAATTTTTTTCAGTTTTTGTTTAATAATTTACTGTACAAATCTCTCTAAAGCACAGGTAGAGACACCCACAAGGATCAAACATCAAACTCCTAAGCCAAAAGGGATTTTACTAATTCAAACCGACGCGTCAAGAAATAAATAAAAAAGATGACGCGATCACGCTTATCATCTTTAAAACGCGCTGATAAAGATCTGTGACACCTTTAAGTGGTTATACACTGCTACCGACACGATACATACAGGCGTTGTCCTAATACAACGAGAATCATACATACATACCTGTTGGGGACAAATAAAGACTTATCTTGTCGTATCTTATCTTATTTTAATCATATCACACACACACACACACACACACACACACACACACACACACACACACACACACAGGCGTTGTCCTAATATAACGCGGATGACGACACAACAGGCGTTGTTCTAACACAACGAGAATCATATCACAAACACACACACACACACACAGGCGTTGTCCTAATATAACGAGAATGCACGATCTTCGCAAATTCGGGCGAATTTTACTCGTTCGAATGCGCGATCAAAAATTGATGTGAATAGATGTCTTAATTGTCCCGCGAATGCGTTTTTTCAAGCAAACGTGCGATGGTCGCATTGTATTAGGACGACGCTACACGATATCAGCGGAGATCTAATCCAATACTCAATACATTTATTGCTTTCACATGGTATTATAGTTGGTACATTGTAGGTTGTTCCATACAGTTCTAGACGCTTTCTAGACACTGACAGTATCGTGTCGGTATCGGTAATTATACAACATACATCGAAAAATAAAAACATATCGGATGCTACTGTATTCAATTCAAATTGCTTTTTTAGAAGTCGTGTGGTTTTCTGGAAACACCCTATAGGTCGTTTTTTTTTCGAACGATGAAAGGCATTTGTTTTTTTGGTCATTTGATCATGACATGACTATTATGTCATAGTTGTCTATTTTTTTTAACTTTTTTAATAATTTTATTATTGGTAGCAAAAGCAAAGCTTTTTTAAAAATCAAACACTTCTTGTCCCACTCGCTGCAACACTGAAAATTACAGAGCAATTTGTTTATATACCTACGGATTCCGTGAACATAAATTACCTACATCAAAGTGTTACCTAGCTGTAGAATGTTATACCTCGTGCCTACTGGTTATTTTCCACTCTAAAAGCTAACTTTATGAAATAACTTCTAAAGGAAATGAGAGAAAAGGTGTGAAAAACCTTTTTCAAAGGAAATAAAGTCGACAATAGAAACTTCGAAGTTTCGTTCCGGAAATTTTTCTTTTGTTTACTTTTGAAGGCTTCAACTGAAAGTTGTTCGCTAACTGGAGCGAAATTTTCCTATTCCAAAAAGAAAATTCCTGATGGAGTTTCATCTCTAATTGATTGTAGTAAGGTTCAGTTTTCTGTAGCAAGCTGTTGTTGGATGGTAGCGCACCCATCCCATTATTGTCACAAGATCGATCAGTAGCACAACATTGTATTCAAATTGTATGAATTTAAATACAAAAACGCGATTATGTGACGATGGACCATATAAGCCGATGCGTCCGCTTAAGATTGGCATCTTTAGTACGCACTGGGTTTTAAAAACGCTGCGATACTTTCGACTCCAAGAGTGTTTTCGATTCGGCATCTATTTCACTACAAATATTCACTATCATAGAAGCCATGCAAATACAACCATTGAATTGAAAACCTCTATTTATTGCGGTTAGTAATTTATTAATCGAAATCATTGTGATTTGTTTAATCTAACCTAATCTATTGTTGTCCTTGTTGAGCCAACCAGCTATTATGAAAAAGATCTAGTGATCTCAAGCTGTCTACAAAAAAACTATACTTACCAAAGATTTATAAAGATCATTGCTTACTATGCATAGTAAAACTAAACACAACACTCAATTTTTATGTTTATCATTACATTGTTATATAACAATGCTATATAGCTAATAAAAAAAAACCTATTACCTACATATGTAGGTAATAGGTTTTTTTTATTAGCTTTTTGCGGCTATGATATCACTGCGGCCTTCTGGCCTATTGTGATCGCCACTTGTGTAAGTACCACCCCTATTTGGGGCGTTCATAGTTCACCACTAAATCCTGCAGCTGTTAAGAACTGAAGGATTTTCTTAGGGGTGAGGTTTTTTAGCTCATCTGGGCTTAAAATATGCTTTCCCAGATGTATGCTGCGTTTTTGCATCAGCGGCCCACACTCCCCTAGCAGGTGAAGAGGCGTTTCTTCCGCCTCCTTACAGAGCCTACAGATTTGTAGGTAATATGTAAGTAGTTGTAACAGAAACGAGTTGCAATAATGTACCTTTAGCTCATTAGTTTAAATCTCAACTTCTATTGTTGCAAGTCTGATAGAATCACATATCAAATAGACGCCGCGTTTTTCTACAGCAGTGCGTAAATTCTTCTTAGCAGCATAACAGCAATCTCCCTTGTCGTATGTTGATCGGTGCACTAATTTCGAGAGACTCCATTGTCCTCCTTCCGGTATTTGATGAGCTATTCAAAGGATTCTGAAAAGTGAAGAATCTTTTGGAATCAGATTTATAAATGGGTGCTGTGAGTTTTTTGTGATTTTATTACAACTAACTGGTTCGGGGTAGTGCGTACATGTCTATCCAAAAATGCAAAAGTATTCTGGAAATAAAAAACTAATTTAGAAATACGAAAGTGTATAAATAAATATTCATGGACTTTACACACAACGCCCTCTAGTCCCAAACTAAGCAAAGCTTGTAATATGGGAACTAGATGGCTGATAGAATACTTCAATACTTTTTTTTTGTAAATACATACTTATAATACATAGTAACACCCAGACATAGAACAAACATCTATGTTTTCCACGCACAAATGTTTGTTTTTAGTGGGGATCGAACCCACGACCCACAGCACGGAATGCAGAGCCGTTACCGACTGAGCTGTGACGCCTGTATGTTAGGTAAGTCTATTGGTATGTTCACGGCTAATTGCTGTGCCAATCGAGATGAAGTGTTGAAATGTGCTGGCGAGAAATTGCTTGACATCCCCCCGCCCTTTATCATCCCTCAGAATTCAGGGTTAGAATACCACCAGGCTTCATAGCTCCATGGTCGATTTTCAATGTGATGCTAACCTTTATAAAACCAGCTAAAACTAGTTTTAAAAGCATGTACTTGATCGTCGTGAGAAGGACCCAATCCGACACGTTTTGTGTCAGCCATCGGATCGGCGTAATAAATCCACTCAGATCAATACGTACCAATAAATGCTTCAAATCGTCGGCCGACCGGAGATTTGGCATAGATGAGGTTGGAGAACGGATGTTTTGATCCAGCAGGGTTTTTCTTTGCCTACAAATGTATTAGCTGGGTTAGTCTCAAAATAAATATATATTCATGGACTTTACACACAACGCCCTCTAGTCCCAAACTAAGCAAAGCTTGTGATATGGTAACTAGATCCCCTCTCCCCCTTTGACTTTTCTCTCTTGAAGATATTTTGCGGCTTTTTGTCTTAAAATCCCCTTGATTAGGTACATAAGCAGTTAATGAGATCACCGACTAACCTAGATTGCAACATTTAACGATAAAAAAATTGCAATGGTTCATAATTTTTTGCGAAAAAATTTAATAAATTCTAAAGAGCTTCTGAGAAATGGTAGAGCTTCATTTTATAAAATTAAATGTTCATATTCAGACAAATCATATTTAAAAAAATTATGGCAATGGTTTGCTGTTAGGTATAAGTAGTTTCTTAAGCTAAAGCTTGGTAGGTATTTTTATAGTCTAAACTTATTTGTGGACGTCTATTCACTTACTCTATGAGCCACGTCTCGTATGTCACTTGGATTAGGCGCGCGCGCAGGTAGTCTGAATGAATTGTCACTGTCTGACTGCGCTGACAGTTACTTAGGGCTGCTTAAGTATAATATCCATGTATTTTTAAATCATAAAACTCAAAAAGTTTAACTGTCTACAGTCTTACTAATAAAAAATCATCTAATTGAAAAATCTGATCAGATTTAGTATCACGAAACACGAGACTGAATAGGTATTCTTGCAACTATTTATAGTTGTTTTACCTTTTTTCTTGTAAGTAGGTATATCGGATTTTTTGACAGTTCGTGATTCGTCTGTGATTATGGACGCAATATAATGCTAAGTACCTACAACAAATACCCACTGACTATGTTTATTTTACAGTTTGGTAAATTATCATGCTGTACGCAAACGTATAGTCACTTATTTACCGGCTAACTACTAGGTACTATTAACTAAAATATGATACATCAGAGGAATTTCACTTTCTGCACGAATTATGAACACCGATAAATTATGAAATGGATATGAAATGTGAAAAATGCAAATAAAAGACAATAAATAAAATTACGTAGGACAATAAGGAAGATAAAAAGGTCTAGGTAGGCAATGCCAAAAAAGGTAAATAAATTTTGTTTGGTTCAGTGTAATCCCTAGACTCGGACAACCCTACACACGATATAATCCAGTTCGGAGTGCCGTGCCAGAAGCAACACGGGTAGCCCGTGAGAACAGCTCCGTGACGGATCGGGCCGTGTGTGACAGCCTTAAGTGCCTGTCAAGGTCGGATTCCAGGGACTAGGGAGTATACCTCTATGTGTTTTTTCTACAGATAATCGTGTAGAAAATTACTTGCAATTTAAAAATAAAATAAATAAAGTGGTGTGCAACCACTCCTGAAAACTCATAAGGACAACACTACTACCTCTACTTATTATATTCCTACTAGCTACTATGAATTTTAGTAAATTGGATTAAAATACTTTTAATAAGACGTGTGTGGCTTCCAAAACATCTTATTATTTCTTATCTGTTATTTAGATAAATTATTTTTCTATCTTTTATTCTCACTTTCATTCATACAACGAACTTTTTTATTCCCTCCATCGCTAAAACCCCCATGCACCTCTTGCAACTGACGTCGGCTGCCAATCAAAAGGACTTTAACCTAATCCTGGTTAGGATTAGAAAAAAAACTACGGGACCCTATCCCGCGCAAGCGTTCGCGCTTCACTGATTTCAAGTCCTTGGACAAACTTAACCAACCTCTTTGGAGTAATCTGCTGTTGCATTTGTGACCTTATTTGAGGTAATATAAGAAGGAGGTGGAATTTTATGATGGTAAGGTCAAGTTGGTGTATATTTTCGGCATTTGACGCTTGAGGTTACTTCGTGTAATGTAATTGTTGTATGAAATTATTGTTTGTTTTGTGATTGATCTGCTTGAATGATCGGAGAGGTGCGAATTTATAATCTTGCGCTGTGAAAATAAGATAAAGGTGTCTTTTCTGTTGAGGAAAAGACAACGGATTCTTTTTATGGATTTTGTGATACAAAAAGTGCCAAAGATGACAATCAGGAACTTAAAGTCTGACCAGGCTGCAAAATGATTTGATGATCATTTTTAAACTTTTGTAGAAGTTGTTAAATTGTTATTGCGGTAGAGTTAGGAACCTACAGATTATTTTTCTAACTACTTAGTACCTACAGGTTTTTTTTTAATTGTACTCTACCATGTTCTAAGCTGCTGGCTGTCACTTTTAGGTATACACCTATAATAATAGGTAATAATTAATAATTCTAAAGACTGTTCATTGAAAACTTAGCTACTTAGAGCTGATTTACACTTTTATAAGTGCAGAAGAGCTTAATTTAATAAAACTAAAGTTTATTTAGGTAGCGGTAGTCACACTCTACCGCGGATCGTTGTGCGAGTGTAACCGCTAATATATCTAGGAACCTTGTGGTAGTACTGAATGTGTAAGTCCACCATTAAGAACTACAGTCGTTGGAAATAGAGCCATTTTGTTATTCCTAATTTATTAAAATGCAACAAATAATTTATGGACGACTTTAAATATTTTTTTTATTTTAAGTAAATAAATATTTGTGCACTTATGTAATTTAGTTATATTATAAATAAAACTAGGTGCTAAACACTGGCATAACATTTGTAAAGATCTCAAAACGACTGCCCAAGTGCAAAGGCTCACCAAAAAAAAATGCATAGAAAGTGAAACTTTTCTACCCTTCAAAACTGTCAACTGTCAAAAAGACCACCAAACCATCCAAAACTGCACATCAATATAGAAAAGACTTACCTTCCCTTTCCTTGAAACACCTTTATTAATCCGGGATAAACTAACAATGAGGCGTTGAAATCCATACCTCTGCTTGCCTTCGCTAAGCTGTCGAAAAAAAAAAAAACAAAAAGTTATTCTTTTTTTAAAAGTTGCCAGACCGAAAAGTAGAAAGGACTCGTCGAAAAACAGATTATGACAAGCCCTTGTTGTGTTTGTAAACATCGCCCGGTCTTCTACAATAGGTTGGAGTAATGTGACACCATAACTTGATTGGATCCTTTATAAGCTTTATTGATACTGGCAACACTGATTGGCGGCAAAATAGGCAAATTGTTGACGTTCGCGGTATTTAATACAGCTGGCGTTGAAAAAAGGTTCATTGAGAAGCGATGGGCGAGGCAAAGAGGATGTAGATATGGAAAAGTTCATCGGATATTAATGAGCACAATAATTATAGCTCTTGTGTATAATTTCTACTCTATGCCAAAGATAGATAAGACTAGAGTTTATTCATACCTAATCATACAAAACTTTATGACGATTCAAAGTGATTTTATTGATTATTGACTTGAAGATTGAAGCTTGTCTTTGACGTCAGTGTTTTATTTGGATACTAGCTTCCACCCGCGATTTCGTCCGCGTCCCGTTTGATCCTGTTGATTAGCTGAGATAAAGAGTAGCTTAAGTGTTAATCCAAGTTACGAACTATATTATATTACTAAGTTAAATCGGACCAATAGTTTCAGGGTGATTGACACATAAACATCTAAACTTTCACATCCCACTACTATTATAAATGTCAAAGTTAACATGTTTGGATGTTTGTGTTTCAATCACACTGTAACTACTGGTCCGGTATGGATGAAACTGGTACATATTATAGTTCCCGCTTTTTTTAGGTTATATTTTTTGTTTTTTTTTTGGGGTTACTGCCAGTTTATAATATTAGTGGGATGAGGTAAGTACTCTACATTATTTGTGACACTTACCTACATTAGATTTCGCAACCAAGGTCCTTTCTCAACAATGACCCAAATTGCACTACACCAAGACTTTCAAAATAGTGCGCTTGACTAGTCAACAATGCTTGTGAATTGCATTTGACTACGTGTGTGGTCGACAAGTTGTAGGAATGCTATTTACATCACTTGGGAAATAAAATAGTCGAATTTAATTTAACTTGATTTTTAACCAACTTCAAAAAAAGAGGAGGTTCGCGATTCTGTTGTATATTTTTTTAATGTTTGTTATACAGAACTCCGTCGTTTATAAACTGATTTGAAATATTCTTTTTATCTAAAAGTACTTCTAGAATGATTGGTTCCATAAAATTTTCATAAAATTTTCATCTATTTAGTGATGTTTACAGTCACCAGAACATTTCCAATAAACTGCCATCATCATCATCTGATGATGAAGCTGGTAGTCGAATTGAAGTCTGTTGAAGTGAAGTTTTCTAGTTCTTATAAATTATTTGGAGTTCATGACTACTTAACCGCGGAATTAACTAAAAGATAAGTAAATTATTTATCAATAAGCTTTAACAGAATGAACATACTTATTAGGTACTTACATCAAGTCTACCATCCTTTGACACAGAGACGGGTAAAATAATTAAAATTTCTTTCACACGGCTTCGGTACGCCCACCAATTCGTTTTATTGACGATAATTAATGGGAAATTTTGTTTAATTAATACTTAATTACTATTCGTAGCCGGTAGCGTAATGACATGTTGATGGCTGTCAGTGTGTGTTTTGATAAATTATTGATGATAGGTACTTAGAGCTGCATTACCTACTCTACTCATATCACTAAACGTGACAAGACTCGAAATCGAAAGTCGCAAAACTTTATAAATGTGAAAAAAGTATTAAAATGAGTAAATTATTCTTACTATCGTGTGTTCAATTATGTGTACTTAATTGATAGATTATCAAAAGGGAAATTGGAAAAGATATTAAAGTTATATTCTGATTAAGAAACTCAATCAGAAAAAATATATTTTTCGGACTCTATAACGTCTCTACCACCAATGAGATATTAGCCTCTAGTATGTAGCGATTTTTTTATTAGTCCGATATAAAGTGAGAATCGCGCAATTTCGACGGTTAGAACTGAAACTGGCAGACTATGGCTGGATAGAATTCTAATTTTAAAAACATTTTTTTATCAGCAAAACCGGCCACGTGGGGTTAGATAGTATCCAGTAGGTAGGTTGCATCAGCAGAATATTGTTGGCAGAATGCAGAATCCTGAGTTTGGCCGCGGAGGGACTAATGATCGCGAGATAGCCCTCGCAGCCCTGGGACAGCTCTGTAGGGCTGCCACCGACATTAAATATTTAAAGAAGTTCTAGTAGCCGATTTTATTGACTAATAGAGCTATAGGTTATTTAGTTACTTAGCTGAATTGGCGTCATCCTCAAATACTTATAACCTAAAAGGTAAGGTGAGTTTTTAATTCAGTCATTATTGTTTCTTTTCTTATTTTGATTATTGACAATGAAAATAAAATAAAAACCAAAAATGAAATCAGTGTCACAAATAGTTATCTTTCAATTTAATTTGGGTTTAGATTTCAGGCTGTGTAACATGAGAATCAACATTGAAAAGCCGGTCACAAGAAGAATAAATAAGGTTATTCTCATTCCAATAATTTGTTTTAGCCTTTCAGACCGTGAAAAGTTAGAATCCAACCAGTACTTTACCCGAAAACCAAAGTTACAATTAGTTCGGAAACTACAAGCACATTGCGATCCAAACATATCAAAAACTTATTCGCAAACAAAACTCGACAATTTTCCTCAACGGACAACCCTGCTCCCTGGCGTCTAGTTCGGTAATGAAGCAATTTAAATGCATGAGGCAGGGCGCGAGAGGCCATGGTGGGGGGATCACCAATCAGAATCTAGGGACCTAACTGGAAAACCGTTGCATTTGAATTTCTGTTCTATGATCTCATCTTTTAGGATCAATATCGAAGGTGTTATTTTGGAGTTATGTCATTTTTGGTTGCGGGAAAAGGTGGTAGTGGTTGCGCGGGGTAAGTATGGTATATCTCTTCAGGTAGAGGATTATAGGTACGAAAGTACGCGAAAATGTTTTTCCAACTTATTCAGTAGTGAGAGGGAAAGTGGTATCAGCTCTGCTAAGTAAGGGATTTATTTTATAGGTTTTGTGAGGACTTCAGGTAAACTAGTAATCTACGGGATTGGACCAGGGAAATCAGAACTTGGTTGTAATCAGTCTGCATATTGCGTGGTTGGTTCCTAATTAGTAATTACTTGATGATCCTTGATATTTGAGTAAGTATGGAATACTTACGAATAAGAATTATTTATTAAAAACTGTGTAAAATAGATCTTACAAATGGAAAGTTTCAACAGTCTGCCCATACCTATAGATTATGTTAGAGCGATTTTTTAAAATTTTGTTTCAGTATGTTTAGTTTAACTGTACATTTTACACTACGTACCAACTAACGATAATATGATAATACTAGCAGTTACCCGCGACTTCGTACGCGTCTAGTTTCCGTGTACATTATATTATCTGTGCGTGTACCGAGCGGATACTTCTTTGAGAAACTTGACATTACACCTCATTACACCGAACTCGTACTTACTGGAATGTCAAACGCTAGTCGTTAGACCAAAGAGGTAGTACTACGCCCTGTCAAACTGACGTGACATGTCATAACAATGAAATCCTCTTGCCAATTGGCGCTGCTAATCCTTTTCGTTCATTTTATCCTGTAGATCCTGTTGATTATTCGGGATAAAAAGTAGCCTATATGTTAATCCAGGTTACGAACTATATATATGCCAAGTTTCATCCAAGTTGGTTCAGTAGTTTTGACGTGATTGAAACACAAACATCTAAACATCCAAACATCTAAACTTTCGCATTTATAATATTAGTAGGATAGGATAGGATAGGATTCGCTCAATGACGTAATAAGGGTTTTATTCCAAACATGCTACGACGGCCGTTTTAAAGAGCATGTGATTAGCTCTCGCTCGCACATTTTAACATTTTGAAAATATAAAATCACTGAATGTAATTATGCATTACATACGATTTGCTTGATTTGGGACTGGCGTTATGTGAAATGTCCATGAATATTCATTATATATTTAAATAAAATAATTAGGTCTTTAGGATACCTATGGACTCTCAGAACGATCCTTTATCCAGAAACTTCTATAATTGACCACTTATGTCTATTGTCTATAGGTTTTAAACGTTTGAATTTAGAACGGAGGAGTAGAATGAATGATACTCAATCAATACGCAATACATTTATTGCTTTCACATGATAATATAATTGTTATATTTTAGGAGATTTCCATCCAATCATTTCCACCATCTTTACGTCCTTAAGGAAACGATCGCCGTTTTTCGTAAAATCTTCGTGGAACCAAGCTTTATTGATATTTAGAGGCAATTTTCTCGGACAGAAGGTCCTTTTATCCTCCCATCTCGATTTATCTACCTTTGTTCAGTATCTTCTGAACATTATTGAGTTCTTGAAATAGTATAGACTACTGCATTAGGTAGATACCTACTCTATCATGTTCACTGCTAAGAAAATTTTATGTCACGTGTAGATATATCTCCCGAAAACTGTCAAAAACCATTGAGTTTTGACAGTTTTCGGGAGATATGTCTATCGTGACACAAAAGTCTATCGGTCTAGAATCACCTCGCAGGGTACAGAATTTACCAGAGTGTATACAATCATGAGCGTTTCGCTGGAGGGACCATAGTGGAATTTTAGGTTTCGGAGCCCCTCAATATTTAGTAGAAGTTCTCAAACAATTGTGCAAGTTTTTAGGACTTTTCATCATTATTTTCAATACCTAGATTCTATCATCAGGGTCAGGAGCAGTTTGCCTTCCGACCCATTAATATCGTGGGTGTAATTTATATCCATTTTGTGCGGGACCCTCGAACCGACCAAGCTCCATGCTCCGTCTGTGTAGGGTTGCTGAATTTTCCAAGTGAATAAAAGTTAGACAAAGAACAAATGGTAACAAGAAAATTGCCTTTTTGCAGTACTTAGAGCTATCAGATTTGTTTAAAACTGTTTGTAATGTACCTAGATATGGATAAACTCAAAACTAAACATACTTAACTTACTTATCTAAGTTTATCAATAAGGAAATTAATTTTTTTTTGGTGAGGATCAAAAGACTAAACAATTCTATATACAGAGTCGTAAGGTTTTATATTTTGGACAGACAAAAGTGCTTGTATAGTTTTATTTGTCTGCTAATTACCGACCGCGTTACGCGCCTAACAAACTTTCATTTATATTACTTAGTAGGTGTCGATTTTTCCGTGCATTGGTGCACCCCTACAGAATGACATAGTGAGGCGCGCGTTCCCTGCATTTGACAGGCCACTGTTCGTTCTCGGTCTTACCCGCATTTCACCTGATCGATCGGCTCTGTTTCTGAACGAACTAATCGATTCCATATTCAAAAGAGTTGAGGAAAAGTTTTTCTTTTCTGGCCAGTGCTTTTGTTTTCGTTTTGATTTTAAAAGAAGAACTAAACTGAAATCAACTCAAATAAAAAATAGAACTAGTATAGATGTAGAGTTGATTGCTAACGCGCAAAAATAAAGTAAATCGCCTTGTTTTTCATATTCCATTTCAATACAGAGGTCTTTACGAGGAATTTTTAGTTGAAAGGTAGATAATTACATACCTAAGAGCTGGCTAGATTTAAAGTAAATTTGTACTTAGACTACCTACTGCGTAAAGGCGTAAATCCTTCTTGGTATCATTCTTTGTTGGTATCATAAGAAGTTAATACCGTCATAACGGCGGAATCACCTAAACTAGTATTATAAGTAAAATATTTTTTTTTTGATAATATGATTAGATCCATACGGCCTCGTTAACGGTTTTCTTTTCATCTTTGTCTCCATCTAGATATACTTTTTTAGGGTTGGTATTGCCTAACCCCGGTCCGGCCTCCCCCCGATGTAGATTACCAAATAGTATGTATGCGCTAAATCAATGTCAGTACTGTGGCGAAAAAAAGTGAAAATGACTTTATTGTAAAGTTCTTTTATTTTAGCTTATTTCATATTAATCCAAATAAACTGTACCTACTTAACTACTTTTTTAACCGGTTTGTAAAAAGGAGGAGGTTCTTAATTCGGTTGTATGTTTTTTTAATGTTTGGTACCTCAGAACTCCGTCATTTATTTAATAAACCGATTTTAAAAATTCATTTTTTATCTGAAAGGATGTACTTCCAAGGTTAGTCCCATTTAATTTTCATCAGGTTCGGTAGTTTGACTTATAACTAAAAATACTTAACTGAAAAAAATATGCAATCCACGTGCACGAAATTGCGTATTTTGCTTTTCTGTGACTTTTTATTTTTAGTGGTGTTTACGGTCACTAGAACATTTCCAAAGAACCGCCGTCATCATCATCATCATCATCATCTGATGAAGCCGTTGGTGGTTCAAATAATACTCCAACTTTGATTTATGCCATAATGTGTATTAATACCACAAACTTAGCTAGATGTCGTCACAGGCAAAATTTGAACGCGCTATCGATGCGTTTTGAGGTATGGTGCAGCACAGCGCAGTTGCAATGAATAAATTAAGCACTTTTGTCTGCTGTTGTACCGTTCACTGATGGCGTAGTAACTATTTGGTAATCTACATCGGGGGGAGGCCGGACCGGGGTCAGGCAATACCAACCCCTTTTTTACTGATGTTTTGACAGTCATCAAGTTACGGTACCTATCAGTTTAAAAATAACCGTAACGTAGGTCAAAGACTAGGTTTAATCTAAAAGGCCGTGCAAATATTTGTTTCATAAATCATGTGCCGCCCGCCTCTCTCCTTTGAAGTCACGCCTTTCGCTTGCTCGAACTTCCTACTAAAATGTACGATAAAACGTACAAGTTATGTTTATTTTCATTTTCTACTATGATGTAGAACCTTTTCTTTACACACAATTGTGTTTAACAATAGTTTGTTCGAAGTTAATGAACAAACTGGACTAAATAACATTGTCGTGTCCAAAACTCTCATTCTCTCCTCAGTCTGTGTGTGTGCCCTTGTTTCTGGAAGAAGTTTTTTTATAACAAAAAAAACACCGACAACCAAGGTTTTTTTCAAAAATGGAACATGATGAATGACTCCTTTTGTTCCTTGTTTAAATTAGGTCTAAAGAGTATCGAGTTTTTTTCTGTTCATGATTTGCAACATAGATCAAAAGAGTTCCAATCATTTTCAAAAAAAGAACGTTCAGTTTTTATCGAACTTACTTCATAATTTCCTTCATTGGAGCCACTGTTGGGCGGCGCACTCATTTACAACCAGTTTTCTGTCACTGGGTATAACGACTTGTAATAATATTCCGCCCACCGATTCTACCTATTTCAAAGATACGCATCGGTGGTCGCACGCCCACGCGTGAACAAATGATGCGGAGAACGCTCGACCAGTGTATAATTTCAAAATCGTGATAATGGCTGGCAGCGTAAAAAATAACATATTAGCAGGCACCTGGAACGAAGTAATTTTAGTAAATTAAATGTGTTGGTACAAACATCTTTGATTGATAGAATCCACTAAATTAAAATAATTTAACATTTTTTTGTTTCGATATTCGACATCGAACGAATTCGTCTGTTAAGTGTCAACAACATATTATTTCTATACTAAATTAAAGCTCTATCTAGCTTATTTAACTATCTGTAAAAAGTAATCACCGTTTAAAATAGTGCCATCTTTTGTTTAGATAGTCACAAATTAGTGACACGGAGAATCTAGTTTGAGAGGTTATTATTGAGCACTAAAATTGTTAGTAGACAAGTGTCGCTTACCGTTTAGTTTCACAGGTTTTTCATGTAGTTTTTAGGTAAAAATCTATTTTTTAACGGAACACTAGTAGGTAGCAGCAATATTTACATACCTAGGCTACGAGTAAATAAATACGTTCGGCCAGAAATAGGTATATCTAGATAATGATATTACTAAATTCAAACTATGGTTATCACTAGTGTGCTACTAGTATGCAACTAGCAATGCAAGAAGAATGACAGTAGGTGTCAGGTTCGAGTTCCCACAAACGCACATAAATGTTTTCAGTTAGACTGGTATTGAAAGTCTTTCAATGAAGTGTGGGAAAGCGTGATTTAAACAATTTGGCGATCAACTTTCCCACTGGTCACCTATAAAAAGAACACTTTGCTTCCCAAACAGAGCATTATCAAAATGGCTACAGCCCTAATCAGGATATTGAAAACGGTAACTTTTTTAATGCTCTGCGCAAAAAGTGACTCTCTCAGAATGACCGAAGAGGCATTTCAGAAAAACATGGCTAAATGTAGGGAGCTGGCAAAAAACCCATATTTTGATATTGACCAGGTGGTGGGCAAGTCTTGGAGGATATATTACACTTGGAACGTAAAGATGGAGAATAAGTGCTTAGATATGACTTTTAAGAACGCTACGACACCGGTGAGTACCATCTTCATCAATATTACCATATTAACCTGAAGAAGTCCTATGCTAAACAAACCTTCCCCATATAGATTTCCAGTTCGTAATCAAAAAGTT
This sequence comes from Gandaritis pyraliata, assembly GCA_947859175.1. Classification (NCBI taxonomy): domain Eukaryota; kingdom Metazoa; phylum Arthropoda; class Insecta; order Lepidoptera; family Geometridae; genus Gandaritis; species Gandaritis pyraliata. The sequence goes on along the minus strand of OX401871.1, from coordinate 4,796,792 downwards.
TTGACGTAATCACTTGTTCAAAGATAATTTTTTTTTTACACGTTTGATCTTCTTTTGTTTCTTGGTGTTGCGCTCTTCTCTACTGAAATTATTGTAGTCCAGAGTAAAAAATTATTTTCACGTCACTAAGTGCGCGACAAAACAGTTTTTTCCATAGATGTGCGCAGGCCTTTAAAAACGAGTTTTGGCTGGTTTCAGGTGATAAACCGCTTCTATCACGATATGTATGACTATTTGGAGCAGCAGCCCAACTGGGACGCGGCTACTCTGTACGTCACAATGGGAACTGCTAAGCACGAGCTCCTGTTGTTTGCAGACCAGGGTCCTGCTGGAATATTCGTTGGAGTTCCGAACGTTGTCAGAGATGGAAGTAGGTCTTTTTGTCCTAACATTTAATATACTACGTAATCCATTAAGAGTTCGCCCAGGGAAGTATTACCACAGTACCTATTTCTGCCGCCAAGCAGTGATGCTCGCATTGCTGTGTTCCGGTTTGGGGTATGGGGTGTAGGTGCAATGACGGGCACATGAATTTTTTTTTTTTTTTTTTTTTTTTATAAATTTATAAGCAATTTATTTAAGCGATTGCGGTCAAATTGCGGTCTGAATGAAGCTCCTTTATGAGGGACCTTTATGTCTCAGAGTGATGGGCGCAGTGCAATGCATCACAGGGCACTTCTTCAGTGGACGTGCTCAGTTAATCAATGCATTGTTATAGGCAGTGGTTCAGTGGCACATCAGGCGAGCCAAGTGGTTCCATCAGTAAAATAACTAGAATTATTTCTTCCAGATGTAACCCCAATCCGCAAAGGGGTTCCAACCCTGAAATTCTTTCTGAAGCTTCTCCACGGCGGCACTTACCTTCTCATGTCCGACTGCAACATAGGCGTGACGTCACTCAGTGCAAGAGAACGCCCTCCATACCGAGCTGAAGTGGCATCTGTGGCTGATTCTCTACCGTTAGGTGTAGGAGATCTTGCCTGTATCACTGATAAAAAGCCAGATGAGCAGATGTTTATTTAAGTTAAATAAAATATTTTTAAGCAACAGATTTTGCAAGAGGATAATTGTTTACTTTTCTCCTGACTCTTAGGATAGCCAAGTTAAAATTCAAAAGCAGTGAAGTGAGCTAGTGTTGATAATATTTATTATCACTAATAAAGGAAAATTTAAAGACTCGAAGACACAGTCTCATTTCTCTGAAAAGACAAATGTTTTGTTTGGAAATTATTTATTATTTGAAATTACAAACAAAACAATTCTTTTAATAACAAACAATCATGATTAATAACTGGGTATAAATTATGAGATGAAAGAAAAATTATTTCAGTAAAGTTTAAGAATTCCTTTAATATTTACAAAATACATTTAGCTAAAGCAATCATAATATTATTACATGATTTTGAATAAAAATAATAGAAAAAATCAAAGTAAAGTAGAAAAGACACCAAGATTTATCTACTAAGTAGTCAAATAAATAAAGAACTATCTAGTGAAAGAGAAGTAACCAGAATGCTGCTATCTTTGCTCCTAGCTTTGTTCAACTCAGAGACAACAGTATCTCAGAGCACATCCCCGCCCCCTCGTGTTCCTACCTCTAGCAACTGGACGTCTTGCGAATCATTCCTGAACGACACGGTGTTCGACCCTGAAAGTGTGCTGGACGTAGACTGGAAGATATTCTACTTCTGGAACCCGGAGAAAGAGACGAGCTATATTATTCGATTCAGCCGTCCTTCGAAAACGGTATGAACTTTTTATAAGTACACTAGGCCCTGTTTTAAGGTGGACATCAGTACAGGAGTGTCCGCAAGTGATGCTAGCGGTTTTCCGGGAGAAGTCGACGAAGTCGTGGGATATTTCAAGCGACATCTCAAAAAAAAACTTGTGTGTGTGTGTGTGTGTGTGTGTGTGTGGACGAGCGAAATGTTCCGCGACAGACGCACGTAAATGTCCCGCGACTCCCTGCAACATGTCCTGCGACTTTATCCCCTAATTGTACCAGCAGGGGTATGCCAATCAAAGTTGAACTGCAAAGTTGAACTGCAAAGTTTTACATCATGGTCAGTTCATACTAACTCATAGTTATTCTGTGACTAAATAGTGACATTATGATGTCATTTAGGGCGGCTTGCACCAGAATCGCTAAACGCGTTTAACTCTTAAATAGTATTTAGCGAGTTGTCAAGTCATACAAATACGTCAGATTTAAATCGATTTAGCTGTTAAATACGTTTAGTGATTCTGGTGCAAGACGCCCTTAATGTGTTTTCGCGCATATTTTGCTGTCAAGTGTCTAAAAAGAATGATCACGTGGTACAAAATTGTACCACGTGACCTGAAGAAATTACACTGGGCAGTGAAATATAACTTGACAGCAAAAGATTGGCATACGGAGGCAGAGTTGACATATCTCTTTCTTCAGTTGGTGGACCGGTTCAGGGTAGGACTCGATGCAGAGATAAAACCCCCGCTGAACTGGACGGACGCAGAGCTGTTTATGGAGACGTCCATAGACTTCAGCGGGCTGTACATGAAGACGAATGTGTCGGGAAAATACAGGATTATACCTTCTACTTCGTTTGAATGTTAGTATGAGTACAGTATGTACAACAGATCTTTATCCTTCTGAAGTTAAGTGCAACAACGATTGTGCAAGTAGGAACTGTGGTGCGGAAAAATTTGCTTGCCTCCCATTCGAACAAAAATGGGTACTGCGCAGATACTTCAGAAAGACAAAGATCTGTTGTGACTACTACTTGCTTGTTAATCCTCTCCACTATACCGGTGACTTTTGGTTTTTCTCCACAACGAATTTTTTTTTTAAATCTTCATAGCTCGTTCTAAGGTCTATGCATTTTTACCAATTGTCTTTCAAACTGAAAATTACAGCATATGTAAAACATGGAACAAGTCAGACCTCAAATTACCAACCTCATAACCGTTTTCATGATTTTTTCAGTCACTTCAATCCCAACGCTGATCTTCGGTCTGAAGGTCGTAAAGCCAGGGTACCTGGGCATAGCTAACTGCAAGTATCGGCTCTGCTACGGACTGGCTCCTGTCGATAAGATGCCCGAACCTCATATGGTATCAATTTTAACCTTCATACCTTGGTTAAAAAAACTGATAAAAACTATGAAATATATATGTATTTTTCTATTCAATCTCTCTAGCCAAGACACGCCAAGGTGATATTCTAGAGTCCAGGGAATATTTTCAGAAAAGTGATTAGTCACGTGACTTATGATATTCTCATTTTGATTTTGAGTCTAGATGGGCAGGCAAGTTCAATAATGATTGATTTCTCCACAGCTAGAAGAAGCAGCACTCCATCTGGGTTTTTACAATGAGTACAACCGCTCCTATACCTATGCCGCACCAGACCCAGACATCGAAGAGGACCACGACCACGGAGACGATGATAATGAAGACTTGGACTTGGAAATGGATCCTAATAGACTGGACCTCTTTTAATATGCTAGAACTATTTTCATGGAAATAAAAAAACTGGTCATAGCTTTATTTGGAGGGCTTTTTCTAGATATCCTTAATTTCCATCATCATCATCATGCACTGCTTCACCACGTTCGCTGCTGGGTTATAGCTCCTCTTTACTTGTAGCCTTATTTTATTCTAGTTGACAGGCGTCACAGCTCAGTCGGTAATAGCTCTGCCTTCCGTGCTGTGGGTCGTGGGTTCGATCCCCACTGAGAACAAACATTTGTGCGTGGAAAACATACCTAGATGTTTGTTCTATGTGTGGGTGTTACTATGTATTAAAAGTATATTTTATAAAAAAAGTATATAAGTATTCTATCAGCCATCTAGTTCCCATATTACAAGCTTTGCTTAGTTTGGGACTAGAAGGCAATGTGTGAAATGTTCCAGAATATTTATTATTATTAGTATTTTTTCCGACATCTATCACGGAGCGGTTTTCTATAATCTGTGGCTATTTTAATGTGGATAAGATAGGTATATTAGATGGTACTACTACAATACGAGAATCTAAGCATATAGATCCGATTGAAAGTGATTTTATTCATACAGAATTAAAAAATCGATAAAATTATATATCCCACATATTATGCTGTGTGATTTGTTTTACCTGAATGAGATTTATCAGTGCTCTTAAAATACACACAAACAAGGAACTAAGTGTGGTAGTGAAAGCGAAAGTCTAGAGTTCTCAAAACATTTAACCATCAACAATATTCCGATGTTAGTAAGTACATTCCTGACACACCAACTTCAATAAAAGCGTGTCAAAGTAAGCAAATCATCCATTCGCGGAAATATGCGTCTACTGTGCATACTCATCACCATTACATTGCTAACTGAAGCTAAGAAACGAAGTCCAGAGAGAAAAAAGAAAATGAAACCAAATGAAGACGACATACCTCACAAAGCTGACGTATTTCCTGAGAGCTTCATGCCTGTACCCTTCGGTCACATCTTTAGGGAAGGATTCCAGCCTGGTTTGAAGATGCCAGTGGACTTGTTGGAACTTAATCTGAAATATCCGAAGGATTACAAATTCAAAAAATTTGAAAATATGAATAGGAGTATCCAAAGGAATAAGGAAGTAAAACCACGAGATTTGGTCAACCCGAATATATTCCAATCTGGAAAAAAAGAAACCATTGAAGATAAAGTAGATGTAAATTCTGATGTGAAAGAAGAGAATAATAATAATAACAAAGTGAGAAAAACCTGGCATGACTTAGTAGCAAACCATGTTAGAAATCTAGGTGAAACTCTAAAAGGTCCTTCCCGTGGAACTCCTCAAATGATGACCAAAGTCACAGATTCAAATCTGACACCAGATGATACATACTATAATCCCAAGGAGCAGTTCTTCTCACGGAGCTCATTCGACTTAGATATAAAAAAAAGGGAGAACTCACCTTACAATTGGACTACTTGTGATGAGTTTAGTCGCAATGCAGACTTCCATCCTAGTGACGTGATCAACATTGATTGGGTACCGTTCTATACATGGGCATCCGATGAAATTCAGACTTCTGTGGCCTTGATTCATAGATTTTCAATTCCTACTGTCAAGGTACGTTCTCAAAGAACATGCTTCTTATTTTACTTTCGATTGGAATTAAAGAATAAAAAGCATGAACAGTAGAGTCGTTGGTTTGCACACTGGTCGATAATGGCACCGACACTATATCAACCAACATGTGGCACGAACAAAAATATCGGTGTGATGTCGGTGGCAATACAGTGTAAATGCGTCTAGTACTAAATGTATGAGGTTACTCTTTCCGCTGATATCGTGGTAGGTATCGGTATCCGCCATAGACTCATGCTGCCTCTTTGTGGTGACGATACTAAAGATATTTTGATAAATGGTGAAGTTCAACAAGTTTATAAAAAGTGGGCACTCAGTTTATTAATTTCTTTAAGTTATGCCGATTAATTCACAAATAAAAATTACGACTTAAACAGTATTTACAATATTTTCAAAATACGCATGAAACAGTTGAGCTATCTACAAACCGTTTGCAAACGATTAATAGATAGCTCAACTGATCCAAAACCAATCTTATATTAAGTAGGTAGCTATTTTCTGTTTGTCATAGATGGTACAGAAATACAAAGAAGAACTCGGTAATTATATCAACAAGAGATTGGATTGGAACAGCCCGAAGTTGTACCTCAAATCAAACATGGAAATGTTGTTGATAGCAGTTGGCAGAAGAGGAGGGTTTTATGGCATACCTTACAACGAGGTGCCTAAGCCTATGTCCTTAAAACGTAAGTCCCTACGGAAAATACAAGCATACAAGCACTCCTGCACATGTGCACTCACGCTTACCTTACACTTCTGTCGGTATCTGCCGCTGCACAGTTTTCTTTAATTGCCTACTCTAGTAGCTGTGTTTGATCTATGTAGCATAATTAATAAATTAGTTTAATAAAAAAAAAAAAAAAAAACTGCCGAACAGTATCGCGAACACTCACTCAACGAAAATTGTTTAAATTATTCTATTAAGGTAAATCGCATTCCTGAGACCCAAGATACAGGCGTTTGCCTAGTTTGGGCCTCGCCGTTTCTATCATATTACCTATATAATAATTTGTGAAACTATTGTGTCCTAATACTGTTTACCCTATATCCTGTGTTATATTTTCGGAAATAAAAATTATTCTTATTCTTAAAATAAATGTTTGACCACTACCTATCTCACACTAACTCGAATTCACCCAAGTGACCAACTTACTTCGAAATCAGACCCACTTCACTTTTTATTCATAGACATTTCACACAACGCCCTCTATGAAACTTTGAAATGGTATTCTGGATCCGTATGCCAATCTTCTGCTGTCAAGTTATATTTCACTGCTCAGTGTAATTTCTTCAGGTCACGTGGTACAATTTTGTACCACGTGATCATTCTTTTTAGACACTTGACAGCAAAATATGCGCGAAAACACATCAAATGACGTCATAATGTCACTATTTAGTCACAGAATAACTATGAGTTAGTATGAACTGACCATGATTTAAAACTTTGCAGTTCAACTTTGCTGTTCAACTTTGATCGGCATACCCCTTATGTAAATTTTTCGAAGCGGTATCATAATAGTAGTAGGTATTATTTCATCTTATTATTCTGTTTTCAGAAACGAATCTAACACTCCCTTTGCTAAGCCTACATTTGAAGATATTGGATCCGTACTTGGCTATGATGTTCTGCGATTACCAATACGCCACTATTATGGCCGTGTCTGGGAACGAACCCTCTACCATCCAGGAGATTAGGTAATTATAGTAGTCACCACGTATCTTTGCCCCTCTGAATCTGCACAGAGCCCATTTTTGAGCAATTGAAGGTAAGCTTTAACTTTAGGGAGAAAGATCCAAGAAATGGAATATTTTTTCCCTTCTTCACATTGTGTCAAACTGAAAAAACATTTACCCCTATGTTCGCTGGTCATATTGCTGGGCCACTGAGAGCTTGTGTACCTAAATCATCAGCCTATTATCAAAGCTACATTGACATTTTACAGAGCTGAAGCAGCTACCTTGAAGTTCCAAGGCAGAGGTTACCCAGTGGCCAGAGACGTAGAGGCAGAGTTGATGGCAGCCAAGATGGAAAGAGACAGCAAGTTCCTGATGGAGAAGACAAGGTTTTTGGAGGATCATGCTGATTTTAATATTCCTATTGAAGTGTAATTTGTACGCTGAGATTTGAAAAAAAAATAACTAATACAACTTATTCCATATATACAAATACTTAAGAAAATAGCATTTTTAACAAAAAAAAAATATATTAAAATGAACTCTGAATTCTAAATGCTAGAGATAGAAAACAGAGTTCAAATCACCGACTGCAGGCAGGATGCCCAAAAGGCTGGCAACGTTACCTCTTTGTATGGCAATACTAATTCTCTGTCCAAGGTAAGCGCCAGCCCTTTGGTCATTTGTCACGTACTTATTCTATTATATCAAAGTATTTAAAGACTGCGTTGAGCTGTTTATTGAGCAACATTGTTACATATTACATGTTTGAGAAAGGATGACGACAATGACATATTGAGTTGTAATTTTGTTGTTATAAAACAAACACAGGAAAAGTCAGTTTAAACAAACAAACATTCATTAAGACAAAAAGTGCGTGTTGAGCACCAAAATACACATTTGCTGTAAGTCATTGAACAGTGATTTTGTAGTGACTTTTTATTTAAATACAATTAACTAGCTATTTAAAAAAAACTAAACCTAAGTTTTATTTTTTGTAGGCAGGCTATATCTACCTATTTTAAAATACAATTACCTAAAGTTTTTTAACTAAAAAATATTTTTTGTGACATGAAGAAATTGCATGATTAAATTGCTGATATGAATTAAAAGGTGTTAATTGTTAAGTTTTCAGACAATATAGTGTAAATAAAAATGCATAATTTTGTGAAAGTGTCACTATTCGTAGTTCTATTCCCAATAATACTGGCTGAAGTAAGAAAAGTGTACACTAAAGAAGGGCCCCGAGGTATGCCGCCAAACAAAACCACAACTTGTGAAGAGTTTGGTAAAAACGCAAGGTAAGTAGATTCCATAGACCTAGACTTTGTTACTGGATTGGGCGTTTGCACATTGGCTGATACCGACATGTCAGTAAAATACCGTTCACAACCCCGACACACACGGTGAGAAAGCAGCAGTACAGTACGCACAATGATCATTATCCCTCTTAGGTGCAACAAGCGATCGCGGATGTACTATTGTGACAAATTAGCTTACCTCCAATTACTCAAAAATGAGTTCTGCGCTGATAATACAGAGAGATCCATTGTAACTACTATACTATGTGCCACAAATAAGAAGAAGAAGACGTAGAAGAGATTCACTCTCCGTAAACATTGTGCTTCATGTAACTAGCGTGTCAATGGCAGTATTTCATTTCTGAAAAACTCTTTGTCAATTTATCAAAACTAATTTATTTTTAACCCCCCAAGCAAAAACGACGGGGTGTTATAAGTTTGTCGTGTGTGTGACTGTGTGTGTCTGGGGCAACGTAGCTCCTGAACGGATGAACCGATTTTGATTTTGTTTTTTTCGTATGAAAGGTGGGGATGAGTCGGGAGTGTTCTATGTTTGATGAAAATCGGTCCAAGATTCGGTGGTTTTTTAAATTTAATTTCATGTTAGTTTCATTCTTACATGAATTAGCTTATGATCAATAGGTATAGTTAGTTTAATCGGCAGTTAGGTCTTAGCATTGTCTTGTTAGCTTAATTATTCGCAGTTTTGTTCTTTTACAATTTATTTTTGTAACATTTGTTTTAGGTTTAACCCATACTCCATCGTGGGCGACGAATGGTTCGTGTTCTATTACTGGGCAACGGCAAGGACTACAATGTCTTATAAGTTTAGAATTCCTTCTAAAATGGTAAATATTTAACTTACCTTTGAATACCTACTGGTTTTCAGTATGTAGGTTAGTCACGTTCACGTCGGATCTTTGTCCCTCAGAGTGACTGCGCAGAATCTATTTTGGGTCAAATTGGAGGTAAGATAATTTTTCTGCACAACATGAATACATGCACAGTCGTTGTTGCACCTAACTTCAGAGGGGTAAAGATCCGTTGTGTTTACCTACTGTACTTGCCTAATGAAAAATCCTCAACAACAACAAAACCACAGCCCTGCAAAAACGTTATGAGCAACGTTTCCATGAAAACGTTTTATGCAGTGCAAAACTGCTGAACTATAAATTGACTGCAGGGGTATGCCAATCAAAGTTGAACTGCAAAGTTTTAAATCATGGTCAGTTCATACTAACTCATAGTGTTATTCTGTGACTAAATAGTGACATAATTACGTCATTTGATGTGTTTTCGCGCATATTTTGCTGTCAAGTGTCTAAAAAGAATGATCACGTGGTACAATTTTGTACCACGTGATCTGAAGAAATTACACTGGGCAGTGAAATATAACTTGACAGCAAAAGATTGGCATACGGGGGCTGTACGCACAACGGATTTTTATCCGTCTGAAGTTAGGCGTAAGAAACGATTGCGCAAATACCTACTTACTTGTGTGGAAAAATTAACTTACCTCCAATTCGACCAAAAAACGGGTTCTGCGCAGATACTTCAGACGGACAAAGATCCGTTGTGGCTACTATACTTATGTATATTTTTGTGTCAGGATATTTCCTACTTACACTACTTGCTTGACCATCACGTGAAGAACTTCAACTGGTCAGCAACCTTGGTGCTGATGGAGGACCAGTCTGACAAGACCACTAGTCTACTGGTCGAGAGAGGGACCAGAGGCCGGTACTGGATCTACATTCTAATGACAGGTAGAGCGTACAGTCAAACAACCTTCTCGCTCGCACATTTCAAAATTTTTTGTAGATTATATCGCTGAATGCAAATATGCAAAATCGCAAAACTTCACGATCTGGAAAATAACAATGCAGCGAAAATATCAATTTGAGACAAACAATTTTTTCGACCACACTTTTGGTCAAAATGATGATCAGTTTTTGGTGGATTTGTCTCAATCTCAAAGTTGAACTGCAAAGTTTTAAATCATGGTCAGTTCATACTAACTCATAGTTATTCTGTGACTAAATAGTGATATTATGATGTCATTTGATTTGTCCGGCGTAAATGTATCACATTACTGCCATACTGCCTATAACGATGCATTGTCTCACTGAGCACGTCCTCTGAGGGCGTGCCTTGTGATGCATTGAGCTGCGCCCATCACTTTGAGACAAAGACAGTAGGTTAGGTACCCTCACATTATTATATATTATTTAATTCCGATTTCTGAGTTGGGTCATGTCTTTCAGATATACCATTGGGTCAGCTGACTCAACGCCACGCGGTCCGCATGAAACAGACCGGAGACAATAAATATTTGGCAAGCATGGATTGTAAGGTACCTATTTGATCACCTCCATCGATTGTAATACAATCGATGTTGTAGTAACCAATAACCTCCATGGTTAAGTACCGTTTGGGGCGCGAGATTTTTTTAATACTATTTAATACTAATTCCCTTGAAACTGACAAAATTGACTGTTGAAAATGACGAGCGAAGCATAAAAAAGAATAAGAAGGGCCACAAAAACTTTGCGAAGTCAAAAATAAAATTGGTCAAAATGGGCCAACGGTTTTCAATAATATTTTTCTCATTGACGAATATTAAACTGCCACATGGAAAATACTAGGTAGATAAGAATGACCACTCGTACTAACGTTTTAAAACTGACTTCTTGAAATTGCCTATATACAGTGCTGAGCTGCCGAGGTTAGATGGTGATGGAGAAGCATAATGCTGAACTGGAGTCAATCTGTTGCAGTATTTTTTTATTTTTTTCCTTCCCAGGCTCAAACAGCTTTCATCATGTCAAGAATCAACGATGTACCTCCCAAAGCGAAACTTCAAGAAGAAGCATCAAAGCTGGGGTACCGAGGGAGGAAGGGCAAGAGCTACCTGTACCAGGGTCACGAGTGGATGCCCATTCCTGAAGTTGATGAGAAAACCTACTGGAATCTCAGAGCTGGGAAGAATTTAGGCTATGATAAGTTTATGCCTTAATACTCCTGCATTGTTCTGAGCTACTGGAGTAATGGGAATAGATTGCAGAGGGGTGGGAAGGTAAAGCTACCAGGGGGGGTAATCACAATCTAATCTGACAGTCGCCCTGTTACGTAAATATAACGTATTCGAGCCATATTGCGCGTCAACGCCAGCTCGACTGCAAAACGTTGTAGCGTCACCGCGCAGTGTATCTCGGATACGCTAGCGTTACGATACGACTGTCACATTTATTCGTGATCAAGGCACTCGACTGCCAAACGTTTTATTTTGTGCGTGTCGGTATTGCATAGTTATGACGTTTTTTATTTTCCAGCTAATGGTTGCATTGTGAAATCACTATTTGGTTAGAATTTTGGTTACATACATTTTTCAAATACATTTCGTTTTTTATCTATGTACGCCCGCACTGAAAACGGACAACCAGTAAAGCCCCCGTATGCCAATCTTTTGCTGTCAAGTTATATTTCACTGCCCAGTGTAATTTCTTCAGGTCACGTGGTACAAAATTGTACCATTTACCATTATCATTCTTTTTAGACACTTGACAGCAAAATATGCGCGAAAACAAATTAAATGACATCATAATGTCACTTAATGTCATAATCATAATGTCAGTCACAGAATAACTATGAGTTATAAAGGTTTTAGTAATAAAGATACTCCGTATGCTAAAATAACTAATTAAGTAAACATGGAAATTCTATTCAATAATACTTAGTAGTTATTCATGAGCGTTGTTTTAACTAATTTGTTCAAACAGGTCTCTATTAAGCGCATTAATATTTAATGCTTTTGTTAAAGAGGTCCCGCGGGCTATTCTTAACAATTACCGGACGAGAAACTTCGTACTTACCTTAAACATAGAGCTACCCTGCAGTCTGCAATTAAATAAATTGGCAACCACTAAGATCACATCATGACATGGTATCATCTTTACACAGTATTATCCTCTTAGAATCTAGTTTTCTATAATCTGCAGGGGTATGCCAATCAAAGTTGAACTGCAAAGTTTTAAATCATGGTCAGTTCATACTAACTCATAGTTATTCTGTGACTAAATAGTGAGATTATGACGTCATTTGATGTGTTTTCGCGCATATTTTGCTGTCAAGTGTCTAAAAAGAATGATCACGTGGTACAAAATTGTACCACGTGACCTGAAGAAATAACACTGGGCAGTGAAATATAACTTGACAGCAAAAGATTGGCATACGGCGGCTGAGGTATTATCAAATCAAATGTTAAATCATTTTCACAGTATAGATGGTGTTTTAGTAGTTTCAAAATATGCCATACAAGCGCTGTAGACTTCGCGTGGTCAAACTCCTACCTCTTTGATTCTCTTACTTTTTTTAGAGCATGGAGGTCTAGCGGTAGCGACTCCGACTTCTGATAATGTCCTTGCTTCGAAATCGGTCTTCTGATTCCGTATTTCGCGAAATGTTTGCGATCAACGTATATTGTGTAATCATTGCTGTGAAACGTCATATTTAACAAGCAAACCAAAATGGAGTTTTTTGCGTGAGTTATTTAAAAAAGGCGTGCGCGCACTGCATTGCTAAATATCCCAAGCTGGTATAATCGCTAGACAATAGAAAACTTAAAATATACGTTTAAAAAATTAAATTTCACAACATTTTGAATGGGTATTTTCTAGCAATTTTAAAATGTCAACTTGGCTAGAGGGATACGGCGGGCGATCCGTTATGAAACTTTAATCCTTATGCCTACATAATAGGTAGGTATATTGAACAAAAAAGACACAAAGAAGCAAATATTTTTATAAAAGTAATCTAGATACAATCTATAATCTTTATAATACCAAATGCAAATCACAGGCTTCACAATAATCTTATAGCATCTTACAGTATCTACAGCATCTTATAGTCATGTTATAGGCCCCTGATAGCTACTCTGCCATCATCGACCGACGTAAAACCACTGGACGACTACAGACAGCGATTAAGCATTAAAACCGGCATATTTAGTTTAGTTTATAACGACGTTTACAGCCTAGACTCTTTAATAGCTAGGAAGCGGCGCGGTAAAGAAACTGTCTGATGACACAGCTTGTTAAAACTTAGCTGAGTTACTAATAATGAAATCACGAAAACAAGTAATTAAATTAAAAATTAAAAAAACCCACGAATCTTGGACCGATTTTCATCAAACATAGCTAAGAACACTCCCGACTAATTTACCTTTCAAACAAAAAAACAAAACAAAATCAAAATGGGTTTATCCGCTCGGGAGCTACGTTGCCTCAGAAACACACACACACACACACACACACACACACACACAAAAGACACGTCAAACTTATAACACCCCGTCGTTTTTGCGTCAGTGGTTAAAAACGTCTTGCTTCAAAGAAATTAGAATGAGAATGGTCCTCCCAGTAGAATGAGAATGAGGGACAACTGCAATGGGAATGATTATAGAATGCGTCCCATTTGTCACTGGTTTGGTTAGATAAACCCGCAAAAGTTCTTGTGAGAGTTGATGACTCGACATCACCAGCTGTGCTTCGTACTCTGTGGTGCTATTATTATTACACACGTTGCGTTAACCTGTCCAATGGGGAATAAATTATATAATTTATGGGATATTTTTTTGTATGGAGACTCAAGCTCACGTAAGCGAAGGTAGGTATCGTTTTGGAAGTAACGTTTTACCATTATCTTTGTTTTTTAGTCTTACTCTGGCTTACGAGTCGATACTCATGGTACAAGATAAGCTATACTACAGCTTGATGTGCTAAGGGTAGCCTGTAAAATTATAGTTACCCTGCTACCTCGCGTTTTCACGGGTACATCATCTGCAGGGGTATGCCAATCAAAGTTGAACTGCAAAGTTTTAAATCATGGTCAGTTCATACTAACTCATGGTTATTCTGTGACTAAATAGTGACATTATGACGTCATTTGATGTGTTTTCTTTTCGCGCATATATTTTTGCTGTCAAGTGTCTAAAAAGAATGACCTGAAGAAATTACACTGGGCAGTGAAATATAACTTGACAGCAAAAGATTGGCATACGGGGGCTGTACTGACTATTTTCACTGTCAAAAATCTTCTCTCGTCCGTAGCCATAAATTAAAATAAAAAACCGCGATCAGCGACTGTCCTTTGTTTTTTATTACTTGATATTACGAGATATTATTTATTATTTTTTTTTTAACTTATTCAATAGCTTTATTGGATATTTCACTGTCTAATTTAAAATTCCACACACAATATAGAGGTATATAGTTTTTAAGGAATATATAAACATGAGTGGTGTCAAATATGATAAAAGTTTAAGATAGAAAAATAAATTTGATCACTGTTTCTTATTTTCACGAACATTTTTCATTCATTAGGTGGATTAGTTCAAAGGTGGTAGATTATTTTCCATATAGTGATGCTTGTTGAGGTCAGGGGACAAAGTTGCTCCATCAATCATAGATGTCATGACGACCATGTGATAGATTGCATGTCTTGGCCTGTTGATAGTTTTGATCTATCAGTAATTTTGAACGTATTTTTTATATAACTAAATGATGGAATAAGCCAATGGCGCACCTGATGTTAAGTGGGTACCTCGCCTCGGCCTATAACAATGCATTACCTCACCCAGCACGTCCACTGCGGACGAGTCCTATGATGCACCCATCACTCTGAGACATAAAACGTGAAAAGACGTGAAAAAAAGATAAGAAAAACAATTCTATTTTGCGAGAGATTTGGAACTTTATGGAGCTCTGCTAAGTAATTGTAGAGTACTTAACGGCCTCATTCATATTGGTTGCGAAAGGTTGCACTAGCTAAAATAGGTATTAAAACTTTTGACAATTAAAAAAAAATGTTTTGGCGATTTTTTTATAGAGCTAAACTGACATGGGATACTAGTATTTTGGCGAAAAGTTGCTCTACTTACCAAGAGCTTCACCAGATGGAGTGAAATGATTGAGCAATATATACAATAGTTGCTTGTTAATAAAACAGTAATTTAGTGCGGCTTGCACCAGAATCACTACACGTATTTAACAGCTAAATAGATTTAAATCTGACATATTTATATGACTTGACAACTCGCTAAATACTATTTAAGAGTTAAACGCGTTTAGCGATTCTGGTGCAAGCCACCCTTAAATACTTAGAAATAGTTTATAGAGTTTAAATAACATAAATACTCTGTGAATTATGTAACTTGTTCTTACGTTACTTTATTAATCCTCTTTGGCTCATTTACCTAAAAGACTATCTTTTAAAATTATAACCTAACATAATCTGTACCCCACAGAAAGCTACAGACTATAAAAAAGTGTGAATTACAAGAAAAACCTCACCTAATTGAGAAGAACTCTCAATAAACCAGATTATAATCTACATCATCGGAACTCGATAACAAGCTAACACAACGGCCCATACCTTACGGCTATCTCTGAAGCAACTAATTCATTAGTCTGACCATGATTACCATAAAATTCTAGTAGAAAATAATCTGGGTTCCAAATAAATATGCCATATGGAAATATAGTGGCGGACGGAGACTCCCTGTAGAGTCCAAAAGAACCGCGCGTCGTCCCCGGCGCTACGGACCTCTTTTATACACTTTTTTTATTTATAACCTCTATGCACAGAAAAAAGTATATATATATTTTTTGACTGTCATCGGGAACTAATTTCGAGGTTTTTTGTGGGTTTTCTGTTAAAGTTCTCTGATTCGCCGCTTTGTGCCCGTAGCGTGTAGTAATAAAGCTGGTTGTACTACGTGACGAATTTATTGTATATTTTTTACTATGTTTTGGTGCTGAATTTCAAATATCTATAACCTTTTTTTGAATTTCAGTAAAAAATGCAAGTTTTTCTAAAGTATCTAAGGTTATGAAACTTATGAATAAAGATGAATATGTCAAAAAGTTATTTCCACGATAACATAACCAATGAGGTTCGATGTACGGGCGCGAGTTTCAAACCTCTTTGGTCAGAGGCAATATATTATTAAAAATCGTCACGGGAAAGTACAGTAACAAGAGACACACTTGCGCCACGCCCATGGAATTTATTTGGTACCAATTCTGCACCCATATTAAATCCTATTTATCTATTTTATGCTTATAAAACTTGATTAATATCCCCTAATATCTTCAAAATTTCACACATAAAGCTCAACCCTATTCTCTGCTTCATAAGGTTAGTATTAGAGCACATGATGTTAGTAGGAAAATACTGCCATAGCTAAAGAGGTCGCGTGGCAATTTTTATGGGAAAATTTGGTTATTGCGATACAAAATTGGTTATACATTGGTTAATGATTTTTCGATTTGTTTAACTGGTGTTTAGAGTTACCGGGATGCTGTCAAAATGGAAATAAATAAAAAAAAGTTGTTATTTAAAAACTTTTGAATCAAATGTAATCCCCACTGATGGGGATTTCTCAGTGGAATTTTTGGAATACATTATTTAAAAGTGGCATGTTCTATTTAGAACTAATTAAATAGGTAATAAAAAAAGTAAAGGTATTTATTTTTACCATAGGATAGAGGGGGGGGGGGCTAACTAGATAGATAGATAGATAATACTTTATTGTACACAAAGAATATATATGGAAAATAGTATTTTTATGGTCCTTTGGTATGTCTATCATATTAAATTAAGTACCTTCCTTATCTAGCTCAGATTAATTTGCTTTTTGCTACATGCCATTAAAAAAACATTAGGTTATAGAAAAAACATTTTCTAAGATCTATGAATAAATTCAAAAGAGAATATGCAGTATGGATAAAAAAATGGTAGAGTACATTTAAATAAGTAGGTACCTACTTAGTAGGTACTTCTTACCACTTGTGTACTTGTAGGTACGCATACTGTAGTAGGTATACATAAATTATACCTATATTTCGATAAAAGTAATCTTACGAAAGAACGTATAAATTCTGCAGAGAAATAATAATTATTAGCTCCGTGAGGGTCGGGTACAGTCGGGTTCAGAACTCAATTTGTTGAAACTCGCCAGGAATGTGGGATCTGCACTGCTTGCAGTTTTGTACGATTCTGTACTATCGTGCGGTAAAGTCTTTGTTTATTTTTACGAGATTTGTTTAGGTAATGCTTTGTAAGAATCTTATTCGTTTGCTTGCTTGCTGCACAACCACATAAAAGTAGATTCATTTTCCAAAAATCTTTTTGGTAAAAAACAAAGATTTATCATCCATGTTTTTGTTAGTAAAGACAGTTATGCTTTATAAAACGGGTTTAAAAAAACTTTTTACGAGAAGGGTTTTTACTCGATTTGATCGTTCGAAAAATAAACGAGAAAAGGTTTGCTAAGATATAAAAATGAGCGAAGACATTTTTCATAATATAAGATTGTACTGTACAGTATCTTTGTGTCTCTGAAGTTAGGTGCAACAACGATTGCGCATAGTACCTACTGTTGTTCGGAAAAATTGAATTACCTCCAATTCGACTTAAAAATTGGTAGGTACCTACTGCGCAGATAATTCAGAGGGACAAAGATCCGTTGTGTTGTGACTAAACTATACAATCCCACTACTATTATAAATGTCAAAGTTTCGATTTTTGGATGTTGTGTTTCAATCACGCTGTAACTACTGGTCCCATTTGGATGAAACTTGAAATATATTATAGTTCGGAACCTGGATTAACACATAGGCTACTTTTCCCGCTTTTTTTAGGTTATATTTTTTGGTTTTTTTTTCGTGGACGAAGTCGCGGCTAGTATTATAAAAATGCAATATTGCATACGAAGCGTTTTATTTTGTTTTAGTTCTTTTCTAACCACCAGTACCAACCCCAGTCAAAGGGTCGGAACCCCACAAGGCGAGTGTCAGAAAAACAGCTCACAGCCCGCAATGAATAGCGAAAATTTAAATTTCACGCAAGTAAACTAACCTAGGGACGAGTGGTGCGTGGTACAATCACAACTCGGTAGCGGAGATTTCTAGAGATCTCCGCTAGGAGGACTCTCGCCTAGGCGAGAGTCCTCCTAGCCACTAAGCCAAACTTCAGATTCTGAAACTGTTGAAATTAACGCATAGTTTGAATAAAACAAAATCCTTGTCTGTATGCGTGAATAGTTTGTTGCGAATGGCTGTGATATGGAATTTGGGATTCTCACAAATTCGAGTGCTTTTTAGACCTAAAAAAACCTGAAATATAGCTGAGTACATAAAAAATAATTCACTTTAACCGGTAAATATAATAATATGTAATAATACACATATTTTTATTTATAAAAATGATAAAATACGTTAAGCTGGGACAAATGTGACATCTAGTGGCGTTGCTATACCTAGCTGACCACGAGCAACCACGTTAAGCGACTTACTTAGAAACTAAATCGAGAATGAAATCAAAAAAATAACAATGTTACCAAAATATTTGACACAGAGTTCCAAAGTGGCCCAAATGATCAGCTAGCTGTTGATTGTCCCAAAATATCTGTGTGACTTGTCATCTATGAAGGGTTGTCTGGAAGAGATCGCTTTTAGCGATAAGGTCGCCCATTATACATTAGCTTTAATTGTTTTTCTTGGGTTCTGTTACTTCTTTGTGTACAATAAAATGTTTATCTATCTAAATATCTATCTATGTATGACTTGGACCACACAACTCCAAGTTGCATGATGGGTTCGAAGGTACAACTTAATGTATCCGAGCGAGGGTAGGTTAAGCTATTGTTTTGGTTAGCAGTGTTGAATCCGCTTGATTTTTAACCTTGGGTAATTGCTACTGCTACTTTGAGAGATCAATGTAACTTTGAGAAAACTTTTTGGTTATGTTGACGTGTGAAATAAAGAAGGTGCAGAGGATTCGAGTTCTGTCATTTGTAAAAGCAACATAGCACATTTATTTTAATTGTTTTTCTTGGTGATAAAGTGATTATTGTTCTTTAATTTTGGTGGAATATTATCCAATAATACTTGCAGTCTTAGCATTAAGTGTGAGCCATTGGAATAAATGTGTATTAATGTTTATTATTTGATGGAATTCGTTTTCAAGTTTTGAAGGGAAAATCCACCATTTTGTCTTTAAAACAAACGACTTGACGTATGACTCGACTTGACTAAACTTATTTCAAATAATCCACTTGACACTGGCAAAATTGTGTGTCGAAATGACGGACAGAGGCCATATATAAGAGAAGAAGAAGAAGGTGCAAAAGTACCTATAAAATATTTGTATTTTCTCAAGCCTTTTTGTAGAAAAAATAAGTTGGTCATGTTTATTAGTCATTGTACGTACTTTCATCAAACGAGTTAATAAAATGTATGATTTTATAAAATACTGGTTCCCACATTCATCATCATTACAACGCCCCCTTTCGTTGACATCAAAGCTTATCTGTCATCGGATTATCATAAATCGATATGTTAACAATTATATCACAAAAGCACACTTTACATCTAAATACCCTGTCCCTTTCCTTATAAGGAAGTATTGTATGCGACATGCAGACTCGGTAATTTTTTACTTTTTTTAAAAAGAATTAATTTATTTACTAAGAAAACTACGACTAATATATTATATCCATCTATGCATATATTATATGATATTATTATTTTATTATATGCATCTAGTTCCCATATTACAAGCTTTGCTTAGTTTGGGACTAGAGGGCGTCGTGTGAAATGTCCATGAATAGATATTTATTTTATTTATAAATATACAATATTTATATTATATACAAAATACACATGAAGCAGTTGCGCTATCTACACACCGTTGCGAACGATTTATAGATATCTCAACTGATCCAAATCAGTACCAATCGGAAGCGTGCCCAAGATGCAAGTAGTAAGTACTTAGTAGTAATAGTGGTAAGTAGTGTTAGTAAGTAGGAGTGACAGGGGTTCTTACTAAGACTATGTTTCGCCGTTCTATGTATATTTTTACAAAATACTATGTGTTAATAATATACCCTCCAGATATTTGAATGTGTCTTTTGTTTTAAACGTTTTTTAAATCATGATGGTGGAGTAACCACGCCATGAAATAAATTGGCTTACCATTTATATTTACTTACATCAAAATTTTTGAGACATGACTAAATCGTGATGTCAAAAGCGGTCCCAAAAAGCTAAAAACGATGACAAAGACATGTTATTCCGAATTATTTATATAACTCGGACCCTGCAATTAGCTCGTGATTTATGCGCAGGCGCATATGTCAACCCTTATCATACCTGACCTGACCTAGCTAACCTTAAATTATAAAACTTTTTGTTTTAGCTTGAATGTAAAAGTTTGCCCAAACATTAAGTAGGTATTTTTGAGAAATAAGACACTTTTGTTGACCAACCTGGTTAAATAAAAACTTTTAGCAAACCTATTTAGTGCTTATAAATATATGCTCTTTCAAAAATAATAAAAAATAATGATTGACAACTACAAAATTAGGTTGTCTGGTATTATATAATATATATGTTAGTCCAGATTACGAACTACTATTTACAAAAAAAAAGTTATTTTGAAGCATATTCTATCTTCTGTCTATCTATATATTCTAAGTTTCATCCAAATCGGAGCAGCAGTTGCAGCTTGAAACACAAGAATCTTAACATCTAAACTTTGACTTTTATAATTTTAGTAGGATGACGAAACGCGGAAAATTTGTCCCTCGCTTGGGACATTAAACCGTACAGAAATATAACACTTGTTCCAATTATCTACGCACTTGTTTCACATGCCACTGCTTTGATTGTCCAAGTCGAATCCTTTTTAACCGACATCAAAAAAAGGAGGTCCTCAATTAGCTTATTTTTTCATGTTTACGTTGGATACCTCAGAATTCCGTCATTTATAAACGGATTTGATTTTTTTTTGTTCGAAAGAACTAGATTCTAGAACTTTGAGAGATTGGTTCCATAAAACGTTGTTTAAATTCAGTAGTTTAGCTTTAAAATCAAATTAACTGAAATATTTCTTTCCTGTGACTTTTTAGTGGTGTTTACTGTCACTAAACATTTCCAATGAATATTAAAATTATTTCTTTTCGCAGTAATTGTATGTCGGAAGGCATGGTCTGAACTTGTGTTTGTGTGTCAAGTTTTTGAGAGCTGTACAGTGCCTTTATCACGAATAAATACGACAATAGTAAACGTATCGTATTGCTAACGTATCGTATCCAAGATACACTGCGCGGTGACGCTACAACGTTTGACAGTCGAGCTGACGTTGACGCGCAATATGATTCGAATACGTTAGGTTTACGTAACGCGGCGAATGTCATATTTGTTCGTACCCGACAATACACTCTTGCAGTCCTACTTCAGCCAGGCCACCTTGATCATGGAGTTATATACATAGCTCTATAGCTAAGTGGCTCTCCGAGGTATCTATCCATAGTTTATGGTAGGCGCTGTCCGTCTATCAGTCACGTAGCTAAGCCACCGCGTAATCTGCAACGTGCACTATAATTTGTGATATTGAACTGCTTGGCGGTAGCTTGATTAAAAATTGGATAAAATTGGTCACGGATTCAAAATGAATGCATTTACCGAGTACTGTGGGAATACGTAGTTACTTTGTTGAGCGTTGGAACTCTATAGTCATACATATATGGAGACGAACCGTAGGACTTTCAAGTTTAGAACGGAAAATTCACCATTTTGTCTTTGATACAAATGACAGCCGATTTGACGAATGACTCGACTTGACTAAATACTATTTCATTCACTTGACACTGGCAAAATTGTCTGTCAAAATGACGGACAGAGGCCATAAATAAAAGAAGAAGAAATAAAATGTATCGAAATTACAGTACTGAATGAGAAATCACATGACTATTCCCTACATTTATTATTATGTCTTTACATTCTTCTACATTTCTTCTACATTTATTATTAGTATTATTATGTCTAGGTTAAGGTGTGCAATAAAGTATTTTCTATCTATCTATCTAATTCTAGTGATTGTAAAATGTCAACTTGGCTCTATCGACTAAAATAATCACAAAGCGCACATTGTAGCACATTGATATCGAGTATGCTGTTGCATTTTTCAAACTAAGAAACCTAATTTGACATAGTAAAAATTTTGCCGTCCCTTTTTTCATAAGCTGAAACCACAGAAACGGCTATAATTTTAGCGCTGTCAAATTACGTTAGTGTAGAGAAAAATGCAGCTGCAACTGCATTGTAATACTTGAGTGGTTTTAGAAAACTTAGAAGTAATATACAGTACAAAAAACTGTCTAATCGTTGGTAATAATTATCATACTTACTTAAAGATACGCAGGAAAAAAATGTGAACCATAATTCACCAACGCATTTTTCCGCACTCAGCAACCAATGTGTCGTATAATTCGCGTAAGGTCAACACAAGTGTACGTCGTAATTTGTCACACTTGCGGACAAAAAAAGTGGATAAATTAATGATGCTTGGAAAAATTGCGGTAAAAAACTTGTTACTGAGGTTAAAATTAAACAAATGGTTTATAAATACTTGATTGCAGGTACGACAGGAATTTAATTATTGTCATTGTTGATTCCAATGCTGCAGTATTTTAAACTAAAAAAAAACTGACTTACTTAAACCACATAAAATTAACTAATAAATAATTCCACGACACTATCCACATCGAAATGTAATTACAAAGCTTATCTTAAATTAAAACAAAATAACGCAACCTTTTTTCACATAAACTATTATATTATAAAAAAACGCAGACCGCTATTCGGATGCGCGCGCGCCGCCCACCAAGCTTCGAGCTTCCTGCAAAGAACTTCCGGTCGATAGTAATCGCGTAAATTGACCATTATTGAACATATTATGTTATTACAACCTGCGTGGTCAAGCCTCATTGGGTTTTTGTTTCGGTTCGATTTATTGGTATTAAAATAATGGTTGAAAAGCGATTCGGTTTATAATTTAGTTTTTTGTGCTATGGATAATTTGAGATCTAGAATGTTAGTGGATTTGTTATCAAGCGCGATCTTATTTGGTTTTATATTCTAAAATGGAGTAAAATAAATAAATTCTAAAAACTTTTATTTATAAAAACTCAAAGATTTATTAGCCCCAATAAGCATTTTAAAACTAACTCTCAATTTCATACAAATTAAAATCAAAAGTGCCCTCAATTTCGCCACATTTTCGTGAATTTAAAGAACCGCAGGGTGCTACAATGTTTAAGGGTAGGTACATTGTTTAAGGGTTGGAACATTGTCTCTAAGGGTTGAATAGACCTCCCGCTGCGTGCCTGTTGCGTGCACATGGCGTGTTGAAAACGACAAACGTGGTTTGAAATTATTTGAAACTGCTATTTCTGCTTACCTTTGATCGAAATTTACCTTTCTAGTCGGAAAATTTATGTGTGCTCTCAAACATCATGAGGAAACTCGCGGCTTAGTCAGCCCCGTATTAACCTTGTCTTTCCTGTAGGTAAGGTCAACTAGGCTGAGAGGATGGTAGGTATAGGTGCTGGGCAAGCCTACTCCATCTGAAATATCCCAGGTACTGCAGCGTCCCGTTAACCGGAGCATGCGTAAAGAGTGACCCCCCGATGTATAAATTATCTAGGTAAGATGCAAATGCCGGTGTTAGCATATCTATTTCAGTTTTTTATAAATCACGTCGAGGTCACCAGATGTAAGCTGCTAGGTAGGTTTCTTACTGTAGGTAGGAATGCAGATGAAAATAGTCCAGTAAAGTTTAGGTTATAATGTTCAACACTACACCATCATCTCTTGAAATCACGATCAATTTCGATTACATTTTTTTGTTACATTGATTTTTTGACTTAAGTATATGTATCCATCTAGATATTTTTTTTTATATAGTATTTTATAAAGATTCCGCGCTATTTGTTTGACAAAACCACAACATTTTTCCAAAGTCACATGTTATGAACTGTAAGAATAATATTGTTCGTCGGCTTTCATCGCACAAGACTTGACACGACCGCAGAGTTGCGGTGGGCAAGTAATGCCTTCAATTCTGACATACTTACGTACTACATTATCGCGTATGTTACCTTTTAGTACATCTTGTACAGTTGTATGTACAGTGTATGTAAACGAGACTCAGATTCACGAATTCAAAAAGTACAACATGAGAATTTGTGACTTAGAAGTAAAATAACATCTCCTCCTCCTTTTTTTTAAAATTTCTTATTTTCTTATAGTGTAGAAAAAGGCAGAATTTATCCTGATGGAAAAAATCTCTGTGACAGTTTTCAGGTCGGTAACTACAATATTTATAAAGTTGAATGTTTCGACAAACCGCCGTAGGGGCGGGGGTGTGCGCGCTCAACCCTGAAATGAGTTCTGAAGGGGCGCGGTGCCTGTGCTAGCGGAGAAAAGGGTGAAAAAGCTCTGTCGCTTAGCAGTGTGTATTTTTGGTTCCACAAGACACGTAGTACATTTGTTGATAGGTACAGTCGGCTACATATCAACTTGTATGAACTTTGCTTGTTTGAACTTTGAACTATTATAATTTGAATGTTGAAGGGATCGAACCCACGACGCTTGTCGATATCAAATCGCTATTACTCAACCCTACCCTATACAATCCCATGACCCAGCCCGGGGGACGTAAACAGCCCTGTTTAAATTAGGATAGACTCTGACGTGTCTTTGGAGGATCTCGCAGTAATACCTATCTCAGTAGGTAGGTAGTAGGTACGTCTGATAACGAGGTTGTGGGGACACGCGTCGTAGATCGGGATTAGGATTGCTTCGGAACTGTTTGGTGCAGAGACTGAACATGGTACAACTTCTGGATTTACGATGAATCGACGGCCTAAATAGCTGCTTCATCTTCTTTAAAATGCTTTCAGCCATCACAAACGCTCAGTTTAATTATCAAGCCAGTAATAAATCAAAACATTGACACTATTGCATTTATTTTAAAGTTGCTTTGCTTATTTGTTCACCGTTTGCTTTCTCTTGGTGCCACTCTCGAAATTATGATAGAATTGGGTTAAAAATAATGTTGCAATTTTTTTAATACAGCTTGCTAAAATATATGAAAAAACCTTTAACTATGGGCAAAATAGATGAATCTATTTTATGAAGCCTTAAACATCACCTTGGTTCGTTTTAGAGGTAATCGCAGCGCGTGCTTTTATATCCTATTCACTAACTACAAGAAAATTACACCATAGAGGAAGTCTCACACGATCGTTCTTAAAAGCCGCAGTGTTGTACAAAAAACAACTACTGCCTATAAAACCACGATATTTTTATCGGTTTTTATCGATTGTCGATTATTTTAATCGGCTGCGCTCGGGTCGGGTGTCCGTCTGTCGGTAATAGTCGTAATCGGCCGCTAATCGGTGCACAATTTACGAAATTGTCGATCCATGTCGGCGACCGATGATCGGTCGATACGTAGTGCTGGGCTGGGGCTGGTCGCATCGATAGATGTTGTAGTGTTTGGTTGATTCGAGCAGTGACGAACCATCGTGTTTGATTCACGTAGGAAGAGGTGGCTGTCGGGAAAAGACCCTGTTCAGACGCATTTTTTTACGTAGTTAACTGGTTTTTATGCTCAAAGTTGTTTCTGTTATAACATTAATATACAGGGTGTAACATTTAAATCGGTCAGTACCTACGGGAAAGTCAGAAACTATAAGACTATGTATATATATCTATTTAGATATCGATTGTGTAGGTCATAAGCAGTAAATGTTACTATGAAACATGCGAACGCACTAGATTTTATTTAGATATATTTTGCGTTAGTAAACCAGCATCGATTGAAGTATCGATATTATTTCCAGCAATAAGTACCTGTACCAAATTATAACAAAAAAGATGTAAAATTGGCAGCGAACCGCCGTCTAACCCCCGTATTGATCACAGTAATCGATCGTGTGCCGCGTAATTGCGGATCGAACCCGCGACCCATTATGTCATTATAGCCGACAGACCGAAACAATAGAAAAAATCGATAAACTAAACTCTTCTTTAAAGCCATCCGCACAAAAACTTTGATCGATACTCGGAAACGTTAGTTACGTCACTTCGATTCTCAGAACGAAAACTACAAAGCGTTCTATTTTCAAACGTAGCTCGGGTCTGTACGGTTGATTTTCTTATGTTCGTGTGATTGGGAATAGTAAACGTTCCAATTTCAAAATTGGCAGAAATCGTCAGCCGGGCGCCTGCGCAGCTGTAATCCTCAGCTGATGACAGCAGCGCCAGTTTTGGAGAGAATTTTATTGAAATAAAACAATTTGTCAAATGCGAGGTGGGTATAGTGAGTGTGAACATATTTATTAGGTTGGTAAAACTTTTGAAACTTTGCAAAAACTACTTTGATAGACGCAACTGAACATCCTTGCTTTTCGAAAATGCTTATAAGTAGTGGAGTTGGTTACCTATCTTGAATATTTTCGTTGTTGGTGGTTAGACATCAGAGGGCCTAGTAAGAGTTTTGTTGTTTAAACTGGTGTTTAACGTCTGACGCCCAGTACACCAGTGTTTTGTGAGAAGCTTGATCAAGCCCGTCAAGCCTATAGAATCCGCTCAGTGTTTCCATACCAATTAGCGCACACTGCATGGTGTGCTGAACATCAGACGTTTAGGTACCAAATATAGGGAATATACCTAGTAGGTGGTATCAAAATAAACAGTTTTCTCAGACATTACTCATTCCCGACCAAATCCCTCCGACATTAATATCTTACAGCGTAAATTACTTGTGGTGGGCAGTCCATTGTCAACTCACGGCTTTTTTCCCATAATATTTGCGTCGGCTTCTCAAAGATCTGCCACAGAATACTAAGTAGATACAGCTATGGTCTGCGGTTGAGTACCACATCAGTCAATGCGAGAAAAATCATACTTCGTAAATTGTGGTGGTGTTATGACCTTTTTTTTCGAATTGTTTATTTTAAGTTTTTATAGTGTTCTTTATTCGTCACCGATCAGTGACCAGATTGAGTTATCTAAAGAAAAATTATCTACGGGAAGGTCATAAGAAAAAGAAGAAAATTGTTAAATGTCAACTTGGTCAGGGAAAAGGCGGAAAAATAAAATGGGCCAATAGCTGTTTTTTCGTAGCACTTTGTCTTTCTAGTATAAAAGAATTCAACGCGTTTTGCTACGAGCTACGCTACGCAGCCTAAAAGGATTCATGAACACAAAAAAAAATAATCATACCAATGAGAAGATACTCCATATCATTATAATACTCTTAAAAAGTTGCAAAAACAAATATATAAAAAAAATGAAAATGAAAAAAATTATTTTGGCACAAAAAGTTAGATAATACATACACAAAGAAAAATAAAATAAGAAAACATAGAATAGGTAAGATACAAGCAAGATACAAAGATTTATATAAATATATATAATAATGACTAATATAATAATGATATATGATAATGAATATAAATATATATAATAATAAAAAATAATAATAATAATAATGACTAATACAGTTTTTACAATATTTATAATATGTACAAAATACACATGAAGCAGTTGAGCTATCTACACACCGTTGCAAACGATTTATAGATAGCTCAACTGATCCAAATCATATTTTATAATAATTATATAATATGTAATAATATGTAGGTAGGTATAGGTAGGACACAAACTTAAATAAAACAAACAAAGGAAAAATAAACAAAAGCGGTCCTATGCCAGGTAGGTGCCTAGGTATGCCAAAAAAGCTTAGTCTCAGCTTGTTTGCTGCTCCACAAAAGGCGGAGCAGCGCTGTTTTTCAGAATGAGCCAAAAAAAGGGTGGGGGAGGGGGGAAGAGGTGACGTCATTACAAATTATTTATACTTACAACTAGGTACCTACTTAGGTAATACAATTAAATAGGAAAAAACTGGTAAGTACTGAGATACCAAATGTGATACGAAAAAGTTTAGTAGGTAAATCTAGCACACAGAAAAAAAGACTAATTTGGTACAATAATAAAGATAAAATAGTAATATTTGAATAGTAAATAGTAACGTTTGATTAATAGTAATATTTGAATAGTTTACTGAATAGTAAAATCACAATGATCATTTAGAATGTTAAGTATAATATTCTAGTGATTATGTAGCGTTTGTATATAAACCGCTAATCTTTAGTGAAAGAAAAAGTCCAAGCAAAACCTTCGACACACCGCTAGTATAACATTCTTGGGAGGAAGCTACGCCTCCTGTAATTATAGAGCTGGAGTCCACCGCCTACTGCTGCTGATGACTTCTGTGATATGCCTTGAAAAATAGCCTCCGCTCTCTGCTTGTAGGGCTGCGGCTTTAAGTATAGCTTTGAAGGGCGTTAACATGAGTTTTTGTGTTTGCGACTTTTTTTGTTTTGTATAGGGAATCTCAAAACAAATCAACGGTTTAAAAAAATGGTTCATTTAGAATTTGGCGGTAATTTTCGAAGGTATAATTACGATATATTCTAGTAAACCCCACTGAGAAATCCTCAACAATGGTGATTTCAATTTTTTACTGTCATCATTTTCGCATAATATTTATTTTATCTCAACAAATATGATTGAAAAATGATTCTTTTCAAGATCTTGATGGTTTTTGCACCACACATCCCTATCAAGGTGATCTTACCATAGACAAAATAATTTCTATAACCCAAGTAGCTAAACCTTTCGAAGGCAATTTATCTGCAGATTGCACTTCGATAACCTCGGTCATAGATAAAAGTACTTCAAGACTACATGGAATACATAACAGTACTGAATCGTAATCACGAATGCTCGGTGACCGTTTTACTACGTCCATATGGCAGAGATGAACTACTGGTTGATAAAACTAAATAAAATTTTTTACTCCGTAACTTGATTCATATCCTATCATATCCTATCCTACTAATATTATAAATGCGAAAGTTTAGATGTTTGGATGTTTAGATGTTTGTGTTTCAATCACGTCTAAACTACTGAACCAACTTGGGTGAAAGTTGGCATATATATAGTTCGTAACCTGGATTGACACATAGGCTACTTTTTATCCCGAATAATTAACAGGATCTACAGGATAAAATGAACGAAAAGGATTAGCAGCGCCAATTGGCAAGAGGATTTCATTGTCATGTCATGACACGTCAGTTTGACAGGGCGTAGTACTACCTCTTTGGTCTAACGACTAGCGTTTGACATTTCAGTACGAGTTCGGTGTAATGTCAAGTTTCTCAAAGAAGTATCCGCTCGGTACACGCACAGATAATATAATGTACACGGAAACTGTAGACGCGTACGAAGTCGCGGGTAACTGCTAGTTTTTAATTAAATCAAGCCTCTGCTGCATCTGATCAAGATGATTTACACAGCGTCAGGGTTCACTTTGTACCCAATCCCTATAAACGGGACGCTGTAGTGTCTGTAGCATGATTTAGATGGAGTAGGCTTTCCCAGCACCTATCTATCATTCTCTCAGCCTAGTCGGCCTTATCCACAGGAAAGACAATGCCAATACGTGCGGCGTGTTTCCTCACGATGATGTGTTCCTTCACCGTTTACTCATGCGATACTAATGTGGTGTTTATGTTGGATTACCTCAAGGTAAGGTCCTGTTTGCAAACAGGTCAAAATGCACCTCAGGTTGAAAACATTATTACCGCCAAAATACAAACATATTTCACTACGTTTTCTTTCACCGTTTGAGAACACTAGCCTACAATATCATATAAGCCAGCGGCCGCAATAAGACACCGTTTTTATCAAAACCACAGCCTCAGTGACCATAGACTGCGATGGGAGCAAGAAGCTGCGCCTGCGCACCCCTATAATTACTGCTGCTGCGCGCGCAACGCCCCTCACGATCGCACCCACGATAGGTTTTTTTACAAGCAAGATGTATTACATACCTGCATACTATCAAGCAAACTATATACCTACATACTATACAGTTATGTAAAAAGCAGGTCTGTTATTGTTTTGTTTATGGGATGGTTATGTCGATTACGGTACAAGATTTCGTAAAAATGTATGCAGATGAGAGGTCTAACATGTTAATTTGCTGTTTTAATATGAAATGGTTTTGTTAAGATCTAATGAAATGAAATGAAATGGTTTATTTGCTACAAATATGGTTACAAGTTCTTACAGTATCTAATCGGTTTCACATATTTCACCAAACACATGCATGCAAATTTATATTATATTATTTATTATTTATGTCAAGTTAATCACTGGTACCTACTAAAATAAAATTAGAAGCATTTAATATCGAATTAAAAAATTATTACAAAATGTCATTACCTATTCAAAAAGTCATTAACGCTATAGAAGGTTTTGTCAATCTAGAAACCGTGACATATTTTTGAAAATTTTGATTTTTATACATTTTATTGTCGCTAGTACTACTAATTGTACTACTATTGTACTACCACCGTTCCTATTTCTGCCACTAAACAGCGATAAACATTGCTGTGTTCGGATTCAAAGGATTTCTCACACTGCCACACCAACACGACATTGTGGAGAGCTAATCTCATTCAGTACATACGGCGACAAATCAAACTAGATTGTTTAGACTTTCACTGTTAGTAGATGAACGTTGTGAATCATGCGAGACGGATGAATGTTTTTGTGCGCGCCGCGCGCTTACACCTATTGCGCTCCCTTTCCAACGATTATCTGCATTGTATATATCGAAATTATGATTGTGTTGGATATCTAGACTTGTGGCCGTGTGTACTAGACGTTTACACACCGTGTTGTTGTCTACAACGATATTTTTGTTCAAGCAATTGGCTTGACATATCGGTATTGGATGGGTCATGCCCAGTCTGCAAACACTTGAACTCAGACAACAAACCTTCACACGACCTACGTAATTAAAAAAAACAAAAGCTTCATGAATGAATATTTTCCCGAGCCTCTCATGTTTATTAAAAGATGCGGGTTCGGTTCCCGGCTATGATTTATGGACCCGGGGTGCTTTCTGACCGCCTCCATTCATTTGTTTTTGAAACTTTTTGTAAACTTTTGCTTTTTGCTCTGTTTTTAGATAGAGTTGATTAGTTTTCGTCCCGATTAAAGGTTTTATTCTGTTTGTGATTAGGATGTTCGTTTGTACGGCTTACAAAAAAAATAACACAGTATTCAGCTCTTGAAAACTGAAATACACACACGTACACACTGATCACATCTCTAAACAACAATTTTTTTTCTCAAAATGGCTTTACATAATATTATTTTGAGTTATGACTTTATAAATATAATCTGTCATATTTTTCAATTAAAAAATAATTATTTCCTCTTTGGAACTTCCCATGAATTCGTTTGTGTCAGTCCTTAGAGTTTTTATAATAAAAATAATGAATATGACAAAAACCTAAGTCTAGATAGGTACATTACTTATAGATAATTAAAAACAGAAGTCATTGTGTCCATTTACGGCCCGCATTGTGGATAAAAAAATCTACAAAAACATTCTTTAGAAACAGTAGATTAAACTTTGATTAATTTTATTTATTACAATATTCGAAGCTCGAAAGTCGATGACCAAGCATTATTCAATGGGCGGGTCTGTGGAAAAAAAACTTAAAAATAATTGATTTAAAAAGAAAACGAATGCATGTAGGTTGGAGCAAGTAGGTAGCTACCTATAGAAAATCTTGAGCGTATCATTAAAAATGTAGCTGTTAGCTATGGTTCAGTAATAAAAAGAAATCATTTGTTGCGAATCTGGTACTAAGGAAATAAAAGGTAAATAGTCAGCTACTTGTGAGTGCTGCTAATTCACTGACTACTTTCTAGGTTACTGTCTGTGTTGGTAGATTCCACATCAAACTGTGTATTCTTTTATGTTATATTATGTTCACCGCTGCTGCAACAAAAATACTATTAATATCACATTTGTGTTTTATAAGCTTATAAATAAATATTTTTGAATATTTTGAATTATGTTTTATTTATCACGAAAATACAAAAATAATAAGAAATTGGACTTAAATCTATGTATTCCTTCAATCAAAGGATGCCACAATGCACTAAAATATAGGCTCAACTAGGCAAAATAAACTTTATACATTAAAAACAAAAATGAAATATATACTTACCCACGTTGGGTATTAAAATATACTGATATTCATGGTACATACTTTTCAATAGTATTTAAAAATGATCCATTTTCAATAAAAAATGTTTGTTTAAAACAATAAGGTTTAACTCCAAATGATGCCTTCTGTAATGTTAGGGTACGGCCACAGTGCCTCAAGCTACGCGGAGTGCTCGTTATAGAGTAGCTCAATGCGCTTGCGCTTCGGGCTCAAGGCGTTTTATCCTCTGAATTTATGAAATCAAGTCATTATTTATAAGAAAATGACAGTAAAAAATTAATTAGGGATTGGGGACTTTCATAGTATTCACAGTGTGTCATGCGATAATTTTGTTTGTGAGTTTGCTCTAAAATTCTTTTAAATCATTGATGTAATAATATAATACACAGATAATATAATGTACATTATACACGGAAATATAGTACACGGAAACGGTACTCGCGTATGAAGTTGCGGGTAACTGCTAGTATAATCTCCGTGCCCGCAAAAATTGGTCGACCGTGATTTCATAGTTTTTTCAAGCTTTTCTCGACGTGGCCCGTGTGCTTATTCGTCCAAGCTCTACAATTATTATTGCTACAGACTTCTAGCCCAAAACATCGAAGCGATTATTTCTTTGATTGATACTACATTTATCTAAACACATGCTGTGCTGTCCTAAACACCATGCCTGCAAGGGTAGGCGCGGCGGGTTGCTCCCACTAGTGGGTAGGTATAGTGGTTATCTGGAAGCCGCCGCCCTGGCTCGAGGCCAGCACACACACCTTTACATCTGGACACCATTCACAGGGACTTAGATGCTCTCGATTGTTCGGTAGCGCTGTAAGTTTTCTACCATTACGGTATACCTAAGTACTTACCTTATTATGAAATTCCGATAACCGTTTAGACATAATATCAATTTTCACCAAAAACCGAAGTAATAGAACTCTCAAAGCATGGTAAATATCCCGTTTTTCACAAAATAGAGTACCTACCTACTACAATAGAAAAAACTTTTATTATTTCGGGCAGTATCTTGTCTATGGTTTAGGTATAAAAGATTGGTTACAGGAAAATTCCGTTTTTAAATTCAGTTTAAATTTAGAACCAAGCTAAAAGTAGAATGTTCTTATGTTAAAATGCTCAAAAAATTCTCACTGGCATGTAAAATCCCGTGTTAAATAATTCAATACTTACCAAAAATCTTGATTCAAAATCGTCCATTGTTTTTATTGTAAACTGTCACATTTTATTTTATTTAGTCAAAAATATTGAAGGACTGTTTCATCAAAAGCTGAGTTTTTTTTTTTTTAATAAATAATAAATGGCTTCTGTCTGTCCAGAGGCCTTAGCCAAGGTAACATTCGACAAGCGAAGTCGGCAGTAGAAAAGTCCAAAAATGTATGGGATTGGCATAAGGCATAGATATATCACGTGATCTGTAGTCAACGAAACGAACATTGGTAGCCAAATGTAATACATGTCCATTCGATCGCACGAATCGACAGTAGCGAACGATTACCTCCATACAAATAATAATTTTGACAGGCGACTTCAAAATTACAAAAATGTATGGGATTGACATAAGGCATAGATGTATCACGTGGTCTGTGATCAACGAAACGAATATTGGTATACATGTCGATTCCCTCGCGCGAACCGACGACAGCCGAACGACTATCTCCATACAAATGCGTAGCCAAGTGGCTCTTTTGACAAGCGACTTCACTTCGTTTTCTATCAGCACGATAGAAAAGCCAGCGAAAACCTAAACCCTGTAGATATCGAAACAAAATGGCGATTTTAGGTGAAATTTTGACGTTTCAATCGATTTGGTGACTGCGGACTACTGCCGAGGTGACTGCGAAATAATCCTAGGTTTTTCAAACCTACTACTACACTAAACCTAGTAAACCTTGCAGTAAAGGGCGATGTTCGCCACTTATTTTATTGAGAGCAATACCTATACATGGCATAACCTGCATGCAGTTAAAAATAAAAGTACATAAGTACTTGAAGAAAAAACACATTTTATTCAGAATTAAATTAACACAGGAAAAAAGAGCACAAAAATATTCCACGAAAATTCCAATATCATAGAATGTTGGTTGTAACTTTCAAGTAGGAATACTTAGTAGAATAACTGTATGTTTGGTTTAGGCTCAGTGCAGCAGTAGATATGTAGGTAGATGATATCTGAAAATATAAAGATGTTAATATTACCTACCTTCCACATACCGTATTTAGATAAGTTATAAAACCTAATATATCATCAGTGTATCGAGGCTAAGGACACCGCTGTAACAAGAAAATAAATAACCCTTGATATTATGCTTGTAGGCAGGTAAGCCGCTTTACACTGACTGTTTGGATTGAAACTAAAATCACTTCCTCATAGGTATCTACAAACAATATTTTACCTCTGCAATGTGGCATGTTATGAATGTGATCTGGAATGTGGAATCCAAAAAAATCGAATATTATTCTCCATAGCCAGAGTTCTTCTTCATTTATATCATTTTTCTGGTGTTTGCACATTGCATCCAATCACACCTTGTATTTTCAGGGTTTTGTGGGTACTTTATTTACTAGGTAGCCCACTTTTCTATTTTTATCTAAATGTTTCACAATAAAACATACATTTTCGTTTCTTACATAAAAATAAAATAAATAAACAAAATGAATATGCTAGGTTCGAATAACACTGACATGACATTGGATGTAGTAAAACCATAGACTAAACGTGATTTCTAGCGAAAGACTGACAGAATTAGCGAAGTTATTGATCGAGTAGGCATTTATTTCTCGTATATTACTTTGTCTACCAATTTAACTTCGACATCGTTGAAGCGATCAAGATTGTAGAAATAGAATCATAGAGGAATATTATAATTGGGAATAGAGTGCCCTCTCTCGCCGATTTTTTGTCACCCTCGAATAATCGGTGAAGATTGACTAGGCAAGTTACGCCACGAGCGTGACAGGGTATTGTAGAATTTATTGACAAAATACTCTTTAGTAACGTTCAGTTTTTGTATCTATGTGGATTCTTGTTGTGTATGTCATTACAAAAGAGAATGTAATGTTAGTGGCTAAAAGCCATGATGTCAATCATAGAGAATGACATGAAAGAAAAGAACAATAAGCATATTTCCGGATGAGATACTTGTGATTATATTTATAAATAGGCAATATTTATCGTTACAATTCAAATAGAAAATAGTGACTTGGTTAATAATGTTTTCTTATGTAACAAGAAGGTGTTATAATTACATTTAATCGTGTGGTTTTAATATTAAGTTTCAAAATGACTGGTATCTTTGTTTATGTTTAGTATTGTTGAAGAATTGTTTATTTTATATTTTACTTTAGAATTGTGATTTGTTAACTATAAAAATTGTATAATTCATTACGTAGGTTTTAAAAAGGTTCTAGATGAAGACATTTTGTTATAATTACTGTGGTACAATGATAATTTTATGCTTAGTGGGGATTGGTCCAAACACAGATGGGTAAAATATGGTTAAAATAAGAAGAGTTGGTGAGTCAGGATAGATTCATGGATTATCTATTTGGTTTTAAAAGCGTTTTACAGTATTTTATGTTAATTTCGTTGTTGGGATAAAGAGATATTTTAAAATAAATATTTGCTTATCTGTGATTGGCCGATATGATAGAATCGACAGATTGGGGAGACGGGTAAATGTCAGTTAGAAAGTCAGTTAGAAAAGGTGAAGCGACAGATCGAGACACGAGCTAAGTACCAATTTAATTATTGTTTGTTTTACTGTAATCCTGCTATATTTCATTGTAAATTGTGTACCCGTTACAGAGCCTTAGTCATATGTATCAAGCTAAGTAATAATTAATCTATAACCCTGTGTTTATACTGTGAGTTACACTTTGGTACCAAGTGGTACTAAATTTGGTACCATTCTTTTATTAATGTTTTCCTTGTGCGAATGTAATACAAAAAGGTTAAAGCATTTGGTGTTTCATTTATATTTAATCTTTCTATTAGTTTTTGCATTTTAGCTGTGAGAGCTTAGGTAGTTAAAACAGTAACTCAATATAAAAGCTCTCCTAGTTTAGGACTTGAACAGAGGTACTTCCATAAGATTGCCTTTTATTCCGAAACAATTAGGATCTCAGACTAAATTTATCATCAGAAGTGGGATTCTTACCTTATGGTTCATTTTAATAATATATTTATTTGTTTTAGAATGGACGTGTCGGCGATTACTGAACTATTCGTGGTGCTATCACGTCTGTTAACCAGAAGGACGACAATGTGGCGCTACCGCTATTTGGTCTTGACGAGAACGACTGTGATGCAGCGAGTTGGTGCAGTAGCATCGAGGTTCCTGTTAAGATGTTCAAATGGAATGGCATTAAGATGGTAAAGGCTAGAAAAGCACTAAAAGGTTCAGCTTTATTTTGGTTCGAGACCTGGGAGCCTTTCGGATGGTAGATTCTGCGTAAACTTTCATGCCGATTTAATAGATGTGAACCTAGACCAGAAGAATTTCTTTGAAAAATTACAGAAGACAATGCACTTCGGACTCTGCAACATTGCATAAGTGAATATGCTTGGGAGAATATTTCGTTTATTTTTAAATTTCGTATTAAGATAGTTTCAACTGAAACCCAATTGATTGAGTTGATTTGTGGTGACGGTATAGATGATGTTGATGTTGCTTTAAATAACAGTGTTACCACCACCACCACAAATCTTCTTCCTTTGGTTTCAACGCATCTGAAGTAAAAAATAATAATAACGTTAGATATAAGGGTCCTGTAACGGTTAAGTGACTTAAACAAAACATATAGAGGATATACTATTATTGTGTTCAGCTTGGACATATTCTGTCTTAGTATTTCATAAACTACCAGTTAAATCTTCATCACAAATACTTGATCGGTTGGTTAAATCATAATTATGAATATTGATAACAAAATTGTACATAATACAATTTGTTCGGTCATATTGAACCAATATATTTTCATTCAATAGGTTTGCGGAATTAAAATTAACAAAAAATATTAAAAACTCTATGTCAATTACGACTTTAATAGACATAGGAGCCAGTTGTAGTTTCATAAAAGTATCGGTCGCACGTCATTTAAACTGTCATATTTATACCTATAACCATATATTTGAGGGGAATAAGACAGGATAACATACACGTATTTGCTGTTATTGCTGTGGTGGTTTAATTTGAAGACAATGGTTAGAATTAATTTAATTTACATTATGATCTCCTTTAAGGTAGGAATGCTGTTTAATACTTAGATGTAGAAATTATTACAGACTCTTTGGGTAGTCGTTTAATTTGAAAAGCAGTAAAAGTTGAAACGAAGGTAAATGATATTGATTCATTTTCTGATTTAGTAAAATTGTATACAAGAATTGAACATTTGAATACATCATTGCGACTCAGAATTAAAGGTATATTTCTACGATACCTGTTTGTCTTGGATGATATTGGCACGGTTACAGTTGGTGAACTGACTTTACATTTATAATATGTGGATGTGGTTTATTATCGGCCATACAGATTGGTTTCGATTGAGAAAGAGAAAGTGGATTAAATAATACAAAAACTTTTGAAGTATAAAAAAAAAAAGTGAAAATGAGTCCTTTGCTAGCCCAGTTATATTAGTATAAAAAAATTTGTTTTTTAAAGAGTTATTTGTCTATTTCAAGGGCGTTACAACATTTAAAGTTTTTACTAGTTTCTATAGGTATACGATAGGCCTTTGGCCTGCGCAGTGGTACAACAATGACTGAAAAAAAAAAAATTAAAAAAAAAATTAAAGCTTTTCACGACAAAAATGGGCATGTCGGGTTTGTTTGATAGAACGTTAATGAAAACTTCGTGAACATATCTGGTTCCTTTAAATGGGTGCATTTGTACGAAAATATATAAGACATTGTTTAATTTGTATTGAATATAAAATCATTCCGGTCTGAAGCAAGGTTTGTTGCATCCTATAGACAAAACTATTATACTGATTCATACAGTTCCTTTGGATTGCACAGGTCCTTTTACATAAACAAATGAAGGATATATATATATATATATTGATTGCGTATGTTAAATGGATTTACCAAATTTTCTTGTTTGAAATCTTTTATTCCAATAGTACCAATTATACGTAATACGATAACCTTACAAATATTTGGTACCTCCCATATTAATTATAACCAATAGAGGAACTAACTTTAATTTAAATCAAATTCAACGCTTGTTTAGAGAGTTAGAAATTGATCATCATATGATATCTACAGGTACACCAAGAGGACAGGTAGAACGGGTATCTTACTACTGTAGTATCTCTTTTAATGGTTAATCAGGCTGGCCAAGCGGGTTGTAGAAATTTGACAGTCAATTAATATTACAATTCTGAAATCGACTGGGTTTACATCTATACGATTACTTACTTATAGGCTGTAATTCAAACAATCCATATATCCATATGTATTCAATCACGTTTAGATGATGGTGATATTTTTGAAAATAATGTTAACGTCCGGGTTAATCCTGAAATACTTACTTACCCAGCGTTTATTTATACAAGCTAGCGAGTTTAAATCGCGTTTTGATTCATTTTGGTGAAATAATAAAAGGTTTGAAATGGAAAATCAAGATCATAAAGAAATGCGACAAATTAAGTCCTAGATTTAAAGGACCTTACGAGGTATCTGCCATCCTTCCCTATGATGGATTTACTTTTAAGGGGTTGGGTAATTTAATAATAAATACAAATTGAGTATAAATAACAGTGGTTAAAGATAAATTAAAATGTGGCCTGGTGAATTTGTGGATACGATGTGGATAGGGATGAGAAGGGGGCTACGGACAGTGTGGATAGGGATGCGGGTAGAAATATGGATAAAGAAGTGGATAGGAATGCGGGTAGCAATATGGATACCGATGTGGATAGGGATGTGAATCGATCGGGATGTGGATCGGGACGTGGATAGGGATGTGAATCGATCGGGATGTGGATCGGGACGTGGATAGGGACGTGGATAGGGATGTGAATCGATCGGGATGTGGATCGGGACGTGGATAGGGATGTGGATCGGGATCGATCGGGATGTGGATCGGGACGTGGATAGGGGCATGGATAGGGATGTGGATAGGGATGCGGATAGGGATGCGGATAGGAATACGGATAATGATGTGGATTTGTACTTCGAGAACGAAGTACTTATCAGAATGGCCGTGACAGGGTATTGTAGAATTTATTGACAAAATACTCTTTAGTAACGTTCAGTTTTTGTATCTATGTGGATTCTTGTTGTGTATGTCATTACAAAAGAGAATGTAATGTTAGTGGCTAAAAGCCATGATGTCAATCATAGAGAATGACATGAAAGAAAAGAACAATAAGCATATTTCCGGATGAGATACTTGTGATTATATTTATAAATAGGCAATATTTATCGTTACAATTCAAATAGAAAATAGTGACTTGGTTAATAATGTTTTCTTATGTAACAAGAAGGTGTTATAATTACATTTAATCGTGTGGTTTTAATATTAAGTTTCAAAATGACTGGTATCTTTGTTTATGTTTAGTATTGTTGAAGAATTGTTTATTTTATATTTTACTTTAGAATTGTGATTTGTTAACTATAAAAATTGTATAATTCATTACGTAGGTTTTAAAAAGGTTCTAGATGAAGACATTTTGTTATAATTACTGTGGTACAATGATAATTTTATGCTTAGTGGGGATTGGTCCAAACACAGATGGGTAAAATATGGTTAAAATAAGAAGAGTTGGTGAGTCAGGATAGATTCATGGATTATCTATTTGGTTTTAAAAGCGTTTTACAGTATTTTATGTTAATTTCGTTGTTGGGATAAAGAGATATTTTAAAATAAATATTTGCTTATCTGTGATTGGCCGATATGATAGAATCGACAGATTGGGGAGACGGGTAAATGTCAGTTAGAAAGTCAGTTAGAAAAGGTGAAGCGACAGATCGAGACACGAGCTAAGTACCAATTTAATTATTGTTTGTTTTACTGTAATCCTGCTATATTTCATTGTAAATTGTGTACCCGTTACAGAGCCTTAGTCATATGTATCAAGCTAAGTAATAATTAATCTATAACCCTGTGTTTATACTGTGAGTTACACTTTGGTACCAAGTGGTACTAAATTTGGTACCATTCTTTTATTAATGTTTTCCTTGTGCGAATGTAATACAAAAAGGTTAAAGCATTTGGTGTTTCATTTATATTTAATCTTTCTATTAGTTTTTGCATTTTAGCTGTGAGAGCTTAGGTAGTTAAAACAGTAACTCAATATAAAAGCTCTCCTAGTTTAGGACTTGAACAGAGGTACTTCCATAAGATTGCCTTTTATTCCGAAACAATTAGGATCTCAGACTAAATTTATCAAGCGCTTCGTCTTCTATAAAAAGTCAAGATTAGTATTCACAATGTAAACGATGTGCAAATGACCTACACTAATAAATCTTATATTTTGCAGTAAGTATAATCATGTATTTTTTTTTAAAACCTAGTTCTAAGTTTATCGATATCGATAAAAATTCTAAATTCCTAACCTAGTATACACCTACTTCATTTTCTCTAGGCTAGCACCACTTAAAATCAAGATTTCTTGTCATTATCAGGTGCTATTGCTACTATTCTTTTGGCAAATTATTTCTGTTATTATGGTGGCCATTGGTGGCGAGCATGGTAAACTTCTTTTTCATACTTTCCTGTTTTCTTGGTAGAAGTCCCGCTTCTTATTACGTAGTACCTGCCTATTAGAAATTTTTTCTATGTTCGAAAGACACTGACATTGGATGTAAGAAAACCATAGATTAAACGAGATTGATTAGGCAAACGCGCCAAGCCAGGCATGGCGTTTGTTGAGTGTGGCCGACCCCGCGCGCTCGCAAAAATGCAACATTACTGGCTACACTGATTCTATTACGATGGCTACTTTTATAAAATTGAATATTACAAGAACTTTTTCTAACAAAATTAGCATTTATTTATACTAAAGAAGAATTACCAACAATTTGGCCACACAATAATAAATATATTATTTATTGTTCTGTGGTGTCGGCGGACATCAAGTAGCGAAAGACCTTCGAAAGACATCAGTCTCAGTCAGACATCAGTCAGATAGAAGAGGATGGAGATATGGAGTTTTCTACTTGTATGTCAATTGGTCTCCCGATCTATCTTCGATATCGTTGCAGCGATAATGATTGTAGAAATAGAATCGATTCCTAGCTAATGTACATTGGCTAAGGCCTCAGACAATTTTGCCAGTGTCAAGTGAATATAGTTTAGTCAAGTCGAGTCATACGTCAAGTCGTTTGTTTTGAAGACAAAATGGTGGGTTTTCCCTTCAAAACTTTTGCTACTTTAGAAAATATAGGACACAGTGTAAGTAAACCATAGAAATTCTTACAAAAAAAATCCAGCACGATATGCAATAATCATTACGGATGCTCGTATCATTTACATATCTTGTTTACGATTCGTCTGTCTGCGTATCTTAATGACATACGGACAAATATATTCACCAAGAATGTCCACATCTTGCTCTTGACCATTGTTTTTTGAAAAACACCACCGTATGAAGACCCTTTATTGAGTTAATGTACGCTGTAATGAAGGATCTTGTAATGATGGTTGTTTTTGTACTTTT
Source organism: Gandaritis pyraliata (assembly GCA_947859175.1). Lineage (NCBI taxonomy): Eukaryota > Metazoa > Arthropoda > Insecta > Lepidoptera > Geometridae > Gandaritis > Gandaritis pyraliata. The sequence goes on along the minus strand of OX401871.1, from coordinate 4,755,049 downwards.
TATATTATAAATCGCGGATGGTTCTCGTTTTATTTTGTTATAATTTTGCGAAGACGCCGCGGGCGAAGCAGCAATATGAATATTAAGAGTTTTTTAAGTTCTCACAAGCGTTTGTTTCCATTATACGTGACGTGACTTGTATCTACTACCTACCTACTGACTTTAATGTTAAATTGTATAAAAATAAATGTATTTCACCGATTGATTCTAAATTAGTATACAATTACTACTAAGTAATTAATAATACACAGCTTTAAACTCTTTATACGTTCATAATCTATAGTATTTCTTTAAATGATTGTCAAAGTGCTCTAAAGTATCGCAAATATCGATGCGATCTGCGTAAATTGACTCTGAAGAAATTATAATAATGTCGTGTGACAATGGAAACGTACACTAACGGTCTCGCCGGCTCATCTGACTGACGGATGACTAAAATTTATGACCCTCAGTCAGTGAACCAATTAACTGTATTCACTAAATTGGAATAAATAGGTGCACAACCTATTTCGTATTTGAGGTTAATTTCTCAGGAAACTTTTTGATAAACTCGTAAAAAATAGTTTAAATGAAGCTTTGATGGAAATACTTAATTGTAAATGTTATTTTTGGCTTAATTACGATGCGTATAGGTCAAAATATAATTTATTAGTTAGTTGTAAGTGTGATTTTGTGACAATTTTCGATGATTACTTCATTGAAAATTGTTACCAAACCAAATATCAATAAAATTGCCTGATCGTTTTTAAAATTTCAACCATTTTATGGTCCTTTTAAAGTGGGTGCATTTGTTAAAAACAATATAATTCCGGTACATTTGGACTTTTTGCAGCGTCTAGACAATGACAGATTAAGCTGAATGCAAATTCCCAGGGACCGTGGGCGTGGCAGAATGCGAAGCTCGACCCTGCTTCGTAAAAAGATTTTATATTTTAAATGACTCAAATGGTGGTGTTAGGTATATTTGGATAAAAAAGTCAGTGTGTGATAATAATTAGTCACTTCGGTCTTTAGGTATAATTAAGTATATGCTAGTGACATTGGTGACAGTCGAGTCCGTTTTCTCCAGTCTGGCTACGGTTTTCAAGACAATTTGCGGTCATACTTATAAAAAAAATCGTTGATACTAGTCACTTCTCAACTGAATGAATCTCAAGCTTTTTTAACTCTTCTTCTTTGTTAAGTTTTGACAGTATTTAGATTCTCAACGTTTACGGGTGAGAATTTTCCTGAATATTTGCTTATAGCTACGTATCTCAACTTTTGAGAGACGTTTGATTGGCGATTTTACGTATCAATGCGTACTAAAATATACTAAATAGGTACTTAATACCGTTTTTTATTTAAAATAAGTTTTCACATCATATTCCATGATGTAAAATATTTTTTAAATAACTTCAAGAAACATTTAATTTTTTTAATAAATACGCCAGCCAAAGTTAATAACACGCATTGAAGATTTCATTACGTTAAACTATTAATAAGAAAGGATTTTATGAAATCAGGAACTTGGTTTTCAAGGTTCTGTTAAATCTTTTAAAATGGGAACCCTAACAAACAATGATCCATTAATTTTAACAGATTTTAACCCTAACATCGCCGACGCGACGTCCCAACGTACAAAATCAGTGGCGGGCGAACTCATTAAAGTTTTTCCATAGAAATATATTAATCACGTCTCGCCACGCCCTCTGGCGGCTAAACACCAAATAATTTCTGCTACAGCATTTTTCGAACGAGAAAAAAAGAATAATTAATTTTGTTCTGTGGAATTTTTAGGTTTTTATTCCAACAGGTGGAATAGCGTTACTTTACGAAATATTACGAGGACCACTTAATTGTTTGAGAATCATTATTTTAATATAATTTCTAAAAAAATTTAAGTGAGTTCAGTAAAACAAAGTAATATATTTCAAAGATAATTAAAATGCACGAAGTTTTGCTACTTTTTCATATAAAGCCTACTTACCTACCTACGTTTATTTTGATTTTTATGTAAGCTTGAAGATATAAAAAGGTATAGATACATACACCTATAAAAACGTATATTGATTACATATATTCTGCAAGTTTTATTGTTTATCTTATATCTCCATTTGGCTTAAAGATACGGTCAGCAACAAGAGTTTGTTGAGCACTTATTATTGACTCTAAATATAATTTTTTATCATAAAACGACTAAATAAAATAAAATGTTACTATTTTCAAGCCAAAACACTTTTAAACTTGATTATCATTTACTAATGGATGTATGTTTTCAGACTACTACGGACACATGTAACACGATATCGTGCGGAAGTTCTACACGATATCGTGTTCCACAGTGGAATTAAACTCATACATTTAGTACTAGACGCTTTCACACCGTGTCGGGGAGGTTCTCAATTCAGTTGTATTTTTTTTATGTTTGAATTTGATTTTTTTATCTGAAAGGGTACTTCTAGGTTGGTCCCATTCAATTTTCATCAAAATCGGTTCAGTAGTTTGGCTTATAAATAAAAATAACTGAAAAAAATATGCTATTCACGTGCACGAAATCGCGTATTTTGCTTTTCAGTGACTTTTAATAATGATGAAGCCGGTAGTCGAATTGAAGTCGGTTTTTCTAGTTTTTTAAACTTATTTTGTTATGTTGGTACCGCGTATGTCGTGCGTGCGCTAACGCCCACTGGTGTTGACCGTACGGCCAACAAGTACCTAATTTTTTTTTTTTTTTTTTTTTTTATTTTAGTAGCCCGTAGGGATCCCACTGCTGGGCAAGGGCCTCTCCCAAACATTTGGGAGGAATTGCCATAATCGCCACGCTTGTACCTAATACGATGTAGTTACATTATATTTCTGATTAGCCTGCTACGATAGATAAAATAACAACTTGGTCATAATGCCCCTCGTACGATGGCTTACCACGAAATGTCAACGACGAGAATTGAACATGAACACCATTCATTCATTCATTTTTTTAGGGGGTGTTGTGTGAAATGTCCCTGAATATTTATTTATTTTATTTTATTTATTCGTGTAGTAATCAGTAGGTATTGGTACCGAATTACCAATCCCTCATCTTCATCTAATATTATAGTAGCCACAACGGATCTTTGTCCCTCTGAAGTTTCTGCACTTTTTGGTCGAATTGGCAAAAACGTGCGAATATTCCCGTACAACTAACTACATGCGCAATCGTTTGTTGCACCACTTGCACCTAACTTCTGAGCGCATTAGTACGAATTTTGGTGTATAAAACCGGTGTGAAACGAATGACGCCCAGCACACCAGTGTGCGCTGATTAGTATGGAAATACTGAGCGAATTTTTTGAGAAGCTTGGTCTGCACCGAGCTCGTCAAGCTGCTCAAAGAATCCGCTCAGTATTTCCATCCCGATTAGCACACACTGGTGTGCTGGGTGTCAGACGTTTATACACCAAAACTAGTACTAAGTAAGCTCTCAGAGGGATAAAAAACTTTTGTGCGTACTGTACGACAAATATTAGTAAATCACGCCAATATGAGCTGAGCTGTAACAGGCGTCACAGCTCAGTCGGTAATAGCTCTGCTTTCCGTGCTGTGGGTCGTGGGTTCGATCCCCACCAAGAACAAACATTTGTGCGTGGAAAACACAGATGTTTGTACTATGTCTGGGTGTTACTATGTACTATAAGTATGTATTTACAAAAAAAACAGTATATAAGTATTCTATCAGCCATCTAGTTCCCATATCACAATCTTTGCTTAGTTTGGGACTAGAGGGCGTTGTCTGTAAAGTCCAAGAATATTTATTTATTTAATATGTTGCCCCGATCAGTCTGGCAGTCCACCTGTGCTTGAATAAATCATGTCCTAGTGTTACAGTGCGTGCACGTGTTCAGTTTGACATTATCGTGCGAGCGGCTCATTGGTCGCCGTGTGATCGTGTGATCTCGCCGACCCTGCGTGCGCGCGATACGAAAGCTCACCTTTCCATGATCATCGACTATGATGGCATATTGGCAGTAGAGCTTAGTAGAACAATTTACGTATACTGACGACTTAATTGAAATTGGAGTTTAAGCGAATGTTGAGAGATAATTATATTGCAGTAAAAGAACTTTGATATCTTGGTATCGTATTGATGTCAAAGTAAAATTAAGCTTGACAAGCATCATAGCTCAGTCGGTAATAGCTCTGCCTTTCGTGCCATAAGGCGTGAGTTTAAAAAATAAAAGAAATACCCACCCCCCGTATTCCAATCTTTTGCTGTCAAGTTATATTTCACTGCCCAGTGTAATTTCTTCAGGTACAAAATTGTACCACGTGATCATTCTTTTTAGACACTTGACAGCAAAATATGCGCGAAAACAAATTAAATGACATCATAATGTCACTATTTAGTCACAGAATAACTATGAGTTAGTATGAACTGACCATGATTTAAAACTTTGCAGTTCAACTGAGATTGGAATACCTCTGCAGTTGGACAATCTTAAATTGTTAATCAACTTATATTGCTGAAAGTAACTAACTATTCGTTTTCCATTTAGATATCTAGTTACTTTCATCACTCAGAAAAGCAATATACACTCCACATTGAACATATTTCTATAGAAATAAGGATACGTAGGAAAAAAAACAAAGACAGGAAATAGACAAAGAAAATTCCTCAAATATAAAAGTGTAATTATTACAGTTGATGGGAATTTCCTATCAACTGTAATAATTACACTATTGTCGAACCACACTGAAAATATTTATGAATTCCTTCGAAATTTCCCATCATCGTTTGTTTTTATACCCCCAAAATAATTGTCGAGAGTAATATCGCTGACAAACGACCTAAAGCAAGTGTAAATTGCTTGCTTGGGAGGGTAAGCACGAACAGACAGTCGCCGCGTTACCCAAATTATTCGAATCATATTACGCGTCAACGCTAACTCGACTGGCGAACGTTGCAGCGCCACCGCGCAATGTATATCGAACACGTTACTTTTACGATACGTTTACGATTATCACAATTATTCGTGCTGGCGCTTCAGTTATCAGATCACACATAAAATACGTCGCGTGTTCAAATATTGTAACACTAAAATATTTACTCGTTGACCCTCCCGGTCTCACTTACGTTATAAGCCTTTCTACAATCCTACTAAGTAATATTATAAATGCGAAAGTTTAGATGTTTGGATGTTTGTGTTTCAATCCCGTCTATACTACTGAACCAACTTGGACGAAACTTGGCATAAGTAATATGTAGTTCGTAACCTGGATTGACACATAGGCTACTTTTTATCCCGAACAATTAATAGGATCTACAGGATAAAATGAACAAACGGGATTAGCAGCGCCAATTTGCAAGAGGATGGTGTCATGTCATGTCACGTCAGTTTGACAGGGCGTAGTACAACCTCTTTGGTCCAACGACTAACGTTTGACATTCAAAATCAAAATCATAGTAATAATTAAGAAATTGGGATAATTTTAGGCTTTACATGTACTTTTAATGCAAATAAATATTTTTCAGTTTCATTTATATATTACAAGCTTTGCTTAGTTTGGGACAGAGCGTTATGTGAAATGACCATGAATATTTTTTTTTTTTCATTTCATTCTATCGATAAATACAATTGTGCACTTTTTTTAATATGAAATACAGTAACTTGGAAAAACAACACTATTACCCACATGACGTGTATTGATCTAAGTATTTTGTCGTTGACTATACTTGCTTATTTAGGACGGTATTATGTAATGCCTAGATATCTTTAAACCGACATCCATCACCATTAAAAATCCTGAAAAACACAGCTTGACGCTCGTATTCTTTTGATTAATTAATCGACTTAATCAAACTGAACAGTAGCCATCCATTTATAATTCCGTGTCCCCCACATTTCAACAACAATACCTTCGCTAATTAATGGGAATATTTGAGTTTCTTCGACGTTTTTGGGGATAATTTGTTACCTTTTATTGCTTGTTACGTCGTAAAACTATTGTGGTAAGTTTCTATTTTGTTTTATTACAATTTGCTTACACTTAGGGCGCGTATGTTGTGAAAATTAGCACTTCAGCGCGTGTCATTTCAAACATGGTCTTATTTTCGTCAAAATAAGGTTTGAAACTGCACGTACTTCGCACTTTGTACACTAAAGATAATTTTGGAAAAACAGATAAGGACATCGCTCAAGTACCTGTTGCTAGTGATTTTTTTTATTTTTCAACCCAATAATTAGCGCTGTCTGTGAAATCCAGACACAATCTTAGAAAATTAGAGGTAGCTTTGGGATTTTTTCTATCGAGAAAATATTTTTATATCGTGTTTCTGGATTAGAGCAAATCTTGGAAACATAATGAATTTTCTTACCTCCTTTTATTTTTGGTTTAATTACTTGCATTTACGGATAACTAGTTAAATTAGTTTGTAATTAGGGAAACACAAAGCATTTCCTTTAGATTTAAGAATTTACTTGATAATTGTGATTTCCTTGGTGGATGCTCTAAATAAAATAAATAAAAATCCTATCCTACTAATATTATAAATGCGAAAGTTTAGATGTTTGGATGTTTGTGTTTCAATCACGGCAAAACTACTGAACCAACTTGGATGAAACTTGGCATATATACAGTTCGTAACCTGGATTGACATATAGGCTACTTTTTATCCCGAATAAATAGCAGGATCTACAGGATAAAATGAACGAAAAGGATTAGCAGCGCCAATTGGCAAGAGGATTTCATTGTCATGTCATGTCACGTCAGTTTGACAGGGCGTAGTACTACCTCTTTGGTCTAACGACTTGCGTTTGACATTCCAGTAGGTACGATTTCGGTGTGATAAGGTGTATTGTCAAGTTTCTCAAAGAAGTATCCGCTCGGTACACGCACAGATAATATAATGTACACGGAAACGGTACTCGCGTACGAAGTCGCGGGTAACTGCTAGTAAATAAATAAATAACTGGTTATCCGTAGAAACATAATACTGTTTACCCATGTAGACCAAGCTTTAGATTATTATTACTAATCTATGTAGTCCTTATTATACTTACGAATACCTAGATATAAAATAACATAGCTAATTTCAAAAACCAAGTGTTTCTTGTAAATTACGCAGGTGGCGTGATTACATCCGTAAATCTATGTAACGATGACATACATGTGTGGGTAATTACTGTAATAATAATGTAAAATACATAAACAATGACAATAATGTACGAAGATTTGCATTGGTACTTATTTACGTAGGTAATCATAGAATCCCACCAAACCTAGTTACATGCATATGTTTAGATAGGTACTTACAGTGCGCACAACGGATATTTATCCCTCTGAAGTTAGTGCGGAAAAATTCGCTAACGTCCAATTCGACCTAAAATGGGTTCTTTTTTTTTTTTTTTTCTTTATATAATATAGAATGTCCTTTGGCCACAATCTCACCTGATAGTAAGTGACGATGTGGCCGACGATGGAGCAGGACAGTCTAGAAGACACCTATTCACTCTTGCCTTGAAAATACCCAGATTATATTTATCAGGAAAGACAGAAGACGGCAACGCGTTCCATTCCTTGGCAGTTCGCATAATGAATGTAGATCCAAAACGTTTGGTGCGAATGGGTGGAATGTGTACCAAGTATGGATGGTATTGTGCCGTGCGTCTACTTGTCCTGTGGTGGAAAGGGGATGGTGGTATCAGGTTCTGTGGACTTCAGAGAGACAAAGCTTCATTTTTCGCTTTCACATCGTGTCGGCAGCGATATAGATTTTGTTGGAGCAACTGACATGTTCGTGTATTTTCCACAAAACAGTTAAAAGGATTACATAACAATTTCGTAACTTTAGAAACTTAATTCACACTTGAGCATTGTTTCAGCTTGAATAGGTAAATTCATGGACATTTCACACAACGCCCTCTAGTCCTAAACTAAGTAAAACTTGTGATATAGGAACTAGATCGCTGATCACTTATACATATTTTTTTGTAAATAGCCACATATTTATAATATATAGTAACACCCAGACATAGAACAAACATATATGTTTGCCACACACAAATGTCTGTTCTCAGTGGGGATTGAACCCACGACCCACAGCACGGAAAGCAGAGCTAATACCAACTGAGCTGTGATGCCTGTCATGAACCATACGAGCCTAAGATGACAACCATTTATTCTAACCTAAAAAAACCGCAGTAAAATGGCAGAACCTCAATCCATCAATAATTACCTAGTTGTCCTACGCAGTAGATAATTACATCCCTAGTTCGTTAATGTCGGTTGTAGGCAGCGGTCAAATCCAATCCATCATCATTGGTCACGGTCGTGGATCGATTCCACTACGGATTCTATTCCGTATTTTAAGCGAAGAACTCACACAAAAAGGTTTCTTAGGTTAAGGTTTAGGTTTAACGTCCGACGCGAAGTTCGTCCTCTTAATTTTTTGGGATAAAGTATAGCCTATGTGGTAATCCAGGTTACGAAATATATGTTAGCTATTCCAAGTTTAATCCAAATCAACGTGATTGGAACACAACCATCTATGATTTTCATCGAAAAACTTGCTTATTCCGTTTTTAGTGAATTTATGTTTATAATTCAACTTAATTTTTTTTATATTTTGCCTTCGTTTTTTGAATACTGAGACCACTCTCAAAATATTGAATTTCTACAAGTCGATGTTAAATTGAAGTATCACGTACTTAGAAGTTTTTTCCTCAATCTGCGTAAATGACAAACATAATAAAGTTTTAGAAGAAAATGGCGACAAACATTTCTAGAGCCCTACAATTAGGTCCCTGAAGTTGCTTCAAGCTATCTGCTGCGGTTACCTCCCTTACCTCAGTATCTAGGGCTGCCAACCCCGTTCAATACAATATCATCATCAGCTTAAAGAAATAGTTACTGCTAATAGATTTTCTGACGAATAGCTACTTACTAATATTATAAACGCGAAAGTTTGTATGTATCGATGTTTGTTACTCTTTCACGCAAAAACTACGGGTCCGATTTGGATGAAACTTTTAATGCATATAGTTCATAGCCTGGATTTACACATAGGCTACTTTTTATCCCGGAAAAACAACAGGATAAAACGGGACGCGGACGTAGTCGCTAGTAGAGTAGATATAATGAAGAATATGCCAAGTATTTTTAACTCCCAACGCAAAAACAACGGGGTGTTATAAGTTTGACGTGTCTGTTGTGTGTGTGTGTGTATGTGTATGTGTGTGTGTGTGTGTCTGAGGCAACGTAGCTCCCGAACGGATGAATCGATTTTGATTTTGTTTTCTTGTTTGAAAGGTGAATTAGTCGGGAGTGTTCTTCGCTATGTTTCATAAAAATTGGTCCAAAATTCGGGGGTTTTTTAAATTTTAATATAATTACTTATTAATATTCAGTATGTCTGTGCTTCTGCAGCAGCCCTACCTACCCTCATACCTATAAACGAAGATTGGCGCACACGTGGCGGTTCACACTACACACGATTATAATTGGAATTCTGTTTGTTCGTGATCGGCGCCACTCACGGCATCATGCCCGGTGAACTTTATCAGTTATTTATTCGTAAATGTATAATGCAGTGAACTTTTGGTGTAGACTAATTCTATCCTTCCTACTAATATTATAAATGCGAAAGTTTAGATGTTTGTGTTTCAATCACGTCTAAACTACTGAACCAACTTGGATGAAAGTTGGCATATATATAATATATATATATAAACCTACTCTACCAACTAGACTTTAATTAAGTAACGTAATTACCTAATTATTTATGTCCAACAAACATTGTGTATTTTAGTATTTCCCAATTTCGTAAATGAGAAGAATGAAATTTTCTCATAAGTAAAAGTTATATTATAAAAGAAACGAAATAGTATTTTTTCGAATAGATTTATTTTTACAGACAATTCCATTATATTTTTATGTACTTACTAAATACAGACAGGTTGTATGTACCAAATATTAACACTTAAATTAGAACACATACATAAACATTCACAGGGAAAAATAAATAACGGATTTTTTTTAGGTTTTTTATCAACTTTATACACAAATACTTTTGACTCTGTTAAAAAAATCAGGTTTAAGACTTGTCTACAAAAGCATTATTTGAAGTTTCGTGACTCAAAACAAAGTAAAAAGAGTTATAGTGATTAAAAACGCAGTTTTACAATAATGGGAAAAAAAACTTCATGACACAAAACTACAAACGTAGGTAATTAAAAAGAAAAACTACAACAAAGAATACTTTGTATGGAATCGAAAAGTGTGTATGGAATACATTTCTTTGCAAGATACCAAGTGGGCAAACGTTTGAAATAGAATAATTTGTGATGTTTTGTCGATAATATTTATTACCCTTTCCCCGAAAATTGAAAACCAGATAATGATAGATCTGTATTACACACTAGTATTTACAATATATTGTAATTTAACTTATGTAAATACACATAATACGAATATCAGCTATTTTGAATCAGAACTTTTCGTAAAATAAGTAGGTATGTATCTAGTTTTTTTATTTTCTAAATTTAAAATAAACAACCAATTTAATTTAGAAAAAAAATTGTAATTTTTTTTGGTCTCTACGAAGGTCTACGAAAATATTTGAAATTAAAAGTTCCAATTCAAAACACCGTTTCTCTTAAACTAACAATGATGAAGATATTTACAAAATAATTATCTATTTACATTAGTTTTTTTAACTTATCTATAAAATCTTACAGATTGCATACTATGGTATAAATATTCAATAACATTTATTTTAATAAATATACAAAAAATGCGTTGAATTGCTATCTTAAAATAGGAACCAAATATCTTAAAATTAAATTAAAACCCACTGTTAAATAAATTATTTAAATTACATTGTATCTTAAATATATACATTTATCTATCTATTCACAGATCTCACATTTACAAACTACATCTAATAATATATTATTTTATTAACAAACTGAAATATTAAGTAAAAAGTTCAACAAAACACAGATACAGTGTTTCAATAAGATACATATAGAACATGTTACTACTTATAAAAACATTTGCTTACGGCGAAGTCAATGTTTGGTAGTCAAGTCAAAATTGTTCACATTCAGTAGGTAGGTATAGTAGTCACAAAATATCTTTGTTCCAGTGAAGTATCTGCGCAGAACCTATTTTTGGTTTAATTGGAGGTGAGCGAATTTTTTCGCAAAACAGTACATGCGCAATCGCATGTTGCACATAACTTCAGGGGGATAAAGATTCGTTGTGCGTACTGTACATGCTTTATAGCTCGTCTAAATAATCGAGACAGCCAAGAAGAGGCAAGTACGAATTTTGACAATCGTAATGGTGGATACAGACTCGAATATCCCGATCGAAAACAAGCGAAGGCTAGCGAGAGGCTTCGCCGATGAGAGATAAGATGGGATGGGACTGATGACTGATGTATATATTGATATACCAACACGGTACATTAATATAAACTTAACGATTATGTCAGTCTGTAGGTAAGTACTTAGCATTTGAATTACACTGCGTTTGAGTAAACGTTAGCGATCCACAGATACGCTACAATTATACCATCTATTTTACGATTGTCAAAAGTAGGTACTGCAGGGGTATTCCAATCTCAGTTGAACAGCAAAGTTGAAGTGCAAAGTTTTAAATTATGGTCAGTTCATACTAACTCATAGTTATTCTGTGACTAAATAGTGACATTATTATGTCATTTAATTTGTTTTCGCGCATATTTTGTTGTCAAGTGTCTAAAAAGAATGATCACGTGGTACAAAATTTTACCACGTGACCTGAAGAAATTACACTGGGCAGTGAAATATAACTTGACAGCAAAAGATTGGAATACGGGGGCTGCATTGGTATGCCAATCAAAGTTGAACTGCAAAGTTGAACTGCAAAGTTTTAAATCATGGTCAGTCCACTAACTCATAGTTATTCTGTGACTAAATAGTGACATTATGACGTCATTTGAGGTGTTTTCGCGCATATTTTGTTGTCAAGTGTCTAAAAAGAATGATCACGTGGTACAAAATTTTACCACGTGACCTGAAGAAATTACACTGGGCAGTGAAATATAACTTGACAGCAAAAGATTGGAATACGGGGGCTGCATTGGTATGCCAATCAAAGTTGAACTGCAAAGTTGAACTGCAAAGTTTTAAATCATGGTCAGTCCACTAACTCATAGTTATTCTGTGACTAAATAGTGACATTATGACGTCATTTGAGGTGTTTTCGCGCATATTTTGCTGTCAAGTGTCTAAAAAGAATGATCACGTGGTACAAAATTTTACCACGTGACCTGAAGAAATTACACTGGGCAGTGAAATATAACTTGACAGCAAAAGATTGGAATACGGGGGCTGTACCTATAACTGAAAAGTTATCACTGGAATAAAAACAGAGACGGACTTATAGCTATTTGGGTTCCGTTATAAAAACCCAGATATCACTAGTACACTAACTGGCACTGGAAGTGTCCAGCACGACAGTTTCACTGCACCTAAACTAACGTGTAATTACACTGCAGTCCACTAAAAACCCATTGAGCCGCATCAGTCGTGGTAGTCTCGCGGCTCAGGCTTCAGCTACCACACCAAACCCTCAGGGTGCAAAGGTGGTGGACCATCCCCAAACGTGAATTCGGGAGATGACGGCCGGGGGAGAACCAGGTGATCAGGCGGGGGGAACTGATCGGGGAAGTCCCCGCCGGGTAGTGCCTCCATACCCCCTGCGAAACGACCTGCGCCCGTTAGTAACGCCCAGTTGTGGTCTTTGGATAAAAATTCTATGAAGTAACAGAAAATACAGGGTATTTTAGTTACTTCCTGGTAACAAAACAAATATATATTAGTTTTAGGTCTTAGCTGTTCTACAACTATGGGAAAAACTCGAAAAATAGGTTTTTGAAGCTTAAAACTAGTACTCTGAAAAATTGTCTTAAATAACAATAGAGACAAGCATACTTTGATTTTTAAGTTTTTTTAGAATTATTGTTAAAAAATCTAAAATATTCGTTCAAATTGTGGTTAATTCAAGAAACATTTATCTAAAAATATCTAAGTCGTCACTAGTTTTAGTATGACTTTATTTATATTTTGTGGCGATCACAATAGGCCAGTAGGCCGCAGTGATATCATAGCCGCAAAAAGCTAATAAAAAAAATAAAAATTGACTTTATTTATGTACAATATGTGCAATAAATATAGGAATGATGTAAAAAAGAATGCAAAGTCTGTGCATGTTCATTATGTAGGTATCTCAGTTCTATTGCTTACGAGTACAAGGTTATTCTGTGGTCAAGTTCATTTTGTATGACTATGCTTAAACTTCTGTTGCATAGTTAAAGACTGACCAGCGGGTTCGATTCTTGCAGCGGGACAAATTACATGATCTGTAAATATCTGTATTCGGTCTGGGGTTTTCCGCTACTTCTAATCTAGATTCACCCATGTTTCAACCTAAAACTAGTACGAATTTAGTTAAAATTAATTGTAACTAATCCGAATTCATGATTTTAGAAACCTAGAATTAGTCAGGGCTAGATTTGATTTCTATTTCTAAAAGAGTTATGTCATTTAACTAGCGTACATAACTATGAAACCATTTAAAAGTTTTCACGATTAGCTACAGTATAGCACTAATTAAATTATAATAGTATGTAAAATGTACCAACCTGGTTGGTTGAACGGCATGGCCGGTGGTGGATGGAAGAATGGCGCATCATGATGGAACGGCGGGCCATACCCAAACTCGAACTTGCCATCCGCAGTCGCGAAGTACGGAAACCCCGGCGGGCCTTCCTCCAAACCCCCCGGAGACAGGTTCATGGGGAACCCTCGCATCTTCCGGGAGGAGCCGAAGAAAGGGCCGCGGCCCATTGAGGTTAGCTGCTTGAGACGACGCTCTTTCGACCTCTTGTTCTGGAACCAGACCTGGGAAACAAATGCATTTGTTAGGAAGTAATTACTGGTAAATTTTGGTAAATATGGGCAAAATTCAGAGAGATACAGTATTCGGGGACGACTGGTGGTGTCTGAAGTTCGTAAAAGCATCAATTGACATTTTAAAAAGTATTTTATTATTATATTAGTAGACTTTCCATCAGCCGGGGTATTCCAATCTCAGTTGAACTGCAAAGTTGAACTGCAAAGTTTTAAATCATACAGTCAGTTCATACTAACTCATAGTTATTCTGTGACTAAATAGTGTCCTTATGATGTCATTTGATGTGTTTTCGCGCATATTTTGCTGTCAAGTGTCTAAAAAGAATGATCACGTGGTACAAAATTGTACAACGTGACCTGAAGAAATTACACTGGGCAGTGAAATATAACTTGACAGCAAAAGATTGGAATACGGGGGCAGGTAGGTATGCTGGCAGCCAAACGCTTAGCTATCCTAATACATTAAAACACATATAATAACCTTGTAGGTAGATAGAAAGATTATATCTTTATTGTACACCAAGAAGAAGAGCAAAACAAAACAGGAGAAATAACAATCAAGAACATGAGGTAGATCCATGTTCTTCACTTTAGATGTATGAAAGATGAAGAAGAAGAAGTCTGAGTTTGGACGAACATAACGAAATTTTATTTGTTCAAAACAATAACTATATACAAATACTTTAGAAAATAGCATTTTTAAACAAAAAAAATTATTAAAATGAACTCTGAATTCTAAATGCTAGAGATAAAAAACAGAGTTCAAATCACCGACTGCAGGCAGGGTGCCCAAAAGGCTGGCAACTACGTTACCTCTTTGTATGGAAATACTAATTCTCTGTCCAAGGTAAGCGCCAGACGAACATTGTGTGTATTATCATGTTAAGCTAATACTGGAGTAAAAGTTTTGTAAAATAACCAGCATAAAACATAATTTGCTAATGCGCTTATGCCAGCGCAGGTCAATGGTTTGCTTGACCGGAGATCCTATGCTTAGAAACGCCCGATAAAAGTCATCATAACGTCACATCTCTGGCGAAACAGCGGATGTCGGGGAAATTACTCGGCTGTCTACATAAGGCGGATTATTTTCATAGTTTAGATTTTATCTTTTCCCATGCCATGATAGTTATTTATTTAGTAGGTATTTTTGTGGTGAGTGTATACAGCGCACGATTCCCAGCATAACCTAACCTAATGCAAATTAAATTGGAAAAGGCAAAGCAGGAAAAAATACCGATTTGCAATTCCCAATAATGTACCGTGTATCGAAGAAATTCGATCCGCGATGTGATAATTGAAAAACAATTGACCGTTTGGTTTTTTAGCTTTTTCGCGGGTTTTGGTAATGCGCGTGCTTGTGATCGAATCGTGACCGAGAGATAGTTTGGATGTCATGGTCTGTTGATGTGTGAAATGTACAAAATACGTATAGATGTGAAACTTTTATATTTTTCAGCTATATTTAAATATTTCTCACTAACTGTACTAGTTCTCCTAATCCATTTTGTGTTGCTTGTCTAACTGGTGTATAACCATCAGTCATAATAAGTCTAGGTAACGATTCAATCTAAGGATTTCTACAAAAGTCTGATAGAAATCTAACCGCTAACTAAACGTTCACTCAAAAAACTTAATCGTATTTTGTATCAGCACCGAAATGACGACTGATAGAGGAGAATGGAAGAGAAAACATATTATATCAATCCCACCTAGCGTGAGATATGGGTAGAATTATGATGAAAATATTCCTGCTTCGGCATTTCCGTTTTATCTGTTAGTAATATATTACTGCTCATCATCTCACCTACGTGCTTTTCTTATGTGTGTTATATCTACTTCTATCTCATTTGTCACCAATAAACGTATTTTATTCATAGTCTTCTTTTTATCACAAGTGGTATTTAATAAAAGAGTTTGACTTCCATCAGTTGTTGTCTATGGTATGTAACCGTGTCGCGTGCCGTCTGTGTGTCCAATCTGTAACTTGTATAACGGCGAGCACATCGCGTTTAGACGTATCGTGTGCATCGCCATTACATTCTCCATGCATGTTCGAACTGTCATTTTGACATTGACACGGTTTTGAATATCGAAGGTCGTTGAATGAACCATGCGTTTTCTGCTTATTTTGCAACTAGATTTCGACCGAGATCTCGCGTAGTTTCGTTTTCCGATGGGATTGCTCGAGATGTGACGTTGCCTATTGAAATTTATCGCACGATTCTGAGCATAAGACCTTTGATCCTTTTCAAATCATCAATCTTGACTCCATGTCAGTCACGGTTAGACTAGTCATCAAGTAATGATTTTACCTCTAGAGTTTAAAAACCGTAAATTAAAAGTGTAAGCTAGTAATTACTCCTTCAAGGACTGATCCTCCACAAAAATCATCAATCCTTACTTCGATTTTGTCAGTTACGGTCAGACTACAGTAATCAAGTCATTAGTTACATTTTACAAGCAATTAAAATCATTTGTAGAGTAGTAATTTAGTACCTATTTGCATATTCAGTCGTGTGAGACGGCGTGGCACTAAAATATCTTATTTACTAATACTTGAATGAAAAACTAAGAAACTTAATTAATTAAGATTAAAACAAAATAGAACTATGTAGCTTTCGAAGACGTATTCCTCTCTTAATAAAAAAAAACCTCTTTATGATTACAAATTGCAATCCATCCGAACTCTAGAAACTATGTAAATACGTACCGTACCCATGGTATTTCGAAAGATTTTTTTTTTATGTCGAAAATTAATACGTTAATTAAATATTTATTCAGTAAGTGCGGTCTTAAAACAATACATCCAGTAACAACTTAAGTTATTTAACTAACGCTAGAATTATTTAATGTAAGTATGAAATTACCTTACAATTTGTTTATTGGGTACTTCATTACAAAACCCACAAAGACCAAAATATCTGAAGAAACCTTGAATTTTTGTCTTTTTTTACATTATAGACACGTTTGATCTGAATCCGCAATCTCACCTGATGGTAAGTGATGATGTGGTCGACAATGTAGCACATTTGCTTAGAAGAAACCAATCTCCTCTTGAAAACATCCAAATTGTAAAAGTTCGAAAACACAGACGCCGGCAAAGAGTAGTTATTCCAACTATTAACATAGCACCTTCCTTAAAGTAGACTTTGATCTCACCGCGTGTGCCTACGCATATCATTTGCACATGCCTGGGTATGCTTAGACTCCATATGACCGTATGCATTCTGCTTTTGTGATTCTCATTCCCATCACACATCCACGAAATTTTAGATTAAATACTTAGGCACGTACAACAAGCCTTTGCAGCATCAGAGGCCACATTACTCATGCCCTGCCCCCGTATGCCAATCTTTTGCTGTCAAGTTATATTTCACTGCCCAGTGTAATTTCTTCAGTTCACGTGGTATAGTTTATCGATAGTTTATCAACGATAAAAGGAGAAAGGATGCGGGCATGTGGTGTTGAAGCCTTAACAACCTGTTTGAAAACATTGCGTAAACAAGAACACCATGTTGTGCTAACGTGGGATGATGATGATTATAACTTTTCTAATATAATTAGCAAAAAGGTCACAAATATAATCTAGGTGTTGAAACGACAGCTAATTACTATCTAGGTGTAAAAACAAAATGGTGTTATTGAATTATGATTATTCAATTATATGAACGACTTCATTAATTAACAACAATTAAGATGCAGCGAATAAATTGAATATTTTATGGGATAAAAACAACGACTTTGACTGTTGGTCAATTAAAAATTCTACGATAGAATAATATAATTCTTATATTTATTGAATAAAAATAGAGATTGACTGTTAAAAATAAACTTTACGTTCTAGAATAATTTTGAAACCAACTAAGAAATTGATTCTTTTTTTGCCCTTTTTAAGACTTCAGACTGTTATGTTTTAATTTTATATTACAGCATGTCGGGTTGAAAGCCTAAAACATTTCCAAA
Organism: Gandaritis pyraliata; assembly: GCA_947859175.1. Classification (NCBI taxonomy): domain Eukaryota; kingdom Metazoa; phylum Arthropoda; class Insecta; order Lepidoptera; family Geometridae; genus Gandaritis; species Gandaritis pyraliata. Next base: position 4,737,164 of record OX401871.1, on the reverse strand, counting down.
CAGTTATAAGTGCATCACGCCATCTTTAAAATAAACTGGACAAGGCGCAAGTTTTATTTGCGCATGCTAGTGTTCCGAAAGATTCGCTTTATAACTAGCTCTCCACTTTACCACTGGAATGTAATGCCAAAAAAAAACAATGTAACCAGAGCTCCCATTTGTAGGATTTTTAATTATGATACGGTTCAGGATAGGCTGGACAAGTAATAATTGTGGTTTTTATTTAATTTCTCAAATTTAGTATATTTTAGAAGTTGCCTATAGTTTTCTTTTCATGAGACCATTATGGTACAGGTTTTCTGAAAAAATCACCCATTTTTGCCGGGTACTTTACGAGAAACCCGTCTGGAATGAAATATTTAGCACAAAATAATTTTTTTTCTTCAACCAAGTTTTTTTAATTAAAATCTAAATATGAGGTTCTTTCAGTTAAAATTTAAGCTTTCATTAGATACCCCACTCAATGGGTTAAAAAAATATTTTTGTTTTCATATCCCGTTTGACCCCCCTTAATAGTCCCTAATTTTCAGAATATTTTTTCCGCATGCAAACCCTCATATTGGGTCGTTATAAACCATTACTATTCCACATTTCAACTCTCTAGCTTCTACGGTTCAGCTCTGGTGGCGTGTGACAGACAGACAGTCAGACGGACACTGGAGTGAGGCTATAAGTGTTCCGTTTTTCCAAAACTGGACCGGAACACTAAAAACGCCAGAAACAGTAAAATGTGTGAAAACCGGGACCTATGCCACTTCAACTTGTTAATTCTTAAATGTCGGGGTCTATGTCGGTGGTTCTTTTACGGATTATAGAACATAAAGGTAGTATTTATAGATTCGTATGTTCGACGTATAGCTTAGAATTTCAGTCAAAAGTCATTTAGGTGTAGGTAGTTATATAAATAAAACACACATCAGCCCCCGTATTCCAATCTTTTGCTGTCAAGTTATATTTCACTGCCCAGTGTAATTTCTTCAGGTCACGTGGTACAATTTTGTACCACGTGATCATTCTTTTTAGACACTTGACAGCAAAATATGCGCGAAAACACATCAAATGACGTCATAATGTCACTATTTAGTCACAGAATAACTATGAGTTAGTATGAACTGACCATGATTTAAAACTTTGCAGTTCAACTTTGCAGTTCAACTTTGATTGGCATACCCCTGCAAATAGACTTGTAGTTTCATAAAAAAACATATAAAAATAAAGAGTAAATATAAATCAAGACGACTTTCATACGCGCTTTCACTTGGTAGTAATGATTCACCATTTATTACAATATCGTAAAGTTGATTATTAGGCGGTAAACTTACAATACAAACACTATTCTGAACACATCATATAACTATAACCTGAAATTGGTTTCCTAGTTGATTGTATTCAAAAAACTTTAGCATTTTCCAAAAATCTCTAAAATCTCTTGACCTTCAAGATCTTGGAAGATGTAAGGAACCACCTAAAGACCTCCAAATACAGTGTCACCTCATTTTTACATAATAAATAAATAAAATAAATATTTATGGACTTTACACACAACGCCCTCTAGTCCCAAACTAAGCAAAGCTTGTAATATGGAAACTAGATGGCTGATAGAATACTTAAATACTTTTTTTTTGTAAATCCATACTTATAATACATAGTAAAACCCAGACATAGAACAGACATCTATGTTTTCCACGCACAAATGTTTGTTCTCAGTGGGGATCGAACCCACGACCCACAGCACGGAAGGCAGAGCTATACCGACTGAGCTGTGACGCCTGTCAACAAATAAATAATATTTTATTGTCGTTTCAAATCAAATCGACATTTTCACCATAACAAAAACATCGTAGGCAGATGCGAATCAATCAAAATAGTGATATTATTTAGAGAAAGTCGAGGTATAGTCAGCCCTCGTATTCCAATCTTTTGCTGTCAAGTTATATTTCACTGCCCAGTGTAATTTCTTCAGGTCACGTGGTACAATTTTGTACCTCGTGATCATTCTTTTTAGACACTTGACAGCAAAATATGCGCGAAAACAAATTAAATGACATCATAATGTCACTATTTAGTCACAGAACAACTATGAGTTAGTATGAACTGACCATGATTTAAAACTTTGCAGTTCAACTTTTCAGTTCAACTGAGATTGGAATACCCCTGCAGGTAGTGCCATCCACCCACACTGTCATCAAATCAAACTCAAATGCGCATGATTATGACATAGACTAGATGGACACATGTCATGACATAGACGTCGATAAATAATACTGCTACATTTAACCAGAAGTAGGCGCCTTGGGACAATAACCGATGTTGGTACCGATTGCACGTGAAAAAAACACGGTTAATAGGCAACAGAGGGTTAAAGTGGAAGTGGCACCTAGAATCACCTAGTTATATAAGACGATTCTAAATGATCCTTGTGATTTTATTGAATAAAAGAATTATGACTTTGAGGAGGTACTTAGAAGAGTTTAGCAATGGAGGTCAATGGCTGAAATGATGAAAATGCGTGGGTTCATTATTACAGAGTTATTCTGTAGGCAACTGATTCAGAGGTAAGATTACCAGCAGGGTAGATGAGGTAATTTTCAATAAGTTAAAAAACTGGAAAACCGACTTCAATTCGACTACCAGCTTCATCATCAGATGATGATGACGATGATGACAGTTCATTGGGAATGTTCTAGTCACTATAAACACCACATAAAAGTAACAGGAAAGCAAAATACGCAATTTGGTGCACGTGGTTGGTGTTGATTCTTTAGAGGAACAACTGGTGGGTTTTTGCTTTTCTCCAATTAAATGCGGTTTGAATGTACAAACTGAGTTTATTGACAAATTTAGAAAAATGTAAAAATGTAGGTGTGCACAAAGGGTCCATCGTTGCTAGCAGTAAAATGGTAGGCGCTACGCCGCAACTTGGCATATTGCATCGTTGCTAGCAGTAAAATAGTAGGCGCTGCGCCGCGCCGGGCATATTTTTTTCAGTTATTTCTATTTATAACCCAAACTACTCAACCGATTTTGATGAAAATAAAATGGGACCAATCTGAAAGTATACCCTTTCAGATGAAAAAAGAATTTTTGAAATCGGTTCATAAATGATGGAGTTCTGAGGTAACAAACATTAAAAAAAAAAAAAAAAAAAAAAAAAAACATACAACCGAATTGAGAACCTCCTCCTTTTTTGAAGTCGGTTAAAAATAAGTTAAAATATTTTTTTTAAATTGCTTGAATTTTACAAATATGTTTTCAATTAAAATATTCAAATGTGAATTGTCTTTACATAATTACGTTTTATTGACTTTCAATTTGGTCACCTTATGTGGCCCACCCAATGTGAAAGAGATTTAAATAATGAAGAAGCGTAGCTTAGTACAGAAATTGTGTAAAAATGTAATTATTTTGGTGAGATGTTATTATTAGCTATCACTTTGACAGTGTTAGTGATATTATGTATGACTTTAGTTAACATTATCCACTTTGTTTTATAATGTTTCTCAAAAAGACGTGTCTAAAACAATTAGTTTTAATAGTTTTTTTAATTTTTATTCTCTAGTCGTGTACTTGTTTTTACGTTTCTGCGTTCGGTTATTGCTCATGCTCACAGAAGCTTAGTATGTTACTTTTTTGATCTGGCAGTAGATAATTATAGAACCAATACAATGAAGAGGCAATTCTTAATATACTTAAATTATATACAAAACAGCGCAGATTATTATTTTTTTAATAGTAGACTAATCTTTGGTAGCAAATTATTTTTTGGTAGCAAAAAACAAGTTTTTCTCCCGACGCTACCACGGATAGTCTAAACGTTCCAAATTGACGAGTTCCGTTACATCGAAGCATAGTTATTATTTTTATTACTTAATTGTTGTAGGTAATAGATCAACCCACAAAAAATACCGCCGCCTGACCCATTACGGGTTCAACTTCGATAACTCACATAATTATTATAAAAATATGATGTTATGTTTACTAATTTTTGAACACACCGAATGTATGAAATGTTTGAGAAATGCATATAATTAAAGAGAAAGTGCCTACTTATATATCACAATTGTTCTAGCTACTACTATAATAATTATACGAGGAGCTTTGTCTGCATCCCCTTTGATCATGTTGATTTTCCGGGATAAAAAGTAGCCTATGTGATAATCCAGGTTACGAACCATTCGAGATTATATCATTATAGAGACATTATGTATATTTTAATGAATGCATGATTGAAACACAAATATCTAAACTTCAATTTGATATAATTCTAAGTAGGATAGGATTGAATTGAACTATTCGTCCAATTAAAGAAAACGAAGATGGGTCACAATTCTAATCAATACCGATACACTTGGCTAGGAATAGTTAAATCCTGTTTTTTCTTTTTTAATCGCATTTGAAATTATGACAATGCAAAGTAAAGACAAATAACTGTTCCCAGTCCTACGCAGATTTTAGTCTAGCATGTATGTTTAGTCTGAGTTTTTTTTAACATAAGTGCATCAGTATTGAAGGTAAGGTCAGAATTAAAGGTAAAGGCTAGCTATCATACACGACGCGTGACGATACACAAACAGCGCTCACCACGGGGCGTCCGCGGTACAAGCCTCATGGTGTTAAACGCCATATTTCAAGCAGTTCTCGGCAAGGGGCCATTCTCTTATGCCCGACGCCTTGCCAACTCGTAAAACCTTAGTGTTTAAGACCTTAGGGCTTGCGGCTAAAAGCCGGAGATTAAAATTGAGAATTGCTATGTGATTGAGGACACATAATGGCTGACAACAAATGGTTGAAACCGTAGACCACCGGTTCACTAGTCATAAATGTATGACAATAAAGACACTAGTCAATATCATAGTAAACCATTGGACCAACCTGGTAAAAGCTTTGGTTATGTTATATTGAAACAAGCTTTTTTTGGACAAAAAAAACGAATAGTTGCATAAAAAGCCGACTAAAATGAACCACTTAGTAATTCTACCTCACTATTCAACGAGCAAGGAGTTTGTTTTACTGCGCAAAATCACAGTACACTAAATGGTGATATTATAGGAGCGTCAAAACCTGTAAAATACTAAGATTATTGTGACAAGAACATCATAAAAAATCGTTATCTGTTTTGCAGCGATTCTCAGAGTATTTAGCAATGATGGAATTGGAAAGTAAGAAAATATAAAGAAGGTTAAGGGTAAGGTATAGTCGTTACAACGGATATTTGTCCTTCTGTATTATCTGCGCAAAACCCATTTTTGGATAATTGGAGGTAAACTAATTTTACGCACAACAGTACATGCGCAATCGTTTGTTGCACCTAACTTCAGAGGGATAAAAATCCGTTGTACGTATTTTTACGTCATATGAAGTTTTTCTTTGAAAATATCTTTTCGTATTTTTTGAGAGCTTCTCATAATCAACTTGCACTTGACTTTTATTCGATCTATTGTCAAACAACGGTTTTACTTAACACATTAGTTTTTCAAGTAATAATTAAGTAAAGTTAAGTCTTGAAGCGTGGAGCTTGGCGCCAAAGCTCATTTCCATTGTTTCATACCATGAATAAGAATGAAACTCTATTTGTACACCATTTAGGTGTAAAATAGCGTGCACAAGTAACTCGACAAGTTTGCGAACTAGACTGGATGACTGACTCATCAAGACTAAGTTTACGATTGAAGTAAAACTGTGGAATATAATTTTGTACCAGCTTCACCAGCTTTTATAATTTAGGACTTTTGAAGTCCCGTTGTTTGTCTGTCAATTCAACTGTATGAACAAACTGGTCGACTGTTTTCAAGTATGTATTTTTGTTATCCTTCGCGTTGCGTATAGTTTTACAGAACGAATTAAGTATTATTTAAAAGTAAGTATATAAGTATTGTATCAGCATCTAGTTCCCATATTACAAGCCTTGCTTAGTTTGGAACTAGAGGGCGTCGTGTGAAATATCCATGAATATTTATTTATTTTACAATATTTTTTTTTAGCTAGGTAGATGACTGACTTTATTCACAAAGAAAATTATGACTAATATAGTATTTACAATATTTATAATATGTACAAAATACACATGAAGCAGTTGAGCTATCTACACACCGTTGCAAACGATTTATAGATAGTTCAACTGATCCAAATCAGTACCAATCGGAAGCGTGCCCAAGACACTGGCTGCATTGCCGCGCTGAATTATTAATTAATATTTACAATAAATTAATTTAAAACTAAACTAGTCTCCATTTCGATATGGTTCTGAAAATTTTCTTTTTTCTCCTGGTTAGGTCAACAAAAATAAAGCCAAAACCAGTCAAGTGTATGTTTATTCCCAAACTCGGCTGAGTCCGTCCAAGACTGAGTCTCGTGATTGTAAACCATAACTTGCGACCCAAGCGGCGTCCTTTTAAAGGGATGATTAATAAGAGTTTGTTCGACATTGTTCGGGTATCGACATAAGTAATGGCCTTACCTGTATTTTAAAGGCGATTTACAAATTCACATGAGCATATTGATCACGTTTACACAAACGCTAAAGAGTAGAAACTACTTTTCTTTTCATTGCTTTTCTGAGTGATGAAAGTAACTAGATAGGGGAGGGGGGGGCATAACGGGGACGCTAAGGGAAATAAAGAATAAAACAATAAAGATAAAATATTTTTTAATCAAAACTAATGACAACTCTTTGGTTACTTATTAATTAATCATTTGGCACCGAATTTGGTGAAGTAAGAAATCAAATAATATTTTTAATTTTAATTTTACAAAACTTTCATGAAAACTCCATCGTGCCCCGGGGTAGGGGCAGTATGGGGTACCCAGTGCGGGGCAGTACGCCGTACACTATTTTATTTGTTTTTCTCGATTTCTTCTAAATCTGCGTCACCAACTCCTGCACAGGCGGTATGGGCCCACTGTCCACATAGCTGGCAGGCCACCCAACACTCCGAAGACTTCAAATAAGTGTGGTTTGAGTCAACACAGTAGATGTATAAGACATCCTCCTTAATATTTTCTCCATCTGTCTGAGTCTTCTGTTTTTTTGAGTTTGTTTTCAACCGGGGATTATTCGGATTTGTACCTACACTTCTTCGTCCGTTTAAGTTGTTCGCGTTCTTCTAGTTCGTTTTTGTAGGGAGTTGAAGTGAGAACAACCGTTTTTCCGTGCAATTGAGCTGCTTTTCTGAAACCTTCAATTGCGTGTTTCATGCTTTCTACAGACCAACTGCCTCTCCATGTCTTCTTTTTATAAGTACGTACCATTTTTAAAAACCTAAAACAAAATAAATAATTTATCAAATGAACAGAACATTCAGGGGCATAATGGGGACGGGGCACAACGGGGTACCCCATTATGCCCCATAGCCATGTCCCCGTTATGCCCCCATGTCTAACAGAATTTTAAATATCAAACAAAAAATTGAATTACCTACAGGTCAGAGTGATTTTGCTCAAAACATATCAATAGTTGATGTTGGTAGTAATACACATTAAAAAAACTGTAGTAGTAATCTAAACACTTACCTTTTTAGACGCGTTTTGGTAACCACTCAAAATTAGATGAAATGTTGCCAGAAAAAAGAATTGGTCGTCAAAAATAAACGCGTGCACTCTGGTCGCCGATCACTACCGCACTGAAATTTGTTGCGAAATACCCTCTTATTGCCGAAAACAAAACACGGCTAGTGTGCGTAGTTACTTGTAGGTGTGGGTGGCCCCGTCGTGCCTCGCGTCCCCGTTATGCCCCCCCCTCCCCTATGTAAATGGAAAATGAATAATTACAATAAGCAACATAAATTGATTAACAATTTAAGATTGTCCAACAGCCCCCGTATGCCAACCTTTTGATGTCAAGTTATATTTCACTGCCCAGTGTAATTTCTTCAGGTCACGTGGTACAATTTTGTACCACGTGATCATTCTTTTTAGACACTTGACAGCAAAATATGCGCGAAAACACATCAAATGACGTCATAATGTCACTATTTAGTCACAGAATAACTATGAGTTAGTATGTACAGACCATGATTTAAAACTTTGCAGTTCAACTTTGCAGTACAACTTTGATTGGCATACCCCTGCAGCTGCATCTGTGTTCTTACCTATAATTTGGAAGTTTGGAAGTATGACGAGAAAAATGTTCATTCTCATTACGGTTTCGTGATAGGATGTTATCTCAGACATAATTCCGATACTAAACTCCAAAGCTATTGCGCAACTCCACAAGCAATCTAGACTTAGCTCATCGCTCTACTTAGAACCGCCAATCTAGAGTTACTAAGAACCAAGCAGGTAAATGGTGAAAGTTTAGGAACTCTGAGCCTGTTAGTAACGATGTAGAGGCTAGATGCCTTCAGGGGCTGTGCTGGGTGAAAATTGCAACCTAAGTTTTTGATTACGGAAACCCTAATGTGATCGCCACTTGAGTAGATGTCACCCCAAGTTTTTGATTTCCATCACCATTAAACTTGGCGGTCAGGCTGCTGAGGTGTCTACCGTGCCTGGGCATCAATCGTGAATCTATTTCATGTTTTTCTGTTGTCTGTTGAGAGGGGAACAGCGGGGCGTGGCCCCCCACTGGGCCGTGCACAATGGTCTTCCTAACAGTTGCTTCGACCACCGACCATATTTTTTGTACCTCGCTATAAACATTATCCAGTCACGCCAGTTGGTATGCGAAATTTCGACCACTTGTTGTATATTGATGACGACAATTTGATGTAATTGATTATGTTGGAACAGTTTCAATTTCGTATGAGCTGAATAAACGCCGGAAAAGGAGCATGTTAGCTTTTACAGAAATAAAAAACTTCGTATAGGTTTTTTTTTTAGAATAAAGAAAAAGGCTCTATTCTGCACACTCGTATTTTAAAATAATAAAGCACGAGCTTCTTTAATTTATGGTTATGATAAAAAAACATTTGAAAAAGGAACACGTGACAATGTTTAAAAAGACATCAGCGCTGACAGTTTGAAAAAGGAACAACAGCGTGGCTGAGGAACGGGCCACACTGCGCGGCTCACGCGCCATCTACAACCAATTGGCGTAGCAGCGCCGGTAAACGCAAATTGTTGAAAATTAAATAAACAGAAGTCGAAAGTTAATGGTTGGAAACTTGTGGATTTTTTGAGTACGAAGTGTGCTGTACCAAAAAATTTACGACCCGCATCGCAAAATAATGTTTAACCATGCATCGTTACTCAATTCAAATAAGGATTTATGAAAAAAATTATAAAAAAATTATAGTCTCATTAGTAGGTATAAGTAGGTGCCCGTTTAACGAGCTTAAGACTTATTGAAGACATATTATTTTATATAGTTTTGAATGGAATGTCATAACTTTATAATAAATCAAGAGAAATAAAAATATAACAGCATAGCATACTAATAAAAAAAAAACACGATAATTATTATTGATAAGTAATTGAATTGACGCACTGCGTTTTCACGGTTATTACAAGCGTAAAATTATTACATTTTATTGTAACAGAATCGTGATTCAGGCCGATTAGTGTCATTGTCATACAATCTCGTTGGTATAACTTTATCTGCATGTATAAATCACAATCTTATTGAGTATTTGAACAAGGATTTGTGCCGAGGTCGATAATGTTTTGACCACCTTGTACAGTACAGGCTCAAACTGAAAGGAGGTTTTTGTCAAAAATATTTGAACAGGAACCTTCTTTCGTATGGTAACTTTTATAGAAATAAAAAATACTACATTAATACTATTACCGTCAACTGCACCATCAGGTGAGATTGCGGTCAAACGTTTATAAAAAATAGAATAAAAAAACAGTTTTTTCGGAATATCTCGATTCTTACAGGTTGTATTTTTTTACACTTATACAAAAATTTAAGTACTTTAAATGCCCTTTAAAAAGCACTATGTTTCAACCATGAAGAAATGTTTTTTTCTTGGCCCAAAAAGGTGATTCTCCTTTACGAAAATTCAATGCAGATTTGTAATATTCTGATATTGTGACTTTTACTTTCGACGAGCATTTCTTACAGAGCTATTTCAGTAAATTCAATTTGTGAGGTGTCTTGTTTTAGTTAAATTAGTTTCTCAGCACACACATCAAGCTATATTTGGCTCGACACTTCTGAACTTATCATATTTTTGGTACAAGATTTCCTTCCGTACAAATACGTAATGAGCAAAATACTTTTCGTTTTTTAAACCAATTTATGAATGTACTTAGTAGCATTTTAAGTTCTGATATATGTTAGATAATAATTTATGAGAAAGTAAAGCAAACATAAAAAACCCATAATTCACGACCCATTTCTCCAAATAACAAGATTCTATTTTTAATTCTCGATAAATCTACATAATGGCATTCCACGCTCCGCCAATCGCAGAACAGGATTCGAAAATCGAATTGTTATCAGTCCTTTTACTGATAGCGCACGGTTTTACTATTGGTCATACTTTTCAAAATGGCGGTTCGTTATCTTTATTCAGTTTTTAGTGCTCCGAGCGTGTTTTAACGATCTAAGATAACTTATCGCAGTTATGCAATCCGTGGAAAGTATTACTTAACTGAGCACGATAACTTTAACTTAAGTTGTTGAACTCAATACCAAAAAAATACTAAAATTCTTTCAGTCAATATTTTTTTGTGAATTCGGTACTAACGATAAAAATTACCATCATAATCTAATTGTTAGACAAGTATGTCACTTTAATAATGTTATAATAATTACGTAGGTACAATAAGGTCAACCCCTGAAAATTTTAGGGAGCCCTACACAAACCTCCTCATACAAATAGGTACTAAGGGAATACATAAACACCAGTATGGGGCTTTCTGCGTTTGACTCCTTTGGTGTGCAGGCGGCCATAGGCTACGGTAACCTTACCATCAGGCGGGTCGTACACTTATCTGTTTACTTTGTATAAAAATGGCAAGATCCCAATGCGTCTAACATTCTGACATCTCTTGAAGCCTAGAGGCATTGAGCAAAAAAGTAAAGAAGTGTCCTTCAACCTTCAATGCGGAATAGATAGTAGGAAGCGAAGTCGTCGTGCGGAATTGTCAACCTTGATTGATGAACCGTTGCAATGACTATGAGAATCTTATGTAGAGATGAATTCGCGTCTTGGGGCCTAGGGGCCAAAGGGGTGCTTCTAAACCGATGTACTTTTTATCACGAGTCGACAAATCGTAGTCGTACGAGATGAAGTCAAATATCTCGCGTGCGTATCCTGCAGGGGTATGCCAATCAAAGTTCAACTGCAAAGTTGAACTGCAAAGTTGAACTGCAAAGTTTTAAATCATGGTCAGTTCATACTAACTCATGGTTATTCTGTGACTAATTAGTGACATTAAGACGTCATTTGATGTGTTTTCGCGCATATTTTGCTGTCAAGTGTCTAAAAAGAATGATCGAATGAATGATGAAAAAGAATGAAGAAATTACACTGGGCAGTGAAATATAACTTGACAGCAAAAGATTGGCATACGGGGGCTGGGGGGTGAAACTAGACCGATAGACTTTAAAAAACAGATAAACACCTACTTAGTTTTGTAAAATTGATCAACTACAAGTAGATAAATAGATAGATAGATAAATTATTTATTTAGTTCACAATCACAAAACAAACAGAAAAAAACAGAATAGAAGTAATGATATTTTTTGTATAATTTATGTAGGTATCTACGATGTTCGATGTGTTTCAAATAATTTTTATTCCATTTCATTTCGACGAACAGCAAAAAAATGTGACTCATATTTTCATAGGTCACCTAAAAAGTTACCTACAACATATTTTTTACGATGTTTCTTCATCATTCTCAGCTTCCATTTAGATGAAGACGTACCGTCATCTATCATAATCCCACGACTGTATTGATGTATTATTGCTATTCGCCTAGTAGCCGGTATCAATTGATTACCTAGTTTGACTGGTAAGCGAGTTCAGTGTCCGACTGGTTGGTAGAGTTTCATCACGCTAAGTCTGCATATATGGTAGAATTTGTAGTTGGAAACATCGTTTGTATCACGGAAACGATTTGACGCGTGGTTTTTCCAGGCAGCGCCACCGACTCCGATTTGAATCAAAAACATACGCAAGACTTGTACTATCTAGTAGGTACAACTTGATAAGGTTTTACAGTGTTTTTGTCATAAACTTTTTATAAGTACCTACCCTAAATAATAAATAAATAAAAATTAATAAATAAATAGGTTCAGTACAATTTTTTTTGGGTTGCCCATTTATTCCATAGTAGACTTATCGTGGTCACTGTAGTCAGACTTTAAAAATAATTACTTCATAAACGGATTTGTCCGTCATTAGTCCGCTTAGTCTTTGGTCTGGCTGGCATAATAACGCATCTCATTTTAGATACTAAAAGTTTTCTTGATTTATATTTTAGGTAAACCAAAGCCATCAAATAAGTAATAAAATAAGACAATTTTTCTTTATTTATGATACATCAAAAGTAAAAAATACTAAAGTTTTTTGCTGTCTTTTGTGGTGGGTGTTAAATTGACGTTGATTGACGTGAAATGTCATACATCGAATAGAAATATTATTTTTTTCGTCTCATTATTACTTATATCAGCAAATTCAGCAACAAGAGAACTATGACTCGATTTGACTAAACTTATTCAAATAATCCACTTGACACTGGCAAAATTGTCTGTCGAATTGACGGACAGAGGCCATAATATAAGAGAAGAAGAAGAGTGGGACTATTAGGTACTACTGTTCTAACACAATATACACAATGGAGTACATGTAAGTAGGTACCCATCTGACCTGCAGTAGGTCCTAGAGGCAAAAGGTAAGAACTCGGTAATTTAACTAACATTCTATTTATTTATTTTAAAATTTCACACAAATAGGTAGGTAGTGCTAGGAGGACTTAATGCTAAGAGCATTATCTGCCAGCCTAACAAAATACAAAAACAAAACAAAATATTATAATAGTTATATGCCATAACATTAGTATTAGTTTAAGACCGTACAGAATAAATAAATTTATTTATTATTATTTACAACATGCGAGGTTTTATTAAAATTTTCAAGACTCATAATCACAACTGTAGGTAATTTAAAATGTTCTACCTGTAGATCTGTAATCCTCAGATCCTCAGAATTAGAAACCAGTAAAATATACTCATAATAGTCTGTATACTTCAGTAATATTTTAATAAAAACATTCACCTTAATGAATCTAAGTCCACAATAAATTCGAGCACAAAATAAAACAGGTAATTCATAAACGACATAAAAATTGAGTGATGGCCAGCCTAGGGCGACCGGGCATCGGGCCCTACGCAATAATAACGTGCCACATTCTCACCCACGGCAATAAAATAAATGATGTCATTTTTTGTACGACAGGGTGCCCTTTGGTCCCATTGTGTCTGCCGACGCGGCCAGCTTACTCCTCTTTACTTTCTTTAGACCCGCTCGATGTCCCCGCGGGACGTCTTTCTAGACAAAAGCTTTTTGGCGCCGCTCTCCAAATTTTTTCAGTGTATTACATTCGTATAAAATACTTTTTGTCATAATCAATAATTTATTGTTTTCGTCATAGCTCTTTGTGGGACCGCCGCAGGTGCTTCTGTTGTCGAGATAATAAATCATATTTCTGCACTTGTTTTTTTCAGGACGAATGAGAAATCTTTGGTATCTTTGTTTCACGCCGAAGTCAATAAAAAAATGGTTACGGATAAAGTTATATATTAATAATATTCATAAGTATTTCTGTAGTATTTTTTCTGTAAACCGCAAAACACGTCGGGCGAAAACGTCCGTGACAGATTTTAAAGTCTGTAATAGACGAATGACTATATTGTTTATAGGGCAGTAAATTTTTTTTACAACTAAATAATGGAACAAACCGATTACCTTCACCTGACTAACATATAATATACATAATATAGTAATAGTAGGACAGGCATCGAAGGTGCAAAGTTTTTGACATCAAAATGAATTAGGATCACACTAAGTAATATCCAAGCCTGTTATCCCTTCAGTTTTAATTACATTAAAATAAACTGAAGCTTTCATTAGATACCCCACTCAATGGGGTAAAAAAATCTTTTTGTTTTCATATCCCGTTTGACCCCCTTTAATAGTCCCAAATTTTCAGAATATTTTTTCCGCGTGCAAACCCTCATATTGGGTTGTGATAAACTATTACTATCCCAAATTTCAACTCTCTAGCTTCTACGGTTCAGCTCTGGTGGCGTGTGACAGACAGACGAACGGACGGGTCACCAGAGTGAGGCCATAAGTGTTCCGTTTTTCCAAAACTGGATCGGAACACTAAAAAGGTTGTGTACAAAACTCTTCAGAATTTAAGCAAGTCTGTACCCAGTTTAAGCTATAAAAAAAATAAAACCACAGCCGTTTCTCGATGTAATCGACCATAACGTTGTCCGCCGCAAGATGGAGGCAAGACTTTTAAGAGGTTTTAAGCACAATAAGCACGTAAATATCCTTATTCGAAATGTTTTTAAATTGACAGACGTGATGGACACGTAAAATTATAAATACTGAGTTTTCTTGTTGATATAAACTTTATGAGAAACAGGAAAATTCTAGGTAACTGTAGTAAGTATACTAACCACAATTTCATCAAAAGAAGTCTAAATAAAGTAACCTTTTTAAACATTGTTTAAATACTATCAAAACCATTATTTGCTAATTATTAGAAAAAAATCCACTGTGCTGTGTTAAGTTTTAATAGATTACTGATTTATTCTGAATAAAAAAAGCTTGTAAAAGTCATTGTATTTTCACATTTAGAAACATACAAACGCAAAGAGTATTGAAATACCGAAAACCCAGAGTTCAGCACAGTATTTTATCCCTGACCGTACCTGTTCGTTTGATGCTATCACGTCGGCCAATAAAGTCTCCTCAATGCAAATCCGATACAAGCAGAACTTTACGAGAAGCGTGGCTGTAAAACGTCTATTTTATTGTAACCATATGTTTATCCCGCGTTGTTTCAATTGACGATTAAAATTAACAGTTTATTGCAATTGTGACCCCGATTTTACAAGTCGATTGCAAGATGTCGAGCTTTTTATAAATAAGAAATGGTGATAAGTGTTTTAAAATATCTGTTTCAGCCTAAAATTAACTAGGTATTTATAGTATTTATGAGTCCGTTCAGTTCGTCTATATCACAATTGGATAGGTTAGGCCTTCTCTTTATTATGCCCGTCTACTTGCATTCTTCCTTTTCCATGCTGTAGATTTATCATTGCATTTTTTCATTCATCAAAAGACGTTCTTGAAACAATTCTATTAATAAATCATACTATTATAAAATTCGGAATAATTTAAATCAAAAATTAAATAATTAAAATTTTTATTGGAAGCATCGTCTGTAATGCGAATTTAATTTGACAACCATGCCACGAACGTGACTATTGTAAGACGATAATGGTAGTTTTTGGCGCTGCAAAATTCCATTGCAGACTTAGCATGGTAAAACCTTACCTGAAGGGTAATCACGAACAAATCTGACAGTAGCCGCGTTACGTAAATCTAACGCATTCGAGTCATATTGCTCGTCAACGCCAGCTCGACATCCCTACGTTGTAGCGTCACCGCGCAGTGAATCTCGGATACGCTAGCGTTACGATACGTTTACGATTGTCACTTTTATTCGTGATCAAGGCACTATAGTTATGGAACTAAAATCACTAGACCGCTATTTGTAGCGATTATAGTATAGTCATAATCTTGCAGTAAACTCAGTCATTTTGCTTCACAGAAACATAAATAACAAAAGGGCAAAGAATCGCCACTCCGCACTGACCACAGACAACTAATGAGCATAGACAACGCATTAGGGCGCGTTCACACTGACAGCCGCATTAATCTAAGCTTCGCGTTGAGCGGCATGGCAGTGACATAATCATGTCACAGTTTAAGGCTATTCAGCTGGTACACTGCAATGGTTATGGTATAGTGTTTAAAATATAACAAAAAAAACTAACGTTTCAGTTTATTTTGGTGAGTTTTTGGAGAATTTAATCAAAGAAAGAAGTACTAAAAATAGCAAATTTATTGTGTCTGTGGTATTTTTTTTACACAAAATCCTATACACTTGTGGTAGGTAAGTAAACTAAGTAAGTATATACCTATAGGTACTCTATTTTACGTAACTGGGCTTTGGTTACAAAATTCAAAGTCCAGTGGAAGAGCTCGCTAATTTGTAGAATTTTGATTAGCTTTAAAAATTTAGGTATAATGAGACTATAACGAGTAGGTATAAGGTCGCATTTTGAAATGAAAATCACAATACAGCTCAGAACAGCACGCTATTTTTACGGTTGTGTGAAATGTCCCTGAATATTTTTTTATTTTTATTTTTTTATTGGCAGCACAATATCGATGTGTTGTTTAAAATTCGGTCCTTGTTATGAACTAGCTGTATTCGAAGCCCTGTGGTGCACTTATCACACTACGTGTACAATCAGTTTTTATACCTACCGCTATCAATCAAGCTGACGTTAGCTTCCGTAGAGGAATAGTTAGGTTTTTAAAGATGGTTCGTCGCCGATCGAAGTTCTACTTTCAGAATATTTTTCGGTTAAGACATAATTATCTAGACTAGACAAATATAATTTGACTACGCGTCTGTTGCAACAAATTTGATAACCTATAGGGGTAATCACGAACAAATCTGACAATCGCCGCGTTACGTAAACCTAACGTATTCGAATCATATTGCTCGTCAACATCAGCTCGACTGCCGAACGTTGTAGCGTCACCGCGCAGTGTATCTCGGATACGCTAGCGTTACGATACGTTTACGATTGTCATATTTATTCGTGATCAAGGCATAGTTGGAAACACCATTTGCAGATTGAAAACGATTTGAGTAAGACCGTAGATAACTTTCACAGACATAGGTGTCTGAAAGTTATCTACGGTCTTACTCAAATCGTTTTCGATTTCGACTCATGAAAAAATCGTGGTGATTCTAGGTAAGACTGTGAAGCTTTTACCATGTAAAAAGAAGAAAGAAAAAACATTTATTGCCTTAGAAGCTTACAAGCTATATTAAAATTACAATTTTCCCTAACCAATTTAACTCTAATTTAATTTTTTGTATTGTTATTTCCCTAATTAATTCGCTAAGGCAATGGGGGTACACTCAGCATGAATGCTGCACGGACTTTATGTCCGTGTAGCGCTGATTTTCAGTATACCCCTAAACCTTTTTGTAAACCTTAATGTAAACCTTTTTGGGGTTACCCAATTGTTTTATTGCAAAGTACGCTTGGTCAAAAACTATTATTTCAACCCATTTTTCTCTACAAATCTTAAACCTGACATTTGGTTCAGCTACGGCGGTATTTTGAACTCTGGATCAACAAAATTATGTGCATAATTTTAGTGCACGTGCTAATCTGGTGTCATACAGAACCATAAGCCGGCATTTCACGTTCATATTTTCTTATTTTAATACGCGTAGTCGGTATCTTTGAAGTAGCCTTGAAGGCTTTGAAGATGAGTAGGTTATGTTGCGTAGGTTTGTATGATATGAGTAGATTTATTTAACCTACGACTGTATATAGGTACTGGAATCAAAAAAATCCTGTTTTTAAAAGTGGGGTGGATAAGGAGTTTTTAAAAAGGAGCAACAGTATTCACATTTTTGCAAATAAAATTCAACCCACATTATTTATGCGAAACTGCGACAATTTTGTTTATGTCAGTGATGGAACCAGCAAATGGCCTACCTGATGGTAAGCGGTAATCTCGCCTATAATTTAGCGGCTAATTTGTCCTCTAACTACATTAATTAACGAGCAAAATAATGTAAAGGATATAACGGATAGCTTATTCAATGATGGATGGGAGCTATAAATGGTAATGTTGAAACGTGTCGTGAATAATATTATGTAAAGTTGGTCATTTGTAAATATAAAGCTCGCTGTTTGCTAAAGTGGTAGAGTCCATTTACTTTGTTATGCGTAAAGCCACACCATAGAATATCTATTTACTGGGTATTTTATCCAAAAAATTAAGCACGTGTTTTTGTTTTTTGTGTCAGAAATACAAGTAAATTAAGAAAATAAAGTTATTTGTGCAATAGAGGAAACTGACAAAGAAAGATGGAGGTTATAACATTATCATTTCATATTACTAAGAAACTACTTAAATAAACATAATTTGATATTTTTATTTATAAATTTATAAGTAAGCGTATATTTTATAAAAAGACCCAGTTTCATTGCAAAGCTATGTAGTGGACAATGGTCTTTAACTAGTAATTTGTAAAACGTAACTACACTGACACTAGGTAAATAATGAATCTTCAATTTAAAAGGGAATTTATTAACCCTTCGGCGGTGATGTTTCGTGTGTGGCCGCCATTATTATGCGAAATGTCATCGAGTGAGATTCGGCGCGGAATGAAAAATGAGCTGTATGTTGACTGAACGATGATAAATGATGATAATGATGCCTTATTTTGTAGGTTGAGATATACTTAACTATATCAAAGAATATTTTAGTCAATAGGTACCTATTCATGATAGGATTTCACCTTTTACAGGTGAGTACCTATTTAAATTGTTCAGGTAAGTTTATAATATAGTGCCTACTTGTAATTAATGTTAAAAATTAAATAGTACTTAAAACAAAGAATTTTTAGCAAAGAAAGTGACAACCCTGTTAGATTCTAACTCGAGCTGTCAAAATAAAATATGAGCCAATAAGGACGCGTCGTGCGTCGACAGGGCCGTCACGCCGGAGAAATTACAATATACGAACTTATTAAAATATCTACACTTTTTTTTCTCGTTTCGCGGTCGGGTGACACTGACATCGCGTTAAGGTAGACTGACATTTGTGCTTTCCTTTTAGTTTTTTTGATGCTCTCTTCCTGTATTTTTGATGTGAAATAAACATGAAGTTTGATTTGTTTTTATAGCTTTTTAAACTTCATAATGTACCGTTTTTGTTTATAATACTGTAAATTAGATTCAAAATGAATTCTGAAATAAAACCGACACTCAACTAGGTAATTGCATCGCTTTTAAAGACCTGTTAAACCTTTTTGCATCTGTCTAATTTGCAAAACTAGGCTAGATCTTGGTCTATGAAAAACCATAGATAATTGATTCAAACGTTTGCCGACGCGGCTTTTACAAAAGCGAAATATTTCACACGACCCGGTGCTAACTAGTTAAATCCGGATTTAACAAAAAGTAATTTTACAGCTATGCGTCGAACATGTGGCACAAACATTTGACACGCGCGATCTAGTGGCATTTGACAGATGTCAGAAAAAAAGGATGTTTATGAACCCACTTAACATACTTGACGTCGCTGGAGAAAACATATTGGTACACAAATTGTGTGAAATGTAAATATTGGTCTTGTATTGGTGCTTGTTAGGGTTGAATCTTTTGTAAATACTGGTTTTTGGTTCAATTAATTTATGGCACAGATAAATATAAACATAGCGTGAGTTATCAAATTGGTAAATAAGTATATTAGAACAAGGAAATGCCATATTTTCAAATTAGTCGCTATTGTCGCTACCAAAAAATAGCATTAGGACACGATTTTTCTTTATTTTTTCTTCTACTATTACTACCTATTACTATTACTATTATTACCTATTACTGTTTTTAAGTCCAAATAAAAATAAATGCAAAAATTATAGCAGTTTTGTAATAACGAAGAAATAAAACGTTGTAAACATAAACTCAAAATCTACGAACGACGACGAAAATACTACGAACAGTCGGCCAAAATTTTTTCGTTTGAAAACATTCACAAAAACTGAAACAAAGAGGAAGGCGCAAAAAGCGTGACCGACAGGCGGACGGATATTTCAAACCATATTCAAAGACATCTGTTGCTTACAGCATAACTAACTATTAATTAATCTGTGCCAAATCGCGTGACTTACAAAATGTTGTAACTGCATAGATGCAGAACGTGTTTTTACAGACAGAAACAAAAAAATTGCTCAAATCAAAGTGTATGGTAACTTTTTGGCTTTTTTTTATAACCACATAACTTTTGGTATAGGTAATCTTGCGGATTATTTTTGAAGAATTTTTAATCTTAGATTTGACAAATACAGGATGGACTTTCAGATGAGGCAGTAAGGGCAGCTACATTAACCGCTGTAGCTACAGGAAAGCATTCTTAGAAGACTGTTCTTATTTTTTGAAAATATTCCACAAATTTGGTAAAAAAAATTACAGTCAGCGAGAATCGATCTTGTTTCTTATACAGATAAAAACACTCCATAGGATCAATTGAGGTTAGAGTGATTGTAATGTCAGAAATAAAAAACTTTTCGCATACATTTAGAGCAAAATATAATTTCCAAAAAAAAGTCTTTTGTATAAAAGGGCTAAAACCGTCAAGTATCAGTTCATTCACAGCTCAAGCTATAATATTCGGAGCGTATATAAAACATGGCATTTACGCACAGTGAGTTACACTTACAATAGGTAGGTTAGGATATGGTACTTCCACGCTCGTGGTTCCATAAAATTGATTTGAGCTGAAGTATAATTTCTACGCACGCAACCATACTTCAATCGACACGGCCATTTGGTCTCGGATTTTAAAAAAACTTGTCAAAAATTAAAACAATGCGTGTCTATCTTTGTTTAATTAAAAATTTAAAGAAAAATTTGTAAGGAATAATTAAATTTTCTGTAAATTTTGTAAAATTTATTGAACAAGTCAAAATTTCCATAATTTTTAAAATTTTCCAAATCAGAATGTAGATTTTTCTATTCTCAGCGCTAAGAACCGTTATGAAACGCTCTATGCCACTATATCACGCTTCATAATTCTATGTTAAAAAAGCTTCAATCTACACGAAAAGGCAATTGAGAAAATAAGTCACTATTATTCGTACCAGCAAGTTCTCATGCAATCTTATTATGCTGATCTTTATAAGGTCATACGTTAGGTAGGTAATTGGTAAAATTATAGAACGCAGATAGAGTCCCAGCTACGCCAGCAGCCCTGTCGAAATTTGAAAACCTATAGTTGGAAATACCGTACCATGAGAACGATTTAATAATGTCAACAAATGTTACTAAATCTAGTTACTATAAGTAAAGATAATAAGTACTATGTACAAATCTTTCTGGGGTTGATTTATACCGTTGCAGATTTTGCTCTGTGTCATTATATTACCATGGATATGTGACCTAGATCTGTTAAGGCGGCGTATAGCCTAAGAGTAAATAAGAAAACTAACCTGAATTACCCTCATCGGCAGGCCGGTCTCATTCACCAGCTCTTCCTTAACACTCCGCGTCGGTTTTGGCGTCTGGATGAAAGCCGACTTCAGTATCTCCACTTGGTTCGCCTTTATCGTCGTCTTGGGCCCCCGTTTCTAGCCCATACAATGACTTTTAGAACCCGACAACAGTCCGGCGAAAAATCGGTCTCTCTATCTTGTGTTTTCGCGGTATGAAAGAGAGAGTCGGGTAGAGTTAAGTACTAACCTGTATGACTCTCATCGGTAGGCCTGTTTCTTTCGCGAGCTGTTCTCGTATGTGTCTTGTTGGTTTGGGTGTTTGTGAGAACGCTGACTTGAGGATCTCCAACTGTTTTGCCTTGATGGTGGTTCTTGGTCCTCGTCGTTTTGAGCCACCATTGCCGTCATCTGGAGACTTGTTCTCAGCCTGTGAGTCCCGTGTCTCCGGGTCTCCGTCAAGTGACCCCTGTGAAGCATAGTAATACTGAATGCGACTATGTGGTCAGGTTGCGGTAGTCGAAAGATCAAATGGTAAAGTTTTTTCAAAGATCTCGCTTTTGTCTTTGTCTTTACTATTGGTTGCTTAGGTAAATAGGAACCAAACCACTTTAAATTAAAGTGCTATTCTACAAATGTACGATTACAGAAATGTTGGTACCTTAAAACTAAGTGTGGGTTAGTACCCAAAATTCACTCAATCCATGTTAACTGCATTAAAATCGGTCTAACTTATATTACGGTGTTGACGGTGCCACAAACATAATACCATGCCAAGTTTTAGATAACATCCATTGCTACAACGTACTTAGGTAGTTTTGACTTCAAGAATTTGTCTTTCAGAGCAATCCTCTTACAAAACGACAGCTTTCTATTATTCAAGCAAAGCATAGATCTAAGTTTTTTATGAGAAATATGACAGAGCAAGCAGATAATCCCCATCATAGTGGATAACTCTGCCTATAAGGGGGACAGATTGGACATTTAAAATTTTTAAAATTTGCTTCTGTCACCCTGCTGCAAAACAAAGGACAGTTTGGAAATTGCCCAATCTGTCTCCCCAGGGTGACAGAAGGGAAGAATTCCCTATAACTAGGATTTCCTTGCGCAGTGACGGGAAATTGGCAGAAACCCTCACAGCCTACGTCATCATACATAGTAGGAAACTAAGACTCACCTGGTCCTCAGAATCCTCATGAGGTTTGGTGTCTCCATTTAGCGTAAGCTCGGAGTGTAGCGCTGGATGCGGCGCATGCGCTGGACTGCTGGAATTGTTAGCTGCTCTCGACTCGTCTTCCTCCTCTTCGTCTGACCCTGAGCCTAGGAGGGAGTCCGCTGTGGAAGAAACGTCGTAATAAGAAGGGGATCGTGGTAAATGATGCCGACATGTTTATGGCTTTCAGGTTTTTGCTGCAAGCTAGCGTAAGTTTAAAAGACACAGACATGAAGCGTTTGATAGAGTTCCATTGAGGAGAATACCATAGCCGTCATTGGTCTGCATCATTGTATTTCCATTTATTTTTTAGTTGTGATTGTCATTGAAATCTAATTTTAATTTATTGTCAATTATTATTATTAAATATGAAATTATTATTTATTTATTTATTTTATTTAGATCATCCAACAAGGAAATCACAATTATCAAGTACCATCAGCAAAAGTTCTACCTTACCACCTTAAGGGTGCATTTTCTGTGAACTGACTAGCCGTTAAGTTTTGAATACCAATAGAAGCAAGTTATTTCGGGTGTAAAAGTTATGAAAACAATGGGCCGTCATAAAAATAATTAGATGTTTAGGTCTCTGGTTGGTCAAAATAAGAAGACAAAAGAAAAAGGCGAGGCCAGGTAGCTAACTGCTTGCAAGCGAAACAGTTTCAAAAGTGGTAAGGCGGAAATTTTGCCGATAGTACATTCTTAAATCTAAAGGAAATGCTTTATTATTAGGTACCTTACCTACTAATAAATTTTTCTTGAGAATTAATTAATTGTAATAATTATCTTTTTATTACCTATTGTATACCTACTTTACCTGTGCTGTGTATTTTTTGTGGCCAATAAATAACTGTCTATGTGTATCTATGTCTGCTGATTAGGACTCACAATTGACAAGTGTGTGTAATAAAAACATTCCCGAAAACTTTAAGGGGTTAAATTACCCATTATAATATGAACAACTTTTCCTATGGAAACTTGGAAAGAAAGAGTCGAGGTCAGTGTTGATGGATTACGAAAAAAAATTAGAATTTTGAGCGTAAAAGTTAAATAACTTTTGTAAAGTTACGGTTTATTTTAAAAAGGTCGTAAGTGCAATTTACTTCCAAAATAAATTATGTAGTGCTTTTTTTAATTAACCATTTTTATCCCACAGCTGGGAAATACTCGTACGTAAAGAGGTACGCAGCGTCTCCGATAGCTCCAATAGCTTTGTCATCAGTTCGAATTGGGCCAAATTTTAGAACCGAATACCAGTTACTTCTTTAAAAAAACTATTAAAAAGGCGCCAAAATAAGAGAGAAATTGACTTATGAAAAAGCAATCGTGTCACCCTTTGCCCGTTTTAACCAAATAAAAATGTAATTTCGGCTCTCTCCCTCTGACGAGAGGAAGAATTAGCCGCAAAAACAATTACTTACCAGGGGATGGCAGACCGTGGAGTAACACTTGTTCTCGAATGAAATTAGAACATTGTTTTTGTTTTTTTTTTTTTCAAAAAGTACTTCGCCATTTTAGACGATTTTTTAATAGATAATTATAGACAAACGTTTGACCGCAATCTTACCTAATGGTAAGTGACGATGCGGTCGACGATGTAGCACATTTGCCTACAAGAAACCTATTCACTATCCTCTTGAAAACATCCAAATTGTAAGTGATATAATCGTATAACGGATAAGTATATTTTTTTATGTAACATCCGTAAAAAATCGGTCTAGATACTGTATTTACCCTAAAGTACCTTATTAAACAATACATATTATTATATAAAATATCTGAAACTACCCAATAATAAAAATAACACAGACAAGTTTATGAGAAAATTCTCCCAGTACAGTGGCAATAAACGCCACTCACTCGAACACAACTATAAAATTGTTATTCTTCATTAGTTTTCGTAATAAAAAGCATTTCTCTAATAACTTTAAGTGGAAACTTTGTGATGCTACATAAAAGTATCGAGAAATTATGGTAGGGGTATAAAAACCGTTTATGCTGTGCAAACATTAGGGGGAGAGGTAAAGGGGAACACTGTGCCGGAAGAAGCAAGTGTCTGTACCACTTGTGTACCACTCAAGTATCATCGTGTTTCATAGGCGCAATGAATATTTTACTACAATTTTATAGACCTTTGCTGTTTCAGAACTACAGCATTCAGCAGGGGTATGCATATCAAAGTTGAACTACAAAGTTGAACTGCAAAATTTTAAATCATGGTCAGATCATACTAACTCATAGTTATTCTGTGACTAAATAGCGACATTATGACGTCATTTGATGTGTTTTGTGATCACGTGGTACAAAATTGTACCACGTGACCTGAAGAAATTACACTGGGCAGTGAAACATAACTTGACAGCAAAAGATTGGCATACGGAGGCAGAAATGAAGGACTACTTATATTATTACAAGCTTTGCTTAGTTTGGGACTAGAGGGCGTTGCGTGAAATGTTCATGAATATTTATTTATTATTTATTTAATACTGAAAACTGAAGACTGAACAGGAAAAAACCTTTTGAGTTAGGGTAGTGTAAATAGTGAAAAGTGTAAACTAAAACTATAGAACACAAGAAGAGACTTCATGAAACGTGTTAATGAATAAGCTATGTTAGCAATTTAAGTCAATTTTAAATTACTCATTAGCCCACATTGTGGCTAGATTGTAATCTTATTAGGGTACATACTTTAGAGATTAAATTATGTGCACTAGATAAAAAAAGAACAGAAAAATTATTTAATATCCGGCTTGGTAGATATCCTGTAAATCATTAAAAATACCCCGATAAGTAAGTAAAAGTATGAGAGGAAACATCATAAATCAACACATTTGATAAAAAAAAATACAATTTTTTTTTGCGCTGACAAATAAATAAATATTAATGGACTTTACACACATCGCCCTCTAGTCCCAAACTAAGCAAAGCTTGTGATATGGGAACTAGATGGCTGATAGAATACTTATATACTTTTTTTTTGTAATTACATACTTATAGTAGGTATATAGTAACACCCAGACTATGTTTTCCACGCACAAATGTTTGTTCTCGGTGGGGATCGAACCCACGACCCACGGCACGGAAGGCAGAGCCATTACCGACTGAGCTGTGACGCCTGACAAAACAATGGATTTAAAGCTAAATGGTTTAGCTGAATTATTTTACAAAAGGCTGGCATTTCTTTTGTAGTAGGTAACTGTTCGTATTTCTGTGCGAAATTAAAAAGTTTCTTCCATTCGTATTAATGTTTTAGACCACGTAAGACAGCGCCGAGTGTTTTGCCCGCGGCTACTTTGTGTTTGGGGTTAGGGCGCAATTCAACATCTGTCACGAAAGGAGATGAGCTGTCTCTACAGATGTATACTGGTTTAGGGTTAACTGGGTTTATTTTTATAAAAAAAAAATACTGGAAAATATTATGAAGATACTGTCATTCCAATCTTGCAATTTCTTCTTAGTTTTTTTACTTGTAAGCTAATATTAGACCTTACTTTGAGGTTACACATTATAAAGACAGCCCCCGTATTCCAATCTTTTGCTGTCAAGTTATATTTCACTGCCCAGTGTAATTTCTTCAGGTCACGTGGTACAATTTTGTACCACGTGATCATTCTTTTTAGACACTTGACAGCAAAATATGGGCGAAAACACATCAAATGACGTCATAATGTCACTATTTAGTCACAGAATAACTATGAGTTAGTATGAACTGACCATAATTTAAAACTTTGCAGTTCAACTTTGCAGTTCAACTTTGATTAGCATACCCCTGCAACTGCAGGGGTATGCCAATCAAAGTTACTACTATAACTATAGTAGTGACAACGAATCTTTGTCCTTTTGAAGTTTGCACAGAACCGATTTTTCGGTCGAATTGGGGGTAAGCTAATTTTTCCGCACAACAGTACCTACATGCCCAATCGTTGTAGCACCAAACTTTTAAGGGATAAAGATCCGTTGTACTGTACTTTACCTTTTCTTATAGCGACTTCTACTGGTTATTTGACGACTCACAAAACTACCAAATTATTTAAACTGCAATTTCCCGTACAAACTGTAGGTATAACAGATAGGTCACACTAAGGTCAAAGTGCAGAAGAGATAGATAGATATATTCTTTATTGTACTCTCCACTTAAACTAATACAACAATAATACAGATTCTTTAGGAGGTAAGTACAATAGGCGGCCTTATTGCTAAAAGCAAAAAAGAAGAAGAGTGTAGTTGCAAAGTTAAATTTTTCGGCTATTAGTTTTTAACCCCTTATTCATTGAATCAAATGATAAAAAATTCTTTAACTTATTTTATGCAAATTAATAATTCCTTTCCACCAGTTTACCTGCCTACAAAACTTTTTAACAAAAGAAATCCCTGTAAGTACTACAAAGTAACTTAGTTAATTAGAACTGAACAACTGCAATGAGGTTGCATTAATCGAGCCTTGACTTATATTAATCTTTGTAACTTTTTCCGGCAGGCCTGACTTGCATTTCCTTCCAAAACTAGTGCAAGTCACTTTGAGGGAAACCACAAAGAAATGGGAAGCAAAAAGTTTAACCTAATCGTTTTCTTTCCAGAAGGTAGATATCATTTTCATCTGTTTGGATAAAAGAAAAAAATTGTATGACCTACATACAGAAACCGGTCAGCAGGGGTATGCCAATCAAAGTTGAACTGCAAAGTTTTAAATCATGGTCAGTTCATACTAACTCATAGTTATTCTGTGACTAAATAGTGACATTATGACGTCATTTGATGTGTTTTCGCGCATATTTTGCTGTCAAGTGTCTAAAAAGAATGATCACGAGGTACAAAATTGTACCACGTGACCTGAAGAAATTACACTGGGCAGTGAAATATAACTTGACAGCAAAAGATTGGCATACGGGGGCAGGTGTTGTGTACGTTTTTGTATACTACAAAGTTCACGAAAACTATATTTTTTTACAGAGCATCATCAGTTATCTAAACTTCCTAATCTAAAATCGACGAGATAAAACGGGAGGCAGACTAAGTCGCAGGCAGAAGCTAGTAGGTACCTACTAAAATAAGTTTTCACTCCACGGCGAAAGTAGGTAAACAAGGTTCTCCAGTATGATCGCACGATCAAGTGGAGCAAGCACTTGGAAGTAAAACGTCCGATAGACGAGGGCACTTCGCGCCCCCAGACAAACACTGAGGGTCTTTGTTCCTTTTATTAGACCCTAGTGTTTTATTAATGAAAATATTTTGCGCAGTTTTTACATGTAAAAGTGTTTGTTCTGTTCAAAAATTAAGTAAAACACAGTTGGTTCAGCTAACTGGTTTTGAAGGACGGTGTTCATAATAAAAATTTTGACTAGATATTACTTTTTTCAAAGAATTTGATATAGAAAAAAGTCTTTAAGTTAATGCATGCCATGGCATCCTATAACTGAAAAAACACTTAGGGCGGATTGCACCAGAATCGCAGTTTAAATCTGACGTATTTGTATGACTTGACCACTCGCTAAATACTATTTAAGAGTTAAACGCGTTCAGCGATTTTGGTGCAATTCGCCCTTAGTTATAAGACCCATTAAGCTTTTTGTATTGTATTTTATTTGTGTTTTCTACGTTGGATATCCAAATTAATAAAAAAAAATAAAAAAGAATGCTAGAACTTAAATAGTATTTTGTATTTTAGTTTGAACCTATCTCAGTCTAGTTACTTTTTTTATACTTGTCCGTACCTTGTGATTTAAATAGTAAATTGCCCCAGTTCTCAAATCAATTTTAAACTTAAGCCGCCCCTCGTATAAAACGGCTTCCATTGTCCCGTTGTGTGTCCCTAATCGAATTTTGGCGGGAAAACAGCTTTTTATTGTTGAATTCCGAAATTGTAGTACAACTCGACTGCTTTGATGTTCGTAAATTCAAATTCATTTAATGGTTTGAGGCAAACATTTTGTGGGTAGTCGTAGTTTCATAAACAAAAATTGAAATTGTATCTATCTGTTTAATAATTTATAGTAATTTGAGAGTTTTGTAATAAGTTATCATTAGGATAATTATTTATGTAAATATTATGCTATTAGTAGTAATAAAAGCAAGATATGATTACGAGATTCATTGTTTAGCCAGCAGAGGTATTCCAATCTCAGATGAACTGCAAAGTTGAACTGCAAAGTTTTAAATCATGGTCAGTTATACTAACTCATAGTTATTCTGTGATGAAATAGTGACATTATGATGTCATTTAATTTGTTTTCGCGCATTTTTTGCTGTCAAGTATCTAAAAAGAATGATCACGTGGTACAAAATTGTACCACGTGACCTGAAGAAATTACACTGGGCAGTGAAATATAACTTGACAGTAAAAGATTGGAATACGGGGGCAGAGCCTCCATTCAAAGCCTAAATGTTGATGAACAATTAAGACCAATTAACAATTCAATCTACTTGGATCATGAATAAATTCTAACACCGAATTTGTGCGCTATCTCCAAATCTATAACAACCTATTAACGCCACTAAAGTCATAAAAATCACAGATTATTTCGTATTACTCGTTTATTATAGCGTGTTTATGGACTCGACCGTTAATTCGAGACCACCATCTCAAATGTAAAATAAGAAACCACAAGATAAGGATCTCAGAACATAAAAGATATGGGAACTCTTTGTGGTGCCGGTAGCCAAGTGCACTTACACCCATATACAGCAGAAAACGTACGACGACCAGGTCACGCACACACCGACGCACGCGGCACACATGGAAGGGTGTAGCGCGCACACGTGGCCTGGTGACTTGTGATTGGCGGATACCAAGGCGACGGCCACGCCCTCTTTTATCGACGTTGCGCAAAGAGCGTGCGTGCGAAACAAGGTTGCATGTAAAAATTAGTGTATAGGTTGTATTGGGCCGAGAGCGGTTTTTAAAATGTCATTTCCATCGGGCCGTCTGATGTCGGTGGCAAATATAGAATTGTTTTCGAACAATAGTTGGATTGTCGACTGCTGATGGAATTTTATAGAATCGTGGCACGCTGTTTGGAGTGTGCCTTAAATAGACGTCTTGTTTGTTCAGCCTAATAGAAATACCTAATAGAAAGTTTTCTGAACGGAGCAGACGCCTTCAAGAGCAGACTAACAAAAGTGGCGATAACGCTGAGATCGAAATTATTATGTTTCTGGTCAAATTATTTGCAGTTTCTGATACTAATGTCACGATAAACTTAGAGCACGCACGCACATCGCGACCAGTCCGAACCTGGTCTCATAAAAAAGCTGTTATTATTTAGTTTGGCTCTAGGAAAAAAAATTTCACTTATAAAACAATGAATCAAAATATATTTTAGACACAGAAAATTTATATTTTAGAGTGATAGAGTCGGGCTCTATCACTCTAAATTATCAATTTTATTGACTTTGTCATTGAGTCTTAACGGAAAATTAAACAGCGGGGCGATTCCAATCTCAAAGTTGAACTGCAAAGTTGAACTGCAAAGTTTTAAATCATGGTCAGTTCATACTAACTCATAGTTATTCTGTGACTAAATAGTGACATTAAGATGTCATTTAATTTGTTTTCGCGCATATTTTGCTGTCAAGTGTCTAAAAAGAATGAATGAAGAAATTACACTGGGCAGTGAAATATAACTTGACAGCAAAAGATTGGAATACAGGGGCTTATGGTCCATCTCACAAGTATTTCAATCTTAGACAAGAGACTGATAATCCAAATCTAGGATAACTCATTTTGAACCACGCGATTGTTATTAAAAAAAATTACAAACGTTTCTGACCTATTATTATATTACAAAGTATTCTATCAGCCATCTAGTTCCTATATTACAAGCTTTGCTTAGTTTGTGATTAGAGGGCGTTGTGTGAAATGTCTATGAATATTTATTTTATTTATTTATTTACCACATAAATAAAATTCAAGTCCAAAACTAGAGAAGTCATTAGTCATCGCCTCCGCATGAAGTCGCGTTTGCCGTGTTGAAAGGCCAACTCATGCTATGGTGGTAACTTTAATTGTAGTTCTGCCTACCCTCTTACCTGGGGAGTCACGCTCACGAATCAGAAGTCGAACGCATTTCTTTTGTATACCTTCGACCTACTTGTCTACACTATGTGAGAATAAATAGTAAATAATTATAACGTAGGTTGTAGATAAAATAAGATAAAGTTGTTTTTGGAACGATAGAATCACGTATTCAATTGAAGAAAAAAAAATTTTGCACTAGATAATATCAGTAGGTAAATAAAACTAAAATTATATTGAAATGCCCGACCCGAATATCTATGTAGTTACTATTTCTTAAATAATTACAAAACCACAATAAAAAAAAATCAAATCGTATGCGACACATAATAACAAGGGTACACAATTTTTTCAATTAAAACTTAAATCTAACAAATGCATTAAATTCAATCATTCACAAGTCTAACGGACATAAGTATCCAAATAAAATACCGGTAATTAAGAGCGATACTTCAAATAAATTACAGAAAAAAATGATAGAAAACCTATGATTCAAAGGTCGTCGGTAACGACCCACCGAACATAATTCTGACCATAAGTCGACTATAAAGATCATAAGTCCGCGTACAAACAGAAGAAATGTAATAAATAACGGTTGCAGCATTCGAAAAAGCAATATGTCAGCGTCTACGGTCGCCATTAGCGCCGCCATATTTGATCTAACACAATAGGATGCGCGTACGCAAGCCGGGGCGCAGCGCTCTTACTAATTAGACCCGGTGTCCACCAAAGCATGTAAGTGTGGTTTATTTTGAACATAAAAAACCATAGAGCGAAGTAGTCAAAGTAAAAAAGAAAGAACAAGAAGACCGAATAAAAATCTACACATAGGAAGCAATTGCCTGACAAAAAAAAGCAACCGAGCACATTTTTCATCATTCTGAAACAATCTACAATTTAGTAATTTGTACATTTTTACAACCAGAGTGCATGAAATACCTAGTTACTAACGCTTCAGTGGACAGTGGGCTTTAGGCATCCATCCGATAGCTGTGAAAAATCGCTGTTAAATTATTTTTTATTTGAAGTGAATTCTTTGACCCCGTAACAAGCATGATTTGTATTGTAGAAAATATTCAATTCTTCAGTTTGTTTACTGTCGTCTCTTCAAACGACCGCCCACAGTTTTAATGTTGTTTGAAATTGGAACTCGTGGAAAACGCGGAAAATCGATTTGACGGGGTCAAGGTACTTACGTCAAGGTGTCAGTGTTCTGTGAATTTGAATTTGGTTATGGGTCCCGAGCGATTATACCTATATTTTATGTGGTTATGGGCCCAGAATTGGTTTTGTCGATCCTATTCAGCCCCCGTATGCCAATCTTTTGCTGTCAAGTTATATTTCACTGCCCAGTGTAATTTCTTAAGGTCACGTGGTACAATTTTGTACCAAGTGATCATTCTTTTTAGACACTTGACAGCAAAATGTGCGCGAAAACACATTAAATGACGTTATAATGTCACTATTTAGTCACAGAATAACTATGAGTTAGTATGAACTGACCATGATTTAAAACTTTGCAGTTCAACTTTGATTGGCATACCCCTGCAGTATTGCATTATGGAAAATAAAGAATCAAAGGTAGATATTCAAAGACTAGTTTATAACGATTGTGTGTTCACCACTAAACGAAAATAGTTAAAATACCACCCACAGGCATAGGGTCTTACTTATTGATATCATGAAGTGTGCGAAACTGCGCAGCGTAAAATATTAACTGAGTATATCTCAGGAAACAATACGACATTAGATTTTATGGTGGATATTACCATCATGCTGTGCTCATACTCACACTTTACAACTGTGAGTTTCAATAACTTTTAATCTCAACGCAGCGTTATTACTTTCCGGCACGAAAATAATCTTTTTCATACATTTCAGACGTTACATTTGCCACATTGTATAAGTGTGTGAAAAGTAGAAGGGGTATTACTGAGGTGGTACAATCGAGCTCAAAAGGCAACTACAAAAGTTTTTACCATAAAACAAAACATTTTATGATTTAAAAGGTAACGTATCAAAATTATAATTTATAAAAGTTTACCTACCTTATTTTTCAAAGATACAAGACTAAGTAAGTATTGTCGGTCTGGTATTTTTTACTGCACAACCAAATATATATTATAAGCTTACTAAACTAGGTATTGGTAGGTACCTAATTTATAAACCAGAACAAAAAAGTATCCGTTAGTAGCGCCATTTGTCATATAAATTCTAATCCCTTTGAATTAGTGCCTATAATTTCACAATCTGAGTAACGCTATCCGAAAGTTATAAATATCTCTATCTCTACTTTAGACTTGTCAAAAACAAAGATAGAAATATTTTATTTGACGGTTAGCGTTACTTAAATATGGTGAAATAGGCCCTTAATGTAACAGAGACATTTGAAAGTTTAGAATTTCTTTCGGATTGCCGACGGATGCTACAAACGGATGTTCATATATTATAAGATTTGAGGACTATATTATGAGCACCCAGGCACTATATTATATGACCTGAATACTAGACAGGTTCGGGTGTGTTCTTGACTGTCCAAAGAGTGCCATCAATCGCGCTTATGACCACAAGTGGCGTGCCATAGAGCAAAATGTGTTTTAGGACTCGTTAAACGTTCAGAAATTATAGCCTAGAGCAGGTTATGGGCCCAGTAATTTCCTTTTTTGTCAGCAATATATTTTACTGTTTCCGTGCTTACGAGTTTTAACAGTTTTAAGAGGTAGGTACGGTCAGTAGTAAAATAATGATAACCAGGGGGGCGATTCCAATCTCAAAGTTGAACTGCAGTTTTAAATCATGGTCAGTTCATACTAACTCATAGTTATTCTGTGACTTAATAGTGACACTAAGATGTCATTTAATTTGTTTTCGCGCATATTTTGCTGTCAAGTGTCTAAAAAGAATGATTACACTGAAGAAATTACACTGGGCAGTGAAATATAACTGCAAAAGATTGGAATACGGGGGCTGTACTATATTATAAATGTCAAAGTTTAGATGTTTCGATGTTTGTGTTTCAATCACGCTGTAACTACTGGTCCGATTTGGATGGAACTTGGGATACACTATAGTTCGAAGCCTGGATTAACATAAGCTACTTTTCCCGCTTTTTTTTTGTTATATTTTGTTGTTTTTTTTTCGTGGACGAAGTCGCGCTCGTATTGTATAAATTACCTAGGTTAAGTAGTAACGTTTGGGCGTTTTGGTTCTGTAAGCCCAAACTGTGTAAATAAATAAATTGAAATAGATTCCAGCAATGATTTTATTTATTTCATTTAACTCGAAAAATTTAGGTATTCTTGAGTCTCAATTTAAGTTTGGTATTTTATCAACATACGAACCCTAAGTTCAAATAGAACACACCAATTTAAGAGGGCTATCACAGTTTGGCCGCGATACAAAGGCTGGCGCGCGTCTGAGTTCGTCTGAGAGTCTGAGATCGCATTTTATGCAGTTTTAAATTACGTTTATTTAATATAATAAAAAAAAAAATTTAAATAAAAAGTATACAATTTTATTGATTATGAACTAACGTTTATTTTGGTATAATTTTTACCTCATTATTAATGTAGTATGAAGAAATTAACGGCTAACTCTGAACGTTTTTAGCAATTTTATGGTTTTGAATTGTTTTTTTTTTTAGATATCCCATACTTATTTCTGAATTCCGGGGCCGCTACGGTCAATGGCAGTATATAAGAAATATTTGTAGATATTTTTCATTTTGTTTGCTTTGCACAGTAGTTCAATCCAGGAGCTTGAAAAAGTGTCTGCGCGAGTTTTAGTAAAAACTTGTTTCGGAATTTTGGCTTTATTTAAATATATATAAGGAAAAATTGCAAAAAGCGAGGCCGCTACGGTCAATGCGAATAACTATCCTACATCATACAATAAATCGAAATTATCTAAGAATTTACTTAGAATGTAAATCCGTTTTTGGCTATCTGTTTTAAATATAAGTTTTTTCGCCATTATTTTTAAGAGCTGTGGATTTTGTTACTCAATAAAATAAAAAATAAATAAAATAAATAAATAAGAGTTTCAGTTTCAGAGATCTAGAACGTCAAAAATGGGCATTTTCACGGTTTGAACGTGATATGAGCCCTAAGCTCCTGACGGACGGAAAAGATGTAAGTACTGTTTGTAAGTGTAGGTACTATCAGCAAAAGTTCTACCTTACCACCTTAAGGGTGCATTTCCTGTAAAGCGACTAGCCGTTAATTTTTGAATACCAATAGAAGGAAATTATTTCGGGTCTAAAAGTTATCTACAGTAGAATACCACGATTGCAACGCCATGGAGCAAAAAGTTTCAGGCATTGTCAGTTAGATTCCCACCGCCTAAGTCCAGCGTATTTTGCGGTGTAAAAACACTATGCAATTCTAGGAAATTCAAAGAAAATTAATCCAATTTTCCCAGTTGTGTAAGACGTGAAAGTCCCAGATATCGGTTCCACTTCGGTTCGCGTAGTGTAACCGAGTATACCCAATTCTCGCAATAAAACAGTCGGATATAGTTACGATCTAGTCTCGATATAATAAAAGTCAAACTGAACCTATTCTTATAAACAACTGCAATCCGTGTAATATGATTGAAAGTTGAACAAAACTAAACTGGTATTCTGCTATCAAAAGAGTGTCACCTCATCTGTCTTTTTAATAACGTAAAAATTGACCTACCAAATTATTAATGAAACGAAGAGCGTCGCTGTGTTTGCTCTGATGAGTGAGATGAAGCTGGTAGTTCTGTTTCTTGTCACTTCACAGATAAAGTGGTAAATCAATACAGGTAAGGTATTACAATGGCAAATTTTCAGTCCCTAAAGCCAGTCAACTTTAAAAAATACTATCCGATAGATCAGCCTGCCTTCAGTCTCAATTCCGCCAATTTTAAAGTTAGATTTCATATAAATAAGAGAATCAGCAGCCTTATGCTCAATCTGGTAGAGATTTTACTCTAATACGGATGACGGCAAAATGACGTTCAAAACTCCTGTTACCATTGGGTGAAACGAATTTCCGGTTGAGATATGACGTCAACCCTTAGAGTAAAATTTCTGTTGAAGTGAGAATTAGGCCCCAGTTTGCGTTCAGTCTCGATTCAGTCAACTTTCAAGTTAAGCTTCAGATAAATTGGTGAATTGTCCTGCATTTCTGCGGCGGGAGTGAACGTGACCGCAGATCGTGACCCTGCGAGATTGCGCCTGCGTGCGGTGGCTTTATTTATTTCTACATCTGGACGGGTGGGTGTAATCGCCGTATGCGCGCTTCGCTTTTTGAAAAACAATACTCGAATCGTCCTTTACATTTTTTTTTCTCTTGTTGGACTGTGATCACCGCACCGCGCGATTGTACTTTTTTATCAATAAAAAAAACATTATTTCTTTGAACCCGGCACTTTTGACTACTTACATGAACTTCACCTTTAAAAAAAACATTACTACAACAGCATTTCAGGTACCTAATACGTTTTTAATGCAAATAAAATAGATTAATATTTAAACACCTAGCATCAAACTGCACTATTAAAAACAAACAGTTACCTAAATGAGTAGTTTCAGCAACCTCAAATACTTACATGAAAGTTATAACCTCACAAAAATACATTAAACCTCCATTCATTTTATAAACATGCCATACTTGACAAATTGTCATTTAACGACGCACTTGACACTAATGACGTTTGAGCATACGAAATCGCACAATGAGATGATACAAGAAAGATCGGCGCGCGCGCAGGCGTGGTATAATGTTGGCATACCGCGCATGCGCTGTGACCAATCGCTTGACGGCCGCCTTTACAAGTCCATCTGATGCAAATTTTTTTTTATATTCATCGAGATTTTACACAACGCTCTTTAGTCTCAAACTAAGCAAAGTAGGGTAGTAACATCAGATAAGAACAAATATCTGTGTTCGCCGTTACACAAATGTTTGTTCATGGTGGGCATCAAGCACACAACCAACAGCAGAAAAGGCAGAGCTATACCGACTGAGCTAAGACGCCTGTCAAATTGTATTACTTTGCTTTAAATATAATATTTCAACCAGTTTTGGAACACAAGATCACTCTTAAGTATGGGAGTCGTAGCATTGTTAGAAAACCGAAAAAAATTGCGGCTCGCTTCGCGCATAATGTTGGTATACCGCGCATGCGCTGTGATGTGACCAATCGCTTGACGGCCGCCTCTACAATTTTATCGGATAATACATCAGTTTCTATATTGTTTATTACTTTACTTTTAATGTTTCAGTCAATTTTGGAAATGGTAAAGCTGTACCTAGGTAGTTGCTCTATAGCTCTACAGAAGTATATGAACCTCCTTATACCACAGACAAATTCTTTACGAAAAAAAAGCAGGCATGATAATAGAAAAGTGGGTAGGCACAGTACATAAATGTAAAAGAGCACATAAAACATCTATCTACCTACTGAACAGTAGACTCACGTCACGACACAAAACCATTCACCATGAATGCGCTGTAATTAAAAGGGCTGAGCCAAACACGATCAATCTCAACTTCATCTCCCCACATAAAGTCAAAATAATAGATGGCCTCTCTAATGTCGCTTTTTTCTCAACAACCAGCCGACGTACAAGACGGAATTGACAGGTCATCAACGAAGGCGCAGGCGCAGTGACGAGGCTCTTTCACCTGGTCGATAACAAAACAAGTGAAGTAGGCACTGCATCATACAAACATGTACCTTAATCAGTAGCTATAAAAGGCGATAACGCTGTGCATTGAACACGCTTATAAGACCTTTGTTATCATGAAGTGCCTCCCGTTCGGTTCTTTTTTCAAAAGATAATCTTCAGCGGCCGAGGCGTGAAGGCCGAGCGCCACACAACATGGCGTCGACAGGTTTCTTCCCGCTTTTTTACTTCTTTGTTCCTTCTCATCATTGTCTATGGATGTTTCTTCCCGCCGTTCGATTTTTAATTTTTTGTTTTAATTTCGCATTAATAACGCCGCGGCTTCGTGTTGTCGTTTATTTACATACAAACAAAAAGTATCGAGAGCGAGGAGGTTGCCTATCAATATCTAGCAAGGTAACAATAAAGAAGTTTAGGGTTTGGTAATTATGAAACTGTTCTCGGAACGTTGTTTCAAGCATAAAAAGAACTCCATCAAGGCATAGCAAAGGATTTAACATTCGCAGCCATAACTTTGACGTTTCACAGAAGCGAATGATTTAGTGGCCGTAAAATTTTGAAAACAATAAAATGGAACAGGTCTGCCGGTAGCCTGAGAACGTCTGTACGATTTTTAAATGACCTTTTTGATATTATTTCGTTGAGTTTTTTTTTCGCGTGAACTTTCAACCTAAGCTAAGTAAAGTCATTTGAATAGCGCATCTAAAATGTGTTGACCTCAATGAAGACTTTCTTTGCGGAACTATACGCTCTGCTGACATTCGTCACTTGACCAGAACTATAAAAACACGAAACAGCCATAAAGAAGTAGCGTCTCTATGGTCCATTTGCAATAGCCTTACTTCACCGTTGACTTGTATTACCTATCGGCTACTGAAAAACAAAGCCCGCTTTGGACTCTTGACCTTCTTATCGGGGGTTTGAGTTCATATTGCATTGCTTTCTGTTTACATAAGACTTTTATAATCCTTTGAGGCCAATTAAAAGTACCAACCGCGAGTTACGCAATTATGAATTCTGTTTTTGAGGTTTAGAGACGGTTTTTATTTGGGAGTGAGTTAGGAAGCGGAGTGAAATGAGGCGTCTCGGGTTCGATTCCCGATTCAGGCTATTAA
Organism: Gandaritis pyraliata; assembly: GCA_947859175.1. Classification (NCBI taxonomy): domain Eukaryota; kingdom Metazoa; phylum Arthropoda; class Insecta; order Lepidoptera; family Geometridae; genus Gandaritis; species Gandaritis pyraliata. Next base: position 4,698,948 of record OX401871.1, on the reverse strand, counting down.
AGTGTTAAGGTTAACTTGAATAACGCTATGGTTGGGTTGTGAGCATATGTTTTGTATGAATGGTCCGTTTTGACTGAACAGCATTGAATTGAGTGTCGGGTGCTACTCACTATTGTGTGGATTCCTGGAATTTTGACTTTCAATCGACTTCTTGTGAGTTCATTGACTGCGGTTTGGTTGATTAATTTCCTAGCAATAGACGTCTAGTTGATCTGGCTACGGAAGGTTGAAAATCGTCATTTTCTTCAACCAAAATCATTTCAAACCGGTATTTATGGACAAGATTTTATTCACATGTTTCACACACAAAAATATGATAAGTAATTCATTCTCAAGCTCGTTAAGACGTAAACAAGTTCTAAATATCCCACTTAAACGAAACAAACAATAATGTCCCGACCATAGACGTTTTTTTACCGATAAATAACTTTTTTGTATAATGCCAGGGTTTTTAACGCGAGTGACATTGGGGGTCCAATTTAAGGTTCTCTCCCGGGGTCTTTGGGCCAGTTTTAGTATTAATGAACTGTTATTCTTTTTGTTTAAGTACCGCGGTACATGTGATATTAAGATTTTGGAAATTATGAACCTTTGACCAGATTATTGCCCATTTTGTACCAAAACCCTTTTTTATTTACAAACATACAAGTATGTTTTCACTGTCACCTTATTCTCATGTAGCTTCATGAGATGGTTTATCCATCAGACGATTTTATGTCACTTTTTCGTATCTTTACAGCTTAAAAAAACAAAGATAGGAAAGTTGCCAAAACTTTTACAATTTAAGAAAAAAACTATTTTGTAGAGTCGAGAACATATGTAGGTACAGGTACCTAAGTAGTAGGTACTTATATAAAAGCTATACAGTTCCAAAAGCGATTTTGAATATGGCTATGATGAGATGACACATCCAAAAACAAAACTTCACTTAAAATTGTAGAGTCAAGACGAAGTCAAGTCATTTGACAGGGACATTTCATACTTTCCATAGCAAGCGGGTAACACAACCCCATAAAGTAGGTAGAGGGTAAGGGGGTTGCGACGTGCCGAGGGTAGATAAGGAAATAATATATCCTTCCCCCCTCAGACGTCTGACATCTTCTTTCTTAAGACGGGGCAGCCGACACGACCCCCTCTCTCTATGCAAGAATTATATAGAGTAGTCATAACATCTCTACATAACTGTGCAGGAGTTAATAGTCGTCACAAAAGATCTTTGTGACTTTGGATTCCTCTGTCACATCATCCGCTCGTTCAATTTTTGTACCGAATGGTTGATTTTTGCATGTTTATGAACAAAATATATCAAGTAGATTATGTAAACATTTTTTTGTAAAGAGCAAATTCAAACTCTTTACGTGTTTTAATTTTGATTTAAAAACCACGTAGGTGTAACCAATTAATGACGATAATTAGGTAATTGTATCTTGTGCAACGAAGGAACCAACTTCAGAATCAAACATTGCTCTATAAATAAAATTACATAATGGATATTTCACACAACGCCATCTAGTAGCAAACTAAGCAATGCTTGTAGCTTGTACTACGTCTATTTAATACCAACCTATCTAAAAATCATAGGAGTACCTTACTACATTTACACCAGGTGAGATTGCGGTCAAACGTTTGCTTATAATATATAAAAAATCTGTTTTGCTGATTTATTAGAAGTATTTAGAAACTGTCAAAACAGTGTTTCGCTTTCACAAGAATGTTTTGTACTTGATGTTTAGCTAAAATTAAGTTTTAATTAATAATTATGGTAGAAATTAGATACAACGTAACAAATTAAATTTATTATTCCAAACAAATTAAACTTTTCAATGAAAAGGAACGTTACACAATTCGTATTTCGAACCCCAATTTAAATAACGAAGGTCGATTTCGAATTTCAAAGATTTGATTTACTGGGACAAAACCATGTTGCCAGCTATAAACTAGGTTGCCATTAAGAGCTAATATTGTATAAATAAATCTTTAAAAAAAATTGTAGATATTCTAATAATCATTCCAAAATGCTTTGTTCCTTCTACCCAATTACTCTATCTAGATCTTGAGATAGAAGCAAAAAAAATAATGGGATGACTAGTAAGTCTGCCATGCCTAGAAATTACAGTTGTGAGTCTAGTTTTTTTACAAAAACGAAGACTGTCCTAGTCACCCTATGAATATGTTAATTTTTCACACCATACACACAGAGTTAAAAAAGTTTACTGAACATAGAGGCTCGATTCAAACAAGTGCAACCCTCATTTACAAACTCTTATTTTATGCTGTGTCCCAACACTGGCCACTTGTCAATTTCACGCCATTTAACAACGCACAATACTTGTGCATTTGTGCGAATGAAAATAATTCAAATAAAGAACGCTTTACTGATGATAAAACCTCCTTGTGTACAAAATTGCAAATCAACAAACTTTTTCATGAAATGCAAAGGCATTCAGAACTCAATTAATGCAAAAATAAAAATATTTGGAACTAACCTAATTAATAAATTAATAAATTAATGCTAATTAGCATTAAGCCCGCCTCTGTACTGTTTTTTATATGTGCAATAAAGAATTTTCTAATCTAATCTAACCTATTTTCTATATTTAAAAAATGATGGTGATATACCTATAGTATAAATTCTATAAATCTTTTATAAACAATCTAATCTAAATCAACTTTATGGTTGGTAATCCCCTTTTATATTCAAAACCGTTATTCTTACGCAAGCAACGGTATGCCGACAGGAAACATTACTTTCCGAGGCTAGATACCAATTATCCTATAGAACCACCGCATTTTGACAACTAATAGGTAATCCCACTACTATTATGAATGTCAAAGTTTAGATGTTTGCATGTTTAGATGTTTGTATGTTTGCGTTTGCTGTAACTTCTGGTCCGATTTGGATGAAACATGGGATATATTATAGTTCGTAACCTGGTTTAACACATAGGCTACTTTTTCCGCTTTTTTAGGTTAGGTATATTTTTTTCATGGACGAAGTCGCGGGTAACTGCTAGTTACTAAATAAGCCCCAAATCGGGCAAATTACGCTAAACGCTGAACTTAACCCTCGACCGTCACAATTACAGTTAATAAATAATAATTTTAATAATAAGCGTGGTAAAAAATACCCCGTTATTTGTGGCCTTGCGACAGGTAATACCCAACCCAAATGGGGGGTCTCAATAAAATGGTTCTGTAAGTTTCGATGTTATGAAACTGTGCACGTCTTATAATAGCGGTCAGGAACAGAGAAGCACTAGTGATTACAACGATTATGTCGATAAGTTGTACCGACACTGCTATTTGGTTAGTCGGTCGATTATCGATAATTTGCCTTGGGGGTACGCTGACGATCGACCGATTAGTTTTTTGCTGTGTATCGATTCGGTGTGATCGTTTACCGTTCAATCGGTCTAGTCTTTTAGTAGACTGTCTAATTATTGGGTACCTTTAGGTATAATACATGAAGATAAAAAACATAAAATATAGCAGTTTTTGCATTGGCAAATCTTTTTCACGCCCGACAGAAAAACAGAAAGGGTGTTATTAGTTTGACGGCATTGTGTGTTCTCTTTGCATGTTTGTGCCTTCGTAACTCCGAAAGTAGGGCTTTGCTTTGAATGTGGTTTTTTTGTAAAATCATTTTTAAAAAATCTCAGGCATAATTGCAGTTAAACAAAAAATGTATTCAGATTTGATGAACTAGAGTCCATACTCCAAGGTCTGATGATGACCAGCAATGATGAAGAGGATCTAGGGAGATTTTTGTGGACAGGAGTTTTAAAGCTTTTGTAAAAGTTTCCTAAACTGTGCCTTGATCACGAATAAATGTGACAATCGTAAACGTATCGTAACGCTAGCATATCCGAGATACACTGCGCGTTATCGCTACAACGTTCGGCAGTCGGGCTGGCGTTGACGCTCAATATGATTGGAATACGTCAGTCTTACGTAACGCGGCAACTGTCAGATTTGTTCGTGATTACCCCTCTGTATACACACATTGAGTACATACACTTCTGTACAATAGATTTATCTGCATACCGACTTATAGGGTAAGGAGATGAAATTTGTAATGTAGATGGATACCTAGAATACGGACTAATAGATCATTAAAACTATTCGAATTAACTATAAGCAGGCAGTAGTAAATAAATATGAAGTTTTATGTTCAATTTGTAGTAAGCAATTTTAATTATTAAGCGATATTTCTGTAATGAGAAATTATGACTCTAAACGATTCTATTGATGATATGATTGTGTATTGAATATGAATGAAAATCAAATTAATGTCACTTTTGAGTTCATACATCCACGTTTATAATATCTAATCGATTTGATGATTAAATCGAGTTTATACAGCGACATCATTTTTAGTCATTGATGGGAAAAAGTTTGTAAAATGTTTCATGATTGAACACTACACTACTGTTCATTTTCTGTCTTCAACTATTAACATAAAATCTATCATAAAAGTAAAAAGTATTTGGTGATAAAGTTTTTTAACACGTAATTTTTAAATAATGACATTTGTGACAAATCATATTCCAAGGTCCATATTCTTACTCATTAGGTACCTCGAATAATTCTCGCCTCGACTCGATCTCGAAATTGTGATTTGATAGGTAGTTGTCAAAATACTACCAAATACTACCAAAGCACGATTTCGAGGTCGAGTCGAGAGGATTATTCGAGGTAGCAACTAAGAATATGGGAGCAAGTCTTCGGTAATACAAAGTGAGACCGTTCTGAATTATTCCTGTTTCGGACTACCAGTCTTTCGTCCCACTGGGACGAAACACTGACTTTCAATTTTATCAATATTTCTATTACTGTTTCGTCCCAAAATTTATTACAAAATTTATTAAATGACGATTAATGATCTTATTCAAAATATGGTATCACAGCCCTGGCACTAGTATCATCGCGTCCAGATATTTTACTACCAATAATTCTATTCCACAAGTCTGTATAAAATAGAAACTCTAGCCAGCTTTCAAAAACGCTACATTAAAACATCATAAAATCGAAACATAAAGTTTACAGCGGTCGGTTTACGAGCATGCTACCTATCGATCGGTTTAACGATAAATAAAAATTAATGGGAGAAGTGCATCAGTGGCTATAGGTGAGATAATAACTACCTACAAAGGTACCTAGCCAGTATATACCTGAAAATAAAAGTAAAAAAATTACATGAAAAGCCGATTCGACGCGCTCTAAAGTGTCATTGAAGAGAACTACAAAAGATTCAAACGCGTTCGATTTTTAAAAAGTTTGTCTATGGAAAACAATCAAGTCATATTTCAAAACGTGTATTAGTAGTCACAAAGGATCATGGTTCCTCTGAAATATCTGCAAAGAACCCATTTTTGTTCGAATTGGAGGTAAACGAATTTTTTTGCACAATAGTAGAGTAGAGAGTAGACTAGAGATATATTTATTTGAAACACAATCACACACAACACAGGTACAGCACAGAACAAGCACAATCGTAAGTACTTACATGCGCAATCGCTTGTTGCACCTAACTTCAGAGGGATAAAGATCCATTCTAATTACTATATGACTCAACCTTTCTAGTAGTAGTTCTAATCCTGTATAAACCATGCACTATGTAACTCTAAAAATTTTATAAATTTAAAAAATCGCCCAAAAAAATATACGCCTTAGCTATAGTATCTTAACCATCTCCCACGAAAAAATATTAAAAAAAAACTAGCAGTTACCCGCGACTTCGTACGCGAGTACCGTTTCCGTGTACATTATTATCTGTTGAATGTCAAACGCTAGTCGTTAGACCAAAGAGGTAGTACTACGTCCTGTCAAACTGACGTGACATGACATGACATCATCGTCTTGCCAATAATTGGCGCTGCTAATCCCGTTTATTCGTTTTATCCTGTAGATCCTGTTAATTATTCGAGATAAAAAGTAGCCTATGTGTCAATCCAGGATACGTACTATATATATGCCAAGTTTCATCCAAGTTGGTTCAGTAGTTTTGACGTGATTGAAACACAAACATCCAAACATATAAACTTTCGCATTTATAATATTAGTAAGATAAGATAAGATATTACCTATGTATCATGAAAATAACAGCCAGTAGGTTATAACTCGATCGAATGCAAGATCAGGTAGGAGTAATGGCCACGTCACCCCACAGGGAGTGAGGGGAAGCGAAATGGGATTCTATCAGATCCTCCATTCCACCGTTCGTGACTCTACATAACTATAAACACAACCAACTCCCTATCACGAGGGTACAAGAGTCAAATTGCAGTGACAACTTGTTGGTCTGCGCTTTGTATACTTTTGCGAGTTGACGTTCGTGTTGTTTGAATTTCGTGAAATACCTACTTGGGGTTACTCTAGTCTTGCGAGCTTGCAAACTGAAACGTAATAAATGAAGATAAAAAAATCATGTTTTAGCTAGTTATACTTACGTGGGTACAAAAACAATAGAATTTTTTTTATAAATTCATGTTAGCATCAAAATGAGAGTCTCTAATAAAAATATAAAATTTTCCGATTAAATAAAATGCCCTACATCTCGTAAAGAATAAAATCATGTCACAAAATAAAATGCTTTTGAAAACAATCCTTAAAAATAAGAATAAATAAACTTTGTTCTTACAAAAAGTACCAGGCTCGCATAACGCGAGGGCGATAGAGCGTGCCCATTTCAAACAACAACAGATCGCTTCTATATTTATCCGGCTTCGGCTGCAGAGCAAACAGCCCGAAGCAGAAGGGTGCAACCCTAGAAAGCTACGTAAGCAGTTATGGTATTAATGTTGCGTTAATGCTGATTTGATTTTTTTGATAAATTAGGAGGTAGTTTTGATAGGGATATTAATGTGATAAAAGACCATACAAAAAATACTCGGATAAATGGCATTTACCCATTTCAAATCATAGTGCTATGTAGGTAAGACTGGCGTGAAGTAATTTTCGAAGCATACACATCTCATTTCTAACACATAGAGATGCATTTTATTTATATTATTTGTATTTACCTGATACAAGTCTTAGTATAGCCATGCTGATCCAGTCGGAAAGACTTTTAGGATCGATATCGGAAACTAAGAAGATTTAGAATTCGATTTTTGAAATCTCCTTGGAAAGTTTCCCATCGGTCTGATGAGGCCTTCTGTATGAATTAGAATAACCTTAAATAGAAAACATGAATTCGATTTTTAAAATATTATTTAAGAAAAAAACTATGGTACTGGCAGCTTGGCGTAGCAAAAGAAGAGAAAACTCCATTCATCGGTTCGCTCGCAGTCAACCCCGCGCGTGTTCTTGATTGATAAGCGTTATCGCGCTGCGCACGCCTGGGGTCTAACCGACCCGTGCACAAGACGGAAATAGAATTGGGGATGTTATCAGTGACGTAATACAGAAAATATTAGGGGAAAATTCTGCAGTTTATTTATCACAAATTTTTGCAATAACTACCTACCTAAATAAAAGAAAGTTGGAGAGACCAACGTGTAAAATGTATTAAAATACTTGTAGTTATTGTTTGCTTTTTGGGATCGAGTTAAAGTAAATAAGTAATACTTGAAATCCGGCTCGAAGGACCAGTATGTACGGGGATGCTGCTACCCCTAGTATATGACAATGATAGTATGATAGTGGAAGGGGACCGGGTAGAGAGAAAACGACCGCACGACACGGCTGTGAATTTGCAACTGAATTTATTTCATAAGATTAAAATTAAAAGTGCTTGCTCTGCTATAAAATTGATTGTACGAGTGGGCTCGTACAATACTTAAGACGTTAATTTTTTTTTTAAATGAGAATTATAAAAAATCTTGATATTACAATAGACAATTTTTTCTTTTTTTTCCAATTTGGCATTAACCGTATCAGTGACCGCGTAAGCGTATTAACCCTCGCTCGTACTTGGGACTCGGGAGGGGTAGATGCGACCTAATCTCTATGGGCGGGCAGCTAGTGGAAACAATTCCTGCCTGGCATATCTGTATCGTTTCACTGGTTGAGTGGTTAGCATTGGGGATTTGTAGATGTAATCTGGTTTTCTCGATATTTTAAAATTTTAAACAGCTTTAATTTTAATATCTCCGATGAGAAGCTTTATGCAAAAGCTGATTATCACAAGAATTATACAAATCCTAGTTTTGTTAAAACGTAAAATAATTTTGCAAATATATTTTTTCTGTAGCTTATGCCTGGCTTACATGAAAATGCAAAGCTTCAAAGTGCCAATTTGTACCAAGGTGATCAAATTTGGTACACAATTTTTGGTCGGAAAACTTGTTTGGATCAAAATGATATTTTTTGCTGTGTATTTGCATTGTTATTCTCTAGATCATGAAGCTCTGAAATTTTTCATAATAACATTCAGCAAGTTTATCTATACCTTGAAAAATGTTGATATGTGCGAGCGAGAAGGTTGTTTAACATTGCCTATCACCTTAATGCACTTTAATGTTAGACCATAAACCAAAAAAATTCAAATGCTATCGAAAGTGACAATAAAGTCATAAAAATTGAATCACTTTCGTTAAGCCGTTTGACGAATGACCTCGTTCAGATGTTAAGTATCTTTTATGTTTTACAATCACCTCTCAATATGATTTATTGGAGATTTCGAGAAAGCGTTTTGGGATGTCAAGATTTTTAAGCCAGCAAGTTTTTCTTAATCTTTAAACTAGGCAAAACGAGTAGTGGGTTTCAAGTACCTAGATAAGCCACACAAATAGACAGACGTCACAGCTCCGCTGGTATTAGTTCTGCCTTCTAATATGTGCTGTGGGTCGTGGGTTCAATTCCCACTAAGAACAAACATTTGTGTGAGGCAAAATATAGGTGTTTGTTCTAATACTGGGTGTTATAAGTACGTATTTACAAAAAAAAAATATAAAAATAATCTATCAGCCATCTAGTTGCCATAACAAAAGCTTTGCTTAAACTTCAGGACTAAGGGGGGGTTGTGTGAAATATCTGTCAATATTTATTTAAAGGGAAAACTCTTTTTATGCAATAAATATTAAATTATGTTACTCAAATACCGATTTTTCTATACTTTTGAAATATTTACTGTATATTTACCCTCTCGAGCCTGGTTTATTTACCGTATTATTCCACTCTAACAATGTCTAAACACAATTATGCTGCGCAAACAGACGACGCCGCGGGCGAGCACATGTTGCTGGCACACGCAAGCTGATTCTAGTTATAATTTTATGGTGGAAAGAACGGGTGAACAGAACACCGCACGGTCATTTTTTTATAGTAATTATTTCCAATTTCTTTGTAGCCTAATACCTCAGATATTATAATTTAGTACAAATAACCTCAGCCTCAGCTGATAAAAAAGTCTATCGGTCTAGAATCACCCCCCTGGATGGCGTTATAGTAGTGCTCTCAGGTTTTTAGTGTCAATAGTCACTAATACTTTAGTGACTATTGGCAGATTAAGGTGTAAAAAAATCACTAAGATAAACAGCAAAAACGCATTTTCAACATTTTAAGGGCGTCTTGCACCAGAATCACTAAACGTATTTAACAGCTAAATCGATTGAAATCTGACGTATTTGTATGACTTGACAATTCGCTAAATACTATTTAAGAGTTAAACGCGTTTAGCGATTCTGGTGCAAGCCGCCCTAAAAATACAAAATGTACATATTAAATCTATTAACTTTGTAAACTTTTGACAATATGAAGTTATTGTACACAAAAATAAATAAAGGTAAAAGTGGCGAAGGTCTACTCGAACATGTAGGTTGTCACCAATGATACGCAAGAAGAAGAAGAAGATTCACAAAAATAATAATTTCACTCGTGCATAAACACAACATTGTAAACAAAACGAAAGTTATCTTATAATCCTCTTTAGAATTCAAAGCTTCAGTAGCAAACGGATTAAACTAATTCGACACAAATTAATCAACTTTTCAAAACCAGAAATACCGGCTACGTGACCTCTTTTCACCCGAAACTAGAAGCAAACCTTCAAATTAAGGAACTCGAAATCAAAATATTGAAACAAAAAGGGTGTTTAGCTTGCGCACGATTCCGTCAGTTTTTCTGTAGCCGTCAACAAAGGTCAATAAAAAGAAAACAAGTAGTCTATGCTCCGTAGAGTAGCGTAGTACGTGCTATATATTCTGTGTAGTCGTAGCTAATGTGTAATGCGGTTGGCTTTTTGTCCGTCGCCTTCAGTTTTTTGACGATTTTTTCTCAGACACGGTTCGTATTGATCGAAAAATCCGATTTCAAAATGGGTGCTTCGAAAGTTTTATTGTTGACGATAAAAAATGTTTAAAGTCGAGAATGCAATCTCACATGTCACGTTCGATTTTGAAGGAGAGTTTTAGAAATGTAATTATTCTGTGTCGATTGGGCCCTCGTAATGGACAATAAAACAGCTCATTTATTTTTTATGTTAACACTATTACAAGGTGCGACAGACAGGTACCTACATCGTTATGTCGATATTTGATTCGACTTAGCCACTTCGCCCCAATTGTTTATTTGCGTCTCGAGCGCTATAATAGCAATTTGATTGTTGTCTGTAATGTTTTGTTTTGGCGACATTGACCTGTAATGTATGTAATGCCTTTCACCACAGGTACAATTTGATAACGTATCTGGGGTCAAAACAACCCCAAGATAAAACTCATACAATTTTTCTTAAGGCAAGTTTAGGGTTAAACTTATTTTCCCCCGCAAAAACAGGCAGACATCTCTCCCGATATAAACTAAATCAATCTCTGAATTTATAAAGAGGCTGTACACTTGCACCGCCAAACCGCTTCAACTAGGATTGATCAAGCGCAGTGGTTGAAAAGGGGATTTTGAGACTAACCCGTTGAATCCAGCGCTAAAGGAGCCTTTACATCGTTTATAAATTTAAGGGCAAGACTTCATCATCATCATCAACCTATATTCGTCCACTGGACGTAGGTCTCTCCCAAGACGCGCCATTGAGCTCGGTCTTCGGCTCTTCTCATCCAGTGTCCGCCAGCTACATTTCGCAGATCGTCGCCCCATCTCAAGACTTAGTTGTCATAAAATAAGACTCACGGTTATGCGCCGGCGCCTTCCCAGCCAGATAATCCTCCTTGCATATAAACTTGTTATCATCCAGCACATAGAGTTCTTCGCCTGTCGACAGCTGCTTGCGACACACCAGGCAAGTGAAGCAGTTGAGATGGAAGACCTTCTCTCTGGCTTTGCGGACCAGGTCAGAAGGGGAGATGCCGTGACCACAGCCACTGCATTTTGTGCCGTATCGTCTGGGGAATAAAGTGGATTTTAAACATACCAAGCTCAGTTAAGATGCTGATTTATATGTAATTCTACACTACACGAATCTATAAGTAGTGATATTTTGGTGGTAATAAATTACTCTCTGACATGTTATAACGAATTAAAAAGGGCCTGATTAATCGAATTTTAAATAAGCATAATCTGTAGGTACTAGACAAATTATAATTTGAATGAGATTTTTTTTATTTTGACAGTTGAAGATGATGTCAAAAGGTTATGTTAACAGTTACTGCGCACTTTATATTTCAAAATTAGAATCCCCAAAAATTGGGTCAGTCGTAAACATGTCTGTGATCTTTAAACTTATCACCTAAAATGTCAGTGATTACCAAATTAATAAAATATAGTGTAATAAAACATAATAAAATATGATATTCTAAATTCATAATCCAAATAACTAATCAACGCAATAGATCATAGTCAAAATGTCAGGAATTGCTAAAATATTGTGTTGGTAACACCGGAGTAGTAATAGACAAGCTATGAGTGTTACAGAACTCTGTCAAGGTGTGAACTACCTTTCTAAAAAGCATTCTACTGAAAGAAATGGTTTATCACCTAAAGCGCTTTTTCAAACGACAGTCTAAAATTTATATCTATTTCCACATTTTTCAAGAAAAAAAGAAACTCGCTCGATCATATTCGACTGCAACTTTGAGGAAAATAACGCCCATTTAATATCAATTTTAACTGTGTGTGCTTTTTATTAAAGTAGTGTAACTTTGCACCTTATAGGTAAACAGTCAATACATTTTAAAACTACAATCATCTTAAAATTTCATATTGATACCTAAGTAATATTATTAGTGCCAGTTTCTCATCGGTAACCGGTAAGAAACATACGACTATCGTTTTTGTCAGAGGAAAGAAATAATAGTTTTCAATCCTTAGAGCGGTTACGAACTCATCCGACCCCAATTCGTGAAAATAAAGTCTGAAGTAGTCGTAGAACTATTTGTATGGTAGCTTACACACCACAGAACAGAAAAAACAAGTTTATACACTATGGTAGTACCGTCATCCGTCACCCAATTTCTGTCCGTGAATCTCCAATTCCGAACAGAATTTTCAGAATTTTAGAACGGACGGACTGGACTTAGGTTTTTGAATTTGGAACCGAGATCGGGTTAGTGTGGGTAAGCAACATACGAATGCTGTACGAGATCTAAATATGACTGTAGACCCGTATTTTTACGAATTCGGATCGGGGAACCGCTGATATGTTAGACCAACTAGGTATTTTATTTTGTCTCTGTGTTTACAACATTTTGACGATTATTTGTGACCATAAAATGCTAATTAGTTTTGATTAATGGCCTCAATGGCAACGAACGAACTCATCGTGCCGATTTACAATAATTTACATGAGAACAGGTTCTGTACAAGATCGGAGTGAGACGTGCATCTATTTTAGATGTAAAAGTGAGCGCGCATTCAATGTGCCTACGGCTTTGTATTTTCTATTGAAATAATGGCTCTATCGTTCTATTTAAATAAGTATTTTAAAATTCTTATTAGTCAATATTATTCTGTAGTATTTACATTAAATGGGGTAGTTGTTTGCCATAAGTATATTTATTTGCCATAAAATTATATAGTGTCATCTAAATTAATCATGTTTCTAAATTTTTTCTATGTTATCTTTAGACAGCACCTCTTGTTTATCTCGAATTCCTTTCCGTCCAAGGTGTCTGGTAGAGATCGCTCATTAGCGATAAGACCGCCCATTGTACCATTAGTTACGTTTTGTTTTGTATGTTATAGTAGTCCCTAGGTTAAGGTGTGCAATAAAGTATTTTCTATCTAACTATCTATCTAGTTTAGTAGATACAAAAAAATTTTTTGTGAACTGTGGTAATTTTGACCAGTTTAGTGGATATAGGGTTAAACAAATTTTTAGAGTAAAATCATGAGTTCAAACTATGGTGAGTTGATGGAGCACCTTGTGTAAGATTACCTACTGGAGGTTTAAAATTACATGTTTTATCTGACGTAGTGTTATTCGGAGTAGGTCAAATCCAGGCAAAGTAGTTTAGACTATTGTACGAATTTCTTAACATTAAAATATTTTCGATAAAAAAAGTTAAATGTCAACAGTCATTTTAACCATAGCCATGGACTTAGGGAGGTCTAAAAACAGAAGTCAATAGAATAAACGAACTTAAAACCAAAACAAATCGCAAAACTACGATGTTTTTTATTGTTTTATAGTCACACTGAATTATGACATAGATTTGCATAAGTAATGGAGGCCGTATGAATAAAATATTAGACCTGACTGGCAACCTGCCGTTTACTGCCTTGGCTTGGTACTTTAGAAAAAACTTTCGCTAACTTCCGGTGGTTTTAGCGCCGTTTAAGTTTAAGTTTAAGCGCCCAAATATAACATTTTTGCGATACCAGCCCCCGTATGCCAATCTTTTGCTGTCAAGTTATATTTCACTGCCCAGTGTAATTTTTTCAGGTCACGTGGTACAAAATTGTACCACGTGATCATTCTTTTTAGACACTTGACAGCAAAATATGCGCGAAAACACATCAAATGACGTCATAATGTCACTATTTAGTCACAGAATAACTATGAGTTAGTATGAACTGACCATGATTTAAAACTTTGCAGTTCAACTTTGATTGGCATACCAATGCTTAAAAGGGTGAATAAGTTTTAAAGTGCCTCTGACTTTAGCATAAGACCAAATTGTAAAACTTATTTTGGCAAATAAATGTATCTTGTATCTTGTGGAAAAGGAGGAAGCGAAAATGATTCTTACATTTTCTAAATCGGTGAAGGAAAATTAAATACGTACTAATATATACTTCGTTCGTTCATATGAGTTAATGACCAACTCTGGTGACGGAGATATATATACTTCACACTAGTGTGAAAGAGCAGGGTAAAGATTCATCGCGTACCCAGAATTAAATAAATAAATAAATAAATAAATATTCATTCATGAACTTTACACACAACGCCCTCTAGTCCCAAACTAAGCAAAGCTTGTAATATGGGAACTAGATGCTGATAGAATACTTATATACTTTTTTTTTGTAAATACATACTTATAATACATAGTAACACCCAGACATAGAACAAACATCTATGTTTTCCATGCACAAATGTTTGTTCTCAGTGGGGATCGAACCCACGACCCACAGCACGGAAGGCAGAGCCGTTACCGACTTAGCTGTGACGCCTGTCAATTTTTGACAATTGACTCTACTTTTATTATTGTATCAGTTTTATTCAGCGCTTGGGCACGCTTTCGATTGGTCCTAATTTGGATCAGTTGAGCTATGAAGAAATCGTTTGCAACGGTTTGTAGATACTCGTGCTCATCTTATTTCATGTGTATTTTGTAAACACTGTGTCAGTCGTAATTTATTTGTGAATAAATATTTAACCTACAAAATTACCACAGATTTGCAAATGTTTTTTCTGGTGCTTGGTAAGTCCACAGATAATATAATACTATACTATAATTCTGATACAACACACTCAGTCCTAGTGAGAGAAAATTGTGTGTGACTCAATTTTGTTTAAAAATCTCTCCTCAATGTGAAAAAGAAGATTTTAAAACACACTAGACTTATAAATGGATTTTGTTCAACTCTTCTCGATCTATGTACTACGGTACCCAGGTACCGTTTAAGTATAACGCAATATTTATTTAGTTCCTTTGAAATAATGTCATGATTATATTCGTGACATGACTTCGCATCGGAACTGCACAATAAACAAAAGATGGTGCACTGAAGAAACTAGACGCCATAAAACATTTATAGCTTATTTTAAAGCTTTGTCATTCATATAACTTTGTAAAAACCAAGGTAATTTACTACAAACAGGTAATATAACAAAATAGTAGTGGGGTGTCAGACAAAGGAAATGACATCACTTATGTAGTCGAAATATCACTAAATGAAGTCATCAAATTCAAAAATAGAATTGAATTGACACACCAAAATAAATTACTGTATTTTTCGAAGGGATTTTGGGGTCGCGTTGTACGTAATCGTCATTTTAATGGGTTAGTCTCATTTCGTCTTAAAAAGCCACTGGTCTAAAATGTAGCTGGGCTAAGTACAAACTTGTCTGAAACGACATTGGCAGATGGTCTAAAACGCTTCTCGCTTAAAACGCAACTGGTCTAAAAATACATCTGTATTTATCAGAGTAGGTATTTCTTCTTAACACGGACCAGAAAATATCTCCTCTGTGCTATTAGTAAACCTTAGGACCTTTAGGAAGATAATTCTTTTTGACTTTGCAACAAATTTTTGACCAAGTTATTGGTAACTAATAATCTGTGTTATTGCTAACATATGACTTTTTACAAAGATGACTGCTCGCATTTGTTTTTCACTCGCATTTAGACACAATACTTTCCTAGATTCTGACATAATAAGTCAGTGTATACAGATTTATATAATTCTCAAAATGGTTTTGTACAGCGAATAAATCACACTGACTGTACTAAATGATAATTACTAAACTCCAAAAACCCAAATACATAATGCATTTTACCACAGGATGTTGTAAAGTGATCCTTTTTCCGGTTCACCTTTACCTACCTGTCTGCAGTAAAGTGTAGCTTAGCGCCATATGATTTGGCAATTATTGGTGTGTGGTCGCAGTTTATAGATGTTTCTACTATTATGTTGTTCGATGAGGTGTGTAATTTACAGAACACTTGGACAGAGTGTTGCACTATTACGCAAATAATAATCAGTCACACCATTCGATGTGTGTTTCAGGAAGTTTACAATTTTATTTTAAACCTTAAGGGCGGATTGCACCAGAATCGCTAAACGCGTTTAACTCTTAAATAGTATTTAGCGAGTTGTCAAGTCATACAAATACGTCAAATTTAAATCGATTTAGCTGTTAAACACGTTTAGTGATTCTGGTGCAAGCCGCACTTATTTTGTTTTTAACCCCCGACGCAAAAACGACGGGGTGTGTGTGTCTGTCTGAGGCAACGTAGCTCCCGAACGGATGAACCGATTTTGATTTTGTTTTTTTTTGTTTGAAAGGTGAATTAGTCGGGAGTGTTCTTAGCTATGTTTGATGAAAATCGGTCCAAGATTCGGGGGTTTTTTTAAATTTTTAATTTAATTACTTGTTTCATTTTTAGTTGTGTATTCTCTCTGTACTTAAGTCTTGTTAGTGTATATTCTATTTTTTGTAAATATGTGTGTGTACCTCTAGTGACGGTTTAGATGTACCTACTTCCTATAGATACTAATTCTGTAATGTTACTTTTAAGGCTGAATAAATAAATACTAAAATACAATGGGTACTATCTGTACCCATATACTATCTGTACTATCCCCTAAAAGATGAAGGTGAAGATGAAAAGCTTGTTGTCTCGCTCTAGCACATCCCCGCCAGCGTCTGTCAACGTATAATTTGCCTGAAGGACCCTAGAATTCACGCGCCTTGTTGAACCGCTCCAGAAACTATGTGCCACACAAAAAAAAAGGCGTAACTAAAAGTCATTCGTTCAGAACAGCTTGTTGTTTCTAACCTACTATAACACTTATCAGCGCAACAGCATACTTTACATGAAAGCTTCTAGACTGTTCCCATTGTGGAATGTTTCTGTTGTCTGATACCGATGGAACCACTTGTTACCTATCCCTGCTATACCTAGCACTTATCAGCAAGCGGCATACGGTAGTCACCACAAACCTGACGCTTCTAGAATCCTGGACTACACACTAAAACAATATGTACCTAGGTGAGTCTTACCTGAAGAACTCTTTCCTTCGGAACAGCTTGTTGTTGGCTATAGTTACGTGCAGCAGGAACTTATCAGCTTCTACGCAGGAACCTATTGGGACAGTTCTTAGGAAAAACACTGCAAGTCTTACCTAAAGAAGTCGTTCCGGCAGAACAGCTTGTTGTCCCTGCTATAGCACTTGTCAGCGAGTGGCGCGCGACAGTCAGCACAGCGCACGCACGCCGCGTGCCACGCGCGCTCCAGCACGTGCAGCAGGAACTTGTCGAGGATCGGCTTCTCACAGCCGGCGCACGCCATCGCGCCGCCTGCCTCGCCTCGTCCTGAACAAGAAACCACAGTTGCAATTCATAGTCAAAATTTCTTTGTTCAATAAAATCACAGGGATCATTTTGAATCGTCTTATACATATAACTAGGTGATTCTAGGTAACTAGGTGATATGATAGTCAACATGGGATGCAGAACATGAAGTTAAGTGTTCCTAGAATGGAAGCTGGGGTCGGATGCGCTGCCAGGAATAGATCACACAGCACAAAAACCGTCACCTATTGTGTAGTATGTCATAGGCAAAAGAAAACTCCACCAATATCAGTAGTTGGATGCAAGCCCACGCCTACCCTCTTTAGAAAAACTTCGTCTTCTTTGTTAGGTTGTCACAGAATGATTGAGTCAGCATGAGCATGTTTGGAGAACGTATTGTACCGTACTGCCCCTAACGATGAATTTGAGAGCAAGACTGGCTGGCAAGTTACGGCTGGGGTGATGATGATTCCTACCTAAATCAGATGCCATAGACCCCTTAAAGCTCTGTTCATAATAACAGGATGTCTTAATTTCATGTCAATAGGTTGAGTCCCTGAGGCAAATCTTCTAGGGAATGAATGAATACCTATTATTTTTGTAACTTTTTTCTTCTGGGTAATTTTTTAAAGCAAGAAAATAATTCTACCTTTTATACCAAATAGAATACTAGCACAAGTTCGTTTTTAATCACAAAAGTTATTACCACACTACTGAATGTTTTTAGCAACATCTTAAGACAAGATAGCTCTGTAAATGACTACATTTATGATCTTATACCTTGAAATCGAATTACTTTCTAAGTGCCTATTAAAATGTGCAAGCAAAGCTTTTGAGAAATGCTTGTGCAGTATTGCAAGCACCTAATCAGTTTTCAAAAGGCCTGCATCAAGACCCACAGTTGCATTCAAGTAGGTTGCACCTAAACTACCAACCTACCAAGTCTACCAACATGAAAACGCTGAATAGTTTGTATCGTAAAGTTGGTAGCGCTGCGAACAGCACTGTATAATGAGATTTGGTTTTACGATCGATAAAGGCTACGTCGAATAAAGTTTTACTAGCATACATACACGTCTATGTAGTTACCGACTGCCAAGTTACTCTGCGAAGTACTTCTAGCTTCCATTTGAAAGAGAATAGCCAACCATTGAGCAGCGACAAAATAGACTTGCAGTTCTGAAGTGAGAGAACTGGTTTCGATCTAGGATCTGGTATTAGCCTTTTCTATGTTGTTTTATTTTAGGTATGGAATAACCACTTGTTTTTTTTAATAATATTAGTTTTTACTGTCATCGCACGTGATACAAAAACATATCATATTTTGTACTAGCAGTTACCCGCGACTTCGTACGCGTCTACAGTTTCCGTGTACATTATATTATCTGTGCGTGTACCGAGCGGATACTTCTTAGAGAAACTTGACATACACCTCATTACACCGAACTCGTACTGAAATGTCAAACGCTCGCTAGTCGTTAGACCAAAGAGGTAGTACTACGCCCTGTCAAACTGACGTGACATGACATGAAAATGAAATCCTCTTGCCAATTGGCGCTGCTAATCCTTATCGTTCATTTTATCCTGTAGATCCTGTTAATTATTGGGGATAAAAAGTAGCCTATGTGTCAATTCAGGTTACGAACTATATATATGCCAACTTTCATCCAAGTTGGTTCAGTAGTTTAGACGTGATTGAAACACAAACATCCAAACATCTAAACTTTCGCATTTATAATATTAGTAGGATAAGTTAGTCATATCTCCATTTTGATTGTGACCCAACTAATTTTTTACACACAAAAGACATAAACGCATCTTTTACTTAGGTACCTACGCACAAATATTTTCTATACATATATACGTACGCTAAATAAATGTTTTTACTGAGAAACATAAGATACTTAACAGTTTTTTTGCAAAACCGTCTTGTCTGAGTATCTCAGATTCTTTTATCATTCCTAAGCAGTCAAAACTCTCACCTCTGGCTTAAAGCATCTAAGCCTTTTTTTAAGCACCCGTTTTTTTTTCGTCGCGTCTTGAAGTCATGTGACATTTATTGGTATAATTTATGAAGGTCGCGACGCCGGTTTTAAATATTCAAAATCAGAATGTCCGATTTGTCGCGCGCCATTTCTGTCGGTTCGTTCAAAAATCGTTCAGTGGAGGCAATTCACTGCGGTTATGGCCACGCAGCGGTGCGTGTGATTTTCGGTTTAAAATTTTACCGCTGTCACGCTGTTTAGCCTGTGGATTTTGACAATAATAAGATGACAATATTATCTGAGAATTTTTAAGCTTCGGAGAAATCGAAATGACAGCCTATTAAATCCGTGTGGTTTCAACATTTCAAACTTTTAGGGCGTCTTGCACCAGAATCACTAAACGTATTTAACAGCTAAATCGATTTAAATCTGACGTATTTGTATGACTTGACAACTCGCTAAATACTATTTAAGAGTTAAACGCGTTTAGCGATTCTGGTGCAAGCCGCCCTAAGTGCGACTTGCACCAGAATCACTAAACGTATTTAACAGCTAAATCGATTTAAATCTGACGTATTTGTATGACTTGACAACTCGCTAAATACTATTTAAGAGTTAAACGCGTTTAGCGATTCTGGTGCAAGCCGCCCTAAATTTCAAAAAACTTTGTTTTTTATCATCGGATAATTTAGCAAAATAATCGGTTGACGATATCATTTGATAAATAGTATAAATAACTTAATCCAAGTAAATTTTCGATCTAATTGTAAATGAACTCATTGTATGTTAACGAATGACATTCATCCAAGTTCATTGTTGGGCATTTAACTTGAAAGTCACCTGAAGTTATTCAAAAGCTTAGTATTTTAGGAGTCATTCTTTCATTAAGGTTACAAGACCAATTTTAACATTTTACAGTTTATTGTACAAATATACTACCTACCTACTAACCTACCAATTAATAAATAATAAATATTCATGGACATTTCACACGACGCCCTCTAGTCCCAACCAAACTAAGCAAAGCTTGTAATATGGGAACTAGATGCTGATAGAATACTTAATATACTTTTTTTTTGTAAATACATAAGTACCTACATAAAACCTATAAACCAAATATATTGGTACAACCTGCTATGTACCTAGCCTAGCTATCGCGTATGCAGATTAGGTAAGTACCTACACTACCTACCTAGTTATACAAAAAATCTATAGGTAACTAGGTATACCTATCTACCTAAGACAGTGTGAATTTTTTTTCTCGTTTTAATTCCACTCGGCGCTCAAAATAAGTACGTAGTAGGTAAAATCCGGCTTGAAATATTTAAACTGTCTTAATCTCATCTCAAAATCTTTTAAGGATTAGTAACAGCTAGAACGAGTAATACTGTACTTTTGTATTTTTAACTAAAAGCCGCATTCAGAGACCTAATAAATAGATAAAATCAACTAGCCCCCGAATGCCAATCTGTTGCTGTCAAGTTATATTTCACTGCCCAGTGTAATTTCTTCAGGTCACGTGGTACAATTTTGTACCAAGTGATCATTCTTTTTAGACACTTGACAGCAAAATATGCGCGAAAACACATCAAATGACGTCATAATGTCACTATTTAGTCACAGAATAACTATGAGTTAGTATGAACTGACCATGATTTAAAACTTTGCAGTTCAACTTTGATTGGCATTACCCCTGCAGTAGTATTTGACATCTCTGTCTAATTGACGAATCTGTCGAGAATCTTGCATCTTAGCGAATCTACCGAATTTCAAATCTGTCCATCCAGAATCAGGGGCCTATGCTCAGTCCGGCAGAGATTTTACTCCGAGTCTTAAATTTTTAAGTATATTTAAGTAAGGATCGTAAGATAAAACGCTAGGAACCAAGCCGTAGTTTCTTGCCCATCAATCTAGGCGCCAGTTCCACGCGACCAGGGCCTAGAAGAACGAGCAAGAATCTTTTTACAAAAAAATATATTACTTCCATTCTGACTTTGAGATTTTGTACTAGATTATACAGCTTGATACCTAAGCTAAACTATATTCTGTGCCTTCGCCTGATTGTTAATATCAAATGCACCTAATTATAGACATGTGATATCTAGTATTTTGTAAACATACGATATTAAAACAAGTATAACTATACATAATATAAGCCATTGCGTTTTTATAGCATTTCATATCTTATTAAGTTTACTTTATAAAATGAGATACCCAACACGGGTTACACCTTAAAAATAAATAAACTAGCCGAAAGAGATATGTATGAGTCTAGAATTCCCATATTTATAGGGCATCACAGCATTTAAACCTAACAACGCAAAAAAATTATGAGTTTGTTATGTCGTTTTACACTTGATTCTATAGTCTAAACTAAAGTTTAAATTATAAATGTTGCAGTAATGGCTAAGTAACTGAAATGTGCACTTACGCCCCGTCTAAGCACAATTTTATTGTTCCATACATTCAGTCATTGTTAGCCATTTGTTTCATTGTTGAAGATTTTAAACAAAACTCTGTTATTTTCATTCAAATTGTCGTTCACTAGCTCACACAAGAAAACCGTACTTATTACTTTAAGCAGGTGTAGCCAAAGAAGTTCATAAACTTTTACCGCAAATTGTTTTTAAATGTTAGTCACACTTGCGTTCCAATTACATTTCAAACCACTAAACCAATGTTTTTTATTATTTTTATTGGTTTTACTTACCGCTTAGGATCCGGGTATCAAAAAAACCTAATTGAATAGCAGAAATTAAATATATCACTTTGTCACGTATCTGTTTAGTCTTAGTAGGTAATATTGCATTCGTATTTTATCTTTTACTCCGACCTACACGGCTGTATTATTGCATATAATTTTTTTTTTATTTGAATGCATAAACATATCGCAATTAGTCCATTTTGTCCATCTAAAATTGTGAATAAACATAATTATGTTATATAATATGTACGGAACTTAATGCATCAGTTTGACTCGCGCTTGAAGGATTTTGTTGAATTTTCATATGGAAAAGTACCCAAGGTTTAAAATTTCTTGCGTTCATTATGTGCACACAATACTCAAAGCTTTTTCAAAAAGCCTAAATCTTTGATCCATAGAATTTAAAATAAACAATGCAGAGTCAGCTTTTTAAGGCTTCTCCTGCAACCTTTGTATTCATTGTGTCGTGGATTATAATTTTCTATGAAAAGAATTAAAACGTTTTTCAGCGCGTGCCAAAAAAATTCATTGCAATAACAATAAAAACACCCAGATTTTAGCGTGTTTAAATGTTAAAACTCTTTTTTACTCAGTTTTGATTTTTATAATTTTTATTCTCTCAACAGATTTTTTTTTTGTTTTTGTTAAGACTTAGATATATCTACCTTATCTACTAAACAATTTGCTAGAATTCGGAATAAGTGGGTAAGCATGATTCACTAGGTTTATATTACTTATTGAAAATTTCTATTAATTTTTTGTCACCCTGTGCCTAGTACACGTATATTTTTATTTTTCAGTTTCTACCTCAGCGATGTCAGAAATTCAAATTTATGAGTCCATAATATTGCCATATTAAGTCATATGGCCATATTTTTAGATACCTATCTACCTATGTGTGTACCTATACCTACCTACACGTAGGTACTTATGTAATGTCACTTATTTGGAAAGCTCCTAAATTTTCTACAATTACCTACCTACTAAAAAAATCTGAAATAATAAATGAATAACTAAAATGTACCTAGTGCTGCGCGCTCACTCACACAATTCGGGATTCGGCAAAAACATTTTGCCGAATTAATCAAACAGATTAAGATTAACATTTTAAGTAAACTAGATAGTAATTTATTTATGTAATATTATATTAAACTTTGGATATGTTATGTAACTTAACATCTTGTTACGTTAGGCCTATATCTGCAGATAGGTAGGCCTAACTAAAATGTCCGCCGATTGTAAAACAAACATTTATTTGAATATTTGATAAAGTAAGATAAATACTTTTATATGTATACGCGGGCTTGCTCTACCTATATATTTTGTGTAATATTATCTAATAAGAAAATATAATTGTGTTTACATTCTTATCTACATATCTTATGTACAATCATTACACGATAATAGAAATCAGCTGAGGGTAAGTAATTATGCATAGTCACCAGTGTTTATATGTTTTTTTTATTGTTGAAGGGTTAAATTTTGTAAATAGAACACCAAGTTTATACATACAAAAGGTACATCATCAGAATTGGCAACATATATAGAACAGCAGATGGTTAGTGCATGGTTAGTGAATATGTTAGTTCAAAACATTACAAAAACATAAATAACCTCTATACGCCGGCATTGTCTCAATCACATTCACAAGTCTACCCAATCATAGACAAAATTGTGTTTTTTACAATTAAGCACAGGACACTAACTTTTACCAATGTGGTGTTGGTGGAAGGGGGCATGGGCCCCCCGACCGGTCGCAAGGAAACCCGCCACTTCGGCACCTCTACACGTCACTTCACTTGACACACGCGGCGTCACCGACAACGCTCCACAACGCGCGACAGCTAAACGCGTACTGACAAAAACCTGGTAGCTTTTCAACGCCGACGCACACCCAAATGTGATGCCAAGATGGACTTTCCACAAGAGAGACTGAGAAAGCAAGGGTAGCGCTTAGAAACAGGCGTGGTTGAAAGGCGCAGCCACTAGCGTCGAGGGGGTGGCGTCAGCGATTTTTCTATGTTTTTTTTCGTGCGTGTTTCTGTGCGGTAGTGGGATTTCATTTTGTGGGACACGTGCGGCGTTCGCAGTAAATTTAAATTGGCTTGCCGGTAGATCGAGTGGTAGCTGAACATAAT
Source organism: Gandaritis pyraliata (assembly GCA_947859175.1). Classification (NCBI taxonomy): domain Eukaryota; kingdom Metazoa; phylum Arthropoda; class Insecta; order Lepidoptera; family Geometridae; genus Gandaritis; species Gandaritis pyraliata. The sequence continues at coordinate 4,674,768 of OX401871.1, read as the reverse complement.
TATAGAGCCTGGATTTTTCGGTTGCCTCTCTAGGCTGGTCTTATTTTATGGTTTCGGCCGGTGTTGTGTTCGAAAGAATGTTTTGACTGGGGGCGTGTGCGAGTTATGTTTATGTACGGTTGCCCGCCTTCTAGACGTTCGGCCAGCTCAGCATTTTCTTTATTTTTTATCTGCCATTTGCTCTGCTATACGGTAGGTAGGCGATAGTGTAATGAGACCACAATCACTGGGAGCCCGAATTAAATCAAATTGTATTTAAAAGCAATATTGTGTTTTTGATTAGTTATTTTACGTCGCTATGAGTAAGCGAAATACTAACCTACAAGTTACGCATTGAATTTTAGGCCGTGGACACACCGTAACTTTATTCGGCAAAAAAATTATTCGGCCGAATTTGCAAAATATTTTGTAAACTTTATTTTTGTTTGTAATTTTTCGACCTAAACGATACATAGGTATATTATTTAAAAGGGTGTCGAGAGGATTTTACATGACGTTTAGTTTTAAAGTCGCCGGCATTGATGTTACGTAAATTACGTAGTACCTACCTTCAGAGCAACACATGTAACTTGGAGACATTTTTTTTTGTTAATTTATTTGTTAATTTACTTCCATCCATAACCTAGTCGTTATACCGACCCCTAGAAAAAACAGAAATAGATGAATTTACCTACCTAGGTACTTACTTGTTTCATCACTTTCTCATCTTCTTCAGAGTAAAATGTCCGTCGGTTCATACTGAGCACGTAAGATAGCGGCGAGCTTTTTTTTAAAGATGTCATCTGGATTTTCTGAAAAAACCAAAGATAAATGAACAAAGGTGAAAGAGCACCGGTAGCCTAGTTATTTAGAGTTAAAAAAATCTTACCTTTGTCGTAGGTTTGAATCCGGTCCTGCACGCAAAGATACAGAGTAGGTATTGTATTTTCGATTCAGAAAAATTTTCAATTTTTGGCAATGCTAGATTTCTTAGACATTTATTTATTTATTACATAGCACACAAAAAGAAGTACAAAACAAGGACACTAGTGAAGAATAATATAGGTAGGTATAGATAATAATATGGATAGATAATAGGTAGGTAAGGTACCATCAGCAAAAGTTCTACCTTACCACCTTAAAGGGTGCATTTTCTGTAAACCGACTAGCCGTTCATTTTTGAATACCAATAGAAGCAAATTATTTCGGGTGTAAAAGTTATGAAAACAATGGGCCGTCATAAAAATAAATAGATGTTTAGGTCTCTGGTTGGTCAAAATAAGAAGACAAAAGAAAAAGGCGAGGTCAGGTAGCTAACTGCTTGCAAGCGAAATAGTTTCAAAAGTGGTAAGGAGGAAATTTTTCCGATACCTAGTAGGTACCTACCTACCTATATAAAAGGAACGAGCTAGCGTGTCATGTTTGTGACCTACAGTAGCAAAACGAGAGAGTGCAGGGAGCTGTCACCTCGACCGTTAGTAGGCCTAAATTAACCACCCCCGAATTTATAAACAGACGCTGAATAGTCCGCCAAACGGTTACAACTAGAATTCGCCTACCTATTTGTATTTAGGTAGTTATTGCTCCAACAGTGACATTGCTGTCGATTGTGTTGTTGCATTTTTCTAAACTAACCTAATTTGACAGCGCTAAAAATGATGCCATCCCTTTCTCATAAACTGAAACGACAAAGATAGCTAAAAAAAAGATAGCTATAATTTTAGCGCTGTCAAATTAGGTTAGTTTAGAAAAATGCAACAACAGAATCGATACCATTAGTTGTACCTAAGTATAAAAAAACTGTCAATGAAAATAAATGGCTAAAGCGCATCGGATCACGCACAGAAAAAGCTCCTAAAGCCAAGATATGATAAGATGACCTAGTCTAATATCCTAAACTAAAAATTACCTACCTAGGCCTATCAAAAAAACAAAACTGAAACAAAAAACAATTAACAGCTTTTCACTAGTAGAAAAGGAATAAATACTTACTTACCTACCTACCAAAGAAGTGTGCACACAGAAAAGAAAAAGGAGTAAAAATTATAAAATAAAAGAATTAAGTACATAGGTAATTATTATTTTCTTCCTTTAGGTATTATGTATTGACAGAAATGCTTTTTGCCACTCCAAATTTTCATATCTTGCATTTTTGTCATTTCTTTCAAAACATTAATGTTTGTAAAATAATAAAAATAATACCTAATATGGAACCACAAAATAATTTTACAGGAGTTGAACCTTTAGTTATTTAGAAAATACACACTAGAAAATAACGTGTAAAGTAGATATTTAGGTACGTTTTTACACCCTGTAGCAACATTGCCTCGCGAAACGAAATTAAGTGAACTAATACAATTTTTTTAGGTACCTACTAGATATTTTATCTTCTTAAACAACTAATATAAAATTGTTTTATCTATCAAAAAGGGTTATCAAACTTTGGCAGGTAGGGTACCTAGGAAGATCTAGGATTTATAAAGACTTACATACCTAATAGTGATAAAACTTTTATTAGTTCACTTCCTTTCAAAAATACGCAAACGAGTGAAACTGTGAATCGGGCCTCAAACATCTTTGAATATAGATTTTCATTGAAAAATCGATGCTTGAACTCAACCACCGATTTTTGGAAATCTTCAGACATAAACTTTTTGAGATTTTACTAAGAAATATAAAAAAAAATCCGTTTCAGATTTACGCAAACTTGCAGCCAAATATTGACCATTTTGTTAAAATTATACTTGGTGCGACATCTAGCGGCATTTTGAAGAAATAACATCAGAATGTAAAACTAAGCTTAACCTTATTTTCGTTCGGTTGGTGAACCTTCAGATTATGCTTTGATAGCCTTTTCGTTTATACGCAAACTACTAGATGGCGCTTTTGGGTTCTGGTTTATAATATTTTAGTACAGACAACGCCACGATGATGAGATACATTCACGATACGTTTCAGCAGTTTTAGTAATAATTTTATGACTGAAAACTACTATATAACTTACGTATAATCTTGTTCATAAAGTAGCAGATAACGAATTAAGAACCAAATAAACAACTTTAAAATCATGAAAAACTGATCAATTTCTGATGCTAAATGTACCTACTAGGTTTAGTCACATTGTCATTTTTATAAATAAAATTGTATTTTATATAAAAACAAATGAGTACATTTTTATTATTCTTCATTGCACCTATGATTGCACACACACATAACGCACACTTCAATGGTTAAATAAAATACATATAAATCAGAGTTATGAAATTTATTTAGAGTGGATTTTGCCAACTCGGAATAGCGCTATTCGTCAGATGAAATAATACCCGTAATTCAATAAAATCAAATAGTCATACATAACTAAGTAGGTTATTCTGAGTTGTTAAAATCCAGCCTTTTTTATAAAATGTACATTTAATTTAAAAACAATTTAATTAGTTCACAAAATACTCACAACCTTATAACTAAACATTATTTCAGTCTTATAGTTAAGGTTCCACTTAGCAAACATAGGTAGCAAAGTATGGTTATATTTGAAATATCTTTATTAATATATCTTACACTAGTATCCGCCCGCGACTTCAACCGCGTCTCGTTCGTCATGTTAATTTTCGGGATAAAAAGTGGCCTAAGTTTCAATCAAGGTTACGAACTATATATATTCCAAGTTTCATCTAAATCGGACTCGTAGTTGCAGTGTGATTGAAACAAAAACATCTAAACTTTCACATTTATAATATTAGTGGGATGTTACAAGTATAGTATTTTTTTGTCATAAGTATTATGTCCAAGCATGTTTGCTTCCCTCCCTTTGCGCCTTTGCGATTTCCCCTCGTATCTTGCGTTCGTTCGCGACCGCATCTCGCATCTCTCTCTCTCTCTCCTGCGCCGCCTCTATCTGTCTCTGTTGTATCTTCAGACTGTTTAGTTGCGATTGTAAAGCTGTCACTGTTGAGTATTGCGTGTTTTTAAGCTGTGGATGAAATAAATAAAAATAAAATAAATAAATATACATGCACATTTTACACAACGCCCTCTAGATATAAATAAATAAATAAATATTCATGGACTTTACACACAACGCCCTCTAGTCCCAAACTAAGCAAAGCTTGTGATATGGGAACTAGATGGCTAATAGAATACTTATATACTTTTTTTTTGTAAATACATACTTATAATACATAGTAACACCCAGACATAGAACAAACATCTATGTTTTCCACGCACAAATGTTTGTTCTTGGTGGGGATCGAACCCACGACCCGCAGCACGGAAGGCAGAGCTATTACCGACTGAGCTGTGACGCCTGTATGTTTGTGTGTTATGTTGTATGTTAGAAATATTAGTTAGAACCTTTTACGGACCTCTTATTTGATCTCATAAAAACAATCCAAGTCTCAAAAACATCAAGGAGTCCATAAGAACAACTTTTTTATGAAACAAAGTATAAAATAGTGGTAAACAAATATCTCACCTGAGTCTCTCTCTCCCTGCTCCGAACCTCCTGGTGGAAGCTGTCCATCTGATCGAGGATCTGTTCTCTCTCTATAACGTTCTCTTTCTGCCGTTGGCGACTCGCCTCTATCTTCTCCGCCACTTGTCGTTTTAGTGTGTCCATTACTTCTTTCATGAGGATAGCTCGGGCCTCACGCTCTTTGGCCCAAAGCTGAAACATTAATTCAGTTTAAAAAAAAACAATTACAAATTAATTTATTTATTATAAAAAGTTTAGATAATAATTGATTAAAATTACCAATGGTCCTACTACATAGGTAGTCTTTATCCCTCTGAATTTAGATGCAACAAACGTTTGCGCATGTAGGTACTGATACCCTTATTATAAAATTACTAAAATCGTTCCTCTTAAAAAAATGTTATTATGAATTAAATGATTATATGAATGAGAAAATGTGCGAATATAATAATAATACTGAATTAACACCAGAAATTGACTGAATTGAAAAATTGACGTGAATAAAACCTCGGTCTGCCTACTTTCCTGTTGCAATACCCCTGAACAGGGTTCATGTGTGATACCTACCTACAATGTAACAACTATAATACCATGTGAAAGCAATAAATGTATTGAGTACTGTTGCGTAGAAAAAATTGCTTAGGTATCTCCAATTCGACCCAAGAATGGGTTCTGCCCATATACTTCAGATCAGAGGGACAAAGACCCGTTGTGACTACTATTACCTTGTCTTGCTTATCATTGATCTGCCTCGCTTCTCCGTCATACATAGCATCTATGTTTCTCTGTCTCATTCGCTCCCTATCTCTGTGCTCCTCTAACTCTTCCAATGCCGCATCTAGGACACGCTTGTATGTGTCTTGTTTACTTTGTTCTTTTTCGTATTCCTGCAAAAAATATGTTAGCGGTAAAAAATGAAGACATAAATTATAGACATGAAAAAAAACCCTGTATAAAAAAAAGTAGGTATCTTTTGCAAACAAATAATCTTACCTTTAAAACGCTTCTTCGTATTTTATCCAACATTTTCAAATCAAGTTCAATCTCCTTAAGGACAGACAACACCTTACGTTTCAACTTATACTTATGCAAGCCCATATTTATGATATTGGCGTCTCGTTCCGACACCAGTCTCGCGTGTTCTCTTTCTCTCTCGCAGGATATTAGTTTCAGTTCTTCTAGTACAGCTTTCTCCCTGTCTTCTTGTTTGCGAAGTTTTTTGACGACTGTTTCCTTTTCGCTTAGCTCGACGATTTGACCTTCTAGGCTTTCGCGGAGTTCCTGAAAAAAATCAGAACGTACAGTACGCACAACGGATCTTTATCCCTCTGAAGTTAGGTGCAACGATTGCACGTGTATTGTTGTGCGGAAAATTTCGATTAAGAATTCGACCCGAGAATGGGTTCTGCACAGATACCTCAGAGGGACAAAGACAGCTTCCGACTAAAGTTCTAACCCTGTATAGCTTCTAGTTGAAAGTCTACGCGAGTCTGGTATGTTATGTTCTATCAAGTTTTCAAAACAAGTTTTTTTTTTGTTAACCAATACTGTCCCACTGCTGGGCAAAGGTCTCCCCCCTCGTCTTCCACTTCCCGCGATCTTTGGCTAGTTCCGCCCATTTCCGCTCGAAGGAGTCCAGGTCGTCATGCCAGCGCTTCCTCGGGCGGGCGCGACGTCTTCTACCTCCTGGGGGTATCTAGCCTGTGACTCCTTGAGCCCACCTTTCCGAATCCATGCGAACCATGCGAATCAAAACAAGTTATCCAACCAAAATATGTGCACCAACATTAGTCTCATTATTGGTACAGTCGGCTACACATCAACCTATCAACCACGGTTCGAACTTTGAACTATTATAAATTTGAATGTTGCGAATCACGCGAGAGGGACGATATGTTTTTATGTGAGACTCGCTGCTTGCGCGCCACGCGCCTACACCTATTGCGATCCCTGATTCGCAACATTCAAATTATAATAGTTCAAAGTTCAAACAGTGGATAGCTTGATGTGTCGCCGACTGTACAAGATTTGTCAGAAAACTTTTTTCTCCTTTGCATTGTTATATATATGATCGTGAAGCACATTCAGTGAGTTTAAATCTTCAAAAATGTTGAAATGTGCGAGCGAGAAGGTTGTTTGACCTTACTCAGATGGGTCACATCACAACTTGTTCTATTACTCATTCTCATAAAAATGTTTTGTCTTTTTACCTTCATTTGCAACTCTTTGTCTCGTAACCTCTCCTCTTCGATAGCTATCTGCCTGCGCAATGCTTCATCTCTCTCTTGTAACATCTTACGTGTATCTTCTTCCTCTTTCTTCTTTTGCACCTCCTTTTCTACTATTTGTTCCATCCTGAAAGCATACATACGATAATATGATAGGAGACAAAATATAATGAGTTAGTATTCTAGTAGTAGTGATAGACTTGAAACATGTCACTCAAGAAATAACTAGATAGACTGAAGAATGTGGGTGTGTCAAATATTTTGGACACGCCTCTGATCCACCATTTTTTTTTCTTTTTCATTTCAAGGATGTTGCATGCCATGAGGTGTGAAACGGATCCTACCATGGAGTTATAGTCGTCGACCTATTGCTTTTTATTTTCAGATGGTAAGTTAATATGAATTAGCGGCCAACTCTGGTGACAGCTTTTTTTAGGCTGCCTTTGAAGTCGTGGTGGCTAAACGAGGAGCCGGGACCGGCAATTTAACGTGCCCTTCGAAACACGGGTGCGCTCAGATGTAAATGCCACTAGCGGTCACCCAACCAAATAGTGACCGCGCAGAACATTGCGAAGATTCTCTAAGCAAGCTACGCTACGAGACTAGCTTTGCTGGTGGCAGAGTTTTTTTTTTTTTTTTTTTTTTTTTTTCATTTATTTAGTGCTCATTATTTCTAAAGAATGTACCCTAATATGATTACTCAGAGTTTTTGAAGGTTTTTGTCTTGATTTTAGTTTGGTAGACAATTCAGAGTACACACCAAGCTGATTTAAGTTTCCCACTAGCAATATACGAGTCCATTGCCCTCAGTTCTGGTTGCCGCAGCCTCCAGGCGTGATGAAGCCTCAGCTCAGCCTCGTGTCTTCTCAGCTGCTCTTCCTTTTCCATGATACCCTGGTTTATGTCCTTGAGAGTTGATGTTGGTACCTTGTTCAGGTATGAACTGAAACCAAACAGTCTTGATATCATCCAACCGACTTGAACATGTTTAACTATTTGTATGCCGGAAAGTATTTCTCTATGACGCAATGTTTTTTTTTTCATTTAAATCAAGACTTCTAGTGGGTCTAGTGTCTAACATGTCTGAGACAGTGTTGTGTTTTTAATTATATTTTTTACTTTTATTTTAGACTCACCCATTTTTAAACAGCTTAGGCTGGGCAGCCAAAGCCTTTATCTCCTGCTGATATTGCATATTCTCCTGAAACAGCATCATTTCCAACTTCTTGCGCCTCTCCTCTAATTGTCTGAAGGGTAAAATGATTCAAGCTTGAGTCATAGAACTTTGAACATGAGATTCTAAGGTTGCCTAATCTCTATAGCAGTTACATGATGTCATACCTTTTATTACTATGATTTAGAAACATTAAAATATAGCAATATCTTACTATCTTACTAATCTTACTAATTCTTACTAATATAATAAATGCGAAAGTTTAGATGTTTGGATGTTTGTGTTTCAATCACGTCTAAACTACTGAACCAACTTGGATGAAAGTTGGCATATATATAGTTCGTAACCTGGATTGACACATAGGCTACTTTTTATCTCGAATAATTAATAGGATCTACAGGATAAAATGAACGAAAAGGATTAGCAACGCCAATTGGCAAGAGGATTTCATTGTCACGTCATGTCACGTCAGTTTGACAGGGCGTAGTACTACCTCTTTGGTCTAACAACTAGCATTTGACATTCCAGTAGGCACGAGTTCGGTGTAATGAGGTGTAATGTCAAGTTTCTCAAAGTATCCGCTCGGTACACGCACAGATAATATAATGTACACGGAAACTGAAGACGCGTACGAAGTCGCGGGTAACTACTAGTATAGTAATATACTCTGATAAGTATGAGATGTATGGGAACTTACGCAGCCTTGATTTTCTTTTCACCAAGCAACTCAGCCTCTTTATTAGCTTTCTCGTAATAACCCTCGGTGGTCCACTGCTCATGATGCCTGGACTTGTTGGTATTAGCTTCCCAGTAGCTGGCTACCTTTCTCAGTTCCTCTGCTCGGCGGAGCTCATTGTCTCTGCGTTGGGCGGCTAAGGCTTGGAGTTGCCATTGTGGACGGGGACGAGACATGATCTGGAGACAATACATAGATTAAGTTTTATTACATACTTACCTTTTTAGTTGGGTTACCTATACACACAGAAAAAAAGACAGGCATTTATATCTAATCCAGATGATTCATACAGCATTAGAGGCCACATTTGACCCATGCGCCATGCATGTACGATATACCTACTTATAGAAAAAATACTAGAAGAAATAGGAATATTACAGTTTTTTTCCAGTATATAACTTTTACCTTTAGGAGTTTATTTATCAGCCAGCACTTTACTTGCCAGAGAATTATAGGTCAATCTTACAGTTCATCTGCATGAACTTGACTGCACCAAAAAAGGACCTATTGCAACCACTGCACCTGTTACAAGATCACCTTCAAGTTAGTAATCAAGTGGGTAGAAACGAGGAAAAGAATGACTCACTGTGAGATCGATACGAACCTCGACAGCTAAACTCCTTGGGTGACTGCCTACAACACAGACCTTCTTTCAACTGCAACTGACTCAATTACCTACATGATTGCTGTGCCATGTGTGGGCGGAACGGGAGCATGTGAGGTCAGACACTTGATTCAATTAAATTACTTCCTCTGTACTGTAAAATTATCATTGATCAAGATCACGCAATTTTACGAAACGAAACGGTCGCAAACAGCCAGCACCTAGTTTCATTTAAAAAACACAAACAAGGAAATGTCAAACTGACAGACAGTTCCTGTTGCTAGGCAACAGTGAGACAAATAAAAAAGCACAGATACAAATATTTTTATTTTTGGTGTGCTTGTCTATGGTTATTGGTTTTAGTTATTGTGAACAGTGACATCTCTTAAGCTTTGTGTGCAACAGTGATAAAACTAGTAGAGCGACATCTTGATTTCTTTTAGAGTACTTTTGTTATGATTTGGTCATGATGATACGCTCTGATCTGTAGTGCTTGTGTACATTCCTAGATGGCAGCAACTTGCGAATAACTTATCTGTTTAGTAATGAAGAGCCATAATAGAGCTTAGGTAGAGTACCTACCGCTACTACCTAGGTAGTTTGGTTCCTAATGTAGGTTACCTATTTATTCTATGTATTAGAGTTGGATAAACAAATCAACTATATACTGATGTACAGAAAATGGCTAAAGCAAGGACGTAACAGTCCAAGAACAAAATTAAATGAGAGCTATACCAAAGTGAGTCAGTCCTTTAGCTACTAGCATTACTACCAGTGGCAGGCGTGGTGGGCTAGACTCAGGATTTCCAGTTTGGGATAGCTATTTAGGGTTTTCCCTAACAAACCCTGGTCCACCCTTACCCTGGGTAGACTCGGAGCCTTTGTGGGAGCTTGAGCCCTCTAGAGAACCCCCCCCCCCCCCTTCCCCGCCCCTGGATCCGCTAGTGATTGCTAGTATTGCTACCCGTTTTTATTTCTACGTTGGTATCTAGCACGTGCAACCTCAGTCACTGAATAAAACCTCATTCGAAAAAAGTGAACTATCTGGTGGTGAACTTTTATGAACCTATAGGTTTGTTTTTATTTTGTAGCTACACCTACACGTAATAAGGTATTTAATCTGCAGAACCTTATTATTTGTGTTAGACTTTTGTAAACGAACACTTCGTTACTGAGGTTTACTTACGCTCTAGCTTCCTTCAGGGAAAAGCTAAAAAGCTTTTATTTCATTGAAGTGAAGCATCGGGCTGAGCGGCCTTCAAGGTGACGTAGCGGGTCGCATTCCGGTGGGAGGGAGGCAGTAGTTCTCTTTCCTTGTCTAGCTACAATGGCGGTTTTGTGAGTGTTGCCATAGTGCTGAAAATCTACTGAAGTGGGAAAATTAACACGTTTGCACACGACATGTTATATGTATAGTGATAAATAAAGCTTGAAAATGTATTGGCACAAGTCGTACAGTTTATATTCATACAAATAAAAATATTAAACGAACATTTCTATTTTATAAGGATTTATACATTGGACCTAGTTAATTAATCGAAAGGGATTAAGCTAATATAAGAAATTAGGTAGGTTTTAAACAGATAAGTACCTAGGTAGATAGGTATCTATATTTTTTTTGAGAATAAGATATGTAAAGAGCCCACGGCCTGCCTGGTGTTGAGTGATAATCTCTGCCTATAACAATAATGCATTGAGCACGTACAGATAGGTAGGTAGTAGCTACTTCAAGCCAGTTATTCATTACAATGATCAAAGAAACAACCTACCTAATCTAGGTACCTACTTATATTGGCCACTGGCACCATGCTACAACTTTATTATTCCCCAAAGCTCGATCGGCATGCAGCAGCTTCCAAAGCCTACTTCAGGCTTCTACGGCAAGCCGTAAAACCAACATGGCAGCATCGGAAACCGGCAGTCAGTCGTGACGAAGCTGCGTCTGCGCACGCCATTTCACAACTAAACATTCCTAACTTAAAAATATGCCGATTTCAAGACAGAAAACCAAACATTAGTAATAGTGATGTGAATACTAGTGTCTGTGGATGACTAACTAGTGTAAATTGTGGAATTAATTGTGTTTATGTATAGTGGTTTATGTTTTTTGTTTGTCTGCCCGTGTGTTAGTACCTAATAACCGTGCTTCGGACCAAGAAATGGGTTTATAATTGGTCTAAATCAATGGCTGCAATGGTAAGTTACACATATCTGTGGTTTTAAGGATGAAAATCTCTTCTTGCTTGGTGTGTGCGTGAGATACACTATATAGATACCTTCGTACTAATGTGTAGTAGTTGTAGTTGGTTGAAAGAAATGCTTTCGAATATCAAGGCTTACAATCTCGTCTCTCTTTACGCTCGTCTTGTAACCTTTAGAAAGTGCTATGTCTCAAAGTGTTAAATATTATAGACCACTAAAATGTTGGTGTAGTCAACTCATACCGGTATTTATCACAAGTGATATCGATATAAAACTTTAGTACAGCCAACAGTAAATGATGATAGCCTTGTTAAAGTGTCAAAACTCTTTTATGACTGAAAACTGAAAGTTTTCTTTATATTTTTTCATCAATTTATGACCATCCTATCCTATCCTATCCTATCCTACTAATATTATAAATGCGAAAGTTTAGATGTTTGGATGTTTAGATGTTTGGATGTTTGGATGTTTGGATGTTTGTGTTTCAATCACGTCAAAACCACTGAACCAACTTGGATGAAACTTGGCATATATATAGTTCGTAACCTGGATTGACATATAGGCTACTTTTTATCCCGAATAATTAACAGGATCTACAGGATAAAATGAACGAAAAGGATTAGCAGCGCCAATTGGCAAGAGGATTTCATTGTCATGTCATGTCACGTCAGTTTGACCGGGCGTAGTACTTACCTCTTTGGTCTAACAACTAGCGTTTGATATTCCAGTAGGTACGAGTTCGGTGTAATGAGGTGTAACGTCAAGTTTCTCAAAGAAGTATCCGCTCGGTACACGCACAGATAATATAATGTACACGGAAACTGTAGACGCGTACGAAGTCGCGGGTAACTGCTAGTGATAAATATTTTTGAAACTCTAAAAAGTAATCAATTTACGATGCTAACTGTACCATAACATAAAACAACTTTAAATTACCAAAAAAATCATTATTATAGAGAACCTAAAATACGCCAGATCTGAGTTTTTAATCAATCAACCAATTTCTTGGTATAATAATCTAAACTTTCTTACAAAAGACTTCAACGCGCTCTGCTTGTTTTTGTACTTTTGATAAGTTCTCTAAATACATTTTACTCTTTGTAAATACATTGAGACATTCTGTATAATTAGTATAGTAAGTAAGTAGTGTGAACAAATGGGATAAAAAAAATTAAAAGCTATTTCACTTAAGTACCTACTAAGTTTTAAAGAAATTGTAAAGTAATAGAATCCTAACATTAATTAATTCACCATAATTATTTTTTTGAAAAAGTTAACGATGAGTGAGATCTAAATAATTTTACACTTGTATGAATAATTTGAGACATCTACTCAACACAACCAAATTAAAACCCTGAAATCCTAAAAAAGGCCTGCGATTTTTGTAAACATTTACTAATTTTGGTATCGGCAATTACCACCCATCCGAACTAAAGCAATTATAATCAGTTTAGGCAGTCCTTAACTAACTCGTCAGGTAGGGGCCTAAGCCTTTGACGGTATATGCCCACACGCTATCGCTTTTTACCCGACTGCGCGACGCGACGCAAAGTGAGGGTCATGTGTTTATCTGACTATGTATGTGTTTGTTCCCTTGTGGCGCTCTAGAGTCGAAATACGAGGGTCTTCTTCTTCTCTTTTATATGGCCTCTGTCCGTCATTTCGACAGACAATTTTGCCAATGTCTAATGGATTTTTTGAGATAAGTTTAGTCAAGTCGAGTCATACGTCAAGTCATTTGTTTTGAAGACAAAATGGTGGATTTTCTTTTCAAAACTTGAATACGAGGGTCAATTTTGATGATTCTTACGTCAATTGATTTGTCTTAATCTTGCGGGTGTCACTAAAAGGCATGACAGTAGTTAATATTCAATATAGCAACAACCAGCCGCCAGTCGAGGGTTTTTTTTTTGTAAAATTAACTTGTCATGTAGAGTTTTGCTCGCTCATGCAACGCTCCTTGTATCTGAATCAAAATGACAATCGATAAAAAAAACTGACTGACAGAATGACAGATACAAAATTCGAATCGACACATTATAGCGCGGGTCGACCCTAATTATCAAAATAATTACGATGAAAAAGATCAAACTAAATTCGTGATTTGTAGAAGGTCATTCAAATTATTTAAATTGTTCAACGGAAAAAAGTTATACGTTCTGGTTTTTATACACTAGTAAGTAAACACAACGTTAATAGGGTTACTTTTTCGCATCTTTGATTGGCCGAAAATTATATCTTAATACCTACTCAAATAGTTTATAGGTAAAACTATATGTATGAAGAAATCTGAGTCATCATTTTGATATTCTGATCATATTAGGATACAAGCGCACTAAGCAGCGAGGCACGTGTGGCCAGAAGTCGTATTATGAAATTATTATTGAAGAAGGATTTTATTGTAACATTAGCAGTTGCCCGCGACTTCGTACGCGAGTACCGTTTTCGTGTACATTATATTATCTGTGCGTGTACCGAGCGGATACTTCTTTGAGAAACTTGACATTACACCGAACCCGTACTCGAATGTCAAACGTTAGTCGTTAGACCAAAGAGGTAGTACTACGCCCTGTCAAACTGACGTGACATGACATGACATCATCCTCTTGCTAAATTGGCGCTGCTAATCCCGTTCGTTCATTTTATCCTGTAGGTAGATCCTGTTAATTATTCGGGATAAAAAGTAGCCTATATGTCAATCCAGGTAACGAACTATATATATGCCAAGTTTCATCCAAGTTGGTTCAGTAGTTTCGACGTGATTGAAACACAAACATCCAAACATCTAAACTTTCGCATGTATAATATTAGTAGGATTATGGCTGTACGGGGCTGCTGCTACCCCTAGTACATGACAATGATAGTATGATAGTGGAAGGGGACCGGGTAGAGAGAAAACGACCGCACGACACGGCTGTGAATTTGCAACTGAATTTATTTCATAAGATTAAAACTAAAAGTGCTTGCTCTGCTATAAAACTGATTGTACGAGTGGGCTCGTACAATGGCTTTTGCTCAAGATGACAGCTAAGAAACAGCTAAGCTATATTTGCACGCACTACCACAGAATAAAATAATATCACAACAGTGAATTTTAGCGGGTACCAAACTCCTTTAGATTAATTTGACCTTTTAAAGTTGACATCTTACTTAGTACGCAGATCTGGCTGATAAGAATGAAATTGTTTCTATAAAACGGTTCGATTTTCAAACAAGTGCCATAGTATAGGACCCACAAACTACAGATGCTACGCATATAGGACCTATTTAAGTAGGTATAAGACACATACACGTCACAGGATCCCTGTATAAATGACCGTTAGCGAAGAGCTTCTCTACCTACCTACAAGATAATCAGTTATGTAGGTAAGTATCTTTTTTGAAGAATGTTGTCCAATAAAGCAACCACTAGTTTTACATCCTCAGTTTAATAAAAGACAGTTCAGTTCAAGCGGAAATGATGAAAATACTTCGAAAAAATATTATGACAGTAAAAGAAACATTGATCAGTTTCTTACAACAGTTCATTTATATGTTAACAGTATTCCAAGAAGAACAATATTAAGTACTGTGGTCCAGTAGCCGTATTTGCCAGCATATCAAACTCAGCCCTCGGGCGGTCAGATGCGCACGCGACGCGACCATCTTGTGGAAATGTTTATACGTAGCTGGAATTACAAGATAACTGTACTAGGGTACTTTTAGAGCTGAGGTGTTGAATGCAATGGGCGACCAGAGTCGCGCCAGTTGCGGCGGCCAGTGGCTCAATTCTACAACGGTTTACGTTCTATTGACATCTGCAGCAGCTGCACAGTTACGATTCAGCTGCTAGATCGTCATTCACAAGTATAATAGCTTAAAACAAAAGAAAAACTACGATTTAAATGCGTTTCAGTTGTGTGTTTGTTAAATCTATTGGGATTTAATTTTCGGTATGAAACGTTCAATAAATTGTAAGTACTTATGCTGTCGTGATTTATAATTTTGTGACAGGCTGATAAGGGCTTTGGTTGGTCACTGCAGCCAAGGTCGCAAGTGCGCTTGCAGCCTTAAAAATTTCGTTATACTTTACACGATAATTGTCATGTACTTTAATAGGAATGTAGAATATTAGAAAATGCATTTTTTACTCTCGACTTTCTCAAATACACTACAAATTAAAACAGAGCTCCAAGTACCAATTACACTTCATTTTTGTACATTTCTCTTAAATTTAGATGCATCTGGACACCGTTGGGCGTTCCAATTTTTTGTATAACCGAAGTAAATTATTGTGTAGAGATGCCTTAAAGCTATGCCTCTTAAACGGTAGCCAGGTGGATAAAGAATTTGAATCCTAACCTCCATTGTAACATCATTATTCACCATTATACGCACGATTTGCGTGACCTAAGTAATCATTTGTATAATTTTAGACTCTTTAATCTTGCTGGATGATTTTGAATTCTGGGACTAGGGTGGTAAGATCCAGTTTGTAACAGGTGTGCTGGCTGTAGATTTACTTGTAATTTCGTCTTGTTTAGCGGTTGTGGTTGCCTGCGTAATTATAATCAAAGGTGGTAGTGATGCGGAGAAAAAGATTTAAATCTCTCTATAACTTGGTTCATTCTTACCCTCTCATCTCTGAAATTTGCAAAGCGAGAATTAAGTATACTGTTATCGGAAAATATCTGAATTTTATAGGTCAAATAAAACGAATTCACTAGTTTTTTAAAAAGTAAAAAAAAAACCAAGAACAGTTTTGCTTCTATTGAGATTTTAAATCGATTTCGTTTCAAGATGTTTTTGAAATAAAATCGCGAATTTCTTGGAATTCGAGAGGAAAATCAAAGGCACGTCCAGTGGTCCAACCATTATATTTAGCTTAGCTAAACTAGAAGTAAGTAAAGGCGCAAGGACTAGCCAATTTGCTGAGTTCGGAAGATTATTGCAATTGATCTAAATCCAATTTTTGTGACAAAATGTTTTCCTTAAGTTTGTCGACCCCCAGCGGAAGACTTCAGTGTTTGAACCAACCACATCCTCAAATCAAGTTTTAGTACTCTAAACCTTAATTTCTAAAGTATAAAGTCGAGTTTTAAAGTGCTTTCTTATAGACAGAGTTTCTACAGTACATTATTAAAGTCAAAGCAAGCCATAATTTTTGAAGATAATTTGCGTTGTCATGTCCTGGAATTGAAGATCTCAACAAGTAATTAAGATTGCGATATTTGGCGATTTGCATTCATTTAATTCCTTTTTAGATTAAAATTCGGTTAGGTACTGATTTTGTAAACTTTGATCCATGTGGACATATATTTAGGTACCCTGATTTGTAGAATAGTCTACTGAATTTCATAACTTTTGTCCAATTATTCATATTTTTATTTATCTTATAATAGAAAACTATCAAAATAGGTTGATATATGCGAAACTGACTAAGTTGTAGAACTTTGCGATCAGAACCTTCTCTCATCTTGTAACCATTAACTGCTGGTGGATTGAATACTGATTTAGTTCAATACTCCAGTTTGGACAGAAAACGATGCTCTGACAATAGTACCTACCAATTTATCATGGTTTTATAGATTTTAATTACCACGCAAAACGATGTAGCACTAGGTTTGCACTCACGAGCGCGAAAGATGGAAATGTGACTAATACCAATCCAATACCAATCCAATACCAATCCAATACCAATCCAATACCAATCCAATACCAATCCAATACCAATCCAATACCAATCCAATACCAATCCAATACCAATCCAATACCAATCCAATACCAATCCAATACCAATCCAATACCAATCCAATACCAATTCAATACCAATCCAATACCAATCCAATACCAATCCCATACCAATCGGTTGAAATCGGCACGGGGGTGAAGCAGTATCAGGTTCAATATTAGGTTAATTCCATTACACAAAAAGCAAGAAGGTCTCATATCCATAAGCTGCAATACCTATTTCCTGCGATACCCGGCTTGTTTGAAACCTAACCAACAAAATGTAATATTTATGCTTAGGTATGTATCTAATGTAGTTTTTATCGTCCACAGATTATATAACAGTGATGTCGCAAAGGGACTTCTCGGAGGTAAGTGGATATTAATTTTAAGGCTTTAGCCACAGTGAGTAAGCGGAGGCGAGCGTAGGCGGGGAAGAGTCTGAACAATTTTGGCTACTATGGCTATAGTAGTAATAGGATGTAAAAACTTTGTAAAAACTTTTTACAAAAGTTCTTACTTACATCCTCATGGTATTAGAAGCTAATTTACCCATCAAAATAACTATAGTTTCACCCCAAAAAATTGGGGACCACGACTTGATATTTTCATTTGCTTGATAACTTCTACGCTCCCAACGGAAGACGAGCGTTTTGTTGTACAAGTAATTAAATTAAAAATTTAAAAAACCCCCAAATCTTGGACCGATTTTCACCAAACATAGCTAAGAACACTCCCGACTAATTCACCTTTCAAACAAAAAAAAATATCAAAATCGGTTCATCCGTTCGGGAGCTACATTGGCTCAGACAGACACGTCAAACTTATAACACCCCGTCGTTTTTGCGTCGGGGGTTAAAAACACAGCAAATGCTTTTATGTTTTGTGTCGTTTTTTTATGTTTCCCATGTTTTGTGTGTTTCAAATATATGTACAGAATTTTTTCTTTCATTTCTAAATGACAAATAGCAATTTTACGCCCCATTTTTTGTTGCTTTTTTTTATTACAAACTTGCAAAATATAACTTACACTGGTATAAATGTCATCAAATTAACTTTATAGCACCTTTGGGTGGTTATTAGCTAGGTACTTAATTGCTTATGGAACCTATTAAAATTGAAAATTAATGGATTAAACCTATGAGACTTGGTTTAATTGGTGTTAAATGTCCAATATGCACTTGTTTAGAGCTTATACATCTTTTTAAGCTTCCGAACTTGGTATTCCACCACTATTATAAATGTTAAAGTTTAGATGTTTGTGTTTCAATCACGCTGTAACTAAGTTATTCTTACTGGTCCGATTCGAATGAAACTTGGAATATTTTTTTTAGGTTAAGTATATTTCTACAAAACGATGGGGTGTTATAAGTTTGACGTGTCTGTGTGTGTGTCTCTGTCTGAGGCAACGTAGCTCCTGAACGGATGAACCGATTTTGATTTTGTTGTTTTTGTTTGAAAGGTGGATTTAGTCGGGAGTGTTCTTAGCTATGTTTGATGAAAATCGGTCCAAGATTCGTGGGTTTTTTTAATTTGTAATTTAATTACTTGTCGTTTAGTTGGTTTTGATTCGAGGACCTAAAAAGCTTTTCGGTCTACGTATTCCATTAAATGTAAAAGCATCGAGGGAAGTACCAATCTGTTGTCGAGTCCCATCGCATTGGATGTGTGAACTTGTATCTGAGCGTGACTTGCTCGTTGCCGGCCGTTGGCCTAAATAGCGAAATACAGCGGTTTCAAGTTCAAGAAAAAGTACAATTTCGGTACCGGTTCAATCTGGCATTAGCTCTGGGGCCTAATACAGATTTTACTCTAACAGGGATGACGTCATATCTCGGCGCCAAAAACTCTTTTCACCCACTAGTTAAATGAGTTATCGATGTCATTTTGACGTCATCCCTATTAGAGTAAAATTTCTGCCGAACTGAGAATTAGGCCCCAGAAAAGTTGCCTTTATCTCCTGTTATTAAGGCTGGGGATCTGCCAAATTGCCAAAACTAGCGAAGTTCAAAGTGTGTTTAAAAGAAAAGTAAGATAGTAACTTCATTTATTTTGGTTGCAAATCAATATTCAGGATATGTGTAACAATTACATATTTAATTTAGCTTCATTTAGCTGGTTTATAATAGATAAATCTGGGATCAAACACAGCTCTCTCGCGCCCAAACCGTTTCGAGTCAAGTTTGTGCACTCGGATTAAGGAAATGAAAACAAAATCGCAAAAAGTACTCAGCACGTCTTGATGTACATATCCTTGTCTCCAAAACGCGCTGAATACATTTTGCGATTTTGTTTTCATTTCCTTAATCCAGGTGCCAGAAGATCTTCGAAATTTTGGATTTTAAATGGTCTATTCCACAATATTCCCTTGTTTTATCTACAAAACAACTAAACTTACGTATAGGCCAAATATTTAAGTATATAAAAAGTGTAAAATCTTTACTTAAATAGTCTTATTTTTTTTAATATTTAATAATTGCTGAGACTAGTTTTTAACCAAATATCGCAAGAAAATTCTTCAGTGGCCTCTAGGCGGCCGAAACGTTCGGACGTCAGGCCCACGCCAAATTTCTCAGGATTTTTAAATGAAGAACACGCAAACGTCTACTCGACAAAAGTCTACAAATCACGGTTCTATTGTATCATTTGAGTACACTACGTAGCAACATGGCAGTTTTTCTCGCGGCTGCGCGTATCGCGTAAGCAGACCGCGTAATAAGCTCATTTGACATTTACGAACAGTCACAATAAAATTTTATCGAGTAGAACTCCTGGTTTGCCAATTAATACGCATTGAAAGTGGCTTTACTTTTTTCTCTTGTATACATGACAATATCCAACAATAACCATACCAATGTAAACTTAGTTTTTATTTCTTTTAAGTCAACTCCGCCAATCAGTCAGTAGCTGTTATTTGTTTACACGGGAAATAGATTTTTCTATCCTAATGCCAATTAAATTAGGATAAGTAAGTACCTAATTATTATCTTGCTACTGCTCATACTTGTATTGCATTTAATTCAACCTAATTTATTGCTTTTGTAAAAACCTTTTTGTGAACAACCTTATTTATTCTAAAGAAGGATCTAACATGGACCGGAGAGGAACATTTGATGAAAGTAGAATACATAGAGAGAGACATTGCCTTCTGGCAAGACAAAATCTACCATTTTATCTTGCCAGAACGCAAAGAACCACATCCTATCCTATCCTACTAATATTATAAATGCGAAAGTTTAGATGTTTAGGTGTTTCAATCACGTCTAAACTACTGAACCAACTTGGATGAAATTTGGCATATATGCCAAGTTTCCTAAAACTCAAACCAATCCAGTAGGCACATAGGCTACTTTTTATCCCGAATAATTATCAGGATCTACAGGATAAAATGAACGAACAAGATTAGCAGCGCCAATTGGCAAGAGGATTTCATTGTCATGTCATGTCACGTCAGTTTGACCGGGCGTAATACTACCTCTTTGGTCTAACGACTAGCGTTTGACATTCAAGTACGGGTTCGGTGTAATGTCAAGTTTCACAAAGTATCCGCGCGGTACACGCACATTTAATAATAATACACAGATAATACAATGTACATGGAAACTGTACTCGCGTACGGAGTCGCGGGTAACTGCTAGTTAACAATATTTATGCAAAAAACTAAAATAAATACTGCTGGTTTTTATTGCACGTATATTTTGGAATACTTATTTCTTCTGAAATTACCTACTTACATCCAATTCTGTATCAATGATCTGTATCTGTCTCTCACAATTTGTGTTAAACTCTCCACAATATGTTAATGTTAAAGATGAGTTTGGAGCAGTACCCTCCCTATCCTTTTTCATATTATTTAGAGAGTTATTTTTCAGTAGTACCTAAGGTTTTAGTTTTTAAGCTTATCTACTATTTATCGATTTGAGAGTTTCCGTAGAATTTACTATGACCTAAATATTAACAAACATACCCACTTAATGTACTTATGTCTACGCCCAGTTACTTTGGATTCACAAGACGGGATATAATTTGAAGATACAATTTGATAAATAAATTTAAATTTGATACAATTTGGAGATAAATGGAGTGTCAGAAAACGAGACCGAAAATCTACTGAACACAATTAAACAACTAGACACAGCCATATAACTCCCTATTGATAATGCGGACATACTTTCATGCTCCAGAGTCAGAAAGATAGATGAGTCTAACAACCGCCCGCGTTCAATTGTTATCAAGCTGCTTTATATCAGATTCAGAGATGAGGTACTCGCCACTGTAGTCAAATTCAATAAATCTCACCCGAATGACAAGCTTAGCTTGCAGCATTTGGGCCTTGGAGGTACCACATTCCCAATCTTCGTTTCTGGGCACCTCTCACCTTTCTACAAAAGGCTTTATGCCCAAACACGAAAAGTGGCACGAGAAAATGGGTACAAATATGTGTGGACTAGGAATGGTCGCATATTCATCCGCAGGGATGACCAATCTCCTGCAAAGCAAGTCAAAAACTATGAGGCACTGGCTGATATGAACTCCATACTGATATGAAACCAGGCTCTGCGAAGTAAAAATGAAGAAGTATAGATCTCACTAAAACTCAATAATACTCTACCAAGAATATTTAGATATGTGCAGTATACAAACAGACCCCAGTGACTATACAGACTTTGTTTCTCGTCATGGATAATATCAGTAGATAAAGTGAAACAGTCAAGTGATATAAGTAGAGACTATAATTTGTTGCAGATTTTAATTTTGACCGGTCTACCTCTAGTGAAGGATACAAAAATTCAAACCCTAATAATAGTAAATATGTAGTTTATAAAATACTGTTCAAAGAACTGTAGATTTAGTGGTAAGCAATTTTAGTGGTGTAACGGAGTGTGAAAATAAACTACCCCTCAGTAAGTTAGATCCTCATCACCCTGCATTAGATATTATAATTAATGTATGATATAAATGTAATGATACAAAAAATGTTAAAAGGGTAAAAATTTGCCACACATAATTTCAAAAAAGTTGATTATTCAAAAGTAACAAAAAACCAATAAATACTTTCATTCCTGTATGATTTAAAACCAATCTTGGCAGATTTTATCCTATTAACTGACTATTTGGCACAAACAATAGCGTTCCTTTAATTTTGTTATCAGTGAGCACTTATTACTCGTATATTTGAATCCAATCACACACTTAGTTATAAGTTGTTGCTTTTTTTCCCCTTAAAAAATAAGTACTAAATTTTTTAAGACATATTTTACCTACATCAAATCTGTTTATGCCTGTAATGGTATATCACACTGTAGAATGTTATAAGTAATATTTTTCTCCTAAATAACAATTGTGAATATGCCATTGGTGTAACTAACTAAATAAATAAATATAAAGATCGCAGTAAAGCATTTTTCAGTTTAGTTTAGTATTCGATAAAATTTACGAATTGCTTTCCGCGCATGTCATGAGAACTACATTCTTCTGTTTTGCATTGATAGACTATCCCCTTAACAAACTCGATGTGAGCTTGGAACATACCGTGTTTTGTCTTTTTAAATTTGTTGCAAAAGACAAAACACGGGGCTTCCAAGCTTCATCATGATCATCATCAACCGCAGCCCGACTTCACCCACGTCCTCTCTTTCTTTGTGCTACTCTACACGGTCCTATACTAGTCTCATCCAAGTGCGATCCGCGACGCTTGCAATGTCATCAACCTATCTCGTCGCTGGACGACCAACATTTCCCTTTCCTGCCCTTGGTCTCCATTATGTAACCGCCCTAACCCACCTGTCATCACTAATTCCAAGCTTACATCAAGTTTATTAATAATATGGACCGTGTTTTGCCTTTTGCGTTGACACACAGTTTGAAATATTATCGACCTCTTTCTCTTCCACCTTCGACCACACCAATGACGAGTCGAGTTACACATAAGGTCCGATACAAATTAATGTAATTCAAAATGAATTCAAAGTCTGTTATGTTCTGATGTGACGGATAGTGTAGGCGTGCCCTTAGTGTATTAATAACTACACATTAACATAAGGCCGACTTATAATCGGTTTATAACTTGTTGATGGAGCTCTACGGTTTATAAAACAAGTCTTATTCTTTCTTACTGATATTGGTTTGGTTCTCTTCTAGTTAAAATGGCTGCTAAATCTCTTGTCATTTCTTTTCGTTACCATGCGACTGACAAAGCATTTTTGAAAAGTCCACGTGCAACTAGACGGTTTATTAGGCAGTGACCACTTTCCATTAGGTGGTCTGACGCTTGTCTGCCAGCTATGACTAAAAATATGAATTATTCCGATTAAATTACCCTTTTTACGAATCTAATGACTTTTATGCAGATATGATGCCATATTTTGATTCGTTCTTTTATGAGAGTTATAAACATGGCCTAGGATGTAAATAGGTGTAAGTACCTAATGCGTAAATAAAATGTTGGAATGAGGCTCAAAAAACATATTACAAAACGACGCATGCAATTTTTAACTACTCGAAAATTGTCGTTGATTAGTCGGCGTGTCTAGAAATATCCTTATAAAAATCCTATAAAAACCTATAAAACCTATCCTATCCTACTTCCTACTAATATTATAAATGCGAAAGTTTAGATGTTTGGATGTTTGTGTTTCAATCACGTCAAAACCACTGAACCAACTTGTATGAAACTTGGCATATATATAGTCCGTAACCTGGATTGACATATAGACTACTTTTTATCTCGAATAATTAACAGGATCTACAAGATAAAATGAACGAAAAGGATTAGCAGCGCCAATTGGCAAGAGGATTTCATTGTCATGTCATGTCACGTCAGTTTGACAGGACGTAGTACTACCTCTTTGGTCTAACAACTAGCGTTTGACATTCCAGTAGGTACGAGTTCGGTGTAATGAGGTGTAATGTCAAGTTTCTCAAAGAAGTATCCGCTCGGTACACGCACAGATAATATAATGTACACGGAAACTGTAGACGCGTACGAAGTCGCGGGTAACTGCTAGTAACCTATAAAAATAAAATCAGATATTTTATTACCAATTTGTTAGTAATTTTAAACTTTTATGAACAAAACTCATTGCAAATAGGTTGTGTTTATAAATGGTCAATCCTACAATCGACTTTTTCTTTCGGTACTATCATACAAAACGAAAAAACAAAACGAAAAACGTACCGCAGAAAAAAATTGACATTCTTCAGCCTAGTATTGAAAGAAAACGAATAATTTAACAAAAAGTTACAGTACGCACATTGGATCTTTATCCCTCTGAAGTTAGGTGCAACCAAAGATTGCGCATGTACTGTTGGGCGGTAAAATTCACTTATCTACCTCCGATTTCCCAAAAATGGGTTCGCATCTGCGCTCCGTCACGGTGGGAAGGTAGCGTAAATCATCCCTTACGCGCCTAAAGAAGTTTTCTTCAAAAAACTGTCCCCATGATTTCAGATAGGTATAAATAACAATGACAAAGGTTCTAAGCTTAACTATACAAACTTTCACAGAGCTATTTCTAGTTAACGATAACAGTAAGTAATGACTGGCGTTAGAAAGTCGCGCGACTATGATACGGGACCCGGGACGTGACGTTCGCATAATAACATATTACATGCGTGCTGCGCTACCCAATGCTTTACTCAGGGCAGCCCTAGGGCTCCCAGATGGTATTACACATAAATTACATCGACGAAAAACAGCAAAAAAAATTTTCTCTAAAACAAAAAAAAATCCGCCTCGTCACTCAACATCAGATGGGATATATAAAAATAAATAAATAAATCCAAATAAATTACATTGACGAAACACAGTAAAACAATTTTTCTCTAAAACTATTTTTTTTTCGCATCGTCACTTAACATCAGATGAGATTGTGGTTAAACGATTGCCTTATAAAAGAATGTAAAAAAAAATTACACAAAAAGAAGCATTAGCATTTCTAAATTGGGTTAAAAATTCAATGTATCTAACGTTTAAATAGTGTTTTCTTTTTACTTGAAAAACTCTTTGAAGATTCTGTATGTAATGTATAGATGTTTGGTGTACCTACCTATGGAATGAAAAATATTAATCAGGAAAATAAATACCTGCATTTTGTTAATGCCTTGGTTAGGCAAACACACTTACGGGCCACTTGATGCTAAGCGGTTACCGTTAGAGGCAATTGTCAATACGTTGCCTACCCTTGTAGTTTTTAAACCTTTTTTTAACTGATCATGCTGTAGTGTAGGAAAACCTCTGACGTTATTTCGAAATTGCAAACGCTTAAAAGCTCGCCCGGCAACCCTAGCCAGTGAACAATACAGTGCCTACTCAACCTACAATATGTCGTATTTCACCACCTGAAGAGGTGTCTCCTTACTGCACTAGACTTTATTGTGTTCAAAACACTGTTGTTTGTACATTGTGGGATTGTAAAAGAGAGTAGGCAGTATACTAGTATTACACTTCATAGTGCACTTATATAAAAAAAACCTTAGAAAACCTTAGAAAAGGTTCATACTAAAGGTTCAAAGGTGCCCGTGGTATGTGCCATGGGCACATGCGGAGGGAAAATAAACATAATACGAACAGAAAAAAGTCAAAATTCTTTCAATAAGAAAGATCACAAGGATCATTTAGAATCAACTAGGTGACTCTAAGTGCCAGTTCCACGCGACCAGAGCCTAGGAAAACGGGCAAAAAACAACGGCCTGGTTCCTAGCGTTTTTTTGTACATGTTTTTACAAAGAAAATATACCTACATAAAGATAATTTCGTGGTGACATTTAAACTTTAGAAAGTGTTCAAAACATTTATTTAGGGAGAAGATTCAATAGGAACTATAAAATTGGGTTTTTGTTAATCGAAATTGAATGTTAAATACGCAAATTATTTCTCTAAATGACATGAAATAAATTCAGAATTGAGCATCTATTTGACCTCTTTCCCAGGCAATCAAACGATCAAGCTAATGCATTGCATACTCTGCCAAACTGAGTGGCTACTACGAAAATCTTTATTCGAAGGTTTGTAGTATCGCTTTGAATTACACTGCGCAGTGACGCTATCACTTCGTAAGAGCCCGCGACATCGACCGCACAGTGTAATACAAATGTCACTACCAAATCTTCGTCATTATTCGGAGTAGGAGTACAAAGTCATCTTCAATTTGATTGGCGCTTTCTATCCGCTAATTAATTAACTTAGTTTAATGGCCATAAAATCACTCGATGCTGATACGAATGAACATCAAAATGTAAAAAGTCAGTGAGAGAAGTATTTAGGTTTGAATCATTTTTTTCTACGGAACCAACCAACTTTCTACTTAAAGATTTTATTTCATGTTTCTTATACTGTGTTTTGTGTGTGTGTGTGTTTTGTGTGTGTTACCTATAAATCTGAAATATTTTGTTCTCAAACTTGTAACACAGAATAGACGATAAGTAGTAGATACCGAACCTACTTCGTACCTAGTACCGAACCTACTTCATACCTAGAAGCTATGAAAATACCTAAGCATAGGTACCTTACAGAAAGCATGTTTCGTGGGATTTCTGTGCTGACTCATCATAATATTTACGCGTAATAAAGTTCCAATGGGTTAGTCTCAAAATCCCCTTTGAGTTTTCCCCCTTAAGGGGATTTTGAATGGGTTGGTGGCCAACTCTGGTGTTGGAGTTTTAGACCGCCTTAAGGCCTCTGTCGTGGCTTAACGACTGCTAGAGCTGGGACCGACAATTTAACGTCCCCTCCAAAGCGCTCAGATGTAAAATGCCACTAGCGGTCATCCATCCAAATAGTGACGGCGCAGAACGTCGCTTAACTTAGATAAATCGATGAAGATTGATTAAGCAAGCAACCCTACAAACGCTTTACGTGACTACACTTCTACCTGTAATAAAAAATTTATTGAATAGTAGTGTAAAGTATCTTACAATTTAAAGTTTGAATTTTAATTTGACTGTACCTTATCAAAGTACTTACTTTCAAAGAGTTTTATTGAATACTTTCTTTTTTACAACTCCTAAGCCTACCTATAATTCGCTTTTATCATTCTGAATAGTCGTAAAATTATTTATGTGTGTACGCAATCCAAATAAAAATGAATGTTACCATGTAATTGGATGTAATTCCGGCTAATATCTAAAAGCATTTGAAATTAATAGTTTGTTGTTTAAGACAAGTGAAACGCCCGTGATTTAATTCGTGATATTTTCTGAAATTGAATTCTATTATTTTATTAAACTTATCGAAAGGCGTGTAAACTCTGCGGTAACTAGATATAGATTACCTACACAGGCCTGAATCTTCTCGAATGAATAGAGAAATATGTGCATTCCCATTCGCTCAGCCAGTGGGACATACGAAAGGGACCATAGAGGCCGACCTAGCCAGCTGTTAATTGAAAGGCGGCGCTGTATCAAGCATAATCTGGCTAAACTAAGTTTTGATACAGGAAGATAAAAGTTGTAGTTCCATTTCCTGCCACTTCACAGATAATTTAGTTGATTTTTTTATACACGAAGTATATTTTTATGAACGTCAAACACCTCACGTAAATACGCTTGGCTTCTCAATGAGTTTCTGGCTTTTTTTTATTTTTTCAAACCACAAACAAAAACGAGTCATAAAGCCTAATCGGAGATATTATTGAAAGAAGCCCACAGTACTATCTCCGCTGCGGTCGCGGTACAGTCACCGAGAGAAGTTAGTAGGCAAGTAGCTTCACCTCCAAGAGCGCCGAGTGTATATGAACCCATCAGGGGGTTTCTGGGCAAGGCACGCTAAGGGGATTTCTGGACATAAAGTTCAGAAATCTCCTAACGTTCTCCGTCGTCCGGTAAAAAGTAGCACATTTTGAATTTTAGACGACGTTTTATTAAATTTCTACGCTGACAGTACATGCTGGTGAGTGCGGTCGCCACGAACGCCGACAAAGGAGAACTTGAAGTACTTACATAAAGCCACTTCAAAAATTGAGATGGCTATTCAAAATGTAGGAAGTTGAGCAAAGATTTCTAGTACAATATTTACAGAACTGTGATCTGGATATCTATTCATGTTCGTTGACGTATGAAATGAAAAGAAATACGAAGAAAAGGACCTACCACTGCCCCCGTATGCCAATCTTTTGCTGTCAAGTTATATTTCACTGCCCAGTGTAATTTCTTCAGGTCACGTGGTACAATTGTACCACGTGATCATTCTTTTTAGACACTTGACAGCAAAATATGCGCGAAAACACATCAAATGACGTCATAATGTCACTATTTAGTCACAGAATAACTATGAGTTAGTATGAACTGACCATGATTTAAAACTTTGCAGTTCAACTTTGCAGTTCAACTTTGATTGGCATACCCCTGCTGATCCTCAGTCACGGTAGACATTTTCTTAGGTCTCTTGGTAATTTTACTTACCAAGGTTTTTATGAAAAACTAGCAGTTACTTACCCGCGACTTCGTCCACGAAAAAAAAAACAAAAAAACCATCGTAATCTCGATTTCAATAACATTATACACATTTGTATCAACAAAGATTTACAATATTAGCAACATCGAAAGCAACATTTTTAATTATTTTTTCGTTCATTAAATCTATTTTAGTTAGTTGGCTATAAGCAAGAGCAAGAGCGTAGCTCTTAAATTAGAAGAAGAAGAAGGGTATAAGCAAGCATCCCATAATCCGGCCGAGCTCAGTAAGCTATTCAGGCATGTAGGAAGCTAATTCTGTCGAGGTAATTCCCCGGATAGGATCGTAGCGAGACCGCGCTACATTCTTGCGCGTAACTAATTAGCCCTACCCCAGCCCACCCCTCGGAAGGATACAAGTCCGTAATTAGTGCTGTCGATGTTTTAAAAACAGAATCTGCAGTTATTATAATAGTAATAATGTGGTTTCATGTGTAATTTTAATAAGTACCTACTAAGCATTGCTATACATCGCGGCAATGCAGCCAGGGCACGCTTCCGATTGGTACTGATTTGGATCGGTTGAGTACCTACAGCTTATGATATTTTGTTGCTTTAGAAAAAGCTTTGCAAAACTTGGCTGGTAACCTACCTGCCTAGTGCCTACACTGCCTACTTATACCTATGTACTTCTTACAGAACCTACATACTTAGTATAACCTTGTCTATTGTTTTTTCTTTATGTTGTACAGTCAGCATCAAATATATTATTTTTCAGAATTTCGATGAACTAAATTACTGCCACCTCTACAATAATGTAACATAGCTAGATCTCAGTTCAGGACAAACCAGCAATTTAATAAAAATAAAATAGACCATAAAGATACACATAGTTTAAACTCTATAAGCAAAGAATTGCTCGATGTAAAATACAAGATGTCTGCCACGCCCTCTGCTGACCGACCAGCATGAGATTAAAAAAATAAAAGAGTAACCTTAATCCGCGATAATGTCTGCCGTAATAACAGATTGCGTGTAATTAAATAAAAGAAGAAACAAATTCGATACCTCCGTTGTCATTAAAATGTTTATTAGATCGGATTTGCAATTATCTTGAATGAAGTTTTTGTACGGCATGATTTTTTAAGTTTTTTATCATTCGGTATTTTAATGGAAAACAGGGAAAACAAAGTAAATTGACATAATATGTTGTTGTTTCCACTGAAGTGCTGGTAGCGTGATACGGAACGGAACGCACCTTGTGGCTATTATTTTGACAGCAAAACAACATGGCGGACGATGATGATTGCGCGCGAAATCGATCGTCACGAGCGCCTGCATTCCTCCCGCAGTACGCGTGCCGGAACAAAAACTACGATATGAAAGTAATTTTCCTTTGGATATCCCACAAATGCGTTTTATAAACGCATAACACAGCATGCCCACTTACGCATAAACCTTGAAATGGAACTCGAAGCTAGTGTTACTTGAGAACTTGTAATGTATAATCTACCATATTTTTCTGTGGGTAGTTTGACAGCACTAGCGAATGAATATGGCTATTTGTAATTTAGTGACTATTTTTTAACCGTTGTTCAATGGGATCGTGCTCAATTTTATTTAGTATTTATTTTCAGCCGTATTTAAATGTTACCTAAAATAGAATACAATGGAAAATATGGATAGTTATGGCCATTATGGCGGACAATCGCAGTCATTATGGTTACCTTTATTGAGAGTTCTTGGTTAAATCGTACGTATGGCCACTGGTTTTATTAATACTTCTTAATTGGCTTGAAATTATTGCTTGCAGTTTTATTTTGTCTGAGTTTTATTTCACTCCTAATACATGACTGAGTTTCTGAATAGTAGGTAAGTATAGCCACATTTTTTTTTTAATTTTAAGATTTAAATATAGAAATATCTTTCACAATATTTACACTTTCAAAAAGATTTTCTGACGAAGCAAGTTAATAACCTAAATACCTACCAAATTAGTTAGGTACATATTTATTATGAAATTCAAGTTTTTTTATATTGAATCCAATGTCAAAAGTCAAATCTCCCTCAGTAGGACCTCCGGAGAAACAAAGGGAGGAGTGAGGGGTCACTCACGAAATGGTAATTGTCGAGGTATGCTTGGAATCCGACGGGCTTGTGTGAGATTTCGCAACAATAATCCAATAAACGAAAAATGCGACTGAGTCGATCGATCCGTGCAGGAATACCGATCTTCCCATTTTGGCCGGCTAATACAAATATGTATGGAAGTCGTGATGTAACAAAGCCCTCTGGGGAAGGCAAGGCAACAGATGCGCGGAAGTCAGCCTGCGATTTTTTACCCGAATGTTATCGCTCACAGCTTCGACTTAAAATAATTCTACTTATCCATAAAACAAATAAAACATACGTTATTCAAAATGTATTTTGTAACCACAACGAATGGTTAAAACCGGAACGTCTCAAGATTGATTCCCATAAAATACGAACGTGTGTGAAAAAAAAACTGTTGGTTAACAAAAATTACTTGAATCCGGTCCCAAATTATTTTGTGATTTGTCTCGGAACCAACACACGTTAATTGTTTCATTTGAAACAGGTAAAAATCGTAATTTCAGGGTTCATGCAATAAGAAAATAGGCGGAAAGAATAGACAAAGGATAACCGACGACTTTGGGCTTTTTTTATCATTTTTTGGAGACCCTTTTACCTGAGCCTGTTATAAGGTGCGTTGTTTTTTACGAATTGTAATAAAATAGTGGTGAGGATTGATGCCTTGAGCTTTATAACAATGATGCATGCATGCAAACGTATTATCCTTTGATAATGAAGCGTTAAAAATAAAATACTTATAAGTTTCTTTGGATCAAGGAATAGAAACAAGTATTTTGTATAACTTATTTACGTTGGATCCAAATATAGCTTTCTGAAAGTATAGTCCTACATGAGTTTTAGGTTTGTCTAGTTTACGTTCAAGGAGGTAGGTAAAGAGAGTGGTTAGATTAAACAGTTGTCATCTATGATACCTACCTATACATATTGGGTTGAATTACATGAATATACCTACCTAACTACAAGAATATAAAGTTGATTGTAAATACCTAAGTTTAGTATATATTTACAAAAAAGTATCTAGAAGTACCTATATATGTATTCTATCAGTAATCTAGTACCCATGTCAAGTTTTGCTTAAGTTTAGTAATAGAGGGCGTTGTGTGAAATGTCCATGAATATTTATTTATTAGAAAACTATTTCAATAAAAATATTTAACAGATTGAATAGTTTGATACATTATTAAAATTCGAAAAACAAATTAAAACTACCAAAACATGTACAGTCAGTGCTGTAAAAAATGGCGGGACGTCAAGAAAAAGACATAGTTGCCGATATTAATGGTCGTTTAACGTTAAGCAGCTGTTTATTTGCAACTTTTGCAAGGTTTACTCAACAAGTTGGCACACTGGTCTGGTACACAGAGTAAAGAACACAGCTGTATCATCAGTACCTACTAAAAGGGAAGCTGCAAACTTTGACAATTCAAAGTGAATCGAGGCGTTTTGATCCTAAGCTCAAAACGTCTATTTTTGGTCTATCAGATGGTGAATGATATTATTATTTGTTGTATGTTTTACACAGATTTATCCAAGTGATCCTTATGGTAAGACACGCGTTCTCAGCAGGTCAAAAAGTCATGTGCTAAGGCTTTAAAAGCTCCTAAAACACTAAAAATTTAGAATTATTCCCATCGGTTACCCGGTTCTGTCACTCTATGGGACAAAAAAGTTCGATCTGTCCCCCTTTTCGCAGGAGTGTAACAGATTAAACTTGAAAAATTAAAAATTACTATCTGTCTCCCTGTTAGTGACAGGAGGATAGATCGGACTTTTTGGTCCCAACTGTCCTACAATTAACCGCCAAAAATCATAATGATCTTCTGAGAAAATCCGCATTTCACAAAAGTTCACGCACTACATTTTGTATAAAAAACCTAGTTAGCATTTAGTTCTACTGTGACTGGTATACGTTGAGACATTAACCACTAGAGTCGCCACTCTCTTGAACAGACCGAACAGGCGAACCTATCCATCAAACTGAGATTTGTGAATGAATGTCACCTGTTCTCGAGGCTAACATAAACTTCATTGTGAAAAGGACATTTTTAGCCATAAAAAGTCAGTCTGCGTATGAGCTCTGGAATTTATGACAAAGAGCTACGACAATAAAACAAATAAAACAATAAAACTGACGGACTTTTTAAACCACAATCTAGCATTTTCCGCATGAAGGATTAAAATATTTAACTTTCAGGCTCAATTTCAGCAACATCTTTCTGTTCTTGGCTTTTCATCTTGGTCGACAAGTTATCTGCTATAGTTTGTTATCAGCTATCATCTCAACAGTAACTCCTATTCGGTTCGAGTTATCAAAGAAAATAATTTATTTCAGACACCTCTACCCAACGCATAGTTCCATGGGCAGTAACTCGCAATTACTTTATGATTAATCGCCTTATAAGTTTAAACATTCTTTAATTAAAGTACGGTTATTATAATAAATTAAACTTTTTGTAGAAACTGAGCGCGTGAATCGCTTACATTGCGCAGAAGTTCAATAAAATTAATAAAAGATTCAACAATAAATTATCTCATACGCAATAAAGCTAAAACCAGCAATTTTTCTAGTGGCAACATTATTTTTAAGCAACAAAGATCACTGTCATTTTTTATATGAAAAAAGTAATGTAAAACTTCTCGCATGCTCGTGGCTATTCTTTCTTCTAGTACAAAAACAAGTGCCAGCGCATTTTACCAACATAAGAAAACCCAATTCGAAATTTGAATTCACATTCCATTAGTTCAAGCACTGGGCGGTCCTCATTCAAAACTTTACAAGATGAAAGGTCGTTTTGGGAAAATAATAATTACGCAATCCGTCGTCTCTTGGTTATCAGGCGCCTGCTTAAACGAAATTTTAATAAAGAGCCGTAACCTGGGCCAAAATGGCCGAAATAATCTGCTTCTTTCTGATGAGCTGTGTTGCCAAATTGTCGTTTTGCACAATTTTCGGGTATGTTTTGATTGAAAATTTTTGGAAGATTAAAAAGCATTTAGCACTTTTCCTTCCAAATATAAACTAAACGAAGTACTTTTTTAGAACAACATTTAAACCAATAGTTCTAGAAGTTTGGTGTCAAAGTAACAGATGATAAGCGATTTGTTGCCAACAAGAAAATAATAAATTTTAGTTAGTCAGACTCTTAGTTTTGGGCCCAATTTGAATAATCTCCTTTACATGATATAAATAATATCTAGCAAAAATAAAGTATTTATTGTAACCCCAGCTGGCAACCCCACACAATTGATGAGTTCAGTTTCCACGGGAACCTGAATTGAACGTGTAATGATGCCCGAACTTGCCATATACGTTACTTATCGCTTATTGGCGTTTATATACGAAAATTCAATGATAAGCTTTGAAGGAAGTGAGCAATTTACAATTTTTATCCGCAACTGTACAATAAAAGGTTGTATTCACCATCTTATTTGAATATCACGAAATCTTTTTTTTCTTGATTTCTTCTGTAATTTTTTTCCTTTTTATAAGTTTGTAAAGTGTAAAATAAAAAAAAATTAGTTCATTCAAAAAAATATGTTCTATAATTTGTAGGTACCGTCTCAGATCTCTGGATATAAAGATCCTTGCGAGTATCCAAAGTCTTAGACACGTCCAAACGGTAACAGTAACGTAGGTAGGTATTTCATATAGGTACCTATAACTGATAGAGTTAGGCCCTCCCTTGCTCTAGAATATCTTCCTGACGATCCAATCAACGCTTTATTATTATTATTTTCAGCTTGCATCGTCCCCCACTACAGGGCAAAGACATCCACCCTTCCATATTTCCCTGTCCTGTGCTATAGATGGCCACTCCTTCATAAATGAGACCTCCATCTCAGTCTTGAGGGGTGATTCTAGGCCGATAGACTCCCAAAAACTGTCAAAAACTATGGAGTTCTGACAGTTTTTGGGAGATATATCTATCGTGACAAAAAGTCTATCGGTCTAGAATCACCCTCTGGGTCTGCCACGAGGTCGTCGACGCTTGGTCTAAGGAAATCTAAACAATTTACACTCTATCATTTTTATTCCGCCTTAGCTAAGGGAATGTGGCTTGTGAGAAAAAAACCCACTTCCGATGGGTTTGTAGATAGCGCAGGTGGCGACCGTCACGCCCGTGTTCCCGCTCAAATAAATACCTTTTATTTTTAGGGTTCCCTCGCAAAGCGATTAAAAATGGTGGGCGGCGAGGTCTTTTTGTAAATGTCAAGGAAGTTGAATGTGGAAGAAACTTAAATAAACAAACAACATTTTGAAGGAGAGACGTCCTGCATTTTTTTATATTGTAAAATGTATGATTGTTTAACTAATTGCTAATTTGTATAAGTATAATTGAAAAAAGGTATTACCTAGATAATGTATGCACTTGTGTCTCAAATCGATATTAAACCTAGTTCTACTTGTAGTAGGTATTAATTTTACTAAAACGACGACGTTTTTTCGACAGTTATTTTTGACAGATGAAGATTTGAAACTTTTTAGAGATTAAAAAACTTCTGGCTAGGTACGGAACTCTAGCCAGATTTGTCAACTCACAATAATAATTGACGTTTGTTGTTGAAAGGATTTAGGAATTCAGTAGCAGGTTGTCATTTGTCTTATTTTATTATTATTATGACTTTAATGTTCTTTGGCTTTGTTAAGGGATTAGGAAAAAACATAATAAAAATGTTATCCATTTCTATGAAGAGCTTTGGTGACGTGAATATTAATTTTTGATTTAAATATACATTCTTTGCTGTCTGAATGCATATTATGTATCAACGTTTTTGTATTCAAACATAGGTAGGTAAGGTACTGTTTTTGAAATACCAAGTGTGAGTGCTTTCGGTTTCAACCCAAGATTTTTCAACCCAGTAAGTATTTTTCGCCATTCGACCCAATTTTTTTATGTAGATGGCAACATTTTCTTCTATTTAATGAAGTTGACGTTGTACCAAAATTTAAAATTAGAATGGAAAAAAAACAAAAGGCGAGCGCGTTGAAATCTTTTGTTTGAAAAACTCGATAGATCGTGCGTAGTCTAGCTTACAAAAATCCTACTAATATTATAAATGCGAACGAAAAGTTTAGATGGTTGGATGTTTGTGTTTCAATCACGTCAAAACCACTGAACCAACTTGGATGAAACTTGGCATATATATAGTTCGTAACCTGGATTGACATATAGGCTACTTTTTATCCCGAATAATTAACAGGATCTACAGGATAAAACGAACTAAAAGAATTAGCAGCGCCAATTGGCAAGAGGATTTCATTGTCATGTCATGTCACGTCAGTTTGACAGGGCGTAGTACTACCTCTTTGGTCTAACAACTAGCGTTTGACATTCCAGTAGGTACGAGTTCGGTGTAATGAGGTGTAATGTCAAGTGTCTCAAAGAAGTATCCGCTCGGTACACGCACAGATTATATAATGTACACGGAAACTGTAGACGCGTACGAAGTCGCGGGTAACTGCTAGTATTTATATAATTCTGCCTCAAAAATCAACTAGTTATAATAATAATAAATAACCTTTGTCTCATACAGTTGTTTAAATACAAATAAATGATGAAACAAGCCTTCTAGCCTATCTTGTCCCACTGCAGTGCAAGTCCTCCCTCCCTACCTTTCCAGTTTTCTCTGTCGCTTGCTAAATCGGGCCAGTCTGGTAGATGTAAGCCAGTTCGTCCCAGTACATAACTTATATTCTTTGCCATCACTAGGTTTCTCTTAGAAAAGTAAAAGACAGTGGTCATATGGACTCTACTTTGATTTTATTATCGGATATAGATATACAGGGTGTAAGAACACCGCTAATTTTTTCCATCCTGTATATCTCATCCACAAGAAGCTTAATTTCCTACTTTCGTGTGAAACATGCGTATTGCGGTGCTCTGCAAATTGCTTTCGTTCATACCAGTTATATGGCAATTATACCTCAATAAAAATACCGTTTGACTTATGGATTGCAGTCTGCAGATCGGATTTCATTCAGAATGCACCATAAGTGCGCGTTATTTACAACGGGGAAGTAGAGATTGACCACGCTAACTCTACAGCACAAGGAAGCCTCCGAAAAAATATCATTTCAAAACCCGAACATGAAAAATGACCAAGTTATACTTCATCATAATCAATCTGTTGGTATCACATCAGCACCTAGCTAAGTTGTCATTTGCAAGAAGATAGAACGACATAAATGTGACGTGATATTGTTCAGAAATATCATTTCCATACAATTTGATTAGTTTTCTAAAGGGGCTTAGTTTTCTCACGAAACTGAGCTTAGCGCCTTACTCCGAATAATGGATGGAGATTCAGATGTGAAGTTTGTGTTACACTGCGCAGCGATTCCGTCATTTCGCAAGAGTCCGCGTCATTGCACGACGCAGCCGCGCAATGCAACATAAACGTCACAACTGAATATCATTATTCGGTGCCCATTCTGTGACTCTTGCGACTCTTTTCTTCTCATTCACTTTATACTTATCCGAAGTCTACTTTCCAGGTGGAGCCGACCGGTTCGGCATCACTCGGAGCTGCTTCCCGAGCTCTGTTCGTGGAGAAGGTCAGGGCATCCAATGCAGCATGTCAGGCTGGAGACTTCGCAACAGCCGTGGCGCTGTACACTGATGCTTTGACACTGGACCCGGCGAATCATATCCTTTATAGCAACCGGTGAGTCTTTGCATCTTCTGAGGTTTGCCCAAGGGACTACAGTATGGCGGGTTTTCACTCTAACCTATGGACGTCGACTGCCTGCTTACTCGGTGCAGCAGTAGATAATATTCGTTGGTATAATAGAACTCCGCATGACAAATTCAGCACGTTTGGTTTCCGTACTAAATGATGTTTTTGGTTTTTAAACAAACTTCGGTGGTGATTTAGCTGTTTCATTTTGATTGTTTTTTGCAGGTCTGCAGCAAGATTGAAGCAGGGGCAGTTCGCAGCAGCTTTGCAAGATGCCACCAGAGCCAGAGAGCTCTGCCCTAACTGGCCCAAAGCATACTATAGACAAGGTTAGCTATTTTTTTCTACACGCTCTATGGCATATAGAAGGTGGTAGCGTGTTTGTGTCTTATAGCAACTTCGTTGGTCTGCCGGACCATCACAGAATATTCATTATTGGATGGAGAGTGAATGACACGCTATCACACATTAGTCAATACAATGTAGTATATATACTTCACCCTCACTTCAAAATCATTGCGTAGTCCAACACGCGCTTGTCCATTTATTTATATTTAGCGAAAGTGTCCGCACAAAACAATGGCCATAAAAACGAACAACATCTAGTAATGCGTCGTTCACACGCGACTGTGAAACAAACGACTGTTAAAGGTAATAGTACCAGCCTATACTACGGTACCCAACTATTATGGTAATCAAAAATGCCTTGTCGAAAGAGAAAAAATAAAAAAAACACGTGGATGATGACAAAAACACACTATCTAAAGATTCGTGCAACGATAATTTATCTGAGGGGGTCTACTCAGATAAATTATCGTGGAGTTGGCAATGGTTTTTTTTTAATTAAAACAAATAGAATGAAATGAATGAGTGAACTTCGTAAATCCCCAAACTTTTTCGAGCGCTGAATGAACATGCTTACAACTGTTCTGCTCGAGAAGAGAAAGCAAGCATTATTACTCTAGCAAAAAACTAAATTGCTACGACTGAATAAAACAACATAATTTTTCGCAAATACATCTTTACGTGTGCTGGATTAAAACAAGCTTGTAATGGTTTATAGAGTTGTATCAATGCATCATTATAAGCATCAATTGAGAATCTTCATTGTCACTTTTATGGCAAAGAAAATGGTCATCCACTAATTAGGTTTCTAACGACGAATATGATTAAAGAATGGTCGCTGAGTGGCTCTTTTATCCTTAAATGACTGGCTGGTATTGTAATATCATGGCTGTGTGGTCATATCAATTTCAACTTCTTCTTTTTTTTCTTGTTGCGGTTTGGTGTTTGCACTACAGCTTCTTTTTTCTGCTTTGGGCGGCTAACTTTCACAATTCTGCCAATGTCCGTTTTGTTACATGATAATTACACTGACAAGAGATGTTATAACTTATAAAACTATATAGAACCTTTTTATATTGACAGGGAACCTGCATAGTGCCTAAGCATAGGTATTCTGTGCCCAAATTATCATATTTGATCAAGAACTTTTGCTTAGTTATACCATAGACATTCATTAATCGATGGTTATACGTATAGCGTGAGAAATATTTTCCAAGTATTGATTTGTCTGTCTTTTTCAGGTGTAGCCCTACAATGTCTAGGTCGGCACGGCGAAGCCCTAGCTGCGTTCAGCTCAGGGCTTGGAGTGGAACCCTCATCCCGGCAGCTTCTAGCAGCTTTGGTCGAAGCATCTCTGAAGTCTCCGCTACGGACGACCTTGGAACCGACCTTCAGGCAGCTGGAGGCTATGAAGCTGGATCAGTCTCCATTTGTCCTGATATCTGTAAGTTTACACTTGTTCGTATGAGTTTCCAACTCTGGTGACGGAGTTTGTAAGGCGCCCTAAGGCCTCCGAAGGTTTAACGAGTGTCAGAAGCATGAAGCAATAGACGTTTTGACTTATAACAGTCAAAAATCTGTATTTGAGTCTCATTTAGAGAGATGAGCACTGTTTTAAAATCCCAACCATCTTGGTTGGAGTTAAATAAAAACTAGGTATGTCAATAAACAAGTTCAATATCCAATGCTATAGAAATCCTTGATCCGAACGCTTCGGCACATAAAATCCTGTTCTTTCAACTCAATTTAAAGTTAAAAGCCCAAAAACCCTATTGGAATGTCTCCTCTTATACCCAGTTTTATGTAAACGACTCTGTCGTCTTGTTTCTCGGGGACAG
This sequence comes from Gandaritis pyraliata, assembly GCA_947859175.1. Classification (NCBI taxonomy): domain Eukaryota; kingdom Metazoa; phylum Arthropoda; class Insecta; order Lepidoptera; family Geometridae; genus Gandaritis; species Gandaritis pyraliata. The sequence continues at coordinate 4,635,298 of OX401871.1, read as the reverse complement.
ACGACGGACTGACAATGCGTATTCCGAAAATTTCGATACCGGATTGTACTCGTATTGCCTTGATCACGAATAAATGTGACAATCGTAAACGTATCGTACGTTACGTATCCGGCATACACTGCGCGGTGACGCTCGCTACAACATACAGTAGAACAGGCGTTGACCCGCAATATGATTCGAATTAGTTAGGTTTACCCAACGCGACGACTATCAGTTTTTTCGTGATTATTCCTCATGACATGAGCTATCTGTGGTAGGTATCTAATGCATCGCGGAAAGATTCAGCTTTTTGGTATAAGTATTTTAGTTTTTAGCGACTTCCTGAAATGGTTCACAATTTGGCGTAAGTAGGTACTTACTTAAGTACCATTTTCGCCTCGCCCACTTCCCATTGATTTTTGAAAATGAATTGGCGTTGAAACAGATTTTTATGCTTGGTATTTACATTTCCCTATAAAAATAAGTATACTTAACGTAACATTTAAAAAAATATATTCTCAAAAACTATTCAAATTAAATTTTTTCCTCGAAAGTGTCAAAATAAAATAGGTAGGTAGGTACCTAAGTACCTATCTATGCCAAAGCGAGCATTATTTTCAGATTTCTCATTTGGTCCCATTTATTTTAACGCCCGTTTTCCAAACAGGACATTACGTCAAACAGCCACAGTAAATCAAGCGATTAAAAAGAAAACTCCGGCAACATTAAGCATCCCATACACAGTGGAAGATTTGCATACATTCTTTTACTCACTAGTGATGTGAAACATTCGCATATTCATGTAGACTACTTTTTTTATGTAAGTAAATAATAACTTGTGTGTAATAAAAATACATATTTTATGCATTACACTAAAAAGTAACTCAAAATGTTACTTTTTGCTCATCTCGCGTTTTATCGATTTCTGCACAATTTCTGTAAAGTATGGAACGTTTTTCATGAATTTCATTCTGAATTCAAATTTTTAAAGTCTTAGAAAATACTTGTCGTACGTAACTTTCATTAAACAAAACGTATTTTTAGGAATACTGAGTAAAACAGCTCCTCGACCTTTCTATGTTGCTTTAACGGACGTCTCTATTGAGCCGGTAGCGGTCGACATTGGGCATTTTCGGTGCATTTACCAGCGAACAATGGACTGAGTGATCAAAGGACCATAAATACGCGAAATTTACATACAATCTGCGCGACAGTTGATCGGCAGGCCGAATGCTGCCGAACAGCGTCGGGAACAAGATGGCGGCTTTATGTTCTATATTTGAAATAAAAGTTTTTTTTAAACTACCGTTTGACTTTGGGAAAGGAGACCTTCGCTGCTCTATAAACTTCAAGGTTATTCTGGAATTATATTCATCACAGATTTGGGCACTAAAATAACACGTAAGTAAGAGCCTCCAAATAATTTTAGATTAGATTGATGTGAAATATATTTTTTGTTATTATTTATACTCCAATAAGTATATGGTTTATATTCCAAAAATCCTACTTTCTTTTAATTTTTCCAAATTATTGTTTCCGATTTCAAAACGTAGGTAAAAAGTTAAGTAAACACCAAAAAGTCACTAAAACTTAATTAAAATCGGCTCATCTGAAACAACAATAGACAAGACAGCCAATAGACAAACAAAACCTAGTTTAAAAAGTAAACTCTTCGTGTGTGTTCTTCAAACAAAGTATTGCCTTACCTTGATAACATTTGCCGCTATTACTTGAGAACGAATGCTTTGGGGTTCCGTGTCCAAAATGTGCCAGTAAAACCCTGCCTATCCGTTTTCATATAATTTGACAGGCTTCGCCTTCCATGCTGTGGGTAGGTTTCGATCCCCACGTAACACGGGTTAGTCTCAAAATCCCCTTTGAGTTTTTCCCTTTAAAGGGATTTTGAGACTTTTAGTCTCAAAATCCCCTTTGGGTAAAATTACACCGAAATAGTCGTATCTTAATTTTACTTTACCTACCTACTTTTTGAATTAAATACTTAGTCCACTGCTACTGAACTATCCATTTCAATGATCAAAATATTTTTTGTAGACAAAAAATAAACATACCTAATTAATTAATTTTTTCCTACATAAAAATGGAACCTTAACCTCACCCTCCAGCATAGGTCCTACTTGTCTTATAAATTATCAACCTAGTTAGCATGGAGTTCTGGAACAAAATGTACCTAAACTAGCATTCAGAAAAATAAAGTTTTGTATTGATTTGGAGGAAATTTTAATAAAAGTACTAGGGTAGTAGAATAAAGTAAGATGTGGTTCTAATTAAAACTCACCTTTTGCAATCTATCTTTTCATTATTATTAGTAGTCCTTCCTGTTGGATAGTATTTCGCTTTCTTGTACTTAAGTACCTACCTAACTTTTGGTTTACCTCTTGACTAGTTCTGCTCTCCTGGTACTTTTCACAAAATCAACTGAATTATTTATTTCTTGACTGGTGGGTTAGTTGTGGTCTTAGTGTGACAATACATTTTAGTACCACTAAAATGTGCTATACGGGTCACATTCAAAATGAGGTTTTTTATATGAGATTTTTATTCTGACTCCGGAAAGGAGATTCAGAAAGGAGATTTCGTATTAAATATTTAACTGATGCAACTTCACAATACTAATACAGATATGCAATATTTATAGCTGAAACTGTAACTGAAAACAAGATAAATATCTATTTAGGGTCCAAATGTTACGGAACGTGTGCGAGATTTTACGTTTTCTAACATAAGTCAGCTTATAATTACGACTAATACAGTATTTACAATATTTATAATATTTACAAAATACACATGAAACAGTTACAAACGATTTATAGATAGCTCAACTGATCCAAACTAGTACCAATCGGAACCGTGCCCAAGACTTTGGCTGCATTGCCGCGCTGAATAGCTTATTATATAGAGTGAAAAACAAATTTGTCCCAGATGTTTAGAAATAGTAAAATCACACACACGTTTCGTGATATTTGGACCCTAAATATATTTTTATCTTTATAGCACATTTATTTGTACCAAAATTCACTTTCACATCAAGACCACAACCAGTTAAGAAATAAAAACTAATATAATTAAAACACAAATATAAGAGAACTCTTCTCGGATCAATTGAGATGGTTTTGTGAAAAGTACCAGGAGAGCAGAACCAGTCAAGAGGTAGACTAATCCTACTAATATTATAAATGCGAAAGTTTAGATTTTTAGATGTTTGTGTTTCAATCACGTCAAACCTACTGAACCAACTTGGATGAAACTTGGCATATATGTAGTTCGTAACCTGGATTGACACATAGGCTACTTTTTATCCCGAATAATTAACAGGATCTACAAGATAAAATGAAAAAACGGGATTAGCAGCGCCAATTAGCAAGAGGATTTCATTGTCATGTCATGTCACATCAGTTTGACAGGGCGTAGTACTACCTCTTTGGTCTAACGACTAGCGTTTGACATTCGAGTACGGGTTCGGTGTAATGTCAAGTTTCTCAATGTATCCGCTCGATATACGCACATTTTATGATGTACACGGAAACGGTACTCGCGTACGAAGTCGCGGGCAACTGCTAGTTGCTAATAAGTACAAAACCAAAAAAGCAAAATACTATCCAACAGAATGAGCCCATCCTGTTTGATAGTATTTTGCTTTCTTGGTTTATTATTTATTACATTTAATAAATAGCTTTATTAGTAGCCACTAATAATAATGAAAAGATAGATTGCACAATGTTAGTTTTAATAATTAGAACCACCTCTTATTTTATTCTACTACCCTAGTACTTTTATTAAAGTTTTCTCCAAATCAAGCCAAATCTTCATTTTTATGAATGCTAGTTTAGGTAGGTACAATCTTATAGGTTCCGGAACTCCATGCTATTACGGTGTAATTTTGCCAAAGGGGATTTTGAGACTTTTAGTCTCAAGATCCCCTTGATTCAAAAATTTTGAAATAAAGGGGATTTTGAGACTAAAAGTCTCTAAATCCCCTTAAAGGGAAAAACTCAAAGGGGATTTTGAGACTAACCCCAAAAACAATCATTTGTAAGATGGCAAACATCGATTTTGGTTCTAAGTCTGTGTAAGTATTTACAAAGACTAATTATACTTATAGGAAGTATTGTATCAACGGGACTAGGTAAAAGCTTTGGACTAGAAGGCGCTGTGGTATTATTATCGCACGCAATAATGGTCTTATGTGGAGGACCCTTTATTTTTTTATAGAGTAATTTAATTCGGTATTTTTTAGAGTAATAGTACCTACATAATTATATGATGAAAGACAAATTCTAGGTACTTAGTCTAATAAAAATCATAAATGTAAACTAAGGAACCCCCAAAAAGCCGCCATTACGAAATAATCGACGGTACAATATTTTTTTAATGAAAATATCCATAAAAACTGCATACCTAACCCTGATGTGATAATCTTCTTTTGAAGTCGATAAAAAATTTCGGCATATTTTTTGTGAATCTTCATAATACTCAAATGCGCATTACAAGACATACATTTATGAAGTTCGACGTAAAGAATGACATCAACATTGCGAGATGAAAATTAGTTCAGAAGTTGTTTTTGATTTCACATACCTACCTAATTATACAGGGTTGTAATAATAGACCTTATGAACATGTTTTTCTTATGCTTTTTTTAAAATAGAGGATTAGGTAGTAAAAAACGTTAGATATGTATGGAATTAGTCACGTGACTTATTGCACAGCTTACTTGCCCATGTTGAAATATTTCTTCTAAATGTCGCTCTCTGAGACGAATATGTTTCTTGCTAAATGCATAGTACGTCTAAAGAGTAATAGGTACTACCTTACTTAGACATAGACAGGACTTTACTAAGGAGTTGTAAAAGTTTATTGCAGACTGTAACAATGGTTAGTTAAATTTTAAACTACTAAGCGCATTAAATATGTCCAAATTCTACGCGACAGAGGCCGTAGCCTGAGTTTTATTTTGTGTGTCGCAATTTCTGTATGGACAAAAATCGTTTCGTGAAACGAAAACTACTTTTCTCTATACAAAATGTGCAAACTACTTTTTGCAAAAAAACTACGGGCTTTGCCAGATTTATAATGTAGGTAATGATAGTGTAACCAGCGCAAAATAGAATAGAAAGAGAAACTCCTTTGAGGATCATTCTTAGTGTCAATTTTGAGTGAATGAATGAATGATAAAAAAAATTTAGGCTTTATATCTGTAGTTTGTGGGCTTTATCATGGTTTCCTACACTCTCTAAATTTGAATGTTCTAAACTTTTTCCAGGTGGTTGGCCAAGAACTGCTGGCTGCTGGTCAATACCAAGCAGCTGTCACAGTGCTGGAGGCAGCACTTAGGATTGGATCCTGCTCATTGAAACTAAGGTTTGTGTGTGCGTCATACATAATCATCACTGAGTGCGCGCGCACCTTAACGACAAGATGTCTGGTATTGTATACTTATATGTGATATGTGTGATGTCTGACTATGGGTCAGACATAGTGATCGTAAGTTGTCTAACTACCGTCTTGTCGTTGGTGTGTGCACTGGCTTCAATAAAGTAGATCACAAAAGACTCAAAAGAGGCTTGGCGCGTTTTACTGCGATGTTCTCGAAAGATGTTCAATATATGAAACCTTGATTTAGGTACAAATATTGTTTACAGTTGATACTATTCGTGCGTTCTAAAGTGTAAGTGAGACAACCCAAATAGCTTTATCCCTCATAAATAATATGTATTGCAAAACTGCAGTCGAACCATACAATAATTAGGCCAGCGCAATTATAAGACAAAGCTTCATATTTCACTGGCAATTTATGGGGACTTTATTTCTTTACTCATTTATGGACTCTCCTTCATATAACTCTCAACCTTATTACGGGTTCTTAAAGTTGTTATTTGGACAGTTCAGATTATGGTGTAACATTATAAATCAAAATGTCGAAATTCCGCTAAAGATAACCGTTCTTTAAATACATTTAAATTATCCCACTGTCAGGGGCTTACATATGGCTTTCGATAATTATTGTGGATAGTCAGCGTGCAGTTCTCTTTGTTCCAGAGACAATGCGTAAAGCTTTGGTTAACCTCTACCAACCTTCGCATATTTCCCTTCACGTAACACAACTACTCTTCTTCATCTTCTCTTCTAAATGGCTTCTGTCCGTCATTTCGACAGACAATTTTGCCAGTGTCAAGTGGACTATTTGAATAAAGTTTACGTCAAGTCGAGTCATACGTCAAGTCATTTGTTTTGAAGACAAAATGGTGGATTTTCCCTTCAAAACTTGAAAACGAATTCCATCAAATAATAAAAACACATAATACAAATTTATTCCAATGGCTCCTCTCTCAAAAAAAAACTGTTTTAATCTGTGGTAATCGATGACATAAGGTTGTCAAAAAATGGTCGCCTATCTTTATGTGACGCGCCGACGACGACCGACGACGTCCGGTAAATTTTTTTTAAATATTCGAGCATTTCCGTCCGATTTTAAGTAAGTACTTAGGTACACTAAATAGATAGTGAAGCGGTCAATGACTTGCGAACTATACAATGTAGTGTAATGAGCCTCGATTTTCATGGCAAAGTAATTTGTCTTGTTCTCATTAGGGCCTCAACGTGACCCATGTCTTAATCAGAAGGTAATAAAACATTATTAGAATGATAAAGCCTTAAAATATAATTTAGGTGGTGACAATTTGACGTTTGGTATTTTTGCAAGATTATATTCACTAATGTTTTTAAGGTTTTTAACCTACACCAAAATGATAATCTAATAGGTATATTTTGATATTATATATTTTTCTAATATTACTTTTAGTAACATTTCTACAATAGCTGTACCTACTACAAATAAATAGGTACCTAAACAATAAAGACAGAGTCCAGTAAAATTCGACCACCGCATGAATATAGGATTAGCATAATATAAATAAAGTCGGCGTTATCAAAGACTTGTTAAATTGAAATGGTCAATACATTTAATTTTGCTATAAAAGAGACGAACAATAACTTTCCGAAAATGCCTTAAAATATTCGCGTGCACGGTTCGAAGCATTCCGAGTTCCAACGTACAGTCCGTCGCTCAAGTTCGCGCACATAAACCTTATTGCAATCGTGTAAGTGCGGACAGACATTTAAATAATGATCGCAGGTGTACACACGGCTGTATTTAGGATGTACCTGATAAACGATGGCGAGAGAATCTTTTATTAAAAGTAATTTTATTAAGTTTTCTACCGTTTGTGGACGGATAATTCAATTTTGGATCTATGTTAGCTCATAGACATGCAGCGACAGGAGCCACTTTTTTTACCCATGCCCCGATGAACGGGACACTGTAGTGCCTGGAGCATGATTTAGATGGAGTAGGCTTGCCCAGCACCTATAACATACTCTCAGCCTAGTCGGCCTTATCCACAGGAAAGACCAGGTCAATCGTGGTCAACGTGCGGAGCTGATTAAGCCGCGGGTTTCCTCACGATGTTTTCCTTCACTGTTTGAGAGAGAGCTTGAAGAAGTCAACTTATAACCATAATCTTCTTCATTTTTCTAGATATTGCAGGTTTGATGAAATTATAACCCTTTTGGCTAATTTATGATTATATTGAAGTTAGTTATTCTAAAATAGTTATTATAAATGTACTTGGCGGAATGGTAGTCTGAAAAATTGGTGTTATAAGTTTGACGTGTCCGTGTGTGTATGTGTATGTGTGTCTGAGGCAACGTAGCTCCCGAATTGATGAACCGATTTTGATTAAGTTTTTTTTTGTTTGAAAGGCGAATTAGTCGGTAGTGTTCTTAGCTATGTTTGATGAAAAACGGTCCAAGATTCGGGGGTTTTTTTAATTTTTAATTTAATTACTTGTTTTAAAGTAGAACGGCTTTACAAAATCATTTACATTAGTTATGTTCCTATAGGTGATATACAGCATACACTGCTGCTAATGTCCCCCGGTTGGATAACCCCACATTAGTTCTCCTTAACCTGACCCTGCCTGAACCTGTCTGTAGTACCGACAGCTAAGTCTCACTAATCTCTCGGATTCACCCTTACATTACCCTGGGTTTATGGTGCTATACTAAACCACCGTTAAAGACCCCATTCTTTTAACTCTAGTCTGAGATATAACACCTTAATAAACTCCAGACGGAGAACTCTTCAACTATCAGCATAATAGGTAACTAACCGTTCAAATACCGGGTGAACCTGAGTGTACCTATATGGCATATTAAAAAAAAAGTTTTTAGCAGCAACGAACAGAAACAGAAAAGAATTGCTAGCATACTAACAACAATTTTTTTTCATATATTTATGGACTTTACACACAGCGCTCTCTAGTCCCAAACTAAACAATGCTGTCGATTCTGTTGTTGCATTTTTCTAAACTAACCTAATTTGACAGCGCTAGAATTATAGCTGTCTTTGTAGTTTTAGTTTATGAGAAAGGGACGGCAACATTTTTAGTGCTGTCAAATTAGGTTAGTTTAGAAAAATGCAACAACAAAATCGACATCATTGTAACTCAAGTTCCATATTAAACTTTTTTAAATTTTCCTTTACCGTGGTTTTTTATCAAACTGGTTCGGAACCATTGTGGCCACTCGTTAAGACGAATTTAGACACAAAAATTGTCAACTTACCGCCAAGTGTCACTGTCAGGGCCCACGGCCGAAGTGTCGAAACCCACACCTCGTCTGATCTTATCTCTCCGTTGATGGATCGATCAGTGGATACGGTCCTATTCTGTTCGCTTAACGAGAAAAAACAAAACACGGTCACGGCAAGGATGAAAGAGGTTTGAACTGTAGGGTTCCGTGTCAAAACTAGACCCACAGCTCTACACCACAATATCTGTGGTGTAGAATACACCACAGTACTTTATACTTGGCGACAAAAATAATCCAAATACAATCTCGTAATCCAATACTAACTAAATATATACTTTACCTTATCAGTATTTATAACACATCGGTACCACGAGCATAACTTATCGTCACATAATTCGTATTAATAAGTATCCGAATCTCCTTTTACCTACAAGTGCAGTGCTTATAACAAGAATTCCGGAACGACTTTTAACATTTCATTTCCAAGATGTCGATAATTTTCGATAATAGGTAAGGTAGTCGAGAAACTGTATTTTCCAAAAGTAAAAATATCCAATTTCATACAGCCAATTAAAAGAGTAAAAAAAAAGTTAGTTACAAAAAAATAAAAATCAGATAGGAAGTATTTTGACTAAGGAATGCTGGACCCCAAAAATCCCAACTACTCGTTTACAAACAGGGTTTGTATCGGATCTCTATCGAGATTGTATCGTTGACAGATGATTCGATAATAATGGTATGCTATAATGATACGAATAAAATCGTGCCCTTAAAAGGGGGGACATTTGTATAATGCTTCGAGTTCTTAGTGAGAACTGACCGTCATTAGTACGACCACATTTTATTGTGACCGTATTGGTGAAAATTACCAGGAAACTGCTAAATCCCCATCATCACAATGGCTGAAAAGAAATGCAATATTATGTATTGTTAACAAAAAAGTAAAGATAAAGCGGTTTGTAGGTATCTCAACTGTTTCATGTGTATTTTGTAAATATTATAAATACTGATCGTAATTTTCTTTGTGAAAACGCCTTTTTTTTCTTATCGCTTATTGCTAACTAACTTTTGTTCAAAGGTTTTGACAACCCTACATCCTATTTATTCGTATCTATGCCTATTCGAAACCTGATGGATAGTACAGCAAACGCTTCGTAAATTACTCACTTTCTGAATAACAACCCACTGTACAATATAAAGTACTAGCTGTTACCCGCGACTACGTACGTGTGTACCATTTTACCGTTTTCTGATCGGATTCTTTGAGAAGATTGATACAACTCCGAGCCCGTACTCGCGTGTCAGACGTTCGACGGTTTTGTACACCAAAACTTGTACTAGGCTCTTTGAAACCACAGACGTGACGTCATCCTCGTATCAATTGGTGCCGCAAATCCCGTTCGTTCATTTCATCTTGTATTTTTCGGGATAACAAGTAGCCTATGTGTTAATCCAGGTTACGAACTATATATTCCAAGTTTCATCTAAGTTGGTTCAGTACTTTCGCACAAACATCGAATGAAATGAAATATCTAAATTTTCACATTTATATTATTATTGGGTGGAATTCAGAAAAACAGCGATGTGCAATACGGACGTTTTTAGACGGCTGACGATTTTTCAGAATACCATAGAAATGGTATAGTGGTCAATGGGCTTTGAATTGTTTTGTAAATCGATAGCTAAACAGCATGGAAGCATGGTATGTTGGCTAATTAGCATTAATTATACTAATAGGTAAATAAGAGATTCTTTAGAACCTCGGCTTACCTAAGAGAGAGAAAATAGATTTTATTATAGGTACATATTTTTGACCGCGGTTTCTCCCAAGAATGGTTTACAAATTATTTACTTGTAACAGAAATACACAAGCATACGTTTTTCAGGTTGTTTTTAGCTCCACATAAAGTCTATATAGATAAGTCTATATATCTGTATTTTAATTACCAGTTCTCTATACCAATTTGTTAAGATTTTATATTAATTATCCCAAAGTTGTTGACCTAGCCGGATGCGAAACACATCATTATTATTAGAATCTTATCTTGAGTGTGAGATAATTTGTAATATGGACACAGAAGTAACATAAGTACCTACAAGTATATGCAAAAACACTAATTAATTGTTATATTCATATTAGTGGCAGATGAATCTGTAGGTACCTCATAAGAGCGACTTCAGCAAAAGTATCAATAAGTAGAATAAATAAGAGTCATCGGAGTGTGATAGGCGTCACAGTGGATATAGCTCTGTCTTCCGTTCTGTGGGTCGTGAGTTCGATCCTCATCGAGATCACACATTTGTGTATGGTAAGCATACTTAGATTTTTGTTCACACAGTGTTATTATGTATTTACGAAAAAATGTATATAAGTAGGTATAATTTCATCAGGTATCAGCAATCTAGTTCCCATAGTACAAGCTTTGCTTAGTTTGGACTAGAAGGCGGCGTCTGAAATTTCCATGAATATTTAAACATCCGAAGTAAGTTTGTGAACCAATTTAAAAAAAACTTACCCTCATTTAAAAGCAAGCAAATCGCACCTTATTAAAGGCACGTCTCAATAAGCTCATTTTCAACTTGTCGATTACCTTATCTATCTCACAATCCAGTTCCCAGAATACGTCTGAACGCTGCACCAGTCGGCTATGGTCCGATAGGGCGTATAGTACACGGCTGACTGCTGTAACCCCATACATTTTTTGACGGAGTGGTAATCCAACGCATTTCGTCTGCAGCTTGCGGCGTTTCGTTTGCTGACTTATTCAGTCTGCAGCCGATTTGCAGCGCAAGCTGGTGTGCAATTTTAAACTTAGTCGGCTAGGCATAGACGGTCGCGACGTCAACGTTACGCAAGTAAACTGACTCCAATTCGCAGTTCAGAGTCAGCTATCCGATCAGCCGCAAACTACTAGCTGTAGAAGGACCGCAGCCTAAACGTGTGGATGTCAAATTACCGAGTGCAGTGATTCATCGCGTTGACCACGAATTAAAATACTTATCTTGGGATTATATTAATCGGTTTCACACGAGCTATTTAAAAGAAAAGACAGGTTATAGAGATCGATAGATACCTAATGCACGGCCATTGTGGTCTAACCGGCTGGGAAGGTAAGGTTCAGAAACTGCAAGCCAGCTTGCTAGCTGCGTGCAGTCTCTTCTGAATGCAGTTTTTCTGTGAAAAAGTAACGGTACAAGTCAATGAGCCATCCGATGCTAGGTAGTTACTTCTGCCTGTAGCAATTTGCACTAGATTCCCCACACTACACGTTGACCGAGAACGGGTGGCAAATATTCAACGATTGTTTTTACTAGAGGTTATTTTACTTAGAGTTTGACTCCACTTGCCAAAAAAACACATATTTTGTGATAATATTACATACATACATCTATAAAAATACTAGGTTATTTATTTTTAAAGCGTAAAATCACGCTCGTTTTGGAAGCAGATGTTTTGCAATGGCTTATTTCAGAAATCCCCTGTGAGTTTCCCCTGCGGAGGGGATTTTTATTTTGTCCAAAAACCCCCTTAGCGGCCGTTGCGATTGCCGGTCAGCTGTGGCCTCTACACTCAAGTAGGTACAGATGAGTATATTAGGATGGCAACCGGATGGATATGGGACAGGGGACAGCTTTCTAATGAGTAGGCACTTAGGCAGGCAGGAAAACATCTATTTACCATGAAACAGAGTAACAAAGTCAACGGCTGTTTTGAAAGTATTGGCTCTTTGAAATTCGATATATTAATTCACTGCAGACTTAACGTGCACAGACTAGACTTTGTGTAACAATCACTTTTCTTGATATTGATAGTACCTACACCCAATTCAGAAAATTAGGTACTAAGGCCCTTTAGTTTAGCACTTCCAGAATTTACTATTACAATAAAACCGTGACTTTTACACCTAAACCAACATCGGAATGGACAATAATTTATGATTAAAAGCATCGGGAAATAGCACCAAGTGCATTTTAAACCTTATCAAGAAGTAATAAATTCTAAAATCGAATGGCTTTATTATCCAACTGTACTTTTTGAGGTCCGTTCATTGGTTAAATTCTTAGCTCGCAAAATAAACAATTACACCTAGACAATCGATTTGACACCAATCTGTCAATGCGTACCTACTATCAAACCCGAATCTCAAAGCAATTGCAGGTTTATTTACTTACCTAGGACAGTATTCATGTAAAACTCAGATCCTAGCGTCACAAAAGCATTAGTAGAGATTTAAATAGAAAACTGTCAACGAATCGAGATTCAAGTATGAAGTAGGTACTACATCTCTATTTTGTACTGAAGCATAGAACTTTTGGCTTTTAAAACTACAGTCAGTGCGAAAACAGAGTCTGAATTTAACTTGCAGTAATACGAGCATTAAGACAGAAAGAGACAGAAGACAAAAATCGAAATAGTAAGAAAGAGACGGCACTCAGTTTCTCCACTTGCAATAAAAATTGAATCGTAGATTGGACACGATACCTATTGTACAGTCTAGAAGATATCTATAGACACTAAAAATAATAAGCTGTAAAATAGGACATATATTTCCGTTTGACGTTTTTATTGAAGCACTATCAATTACGGCACCGCAAGTATGCTGTATATCTTGCACTAACTGCCACATTCAGAGAAGTTACTTAAACATAAGTATCACTTAAAATTAGCGATATCACTGTTCGTCATTGTCAAGAACAACACATTTACTCATTGTTATTGTTTATTCATTGGTAAGGAATGTTATAGACACGTTGATTATCTTTTGACGTGCGTTTCTCAGTGGGGCTGCTAGAGATTGCGTATTACCTAGGCTTTAACTACTTACTATGCAATAAATTGACTTATAACACCAATCGCCATCTAACATCAATCGACAAGTGGCTACTTTCCCTCAAACGGGGTAACTTGGTGGGGTAATTGCTGGTCAATTGGGTCTTCAGCAGCTTTCTTTTTTAGGCCTCTAGTCAGCACTATTTACTCTAGCTTCATCTCTGGAAGCTAAGACTTTTGTCAAGGATGTACAGTACGCACAACGGATCTTTATCCCTCTAAAGTTAGGTGCAACAAACGATTGCGCATGTAGGTACTGTTGTGCCGAAAAATTCGCTACCTACAATTACCCACAAAATGAGTTCTGCAGAGACATTTCAGAGGGACAAAGGTTCGTTGTGACTACTACTGCTGGTAACATTCTATCAATCAAATTGTCATCAAATCCATGTCACTAAATACACCCATACACCACTCTCTTGAGAAGAAGGGCTTCCTCTTTCTACAGAATATAATTGATATGCTTTGTGTAGCCTTTTATGAGGGTGTGAATGTAGCCTGTGGAAAAATACCTTCAAATCAAATGTATCTATGTGTAAAAGAAAGTAACAATCTTATATTATTTGTTCTCAGTGGGTTCGATCCCCACTGAGAACAAACATTTGTGCGTGGAAAACATAGATGTTTGTTCTATGTCTGGGTGTTACTATGTATTATAAGTATGTATTTACAAAAAAAAATATATAAGTATTCTATCAGCCATCTAGTTCCCATATTACAAGCTTTGCTTAGTTTGGGACTAGAGGGCGTTGTGTGTAAAGTCCACGAATATTTATTTATTTATTTATTTATTAGTATATGTCAGAAATAAAATATGAAATCATCCACAGAGGTTCAGTGTTCAGCGCCCTCTCATCAGCCCACTGGGCGCTCAGCCAGTTAGACGCAGCCATCAACTACATGCAGCAAGACCTAGCAGTGGCCAAGAGTCTCGGGGATACCGCAGGGGAGTGTCGAGCTCACGGCAATCTTGGCGCGGCATACTTCAGCCAAGGGTCGTACAAGGACGCCTTGACTGCACACCGGTACCAACTAGTCCTAGCTATGAAGTGCAAGGTAAGTTTATGCTATGTAAAATACAGTCAGCTCTAGTTTACGTAAACATACTTTCGTAAAATCAAATCTTGTGAATGCATTTACAAATCTTATCAGAAATGTGCTATGCTACAATCCACCAGTTCACACTTTTTAAATTCCTAAGTTCTAACGTTCGGAAAATCAGCGATATCATCACATGCGCTATCCTTTTATCGATGTGACGCACAGCCTCGGCAATAGACCGTGGCTTCAACCAGGCGAAAGTTGCTTATACAAATCTTACAGAAAAGGAACCAGTCAGGTATGTCTGACTGGCTGCATTAACGCACAAACACAGGATAGTTTCGTAGTCCATATTTGTACATCGGCCTTTCTGCTAAGCATCTCCACATAAACCAACGTCAACTTTGCATGTCTGAGCATGTGAGCAAATAACTAGGTGGCATTACAAAATCTACTACAAATAACGTTTCGACACGGTCCATTCCCACTAGTTACATTGCTATTTCTATTGATGTAACTGGTGGGAATTGTTGTCTCAGTAGCTACATTAATTCGTTTAAAATGTAACTAATGGGATCTATTCCCACTAGTTTACTTGCATATTGCGCGTTTTATTGGTGGAATCGCTTTGAATTTTTTTGTCCCAGTAGCTTGGCTTCAGATTTTCATAAAATGTAACTTCGACACACACTATGCTTGGGACTTTTGGCATGGAGAATTTTATTTCATTTTTGTATCATAAAAGGCTCGGTAGAGTTGTACTATAGCGCAACCTGAAAGAAAGATAACCTTCGAAACAATTTCATACATTTAGAACCTAACATTTTTAAAGATCCTAAAATCTAGGACACCAATTGTGCTCAGCTTTCAGTAGTATGAAATTCTGATAACAATTATTACAATCTCGTTTTAGTAAATAACAGGTAAACATCGTGACCCGCATTTCTCATCATAAGTCTTCCTTGTGTATCAAAGCTGATAATATTCTAAGTAGCTATTCGATTTAAATCACTTTTTAGCAAAATAAGAAGCCGCCTACTGCCCGTTTGCAATCGTAAACTTCCATCTGAAACTTTCAATCACAGATGTCATTACCTTCATAAAATCTTTATTGCTTGAAAACATATTACTACTATTTTCAATTACGATTACCTACATTCATTGTGAAGCAATTCACTTTCCTTTAAATTCCCTATGACTTGAAAGGTTATCAACGAAAGTACCTTTAGGATTATTTTACATTCAAACTGGAATCAAATTACATGAGATCATTGATTTGATCACTTACACAGAATTAGTATCTATGTGGTTCTGAGTACGGTTAGCTCAAAGAACGTAACCCCGTGACAGATATACAGGGTGTAACATAATGTCCCTATAAGTCCGAAAGGGGGTTATTCTACACGTCATGGCGAACAACATTTGTTCTACGACTTTTAACATTTCTAAGTTTTTCATTCATGAAAAGCGTCTTAAAAAAACATTGCACACGTGTTAAAGGGTCTGTGCGTGGGTGCGATGTGATAGGAGGGTGCTTGAGCATGTGTACTAACAGGCTGGATACATACGCAAAGTAAATAAACACTAAAAGTGGTCGCAAATATCCAAGACAAAAAATATTTAAAAAAAATTGAAATTTCCAACATGTTGTATTCAACTTTTGCACATGCCAATCTATACAGGTATTTGGTCTGAATAAGCCCCTTTTCGGCTTATAGGGACAATATGTTACACGTTGTATAGTACTCGGGCTGACTCAAACAAGGCAAAACTAATATCTTTTCTCTTTATTACACGTTCTGAAGAACAGAAAAAACTTGATCAATTCTCGAAGGACCAACATCTGTCTAAAGATTTTTCCCAACTTATACCACTGAGTGTAAACCACTACTAGGTACTGGTAAAGCTAAAATACGTCTTGGAATAGCTAAGTGTTTTCTTTTTATTGCGCTTTTGAAGATCGCCGCCGGACGCACACGCAGCCGTCGATGCTAATTTGCTAGAAGTACTTTTAGAAGACGAGTTATTCTCTTAATAAAATTGAATAAAAATATTATTGGAATTTAATTGTCATAAAAGTCACAAATGGCAGTCAATGTGACTTTTATAACATCCTAACAAAATGGCAGTGATATTTTTTTCTACGTTTAATTATTTAAGAGAATTATCCCTCTGTGCAAAATTGTAGCTTTATAAACTGAGAATGCACCCGTGTATTGTTACGATTATTGGGTGTTATTTAGCTTCGATTTGAATAAAACAGACGTGAGATACAATCTCAAATGGATAATATAAACAGAAATAATAAAATGGCTATTCATTCATTTACTTTGATACAAATATGCTCAATGCATAACCAGCCGTTCCAATTTTTAAAATACCATACATGTCTGTAAAATTGCGCATGTTTTCCATTGGTAGGTCTACATAAAATACTTGGTTCGGTTGGGCAGTCATCGCGACCAATTGCGAAACAATCTGACGTACAAAATAGTCGTAAAAAATTATTTACTTTGCGCGTTCTGCGCCGATGGCTGACAACAAAAACCCGATTCGAAAACAAATTTTAAAAGCTTGCAACACTGCCTTCGGAATTTATACGGGTAATCTGAGAAGTTCAATAATTATACGCCAGACAAAGTGAGCTCTTTTCTCGTCTCGTGAAACGCGATTACTATCAAACGCATTATCTTGGGCATAAAAAGCTTACGAAGAATTATTGCATACCTCCACAAGTTTGTAAAAAGGTGTAAAAATAAATACGTAATCCATTCAAATTAAGAACATGCATGCTTGCACAGCTGTCACGAAATGCAATTTTGTATTTAGTGTTGCCAGTTACATATCAAAAATTAGGTTAGGTAAGTACGTAACGAAAAATTGTCAAGCAAGAATCAAGAGTTAGTACCTAATCAAAGGGTGCATTTGTGTGTAATTTACGTAGACACACTAAATTGACCATTTAGGCATATTCAATTGTGCGTACCGATTACGGGTTTATCCAGTTATCGAGTCAATGTTTCATATTCTACTCTACCTTAGCTGGTAGGTACTGTTAAGAACTCGCACGCAGAATACGCTTTACCACGGAAGCTAAACGTTGGTTACTTTATCTTTCGTCGACTCTGATTTTACCACAGATTATAAACAGTTTATAATGTTGCTTATTAATTTTAAATGTTTTAGATACTGATAATGATCACAATATTCCACTTAGAAACGTTCTCATAATAAACCATTGAGTCTAAAAAAACTATAATTTGCATTTAAAATATAAATAAAGCAAACTGAACAGCATAATTACTGGCAACATTTATGATTCCCGACGGGTATTAAAAACCAGTGTTTATTAATGTATGTTTGTATGAATATTCATGAATGAGCAAGCATGCTTTGTCGTTTTCATGTTGAATGCGCTTCTAAGGGACATTCCAATCGATATTTCTAGAAGTTCATAGAGAAGCAAGTAGGAGTCGATGGAGTCAATCAAGTAAAATGATTATGAGAAAATTATAACAGTACCTACTGGTATACTTTCAGTATAATTTTATGCGTACCACATTGTATATACCTAGGTGGTACTTGGTTTGTATATTTGTATGCAATCTACGTCAGTTAAATATGCGATACAGTTAAATGGGTATAAGATCTTAGGTATTTTAATTTCATTTTCAATATTATTTACCTACTCGGGGGAAGAATTTTCCTACAAAAATTTTCTTTTTTGTCGGATTCTGCGGCGGCATAAACAAGTAGGTACTATCTATTTTAGTACAATCTTTTTTATTTTTTCCACTGTCTTGCAATTTATAATTAGCAGTCAAATCTACATCTCAACCGTCATGTCTCGAGCAAGTACCTACCTACTTTAATTGAAACATGTCAGTGTTGATATTAGTTTCTTTTGGACTCGCATCAAGAATTTAATTGTCTGAATAATTCAATATTTAGCTTTCTGGATAAATTTTGATCTGCGGTGTCTGAGCATGTAGTGATTCATCCATTGTTTTTAAATTATACTTAGTACTAAGGGAGAACGCAAACCAAAGACAAAAAGTCTTGTCGAACAGTTAGTGATGTGAAACTTCATAATTTCGTGACAAACCATGTCAGTATAACTTTTTTCGTCACAATATGCTTCGTCTTATTTGCTGTTTTCGTTACTTGCTTATTTAATGAGAATCATCCTAAGTACTTAATAATAATATTAAGTACACTACATAATTACTCTAAATTCTTATTTATTAAAAAACACAGTTCATTCTCTAGGTATGTGCGTATAAAGCAATGTTTAATAAGTAGGTACTAAACAATGCTATAATAGATAGGTAAACATAATTTTATGCATGCGTCGTGTCAATTGATGTGAATTTCGTTACAACGAAAACAGCATATGACGAGGAAGCATTCATCATATGCTGTTTTCGTTATAACAGAAAAATTTATTTTCACATCACTAAGTACGCGACAAAACAGTTTTGTCGTCAGATGTGCGTTGGCCCTTACGCTTTGCTTTGTCTTTGGGAGAACGCAAACCAAAGACAAAACGTCTTGTCGAACAGTTAGTGATGTGAAACTTCTCAGTAAAACTTTTTTAGTTACGATATGCTTCTTTTTATTTGCTGTTTTCGTTACTTGCTTATTTAATGAGAATCATCCTAAGTACTTAATAATATTATTAAGTACACTACATAATTACTTTATATTCTTATTTATTAAAAAAGCACAGTTGTAGGAGCGAGTGACGTGCACTCAGCTTCAGTACAATTTTCCAACTGACGAGGCATCGTTCAGTCATTTCACGGGCGGAGCCGGAACTCATCCCTGACCATTCACTTAGCATCGCTCCGGCTCCGTTCACAGAGTATACCTTATAAACTAATGAAACCATAGACTAGCTTAGGCGACTAATAATCTAAGGGTTTACTACATACTCCCCCGATTGATCTGCTGTTGGACCCCACGCAAGATCAATCTACTCCTAGACAGGTTACCTATACATTCTTACGAGGACGACCGCGTTTACGCTTGGGAGCGACAGGTTGACACACCTCAGCTCGCTCATCATCCCTAGCATGATACCGCTTAAGATGAGACACGTGGTACTTGCCGACAATATCGTCCGGCTTCCGCTGATGAGCCAAGATGTACGTCGTAGGACTGACCTGATTCACGATCACGTATGGTCCGTCTTGCTTCGGCATAAACTTCGCGCTGACGCCCTTGCTGGCGTTGCTCAGAGCGTGCGTTTTGAGAAACACCAAGTCGCCTACCGTGAACGTTTCGCCTTCCTGCCGCTTGTCATCCTTAGCGGCCTTTCTTACGTCTTGCTGACGCTCCATCACCTCCTTACTGTCCGCAAGGGCACCCGCAAGCTTGCGCAGGTACGGCGTGATCTGCGGCACGTAGTTAACGGCGTCGGTGACGTCACGTAAGTCGGCACGCGCGTCCAGCGGGGAGCGCAGTTCACGGCCGAACGTGAGGTAGGCTGGCGTCCTCTCGGTGGACTTGCACACCGCCGTGTTCATGGCGAAGCGGATCGCGGGCAGCGCTTCCGGCCACTCCTTGTGGTGTCCTTCTACGAGGATGGCGAGCTGGGTCTTGATGTCGCGATTCTTCCTCTCCACGGGATTCGCCTCCGGGTGGTAGAGCGGGATCAGGTTCTGCCTGACGCCAAGCGCCGCCATCGCGTGCTTCATGACGTCGGCGACGAACTGCACGCCGTTGTCGGAGACGAGCCGGCGCGGCACGCCGTAGCGCAGGAACACCTCGTCGATGAGAGCACGCGCGCACGCCTCAGCCGTCGCCTCCACCAGCGGGAACAGCTCTACCCACTTGCTGGCGGGGTCCTCCACCACCAGGATCCAGCGCTCGCCCAGCGAGCCGCGCGGCAGCGGCCCGAACAGGTCCACGGCGAGCACCTCGAAGCGCTGCGCGGGCACGGGGGTCTGCAAGAGGCCGGCAGGTTTTACATTCGACGGTTTATACCTCTGGCACTCTATGCAGGTCTTGAGGTATTCCGTCACGAACCGCCGCATTCCGGGAAAGTAGTAGCGTTGCGAAATGCGCTTCAACGTTCTATCGACGCCGCCGTGTCCAGCCGTCGCTTTATCGTGACATTCCACCATTATTTCTTTTCGTAGGCTCTCTGGAATAACGAGTTGAGGCTCCTCGTTGTCCTCATCATGAGAGTAACGATAAAGAACTCCTTGCGTCATGCAATAGCCTCTCTCAGCCCATCTGGTACTAGCTACTTCTTCTTCTCCTTCCACATCTTTTATAATCTTTCCGACGTCGAAATCGGCCAGCTGCGCGTCTCTAAGCGCGGATGCTTCCCAACGTGGAGTCTCTACTACAACCATGCATATCCCACAGGCCGGGCGCGACTCATCCTCGCATGGCGGACGGCTCAAGGTGTCGGCGATAACGTTAGCTTTACCCGGTGTGTACTCCAAGTGAAGGTCGTAAGCCTGCAGTTTCATGGCCCAGCGCACGAGGCGGCCGGCGGGTGACTTGAGCGTCAGCAGCCACTTGAGCGGCTGGTGGTCGCTGGCGACGCGCACGCGATGTCCGTCGATGTACCCGCGGAACTTGTCGACCGCCCACACGACGGCCAGCGCCTCGCGCTCCGTAGTGGAGTAGTTGCGCTCGGCGGGCGTCAGCAGGCGCGACGCGTACTCGATGGGATGCTCGTCGGTCGGCGACTCCCCCTGCAGTAGAGCGGCTCCCAGGGCGTAGTTGCTGGCGTCGGTCCTGAGTATAAATTCCACATTGTAATCGGGTTGACTTAAAATGGGTGCGGTGGTGAGTAACTCCTTGAGCTGATTAAAAGCTGCATCTTGGGTCTCTCCCCAAGTCCACGCTACATCTTTTTTGGTCAGTTGTGTTAGAGGCTGAGCGATTTTGGAGAAACCAGGCACAAACTTTCGGAACCACGAGCAGGTTTGTAAAAAACTTTTAAGATGTTTCATTGAATTAGGGGTCTTCATATTGCTTATTGCAGTGACCTTGTCTGGGTCCGGTGAAACCCCATCCCGAGTGATGATGTGCCCCAAGTACTTAACACTAGTACGAACAAACATGCATTTGGATCGGTTCGCACGCAGCTTGAACACTCTCAATCGATCAAACACCATCTGTAGTTCTGCAAGATGTTTTGAATAGCTACCTTCGGTGATAAGTATTAGGTCATCGAGGTAGCACAATAAGGTGAGGTCTTTCAATGCTGCACCAGATTTGAACCTATCTATCAATCGCTGGAAGGTAGCTGGTGCGTTGCACATTCCAAACGGCATGACATTGAAGCGGTAGACCCCTAGTGGGCAAGTAAAAGCACTCTTGTCTCTATCCTGCTCTGCAAGTTTTACTTGCCAGTATCCCGACCGTAAATCTATAGTGGACATGTAACAGTTTTTCTTTGTATATTGAAGTAGGTCATCAATGAGCGGTAGAGGATACGAATCTGTCTTAGTAATGGCATTTAACTTACGATAGTCCACACAAAACCGGAAGGTGCCATCTTTCTTGGGTACCAGTAGAGCTGGTGAAGCCCATGCAGACTCACACTCCTCAATGACACCATCACTCAGCATCTTGTTGATTTCCACTTCCATCACAGCTCTCTTGGCTGGTGTCAGACGATATGGGGGTACGGCTATGGGCAGGTGTTCTCCGGTGTCTAGATGGTGTTCAGCGTATGGTGTGCATTCTCCTTTCTCGCTGAAAACATCATCATAGCACATTAGCAGATTTGCTAGGGAAACACGTTCCTCCGTAGCCAGCATTGTTCCTTCATCATCTCTGAGGAACTCAGAAGAGCAGCATTCAACAAACCGAGCGTTAGCACTCTCACACTTGAGCTGATGAACAATCTGAGGTGTGTCAGGTAAGTGCCAAGTCATAGCAGAAAAATTCAAAACCAACCCCGCTTGTGTTATGAAATCTATCCCTAACAATGTTTCATTGTTAGTAGCGTAAGGCAAAATGACAAATGTAACAGGAACAGTGAGCCTACTTTTATAAACATTCACATCCACCTTGGCCAATTTTACTGTGGTATCCTGCATGCTACCATCTGCAAGTTTTATGAGCATATTTGAAACACAGAAAGGGAACCTTTGTTTGAGGAGAAGCGCATAAAGGGAACAGCCAGCAATGCAACGCTTAGCGGCAGTATCAATTAAAGCAGTGCCATCAATACCATTTACTTGAATTTCAAGGATAGGACGACTTGCGTCTTTTGCAATGCTAGGCACAGACATACTACTTAAATCGAGGGCCTCGTTCATGCACTTCCCACAATAGGTTGAATGTTTCCACTTAGTGTCTCTACTATTTACACGTATATCACTAGCACACTTTTTACACTGAGAACGCACATCATAGTACTCACATGGTTCGGCGGTCGGACTTACACGCGAAGACTCGAACGTCGACAGGGCGGCGGCGTCGGAGGGGTAACCCTCGTTCAACGCACACGCAGCGCTGGTCAGTGACGGCGGCGGCGCCGCCAGCGCAGCCTGGGTGGCAGCGGCGGCGACGCGTCGCTCAGCAGCGGCGCGGCGGCGGTGGGCACGGCCTCTAGGAGCACGCGGAGCGTCGAGGTTTTCGCAAATTGTCGAACTCGCTGGAACGGTGGTTATTGTTGGAGATATTTTATTCTCAACAACAATTCCCATGTGATCTCTGTGGCGGCACTGTAATTGTTGTTGTGGTTGTGGTGTTGACATCGACGTTTCTAACGCATAAAATCTGACCGAACGACCGGGCGAGTGAGCGGAACGTTCTACAGACTGGGAACGCGAATGCGAACGAATTGGTAGCGACTCAGCGCCACCCTCGTTCCTAGGTCCAGCGGCGGAATTCCGAACTACGGGTGCGGCCGGTGACGAGTAGCGAGCGAAACGTGAACTTCGGTCGCGTTGCCAACCCCGAGTGTTGCCGACGTTTGCCGAAGTGGGAGCGTCATTCTGGTTTCCAGTTGTGGCCGTTGTATGCGAAGTGGGGGCGCTGTTGTGAGGTGAAGTAAAATTATTATTATTTGGTTGGCGCAAACGCGCATCAGAGATGTTCTTCTTTGTCTCCTCTCCTCCGTCTCTTAGACTCTCTTCGACCGCCCTGGCCTTCTCCAGCAATCTTTCGAAACTGTCACACGATTGTCGTTGCATTCTTTTCCTGAGGTTACGATGAAGGAGGCCGAACACCATATCCAATTGAACCCTTTCAGACAGGTCTCCTTCCGGCAGTTTGGCGATGAGGGCCCGTTTCCTGGCCACGAAGACGTCCGTGCGTTCGTCCTCTTTTTGTTCATCCGAGAACAAGGATTTGTAGATTTCATAGGGCGGCCTTCGTTGCCCGAATGCAGATCGGAGTCTACTAAGGGCGTCAGTCCAGTTCGTAACTGTAGACTTAACACCTACATACCAGATTGCAGCTTGGCCTTCTAGTAGGAGTGGTAGGCCTCGTAGTGCGTGATCATCTCGCATCCCCACGCACTCTTTATAGATCTCGATGGCATCTATGAAGGCCTCTAAATCGTCAGCGTTCCTCGAGGACCCACTAAAACGGGTGGTGCAGCCTGTGAAGTTCGCAGGCAGCGTGCATAAGATAGGTGTGGCAGCGGCACCCGGCGCTAACGTCGGCGGCAGCGGTGGCGTCATAGTAACGGTGCCAGCCTGATTCACGATGGACGGCGGCGTCGGTGTCGACGGCGCTTCACTATTCGTTGGCGTAATACTGGACGCGATCAGGCGGTCTACACGCTCTATCACCTGCATATTTGCTTCGGCTTGCGTCCTGGCAAACATCTCAAACATAGCCGAGAGCTGGTCCTGCGACAGCGTCACACTCGCTGGAGTAGCAGTCGTCGGTGGCACAAATGCCGGTATGTCTGCGGCGCTGCCGAAAGACGCGTCGCCGTCGTCAATGCTTGCCGTGGATTTTCGGTTACGCCGTGTTCTCGGCATTTTAAAACTATCACACACACACTATAGGTACTGTTTTTTGAGTTGAAAAGTTATGGGGTGGGTTCACTACACAAGACAACGCGACGCGGAAAACTCTTTCGTTTCTACGCGTGGGTCTTGTGGCCACTAGTTGGCGCGCCAGTGTAGGAGCGAGTGACGTGCACTCAGCTTCAGTACAATTTTCCAACTGACGAGGCATCGTTCAGTCATTTCACGGGCGGAGCCGGAACTCATCCCTGACCATTCACTTAGCATCGCTCCGGCTCCGTTCACAGAGTATACCTTATAAACTAATGAAACCATAGACTAGCTTAGGCGACTAATAATCTAAGGGTTTACTACACAGTTCATTTTCTAGGTATATGCGTATAAAGCAATGTTTAATAGGTAGGTACTAAACAATGCTATAATAGATAGGTAAACATAATTTTATGCATGCATGTTTGCTTTTGAAGGCCGCTCGGCCAATTTAATTAATTAATTAAATTGTTTTAACGGCTGGTTTGCGAACCTATTAATAAAAAAACGTAAGAAAAGTCTGTCGTGTCAATTGATGTGAGTTTCGTTACAACGAAAACAGCATATGACGAGGAAGCATTCATCATATGCTGTTTTCGTTATAACAGAAAATTTATTTTCACGTCACTAAGTACGCGACAAAACAGTTTTGTCGATAGATGTGCGTTGGCCCTTTGTGACATACGATTTGCATGACAGAAACAACGTTCGGCACCTTATTTATGATCATAACATATATGCATGTATCACACACAGCTCAGTCGGTCGGTATAGTTCTGCCTACCGTGCTGTGGGTCGTGGGTTTGATCCCCACTGAGAACAAACATTTGTGTGATGGCAAAAAGCAAAAAGCCGTTTGTTCTATGTCTGGGTGTTACTATATATATTTTAAGTATGTACCTATTAAATATTCTCTCAGTAATCTAGTTCCTATATAGGCTTTATTGATTTTGGGACCAGAAACTAGTTGTGTGAATTGACCATTATCAAAATAAAGCCACTATTTGTTATTTATTTTACTCTGAGCCTCTTCTCAGACTCAATACTGTCGTTTTATAGTATTGTGTTGAAACTGTGACAAAGGCAGATGCTTATAGCCTAATAAAGGAGGCCGTTTGTATTCTATAAAACTTGACAATTCAAAAAGGTTTAATACCGTTTGTAGCATAACAAACTTCAGTGTATAAAAATACTTCGTGTGACTTCGACGTGCGCGCTGGGCACTAATTAGAGCCTCAGTCACGAGAAGTAACCCTGCAATTACCGATAGTGAGATCTGCTCGTCGTAATTGGTTTCAGAAAAGCTCAGATGAACATTAATAGCATTGCGGATTGCATTTTAGGATGTCCTATCGGCTGAGAGAATCCAAGGGTCTCTTAAACATAAACCTAAAGAGATAAATAAAATAGATACCGTAAGGTGCTGCGTGTGGCCATGATGTACCTATCTAAAGTAGTTAAAGTTTAGGTGAATACTTGACAAAATGAACGTCGTAAAAAGCCATTGCTGCTTTTTAACTATTCTGTTCTTTTGTACTGCGAAATGGTGAATTTGGTGAACGAACTCGAAAAAATGGCCACATGCCACGGACCATCTTTCTCGCTCCCACTAAGTATCCATTTCTCTCCGAAGTAACCAGCACTTACAACTAGCAAGTACTTTTACGTTTATTTTCTATCCCGGTTTGAAGACACGTAATTTCTAAAAGTTAACTTTTGACAAGTAATAGGTACAGTACGCACAACGGATCTTTATCTGAAGTTAGGTGCAATGAACGATTACGCGTGCGGAAAAATTAGCTTACCTGCAATTACCCAAAAATGGGTTCTGCGCAGATAATTTAGAGGGACAAAGATCCTAATTGATACTAAGTATACCTACCTAACCCGCAGTTGCAGAAGGCGTTTTACACGCTGAGCCAGAGTTTATTTTGTTTATTTGTGAAAAATTGCGACGATCTTTTCGCGAATTAAACAAATGAAACCAGACTCGAGGCTATGATGTTCGCGCGGTATGTAGAAAGGCTTACACAACTCATATTTCTAGTAAGTACTTACTAGTAGGTACTATCTTCTGCCTCTAGCGTTGATAACTAAAGCAACTGGTTTCGTGCGACCGTATCATATCAAAGCATTCGCGCGTAATAGTGCGTTTGCATACTGCTCAGCACTGACACCTACTTACTTACTTAGGTACCTATCGAAATATCAGTTGCTTGAGCTCGAACGAAAATATCGTTGCCAACAGTGCACAGCGTAAAGGCGTTAGGACTAAATTTTTTTATTTTATTTTTTAATTTTTGGAAAACTTACAGCTAGTCGAAGTATAGGTAGATACATTGGTTACCTACCTAAAAGCTAATTACAAGTTTCCACGTATAGTTATTATAATTTTTAGTTAAAAACAAAACAGTACTACCTAATTTGGGATAAACGGAAAAGAGGAAAACATACGAGTATAAGTGAGAGAAAGAAACAATAAAGTGAATATAACCTATGTAAATAAGTATGAAATCTATGAGATTAGCTCCCCACGATAGCGGTGTCGTTACGACATTGTGATATCGTGTCAATGTTGTGTCGTTGGTAGTATGGAAACAGCCATAGGTAGGTACTGCCGCTGTTGATAACTATCCAACCGACCTTATTTTCACCAAGTATATTACTTACTACAGTGAATAATACGAACTAGTTACATTACATTGTATTAGGAAGAGATTCTCTAATCTAAAACTGCTCTCCTGTCTAAGTAGTCAGTAAAAAGGAAATTAATAGCATTATAGGCATAAGGATAATTTCGCAATATTCAGATGATGTACGTCAACGTGAAGAAATGCTAAGTACTTAGATAGATACCAGCCAAATACAACATAAAATATTCAGTAGCCTGTACCACAAGAAGTTGCACAATTTGTAGAACCTACATACGTAGTCGTAGTGCCCTTCCGCTAATCAGATTGAGCCAGCTGGTTTTGCTTCTTTCTATGATTACTTATTACAAATACCTGGTAACAGCTATCTGATGAAGAGCAGTGCTATCGCAACTGTAAATCATAATTGCCAGGACGAAATGAAGTTGGTTGCTATTTTATTTTCAGGTTAGGTTTCAAATTTAAAGAGGTTATGGGCTCAGTCTATTTTAAAGCCAACAAGGTGTAATGTAACCAAACTAGAAATTACGACGTCTTGTCTTCATAGAGTCAAAACCACGCTAAGTCTGCAATGAAATACTTATATGGGTAAACCGAAAAAAAATTGTTAGTGGTATGATATTTATACATAATCGTTGACATAGATTATCAAATCGTTTTCGCTGTACAAATGGTTATAACAGTTTTCAAACTTTGCTAAATTTTAAGTGCTGCAGAATAGGTAAGACCTAGGTACCTTGCTCGTTAAAATTCTCACAATAATAACATGACCATCGTTATTCGATATATTTTAACGGATAAGTAAGTTATAATGAGGGTTTCCAATGAAAAAGAAATATTATATTTCACATCAAACGGAGAATAGAAGTTATTTTCACTTGTCCTACCATTTGACTTAAACTCTAGCACTACTTTTTTCCAACTAAGGATGGCAATTATTTCCAGGACACACAAGCTGCCGCAGCTGCTTTGACATCCCTAGGTCACGTCTACACAGCGATAGGAGATTACCCCAACGCACTGGCAAGCCACAAGCAATGCGTGCAACTAGTCAAACAGATGGGAGATAGATTACAAGAAGCAAGGGAGATCGGCAACGTTGGAGCGGTGTATCTTGCGATGGGGGAATTCGATTCTGCAGTAGACTGTCATACGCAGCACTTGAGGCTTGCAAGAAGGCTCGGTGATCAGGTAAGAACAGTAAGAGGAAAAGGTTAGAAGCAAGTGTAGGTAGAAGTCTTAAAGATATGTGGAGAACCAACGAGGTATAATGGTTTACTGTGAATTAGTAAAAAGTTCGACATTGATTTCTTCGGTATCTGATTATTAAATGTTTTTCTTTCCAGGTTGAAGAAGCAAGAGCCTATTCCAACCTAGGATCTTCATACCACTACAGGCGAAACTTTTCACAAGCAATCGCATACCACGAAAACGTGCTAAGGATAGCACAGAATCTTGGAGACAGAGCGATCGAAGCAAGGGCGTATGCAGGCTTAGGGCATGCGGCAAGGTAAGACTTCATGATGATCTCTTTAGCAAGGTCTGCAGGCCTACTCCGCACAGATAATAAATGCATGAGCAAGTATCTGAATGAAATACTCTTTTTTTGCAGATGTGCAGGTGATTACGCACAAGCAAAGAAGTGGCACGAAAGACAATTGGACGTCGCTTTAGCTGCAAGAGATAAGGTTAGTATTTAAGAACCAGACAAGCAGAGCAGGCACGACTGAAAAATCCTAAAATCCAACAGTGAACAAGAGAATGAAATTGCGTGGATATCAGAAACTATCGAAAGCATCTCACCATTTCGACTAGGAACAAAGGTTTTGTCAATCAAGCAGATTCAATCTACTATTTCTTTCAGGTTGGCGAAGGTCGAGCGTGTTCCAATCTGGGCATCGTGTATCAGCTACTAGGAGAACATGATGCTGCTCTAAAGTTGCATCAAGCCCATCTCTCCATAGCTAGACAGTTGCAGGTATGACTAACCTACAGACAAACCTGTTCCGAAAGAAATTCTCGACTCGGGATTGCTGAGTGATAAAACTGAGGTATGGTTTAGAACGACGGATCAAAAGGGAAACCTCAAAAGACCATTCAGAATATTCCGTGGCTCGACGTATTTGAGTCTTGAATGTGCAGACAAAACTAGCGATAAAGACAATTAACTTCGATGTAGGTAGTAAATGGGTTTTATATGTAAAACATGTGCAATGATGACATAAAAAGTAATTTGTTTTCTGTAATCAAAGAAATTCTCACAAAAACTATTCTCACGATTCCATTAGTTTATTATTTGTCCCCCGACACACAATCCTATTCTAAAGTCATAAAACAAGAATCACATGCCTTCCCGGTTTCACCTATTAAATTACAATTACTTGTTCATTGCGTGACACCCGCCTGAGAGTGTGATCGGCCAGGCATGAAACCACGCGAGGTGATCTTTAGTGTTATGCAATTCTGATATTGCTTTTGTTTTTCATGTTCATTCTGCAGTGAAGCGTTCAGGACTGTTTCTAAGGTTACCATGGAGGAGTGTTGTTATGTTTTGTAATAAGATTTCAGGGACTTGTGCACTTTTTGCGATGACCCAAAAAACAACACTCTTTGATTTCACTATTTTCGTAGAGCGTTTATTACAAAGTTAGCGTTTACTTATGATTTAGATTTATTGACAACTGTTTTGTTTGTTCCATCAATTGTTTTTTCAACATCGACTAACAGTTTCCCAGGATTTCAAAAGATTTCCACTAGAGGAACAAGATTGCTTACCAGTATTTTCAACATCGTAGCAAGATGAAAACTGTTTTGTATTTCAGGATAAAGCTGGTATGGGTCGTGCATACGGCAATATTGGTAATGCGTACTCAGCAGCGGGGTTCTACGAGCAAGCAATCAAGTACCACAAGCAAGAGCTAACGATATCCAAAGAGGTGCACGATAGGAGTTCCGAAGCTTCAACTCATGGAAATCTAGCAGTTGCCTACCAGGCTTTGGGGGCGCATGATATGGCGCTGTTTCACTATAGAGCACATTTAGGTAAGTAAGTTACCAATTTAAAAACCTCTCCACTAACGGTCAAAATAACTCAAACTAAAACTTATTAGCTTGTAATTATAAACCATATCACACAATATCTTAAGACATTTTTAAACATTCTAACAACCTCGTTCAAAAGTAAATTGACTCGCTAACGATACTGAAAACCCAAAAATGTGATCTGGAGAAATTGGTTTCACCAGCCATAGGTTTATGATAAACAATTCACGATCAATGTTTTCCACAGATATAGCAAGAGAACTGAAAGACGCAGCTGGCGAAGCCTGCGCCCTCCTCAATCTTGGTAACTGTCTTTCCTCTCGAGGGGAGTTCGCCCAAGCTGTCACCTACTACGTACAACATCTAATGCTATCACAGGAACTCGGTGACGTCACTGCTGAAGCTAAAGCGTGCCATTTTCTAGGCTACGCTCATTACTGTCTGGGGAATTATAGAGAGGCGGTTCGGTAAGGAAATAAAACCAAATTATGTCATAATCTATTTGTTTATCTATGGATATGTTTTTATAGTATCTTATGGTAAATATTACGGGAAAGTTGCGCAACACATTTTGAATGTCACTAAAGATTTCCTTACATCAGTATATCAACTGTACAAATAATTAAAAGTAAAGAACCTAGCATAGAACCCTGAGGTACTCCACTACAATCATATTCTGAAAAAATACAAGCGTCCACATATCTGATAAATGTTTTTCATTGCAGATATTACGACCAAGACCTCTCACTAGCCAAAGATCTTCAAGACAAGATGAACATGGGCAGAGCTTACTGCAACCTTGGCTTAGCCCACCTAGCGCTTGGCAATTTAGAAACCGCATTGGAATGCCAGAAGTATTTCTTAGCTATTGCTCACATGACACAGCATTTGCAGGGAAAATTCAGAGCTTTAGGGAATATTGGCGATGTGTTGATAAAAATGGGGGATGTAGAGGAAGCAGTGAAAATGTATCAGAGGCAGCTAGGATTTGCTAGACAAGTAAGTAGATTTACAAGACAATCTCTTTCGAAGTAAGTAAGAGTTCTGGGCCCATAACCTGCATATTTTTCTTTTCAGGCACGAGATCGTTCTTTAGAAGCAGCTGCGTGTGGTGCCTTGGGATTAGCAAGAAGACTGCAAAGAAGACTCGACGCGGCTTTAGGACATCATACTCAGGTAAACCTCCTTCAAGCTACAACCATCTTTAATACGCAGGATTGTAGGTTATTTTACCTTGACAGAAATTTGATGATGTACGCTTTATCTACACCATCAAGCAATAACCGTCTTTGATACATAGATTTAAAGCTCATTTTTCTTTGATAGGAACTGACATTACGTCAAGAAGCTGGCGATGCAGCTGGGGAAGCAAGAGCGCATTCGCATCTCGGAGCTGTTCATATGGCGTTGGGACATTATTCTCATGCGGCTAGGTGTTATCGGGTAAGGAAAAGGCTTAATCCTAAAAGTAAAAGAGAGATAGTTGAAGAAAGAGTTACATAGAATACTATGCAGTAATGGGAGAGTCTTCAGAATTTTTATAGAATAACGGGTGAAATGGACTATTCTATTGTTTGAGTTTGACTTATGATTTCCCAACATTAACCTATGAGATAAAAGAGTTCTATGGTAAGATAGAGTCGGTAGATAAGCAAGACCTTTTTCTCACGAAAACAAACTGTTTCAGGAACAACTAGAAAGAGCCCAAGAGCTACAAGATTGTGCGCTAGAAGCACAGGCATATGGGAACCTTGGTATCGCCAAACTAAATATGGGACATTATGAAGACGCCATCGGATACTTAGAACAGGTAAATCTGCGAGTAAACAGAGTTCTGTCTCAATCTTACTAAGAAATTTTACTTCAATCGTTTGGTTTGAAAGTCACGTGTAAAACTAAGTATTACAAAGTAGAACTTCAAGAAATCTCAAGGCCTATTGCGGACAGATCTCCGTGTTAGTTTGTCATTTATCATTATCTATCAGTCTGAAGAAATCCAAGGATAAACATAGACCTCCTCCATTTTCTAGGAAGAATGTTTTTGTGCCTTCTATATCCACCAACTTTCCACCATCTTAACAATATTGGCATAACCGGTTTCGAATTGCGTTTACCTCTTGATAGACTTGTACTGGGCAAGTAATTTTTGGTCCTAAACTTCACCAATAACGTTTACAGCAACTAGCGATCCTAGAACGAGTGAACACGCCAACATGTCAGCTCGATAAAGCCCGAGCGTTGGGTCATCTCGGAGACTGTTACGATGCTTTGGGCGATCCTGATGAAGCTATCAAGTATCATGAGCAACATCTGGCTGCGGCCTTGAAGCTGGACAATACGAGGGAGCAGGAACGAGCTTATAGAGGCCTCGGATTGAGTCATAAGTAAGTGGTATTGTCAACCAGAGCTTTGTGGAAGAACTCGTCCGAGAAAGTACCTACTACTACTTTAGCTGCCTACTTATTTCTGGCACCAAGCGTGATGCTGTGTGACGTGCAGTTGCTATGAATAGAAGAAACATCAGGTCATCAGCTTGTCGTGTCACTTTTTACCATAAAACAAATTCTTCCAGATCTGTGGGTAACCTCCAGCAAGCCCTAGTTTGCCTAGAAAAGCGATTGGTAGTATCTCACGAGCTTGGAGCTCCTGAGGCAAAGGCACAAGCGTATGGAGAACTAGGAGCTTTGCACATAGCTCTTGGCAACTTGGAGCAGGCTGTGCTATGCTTGGATCACCAGAAGAATATCGCCAAGTAAGATAAAGAAAAAAACAGCAATTAACCTTCTGATTAACAACGTTAGTAACTACTACTGCTGGTTTACTACCTATTCGAAGTGTTTCCCCACGATATGTGACTACTAGGTATCTACCTAGTCGTTCATGCTTAGTTTACGAGGGCCGTAAATAATAAATTTGAAAATAGAACGAGATTCAAGGCAAATACAATCTCCATGACAATGGAACTGCCTAGAAAAATAAAGAGGCTGGAAACCTAAACCTCGAACTCTTGGATTTTGTTGATCGTTTCTGTCAGGCCTTTGTTGTATTGCAATGATTATGTAGCTACTTTTAAACCCTTGGAATCACTAGGTCTTTTTCTGTGTTACAGGGAACTAAACAACCAAATAATGGAAGCGGAGGCATGCCACTCGCTCGGCGTAGCGCAGCATGCTTTGGGAGACCACGCCGCATCCATCAGGCATCATAGATCTGAGCTGGAACTGGCGCATAGACTTGGACTTACTCATCTGCAGGTAACTTACGACCTAACGGCTATTTTATAATGGCCTAGCTTATATATATATAAGTAGATTATAGGTAGAAACTAATTTATAACTCTTGGTTAATTGGATTATTTACGTCACCAGGCTCGAGCATGTGGTGGTCTGGGAGCAGCGCATGCTTCAATGGGCGCACACGCTGAAGCGGCTCGATGGCATGAGTCGAGATTACGACACGCAACCGCCTCGGGTAAGCTTTTACTTTCTAGCTCATTCTCTGGTTATTTTTTGTGTTATTCTCTGATTGATGACGACGATCTTTGATGATCCACCTTAGCTTTCTCAAAATTGCTAAATCAAAATCATAGGTACTTTGATGTTCCGCCTACTCACATTTTACGAGCCTATGTCCAGCAGATCATGATGCCTTTACTATGTTTGTTTGTTTAATCAACATTATGAAATTCAGTGGATTAACAATAATCTACATTGTTGTTCGCTTCGAACCTTCTGCCATCGATGCATCCAAGAATCCAAGTTAATCCATCTGAACTATAAACCTTTTGAAGGCCTTTGAAGTAGAACCTCGAATTCATAATCGCTAGTGGATACAAATCTTCCAAAATGGAGTGGGCATTCGAGTTAAGTTCTGTGAATTTCCAGGGGACGCGCGTGGCAGAGCCCAATCTTTAGCAGATTTAGGACGAGCACATTTAGCAATGGGTGCGTGTGGCAGCGCTGTGTCATACCTAAGACAAGCATTGGCAGCTACTGAGGGATTAGCTGATGCTGATGAAGAGGTAATCTTAAACTGACAGGTGGTTCCAACTATACATCGTCTTATTCTTATTGAGGAAGTTCCAACCCAAAACTATCCAGTATTTATCAACCACGTTCGGCAGATCATCGCCTTACTAATACGAGAGACGGGCGCGTACACCGCTACACAATAGAGTGCTAAATTCTATAGGCACCTTATAAAACTAGATTTCTCCTTAACTCTTATCTTTCTAGCTTTTATGTAGGTACTTCAGAGATTGGTTCCAGTCACAAGTCCTATTACTACCGTACTTATACCTGAGTAGGTACCTATCTTGTTAACTAGTTAAATTGTCATATTCACAGCTTTTTGTTTGTCTGAAGGCTCAGTATTTTGAAGTTTACATTCACCCCACAGGCTCGAATTCGCCATCGTCTCGGCTTTGCACTATGGGCATCAGGAGAACTCGAAGAAGCGAAAGAGCAACTCCAAGCAGCTCTAAATGTACTAGAGTCTACATCAGACAAACATAGAGATAAGAAGACTTCAGCTTTGTATACATCGACACAACACGCTTTGCAGAGGGTTCTTGTCGGTAAGCGAGTTTATCATCATCACTGTGTTACTAACCCTCGAATTCATAAACGACGTAGATTATTTTAGAAACAGATTCAGAAAAGCTGGTTGAAACGGTTTGGCGGACTATTCAGCCTCGGATTATTAATTCATAGATAACTCATTTATTGCTGGGCAGGTATATATACCACTCATCATTCAATAGAGCTAATAAAATAATCTACCTCACTTTCCAAGATTTTCATTCCTAAGTGAGGGTAGGTTAACATTTTTTTTTTCTCCATTTCCAGAGCTCGGACGTCATCCCGAGGCATTGGTGGTAGCAGAAAGAGGTCGTTGCCGTTCCCTAGATACTGTCACCGACAAGTCATCAGGCGCTTTGAACCAGACAAACTTGGAGCTTCATACTGCTCAAAGGTTAGTACCTCATATTGGTATATCTTGTAGAATATTGATACAGATACAATTTCCAAGAAAACTTTGCTAGTGGGTTGTTCGAATTTCACGAAGATCGTTTGGTACGTATGATGCTCCGGAGTAGGTTCTCTTACGTAATCAGAATCAAGTTATGTCTAAGTATTGCTTTTATTTATAATTAAAACAGCAACAACCTAAGTTACCTAACATGTCATTTTTGTTGTAGAAATGCTGAAGAAACGACAAAAGAGCGCATAGAACCTTGGAGTCCGTCGACCATAGATCAAGTCTTCGAAGTGGTGAATAAGCAGAAAGCACCGGTTATGTACTACAGTATCGCAGCTGGGAAATTGTATACTTGGCTATTACAGCCACATAAAGGTAATAAACTAGAACACAAAGAAGTCAAACTAAGAATTCAAGAAACTAAAAAACCAAGGTAATGTACAAAATAATAAGAGTGATAAAAGATAAAGTATAAAATTAATTGAACCAAACAAGGTCACAACAGAAGAGATACAGATGGGACCACCCACATAGAAGGCTTTCAAAGCCTCGAATTCATAAACAGAGGCTAAACATTCCACCAAATTAAGATTAAAGCCGGTTATTATACGTAAACTAAATTTGAAACTATTTCTAGGTATTTTACGATTCCATCAAGTGCCACTCTTGGATGAAGCTGACGACAGCGACAACAGTCTACCAGATATCAGTCCAGACGATCTACAACCGGTAAATGGTAAGTATTAATAAGAGCTACTCAAAGGCTTGGATGAACATGACGTTTCAAAGTGATCCTTGTAGGTACCTTTTTTTATCAAAAGAATAACACCTTGTCGACGAAATCTAAAATCCAAGTTAATTTTTAGCTGGAGTAGGCAAGTTGGAGAGACTGATCAGTGAATGGTCGACTTGGCTGAAAACTGCAGGTGATAGAAGAAACGACGAAGATCAGTGGGATCCTGATGATAGACCTAGCACGGGACTTGCTCGTATTGTAAGTATTCAAATTAAAGACACACTATTAAAGAAAGAAAATTAAAATACCTATTTATAGCAACCAGGATATTTGACTCTTTAAATTTGAAATAATTTTAATAGCTAAACTGATCAAAATAACAGCTAGTCAGTTTAATATGACTTCCCCAGGACCCAAGTCCGTATTGCCGCGCTGAATGGCAATGCTCATATTGGGCCAAATTTTCTAGTTAGTGCAGTATCTATGTAATTATTCAGAACACCTTACTTTCACACTTTATCAGACGGGACTCTCATGCTTAGCCTGCTAACTTCTGTTTAATATAGTGTCTTCTATAGTCCCAAGTCTGGGTGTCACTAGTGTGATATGATTTCTCGTGGTTTTATATCTTTCTTGTATTATAAACAGTTACTGAAATAAACTTAGAGTAACTTTGCTTTGTTTGCAGGTGAACCGAAACCATCTACTGAACTCTTCAAACTACTCCCTAAGCTCACTCTTCAGCGTGGGGTCTGTTGGAGGATCCGTTGCTGGGTCTGTAGCCAGTTTCCAAGGGTCTACTAGGTATGTGGCTTTATCGTCATCAAACTGAGTTCACGATGTTATAGCATTGCCTTGTGCCCTTGTACCCTACCTATCGTAAACAAACATTTTTGCGTTAAACATTGTTGATTCTGTTTAATTTTTATGTATGTAGATATTCACAGAAAAAAGTATTTAACTCATAACAGTAAGCTTTGCTTAGTTAGGGGGTATTTCGACCAATATATTTTATTTTAGTAACTTGCTCTTTTGTTGACTTTTAAAATATCACCATAAGTTTTTATCTCATTGTCTGATTTGAGAAAATTGAGGTCTGAAGAAAAGGTTTTTAAAAAGACTACCAATTTCGTCAACTCCCATCTACTTTCTTTGTACACAGATCGAGCGTTCATATTCCTCGCAAGAAGCAGCCCTCATGGCAAGGACCGCCTTGTTTGAACTCCCTTTACCAGATGCTACTAGCACCGTTTGAAGATCTTCTTCCCGCTTCGTGCAATAATAATCATGGTAGGTAATAACAACTCAACTTTTGAAGGTTTACTTAAATGGCATCACATGAATTGCAGTCTGCTTATGTAGATCTACTTAGTAAATTTAATTATAGCATTATTTCCAAGCATTTTTAGTAGTATTGCTGTTTGGTATTGTCAGCAAGAGATAACTGCATCACTGCACCAACATATATGTTCAGTTTAGAAAGGTACCACCACTGAAAACTATATAGGTACCTAATTATTTCAGCATCACACGGTCGCCGAGGATGCGGCGGTCGTCGGGAACTAGTAGTAGTAGTAGAAGGATCTCTCTACGCCTGTCCGTGGGGAGCCTTGCGAGGTGGAGCTGACACGGAGCCATTGTGCGAGAGATATGCATTACTTGCGGCGCCGGCATTGCGTCCATTGCGGCACCAAAGACATCCGAGAGCAAAGCCACAGCTAGATCACGGTATGTAGATGATTTCTCTATAGTAAAGCATAGTAAAAATATCGATATTTTTAACTCAATCTACTTATGTTCTGCACATAAGAAACCTTTCACTTTATTTGGTAACGAGTGAGGGTTTTGACTGTGTTGCTCATGGTTGAATGCTTAATACAAACTATATGTCTATTCCAATTACTCATGCAAAAGATTTAAGTCTTATTTCTTTGTTAGGTACCACCTAAAATATGAACATAAGCAATAAATTATCATCATTCAAAATTGTACAACTATTAGGTGTACCACAGGGCTCGATTCTCGGGTCACTATTCTTTCTCCTTTAAGTGGAGTGCTAATGAATATACTACCATTTCTAGGTGTGGAATCGGGTACTAACGCTGAAGCTGGTATGCGATGCCTAGTAGTCGGAGCACCAAGAGTAGGATCAAGATGGACAAGTGCCCATACACAGTTAAAAGAAGCAGAACTCGTTGCTGATATGCTAAGAGTAACTCCTCTTACTGACTATCAGGCTTCGAAGGAGGCTGTGCTTGCCCAATTACCTCAGGCTGAGTGTATCCATTTCGCAACACATATCTGTTGGAAGACACCAGCTATTGTTTTGAGTCCTGGTGAAGTAGTAAGTGCCATTTTAAAACTATACCTAGTTATTTTACTAAATAACCTAGAGCTGCTGTCTGTAGTTCGCTCCATTTTCAACGTACCAAAAATGATTCCTTTATATTATTATATATTGTCATCATTCAGACGCCTAACGATGAACATAGGCCTCTACCATACATTGCGATACCCAACTGCTTTCAGAAATCTTTTTTATGTCAGCTTTCCATCTAGTGGAGAGCCATCCTATGCTATAATTGTTCAGAACTGCATGTCACAGGAGCCCGAATATGATAAAAATCATTGTCACTTTTTACAGGTTGATTCTCAAGCTAAACGATTACTCAACACCAGCGTCGGTAGTGGCGCAGTAGATACTTCTACTGAAAATGAAGAAGAAAGTACGTACTAAAGAATTTTTGATATATTTTAGCCGGTTATCCGTTTCTTCTTTCTGACTTAACATATTGTGCAACCCACATGACTTTTGTGAATACACTCTAGAGTTTTACAATCAAATATTTCAGTAGATGATTTGCTAAAATCTTCACATTCTTCTTTCGTCTTCTCACTGGCTTGGTTATCTTTACCTGTTTTTGATGCAGATGCAGAGTTGCCACCGAGTAATGAAGAATTACCTCCTGCATCTGAATTCATGCTCACTGCATCTGAAATCATGACCCTCAAAATCACAGCTAGACTGGTAAGAAATATGCTATATTATTATGTATTTTTTTTAGATTTTTTATAAGAAATTGGTGTCTTAACATTAGACAGACTGTAACCTTTGCTTTTTTCTATTGCAATTGTATAATCTGACAGAGGAAGTCCACCGAGAACGTGCTTTATTTTAATTTGTGGTTTACTGCAGCCATTAATATTATAAGACATATTCTGCCGTGGATGTCAGGCCAATTCTGCATCCCAGCCGACCAGCCAGTATAAATAATAAATAGGTACTTAACTATCTCTTATCTTTAGGTGGTAATATCCTGTGCACCATCCACTGCCGCCCTCCAAGGTTCATCCACCGAAGAAACAGAAGATGTCAACACAGCCGGTGAAGGAGTGTCCAAACTATGTAGAGCTCTCTTAGCGGCTGGGGCTCAAGCTATTCTATTGACCTTATGGCCAGCACCATTGGATACTGCAACCAAGATATTGTATAGATCACTGTATTCTGCACTGCTGCAAGGAAGTCGAGTGGCCAAGTAAGTTATTCTTGTAATAAATGAGTTTTCTGTTTTTCCAAAACTGGACTGGAATACTGAAACAAAGTCTCCAAACTATGTAAAGTTCAAGTAGTTGGGACTACCGCCATTGGATACTGTCACCAAGGTAATGTAATCACTGTATTCTGCATTTACAACTATATATGTCGAGTGGTCGAGTCGATAGTGTCCAAATTATTTTGAGCTCTTTCAGGCTCTTTCGGAGCTCTTGTAGATCTGGTACAAAGTCAAACGGGAATAACCGTGTACTTTTTCCCGAAGTACGAATTTATGGAAAGCAGCTTACAAATTCCACAGTCAAGCAATTATATTCTTTAGGTTCTGATAGTGTCCATGCATCACATTTCGGAAACAAACCTTCTACATTCCATAACCTCGTTATTTACTTCTTAGGGCTCTAGGAGATGCGATGCAAACTGTTCGTCATACAAAACACTTCGCACATCCGGCGCACTGGTCGGGATTGCTGCTACTCGGAGCTAATATACGACTCAGCAACAAAGTGGCACTGATGGGCCAGGCCTTGTGTGAACTACTCGCTGCTCCAGATAAATGCCGGTAAAAATTTCACTGAAGGTTTTATTGTTACACAGCACCTGAACTATATTACAAAATTGTCAGGATTGCTGCTACTCGGAGGGAGCCAATATACGACTCAGCCAGAAAGTGGCTTTGATAGGCCAAGCTTTGTGTGAACTTCTTGCTGCACGGAATAAATGCCGGCAAGGACTCTCTTCAAGGTTTCTGTCCAAAAATGCAGGATTGCTGCTACTCGGAGCCAATATACAACTCAACAACAAGATGAGCCAGGCTTTGTGCCAGATTTGATGACATGAAGTCTATACTTTAGGTCTGATGATGGCTCGTAGTTATGAAGAGGATCTAAGGAGATTTTCATGATCGGGGGTTAAATATTTAATTATCTTGTTTTCCAGGGACGCATTACGAGTGGCTTTACATCTGGTCGAGAAGTCCCTTCAGAGGATAGTGAGAGGACAGAAGAACGCGATGTACACGACGCAGAAGAGTATTGAGAATAAAGCTGGCAATGCTACAGGGTGGAGAGAATTACTCATGAGTGTAGGATTTAGGTAAGTTACTTCGATATTCTTCTGGTACTTCTCATTGAACTACAAACTTGAAGAAACTGTAAGAAAATATTCATAGAAAATCAAGAGAAATTCCGTTTCGTTCTTTATTCAAATCCTGAAATTCTATTTGTTCCAAAATCAATCTCTTTTTTACTATAGATTTAAGATTAGAATTTAATGGCACCTTCTACCTGATTCATTCTTTTCGAAACAAAAGACATGAGACATAAAACCAAACTGTTTTGAGACAGTGGTTTCCTATATTGAAGAGTAGATCTCTCGACTAACAAACTCCATTCTTTTCAGATTCGAGCCAGCAGCAAACGGGATACCGTCCAGCGTGTTCTTCCCACAAAGCGATCCTGAAGAACGCCTAACCCAATGCTCTGCCAGTCTTCAAGCACTACTAGGCCTTACTTCCACCACACTACAGGCATTGTCTAAGCTCATATCTAATGGAGATGTAGCTGATGATATTATAGGAGTGATCCGCTCTGTGATATCACAGTTTACTGTCAAGAACTGTGAGACGGATACTATAGAAGTTGCTGTCAATGTCAGGTAAATACCTTCTGGATAATGTAGTCCAGGTACAAAAACTTCTGCTATATCCAATAACGTGGTCCAGGTACAAATTCTCTGCAATCTGTAATGGTAAAGTCCATGTAACTTTCCTACTTCTTCCTAAACCTCCCACACCATAATTTTATACGAATAAATGGTCCAATACACACGTTCAAGTTCCTTCTACTTTTGGCGAATCTGTCATCATACATTTTCATGAACTGAAGGTCGAAAACAACTTTCAATTTCCTCAGGTTATGGCGAGTCAACGGCTGCCATGAGTTACTAGCGTCTCTCGGCTTCGATTTGGCAGAAGTGGGTCAAGACGAGGTGACGCTTCGAACCGGAAAGACCGCCAATAGGAGACATATTCAGTTTGTGTTGCAAGCTCTACTGGCGTTATTTGGTAAGTATTTTTTCCTTTATCTACGCTAGGGAAGCCTTCCACTATAGGTAAGTACTATACGGAAGATATCATGAAAAATTGCCCCCGAAATTCGATTGTTTTTCAACAGATACCCAAGAAGCTCCAAGGAGTCTGAGCTTAGAATCTAGCTCGAGCGTAGAATCCCTCGCTTCTATCGACGACGGAGACCTGGAACCACATTCTGACGGAGAACCTCCTCCGAGGCAACATCGACGTGAGTTTCTTCATATAGCAAGTTTAATGTGCCCTATACCTTTGTTTTTTTGTTCATCAAATATCAGAAAAAAGCCTAAAAGAAAAATTTGCCAAATCTATCAATTTGCTATAACTCCAGAGTTTTCCCGTCAAAGATTTTGTACCGTATCAGAGGCTTTATCAAAACCCGTTTCTTTTCCACAGAAGAAAGCGCATCATCAGTCCCCCCACCGCCCCTCCCCTTAGGCTCATGTGGAGGCGCATTCACAATGTACGTCCGCGGTTCAACAGCCTCCACCGAAGTAGGTCGAGGGGAGCCAGACGGAAGAACTGCCCCACCACCAGCCCCACCCCCACCAAGATACAGGGGGGAAAGCGACGCAGCGTTCACTCCGTCCCCACCAGCAGCGCCATCGGTACCAGCCAATGCACCGCCAAGAGATGTCTCCTTAGCCCTCGCGCACCAAACGAAAATCAGAACTTTATATACCAGGCGACCTCCCTCAGATGACTCTGATTGGGAAAGTTCAGGACACGACACCGTTTTACGAAGACGTCCAGAGCATACAAGATATTTAGACGCGTTTTATGACCTAGCAGCAGCACAACCTAGAAGAACGGAGGAAGAAAAGTCTGAAACTCAACCGTCTACTTCTAAAAGGGCGGCTAGACCTAAAATGGGAACCAGTAGTCGAGATTCAATGGCCCAAGTCAGACATATGAGCGGGGAGCTCACCCCGACCATATCTGAAGTATACCACGAGAGGAATATCGGCTTAGGACTTGCTCCGCCACTATCAGAACTACTTCTGGCCGAAGACTCCAAGACAGAAATGAGGGCAGCGAGCTCTAGCGAAAACCTCCTTCTACAAAACTTGGAAAAGCTCGGATTATTGGGAGACGCGAGTGAAACGGAAGAAAGATGGTGCGGGAACAACTCCAGGCCTTGGTTATCAGCACCACCTTTAGAAACAGACGTCCAAGGCTCAGATTTAACCACAGCCGAGATAATAGAACGTCAGACAAAGTTTAAAAAGGATACAGAACCGAAACGTAAGGAAGAAAACGCGTACGAGTTAAAACCTAAGGAAGAAACTCCAGGTCCAAGTGGAATCGAAAAGCGTTCTGTCTCTCCTTTCTCAGAGCTAAGCCGTCGGGATGAGGGAGACGGAAGAAGTATCGCCGACTCCCATTCATCATACAAAGCACTAGTATTAAGCCCTAGGGCTCCATACTTACCCGAAGAGGGCGAAAGTTCTAAGGTCACGGAAGGGGGTAAAACTCACCCCAGGCCCAGGCGACCCCCAGTACCTAGAAACAGACCTGCTTACACTACTTTAGATTTTCCACCGAATAAATGATAAGGAGTTGTATAATTTATTGTAATTGATTTAGTATAAGCACACATTTTTGAATATTATTTATTAAAAAAAATTAGAACTAGTTAACTTAAAATAAGTGAGTAGTTAGTGGATGGAAAAAAGTCCAAAATCGTTCTTCTAAATATATGAGGAAGGCCCATGTTCACCAGTGGACTTCTTCCAAATCAACAGAATTTTATTTGTAAACACAGGTGATGGTGTTCTTCAGCGTGTTTAGATGATGTTGATAATGATATAAAACTTATCATGGAAATACGGCTATGATTTTTATTGTA
Organism: Gandaritis pyraliata; assembly: GCA_947859175.1. NCBI lineage: Eukaryota > Metazoa > Arthropoda > Insecta > Lepidoptera > Geometridae > Gandaritis > Gandaritis pyraliata. Next base: position 4,591,954 of record OX401871.1, on the reverse strand, counting down.
AGTACTCGTAGGTGCCTAACTTATTTCTAAGATATAAAATAATGAGATAAGTTGAATGGTATGTAATATTATGTATAAGGCCGGTCTTAAACTTGTAGATTTCTCACGTAATTATACGAGTAATTACAAATGTAAAGGCGAAAACCTGCTCAATAAATAAAACTTATATTAATAGTAGTAATAAAGTAGGTGCTCATTTGTCTTAGGATTATTTTGGTTTTGTTGTATTTATTATTTCTTAGATACTTTTAGATGTAAATAACAATTTATCCTAAGTGCCTTCCTACTGAACTGAAATCTTGCCATTGTATTAAAAATTGTATAAAAGTAAGTAATAGGTGTTCAAATTAACTTCTGTAAATAAATAAATAATGAGAAATAAAACCTTTAAAATGGTGTTTTTTTTTAAACATCGTGGAAATGTAGAGTATAAAATAATATGTAAGATTACATGATAATAAAATGCTGTATTGAATGATTTCGAAGATATAGAAAAGTTAGAGCGAAGGGTTAGGGTTTACTATTTTTTTTTCTGTTGCTAAAGTTAGGTTTCCGATTGGTTCGATTGATGTTTAGGACTGCTAGATTATCATCACGGCAGAACATCGACTCCAGGATCTGATATCCCATGACCAGTGATGTCTACCGACTCCGGACCAAATCGCTTGTTCCAAGAAGAGCATGGAGCTATCACGAGTCATATAATCATTATTAATTATGTGACATATTTTTAAGATATACAGCCACGATGGTCTAGTGGTAGCGACCCTGCTTTCCAGTCCTAAAGACGTGGGTTCAAATCCAATGGATTTTTCTATTTGGAAAATTTATATGCGCAATGCAATGCTAGTCAGCTTTGCACATATTGACCTCGTCTTTCCTGTGGATAAGGCCGCCTAGGCTGAGAGGTAGGTAAAGGTGCTGGGTAAGCCTAACTCCATATAAATCATCTGGATCAGATGCAAAGGCCTGATTATTTATTTTCTGATATGTATGTTACAAATCACGCACGTTTTTATCTGATAATGTTAATCTGATAAAATCTTGAGTGGTCAATACATTTCTGCCATTAACAGCAAACTCGTCCAGTTTGAAGGGCAGGATTTCCGGTGACAGCGCAATAAAGTACTTATGTACACCTTCCGTCTCAGGGTTACCACTTATGACAGAGGTAACTATTTAAACCTACAAAGCTACATATTTGGCTCACAGACTTGGCAAAGAATCGAACCTGCAATCGAATGTTCAAACACTGGACTACCGAGTTTGTCAAAAAAAAAATCTATGTCAGAGTTGACGAATGATAGGAGTGAGTGGAAGAAGAAGATATGTTATGCCGACCCCGCCTAACGCGGGAAAAAGGCAGGGGCATGATGATGTCAGAGCTTGACCTCGAAATCGTCGAAATCATAAGTAAAGTTGAAGGACTTTTAAGTGACAAAATTGACAGTGATTGAAAAGTTGAACAAACCCAGCGACCACAGAAATCGAATGATACGCAACATTAATTTTATTTCTTGTGATTATTTCAGCCCCACTGGCATTTAGGTCCGCTCGGAACTCGTTACAAAGCGTAACAGCCGGAACTGAGAATTAAATTAAATTATAAAATAGTCAGCAAATCAGCAAACCAAAGGTGCAACAAACAGTAGGGTAGGTTAGAGCACACTCCGGACACGCCGTACAAAAGCGCGTTTAATAACTACCTACTTAGAAACAGTTGACGTTTGTACAGTCAAAGACACGTCCACCTATACTGTTTAGTGTTTGGACTTTGAACTATTAGAAGTTGAACGTTGCAAATCGTGCGAGAGGGGCGACAGTGTGTTTGTGTAGGACGGGCTGCGCCTACGTCTATTGCGCTCCCTTTCCAACGATTATCTGCATTGTATATAATGTAACTATGGTTGTATTGGGTGTATAACCTGACTTGTGGCCATGTGTAGACGCGTCAAATGTATGTGTAACATCGGGGAGAGGCCGGACCGGGGTTAGGCGGTACCAACCCCTTTTTATGTGGCTAAGGTGATTTTTTGACCACCAATGCGCCGTAGAGTAGCGAGTAGATACAGATAACAATTTATTAAAAGTAGCAATCTCTACGAGGCAAGTGATTTTGAGGAATAAATAAAATCTTTTTGAGTAATTTTACTGTATGGTTACGATACTGTGCCTCAGATAACTAGTAATAATTGTTTAATCTGTGGTATTGGTCGGCATTATAGAGAAAATCATTCGGCAGTGTAGGTACCTACCTACTAGGTAGGTAATGACCATGGCTGTAGCTATGCGACGCAATTTGTACTCAAGGGCTGAAATAGTTGTTTGTCATTGCTTTATACAGGGATGTTACTTAGTGCCACACTCAAAGACGTACATTTACAGATAATTAAAAAACGTATATTACACTATGATTACGCTATCAGTCACCAGTCATAACTTTTGAACCTCATTTGAACGAATGCAGACCCGCTTTAGTGGACATGTAGCCTTAAAGGGTGTGCATATGGAATTCGATCGATCAAATCAATAGACTATTGTGACTGAGTGCTATTGTATTAATTTATTATAACAATGACTAAACATAGACTTCTATTTAGTGTTCTGGTCACGATATCAGCTACCTACTTTAAAAATGCAATTTATTCGTCTATATTTGTTGTATGAGCTTTAATTACTTTGATAATTAACTAAATCTAGTGTTATTTCATATCTAAGTTTTATTACGTAAAGCACTTACAATTTGGATGTTTTCAAGAGGAGAATGAATAGGTTTCTTTTAGGCAAATGTGCTACATCGTCGACTACATTGTCATTTACCATCATCGTGAGATTGCGGTCACGTTTGTCTATAAAATAAAAAAAATACCTAACATTACGTAAGGTTAAAAGTTCACTTCAGCTCTAGTAACAGATCGATTTATTGGATTTTTAATTTTAAGTACAGTTCTGGTTAAGGCTCGCCGTCATTAATTATGGCTTTTATTTAATTTCCCTTTCAATTATCTATAGATTTCCTTTCATAAAATTATTTTATTATTTAAATAATAACATAAATAATTTAAATTACTCTATTACATTTATAACTCAAACATATCGTAGTCGCTGAAACTGATTTGGATGAAACTTGAATAGATGTTGAATATTCATCGTAAAGTTACCTATTATAAGTCAATCATTTTATATTTATACCTACCTATTCATGTTCAGACCCAACTAAGGGTAATTTATATTCTGTAAAAAATAGCTAGCTACATTCCATGAACATGTTGTAATTTATATATAACTCTAAGTAATTAACAAATAGAATAATTACAACTGCGTGAAACTATTATCATATAATTATTATCAAGTTAAGTAATTGCCCCAGTTAATGTGTCTGTGCCTGTACTTAAAGAGAATATATAAGTACAGGCACATGAGACAACGTTTCTGAGTAGGCCTTTGGTGGACGTGCTCTGTGAAATAATGCATTGTCAAAGCACGTCAAAGGCCGATCGCCGCGTAGCTGCACAACATCAAGTAGACCATTTCAAGCATAATCTTCTAATTTTAATCTAAGTCTTCTAATCTTTATTTATTTATTTATTTTAAAATTTCACACAAATAGGTAGTGCTAGGAGGACTTAATGCTAAGAGCATTGTCTGCCAGTCTTCCTGGGCGTGCATAAAGATGTGTGGCGTGTTTTCGATCATGGAATCTTTCACGTAGATAATTAATTATATTATTAACTACAATTGTATTTTAAATGTTTATTTCCAATGTGCATTATGTGTGCTGTTGGCATTGTAAAATCAGGGTTCACGGAAGGGGGCTCATGTCGTGGGTTAAAATTCCACTTGGAAGAGAAATTACCTCAATTATTTGGTTCTGAGCACGATCCCCAAAAATTTTTGTAGCCGTAGAAAAGTCCAAATGGTCCCCCTGTTACTAACAGGGCGACAGATTAGACTTTTAAAATTTTTAAAAGTCGCATTTGTCACCCTGCTAGAAAAACACAGACAGAATGTACATTTTTGTCCAATTTGTCGCTTAGGGTGACAGATTTCGGTGACAGATGTGAATAATCCGGTCGATCTTGCCACGATTATTGTAATAGCCATTGTATTCTAATTCACACTTCCTACTTAGATGGCGTTACTACAATAGTTTTTATTCTCAACGGATTCTAATAAGCCTCTTTTATGAACAAGTTAGGAATGCGACACATTTCCGTACCTCCTAGTTAGTTTAAGATTTGTTTTATACGTTCTTTACTTACGGTAAGTATTTAGTTTTTCCATATCTTTGATTTTATTTTTTGGCTTTTTTACAGTGGTAGATGTTTCGCCGTGTTTTAAGGATTATTTTAAACAAATCACAACAAACCATATATTGTTAATTCTGTTTCAAATGACAACTTCATAAGTAGCGTGTAGTTTACGAAAATGAATGTTGTGGAGATCGTATCTCGTGAACCTGACATGAATAACTTTTTACTTCAATTGGAATTACATAAACTATGAACTTGCACAGTTTGAGCTTACTTGATTTAACTGTAATTGGATTGAGAGTTGACTGAAACTTGACCGTGAGTTGACTGAAACTTGACTAAAATTTGATTAAGATTTGATGGAAACTTGATTGTAAGTTAGCTTACAATAAACCTACTGAAATTTTAAGTCTTAGATACTAAGTTATATTTATAACTATCAAGTTATCAAGACTTAGATTCAGATGATGAAGCTGATGATTTTAATAAAAATTGAACTGGACAATATCATAACAATAGACGGTTAGACCGCATTGTCTTGACTGAAAGTTGTTGGAATAGAAAATAAGTACCTACTTGTATCTAGTTTGAAGGCTTGTCAAGCCACAACTTGTACAAATTTTTCCCACACGAGCTTATCTCAATGAAATAATTTAATTTTGACGAAATCACAGTAAAAATTAAGCCAATTGCCCATCTCACCCATCCCATCTCTAGCTCTACCCTTGAGTTTGGGAAGGCTTGAAATTTCCTTGTGGCGAAAAAAACATGTTAGTTCTCACATTCAGGGGTCTCACCAAGTGACAGCCAATTTACACACGTCTTGAAGCTACGGACTAGCAACCTACCATTTTTGGAAAATAATAAATGATTGTCGTATGAATCACATGATACCTACGGGTACCTACGGTCATCCTACGGATTATTTTATTGTACATCATTAATGTTCTGTGATAAAATTGAAATATCATATGCATATTTATCTGTCTGCGAAATTATTACTATGATAAATATTTAAAGATTTTAAAAATATCAAGAGCATTTTAATTTTCTTTGAGATACCTCCTATACTTATCTGAAATATTAATAGGTTTCACAAACATATTTTAGTTTTTAGAGGGTTGATTTTTACTAGTCCAGTTGACCTGAAAACAGACAAAACAACACGTGTCCGGTTGACTCATCTGTCCTGTTGATCGAACCACAGACAATCTTGTTAAATGAGTGCTATAAAGCTGAAGATCAAACTGATAAATGACTCCACACCGTTTTAGTTTCAAGAATACCGTTTTTTATGCATTGGCGTTTATCAATGGCTACTGTTTAATAGTAGCTATAGAGTACATCATTACAGGTGGGTCAATTGCCATAAATTCTCGCTGGATCGCACTAGACACTCACGCCCAGGGCTATCCAAACAGTCCAATAATTGTGGCCCGTATTAGTTTAATTAAACACGACCTCGGTAAATCTGAGACACTGTAATTATGTACATGCGTATGTACTCACATAACGCATAGTCTACAGGGTGCTTGCTTTGTCACATTGTTTCAGTAAATCTACGAGTCAAAAGAATTTACAGAGATAAAACCTTTTTTATTAATTCAAAATTAAAAGAGGTCTCGTATATAATGAGTTTTATATCTTCCTGGTTATTATTTAGATGAGCAATATGTGCATTTATTTTCCAAGGCACAAATTCTTTGTACAGTCAGTATCGGATTACACTGGATTACACGACTTTTAGAATTACAATGTTTATTTTTGTTTTTATTATTAAATTATATCAGAAAACTACTGAGTTTTTACATCAATCGCAGTTGGGAAAAGAAAAGAAAATGTTAGTAGTTTTCAGTCATATAGTATTGAATCTTTGTCCCATTAACATTTGTTTACGATGTCGACTGTACAATACACCCTATATAAATAGTATAGGTAGGTATCTGTAGCAATATATCTTCCGTTCGGTAAATAGTTATTAAATTCTATTAACCTTCGACACTCATATAATAGTAGAACTAGATTTGTATCAATATTTACTTGCACAAGAAACACCTTTATTTGGAAAATAAAAGAACTTTTTAATTTATTGTACCATTTTGACACTAAACTTTTAAAGAGTTTTTGATATGTTGGCAGCACCAACAAGACCCTAAACTAAAATATTTTTTTTATTTAGCATTAGAACCGTATTTTTATCGTGTTGTTGTAACTATTACGGACATGAAAAGGGAAATAAAAAAAATAATGTTGAAAGTTTCGAAACTGTCCTGGTTTACCAAAAAATTTGGTCACCATAAACATCCCCATATCTCAGCACTATTACAAAATAAGACATAATTGTATTAATTGCAAGTAGCTATTATGTCAGACACCGATTTGTATATTGATTTAAAAGAATATTTATGACCCCGAAGTGCTCTACATACATACATTTAAACTTGTATTACCAAAACAAATTATTTTCATGACCATTTTGTCGATTTTGCTTAATAGGCTGCGTATGTTAATAAGTTTTTTTGGGCTTGTTTTGTGATGCTCGATGATAAGGTGTGACGTAACATAACTATGGGGCTGTAGAGATTGTTAGTAAGTATAAAATAAAAAGCTTAAGGCCTATTTCACCATCCTTGGGTAACGTTATCCGTCTAATAAAAATATATCCATCTTTGTTTTTGACAAGACGTCTAAAATAGAGACATTTATATTATAAAACCACAGATAATATAATACTGTTAAAGCTCATGAGATGGTGAAATTAATAGGCACTAGAATATAAAATCAAATAAATAATAAACAACAGTGTAGATAATATGCAAGCGAAAGTGAAACAAAGAACCACCAATACAATAAATAAATTCTACTACTTAATAAAATAACAACTTATTGTGACATGCTATTATCACAAAACAAAATGTAATATAAAAAACTGCGCGAGCGCGTTTTTGTAAGAAAAATGGCATTCTTATACCTAGCTATTTGATATATTTATTTATTCATTTGTATGCTTGTATTATTCTTATTTCATTAAACCTACGTAGTTGTAATTATATTTACTGTATATGACCGTGTAATTTCTACTTAGCATTTTATTTATCTAATTAGTATTAGATTTTAATTGTGAATTTGAATAATCCCCTGAATTCATATACATTGTGACTAATGACTCCTTATTGTGATAGACTCTACTATACTTTACTAGGGGGTTCAGGGAGAGCTAGTCTTAATTAGGTAATTTTTACATAAATTGTATTTTTTTGTGTCAACTAGCTACATACAATAAATACAATATTTGTAGGACAAAAAACACCTATCTGCTTATTAATAAATACCGAACGAAAAAAAATTCTATACTGGAAAGGTCTTTTCGCAAAAGATTCACTCGTTCAAGAAGAAGATTGATTATAGAATTACTCCTTTGTTTTTTTTGTTGTACGAGTATAAGGAAGGGCAAAGCTGAAAATGCTGTAAACTTCTTCATTCTGCCCTGATTCCCTTGATTTTACTACTGCACTGACTGTCAGCGCAAATGTTTTTGATGCTAACAGTACATGCGTCATTACTCATTGAGTGAATAAATCCGAAATAGGCACTTACCTCACGTCGTTCCTTTCACACTTGACTTTAAAGGCGGGTAGCATTCCGCGAGCTCAAGTTCAACGCGTGTCCTTCTGTGTTGCGTAATACCTACCTACTCGTTGCTAGGAGCTTTTTATCTACAAAATGCTATACGCCACGAAAATGCCCTTACATAATTTTACAAGGCGCTGCTGCCGTCCACATAGAACAGGAGGCAACCACTCCCGAAAACTTGGGGGGGTTAAAATACGTCCATAGGAAGTAATAAAAATATTTAACAGTCTCAACGCTTCAGCGCTGTAGATAAGAATAGGTACACTATTTATGCGCTTGGCAAAAGTAGCTAGCTCTCCGGAAAGCTAGCAACGATCTGCGAAATGTAACGGTAGAGAAGACCAGAATGACTCCATAGTCTTGGGAGAGACCTACTTCCAGTTATACCGATAGTTAGTGAAGATTTTTAAGATTATTTTATACGGATCAAGGTTTTGTTATTACAACCTACATGCGTTATTACTTTTGTAAGATTGTAAACTTCACCGACAACCTACGCGATCATTTTATAGTCTTTTTCTGAGAATTCTCTGGAATGCAGTTCACTCAGTCGATCTTTAATTGAAGGTCTAAAAGTAGGTACTTGAATAATTCGCTCTACATAATAGTTTTAAACATCGTGAGCATACAGCCACAGCCCTTGATCAAAACTAGATTCATCGAACACAACAACCGCTTCCGCCAAGAGTGAAACGACTGAGAAGAAGAATAATAAGTACGTCTATTCTCTTCCCACTAGTTATATTGCTTACAGCACCCAACTCTGATCCTAGGATCAGATGCTACCCAATCGCTGCCGAACACAACAGGATTCCCTATTAGTAGTCAGTATAGGTATTAAAAGCATCCCAGAATTTTGTCTCACCCTCGTTCGAACCCTTTTGTATCTCGCATAAGAAATTATTGATGACAATTTGTTTTTCATCATAAAACGGGTAGAAAAATTGTGCTTTTTAAATAAAAATCAAGGTTCTCAATCAAAATAATCTGGGATATCTCATGTCTTGATGCTTCAGTTACTGAGATTGGCTTTTCTTTATACATCCTGTATAAGTAACATTTTTATGCGATATTCGCTATTTCCTGTAGGTAAATCTCATGGACAGTTTAGTTGCATTTATTTTTATAACCATTTATGACATGCAAATATTAATTCCGCAACTTTTAAGCAGTTCGCCGAAATATGTCGGTGCAAATGACAGCTGACCCGATGTCCTTGCGCACGCACACGTAATTTAGTCTGTGCAAAGTGTGCAAGGCGGTATGAAAGACAGATTTCAGACAATAGTTTGTTTGAATTGACAGTTGAGAACATGTTGAAAATGTGTATTCGCGTATGATATATTGTGAATGCAGTATTGGCGATAATGTCTTTGATATTGAGATGATAGTAGGGCTGTCAAATTCAGCCCAGAGTCAGGCTTAATTAGTTTTTACCAAAAAACAGGGCAAGTCCTGCAACTCCTGCAAGAGGCAGCGCAACTGTCTCTACTTGAGTTTAACTCTTTCTGCTTCTTAATAGATGGGATCGCGTCTCCGTGTAAGAACTCTATTAAGTCCTGTAGAGTCTCGTTGTTAGAGTAGTGGTGTCGTATATGGTCTACAAGTTGATAGATAGAGATGACGATAAACTTTTAGAAAACTTACATTTAGGCGCTTCCCTTTTGGTTTAAATAAGTTGTGAAGTTTATAAATGCATCGTTGTTTTTTTTTACTGAAAAATACTTCTGAAACTCGGCCCTAAGGATATAACAACACAGCGTAGAATACCTGGCAACCGTCACGACGAAGAATCTACCTAAACCTACTTTACATTTTATAAATATTAAAATTCGTGACAACCCTATTACCGAGTTGACCTGTCGCCCTCGTCGCTAGTCACGTTGTATAGGTACCTAACTTATTATTTAGATAAAACTACTTTTACTTGATATGGTACGTTATAAATAATAAAATTAAAAATACCTACTGATACAGGTGTGATTACAATGGATCAAATAAATATTCAAGCTGACATCTAAATTAGTTAACGAATAGAAAACTGAGAGTTACAATCTAAAGCTTAGGTTCAATAAACGATAACTTATGCGACTAATCGAAAATAATGTCAATTTTTCAGCTCATTCAAGCTACGGCTTCATGTGCTATGGCGTAGTCAATGAGAGTTCTGAAAATTACTAGGTAGCTATCTACCTTTAAAGTTAGAAATAAAGTGACCGTTCACAAGAGATTTATTGAGAGGAAACTCACGACTGAATGAATAAACCATTTCTATAGAACTTCCTTTCTCGAGGCCACATTCTTGATGCTTGCATTGGTTTTTTTATTTATTGATCCTTCTTTGACCATAAATTCAACCTGTAAGTGATGTTAAGTACTCGATGGAAATCAGCCTTCAGTTTCATTAAAGAAGAGAAGATATCCAAGATGGCGGACGTGTTGTAGTGCTGTCAAATTAGGTTAGTTTAGAAAAATGCAACAGAGACTTGTAAAAAAAAAGTACATCATCATCAATGTATATCAGTCCACTGCTGGACGTAGGTCTATCCCAAGACGCGGCACTGAGCCAAGTCTTCAGCTCTTCTCATCCAGTGTTTGCGCTACATTTCGCTGATCTTCGCCCCATCTTGCCGGAGGGCGTCCTACACGCTTGCCTAAACGCGGTCTCCAAAAAGCACAACGTTACTAAAATAATGATCTTAAAGTAAAAGTATTGTGATATCTCCGAGATTTATGAAGCATCGGTAGATAGACCTTTACATTTTTATCCATAACCCGATATGTATGACGATACAGTGAGAAAGGAGCACTTTTATCCATATAAGTACCCCCTGTTGCCCCTGTACCGTATATGTGGTATGTAACAGCTAGAATAGGCTTGAATGATGCTATCTATTACAGTCGAAGAATCATTATCACATCTTGCAACATTGTAATACTAGCACGTGGACGAAATCGCATACTTTACCAACTAGAGTAATAAATTGTTTATTTATGTATCTATTTCTTTAGTACTGAAGGATTGATATCAAACGCTGTTTTGATTGATAGATTAGTCAACTTCAGTCGCCTGTGACTACAATAAACTTTCTTCTGTTTTCAAAACTATTTATCAATCTATAGATTACAATATTTTGTAACAGGTTGGCTAGCACGAGAGAACGAGGGAAATTAGAACTAGTCTGAATGATTTGGAAAGTTAGCGAGTTTTTAAACAATTTGTGAAGATAGAGACTTTTCCCGTCACGTTTCGTTGACCAATCACATGCTTTTAATACAAAAATACATCCTCATGATTGGTTAACACATCATGATCGCATTTTGGTATCGTGATTTACCCATCTACCTACGTCTGCTCTAGATTAAATAGTTTTTTTAATAAGTACATACTCAATCAAATATTATGTTTTTTTATATAATCCAAAAAGTTATGTTTAAGTCGGTAACGTCGCGAAATGTTTGTTTTTTCCAAATACTTAATTATTTTTCAAAAACCAAACATAACGCCGATGGTTGTCGAACTTTTGAGTCTGCACTTACCTACTAAATGTTAGACTAGCTATTTGTATTTTTATATTTAACATTTAAACTGGTGCTAGGAATTCTTGCGAGCAAGAATAATGAGCTGCGTTGGAGTAGAGTAGAGCACTGCTTAGATACCAATGAATAGACCTTTCTGTTGTGACCTGTCATAGACGTGATGTTGACGCATGACTGGGGCTTAATTAGGGCCTGAGTACACTGTTAGAACTTTTTTACAGAAGGTACTATTATACCTGGAACCCGGAACCAGGCCGTAGTTTCTCACCCATTTTTCACTGGCACCTAGAATCACCTAGTTATATAAGACTCTAATATGATTTAGAATCTAAATTATTCGTGTGTTTTTATTGAATAAAAGAATTATGACTTAGTGCGGCTTGCACCAGAATCACTAAACGTGTTTAACAGCTAAATCGATTTAAATCTGACGTATTTGTATGACTTGACAACGCGTTTAGCGATTCTGGTGCAATCCGCCCTTTGACTAGCAAAGTCTTAAGTTGCCATGGAAGAGTGCGAAAGCGTACCCACAGCCCCGGCACATGGTATGAGAAAGACCCCCGTTGGGTTTTAGTCGGTAGGAGTCCGACATAACTCTTCTGTCGGTCACCACGACAGAAGAGTATCCATGAGGATTTACCAACGTTAAAAAAAAGGTATGTAAGATACGTAGGAAGGAAGACATCTTACATAGGTACAACTACAAAGAAGAACTTCTGTATTTCAGAAGATTGTATCAAAGTCAAAGTCAAAATTTCTTCATTCAATAAAATCACAAGGATCATTTAGAATATAACTTTTGTGTAACTAAGAGATTGTAAGAAGTGCCGTTATTATTTAAAATAATTAAATACCTAGGTTTCAAAATGCCTTAAATTTCTGCAGCATCTCCTCGTAGTTAAGACTTGAGTTTTTTTGTACTTTGAAAGTATTTTGGTACTAAATAACATCAAGTTCCACGTTTCTATACTTAACCTTTAAGCAATACTTGTCACGTTAACATGCTCAAAGGGTAGCGAAAGCTGATGAAATATGTAGCATTTTTGACTCAGAATAATATGTAGGTACGCGTGGCGGGAATGTGTGACGATATTTCTTACAGTAATCGCACGAGTGAAGGACCAAATGCAAGACAAACTCAACATTTACGATTTTACATTCTTTCTTCGGTAGTAGTAGAGTTCTTTGTGATAGAGTTGGTCCGGGGAAGGTACTTAGGTATTTCTGCCGCCAAGTGTTGCTCGTATTGCTATTTTTTGGTTTGATTGATGGGTGCAAGTCAGTGCAATTGCACCACAGATTCCTCCGAGTCGCAGACGCAGTACACTGCCTCACAGAGCACGCGCGCTATACACTTGCTCTGTGAGGTAATGCATTGTTATAGGAGATAACATCCCCCCTCCCAACCCCTCTAGTTTTCACGTAAAAAATTTGACTCATATTCGTCTTTATAGCTTGAAAAAGCGCGAGATTTCCTTATATTATGACTACGTGACGAAAACCTAAGCCCAGAAAACCCGGTCCCGGAACGTATATTTGTTGGTTTTTTTTTTTTTCAAAAATAAAATGACTCTACTTGGAATTATAAACGGCTTTGCGAAATCTCCATTGCGATGAGCGCGTTCAAAGAGTTATCATCAGGTGGGCCACCTGCTCATTTCATCACTTTTTCTCATAAAACAATATTATATAACAATGACCTTCTAGATGACCTATCTATACTTAGGTTTGAAAGTAAGCTACCCAATAATGCACTTTCAATATAGATCCTAATCGAACTCCAATATAAATAGAGCCTTACAATAATACAGATTAGATGTAGATCACGATTCTATCGTATAGTGTGATATGCCAAAAAGAATGAGTATGCTTGACTAGATAAATATGTAGGTATGTATTTCCTTGACATTAGTAGGCACCAAAACATATTATTTTTCAGTTTGTGGAACATTTGTCTCTCAATGACATAGGTACATAGTAATATTTATATAGTTAACTATTTAGCCAGATCACAATACAGAAATATGTAACAGGTAGATACACCTGTTTACCTAAGAATAAAACGCTATGAATGTATCTAATATAATAATTAACCTATTTGATGAATGGGGATAACTTTCGAATAAGTCTGATAGGCAATTGTTTTCAACAGTAATAGTAGTAAGTAGTAGTTTTAGTTCCAAAACGTATATTGATAAATAGCACAGACGATAAGATTAAAGTAGCCAAATTACTACTGGAACCTACTTTTAAGTTGATGTCCAGAACATTGACACGCAAGATAAAGAAGATTTGCTATATTTTCATATGACTTATATTCTAAATAAATATAGGGTACTTTATATGTAATAAAACTAGGTAGAGCAATCATTTTCATTAAAATCACAATAAATTTAAGCTTGCATGATTGTCACATCGTATATCAATGTACAAAAGGTTTAAATTAAGAGCAAAAACGCAAATATGTGGTTGTAAAACGGAAGCGTCCAGTGCAAGTATTGCAAGCAAGGTCGCGTGCTAACTATAGCTTACAGACACTAGTATTTGCAACAGCTATCTTTAATCAATACATGTCATATAGAGTTGCAACACATAATAAAATATGCTTAAATTATTTATAAAGTTAAAAAACTAGGAAACCGACTTCAATTTGACTACCTCCATACACTCCTACAAAGATCCTAAGAATGCCCTTTCTTAATAGGTACTTACACAGATATAATCTTCGAAAATGCGTCTGATTCTGTTGTTGTATTTTTCTAAACTAACCTAATTTTATAGCACTAAAAATATCGCCATCCTTTTCTCATAAACTGAAACGACAAAGACGACTATAATTTACTTATCTTACTTTACTGACTTAAGAAAAATGCAACGACAGAATCGGCTCCAATATGGATTCAATGCTTCAAAAATGTGAAAACTTAGTTACTCAATTATTTTTTTCGAGGTGCTTAAATAAATACCTTGTCGCATTTTATCCAAGCAGGTTTTTTAATATTCTAGACTCATTAGTTAGTAAAATATGAATGACGAAACTGGATCAAATGAGGCACACATAGATAAATAAATAAATAATCGAGTAAATATTAAACTTTACCTAGGTAGGTAGGTACATAATTTTGGTAGGAAAGTATACCTATTAAAATGGGCTCAACATAAAAATTGTTTTCAATTTAAAATAATATGAAGGGAGGAACGATTAAGAGCCGAATTGAATTGAAGGTATAATTAAATTAACCCATACCCATTAAGTAATAAAATAAAAATTCCAGTCCTTTTTACACAAGTACAAATTGCCAGATAAGTAAAGGTGAAACATAAATATAAAATTGGCGAAGATCGCCGCGTCCCAAAATAAGTGAATCAATTTAAGTTAAGCACAAAATTGATAAATAATTACAGGGACATAACAATAAAGACGCAGTGCAGAAACGCGAAATAAAAATATTCTGTGGTAAAAACTTTGTCACGTGTAAATAAACTCGCTATAAGTAAAGTGGTTATGTGACTAATATTGTTTTGGGGAGAAGCTATACAACGTATAACATAATATTGTCCTTAAAAGCCCAAAAGGGGCTTATTCAGACCAACAAACACGTGAATAGATTGGCATGTGCAAAAGTTGAGTACATGTTTGAAAATATTTTTTTTTGTTTTTTTTTGTCGTAGAAATTTGCGACCACTTTTAGTGTTTATTTACTTTTCGTATGTCCACCCTGTTAGTACACATGCTCACGCACCCTCCTATCACATCGCACCCACACATAGACGCTTTAGCACGTGTGCAATGCTATTTTAAAGGAAACTTTACGACGCTTTTCATGAATGGAAAACTTCGAAATATTAAAAGTCGTAGAACAAATGTTGTTCGCCATGACGTGTAGAATAACCCTTTTTCGGACTAAGAGAGACATTATGTTACACCCTGTATTGGTTTTCTATTATTAAGAACATAACAATAACGTATATTATCATAGGCTCGGATATGAATATATTACATATTTTTACGAGATATACTTGAGATTCAGATAACAAAGGTATATTCGCATACTAAAACATATTTGTGGAAAACATAGATGTTTGTTCTATGTCTGGGTGTTAGTACGTATTATAAGTATGTATTTACAAAAAAAAAGTATATAAGTATTCTATCAGCCATCTGGTTCCCATATTACAAGCATTGCTTAGTTTGGGACTAGAGGGTGTTGTGTGAAATGTCCCTGAATATTTATTTATTTATTTTTATTTATTTATACTATAGTAGGTTAGTGCCCAATAATGAATTTGCCAAAATAATATGATTCCAAACTAACCGACTAGATATCTACTTGACAATAATAAAACATAACATAATCAGTGTTTCCTAATGAGAGAATGAAACGCGGACAAAGTCGCGGGCGGAAGCTAGTCTTGAATAAATACAAATAAAAACAATGTGTATTTTGTACATATTATAAATATTGTATATTTGAATATATAGATTTGAACTCTGATTTCTATCTCTAGCATTTAGAATTCAGAGTTCATTTTAATATATTTTTTTTTGTTAAAAATGCTATTATCTTAAGTATTTGTAATTTGTATATAGTTATTGTTTTGAAACAAATAAAAAATCCTAGTTATTTTAGTTCAAAAAAAATTTTTATATTAGTCATTATTTTCTTTGGGTAATTTACAATATATTGTAGAGCACATTGTGGTGGAATATGAGGTCAGGGTTGCCAAGCTGCATTACAAATGCCTAAACAAGTAGATCATATTACCAAATTAACTGTGAGATATCGTTTTATGAGGATACAAATTAAATATAGAGGTTAGTTTTGAGATATTTTTATCAACCGATATACCGAAAGTTTGCAAATGGGTCCTTTGTACATCTTTCCCTTGATACCTGGTACAGTCAGCATCAACAGTGCATCAAGTTTTAGAACTTTAAATACTTTCTCAGCTTAGTTATATTTTTTGTTATAGTTCAATGCATCACAGGGAATGTCCTCAGAAGACGTGCTCAGTGGGGCAATGTATTGTTATGGGGAGTGGTTACTACTTAACATCAGGTGGGCCATAAGCTGGTTTCATTACTTACTCATAAAACAACTAGCGGTCACTCATCCAAAAGGTACGACTGAAAGCTGCAACTTCATTCATTTAGGAATGACCAATCTACCCGCAGCGCTTTGCAATAATAAACGCCACTCAATAATGTCTGGGCTTTCGACAACCAATAACTTTTTCCGCACAACAGATTACCTACACTACGTATTAATAACACCCTGGACGTACGACAATGTCTTTACACGTAATGAATTTTAATGATATGCGGCAGCATGAATCAAGTGGTTGAGCAGTCGAGTTTATGGTAATAAACAAATGAAATGATGATTTCTTTTAGAGTTCCGTCAGTCTACTTATAAGGTGTAGATTAAACGTGCTACGTACCTTTTTTTTTTCTTTTTTTTTATCGGGGTGTCAATGGATGGCATTCCCGGGATGTGCTCAGGCAAACTGCGATAGGGGTCCCGGCGTAGGTCTTTAGAGGACCCGGGGCCCCTTGACATGCAGAGAGGCCGACCACCGGGGTGGTTTTAGTGAGTCGGCGAATGTTCGCTATCCTCACACTACCTTGCTGCATCCCTGAGTGTGGGAAGGTGTCTGCGTACCTACGCTAACAAAACAATAAGCAATCATTTAGTGCAAAGTGGCTTATGACCACCGCTATCTATGAACATGTTAATAACAATTTCAAAAGAGAATATTTTCTGTTTCATACATTTAGGGCGTCTTGCACCAGAATCACTAAACGTATTTAACAGCTAAATCGATTTAAATCTGACGTATTTGTATGACTTAACAACTCGCTAAATACTATTTAAGAGTTAAACGCGTTTAGCAATTCTGGTGCAAGCCGCCCTTAGGGTGTCTTGCACCAGATTCACTAAACGTATTTAACAGCTAAAGCGGTTTAAATCTGACGTATTTGTATGACTTGACAACTCGCTAAATACTATTTAAGAGTTAAACGCGTGTAGCGATTCTGGTGCAAGCCGCCCTTAGAGAGTTATTTTTCAGTGTCGGGTTTTAGTTTTTTTAACTTTTTTTGTTTTGAGCTTTTTGTGTAACTACGTTCTTAATAAAATGTTTCTTATCAAGTGTATACGGATATAGTTAGTAACCGCACATCAAGGCACTGAAAAAACTTTTCTATTTTAGTGTACTTAGTAGCTAAACGTGGCTCTCTATTGGAACAGAAACGCATCTTTTCTAAATGTGTATTTAAGTGTATCTCTGGGTAATAAATCTAAAATGATTTTATATTAATGACAAGACGATGTAGACAGGATCGGTGGTTGCGCTACTGTGGCTACCTTGGCGATTAGCAGTGAGATTTTTTTTATGGAACAATCTAGTTTTTGATATATAAATCACTAGTTTAATTTAAGCAATCGATTTATCCCATGAAATACGGAAGCGAGAAACGTTATAATCAGACCATAAAACATTAATTACTACAAAATCGCATGATAATTTATTAACCCACCTAATAAATATACGAATGTATTCATTTATCGGTGGCACTATACTAATAAATGAGACAAACGCATTTGCAAGTCTAAAGGGACTAACAGCCGCACTCTAAGACGTATGTCAAAAGATAAGCAATGATTAGTCTATTGAGATCTCTTTGTTTGAGTATACTTAAAATTAGTGGAGTGAATGTCCCTCATTACTTGGAAAGAGATGTTAATAGAGTGTAAGCATTGATTATCTTTCGACATACAATACATCTCTAGGTCCGGCTGTATAAGCCGATTTAGGTACACCATCATTTCAGTGGCTAGTTAAGTAGTATTACACTGCGCGGTGGTATCGCCCTGCAGTCGAGTCAAAATACATTTTTAAACACCTATTTGCCATCTGTAGCCATCCGGAAGAGATGACTGTCAGCGATAAGATCGCACATTCTACATATTTAAAAAATTAGGTTTATAATAATGTTATTTATAATGAGCTAGGACATGCGTCACAGCTCAGTCGGTAATGGCTCTGCCTTCCGTGCTGTGGGTCGTGGGTTCGATCCCCACTGAGAACAAACATTTGTGCGTGGAAAACATAGATGTTTGTTCTATGTCTGGGTGTTACTATGTATTATAAGTATGTATTTACAAAAAAAGTATATAAGTACTCTATCAGCCATCTAGTTCCCATATCACAAGCTTTGCTTAGTTTGAGACTAGAGGGCGTTGTGTGTAAAGTCCATGAATATTTTTTTTAGCTTCTTATTACTCTTCTTCTTCTCTTAATTCTGGCTGTTCGGTGGCTAGGGCTGCCATTACTCTTATTACATCTTTCTCGTCTACACTACACGTCATACCATACAAGCACGTTATGAAATGACAGTGGCGCATTGCTGAAGCATACGTCAATATTTAGCTTGACCCTTCGTCTTATCGCGCGATCTAAATAATGTTTAGTATGATGCATTGTAGGTACCTACTTATTAGTTTTCACTGTAGTGGTGTTTTAATTATTAATTAAGGTAAGTGTATTGCCTTTCACCAATTTTGATAACGATCGTCATTATTTTCAAGGTTTATTAATAGTAATATAATTGAGTTATTTTTAATATGGTAAAAAAACATGAAAAAATGCACGGATTAGTCAGCTCTTTAATTTAAATCTATTTTATGTATGATAGATGTTGATACGTCTTGTACAGATGCTGACTAAATAAAAACATATGTATGTAAAAAAATATTTTTTTAAAATCATTCAGTGCGATTTAATTGAAAGAGCTATCTGAAATTCAAGACATTCACCAGCATTTTATACAAAAAATATCCAGGAAGAAAAATCTGTTTTTCATTTTTTTTATATTTGATAGACCATCCTTTGACTTTAATCTCACCTGATGGAAAGTGACCATGAAGCCGACAATAAAGCAAGATAGTCTAGAAGACACTTATTCACTCTCGCCTTGAAGAGATCCAGATTGATTGATCAGGAAAGACAGACACCAACCAAAATAAAATAAAATCAAACAACGAAATATTATATTCCTGAGATTTACCAACACAGTACAGAATACAAGCCAATATTTCAAACAAATATCGGGTTCTTTTCAGTGGTATAGTAAAAAATTACAAATATTTAAAAACACACTTTTGCATTTACATTAATTACTGTGTCGACTGTAGATTAAAGCCTTATAATTTCAATTAGTTCACGGCGTAATATTAAAAGCCAAAGGTAAGCAAAGTAGTTGAAGCTTAGTCTTAAAGTTTACTAGAGCAATCAATATCAAGTGCCTCCCTATTATAAAATTTAGATAAGGTAGGTAAATCAAGTCACCTTTAACAATCTTCGCGAATCTTACCAAATTGCAAAGACACTAAATATTTAGGTTAAAACATTATAATGTAGGCACATTAAAAACATAAATTATACTACTTTGACTGGTGCATATTTCAGTAAAAAAATATGCAAATACGTGCTCTATTTCACCATTTCTATTAAACTGCGCCAGACATCAGCTATAGGTATTTCCGTCTCTACTTCGCACTTCAAAAACAAAGATAGAAATATTTTTATTTGATAGTGTTTACTCAGAGATGGTTAAACAGGCTCACTCTACTAAAAACAGAGACCGACAACACTTCTTAGACTTATCTTAATCCCCTAAATTACCCGAAAACCCAAGAAAAATCCCAAATCCAAATGATCGCGGAATCACTAAAATCGATCAAAATAATTCCATTACACCTCCTTACTCTTGAAATGGTTTAAGAGATCCAACCTGGGAATTATACATTACTGCTAGAAAATAAGTTCATCAAAAACACAGACAGTTTGTAAGAACAGAACATTCGTAAAAAATTTCGGTAAAAAGTCGCACACTGAACCAAACGCGGGTTAACTCCATTGCCATTGAAATGAGTATGATATTCGCCTATTATCAATGGCATGTCCCAATACTTTCACGAGTGCGCTGTGCGCAGTTCGTAGCACCCCCTCTGCGCAGGCGCCGAAGTATATAAGCCCGCTCCCGCCCTCATTTCGTACAGACGCAAGTTGCACTTCGACATAGCGAATCCTGGAAGACAAGTAGTCTTCCATCAGCGCTATAACTCGATTAATAAACTCCCTTCTTTCTTTCTCACTTCTGTGCTTCACTTCATTATCAAAATGAAATCTATGGTGAGTACAATAACTCTTTGTGATAAGGAAGTTCATGTGACAAGCGATTATTAAAAGTTAACCAATAAATCAGTGAAAAGTTATCAATGTGTTTAGCGATTCAAAGGATTTTATTCTAAAGTGGAGATCAAACCAGATCAGCCGAGGGCGTTGCTATATTCTAATTTGTTGTAGTTTGATTGCTAACTTGTATATTTCCCAACCGACTGCAGGATACCTGTCGTTTCGATCTCTTTTGTAAAAGTTTATGAAAACAATCAAATGATAGTGTCAATACACAATAGCGTGGGAATAGATAAGGTTTATCAATTCCCAAATTAATTAAAAAGCGTGAAATGAACAATTTTAACAGCATGTTCACTTGTTACTCAACTAACAATTAACTGTGTAATAATGGCATGTATTTAAAACTGTGTAGTTTTGTTAACTTTTAGCAATCGCTTTGTACTCCATTATTTATTGTATTAAGTTCAATTGCGTGACACGTTTTAGGCGTATTAGAACTGATTCCTAATTTAATAAGTATTTAGGTAAATTCTAAACAGTCTCAACTAGAAATTTTAACTCGTAAGAGATTTTACAAACTGCAATCGACACAAACTACAAAAGTTTTCTATTATGAAATTCGAACTGAAAATTGTGTCTAATTAGTAAAAACCGATAACGCTAATTAGTGTATTAATAACTAAATGTTGCCATAATTGGTGATTATCAAGTTGCACTACGAAACTGGACCCGAATTAGCAAATTCGTTGTAAGCTGCGCATGCGACTTGAGGTCAATGTCAAGTTCTTTCGTTTTTGCTCTACAAAATAACTATTAATTATGAGTATGTGAAATATTTCGCGTATTTAAAGAGCAACAATTCAATAGGGTCTTGATTTTATTAAAAAATCTGCTTGATTGGAAAATGAGTTTTCTTCACATTAATAAAACTATTATTGTACTGTGACACTTTCAGTGATACCGAAAAGACACATTTGCTCTACACTTCAATCACTTCGGGCTATTTATTTAACCATTTATTTTTGATTAAAAACCTCTTTTGTGATGATAAAAAGTAATGTTTCTTGCGACATGTGTTGCTCATTTTAAAACCTAGCCAGTTTTCCCTAATATTGCTACAACATGCAATGTTACGCTTTGCTACTTATACACTTTCTCATGCTATTAAAACACTAAAACTTACGAAAATCCCTTTCTAATAAACTATTTTATTACAAAAATAACATACGATTGAGCTACAAGAATTATAACTATTCGACGGTAGATAAATAATATTCAATTACAGAAAAAAAGTAAACATATAAATAACATCTGTCATCGAACGATGCTAATGATTATTTGACTAATTATCATTAAATTCTTGTAAAACAATCAAACATCGTAAATCACATACATAAATTATCGGAGGTGTGAAATATATTCATAAAACTATTAAAAGTGAAACATTATGCGTGTTTGTGCAATTGGGTTCGGTTAAGGTGAATCAGAGCAAATAGAGCGCCGCCGGTGTCAATGTCACTGAAAGTTGATCGATTGTCAAGAACGTGGGTGGTCTTGTTGTCAGCCCTATCCAAAGCTGGACTCAAATAACCTTAAATGTCATTTCAAGAAATAACGTCACATCCCAGACGAAATAAATTTATCTATTTTTTTAGTTAGAATTGTGTTTGGTGATTTTTCTCATAATTTTGCTTGGATTCAAATTCACCGAACATTATTTTCACCACTGGTCATTCTCCTTCGTGCTAAGATCTAACAAAACGTGACGTTGGCGAAATTGCGGGCAATACTACGAAGCCTGTTCAAAAAAGAATTGAATTGAAATTATCTATTTTTATTTGAGATGTGACGTTATTTTTCCAAATACTTTTATACGTCATTGAGCATACGTCACGTCGTGCATGACTTTAACAAGTATCGTTTTTGACGTTATCTTTACTAATGACATTATATCGAACATTATCAAGCAGAAGTCCTTAATCTAGATCAAAGCTAGAAATAATAAGAGTACTTTATTTATTATTTCGCTAGTAAAAAATAGGAGTCAGTTGGTATGAGTATTTACCACATTTATAGCTATCAATAGAAATTTTAAAACAGACACCTTATGTATCTCCTTTTACATGAAACATTAATGGTGTGAACAAGGAATGGCACTTGAAACTTAACCATAAAAATATACAATAGAAATACCATAGAATTTTATACCCTTACCGAATTAATTCGATTGCTTTGATCTACAAAAAACTAATGATTATAGAAAAATGTGCAGTTATTTGAAAAATGAAGTAAGATCTAGGTCTATTTACCGATAAAGGAAGGTATATATTTGCTCGTTCGTTTACAGTTCTATTGCTTCAGAAATAAAGTAGTATTTCCTGGTTAGCGAGATCGATAGCATGATAATACTCCAATTATCCAATTACTGTCAAATTATAGCTTTGCATAGACTGCAACAATGTCAAATCGGTACGGAGCGGTTACCGCGTCCCTTGTGACATAGTACCTATTAACCAGTGTTAAACCTTCGGTATTTTATCACTACTTCCGATTATCAATAATCCGACGAAACTCAAAAAATGCTAGGAAGCAGGCCGTAGTTTTTAGCCCGTTTTTCTAAGCTCTGGTCACGTGGAACTGGCACCTAGAATCACCTGGTTATATAAGATGATTCTAAATGATCCTTTTATATTATTGAATCAACGATTTTTAATTTTGAAATTTTTGTAACAAAACTATGACGGTTATTCTTCGACGGTTCTATATTGAGTTTTTATAAGTGTTGAAATGCATTATTTTGTGTTCTACTATGTCCATAACATGCTCTATTTATTGCAATGTCAACTAGACCAGTCTTCAATCTTCATTCACCTTCATCAGAACGCACTTAATCTTGGACATAACCTTTTTGTGACTGAGTGCTTTTAGATTGCTCAATATTCATACAATAGCTTAAAAGCATTACCTACTTACAAAAGCTAAAGCATTGTAACTTTATAAGCTTAAAATATCATAAATTGTACGTTTTGAGCTAAACGTCGCGAATCGTGTTTAGCTCTCAGAGATTGACCTATTCGAGTTTGTCATTAAAATTATTAAAAACATTTCCAGTAGGTACCTAAAAAGTACAACCAGTTCCACAATATTTTCAGTTTTACAAACACAACGCTACCAACAATAAATGCTCGTTTATGGCCAAAATATAAGCATTATAGTTCAATGTTCAATATACTTCGAATAAAATTGCAATGTAGTTTATGATCGCATAATTTCAATACGACTTCAAATTGATAATGAAATTCAATGCCCTCTCAACCACTTTATGGCATTGTAGCTGAAGCATTGGGTTATTGTTGTTTTAATAAATGGATATGACTGTACATAGTAGGACACCTATTTACATGAATTTTATAAATAGCCAGATAATATTTTTAGGTCGATGATTTTTGTATTGATAAACAAACATCGACATCCCAACCCCATGACGCAGCCATGTTAAATATTCAATGTCGATAAAACGACATCGATATTCCCATCCCTATTACGCTATCAAAGAAACTGACGTCTGTACAGCGCAGCCTTGTCTTTGTCGATGTTTTCTTTGGATAACCAGACATCGATATTCCCATCCCTATTGCGTAGTTAACGGATGCGACATAACCCTATACCGCAGCCAGTTTTTTATCGATGTTTTATTTCGATAAACGGACATCGATATCGAAATTCGCATCCCTATCGTGCAGTCAATGGAGCAGGCGCGCCCAGCACGCGGTAACTCTGTGGTCAGTGTCACTCGCCTCGCCACTCACTAAAGCTTTTTGTCTGCATTCCGGCGCGTACCGATTTAGAAGGGCATGCCCACGCACCCCAATTATTAATCGATATCCCGAATTACACTGTTAATAACGCCCAACACTACCGGCACATTTTGACTGGGCTGTTTATTTTGTAGTCGACATTTCAGAAGATGCCATATAAAATTGTCAGCTGAAGGTTGTAATAATCAACTTATTTATGCAAAGTTATAGGTAGGGATGTGCCATTATAGTTTTGGTATCGATGTTTATCATATTATCAGGATAAAAGGGTCTGTTAATAGTTCCAATATACTAACTTTTATTGTACATTGCGTGTGAGACTTACGTCAGCCATATCAAATTAAAGGGCAAGATCTGTGAAGGCTATACTTACTTTACTCGTTTTTCAATATCATTTGGGTAATGTCATGTAACTTGTTTTACAGCATTTTAAATGGCCTTAAACACTCGAAAGCTTAAGGGTAATTAGGGTAAATAAAGTAATTAAGGCCTGTTAATATGACAGACACTACAGACTTGAAGTGATTCGCAGTCGGTAAAATGAAAATTTATTTTTGAAAACTTAAATTTAACTTTTACTGTTTGTTGGGTGCTGTCCATGCTTTACTCATCTATAGATGACTCTACTGCAAAAATTGTGTTGATATAAAAACTGTTAACAGTAGGGTGGGCTATTTTAAAGCATACACAACCTATCAATAATTTCATTATATAAATCCCATTGAATATTTAGCACATAACTTTAGATAATTTCAAAGGGCAAGACATAAAATGGGTAATGAAAAAAATGCTAAAGTCACTTTGACAAGCGAGGGTAACCGGTCCGCATGCGACTCGCCTCCGGACTTCCTGATCCGTGACCTTCATCTGGCCTTCACGTTCACATTGCTCTGAACTACTTTTGTTTTTTACTTATTGAGAACGAAAGTGGGCGGTACGTTCCAAGTTCATGGTATCCTGGTAACAGACTATTTAGGAATACTCATCATCATTTACTCTATGGATTTAAACAATAACTTATGTGTTATTCCTGCATGCTGGATTTCTATAGCGAAGTGAGAGAATCAATAACCTATTTTAGCTCTTTATGTATACAACTTTTCACGCAAATAAATCATTTCATTTCATCATTCCATATCTAAAACTTTTAGTCTCTACAACAGGACATCTTTTTTGTCCTTTTCTATCAGTCGTCTCGCATCTCGATTTTTACTCTCTTCTTACTCGTATTATCTTTGCTAAATTTTTTGCCACAATCCATTCAACTTTTCATACAAATTTATGTTTTCTCCGAAACGCAATCACGCATAACATGAAATCTATCTATCGGTACTTCTTTCCCAATCTTCAATAACTCCGTCACAGATGAATACGTAAATCGCACAAAAAAACCGTTTAAAAAAATCATAATTCAGTCACAGAAGAAATAACAGTATCTAAACAGCGGAATTTTATCAGATATAAAGTGGATTTCGCAAAACACGTGCCTAGGTTTTCAAGGGTGCATTTCTAAAAACTTGAGACAACTGCAACTACAGAAACCGAATGAGATGTTATCGTAAGAGTTTTAGTGCAATACCGGACGCGCGCCAATAATCAGATCTATCCACAAAATAAATAATAATTAGCACGCTTTTAGAACTATTTTGAGCGGATGTCTAAATCTTAGTCAAATACAAGGACTCTGTAAATTGGTTTTACCTAAATAATCAACTCAAACCCATTTTGTCACTAGCTTAGTTTAGTTTTGTTATTAGTTTTGCCCTTTCTTGTTCTGTAAACTGTCAAATTATTGGTTCTAACAAAACATCGATATCGATAAAATCGAATGGAATATATACCCATCCCTAACAACCCTTTTTTTCTAGCCTACTTTTACCTACCTAGCTAGAGTGAGATGAAAATAGAATGAACGGTAGGTATGCTCTAATAGACCATACAAAGATTAAGTTAGGACGTGCAAATCTGCAATTCGATTACTCTGACCGGTCTAGATCACCTCACTGCGAGCCCTGACATCATTACGTGAACTTAAGCCGCAAATTCCTTACTTATTCACTCATCTTATTACATTTTCATAGGGCCTATGTCCACTGAACCAACTTGTACGTTATTGCCCACTGCTTATATCCCACCTGATGTCTCTGTTTTAAAGAATTAGGAACGTCACGAAAGGCTTCCATCGCCGAATCTATTAAGTAATCAAATTCACAGAATGTATCACGTTTTTCTCGCTTCAGTAGACTTTGGCCTTAATGCTCGTTACACGGGCCTCGAGCGCAGTTGTGACACTTACGCACTCGATCGATACAATGCTACGCACTAGCGCGCCTCGTCGTGATCATCTCATTAATAGATTCGTAGACGTTCGTAGCACGTGTGCTACGAACATCTACGAAATGCTTTTTTGTTTTTTTCTAGGTCGCTTTAATGATATCGTTTTTCAAATTCTTGACAACACAAGATGTATTTTATAGTAATGAATATGAATTACTTAAAATAAGCGGATCTCTATTCGTGGTTACTCATTAGTATAAAAGATGTCAACCCAGCGATGATTATCTTTAAACGCACATCTCTGAATGCTGCTGTAAAATTACTGTTTGACTAGAGCAAATCATTATCATAAAATTATGTTTGCTGTCAATCAAGTCGTTAATTTTATTTACTAGTGCCCCACCCCGGTTTCTCACGGTTTTCGTCGTATATGGTTATACTCCAAAAACATTAACTTCTACTCAATGAAAATAATTATAAATCTAATTGATTTTTTGTTGTATACAGCTAATAGGTAATAATATACACCTTTTAAGTGTAGTGTAAGTGTAAACTTATATTACGAACAAATAAACTGTGGGTAAAATATAAAAATATGATTGGGATGTCACAAAATAGCTGTCGTAATTCGAAATAACGTGTAGGTACAAAAAAATTCACGACAAACGAGTGATTTCTACATATTCAGTCAAGCAGCACGTTGCACGTAAATCATACCTTGTTCGGAATACGGCCGTCAAAATGTTAGGTCTTGTGCGATAATATCTAAAATCTACAGACATGTTTTAGGTCAAAGTTCTTACTGTGCAATTTTAGTTTGTGCCTGCACCGCGCTAACTAAAATAAAGACTAGTAAATATTATCAACTTAGAATAAAATAACGCGACTTTCTCTGTGCACAACTGGTAGTAAAAACGGGAAGTAATATTCCCATTAGTGCAACTGGCTATACAATAGGCCAGAAATGTTCCAGTTGCAACTGGGTATAAAATTTAAGCCCACCAAAAAAATATTGACTTTAGGTAGCTTATAGAATTTCATTGACTCTACCCAATTGTTTTCACATAAACTCTGCAGAATTATAAGCCGTCCAAGCTGATACCTGTCACAAAACAAAGAACTATTTAGCATAAACCGAACATGATAGCAACATTAGGTAGGTAGTGATACGACTGGACGCCCACTATTTGTGCCAAGCCCTTGCACGACCTGTGTAAGCCGAAATAAGTACTGTTGTACTGTAAAACTAGACTTAACCATACAAAGGTTCAGTCCCATGAATATTCAAACCACTCTGAAAAACATGCATTGATTCCTAAGCAATGCGATGACATTTTTATACATTACCCTAAAGAGTCTGACGATGGAGTTTTTAGGTAGGTAATTCGAAACATGTTAAGGCTTTGACTGATTGACTGATGGTGTAAACTTGAAGAAGCATGGAAGCACTCAGATGCACATCCCACTAACGGTCATCCATCCAACTTCAAAATCCAAGACAGTTTGTCTCTATCCCTCTCTCTGTCTCTATCTCTATCTCTATCACTAATTTTAGACGACATCTTACCTTTCTCTATATTTTATTAAAGCACATTATCCTTTGTTAGCATTCAAATCTCTGTAGCAATCATACAATATGTCTCGTTGTAAAACGTATGAATCTCGGACCTACATAAGTTTCATTCAGTCCGCGCACGCATTTTGATCCCATCTTTCGCAGCAGTTAAATCAAGATAAACGATTAATCGAGATATTAATCTAAAAGCATTCAAAACGCGGTCAATGTTTCGCGTGTCGCAGCGATTGTACAAATTACAAAGACAAGCACAAGTGCAGATAGTATAGCACAAGAAACACCTGAATAGAATGAGGGCGACTTTATCATCGGCCAATGGAAATGACTAGAATTATAAATATCATATCGACCTGTCTAACCGTAATAAGAGGGCTGAGACCACGGCAATTACACTCTGTGTAGCGGCAATAACTCTGAATATTATCTTGTTAATGCAGGATATGCAAAGTTCTTACAAGTAACTGAGATCAATAGATACATGGCTGATAGTGATCCGTTTGTGAACGAACTGATGCAAGATCGTATCTTTATTGACATAGAAAGCTCTTATATAAGTTCTCGTGAATACGTTTTGTAATACTTGGCTCATTTCTTATTAACCATCGTTAGCCGTAGTGGCGTCGCGTGTCGTGTACTACGTGCTAAAACCTCCTTTCTTACAGTTTGTCATCGTTGTTCACAGATTGCAGTAGCTTGTTTGGCTCTGGCGTGCGGCGCACACGCATCTGGTTGGACTGGTCCGCCCGCCAACATCGCGCTGTCGCAAGATGGACGTAACATCCTCGACACACCCGAGGTAGCACAGGCCCGCGCCGCCCACCTCGCCGCCCTCAACCAGGCCAGCCACAACAACCCCAACCCCTCAGACGACGGCTCATACGACCCCAGGTGGGACAGCGAAGAGTACTGGCAGGGACAGAAGAGCCAGGGAGCGTGGAACGGCGCTCAGGCTCAGACATGGAACGGTGCTCAGAACAATGGTCAATGGAACGGTGCCCAAGACAACGGTCAGTGGAGCGGCGCTCAGGACAACGGACAGTGGAACGGTGACAACGGTCAGTGGAACGGTGCCCAGGCTCAGACATGGAACGCTGCCCCCGCTCACCAGTCGTGGAACGGCGCTCCCGCTCCAGTCGCTGAGACCCCCGAGGTAGCCCAGGCCCGCGCCGCCCACCTCGCCGCTCTGTCCGCCGCCAAGCCCGCCGGCAACCAGTGGAACGCACCCGCCCAGAACCAGTGGAACGGCGCTCCCTCATGGCAGTCCAACCAAGGCCATCACCAACACCAGCCCGCCAACATCAGGCTGGCCAATGACGGCTCCGGCATCCTGGACACACCCGAGGTCGCCGCGGCGCGCGCTGCTCACTTAGCCGCCCACGCGCAGGTCGCGCACGGCGCCCCCGCCCACCAACCTCAGCAGCGCTGGTGAACAGACTCACCTTTCCCTTCTTCTTCCCGGGCCCCCGGCGCGAGCTAGCCCGCCCGAAACTCGACACCGAGTATGCGCGGCCTAGACTTGCGACGAGGCGTCCGTCTCTTTCCTCCGATCTCTTCTTCTTTTAGGATTTTAAGTGCAAGTGCGTCAGCCTATTCTTTCTTCGGCTTTTTGTTACTTTTATAAGAAATTTCTACTGAACGACTTTTTGTACATATTACCTAAATAATATTTTTTGTATGTATGCGAAAAAAACGAATTATAAAATGGAAAATACCTATTTTGTTGTTTAAATCTATATCAAAGCCCAAAACAGAATACTTGTATATGAAATAAAGTATTAGGTGATACAGATAGAGAGGTACCTTAACCGGTCGGGTCGACCAATAGTCAAACGAGCTAGATATCTACGACAGCGTTTACAAGGTTAGCGAGTATAATTCCTAGTTAGTATAACCGATGTTTACAAAAGTTATTAAACATGAAGAACCACCTACTGTTAGCATCAGTTAACTGTTGCTGTCAAATAATTACTGACTTCGAAACTATGAAACATAGAACCACTTATTTGAATGGTATCTTTTGAGACCGAGATTTTAAGTGCTTATGAGCCAAAACTGTTCCCTTTAAATGAGCTTGATCCCAAATAATATTTCAGAAGATTGTCGTGCGTATGTTGAAATATCAGCATTTTTTGTCAAGGTCAACTTAAAATAAAGGAGATTGCAATCAACAATTAATTAAGTAGCAATTGCGTGACTCAAGCTCTAGCAATACACAAAGAAAACTATTTATTTTCCTAGACAAAATACCTAAATCAAAAGGTCTCAGGTTAAGTAAGTCCTAATACCCGTTATCAAAATCAAATCTAGTTCAGGAGTAACGCGGCGTTGAATTAAATGGTTCCAACTCGAATTTACAGTAGAACAAGACTAATAATTACGAGGGGGCGGAATTGACTGGTACAGTCGACAACAGTACATTTAAAACTGTGTCTTACGCTGGTGAAAAGTTAGTTTCTGCTTGGTTGTAAAGCTTACTACATGTTGGTCGAATTGGCCGTTAGGAATTAATACTACACATACTACACAACTGTACCTACCTAGTTACATTCTTTTGAAGTTTCCTGAAATCTATTGAAGCACTGCGCCTTTAGTGGGCCTAGTTTTTGACTTGAATGATCAAGGTTGTTCGCTGAAAACTAAATTCTGACATAGTAAGTAATAAGTAAAGTACCTATCTTCTGGCGCGCTTAAGAAAATATTGAGACTTTTAAACTAAGTTCCAGTATAACTCAATCTATCAAAAGTAATCAGAAATATTATGTTAGTTTTGCGTCTCAAAGGTAAATATGTCGTACAAGTAAAATATATCCTGATAAAACCAAGATTGTTTGCTTTTCTGGTAATGTAAAACTCTTGGAAGTATTACTGACAATGTAACGAACTCTTGAAACTATTACTGACGCTGACAGTACCTATAATTTAGCTATGGAAAGCGACAAGAGGTGGTGCAAGGGCGATCTATCAACGATAGCAATCAGACGATTAGAGCACAAACATTTGCCAAAGGAAATTAGGTTACAGAACCATCAATTGTGGCTCTTGTACGTATAGAAGGGCATTTTCATTTGGCTTTCAAAAGCCAATGCTGTTCATCGTCTACTTTAGTTTTTCTTTTATAAATAAATAAATAAATAAATAAATATTCATGGACATTTCACACGACGCCCTCTAGTCTCAAACTAAGCAAAGCTTGTAACTTGTAAGCTTGGAGAGGTTTATAAGAGTATGTAATGAGGATTTTTTGAGGGAATGCTTGCACAGAATAACCATAAACATAATACTACACTAGGTGCTCGTAGGCGAAACGCGTGTCTAAAGTAAGACTTCGTAGAGTTTATAAATAGTTCTACGGACACTATGTTCTCAAATCGTAAAAGTTCAGTGGTTGAACCGCAATTTGGAGACAACTTCAGAAAAGTGAGTCGTGTGCTAATTAAGTTTAATGTAGAAGGTAGAGAGTACACATATCACAATAATAAATTTTTCATGATTCAAAACTACAGTAGGTATTATTTTGTAGAACAACTATTGGACGACTCGCGATATTCAAGAGGCACCACCTTCATACGCTTGGGACTCCAAAAATCCTATCAATAAAAAGCATGAGGTACGAAAGCACTTATTTTTAACCACCGGCGCAAAAACGACGGGTGTTATAAGTTTGAGGTGTGTGTGTGTGTGTGTGTGTGTGTGTGTCTGAGGCAACGTAGCTCCCGAAAGGATGAACTGATTTTAATTTAGTTGTTTTTGTTTGAAAGCTGAATTAGTCGGGAGTGTTCTTAGCTATGTTTGATGAAAATCGGTCCAAGATTCAGGGGTTTTTTTTAAATTTTTCATTATATAATTGTGATAAGACGTTATAAGCAACTGATCAGGAATCGTGCTCTTATTTCAGCAACCAGTCCTTAGCAAAAGGAATGAAATCGAAAAGGTGTTCAAAGACGACCTAAGAAATTATCTTTTATCATCTACTTTGCATGGACTAAGGTATATTGGAGAGAGAAAGCTCACTTGGT
The DNA here is from genome assembly GCA_947859175.1 of Gandaritis pyraliata. NCBI lineage: Eukaryota > Metazoa > Arthropoda > Insecta > Lepidoptera > Geometridae > Gandaritis > Gandaritis pyraliata. The sequence goes on along the minus strand of OX401871.1, from coordinate 4,559,634 downwards.
GTGAAAGGTGAATATTAATAGGCTCTACCAGCCGGGTTTGTACCTATATACCTTGCCTACCTTTACCTACCTACTCTATGTTTTGCTGGAAATAAAGATTTTTATTTTCATTTAATTTTTCTCTTTGTTAAGATCGCGAAAGTCGAAGGAATTCTATGGTAGACTTTTATTCAGCCAGCAGTGGACTGTAGGCTGATGATGATGATGCAAACATTGACAAAGACTTCTATTAAGCTCCCGAGACTTCAATCAAACCAACGATGTTTTGGAGTCACCAAAGAACAGGGTTCTTCAATTAATAAAACGAAAAAAAAATTGCTTCATAAACTGATCTCCCAAACACCTCCTAAGATAAATATTCATATTCATGGACTTTACACACAACGCCCTCTAGTCCCAAACTAAGCAAAGCTTGTGATATGGGAACTAGATGGCTGATAGAATACTTATATACTTTTTTTTTTTGTAAATACATAGGTACTTATTATACATAGTAACACCCAGACATAGAACAAACATCTATGTTTTCCACGCACAAATGTTTGTTCTCGGTGGGGATCGAACCCACGACCCACAGAACGGAAGGCAGAGCCATTACCAAATGAGCTGTGACGCCTGTCAAGATGTCTTAGTGCACTCTATATATGAGGATGGTTCGAGAGGTAGTCAAAGAAACGTCCTATCATTATTTTTGATACATGCCCAGTTTCTGTATATTATTCCATACATGACAATTTTACATGACAAACACAACCAAGACCTTGTACTAAATAGAACACTACAGATCTGAGCCAAGATAAAGCTCGCAAAACTTTTTAATGTGCATAATACATTAAACTTCTGTTTTTGTCATCGTTTCCAAAAGAGAGGTCATTTTTATCATAACCAAATTAAGAATATATGGCAAAAAAGACATGGTAATACATACTCTTATGTATAGTCAACTATCTCATAATTGTGTTGTTCATTTACGTTACCAACAATGTGTGGTAGATTCGTTTAATTCTTGCAGATTTTTCTGGCTGGTTGCCTTCGGATGTTCGCTTATCGGCGCTGGCTTCTTCATCATGAATGTATACGATAAATGGCAGTCATCGCCTATGATCGTCAGCATCAACCCTCGGAACATGCCTCTCGGAAACCTACCATTCCCAGCCCTGACAATCTGCAACGTGAACCAAGCGAAGAAGTCCGTTGCTGAGCGGTATATGGCCCGAGGGTAAGATGACCACCGCTGAGGAATAGACTCTCAAATAATAAGAACGGACTGAAGGAATCATCAGAGTCGAAAAACTGCATAGAAAATTGGTATACACAGGCAGCTTAGACCTTAAGAGTACGATCTTTAACTATCAGTAGACTCACTGCTGATGAGAAGCGATGAATATTGAGAAGACAGGGGTTGGTTTGGTGATGAACAACTAATAAACTTGACTGTTCGGTCTATGAAACTTAGTAGGACCAATCTGGGGTGTATTTGTTGAATAGTCTGTCGATGTTCGTATACAACGCACATTACGAATGACGGTCTAACTAAAATGATGCAATGTGCCATGATTTCATCTTCAGTTTTTGTGGCAGGGACCCAGTGGATCAGAAGTTGCTGCAAAGCCTCTGCCGGACCAAAGGTGACGCGCAAATATTTGAGGACAACCTTGCAGGCAGCGCTGATTGGGATCACACACGCTCATTTCTTATCAACGTTTGTATTGCGTCATGTTTAACTGCTTTTGCACTGTTCTTTCATTCCTCGTACCCTACTATTTTCCGGGACTTCGATCGTATAGGCACTGTAAGGGGTTGTTTGTTTTTCTATGACTGAACCAGCGATATCAAGTAGCATACTCCTACTTACGATTTACTCCAAAATGTTATGTTTATGTTGAATGATTATGTTTAACCAACTATTTGTAAATCTATTGGATAGGAATTTCAATACTAAGAAATTGGATATTTGTTTTTACGGTAAGCCAATATAGTAAAACGGAAGCGAAGTTTTTATAAATTATTTGCGCTAAATATTATCTTTACCGATTAGCGTTTAGGTAATTTTAGATAGGTAGGCCGCCCCTTCGTTCATATTGGAACCTACCAATTAGGCTCATAAGACAAATCGTGCCACAATAATCGTTATATCTAATCAGATCAGTAATAAAATATTTCATAATAATCGCGGTTTAATGTCCAATAAAATATTTTAAACTAATGGCCAGTAGCAATTTGAGATAACTTCGGATTTCAAATTGTTGGAATTTATAGGGTAGTAGACTAATTGAAGTTTATGCATCTACGAGTACATCGGGTATTCAAATAACAGGTATTCTAAAATTTTAATAGCGCGTTGATGTCTTTTGTATAAAAAATCTAATATTTAAACTTTTTCCCGACAAAATCTAATATTCAGATGGTTTAAAAATACCCAATCCAAATAAATAGAGCCTGATTGATTTTAAAAACATGAAGAACGTATTTGTAGAAACACTTGTTTTAGATCGTCTTAGAGGAGCACAGAGAAAAGAGTCCTTAATTAAAATTGTATAATATTCTCACGAGATGACACCATATTTATGTACGCTCTATCTAAGTATAAGGTTCACCTTTACAGGACTGATACGGACTCAGCATAGATGGCTTTAATCTCTGTTCAAATCTATGCTTAAGTGACGCTTAAGAAAACACCACAGTACATTACAAGCTCATACGTATTTAGGTAACCCAGCCCTGCAACGAAATGCTGGCGATGTGCGAATGGGACTCCCAGAACATGGACTGCCAGGACCTTTTCAACGCGCAGCTTACCGACGAAGGGCTGTGTTGCACATTCAACGTGGTTCACCGGAAAATGATGTTTCGGAACCCGTAAGTTGGTTAGTTCTAATGACATCTAGAAACCATAAAAAAAATGTCTAGCACATTCGTGATGTAACAGCCTTGTCGGTTTAAGTACCTTGTCCGGGCGTGTTTAACGCAAAGTCTTTATATTTTCTTGATAATCGCGTATATAGCTCTAGTAACTAATTCGATTAGATCAGTAATGTTTTCAGTACGACTTGTCAAAACCGCCTTAATTTATACTCATAGTATCAAAGGTAGACTATCTCATCGTGCCTAGGTCTTCTACCAGGTAGAGGATTGTCTTTTCATATTGAAACAGAGAAAAGTTTCAATCGCGAGCATTATGTTCTTTCCCCAGTAAAGATCTCAATGATCTGAACTTGACGTTTCCTCTGCCCGCTGTGGACTGGACACCAGAAGACGGTTACCCACCTGATGCCCCAGCTGACGGCTTTCCTTGGAGACCTAAAGGTAGTAATCTTTATGATGAGGAAGTTGGGTTTATTTTCGCTTGACTTTACTATTTGTTGCACAGGTATCGGAACTCACCATGGACTTACATTAGTTTTGGATGCGAATATTGAACAGTACTATTGTGCGTCAACAAAAAGTGCTGGTTTCAAGGTAAGTGCTACAACTCAAACTGTAAGTAGGTATTGTAACATTGCATTTCTTGTATAGCAACGATAGCAACGACCTAGTGGTAAGTGGAGACGGAAGACGAAATACCTAATAGGAAGACTCGACGGGATCAAAGACAATTGTGAAGAATGCGAAAATGGAGAAGGCATTTGACCAGCAATAGACTTCCACTGGTTGATCTTATATTTACCACTATGGGAAGAAGAATAGAAAATTCAACAGCCACGGGTAAGCCTTTGCCGCATTATTTTGTAAAATCGCCACAGGATCGTGTTTCAATAGCAAATTGACTTTCAGATTCTCCTCCACAATCCGACTGAAACGCCACAGATAAGGAACATAGGGGAGATCTACGGGCCCGGTATTGAGGCCAGGGTGGTGGTCCAGCCGAGGCTAATGGACGCGCAACTAACCCTGAGAACCGTTGACGTCAGCAAACGACTGTGCTTGTTCTCTAGTGAGAAGGAGCTGGTGTTTTTCAGGTGGGTTACAAGTATTTCTAGTCGTATAAATAATTCCCTTTCACATGGCAATATAATTAAAGGAAAGGTATAAGGAAAGAGAGGAAGAAGACCGCGTATTAGCTATATGAGCCAAGTGAAGGCGAACATCTATGTCATGTCGTATTAGGACGTCAAGGAGGCTGCCCTGAAAAGAACCTGGCGGGAGATGCATTTGTTGCGCCGACAAGAGCGTAGCTTTTAAATTAGAAGAAGAAGAAATAATTCACTTCCAAATAGATGATCTAACTATAAAAAGCTTAGTATGCTTGTTCCCCTTTTCCGGAACTGGACCGGAACACTAAAAACCAGAGTTGCTAATATATTGCTGATCATTTCAAAAGTATACATAATGTGATACAATCAGTATTGTAAAACCACATGCATGTTAGCATGTTGCCCTTACATCACCAAATCACTAGGAATTGATCGGTCACGTCACACTATCTCCAATCTGATTTCCACAGAACTTACACGTTGAAAAACTGCGAAATGGAGTGTGAAGCTCGTGCCATGTTGGATATTTGCAAATGCGTCTATTACTACATGCCTAGTAAGTGCATTGACAGGGTCGGATTCAGGTAAATTTAAACAAGGGCACCTAATTTTAATAGGTAGTTAGGATACTCGTCATTCACATTAAGCCCTGGATTTACCCGTTCTCTGATTTTATAAAGCATTATAGAACGTAAGTATAACGACGATGTAAAAACGTCTAACGGAAATCAGATACAACGACTCAGCCATTGAATGAATAATAAAATATCCAATGGTAGAGGTTTTTTTACACTTAAAAACGCCTGCTAATTAGCATTAATTTTGAGATCAGCCTCTCTCAAAATAACTTTTACTTTGTGGAGAGAGTTGAAATGAAGCAATCTCCTTCTCACCTTTATTACCCCGATCTTTAAATGCCTTAGTCCGGCCCTGACACAATAACATTTTAAATGATGGATGACAGTTTAATTAAGGAAATGCATTTTGCAGAGAACAAGTCGACTCGGGTATGTGGTAAATCAGACGCTAGATGCTACACGAATATGACTTCAATAGTGTCTGAAGGTAATGCACTTATACTACTACTACTTGGTGCTACTAAACGAACACAAGACAAGGTTTAGTAGTAGTAGAATTCTTTGTGAAAGAGCTCGTCCGGGGTAGTACTACCCCCGTACCTATTTCTGCCGCCAAGGGTGTGGGTGCCGATGCAATTACTAGCACATGAGATTTAACACCTTTGCGTTTCAGAGTACATAATCACTTAACATCAAGTGGGCCATCAGCTTGTCCCATTAATCCATTACATTATTTCATAAAAGAAGATTTTATCCTGAGCACGGATAAGGGGAATTACTTATGTACAGCAGTGGAAATATCCCTTCAAGCTGATATTTTGATGAATGAACGAACTATGGTTTTCCAGGTGTAAGTATGACCTGTGAAGAGTGCCTGCCAGCATGCACCGAGATCGCATACTTCGAGCGAGTGAGCACAGCGCCGCTGACCAAAACACTTATCGCAGATTTAGCTCACAGTCTCGATAACACCTCTGTGGATTACTTCATGTAAGGACACTTCTAACAAAATCAGCTGTCTAATACCATGTTCCAGACTCCTCTAACGAGTGACATGCTTAGATAGGCTGAAGTTTTCTATCTTTCAGACGTTGTGCATTTTGGTTGGTATTAAGTTGAGCCCAAATTGGGCGACATCTGAAGTTTGTGGCACGACCAAAATGCTACTAGGGCATCTAGAGTACTCTCTGGGTTATCTCATTGTTAAACCTCCTCCAAAAATCTAGCTATTAGAGAAAACCAGAGTATAGTCCGTTCAGTAGGTACTTTTAGTAAAACCCAAACAATTTTACCATTTAAAACTAGAACCGATGAATAAAACAATGATTACGTAAACGTCCAAAACTTTGTATTTTCAGACAAAACATGCTGGTTATACATTTTTACTTCGAAGAGAACACATTTATGAGGTTCACGAAAGGAGAGATATTTGGACTCACTGAATTTTTATGTAAGTCAACCATATTCGTGATTCTGAAGTTAGGCTCTGCGAATCCGAAGTCCGGCTTGTAAAGTTGTGAGAAGCTAGAGCGAGACTGAATGATGCGGCAGGCAACAGCATCAACGAAAATGAGGGGGTTGTTATAAGGTATGGTCTGTGGCCTCGTAGCCACGGAATATGGCTCCGATTTCAATGCGATTTTTTTGTAAGTTGATTGTTTTGGAATAGACCTGAGTCTCTTAGTTCTAAACCTCATTTTGAGGGGATCATTTCAAAGTGACTTGACAGAATGTAATCTATGCTCCAAGACCTGATTATAGTTGATAATAACCAACTATAATGAAGAGTAGGTTCGTGTTTCTCAAGGGGTTTTGTAAATTAACTTGTGACTACAGTAGTGTAGACAAAGTTATACATATAATCTCTACTTACCAAAACATTTTCAAGCAACTTTCCTATGTTCTTGTCTTTCCAGCTAATACCGGCGGACTTCTCGGCCTCTGTATGGGTTTCAGCGTGATGAGTTTGGTCGAGCTGGTTTACTACATCACTCTTCGAGCCTTCTGCCAAGCCAGGCAGCGGTCGCCTAAGCAACCTTTTACCACATAACTTACCATGTGTAATGAGGGCTTTAGACTATATCTTAATTACAATATCATGTTCAATTTGCAATTCAATTTGGAACAACCGACTCTTTCTTACTGTTCCTTACTTCGTCGTTCGTTTCTATTTGCCTGTCCCAGTTTTGAGATTGTATTTAAATAAATAAATATAATTTATGTACGTATACAAAATATTTAATAACTTATTTTACTTATAATTAAATAGTTCATTCAGGACATTGCTTAGAACATTTCGCACTTATTTAAGTTTTAAGTTCACCAAAACTATTGTTACCTACTGAAAAAATTACAGCTAAATGCACCTATTCCTGATTTGCCACAAATATAAAAATGTAACACTGAAACTTACCTCTCGGGACTTAATTTCGATTTTAAAAAGGTACTTACAATATCTAGAAACAAAATTGCAGCGCCTAATCCGAGCGACAAATTTCTGTTCGAAAACAACCAAGCTTAGACTGAATATGTTTAAACTAGTGTACATCCTCAAAAGAATCACAATACACATTTCAATATCAACTTCACAATTACCTTTATGGAGACCTCACCAATCTATTATTGCTATGGTTGCCTCGGTACTTGTTGGGGGGGTACCGGCGGCGCTGGTAATGCAGGTGCGTCCGGAGGCTGAAGGGTTCTTGTTCGTCGTCTCGTATAATGCTGCCAGAGTAGGATGGCCTGGTCGTCCATAAATTTGCATACCTGAAATGGTATATCAGATTTTGAAGTGTTGTGTTACATAATAAGATAGATTGGGTCTGTTATAATGCTCGTGGCATAGCTTGCTTAGTCAGTCTTCACTGATTATCTAAGTTAAGCGACGTTCTGCGCGGTCACTATTTGGATGGGTGACCATTAGTGGCATTTACCATTTAAATGCACATCAAAATGTCGGTCCCGGCTCTAACAGTTGTTAAGCCACGACAGAGGCCTCTAGTTGGCCACTAACTCATATGAACGAACAAACAATCATGCTTAATATCTCTAGTAATTTCTTCTAGGTAAGTATTAAAGACATTTTTCTAGCACTTTTCATTATTTTTGGTTCTCACCTGTGCTGAGACACACTCTCGTCTGAAAGCCTCATGCTGAAGTAGCTCTAAGAAGTGAAGGCACATTGGATACTTGAGGTACCGAGCATACTCCGGCTCACGCCAATACTGCAGGTACTTTATATAGTTCACAAATGTTGACTCTTTGAGATAACCTCTTTGGGCAAGAACTGTAAATTAAAACTAAAAAGTTAATGTGCTTGTCTCAGCCACAGAATACAAAAAAAATAATAATATTATGAAAACAATTATAAAAAGGTAGATTTTGTTTGTTTGTATGTATACATAATACATAATAGATGTATTGTTAAAGTAATTTTTTCTATGTCTACCTATAGTTTGCATGATGGAACAATATATTAAAAATTAATTTAGTGTTCGGACAGCATGTAAGGCAGAGCTATACCGACTGAGCTGTGACACCTGTCGACAATATTATTATATGATGTGGACCCATTCAACCCCCACTGAGAACCAACATTATGTGTGGCAAACACAGATGTTCTATGTCTATGTATTTATAAAAAAATATTCACGTAAGTTCGTTCGATTCGTCTTATACCTACGAGAACCTAGTGTCTAGTCAAACCTTACCTAGGCTTTAAGGCACTATATATTTATCTGTCTGTTGTTACTCACTGTACCTACCTACTGGGTTTGTACCTATGTACCTTGCCTAACCTTACCTACCTACTGTATGTATGTTTTGCTAGAAATAAAGATTTTTTTCATTTTTTTTCCATTTTTTTTATATAATTTTATATACATGTATAACTTTTTTGAAATAATAATAAATAAATAATGTATTCTATCAGCAATCTCATGTCCCATAGTACAAGCTTAGGACTAAAAGGTGTTGTGTAAAACGTCCATGAATATTTTTTCTTATTGTATTTACTTCAGCATTAGAAAGAGTGATGTTACTTACAGTGTATGTAGTTAGGATTGGCTAAACATTGTACAAACTCCAATTCAACTTGAAATCTTATCCTATTCTGCTCCTCTGACTCAGCTATTCCTGAAAAAAAGTGCATGACTTACATCTATAACGGCTTGACCTTTTCATGGTAGACCCATAAACAGAGGCTAAGCAGTCCCCCAAAGGGTTTCAACTATTAAGTGCAGTGCTTGAATCCGTGAATTTGAGAGCTACAAAGATAGGTAATATAATGTAAGAATGATTATAGAAAGTGGTAGGTATAACTTACCTTTTCCAGTCATCATCTTGGCAAAGTTAATACCATTCACTTTTCTGTGGCTTGTGAGGCACTTTCACATACATTTCAATTCTAATATTGAAATGAAATTACCAAAATGGTCCTTCCACAAGTTCCACAGAATAGTAGGATGTTAGCAGCTTTTTGTTTCCACTAGTCTGCAGCTTATAATTTTTGGTTGGCTCATACAAATAGAAAAACATTTAAAAAAACAAAAACGCAAAAATCTCAGCAAAAATGAAATGAAATAAATTCTTCTCCCTCCCTTCTTTTTTTTATTCTTCGCGTAGCTTCTGCAGTTTGTGATTCTTCTTTATCTTCACAGACTAGCACAGGCTAGCAAGACATAAATTGTCTTAATTGGTCTTGTCAATGTCGATTTGTCATTTCCATACTAGTGCTGGATTCAACCGGTATAAATTACTTTCTAAGTATATGTAGGTACGTAAACTTTCTATGCCACAAATGGAGAGAAAATGACATCGACGGATTGATCGCATTGACATTGACATAACTAATTTTTTCATCAGTCACAGTCACGTCAGTCAGTTCAATTGGTTCTTGGTTCCAAGTTGGTTCCGTTTTTGTTTCTATTTTTTCTAACTCCTACCCTACCTACCTACGTAACAAAGGGAAATCCTATTTCTAATTCGATTCGATTGTAGGATTGTTTTGTTCGCCTCACTGTGTGCGCGTTTATAATCAATCCAAAAAAGTGTTGATAACGATGTCTAAACACACGTACATACCAAACTCCTCCAATTTGTTTGAAGATGATGTCGACGATGACCAATTTGTGAATAGTTATAGATCCAGGCTGCCCCCCCCGCAGCCGAAGCCAACTCCAAGTTATGGGGGGCACATCGGAGAATTAGAACGTCAGCGACAGGTAATGTTGGAGAAGCAACGTGAAATCGAACAGCGAACCATCGATTCGTCATCAAGAAGTTTAGGCCTGCTACGTGACTCTGAACAGATTGGGATAGCTACAGCCGAGGAGCTGGCCCGCCAGCGTGAGGCACTTCAAAATACCAACAAGCGACTGGACGAAATAAACACAAATCTGAATTACAGTCAAAAACATATAAATGGAATTAAATCGGTGTTCTACGGCCTCAAGAACTATATTTCAGGTAAATCAGACCCGGCACCATCTAAAAGCCAAGCATCTAGCATGCATAGTGCCGGACCCAGTAATAGCCGATTGAATGAAACCTTGGACAACATGACACAAAGGAATGAAACTGATAACTTTAACAGCCACCCTTCAACCCGTCTGCGCGACTTCGATCAGCAGGTAGCAGCACCTGTAACAGATAGTCAGCGTGTGAACGATATGTTGGATGCTAACCTCGATGAAATGGTTCAAGCTATCACTCGCCTTAAAGGTCTTGGTGCTGCTCTAGGTGAAGAAATTGACTCTCAGAATGAACTTATAGACACTATTCATGATAAAGTAGAAGTGGCAGACATAAAGATTGGAAAACAAAACAAACAGATGAACAAACTTCTTGGAAAATAGTCAATGACTCATTATCTGGGTCAGGTGGGCTGGTTTATCACATAAGAATTTTAAATGAATGTTATTGTCTTTTTAATTTGCATTGTCAATCTGTACAGCAAACTGCACCATAAAACTACCAGTTATGAGCATTGTTGAGTAAGCTATGGTATGCCATGTTCTAAAACTAGGAAGTGGAAGTTGCAGTATCCTTTGTGGTTGATGCATGTGATACTGCCATCAGAAGGTGTTCATTCTCTCATATAGCTTGCTTAACAGTTCTCAGAGACTAGTTTATTACCTGTGAATATTTTTAAGCTCATATTTTGATACCCATTTGATGGGTGTGTACATTTGCAATTAGATAAGCATAAAATTATCTGTGTTCTCAGTTACAATAGGGTAGACCTCTATGTTTGTTAACAAACTATGTGGGTAAAACAATGTACATAGGTGGATGGCTAAAAGTTATATGATAAACATGTATTCCAGAACTTTATAATCAGTTAAGCTACTTTGATAATACATACCTACCGAAAACTATATTTGTTCGGTTAAAAAAAAACAATTTGTATTATTCTAAATACATTTATTTTCTAATGGTAGAAACAAATATTCTACATGTTATTTAATTTTATGCTTTAACATACGCATGGGTTAATTTGTGGGAAAATTCTTCACAAATACAAGGTACTTGTTGCTATCATACAAAAATATTCTGGGATTTTAGATGAATCATTTTTTGATTATGTTGGTACTCGTTATTGTTAACTTGCTATTATCCTCACATAATATTATAGTTTTAATCAGTGGGACTTTTGCTTTTTAACAAGTTTAACTACACTTATGTCCTTGAATCACAATCAACTATTAGTATGAGTACCTATGTAATGTAATTATCAAATATGTTTGCACTCATATATTTTATTTTTTAGTAGAGATAGAAAATGTAACTGTAAAAAATTTTGTGATGTGTTTATTTATCATTTTAAAATTTGCAGTTTAATCCTATCTCCATAATGACTTTTATTCAAATAAATACTCCCTAAGTTCCACACATCAAACAGAACAATTTGATTTATTTTAAGGTTTCTAAATATTAAAAGCTAATCTAAGCACTAGCTCAATGAAACAAACATAAGGAGCTGCATGAGAGATGACCTCAATAATAATGATCGAAGAACACACTGTCCACTACAGTTTCCAAAATCATATCATTTGTATCAATATCATGAGTTTTCAGATGTTTCTGAAGCACCCGTCTATTGGACAGCTTCTTTCCACAGATGTTACAGCATATTTCATTCTTCATGTGAGAATCCATGTGAATTTTCAAACCAGACTGTGTAGCAAATCCTTTGTTACAAATATAACATTTATGTGGTCGCTCAGTAGTATGAGTGTGTGCGATGTGCACTGTCAATGAATGTTTAGTTGCAAAGCTTCTCTCACAGTTGGCATGGGTGCACGGGAAGCGGCTAGCACGCTCATGACCATTGTGCACAGCACGATGTGCGTTCAAGTATGTAGCCCTGGAGTACACCTTAGGACAACTTGGGCATGGGAACTTTACTCCACTATGGATTTTAGAGTGCATCATCAATGTAGACCTCATGGTGAATCGCTTGCCACATGTTACACACACAAACCCCTTACGATTGCTAGAATGTGCCACTCTGAAGTGCTCTTTTAATGATTGCCTTGATCTATACATCTTGTTGCAGAAGCCACATTTGAACTGAGCAGTTTCTTTATGCGATTTAGTATGCTGCCTCAGACCACCAGAAGTGTGGAATCCCTTTCCGCACTTTGTACACAAGTATCTCATTACATCAGTATGTTTGTTCATGTGGTAGCGAAGTCCACATACCCTTGTGAATGACTTATCACAAATACTGCAAGGGTATTTTTTGTCACCCTCCTGTCTTGGAGGTTGTTCCGTTGATGTTATTTCAGTGACTGGTGGTAATGGAGTCAGCTCCTTGTTTTCTGACAAAGAAGACTCAAAGTCTAAAGAATGGTGATTGCTAAAGAGAGGCAAATCATACTGGTGATCTTGATACACAACGTTGATGTCTATGGCGTCATCAGTTCTGGGGAAATTGATTGGAGATTGGATCATAAGTATGCGAGACAGTGTTGAAGTTGCTTTCAAGCACTCTATCTTGAAGTTATAGGCGGCCAACGAGGCTGAGACGCATTTTGAGCATATTCCTTGAGGCCAGTTATCTTCGTCATTGTTCTAGAAATAAAACATCAGCAGTTAGTTAGTGAAGGCATCAAATTGGTATATAACCTACCTACTTCGAAAAAAATGGTAAATTACCTCCAGACAGTTCAGATACACTAAAATATCGATCAGCTTGATCTTGATCATATCATGTTCGATTACATCCTGAATGTTCATGAACGACTCTGGTTCAGTCTCCATGAGGCAGGTGCGACAAATGTTTTTAGTGAGTGGTAATATTAGGCCCGTGAATTCCATTTACACCGTTACGGTGTGGCAGCTTGAAACATATTTTATCGCAATCCTATTGTGGGTTAGGTCGATCGGATTATCAAAACAATAACAAGCAAGGAAAATGAAGGAAATAATATCGTGTCGCTTTTCAAAATGACCGAAAATGACGACGGACGGACAGAGACAAAAGACAAGACAGAGAAGAAGAAGAAGAAAATATGCTCTCAGAAAATAGCTCTGATTCATAAAACCAATGGATATGCTCTACCTACGAAAAAAGCGTGGTAATTTTTGTAACACAATATGGCTGCCTTCTTAAGTGATGTGCCGATACCGATTTAATCGATTGCTATGAATTATCGAAAATGATATCGATTATCCCCTTGACGTAAGCAAATGGCATTTTAAAAGCACGGATGTGATTTAAAATTGGTTAGATTAAAAGCGTCTAATAAAAAACTACTACTAGAACTTTTATGTAATTGAACTCATTTTACGACCTAGCGTAACCTTAAGGTGTTTTCTTTTAAGGGCGTATTTTCGGATTTAAATGTTTTTTACTGGTAATTTTAATATACTAGGATTATATTAATGAATGTAGGAAAATTATTGTTAAAAATGAATACTAAGAACTCGACACTGGCAGAATTGTGGCAACAAGTTGCAAAAGCCATAAATCAAGAAGTTGAAGATATATTCACCTCTAAATATAAGAAATAAAAACTGTATGGAAACACTGAGCGGAAGCTTGACGAGACCATGCTTCTCAAAAAATCCGCTCAGTGTTTCCATACCAATCAGCGCACACCAGTGTGCTGGACGTTGTAAGTGGAGATATATTATTATATAAACTATAACTTTTCTCAGTTAAAAATAATAAAAAAAACTTCAGGAGGCTTTATCTTTATAATCTTGTAATAAATAAAAACAAAGTTCAAAAAGCTTGCCATCATGTTGGCAGTAGATTGTGAGTCCAAACTCAACTCTAATGTAGATTGTGGACGCTTTTGACACGGCTGGAAAAGAATAAATAATGATTGATTTTTAAAAAAACCACTTAATCACATTTATTATCTGGTATTAAAATTATAAGAGTTCATTTTTCCTTTTGAGGTAGGTAAAGCAACCTAAACAGAATTGGCAATTTCGTGTTAATTTTTAAGTATTCAATTAGGTGCCTATGTCATTTATTCATTAAGTTCTGACTCATTTATAATTTGTGCACTAGATACATAACCCATGTTCTGATTATTGAATATTTTTATTGATCAAAACAATAACTATATACAAATACTAATAAGAAAAAACCCATGTTCTGTATTAAACTTGCAATAATAAATAAATCTGCCAGTGTTTGATATTAAACTCTATTTTCAAAATTTATTTCTCTGTAGGCACACTCTGCACTACTCTACAGCTATCGAGTTATCGACAGCTCATCTAAAACAATTTTGTTCATAACTGTACTTTTGACTGATGGACCATAAAATTGCCTACTGCGCAGACTTCATTTTATATGATACGATGTGTAAAGTATTTTCAAATAACTTTACAACCCTGTAGACTGGGGCTATTATAGCGTGTAAGTAATGGATTTTCATACAACTTTGCTACCAGTATATGGTACCTAGTACGACAATAATGACGTACTTTTGGCTCTATTCTTGCATAAGTATCAACATACTTTCAAAGTAAGTAAAAATAAAGGTACTTACCAAATGAGAAGATGATGGTAATGCACCGTCACGTAATCTTACAACACCTAAAGTTCTGTTGAATGATGATTCCGCGAAGTGCATCGAGCAGACAACCTTTATCTTAGGTTGGGGGTTAATATTTTACGTTCCAATTATTTCCAACCATTTTCTTTTTAAAATTTCATTAGCAGGAAACCTGTAATACAAAAGTTGCAGCATTACACTTAGGAAGTAGGTAAGTTAAAAATAAAATTTTACAGTACATTACCACACAATCGATTCGGTTCTTGAAAGTAGGTATGTCACATGTCACATCACTATTCAACTAGTAAACAAACAACTCCAAGTATGACGAAGAAAATAACGTCTTGAGAGTCACAAACGACTAGCAAAAGCCTTCATATTCTTTATTTATCACCAATTGTTCCAAACATTGAGCTCGAAATACAACAATCATTTCACAAAAACAGAAAAATGGTTACTAACCTATGAAAAGATAATGTTGGCTGATTATTAGTTTTCCTTGCACCGCACTGTTTCACACAACACTTGGGCATGATTGTTATTCTTACATAAAGTTTATAACACACTGAAATTTAGTTTCTTCGCATACTTTCCACAAAATCTTCAAAAACATCCGGAATAAAACAGTAATTGACAGCAGATCTACCACAAAACTCGTAACCAAACATGGCGGCGCTGGGTATGCGAACATAAAATCATGACGTCACAAAATTTTTTTTCAAAAATTCGAAAGGACAAAATATTGTCTATCTCTTTCAACACATTCAGTATTTGTTTAGTTAAAAAGAAACAAATATATATTTGACGTTTATGTGTCGATTTAATAGATATATGTATAACGTATTGTTTGTATAGAAGAATGGGGCTACTCCATAGATATAGCTCAATGGAAAATAGGTATGTAGAGTCCGCGCCACCACTCAAGTCCCACAGATTAATATGATCTGAAGTCCGATAGACGCGGCGCTGCTATCGCAGAACTAAATGTTGCCAGTAATATAGGTAAAAATTACCAATTTTCCAATAGGGTTTAAAAAATTATAGTTTAGCTAATTTCTACGTTTGTTCATTCTACACATATCTATCTACTCATTCTACAACTCAATGACCTTGAATAAAACAGGATAATAATAAATAAAACAAATTCTTCTAGTTAGGTACTGGCTACGGTAGATGCTGGCTTGCACTGATAATACAATTAATGTCAATTGTCAGTGCTACGTATGTCAAATTCATAGAGATATCAAATGCCAATGCCATGATGCCATCAACTCAATTTTTTTATGACATTCTGAAGTAAGGGAGGGAGGAGGAAAAAGGCGGGAACTACCAAAGTGGAAAGGCGCGCTTTTGGGAAAAAATTCGTTTATTTATCTAAAATTAGGTAAATTTTCTTCTGGGTTAGCCTGGAATACTTGTGAATAGGTGGCCAAACCAGGAAGCTCACGGTTGTGGTCCGGGATGGGGAAGAAAAGGAGGAGAAAGGAGGAGCCGCCTCCCCCTGATGAGTCGCTGCAGACGTCGCCTTCTGATTCTTCGGATACAGATGATGTGAAGTCGGTAGTATCAGTAGACTGCTCAGCACAAAACAAGAACCATAAGCAAGCGGATAAGTATGCTATATTTAAGGTCTCTGGGTACTCGCGTAAGTACCCCGAGGATTCTAAAAAAAATGAGTTCATTGTCTTTCTGACTCATAAAACCGAAGATAGAGCATTCACTGATCGCGATCGTATGTCCCTCTCAAAAGGGTTAAGAGATCATGGTGTCTCAGGTGTTATGCACCTCAGGTCCATCAACAAATTTAAGGTAGGGATCACATTTGATCTCCCTAACAATGCGAACATGTTCTTACAAAATGTAAAACTTCTTGATCAGCTGTCCCTTAAAGCTACCATACCAGCAGGTGATACCGAAGTTACTGGGGTTCTTACCTCGGTTCCGGTTGAGATGTCTAACAAGCAAATATTTTCACTGATCGGCAGTTCAAGGAATGTCATTCAGGTGAGACGCTTCATGCGCAGAGTGAGAAGCGATGGTGCCGCTGCCTTTCTACCCACACAGGCAGTTGCGGTGACCTTTGCTTCCACCATTCTCCCGGAACATGTGTACCTAGACTCCTGGAGGCATGAGGTAAAAGTGTACATACCTCCTGTGAAGCAGTGCCTTAAATGCATGAGGTATGGCCACATTGCCAAGTTTTGTAAAAACGTTGAAGTGTGTTCTATCTGCACCGAGGAACACAATTTCCGCCAGTGTCACGTTGACCCAAAGAATGCCAAATGTAAAAATTGTAATGGAAACCACATAGCCATATCTTCAATGTGTCCTCTTAAAAAGCAGAAGGTAGAAGAAAACAAAATCAAGTCTAGAACTGTAACCTATTCGGATCTTTTTGATTCTAAATCCTTTCCACAACTATCTGCAAGAACCCTTGATGTACAGGTAAATAATTTAATGAAGTCAGAAGTTTTTATAAACATCTTAATTGAAACAATAACAAAGATGATGAGCAACAAAGATGTTCCAATAAATTCTGGGTCTATCAGAGAGACCCTAAAAAAAACTCTCAGTAATAAGCTCCCTCCATCTGCATAATGGATTTTTTAAACATTATGCAATGGAACGCACAAAGTCTAAACAGTAATAAGCAAATATTTATTAATTTTCTTTATACAAATAATATTCATATAGCAATAATTTCAGAAACATGGTTTAAACCTCACCAACAATTCAAAATAAAACATTACAATGTCGAACGTAATGATTGTGGTAACAATCACAATGGAGTAGCCATTTTAATTCATAATAGTTTAAATTATTCTAACATTACTACTTACTTTGATAATTCACTGCAAAATATTTGTACCAGAGTTACTATTAACAAAAAGGAGATAAGTATTCTTAGTTTTTATTGTCCAACAAATAGTAATCCAGTTTTTAGCAAAAGTAAATTTGATGCACTAATAAAGTCGATTACTGGGCCACTAATACTTGCAGGTGACTTTAATGCCCATCATACATCTTGGGGCTGTGGCTCTGACTCTCCTCGTGGGAGAGAGGTTTTGGAGGTCATTGATGAAAACAATTTGGTTCTGTTAAATGATGGTCAAGCGACGACAATTGGTTCGTTGTCGTGGCGTCCAAACGCACTAGATTTGACAATGGTTTCGCCGTCTTTGTCACTACAATGTGAATGGTCCGTTCATGATAGTCCTTTGGGCACTAGTTATCATCTTCCTGTAATAATTAAAGTCTTGTTTAACAATAATAGTAATAATTCAGCTAATAATTGTACTAATAAACATTTGCCCATCTACCCAAATTATAGACGTGTAGATTGGAAAGTGTTTAATGATTGTATGGATACCTTGTTGGTTGATTTTGAAATAGATGCTCGATGTCCACAAGATTCTTATCAAGAATTTTGTAAAATTTTACGTACAGCAGTTGCGAAATCTATCCCTAGCAACAATTTAACAAGCTCTTCTATTGTCACTGTCAATAGTGTCAGTCAGCAGTCATGTCGTCTTAGAAATGGTGAAATACCACCCCTTCCATGGTGGAATCAGAAATGTTCTGATGCCGTTTTAAATTCCAAAGAAGCGTATCTTAATTTTAAATCTAATCCAACAGAAGAAAGTTATTGTGAATTCAAGAGACTTCGGGCTCTTAAAAAACTAACCATAAAATTAGAAAGACAAAAAAGTTGGTTTTCCCTTTGTGAAAAATTTAATCGTTGTACCCCAATTTCTTTAATATGGAAATTTATTCGTAAATTTAATAAAACATACATTTCTCACGACAATGAAGACGACACATGGATTTTAGATTTTTTAATGAAGTATACTCCTGACTTCGTGTCACCCAGACAATACTGTAATAACTCAATTAGTGTAAATACCAGCAATTCCTTTTTACTCGATGAATTCTCAACTAATGAACTAATATCTGCGATTAATTCTAGAAGAGATACAGCTTTTGGTCTTGACGGAATACCGTACATTATTTTTAAGAAACTGAATAGTAATGGTTTGGAAATTTTTCTAATGATTTTGAATTCACTCTGGACAAATAACGACATACCTTCTGATTGGAAAATCGATTGTTTAGTACCAATTTTGAAGCCCAATAAACCCAAGCTATGTCCTGATTCCTATCGTCCTATAGCGCTTACGTCATGCGTCGGTAAAATATTTGAACAACTGCTAAAACAACGCTTGGAATTTTATGTGGAACACAACAAAATTCTATCGTCAAATCAATTTGGTTTTCGTAGAAATCATTCAGCTCGTGAAAGTATTTGTCAATTACAACTTGATATTCATAATTCTTTGGCTGCAAACAATCGTTTGTTGGCCGTTTTCTTCGATATTTCTGGCGCTTTTAATAGTGTCAATATTGATGTACTGTGTCGAGAATTGCTATCAATAGGTATTCCTGGAAAAATTGTCAATTGGGTTCAAGCTTTTTTGAGAAATAGAGAAGTTTTCGTAAAATACAATAGACATCTATATGGGCCGAGGTTATCCTCTGTAGGTGTATGTCAAGGTGGTATTTTGTCACCTTTAATATTTATATTGTACATACGTCGTTTAGATTTAATATTGGGTTCGCAAGTCAAAAATTTACAGTTTGCGGATGATTTGGTTGTTTATGCATCGGGAACAAGTTTAGCTCAAGTAGCTGAAATTGTTAATGATGCATTGACAAAGCTTAATAAATATTTTTCCTATCTAGATCTTAATGTAAATCCATCGAAATCTAAAGTTGTTGTCTTTGGTAAAAGGCATATTATTGATATGCCAGTTATTCAGTACAATAATTTGCCTTTGCCTGTATCACAGGAGGTTAAATTTTTGGGAGTATTATTCTCCCATAATTTATCCTGGATGAATTATACTAAGCATATAATTAATAAAGCTAACAAAGCTTACAACATTTTAAAGTCTTTGTCTGGATCCTATTGGGGTGCAGACCCAAAAATACTACTAACCTTGTATAAATCTTTAGTTCGCAGCCATTTTGAATATGGTTTCTTTTGTTACGCTGCAGATGTAAAAATTGTAAATAGCATAAACGTCTTTCAAAACAAATGCCTGCGTTTGATTTCAGGGGCATTTAGGAGTACTCCTGTAAATGCAATGCAAATCGAATGCAGACTTCCGCCAATTCCTATTCGTTTCAACTTTCTAAAAGAAAGATTCGTCTTGAAACTTTTCAGTGTTTCTGGCAATGCTCTTCTGGCCAATCTGTCCAGCGCTCAGCCTGGCTCAAAACCATTTTACATGTTAGAGGGTTTCCAAAACTTTCTAAATTTTCTTCAAAATTTAAACATCTATCAATCAAGTCTTATGCTACCTTGTTACGAAGGATCTTTTAATAGTAAATTTCCAGCAATTAATATACTGATCAATAATGATCTGTCAACAAAAGAAGAAGTTTATGTAATGCTCTCCGAGTTTATAGATTGCAAATTTATTTACACCGATGGATCTAAAAATGAAAACGCTGTGTCCTTTGCCTTATTTGAACCATCTTTGAATATTGGTGTCGGTCACAAAATTGATAAAAACGCTAGTATTTTTACTGCGGAAGCTGTTGCAATCCTGAGTGCTTTAAAACATATTAAAAATCGTAACTTAGGTCATACTAAATGGGTTGTGGTGAGTGATAGCATGAGTGTTTTAAAAAATTTAAATAACAATAAACTGCATGCTGATACTAACTACATCATTTTTCTTATAAAACAACTGTGGGTTGAGCTGGCTGATTCTGATATTAATGTAAGTTTTGCGTGGGTCCCTTCGCATAAAGGTGTAGAGGGTAATGAGAAGGCGGATTATCTAGCCAACACTATAGTTAAATTAGCAGATACTATAGATTCTAATCTTGAGAATGGTGACGCTGATGTAGCTCTACCATACACAGACGTTGTAAGTCTTTTAAGACAACGAATGTGTCAATCTTGGGGGAGACATTCGTATCACTGTACACAGGTTGAGAATAAGGGTTCCTGGCATGCTGCTTTGGATGTTCAGATTGATTCTGTACCTTGGTTCTGTAAGAGTAAAATTTTCATGAACAGAAAGTTTTACTCAACTGTTTGCCGCTTGCGATTTGGTCATTGTCGTTTGAATTATCATCTCCATCGTTTAAAAATGATAAATTCCCCTTATTGTGATTATTGCCAATCACGAGAAATTCAATCTGTAAATCATATAATTTTCGATTGTTCATCTTTCAATATTCAGCGCCTTGTATTGATAGATGAACTGCTTCAAACTTATCGTGAACCTGATTTAGTCCCGCGTTGCATTCAGGAATTGCTCAAGGATGAGTCAAATTTCATTCATTTGTACAAGTTTATTATTAATACAGTAACAGAGATATAATTATGTCTCTGTAAAGTATCGTTAGTTGTAAATAATATTATTAATACTTTTGTATAGTTAAAGGAAATGTAAATGTAAATAATTTATAATTAGGTACGTGCCTAAACGTATAGTCAAAATAGACGAAGAAAAAAAAAACATTCAGATGTGTATCATTATTTGATATAATTTCTACTTAGAAAAAATTACGTATGACAAACACATAAACAAAATAACAATGGAAAAAAAATATAACGTCTGACTAGGCGGTATGGTTGAAAAACTATAGCCTGCTCTCAGGAGCGAACAAAAAAAAAAAAAAAAAAAAAGTAAGGGAGGGAGTGCGTTGTCGTGGTCAAGCTGGAATTGTTCCAGTTTTCTATATATTTCAAGTTTTCTTCATGAAAGTGACCAGTGCCAAGTGTTCTTCATTTATTGATACTCCATTTTATTATACACGAAGGCTAGTTCCGTCCGTATTTTAGCTTTTTCAATACGTGAAAGTCTAACCTCAAAGGTTGGGAGATAACTTGTTTTGGGGAGGACTTGCGTGATTTTTACAGTAATTTCAACAGCTGTGGGCTTTATATTGCCACTAGCGTCACAGCGTTCGGGTTGGTAAAGGTACCTTTGTGTTTTCAGGTGAATTAGTGTGACAACGCAATCATGAGTCGATTCTTTGCCACTGGTACGGACTCAGAGTCTGAGAGCTCCAGTGAGGACGAGCCAGTAGTACGCGCGCCCGCACCCGTCTACACGGTCAGTACTTTTATCTTTACCTGTATTTACACAACAGTTCACCATGTTATGCCCAAATGCTTACCATCAGATGGGCCGTACAATACCCTTGTATGCTATCTTAATTAATAGTAATAATAAATCCATTGCTTATCCATTCTCTATACATACATATACCTGAACGAAATTATTTTGGTTCCCAACAGTTCAGTGATGATGAGGAAGAGACTAAGCGAGTTGTGCGTTCTATGAAAGAGAAACGTTATGAGGAGTTGGAAGGCATCATTCACTCTCTTCGAAACCACAAGAAGATCAAGGACTTCTCATCTGCACTGGCATCTTTTGAAGAGCTGCAGAAGGCATACACTAAAGCTGGTGCTATTATAGCTAAGGTAATTTACCACTTACTATTTATTTGTCTAGATTTTTTTTCCATACTGTCTGAGTTGAAGGAGAAGGCTTTTCTTTAGTAGTGGGATGTAGGCTCAGGAAAAATTCTTTTTTTTTTTTTTTTATGCTAGCCTGGCTCGTCCCACTGCTGGGCAAAGGCCTCCCCCAAACCCTTCCACTTATCTCGGTCCTTGGCGGTTTCCCACCAATCCGTCTCAAACACGTCAAGGTCATCCCTCCAGCGCTTTCTCGGCCGACCCCGACACCGCCGACCCTCAGGTATCCACTTTGTGGTGGTGGTAGTCCACCGGTCTTGAGACATGCGACTCACGTGACCGGCCCATTCCCACTTGAGCTTTGCTGTTTTCGCTCCAACATCAGCGATGCCGGTCAAGGAGCGCAACGTGGTGTTCCTAACACGATCGGTTCTCTTGTAGCCCAGTATGCTACGCTCCATTGCCCTTTGGCAATTCTTGAGCTTGGACTTCTGTAGTTCGGTCAGCGACCATGTCTGCGCACCGTAGGTTAGGACGGGCAGGATACACATGTCGATAAGTTGGCGTTTTAGAGTAAGGGGAAGTTCGCCTTTCATGTATTCCCTCAAGGACCAGTAGCTCTTCCAGGCGTTTTCGATGCGTCGATCGATTTCTCTATCTTGCCTGTTTTCGAAGCTCGCTAACTGGCCCAAGTAGGTGTATTCATCGACATAATGTATCTCCTGCCCATCTACCTCGATCCTACGTTTCGTGCTGTTCGACATTATCTGCGTCTTGGACCTGTTCATTTGAAGTCCAACCTCAAGACTCGCCGTGCTCAGTTCTTGGAGCATTTCTTGTAGGCCTTGTGCTGTTGGGGCAAATAAAACAATGTCGTCCGCAAAACGCAAATTTGTAAGGCGTTTGCCACCGACGTCTATGCCTTTTGCTGCCCAAGATTGAGCCAGTGTTTTAAATACCTCTTCGAGAGTGCATGTAAATAGTATGGGAGAGAGAGGGTCGCCCTGCTTTACTCCTTTTTGTATACGTCGAATATTGAACCAGTGGAGTGTAGTTTTATATCTGCTGTGCTATGTGTATAAATAAGTTTTATAAGGTCTATATATGTTTTATCTATTGCTTGGTTTTCTAAAGATTTGAAAATTGCTGAGTGCTTAAGACTATCAAAAGCTTTTGTGTAATCTACAAAGGCTATGTATAGGGGCTTATGAAATTCTGAATATTTCTCGACTATTTGATTAAGAGTGTGTAAATGATCTGTTGTGGAGAAGCAAGGACGAAAACCGGCTTGTTCTGGGGGTTGATGCTGGTCTAGTAGGCCACCGATACGATTTTGTATAACCTTGATAAATGTTTTATACAAATGTGACACTAGGCTTATAGGTCGATAATTGCCAATGTCGCTTTTATCTCCCTTTTTGTGGAGGAGGACTATATTAGAGTGGCACATTTGTTTCGGGATTTGGCCTGTCTTTAATATGGTGTTGAATAAGTTAGTTAAATGAGGCAGTAATGTCGATGCGCCTATTTTTAGTGCTTCGGAAAAATTCTTAATTTATAATAAATCTAAGAAGTAATATTTTAGGTTCTATTGTTTGGGAAGCCCCTTTTGAAATGTTACATAGGTCATACATGTTGGGAAACCTCGTATGATGTTTGCAAACAAAATTGTAAAAATATGATGCAATACTTAAGTATTTAGTAAAATAAAATGTAACATATAAACATGTAGGTTTGACATGTAGGAATATGTTTTGTAACTTAATTTAATCTACCCAAATAATATTGAATAATATAAGTAATAATTTTATTGTACTAACCCACCCATTTGACATGTACCATGAAATTATTTTGGTTCCCAACAGTTCAGTGATGATTATTTATACTGACAAAATATGGAACTAGATAACTGAGAAATAAATAAATTGAAATGAACTCCACATTTTAGGAGGAAAGCGGAATAGCGCCACGCTTTTTCATACGAGCCCTAACCGAGCTGGACGATTGGGTGACCCAAGCTTGGACTGACCGTGACAGTCGGAAAGCGCTGTCGAAAGGCAACAGCAAAGCGCTGACGTCTCTCAGACAGAAGCTACGGAAGTACGCGAAAGAGTTCGATGCTGAGATCTCTAAGTTCAGGGAGGATCCCGACCAACCGGATGATGAGGATGATGAACGTAAAGGTGTGTACCTACTTTTTGATGTTCAGATCCAGTTTTGGAAAAACGAAACACTTAAGTATTTTAAGTATTTATTAACGGGATGTAATAAAACCACATTTGAACACATTAATTGAAAATTACCAATTATTGCCATCTCTTACCAATGGATAATGTAAAACAAAGGCAGGGCAATTTTAAGTGTTGTTAAAATTTTTAAGTGGCCTTTCAATATTCAGGCCTTTCTTTATAAGATGATTCTGAACAATCCTTGTGATTTTACTGAAGACAAATTGACTTTCACCTTATTTCAATTCGGGCCCGTTCTAGATACATCGTCTGATGATTCTGATGATGAACAGAAGCCTAAAGAGAAGGCCAAGGCTCGTCGCTCGCCGGAACCGCCGCGTCGCCCGGCGCCCGCCGTCGATGATGATTCTGATGACTCTATGGACTGGGGGTCGGACTCTGACTCGTCTAGCTCTAGTTCTGATGATGAGAAGGTCACCAACATTCGTGAACGGTGAGTTCTAATCTAAAATCGCACTGTGCGAATACTGAGTAGGTGAGTTCAGACTTTGAACAGGCAAAGCATGGTGTACCAAAGCAGAGTATTCCTAATCCATTCTAGTCCCTACTCTAGTCAATGTTTGTTTTCTTCTAATATTTATTTTTACACAACTCTCGCACTCCCTCTACTACCTATTTCTTGTCTGTCAATTCAATGTACTACTTATTTCCTGCGTTATTTCTAGTAAATAAAATGTTGTCCATGTAATACAGGTTCTTGAAGAGAAACACCGACCCAGTAGACGAGGAAGAGAAAGATAAACGCAGAGCTAAACGTCGCGAGGAGAGAAACGAACGCGCCGGGCACAAGTCTTCGAAACGCGACCAACCTGACGACGGCGGTGAATGGGAGACTGTTAGGAAGGGGGCAGCTACTTCCGATAAGCCTAAGATGTTCGCTAAGGTAATTGTGGATCAAATATATTGTGTAGTGATCAATTTATTAGGACTATATTTAGGTATTATTGCTCGCAATGAGATGCTCTAGTTCATATACCTACTTGACTCCAACTTAAGTGTAATTCAAGCATAGAATTTTGACACTTCTTAATGAAAATCCGTCAAGTTGACTTGTAATAATATTTAAAGTGTGTATTTGTTTGTAGGACAGCGAGATCGACGCAGCCCTAGTAGTTAAGAAACTCGGAGAGATAAGCGCCGCGCGCGGTCGTAAACGTACCGACAGACGCGCGCAGTTAGAACTTCTCCACGAATTGCGCACTGTCGCCCTAGCGCATAACCTGGGCGACGCATTGCAGCTTAAACTTAGAGCAGCAATCGTGGCAGCTCTATTCGACTACAACCCTAAGGTTTCCGATGCCATGAAACCCGAATACTGGTCGAGATTAGTCGAAAACGTCGATCACATGGTCACGTTGATTCTCGCTCACGATGACATGATGCTCAGTGAGACGATCACTGAAGACAACGAGGAACTTATTACTGCTCCGTTTAAAGTACGCGGATGTGTGCTCACTTCGCTAGAGAGACTGGACGATGAGTTTACGAAGCTTCTTAAAGAGTGTGATCCTCACTCGAATGAGTACGTAGAAAGATTGAAGGATGAAGTACGCGTATCGACCTTGATCGATCGAGTTTGTTTGGTTGTGGAACGCGATGGGTCACCTCAAGAAATCTGCCGCGCGTATCTTCGCAAAATCGATCACTTGTACTACAAGTTCGACCCGCGCGCGGTTCGCAAGGATCTTCCACCCACTGAGGAAACTACCATCAAGAAAATGGAGCGATTGTGCAAGTATATTTACGCTCACGACGAATCTGATCGTCTGAGAACGCGCGCTATTCTATCCCACATCTACCATCACGCGTTGCACGACAACTGGTTCCAAGCGAGAGATCTCCTGCTCATGTCTCACCTGCAGGAGACTGTTCAACACTCCGATCCGAGTACCCAGATTCTTTACAACCGTACAATGGCTAACTTGGGACTATGTGCCTTCCGTCGCGGCAACGTAAAAGAAGCCCACGGTTGCTTAGCCGAACTGATGATGACGGGAAAGCCAAAGGAGCTACTGGCACAGGGCTTGCTGCCCCAGCGCCAGCACGAGCGGTCGAAGGAACAGGAGAAGATCGAGAAGCAGCGTCAAATGCCGTTCCACATGCATATTAACTTGGAGCTTCTCGAGTGTGTGTATCTGGTGTCGGCGATGATGATTGAGATTCCGTACATGGCGGCGCATGAGTTCGACGCCCGCCGTCGGATGATCAGTAAGACGTTCTACCAGAATCTGAGGGCTAGTGAACGGCAGGCGCTGGTAGGCCCCCCGGAGTCGATGCGGGAGCACGCGGTGGCGGCGGCTAGAGCCATGCGAAGGGGGGATTGGCGCGCCTGTCTCAACTTTATTGTCAACGAGAAGATGAATGCTAAGGTACGCCTACCAAACCTCATAAAAATCTTTAGATCTCGTCTCTTTATTTTACGGTACTCATTTGTAAAAAAATGAATTTCTAAACAAAAACTATCCACAAACTTCAGGATTTGTTAATTGTTTTACATTTTTACAGAGTATGTCTCCATAAAACAATACCGTTTTGTCGTTTTAAGTTACACTGTGCGGTGACTCCGAAATTCAGCAGGAGGACGCGCAGTGTAACTCAACTGTCAATAATGGATCTTCGTTTATGTAGACACCCACTATGTCTAAACATTGTTCCAGGTGTGGGATCTAATGGTAGGCGCGGACAATGTGCGCGCAATGCTCGGCCGTCTAATCCGTGAGGAATCCCTTCGCACTTACCTATTCACCTACGCCCACGTGTACGCATCTCTATCTCTACGCTCATTGGCTGATATGTTCGAGCTGCCGCGTCAGCGCGTGCACTCATTGGTCAGCAAGATGATTATAAACGAGGAGCTGCTGGCCTCATTGGATGATCCGAGCGAGTGCGCGATATTGCATCGTTCTGAGCCTACCAGGATGCAGGCGTTGGCGCTTCAGCTTGCTGATAAGGTAAATTACGCTTCTTTATTGCCTACCTTACGATTACACTTCCGAAAAAGAGACGTTTGTTATATACCGGTTGGAATTTTGTCAAAATTAAATAATTTCTATAAAAAAGTTAACGCACAATAAGATCTTGCAAAATGGTCTTTGTGTCGTTTGGCATAAATAACATTCCACTTTGATAAATAATTAAATTGCACATGCAGCTGGTGTATGGTGACTTACAGTTCAT
This sequence comes from Gandaritis pyraliata, assembly GCA_947859175.1. Classification (NCBI taxonomy): domain Eukaryota; kingdom Metazoa; phylum Arthropoda; class Insecta; order Lepidoptera; family Geometridae; genus Gandaritis; species Gandaritis pyraliata. The sequence continues at coordinate 4,532,139 of OX401871.1, read as the reverse complement.
TATTATAAAGTCAATAATATCTTTTTCATTGATTTATTTTCAGGTCGGCAACGTAGTGGACTCAAACGAACGTATCTTCGAAAAACAAGGCTCGTTCTTCCAGCGGGGGGGCGCAGGCCGCGGGGAGGGGAGGGGACAGAGAGAGAGGCCCAACCGGGAAGGCGGTAAGTCACTTGCTTTATAAGTAATATTAACGGGGCTAGTAAGCTTCTTATAAATAAAATTGGCTGAGGCTCGTGTCGATTTCAGACATTTTCAGCATATCCTTTCACTATACAATATTCCAAATCTAAATAAATAAAATAAATAAATAAATATTCTTGGACTTTACACACAACACCCTCTAGTCCCAAACTAAGCATAACTTGTGATATGGGAACTAGATGGCTGATAGAATACTTATATACTTTTTTTTTGTAAATACATACTTATAATACATAGTAACACCCAGACATAGAACAAACATCTATGTTTTCCACGCACAAATGTTTGTTCTTGGTGGGGATCGAACCCACGACCCACAGCACGGAAGGCAGAGCTATTACCGACTGAGCTGTGACGCCTGTCAATATAATACAAAATAGTTATATGTGTTGTCCCAGGTAACTGGAACCGGCGTAACAGAGGCAATCGTCGTCGTGACGACGAGCGTTCCCACGACGACTAAATGTCGCGTCCTACCGACCCCTCCTTACCGGCGCTGTTGGGCGTAATGGCCGCATTCGGTTACCAATATACCTTGACAAACTACTTACATTAAAACCGCAACTTCATAACCAACCTTATCTAATTGGATAAAGTTCAAAATACTAAACGCGTGGTTTTGTTATCGTTTCTCGAATTGTTGATTTGATGGCCGAATGCGGCCAAAATTCAAGAAAACTTAATTAATATTTTAACTGAAAACTTGGTAAACTCTTCATAATTTCGCAAATATTGCTTTTCTAGTTTATGCATCTTCATAATTTATCATATTTTTACCACCTACAAAAGTTTGTATTGTATCGACACCAATATACCTATCTGTTGCCGGAAATATATAGTCACAATGAATATTGTTCTTATTTCTGCCCTATAAATTAAAACACAACCGACATCGTAAAACGGTTCATTTCATTTACAATAATATTTTCAAGGTTTCCCGATGTTTCGTATACCGGCTGGTACCTACCTAATCAAAATGTAGCCAAGAGAGCCTATGGTACCACCTTACTTACTTACCTACCTACCGAAATTTATTTCAAAAGTCGTGATTTGTGAAAACCGCAAAGCAATCTATTGATCTGTGTTGCCATCTGGGCTGCTAGATGATTGCTTGCTTTAGCAGCGCCCTCTAGCCTTAGGCTACAAAATGTATTTTCTATGGACTGCTACTCGATAATAGATGGCGCTGCTGGCAGAACATATTGACCAGCGTTTCGTTACTGCACACGGTAGGGAATAGAATTAATATTTTATTGACTAACACTCCAAGATACAATAAAATTGTGGTGTTACTTCCCATTTTAACCAGTTTTAATGAAGATTATTATTTATTCTCTTGGCTAGTGAGTATTCTGTTCACCCTCCAAAGTTATTTTACTGAAAAAAGAAGTTGAATCTAGCCAAAAGCAATTACAAAACGCATCAGCAAATTTTGACGTATCGTGGTCATCGTCGCGTATTTTGCAAAATACAATTTTAAAGTGATTTATTGCTATTCCTGTACATTTCTTACTGTGTTGCATAATTATGGTGTTCATGAGGACCTGTAAATAAAAAGTTCGAAGTTCTACGTAGATTTAGTATCATTATTTTGGGTTTGAATTTTGACAGACACCGTATTCAGTACAATGGCTGCAACGAGGAGACTCCAAAAGGTGAGACATTATTTTTTTGCTCAACAGGAGATTTTTAAAAATAGGACTTTTATACTTTTCGGTAAAAACTCGCTCTATAACATATTAGGATGAAAAAAAGTAACACCATTGATGACATTGGTTGTTTGTAAACTAAAAAAACATTACTTTTGTATTTTTTAGGAGCTGAATGATATCAGACAGTCTGGTATGAAGTCTTTTAGAGACATACAAGTTGACGAGTCCAATATCCTCACATGGCAAGGTTTGATTGTACCAGTAAGTACCATTTTCACATTTTGAATCTATCACATGTCATCTCTCATCAAAAACCCAATTATACCACCAAGTGCTTATATTGGTCAAACAGCTCATCAGTTCTTTATAATTGTTTTAATAATACATTACCATTACCAAATGACTTTTTATACCTATTTCTAGTAAGTAATTATTAATAGGGTCAAAAACAAATGACTCATTGCTTTCTGAATGGTTTTTTTAGAATGTTCTAGATAACAAGTAGGTACATATTATTTCCCGCTGAAACCACTATCTGTCATATCTTTGCTATCTTTTGGATGGTATTTTGGCTTATGAAGAAGTATTAATCATTGCAACCTTTTTAGGACAACCCTCCTTACAACAAGGGTGCATTCCGCATAGAGATCAACTTCCCCGCAGAATACCCATTCAAGCCTCCTAAGATCAGCTTTAAAACAAAAATCTACCATCCCAACATTGATGAGAAAGGTCAGGTGTGCCTTCCCATCATCAGTGCAGAAAACTGGAAACCAGCAACTAAGACTGATCAAGGTAATTCAACAACTTGAAACTTCTCTTCAGAAGGTTGTGACATCATCATCAGCCACAGCTCTACTGCACCTACACTGCTGAGTATAGGCCGGGTGATGTGATCAAACATAACTCCCATTGGATATTTCTTTACTCAACATTGTAAACCTTGAACAAAATTGGGCCAGCTGTTCTCCTAAATAACTCCTGTGATCATTGTAAATACCAAATTCCCAAAAGAAGGCATCTGATTTGTCTCCTTTGCTCCTGTCACACATTATTTTGAATTTGAAGGATCTTTATTATTTTTAGTTATCCAAGCCCTGGTGGCTCTCGTCAATGATCCTGAACCAGAGCATCCATTACGTGCAGAGTTGGCTGAAGAGTTCCTCAAAGACAGAAAGAAATTCTTAAAAAGTGCAGAAGAATTCACTAAAAAACACAGTGAAAAACGGCCATCCGATTAGATTAGGAAAAAAATAATGCATCTTTTAGGTTTACAGCAAATAACTTCAAATCAGATAAAATCACTTTTAAAGATACATTTTCATTCAGAACTGTACTTAATGACTAATCATTTTTATGAGAGGTGATTAGAATTTGACCTAAATAGCTAATCCAATGATATCAAGATGACAATTCAAAACCCCAAACTGCTCTTAAAGAATTTCTAGTACCTAGTTCTTTGTAATAAGGTCAAGAATACCTTCTTTAATATCAATTCAAATCTATTAGCATTGAACTTACAACAGTCTGGTAGATTATAATTCTACCTTGTAGTTTGCTGTAAATCTAAAACATCACCTAATTTAATATTGATACTAGCAATGCTTTCAATTGATCACAACTGGCTTACAATAAGAATAAGCACTCAAGCTAAACTAGACATTTCTGTCTGTCTGTTAGCTTTACCAGATAGGAGTTCCAAAATTTGTATTATGTATGGTTATTTTTTATTTCAATAAATATATCAACGAACTTATGGATCAGATTTTATTGTGGAAGCTTATTCTTGTGCATTACTACTTATGGGATATGACTACTAGATGCTACTAGGTAGGTACAGTCGGCAACATAAATGAATGAATTTATGATAAAAACCAACTACCTATGTAACTTTGCAAGTGGATGATTTGCAAGCACCACTTGACCTGCTCATCATCCTACAACCTATACACTCAATGAAATGCAGTGATGATATTTTCATTCTTTTAAAAAAAAAGTATTTGGCGACTCTGTCATTTGTAATGTTTCACTAAGTATAATACTTTGGATCCAGAATTTCTCGCCCTCGTCGAAATAATAATATCATTATTTTATTGCTTAGTTTCACTTGCTTTCTTCTCTGTATTTCAATGTAAATAGGTTTAGATTGATGGGCATAAAGATCCGAAAACATGTTGATCTTGAACAAAATATTATATTTGTGCATTTTATAGTGTAATTTGTTGCTAATGATTATTTTTTGTTAGAGCTGATGAAGGCTTACATTTATCATTACATTCTTATTTTATGCTGTATTGATGTATTCCTTTTACTATAAGGTATAAATTCATATGTTTGGCTATCTTACCACATAGGTACTACATTTTAAAAACTATTAGTATCTCAGTAGGACAGAAGCTCCTTTTCACAATTTTATTTACTTACCACAGATATGATTTCTATGTTACTAGGTAACTTTGGTGTGCTGAACAGTTCATTCTGTGAACTTTAAAAATATATTTTTTTCCCGACTAAACCACGTATTTTTATTAGCAACTAATAATCATTTCACACAATCAATTGAATAATAAAGAGAAGAAGGTTTAACTACATAGGTAGGTACTCTTAAAAACTACAAACTAATCTACAAATTCGTACACATCTACCGGAGGTTTTGCTTTTAAATACTTAGTAATATCACAGCTTTTAACTCCTGTTTCAGTCTTCTGTTTTGTTGGGTCTGGTCCAAAGATGCCTAGAGGTAAGTATTTTTCTAAATTACCTGGAAAATAGACAAATTCTGATTAGATTTTATCGACGTAATTTTTTTTTTGTAGGTCAAAAGAATCCAGTTATTTTTCATACTTGCAATGTTTTTTTATTGTATATAAAAAAACGTACAAACAGTGCAATGAGCGGCCTTATCGCTTTTTCAGATGACTTAGGATAATTAATTTACAGACTAATAGGATGCTAACGTATTAATTGTACTTAGAATGCAAATCCGTTTTTGGGTGTTATAAAATTTAGTTTGTACCATTATTATTAAGAGTATTTTGTTACTCAATAAAATAAATTAAGGTTTACAAAATCAGAAGACTGCTGTGTCAAAATAGTTAAAAATATAAATAGACACACCCTGTATAGTAGCGATACAGTCATCCACATAACTCCTTTTGTTCAGATCCTTAGCTAGAGTTGGCTGTATGCTCAATGTGTAGTCCGGTCCGTACTGTGACCAATATCTGTGTTCTGGAATGTTTTCGTCTAGTTCTGTCCGTGTTAATAGGGCGGTGAGAGACGCCCAGAGACGGGCTGCGTTTGCATGGTTGTAACCACCTAAAATACGAAAATGGTTACAAAAAACAGATTCCAAAATAAAAGACTTGGATTATGTTACACCTGGGGCCGCGTAGTATCAATCTGATAAAAACCCCTGTTGCAATGCACATCGGCCTTTAGATTACCATTGTGGATGAATGTGAGTTTTTGTTATCTACCGTCCCACGATCTTTACATAAAGTCATCGGTCCAATTTGTGAAGTATCGTCAATGTTTCGCTTTCTGGTGACGTTACAGCATTTTAAACTTCGTCTTCGTAGCTGAAATACATAGTATCGCATATCTAAAACTGCGTTGCCGGCCGCAGCCAACTTTGTGTGAATTGACCCTTTAAGGTTATGTTTTAACCAACCAACTTAGGTAGCTTGGGCTTGATGGGAATAATTATATAGTGACCCTACCTACCTCCACCTAAAAGCATAGTTGGTTTCTTCTTTCCTATTACAGTAGTCACACAGGTGCGGTATCCTCGTATAGAAAGCCGTCCACCTCCATTTGGGTCGTGTGCCAGTGCGTCGGCCCCGCACTGTAATACAACGGCATCGGGGGCGAAGTGAGTGTCCACTGAACTGAACACTCTGTAATAGACATTGAATGTTATTGAGTTAGGTTGTGACCCAAAAATGTGTTCTATGCAGATACCTACTTAAGGAGGACAAAGATCCATTGTACTAACTACTATAAGTACCTACCTAGATTGTAGCTGGTTTCAAAAAGGAAGAATTAATATTAGTGTTTCTGATTTTAGAACTTATCTAAGAAATGATACAGTGGCTAAATAAAAGATGTTTTTTGGCAACCCATTTCTGAAATCCAGCAATGGAGTACCTAGGTAGGTAGGTACCGAGAATGGAGGGTTGTAAGTTGAAGAAAGTAGGTACCGTACCTACCTATCTGACTGATCATGGTAGGTACCACAGATAAACATTCATTTTTACCTCTGAGCACCGATTTATATTATAGGTAACAGTGTATATATTTGAAACACAAAAAAAATGTGAGGGCCCAGATGAATGTCACTGTTGCCAAACCAACTTACTTTTCAAACGCGTATTCCATTGTATCATCAGAATAGCCAGCGTGCAACGGAAAGTTGCAGCTATATCCTTTGCCGTGGAGTCTACCAATGTCTTCTAAGCCTCCAGTGCCGGGGTAGAAACCAGGCTCAAACTTATGGAATGATAACGTGAAGACAGAGTCACTGAGGCTGTATGCGTTTTGAACTCCATTGCCTAGAAAAAAAAATTAAAATATTTTTTTATGAACCTTGTTCCTCTCAAATGTTTTTTTGACATAACATTCATAGTTCATCTATATAGGTAGAACTCCACTCTCATCTCATCACTCCACCTTAAGACGTGACAGGACCTCGTTGTGAGTAATAATAATAACCAATCAAGAAAGGCACATGAAAATGCAATCATTAATTTTCGTAAATCAATAAAGATCTTTATCACAAAACAGTTTTTGAAAAAGTTATTATACTTACCATGATGAACATCCAAATCAACATACAGGACTTTAGGGAACTTCGTTCTTAACTTTTCAATTCCGATCACAATATCATTCACATAACAGAAACCTTCTGCCCCTGATCTGAAAAACATCTTGTAATCTTACTTCAAAGATTTAGTCATATTATTAGTCATATTAAACTATTGAGGTAGCAGGGGGTGCTTGACAGCAGACGAGACGGCAGTGCACGTGCTCCTGGAGTGCAGCAGCGTGGCGTCTCAAAGGGCACATCCCCTCGGTTCACCGGGGACACCTCAGGAAGCCTGCACCGGCGTGAGCGAGCTGCTGGCCTTCCTGGAGGACATCGGGTGGCTGGAATAACGGCCGCCACCCATCACACAAAAAGGGCCCGCTTGCGGCCTAGTTGCGGAAAATGGTCCGCCCTACAAGTACAAGTACTATTGAGGTACAATCAGCAAGATAAGTTGATTACTAAGTTTAATCTTGAAGTAAAAGCCCTTGTTTATAAACAGGTCTAACATTGAAATCAGTACAAAAATATCAAAACCTAGGTACTTTAACTCTTGGAAAAGTTACAAAACATAGTTGGATAATCTGAAATTGTTTATAAACTTATGTTGCTGATTGTAACTCATTGAATACCTTACACAACAATAAGGTAGGTATTTAATAACGAGAAAATAATCAATAGATAGATATAATGAACCTCATTGCTATTGAATAGTTTCAATTGGTTTCTCTTATGAACTAATAAATATGACAACTTCATTGCAACTGGTGTTTCTATCTAATGTTAACGATGATGATAACAACATAATACTGTCCATTTGATGACAGAACTGAAAGATTTGTGGAATTTTCACCTTTGAGCATGATGCCATCCGCCGCACCAGTTAATAGCCACATCAGCTTCTCCGAGCAGCAGACATCTAGCAGCGGTGAGTGTACTGCCAGCTATTGTGGACACTAACTCAAACATATGAGATAAAGGGGGACAATCATACCCTGGAAAATAAAAACTAGTAGGTGAAAAAGTCTTTAAATTAGCCACATTGCAGATTTTTTTTTAATAGGGTATGCTGAGCTACCTGCAGCTAAGTTTAGAGAGACATTGAGTGAACTATTGTCATTACTAGGTAGATATTAAAAAAATTAGTAATCTTATTAAGGATGTGAGGACTTCTTACCGATGCCGTGTTCTTCATCATGTTTACTCGTCATATATTCCTCATCAACTTCTGTAAAGGTCTTCAAATGATCCAAGTAGCGTTCAGAATGGCATTTTTTCAGGTCATTGTAGGTAGCTTGAGTGGCTTGTATAACTTTTACTTTGGATATAAGACCATATCCATGTATAAGACTGTGAACTATGCTGGCCTGGAAATAACATAAGTTCCATAATGTTAAATGTGCCGGGGCTTAGTGCTGGTGTAGAGACCGATTTTGTTTGCTGACTGTACCTACACCTTCAGACTAGTTTCTGTACAATAACCTCTTGCAGTATTTACATACCCTTCCGGTTACAGCAGGCAACCTATCGCTCTGTTCTATTAGAGCTTCTCCCCAAACATAACATATTTTCATAGTTCTCAATTTACAAACAAAATCTAAATGATCCATCGAACGAATCAAAAATTCCGAGAAAATTACTCCAAATCAAAACAAAACATTTTTTGTTTATTTGACAATTCCAAAGAGTATAATAACAAGTTGTTGGATTGGACGATTCTGACAGAATAATCCTATAAAATAGATGGCTAATCAAATCTGTGGACTGTGGATTATCTACTAACTTTACTAGCTAGGGATCACTAGGGATGTTCCATTTGGAGCGAATCGATACTACATGCTAGAGGTGTAACTAATATAACCATAACAGGTATACGGAACAGCGTTATTTGGCCTAAAGCGTTATAACAGCTATACGCGTCGCCGCTGCTATGTTATTTTATAACAGCCAAATAACAGTCTCGCGAAAAACGGGTGCAGGCAGGCGGTCGACGCAAAAGTTGCCTTCTATAAAAAATATCAGCAAATTTCGTTTTGTATTAAACGCAAATTTTGAAATTTTGACCATCATGTCTCATAGATCGTTCATTTTTTATGAGCTCAAGTCTGGTTGGAGAACATGTTATTAAATAACATAATAACAGCCAGTAACAGGGATAACACTATAACGGCCAAAGTTATAGTGTTAAACTGTTTTACTGTTATTTGCGGAACGGCATAGATTCAATGCCGTTAATAGTTACTGGCTGTTATCATGTTATTAAATAACATGTTCTCCAACCAGACTTGAGCTCATAAAAAATGAACGATCTATGAAACATGATGGTCAAAATTTCAAAATTTGCGTTTAATACAAAACGAAATTCGCTGATATTTTTTATAGAAGACAACTTTTGCGTCGACCGCCTGCCTGCACCCGTTTTTCGCGAGACTGTTATTTGGCTGTTATAATATAACAAAATAACAAATAACAAATCATGTTATTAAATAACATGATAACAGCCAGTAACTATTAACGGCATTGAATCTATGCCGTTCCGCAAATAACAGTAAAACAGTTTAACACTATAACTTTGGCCGTTATAGTGTTATCCCTGTTACTGGCTGTTATCATGTTAATAACATGATAACAGTCAGTTTCAGCTTCGACAACAGAACAGACACTGACAGGACATGTGACAGTGATAGTTTCATTTTTTCATCGTGATCGCCGTTTGCTCACACCTCCGCGCCATGCCTCCGGTGGCGTGGCGTTGGCTTGGCTATACGTTGGTTTGTATCAGGCGAGAGTGAAAGGAAAATAATTGAGTCCGGTTATTGTACAACCATGGTATGCACAGCCTGGGAAAACACAACCATGGAAAGCACGACCAGGATTGCACAACCCGGGAATTCATTAATCACTACCTACCTATAGAAATCCGTAGCCTTGCCTGTTATTTGACTGTTATTTTATAACAGGTATGATAACATAGTATCACCAAACCGTTATATTCAATAACACGCATATGAAAATTTGACTGTTATATTACACCTCTACTACATGCTTGCTAAATGCTAGTGATGCTAATCTTGCTATTAGCTGATTGGCGCGCGACTGGAAAGCGGCGCTCATTGGATCATTCATAATCATTTATTACAAAATATTACGATAGAGGTAATCATTGGTTAAAACTCACTATAATAACCTAATGCCCAATCACAGGCGTCAAATTTTCAGATGCAGATTCATTCATTCATTCATTTATTGCTATCCTAGCGGCGTCCATTTTTTTCCAACCTTTCAAAAATCAAATGACAAGACAAGCAAAGCAAGAAGAATCAATTTGTTGATTGTCGTTTCGTTTGCTATTTTTATAGCTGAAATACCGCGGATAAAATGAGAATGAAATAAAATTTAGCCAAAGGTTGTTGAAGGTTCCGTGTACTTATTTAAGTTATGTGATGTGATGATTTCTTGACAAAAGTATGCATGCGATCTGAATGAAGAAGGAAGACCTATTACAAAATATTGGTAACTTGAGTAGAATCTGGTTTTGTAATTTATTTGTGTAGGCAGGTTACAACTTTTCGATGTTGTGTGATTTTGATTCAGTGATTATCAAGTTCAAGTGGAAATGGTTCGAGGTTAGTAACTAATACCAAGCTTCGCATCGATATAAATCCTTTGTTTGGCGGTACCCTCATATCAAAATCGCACCCATCATCCTAGCAGCATCTAACATTTTCAAATATTTAGGTTAATGGTGAGCATTGACCTTAATTTCTTACTTGCAGTTATTCTGTGATGCTTTATAATTTATTCTAATTTCCTGTGCTATACTAAAATTTATAGTGCTTGGCCCAGAAGAGCCATAACCTAAAACATTACCATTAATACCAATGCTTTAGTGTATTTTAAAATGCCAACTAATAGTCTTTGTAATGTACATTTTGTAATAATCACTAGTAGTGGCGGTCAAAGGTGACTAACCTCTAAGGTCCCATTGCAAAACAGAAAAAAACTGCTGGTTATAAATCAAAATGAAGTTCGACAAGTCTTTGCACTTGTAAAGACTCAAAATTTGTGCCTTCCGAATTTTTTTAGGTACCTATTTGTATGACAGCAAACTTTATCATCATTCTAATACCCTCCAATTAGACATGCAAATAACATCTACCTATACTGCCAGTTGATATACATCACATATGAATAAATTAAATTAATCCCTTTTTATCTCAACTTCACATAATTATTTAATTAAAATATGCTTGAGTATTATTTTCTGAATTCAATTACAGGTGGTATGCAACTGGTCAAAGTAATTTAAAAATAAATAAAGTAAAACAAAACATAGGTATGATCAAAAGTGTTGTTTGAGATGGCTCACTAAAAATTTGATCAAATTATATGGCTATTGGCTACCAGCTACCCCATTGTTCCTTCTAAATAAAACAAGTTTATGTAATTATATAACTTTATTATTTATTATTTATGTAATTATATAATTATATAACCTCTTTGCAAATTCTTTATAAATGGTTGTGGTTTTCAGCGGGTAGTTTGATGGCTGCTCAAGAGGGTGTGAAGACTCCCCATCGTATAGAACTGTGCGAGAATAAGCCTGACAGACCTACGCGCAACTATAGAAAGCGCAGGTAACTGAGGCTTTTTTTCTATCCATTTGTGACCATTCCCAATATTCAACCTATTTACATTTTGCCTTACCAAAGGTATATTTAGCAACATAGCTTATTTCATCAAAAGATGTATACCTTGCATAAGTCACTATCAAACCTTTACCAAGGGTCAAATATTGGGGTTGGCCATTATATACTTTGCACAGCTATGTTAACAAAATTAAAGAATTCTGAAGCATGCCCTTATGTGCCTCTGAGAATGTTAGTAGCAACTAGCAAGCAATAAATAACCCTTTGTCATTATATTTTATTAATATGTATGTATATTGAGTTTACCCAGGTGTGCAAACAACTTAACAATTGATTGAATGTCACAAGGATTGTTATTTAACTTCAGCAGTTTACCTCCAACATGAAAAAATGGGATGGAGGGGTGTGTGTAGAGTTTAAACAAGATCGTGTTTAGATACCGTTGCAAACACTTTTTAGTCTAAACACTCTAAAACGCAGTTCCTTTCGTAAAATATGAATATCCGCGGATTCAAAGTAGGTTACCCGATTGTCGCCGCCGCCGGTACTCCTGTAAAATATAAATTATTCAAACAGTAGTATGTTGAAACTGACGGTGTCTGTGTTCTATTATCTTTTAACTGCGGTGAGCTTAACTGTATTAGTTTGATAATTACGTAGCTCGCTTCTGGTGCTTGTCGAAGCTTGCAACATTCGACTCTGTCACCACGTATTTTGGCGACCGCTAGAGGTATTTTCATCTGTGTTCCAGAGGAGGACAGATCAGCTATCTGCCACGGGCGGTCATTCGGCCTGCTTAAAAACTCCGTCACCAAAGTTTACACGAACTGTAATAGTGCCAACTTTTGTTTGAAGGGTCATTTCCTCTGTGCCGAAGACTGAAAATGTTGATGTGAAATCTGAGCCGCCATTGAAAAAGGAGCTATCTTCAAAACCTTTGAAGACTAGCAACGGCATCACAAACATGACGAATGGACACACGCTCAGATCTCGAACGGCTCGTGCCGCCGCTCGAGCCGCAGAAAGCCACAAACTAACGGAATACTTCAAAGAAGAACTTAAAAGTCCTAAAATCGAAGCTCCGCCATCCCCCCCAAGCTCCCCCCCACCGTCGCCTCCACACATAGACAAGAATGTGAAAGTAGAATCTAAAGTTAATGGGAATACAAACCATAAGCTCACGGAGTATTTTCCGGTAAGACGGAGCGTGAGGAAGACTTCTAAATGCGTGATGGCGGAGAAAATGAGGGATTTGGAAAGGGCTGTGAGGGAACAGAGGGAAGATGGATTACAGGTGAGATTCATTACAATGTCAGATGTTTCTAACAGGCGACGAAGCGTGTTGTAAATGCATATTGATTTTGAGACTTTAATGCTTTGGAAGGACCATGGTCGCTCCAGGCGTTCGTTTTATCTTGTAAATACTCTGGCTACCACCAAAAGCTCCACTAGAATTTTAGCCAGCAACTCAGCTCAGCTGCTGGCTAAAAGATAATAAAATCAGTGATCACGAATAACTGACAATCGTAAACATGTCGTCACGCTAGTGTATCCGAGATACAGTGCGCGGTGACGCTACAACGCCCAATATGATTCGAATAGGAGCTGGGTCCAGTGCGTGACAATCGTAAACGTATCGTTACGCTAGCGAATCCGAGATACACTGCGCGGTGATGCTACGACGTTTGGCAGTTGAGCTGGCGTTGACGCGCAATGTCTCGAATACGTTAGGTTTACGTAACGCGGCGACTGTCAGATTTGTTCGTGATTACCCCTCAGGATATGTTATTGTACTCGTACCGTACCTACGTTTCGTATCGCCGTCGCGATCCAAGAACTCTGGGACGCATAGAAAATAAATAGATCGTTGTTATCGTCATTCCACTGCATTTTTCAAAATAGTTGCTATTTGGGGAGTGATAAAAGGCACGACCTGCGCATGTCGCGATCGCGTCCAGACATGGTCCAAGCTGGCGCGTACGCGTACTATATCGCTTTGAAACAGAACGAAAAACCGACTCTCGCCATCGAGAGGCGGTATTTCGTTCTGTTCTGTACTCGGACGCAGCTATAAAATCTACGTCCAGATTATGTAACGCATCGACTGTCCGATTGGTTCGTGATCCTCAGTATCATAGAAACAGCTGAGTTGTTATCGTCCTGACTTGTTTACAAGTGCAAGTGCCTAGCCTAGATAACATCACTAACCGGTAGTATTAGTCAAGGCCAATTATCTAACACTTTTATAAAAACCTTCACTACATTGTAACGTATGATACGTACTATACTGTAATGTTATTACAATTACACTGTAACGAAACATCGCTTAAGTACATAATTATACTTACCGCTAGAGTTTACTGGCGTAGTTGGTTCCCGTCTTCATACCTCTAAATTTTAGTTGGCCACGACTTCTCTGGTCATGGGTTTAAATGCGTTAGTGGAAAGTTGAAGGACAATGTCGCCTAGTGGTTGGCCACTAGGCTATTTATTTAGAGTCTTTGCCTCAAAAAGTAAATATTGGAATCTTGTAAAAAAGAAAAAGATTTCCCTACGGGCCGAATTCTCACTACATTCCCCAGCCCATCCCGAGTTTGTCTAGAAGAGATCGCTTTTAGTGATGAGGCCGCCCGTTGTGTCCCACTGTCGTTTATTTATAATGTTTATCTAATTTTTGTAAAATTGTATGTGGTGTGCAATAAAGTATTATCTATCTATTCCCTCACACGACCATAGATAGCGCCTAGCTCTGTGTTTGCGCGACTCGTTTTATATAAAGGACTATTAAATTTTTCAGGTGAAATACTTCGACGGCAAAGGACGCGGTGTGATCGCAACCCGCGCGTTCGGCCGCGGTCAGTTTGTGGTTGAGTATTCCGGCGAATTGGTCGGCACGGCCGAGGCGCGCGAACGAGAATATATGTACGCACAGGATCCCGACGCTGGCTGCTATATGTACTATTTTAGACATGGTGATCAACAGTATTGGTGAGTGAAAATAATCAGACATGCAACCCCTTTAGCGTCGTTCCATTGACGTGAAAGAACCAACTTTGGATTTATAGTAACCATTATAAATATCAATCTACTTTTGGAATTAGGTATCTCCACTGAGTCCTTCCGCTTTTTTATCCAGTGTTTGCGCTGAATTTCGCAGATTGTCGCTCCACCTTTCAGGGCGTCCTCCAACGATTGTCGATTCAACAGCATTTTTTTACAGCTGACAGTCATAGAAATAGAAAGTAATTATTTATATATTAAACAGAAACACCAACTCGGAATTACCCTATTCGTTACATTTAAGTATTTCCGTCCTTGTTTTTGACATGTTTAAATTATAGTACCTATTTCATCTGACGAATAGCGTTATTCCGAGTTGGTAAAATCCACCCTAAACAAAGTATCTCGTGTGCTTCAAAGGTTTATTAACTTATACCTGTTTTTCTGTCCACAGTATCGACGCGACAGCTGAATCCGGCCGCCTAGGCCGCCTAGTGAACCACTCGCGTAATGGTAACTTATCCACTAAAGCTATTTGGGTGGATGGACCGCGACTCGTGCTACTAGCAGCGCAAGACATCGCGCCGGGCGAAGAGTTGACCTACGATTACGGAGATCGCTCTAAGGAGTCGCTGCAACATCATCCGTGGTTGGCGCTTTGACCTGGGTAATGTAACTTTCTAGAAAATTGTAGTGTAAATTCTAGCTAGATGAATCTGCAAATTACTAACAACCTATTGGCAGTTTAATGTTTGTAAATTTTTTAGGATTAAGAAATGCAATTTCGAACCAATATTTTGCAGTACAAATGAAACCTATATGCCCATTTTTTTTTTTCGATAAGTTTTATTTAATTGATGACAAATTTTATAAATTCACATTTAACATAAAGGTGAATCCCTAATATTAATCCTAAATCCTACTAATATTTCTAAGTTTAATTTAAATTGTATGTTTAGATTACAATACTATTCAAGTTATGCTTCAATAATATTAGTATATTTTCGCAAACAAGAATTACGAACGCGTGATAGGAAATTTAATCTAGACAACATTCGAGTACGTAAGTAATACGTTCTATAAATGGTGTATGGATATTGACAACTCTATACACTTCCAAATGCCTCACACATGTGAACTGTGAGGTGTTTTTTCATTGTAGAATAATCAATTCTGACTGCATATAATTCTTTACAGGTTAAGCATCCAGAAATCTCGATTGGAGTCCTAATTATTTATTATTTGTAGTATTAGTTAACATGAAATTTGTTATAATAGTTTCTGTTTGAGATGTGATTTGGAAATGTAATGTGACGAGTGAGATGGTAGTCTAAAATAATGAATGCAAGAAGTGAAATACTGCCTTATGTCGCTCGTGATACGACTTGAATTGACTTAGGAAAGTAACGCTAGTATAGGCTGTCGTTTACGCGTAAAACGTCATATAACGTTATATGACGTGAGAGACTATTGACCTATGTTAGGTGACTTGGCAACCAATTTGCGCCACAGTTTTGGCAAAAAGAGTACAGCTAATACTATTTCCTCAACTTATGTGGAATTGACGGGCAAAACGTCAAAAATGACAAAAACCACGGACAACGTAATATCTTCAATGGAGGTATTCACATCTCTATACTAATAAATACAAAAAATAGTGATTTGAAGACTTGTCTTCTAACGGGTTACAAACCTAAATGGGAAAGGTTATGATGAATGCATAACTGTAAAAAAACTCACTAAGTATTTGGGAAATTTGCACAACAATAAATGATTCGAAAATCATTTTTTGTCTATTATTTTATCGAAATTTTAAAAAGAAGTATTTCAAATTGACCTGATATTAATTTGTCTAGGTAATTGATATTGATAATGTACAAAAGTAATGTGTGAAGAACAAAAATAAGTTACAATTAAAACTATCGCTAGACCAAATGTTACTAAAATCAGTTTAGCTTCCGAATATTTTTTGGGGGAAAAAAATCTTAGTGAGAAGAAATTGAAGCAGCATTTCTAAAAGGATGAAACTGATTAAAAAGTAATACTGATAAAAAGTAGAATTCAGCTTGGACATGAATAAAGGCATGCTAATCCAATGGGTTAGTCTCAAAATCCCCTTTGAATTATTCCCATAGAGGGGTCATGGATATAGACTTTTTTGACCAACTATAAAAACCTTAACGCTTTCGCGAAAGCAAATTGGGACTCTAAATCCGTGATACAAAATCTTGATATTTATTAGCTCGACATGAGCTATGGACGGACTTATTATAAAAGTATGTAAAACCGTACTTTATAATCTTGATATTGAGCATCGGAATCGATATTTCGATGATACGACTTACTCGAATAGTTAATTTAATGTATTTATAAATTAGTATAATTTATAGCAAGTAACACGAGTTCAGAGTGGTCTAAAATTGAGTAAATTCGTTGATTAGTATGAAGAAAATAGTTCTCAAGTCGCCCGCTAAGGGCACTTATTGTGGCTTCGTATAATTAATATTCAAATATCGATTTTCGTGACAAAAAATTCAAACCCAGCATTTTAAAATGGTGTGGTTGTAAGACTATTCATCGTTTGTTTATCGAATCCTAATACATACTTCAGTCTTTGTGTAGATCCCCACCGAGAACAAACATTTGTGCATGGAAAACATAGATGTTTGTTCTATGTCTGGGTGTTACTATGCATTATAAGTATGTATTTACAAAAAAAAAGTATATAAGTATTCTATCAGCCATCTAGTTCCCATATCACAAGCTTTGCTTAGTTTGGGACTAAAGGGGCGTTGTGTGTAAAGTCCATGAATATTTATTTATTTACTTAATTTGTAGTTTTGCCCACCGTTGTTATTATCCCTCCAGAACACATCCATATGATTTTTCTCAGCAACACCGTAAAGTTTGACCACACAATGCCTCCAAACTGATTGTTAATTAAATTGCGACGACTATGCAGACACTGAGCGATCACACAACTGCTTTCTTTCTATAACCGCACTTTTGAAGACGATGACGCTAGAATTGTTTATTTATTTATTTGAGTAACCAGATTGTATACACTAAAACACAGAATAGAATAAAATTACAAGGAAGGAATCATGCCAAGTGCTACAATAGTTACAGGAGACAGACAACAAGCTATTAAGATTAGAGCGAGAAGATATAATAGAAAAATATAATATGATATAATTGATTGTCACTCTACTACTTTGCACTGATATGTAGTACAAAAGTAGCGTTGGACAAGAATTTTACCTGTTCTGTTCATTTGAACTGTTCAGAAGCGCTGTAAGAGTCATCACGTCAGACGACCACCAACATTGTCTCTTCGGTAAAAAATAGTGTAATAGCTAACTAGACAGCACAAGAATAAAAAACCGATCGCGAGATTCGTAATCAGGGAAATCAGGGATTCATAGTTACTGATACCCACGATCGTTCAGGAACTATGCGACTATTGAGTGTATTAATTTATTTATTCCAAATAAATTCAGGTATAAATTTAGGTGGGCTTTTCAAGACTTGCGTCATTTTATAACTAAAACACCATAGACACATTAGAATGAGATAAATAGTCGATCTCCATGCATTTTCATAGTCTCAACTAGTACGTGTATTCACACAAGACTTCGCGATTAGTATTTATAAGTGTACGTGTGATAGGAGACAGAGGGGCGATTACGAGTTTACAGTGTGCAATACGTCTGACGTCCAGCACACCGGTGTGCGCTGCTTGGTATGGAAACACTGAGCGGATTTTTTGAGAAGCTTGGTCTCGTCAAGCTTCCGCTCAGTGTTTCCATACCAATCAGCGCACACCGGTGTGCTGGACGTCAGACGTATTGCACACCGTAAACTCGTAATCGCCCCTCTGGATCCGTTGTTATGAGGATCTTATTGTAAAATCTTTTAGACCATTTTGTTCAAGAGCCGTTAGTATGGAGAACTTTTCTATAAAAAAATGCCAAAGAAAAAACCAGAAGTTAGAAAATGTAACGGCATCAGAACTCCTTGCCATCTTCTCTTCTGAAGGTTTGCTTGCTGGCTGAGTTATTTTATTTTTAAACGTAGGTACCAATTCAGTGTTTGTTTTTAACACAGAGTTTGAACTAAATGGTTTAGCAGATTGTAAAAAAAGTAAAAGAGTCCTTGTCGTGCGAAAAGGAACCAAATGTAAAAATACTTAAATTAAATTGAGTAGGATCTATCGCATTCACGACACTAAATTTTGATACTTGTAGTCTGAAAAATTTATAAGTTAAATTAATAAAAAGCTATATCTATGTTAGATTGTGTATCTATTGTTAGAAGGTGTTATTAGCCGTGATCACCAAATAAGTAAAGTTATTATTGTTATAAAATGTAGATTATTCTCATTGTTAATGCAGGTATTTTCTAAATTGATTACAAAAATCTTCAGATACCTTTGTCGATATCACAACAAGTAAGAAAATACCTGTATATAATGAATGTTTATATTCATGGAAACTATTATATGAAATTGTAGATAATATAAGATCCGCCAGTCTTATTGCAGTTCTCACTTAGGAAAATATCTAATAATCTATCTAATCTACGTCAATTTTGTTTACTTGTTTTCGCTTAGTTAGTAGCATTTACTGTTCAAGTTTGCTCTTACGATCAACACCCATCTTTAAATACCTTGAAATCCACCAGGATCCGTTTATTATGATTTGGGGGTCAGCAATCGCGTTCCGTAAACTTATCTAACGCTACCGTATCGATACGATTCCGATTTTCATGTCTCTTCATAACCTCCTAGAGGCCTCGGCGTGAATAAATGTGACAATCGTAAACGTAACGCTAGCGTATCCGAGATACACTGCGCGGTGACGCTGCAACGTTCGGCAGTCAAGTTGACCCGCAATATGACTCGAATACGTTAGGTTTACGTAACGCGACTGTCAGATTTGTTCACGCTTACCGTAAAGTCGGATACGTTAGGTTTATTGACGTGCTGACCCTAAAAAAATATTTAATTAAGTATTTTAGGATAATGTAGCTGGACCCGACTTGTTATGTGGCTTGCCTTCGAATTAGGCATAAGTAATATTAAGTGTGGTTTTATCTAGTGACATTCACAAAACTAAACAATTTTACTTTTATTTCTGTTAATCTTTCTCACTTCGGACACTGCCTTGATCTTTGCTTTAGAATAGTCTCGTATTCTGTCCTCATTATTTATTTTATATACATTATGGTTATAGCGTCGATTTATATTTCTAATTTTTGTATTATACTGGTATCCTGTTCTAAGGAAAAGCATAAATCTTTGTGATCGATTTATATGTTGAATAACTTCATGTGAAATAGGCTAATGTTTCTGCAAACTCAATAGTTGCGAAGTATAGGTTAGAAGATTTATTTATGTCATTGGCTAAGTTGATGTTGTTTCTTTCTATCATGCAATAATTAATTGGGCTAAAGATAAACGTGACATTTATTAAAGTAATTCGACCGTCCAGAAACATCACATCTTTGTAGTCTTTATTATTACTCCCAAGTTTGACTGAGAATAAAAAAAGTCAATTTGATAAATTAGCAGAAATAAAAATGGCGGTCTTTTTCTGTGGTTAAATTCGATGCCTTTAGCGAACCTCTAACTCATATTAAATTATCAAAATCTCTAATAATATTACCTGTCTCTAAAGTAGTGAGACGTGATGGTGAAAGAGGCCTTTAGTATAATAGATTAATATATTTTGTATGCATTTCGCTTGAAATTCTATTCTCTGGATTGAAGTGTGACGCGCTTATCTTTGAGACACGTTCTATGCACGAACTTTACGACACTTCAAGTACTTCACATTGATGTTTAAACAAATATTTCAACGGATCTTTGAACTATACAAAGTACTCAATCCTTAGATCAGATAAGACAATTATATCCACTCTTTAGTTAAAATACTGGGTGTGATTAGAACGCAAACAAAAATTCCGGGAAACAGGAAAAGTTGTTGATATTGACGGCTAATTTAACCCCCCAAAGTTTTGTGGAGTGTTCATGTTATATTACACCCTGTATATACTATTCAATTTTCACATCGCGTTACATAAAGTATAATTTATTTAAGATTAACTGTTAAAATAGTTGTTTAAGATCTTATTTATAACATAATTTAGAAATCGAATATTATAATTAATTAAATCAATAGTGTTTTGTTTATGTTGAAACAGATAATGTGTTTTTTAGATGTTTTATAATTGAAAAACACATTGTCCCTAAGTTTTATGATGATTGAATTGGCTAACTGGTTGAATAAGTTGAGATTTGATCTTACATCTTCATATTGCACAACGAATGTATTTATAAATTCATTTTTGGATATCAGTAACAATGAAATAGAAAAATAGTACACAATCCTACTAATATTATAAATGCGAAAGTTTAGATGTTTAGATGTTTGGATGTTTGGATGTTTAGATGTTTGGATGTTTGTGTTTCAATCACGTCTAAACTACTGAACCAACTTGGATGAAACTTGGCATATATATAGTTCGTAACCTGGATTGACACATAGGCTACTTTTTAGCCCGAATAATTAACAGGATCTACAGGATAAAATGAACGAAAAGGATTAGCAGCGCCAATTGGCAAGAGGATTTCATTGTCATGTGATGTCACGTCAGTTTGACAGGGCGTAGTACTACCTCTTTGGTCTAGCGTTTGACATTCCAGTACGAGTTCGGTGTAATGAGGTGTACCTAATGTCAAGTTTCTCAAAGGATCCGCTCGACACGCACAGATAATATAATGTACACGGAAACTGTAGACGCGTACGAAGTCGCGGGTAACTGCTAGTATAATATATTTTTGTAAAAAAACTTCATGATGGCTCGCGTTATCGATAAACGAAACCGCGTAATATATTTGACAGTACTATTTCGCCAGCACAACAAAGCGTTTGTTGGAGCGGATGTCACTTGTCTAAGGAACATTTTTATAGAAAAAATTCCTTGTGAAATATGAAGTTTATGAAATTGCAGTGACAAGCCTAATGCAATTAAATGTTTATAATAACAGTATTGTTAACGGCTATTTTCCTACGTAGAAGTGTTATGAGACTTAATTTATTTTATAAATCGGGGGCTTCGCACTGCCCTATATAAATAATCAGTAGCGATTTAATACGAGTGAAATAAAAAATTGGATTTGGAAAACTTTGTTTCTATATCTCACTCATCTATAGAAAGAAAAACATACAAAATTATACTTCATCAGTTATCTATAATTAATTAGCCAAAAGCAGTATAAATATTTCCTTTTCTTATTATATCACATTCAAGCAACGGTTATCTTGTGGTGCATTTTGAGATAGTACAACTGGGTCTGAGATTCGAGCTCTTGCAGGGTTTTGACTACTGGCGCCATCTGCGACACGTGGTCCTGAAAAAAGTTTGATAAAATAATCTGTCTCCTTGGCAGGTTCCTATAACACCGGATAACTTTGAAGCCTCTCTGAACCCTTACATTATACATAATCACATCCCGGACACGCCATACAAAAGTGCGTTTATAACTACCTACCTACCACAGTGGGGCCGCTCGTTGAGATAAGCGGTGCGTGTATGTTCTGTATGAACTACTACTTACATCTATTCTGTGGTAATATACCAAATAAGCCTTACCTTGTAATCGGTTCCGATTTGTCGTCTCTTCTGTCCGTAAGTGACTTTCCCGTCAAACTCGTTTGTAGGTACCTTCAGATCCTTCTCGATCTGAGTGATAGTCACGCCCAAATGCTCTTCAATGTCTGCCAAGTACTGTGAACAAATCGGTGCGAATTTTTGAGATGTCTTTCTATTCCAATAACCATATACAGGGTGTAACATAATGTCCCTATAAGTCCGAAAGGGGGGGTGTTCTACACGTCATGGCGAACAACATTTATTCTACGACTTTTTATATTTCGAACATTTTCATTCATAAAAAGTCCTAAAGTTTCCTTAAAAATAGCATTGCACACGTGTTAAAGTGTCTATGTGTGGGTGCGATGTGATAGGAGGGTGCGTGAGCATGTGTACTAACAGGCTGGATACATACGCAAAGTAAATAAACACTAAAAGTGGTCGCAAATTTCAAAGACAAAAAAATAAAAAATAGAAATTTCTAACATGTTGTATTCAACTTTTGCACATGCCAATCTAATCACGTGTATGGTCTGAATAAGCCCCTTTTCGGTTTATAGGGACAATATGTTACACGTTGTATTATTGCTCCAGTTTTTTTTTAAATGCTGTGGTAAAATTACCTGAGGCTCATTGTACCACATGCAGCATCCTTTCGGCTTGTCTGTAGTGAGGTTTGTATTCCAACAGTTACGACCTCGGGACGAGCACCATTCGCCATGATACCAAACCTGGGAAGGTAACCTTACATTCAACTATCATAATAATAATGGCTTGGTGTTTTTAATTAGTAGATATTGTACTGACGATATCATCATGGATAAAATGACTGTCAAGTCATCAAAATTCACTTTCATCAGGTGAGCTGGTAGCCAAAAGCTTAGCTTTACATCGTAAAAGCTGTATACTGTACCTACCTACCATGTTCATTGCAAATAAAAATCTTTATCTTTAAAAACTATGCTTGAGGGCCGCAAAGTCTATTAGGTATAATCAAATACGTTGTTGCTAACTTGGCCTTTTGACAAGATCGCTAGGAGAAACCTGTGTCAAGTAGTGAACTTTTTCACTTTGATCTTTTTTGTTGATTGATCAGGCGTGGCACACTTCGCGCTGTTGTAAGTATGGATAAGTATCTACTTGTCGATTAGAATTTTGTATCTCAGCTAATAAACTCTAGGCATACAGTGTAGTGTGAGTTAAATTGTACTTTATTCAGTCTGCGCGAGGGTAGCTATTGTGGTAGCTATTTAATTGGACGTGTTCACGGAGTCTTATTTAGTACTTGTACTTTATAATGTACTAGCAGTTACCCGCGACTTCGTACACGTCTACTGTTTCCGTGTACATTATATTATCTGTGCGTGTACCGAGCGAATACTTCTTTGAGAAACTTGACATTACACCCCATTACACCGAACTCGTACTGGAATGTCAAACGCTAGTCGTTAGACCAAAGAGGTAGTACTAAGTACGTCCTGTCAAACTGACGTGACATGACAATGAAATCCTCTTGCCAATTGGCGCTGCTAATCCTTTTCGTTCATTTTATCCTGTAGATCCTGTTAATTATTCGGGATAAAAAGTAGCCTATGTGTCAATCCAGGTTACGAACTATATATATGCCAAGTTTCATCCAAGTTGGTTCAGTAGTTTAGACGTGATTGAAACACAAACATCTAAACTTTCGCATTTATAATAGTAGTAGGATTTACAATAATATTTGTAGGTACCTTCTCAGGAACCGTGGACACTAGACTGATAGCGAGGCCCATGCGTTCGGCGCGACCCACGCGACCTATTCGATGCACGTAGTTAGACTTCTCATCCGGAAGAGTTATGTTTATCACTGGAAAGAGAAACCATGCTATTTTCATACAAACATACATTCATATAAGAGTTCTTTGACGAAAAAATCTGGGATCCTTTGAGTGAGAGGAAATATACATATGCACCACGGAAAAGACGTTTTCGGCCGCCATCGCAACTGTGATTCGCAACCAGTTGCGAATGAAGAAATTTTTTACCTTGGATGGCAACTAGTTGCGATAGAAGAATATATTGTTAATACGTGTGGAACTGACTAAGCCACAGTTATTTTGACGATATTTCCTTGTGCACATTCATACGTACATACATTTTACTAACAATACATATCCGGTTTCGAACACCCTATCTTAGGATAGGATAATCAAATTGGTACCACTGGACCATCGTTGCTTGTACTCGTAAGGTGAAAATTAAGCGCAAGGCTGAAAAACTCTACCATATGTTTTCTGACAGATTTTCATTGAAGTGAGAAGTGTCAAGAAAATGAGTTCCGTTTGCGTTTTTTTTTTGAGCATTTGAGCCTGAGACTACGTAAAACAGGTATAACTTACTAAAAGGCAGTCCTGAAATATCAATTCCCCTAGCCGCCACATCAGTACAAATCAGGAACTTGACCATAGCCTTTTTGAACAGCTCCAAGTTTGCTTTTCGCTCATTCGGTTTCCTATCCCCGTGGAGGCAAACGCACGAGAACTCTTTGCCAAAGGATTTGAGGTACTGCTCCAAGTTATCACAGTCCAGTTTTGTGCGGCAGAAGATTACGGCTCTGTGGATAAAATGGTATGATCATTAAATAAAAAAGACTGATATATTTTAATCTTCGGGGTCGGCCAAGAAAGCGTTGGCGGGACGATCTGGACGCCTTCGAAGGGAGATGGTGGGAGGAGGCTCAGGATAGGGAGTATTGGAAGTCTCTGGGGGAGACCTTTGCCCAGGAGTGGGACGAGACAGGTTAATTAAAAAAAAAATATATTTGAATCTAATGAATAGCGTTATTCTGAGTTTGTCGAATCTGGCATAAGATTCATACTAACCGGTCCATCTTATGTTCTCTAATGGCGCGAACACAATACTCTCCTTTGAGAATCTTCACAGCTTCAGACAATGTTTCCGGTGTAGTGTTACCGCTCCTGATATTATCCTTTGCGTGGACGCCGTCTGTGTTTATATTCCTAAAAAAATACTTATAAGCTTTTAAACCTGGTCGCGTGGAACTGGTACATAGAATCACCGACGATCCTAAATGATCCTTGTGATTTTACTAAATACAAGATATTTGTCTTTGGAACCTTATTTAAAGAACCTAGTGCTAAAATAGCAAATATAATGCCTGGAACACATATGATGCTATTACAAAGCATACTTGTTTACTACTAGGTAGTGTGCTTTAACATTTACAGTATGCTCTCCGCTCTAAGTATCTTTCGTATACATGTTTTAATTGTATGCTACTAAGTAAGTAGGATCTGCCCAACACTAGCATGACTATATGATAAGGTAAGATAAGATATTTTTTTTTCTTACTGTCTGAGTGTTTCCCAGGATCGGTCCTGCTGTGGGTCCACGTTGACGACGCAATGATGGACGGTGTCAGGCACTGCGTCCTCACCCTTCAGGTCGACCCACGTGGGGAAGTGCATTAATTTCTCCTGCATATGAGTGAAATGAAATAAATAAATATTCAAGGACATTTCACGCGACGCCCTCTAGTACCAAACTAAGCAAAGCTTGTAATATGGAAACTAGATGCTGATAGAATAGTTATATACTTTTTTTTGTAAATACAAATTTTTTAATAATACTTAGTAACACCCAGACATAGAACCAACATAGGCTAAACATAGAGACAGCGGCTCACTCACTACCTCTTATTATGAAGTGCAATAAACATACCGCCATTTTCTTAACTTCGAAAGCGTGCAGCGTAGCGGAACATACGATCATCTGCAACCTCCGACCGTCCGACGTTATCTTTGGTATCTGCCTGTGAAGGCGGTCGATGAGCTCCGTGTAACCAGCCTTTAGTAGACCATCAGCTTCATCTAGGACGAAGAAACGGCAATGTGTGAGGGATAGGTAACCTGGAATAAAACAAGTAATTAAATTAAAAATACCCCCGAATCTTGAACCGATTTTTATCAAACATAGCTAAGAACACTCCCGACTAATTCACCTTTCAAACAAAAAAAATCAAAATCGGTTCATCCGTTGAGGAGCTACGTTGCCTCAGACACACACACAAACACACACACACGCACGTCTCAAACTTATAACACCATGTCGTTTTTGCGTCAGGGGTTAAAAATAATCTAAATAAAATTGCTCCAGGTCCCCAATCTGCTAAGTTGCACCGAGGGTCATAATAAAAAAAAATTGTATCCACGAAGTTGGCTTACCTCCAGATATAAGATCTTCCAGCCTCCCGGGCGTGCCAACAACAATATCCACGCCGTTGTTCAGCGCGCTGATCTGATCTTTGACATTGATTCCACCCACAACCAATAACTCGCGAACTTTGGGATTTTCTATGTACTTCTTGAATAATGTTATTTGGTTGCATGTTTGTTCGGCGAGCTCTCGGGATGGCTATGGAATATAATTTATCAGCTTAAAAAACTAGGAAAACCAACTTTAATTTGATTACCTTCCAGCTTCATCATCAGTTGATGATGACAATTCTTTGGGAATGTTCTAGTGGCCGTAAACACCACTAAAAAGTTACAGGAAAGCTAAATACGCAATTTCGTGTGGATGGGATATTTTTTTGTAAGTGGACTACTGCCTATAACGATGCTCACTGCCACTTGGACTAACTTTTTCAATAAGTACTAACCTCGATAATAATAGCCTGAGGCGCGTTACTGACAGAGCCTCCATCTGTCACAGTGACTGCAGTTACCACATTCACTTTCACATGTTCTTTGGGAGCCTGGCACAGTGGTGTGTAGCCTGAAGGCTGGTGCTGCAATAAGTATTTTGAGTTTCATTTAGAGGATATTTTTGTATGAACTCACTAAAAGCGCCCGTAACGGATGAAAGGTGAATTATTTTTTTCATATAAAATCAAAATCCGAATTTTGATTTTTTCAGTCAAGGTCACAAATGCACAAACTAGACTAAGATATTTTTTAAGTATTAGATGTGTTACCCGCTATCTATAAAATGACAAGATTAGTCATGCACTGTGATTGGTGTAAAATAATACATAGAATTATTGTCCTTACTTTGAAAGGTGTGGTTCCAAAATTGAAACTTATCTCAGCATTCTTCAACACAACTGCTGGGAAGTAGCAGTCAGAGCGTCGTGACTGGTCCAATTTAAATGCTACTCCAAGATCCTCTCCATTCTTGGTGAAGCGAATTTCACCAGAATTGAGGTTTAGTAGACATCCTAAAATGTATTGCATGCTGTGAGGAGAAATATGATCTATGTAGTAAACTTTGGTGATAGATCTATTAGGCCAACCAGTCATAAAACTGCTAAGACCAAGCACTTTTTGGCCAGTTCAAACCTACAAAACCTACACCCAATAAGTCTTTGTTAAGAAATAGACTAATCATAGATCACAGAGTTTTGTTCTCTTACCTATTACATCATTCATGCCATAGGCAGACCCATAATCTTCAAAGTTCTTGGCATTGGACTTCTTTCCGGTGCCTCCAAAGCCAAACCCAAGTCGGTCTGTGCCAAGATCCAGCCTAGCCTGAAAAGATCAATAACATTATATTTTTGGAGTGTATATTATCAACTAGCTGATCCTATAAAATCTAAGTACTTACAGCTTGTGTGGACCATCCAACGCGGCACAGCCCCTCATCAGTCACAGTAGCTTCATAGTAAAACGCACCCTTTGTATGCACACCCTTAGTGCCCCTGCACCCGTGCCAGCCATTGTGATCTCTAGACTGGCACCGTAACCCATCTGGCGTCACGGCTAGAGCATCTGTGCGATCAAAGCACGACATGGTCCATTCTGAAGAAACTTGCGACAGGACCTTACTAGTCTTCCCTTCCTGTAAATCCTTCAAGGTCTCCCACACAATCTGTAGTATGGGCAGGCAGAAAGCACCGGTTTTTCCGCTGCCGGTCTCAGCGGCCATGAGAACGTCACCACCACCCAGGATAAGAGGAATAGCTTCAGCTTGCACGTCCGTGGGAAGTGTCCAATCCATCTCGTCGATTGCCTTCCCCAGCTCGGGTAGTACACCGAACTCCTCAAAGGCAGTCATTTTGGTAATGAAAAGAAGATATTTCAAAGATTTTTGCGGAAACCCACACGGAAACCCAAAAACACAAATTCAGTTAAGCCACAGATTAAAATTTACTGACTGAATGAACAATGAAATTGATGAATGAAAATAAATAAAAGCGTACCACAGGTAGAAATCTTAGATGTAGAAATGTATAATTAAAAAGCTTGTAAAAAAATAAAATTCACTCAATCTGGAAATAGATCAATATTGCCAGTCATAGACTGAACAGGATTATACATTTTATTGCATAATCACAACGCTAGGATATTAATATTCCTTGATTACAACACAGACGATTTGCTCATTTGTCTGTGGCGCACAATGACAACAATCAGCTGTTACTTGTTTATATTGTGTTATCTGTGGTTAAAATTATCGCAATCAAAACATAACCTAAAAATTCTAATTTTAATTAAAAGTGCTAGGAATTAGAAACCATTAAAAATGGAATTATTACAAAATTCCGAATCAAAACAAGTCTCTAAAGTGTCGTCAGTGGGAAAAGTTCTTATTTTCACAACTGGTGGCTTAGCACTCGGTGTTAGTGTTATTTGCATACCATTCGTATCACCTGCTTTGAGAAAAGTATGCCTTCCTTACGTACCAGCGACTACCGAGCAGCTAACAGGAGTTACTAAGGCTCTAGCAGGTCGAAGCGGCAAGTTGCTAGACGTCGGTTCAGGCGATGGTAGAATAGTATTCACGGCAGCTAAGTTAGGATTCAAAGCTGATGGTGTGGAACTTAACCCTTGGCTGGTTTACTACTCAAGACTTGCCGCAGTACTCAACCCACAGTATCGAAGCTCAAAGTTTTACCGAAGAAACCTATGGACATTTAACTTGAAACCTTACAACAACATAGTGATATTTGGTGTTGAGCAAATGATGCAAGAGTTTGAAAATAAACTTCTATCAGAAACTAGTCATGATACTGTCATAGTGGCCTGTCGCTTTCCTCTACCTAACATAGTGCCAGTAGAGACTATCGGACATGGTGTAGATACTGTATGGAAGTATGTAGTCAAAAGATAATATCAATTTTAGATTATACTTAGGTGTATTTAGTAAATAGTTTATGTACAGAATCCTGTTCTTATTTCATCAGAACCGGCCACTTCTTTTCCTTCCCGTGTATTTAGTATCAGCTTTTGTGTCTTTCCCTTGTTTTCTTCTTCTTTCCTTTTTCTCTAAGATCCATGCTCTTGAGTTTTTTAGTGGTTTACCTCTGGCATTCTTGCATGCTTCCCGCTTTGCATATTTAATTTGTAGATTGTTATCAGCTTCATCAGTACCTAAAATAAACAAATAAGTTCTAAGCATGCAATGACTAAAGCACATTAACCCTCATATTTATAAACAATGTAGAGATTACCTAAAGCTTGTGGTAAAGGTGCAGCTCCACCAGTCATTAGCACCAGGAAGAATTTCTTGGCTTTAGCAGAGTTTGGGAAGTCTACAACCACACCACCAAAGAAGCCAGCCTTCATGGCCTGTCCAGTCAGAAGCTCCATTTGACTCTCATTCTCTGGGTAGAACTGGAACACAGCGCGAGCTGATCTAGACTGTTAAAAAAATATAGGTGTTATGAAACATTGAATACATTTTTCATAGTGAAAAATATAAGAAATAAGCTGAAGGCAAGTTCTTTGCCTTGGCAGTGGGGGCTCATAACAACAGGCAAGTAAAAATAATAAATAGTGGTATAAAGATAAATTATATGCTAAATTCTGATAAGTCTTACCAAAGAGGCATACAAAGTGCTGAAAAATGTGTACAATCTTTTCACTGGGTTATGTGATTTCTTGTCTGCATTGAAGAGCCATTGCAGAGCTGATACTGAAACAGCTCCGTCAAATGCACCAGCCCTGAATGGTATGCCTTCACCCATGTCTGAGAGGATTAGATCACCTTCTGTCTCTCTTTCTATAGCTACATCTGTAATATCAGAAAATAACTGAGTCTTACACTCATGCTCAATCTCATGCAGTTACGGAAATAAAAGTCTAAGAGTTACCGTTACATGGTGTAAGCTCAGAATAGTTACACAGTGTTTTGTCTCATTTGATCAAACGAAAATGTTTGACAAAAATATAAAACATGGTGTTACCTATTCAGAGCTTTTATTAGTAACCGTGTATTCATTAATCGATGTTAGTAACTAAGAAAGTGTTGTCTATGTGGCTAGCATACCAAGCATAGCTGGAGATATGTCCATTCCAATCCACATATGCCCGTTTTCCTCAAGAACAGTGCCAGATAAGCCTGAACCACAGCCAATATCAAGGAGTAAGCAAGGAGTGTCTTCTGGAAGGAGGAGCAGCTCTACACATCTTTCTGTCATCTGGGCTTGAATGTCCATGATTCGAGAGCTGAAATTAGAAATAAATTAGGAACATAGTAAGTAGGTACACCTTTACAATCTAAATTTAGTATTTATTTACTTATTAAGTTAGATAGGTATTACAGTATGCGGGTTGTGAGTACCTATGTACTTACTTTTGTGTGTATTTTCTAGCCTCGTCCTCATTGTAGAACTGGAATAATCAAATATGTACTAGCTATAGGTATTTATTTTGATAAAACAGTAGTAGAATTTTCACTACAGATACGCCTAGCTTACCACTTCAGGCGGAGCCTGATGTTCGGGTCTTCTGGACATGATGAAAGTCAAAACGAGTTACTGTTTCATCCAGGAATTTTAATATCCAGTTTTTTATAGATTTGAAAAAGAAAATAAATACGACACGCGATGCGATAAGATAACATAACCTGCAAAACTTTTTGTTTTGATTCGACTTTTTTTTTTCACATATTTTGCTCAATTAGGCAGCTTCAACTTCTTGGTTTATAGGTTTTGCGAGAATTTGATATAATTCTGCTAGTCTGTTTACTCTAGTGTCATAAACGAGATGAAGGATTCTGAGCTTTTTTTGACTTTGATTGTTTGAGATTTTTGGATTTGTTGTAAAACACAAAATGTCAATGTCACCACTGACTGAAGTGTGACATATGAGTCACACAACCATAACTCACATACATGAATGACACAAAAACAAACTAAAATCGGCGCGCTTTTTTATTAGTTTAGTTTCAGACTTTCAGTTTTTGTTGACTATATTTTATTTCTTTCTCTTTTCTTTGTATTTGTAGTGTAGTGTAGTGTCCTTGTGTGATCAGCTGATCATCTAAGTGATTATATGTTGCTTGTAGCTAAAAATGCCGAAAGCGATAAGCCTGAAGAAGGTACCTATGAATAGTAAGGGCGCATGAAGAAACTACCTACTTGTAATATTTAATTTATTCATTTTTATCTTTCAGGCGCAACAAACATGCCTTATAAAAAACCAGAAATCTATTACACAGTTTTTTAGAAATAGTGCTGTTAGTCAAGAACCTCAAACTTCGACAGTAAAAATACATCAGAACAACCAGGAAAAATCCACATCCAAACGAAAGGCATCGTCACCAGTTTTGGTTGATGAAATAGATTTAGTTAATGAGCCCATAGTGGTGGCTAAAAGACAACTAAAAACTTCCAAAAAGCAAAAAACTGGTGCTTGCAGTGTTGCTGCTATCAAAGAAATATTAAGATCACCAGATAAAGAAAATGGCATTGTGTGTTCTCAGCAAGAAATAAAAATATTGCAGGAGTCTCCTAGCAAAAAGTCCGCAATGAAAGTCCCTATAAAATCATCAGAAAATAATATACAAAAAGAACTGATTCACAATCAAGATGATGTTGAAATATCTAGATCTCCGCTTACACCTGTTGATAATAAATCAGAAAATCATGATAAAGATATTGTACAAACACCATGTAATGAATATTTATTATTTGAAGGAGAACAGACAAGTCCTGCGAAAAAATCACAAAGTAAAAATCATTCTAAAACAAATGCACAAAATCATGACAGAAAAAGTCTAACTCCAAAGAAAAGTATCACAAAAGGTAGCCATTCATTCTTCACCACTTTGTCTTGGCTTACCTTAATGAAATAGTTCCCAACTACGGACGATTGCCATAAAAAAAATGAAATAGTAATTCTGTAAAATTACTAAGCTATTAAAAAAAAATATAGCTTAGTAATTTATCACTGTTATAAAATTGCGTGGTTTGACAAGATTTATCTTTCTCTGCTAAATTAACTGTGTTAATTTTAGATGTGTTTGTTGATTTGTAGGGCCTATTTCCACAAATATTGGTAAATGTTGAAATAGACACAATCTTTTTCAGAGTTTCATTGTTCTCCAATTACAAAACTGGTTACTCCAAAGAAGTCACTTCAAGAGCTGGCATCTCCGTCTAAGAGTGGCTCCACTGTAAAGGCTTTAGATTTTGGTCAGGATGTTGATGTGTTTGGCGATGAGTGGGAATTAGATGGTTTGGAAGAGGTATCGCTTCATTTTTTTTCTGGTAGTAAGATTGGTTTTTTTATTGTTAATAGGGCATGCATGGAAGGCATGTTAAACTGTTGGTACCGGCTCTAGCAGTCGTTAAGCCATGATGGAGATCTTAAGGCTGCCTAAAAACTTGTTTGGAAATACCCCTGATTAGCTCTTTTATGTGATAACATACTAAAATAATTAAATTAGTTTGTTGGCTTATAGTAATTAAAGTGTTTGTTTACATTGCAGAATGCTATTGAAGATTTGGACCTTAGCACAATGCAGCGGTGTGTAATACTCTCTGCAAGGAATACTGGCTGCAGAATTGAGCTCAAGCTGAAGAATACTGCTGACAATACTGGCACCTGCTTTGTTGAGGGCATTTGGTATCTACTTTTTATTCTAGTCAAAGTTAATAAACCACCTTTATTTTTATGTTGCTTAATTTTAAATTAATTTGAAGACATGGTAACAAAATCTTTACAAAATTACAGCAGATAAGGTAATTCTCAATTTTTAATGACTTTAAACTAGCTTTCGCTGATGTTTTGTTCATAAAGGAATCTTATAGAAATATGCTCAGCTGGTTATGAATTTTAACTGTTTTAATTTTAATTTTCATCCACATCCATTACGACAATTATATTACGATGATTGGATTCAATCACATCAAAATTAGCAGCTTTAATATTCCACTTTCTATTAATGCACCAAGTCCCAACAAACTACTGAAATTCTAGACCTTTGCAAAATACACCCTAAAGCTCCTGTGTCAAAGCACATTTTCCCTTGCAGGCTGGACACCCCCTTATCCGCAAACGATATAGTCAGCATTCTCGCCACTCGAAACATAGCAGGGCAGTTCTGTGTTGGCAACTCTTCAGGGCTGTTAGTACTAAGACCAGACCACCTGATGTCCAGCACCAGTGTCGTGGCGGGTGTCTTTTGTAAGAGAAAGGCTATATTGCAGGAACGGTGGAAGGGTATAGACAGTGCTAATACTGCGGTAAGTCTGACAAATGCTGGTATCTGAAGACTCTTTGAGTGCTAGTGAACAATTTCTGTTGTCAATAAAAGTTGTCCTAACTATGAAGGTAGGCAGCCCTAATAATGAGCATGGTCTCTAAATGTGAGTAGTAGACAGACACCCTGTATTTTTAACCCCTGAATAAAAAAGAGGGGTGTTATAAGTTTATTACCATGTGAAAGCAATATATGTATTGAATTAATTTAAATGTACAAATTTTAAATGAACCAGATGAACGACTTTTTAGGGTGGCAGATTTTTTTTTTTTTTTTAATTAACTTTGTTACCATGGTTACTTTCCTATCTCCTTATTTACCTTCTACATTTTGCATTCAAAATGATCAACCTTTTGCAGATGACGATCGGCATTCTAATCCACGAGCTAGTACAAAGAGCGCTTACACAAAACATAACCTCCCTCGCGCGACTTCGCCTGGAAACTGATATTATTATAAATGAGTCCATTCAAATGTTGTATGCCGCAGGACTGAGTGTGGAAGAAACTAGAAGCAATATGCAAATTTATGTGAACCCACTGGCTGAGTTTATGCAGAATTATGTAGCTGATGTTGGAAAACAGGTGAAAATCTTTTTTACAAGATTTCTATCCAGCTTTTTATGTGAAAGAGTTCATCCAGGGAAGTACAGTCGGCTACACATCAACCTATTAACGGTTTGAACTTTGAACTATTATAATTTCAATGTTGTGAATCAGGGATCGCAATAGGTGTAGGCGCGTCGCGCAAGCAGCGAGTCTCGCATAAAAACATATCGTCCCTCTCGCATGATTCGCAACATTCAAATTATAATAGTTCAAAGTTCGAACCGTTGATAGGTTGATGTGTAGCCGACTGTACCTACTACCACCGTATTCATTTCTGCCGGTAAACTGTTCGTTCGTATAAGTTAGTGGTCAACTCTGGTGACGAAGTTTTTAAGATAGATAGTTTTGAGACGGTAAGCAGTGATACTCGCATTGCTGTATTTTGGTTTGATACACATATTGCCAACCAGTTTTCGACTTTATGCCTAGGCCGTATCTAATATTTTTCTTTGTTTCAGCAAGTACCGAAAAGCAAGGATAACTGGAGTGGGCACATTGATGAAGTGCTTGACATAGAAGAGAATCTTTGCTGCCCTCCATTAGGATTGAAGGGGAAAATCGACGCTACTTTGCAAGTTACCATTCATGACAGAAAAGGTAATATAACTCAATAACTGACGCATGACTTAAATCCAATGAAAAAAATACTCTAGGTGGACAACTCTACTAATTTACTATTCCCTACCTTCGTTCATACTCTCGGTGGCTCCTAGGTGCCCCGTCACTTGTTTCTTAATGTTGTAAGACTAATGAAAAAACGACTCTATATGTGTAGCATTTAGATGCAATATTGCGAAAATATTTTTATGTTATAGGGTCGCAAAAAGCAATAGTGCCGCTTGAGTTAAAAAGTGGAAAGGCGTCCGTATCTGCAGAGCACCGAGGCCAGTTAGTATTGTACGGAATGATGCTGAGTCTGCAGAGACATGAAGACCCGACTCGCACATTGCAGAGAGGACTGCTACTGTATTTGAAGTGAGGTTATTACTTATAGCTTTATCCCACATCTTAGCAGGATGTTTAGATGTTTGGATAGTTGTTTGTGTTTCAATCACGTCGAAACTACTGAACCAACTTAGATGAATCTTGGCATATATATATAGTTCGTAACCTGGATTGACTTAAAGGCTACTTTTATCCCGAATAATTAACAGGATGTACAGGATAAAATGAACAAACGGGATTAGCAGCGCCAATTGGCAAGAGGATGATGTCATGTCATGTCAGTTTGACAGGGCGTGTACTACCTCTTTGTAATGACTAACGTTTGTCATTTGAGTACGGGTTCGGTGTAGGTGTGATGTCAAGTTTCTCAAAGTATCTGCTCTGTATACGTACAGATAATACACACGGAAACGGTATTCGCGTACTAAGTCGCGGGTAACTACTAGTTTATAATATTAGTGGGATTGCGTTTGTTTAGAGAACGTGTGGACCTGAGAGAAGTTAGCTGCGGATACCCAGAGCGACGAGATTTAATCATGCTCCGGAACCAACTAGTGCAATACCTATCACAGGGACCGGAAGCTGTGGATACGGAACAGCTATTGGATATAGAAGATGCATCTACTCTGTTGCAACAGAGACTTCCCGATCCAGTGAACCGTCACAACGCGTGTACCAAGTGCCCTTATCTTACTATTTGTTCCTTGCATTTATGGTAAACATACATTTGTGGATTTTTGATAAATTATTTGTATCAAATATTCATGGACATTTCACACAACGCTATCGAGCTCCAAACAAAATTTTGTTTGTTACCATGTACACAGGGCTACACGTCAGAGCGGCGATTACGAGTTGACAATGTAAAAACCGGTGTCAAACGTCTGACGTCGAGCACACCGGTGTGCGCTGCTTGGTATGAAAACACTGAGCGGAAGCTTGACGAAACCAAGCTTTTCAAAAAATCCGCTCTGTGTTTCCATACCAAGCAGCGCACACCGGTGTGGTTGGCGTCAGACGTTTTACACCGGTTTTTACATTGTCAACTCGTAATCGCCCCTCAGGTTAGACACCTAATAACCCCTAGCTACGCTATGTGCAATACAGATAATCGTTAGAAAGGGAGCGCACTGGGTGGAGGCGTCCCGCACAAAATAATTGTCGTCTCTCTCGCACGATTCGCAACATTCAACTTCTAATAGTTGCAAAGTCCTGACAGTTTAAGTTGATGCGTCGCCGTGTGTACCACAGTTTCTTCTATTATTTAATCTGAATTTCTGATTTATTCCAGGCACACTGACGGGCCTAGTGTGTCAGAAAACCATCCTCTATCCAAGCTTAGAAACGAAGCCATGGGCCATCTAACAGCAACACACATCGAATACTTCCTGCATTGGACGGCGTTACTCAGGATGGAGGAAAGAGGACAGATGATGACGTCTCCGTTACACGCGTTGTGGACGGATAGTGTTAAGAAGAGGTACGCTATAGTTTATCGGAATGTTTATTTATTTTGCTCTATGTAGAGTGCCACTAGGTACTTTACAAAAATGTATGGGCCGTAAGCCATAACAAAAAAAATACATTCCACTTTGGAAAACAAAATGTCGCTTCAATTGACCTATCACCAAAATGTATTTTAGAAGGTATTTTTTTATTTTTCAGAGCAAAACGTGGAACCTGCGCTTATAATTTGAAACTAAAGACGGTCAAACAATCTGGCGATAGATATCTACATATTTTCGAGAGATTGAACTCTGAAAATGGTAAGAAACATATTCGTACATATGTGAAGTGCTTCAAAACATAACTTTGAACTGATCAACTAGGTACCTAAATATTTTGTCAAGTTGTTGTAGGTATTGTAAAAAAACCTACTTAATAGTTTTTTTCACTAGCCTTTACTGAAGATAAGGCGGCAAGCGGGCCGCAAGACGGCGAGTTCTCTATAGTCAGCATTGAGAACAGACCGTGGATAGCCGCGGGCGTTGTATCAATGTCCACGCAAACAGAAATCTGCATACTTTTAGAAAGGTAAATATATATTATAAATAAATAAATATTCATGTAATTTACACACAACGCCCTCTAGTCCCAAACTAAGCAAAGCTTGTGATATGGAAACTAGATGACTGATAGAATAGTTAAATACTTTTTTTTGTAAATACATACTTATAATACATAGTAACGCCCAGACATAGAACAAACATCTATGTTTGCTACGCACAAATGTTTGTTCTTGGTGGGGATCGAACCCACGACCCGCAGCACGGAAGGCAGAGCTATTACCGACTGAGCTGTGACGCCTGTCAAGTTAGCAGTATAGTAGTCACAACGGATCTTTGTCCCTTTAAAGTATCTGCGCAGAACTCATTTTTGGGTCGAATTGGAGGTAAGCTATTTCTCCGCACAATCGTTGTTGCACTTAACTTCATAGAGATAAAGATCCGTTGTACGTACTGTAACTGGTACCAACTCCATCTTTATACCTAATTTATGAACCTATTTACAGTGAGTAACTCGAGTTAAAACTATTTACCTTATTACTCGTCAAATCAATAAAATTATGTGCGAAATTTTAGATGTGGCACATCAACAAATTTTCCCATATAATTTATGTCTCAAAACATCTTTTGTATTACTAAATTTAAATTACTAGAACAAAAAATCGTAAGGTGTATAATCAGACGTAACCTCTTCTAAAGAAAGTCTCACAGAAACCGCTCCTTAAATACATTGCATAATACATTTGTGCATTTCAGAGATTTAAGCCGCCGTCTCAACAATGAAACATCGTATCACATAGACACGTATGAGTCGTACGCTTCGACTGTACATAATCTGACCAATCTAGGAGTTCTTATGGAGGACAGTGAACGGGCAGAAAGAATGAGAAGGTAACTAAATTAAAAAATGCGAGAAGGCTTAGACGAGGGTATCAAAAATTTATCATAGTTGTTTTAGAAATCTAGCGCTCCTGTCAATACTACATTTCAGACAACATAACCTATTTTTAACCACGGACGCAAAAACGACGGGGTGTTAAAAGTTTGACGTGTCTGTGTGTGTGAACAGATGAACCGAGTTTGATTTTGTTTTTTTTTGTTTGAAAGGTGAATTTAGTCGGGAGTGTTTGATGAAAATCGGTCCAAGATGGCCGCCACCATAAAATGGCGGATTACATAATGTTTTCACAACTCCCTCAATATTGGTATCAAATGAAAGAGCTTGACTAGTAGAATACTATACACTATGATAAATTTCAAATCCAAGATGGCCGCCACCACAAAATTTGATTTTCAGGTTAATAATAGACAAAAAATCACCGGAATTTGAGGCGAAGCTTCCCCGAGACGTGGGTCGGCTCGGCACTAAGCTGATGCGATCTCTGAACATCGAACAACAGAGGGCGGTACTCAAAGCTATCACTGCGACAGATTATGCCTTACTACAAGGACTTCCTGGCACTGGTAAAATTATACATACATAAATATATTCTACTGCCTACTCATAATGAATGTCAAAGTTTAGATGTTTGTGTTTCAATCATGCTACAACTACTCGTCCATTTGGATGAAACTTGGAATACATAGTTCGTACTTTTTTCCCGGAAAATGTGCAGGATTAAGCGGAACGCGGGCGAACTTGCGTGCAGTAGCTAGTACTTAATAAGATTGTGTGTGGACATTTTTAAAAATGTTGCAAGATTCCTTACAAAATAAACGGTGTAGGTACTTACTAAATACTTGGAAAAGGGACTACACGCGACTTTTTTGCAGTAATTCTCGAACGATCTATTTCCTGTGCGTACTTAATTTATTTCGTTATTTTCAGCTTTTTACGACACAGAAAGAAAAATGCTTAATAAAAAAAAATTTTACAAGTACCTATTAGACGATCCAGAAGACTGCGCCTTTTTTTTATGAAACTTTAGATTCGTTTAGCACTGTACTCAGGTCGTTTAGAACTGAAGACGATAATGGTCTTGTAAAAAGTTAAAACTCTTCTTCCTACTACACTAGTTAACGAGTGCGAGCGAGACCAATAGATACAAATGATTTCATTCCTGTCCTTAGTTCTAAATGGCCCAATTCATAGAATGTTTTTAATTTTAGCATGCACGTCGCTTCCTTCTTGCTTTTTATTGCAGGAAAAACACAAACAATAAGCGTCCTTATCCAAATGCTTGTGGGTCTAAAACAGCGTGTGCTAGTAACCGCGCATACGCATTCTGCAGTGGATACAGTACTGTGCAGGTTTGTCTACATTTTTAGACTGAATGATTTATCTTTAAACTGATTTTGCGCAGAAGTAGTATTGATATTACAAACCTGCCTTCCTAAACAATTTTGTGAGCCTATTTTATTTGGAGACATAACAGCTATCATTGCTTCTCTAATAAACAATTATTTATTTGTAGGTTACCAGACAGACTAAAGATAATGCGACTTGGTTCGTCCGCCCGTGTGGCGCCATCTCTATCAAAACGCACCGAACCATCTCTTATATCGTCGTGTGAAACCCCGGATCAGTTGGCACAAGTTTATGAATCTATGGTATGGAGATAGAAATCATTGCTTCTATCCATCTTTGTAACCTTACTATGCCGAAAAGCTAAATACGAATGCAAAAACTTTGTTTGTTATTTGAAACTGAAATAGGAAATAGTTATGAATCAGTGATAAATCTTATGTACATTTGGCCAATATAATAACAAGTAATTAAATTAAAAATTAAAAAATCTTATGTACATTTGGCCAATATAATAACAAGTAATTAAATTAAAAATTAAAAAAAAACCCCAGACTTTGATACCCATATTGAGGGAGTTGTGAACAAAAATGTGATCCACCATTTTGTGGCGGCGGCCATCTTAGACCGATTTTCATCAAACATAGCTAAGAACACTCCCGCCCGACTAATTTTATTCACCTTTCAAACAAACAAAAAACAAAATCAAAATCCGTTCATTCCTTCGGGAGCTACGATGCCTCAGACAAACAGACACACACACAGACACGTTAAACTTATAACACCTCGTCGTTTTTGCGTCTGGGGTTAAAAAGGGCAACCAAAGTTTTGGATTTTCATTCCATCATGCTTCGCTGTTGTTATTTTGAATGAAACTGGGTTTCAGTGATCAGTGCCTTGATCAGAATAAATGTGACAATCGTAAACGTATCGTGCTAGCGTATCCGAGATACACTGCGCGGTGACGCTACAACGTTTGTCAGTCGAGCTGACGTTGACGCGCAATATGATGCGAATACGTTAGATTTACGTAACGCGGCGACTGTCAGATTTGTTCGTGATTACCCCTCTGGAATTAAAAAACAGACCTGTTTTTTTTTCGTCTAGATTAGATATATACAGCGTTGGTGGCCACTTTTTTGCTTTTTACCCATGCCCCGATGTACGGTACAGTACATCGCTGTACTACTATACACAGGCACTACTGTGCCTGGGACATCATTTAAATGGAGATGGCTTGATTTGGAAAAGCGAGGGGTAAAATTAATCTAAAACATTGTATTTTAGGAGGTGGTTGGCGTCACTTGTTTGGGAGCAGCGCACGCGATGCTAGCGAAAACAACTTTCGATATTTGCATTGTGGATGAAGCTACACAAGTAAATTTAATAAATACACAGTGATATAAATATTATACAAAACTTTTTGACGTTTCAAAGTGATTAGTGAGATTTTAATGAATAAAATCACTTTGATTTTGAATAAAGTAAACATATTATAAATAATAAATAAATATTCATGGACATGCCACGCGACGCCCTCAAGTCCCAAACTAAGCAAAGCTTGTAATATGGGAACTAGATGGCTGATAGAATACATATATGCTTTTGGAAATACATACTTATAATAATACATAGTAACACCCAGACATGGAACAAACATTTATGTTTTCCACGCACAAATGTTTGTTCTTGGTGAGGATCGAACCCACGACCCACAGCACGGAAGGCAGAGCTATTACCGACTGAGCTGTGACGCCTGTCCATTATATAAAAAAATCTTTGTATCTTTAGGCTGTTTTAAAATTGCAAATTGTACAGGCATGTGTCATTTGAAAACCCCTGCAGAACATTTTCAAACGAAATCATGTATGTAACTATATCCAATCAGGCATTACTATAAAGAGTATGAGAGTCAAAATTTTTATTTATGGTACTACAGTTGCTTACAATCCAATATAACCTTTATTTTGTAGGTATTACAAAGCACAGTGCTTCGTCCACTATTCGCAGCGAAGAGATTCGTGCTCGTTGGTGACCCGGAACAACTACCCCCTGTAGTCAGAAGTAGAGCTGCCAGGTATTGCAAAATAAACCTTATTTGTTATAAGTTACGGTTGAAAATGGGTTGCTAAGATCGGTGAATGAAAAATGCCCAGAATCGTTCGTCTATTTATTAGTAGGTATAATTAGCAAAACTGAACTCTATTACTTTCAAGTTAAAGCTCACTTTAATTCCAGGCGTTTAGGTATGGAAGAGAGTTTATTCCACAGACTAATGCGAGAAGAAGCGACGTCTACCCTCCAACTTCAATACCGTATGAATCAAGCTCTAGCGAACATTGCCAATACAGTAGCTTACAATGATAGACTGAAGTGTGCTAATGAGAAGGTCGCTCAGGCGAAAATGAACGTCGATACGCAGGTAATAAGATTCTTTTGTTTTCTTCCGTCCTTCTTATATTAGTTTTCATTAGAATACCTACTTTTTTCCACACATAAAGGTTCGAAAAACTTCAAATATTTGTTACTCTTTTTAAATTTTAAACGACTCTAAAAAGAAGAACATTTGAATGGCTGGTCCTATTTTGATGGAGTTCACTGCAGAGGTGTCAAATAAGTCTCATTTGTTAGGCATATGTACCTTTTGTATAATACTTAAAATACTCTTTACGAGTCACGATTTTTGCCAGAAACTTTGTCATGTCATGACAGTTTTTTTTTTATTTTAGACTCAGTATTTCGTTTTCTTATCCGCCATTGCCATCTATGCCAAATATTTATTTCAGAAACTCATTACCTTATCCGACACGCCCTGGCTCTACAAAACTTTAGAACCAGAAAATGCAGCTGTATTCATAGACATAGCGTCAGATTCTGGAAATATTCCTAATGGAGAGAGCAAAAAGACTTTGGCCAATGAGGACGAGGCGTTCATGGTATTGGCTCTGATCGAAGCTTTGAAAAAGGTTAGTTGAAGTCTAACAGTCGACAGGCGTCACAGCTCAGTCGGTAATAGCTCTGCCTTCCGTGCTGTGGGTCGTGGGTTCGATCCCCACCAAGAACAAACATTTGTGCGTGGAAAACATAGATGTTTGTTCTATGTCTGGTCTGGGTGTTACTATGTATTATAAGTATGTATTTACAAAAAATAAAAGTATATAAGTATTCTATCAGCCATCTAGTTCCCATATCACAAGCTATGCTTAGTTTGGGACTAGAGGGTGTTGTGTGTAAAGTCCAAGAATATTTATTTAATTCATAGCATAAAAGAAATAATCCCAACAAAAACATTTTCAATATAAAAATGTTGCCATGGCTCGATGAGTATGTATCTATAATCACAACAAAATGCTTAGATCGCATGTAGTTCCAATGAATCAATAGATACAACGATGTTTCAATGATTGATGACTGAATATAGCCATTAATTATGTTTTTTATTTGGCTATAAGACAGCATACATCGAGACTTAGCAAGATTTTTTACATAACAAATATTTTTGTTGGAGTCATTGTTTTTCTGAATGAAAATTTTGAAATTGTTCTGCATTTATATAAAAAAAACATTTTTACATCGATGCATTCTCATATCAAAGTACGACTTTTCCTAGGTTGGAGTTCAAAGTTCAGACATAGGTGTAATGGCGCCGTACCGCGACCAAGTGTCGCTATTACGTCGCACAGCCTCCCAACACTCTGTGGAAGTCAGTACGGTGGATCAGTTCCAGGGGAGGGACAAGTCTGTGATTATCTACTCGTGTACTAAAAAAGAAGGCGATGATAGGAAAGTCAAGGTAAGTCTGTTTAACTGACAGATTTTTTTAAATGAACATTTGTATAACAAGACACAGAATTGCCCTCATTTTCCCAGCGAGGATGTGCGCTATTTAGAATTGTACTTTGTCCATCACTTTGAGGCATGCAAGCAATATTGTTTAGCGTCGCAACAGAAATATTCCTAATGTCGTTTATATTATGTTTCGGTGGTAATATTTCCCCTGAAGAATTCTTGCACAAAAGTAAGCCTATAGATTTCTCAAAATGGTTATTTGATTTAGGCGTAGTCCATATTAAATACAGATTAGATTGAAAGAATAATCTGTTCTTCTGTCTATTTAATATCCTTAAGTCTTTAATATTTACTCTTCAAGTGTAAATAAGACCTTTTGTTTCAGGAAGGGGAGGTACTTAACGACCAACGTCGCTTAGCAGTAAGTGTGACTCGGGCAAAACACAAATTAATAGTAGTTGGAAACTCGTGTGCTTTGCAAAAGTATCTTCCTATAATCGGATTGATAAATGTATGCAATGTTGTACAGTTAGACAGAAACCTGGTTGGTAGCATTAGAAGTAAATATAAAATGTTATCATGAAACGCAGCTGTAACATTGATTTTATTATGGCCGGTTTCTATATTCAACTATTGAATGTAGGTAGATTACCATAAGTACAAGTACGCACAACGGGTCTTTATCCTTCTGAAGTTAGGTGCAACAAACGATTGCGCATGTACTGGTCTGCCGAAAAGTTAGCTTACCTTCAATTACCCAAAAATGGGTTCTGTGTATGTACTTCAGAGGGATAAAGATCCATTGTTACCTACCTGTGTTAAGGATACTGTTGTTATTGACAATAATGTGGTCTATTAAGGCAAAGCCAGAGATAAATTGAATATTGGTAATATTGCCTATAAGGGTGGTGTTCTACTGGGCGAAGATTGAATATTTATGTCTTTGACCAGTCAGTAAGTTTACAAGACAAAAGGTATGTATTATGTTTGTGTTTTTTTTTTTGAAGAAGATTGAAAATTATGTGCCTTATTTATAGACGCCAGTGGTTGTGTATTTTTTTAGTTATATAAGACGTCTAATAGTACATTTATATTCTTATTGAAATGAAAGTAAAAAAATGGTAGCATAAAAATTGTTTTATTCTGAACGCGACGACGAATGTTAGCTTTATTATGTTGGCATCACTACACATCTGTCAATGTCAAACTTACGAAGCACTTTGGTTGTCAAACTGGTGATCTCCACATGTGCTTAGCAAGGTCACAGCGTCACAGCGTTTCCAAATTAGACCTGTGTCGATCGATCCTTTCTTGCGACCCGGGTCGATTATGACCCAATGGTGAAGTGATCGAATCGAAATGATTCGATCCTTTTCCGGGTTGCGGGTCGCTGCGCCGACTCCTTCGTCCACCGCCCGCGCCGCGCCGCGCCGAATAGCTAATGGTTTTCGCACAGTACTCGCATTTTGCCTTGTCCTTATTGATTATAGAAAAATGCTTCCATATTGGACTTTTTTTTCTCGCAAGATCTGACATTTTATAAAAGTGCAAGATATTATAATATTTTATGATTAAAAAAAACCACCACCACAATGTTCATATTCAGTAAATAAGTAAGCAGTTTATTGTAGGTTAGGCAAGTTGTAATAACTATGTTAGATTTTACCACCACCAAATCACCAAAATCAATCAAATTGCAAGAAAAACACGTAAAAAATAGTACTTAGTAAAAATAGTTCGACAATCACACTGTTTGTTTTGGTACCGAATTCTGCGGTATGCATGCGATGTGCAGAATGTTAGAAGGTCACCAAGCAACTGATTGATTGATTGATATCGATTGCGAGTCGTTTGCGCGGGTCGCGAATCGGGATCGGGTCCCATGCGAGTGCGACGTACTGTACTTGCTTGCATGCGAACGAAAGAGACCACATCAAATTTG
This sequence comes from Gandaritis pyraliata, assembly GCA_947859175.1. Classification (NCBI taxonomy): domain Eukaryota; kingdom Metazoa; phylum Arthropoda; class Insecta; order Lepidoptera; family Geometridae; genus Gandaritis; species Gandaritis pyraliata. Next base: position 4,487,143 of record OX401871.1, on the reverse strand, counting down.
TTAGTTGCGTTGCGTGATTGTGTATGCGTTTACAATATTATATCAATCTGAAATAGCTACTTTAAGGACAATAGATAAAGTCCAATTTAGCTTGGCGAGCAATTATCTCTTTCTATCCTGCACATAGATTGGCGTAGGTACGTACGGCGGTGGTCGGTCAAAAATGATCGAATCTTTTAAACATCTTTCATTCAATCACTCCCGCATGGGTGGTGATCGAATCAAAGTGATTTGATCAATCGCGATCGACACAGGACTATTCCAAATATTTATTTTGAGAAACACCGCGCGCCGGCTGTCTACTTTTGGCTGATAACAACTTAATTATATTTATAACAATACTTATCACTGTGATGTAATGATCTTGAGCTCTTAAATGAATTGGAAGAACACCAAGGCAGTTTGATTTATTAATAGCAATAAAAATTACGTGTGTTTAGTGAAGTGTAACAAACGCTATATAAGTGTAAGTATTCTTCATGTGAAAGTTTTTGGTGGCATGTTTTAAAATTAATGAATATTTTACCGCAAATAGATTTAAATCCATCCCTGAAAAATTTATGACTTTTAAAAAGGAATATAACTTATTTCAGTTATTTTTTTTGTGTTTTAAAATGTAAGTTCTAATCGCATTTATAAAATTTTATATTTTTAGAAAAATGGTGAAAGCAGTTGCTGTTATCACTATAAGTGACACATGCTTCAAAGACAACTCCAAAGACTCATCTGGTCCGGCCATAGCTGACTTCATTAAAGACCTGTTCCCCGAAGCAAACCTCCACACCATCATAATACCCGATGAAAAAGAAATCATTGAACGGGAACTCAAATACTTCAGTGAAACCAACTTGGACCTAGTCCTCACTACCGGAGGGACTGGCTTGAGCAGCCGAGATGTCACCCCTGAGGCGACCAAAGCTGTGATACACAGAGAAGTCCCAGCTATCAGTGTGGCTATAACCTTAGCAAGCCTTAAGAAAACCCCTATGGCAATGTTATCAAGATCCGTAGCCGGGATCAGAGATAAAACATTGATCATCAACTTTCCGGGTAGCAAGAAAGCGGTTATAGAATGCTTTGAAGTCGTCAAACCTGTTCTAACCCATGCTATTTCTCTGATACACAATGAGCTGACAGAAGTGAGGTCGATTCACGATTCAATGCAGTTCACACATGTGTGTCATCATCACAGTGTTGTGGATGTTTCGAAAGTAGCGCTGAGACCGCGCGAATCACCCTTTCCAATGCTGGAAATGACTGATGCTTGGAAGCTGGTGGATGAAGTTATGCAGCAATGGATCGGGAGTTATGAGATAGTAACGTTAGAAGAGGGTTTGGGGAAGGTGGTTGGGCAGACGCTACTGGCAAAGGAACCGATGCCGCCTTTTACTGCGTCCGTCAAAGATGGTAAGTTTTCTTCATGAATTTTTAGTCTCGTCATAAAAACGTTGACATAGAAACTTTTCGCGAGGTCACCATAAGTAATAAAAGGTAATAAAGCATAGAACTGTTTTTTAAATGCCAGTAGTTGGATCCCATGCTATGCAGTTCCAGCTTACCAGTAGCATCGATCTGCCGGCTTAAACTCTGTTAGTACCTACGCTTAGGTTCAAAAGCTTACTATTTTTTTTGTAGTAAAAAAACCTAAAAAACAAACAAAACAAACATGATTCGAATTTGACTGCGAGATAATCAACAGCGGAATATTAATTACGGTCATGCAAACAAGGTTATTATTTACTAATTTTTCAAGCGACCACGTAATTGAATCAAAACTACCTAAAACTAGGTACATGATTGACTGACTGCTAGTCTTGAACTCTCGACTTATATACCGTAGCGTAACGCAACGAATAGGTAGGTACCTAATTATTATTCGATCATGCATAATACCGTTAGAAATCTTACAGTGCTGAAAAATGTTGCGTTCAATCTTGTAGAAACGGAACTCCGAAATAGCCTAGATGGCAAGGCACTCAGTAAAAGACACGCAAAACATGTTTTGAGAATCGCATTTGAAACCACAAATTGTATATAGTCATCTACCATTGTATTGTTTCGTAATATAGGTAGTGATGACACGGTTTTGGTAATTCGTTCCGGCAAGCCGGATAATGGGTTCATATAAATAATTATGTTGGTAAATGATAGGCTGTTTACCCATATGGTCTATTGGGTTTGTTGTATAATTTATAAGTTAAAAAACTGGAAAACCGACTTCAATTCGACTACCAGCTTCATCATCAGATGATGATGACGATGATGACAGTTCATTGGGAATGTTCTAGTCACTATAAACACCACATAAAAGTCACAGGAAAGCAAAATACGCAATTTCGTGCACGTGGTTGGTGTTGATTCTTTAGAGGAACAACTGGTGGGTTTTTGCTTTTCTCCAATTAAATGCGGTTTGAATGTACGAACTGGGTTTATTGACAAATTTAGAAAAATGTAAAAATTTAGGTGTGCACCACAAAGGGTCCATCGTTGCTAGCAGTAAAATGGTAGGCGCTACGCCGCAACTTGGCATATTGCATCGTTGCTAGCAGTAAAATAGTAGGCGCTGCGCCGCGCCGGGCATATTTTTTTCAGTTATTTCTATTTATAACCCAAACTACTCAACCGATTTTGATGAAAATAAAATGGGACCAATCTGGAAGTATATCCTTTCAGATGAAAAATGAATTTTTGAAATCGGTTCATAAATGACGGAGTTCTGAGGTAACAAACATTAAAAAAAATAAAAAAAATAAAAAAAAAACAAAAAAAAAACATACAACCGAATTGAGAACCTCCTCCTTTTTTGAAGTCGGTTAAAAATAGTCGCTAAGCAAGTAAGCTAAGTAAGCAAGGCTTCAAGCGACTCGAAACCTTTCACACTTTCATACATATGAAATTTATGGACCTTAAGTAAATGTGTAGTATTTAGACGTAGGTAAGGTACCCAAGATATGTGACACGTGATACAGGTAATGCATTGTAACACCCAGAAACAAACATCTATGTTTGGCACACAGAACAGCTCTGTTCTATGGTTTGGCACACACAAATGTTTGATCTCAGTGGGGATCAAACCCACGACCGCACGGAAGGCAGAGCTAGTACCGACTGACGCCTATCAAATTCCAATAATTTTGTATTTTATGTGAGAAGAGAGAAAAACTTATATTACAAGTTTAGTAAATAACCCTAAAGTACCTAATATTTTTTCTGCGATATATTAAAGAATATGGAAGTGACTTTTTATGAGTAATACCCACTTGGTAGTAAAAAAACTATAGAGCGACGTCTTACAGGATATGCGTGTCTTAGCAGAGATGGAACAGGCATAAGAGTAGTGAGGTCTGCATTGACAGCTGGAGAAGCGCCGACAGCGCCGCTGAACACGGGCGAATGTGCAAGAATCAATACCGGCGCTGCTTTACCGGCAGGCGCCGATTGCGTTGTACAGGTAAATTATTTTACAAATCGTAGACATAGACAAACATTTAGATACTTCCCCAACACAACACACAGTAAAATAGGCTTTATTGTAGACATAGATGTTTGTTCTATGTCTGGGCGTTAGTATGTATTATAAGTATGTATTTACAAAAAAAAAAGTATATAAGTATTCTATCAGCCATCTGGTTCCCATATCACAAGCTTTGCTTAGTTTGGGACTAAAGGGTGTTGTGTGAAATGTCCCTGAATATTTATTTATTCATATTTATTGTCATAATCCCCACGAAACTGTTCCCACCAGTGGGGATTATGAAGAAACAGGAAATAAACATTTTGAGAAATATGAATATTATGTGTATGTGTGCTACAGCAGCAAAATGGCGTATTTTTGAGCTGCTTTCGTATATTTGATCGAACTGTAGTATGTTGGTAATCAAGTACTATATGTCCCGTGAATTTTCAAAAATTTTACATTCGTACCGTAACTACTACTACTATTAAGACGGCTAGTGCCAAATGTAGTGTTGAGAACGTGTCTCTGACTACCTTGACACTGCTCTTACTTCGTTTAATTGACAAAAACTTAGTTGTGAGAACTAGTCAGACATATCGTGTTGTGCAATAATTTCGTTAGAGTAAAGATGTTGTTCTTTAGATAAAATGCTATCAGTTGTTTGCGCATCTATTTTAGTAGCTTTGTTGATATTAATTTAGTTTAAGCTGTGATTACTAAAGTAGGTATACGTAGTAAATATCTTTGATAACCTTCCATACATACAAACTTTCGCGTTTATAATATTAGTAAGGATTACTAACTGGTCTGATTATTTAAATTATAAAATTACCAGGTTGAAGACACAAAGCTGATAAAAGCCACCGAGGATGAGTCAGCAGAGCTGGAGGTGGAAATCCTCGTGCCTCCGAAGCCAGACCAGGATGTTAGGCCCGTCGGGTTTGATATACCCATGGGCGCTAAGCTTGTTGACAAAGGTATACTTTCTTTCGATTCTGATTTAAAAAACATAGCATATTGACCTCTAGCACCATAACATAAGGCACACATTTCTATCGACATAAAAAATCTGTTACATTTTTATGAGAAAAAAAAACTAATGCAATACAAAATTGATATTTTACATAAAGCTTTGTTAATTTTACAGGAGATCTTTTAGACGCAGCTATAGTCGGCGTTTTGGCAGGTGCAGGCTACCAGAATGTCACAGTCAAATGTTGTCCCAAGGTAAACCATATTTCTGCATATTTCTTAAGACTTTATTTTATTTGTGAAACAAACAATAAACTAATAAGTAATGCCACATAAACCAGCAAAGTCCACCGTTTAATACAGAGAAGCGGCTTTAGTTGATATAAACTGGACTCTAAGTTCAAAGTAGTAGAGCTTCTTGTGAAAGAGCTTGTCCAGGGAAATACTACCACCGTACCTATTTCTGCCGCCAAGCAGTGATCACATTGCTGTGTTCCGGTGCTATTACAGGCACATGCGGCTTAACACCTTTGTCTCGGAGTGATAGGCGCAGTGCGATGCATTACAGGGCACGTGTTCAGTGGACGTGCTCAGTGAGACAATACATCCACTATGTACAAGTTACAACGCAGTAAAGGACATTATGAAATGTAGGTGGCGCTACTGTCGACCGGAAATGAACTACAAGAACCATCTGAAATAAAGCTAAGACCAGCGCACATCAGAGACTCAAATAGAACCATGCTGAAAGCTCTGCTAAGGTGAGTTATGTTTTTTTCGATTAAATGAAAATAACTGAAAAAAAATATGCCATCCACGTGCACGAAATTGCGTATTTTGCTTTCCTGTGACTTTTTAGTGATGTTTACGGTCACTAGAACATTCCCAATGAACTACCATCATCATCATCATCTGATGATGAAGCCGTTAGTCGAATTGAAGTCGGTTTTTCTGGTTGTATAAACTTTTAAATTATGTATATACTTGTTCAAGTAAAATAGTATACCATACATCCATAGCGTCACAGCTCAGTCGGTAATAGTTCTGCCAACCATGCTGTGGGTCGTGGGTTCGATCCCCACTGAGAACAAACATTTGTGCGTGGCAAACATAGACGTTTGTTCTATGTTTGGGGTTACTATGTATTATAAGTATGTATTTACAAAAAAAATATTATATTATAAAGTATTCTATCAGCAATCTAGTTTTTAACCACCGTCGCAAAAACGACGGGGTGTTTTAAGTTTGACGTGTCTGTGTGGGTGTGGGTGTGTCTGAGGCAACGTAGCTCCTGAACGGGTGAACCGATTTTGATTTTTTTTTTTGAAGGTGAATTAGTCGGGAGTGTTCTTACCTATGTTTGATGGAAATCGGTCCAAGATTCGGGGGTTTTTTTAATTCAATTACTTGTCATATTACAAGCTTTGCTTAGTTTGGGACTATTTATTTATTAGCTTTTTGCGGCTATGATAACACTGCGGCCTTCTGGCCTATTGTGATCGCCACTTGTGTATGTACCACCCCTATTTGGGGCGTTTATAGTTCACCACTAAATCCTGCAGCTGTTAAGAACTGAAGGATTTTCTTAGGGGTGAGGTTTTTTAGCTCATCTGGGCTTAAAATATGCTTTCCCAGATGTATGCTGCGTTTTTGCATCAGCGGCCCACACTCCCCTAGCAGGTGAAGAGGCGTTTCTTCCGCCTCCTTACAGAGCCTACAGGTTTGTGTTTCGCACAACCTTAATTTGAACATAGTTTGGGACTAGAGGGGTATTGTGTGAAATGTCCATGAATATATATTTAAATGAGTAATATTTGTTTTAGAGAGTACGGTTACGACAGTCTCGACTGTGGCATAGCCAGAGATTCTCCCGCTGAGCTAGTAGCCGGCATCTCTTCTGCATTAGCACGCGCTGACATACTGGTGTGCACAGGAGGAGTTTCCATGGGCGAGAGGGATTTACTCAAACCTGTGCTTTTGAAGGTAATTACTACTAATAGTTTTTTCAGAGACTGGTACAGTTCTACGTCAAAATAGCTGTACAGTACGCACAACGGATCTTTATCCCTCTGAAGTTAGGTGCAACAACGATTGACAGGCGTCACAGCTCAGTCGGTAATAGCTCTGCCTTCCGTGCTGTGGGTCGTGGGTTCGATCCCCACCAAGAACAAACATTTGTGCGTGCAAAACATAGATGTTTGTTCTATGTCTGGGTGTTACTGTACTATAAGTAGGTATGCATTTACAAAAAAAAGTATATAAGTATTCTATCAGTCATCTAGTTCCCATATTACAAGCTTTGCTTAGTTTGGGACTAGAGGGCGTTGTGTGTAAAGTCCTGCAGGGGTATGCCAATCAAAGTTGAACTGCAAAGTTTTAAATCATGGTCAGTTCATACTAACTCATAGTTATTCTGTGACTAAATAGTGACATTATGATGTCACTTAATTTGTTTTCGCGCATATTTTGCTGTCAAGTGTCTAAAAAGAATGATCACGTGGTACAAAATTGTACCACGTGACCTGAAGAAATTACACTGGGCAGTGAAATATAACTTGACAGCAAAAGATTGGCATACGGGGGCTGGAGTATTTGTTTATTGCGTATACATGTACTGTTGTGCGAAAGAATTTGCTCACCTCCAATTCGACCCAAAAATGGGTTCCGATTTTTTTTTGTAGGACTTCAACGCTACTCTTCACTTCGGCCGCGTGCGAATGAAGCCAGGGAAACCAAGTACCTTTGCAACCTGCGAATACGAAGGAAGGAAAAAATTCATCTTTGCTTTGCCTGGTGAGCAAAATCCTCAGTAAAAAACAATGTTCATGACTTTTTCCTACTATTCAGGTACGTAAGGCTTACGTAAGTTCTGGGTAAGTGATACCTAGTCAGGGGCACGTCTAATCTCTCAGACGAGACTCACAATAAAAATGTTTTATTTTTATTTATTTTTAAATTTGTGTTACCTCAAAACTCCGTCATTTATGAATCGATTTAAAAAAAATCTTATTTTATCCGAAAGGGTGTACTATGTACTTCCAGGTTGGTCCCATTCAATTTTCATCAAAATCGGTCCATTAGATCGGCTTATAAATAGAAATAACTAGATAAAAGTATGCAAACCACGTGCACGAAATTGCGTATTTTGCTTTCCTGTGTTACTAAAACATTCCCAATGAACTGCCATCATCATCACCATCTAATGATGAAGCCGGTAGTCGAATTGAAGTCTGTTTTTCTAGTTTTTAAACTTATAAAATTATATTTCTATTTATTCCAGGTAACCCAGTGTCAGCTTACGTGTGCTGCCTACTATTCGTAATCCGCGCACTGCGCATCACGTCCGGCCGAAAAGGGGCGTGGCCGCGCATGCGTGTCAAATTATCTCATGCGGCTACTTTAGACCCACGACCCGAGTACGCGAGGGCTAAGCTCAGTCTGTCTGATAGTGACGACATGCCTATTGCTACTCTAATTGGTAAACAGGTACGTAAAATCCACGAAAAACAAACAAAACAAGAAAAAATTGTTTTTTTCAATAGTTCTCAGAACAGAGACATGTGTATTTTTAGTATAGTGTAGCCCTAGCCCTCTAAAAACCCGTAGCTTATTATAAAACATGTCAACAGTGCAGCAGTCGACTTCTAAGTGCTTGCGGCGCGAGTGTACTACTAGAACTACCCCCTGCAAAGGAAGGCTTGCTACGATTACCGGCAGGAGCTGTCGTATCCGCACTTATCACTGGACGACTCGATCTCAACTCATAATCTCATACCAATGGTAGGGGCCATCTAATCTAAAACTGAACACACAACTATAATACGTACCACGGATCTCTATCACTCTGTTAGGTGCTACCATAGACAAATAAAAAAATAGACCAGCAGACGTTTAGAAAATATCGTAACCCGAAAATGGACTACCTTCAAAGGCGTGAGATGTCGCTGGGTGGATCGAATCGGTAATAAATCAAAACGGTGTTTATTTTCTTGAACCTCTGGCGCGCTGACACTATAAGCAGTACGGAAATAAACGTCAGATGGCGCTATTTCTAAATTTTGCAAAGCGTATACCAAAATTCGGTTACAACGCGCGCGACGTTGACAACTTGTGCTATGCAATGTCGAACGAGCGAGATAGAGCGCTCGCGTTGCAGTCTGGATGCAGAGCGGCAACAGCGCTCTGGTCGTATCAAGCTAGTAAAATAATAGATGTTTCGATTTTAAACCTGACGCCTTACCGCCAAGTGCGTTTGTAACAAAAAAATACAATGATATTATATGAAATCTTAAATGTTTTTAGCTTGATAAAATAAAACATAAAAGGTAGGTAGACTTTTAATTATATATTATTAAAATATCACACCCAATAGGTACTTGTTTAGTTATGTACTGAAACATTACCATACATTACGAACCATTTAGGTACGAACAAATAAGTTTTCTGCGGGTGTTGCCTAGGTCTTTTGTTCCTAGGCTATCCTGTTCTAGTTTTACTACCTACCTACTTATAAATAATGGAATAGGTATGTCTGAAGAAGGTAGGTAGGTATATTGATAAATATACCTATAGGTATATTTATCAATATAAAAATTCTAAAGTAGGTATATGATTGATTCTAATAATTTCAAGGACGTAGTTGCGTTGCGACTTATCATTAAACTTGGTGGTAAAACGGCTTGTCTACTCATTAGCAGTGCCTTGATCACGAATAAATTTGACAATCGTGAACGTATCGTAACGCTAGCGTATCCGAGATACTCTGCGCGGTGACGCTACAACGTTCGGCAGTCGGGCTGATGTTGACGCGCAATATCACTCGAATACGTTAGGTTTACGTAACGCGGCGACTGTCAGATTTGTTCGTGATTACCCCTCAGTACCTATTGCCGAGTATCGTCATGCCAGCGCTTCCTCGGGCGGCCGCGACGTCTTCTACCCCTGGGGGTATCCAGCCTGTGACTCCTTGAGCCCACCTTTCCGCTACTTTACGACCTACATCGGCGATTCCAGTTTTGGAGCGAAGTATTCTGTTCCGAATTCGATCTATTCTTTTCACACCTAAAATACTTCGCTCCATCACTCTTTGGCAAAGTAGTCAGCGACCGCGTCTGAGCACCGTAGGAGTGATAAAAAATATATATAAGAAGGTTCAGACTATCGAAAGAAACCACACAAATACTTTTGTATCAAATCTATAATCAGTTAAAATTCGATACCAACAAGTAAAAAAATTGAACAGAATTATAGTCCATAACGGGAAGCACTATTTTCATCACAACCACAACACAACCAATCAACTACAAAACAAGAAAATAACATAATTGTACATGTAAATAAAATCGTCAAAGAGAATACAACACAACACGCAGGCCAATGACACTTTGTATCAAAAAATGACAGTACCGTTCCGTTTTAGCTTACTTGATGCGTGGAAAAGATGAATTTTCTTAGAAAAGAAATGCGTCAATCGTTTTGTACGTTTAACGAAACGTAGGGGAACTGTTTTCTGTGGTTATACCGACCATAGAGTACTGATATATACACACTAATCGAGTTTAGTTAAATTATCGTCAAAACAGCTTGGTGCAAGATGCCACTAAACGTAATTTTGCTAAACACTTTTAACGATTTAAACGTGTTTAGTTAAACGTGTTTAGGCTGAACTTAAACGGCATTTCGTGCGTGCAAGCCGCCCTAGGTGTTTTATTTAGAAGGTTCATTTGTTCGTAGTCCAAATATTATGCACAGACTAAAGTGCTGTGCTAAAGCCACCCTAGAATTTGGGGAACGAGTGAGCGGTATGGACTAACAATTCAAATTATAATTTTGACACTATAGTAAACAGACACTGACAGAATTGTGACCTGTCGCAAAAGCCGTAAATCAAGAAGGTGAAAACTTATTTTATATAGACGCCACCTATTAGTAAAGTTATGTCAATAATTTGTACACTATCTTTCAATTTGATGACCACCTAGGTGATCACGCCTAGGTGGCGTGGCGAAAAATATGTTAGATAATCAGTATGAAATAAAATCGTGATAACTAAATAAATGAACACCATTACAGATTCTAAAATAAGGACATAATTTTTGATGAATTTCGAAAATAAATTAATGGCGTTTCTTTGGTTCTAACGGCTACTTGAAGCTTAAGTCGTCGTCGACTGTAGCGTCATCCCCAAATAGGACCGGGAACTAGCCGGTTTTGCGAGTCACGCTCTAATATATAGGGTGTAGCAATCTTCGTGTATTCATTAATCGATGGTGCTACAAACGATTACGCATGTACGGAAAAATTAGCTTACCTCTAATTACCCAAAAATGGGTTCTGTTCAGATACTTCAGAGGAACAAAGATCCGTTGTTACTACTATACTTGAGTTGTTTTACTACTACTTGATTACAATAACAAATGTTACTTATTTCTACAAGGATAATTTTAAAAAAGGCGTTCTATTATGTGGTACGGTTCATATTTCATAATATGTTTAAATTAGGATTCTAAAAATAACTTTGAATTGGCTCTATAATGTATACCTACACTTTATAAAAAATCTCAAGAAAATTCCAATCTAGAATAAGAGAATTAATCTCAGTTAAATATAAGTACCTTTAGCCTAAATCTTGCCAGATCAGTGTAATTTTAAGATAGAATCATTTCGATTTTAGGTAAAATCCAAATTGCGTAGATTTTATAATTATTTAGATGAGTCCTTGAACTCTAAAGTTTACTTCCAATTTGACCCAAAAAGGAGTTGCAGATTCTTCCGAGGGACAAAGATCCTTTGTGACTTGTGACAACTATACCTACTTGGTAATATATTTTTAAAATGTGTATGTACATACACACATGTGTTTAAATGGTGCTTGGATGTAAATAGTTTTTAATAAACCTTCGAAATAAAATCAGGTGAGTTACAAACATTATTTAATTTTTTTCATGTAAACAACATACTTAGATCGCACAAACATTTACACTTCAGATCAAGACACACGCCTCACTCCTACCTAGACTGGATATAGCTAGAAATGTTATAAAAACAATACTTTCCATCAAGAAAAATAAATAAGTTACCATTTTGGTTTTGCATGTAGGTTGAAAGTAGTGCCGATATACTGGCAGATCTAAATTGAACCATAAACCTACGTATTAAGAACTAAAATCGTCGGCGTAGCCTATGCTAACTGTATTGCACCGTCAAAAATAGACTGCTATATGAACTTAGTAAAAAAACAGCAAAACTAGATAAAGTACATGAATCATGATTAAAACACAACATACAATTAAATTACGAAGTATTGCTTAAGTAGGCTAGAATTTATTGTTAGGAGCGAGGTACTGAATGAGAGATATATTTCTTTGCAAAACTTTTTTAGTCAAATATTCTGATGTAAGTACACTTCGATAGATTTACAAAGAAATATATCCTTACAAATATACTAACTATTCATACAACCCACATGAACAATTACAATGATAAAACTACACCTTATCCTCTTGAGCACTGTGCCACTGTTTAGATGGTGTAAAACGACTCACAAATGCGTGTGTTACTGAATCATGTGGATTGTGTAGCTTGACCTCTTTAGTGACATTGTCATCAAAGTTTGAAGTATTTTGACCAATACAGAATCCTTTAAAATTGATTTTGACTTTGTAAATAGTGTATTGAATGAAATCTTGGAAATACTATCACAAAAGTATAGGATGTTAGACCACTCTTTGTACTTCAAAGAACCTCTTGAGATAGTAGACCTGTCCAAGGGTCATTATTAGTAGCACAGAAGCTTCGAAGATAGACCACATTACCACACGGGAGTTTGTGCTTTCATTGATTGAACGATGGATGCGGTCCCGCACCTAAAACATGCAAAAAAATTACAAAAATTGATTTCAATTTCTCATTGTGAAATCAATGGTCATGGGTGTATTCAGTGTTTATACTGTACGCAATAATTTTCTAACTGTCAAGCCGATTTAAATGATTTTTCATTTCTATGGGCTTGCCAGCTAGAAAATGAAAAATCATTTTATAAATCTCTTAAATAGTATTTAGCGAGTTGTCAAGTCATACAAATACGTCAGATTTAAATCGATTTAGCTGTTAAACACGTTTAGGGCGGCTTGCACCAGAATCGCTAAACGTGTTTAACTCTTAAATAGTATTTAACGAGTTGTCAAGTCATACAAATACGTCAAATTTAAATCGATTTAGCTGTTAAATACGTTTAGTGATTCTGGTGCAAGACGCCCTTAGTGATTCTGGTGTGCAAGTACCGTTCTTGTCGATCGCTTAATTTGACATTTAGAATCGTCAAAATTCGATACTTCGTACTTGCAACTATGGATAAAACCATTTTTATCGAATTTTGACGATTCTAAATGTCAAATTAAGCGATCGACAAGAACGGTACTTGCACACCTGGTGCAAGACGCCCTTAATCTAGTGCATAAAGGATTCTACACTTCAAAATTGCAGTTTATTTTAGTAGGTTAAGCTTACCTGCATGTATTCCTGCTCATGTTTGACAGTCTTAAGTGTGGTGCCAAGCTCTTTGATCATATCATCTAACTTGTTGTGGTCCACATCAGTATCACCCTCTTTCTGTTTGATTTGGGATTCTCCTACTTCTAAATTAAACATTACAACCTGGAAAAAAGTATTTTAATTACTTAGATGTACTTATTACTTAGATTGTGTCTGATTAGGCTGAGTCTATTTTCTTACTTGCTAAGACCCTGGGGGGTGATTCTAGACCGATAGATATTTTATCACGATAGATAAATATCCCTCAAACTGTCAAATTTCAATAGATATAAAAATTTGCAATAGATATCGTATTCTGGACATATCACTGTAGATATATATCGACTGTTAACCGATAGATATGTATCGACTGGTCGGCAGCAGTAGATATTGAGATCTCTACTAGACATTTCAGTATCTACCTAGTGTCAAATAGAAATCTACTTTCGGTAAAAATCCAAACGGACGAACTTATCATAGAATATGTGGCGAAATCAACTTGTGGAGGCTGAAATTGACTCTTGTTTGTATCCTAGAGCCTAGGCGATGCGCCCGCTGAAGTTTTACCTACTACCTAGGTCACCCCCACAAGCCTGCGCAGCCCCTAGAAAACTTGTGTGCTTCAATGTTACTCTGACTACCTACCTTTGCTACAAATCTAAGCCTGCCTAAATGATCAGTGGATGCGGGAATAAAACTACAAGCTAGGTAGCCTACCTACTCACTTTTAAATTAATTAAAACGACATAAGTAGACATAGGTAATATTTCTTTATTTTCATATAGTCCAAAATGTAAGTAGGTATGTTTATCAAACACTATCAAATCACTGTCTCCAAAATCGTTGTTTCTTATGTATTGCTCTTCATGGATGATTCTTGCCACGTTTTCTAATACCAAGCATGGGGAATTTTCCCCTATGTGATGCATCCACAGGAGGACTCATCCAACAATGCACGAAAATCACATTTGCACTAAACTTTTTTCTCTCGTAATGTGCCTTCAAATCAAATAGTTTATATGAACGGAGTTTTTCGAGCTGCAATGATTTTTTGGTAATTATCTAAGTATTTTAATAGTAAACAATAAAAATCAAAAGGAAATTGAAATGAAAATGTTTGTTTTGTTTGGAAAAATTTCTCTGATTGCCGCTTCTTCTTTTTTTTTTTGCCCCCCTTGTGCAGGCAGAAGGTCAAGATAACATTCCATTTCTTGTGAAAAATGTGAGACGAAATTACTATTAAATGAGTATTTGTACAAAAATACCTATTTTAAAACAACAATGAGATTTACTATTAAAACGTTTACTAGAAAATATAACTTTTATTACGACCAAATAAAGTTATTCGGTTAAATACTAAATGTATATATTAACTGAACGCATTTCGGTGGAAACAAAATCTAGATAGTCTGTGGAAACCGGTGTTAGTGTAAATGAACTATTTGAATAAACCTCCTTTGTGATATATCTACTAAAGCAAAAGTCTATTGCCGGCTAGAATACGTATTTTAGCGTGGAGTAGAGATATTTGTAGAGATTTCAAGTGATATGATATAATTGCCTATAGATATAAAATCTCTATATCTATCACCAATATCTATCGGTCTAGAATCACCCCCCTGACCTGATACACGTCTTTTCAATTCATTCTTTTCATTATAATTTACATTTCAAACTTTTGGTACTGTTTATTCTCATGAGCGAATTAAAATTATTTTTAAACACACTACACCATCTTTTGCATGCCCAGTACAACTGATAGACAATGCTCTTAGCATTAAGTCTTCCTAGCACTATGTCTTTGTGTGAAATTTAAAAAAATAAATGATTATTTTTTTATCTACTTTCATGTAAGGGGAAGATAAATAAATTTAAATATTCAAGAAAACCAATCACAGCTCATAAGATACAAAATGTTATCAGCTTTCATGCTTTGTTTTATTCATTGAGTGTAGGTTGCTACTGTAGATAAGCAACAGAAAGTGTAAAAAATGTAATGTTTTGCTTGAGTCTGATTGGTCTTTTCCATACCTTGGGAGTCATAGTAGACATTTTATTGCTAAAGCAGTAAGTGTATCTTCCCGGAACCGTAGCTGAGAATGCATACATGCCCGAAGACTCCCTTTCTCCCTGATGTATCACTTTACCGTCAGGACCAGAGATTGTTACATCTATGTCGAGGAAACCACCTTCCGCTATTTCGAAAGTGAGCCCTGAAAAATACCAGATGTGGTTGCAAAATTGGCTTTCTCTCCAAGAAAAGTAGGTAAGAGTTGAATTGTGACCAAGAACTGTTCGGTTCGGGGTAAAAAAAAGAAGATAATGTAGCCCCAATCATGACCAATGTGTCCTCAATACTGAGATGCCGGCACCAATCGAGAATTATCTTTCGATGGATATATGGGCTATTGTTAGGTTAGCCGTTGGATGAGAGAGAGATACTATGCCGAATGCAAACAATGCCTATTGAGTATAACTAACTGTGGAGGAATTCAATTAAAGACTTACCCATCTTCGTGTCAGCTTCTACATTTTCGAAAAAGCATTCTTCGGCGTGAGCGTCTACTGTGATTGTGTAACCGTGTGTTGTGCTGAATATACTAGCCGCCACGATTGTGGCTACACACAGCGATCTCCAGATTCCTTTCATTGTTGTTATTTCTAGTGATTTTATGTGTAAAAAGTAATCTGTGATAAAATGACCAGCTTGTCTTGTTGTGTTTTCTCGTAGCCACGTATTTGACACTGACGTCTTCTCTTCTCTTCTGATGACCTGACAGTTTGATGCTGTTTTGTCAAAGAAGTCTCTGTGGTTTGGGTTGGGTGACAGTAATAAATAATGCGTTCCAGTCGAAATGATAGAGCAATTTTTTTGTCATCACAGTCAAGCTTCGGTCAAGCAAGATAAAAATCCACTTCATAGTTCCATCTTCACATCAGCTATTACAGCAGATGGCGCTGTACCAGAAGAACAAATAAAACTCACAAATCTACTCGATAATAGATGGCGCTATAGCTTGTACAATCAGCAACATAAGTTGATGAACTGAAGTTGTTGTATTGATTGGTATATATATGACCTTTGCCTATCTATTTTGTAAGATCAAGGTTTAGGCAAACCTATCTTTTATTTAGCTTTATACCTACTAATTTAATTTCAATGACAGCTTATAACATTTTGCGACTGCATTTACTTGCATTATAAAAACTTAATTTGATAATTTATTTCCATTTAGAAGTAGCATAGAATTTTTATAATATTTCGAAAGGTTAATTTCATTGATCCAGGAAGTTATTAGTTAGAGATACTTAACCTAGAACGCGATTTGTTAGGTAAATACCTCACTACGTAGGTATAGTAGGTAGGTAGGTACCTACCTACCTATATTAGACATTATTATTCTACAGTAACAATACGAGAAAAGTAGGTAAACAGTGGAATGATTTATATTACTTTTGGATTTATAATAATACTGCCAAAACTTTTGGGATACCTACCTACTAGAGGCCCATATTCGCATTTATGCTCAAACATAGATTTTTGAAAATCTCTATAAAGATCACAAAAAAGTTGCAATAGCCGCCCACAAAAAGTTTTCGCGGGGCAGTAGCTATTTGACTAACTACCTAACAATAGTAACAATAAAATAAATAACACGCGCTGGTCACTATGTTTATTTGTGACCTTCGAAAACCTTGTAAAAAACATAATAATTAAAAAGTCATAACTTCGTATAAAAAAGTAAGTAATTTTGTATTTTATTTCCCCCTATACCTTACCTACCTAAACCTAAATACATACTACGATTAGAAGCTACAACGTTTAATTTTTAGCGAGAAATAATTAAAATAGGTAGGTAGTGAATCACAAGGATCATTTTACAATGGTGGGTCATTAGTAAGATTTTCGTTCTCTTGGTATAAATGTATAATTGTACCCAGTGTGTCACACTGAGTAGGTACAATTATACATTTAATTTGCATTTTGTATAGAACAACGTCCAAAATGATCCTTATGATATTATTAAATAAAATGTCTCTTACTTAGACTTTGATTTTGTTTTAGCACAGCTACCTATTGTGTATTAGGAAATGTTGTTCTTATTGATGATGCAAGAATTTGTAATTTTCGAGTCTAGATAAACAAAAATAAAAATCACATTTTTATGACGATGTATTTAACTGTTTTAATTAAATAAATAAATCTAAATCTTAAAATCCTACGGTAAGTTTGATTTATTGTGATTCACATAATAAGATTATCCAATATTTTAAGTTACCTAAGTACCTACCTATAAAATACCAAAATATAATTTTAGTTATCCTACCTAAAAAGGACGTTCGTGTTCATAGTCCATCCCTTTTCATTTTAGTACTTAAACGCAGTGTTTTTACACCCTGTATATGTATAGTAAAATGTGATGTTATGCAAAAAATCATAAACACCTGTCCTGCCAGTTTTTCTACGGTTTTACCAATTTTATAGGTAGGTTCGATACAAATCAAGTTTGAATGATTTGAATAAATACCACCGTATACCTAGGTAGTGCTTGCTTATTATAATTGTGTCGTTCTATGATTGATTTAGCTTATAGATCGACACATTTATATATTCCCATTCATTCGGAAATCCTTATTGACACTTTCGCAGGAGATTTCAAATAAGTATCGAATTCGAAATTCGAATAATACCTACTTTATTATACACATGACATATTATTATGTACAAAAGTTTAAACATTAACTTATAATTAGTATAATCGCTGAAAGCGATTTCTTCTAAATAGATTAGGTAAAACAGTAAAATTTTGCGAACCTTCATTCCTAACAAATGAAATGAAAGACAGCTTTCTTTAAATATATTTTTTTATTAATTAATTAATATATAAGAATTAATCGGGTAAGTACGTCTTTTTAAGTACATGTTCACTTACATAGGTAATAATTATACTTTTAATCATTGTATATTAGAATATTCCTTGCTTATCTCTTATATTTTTAAGCATAAATTACTTATAATACCTAACCTAACTTACACATGTAGACAGGACTTTAACGTTGACATTTTATTAGAAATACAATTCCAATGTCAACATTTTGTTTTTTTTTCTCAAAAATGGTATCATTACCTTTTATCTCTGTAATATTACTTTTACCAATTACCTACTTACCTACATATTTTTTGGATTTCATCGACTTAAAAATCATTTCATCAAATTGTCGTAGGTACTTATCACTTGCCAACTGCTGCGGTATTAAAACAATACCTACTAACCTTACTTTTCTTAAAATCATTGACCTAAAAATGCACAGCTCTTATTCACAGTTCAAGATTTCAATCCTGCCTTTTCTTGTTAGGTAATCTTATGTTAGGGGCAGGCACTATATTGCATTGTGTACTAATCTATATCAAGTTTTCTGAACGCTCCCATAGTCCCGTAGATATCGGTATTAGAGGTTTTCTGTGGGACTCTTTGACAAGCTTCGTTGAGGTTGCGGATGAACTCTCTGTTTTCATCTACTCTCTTCCTCCATTTTCGGGCGAGCACATCTATAGATTCTTCCTCACCGCCCCACTCTGCGGGCAACACTCGGGCTGAGATGTGGTCTAGGAGTTCATCGACCTTTGCGTGAAGATAGTACTGAAACAAGGAATTTGTTGTTATTTGCCATGAGTTGTTTTAACCACTTTTATCAGGAGGATAAGATGAGCCTTTGCACAAATTAAACTGAAACATTGCGACCACAGTGTCTGAAAATGTCTAAACTTTTTAGTAGAGTAGTACCTACAATGCGCACCACGGATCTGTATCCCTCTGAAGTTAGGTGCAAAAACAATTGCGCATGTAGGTACCTGTTGTCCCGAAAAATTAGCTTACCTCCAATTCGACCCAAAAATCAGTTCTGCGCAGATACCTACTTCAGGTACAAAGAGAATAGGTATTATAGGTACTACGTCATAGTCAGAAAGTTCTACTTTTGGGTAAAGGCCGCTGTCCGGACTTATTGATAAACAATTAAACTAACAAGGCCAGTCTGTTTATTTTAAGTCATGCGAACTGCTTCCTTAGTAAGCCAGTTTTTCATTTCCTGGGTCAAATATTTAAGCATTGTCCGATACTTCGAACCCAATGATACAGAAAACGATACTTTTATTTTGTAGCCTACGTAAAACAGGAAGTCGTAGGTACGTAGGTACCTAAAAGAATGAAATGCTGACGGTAAATTACAAGTGTCCCTGATTAGCTCTTACCTTGAATGAGCAGAAACCGAATTTTATATCTCTATAATATAACTGCGCAAAGCACTTTCTCACGTTACCTCCATTTTAATAATATTTTATTTTAAAATATTGTTTTGTCGGCGTAGAAAACTCTTTTAAAAGATCTTAACAAAAAAAAACACAAGTCTTACCCGTCTTCGAACCTTCTCATTGACCAAGCTCCTCATGAGCGCGAGTGAGGTGGCTAGGAAGGGCGGCGCTCCAACAACATGGACTCTCTTCAGCCGTTGAGGGTATGCAGCCTGCGCCAGTTGGATGCCTCGTCTGATGGAGCCGGCAGCAGCGGCGACGTGAGCGACCATCGAGCCACGGACTTGGGAACACTGGGGAAAATATTTATAGTTTAGTTATGGGTATTATTTGGGCACTAAGAGAACAAATAAAAAAAAAACTGATGAAGTCATCAACCAGTCGAGCTTATCAACAAATTAAAGTTGTCAATTTTTTTAGTTTTTAAAAAAAGGAGGAGTTTCTCATTCAGTTGTATGTTTGTTTTTATTATCTGTCCAATAGTAGGTAAGGTAAACGTAGGTGTTGAACAGAACCTATGATTTTTAATTTGAGCATTTTTTTTACATTTGAGCAGGTATCAGTCCTCAGGTAGGTACCTAGTCAGATACCACACTAAGAAAGATCAACGAACTTTTCTGCAACGTGTTAACATATTGTCCTTATAAGCCGAAAAAGGGCTTATTCAGACCAAACAAGTGAGTAGATTGGTATGTGCAAAAGTTGAATACAACATGTTTGAAATTTCAATTTTATTTTATAATTTTATCTTAGAAATTTGCGACAACCCTAAGTGTAAGTGTTTGTTCCAGCCTGTTAGTTAGTACACATCCTCATGCACCCTCCTATCACGTCGCACTCATACATAGACACTTGCTATTTTTTAAGGAAACTTTAGGACGCTTTTCATGAATGAAAAACTTCGAAATATTAAAAGTCGTAGAACAAAATGTTGTTCGCCATGATGGTAGAACACTTCCCTTTCGGACTTAAAGGGACATTATGTTACACCCTGTATAATTTTAATATTAGGATGTGAGCACCTGTAGATTAAGTAGGTAGGTGTATAAAATAACTTTGTCGGCCGGTTTCTGTGAAATATTAGCAAACTTAGATGTGACAGGAGACAGGCCATTCCGGATACTTGAGTAGGTATGACCAGACACACAGTAGGTACAAGATTAATTTAAAATATTTAAACTTCATAGTTATCTATGTAATAAAACTGTGATTAAGAAAAACTTCGTCATCACCGTATTTATAATTAAAAACAACGTATAGTAAAGACACATGGAATGGAAAATAACTAAAATCTATTTCTATAATACCTGTCCATAACTTGTTTTTACTCTAATAGTAGAGCAACCTATTTATCTAGAGCCTAGAACTACGTAAATGTCTCTTCTAGCCGTACCGTGTTTATTCTAAAAGGCAATACTTATAATAATAATATATCTTTATTGCAGACACGAGATCCATAACTAATTAAAATAACAACACACATTACATACTTTACACACACAATAAAATAATAATGTCATTCATAATTAGGCATTTAAAAATACAAATGACCACAGATCAAATGACCTACTCTACAATACAAAAAGTAAGTACCTATTGATAATAAACGAACTTAACTATGTATAAGTAATTATGTTTTTTTATGAGAGCTCTCTAGTGGTGAAATCATTCAATCTCACTACAGTAAGTGGAGCAATTTCGGGACAATTGGAGTCGAACTTTGATTCCGAAACATTGCTTGACTGTTGAATCAGACAAGTTTTAAACTACAAATACCTACTCAAGCATCGAAATATCATAATGAACATATTTAGTATTCATCTGCCATTTTTATATGGGAAACGCTTGAATGTTTTCGGAAAACTTGAGATCTGAGTCTCGATTTATGTCTAAATACTCGGCTAATTTGAGTCCGGATCAGTGCTTCAGTAGCTAATAAGCATAAGAGCCTTGGAGCACTAAAAACGCACAACTTACTTCATAAACAAAGACATCGCCAGCAATCATCTTCTCATCCTTCATCCTGGCATCACTGACGAGTAGAATAGCGCGCACTGCCGCCGCCACATCGGCGGAGCCCTCAGGGTAGTTCGCCTTAACCCTAAAGATAGTCACTCTGAGGCCTTCGTCGGTCAGTCTGGGTAAGGTCACAATGTCCCTGTAAAAAAAACATGTTAAAAGTCATTCATTATGGACTAGAATTTCATCTCAAAGTAATCGAGGAAATTATAAAGGTAAGTAAACCTAGCTATTTATTGTTAGGACGTTGTGAGGAAACAAAATTATTACCTACCTACCTCTACCTATTATTATTATCTACGTTTTAAAAATACGTAGTTCAAACATGTATTTAAAATATCCATCATCTCTCAAAAACACGCACGAGTTGCCAAAAAAGTTCTAATCGAATTAAAAATTGGTTTTTCAAGTTTTTTAAACTATTTGCAAATTGCGAAGGTAATCGACCAGAAACATAATAAATGTCTTTTTATACATTTATACGTAAATCAAATAGGTACCTAATCAGAATCACTTACCTAAACATACACCACTCATACATTATACATTTATACTTAACACAAGGCAGAATCACCTACCTACAAAACCTGTATGCAGAAATGCGATTGCCAAGGTACATCTACAAATCTATGTATACCTATCTAATCTACTATATAGTATCACTTACATAAACTAGTCGTAGGTATATAGCTAGAGCAAAGGGTCAATAGCGCTCCACGAATCAGGTTTTTAATCAGGCTAGTTCAGTCCTACAATATTAACTAGATAAAACATCGTTTATATATGTAGCCATTTTTAAGTATGTTATAGCCCATAAACTATTTTTGCATAAAATTATCTTATACTAGAATCAAAAACAGAGCTAACTATTTGGTGACGATCTTTTTAGGCCACTGCGGGAGTGACTGCGTTCACCTTTGGAAGTTGACGTCAATTCTTGGTCGAAAACAGATGAGCGTTTCAACGGAGGGACCATAGTGGAACTTTAGGTTTCTGAGCACCTCAATATTTAGTAGAAGTTCTCAAACAATTGTAAAACTGAACCGGTAATTTGTAAAAGTTACGAATCAAAAGTTATAAGCATTTTAAAGTGGTCCCTCGGTTCCACACATGCAATGCTGGGTTCCAAGGATCTAATCAGTATTCACATCTTCTTTCACTGTCTATATTTAGTAGAAGATTTGTAAAAAAAAACTACTTAATTTCAGCCCTTCTTCTTCTTGCAGAGAGACGAAAACACGATAACAAAGTGGTCCCTCAGTTCTACATTGACGAAAATGTTTTTGCGGTTTTACAAAAAAACTAACTGGAATTTTTAGTTTCTGAATCAGTCAATATTTAGTAGAAGTGCTCATACAATTTGTAAAATCAATCAGTAATTTGTAAAACTTACCAATCAAAAGTTATAAGCATTTTAATGTGGACTTTCGGTTGAACACTTTCCAAAACGCAAAAGTAACTTTACAAAAAAACTATAAAACTTAGAGACGTGTAATATAGCTTATCATTTAGTAAAAATTTTTACTAAATATCTACATACAGCAATGAACAATAGACAGAGCCACTATCGAAATATAGCAATTTTAGTTTCCGGCATAGAGATGCAGCCGCAGGGTGACCACACGGCTCAAATTTTCGGGACAGGGAACAGCATGACAGCCGCGCGACGCGACGATTCCACTCTCTGCTGATGCGGGTGTGACTCAATGAAGTCAGCGTTGGTACTCTAAGTACCTATTCATCCATTGTATTTTCAATAGGTGAGTAAAAAAAATCCGATGATTGTCAAATAAATATAAGATCATACGAAAACGGAACGTCAGCGGAAAATCAATACTATTTATACTTAGGTGCTTACCTATCACACTATTCAAACAACTTCGAGAGGGCTTTTGCTGTCCAGTTCAACAATAGAATCTACAAGGTGCTTACTTAAAAAGAACAATCGCTAGGAAAACTTCAATAACCACTATCCCACTACTATTATAAATGACAAAGTTTGGATGTTTGTGTTTCAATCACGTCAAAACCACTGAACCAACTTAGATAGATAGATAAGATAGATAGATAAACTTATTTATTTGTTACTGAACACACACAAACACACACAAAATTTACAGAGAAATGAAAGTAGATAGGTACTATGTGACTAATAACTAAAACTAAACTAAAACAAACTTAAAATAAGGAAAAACAAGACTACCTACCTATATGTTCTCGTATGGTTTGTGCTCTGTGTGTTGCAGTACACAAAAAGGTAACAACTCAGTGTACATTGCTCGAAAGCAACACTGATTTTCAGTTGTTACCCTCCGAGGAAACAACTTGAATGAAACTTGGATATATTTAGTTTGTAACCTGGATTGACATATAGGCTACTTATTATCCCAAATAATTAACAGGATCTAAAGGATAAAATGAACGAAAAGGATTAGCAGCGCCAATTGGCAAGAGGATTTCATTGTCATGTCATGTCACGTCAGTTTGACAGGGCGTAGTACTACCTCTTTGGTCTAACAACTAGCGTTTGACATTCCAGTAGGTACGAGTTCGGTGTAATGAGGTGTAATGTCAAGTTTCTCAAAGAAGTATCCGCTCGGTACACACACAGATAATATAATGTACACGGAAACTGTAGACGCGTACGAAGTCGCGGGTAACTGCTAGTATATTAAGGCTACGAACTATAATATAATAATATATGCCAAGTTCCATCCAAGTTGGTTCGTAGTTTTGACGTGATTGAAACACAAACATCCAAACATCTTAACTTTAGCATTTATAATATTACTAGCAGTTACCCGCGACTTCGTCCACAAAAAAAATAAAAAAAAGTAGCCGATGTGTTTGATCCAGGTTACGAACTATAATATATTCCAAGTTTCATCCAAATCGACCAGTAAGTAGTAACAGCGTGATTGAAACACAAACATCCAAACTTTGACATTTATAATAGTAGTGGGATAGTGGTTATTGAAGTTTTCCTAGCGATTGTTCTTTTTAGGTAAGCACCTTGTAGATTCTATTGTTGAACTGGGCAGCGAAAGCCCTCTCGAAGTTGTTTGAATAGTGTGATAGGTAAGCACCTAAGTATAAATAGTATTGATTTTCCGCTGACGTTCCGTTTTCGTATGATCTTATATTTATTTGACAATTATCGGATTTTTTTTACTCACCTATTGAAAATACAATGGATGAATAGGTACTTAGAGTACCAACGCTGACTTCATTGAGTCACACCCGCATCAGCAGAGAGTGGAATCGTCGCGTCACGCGGCTGTCATGCTGTTCCCTGTCCCGAAAATTTAAGCCGTGTGGTCACCCCGCGGCTGCATCTCTATGCCGGAAACTAAAATTGCTATATTTCGATAATGGCTCTGTCTATTGTTCATTGCTGTATGTAGATATTTAGTAAAAATTTTTACTAAATGATAAGCTATATTACACGTCTCTAAGTTTTATAGTTTTTTTGTAAAGTTACTTTTGCGTTTTGGAAAGTGTTCAACCGAAAGTCCACATTAAAATGCTTATAACTTTTGATTGGTAAGTTTTACAAATTACTGATTGATTTTACAAATTGTATGAGCACTTCTACTAAATATTGACTGATTCAGAAACTTAAAATTCCAGTTAGTTTTTTTGTAAAACCGCAAAAACATTTTCGTCAATGTAGAACTGAGGGACCACTTTGTTATCGTGTTTTCGTCTCTCTGCAAGAAGAAGAAGGGCTGAAATTAAGTAGTTTTTTTTTACAAATCTTCTACTAAATATAGACAGTGAAAGAAGATGTGAATACTGATTAGATCCTTGGAACCCAGCATTGCATGTGTGGAACCGAGGGACCACTTTAAAATGCTTATAACTTTTGATTCGTAACTTTTACAAATTACCGGTTCAGTTTTACAATTGTTTGAGAACTTCTACTAAATATTGAGGTGCTCAGAAACCTAAAATTCCACTATGGTCCTTCCAGTGAAACGCTCATGAAAACAGAACGGCTTGACGTATGACTCGACTTGACTAAACTTATTTCAAATAATCCACTTGATACTGGCAAAATAGTCTGTCGAAATAACGGACAGAGACCATATATAAGAGAAGAAGAAGAAGAAGAAGGCACCCGTAAAGACGTTACGTCGCCGTCTTTGGCTGACTGTTGGTTTCTCTTATAGGACCTTTATGAAGTTTCAGGGAAGATGAAAACTCACAATAAATTGCAGACGTCATTTAGCGGGGGCTCGTTCAAGGAGTGATGCTCGTACAAGTCGTGGTGTCGAGCACGCGCTAAGCAGAATGACTCCAGCTTCTTCCTGGCACGCTCCATGTCCATCCGGCAGCCACAGACGAATAGCTCGAGCAATTGCGTTTCTGTAAACATAGAATACCTACTTGAGCACAGATAAAATCAACAAATATCACTAAATACTTTTTAGACTACCCGCCACTGGTGCCAGTGTAGCGTGTAGCGCGTTTAAGTCTTTTATATGCAGAAAAGATTTCGTAGGTGTTTGTACTTTATGTACGTAAATCATTTCAAACATTTTAGGCATTTTAAAACCTAAAAGTAAATACACGCGAGAGCAATGATTCCGGGTCACTTAAAGAATGTTAAAAATCTCGGAAACTAAAAATGATAGGTTAATGCAATAAATTGTATTTAATAGACAATGTAATACTCCTTAAATGAAGGTATTAAAACTTCTTAGTTATTGTAAAGTTATATCTTAAAAAAATCAAATTTGAAAAAGGGCCACTTTCGAAGATGGAACTACGAAATTACAGCATTTGGTTTTGCTTTTGTTTGTAATCTGTCATTTATGTGGGTATATAAACCATGTTGATAGTGCTCTATATTCATTATTCAAGCTGAAATTATGTCGCTTACGCCTGAAGAATGCACCAGAATACTTACAATGCTGGAAACCGGCCGGAGTCAGCGCGATACAGCCAGGACTGTCGGTGTGTCGCTGTCAACAGTACAAAGAGTTCTCCGACGTTACGAAGAAACTGGTTCTAACCTACGCAGACCAGGAACGGGCAGAACCAGGTGTACCACAGCACGAGAAGACCGATACTTGGTGAACACCATGCTTCGAAATCGCTTTCTCACAGGAACTGAACTCACAAATCAGTTTCGACGCCTCGGAGGAAGTAACCCAAGTGCATGGACAGTAAGACGTCGGCTTGCTGAATCTAACTTAAAACCCCTTAGACCTGCAAACGGCCCTAAACTGGAGCGTGGGCATCGTATTTCAAGACTAAGATATGCCCAGAGCCACGTAAATTGGAGTATTGAAGATTGGTCAAAAGTTATGTTCTCCGACGAATCAAAATTTATGCTCTACAAGCACGATGGAAGACACAGAGTGTATCGAAGACCAGGGGAAAGATTCAAGCAAGCATGCATCGAAGAAAAAGTAGCCTACGGTGGTGGGTCTGTACTTGTGTGGGCCGGAATTTCTTCTGAAAGTCGCACAGAGCTGGTGATCATAGAAAACGGCTCTTTAACTAGCGTAAGATATGTGGAAGAAATCCTCAATGATCATGTTGGTCCATTTATGGTCAATTTAGGTGAGGATGCTATATTTATGCATGACAATGCCCGACCTCATACAGGTAGGATTGTGAATGACTACCTTCAAGAGATGAACATTACTCGTATGGAGTGGCCAGCGCGCAGCCCGGATATCAACCCGATCGAGCATGCTTGGGACGAGCTAGGCAGATGCGTAAAACAACGAAACCCTCCCCCAATCACGCTTCGTGAGCTCAAAATTGCTCTCACAGAGGAATGGGAGAATATTCCCCAAAATCGTATAAGGAACTTGGTGTACAGCATGCCAAACCGCGTAAACGCAGTAATGGAAGCACGAGGAGGCAATACGAAGTATTAAAATTCAAGTCAAATCGTAATAAAGTTCAAAAATTTCATGTTTCCTATTTTTGTTTTAAGGAGAGATCAGCAGTTTTTTTCTTTATGTAATTTTGTGTTAATAAAATGTATGGTGACTCATATTTTTTTACTTTCATTTAAGGAGTATTACATTGTCTATTAAATACAATTTATTGCATTAACCTATCATTTTTAGTTTCCGAGATTTTTAACATTCTTTAAGTGACCCGGAATCATTGCTCTCGAGTGTAGTTACTTTAGTGTTGAGTTCCTACACTTTTTTGAATAAGTTAGAACACACCAAATTAATATCCGTAGTTTTTAATGTTTTTATTGTGAGTAGTTTACTCTTGTTATACGGAAAATGAAGGCGTGTACAGTATAAATAGACCAAGATAATGCAAAACACCATTATTTGCACAAATTGGACAAGAACCAAGATGAGATAAATGTACATTTTTTTACGGAGGCACTGTGTAGGTAATTTACAATAGGCATTTGACCATAAAATGACGATTATCGCAAACTGCTAACAAAATAGCTAGTTGTTGTTTTTTTATGACCAGTGTATTATTTAGTTATACTGAATGAAAGAATATGCAAGTCTGAAACTGCTGTAGGGCCAGTCATATTGATCAAGGAAAGTTTGGGAAAAGTAGTAGGTAGGTACAATCGAACTTCAGCCTCAACTTACACCCAACCAATATACCTAGAACTTGGGTTTGAATAAACTTAGCCCCTCTATCACCATATTCACCGTCTTATGATTACTCTATCCGTCAAATATAAATATCTCTGTCTCTACTTTACACTTGTCAAAGACAAAGATGGGTATAATTCCAAGGTATAATTTTATTTGATGGATAGCGTTACTCAGAGATAGTGAAACAGGAGGCCCTTATTAGATAAAACAATGGGCATCAAGAGAAGTTTTGCATTACGCATCCTAGATTCAACTATACTCATTGCCTTGAAAAAAAAAAGAAGAAAAAAGTTATCAAGGCCCTACAGGGTCAAATGCGAGTGCGTTCAACCTTAGTGAATTGTTTAAGGTTTTACTTTTAAAGTTTATTTTTATTCAGTTGACAAAACGGAAGTCTATAGATACCAAAACAGTTCAAACATGTTTTCACTTCTCTTGCTCAAAAGGTCTGTCATTATCATGATGCGTAGCATCTTTAGTTTGTGGTCATTATTATATTATAAGAACGAGAATATAAGAGCATAGTTACCTCTATGGGAAAAATATTTTTGTTTGTTACGATCTTTTTAAAAGAAGTCTTTTGTAATTCTTAATTCTTTATTGCACACAACACAGGACAGGACATAAACAAGAGACAGAAATAGATGACATGTACAAAGGCGAGCTTAACCCTAACAAGAGTTGTGTGTAAGATACTTAGTTAAAATCATAACATTTTCGCTGTCGAATGTTAGGTAGGTACAATGCACACACGACGAAACTTTTAAACCTATCTTCAGCATGCACTAAGTGCGTTAAAACAACCCGTGGGAAGATTTATTGTCCACACATGTTATGGGTAGATATTAGTTGTTCTTGACATAGATAGAAATAGGTATTAGGTACAGTACGCACAACGGATCTTTATCCCTCTGAAGTTCTCTTCAGAAAAACGATGCTGTAAATTAATACGGTGTTGTATGCACTCACAAGTCACAACATAGCAAAAAACATGTTGCATCTGAGGGTGACGAACGCATAGGAATTCTAATAGGCTTCATACAAACAGGTACCATGGAACCCTGCTCGATACCTACACATTGCAGAAGTTAATAAGTAGGTATCTTTTTATAGTGGACTATGTATTTATTGTGTATAATACATTTAAGAAACATATAATTCCGTAGTTAGATTACCTAAAGGAACTAAGTTTTACGCAATCTGAGTGAATTGAAATAGTTACACTCAATTTCATAGGCATTTTTATAAGTTTAACCACCAAACTTCAGCAAGACTTTTACAAGACTTTTGGAACCAAACTATTGTTTTTTAATGATATGACGTGATTAGGCACCTAATTATATTTTATGTCAATCATAGGTACTACCTATCTTATTAATGTGTTTTAAATTGTAAATTTTGTCCTTGTTCGCCACGTGGTTGTGACTTTATTGAACTACGGATACCTACTACCAAACCAAATATAGCAACATAATATTACTTACTATAATTAATAATATCTCTACTAATCTTTTTATTACATGTAATAAAAATATTAAATTTTATTATTTATTTAATTATTTAAACCCTGTTTTATACCAATCAGGTACCTACAGAAAATAGTAAAAAAAAATTAAAACTAAGTAGGTACGTACTTATGTCAAATTACACTCTCTTTGATTTGATTATGAGGTAGGTATACCTAGGTACCTACTTAATTCATGTTTTGCTATTGTTGATGGAACTCATTACGACAAATAAATAAATAAAAAAAATCGCAACTTTCAGTTTGGAACTAAAATGCACCAAATGCATTAAATACTCTCAATACTCTATGTTTTTTGAAAATATTTTTTACACCCTGTAGGTATACTTACCATACCACAGATAATATAAATAGGTACTTAGGAACTTACCAAAACTATCCGGATCTGGTAAATAAGGTGATGCAGCCAGCATACTCTGCAAATCTCTGACACACCTCGCCATATCCCCTGGACCCTCTCCCAACTCCTGTTTTATCATCTCAGACTGTTTTATCGAAGGTCCCTGAAGGAACGCCATTATTTGCACACCACAAAAAAAACGTGTCAAATTGTTCGAATTTCAAATAATTGCGTACTCGAGCTGAGTAAGGACAAAACTGCGCGCGAAACGCGATCAGGCACGTTTTATAAACAAACAAGCTGGCTATTGGAAAACTTAGGTCATTATGCGGCGTTCATACTGTGCGTGAACAGCTTTAAGGTACCCGTACCTACCTACCTAGTAAAACAAACTTATGTAGGTGTATCGTAGAAAAAATGGTGTCGTGTCGTGCGTGTGTTAAAATCACGAACTCCACAACGTTAGGTTAGATAATAAAAATAAAATAATAAAAAATAAAATAAATAATATTAAATAATATTTAGAATAATCTAACTATATTAAACTAGATACGTGCCCACATTAAATGGTTGGTATAGCTAATAGATAGAGTGTGGTAAGGTTTTTTTTTTTAGTAAATAATCTATTTATTCACAAAGAAAATTACGACTAATACAGTACCTATTTACAATATTTATAATATGTACAAATTACACATGAAGCAGTTGGGCTATCTACACACCGTTGCAAACGATTTATAGACAGCTCAACTGATCCATATAAGTAATGAATGTGGTAAGGATAAAGTATATTTTAATATAATCCGTTATTGGATGTGAGGTTCATCATTAGAGTGTTAAATAAATGGTTTGTAAGATCTGTGGATCTAGTAATAATAAAATGAAAAAAAAAAAAATTACTCTACTCATGGCATTACGCATTACTAACTATACCTAACGCAACGCTGTCGGTCGTCATGCTAATAAAGCTCAAGTGTGAACACAGGTTTACCGATGATCTGAAAGGTATTCTGATGACGACTTGCAAATTGATTTTCTACATAGATATAGCCATAAAGGCACCTACTTACCTACCTAGCTTACGTACCTTCGAAATATTTATGGAATTTTCGGTTAAGGTACCTAGGTACTAGACAAAGTAGGTAGGCGTATTATATTGTTACCTAAAAAAACCAACCAATTTTTATTATAATCTTCTACCTTCTTTATATAATTCTGATTTCTACCTGTTAGTGGTTACAGGTAGAAAACAGACAGGCAGAGTCCAAATCACCGACCGAAACTAATACTAGACTGAAGGGGTCTTCACTAAAGACCCGACACTATAGGTAGTCCTACCTATCTAACGGTTCCTATAAGTAGCGTGAGATCTTAGCCTATAGGTTTTTAATAGGTAGGTAGGACGCTTAAATAGGTACCTTCCCTATTAAAAATTACAAAATCAAATACCTACGTTTATCTATTAGAATCACTGCATACAATAAGTAGGTACCTAGTTACAATTGTATTTTTATTATACATAATAATATTGAAATTTATATTTTTATTACAGGTAAACCTAGGCAGGTACTAACCTGCCTACCTAGGTTTTTTGTACCTACTCATGCCTTTAGCTGTAGATTTGACTACTATCTACATTCTTTCTACATCATGGCCGATCTATGCATCAGCAGAAGCAGCATTAGCAGTTTTTTCTTGCCCCGCCGCCGCCGCGACGCCGTCGTCGTTGATCTTCTTGCCTTTGAGATTATGATGGTAGTAGAAAAAGCTCCAGGCAAGAAGTGAGTGGATGTGTTGAGAATGTCATTTTGTGCACTTTTTGCTACTCAACGCTAGATGACACTGTTTGCGCTCAATATATTTGCGTAATTCCTGGCAGCCCCAAAACTTAACGTCAAAGTGACAGCAGGTGATGGAAATGTCATTGGCCTTTGATATTTCGATTTTCAAATTAACGGCTATAAATAATGTACCGGGCGGGCTACGATTTGATAAATTAAAATTGCTTGAAAAATAAACAAAGCATGGAAAATGCTGCTAAATCATAACATTTCTTCGACGACGCCCGTGAAATAGTGTAAATGACAAGATGGAACCTTCAAAAGAAGCCATTGCAGTGCGAATTACGCGGCTAAACCGTCAAATCCTTGGCAAAGTAACCAGTGGTTCGACAAAATTTATCAAAAAGACTATAGACCGTGAGGCTTTGTTAGATGCACTCACAGCTCTTTACGATGAGTGTAATGACGACCCTATCAAGAAAACTGACGAGTTGGTTCGAGTGTTTGTGGACAAATGTAAGTTGAAAAAAGTTGGCGTAGGAGCAGGTGGTAGGACTCTTTGTACCTACTATTCTTCCTCGACCATGCGTGTTTCATATCCAAATCCAAGCTAGCCTAATTAATATTGTTATCACATAGATACAAAAATAAAAGCCATACCTACAGAATAATCTGTGTAAAACTGTTTGTTCAAGATCGCAGTACATTGGCTGATCTGCGAAGAACCAGAGTATGTTTCTCGGATTTCGAAGTACTGCAAACCATTGGCCGTGGATACTTTGGTGAAGTTCATGTAAGTTTGTACTTTTTTTATCAGTAGCAATAAATCTTTGTAGCTTTGAAATCACTGGTTGAATCTTCTTAGCTCTTGATAACATAAGCAAGGAGATTTCCAATCATTAACTGCCTTCACAGCTCACTTCACAGTTGGTAAATCCTTTCTGCAATAAAGGTTCTGGGTTTGACACCCACCTAAAACAAACATTTTGTGTGATAAACGTTGGATGTTTCTTTAGTCTCCTCTGATCTTTGAAAGAAACATAAGAAAACAAATAGTTATTTACTTTAATCTTTAGCTAGGTAAGGTACCTATTTACCTAAGTTTTTAAATATTATTATTGTAGGTTTTAAAATTTTGATCGCGGAAAAGATTTAGATAAGAGGCTCTGTTGTGAGTTTCAAAAGTAAAGTGGGCATTACTTCTCACCATTAAACATATTCTGTGCTTCTCTAAATTCAGATGGTGCGAGAGAAACAAACACATGATGTGTATGCGTTGAAGACAGTTCGCAAGGAACTGGCCAGAAAAAGAGTAACAGGAGCGGAGGATGAAAGAGATGTTCTAGCGATCACCACCAGTGCCTGGATGCCAAAACTCCAGTATGCATTCCAGGTATGCTGTTCAAATGTGGTCTAAACAAGTTGATATTATTATTATGCAAACCAGCTCAATAAACAACATAGCAATATTGAAACAAGTTAATTATACAAAATTTATTTTTTATGACTTAACTAAATAATTTTATTTATTATCAAAAAAGTTCAAGAAATACAATAAAAAAAAAAATTAAATGTTTGGCCTAAAATAATCATGAATTGGATATGAAAAATGGATTGTGAGAAGTGACACATACAGAGAGAGCTACACTTAGCAGTGGCGCGACTTCACTTGCTGTGGATGATTATGATATAAAATCAAAATAAACCACAATTTTAATTCCCATGCACAGATAAGCATTTATATTTATCTTGTGACATTCTTAGGGCCTTCAATTTCTTACAGGACAACAGCAACCTCTACCTAGTAATGGAGCTATGCTCAGGGGGTGATCTAGCAGGCCTACTCGCACGCAGAAACCATCCGCTCTCAGAAAAGGATTCAGCTTTCTATGTGTGTGAGGTTGCTCACGCACTGAAGGCTTTGCACGGCATGGGATATGTGCATAGAGATGTTAAACCTCACAATATACTGTTGGATAGGTAAGACATATGGCTATTCTTAATTCTTTATTACACACAACACATAATAAAAGACAGAAATAGATGACATGTACAAAGGCGAGCTTAAACCTAACAAGAGTTTTCTTCCAGCAAACCGTTGGGGCTAGAGAGAGGTGACTATAGGTATAGGTATTGATGAAGAATGCAAGTTTTCTAATCTTATATGTTATTTTAACCTCACTCTTCTCCACCGCGTTTTTTTAGACAGTTTTTTGTTTTTTATTAGACACTCATATGTACCTAATCCTATTATTTTTTGAACAGATGTGGACACGTAAAGTTAGGGGACTTCGGTTCATGTTCGCGATTAAGCGACGGTGCTTGCGCATTAGTGGCTGGCACAGCTGACTACGTAGCACCAGAATTGTTAGCTGCGACCCATTGCGCCGACACACACGCGGCTTGCTCTGCATGTTGTCGCGGCATTGTCGCGCAATCTATAGTAAGTGGGTACCTAGTACTTACAACAATGGTGCCGTGACCAGGATTACCACATAAGAACGTCTCTTTAGAACTGCGGCATCGTCGTGAATGCGCTTTTCTATGGCACATGAGATTTACATACATAGATACAACTGACGACGTAACTCGTAGAATTTCTAGCTGCGCCACTTTTTGGTCTGCTCATTTCCATTTCAAAATGACGTTAGGGCCATAATAAATAAGGGATATTATTGTTTACCACATGTTTTTCTGTACAGTCAGCCTGTGATTACTGGTCGTTGGGTGTAGTGGCGTTTGAACTCGTAACGCTGCGGCTTCCATTCTCATCGGACGAAGAGGATTCTGTGGCGAAAATACTGAGCAACATACAAAGGTATCTTTTCAGCATCGGCAGGCGAAAGTATTACTCGAACCTCGACAGTTTAAAAAAAATCTGAAGTTTAAATTGATTACTTTTCCACTGAACTTACTTCACGTTGAACATACCAGATGTTCCAAAATAGTCTTTGTTTATATAGGAATAGGTAACATTTCTTTTTGATTAAAGAAATGGGACGCGCAGTTCTAGATTAGGTTACTCGACTCTGATAATAAATAACAATCGTTTTGGCCCATAATCTTATTACTTTATTATAAACTTAAAAATAAAATAAAAAGTAGGTAATACAGGGCGGTCTTATCGCTAATAGCGATCTCTATCAGGCAAAATTTCCTTCCTATATACATAGATTCCTTGTGTAAATAAATTGATTGTTATATCCAGATACGAGCGAGATCCAAACCCCGAACCACCGTTCCAGTCATCTCTAAACGGACCGTCAGACGAATGGCGTTCTTTAGTATCTGGGCTATTGCGGGTGCAGCCAGCGCGTCGGTACAACTATCTAGATACGTTACAACACGCCGCCTTGTCGAATATCCCCGTCCACAGTATTAGGGATCAGGTATGAGTTGTGATATAAACAAATACCTGATTGGTTACCTATATAATGCTGTCGATTCTGTTGTTGCATTTCTCTAAACGAACCTAATTTGACAGCGCTAGAATTATAGCTGTCTTTGTCGTTTCAGTTTATGAGAAAGGGACGGCAACATTTTTAGTGCTGTCAAACTAGGTTAGTTTAGAAAAATGCAACAGCAGAATCGACAGCAATATCATGTTAGCTACAATAAAAAAACTTCTAGTAAATATGTACACTATCCACTCATGGCGGTGCAACTGGTTTAGGGAAAAGCGTCTTTAGCTTACGAGGCACAAGAACCATTTTTTTCCAGGCAAGGACTGCTAATTCGTTCATCGACTTTTGATCAAATTCAGATTTGACGACACCTCTGTATCGGTACAGTTGAAATACTTTGTTTAATATTTTTTTAAATACGTTATAGGCAAAAGTTTGACCGCAATCTCACCTGATGTTAAGTGACGATGCGGTCGACGATGCAACACATTTGTTTAGAAGAAATCTATTAACTAATTATGTTCAAAAAAGCTCCATTGCGCAACGATTGCCAAGATTCGCACTGTACTTTATCTTGCTAATTCTCCAGTTAACTTTGTATTCAGGCGCCGCCATGGGTGCCATGCGTTCGCGGTGTAGAAGACACGTCATACTTCAGTGAGCCGCCGCGAGTGACGCCGCCGCCCTCCGCCGCGCCCTTCCGCACGCGACTGCCTTTCGCGGGACAATTGCCTTTCGTTGGTAAGTATTTTTGGTATCAGTTTTAGTACCTTTAAAAACACGCCACACCATCTTTTTGCACGTCCAGGAAGACTGGCAGACAATGGTCTTAGCATTAAGTCCTCCTAGCACCACCTATTTGTGTGAAATTTTAAAATAAATAAATAAATAGTAAGTCATACTAATAATGTATTAAACTAATTACGCCAAAAATTCATAAAATTACAGGACAAGCCGATGGCCGACCTGATGTTAAGTGGTTACCTCTGCCTATAACAATGCATTGCCTCACCGAGCACGTCCACTGAGGACGTGCTCTGTGATGCATTGCATTGCGCCCATCACACTGAGACAAAGGTGTTAAGTCTCATGTGCCTGTAATTACACCGGCACCCATACCATTCAAACCGGAACACAGCAATGCGAGTATCACTGTGCCAAGCACGAAATAGGTGCGGTGGTAGTCCTTCCCCGGGCGAACTCTTTCATAAAGAGCCCTACTACTACTAAGAAAAATGGTTTCATGTGTGCCGGCTTAGCACGAAGTTTTTATTTTACTGACTCATTGCACAATGAATTAGGTAAGTAATCTCAAATTAGCTAATAGGTCCAATTTTACGGGAATATAATATGAGAAACGTTATCTGTAGGTAATTGTTAAGTTTTAGATACCAATACCACCATCTGTTTACAGGATATTCATATGTTGCACCTGATGATAACGAAGACAGCACTGGAGGTTTCAACGCATCCCATGATTGCACTGCTATCGACTTGGCTACATTCAAGTAAGCATTCATAATACCACTAGCCAATAGCTGTAACTTCGTGTGCATTTCTCCGACTTGATTTACAAATATTGAGATTACGCACTTGAAAAAATTAAAAAATATTCTTTCATTTTATTCCTCGGTTATTTTTACATTTTTAGGTCTGCAGAAAAACTAGCAGCAATGCGTAGTCGCGAGATTACTTCGCTACAGAATAAGCTAGCGTCAGCAGAAGCGAGCGTCAGCGCGACCGCTGAGAAAACACGTCGAGATGCTGACGCCGAGGCGGAGCGTCAGCGCGCCAGGTTACAAGCCGAAATCACAGCACTAAGCTTACAGAACAGGTAACACTCGACAATGTATATCTTTTAGAATAATCTTGCGTCAGCAGAAGCGTGCGTTTGCGCAACCACTGAAAATCATTGCACTGAGCTTACAGGTAATGCAATGATCACTTGTAAGAATAATAGAAAAAGCTAGCGCCTACAAGACTAGATTTATTATGTTTAACATGCAAAATAGCAATATAAATTCCCTTTTGAGATAGGCGTCAGCGCGCCACATGGTTTGAGATAGATAACATCTATTCACCACAACACAACAGAAATACAATTAGGGCGGCTTGCACCAGAATCGCTAAACGCGTTTAACTCTTAAATAGTATTTAGCGAGTTGTCAAGTCATACAAATACGTCAGATTTAAATCGATTTAGCTGTTAAATACGTTTAGTGATTCTGGTGCAAGACGCCCTAAATGAAAGAAAAGGTAAAGATAAAAACAAAAGCTTATTTATAAAAATTAAGTTTGACACTACTGTCGATTCTGTTGTTGCATTTTTCTAAACTAACCTAATTTGACAGCACTAAAAATGTTACCGCCCCTTTCTCATAAGCTGAAACGACAAAGACAGCTATAATTTTAGCGCTGTCAAATTAGGTTAGTTTAGAAAAATCCAACAACAAAATCGACACTACTGTGTGGTGGTGAAACGGCCTCAGCTCCGCTCGATGCTACAGTATAGTAAGCGTGAAAGAGCTGTATGCTGTTGCTTATTCGTTTTTAAAGAAAGAATAAAGAATAATTTATTTACACCCTTAAATAAACAGTTTTTTAGGTAGCTACTTAGGCCAATATGTTACACTTTAATTACTTAGGTATAAGAATACCTAATACCTGGTATTTTGTTTTTACTAAGTTTCTATTATAGAATCAGAACTATGTATGTGACTTTGGAGTGTACATTATAATGTTGCAGACGCTTAGAACGGCAAGTGGAAGTGGAGAAAGAGGAACGAATGGCTCTACAAAGAAGTAACCAAGAGCTATCCACCACCGCCTCCGAGCGCGGCACGGCCGAAGCGAGGAGCGCGAGGGCGGAGGCTGAAAGGGCTATGGCGGAGCGAGATGCAGTTAGGGGAGACTTGACTCGGTTAGTTCATGTGCATGAACACACGAAATTATCTTTATTATATATTTTAGTTGAAAAGGTAAGAGCTGATGCTGAAAGGGAAAATCGATGCAGTCCTGGGGCATATTATACCAGGTTCGTATATTTATTAAATAAATAAATAATAAATAAATATTCATGGACATTTCACACAACGCCTTCTAGTCCCAAACTAAGCAAAGCTTGTAATATGGGAACTAGATGCTGACAGAATACTTATATACTTTTTTTTTGTAAATACATACATAGTAACGCCCAGACATAGAACAAACATCTATGTTTTGCCACACACAAATGTTTGTTCTTATTCATATTCATATAAACCATTTTGGATATCTATTTCAGAAGATATCGAAAGACAAACACAGTAATAAAATCACTTCTGCTGACGAGAAATGGTCCTAACTCATAATTCCATTTGAATAATTCCTGAGGAATTAATTTATAAGTGAGTAACTCACGCGGTCGGCTCGATTACTGAAGTTTCGACTTCTAATCTTCTTCTTCGAGTCGATTGGCTCCCGTATGTATTTTTTATTATTTAGTAAGTACCTAGGTACCTACTAAATATCCCGTTTTGCCCAGAAACGGGCCACGTCTATGGCATTTTCCGTGGCGTCACACAGATCCTTCCGGGTACAGGTGTTGGTGCATTCTGGGCAAGACAGGAGGTGAGGCATTGTCTGTGGGGCTCCGCAGTCACATTGTGCTTGGTCGGAGTACCCCCATTTTACTAAGTTATGCCGGCAGCGGCCTACCTGACTCCGAAGACGGTTCAGAGACTTCCAGGTGGACCATGGGAGTAGGTTACCCGCAACCGACTTCTAATATTAACCGGATTAAAACTTAGTACTTATACGTCAAACTAAAAATAATCGTATCAATCTGGCCGGCTACTTGAGAAACTCAATTCGATAACAACCTCGATTAGGAATTTTGGCGGAAATCGTATGGTTTTCACTCGTGAAGATTAATACTAGGTACAGCACTTTTGAAACCAGATTGGGTGGACATTTTTTAAACTGAATTATACCGACTGACTAGGTACAGTAAGATTTTTTAAATGTACGCAAAAAATCTCAATTTTGACTTTTGCAGCTGTCTATATTAATATTAGAGGAACGAACGAACTTTAACTTTAGTAAGTGACAAAGTCAAGTAGTTCCCAATAGCGAGGTAAAGTCCCGCTGACCTCGTCACATTATGTTGTTGAACCAACGTCAGGGCGTACCTACGGTGAACTGCGGTGGTAATTTTTTTAATCGTTCAGTTAATACCATAGCGTGCCATAAAAGCAATTAAAACAGCAAAATTGTTGAATTACAGCTCTAATAATTGACGAACCAAAAAAAATATGGTCTAAAAGAAAAACAGTGATCTGTTCTAGGCAATTTTCGGATTTTTTTAAATTCTAAAATTGCTTAGAATTATAAAAATTAAAATTTATTGTTGAATTAAATTACTAGTATCATTTTGCTCACGTTTCTATCACGTTTTGAGATTGATAAGTATAGATGACGAAACAAAAACATGATCATCTGAATACCAGCGTCACTTCACGATGCGAAGTGACATGAAGCTGAGATGTAACTATATGCTTCGCGGTAAGGCCGCGGGTCCGATTGACCGAACCATGCGGTCGAACCACGTGGCCAGGACCGCTGGCTTAAAACAGTTATAATAGGAATTTAAAACAGCTTATTAACTATTCCATGTTTATAACGAGCATATACTAATCACCACTTTGTTGTTGTTTTTCTAGATTGGAGTCAAGAGTGGAAGAATTGCAAGGTGAATTGACGAGAGCTCTTTCGTCAGCCGATGCGCAAAGGGCTCAACATCAACATTACAAGGTAGGCCATATTTTTATTTTTTAAAAATAAAATTTTCTATAGAACAAACATTGTTTATTTATTTTTTGCTTATTGTCTCACTGCAGGGTAAAGATCTACCTACCTTTTTTTCCAGCGTTATCTATTTCTAAACTAATTTGGGCCATAAAATGATACCAATGCTAATTCTAAAACTACGATCTATAAACTTCACTTCAGATGTTTATATAACAAATCAATTTATCGTTCACCTAGTGTAACGTTTGAACATGCCTAAATCCCACCCACTTACGGCCGATTTACACACTCATAAGTGCAGTTGCATGACTACGCAGCGCTTCTATCGCGTTACCGTGCAGTGTAACACTAACACTACTCGACTGTACTCTTGGGAGTTTAAATCGGGTATAACACATTAAAAGAGATTTGAGAGAATATACTACCCAGGATTATATTCGCGATCTATTTTTTATCAGGAAATCTTAGAGCAAGCACAGTCATTGCGCCACAGAAGGCTTACAGAAATCAACGTGCGAGCTATAGTGAGTCGACAACCGTAGATAATGTAGAGTAGTTAGATAGTTTAGTAAAGTTGTCGTAGACATAGTGGATCGGAGACGTTATGAATAAAACCTTTGCAAAGTCGCGAGCAGCCTCAAGTGAAGATAGGGTTGCCAACTTTTTGTAAAAAAATAGACTAAAATACTATATTTTAGGGTCGGAGTAGGAAAATAAAAGTATTTTTTGTACAAAAATTTTAATTTCTAACGGCCTGAAAGTAAGTGGCTTGTGTGGATGAGATAAAAAACAGTATTTGTATACCTTATTTTTGTTCAATAGTATTTTAAAACGAAATAAAGTTTAATACTGTTTAACAGTATGGTTGGCAACCCTAAGTATAGTTATAAAGTACTCAAAAACTGCCTCCTATTCTAATGACTTGATGTATGACTCGACTTGACTAAACTTACCTAATTCACTTGACACTGGCAATATTGTCTAAACAAACAGAAGCCAAAAAAAAAAAGTAATACAGGGTGTAAAAATAGCTTTAAATCTTGCATTACTCATAGTTTTGCTCGCTAGTAGTTTTCAATGACTATAAATTTCAAATACATATAATAATTACTGCAAAACATACTAGATACTTACATATAATGTATTGTAGTTTGTAAATTAGTTTATGTTATAAATTATTGTACAGGACTCTGTGGCAAAAGAACGTGCGATACGCCGTCAAACTCTAAGTGGCGGTGATCAAGAGACGAGAGACGCTGGTGTTAGAGTAGCGAGTGCTGAAGCGAGCCTGGCGAGAGAGACGCGTGCAAGAGAACAGATGGAGAAGCGGTTATCATCTCTCAACGATGAGTATGATA
Organism: Gandaritis pyraliata; assembly: GCA_947859175.1. Lineage (NCBI taxonomy): Eukaryota > Metazoa > Arthropoda > Insecta > Lepidoptera > Geometridae > Gandaritis > Gandaritis pyraliata. The sequence continues at coordinate 4,446,058 of OX401871.1, read as the reverse complement.
AACTACAGGGGCAGTACAAGTCACTACAAGCTGAGTTGGATGTTGCTAGAAGGCAACTTGCTTCAGCTAATGTATGCATTTTATTACTAAAACTTTATTTACGCTTTATAAAGAACTAGCATCCGCCCGCGACTACGTCTGCGTTCTGTTTTATCCTATAGATTTTCAGGGATAAAAAGTAGCCTATGTGTTAATCCAGGTTACAAACTATATGTATTCCAAGTTTCATCCAAATCGGACCAGTGGTTTTTGCGTGAAAGAGTAACAAACATCCATATTTACAAACTTTCGCGTTTATAATATTAGTAGGATAAGAAAATATTTATTCAACAACAACATGACACAGGCCAATACGGTAAATAGGTATGAGTTTATGACGATATATAGGTACCGCATTCTATCACCTGCCTAGGAAGTCTCGAAGTGATTACTTTTAAGCGATAAGGCCGCCTATTTTACCTTCTTTTTACCTATAAACGTGGTGAATATAGTATCGGGTTTCATAGTTGTGTGAGCAAAATTACCATTACAAAGTTCAGACAACTATTATTAAATTCCCACTTCCTGGTTGCGAATATCGTGACAAGTTTGCGAGAAGCGTCAACGCAAAAATCAAGGCAATCATTAGTGAACGATACGTAAACCAGCTTTTTAAATGATTATTTTTCCATCTTCAATGATTATTGGTTTTCAGACGATTCTAGCCGACAAACAGCGCGCACTCGATACGTCATCCGATCAGCTCAGCGAAGTTCAAACTAGACTTGCGCAAGAAAAGCTTCGAGTGTCTACATTAGTTGCTCAAGTGCAGGTAATTATTATACAAACCGACTGACTACTTTACTTTGTCAAAAGATTTATAAAAAACGGTTTTGAGTTCTTATCTAGGGACGTACCTTACTTATTCTAAAACAATGGTCAAAATTAAGGCCCATATTCTGCAATCTTTCAGAATTTAGGCCTTAATTTTTTGATCTTGCAATGCATATGATTAATAAATAATGAAGTTGATTGTGGGCCGTGGCCTACTAGAATTATGATAGTACCGAATACCTACCTCATGTCGGCAGCGAAACTGACATCAAAACATAACCATATTTACAATGTCTCACAATATATTTTTACAAAAAACGCCTTTATTTTGTATCCTACAACATATTTACATTCAATAACACGTCGTCTGTGAGGAAATTCAATCATTCCCTAGTTTTGTTTTTACTAAAAAAATCTACTAATGCCATTAATTATACATTTTCTTTATGCTTTATGCAGGAGTTAGAACGTGGTATAGAAGACTCTGTAAGACGGGAGACCGCAATGGAAGAACAGTGCGCTCGGACGGAAGCGCGACTCAACGAGCGACTTCAAGCTGCTGAAAGTCGCGCGACCAATGCTATACATGACGACTCGAGGCATAGAGAAAAGGTATAGTGCTTGAAATATTTTAGATTCTAATACTTTTTAACCCTTGATGTCGTCAAAAGCTGTGTCATTTTGTACGCATAATTTTATTGTCACTTTAAGGTCAACGTAAACATTACGTATTGTCTGGAAGAGATCGCTTTTAGCGATCAGGCCGCCCATTGTACTCTCTATTTTTATGTTTATCTCTTTCTGTAATTTTTTTTTCTGTGTGTGCAATAAAGTTTTTATCTATCTATCTATCTACGTATTTCTTAGTTTCTCATGTTTTATATCACTGGAAAAGTCAATTTTTTGGAAAAATTTGAATAAAATAAATGGATGCGTTTTTAATTTTTAATCTCATACTTTTTTAATCTTTATTAGGTGACATCTTTAGAACAGTTAGTCCGCCAACTAGAGCGCGAAGTAAGCGCATTGGAAACTCGCGCATGCGTCCGGTGCTCACGGAACGAAGCAGAAGAAGCCAACAGAAGTACAGAGGATGATAGAACTCACGAGAGGAAGCGAGACGCACATAGTGATACTGAAAGTGTGGGGACAGGCGAAGCTGTGATTGGTCAAGTGACTTTGTTGAAGGAACAGTTAGAAAGAGCTGAGGCTCAGTTACAGGTTTGTCTATCAATAGTACCTTATAAGGAGATGCGGATGAAAAGAAAGAGAAAGAGAGTAAGTGAGACACACATAGTCATAAATTACTATAGGGAATAGTTACTAATAAAAACTATTTTCAGGCAAAATCAGAAGAAATAGTGGCACTAAAACAAGAAGCTAGATCATCCAATCTAGCAAGATGGAGAAAGGTAATTCCACCATGCATTTTCAAACTATATTTTTTTATTTAATTATAATCTATAACAGCTCGTCCGGGGAAGTATTTCCTATTTCTGCTACCGAGCAGTGTTGCTCACATAACTGTGTTCTGGTTTGAAAGGTATAGATGCCGGTATCAGTACATGGGACTTTAAATATGGTACGTCCTCATTGGACGTGCTCAATTGCATTTGTTATAGGTAACGATAACCGCCCAACCTGAAGCCTACTTCACCTATTCAGCTTGTCACATTTTCTGATACATTTTCTATCACATTTTATTGTAAAAAAACTTTTTCTATAGGAAAGAGAATACAACGAACTATCAGTAGAGATGAAATCCATAACACGCGATGCAAAGCGCTTCGAAGAACGACTGAACATAGCATTAGAAGCTAAGAAAGCTGCAGAATTAAAAGCCAATACACTACAGAGCGAGATAGATATATTGAAGCCGCAACATGAGAGAGCGAGTAAGGAAGTCGATAGATTGAAGGAGAGATTGGAAAAGCTTCAGAAGACGCATGATATTGTGCAGAACGAAGTTGACAGGTAAGTTTTCCAAACATCCACAGAATAACTAATCACAGTTCTATAGTTGACTGACGTCACAGCTCAGTCGGTAATAGCTCTGCCTGCTGTGCTGTGGGTCGTGGGTTCGATCCCGACTGAGAACAAACATTTGTGTGTGCCAAACATAGATGTTTGTTCTATGCCTGGGTGTTACTATGTATTATAAGTATGTATTTAAAATATATATAAGTATTCTATCAGCATCTAGTTACCATATTACAAGCTTTGCTTAGTTTGGGACTAGAGGCGTCGTGTGATATGTCCATAAATATAATATAATATATACAGCGTGTAGCTACAATGGCGACATTAAATGAACACACGGGTAGAGCTACTTATAAGTATTCATAAAAAAAATAAAAAAAAAATTATAGTCCAAAATAGAAATTTCGAATTTTTCAAACAAACTTAATAATAAAATACGTAACAAAAATTAATCACCCTATGAGTGTCTTTACCTACGTGTTACCGCGCCCGCGCCCGCGCCTGCCTGCCCGGGCGGCTCGGTGGCGGCGGCGGGGCGCGGGGCGGAGCGCGGGGCGGGGAAATCAAGCGACACAAGGAATTCAAAGAAATCAAATAATTTCACTTCACCTTGTTCACTTTACTATTAATTTTATTGTGACCTATGCACCTAGCGCCTTACACTTATTAAATCTTCAAGTTCTCAATGTAGCCGCCGCGCCGCCGCCGCCACCACGTCGGACACAAAGATGTAACCGGCGGCGCTGAATATTTGGCCTCACTTTTGATAATACATTTTATTTTATTTTAGCATGAACGTCGTCTTTCACAAAGCCCCATAAAAAAATCGAGGGGCTTGAGGTCAGGTGACATTGGGCCACCTAAGAGCTCCGTGTCGTGTCGTCCTATCCAGTATCCACTGAGCACCAAACATTTAATTTACCCGCTCCCTAGTCGCAAAGGTAGACAGATAAACAAATAATAAATCAAAGCGTCTTTATCGCTGTACCTACGTAGACCTGATTGGGTACTTAGAATAGAAAAGCTAAACTAACAAAACCAAGCGTCTTTTTCGCGAAACATTGAGAATAGGTAGATAATTAGCAAAATTATTAAAATAAAGTGTGTCAAGGACACCGGCCCGCGTATCACTGGCTAGGCGGCAGGACGAGTCGGTCGAGCGGCGCGGCGGCGCTAGCTATCCCTTTCATGCACAACGTCGCAATTTCGGGTGTCCTATTCTAACAATACTTTCTTGCTCTTCATACGCGGTTACACGCGGTTATGACCCGTGAACCCGACAGATGACCTCTGCTCTTACGTACAGGTTGCTCCGAGGCGTTATTTAAGAAAATTGATTTATTTCGATAAATCTTATGTTTAATGAAATAAAAAATATGTCTATATTCTGAAAACGCGAAACCGGATACGCTGGTTAATTTAAAGTCGCCATTGTAGCTACACGCTGTATATATATATAATATATATATATATATATATATATATATATATATATATATATATATATATATATATAATATAATATATAGTCATTAAAAAATAAATATTAATTAATTAAGCGACTTGCAGCTATTCCGTGGTATAATAAGTTAGGTGTAACGTTTTACGATGCAGATCACGAAACGACATCCGCAAATTAAAATGCGAGCTTCAATACAGCGAGAAGCGACGGATGCACGCCGAGGAACAGGAGGAGATGTCCTCACGAGAACGCGCTCAGATGCGCGACGAGAACCAGATCCTGCGCGCTGAGAACACGCAACTAGCACAGGTTAGTTAAACTAAGAAACGGTGGGTTCGCGTTAAGTTTTTTTTTTTTATATAATATAGAATGTCCTTTGGCCACAATCTCACCTGATGGTAAGTGACGATGAGGCCGACGATGGAGCAGGACAGTCTAGAAGACACCTATTCACTCTTGCCTTGAAAAGACCCAGATTATATTTCTCAGGAAAGACAGAAGACGGCAACGCGTTCCATTCCTTGGCAGTTCGCATAATGAATGTAGATCCAAAGCGTTTGGTGCGAATGGGTGGAATGTGTACCAAGTATGGATGGTATTGTGCCGTGCGTCTACATGTCCTGTGTAATGCCGGCTTGACGCTAAGAAATGATGGGTTCGTGACCCTAAGAAATGATGGGTTCTGTGTAAGAATTGACGGGTTCAGGCTAAGAAACAACGTGTTAGCGTTAAGTAATGCCAGCTTCACGCTGAGAAACTATAGGTTCATACTAAAAACGATGGGTTCTTGCTAAGAATTGATGGGTTCTCGCTAAAAATCGATGCGCTCATACCAAGAAACAATGCATTCATGAGATTGAACAGGTTCATACAGAAAAGCAAACTATGGAATTTGCTGTATGCTGTATAAGTACATGTATGTATGCTGTACTGTATGCTGTGTACATGACTACATAATTATAACGAAATGAATACAGTCGATCGTCTACCTCAAAGATTTTTTGTATGTATGTCTAGGTACACAATACAAGTAACTCCAAATATTGTTACACAAACATTATACCCACAATAATGTTTCAAAACAACGTTCTACAATTCGTCAGCTGCATCATCAGGGCCACAATTTATGTCATTGTTGTTTCAAATTCCAAAACATTGCATTGTAAACATAAATAATAATATCTTCTGAATTTTCAGTCAGTTTAGTTACAAAGGTAGTGGAGAGTAATCATTGCGTTCGGATCAAAATCAATGAATGTTACTGTGACAAAAAATAATAAAAAAGTGATTTTACACTCTTCTATGCAGAGCAAAATAATATTCTACGATTTGACTTTCATAATGTGAAGATTTTGAATAATTGTGGCAGAAAGAAAACTCGTCGGAAAGTTCACTGACTGAAGTTCTTGTTGAGTTAATAAAAGTGACGGTTTTCTACTCTAAATTATTTGCATCGAAGTCGAGTGTCTGTAGTTCATTAATAAATGACTATATTTATGCTACCGAAGTTTGAAAGAGACTTCTAGTTATTCTAATTCATTTGGATACAAACTCAATACTTACCTACTGTTTAGTGTTGGAAAATCTTCATTCGGAAATCTACGAAGATAGTCCTTTTAAAGAAAAATTGACTGTTTTTATTGTTCCGAAGATCCAAGAAATAACAGAAAATCTTAATTCGGAAATCCGTAATAGAAATTTTCTGCGTATAATAAATACGTGATTCTTTTTATGATTTTGAAAGGCCAAGGAACATCTTCATGTTGACACAAGCTCAATTCTCACGTCGGAAAATCATAATTAGTTCACTGAACGCACCACTGAACGTTCTAATAATGGATAAGGTTCGGAGAGACAAGCCGCCGATCCGGCCGAAACCGGCGTACCTCCGCAATGCGTGGTGCGGGTTCAGTGCGTTCCCGCGGCGGTCGCGCGACGGCGCGTGGCCGAGGCGCATGCGTTTTGCACTCGCGACCGACTTGGTGCAGGGGAGATGCCGCGCGGCCGACACTGCTATAGCTGTTATGCATAACCACTTGAATGCGGTACTGCGTTTTACTTATTTTAAAACTAGCAGTTGCCCGCGACTTCGTACGCGTCTACAGTTTCCGTGTACATTATATTATCTGTGCGTGTACCGAGCGGATACTTCTTTGAGAAACTTGACATTAGACCTCATTACACCGGACTCGTACCTACTGGAATGTCAAACGCTAGTCGTTAGACCAAAGAGGTAGTACTACGCCCTGTCAAACTGACGTGACATGACATGACAATGAAATCCTCTTGCCAATTGGCGCTGCTAATCCTTTTCGTTCATTTTATCCTGTAGATCCTGTTAATTATTCCGGATAAAAAGTAGCATATATGTCAATCCAGGTTACGAACTATACATATGCCAAGTTTCATCCAAGTTGGTTCAGTAGTTTTGACGTGATTGAAACACAAACATCTAAACATCCAAACATCTAAACTTTCGCATTTATAATATTAGTAGGATGCAGAATAAATGAAAACAGTCGTAACGGTGACGTATCCGAGTTACACTGCGCAAAAACGACAGCACGGTGTAATTCAGATTATAAATAACTTTTAACTCCATATGACGATATTTTTCGTGATGACGAAATTCATGCTAATTAAGTGATTTGTACAGTGTCGAAAATAAGGTATGACCAGAATGATCTACTCAACACTGATATACTCTCAGTCTAGTCAAACTAATTCTCAGGAAAATAGTCAATGCAGTATATTTTCTTCATCGTTATTCAACGAACTTTTTTAGGCATTTTTATTTTTAAATTACGCAAATCTTTTTTTGTAGATCATATCTAAGGTCGGATTCGACCAACACAGAATAACGCTATTCTTTCGTCCTTGTTTTTGTCAAGTTTAAAGTAGATGCGGTTAGTATTTTATCTGTAGAATAGCGTTATTCGGCGTTGGTCGAATCTGTCCTAAGATGGATTGTCTATCTTATCAGGATAAACTTACTATTTGTTCTATAGACTTCTTATCAGATCTTCCAATCTTATTCGAGTACCATACAAGCTGTGTGTGGCATGTGCGACATTTTAACAATAACAATTTACACATTGTGATATTTTCTTATGTTCTATTTGGTTGAGGAATCTTCAGAGGTGAGGTTTTATAGTGTCGCATGTCTTTTCAGTAATATGTTGTCTAAGATTCGCCCAAATCTTCGCGAATCGCCACCACAGACGAAACTTCGAATAATTTTTCATCCTTCTAATTTTAATCAGTTATAGAACTTTAAAAATGTGTCCTGCCTGCCAGCGAAGCGAAATGTAATAGTTTCAAATTAAAAGAGGCTTTATTCACAAAGAAAACTACGACTAATAGGAGATTACAATATTTACAAAATACGGTTTCATCCGTTGCAGTCGATTTATTTAAAGTTTCAACTGTTCATTGGTAAATAAAATAGACAAGTTGCATGACTTTACACAGTCGTGAAAGTAGTATTTAATTTACAGAACAACAAAGCGTTGCAAGAAGCATGTGGCATGCTGGAGGAACAACTCACGGATCTAGAGAAACTGGCTGACATTCACGAACTGAAGAATAAAGATCTCGAGGTATAGTTACACCGTTATAACTTGAGCCGGTAGGTCGTGCAAGTAACTTTAAACGCAAGTCTGCACAATGTTTTTTCGACGCCGTTCTTAGCTTATAATTTGTTCAACATTATAAATAGGAAAATTATAAATTATGAGTTTATTGTTTGAGGATTTACAGTAGCCTATATTCAGATTAGTTTTTGGTAAGTATAAAGTTTCCACTTGAGAAGTGCGTTTGTTCGCGGGAAATGGTTAAATTATGAACAACAAGAGAAAGAGAGAGAGAGAGTAGAAGTACAAGAGAGTGGAAGAGCACCGACGCCCGTCCGTCGCACAGTGTAAACTAGTACGGAGGGTAGTCACTTGACTGAACATATGGCTTGCTTACAAACTTACCAACGTTTACTAGTTAAAAATCATTCATTGTTTTTTTCCTTTTTAGTATAGTGTTTTTTTTTTGGCTTGTCGATAACAATTTAGTGTATCTACCTACCTAGTATTATGTATAAAGTAAGGCAGCTTAGATACCTATACCTACCTAATTACTAATAATTTGGCTACTTTTTAATAATACCTACCTAGATGTAAGTTTGTAAAATTTAAGGAAGGAAATAAATATTGAATTGAATTGAACATTTCAGGCTGAAGTCCAGCACATTCGTTCGGAACTAGATCAGTGTAGATCTAAGTTGGAGCTATCTCAGAAGCAAGCGACAGAGTTCAGCGTCGCAGCCAACCACGCCACCAACCAGCACGAGGAGGCGAGGGAGCAGGCGAGCCATGCGCACTGTCAGCTGCTACTCTTGCGGGTACAAACTAAGAAAAATCATACAAAAAAAACCTTCGGAACCAGGCTGTAGTTTCTTGCCCATTCTAGGCTCTGGGGGGTGATTCTAGACCGATAGACTTTTTTATCACGATAGATATATCTCCCAAAATCTGTCAAAAACTATGGAGTTTTGACAGTTCTTTGGATATGTATCTATCGTGATAAAATGTCTATCGGTCTAGAATCGCCCCCCAGGTCGCGTGAACCTGGCACCTAATAATCACCTGGTACATAAGGGAACGTACCCTACTACGTGACCCGTTCAGGGGGGGTGGGGGAGGTTTTCAAAATAGCACGCTTGGTCACAGGAACTTGGGGTTAGGTTTTCGTAGCAATCTATGAAGACAAATATCAGCTAAGTAAAATATTAAAACACAGATGCTAATATTTGAGTGTATTTGATAATTATAATTCACTTCGCAGGAAAAGTTAGAAAATCGAGAGGCGCGAGTCGCGGAGCTGGAAGCTCTCGTTGCGAATCTCGAAGGCGCTCAAAGTTCCAGTTCTGCGGCTTTGACCAGCGCGGCCCGACGTGTGCGCGATTTACAGGTAATGTAAATAAAAATAAAGGAAAATATTTCATTAAAACAATTATATTGTAGGTTTGCATAGGCAGTGGTAATTATATTTAGTTTACCTAAACTAACAAACTGGCCTGTGCATCTAATCTAAATGATTTATACAGCGTCAAGCAATTTTACACATGCCGCGATTAACGGGATGGTGTGGTCTCTGGGACAATGTTTAGATGGAGTAGGCTTGACCAGCATATACCATCCTCTCAGCCTAGTCGGCCTTATCCACAGGAATGACAAGGTCAATACGTGAGCTGACTAAGCTGTGGGTTCACCTTTTCAGATTTGAACCCACGACCTCAGGATCAGAGATTGTATAGATTTTTTTTGGTGGAAAAAAGGTTTTGATTTATATTTATTTACCATTAAGAACAAACATTTGTGCGTGGAAAACATAGATGTTTGTTCTATGTCTGGGTGTTGCTATGTATTTTAAAAAAAAGTATATAAGTATTCTATCAGCCATCTAGTTCCCATATTACAAACTTTGCTTAGTTTGGGACTAGAGGGCGTTGTGTGTAAAGTCCCTGAGTATTTATTTATTTGCAGGAGGAATGCGCGTCGCTACGAACAAGGGCTCACGAGCATCACTCCAACGCGTTACAATTGCAAGCCAAGCTCGCCGACACACAGGTACGCTTCATACTATAAACCCTTGCAATGTACTATCGGCAAAATTTCCGCCTTACCACTTTTGAAACTGTTTCGCTTGCAAGCAGTTAGCTACCTGACCTCGCCTTTTTCTTTTGTCTTCTTATTTTGACCAACCAGAGACCTAAACATCTATTTCTTTTATGACATTCCATTGTTTTCATAACTTTTACACCCGAAATAATTTGCTTCTATTGGTATTCAAAAATTAACGGCTAGTCAGATCACAGAAAATGCACCCTTAAGGTGGTAAGGCACATTTTTTGCTGATGGTACATTGTTTGTGATGCTTATAAACTTTTATCTATATCCTTTCAGATAAAAAAGAATTTTTTAAATCTGTTCATAAATGACGGAGTTCTCAGGTAACAAACATTAAAAAAAAACATACAACCGAATTGAGAACCTCCTCCTTTTTTGAAGTCGGTTTAAAAGAACCAATCATTTATGACGTACTATCCAAATCCCTGCAGTCTGCATCACACAATAACCCTTGAATTTATAAACAGTCTAGAGCCTTTCAGGCGCTAGTTGATTGCTGATTGAGACGGACTGTTCTGCCTCCGTTTATAAATAGAGGGGTAAGATAGCACGTTGGTTGTGTCCCATCCCTCCGTAGACCGAGACATATTCTCGGTGATCCCGATGACAAGATCACCTCTGCCAACGCAGAGACGATCGAGCCATCCAGTTCGGTTAGACAAAACACTGCACAGATACACCGACCCCGCCGGCGTGGTCGAAGACGTCCCTTAGTGCCCGCCCATTCGGGGCCTAATCTAGATCTAAACTCCCCCCTGGCAACAGCCCAAGCCGAGGTCGTACCATAGCGGTGCCCTTGTGCGAGTTGCCCCAACCTAACTATACCGGTTGAGCGCCGTCTGTGCTCACCATTGTTCGGTAGCGCTGTAAGAGTCGTCATACGACCAATTAGTCCATTCGAAAAAAAAAAAAAACACCGTTGGTTGTGTAGGAAGAGCTGGAGGCGGCGAGAGAAGCGTCGGAAGCGGCGACCGCGTGGTGGCGCACTCGCGAGACCAAGACTGACGCCACGCTGCGGCAACAAGCCAAGCTTATAGACTTCTTGCAGGTAACAATACCAACTTCATTTGCATAACTAAAACATTAATTGACAGGCGTCACAGCTCAGTCGGTAATAGCTCTGCCTTCCGTGCTGTGGGTCGTGGGTTCGATCCCCACCAAGAACAAACATTTGTGCGTGCAAAACATAGATGTTTGTTCTATGTCTGGGTGTTACTATGTATTATAAGTATGTATTTACAAAAAAAAAGTATATAAGTATTCTATCAGCCATCTAGTTCCCATATCACAAGCTATGCTTAGTTTGGGACTAGAGGGTGTTGTGTGTAAAGTCCAAGAATATTTATTTATTTTAATTTTTAAATACAAAGTTTGTTCGTTCATAAGAGATAGTGGATAGATTAGATTAGAAAATTATTTATTGCACAACAATATAGTACAAGAGGCGAGCTTAATGCTGTTTAGCATTTTCTTTCAATGAACCTTGGTGTACTGTGAAGAAAATGGTAGTGCTAACATGGGATATTTGAAAGAAGATTTGGAATGAAACGATATTTAAAAGTGGATAACTTGTGGAAGTTTTTAGACCTCTGTCGTGTCTAAAGCCGGGACAGACAGTTTAGCGTGGCCTCCGGATCACGAAAGCGGTCACCCATTCAAATAGTGACCGCGCAGAACGTCGCTTAACTTAAATTATCGGTGAAGATTTATTAAGCAAGTTAACGCCACAGGCGCTTCAGTAATCTAACACTCCGGTATCCGTCATTTTTAGCATTCTCGGATGCTATTTGTGTTAGGTAACTAGTGTTGCATACATGGATTGCATCAAATAACATTTCTATTTGTACTTTATAGGCTAAAGTAGAGGAAGCAGGCCGTAAGAAGTGTTCCCTAAGCAACAAACTGTTCGGTCGGTCCGGACGGAGAAACGCAGCGTCACCGCCGCTCAGGCGAGCTAACAGGTATTTTCAACCTAATTATTAACAAAATAGGGTATGTAAACCTACTGATTTTTTTAAATTAATCTTTTGTAATTTTTTTGTACCTATTGCAAATCTTTTCAACGGGTGTATTTTTTTCAGAGAGCTACGTGATGAAGTTGACAGACTGAGAGCCAAACTTGCCTCTAGTAATTCTAGTTTCGATATAAATAGGTGAGTTTGACGATTTGTTTTTATTAAAAGTAACAATAAAATTCAATCTTCAAGGTTCAATCTGCCTGAGAGCAGCTAAAAAAGATAAAATAAGTGTTCCGTTTTTCAACAACTGTCAGCGTTTATTAAAAAAAAACTGGATCAGAACACTTAAAATATCTTGTATCTTATTAGACGTATGTAATTTTCCATCATTTATGTAATTTTATTTTACAAAGGGACTCAAGGCCCCCTTGGCTCCCTTGACCATTTGTCAGAAAAATACGCTGGGTCAAGCTCCTCCAAAACCGACACTGGTTACATGATAACAGCTTGGGTTGATTTCGCATCAAATTCAACCTTTGTTTTTCAGTTTACCGCCAACACCAAGAAGAGAAAAATCTAAACCACTTCTAAATGGGTAAGCAATCATTAAAAACATTGAACAAATTCATAATAAAATCTAGTTCTAAAGTAAACATCATTAAAATGTTTTATTCATTATAGAAAGAAAAGTATAGACACTCCCGATGGATCTCAAGATGACACCCTTCTTATTGTGTGGTAAGTTACAATCGTTTGTGCAACTGTATTAAATTATAGGCAAAAGCAACGCGACAGTCGACACTTTTCAATCTATTCGCTTGCTCTTTGTCTGTCAATGCTGCTTTTGTACTGCAAATATTTTACAATGACCAGTAAATAGCGCAATCTATGTAATCCCCTTTTATGGTTATGTAACTTGCAAAAGCTTACAGTAATTAATATCTCAGGTCAGACGACGCCCGTGAAAGAATGCACGCTCGCCTTGAAGACGGCAAGTTGGTACTGAGAAGTGGGCAACGGGAGATACGCGCGAGACTACTCAACGCAGATGTCAGAAACTTGCCGCAGAATGAAGCTAATAGGGCTTTTTCTGTGAGTATTCTACCAGAAGAATAAACGATATTTTTCGTGGTTTTAGTAGGACCAATATTGGTCAATTCACGGTGACCTGTCTTCGGACAGGGAAGCATAACGCTGAGCCGCGACCTTTTTGCTGCTGTAACACACAGCGCTGTTCATTAGGTACTTGCTACTTATTTTTGTAAAATATTCTCACCTACTAGCTTTTATTCTTTTGTTTTGTACCATTCATTGTATTTCCATTCATTTTTTAGTTGTGATTGTCATTGAAATCTAATTTTAATTTATTGTCAATTATTATTATTAAATCTGAAATTATTTTTTATTATTACCTACTTAAAATTTTTTTCTTGAGAATTAATTAATTGTAATAATTAACTCCTATTGTATACCTACTTTACCTGTGCTGTTTGTTTTTTGTGGCCAATAAATAACTGTCTATGTCAATTCTAATTTTCATTTGTCAAAAGTAATATTTTTTTAGCGGAACTTGTGCTCAACAAATGACAAAATAATGCTCAATCATGATTTGAGATGCAAGCATAGATTTTGTGTCGATTTTTAATGAAAATCATTTGAAAAAGTGAGTTTTCAATGAAAATCGAACGCACAAGTCATGTATTATCTCAGTCTTATTTAGTTATAATCCCTTTTTTAGGTAAAACTAGAAAGCACAGACAAGGGCTCGGTAGCTACAATAGTGTGCTCAAACCTCGGCGACCGTGCGTCGTGGCTCAGCAAGTTGCAAGCGGCGCCTGCGCCGGTTTCTCTCAATTATACTCCAGCGACGTTGTCTCAGCATGACGTGAAGCCCACTTGTGCGCTGTTTGTGGCGCCTAATGCGGTTGCTATCGGTAAGTCACGTTTACATGTATTTATCCAAGACTGGCTTCCGCCCGCGACTTCGTTTTGTTAATTTTTCGGGATAAAAAGTAACCTATGTTACAACTATACAGGATGAGGTCTTTCGACCGCCCTCTGAGGGGAATATCTAAACGGCTATAGTTTAGAAAAATGATGTTAGGAGTCACCGGGCTCAATTAAGTAATCAGTTAATTAAGATAATTAACTCGATAAAAATAAGAACTGCATTTACAAATATCAAAAAAGTCGAAAAATGATTGAAATATTTGTTTTCTTTTTATTTTTTATTTTCTTTAGCATATTTCAATCCTGTTAACAAACAAATAGAGATAAAATTAAAATAAAAAAAGTTTCGAAGAATCTATGCCTAAACCTCGATTTAGACTTGAATATGAAAGACTATTTTTATTAAAAAACTAACCTAGGATTAGTGTTTGATTAGTGGTGCTCTCATTAACCTCTTGTATAAAATGTATTCGCAGGTTGTGTGGACGGACTGCATTCTCTCCGCGGTGCGATCCGTATCGAGTGGGAGGGGGAGGTGTCCCCGCCGCGCCGCGCGCCCGGCGGCGTCGCCACCGTCGCCTCTGTAAACGGACGGGCGCTTATTGTCTACAGCGGAGTACTGGTGCAAGGTTAGAAAACTTTATGTTTTGATGAATCTTGTAGTGCTGGTGGTCGTCTGACGATTATTTCACAGAAAATAGAGCGCAAAGCCTCTGGACATCATTTTAGCATTAAACTGTAAAATCTATATAGAATACCGTAAACTTATGGTCCGCTCCGCTCGTTGCATGTTCTATGCCTACCCCTAATAAGAAACTGGAGTAATCTTAGGGTCAAGGTACACTGACGTGGATGCAAAGCGTCGATGTGTCTTGACCCTTATCCTATCTTTATCATAATCCTAAAAAATGTAACCTACAGTATTGTTTCTTAGGACGACTCTTTTTTGTCTATGAAATTGATTGTGGATCTGTGTTCTTGGTATTCATAAATACTATTTTATTGTGTATTGAAGGAGGTCTACTGGCGCTGGGCTCTGCGTTGCGACGCGCGGGTAGCCTGCATCCCACAGTGGAAGTCAGTAAAGTGAGGCTGCCTGATTCGACGCCGCCACATCTTTTGAAAGTGAGTTTTTCGAATTTGTTAACTTTGAATACCTACTCCACATAGCTTAGTCTTGCATCAACTTTTTAAAAGATACACTTAGGGCGGCTTGCACCAGAATCGCTAAACGCGTTTAGCCAAGCTACTCAATTAATTACGCACTATTTCTGACTTCTTTATAATGCGGCAAAGATCTAGTGTAGTATTAATGAACACTTAACAAATATCGTGAAAATGTATATTTCTTTAGATTCGGTTTTTATTATGATTGTGACGAGCTGATACAATCATTTGTATACCACCTTGCTCGTTATTAAATCTTATAAGTCAAGAACTTCCGCTTCTTTAGCAACTAAACTTTAATTCCTATTTCAGGTGATATCAGGCGACACCATCGACGGTCCTTGCGCTGCGGTCGCGTGCGGTCGTCGAGTTTTTCTTTTCCGATTCGACGCCTCCGTCTCAGAGTTCAAAATAGCTCGCTCCCTCACCGTGGACCGATCCCCCTACAGCCTCCTGCTCACCCCCAAATGTTTGTACATAACTGGAGAAAAACCGCTCAAAATAAACTTGCCCTCGGGAGCCTTGGAAACGTTCGCGATAGATGAGGCAACGGTCGCTGCAGCCGCCAAGAAACATTTACCACCCAAAGCGATCCTCCTCACGCGCCAAAAACCTGTCGAAATATTACTGTGCTACGCTGAATGTGGAGTGTTTGTAGATGAATATGGTAAACGCACGCGACACGAGGAACCCAAATGGAGCTCCGCAGTCCACAGCTGGGAATACGTCTCTCCATTCTTATACGTTATCGGCGAAGAAAAAGTTACCATTATCTATTTGAGCGACGAAGCGTATAGATCACCTCCTTGTACTTGCGATACTCATTCGCTAGCCTCCACCGCCTCATCATGTTATAGTCCTGAGATATTCCAACTCAAAGTCAAAGAACCCACATTACTAGGCACAGCGCCTAAAGGTATCATCATTCGAACGAAGGATGAAGACGGGTATAACGTTTCAGTTGTTGAAGGAATGGCGGCGTTCAGAAGTATAGGCGCCTCAATGGAATCCTTAGACACAATCGCATCAGACGCGAAAGGCAGCTCGACGGACTTAGCTCAATCGCTAACAGATCTCTCGGCTTCACCCCATGAAGTTTCACAAGAAAGTGTGGAAGCGACAACGGGTTTCCTAGCCGATATTAGGACCAGAGCTAGACAATTACGTGCTAAGAACAGACAAGAGCAATCTGATGATATTATAAAGCAGATTTTGACTACGGAGGTGGGGATGAGGCGACAATCTATGGGAAGGAAGTCGCCAGCGACGACGTCGGAATTTGACTCAGATTCGACAGAAAGTGAAGAGAAAACTGGCTCGTCTAAATGTACGACTGATTTGTGCGCAGAAATGTTTACCAGGCAAGTCCGCTTTCAACAAAAGTAGACGCCTATGTATCTCTAAAGACACGGTATGACATCTCATACCTGATAAAAATTCTTTTTAGTATTTGCTAGGTTTTTAGTATTCGGCAGAATTCTGTCTGTGAATTTGGTTTGATGGTGTTTTTGATAATAATAATTCTTGTCATATTCTGTAAGCATTAGTTTACTTTAATTTTGGTGTTGTGTTACAAACTACTTACGTATATAATGTATGTGCCAATTTGTGCATACAAAACGTATGCATGTACTTACTTATTTATATTTATTTTTAAGGACATGTTATTTTGAAGTCAAGTTTTAATTTACTGAGAAATAATTTAAGACTTGTATAAGACCAATTTACTGTGATTTAATATGTGACTTAGCGTCTGTTTAACAATTGTGTAAGCAATGATTCTTCTTATTACATAATTAAAATATAATATTTTAGTATAATAAAGTTTTAATAATGTACCATCAGTTTTTCAGTACTCTGCGATTTCCGTCTGGCGAATCGGTTCTAGTAACTAAATCCTCTAAACAATCAGTGTATCCATTCAGCGGGGCTGTATCTTATATGCATGTCCCCAGCATACACATAGAACATTCTAGATTGTTGAATATGCCCTTTGTAGGTAATTATGAGATCCAGTTGTTCCAACAAACAACCGTACTTTACATGCGGCTAGGTTATGGCCGATTATGGTTGTATCGATCTGCAGCTGAAACATCACTGTGCAGCTCGATCAAAATAGCCTAAACACAGGTGAACAACTACGGTTCAGCTGACAAGTTCGAAAGGAATTAGCTTCCAAAATGTTATATATTCTGTGACTTTTACACCTGGGAGATTGCTTAGTATATTACCAATGAAAATCAAGTTACATTTGGAATCGTTTATTTACAATCTTATACATTTTACATTAAATATGAAGTGGAAATTGAGAATGCCAAGTGTACAGCTCAACCCCATCATCCCTCACCTAATCTCGCAGTAGATTTACAATGTCAAAAATACAAAATGATTCAGTATTGAGAAATCGACTATAAAATTCATGTACTTTAATAGTGTACTAACGACATGAACTACAGAGATCTTTTTACAAAATAATATACAATACGAATACACTGGGACATGTCATCGGATCGCACCAACACTCAGTCAACATATCATTATAATACAAATTAACTCTTTATTCTAATAATTACAAAGTTCCACTAGGACACACAATCGAGACACACATGAGACAATACCAATGATTTTGCATCTGTAGGGTGAAACATTACAATAAAGTAGGTAATTTTTCGCAAATTTTAGCGACTATAAAACTGAGACACGTTTAATCAAACAGAGAATCGTGAAAATGGGAAGAAAAAAAAAGTAAATAAACACAATTTTGTAGACCGTTTATGAGATTTAGTTTGTTTTATAGATAAGAAACAGTATAACAAGTCGCGTAGTGAGTGTCTGTTTGCCTCAGACCATTCAGTATAAAAAGATACATACAGACTGTAAAAAGATTACTCCCAATTGAAACAGAATTAGGTTTCATGCTCCCAAAACAGTTTTCTCCACTGTTGAATAACCAATGTACTATTTGGGACAATTTCTGTTCATTATAATAATATCAGTCTTGATTCTAGCACTCTTGTAAAAGCGATATTTCATATAGCTGGAGTATTGAAATAAATATAAACTAGGAATAAAATGTAGGAAAAGTCTGTTTCAGTTTTGGGCAGCTATCTCTTCACAGCCTGTACATAAAAAAACTGTATCTACCTTACAAGCGAATTCGTTGGCGTTCAAATATTATTTATTACGGTACTGAAAATAAAAAAGAAATATGTTTTCATGACATCAAAACGATTACAGTGCTATTACCCTCATAATTATTATTGTAAAACTTCATGCTTTATAATGTCGTCAACCACGACGAATTACTAGTTATATATTATCGTTCGAGATGAGCATTTTCGAACGTTTCCGAGCATAGGACCCTGCAAGTGCGCAGTAAAGCTTTATAACAACACAACTTTGATTGAAGTTGGTATTTTTTATGAACTTAACTGATGTTAGCTAACAGCAAGAGCAACAATAATCTACAATTAAATGTAACAGAATACAGATAGATTTTAGAAATACACCTGCATCTTAGAATTCGTTTCTGATTGGTCAACTGAAGACCTATTTTTGTAATCTATGATTTGATTGGTTGATCTATGTATGCCTACACTATTAAACTTGATTTTTGATAACATCATAAGAGCGCGGTTGAAATTCACAATCAGCCTTTGTGCCTGCAATATTAGACCTTGTTCTAACAACATTAAGATCTAGTTTAGGAACCCTCGACATTGCTGTGCGCCGCATAAGCAAGGTATCTTCTCGTCTTCAAGCGGGAACTTGTAATCGTATGTGATTTCCTCGTCGACTCCGATCGGCTGTTTTGAATATATTACTATTTTCTTCTGAGACTCTATTGTTATAATTTTCGCGTAGCAATTCGGCTGCGAACGAAAAGTATTAGTTAGGCAAACTATACCTTATCACAAGGCTAGTAGATTACATTTTATCCTAGTTTGAATTATCATTTTATTTTTTTTAAACTAAATGATGAAACAAGCCATAGCCCACCTGACGTTAAGCGGTAACCACTACCTATAACGATGCATTGCCTCTCTAAGCACGTTCACTGAAGACATGCCCTGTGACATGCACTGCCCCCATCACTCTAGAGACCTGATTATTATTATTGATGATTTGCATAATTTATAATTATTATATGCGAATCAGCATTGCTATTCAGCGCGGCAATGCAGCCAGTGTCTTGGGCACGTTTCCGATTGGTACTGATTTGGATCAGTTGAGCTATCTATAAATCGTTTGCAACGGTGTGTAGATAGCTCAACTGCTTCATGTGTATTTTGTACATATTATAAATATTGTAAATACTTTATTAGTCATAATTTTCTTTGTGAATAAATATTTTATTTGTTTATAATTATTTAAAAAAATACTCACATTACAGCTATGATTGATAAATCTTGCCAAGTTCCCGCACTTGGTCGCATCAATGATGGTGTCCAGATCTATCCTGAAGAGGTATGAGGAGCCGATGCCGGTCGCCTCGTACTGTGCTTCGCGCACATCCGCGACTATAGGACGGATCATCTGTCCTACGTACTCGATCACCATCTCGTCGGCTGCTATTGGCTCCTGATTATTCAAAATAATAATTAATAAATAAATAATCATGGACATTTCACACGACGCCCTCTAGTCCCAAACTAAGCAAAGCTTGTAATATGGTAACTAGATGCTGATAGAATACTTACATACTTTTTTTTTGTAAATACATACTTATAATACATAGTAACACCCAGACATAGAACAAACATCTATGTATGGCACACACAAATGTTTGTTCTTAGTGGGGATCGAACCCACGACCCACAGCACGGCAGGCAGAGCTATTACCGACTGAGCTTTGACGCCTGTCATAATAAATAAATTGAAATAAATTCTAGACAATGCATCACAATAGTTCAGTTTGTTTGGAAGAGCAACGACGCCCGTCCGTCGCACAGTGTAAACTAGTACGGAGGGTAGTCACTTCACTGAACCAATGGCTTGCTTACAAACTTACCTACGTTTACTTGTTATAAATCATTCAATGTCTTTTAGTATGGTGTTTTTGGCTTGTCAATATATAGCGTACCTACTTATCTAGTATTATGTATAAAGTAAGGCAGCTTAGATACCTATACCTACCTAATTATTAATAATTTGGCTACTTTTTAGAAATATCTACCTAGTTGTAAGTTTGTAAAAAAATTAAGGAATAAAATATATTGAATATTGAAAAAACAATTATATTCGTCTTTTAACTATTCTATTCGTCGTCTAGACCAGCGAACTACACCGGCATTTCATTTTCCGTAAATTTCATGAATGAAAAATTATTGTCTTTCACATTGTGATGATAATCTGCTTGACGATAAAATATATGTTCTCGTGTCAAGCATACATAGGATAACGATGTTTTTAATATGAGACGAGCACGATGAACACACGTGGGAGATGCAAAATTCACGCAAAATTTTATTTAATTAAAACTAAATTAGCACACATAGAAAAATACTATCTATAAATAATATCGTAATATTAGAAATAGGCTCGAATTATAAGTAGGTACATACCTGTGCAAACAGACCCCAGTCGTGAATACCAGATTTGGCGAATTTGAGCTGCTTTTTCCTGAATTTGAGCTGGTTGAACTTCAGTAGATCCGAATCTGTATCTGTACCTGTGAATTTAATAATTTCAGTGAGGTGATCGCATCCTATTTGAATTTCGTTTAGTATACCTACTATAAAAGTAGGTAACCGGGTCTTGCAGTTATTAAAAGTACTAGGTACTATTGGCCAAATTTCTGCCTTTTCTGACTTCTTCTTCTTCTTTTTTTTCTGACTTTTGAAACTGTTACGCTTGCAAGCAGTTAGCTACCTGAACTCGCCTTTTTCTTTTGTCTTCTTATTTTGACCAACCAGAGATCTAAACATCTATTTATTTTTATGACGGCCCATTGTTTTCATAACTATTACACCCGAAATAATTTGCTTCTATTGGTATTTAAAAATTAACGGCTAGTCGGTTCACAGAAAATGCACCCTTAAGGTGGTAAGGCAGAACTTTTGCTGATGGTACTTGTACTTAGCAGACAAGGTGCTCGTACTTGCCAAAAACCTTACTTATAATGAGTGAGTGGCCAACTCTGATGACGGAGTTCTTAGACCTCCTTAAGGCCTCCGTCGTGTCTTAACGACTGCTAGAGCCGGGACCAACCGTTTAACGTCCCCTCCGAAGCATGGACACACTCAAATGTAAATGCCACTATCGGTCACCCATCCAAATAGTGACCGCGCAGAACGTCGCTTAACTTAGATAATCGGTGAAGATGGACTAAGCAAGCAACTCTACCAGGCCTTCTGTTATATACTAAGTGTACTTTTGTACCCACCAAACGTGGTACTGTACCTACGACCTATTGAAAGTGGTACCAGTTCTTACCAAAAGCAGTGAGCAGTCGTCTCTGGTTGGATCTCGCTTCTCTCGACAGTAGCTGCATTTTAGATGCTTTGAGCTTATCTTCAGCTTGCGAACTAATTGTGGGCGCGGCGGTTCGACCGTGGTGGTATTTATACTTGGCCTTTATTCGCACGTCCATCTTGTAGTAGCCTTCTGTGCGCGCTGATCCGCTAGAATGACCCTGCATTGTAAACATCAAAAATTATTTATTTAAGAAATCGATACAGTAATAAGGTGATAAAAATTGCGATTTTATATAAATAAATAATTTATTTTATTGACAGGCGTCACAGCTAAAAAAAAAAGTATATAAGTATTGTATCAGCCATCTGGTTCCCATATTACAAGCATTGCTTAGTTTGGGACTAGAGGGTGTTGTGTGAAATGTCCCTGAATATTTATTTATTTAAATGAGTAAAGTCAACTTTTAAAATAGGTACAGTATGCACCACGGATCTTTATCCCTTTGAAGTTAGGTGCAACAACGATTGCGCGTGTACTGTTGTGCGGAAAGATTGGCTTAGGTACCTCCAATTCGACCCAAAGATGCGTTTTGCGCAGATACTTCAGAGGGACAAAGGCCCGTTGTGACTACTATGCAGTAGATTGACTCGGCTAAGAGATACGGTAATCGAAGTTTTGTTATGACCGCGCAATGTAAACTCAAATGCGAATCTTTTCGTAACTCCTGGCTTTTACCGATAAGGCCACCCATTGTACTCTTTATTTTTAACTAGCAGTTACCCGCGACTTCGTACGCGTCTACAGTTTCCGTGTAAATTATATTATCTGTGCGTGTACCGAGCGGATACTTCTTTGAGAAACTTGACATTACACCTCATTACACCGAACTCGTACTGAAATGTCAAACCTGACGTGACATGACAATGAAATCCTCTTGCCAATTGGCGCTGCTAATCCTTTTCGTTCATTTTATCCTGTAGATCCTGTTAATTATTCGAGATAAAAAGTAGCCTATGTGTCAATCCAGGTTACGAACTATATATATGCCAAGTTTCATCCAAGTTGTTTCAGTAGTTTAGACGTGATTGAAACACAAACATCCAAACATCTAAACTTTCGCATTTATAATATTAGTAAGAGTAGGATAGTAGGATGTTTCTTCTTTCATTTGTGTGTGCAATTAAGTTTTTATCTATCTATCTAAATAGTATTAGAGTTGTTGAAAAGAAGTGACGCTACCTGTAAGTCCTCATAGATATAGTTCCACCGTTTCGATTTCTTCTTAGGCGGGCTGTAGCACACGTCTGTGGGTGGATGGTCGACCCAATGCGTGTCGTTCAGCCAGTACCCCTGCGAGTCCTCCGCCAGCAACGCCTCGTAAGCTCGCTTTAGGTATTGCACGTCCTCTCGGTCAATGCCTCGAGTTAGGAATTCGTACATTATCTGCATCTCGGCCATTATGTCTCGCGGCTTGAATGTTACGTTTGGATGGAGGACCGCGTCGTAATCTGGCGTGTCGTATAATCTGGAAAGTAGATTGGTTAGTTTTCAGAAACCGCTTAACACCAGGTGGGTCATTTAATCCATTACTAGTTCTCATTAAAATAATATACAAAGTAATTTCATATTCATATTTATTTATGTTATAACCTAATAATAAAAAATATGTATATTTTATTAAATTGATTACTATTTATCAGCTTTTTGCGGCTATGATATCACTGCGGCCTTCTGGCCTATTATGATAGCCACATAAAAAAACTAACAAATGTATTATTTTAGTAAGATTCTTAGTCTAAAATTGTTAGTAAGTATTAAATATTTATAGTTAATTAAAAAATTAAAAAAACAGAAATAAATGAATAATAATAATAAAAGCCTTGACTCGTTTTCGCAAAAACTGTACTTATTGTTATTATGTAAATGATGAATACTAACTTGTTCTGTATCTCAGCGAGTTTGTTAGGCTCGTGTTTCCTCTTGTAGGGGCGCTTGCCCTCCTTCTTGGCGGAGGGTATCGAAGGCGTGGACGGCGACTCCGGTAACGGCGACGTCGCCTCCTGTTGCGGCTCTTCCATCCATGTGTACCCTGCACACAAAATTGAACCTAAATTAATAAAAATACAAAATAAAATAAATAGTATAAATAAATAAATATTCATGGACTTTACACACAACGCCCTCTAGCCCCAAACTAAGCAAAGCTTGTGATATGGGAACTAGATGACTGATAGAATAGTTAAATACTTTTTTTTTGTAAATACATACTTATATTGCATAGTAACTAACACACAGATATAGAACAAACATCTATGTTTTCCAAGCACAAATGTTTGTTCTCAGTGGGGATCGAACCCACGACCCACAGCACGGAAACAGAGCCATTACCGACTGAGCTGTGACGCCTGTCAATATAGCTTTTTCACATGAGAAATTGTCATTTCACTATCATTTTATTTAGTAAAATTCTAACCAAATAATCAACTTTTTTCACTTATGAAACGTTCGTGATTTTACTTAGTAAAATTCTAGCGGATTAGGTAGTTTACTAAAGACTTCATGGTATTTTACCTTCAGATATATATAAAAACAATAACCCAATTACATAAGAAAACAAAAATTCAGAAGTGAATTTTATTAAAATGAATTCTGATTTCTAACTAAATACATGTTTGTAATTACAGGTAGAAAACCGAGTAAAAATACCGAGTAATTACAGGTAGACATAAATTCTAACTAAACAAAAACAAATTAATTTCAATTTGTACGCAGACTTATATTTTTTGTGATATCTGCGGCGCGATGTTTCTCAAACATTGCCGAATTGAATTCGTCGGTTGACCTCATTATCGAAGTTCAATCTGGGTAATTGAATCATTTGAGGCTTTTAGTATCTGCGACGAGATATGTCGTAGTATTCCACTGCCCACTCGAGTTGGATTCGTCAGACTGATGACGGACAGATAATCTACTTACTAGTATGTACTATCGGCAAAATTTCCGCCTTACCACTTTTAAAACTGTTTCGCTTGCAAGCAGTTACCTACCTGACCCCGCCTTTTTCTTTTGTCTTCTTATTTTGACCAACCAGAGACCTAAACATCTATTTATTTTTATGACGGTTCATTGTTTTCATAACTTTTACACCCGAAATAATTTGCTTCTATTGGTATTAAAAAATTAACGGCTAGTCAGTTCATAGAAAATGCACCCTTAAGGTGGTAAGGCAGAACTTTTGCTGATGGTACTTACCATGATCATGTTGCAGATGGTTGGAGTTGGAGTTGGGTCGTTCGTCGTGGTCGGGAACTGGTCGGCAGTACGAGTGGTCGAGTGCGACGCTTGCTTGCGATGCTTGCGATGGTACTTACCATGATCATGTTGCAGATGGTTGGAGTTGGAGTTGGGTCGTTCGTCGTGGTCGGGAACTGGTCGGCAGTACGAGTGGTCGAGTGCGACGCTTGCTTGCGATGCTTGCGATGGTACTTACCATGATCATGTTGCAGATGGTTGGAGTTGGAGTTGGGTCGTTCGTCGTGGTCGGGAACTGGTCGGCAGTACGAGTGGTCGAGTGCGACGCTTGCTTGCGATGCTTGCGATGGTACTTACCATGATCATGTTGCAGATGGTTGGAGTTGGAGTTGGGTCGTTCGTCGTGGTCGGGAACTGGTCGGCAGTACGAGTGGTCGAGTGCGACGCTTGCTTGCGATGCTTGCGATGGTACTTACCATGATCATGTTGCAGATGGTTGGAGTTGGAGTTGGGTCGTTCGTCGTGGTCGGGAACTGGTCGGCAGTACGAGTGGTCGAGTGCGACGCTTGCTTGCGATGCTTGCGATGGTACTTACCATGATCATGTTGCAGATGGTTGGAGTTGGAGTTGGGTCGTTCGTCGTGGTCGGGAACTGGTCGGCAGTACGAGTGGTCGAGTGCGACGCTTGCTTGCGATGCTTGCGATGGTACTTACCATGATCATGTTGCAGATGGTTGGAGTTGGAGTTGGG
Source organism: Gandaritis pyraliata (assembly GCA_947859175.1). Classification (NCBI taxonomy): domain Eukaryota; kingdom Metazoa; phylum Arthropoda; class Insecta; order Lepidoptera; family Geometridae; genus Gandaritis; species Gandaritis pyraliata. The sequence continues at coordinate 4,420,630 of OX401871.1, read as the reverse complement.
TCGTTCGTCGTGGTCGGGAACTGGTCGGCAGTACGAGTGGTCGAGTGCGACGCTTGCTTGCGATGCTTGCGATGGTACTTACCATGATCATGTTGCAGATGGTTGGAGTTGGAGTTGGGTCGTTCGTCGTGGTCGGGAACTGGTCGGCAGTACGAGTGGTCGAGTGCGACGCTTGCTTGCGATGCTTGCGATGGTACTTACCATGATCATGTTGCAGATGGTTGGAGTTGGAGTTGGGTCGTTCGTCGTGGTCGGGAACTGGTCGGCAGTACGAGTGGTCGATTGCGACGCTTGCTTGCGATGCTTGCGATGGTACTTACCATGATCATGTTGCAGATGGTTGGAGTTGGAGTTGGGTCGTTCGTCGTGGTCGGGAACTGGTCGGCAGTACGAGTGGTCGAGTGCGACGCTTGCTTGCGATGCTTGCGATGGTACTTACCATGATCATGTTGCAGATGGTTGGAGTTGGAGTTGGGTCGTTCGTCGTGGTCGGGAACTGGTCGGCAGTACGAGTGGTCGAGTGCGACGCTTGCTTGCGATGCTTGCGACGGTTGCGATGCTTGCGATGGTACTTACCATGATCATGTTGCAGATGGTTGGAGTTGGAGTTGGGTCGTTCGTCGTGGTCGGGAACTGGTCGGCAGTACGAGTGGTCGAGTGCGACGCTTGCTTGCGATGCTTGCGACGCTTGCGATGCTTGCGATGGTACTTACCATGATCATGTTGCAGATGGTTGGAGTTGGAGTTGGGTCGTTCGTCGTGGTCGGGAACTGGTCGGCAGTACGAGTGGTCGAGTGCGACGCTTGCTTGCGATGCTTGCGACGCTTGCGATGCTTGCGATGGTACTTACCATGATCATGTTGCAGATGGTTGGAGTTGGAGTTGGAGTTGGGTCGTTCGTCATGGTCGGGAACTGGTCGGCAGTACGAGTGGTCGAGTGCGACGCTTGCTTGCGATGCTTGCGATGATACTTACCATGATCATGTTGCAGATGGTTGGAGTTGGAGTTGGGTCGTTCGTCGTGGTCGGGAACTGGTCGGCAGTACGAGTGGTCGAGTGCGACGCTTGCTTGCGATGCTTGCGATGGTACTTACCATGATCATGTTGCAGATGGTTGGAGATGGAGTTGGGTCGTTCGTCGTGGTCGGGAACTGGTCGGCAGTACGAGTGGTCGAGTGCGACGCTTGCTTGCGATGCTTGCGATGGTACTTACCATGATCATGTTGCAGATGGTTGGAGTTGGAGTTGGGTCGTTCGTCGTGGTCGGGAACTGGTCGGCAGTACGAGTGGTCGAGTGCGACGCTTGCTTGCGATGCTTGCGACGCTTGCGATGCTTGCGATGGTACTTACCATGATCATGTTGCAGATGGTTGGAGTTGGAGTTGGGTCGTTCGTCGTGGTCGGGAACTGGTCGGCAGTACGAGTGGTCGAGTGCGACGCTTGCTTGCGATGCTTGCGACGCTTGCGATGCTTGCGATGGTACTTACCATGATCATGTTGCAGATGGTTGGAGTTGGAGTTGGGTCGTTCGTCGTGGTCGGGAACTGGTCGGCAGTACGAGTGGTCGAGTGCGACGCTTGCTTGCGATGCTTGCGATGGTACTTACCATGATCATGTTGCAGATGGTTGGAGTTGGAGTTGGGTCGTTCGTCGTGGTCGGGAACTGGTCGGCAGTACGAGTGGTCGAGTGCGACGCTTGCTTGCGATGCTTGCGATGGTACTTACCATGATCATGTTGCAGATGGTTGGAGTTGGAGTTGGGTCGTTCGTCGTGGTCGGGAACTGGTCGGCAGTACGAGTGGTCGAGTGCGACGCTTGCTTGCGATGCTTGCGATGGTACTTACCATGATCATGTTGCAGATGGTTGGAGTTGGAGTTGGGTCGTTCGTCGTGGTCGGGAACTGGTCGGCAGTACGAGTGGTCGAGTGCGACGCTTGCTTGCGATGCTTGCGATGGTACTTACCATGATCATGTTGCAGATGGTTGGAGTTGGAGTTGGGTCGTTCGTCGTGGTCGGGAACTGGTCGGCAGTACGAGTGGTCGAGTGCGACGCTTGCTTGCGATGCTTGCGATGGTACTTACCATGATCATGTTGCAGATGGTTGGAGTTGGAGTTGGGTCGTTCGTCGTGGTCGGGAACTGGTCGGCAGTACGAGTGGTCGAGTGCGACGCTTGCTTGCGATGCTTGCGATGGTACTTACCATGATCATGTTGCAGATGGTTGGAGTTGGAGTTGGGTCGTTCGTCGTGGTCGGGAACTGGTCGGCAGTACGAGTGGTCGAGTGCGACGCTTGCTTGCGATGCTTGCGATGGTACTTACCATGATCATGTTGCAGATGGTTGGAGTTGGAGTTGGGTCGTTCGTCGTGGTCGGGAACTGGTCGGCAGTACGAGTGGTCGAGTGCGACGCTTGCTTGCGATGCTTGCGATGGTACTTACCATGATCATGTTGCAGATGGTTGGAGTTGGAGTTGGAGTTGGGTCGTTCGTCATGGTCGGGAACTGGTCGGCAGTACGAGTGGTCGAGTGCGACGCTTGCTTGCGATGCTTGCGATGGTACTTACCATGATCATGTTGCAGATGGTTGGAGTTGGAGTTGGGTCGTTCGTCGTGGTCGGGAACTGGTCGGCAGTACGAGTGGTCGAGTGCGACGCTTGCTTGCGATGCTTGCGATGGTACTTACCATGATCATGTTGCAGATGGTTTGAGTTGGAGTTGGGTCGTTCGTCGTGGTCGGGAACTGGTCGGCAGTACGAGTGGTCGAGTGCGACGCTTGCTTGCGATGCTTGCGATGGTACTTACCATGATCATGTTGCAGATGGTTGGAGTTGGAGTTGGGTCGTTCGTCGTGGTCGGGAACTGGTCGGCAGTACGAGTGGTCGATTGCGACGCTTGCTTGCGATGCTTGCGATGGTACTTACCATGATCATGTTGCAGATGGTTGGAGTTGGAGTTGGGTCGTTCGTCGTGGTCGGGAACTGGTCGGCAGTACGAGTGGTCGAGTGCGACGCTTGCTTGCGATGCTTGCGATGGTACTTACCATGATCATGTTGCAGATGGTTGGAGTTGGAGTTGGGTCGTTCGTCGTGGTCGGGAACTGGTCGGCAGTACGAGTGGTCGAGTGCGACGCTTGCTTGCGATGCTTGCGATGGTACTTACCATGATCATGTTGCAGATGGTTGGAGTTGGAGTTGGGTCGTTCGTCGTGGTCGGGAACTGGTCGGCAGTACGAGTGGTCGAGTGCGACGCTTGCTTGCGATGCTTGCGATGGTACTTACCATGATCATGTTGCAGATGGTTGGAGTTGGAGTTGGGTCGTTCGTCGTGGTCGGGAACTGGTCGGCAGTACGAGTGGTCGAGTGCGACGCTTGCTTGCGATGCTTGCGATGGTACTTACCATGATCATGTTGCAGATGGTTGGAGTTGGAGTTGGGTCGTTCGTCGTGGTCGGGAACTGGTCGGCAGTACGAGTGGTCGAGTGCGACGCTTGCTTGCGATGCTTGCGATGGTACTTACCATGATCATGTTGCAGATGGTTGGAGTTGGAGTTGGGTCGTTCGTCGTGGTCGGGAACTGGTCGGCAGTACGAGTGGTCGAGTGCGACGCTTGCTTGCGATGCTTGCGATGGTACTTACCATGATCATGTTGCAGATGGTTGGAGTTGGAGTTGGAGTTGGGTCGTTCGTCATGGTCGGGAACTGGTCGGCAGTACGAGTGGTCGAGTGCGACGCTTGCTTGCGATGCTTGCGATGGTACTTACCATGATCATGTTGCAGATGGTTGGAGTTGGAGTTGGGTCGTTCGTCGTGGTCGGGAACTGGTCGGCAGTACGAGTGGTCGAGTGCGACGCTTGCTTGCGATGCTTGCGATGGTACTTACCATGATCATGTTGCAGATGGTTGGAGTTGGAGTTGGGTCGTTCGTCGTGGTCGGGAACTGGTCGGCAGTACGAGTGGTCGAGTGCGACGCTTGCTTGCGATGCTTGCGATGGTACTTACCATGATCATGTTGCAGATGGTTGGAGTTGGAGTTGGGTCGTTCGTCGTGGTCGGGAACTGGTCGGCAGTACGAGTGGTCGAGTGCGACGCTTGCTTGCGATGCTTGCGATGGTACTTACCATGATCATGTTGCAGATGGTTGGAGTTGGAGTTGGGTCGTTCGTCGTGGTCGGGAACTGGTCGGCAGTACGAGTGGTCGAGTGCGACGCTTGCTTGCGATGCTTGCGACGCTTGCGATGCTTGCGATTGAGGCGAGGATGTTTCTGATACTGCGCTGCCCGCCTGGAAATAACATATTTATTGCGTAAATCCTACTATTATAATTTATAAGATAGATAGATAGATAGATTCTTTATTGTACTCTCCACTTAAACTAATACAACAATAATACAGATTCTTTAAAATAGTAAGTTTTAAGTTTAAAAAAACTAGAAAATTCGACTACCAGATGATCAGATGATGATGATGATGATGACAGTTCATTGGGAATGTTCTAGTGACTATAAACACCACTTGAAAGTCACAGGAAAGCAAAATACGCAATTTCGTGCACGTGTTTGGCATATTTTTTTCAGTTATTTCTATTTATAACCCAAACTACTGAACCGATTTTGATGAAAATGAAATGCGACCCCAACCAGGTACATCCTTTCAGATAAAATAATAATTTTTGAAATCGGTTCATAAATGACGGAGTTCTGCGGTGACAAACGTTAAAAAAAAATAACCGAATTGAGAACCTTGTTGATAAATTCATTTATATTATTGAACAAACTTACATCAGTATGCCGATCTTTAAGGCCGTTAACGCTGGCCGCGCTGTCACTGAGCGAGACAGCTCGCTGCCTTCCCTCTCCCTTCTTCTTCTTGTCTCTCTTGTCCTTCTTCCGTCGAACTTGTAATGATTCTTCTTCAGAGGATATCTCGCCTTCTTCGAGAGAGTGTTTGCTCTTGTCGGGGGATTTGAGATGGTTTTTGATGGGGCTGGCGCGGGAGGTACTTGATTTGATTTCTGGTGGACTGTTAGTAAACAAATACAGTTTAGTGTATGTGTACCTTAAGTGTGAAATAAAAGTAAAAGGTATCAAAAAAGCAGTACTTGAGCTATAACTATTAATTTAATTAGGTTTAACGCTAGCAAGTCAATTTCACAAAAAATTAAAAGCCTAAAAAATCCATAGATCCTCTCCATCATTGTTTAATATGCACTTACAAATGGTCCAGCTAATCTAAAATATACGTTATACTTTGAGACAGAAGGTTGATTGTGTGTCATACCTGTCATCAGGCGGTTTCTCAGGCTGCGGCGGCGTATCCACTTCCAAGTTTTTCCTCTGCTCTTCGAGAAATTCTCGTTCGATTTGCTCCATGTACTCCGTGTTTCGTCTTCTTTTTGCCTGTGAATGAATACTGAAGCTTAATTTTTGAACGGCTACTACTGTTTAATATACACCGTCTATGAACAGAATTGTGAACTTTTTGTAAAACTCGATAGTTTTTGGGAGATATATCTATCGTGACAAAAAGTCTATCGGTCTAGAATCACCCCACAGGGTTCGAGTACTCTTTTTCAGAGTTTGAATAAAGACACTATAGATAAACACGTGACTGCTTGTCGATCTTCTTTTGTTTTTTGTGATGTCCTTCTAGATAAGTGCACTAGCAGCAAGCTGAGTGTGACGTAACGAAGTGATCTTTTTTTTAGAACACTTTCCATGTTCTTTTTTTTTAACCTGTACTTTCCCACTCCTGGGCAAAGGTCTCCCCATATCCTTCCATGTTCTAAGTTTGAATAAATCTATGGGACAGCTAACGATTGTCTTTTGTTTTTTTAATGTATATTTAGGCACATATATATACAGACCTAGTAAGGAGGCTCAAAAGGAAAAAACCTTTTGAGCTAGTATAGTGTTAAATAATCCGTAATAAGTGTAGTGCGAGTGCAAACTAGTGCCACCTATAAAGAACACAAAACCAAAGTGTCTTCGCCTTAAGTAAATAGAGACAATAAGAAAAGTGTCAATGGACACATTCTTAGATTAGTTTATGATAAAAATTTAGGTCAATGTAAAATTACTAATTAGCCTGCATTGTGGCTAGATCGTAATATAATTAGGGTATTAGTATTATTTATTAGTACTTGTACACTAAAGTAATAAAAAAAATATATATATACCTGGTACTCTCTTTCCTCATCCGAGTCGGAGTAGACTCTGTCGAGGATCTTTTCGACGGCTTGTTGCGTGAGGGGCTGCGGCTCGGGGGAGAAACCAGAGCCCAGCAGGGGCAGGGGGGAAACCCGCGCCTCGCCTTCCGACAACGACGCTTCTTCGTCCGGGATTGGAGTTTTTTCTGTAAAAAATACAATCCTTGTAAACTAATATCCCCCTAATTGCGGTATTTTAATAGGTATGAAAATATCCTCAAAATGGCTTTTCATTTGATATTGCGCAAACTTTGAATATATTTCTTAACCTAAATTAACACAGTCTACTTTTAATCCCGGAAAATTAACAAGACGACGGGGACGGGGACGAAATCGCGGGCGGAGCTAGTATAGTTATAAATTTGTTTGTTAACTAAATTGTTCTCAAGAAAAATCTGACCTATAAACAAAACCGCCTATTTAAATGCAGTAATAGAAAGAATACAATAAATAAACTAACCTCTTCTACTCTGTTCTTCTTCACTGTCAGAAGACGAGTAGACCCGCCGGAGCCTTTCCTTGTTCGCAACCAGTCTGTCCTTGTTTGTCACAACCTTGAACTGAACATTCAATTCATAAATACAGTATTTACAATATTTATAATATTTACTAAATACACAAATTCCACCTGACGAATAACTCTTACGGGCCTCTATATTTACAGGTATGATCTTAGATTACTAAGCTGTTTTTGACCCCAGGGGATTTTAAAATGTAAAATGAGTAATGTGTACCATGTGAGAGCCGGCGCGCTAAACACTGGATGAGAGGAGCCGACGGGCTCAGTGGCACGTCTTGAGAGAGACCTACGTCCAGCAGTGGACTGATATAGGTCGATGATGATGATGAGTAATGAGTATAAAGTTACCTCAGATTCGTCCAATTCCGTGCCGTCGTCATCAGAATCCGAGTATATCCGCGGCGCGACCGGAAGCTTCCGTTCAGACTCCGCTGATGATGATGACGAACGACTCGATGACGATGATGATGATGACCTGACAAATATGTATACAATATTAAGTCGAGGAAGCTTTATACAGACATGAAATTTAACAAGTTATTACTTGGCAATTCGTACAGTTAACATCATTAGTAAATAATAAATGTAGATTGACTAAAATAATTATTTTATGAGTCAAAGCTGTAAAAAAATGTTTTATAACTGAAAACCAGACCTCGTTTAAAGAATTTTCTTTTTAATGCTATGATATTATAAGCAAAAAAATCTTTCTTTAAAACTAGTAAGTTTTATGATAAAAAAACTGTGATTAGAACCAACAAGAAACAATTTTGAATTTCTAAAATGTTATCAACTTCTTATGCTGACTGTACCTAAACCAGTTTTACATATTTTACGAAAGTCTTTGTATAGTACAACCACAAAAGTTTCTATTGCCATTGTTATTACAAAGATTCTGAACCTTCATTAACCCCCGACACAAAAACGACGGGGTGTTATGAGTTTGACGTGTCTCTGTGTGTGTCTGTCTGAGGCAACGTAGCTCCCGAACAGATAAACCGATTTTGATTTTATTTTTTTTTGTTTGAAAGGTGAATTAGTCGGGAGTGTTTTTAGCTATGTTTGATGAAAATCGGTCAAAGATACGGGCGTTTTTTAAATTTTTAATTTAATTACTTGTATACTACACGGGTAATTTACGTAATTACCAGCCATCTAGTTCCCATATCACAAGCTTTGCTTAGTTTGGGACTAGAGGGCGTTGTGTGTAAAGTCCATGAATATTTATTTATTTATTTTAATTATACTACACGGGGTTTTTAAAACGACACATTAGGTTTAAAATTAAGTTAAATGACATACCTAGATGAGCTACTGGACTGCCGCCGCCTACTCCTAGACAGATATGAGCCAGTCGTTCTGTTCCTAGGACTAGTCGGCAATTCCTTCTCTTCGTCAGAGTTCTGCACCATTTCCTCCTGCAAATACAGTGGATTTAAAAGATCATACGTAAAATTATGACAAGTTTTCTTTACAAGGCTTTGAATCTTACAGCGGTTTAATAAGGTCTAAAATTATAGAAGAGTTATTGTTCGTAAATGTCATTTAGTAGTTTTTGTCCACATTTACTTCTTATCGAATATTTTTATGAATCTAACCTTACTATTTTAGACCTTATACAGCAGAAATAGAGTCTAGAAATGTACATACCTGATCGCTGAGTCTTCTAGAAGAGTCTTCATCCATTACGACCGGGGACGGTATTTTCCGTTTCTTCCTAAAACTGGGCATCTTTGGTATAGCAGCCCGAAGTCCCAACCCTATCCCAGTGCCGTAACCGCCCAACTCTAGTGGGCTGTCACGAGACTCCATTATACTCTTTATTGAATCTACGGTCTCTTCTTTCTTGTTTGAAATGTCCTGTAAAGATTCATCTCTTTATTCATAATGTTCTGTCATTTTAGCACGGCTATAATTCATTGTCACTTGCATGACAACGAAATGAGATGACAACTTCAGTAGCCATTCGCTAATATGAATAGATAGATAGAAGATAGAAAATACTTTATTGCACACCTTAACCTAGGGACTACTATAACATACAAAACTTAACTAATTGTACAATGGGCGGTCTTATCGCTAATGAGCGATCTCTTCCAGACAACCATGGACGGACAGGACTACGAGGTAACTAGAGGTGCTATCTAAAGAATACCTACTAATATGAATGAATAGATAATTTAGGTTTCAGTTACCGGCGTACCCTTCGGCTCATGACCTCAAATAAGTCTAGGTTTCATTGATCATGGCCTAAAATTCTAAATTACCTGCAAAGGTTGACTAGCATCCTCCTTAGGTTTCAAAGCTTTCCGACTTTGTTCATCCCACCACATCTCATAGTGCTTGAACGCGGTGCTCTCAATCATTTTCTTGTTGAAATCTTTCTTGAGAATCATCTTCAGCTCGGCCGTTATTCGCTCGATCACGCTGTTTATTGTAGGGAAGTAGGGATTGTCTAATTCCTGTAAATATATATCAATATTAAACGTATGAAGTTAAGGTTGAGAATCAATAAGCTAAACAATAATATACAAAAGTGAAATATACCAATCAAGTTATGAATCTGACCTAGTAACGTTATTATGGTATTGGTTTGCAAACGACAGTATTCGATCGAGATTGTGTTTTAAAATTAAATCAGATAAGATTCGATTTTGCGTGACAAATTAACTTCGAGTTACTAACAAAAGCAACAGTGCAATTCTACTCTAAATTCTAGCGCATAAGGTTGATAATCCCACGTACCTCCACCGGAGCTTGTTGAGGGTACGAAGAGTAGTGATGTGGTAATAACTGAGGTCCTTGAGTGAAGCCACTTGGATACGCCATTGCTAGCTCTGGACCGGCGTAGCCGGGCGGGGGGTAGGCTGAAAACATATCAGTACATGATTATCTAAGTTAGCGATGTTTTGCATGGTCACTATTTGGATGGGTGACCGCTAGTAGCATTTAGACGGAATAAGGTTCCAAATCGCACGCGCTTCGTCGTGGCACTTGCGACCGCCACGACATAAAAAATGCGTGAATTAGCAATTTTTTGATGATATCTTGTAAACCAAAGATAATTTTGAAAAAACAGATAAGGACATCGCTCAAGAAACTGTTCGTATGTATTCATCTAATTTTCAACCCCATAATTAGAGCTTTCTTCGAAATCCAGACACAATCTTAGAAAATTAGAGATAACTTGGGCATTTTTTCTATTGAGATAATATTTTTCTATCGTGTTTCGGAATTAGAGCAAATACCTATATTGACTTTTGGTTTATAACTTGTATTTACCGATTTACCAGCGAAAAGCAATTCGCGATTTTCACTATACCCGCAGCCTTACCCATTAGTAGCAATAATGAGTGTCATCGGTATGGTCCCTCAAGCCTCAAGTGTTTTTTTTTAATAAATAAAATGTTTATTTCTGTATGTGATATAGTTACCAGTAGGCGGCCACATGTGCTGGTAGTAATGCGGCGTAGGCGCGGGCGCGGAAGCGGACGCGGACGCGGGCGCGGGCGCGGCGCCCGGCGCGTAGTAAAACGCGTCCGCCGGCACTTGCTCCTCTATCTTAGCTTCTGTCGACGACAGGGACGACAGCGACATCTGTCACAAACACACAATACCAACGTCTAAATAATAGATTTAAAAATGTTTTAATTGTGGACAGCCGTCACAGCACAGTCGGTAATAGCTCTGCCTTCCGTGCCGTGGGTCGTGGGTTCGATCCCCACCAAGAACAAACATTTGTGTGTGGCAAACATACATGTCTGTTCTATGTCTGGGTGTTACTATGTATTATATGTGTTTACAGAACAAAATAGTATATAAGTATACTATCAGCATCTAGTTCCCATATTACAAGCTTTGCTTAATTTGGGACTAAAGGGCGTCGAGTGAAATGTCCATGAATATTTATTTATTCTAATTACTATTGCCAACAAACAGAGATAGCAACAGATTTATCGACCATTGTAGTGGAAATCTTAGCGATTACTATTGTTGTAATTTTTTTAAACACTAAACAAGTTGCAATCTCATTCTAATAGCGAAGTATAGGCACAGAATAACGAATGTAACGATTTTAACAGGCTTTTAGCTGCGTTGTGTCCGTTGGATGTTATGACTTTATTTACAGTTTCGAAGGAAAAATAACAAGTATATCTACTTACGTACTACACAGGCTGAGTTCGAGTAGGTAATTGGCAAACTAACTCCGATGTTCATTTGTTTTGTTTTTTGGACATAGAGAACATTCATTCAATCAGTTTAGAATTGTACTACAACAATTTCAATTATCCATAACAGTCAAAATCACAAGGATCACCTATAAACCATGTTATAAACACTGGTGAGAATTGAAGCATATTCTCAAATTGCTCAATAGTATCATTGAAGAATAATACATTTTTCGATTTTATAAGTCACTAGCTTTCGCCCGCGACTACGTCCACGTCCTGTATTATTTGTACCTACTAATGAATGCTTATTTACGTATTACGTATTTATTACGTATTAGCTATATGAGCCAAGTGAAGGCGAAGATAGATGTCATGTCGTATAAGGACGTCAAGGAAGCTGCCCTGAAAAGAAGAACCTGGCGGGAAATGCATACATTACGCCGACAAGAGCATAGCTCTTAAGTTAGAAGAAGAAGAAGAAGAAGAATGAATGCTTATTTAATCTTGCCACCTATGTGATGTCTAAGCCTGTGTTTTGGTAAATAAACTATTTATTATTATTTATATATAAAGTGGTTACCTGATCGTCATCTAAATTGTCATGTGCGGGCGCAACGGGCGACTTGCGCGGTTCTTCCCCCGTTAACAACTCGTCTTCAGATGACGATATGTCGCTGCCGATCTTGTCTAGCAATATCAACCGTTGCCGGTGCTCTTGTCTCTCTATCTCTCTCGCTCGCTGAAAATAATCATATATAAATACCGAATTGAAAATCTCTCTATCTCCCTGTCGCAAAAAAGGGTACTTTTTAGAAACTAGCATCTGCTCGCGACTTCGTCCGCGTCCCGTTTGATCCTGTATATTTTCCGGGATAAAAGGTACCTAATGTGTTCTAGGTTACGAGCTATATATTCTAAGTTTCATCCAAATCGGACCAGTAGTTGCAGCGAGTAGATTGAAACACAAACATCCTAACATCTAAACTTTGACATTTATAAAATTAGTAGGATTCGCGAGAGCGGCCGCGTAGCATACTATTTGAGCATCGTCCAAAACTGTGCAAAATAACATTTTTTTTATACAATGTAATTATCCTACATGAAACTAAATCGATGGACATTATCAAATCACGCTTGACCGCTTAAATGACCATGCCAAACAAGTTTTTTTTTCAGAAACCATGGTTTCCGTGACGATTTCTCTGAATATGTTTGTCTCAGTATAACAAACTGTATAAAAGTTACCTTTTCAACGGTGATCTTGATACATTCCAGATAGAACTCTCTAGACAAGTATGGAGATGGAGTTTGCGATAGTGGTTCCGGGTCGAAATCCTTTGTTTTAATCGACACAACGCTTCCACCTTCTTCGCTGCCAGATCCTGATTAAAATTTACACCAATTTTAAAACCGCGAAAGGTATAAAATTAAGCAGTGGTTCCCGCTTAACATCAGGTGGACCATACATTGGCTTGTTCCATCATAATAAAAAAAAATTATTCCAAGTTTACGCTCCAAGCATACACTGGATTTATTTATGAACTAGCAGTTACCCGCGACTTAGTACGCGTCTACAGTTTCCGTGTAATTATATTATCTGTGCGTGTACCGTGACATTACACCGAACCCGTACTCGAATGTCAAACGCTAGTCGTTAGACCAAAGAGGTAGTACTACGCCCTGTCAAACTGACGTGACATGACAATGACAATGAAATCCTCTTGCCAATTGGCGCTGCTAATCCTTTTCGTTCATTTTATCCTGTAGATCCTGTTAATTATTCGGGATAAAAAGTAGCCTATATGTCAATCCAGGTTACGAACTATATATATGCCAAGATTCATCCAAGTTGGTTCAGTAGTATAGACGTGATTGAAACACAAACATCCAAACATCTAAACATCCAAACATCTAAACTTTCACATTTATAATATTAGTAAGATAAGATAAGATAAGATTAGCTACCATCATCACTAGGCGGGCCTTGTGCGTCCAAATCGGGTATTTTAGCGGGTAGTTTGGCATCGTTCTCGGGCGATGCGCCGAACGCGAGGAATGGAGGCGCCATGCCTCCGCCGCTGGGGCCGCCCTTCAGGAGCAATGCTATTCTGCAACCAATCACGTCTCACTATAATGACATAACAGAAATCTTCTATTATGTTAAATAAATAAATTTATAACTAAATAATACATAATTTAGTAACTAAAAATATATCCATGGACATTTCACATAACGCCTTGTAGTCCCAACTATTGAAAATTCTGGATCTAGACACTCTATTGCTCTAGTATGCGAACCTAAGCTAGAAGATATAAAAATAAAATATCAGATAAAAGGTAAGAGCTTGTACCGAATCTTCAATACAGCATACCTAGTATCAAGCCCATCACGCAAAAAGGGCCCGCTTGCGGCCTAATTGCGGAAAATGGTCCGCCCTACAAGTACAAGTACCTAGTATCAAGATCGAAGTTCTTGGGGTCTTCCGAGGGCGGCGGCGGTTTGGGTTCCTCCTTCGTTTCTTCTACATCTTCCGGAGGCCGGGGCTCCGGTTCAATGATCTTTACCTCAGGGGGTGGCTCCTGTATACAGATTGACGTTGAAAAAATATAAATTGCGCTGCAAGCCCAAGTGAATCAAGCTCAGAAACTGGAAATCAACTCCATATTTTGATGAACAACTCTAAAACGAAACTCCATTACAGAGAGGTGATCACGAACTAATCTGACAGTGGCCGGGTTAAGTAAGCCTACCGTATTCGAATCATATTGCGCGTCAACGCCAGCACGACTGCCGAACGTTGTAGCGTCACCGCGCAGTGTGTACTCGTATCTCGGATACGCTACAGTTACGATACGTTTACGTCACATTTATTCGTGATCAAAACACAGTAGTCACACCCGTACTTTGTTTCTCTGAAGTTAAGCGCTACACCCCCCACTCCTCACGTTCCTTCAATCCGAGGCCATAGGGTCTGCGGAGCTACCTGCTTCTAAGTTCAGAGAGACAAAGATCGAATGTGACTATTGTAAGTATAGTGTTTCAATGAGATATATCAAAGAATCTATACTCGAATTTCGAGACTGCTTTTGGACTATAGTATGATACAGAAAAAATAATTGTATCAATAGATTTTTTTGACGGTTTTTAATGAGAAGTATCAAAAACATAATGATCCAGTCCTAATACATACTTGAGTATTGTTTCAGCATACAACACTTAACAAAAACACACAATATTAAAGAAAAAAATGCAAGACAGTAACACAAAAGCGAATATTACAATTATTGATTACATAAATATGATGAAAAAAAAAACATGCGATTAAGTATATGTAATTAGTTATTATTACTGTTCTATGTGAAACCATGGATTATGACAACATGCCGTGCAAACTTACCTTGGTTAGATAATCTAGCAAAGTACGAGTACCTACATAGTCTAATTATTTAGATAATATATTATTTTAACTAAATAACTCTACGAAAAAGATACTTTAAGAAAAAGAGCCAAAAAAATAATACCTATCGTACATTTGTCCCGCTCTAGCATATTTTAATAATATATCTTTATGTGCAAATGCTTTAATATAATACTATTTTATAATGATAAATACTCCTTTATAAACTTTATAAATAAATATGATACCAGAATAAGTTCAGCGCCACCTACATGTCACTCCTATATCTGGTTATATCTTTACCTATTTGATGTTCTGTGCAGAGAAAACATGCTATATTTGTTTATAATATTCCTATTTCCATGCTAAATACTATACCGGTTTTAGTTACTATTATTACGAGTAAGCTACAACCATACCTAAAAAAAAAACTACATCAGACCTTTTCGACCTCCTTTTCTATAATTTCAGGCGAAGGTTCTTTTTTGGCATCATCCTTTTTAGGAGCGGCGTTTGAGTTCCTTTTCTCGTGGCGATCAGACGAACGCTCCGAACGACTCGACTCTTCGTATTTCTAACAATTACTTATTGTGAGTGACACACAATGATTAGAAATTATTTACATAAAACAATGGAAATGAAAAAGTGGGTGTATAAGGACCGGACCCAATATTCAACTCTCAATAAAGGTGTAGCGATCTGCGTCAAAATCATACATCTATGAATGTATGACAAAAGATATATTGAATATTGGGAATGGCCAAGATTTGTGACTGTCCGTATTCCAAAACTAAACAAGGTTAAAACGGTAGTAGAGCTTTTTGTGTAGGTACCTAAGAATTCGTTCAGAGAAATACTGTTTTTAGCATTTCTGCCACCAAGCAGTGTTGCTCGCATTGCTGTGTTCCGATTTATTTATTTATTATTAGATACAGGTGCTTAAAAAACTTATTTGAAGGGATGGGATGGGACTTATTGGATGCAATCACAGATTTTTGACAGTTGAAAACACCTTAAAAAATGCTTAATTCTTAAATTAATCTGTTTTAGAATACGGACGTAAAACTGGAACAATGAAAATGACTGAGATACTTGTTAGTATGAAAACCACACCCACTGTGCAAATTCGACACACAAATTAAAAACAATGAAAGATGAACGAACATAGCTAAATTACAGCTTATGACAGCTAAATGACAGGAGTCATTGGAAAATAGTATTTTTATAGTGAACTCTATTCAGTGGAGTTAAGGTCCAGATTAAATGTGTAATATGTACATGCGTTCGCTGGAAAATCACTATAGCCTCAATAAATCCAGTCACTTTATAGTAAACCCTATTCAGTCGAGTTACGATATAAATTCGTTTCGTATTACATGGGAATAATAAGTTACGATTAAAAAGAGTCATTTGAAAATAAATCCTATTCAATGGAGTTAAGATGTAACTTACATGTGAATGATGCGAGGATGATGAATGATGAGAATGCCTCCATTCGCCCCACCACATGCCGCTTGCCGGAGTCGCGCCAGGGGTGTAGCCGTAACCATAACTGTAATAGAATGCGTGTTTTATACTAACGTCTCTCTCTCTACCCTATTTAAGCCCAACTTTGTAACTGCTCCTGTCGTGTCGATGTTAAAAAAATTCTGTATATTTGGTGGCTATAAAAACAAAACAA
Organism: Gandaritis pyraliata; assembly: GCA_947859175.1. Lineage (NCBI taxonomy): Eukaryota > Metazoa > Arthropoda > Insecta > Lepidoptera > Geometridae > Gandaritis > Gandaritis pyraliata. The sequence goes on along the minus strand of OX401871.1, from coordinate 4,404,655 downwards.
TCTTTTATAAATAGTTAAATAAATGGAAGAATCTAGAGGTCAGTTGTATATACTTATAATAACAATAATTATACATTTCAGGTAACATAAGAACAGTACAAGAATTATTTACTTATTCTAAGACCTAATATATCTTATAGACCACAAATTAGACCACATTCCACTATAATATTATAAATGTCAAAGTTTGGATGTTTGTGATTCAATCACTCTGTAACTACTGGTCCGATTTGGATGAAACTTAGTTCGTAGCCTAGATTAACACATAGGCTACTTTTTATCTCGAAAAATCAACAGGATCAAACGGGACGCGGACGAAGTCGCGGGCAGAAGCTAGTAACTTATATATTTGACAGGAAAAAAATGCGACGTGGATCGTGATTTGTTATTTTTTTTTTTTATTAATTGGTTCACAAATTGAAACATGCACATAAATCTTAAATAAAATTATGGTGTAAAAATAATCATTCACGGCGCAGTTTCTAAATACAGTGAACACAGCGTGCTTTACAAACGTGCAAAAAAAGTTGCTGATAATTTTTATAGACTATAAAAGGACATGCAAACATTAAATATAATAAAGACTAAAAGATACAGGTTACCAAGTTTAAGTATGAATATGCTTTGAAATGTTTATTTTTGCGGAGGCTAGAGAGCCACTAAAAATGTCAAAATACAATGTTATACGATTATAGTACATACCCTGGTTGATAGTAGGGGTCGTAAGGCAAAGGCCCAGCCGGAGTGTATGGTACTTCGGGCGGATGGCCAGTCGCGTACGGAGTTGGTTGTGTGCGTGTCTCTTCACTCGTTTCACTCGTCGTCCTAGAGTACCGAGCTTCTCTGTCTCTGTGCCTTTGCAAATTACATTTTTGGTTATTTAGACGCTAAATGGAACTGCAGAGTGGGCATATTCCACTACTACTATAAATGTCAAAGTTTAGATGTTTGTGTTTCAATCACGCTGTAACTACTGGTCCGATTTGAATGAAACTTAGAATATATTATAGTTCGTAACCTGGATTAACACATAGGCTACTTTTCCCGCTATTTTTTTTTCGTGGCCGAAGTCGCGGGTAGTATAAAATAAATTACAATAATAATTGGCTAGTATAAAATAAATATTAGTGGATATTTGTCAGAGCGCGGAACACCATCAAAATAAAGCAAAGCTTATTTATGTTATGGCAAACAAATAATTAATAAAATATGTACTTACATAAGTATATATTTTTTTAAATCTATGTTATGATGAATATAAATATTATTCTAAAATCACTTCAGCACACGCAAAAACATAACTAAATTAATAACCAATCCATGCTACGAGTTAGATAACTTACTTCCGTCTGCATTTCCTTTTATGCTTTTTTTTGCAGCTTGCATAATAAATAAACAGGTTAGTTATAAAAAACATTCAACGAATGTTAGTAATTTTAAATAATAAATATGACAACAAAAACGCAAAAATAGCAGTGACAAAGATACCTATATAAACATTTTCTAGACAAACCTATCTCAACAGATTTTTGCATTTCAAAGGTTTTGTTAGACCCGTTGTCGTAAGCCTATTTAATTTATTTGAGTCTTACTCATTTCTTCCCACTGCTGGGCAAAGGTCTTCCTCAGAGACTTTCAGTGCTGTCTTTCATGGGCCACTTTTTACAGTTCCTAATATAAACTTTCCAAAGTCTTTTGAGTCTTTATTACCTTTTAGTTTTAGGTACAACTTAAAACTTATTTTCTTCCCAAACATTTCCGACAAGTGACATTGGTACACACGGCCACAGGTCAAGTTATACACTCAATACAACCGTAACTACGCTACATACAATGCAGAGAATTGTTGGCAACGGAGCGCAATAGGCGTAGGCGTGCGCCGCGCTCGCAGCCCGTCCTACACAAACACACAGTTGTCTCTCTCACACGATTTGCAACGTTCAACTTCTAAAAGTTCAAACAGTATAGGTTCACGTGTTTTCAACTGTACCAAACCAAGGTTCGAACTTGTCTCAAGAGCCAACTTATTTAGTAATGAATACCTTTAGTAACCTGTAAACAGTACGGTTAGATTACCTGCCATCTCTCTCTCGATCTCTATCCTTGTCTCTGTCCCTCTCGCTTCTACTCCGATGCTTGTGTCTGTGTTCTCTTTCATCGTCTGACCAACGGTTGTTACTATCACTGTGATCACCGTCTTTGTAGCGAGTTGAGTGTGGTTGTTCCTGTAATTAAAAACTAGTCTATATTATTTGCTTTAATTATTTATATTTTATTTACTATGTATTATGAGTAGGTAAGTATTTACAAAAAAAAGTATGTAGGTATTCTATCAGCAATCTAGTTGCTATGCTAAGTTTGGGAGTCAAGGGTCTTGTGTGAAATGTCAATGAATATTTATTTATTTAGTCTGTAACGCAGTGCATTACCTCACCGGGTACATCTTCAAACGACTTGTTCTGTGTGGTAATGCATAGTTATAATGCTTGTCCTTTCACTTTTTCTCATAGATAACCACGATTTGATAAGTCTTATATAATGCATGCTGTGGCATCCTCTAATCGAAGGAACACAATAGTTTTAAGCCCATTGCCATGACATTTCTGTTGTTATCGTGTCACCTTGTTTGATGTCCTATAAATAAAATAAAATCAAGTAGGTACCTTATCAGACACCTTTGATTCTTCAGGTTTTTTGACAACAGGTGGTTCAACTTTAGGAGGCTTTATAATTTCATTTTCAATTGTGGGTTTTGGGTGCAGTGGGAATAACCCAGACTTTTTATCGCCTGTCTTGATTTCATACATTTCCTGGCATTTCTTCCCAAAAGAGTCGTGAAACACATCCAGCACCTAGAAGTAAAAAAAAACTATAAAATGGCAATAAGTATCTGAATTATTTCTATGCCGTTATGGTAAAAACTTGCCAACATTGCATAAAAATATGCCTATCATTTTCAAGTAAGTGAATATCTACTGAAATGGTACATATCAATATTTATTAGGGTTTTCAATGGCCCAATTTGTCAACTGGATCCCCTTGACAATAATTAAAAAGCTCACCTTTCCCATAACAGATTTCCCATTGTATTTATCTACACACAGCTTGGCTGATTTCACCTCTTGAAACAATATTCTAGCAAATCCCAAATGCCTGTTTGATTGTGGATGGTAGTAGATAGTCAGTTCATCAAAGGGCCCAATTTTATTCATCATGTCAGACAAAAAAGCTTTATCAATATTATCATTCAGATTTCCAATAGTTATCTCAACGGGTGGAGGAATTCCCACATATTTGTCATCAATTTTGAACCTGAAAAAGATTATAGTTTGAAATCTCCCGCCATTTAACTAGTGTCAAACGTGTGTTATGTTGGCAGCACTGTCAAAAAAACTACAATAAAAACAAAGGGCAATTTCTTCATTTTTACAAGTTTCATAGAATTTTTCACTAATATTTTTATGTAATTGCGGTCATTCAACTAAAAATCAATATCCAAAACCAAATATTGGCGATTTCATGGACTGGATCAACAAAGGTGGGGTACAAAAACAATGCAATGTTTATCATTAATTACATTTCTTGCAACTTCCACATTATCCAATCTATGAGAAGAACCCCTAAAAGTAAATACAATAGTATTTATTTATAATTAAGTACAGAAACATTAAAATGTTCAATGCAAATATTATGTTTCTGTGTAAGGTGTTCAGAATTATGAAGATTGAAGACTGGGTTATATTTATATTACCTAGGGACAGGCAGGTCTGCTGGTTCCGTCTTATTCCATTTTCTGGAGAGCTGTGACCGTGGATCCCTGCATTGCACTGGTGGATAGGTGGTATCTCCAGGGACAATTCCATCATATCTTTTCAATGAGGTTGCTCCTTTTATCAAGAATGGGTCCATAAGCAATTTGTAGTTTTTCGCCTTGTGAGGCAGGACATTGTGCCCAGGAGTTTTGTGCTCCATTCCTCCATTCATTCTGCAAGACAAAATAGATAGGTAGAATGTTATTGTACAACATAACCTCTTCTGTTTGGCTTTTTAAATGTTTCTCTAACATTTTGTATTGAAAGGCTATTGGCTTCCGTCAGAATCTGAAAGAACAGTTAAAAATTAGTAAAATAAACATAATTAGAATGAAAACAAACCTGAAATAATATAAAAACAATAGGTGAGAAAAATTAACAATTTGTAGAACTTAGGCAATCCCGAATATGTTGAAATTTCATCTTGTATGAGTGAGTATATAGTGTTTTGTTGTGATAAACATATTTTAGAACGACTTCCACTAAGTTATCACCGAAATATTGAACTTTAGAATAAATTCCTACAGCAAGCTCTCTCCATGGTGACAGTAAGTTGAAATCTGAAAAGTTGTTGTAATAAAATCACTCACGTTGTATCTGGAACTGTTGTTTAGCCCAAAGTTATTAGAATTTCACTATACATAATTAACTCTACAGAAATATTTTTTTATTTGTTTATATATAATAATAACAAAAATAAAATAATCAGTTGACTCTACGCAAAATGTTTATAATGAAGTACGGCGATTTTCGGTGACAGCTGTCGAATAGAATAGGTAAAAAAAATTTGTCCTTCATGGGCATTTTGGTTATGTTGTCTTTCTTGGTAATTTTGACATTTGACATCAGATAAGTATACCCACTAAGTAAATCAAAATTACCCAAGACTGGCGACTGCCCCCAGACTTGATATAATGTTCTAAAAACCATCAAGATATTTTATGATCTACTGTAACCATAGTAAAGCATTTATAAAATAAATAGTTCTTAGGATTTTACTATTTACAATATACTAATCCAAGAAAGGTCCCAGAAAAACTAAAATATCCCAAAATAGGCTCAAATCTTTGATCAACTATACCCTAGATACAGTGTCGGCGCTTAAAACCGTCTCGGCAAATATAAGCTCACATGCAGCGTGAGAGGATATTTTGATTTAGTCTGGTTTAGACACAGCCACCGTCAACACGTACCGCAATGCCTCAATAATAATAATAATAAAAGTTCATTTATTGAGACAACTTGGTCCATACCTATTGTTAGTAACAGAAACTTATTAAACTAGGTTAGTAACTTATAACTAATAATGATTTTGTCCTCTGGGTGAGTTTCCACACCAAAGGACAATTATATTTTTCGGCAATTACTTTTAGGATGCTGTTGCTGCTCCCGCGCAGTCTGCTTAGCAGAGATGCGGTTTTTTTGCGCCAGATGGCGTCGAAAGAGTCAGTGCGCGCCGCACAGAACATAGCGGACGCGCTGCAGAAGCGCGGGAGCCGCAACAGCGCCCTAAATGCGTTGTTATATTGGACCCGCAGAGCATTGTACGCCCTCTGAGTATAGCTGACCCACAGACTCGCAGAGTACAGTGAAGTACAGTATGCTTTAAATAGAGCTATTTTCACTGCATCTGAACAACGCGCGAATCTGCGTGCCAGCATATTCCCTCGGACTGACAATGCCCTGCGTTCCCTCAATGCGCATTTAAAAATTTTAAAAATAATGTCTGGAAACGCAATTTATACAGTACATGTGGAATAAGTTATATTTTAAGCTATAAACTGACGATTAATAACCTACGTCTTTTCATTTTTAAGTGATAGGTTTGCTCGTTTTTTGATACGAATGATCGTAACATTTAGAGGATTTGTGACTTTATTACAAGGTGCTGTGGTTGTGACTAAGTTGAATTTAAACCTTTTGTCTCAGTCCGTTGGTAAACGAATGTAGGTGTGAAGTAGGTGTGTAAGTATATGTTATGTGTACAAGGACGGATTTTGCTTTGATTTTGTATGGGATTCTGTACGGTGGGCTCCAATAATCTTCGGTGTAAAAAAATTTTTTTAAAGGCTAATTTTTCCACAGAGTTATCTCTTTTGGGCTTGAGTTGAGCCCCTCTAGCCGATTCGCTTGTGGCTCTTGGCTCCGATTGATTAGAAAGGTAAGTACATTTACGTACATAATCGAGGGAAGTCGCGTCGCGTCGCCGCCGCGCCTTTACTGTTTTTAGTAATTTTATTTGAGTCAGAGGATTAAAAAACATGGGTTTTCCAAAAATTACTATCGAGCTGATTAAAACTCCGAAACAGTTGTAAAATTCTCCCACCATTTCTGTATATTTTTTTCATCAGGCAATACTCATCTTTACTGTCTGTGTATTGGTTGCATCATCGATTTCGGTAATTTTACGAAATTTTGGGCTTTTCTCAAGTTATGAGCATTTCTTTGAACTCTGTATGTTATAATTAAAGTTTTCTGACGTCTAGTGATTATCTGTTTCCAGGCACTATGTCTGAAAAAGTGTTGTTTCCCGTGGTCAAGGCGGACGAGGAGGAGGCAGCCGAAGAAGAGCTGGTGGACCCCCAGGTCCAGCTGAGAGTAAGGGTGTCATCCTATTATTTATTTCCAGACAGACTAACCTCTTTCCTAATCAATCTCCTTGACCCTGAACTACTTGATGGAACTAGATGAGGTTATGGACTCTTAGAAAAAACCCTTGGGCCGCCCTCATGAGGAATTACGGCAGTGGCATTGTTTAATGTTTTGGTTGCTGTTAGGGTACTTACCACCTAACCTAACTGAGTACCTCTGCTATATATACTAAATTTTTTCTTAAAAAGATGTTTATACCTACAAGTTAAAGCGGATGATGATGATGTATGTGTCACATCTTAGCAAACAATTTTTTAATTTTTGTTTTCTTGACTAGTGTTTTCAAGACATGGAAGTTCAAACATGAATCGCAAAAACCAAAGTTCATACAGAAGGTTACAGTCATTTTTATTTTGTTTTTAATTTAGTCATTTAGTTCTCAACAGCCATTTTAGTTAGTAGAACATACATATTATTTAGGAAGTACTGTAAATTAGAAAATATTAGTGCCATCAAGGTTTCATCTATGAATTTTAACCTATTTTTATTTCTCATTTAGTACTTTTATGCTAGTAGTAGATGTAGTTGTATTAATAATACTACACTAAACTAACCACTGTTTACAGGAGGAATGTGCAACAAAAAAAGATGCTGTGAGCCACTGGTCCAAGTACCAAGAATGCAATAATAGAGTCAACTCTCGCTCCAACACGGCTGAGACATGTGAGGAGGAGCTCATCGACTACCTGCACGTCCTCGACAAATGCGTAACCAAAGACCTGTTTAAAAGGCTAAAGTAAAGTTCTGCCTGTAAAGGTTACATTTTCTGGTGCAGTGAGCAGAAGGTAGATTTATAGATAATTTATGTTGATTGAGTGTTGAAGTTTATGTTTATTTGTAAATAAATAATCACAGTTCAAATACGTTTTTTTAACCCTTTCTAGACTGTCTTACCTAGTTGGCTTATGGGTATGTACAGGCTAAATATCTTCCTAATTTTTCTTCAGAATAAAAAAGATAATGGATTACAATATTTTATTGTAGCAAATATATTTTTTTTGAAAGATACAATAATTTAATCATAAAAATTAACAGAAATAAGCTCCGAAACAATCACACACAGAATGAAATGGCACAAAGTCAATTACAATTGCAGATAGCAAATTTAACACTATAAAATAAATTTATGTGCCTTGATACAACATAATTTTTTTGGAATGTGTCAAAACAAATGCTAGTGAAATTATGATAAATCAAAGATTCCTTTATAACAGAGGCAAAAAGAGCATGTATGTACGTTCCTACCTACCTACTTGCTTTGGCATATTTTATAACAAACAGTATGAAAAATGCGGGCACTACCTACTAATTAAAATTATTGGACAGGCTTTTTAGAATACATTTAGGCATTTATTCATTGTAATCTTATATTAAATCCGTAAAGTAAAAACTAGAATTGTCATACCATAAAGGCAAACTAACATACAATTGTGAATTTATATAACGTTAGGGACAAAACTAAATATAACAAAAGCTGATTAACATCTAGCATCAAAATACAAATTAAAATAAGTATATCTAGCTATACAGTGAAGATACACAAGTTATTAAATAAAATCGTGGTTTCCTAAGTTTCCTAATATACGATACAAAACACTCTTGTTTCTCCAAAAAGATTTGCCTTTACGCTTCAAACGACCTATACTTTTGCGGTTGGTCCGTTCTGTATTATTTTGTATCACAAAAATGTTTTACGAATTTAAGATAGCAAAGGTAGTGTAAAATGTGTGATTGACTTCAGTATAGATCATTTGTTACTACTATAGTCACAGCCTTTGTCTCTCTGAAGTAGAAGCACTACATCCTTCACCCCTCACTTTCCTCCAATCCAAGTCAAGAAAAGGGTTTTGCGGAGCTACATGCGGCTAAGTTCAGAGATTGTGGCTACTGCACCTAATCATCATCATTTTCGTCTTTACAGTACACATCACATAACTTCGCACACAAAATTCACGTCAAATAACTTAGCCCTTTAAGCTTTCACCCACTCCACGCAAACGACCAATCAAGTGTCCATTGAATTCCGAGGGGGGTAGGGTAAGTTAAATCGACGCGGGAGTGGAAAATTGCCATTCTGTACTGTAGCCCTGTTACCAATAACTCCTACGAAGCTCAAAAAAAGTGTTTTGTCTTTATCATTGTCAAGCACGTTCATGTTCGGTCGTAAGAGACAAAATACGTTACGTATATTCAGAGCGCGCTTATTTCTGTGTTGGTAACAGATTAGTATTACTATTGTGACACTGGTGTATTTCTATGTATTCGGTAGTAGTCACTAACTAGCTCCGACTTGAAGTACGTTGAAGCATATCTCGCAAACCCGTTGGGGTTTGGTCATCCCGAATTTTAGTATGGGGACGTCTTGGCTTGAACATTTGTTGCACAGCATTCGGCCACAGTGGCGACTGTAAGAAAATACAAGTGTGAGCTACACGAAATAAACAGACCTGTCATCTTGTACACATTATGTACTTGCAAGATAGCTTGAAAGAAATACACTGCGCAGCAACGCTTCGCATTAGAGTAGTGATCGCCGCGCAATGTAACTTAGTAAAAATAGTGTTTTTGTTTTATGAGGAAATGCACAACAAGCAAACGGCATATGCTTATATGCTTGTGTGCGTAAGCTCCGGAGAACTCTAGCGGTTATTACATTACACAATCTCAAGCACGCTAACTAGCATCAAGCGTAGTGTAATAAGGGAAAGACAGGTAGACTGACTTGCTAGTCTGCTCCAAGCACGGACTTGTTAGCCTGACTTGATATTGCATGGTGTAATAAGAGTAAGACAGTAAGACCGTTCAGTCAGCGTCCGGCAGCCGCAGAGGAGGGTCGTGTCTCGCGGTGCCGTACCTACACAATGCCATGCGAACGAACGAACGAACAAAACGAGAGGTGATCTTCGATATTATCGATATCTATCATGACATGCCATATTTATGGGAGAAAAATCATACAGATATATGACTAAAATATGGGTGAAAGAGTATGATTCGCTCATATTTTTATCTCTTATTTCTTAAATTTTGTTGAAATAGTCGCGGTAAGAGCTACCGCCATTTTCCGTCATTTCGAAAGATTTTTCAAGACGCCCGTCAACGACGACGTCCGCCTTTCGAATGAGTAAGCATGCGATATCTAGCGCAGTGTAATAGCAAGCCAGTCTAGGTAGATTCTAAGCACGGACTAGTTAGCGTGCTTGAGATTGTTTAATGTAATAACCGCTTCAGCCACACTATCATACAAAGAGGGAGTTGCGATTGGTGTATGTGCTGCACAACCACAAACGTAACCAAACGGACTTCACAAAAATAATACATACCAGTGATGTTTCCTCATAGTAAGAGTAAACTTGGTGCCGCACTCCTGACAAAGGTCGCTCTCGGCCCACGGCGCTTCGGCCGGTAATGCGTCGAGCAATCGATGGAGCAACTGCCTTGTAGCCACCTGGTGAATAAATATTCAGGGACATTTCACACATGTAACGTTCGATTTTTAGCATATTTCCTTAAATGTACACGTTAAAAAAAATCATAGTAATTTCCTCGTAAATGTACCTACTTTGAATCTCGCGGGAGATATTTTCAAATTTCCTTTCATCGAGATAGTATCATTATTTTATTGTTTTTCGTGTTGGCAACCCCACCATAGATAGGCGAAACTTATGTCTTTGCAAATAAGCTCTGATGAAGCAAACGTTTTTATCTTATCAAGCATTCGTAACTCGATTCCACTTTCGTAGTCATATTATTTATTGAAATCTTGTCAATTTGTGCGTTCGTACGTATCTTTTCTTGGTTCTTTAGCAGATTCTGTTACTCTGAAAACAGTCATCCATCTGTCAAATCGACTTGACAGAACGATCAAACTTTGCTTGAAGCAAGCAGGTCATAGATATTGATTGATGGTGTCCAGTCTCTAAAAAAGAAAGAAAGAAGGAGAGAGCTGTATTGGAGGGATAGAGTCAGAGGATTGGTTTGAAAACTTTAAAAATTTTAACGAGCGAACGGAAACTACCGTGATATTTTCTATAAAATTATAACTGTTCTTCCCAAGTAAATTGAAATCTGAAGGGATTTTATTGTGGTTCGTTTACGAAATTGAGAAGCGAAAGTTCTGCGCGTCCGCAACTTTTCGATTGGTACCTATATCGCTGCGTGCGATCCATGTTACCAGCTTCCAGCACAAAGAGTTGCGCTTTATCTGCATACACGGATCACACCGTAAAAAGGATTTGTGAACAGGGCGGCATCGCGAACGATTGTCCACCAGATTTTTGAGTTCATCCCGACATAAAAGCCTCAAGAGAGGCTGTCAGGTTGCGATCAGTCTTCTTGGTGCAGCCAACGAGCTGACCGGAGCTCCACAGCGATAAGAAACCGCGGAGACTCGAGAACGTATTCCCAACTCCCTTGAAATACAGTTTACCTCCAGCGGTTAGCCATTACTACAGGTTAGTTAGCACGGCGGGGGAAATTACTCAAGAACTACATTCGTCTTGGGGTCCAAACGTTCGCCATAGGCTCAGGACGGTCCACTCCTCACGTATTCAATGTTTCGTTAGGCAAACCTCAGTTTGAACTGCGGCAGAGACCAGACGTGCACCTCGACCCTTTCTCACTTATTAACTTCAAATTACTACTTAAACTCCAATTTAATACCATTATCTTGTGTCTTATCGTAAGGATTAGCATTATCTCTAAGTTATTACCAATTAGACATATTTTGTGTATAACACTTATTTTTTTTTTTAATAAATTTTAATAATTTTGTTCTGTAAACTTTATTTGTTTCCTTTTGTAGTTAGTTTCCCTAATTAAGCAGGAAATATTGTTACACACAACACCCTCTAGTCCCAAACTAAGCAATGCTTGTAATATGGGAACTAGATGGCTGATACAATACTTATATACTTTTTTTGTTGTAAATATATACTTCTAATACATACTATATATATTATATATATATAATATATATAGTATAGTATAGTAATAAATAACAATTTAGTTTAAATTAATATTGGAGGCAGATTAAGGCGAGCAAGAACGAAGAAATCTGACATTCGTATTCGTAGCGTATCCGACTTTCTGCGCGGTGTCGCTGCAACGTTCGTCAAGCTGTAGTCGACGCGTAGTGTAGCTCAAAAACGTGTATGTTTGCGTAGCTCGATTACTTATCACATCGAATTGTATTTGTGCTGCTCCCAAATTATCATGGTAATAACGCAGATTCTAAAACCATCCAGATACTTAATATGTCGATATTAAATAAATCCTCACACCACCTCATCATCGTAGTTGTAATATCACTCACCTGATAGTTGAAAATAGAGACGCCATCTTTGTTCTCCTGCGCGAGACAAGCGCCTGCTTTGACCAGCACCCGACACATCGCACCTTGCCCGTTCATGTACGCGAGTAGCAGTGGTGTGTTGCCCTGTTCAAATCAATTATTATAAAAAATCCGTCAAGAAGAAGAGAAAAACTTCACATAAATTTAATTCGTAAATTTTCGGTAGCCACCCGTTGTCTGGCAAATTAAAATCATAATGATGTGAAAATGATTAAGAACGTATTCCCACAGGGAACATCAGAAACAATGGGAGCGTAGATGAGACTGTAAACACTGATCAGTTGATCAACCTCTGATCAATTTTGTGTCAACTTACTTGGAGATCAGTTTTGTTGATGGGATAATCCGGCATAAATTCCAGGAACATTTCGCAGATAGTAGCCGCGTTGTCTTTCTTGCACCAACACAGCTCGTGCAATGGATTTCGGCCTGTGAAGGAATTATAAGGATTACAATACTGGTTCTTTAGACTAGAAGATAAGACGTTTACAAATTAGACCTTTGCTGTATTCGCTCGTCTGGTCTGTGACCTTTGCTCGTTTGGCCTGTAACCTTCGCTCGTCTGGCCTGTGACCTTCGCTGTATGGTCTGTAACCTTCGCTCGTCTGGCCTGTGACCTTCGCTGTATGGCCTGTGACCTTCACTGTATGGCCTGTAACCTTCGCTCGTCTGGTCTGTGACCTTTGCTCGTATGGCCTGTAACCTTCGCTTGTCTGGTCTGTGACCTTTGCTCGTATGGCCTGTAACCTTCGCTCGTCTGGCCTGTGACCTTCGCTGTATGGCCTGTAACCTTCGCTCGTCTGGCCTGTGACCTTCGCTGTATGGCCTGTAACCTTCGCTGGTCTGTGACCTTTGCTCGTATGGCCTGTAACCTTTGCTCGTCTGGCCTGTGACCTTTGCTCGTATCGCCTGTAACCTTCGCTCGTCTGGCCTGTGACCTTCGCTGTATGGCCTGTAACCTTCGCTCGTCTGGCCTGTGACCTTTGCTCGTATCTCATATAACCTTTTTTTTTACTTTTTCCGTCATATTTTGCTACATTTTGCATTTTATTTTCCACAGTTTTTCCTCACCTTTCATATTAGTAGCGGCTGCGTCGACCTCCGTATCTGCGAGCAGTGCCCTGGCCGCGCTGGCGTGTCCGTCGCGCGCGCACACGTGCAGCGCGTTGTCTCCGACCGCGTCCACTGCACTGTACTCCGCGCCGCCGCTAACCAACGCGGAGATGATGCACGCGTGCCCGGATTGAGCCGCTACGTGTAACGCTGTTCGTCTGTGGAAAAAATTGATCATTTTGAACTGCAAAGAAACATTTATTTATCATTTATTTACCGACAGGCGTCACAGCTCAGTCGGTAATGGATCTGCCTTCCGTGCTGTGGGTCGTGGGTTCGATCCCCACCAAGAACAAACATTTGTGTGTGGCAAAACATAGATGTTTGTTCTATGTCTGGGTGTTACTATGTATTATAAGTATGTATTTACAAAAAAAAGTATATAAGTATTCAATCAGCATCTAGTTCCCATATTACAAGCTTTGCTTAGTTTGGGACTAGAGGGGGCGTCGTGTGAAATGTCCATGAATATTTATATTTATTTATTTATTTATTAACTAAAGTAACCAGTTACGTGCAATGTAAAGTCGTTTGTGGAAAAAATGATCATTTGACTGTCGTTCACCTCTTTATATATCTTATAGGTGCTTTGCTGGCGTATCCCGCCTGAATAGGCCAAATATACCTAATAAATATTCATGATCATTTCACATCACACAGTCCCAAACTAAGCAAAGCTGTATGGGAACTAGATTGCTGATAGAATACTTATATAATATTTTTTGTTGTTGTTGAATATCGAAAAGCGACATGCGATATATTTTGTATGAAAACCCAATAACCGCCTCTAACGAAAGATTTACAAACGATTTTTCTCCATACAAAAACTAAGAGTTTCTCGATTGTTATTTTTCGCAAGTCAACAAAACTCAGTCTACGGACTCTGTACCTATTTAAACTTACTTATGAGCATCTCTATCATTGGGTCTAGCTCCAGCTAACAGCAAACTCCGCAACAAGACTTCGTTTCCCGCGTGCGCCGCCAGGTGCAAGGGCGGCGCTAGTGACGCGTCTTGAACTCTCGAGTTGACGTCCACTTCTACAGATAGTAGGAACATAACGCTCTCCATATCGCATTTTTGGATCGCTACGTGGAGGAAGTTTCGACCTTTTTTGTCCACCTACGGAAAATGGTATAAATTAGCATAAAATCCTACTAATATTATAAATACGAAAGTTTAGATGTTTGTGTTTCAATCACGTCAAAACTACTGAACCAACTTGGATGAAACTTGACATATATATAGTTTGTAACCTGGATTGACACATAGGCTACTTTTTATCCGGAATAATTAACAGGATCTACAGGATAAAATGAACGAACGGGATTAGCAGCGCCAATTTAGCAAGAGGATGATGTCATGTCATGTACTATACTATAGTACTACCTCTTTGGTCTAACGACTAACGTTTGACATTCGAGTACGGGTTCGGTGTAGTGTCAAGTTTCTCAAAGAAGTATCCGCTCGGTACACGCACAGATAATATAATGTACACGAAAACGGTACTCGCGTACGAAGTCGCGGGTAACTGCTAGTATTATATAGATAAAAAAATGTTACTAAACAATGCTATCTAGTTACACAGATAATTTGCTAACTATTTTCTTTACACTTTTGTACTTTATAAGTGTGAGTCAAACTTTACCTATCACACGGTCAGAAGACAAAAGGGCTTACTTATAATTGCCTCTCAACTTCTGTCAAAATTAATTACCATTTAAAAAAGTGCCATCACGTTTTTTTACAACTAAATCATGGAACAAGATAATGATGATGATGTTTTGTTTAGATAGCGACAGGAAGAATCATAAGCAGTGTTTAAATTGAGAGGTATTTATGAATAAGCCCCAAAGTGTATAAACCAGAGCGTTAACGTACACCCTGCAAAAATGAAATTGTTGTCTCTTGCCGACAAGTCAATTCTCAACTGAGAGAGAAGGAGAGAGATGCTTACATATTTTAACTTTACCTGTTCAGCAGCCGAAGGGTTTTTTTCCAGTATAGCCTGAGCTGCTTTATTATTCCTAGCAGTGAGAGCCGCAGCGAAAGGTGATACACCCTTGTTGTCTCTCGCCGACAAGTCAATTCCCGGCTGAGATAGAAGGAGAGAGATGATCGCCGCGTGTTGGTTTTCAATCGCTATGTGGAGGGGAGTCTTTCCTTCTGCGTCTTTCGAGTTTATGTTCGCGCCGTGTTCTAGAAGGGTCTGGAATTGATAGAAAGGAGCTGAGAGGATGACTACCTTGAGACATTCTAAATCATCCTTGTGATTTTATTGAATAAAGAAATTTTGACTTTGACTTTGACACACTTGTACAATGTCATTGAGTGCTACCAATACAGTCAATAAGTCTTTGAATGCTACCAGTATTTTTTTGAGTCCGCTAATAATACTAGTATGATTCTAGTAAGAAATCTCTGAATGACGTCAGCGAGTCCTGAAGCAATAACTTTAGAAAGTCGCCAAATTAAACCAGCAAGCCTCCAGAGAGGATTCCATGAATGACGTCAACGGGTCCTAATAATAGTTTTATGACGTCAACTGGTCCTGAAATAATACCTGTATGACGTCAGTGAGTCCCCAAGTGCAACAGAGGTGCAGTGGGGTATGTGCGTCGGCTACAACTCCGGCGCCCTCACCGCTATCGCTTAGCCTCCGCACGCACTCCACGTCGCAACCCGACCGGATCAAAAACGTGGCCAAAGACTCCTTGTTCTCGTCGATTGCTCTGTGATGGAATTTAATCAGGTTATAATACCGGATGACTTAATACACTTAGATTATATTCAATAAAGTATTAGAGAAAACATACTTGTGTAGTAAGGTTTGCAAACAACCATCTGGGCCAGGTCCCCAGCAGTCAGCATCAGCGCCATTTCGCACCAGAATCTGAGGAAGTAAAAGTCAATTTAGTTCACTAATAATCTGACTAAATTGCTCGTAATTCTTTGTCACAGGGAACATTACCACTACGAAATAGAACTTCAACACATTTATTTTATTTTTTTAATTTTTGGAAAACTTACAGCTAGACGAAGTATAGGTAGATACAATGGATACTTAAAAGCTAATTACAAGTTTCCAGGTATAGTTATTAAAATTTTTAGTTAAAAAAAAAACAGTACCTAATTCGGGATAGACGGAAAAGAGGAAAACATACGAGTATAAGTGAGAGAAAGAAACAATAAAGTGAATTTATCCTACATAAGTACCTGTCCATGAAATCTACTGATTAAAAAAACTGTCACACACCAAGCGATTTAAACATGGACATAAGATTGAACTTACGCTAGCAACTTCTTCCTGTCCAGAGTCTAAGGCTGCCCATAGAGGTGGAACTCCATTTGCGTCTAATTTGCTCATATCCACTCCTCTGACACACAACGCTTCGACCACTAAGCCAAGCCGGCAATGTATTGCCAGTTGTAAGGGCGTTTCACCAACTTCTGTCCTGTAAAAAAAAAGTAAGATAAATTCTATTGCACTGCGTTCATAACACTGATTCGACCAGCTACTTCCTTTGAAAAGACAAACTTACAATGCGTTCATATCAGCTCCATGATCCAGTAGATATATCGCAGTTCTGGAATCTTCTTCGACTATAGCCTGGTGAAGTAACGTAAAGCCTTTTCCGTTTCTTACGTTCGGGTCCGCGCCGCCTTCGACTAATGGCGCCACTAGGTTTTTGTGACCTGCAAAATAAATAAGATAAATACGATGCACATGAAAATTAATATCAGATTAATAATAAATGCTTGTATTAGTTTGTAAATTAATATAGTCAGGCAGTAGATAACCCTGTATCTCTTGGTACTCAAAAATAATCAGAATGAACAATACAATAGTATTTTTGAATAAATAAAATAATAAATAAAAAATAAATATTCATGGACTTTACACACAACGCCCTCTAGTCCCAAACTAAGCAAAGCTTGTAATATGGGAACTAGATGGCTGATAGAATACTTATATACTTTTTTTTTTGTAAATACATACTTATAATATATAGTAACACCCAGACATAGAACAAACATCTATGTTTTCCACGCACAAATGTTTGTTCTCAGTGGGGATCGAACCCACGACCCACAGCACGGAAGGCAGAGCTGTTACCGACTGAGCTGTGACGCCTGCCAATTTTTGAATAAAAACCTGGTTTACCTTCAGATAGCGCCAAACTGACTGGAGTATCTCCCTCGCTATTCTTCAAATTGAGGTTCGGCGTCAGACTGACATTACTTTTATCCGTAGCTGGCATATCTCCTTTGTCGACTAGTTTTTTATGTTCGATGATCGCTAGTACTGCTGCTTCGTAGTTGTTCACTACTGCCATGTGGAGGGGGGTTTGTCTGGAATATTGTGAATCGTTAAATCCTATAATTATAACTAGTAATTACCCGCGACTTCGTACGCGAGTATTGTTTCCGTGTACATTATATTATCTGTGAATTATATTATCTGTGCGTGTACCGAGCGGATACTTTGAGAAACTTGACACTACACCGAACCCGTACTCGAATGTCAAACGTACTAATGACGTGACATGTGACATCATCCTCTTGCCAATTGGCGCTGCTAATCCCGTTCGTTCAATTTATCCTCTAGATCCTGTTAATTATTCGGAATAAAAAGTAGCCTATGTGTCAATCCAGGTTACGAACTATATATATGCCAAACTATGCCAAGTTTTATCCAAGTTGCTTCAGTAGTTTTGATGTGATTGAAACACAAACCTCCAAACATCTAAACTTTCGCATTTATAATATTAGTGGGATAGACTCTAGTCGATACTCACCTATAAACAGTATCTTCCTGTTCGCCGTAAGAAGTCTGCAAATTAGGTCTAGCCCCATGTTCCAGTAAAGTGGTAGTCAGGGTCGCTAAACCATTGGCACAAGCCGTGTGTAGTGCAGTCAAACCCGCCTCGTTGGTGTGATTCAATTCACCAGAGAGATGCGATGCTAGGAATACTGCCGAATCCTGTGGAAACAAGCGTCAAATTACTTAGTCATAACGTTTTACAAGAAAAATCAGGAAGATTTTTATAACGTCCTAATAGTTATACAACACATCTCTTTGCTAAGGAGATGCGTTGACTGCAATATCATCAATAATCATCAAAATGTCATCAAAATAGTTATTTCCGGAAATCTACGGGGAAGGTATGTCCACTAGTTTATTGTTTATTTATTTGAGTCGCCAACATTGTATACCTACACTAAAACACAAAATAGAAAAAAAAAATTACAAGGAAGGAATCATGCCAAGTGCTACAATAGTTACAGGAGACAGACAACAAGCTATTAAGATTAGAGCCTACTATTAGACTAGTGGATTTTTACAGGCTGATTTCATTATGATGATGATTTAA
This sequence comes from Gandaritis pyraliata, assembly GCA_947859175.1. Lineage (NCBI taxonomy): Eukaryota > Metazoa > Arthropoda > Insecta > Lepidoptera > Geometridae > Gandaritis > Gandaritis pyraliata. The sequence continues at coordinate 4,386,351 of OX401871.1, read as the reverse complement.
GGATCTTATACAAGGAAAGCTCAAAAGCTGTGACACTCTTGAAAACTTTTATGTCAGTATGTCTTCAGATCAAAAACAATTTCAAAAACGATGTCTGTTCAAAATCAACAATAATAAAGAATATCGGCACTAGACACTCACCTCGAACCACCCCTGCGCCAATATATGCAGTAAGCTATCCCCAGATCCTGTATACAACGGATTAGCTATGCATCCTTTTTCTAGCAATTTCGCAGCAAAACCTCTTTCGACCACATTATCAGTCTTCCCCTCCACTGGGTCTTCAGAAAACGCGTTCTTGTTCGTAACCGGTGCATCGAAAGGGTTAGACCCGTTGACGGCTAATACTAATGTCTCGCTTGAAGAGATTGAAGCTCGTCGGTCGTCTACTAGAGCGTAGTATAGAGAGGGGTGTTCGTCTGATTGAGTGCGTAAGTTGGTATCTAGAGTTGGCTGTTTGAGAAGGAGATCGAAAATTCGCTGGTTTCGGGAGATCACGGCTTGATGCAGTGGTGTGCTGAAAATAAGTTGTATTAGCTTGAATTCCTTTGATCTTAAGCTAGGATCGCTTTTCGAACTGCAAACCTCATGCTTTAAAATTGAGTTTTCATAAGAGCTAAAATACAAGATGGACATCAGTAGAATATCTTTCAAGGATCTAATATAATCGTAAACTTATGAAACTCATTTAAGTATACATAATATTGTCAATTCTAATTCAAATGTACACACGACTACATATCAGGTTAGATACATAACATAACCATAACTACGCTTTATCAAATGCAGAGAATCATTGGAAAGGGAGCGCAATAGATGTAGGAGCGCGTGGCAAAAACATATCGTCCCTCTTGCACGATTCGCAACGTTCAACTTCAATTCAAAGTCAAAAAAGTCTAAGTCGAGGTGTCGCCGTGTGTACCATGTAATACGACGAACAGTAACTTACAATCCTTTCCTATTCTGTCGATTAATATCAGCGCCCTTCTGGATCATGATGTCTGCTATCTCAGCCATCTGATCCATCGTTTCCTCATCACACGAGCTGGTCGTTAGGGTTGCGATGAGGTGTAGAGCGGTGTCACCGTCTTCTCTACAAATGATCAGAAATAAGTAACTTATTTCTTCAACTTATGACTGTTAAACATCTTATAAAATGGCGATATTGTGAAGGTCCTTCTTTCTGTGTGTCATTGTGCTTGTTTCAATAAACTGATGTGATAACAAGTTGTGTCCTACATTCTTTTCGCCGCCGTAATTCCATCCACTCGATAAACTGTTAGGTGCAATATAAGTAGATGGATGGATATTGTAAATCGAAAATAGTTTTTCTAGAAATAAATGAGGCCCATCTAACAGTGCATTTATTCGAACATAAACTATTCACACAAGACATTTATTTCAATTTATTTATGTCTCAGATCTATATGAAAGAAAATATCCTGGTGAGGTTCATTATGTTAAAAGAGTCAGTACATGAGAATGATTGAAATATTGAGGCGTGTGACATAATTTTACGCATGTTGCCTTCCAGAAGTAATTCTTATGCGATCTTAGTGCAATGTGTAATTGGAACATTTAAAAATCGAAAGTAGACCGAGTTACTGCATGCATTATTTATTTGCTGTTTGTTTTGTACATCAGATGGAAGATTACCTACTTGGGACCTTATTTCCTGGCTGATGATTTTGAAACTGTGATATGAACTGTTACGTACAGTATTTGTATCTTTAAGTGGGTCAATTTAACCTTTATGTTTTAATTCTGCCGCGCTATCAGAAGCGCGGGCAGGCGTCATAGCTCAGTCAGTATTAGCTCTTCCTTCCGTGCTGTGGGTCGTGGGTTCGATCCCCAATGAGAACAAAGATTTGTGTGTGGCAAACATTGATGTTTGTTCTGTGGCTGGGTGTTAAAAAATATAAGTATGTATATTTACAAAAAAAAAAGTATTTAAGTATTCCCATATATTACAAGCTTTGCTTAGTTTGGAACTAGAGGGTGTTGTGTAAAACGTCCATGAATATTTATTTAACGTAACCAAGTCCGTGTTTTAGCTAAGCAAGAGCTGTGTGAAAACATTTAAAGAAAGACCAAACTTACTTTGTATTTAGATTTGGATCGGCACCGTTGTCTATCAAGAATTTCGCTGAGAAGGCGTCTCTAGAATCGATTGCTCTGTGCAATAGAGTCCTGCCTCGTGGACCTCTTGCGTCTGCGTCTGCGCAGTATTGGAGTAGTGTCGTCGCTATGGATGCGCTGCGACCTCTGAGAGCCAGCTCCAGGGGAAGTTCACCTCGAGATGACATTGCGTTTACGATGTCTGTTAGCTGAAATAAATTTACCTTTGAGCATATTCGTACAAAGGCTGAACTGGAGCTAACAGGGTTTTATGATATGATAAGTAATATTTCGTGTCACTAATTCAATGTTAGCGGGACGATCCAGACGCCTTCGAAGTGAGATGGTGGGAGGAGGCTCGGGATAGGGAGTATTGGAAGTCTTTGGGGAAACCTTTGCCCAACAGTGGAAAGAGATAGTTTAGATAAAAAAAGATACAATGATCACAATTTAAGTTGGCTTAACAATAAATTAATTGCGTAAAATGAATAAGGTCTGCTGAAGGTACAATGTCAAATGGTGGTAACAATTCTGTTCTTTATTTTCCTCAACTAAACTAATTTGACAGAACTGTTGCAAAAACAGAATAAGGGTCAATATCAAACAAGACCCGACCAGTATGAGCAACATATTCTGAATCGGAATCCGTTTTGCGATAAGAAAACTTTTTCACATATAAAATGTTCCTTCTATTTTACATTTCTAAGATAGCCGAGCCTCACAGCTTGTTCCCGATCTACAATATGATCAGAAGAATGCGTACTTATTCATGTTTATATTTTAGGAACTACTAGTTATTTTACGCCGCGAGCATTAATGAACCAATTTTAGGCTTTTACCTAAGATGTCTAGACCACATGGAATGCTAGAATCTTAAATTATGACAACAAAACATGCCTTTTAAAACCTGTTGGTTTTTATTAACACACACGTATATTTAAGCTGGAAATTGTTTATGTATATCAATTATATAGCATGATAATATTTACTAAAGATACTTGCTTAGCGAGTGGGTAATTTATAAAATGTTTCCTGATATTAAGGTCAATACAGCTATAGAAAGACCTACTTATTAAGTACTCATACAAATCAAACAAGTTTTAGAGTGATTGTGCCCGGAAGAAGACACACAAGGCCTTGTACTGTTTAAACTTTATTACTATTGGTATGTCTAAACATTCTAAACCAACATCGAATAAAAAGTAGGTATCATCAAGGTTTTGTCAATAAAGTGCATTTGATAAGAGTTCGGAAAACAAAGCATTTACTCAACGCACTTATGGAGTACTAGCAGTTACCCGCGACTTCGTACGCATCTACAGTTTCCGTGTACATTATATTATCTGTGCGTGTACCGAGCGAATACTTCTTTGAAAAACTTGACATTACACCTCATTACACCGAACTCGTACTGAAATGTCAAACGCTAGTTGTTAGATCAAAGAGGTAGTACTACGCCCTGTCAAACTGACGTGACATGACATGACAATAAAATCCTCTTGCCAATTGGCGCTGCTAATGCTTTTCGTTCATTTTATTCTGTAGATCCTGTTAATTATTCGGGATAAAAAGTAGCCTATGTGTCAATCCAGGTTACGAACTATATATATGCCAACTTTCATCCAAGTTGGTTCAGTAGTTTAGACGTGATTGAAACACAAACATCCAAACATCTAAACTTTTGCATTTATAATATTAGTAAGATTTAACATGACGAGTACACTCGATCTTCGTAATTAGTGTAAGTCGGGTTAACATAATCGAAATCGTGTTAAACAGACCGATAAACTATGATTGCAGGTGTCGTGATCATCGGGCATTCCCACCTTGTTTACTTTGAGAGGTATCACTCAAAGCTCTGGCTTCTGTAAAGATTTTTTATTTGGACTTTTGTGTACGGGTTGTGAGCCCGCGCTTCACCAAAACAAACATTCATGTGATGGTAAACATATAAATTTTTGTCGTGGACTCTACTTACATTACATGAACTATGTATTAGCATCTTAGTTAAGTCATCGTCATTTCCGATCGAACCGACTATAAATCAGTTGGCACAATGTTTACTGTCCAAAATTAATACATGTAAGCACACTTGAGATTCGCGTCACACCCGCGACGTCAACGTTACTCGAAGAATAGCAATAGATTACTTTCACGTTATACAATACAATGCATCATTGGGTCAAAATATATAACTTGCGAGATTTTGAAATCACAGTGATGCTGATGAGTCGACGAATCTTCGAAAAATACAATAAAATTATATTTAGTGAAAATACCACATTCGTGATTTAATGCAAAATTGTAGCGAGCGTGACTTTTCGCCGCATTTTTTGCGTGCGCAAAAAATTGCATGCAATGTTAGCAGAAACACGATTTTGTTAATTACTGATTCATAAAAACAGTTACGTAAAAATATTCAGAAGACAGTTCGACGACGTCGGCGCGGAAGTAGGTAGGCAAGGCATACAAAAATTACATGTAACTGGACTATTCTACCACAAGTTGAAAAAAATAATTCATGTATTGCTAGTTATATTATTCCGTCAAGAAGGACCATTAAAGCTTAGTAAACCAAAGATAGCGTTTGATAGAGAGAATCTTTGGTTTCAGAAGGCTACATGGCAAACGCAGATGAAGATATCGGGATTCTGGATAAGGTTCTGAAGTTTAACACATCCATGGAAGCTATTCTTCACGAGAAGGCAAACATTGTAAGGATACCAGTTACTGAAAAAAGTGGCCATGTGCCAAATATATTTATGTATGGATATGTCTGACTCTCATGCGTCACATCTGCTCAAAGGATTGAGATCGTTTGAAAAGTCATCGTAAGAACGGCACCGAAAGGATACAGAAGATACCATCATGCCTGGAGATCACGCCTAAGAGCCGTCTATTTGAAAAGACGAAGTGTTTACTCTGCGGAGGCAATGCAGTTCGAAAATAAATAAGCAATGACAATATTCAGATGACAATACAACACGGGGAATGTAAGTGGTGTGGAATCCATGTCAATGTCATGCAATTAGAGACCAGTCAATGTGTTGTTTACAAAAGAACATGCAGTAGGAACATATTGGATAGAAGTATTAGCGATAACATGTCATTGGCTTCTACTGTAGCACGTAGACGCAATGATCTTAAATATTGGGAGTGGATCTATTACGTTGTTCGTTTTTCTTCGTAAGGTGCTTCGTAAATCCAGTACTAGTGAAGGATCAAGGCACATCTCCTGTACCTACGTAGGTACTCAAAATGTACGTGCAAATTACTCTACAAATCTGTGATCTCTATAAATACACCAGGAAACTACATAGAAACCAATTGTCAATGTAAACTAACATTGTAGATTGAGGATGACGACACCAATATCAAACTGGTTGATATCAAAACCTCAGTATTGTAAATAAGATGACTTCATCTTAATTTCTTATGTTTTTATCACGGTAAAACGTATTGCTTAGGAGTTACTATTACTACCTATGATCTAACCACGCTTTATCATGATAAACAAGTATGATTACTTGATCACGAACGAGATTTTATTCTTACTGTAAATTTTTCAACGGTTCAATTAATTATACTTACCTATTCGAAGAATATTTTGTACGAGCAGTGTACTCGTGCAGGTGAATATTAACAATTATTTATTCAGTATGTATACTTCAGTGTATGGTAATAGTTCAGCTGTTAACTCTGCTATAATTTTCATATCAAGTGATAATTATAAAACGACATATTCATAGGTACCTAAGTAACTGTTTTTTTTTAATTTCATACGAGGCGAGAAAAATAACAGAAGGGCAGACGGAGAATCGGAACTGGAAGAGTTCATAGTACATTGACCTTGAAAATGATTGTTTTATATTATGCAGGAAATCCTGCCCCTCAAATCTGAACTGTTCAATGAATGCACCAATTACTACACAAACAGATACTCCCCTAAAGGCCTTGCACGCGATATCGCGCCATAAACTCTACACACTCTTGATCTAAAGATGAGGTCTCGACAGAATAAAGTAAAGCAAAACCGCCAGCTCTGATCCAAACCTTGACCGAGCTCGCTTCACACGGCCATTTATTTCAATTGGTGAATTCAGTACGTTTTGTTCAGGAGAGTTTGAAGTAGGGATACACTCAAATCTGTGTATTCGCATGCTAACATCAAATAACTTTATATGTTTGATGTGTGTACTACAAGATCTGGATGAGCGTGGACAGGACAGGACCGTGAGGATCGGCACAGATAGAGCAGAAGGTAATATAATAATGAAGAATGAAGGCATTGTAATACCGATGGTAAATTGCATGACAGATCTAAGCACATTTTACTCTATCGCATAATTGAGTTTTAAGGCAAAACCTACATAATTTCGCGCAGACGAAATATTACTCAAAGATTATTGGTACAAAATATAATTATGATCTCATATTTCTACAGAATTCTACTTTAAATGCGATAATGTCCGCGGATGTTGTTTAAACTTAAAGTGAAACGACAAATAGAAGAACAATAAATGGGACACCAATAAAGATTGTTGACAGAGAAGTTGTTGTTTATATTGAGCACGTTAGTGATGTAATATTTGTGCATCGTCTTGATTGGCGTGCACTTGCGCTGGCGGTGTTCGTCGAGGAGCCTCGGAGCGGATGATAGCGATTGGCGTAACTATCTAATAATGAGATCCGAATGACGCATGTCTCCTGCTATATACCTATACCTACCAAATGATTCGGTGGTAATCACATATGGTAAAACGAAAACTACGTAAATGGTAGCGCAAGCAACCACCGAACAAGCAGATGTAGACATAGACATAGACATAGGTTTATTTGTTACATCACACATAGAAAAAAAGAACATTAAAAGAAAGAAAACACAAAATTGTAGTGTATGCTACTGCAACAAATTGGCTCCAGCTCAGCATTATGACCTATATAGATGTGACCTATAAAACATTATCGTTCGGGATCATTATACATTTTGTCACCTTGTTCGACGACCGCACCTTGAAAATTGGGTGGTGGACTTAAATTGTTCGTATGTTTGGAAATTAGCCTATTGTTTATAATTTACCTTAGTATTCATTGTTTGCAAATTAGTCATGGATTTGACCAGTGGCATGTCAATGTCAATGAGTTTGTGTTGGTGCCGATATATCTACGTTATAAAACATACGTTTGACCAACTATTTGCTGGTGCGCCGGTATAAACATAACCAAACCAACTCATAACCTATAAGTAACACCTTAACCGTAACATAGTAAGGTTATAAGTATAGCCTTTAAGTAAGATGTATACTTAGCTCTAAGATTGATCCATGTTAAATATGTTATATCTACAGATTTGACATTTTCAATGCTATGAATTGAACAGTTGTCAATATTTAGTGCACAAAAACACAATTATGTTGTTTGGTTCTAGTATGTAAGTACTGTATTAATATTCTGTGGTTTTAGTTTCGTGTAGTTACAATAAACTCTTTTGTTTATAATACCGAAAAGTAGCAATGCACTGAATTTAGGACAACCCATATCAGCGAGGTAAATATTATTTTCTTCAAACTTTATCTTAGTAGTTTGATTATTTTTTCATAAAATCGCCTAAACTTATTCAAATACTGCTGAATTAAGGTCAAATATAGTTTGAGTGATATGGAAATATATATAGCTTTTAGTTTGGGACTAGAGTGTTGTGTGAAATTTCTATCAATAGTTACTTATCGGTAGCGCTGTAAGTATCGTCAGCGGATCGCTAGCATTTTGTCTCTTTGGATTTAGGAGTGCACTTAGATTAGAACATAGCTACTATGAAACACGGAGATAAACCTATATAATATCCAAGCAGCTGCCATAGCTTCGTTCACAGTTGACACGGCTACTAAATAATCAAGCCCTTGCAAGCCGGTGAAACAGTCTTCGGTCTTGGCATTGAAGTCAGTTAGCTCAAGACTACGCACCGTGACACACGTACGTGCCTCCCTATCCGATCTCGAAACACGTGCTTGTAAACGATGATACTGCTCAAGTTATAGTGTAACTAGTTTCGTGTGTGATCAATGAATCTTTGGAGATTGGTACTTTGCTTTGTCAATGCGTAAGTTTTGTAACTTTAGTATTATTTAAAACTGGAAGAATAATCAATAGTAAGGACACTAGATAAACTGAAGAGGATTAGTCATCAGAAGAAAACATAATAGCATATATCAAGAGTCTAATAACTTTATACGTATTATTAGGTTTAAACAAACAAAAGCACTAATAATACGTTAGCAACGCTCATGTTTATATTCTTATCACTGATTAGGTAGGATGCAATTGTCTGTTACGAGAATCATACGTCACGATATTTACAAAACCCATTAAAACCAGCTGACTACATTATCTGTTTGAATTATAATCATTTTAAAGAATAACTTATTAACAGATTTTTAATATTGAACATTTTGTGGTGATCACAAATTGTGATTCTAATCCATTCAAACACAAGAAACTGTTTAGAATATTATCTTATTTTGATGACCGAAAAATGAATCATTTAAATGATTCAGTTTTCGAGATAGCTAATGAGTTTAGTTTAGTTTATTTATTTCCTTAAATTTTACAAACTTGAATGGGTTATATATTAATAATGGAGGTAGGTATTGGTACGAGAAATTTTTTTTATATGTAGTAACGTACCTAACTTTTGTATAATTCCCAACCGGTTAGTTTACAATATGAGTCAGATAAAAGTATCTAAGACTAAAAAGTTAAATATAATTTACACTCTAGCTTAGCCAGTTTCTTATGAGACGTTTAACACAGTTTTTAATGAATAAATTTACGGCTTGAACTTACGTTTGTTAAATTACGAAAGAAAACAATTTTAAATTAAGTAACCAGTGCGAATGAGATAACAGCCTTGACATTGTTTACGTACCTACCTACTAATTGAAGTTTGTAATTTATAGCCCCAATTGTAATCCTAAATGCAATAAATAATAATGTCGTTCAACCATCCCCACACTGTATTCAAGAGTTTAATAGTTTAATCGTTGGTTTTATATTTCTAAACAAGCGTTATTCCGCGACCTTATCTGTGTTTACTTCGTTTATCTCTGGGACAAAGGTTTTTGCCACTCGGACTCTTCACAGCCACACGTCGTAAACCGTGAGCATTGGGCTTCTACTAAATGTATTAAATTCTATAAAATATTTTCCGGCAATAAAAAGTATCTGTGACAGGCGTCACAGCTCAGTCGGTAATGGATCGGCCTTCCGTGCTGTGGGTCGTGGGTTCGATCCCCACCAAGAACAAACATTTGTGTGTGGCAAAACATAGATGTTTGTTCTATGTCTGGGTGTTAATATGTATTATAAGTATGTATTTACAAAAAAAAAAGTATATAAGTATTCTATCAGCATCTAGTTCCCATATTACAAGCTTTGCTTAGTTTGGGACTAGAGGGCGTCGGGTGAAATGTCCATAAATATTTATTTATTTATTTATCTATGTACCCTTCTCTATGGCTCCGTACTTATACATACCTGTCTATATTTCTAGCTATCTGTGTAGGTACCAAACGTCAGCAAGATCGACAAACACACTTTCGGATCTATAATGTTGATTAGCATTTAATTGATTGATACATAAACTAACCACAACGTATTTAGTATCTTCATAAAAATTCAAAATAATATTTTTAACGAGAAACGAGTTCTTGAACGATAAGACTACTTACTTGATGAGTCATGATGTGATAGAAAAAGAAATATTTTGTAAAACAATTACTCACAGGTGATTATTTCATCATAATATGAGGTTTGAAAACCTTCAGTTTTGTGAGTGAGACAAGGACGATTTTGAAAGTTGAAAAACCTAGGTAGGTACATGAGGTACTTTTACTACTGTAGAGTTGCTCCCAAAATGTGCTGATCATGATTTCATTGGGCAATCTACTATATCGCGAAGAGGCAGATGAGTGATGAAATTATGAGTTTTCTTGAAAAAAAAAACTGCAATGAAGCAGCTTCCGGTTTGGAGATATGCAATCACAAACAATAGAAGACCTTGACAGACAAAAGTACTGAACGACAAACTAAACGGACCTCAAACGCACTTGTGACGAGAGATACCAAGAGGAATTTCATACCTACACTACATATAAACTAAATGAACATTATCGTTAAACTGAAGCAACAGAGTATCGTTTTCGATGCAGATTAAGAAATGAGAAACCGCATTGGGTTTAGAAAGAGGCGCGGCCGGCAGCGCGTAAGCGCAGGTCAAGTTCACATCATAATTTGCTATATTTTGCCATTTTATAAGTGGTTTAGCGAATGTCACAACAAACAAGTATAGGTAGTTCAAAATGGCGGCCGATGGATATGCCAGCTTCCATACAAAAATGTTCGAACTCCTTTCCTAATATATACTCTTATAGCAAATTTGTTTACTTATAATTTCGTACTAGACTTGCTTTGGTTTGGCAATCCGTTTGCTCGCCTTACATAAAGCGACGTAAACCGTTTGTTCCTTATTGCTGTTACCTGAAGGACCACTTCTTGAATAAAAAGTTGAAACATTTACATAAAGTTGCGCTTGCGCATCATGCTTTTAAAGTGCATGTCTGCGACTAACTTTAACCGGTACGCAATGAAATGTGTTGCAAGTTTTAAGTCGTAAGCTAAATGAGCTGGCAAAACTATTGTGTAGTGAAATAAGAGTAATATTTGCATTGCGAATAGTTAATGGAACGCTGCAATGAAAAACGTGACAAGCTTAGCTAAATCTAGATGATCTGATCACATTATAAATTTTTAATAATTAGGACGCATTGATCCACATTATGTTTCTACTATATGAAGAAAATAAATGATATGATTCGTGTAATAAAATAAATAAGACATCCAAATATGAATTTATTTTGATAAAATATGTCTAGTTCAAAATTAGCATTCCTGTCACATCTTTTTCAATGTTCCTGAACTTATCCTCCAGCCAAAACAATTTACTAAGTTGCGAAGATTTTATATTTATTTTCCCTATTTCAATTCTTTATTTGTGGAGCCAACATCAGAGAAAGGCTAAATACGTGTCAGGACCTTGAAAACAAGATCGGGGCGAAACAACGCAATAATATTGAACTCGTTTTGTTACCACGTGTTACAGCATTGAGTTATATCGGTGTAATTATTAAAATTAATTTTAATACGAAGGGTAATGTCAAACTACTTCTCATTGGCACATTTCTCCATTTTTGAGGATGTAAGCTCACTGAATAAATGTGTCGTAAAATCGCAAAGCATCACGATCTAGAGGTAACAAAGGTTCAGCAAAAAATTTCGAAAAGACCAAAAAATGTGCACCAATGAATTTCTTAAGGTTTTTAGTAAGAATAATGAAAAAATACGTGGTGAGAATAAGGTATAAGGTAAGGATAATGTTATTTTTAGGTTTATTGTTTTGCCACCAAACTCACAAAGTCATAATATGTGACTGCAATTTTATTGTTATAAATCTCATTTTAGAGATTTGCTCTAGATTAATAGATTACAAAACGTTACGTTAGATGACTGGAATCTAGAAGGTCACTGAAACAAAGGAACGTTGTGAAAGTCGCGTAAAGTTTGTGAATGGAGAGATCTTAAACTCGTTCGTCCTGAAAATCTATGCAATAAATAATGTAAATACTGCAATAGTCGTAATTACCTTTGTTAATAAATTTTGAAGCAATAAATAGATTTTTCGTGAGACCAGAGAATAACATCAGGAATTATTTTAGCGGTGGACATTTTTAGACTTTATATTATTATGATGAATTATTTATGAATCTTGCGATTATTTGTTTATTGACATGCTGTGATACGGCGTGAAGAAGAGCAATAACTAACAGCTGTCTATATTAAGCAGGTTAGGTAGGTCTTGGTGATAAAAATCGTATTCCATAACTTGGATGCCAATGAAGATGGTAAACCGGTTTGCGATTCAGGCAAGCCTGCATGACGATATCTTACATGGATAACCAAACAAAAACAACTAAGGTGTTGCAGTGCACTACTTGTCTTAATATAAAAGATTGCAAAAAAAACAACAAGAGAAATGTCTGCGAATTCCTTTGGTGTTTTCTAGACTGAATCACATTGTTGACTAAATCAAGGATAAGAATTTTACAGGAATATAGAATGACAGATATAATGCTTTATTTATTGGTTATCCTTTATATTGTAGGTTAGGGCAGTCGACACCTTCATATTAGTCTTCTAAAATGCTAAATCTGTTGTTCTCTCTTTTTGTTGTCAAACAAATGACAATGACAGAGCATTTTTTACAGCAGCGCTCAAACAGGCGAATATGAATAAAGGGGTACAGTTTTACTCTTGTACCCCTGTTTTGTGAGAGATATCACTGGTATTTTCAATACGTTACGCAAACGACAGACCCTTTGCCATTCTCTCAAAATGATCAATGCCTGACACTAAATACATGTAGCGTCATCCTTCACCTATTATGGACGACATTCCACCCACACCGAGCTATTCACCTTTATAATCATAAGCTGCGTGAATGAATAGCCGATGCTTTTAACCGTGTAGTAACCATGGTGCAAGCATTTACTGGTGTTGGTTGAACATTTTTGAGACGCTGATCTTAGCTAATCTCGAGAGTTTAAAACATATTTCTAGTAAAAGCACTTAAAGACATTTGTAGAAGAGCTAATGTTAGACAGTCTGAAGGCAGTGTATGCTTGCTTGGTTTATTTCTTAACAAGATACTTGAAGATGTTAAATTAGACAGTAACTCAAGGCAAATTCAATGTATTTTAGAAAAGGATTTAGGCCCGTTTTATTATCCTTATTCCTGACTATGATAAAATATGTCCTAGACCCCAAAACACAAGCATAGATTTAGAAAAGTCTGTACTAATAGCCGACCTTTGTTTTTCCAGGTTCGAAAAGGGAAGCAATAGTTACCGATGAATGAAAAACCAACGATACCAAAGATCAACAAGCCATGGAACAATACCTTCCAGTCATGGTGCTAACCATATTGTCCTTGATAGCAACAGGTTGGTAAAAGTAGTTCGTACAACCATATAGGTATCTTATTACGCGTATATTGCGTAAGTGCTCCATACTATTTTACATTCTGTAGTTTGTATTTTAACACATTTTACCGCATGTCTAAAATAAGGATATCACATGATGAGTCAGTAAAAACCTGACTCCTGCTTACCGTTTCCTTCTGTGTTTTTGAAACAATTGCAGCTAGAGAAATTGAGAGCTATTGAAATATGCTAGAAAAATTGATCTAACTAGTTACGCATTATTCAGGAAAATACTTAAAGTGCATAATACCACTTCGTTCCGGGCTTCGCGCGACGGTTGATTTGCTTTGAGGAAACCAATAAAAAAATTCTCTATGTAGGTTTTGGAGGTGCCTACAGCAAACATGTTAAATGCTAATCTCATATTATTTTAATCGTGTTGCGTTTAGGCGTTAGGTCATAATTAATATCTTACTCAGTAAGTAGTAGGTCAATAGAAATATCAGGTGCGGCCACTTTGAACTCAAGAGCACAGTCAATAATTATACAAGTTATCCTAGGTAGTGTTGAAATGTTAGGACGTTGCCGTCGCTGCAAACATATTCTACTAATAAAGTATTCAAAAAGGATGTTCTTCTGTGAAATACGAATCATGCATGTCTGTTCACTTAAATCAAAATAAATGCAAAATGCGTAGTACCTATTCGGCGAACTCGATGAGTCAGACGGTATCGACAGTGGCAGTGGTGCAAATGCGTTCAAGATCAACCCACTTAGTGCTACACCTTGTATCGAAAATCAAGAATTCTAGAGCAATTTAGCAAACATCTGCAACAAAATTGCAATTTAAACACATTCATGTTAAGAACAAAACAAATATTTTACCAACTCTTTTGCATCTTAGAGTACTTAACATATTATTTAAAAGTTGGTCTGTCTTACAACACCGCTAAATAAATCATATAGAATAAGAGAGAATAGAGCAATAGGCGCTAAAATTGCAACAAGTCTGTATCCAGGAGTAGGATCACCAAAGTCATAGCATAGCGCGTCAAATCGTCTACTCCTCTCCACACACTGAGAGCCTGGGTTACCAATAGCATAAATTGGTTGGTCTGTATCACATCTAGATTCGTCGTGTTCAAGAAAAGTGTATTTGGTAACCATACGAGCAATCATTCCCTTAGTTCCATTGGAGTAGTCCTGTAGTTTCTGTCTAATCCATCCGGGTTCATAAATATTGTTTAAACTGTCCAAATCAGATGTTCTCAGTATCTTTTTCATATTATTTACTGAATCAAATGATCTATTGTCTAGAACTTTATCGTCAGCGTTATTAATTTTGGTTAAAAGAATTCCTTGGGACGCGAGAAAGTTTAGATCTGTTATGTCGTCAATATCAGTGAGAGAGTAGTTTTTAGTGATATCTTGGTGAGCTATTAAGCCACAGTAATAATCGGTATCAATATTGAAAGGTGCTCCTGGACTAAAATTGCAGACTACTCTTATGTCACCGTTCGGTTTTTCTCCGGAAGCACAACCAACTTTATATGTTTCTGCCCAAAGCAATTGCACTGTATTTAACGTGTCAGGAGCGGTGTGTCCACACTCCACATCGGTGCCGCTTAGAGCTTTCCCCGCACTCAAAAACCAAGCATGGATGCAGCCAATGACGGGCATAATAAAACATTCATATTCTGGTATGCTAAAAACATAAAAATGCACTAATTAGAATTTTGACGTTTGTTACATATTAAATGTATTAAAAAGTATATATTACCAGTTTACCGAAGGATCGTTTATATGTGTATGGAAACAACAAAACTCGGCATATTTGGTGCATTCCAGTTGTATAATATACTCATTGTCGAGAGAAGAACATGGAGCGACTCCGGGTAAACATTGTCGAAGCCAAACTTCAGCCATTTCTTCCAAATCAAAGTCGTATATCATTTGCTTCATATTAGCCGCAGGAGGTAGGTGAGTATATTCTTCGGCCGTGCCTCTCGCGACACTATTCCGCATTGAATTTATCGTATTTACTAAAGCCATCTGTTCCAACATCGTAGGTGAATATACTTTATATCCTTTTTCGCATATCCGAGAATAAAATTTCCGCGAAAACAGACACAAGGTATGATCCCCATAACAAGGTGATACTGAACACCATTTGTTTGCAATTTTCGCAGGATCAGGAATAAAATATTTTCTAATCAATGGAACAGATTTCGGATTGTCGTCTATAACGTTTTTGAGTCTACTGAAGTAAACGAGGAATATTTCAGAAATTTTCTTCTTTCGGCCTAGTTCTCCATAAATAATTGGACGTTCCCAGCAAGGATACTTTTCGGGGACGTACCAGACTTTGTCTTTGATGACGTTCTCCTTAAGAAGTTCTTTATAGTTTAAAACACCTGCTGCAGGTTCTAAATTAAAAAACTCTGCCAGATATTTAAGGGTTTTGTTGTCAAATTGCTGAGCATTCTCATGAGCCGCTGTAAGGTTAGCGACTATTTGATCTTTATACGATTGAGCAGTGTGGTTACTATGTTCACTGCCTAACTCTTCCCTTAGGTTTTTCAGTTCTTGTTTTGAATTTTCGTCATCATATACATAGTCGTAATGCTTAAAAATATGCATATCTACAAGTGTATTATTGGGATTCTTTCGATGTCTCAGTATTTTAGAATAATCTGAAATAGATTCAACACTACTATTCTCCACTTTTACTGAGGTTTCAGTACTATACTCAATCATAATTTCTTTACTACTGTATTGCTTTTTACGATCTTTTTTTGTAGCGACATATATTTCGAAGAACTCATTACTGTCATCCTCATCATCTTCAGAATCCACATATGAGCTACTTGTAGATACATTACTGATAGCTAATGGTTCTTCAGGGTTATATTTTCTTATATTTTCAGGACTATTATTTAGGCTTTCACTATGTTCGCGTCTGTCGGAATAATAATCTGGTGGTATTGCAAAGCATCCAACCCACAGCAAAACTATAAATCGCAACAGCATTGTATTACAAATTTACAATACTTTCATTGACGTTCCATCTAAAATCTATACAGTCTCGATCGCTGGGCAAAACAGACATAGATTCATATGTATTTTTTATTTAAAGGAAAAGGAAGCAAACGAAATACATGCGCGTTAATAACTGGCTCAAATTAAAAATATAAATCTAGCCAAACTGTCAGTTCTTAAACTAAAATAAATTAGCATAAAACAATACCTACTAAAGAAAAGAAACGGTTAGTTTTTTAAAACTAAAACGTCTTGCAAGTGGGTTCAATGGCAGACGCGTCTGACAGTTTTTAAGCATTGGAATAAATTTTATCAATACCGTATATGAAAATAGTACAGCAATTACCTTCTTGCATAAAAAAATACTATTTAAAATAGGTACCTACTGTAGATAAAACTAGCCGTGTCGATGGTTGTTATTATACGGTAATACCAATGACAGTAAGAATGGTAAGGTCATAAGGAGACCATAAGACAGACAATACTCCAAGATCATTCACCGGGATGCGTAATGCATGCGTGGGTGTGGACAAACTGACTAGTGATGCAGTGATTCATTATTTTATGTAGATATATGTATAAAAAAACAAAAAAAAACAGATGAATAAGCGAATACAACTAATGAGATAATACGCGGTAGTAGGTATTCAAATTATCTATTAGCTTTACATGCTTAGCATGTGTGTTGGTGTCAATGACCTGGATAGATACTTAAGTATTATATACATTTTGCAAGAGCATGACTAACATGATACGGACACATGAAACTTTAAGCTTTTACGAGCAAATAATATACTAGACTTATTTTTAGTCAGTTAAATGTGCTAAGTTTGTACTTATTGCAACTGATTTTACACAAACATCATTATGCACGAAATGGTAATTAATTCGGAAGTTAGTAAAGCTGATTAAATCACTATTACGTACGTATGATTCGTTGAATAGTTAATAGGAGTCAATTAATCGATCAGAATTTACCTTGATCCTTTACACTGGCACCGAATACTCGTTATTATATGGGTTGAGAAAAGCGATTTACCGTAAATCACTTTTGAGTGGCTTTTTAGAACCTATGTTCAGGATAATAGAAAGTTTATTGTGTCATTTTGTTTATCCATATATTGCCTGTGCGATTACAGTCAACTCTTTTTTTCTCTGATGTGTTTTCCTCTAATATTCGTTTTTTATTCCAGAAGTATCATCACTCCGGTGCTACCAGTGTCTGGTCAACCCACTTCCCGGTCAATATTATAACACTACGAAGCGGCTTTGCGTGCACTTTGACCACTCCGACAAATTTATCGTCGACTGCCCGTTTTCCACTATGTGTATGAAGCAAGATTTCCATCTCGATATTCAGAATGGAGGTTTGTGCTAAATGTAATTTAAAAGAATAGTTTTAATGCAGTTTTCTATTCTTCTTCTTCGTGTCGATTGGTTCCCCATGTATTTTTATTATCTAGTAAGTACCTACTAAATATTGTCTTGCCCAGAAACGGGCCACGTAATTAGCATTTTCCGTGGCGTCACAAATATATTTCTGGGTGCAGTTTTCTATTATCTACATTCAAAAGTTGAAAAGAAAGTGAAATTATACATGCTAAGAAGTAAAAATAGAAGTTTTACAGATTATTTTTAAGAGCTGGTTTTTGTTACTCAATAAAATAAAATAATATTCTAAATAAAGAGAATATAATAGAAACATCTACTTGCCAACTAGGAGAAGATCCGGACTAACGTAGGGTGTTTAATCAATAAACAACTGACAACCACGTTGTACTTTCCAGTGAGAATAAAGGGAGAGCTTCGTGACTGCGCATCACAGAAGCACGAGTACCAGGACTACAAGAATGGGCAGTGGTCTCCGAAAATTGAGATTATGGAGCCATACAAAGAAGGCTGTCTCAGTGGAGACGACAAGGGCGAACGGGTAACTGTGAATAGGTAAGTTAAAAAGACCGATACATTTTTTGATAAATAAACATTGTTAGTAAGGCAAAACCAGAGATAAATTAAATATTGAGAATAGCCACTAGCTAATTCAGATTCATCTGTAGTGTAAAAATTTAAAACTCAAATCTGACATTTGTATCTCAAATTATTTTAAACCGAGTTCAAAAAAGGAGGAGGTTCTCAATTCGGTTGTATGTTTTTTTATCGACAATCTTTATTTTATTATCATATAAATACAAAATGATATGTGTTTTGAATAATAAATTATGTTTATTTTTCAGATACTGCTATTGCCGCAACGACTTGTGCAACTCGTCGCCGAAGACCACACACGAAAGCTATACTGATATAATGGGGGTTATAGTAGTTTTCAATCTAATGAAATACATCAATAGTTTAAGATAGTATACCGATTTAATAGTAAGGGAATAGTGAATCTGAAGGTCTATTTTTGTAAACAAAACTAAGGGATCCAGACTTAAGCACAATGAATAACGAAACCACAATCTTGACACCAAAACGGTGTTAATGGTAACGAAAGCGTCTACCTCTTTTTTACTATTGTTACGTAGAGGACATTTTCTTCATAACCGCCACAGCAGTGAAGTTTAGTCGGACGTGATATTTTGACACATTTCAATGATAATCTCTACTAAAATAATATGCTTGAGTCAGAGTTTATTTAAGCATACGAGTTGTGTAAACTAGGCCAATTTGAAGGTGCTGAAGCTTTACTTTGCAATAATTAATGTGATATATTAATAAAAATCTGTATACTTCTGTAAAGTATGGTATACCTAGGAGTTTGATAATGAACGCATGTATAAAATTTTTCTATAAGATGTTAACATAATATTTAAAAAATATTCTTGTAGTGGCAATGAATAAAATTTTATTCATCGGAATATAAAAATATAAATCGGTATTGCCTGATTTTGATGTTTCTTGTATTGCCAGCGTAGTCCTTTTTCCCGGAAGAACGTACCGTAGGTATGTACGGTTCTTTTTCTGACCAAAACCGATATTTGTAAAGGAATGACAAATCAATCAGATTAACTAGAATAAAGTTTGTATACATCACGTTATTAACAAAAACGGTAGCATACATTTTTTGGAACTAGTCACAGAAAATTATTGTGATTTTGTAATTCAATAATTTTATGATAGATAAAATTATGATAGAAGCCACTTATTAAATTAAAGTTATTTAAAAATAGGTAATTGTTTAATTTTACTAAAAAAAAACGGACGTCTTGATAAGGGGATGTATCCATAAATGTCAACCAACTACCTACATTACCGATTCTCCATGCCTCTCGACAATTCGTAACTTACGAGTATATTACAAAATATCGTATTATGTGATCTTATAAAAGATAAATAAAAATCAGATATTTACTTGTTTATTACTACTAGGTAAATATGCAACATACCTATTATTACCAGTAATTCTCTGTTTAGAAATAATACCTAGCAGAAGCTTGATTAATTTAATTAGTTTTAAAGCGTCAGAAACAACGATCGCGTGTCATGTCAAATTAAGAGTATTTATTAGTATAGCCAGGTCATCCATCCATCCATACTAAATATGCTAAGGAAACTGTATATTTCAAAAGAGATTTAATTACTTATAAATAAATGGATTTACAAGATTCAGAGTCAAAAGCCAGTAGGTAGGTATATAAGCAGAGTTAATAGATATTGTTTGGCAAGTTAAGAACAGACAAAAGACGAAGTAAAAGACAATAAGAATTAGTCAGCTGTTCCAAATTAAAACGCAGATTTACCACATATTGTAGTCTAAAGTGCAGGTTACTAAGTATTTACAGAACAGTAATTTGTTTTTAGTTTAAGCTTAAACCAAGACACGTAGGTAAAATTGGAAACAGCGAAAACATCAAATAATGATAATTACGTCATCACGTTCATCACCTAGATAATTGACTCCCGCGTCTAGACATTTCGACAGTTTCCTAGTGAATAGACGTAGGACACGGCATGCGACACTCCTAATATCTGGCGAAAATCAATAAAGGTTAATGTCCAATTTTCATTTGTGTATTTTCTATTAATTTATATTTGCAGCTGTCTACTGGGAGTTCTGATAGAGAAATTGGTTCACTTACGCAAATTAAGAAGGAAGGTACATTAAACCATGTGGTCGACATCTACCGTAAAAGTTTATGACTAAATAATTTATAAGTTAAAAAACTGGAAAAACCGACTTCAATTCGACTACCAGCTTCATCATCAGATGATGATGATGATGATGACAGTTTATTAGGAATGTTCTAGTCACTATAAACACCACATAAAAGTCACAGGAAAATATGCAATTTCGTGCACGTGGTTGGTGTTGATTCTTTAGTTAGAGGAACAACTGGTGGGTTTTTGCTTTTCTCCAATTAAATGCGGTTTGAATGTACAAACTAGGTTTATTAACAAATTTAGAAAAATGTAAAAATTTAGGTGTGCACCACCACAAAGGGTCATTGTTGCTAGCAGTAAAATGGTAGGCGCTACGCCGCAACTTGGCATATTGCATCGTTGCTAGCAGTAAAATGGTAGGCGCTACGCCGCAACTTGGCATATTTTTCAGTTATTTCTATTTATAACCCAAACTACTGAACCGATTTTGATGAAAATTAAATGGGACCAATCTGGAAGTATATCCTTTCAGATAAAAAAAGAATTTTTGAAATCGGTTGATAAATGACGGAGTTCTGAGGTAACAAACATTAAAAAAAAAAAAAAAAAAAAACATACAACCGAATTGAGAACCTCCTCCTTTTTTGAAGTCGGTTAAAAATTGGGGAAGGACATAGATAGAAGAATGTTGTATGTGACGAGTAAAGTATTACATTTGGCATGGATTTGCAAAAGTTATGAGTAGACATAAGCGATACAAACTATAGAATGGGAAGTGTAAGAGATTACATTAGTAAGAAAGAAAAGGTAACGGCTAATAGAGAGAAAGAATAAAACAGTGGTGAGCGAGGACAATATAAGTTTTTGTTTAAAAATATTATTTTTAAAAACAAGCTCTTATTTTTGGTTTAGGTCCATCTAGTCTTAGACAAATGAAACGAGCCCAAACTCGATGGGATTGCGTCGTTTTATCACAGAGTTCCTAAGGCCACCTTCCGGCTCCATCATCAGATCAGCTCGTTGTCCCCATATTATTTCATTGTCACCGAAGACTAATAGGTATGCCAAATTTCAGCTAAATCGGACAAATTTGGCTTGCAAGATTTGACCCAAACCAATCCATAAACGCTTGTGAAAACATAGAAGAATTGTGAAATATATACGTAGTTCTGAAGTAGAAATCTCTTGAATCGAATATAACAAATATTGGTCATGGATCAAGAATTCATAATATCCCTGAACACATGGGCATTCCTCACACACATGAGTAATTCATCTGTAAGTAGTTAGTTGTATCTATCTGTAAGACGGTTGTTCGTATCACCATCGACTAATGTATTTATTCGCCCAGAACGATTTTGGTGATAAATGATGTTAGTGATCTATTTTTTCAATACCTTATTTATTAATATTGTTGCAATTTCTAGAAAAATGGCGAATAAGTGGTAAAAATTATAAAGCAATTTGGACCTCGATTATAAATTTCTTTTCCAAGACATTTTTGCAGCTGCCATATTGCTTTATTATGCCAATCCTTGCAGCATCTCAATCCTTGTAATATTTAGATTTTTTTGAAAAAGGGCATAACTGAATCGAGTGGTTGGTCGTTTTATTTTATTTGCACAATCAATTACGTTGTGAAAGGCTAAAGTTCTTATGCCAGACAAAAAGGTACCGACCGACACTTGGTGACGTCATTGGCGCCGATCTGGAGCAGACTACAGACATAAGACAGACATTTTTGTAATATATTAATTCATATAGGGCAAACGAGACGAGATTTAACTTTGCTACCATAAGAATCTTGTGCAGAAACCGTAAATTCTAGTGAAGTTTTGTGTATTCAGGACTCAGCTTCACTTAACGGAGGAAAATACAATAGTATACTTGATTATAAATATTTTATTACACATAAGTCGTTTCCTACACGATCCTAACCGGATGCGCTGAGGTTACTTATACATTGAACTAGACACTTTACCTGTTGACTATCAACCACTTTTTTTATTTGTATTGATAGATCCATTAGAGTTCAAGATCAGTCAAATTAATATGTTTTTAAGAAACCAGATTATATAAATAACGAGTTATCCCAATTCCACCTCAAATCTGATGTTACTGTAATGACGCAAACGGACCTGACCCAAGGTGACCGAAAGATCAAGAGATACGACGAACGAATTTATATATTGTCTTATCAATTATCACAAGGGAGATTTGAGTTTGTTTGAGAGATTAAAACATCACACATCTAAAAAAATACACATACACACGTTGATCAAGATAAGATACAGGAAAAGAAGCGTAAAACTGAACAATGGCACGGAATAAATAATAGTACTATGTGACAATATTGATACAAAGTAAAACTACAATAATACACTGTGGCTTTTCGAATAGCAAAAGAGGTAGGATTTTGCTACAGTACTATTGCAAGGAACGCTATATTAAGTTTTCCTATAGTAAGAATGAAAAGATATAGGAATTTACTTAGGTAAATATGTTAGATATTTATAAGTTGCTTTTTACACAAAATAACTGAAGCCAAACGTGAATTTGGCGATACGTATTTATGTAGTACCTAGTGTAGCGCTCGAAAAACAGACCAACAAAGAGTATAATTATAAGTATAGAGAAGAAAGAGGAAAGAACTACTACTACTGTGAAGATGAAAGGCTCTCTAGTTTTCGATCTCTATTCAAAATAGAACACGGCATTTAAATAAAACTATAAAGGATAGGAAATAGTTTAGGAATATTTCCCACCCACATGTAGTTTCCGTAATGAGCAATTTTAATTCCTTGACTCATTAAATTACCTACATTTTTGTATAATAATATAGAAATTGCAAGCGAACTGTATTTTTATCACATTAGCAAAGGATGTCACAGGGACGATAACCGTACGTTTCACAACAACTACTCGATGCAAAGTGTGACAAGTCATTCAATTCAATTTTTACGATGCTATTTTGTAATGTTTTTAAGTTTTTCAATAACTAATTCGATCTTTTAAATTTTCTGTACAGACCAGCGAAAAGGAAAATTGTAACAAAATTGCATTTATTGATGCTAATTTAGAATTAGCTTATGTAATTTTCATACAATTTATCCTTTTCGCTGACGTGAACACAGAAAAATGTTGTTGTCTCAGTGCCAAGCAACTATACGCAAAAATACACAAAATCTCTGTAAAATTATTTTGGCTCTTAGTGTCTTTCCATAGCATTCACCTCTCAAAGCACATCGTAATGATCAGAGGCATTTCCACTAGCCACGTGTGCGATTAGGAGAATCAAACATGCTAAAAGCGAACTTAGTCATTTTCTGCGTATTTTAATAAAAAGTTGCTCTTCCAAATCCGGGAGCAGTTAAAAAAAAAACACACCAAGCACTACACAGAGTTCAACCGCCAAAATTGTTAGTCGCGCGCCGGCGCCAGCTTCGATCGGGTGAATCAGCTTTATTGGTGCAATTATAGGAGCCTTATTTCTCCGACATTCGGACATGTCCCGTTTCGACACTGAGCTTCCTTCCTGTGATTCACGCTAAGTGTATCGAGGTGCCAATTTCAGTCGTACGCTAGCCGTAGAAGACCACATGCGTCGCAAAAATTAAAAATATGTTACGTACGAGACAAGTGTGTGGATTTGTGTAATGAAGTTCGCAATCATAGTCAGCTATAAAACTTTGTGGTTTGGATAAATGCGCCATTTCAGGAGGCGTTTCAGTCACGAAAATGGATTTGTCGGAGTTGTTATTGGTTTTCGCGATGTTGTGGAAATGTAAGTATTTTTACACGACGACTTTTGTTCTAAACGTCTAATATTATGCATAGAATTTTATTTACCTTGTTACAACCGATTATTGCTTTGTTTTATTTTAAAGATAAGTACTTACCTACCTATAATTAGAATTTACTGAATTTTTATCCTGATTTGTCCGTGGTATTTACCATTAAGGTAACACAACACACGGTCAAGGATATCTGGTGGTGTTCACGCCTTTTATTACAAAACGAATTAATTAAAAAAGCTAAGGAACAAAATACGTTGAGAACTATGAAACATTTTTATCCACGACTTTTTAGCTTACATTTAATTTTATTAGTATTCAATTATCACGAGTGATTTCAAGTACCTAATCTATATATTAAAATAAAATGTAGTGTAGACAGATAATATAGAGATAGATATTTGGGCATATGGATAAGATGAATCAGTGAAATCAACTGAAAATCAGTGTTGCTTTCGAGCAATGTACACTGAGTTGTTACCTTTTTGTGTACTGCAACACACAGAGCACGAACCATACGAGAACATGTAGGTAGGTAGTCTTGTTTTTCCTTATTTTCAGTTTGTTTTAGTTTAGTTTTAGTTATTAGTTACATAGTACCTATCTACTTTAATTTCATTGTAAATTTTGTGTGTGTTTGTGTGTGTTCAGTAACAAATAAATAAGTTTATCTATCTATCTATGAATGAAATACGATCGATGAAACAGGTGCATAAGAATATCAATGAGAACTTTGTATGAGGAAAGATCTTGGTATACTTATCTTCATCAGAGAAGAGATGTTTTAAAGAAAAGCCAGGTCATGAATACTCTAAATCGAAAACTATGTAAGAAGGATAATATGAGAGTGAATGAAGGGTCTCAGAATAGTAAATTAGAATCCGCGGCCTATTCCTAGTATTCCTACCTCTGCGGGGTAACAGACGTGATTTTATTTAATTACTAACGTCACTCATTAGGTTAAAATAAACCAAAATGATGGCGTTTAAAATACCAGCTTTTAAAAAAATTTGATTAACACAAAAACACATGTTTTGATTTGACCGTGTGACCTTCTTTTTTGTTATCAAACATTGATAACATTATCTCTGTTTCAGAATTGATAACAATTCATTGTTTTGGAATGTATTTAATCTTTTTTCTAAGTTCTCTTTGTGTCTCGGAGTGATGGACGCAGTGCATTCCTTCACAGAGCACGTCCTCTGTGGAGTTGCTGTGGAAGGTAATGCATTATTATAGGCAGACGTAACCGCTCAACATTAGGTGCGTCATCAGCTGGTTCCATAACTTTTTTCATAAAAAAAAATCATCAGTGACTATCTTGCAAGATAGTCAGTTAGATAGTTGTATCGTCGACCGCATCGTCACTTACCATCAGGTGAGATTGCGGTCAAACGTTTGTCTATAATGTATAAAAAAAAAGGTTCGATTCATGCGTCACACAATACAAAACAATGCAATGACTTGGTAATATTTAGATATGGTGTTTTATTTAATTGTGGTTGTAGGCGACACACGCCCTAGTATTTAATTTTAGATTTTATTTTACAAAATTTGCCTTTTACAGCTGTGTTCTTGTACCTACTTTATGTTTTCCTTTGAAAAATGCCTATGTTAAAATTTTAGGATTGGTACGTGTAACGCCATCTGTTGGCACCTATGCAAACTAATAAACAAGTTGAATTTGTGGGTGGATACGGTTCTTCAATTTTACCTTAGCGGGTAGTCTCCGCCAAACCTACGAAAAAGCCACATCGCGGCTCCGTAGAAAAGTTTAAATAGATTTCGAATTAGCACCCTTACAACTCCGTTTTGCACCCCCAACTTTCTTCTGACGTTGACCTAAATGTTGCGTTTCATTTCGATCCCCTACAATTCGTCCTTCGAGCCGGATCGAAAACCAGTAATCTGGCGTTGTCATGTCGGATACGCCCTCGAAAGTTCTCACGCGCTGTCAACGCCAGGAACTTATGGAAACTAACAAGTTGGATAGTGCACCTAAAAAGGAGTTCAAGAAATTGATTCTTCCTCGCGGCCCCGATTGTCCAATATCGTCGTGGGAAGGATACGTGTCAACGCCGGTACCGCCGCGCAAAATGTCGCCGCCCGGTACTGCGCAGCAATCAACATGTGCTTCGAAGTCTACAATGTGCACGAAGAAGTCTACTACGTCGTCGGTTGCACGACGTAAACAACTCGAATTAGAAGCGGCGGAAGCAAAAGCCATGATTCAGATGGAGTTAATTGACAAAAAGTTACAAGCCCAGCTTGCCAAGGTCGACCATGAAAGTGAGAAAGCTCATAGCGTCGGCACCGATGTCGCTCCTGATGAAGATGCTGGTGGCTCCTATCCTTCGTCCCTTCGCAGCGAGAACAAGAACCACAAGAATGTGGAGAAGTGGCTGGACACGAACTGTAAAGCACCCGTCCAGCACGACACTAGTATCCAACAACTAGCTGATACGTTGAAGGATCTACTTACCCAATCATCAGCATCGAAGCATGAAGATAAGCTTCTGAGTCGCCTTGCCACGCCACGAGAGCTACCTATTTTCAGTGGTGATAGTATTGAGTGGCTACATTTTAAAAATGCTTATGATGATTCGTCACGCGTGTGTAAATTCAGTGACAGTGAGAACCTGTGGAGACTTCGTAAATCTCTACGAGGTGAGGCCAAGGAAGCAGTGACTGACTTGCTGATCGGCAACACTCCGCCGTCAGCAGTCATGGAAGCGCTAGAACTCAGGTTTGGTCGAGCTGATATTATTATTAGTAATATAACGATGCAATTGAAAAAGCTCCCATCTTTACCTACTAATTATCAACAAGAATTGATTAATTTGTCTGTGAAAGTCAATAATTGCGTGGCCACGATACGCGCACTAGTCCAGAGCGACTATCTTCGAAGTCCAGAGCTCGCTGCAGCTATTGTTTCTAAATTGCCGAGTACTCTGATCGGAAGATGGACAGAGTTTGCCTACAAACATATCAGTGAAGGCAAATCTAGACTGGAACTACTGGCTACATTTTTGAAGCTGGAGGCTGAAATGTTATCAGTCGTCGGATGTATTCTGCCGCAGGACAAGAAGCCGATGAGCGCTCCTACAAAGCGCACCGATGATAAATATCGTCACCGTACTGTTTATACTTCTTCTGTCGCCGCAGCTGAGAACACAATGTGTAGATTCTGTCAGAAGGGCAGTCATACATTGCCGGAGTGTCGCATCTTCAAACGTGCGATGCGCCGAGATAAATGGAGATACGTCAAAACGCGCGGACTGTGTTATTGTTGTCTACTAACACGACACAATAAGGATACGTGCCCCGCACCTATGTGTGACGTCGATAACTGTGGCATGGCACATCATCGCCTGCTGCACTGGACGAGACCTGAGATGACGTCATCGTCACCTGATAAGATGACCGTGAACCCGGAACCTGCAGCACCTGTAGCTGCACCCGACGCCGACGCGTCCATGATGCACTTCGCTCGAGATAGTGACGAGGCGAGCATCGCCCCGGATGAGTTCGCGCTGCTGAAAGTGATCGCGGTTCGATTACGCGGCCCTAAAGGTGTAGTGAACACCTACGCACTCCTGGACGATGGTGCTGAAGTGTCAGTGATCGATGCCGAGCTGGCAGATACCCTAGGGTTAGAGTGTGTTAGTGCGCGACCTATTAGGTTTACAGATGCGTTCGGTTTATCAGTGTATCAATCGGAAGTGCCTAGTGTTAAGGTAGAAATAACGGGACACGACAATGTTAGTTATAGCTGTAAGTTACGTAAGTGTGCTCAGTTAAAATTGTGTTCTCAAAACTTATCTGTTTTGAATGGCGTAAATAGTACGCACCTATCGCATATCAAGCATATGATCTGCACCGATACCAGTGTAAAACCGCGGCTACTTCTTGGTGAGGATAATTATTTCCTAATAGCGCCGCTGGAGGTTATACACGGAGACAGGGACTCGCTGTACGCATCACGCTGTCGATTGGGATGGACCATCCATGGTTTCCACCGTGGGCGCACTCACTCCTCGAAGCCTCGGGTAAGTGAACAAAATGTCTTCCATCTCGCTCACTCTCGCGATAATGATGTGCAGGAAATTAGCGAACTTAATGACCTAGTTAAAGATTCCTTTAATTTTGATTTGATAGGAATTTCACCCGTATCCCGTGAGAATAAGGATCATATTCGAGCTGTCGAAATTCTAGATAAAACAGCACGTCAAGTAGGTAATCAATGGGAAGTAGGTTTACCTTTTAAAAAGGACGATTTTATGATGCCTGAGTCATACAATAATGCCTACTCGCGCCAGTTATTGTTGCGCAAATTCCGCAAGAACGATGATTACGCCGATAGGTATAAAAAAGAAATATCTAAATTATTAGACAATGGTTACGCTCGAGAACTAACTGATAACGAACTCTCAGCTGATCATGTTTGGCATTTACCGCATTTTGGTGTTCAGAACCCAAATAAGCCCGGCAAGTTACGGTTAGTTTTTGACGCCGCCGCTAAAGTAGATGGTGTGTGCCTGAATGATTATTTACTAACAGGGCCGGACTTGTATAATTCTCTGTACGGAATTATGCTCAGATTTCGAGAACAAAGAATAGTAATACTCGGAGATATTCGCGACATGTTTCTTAGAATATTAATAAAACATAGCGATCAGCATGTACTTAGATTCTTGTGGCAAGAATCTTTCGATAAACCGATTCATGTTTTTTCGATGCAAAGCTTGATTTTCGGTGCCACATGCTCCCCTTTTGTCGCTCAGTACATTAAAAATAAAAATGCGCTAAAATACAAGGATATAAATCCTGAGGCTGTAGATGTAATTATAAATGACCATTATATGGACGACTGTTGTCATTCAACTTGCGATGAAAGCACGGCTATTAAATTAGTTCACGATATCACTTCTATTCACGCAAAAGGCGGCTTTGAAATTAGAGGCTGGTCGAGTAATAGCAAACCGGTTTTAGACTCGATCCCTGCAGAAGCGCTCGCGCAGTCAGCTGTGCAGTTCAAACACGGAGCTATGAACACAAGTGAGCGCACGTTAGGATTGATATGGCATCCTGCGGATGATTCATTCGGGTTTCAGATCTCGCTTGATAAAATACCTAGTGATATTTTAGATGGTTCTACGCCTCCTACAAAAGCAAAAATGCTCAGCATTATTATGTCTGTTTACGATATACACGGTTTTTTATCGCCATTTGTTATAAAAAGTAAAATTATTTTTCAAGATGTACATAGATCGAAGATTGATTGGAAATGCCGCATCCACTCAAGTGAGCACACCAAGTGGATGTTATGGCTCGATGAATTAAAACTTTTAGAATCCCTACGCATACCTAGGTGGTATCACAATGCCGGTAGTTGGACTGAATGTTATCTCACATCGGTAGGTATAGGTAGTGAGGCCGAGTCGGTCGTAAATAAAGAGCTGCACATATTTTGTGACGCTTCTATTAAAGCGTACGCAGCAGTTATTTACTGGCGTTTTACTCGTGCCGACGGAAAGGTTTTAGTTATCTTCGCAGCTAGTAAGAGCAGAGTGACTCCACTCCGCCCTGTGTCAGTTCCCCGACTGGAGCTGCAAGGCGCGCTTACAGCGTCACGCCTCGCTGACTCACTTCAACGAGAACATAAAAATATGAATTGCGATAAGCGGTACTTCTGGACCGATTCGCAGACGGTCCTGCAATGGATTCGTAGCGATCCTAGAAGCTATAAGCCGTATGTTGCTCATCGCTTAGGCGAAATTGATGAGCTTACGAATGTGTCGGAATGGCGATACGTACCTACTAAGCTAAACGTAGCCGACTTAGCTACTAAAGACGAAACGCCTCCGCTCACATACGATAGCGTATGGTTTCACGGACCGCATTTCTTACGGCAGCCTGAGGATACATGGCCTAAGGATTGTGTGTCCACCAAGAAGCCATCGCCAGACGTTGTCTGTGAGGAAAGGAGCTTGAATGTAGTGGTGTCTAAAGCCATTGAACACTCCTTACCAAACGAAGACAACTACTCGTCGTGGCTACGACTCGTACGAGTGACCGCTCGAATACTTTTATTCGTTCGACGCTGTCGACGAATAGAAGCTAGCATGAATGTCGATCTCATGAACGAGGCCGAGCTTCTTCTTCTTAAGAAATCTCAGCAGGACTCGTTCGCGCAAGACATTGAGCTTGTCAAGCAAAATAAGCCCTTGTTAACAAACAGTCGTTTGATAACACTGACGCCTTACCTTGACGACGCTAACGTGCTACGAGTAGCCGGCCGGATCGACAAAGTCGAAGGTGTCACCCGCTCGACTATGCGACCCGCCATACTCGATGGTCGTCACCAAATAGCTCGTTTGATAGTGGAGTACCACCATAGAAAAGCTATGCACGGTGCCAACGAGCTCGTCGTAAATGAATTACGACAACGCTACTGGATTTTGAAGCTGCGTCCGACTGTTCGCGCAGTCGCCGCACGCTGTCCGTTCTGCCGGCACCGCCGCGCCGCGCCGCAACCGCAGCGCATGGCGGACCTGCCCGCAGCACGTCTGCATCACAATCGTCGACCGTTCACCTATACGGGGGTGGACTTTTTCGGACCGATGGAGGTCACCATCGGCCGAAAAAGATCCAAGAGGTACGGTGTGATGTTTACGTGCCTGACTGTACGTGCCATTCATTTGGAGATCAGTGAGAGTCTGAGCACAGACTCCACCATCATGGCACTCAGACGCATGATCGCTCGACGCGGTACGCCCAGCATTATCTATTCAGATAATGGGACGAACCTGCGCGGAGCGGATAACGAGCTCAAGCGGAGTCTGTTGGAACTCGATGAGAGTAAACTCCGCGAGGACGGTACCGTGAGAGGTATCGAGTGGAGGTTCATACCCCCCGGGGCCCCTGAGAAAGGTGGTGCTTGGGAACGTATGATACGCACGGTGAAAACGGCCTTAAAAGTCGTACTAAAGGAACGCGCTCCACACCCTGAGACGCTTTCCACTTTGTTTGCGGAAGTGGAAGCGCTAGTTAATAGTCGCCCTATTACACATGTTTCGTGTGACCCTAATTATCCGGAAGCTCTAACACCTAATCATTTTTTGTTAGGTACGTCCTCGAACAGTCCCGTATTCGGTAGGTACGATAACGACGACCTATGCCTACGTAAACAATGGCGCGTAGCACAAAGACTGACCGACATGTTTTGGACGCGGTGGATAAAAGAATATCTTCCTACTTTGATACCTAGGCAGAAGTGGTGTAGGGATCAGAGAGCGTTGCGAGATGGAGATTATGTTCTAATAGTGGAACCTAATCTTGACCGTGGTTGCTGGCGGCACGGAGTGGTGAGTGCGACCCATGCTGCCGACGACGGTCGTGTGCGAGTAGTAGACGTACGCACCCGAACTGGTTTGGTGCGCCGTCCAGTAACGCGTGTCGCACTACTTGAACCATGCTGAATGTTAGTGCTGATCTGAACTTTATTTTTGTTTTGTTTTCTTTGGTCTAGCAGCTCATTTCAGCACTAAGAGGGTGGATTGTAGGCGACACACGCCCTAGTATTTAATTTTAGATTTTATTTTACAAAATTTGCCTTTTACAGCTGTGTTCTTGTACCTACTTTATGTTTTCCTTTGAAAAATGCCTATGTTAAAATTTTAGGATTGGTACGTGTAACGCCATCTGTTGGCACCTATGCAAACTAATAAACAAGTTGAATTTGTGGGTGGATACGGTTCTTCAATTTTACCTTAGCGGGTAGTCTCCGCCAAACCTACGAAAAAGCCACATCGCGGCTCCGTAGAAAAGTTTAAATAGATTTCGAATTAGCACCCTTACAACTCCGTTTTGCACCCCCAACTTTCTTCTGACGTTGACCTAAATGTTGCGTTTCATTTCGATCCCCTACAGTGGTAAGAAACCGTACATTTAAATCACAATAGGTAGTAAACTCCTGACAACGCCATGATAAAGTTGAAATAAAATCATGTGGGCATCGAACTTTCCTAATGGTATTCGGGCGCATAATTTTGTCACGTATTTCGTAGGCGATATGAAGGCTATATCAAATACGAAGGTTACTAATAGATTAGTTGTCTGGTACAATCAGCGACAATAAGATGTTTTAAAATTACAAATCATAATTTTCAAAAGATCTAGAATAGTACCTACCTATATTTTACATCGAAACGAGCAAAATATTTTTAGTTTTTGTGTTGAAGTAAAATCAGAAATATGCGTTGCTGTTACAACATTTTATTAGTAACAAACTCAGTCAACCGGTCTCCGTCACAGACTATTGCGATTTTTTTTTATGAAACCATTCAAGTTATTGTTTTAATTGTCTTGAAAGAAGAATGTAGGTTGTATAATATTCGTCTACTTGTTTGACGGCATGGTTTTAAATAGCACAACCCTTATGATCTCATTGAATTAGTTTTCCTTTGTCTGGTTCCATTTATAACTTTTTTTTATTCCAGTGACATCAGGCCTGCAATGCTACGAATGCGCGTCGATGCTAGTATGGAACACTGAGCATTTGTGTGACCAGTTCGACTACAGCGATTTATACATCGCAGACTGCGACAGCTCTTCAATGTGCTACAAGAGGATAACCACGTCTCAGTTTGGAAGTGAGTATAGAAGTATACATAACTCTTAGAATTAGCAAGTTGAAGAGGTAGTGGGCAGGCCATATAGCTTGCAAACTGACTATCGCTGGAGAACAAAGGTTCTTGAATGAGAACCAAGCACAATTATACAATGCACAATACACCCCAACACGGGACATCAGTGCAGATTTTATTCCCCCACCACGAATTAGAATTAGATGAGAACCAAGGTATAGCTCTCAGAATAAGCAAGTTGAAGAGGTTTCAAATTACTTGTGAGATTAATGTTCTTGATTAAGAGTTATTTTTGGCACAAGTGTAAGAAATCATTTATCCTGAGGACCGCCAAGGAGTGGAACTCTTTACCGGCGTCTGTGTTTCCGAACACTTACAATTTGAATGTTTTCAAGAGGAGAGTGAATAGGTTTCTTCTAGGCAAATGTGCTACATCGTCGACCGCATCGTCACTTACCATCAGGTGAGATTGCGGTCAAACGTTTGTCTATATTGTATAAAAAAAAAATTGCTTAGGATGAAGCATTTCAGTATCATAAGAGTATCATGGCATTGACCTCTTCATATCCTTTGTGTGACCTTCAAAGATCTTCCAGGAAATAGGCTCAGTACTGTGATCCTCATTCAAGGTGAACTTTTCTTCAAATCTCCTACTCAAGACTTGTCAATGTGTGTAACTGGTTAAGCATTCATATATTTTTAAATTATTGCGAAGGGTAACAATATAACGTGAGTTGGCCACTAGCTAGTTACCAATAAACCCTTCATAAACTCGAAATGGGAACACTGTGTTTTGTCTTTTGCTTCGACAAACATTTTAAAGAAAGAAAGAAAACACGGTGTAACTAATTTCAAACTAACGCCGGTTTTATTGGTAACAGGAAGATACTTTATGGGTAATAGTTACAAACCATGTCTTTTTATGGCACATTCGCTTACATTTTCACAAATGACGCAATTATCTCTAAGCTGCTATAAAAGGTAATTAGGTTAACGGCTTTCTGCCGCACTCAGAAAAAACATAAGAATTACTTAAAATTAACGGAGTCTCGGTTCATTACTAATCGGTAAGAAATGTAAATAGACTGATGTGTTGATTATTATGTTAAAGTACGTTTCTGAGTAAGACTGTTAGCTCTCGAAACGCATAAATACTGTAGGTTATTGGTCAATATTTCTTTGAATAAAGCCTCTTTTGGCCGACTGTTGTGCAAAAGTATGGCAGGAGGCTTCATGTCTCAAACCAGTGCCCAATTCGGCCTTTTTACCAAAACTCTCTAATAAGAGTCTAGGTCATGCCGCCCACAATATTGGTCAATCATCAATATATTTTATGTTTTTATTCTTATTTAATGAATATAAAATGTATTGTACATTTTATATATCTTATAAAGAAATAACTTTCAAATATTGAACACTATTAGAACAAGACATTATGGCAATTATTTGGGAACTTTATTTAGGTATAAAGAAAATATATCTTTCTTACTAATATTATAAATGCGAAAGTTTAGATGTTTGGATGTTTGTGTTTCAATCACGTCTAAACTACTGAACCAACTTGGATGAAAGTTGGCATATATATAGTTCGTAACCTGGATTGACATATAGGCTACTTTTTATCCCGAATAGTTAACAGGATCTACAGGATAAAATGAACGATAATTTATAAGTTAAAAAACTGGAAAAACCGACTTCAATTCGACTACCAGCTTCATCATCAGATGATGATGATGATGATGATGATAGTTCATTGGGAATGTTCTAGTCACTATAAACACCACATAAAAGTCACAGGAAAGCAAAATACGCAATTCGTGCACGTGGTTGGTGTTGATTCTTTAGAGGAACCACT
Organism: Gandaritis pyraliata; assembly: GCA_947859175.1. Lineage (NCBI taxonomy): Eukaryota > Metazoa > Arthropoda > Insecta > Lepidoptera > Geometridae > Gandaritis > Gandaritis pyraliata. The sequence goes on along the minus strand of OX401871.1, from coordinate 4,351,763 downwards.
GGTGGGTTTTTGCTTTTCTCCAATTAAATGCGGTTTGAATGTACAAACTGGGTTTATAGACCAATTTAGAAAAATGTAAAAATTTAGGTGTGCACCACAAAGGGTCCATCGTTGCTAGCAGTACAATGGTAGGCGCTACGCCGCAACTTGACATATTGCATCGTTGCTAGCAGTAAAATGGTAGGCGCTACGCCGCAACTTGGCATATTTTTTTCAGTTATTTCTATTTATCACCCAAACTAATGAACCGATTTTGATGAAAATAAAATGGGACCAATCTGGAAGTATATCCTTTTAGATAAAAAAAGAATTTTTGAAATCGGTTCATAAATGACGGAGTTCTGAGGTAACAAACATTAAAAAAAATAAAAAACATAAAAAAAAATAAAAAAAAAAAAAATAAAAAAAAAAACATACAACCGAATTGAGAACCTCCCCCTTTTTTGAAGTCGGTTAAAAAGGATTAGCAGCGCCAATTGGCAAGAGGATTTCATTGTCATGTCATGTCACGTCAGTTTGACAAGGCGTAGTACTACCTCTTTGGTCTAACGACTAGCGTTTGACATTCCAGTACGAGTTCAGTGTAATGAGGTGTAATGTCAAGTTTCTCAAAGAAGTATCCGCTCGGTACACGCACAGATAATATAATGTAGGTACACGGAAACTGTAGACGCGTACAAAGTCGCGGGTAACTGCTAGTATTCAATAAAACCAAATAAATCACTTTAAAAATAAAATGTTACTTTAGGGGCGTCTTGCACCAGAATCACAGCTAAATCGATTTAAATCTGACGTATTTGTATGACTTGACAACTCGCTAAATACTATTTAAGAGTTAAACGCGTTTAGCGATTCTGGTGCAAGACGCCCTTAAGGAAGGAAAATTAAACAGAATACATTTTATGGGCTTTTCCATGTTTGATTATGGTTTATTCTCCCAGTAGGCATACATAAACGTGAGACTAAGTAAAATAGTACAAGTTGGGGGCTCAAGATGTGTTACATTTTGAAGTAGAGCCTTTTTACTTATCGTGTACCCAGCAGTGATACTGATAAGTAAGTAGTTATACGACAATCGATAAAAAAATCTAAGTAACATGAATCACGATTGTTTCGGAAAAGGCACATTGAATGCAACTGGTTAGGTACTTACTCATGCACCATCAGTTTGTTTCAATGGTATGTACTCGTATGGTGTTTGGTGCTAATTAGCAACGCACGGTTTGCGTGCACAGCTCATAGTGTTCAAAACTAAGGGATATCATAAAATACTGGATGCTGGTTTCCTTTTAAAGATAATAACAAAAGACGCTTTGAACTAGTCCATTCTTCTACACTTTGGTCGCGAGGAACTAGCACATAGGTATATCCTAGTAATCTCAGAGTAAATAGTATTTGTGCTTGGTTTTTGTGTTATAAAAATAATAATCAGGCCTTTTCATCTAATCTGCGATTTATACAGCGTCAGGAGTCACTTTTTACAAATGCCCCTATGGACGGGACGCTGCAGTACTTGGGCCATGATTTAGATGGAGTAGGCTTGCCCTTATCCACAGGAAAGACAAGGTTTCTGTTTTCGTGGGGTTTCTTCGTCGTTTGAAGTTTGAACACTGGCAGTACAATTTGTAGTGTACAGAGATAAAATGACTTTTGTGATTCCACAGAATAAATAAATATTGAAACATATTAACTAATGTTTTCTTTTCAGCAAAAATCTACGAAAGAGGATGTGCCAAGCAAACCCTCAGCGACTACCAAGAGCTCATCAACGATCAATGGGTAATGGTTAAAAAAATAAACGAGGTGTACGAAGAAGGATGCAAGGATGTACCACCTGATGCTTTAAAAGTTACGAGGAATGAATTCTGCTACTGTAGAGGGCACTTATGTAACGGTGCGAATAGTTTAGGGAGCAATGCTTTCTCACTGGGGCTTACAACCACATTTGGTAATATAGTCAGGGTGATAGCAATTAGTGTATTAGCAATTGGAGTTAGCGCGATAGGATTAACGGTTTTGAGATAGTACTGTGATTTAAAAATTGTAATACTCACAAAGATTTAGATCTAGGAATCAAACAAAAATCTCTACCTGAGTTTTTAAAACAGGCTTATAAGTTAGTTTTAGTGTGCTTTAGAAATAAACGTATGTTAGTTTATATTTCTGGACCGTGGGTATCGAGTGCCCATAGTCATTTTAAATACCTATATATATTATTTTATTTTAAATTAACTCACAAAGTAACATTTCTGTTCCTGTTACCTCTACTTTTACTTTTAAAGAATGTTAAAAAACTGCCAATTGTCTCGTTGACACAAGTAAAATATTTCTAAGGCGTTGTGTGTATCCATGAATATATAAAAAAGTACTTTTCGAAAAGAGAGCGATAATGAACTCTAGGGTATAAAAAATAGCCCGAAAATAATGTAAATTAGACCTATTTTTGTTTCCAAAGAGTTAGTGCTTAGCATTCTACTAGTCACAAGTAGAAAATATATAATATTAGTGCGCTAGTTTTGTGAAATAAATTATAATTATGATATGTTGTATCTGTAGTGCGGGACTGTTATGTCCAATAAAAGATAATTTAGTTTTTCTTATTTGTAATTTTAACATCACAAATTAATGTATTGTAAAAACATTTCGTAGATAGGTGTAAAAACTCAGTATCATAAAAATAAAATACGCATTACTGAATCCGTATAATTTTGTTGACTTTCGTATGTGTGAAATTGTGAATCGAGAAACTCGCAGTTTTGGTATAGAAAAAATAGTTTGTGGACTTCCCACTAGAGGCGCTTATCGAGTTTTCATACAACTTAACTCGCAAATCGCTTTTTGATATTAGTTTCGATCGAAACCAAACACACACTATAGGCTCCGAATAGTGACAATCGTTCTAACAGTAATAATGACGTATGTAATATGTATGTACATAATATTGATGTAAAATTATAGGATATAAGAGTTTTAAACTTCGTAAACAATAAATCATTCCTTCTATGATCCAAATTTTATTTTTTGCAGCAAAATGGTCAGATAACACTTTGCCAGTAAGTAAAACAATTTACGACTGTTGTAAAATTACTTTTCCGTTAGCAATATATTTATTACACAGCAAAGGAAAATAAAAAATGACCAAATATTCGAATTTGTATTACCCTCATAGCATGTAGGTTAATAAAACGACTGTTGACTATAATTTATATTATCTGTGACTATAATAAACTTTTGCGCTAGCCATTATGTTTACTTACAAAATGCGGAAAGTATTAAAAATTTAATATCAATTGAATTTTGTGGCCATACCTAACAACATTTTTTCGCTGGAGTATTATTGATTAGCGAAAGTAATTTGATCATCTATTCTGTAGTGAATCAATTCTAACCCAACGAAATAAGCCACCTTAAATACATCTTGTCGCAAATATAAGTTTTACTCCTATCATTCTTAAAAATCGAGTAGACGAATCGAGTCTACCTACATTTTTGTTTTAGTATCAGCACCCCTAGCGGGTGAATGATGAACTATTCTCTTCCAAAGAAAAACTTCGGTAGGTACTCGATTTTCGAGATTGAAACTCACTAAGAACTCACTTAAGAGCTAGGTACTCACATTCGCGTGGTTTTCGACAAGGCATAGGAACACGACATCTTCTCTTAGCAACCGCACTGCCCCATGTAAGGGCTGCGTTGTTTTACTCTTTAACATCCTGTAGAGAAGAGCTGACGACATGTGGGCGAAATCCTCTCCTAAGGAAATTAAATTGGATTAGTTTTTACACAGTATTTCGTCACTTCTTATAAAACGAGACTTTGCTTATTTAGAATATTATACAACCACAGGAGACACTGTTTGGCCTCTGTTTATCAATTCTGGGGGTAAAAGTGAAGAATTTCAGAAATAAGTACCTGTAAGATCATCCCAGTGAGCTGATATTAACCCAGAGCAGTGCTCTTTCAAGGCACTCGCGCCTATCTCATCTGCTGCGGAGTAGAACTTCACACAAGTTCTGAAAATATAATTACGCTGAGCTATATTCATTCTTGTAGACATATTAAGGTTACCAAGAAACCAGTGGACAGAGATAACTTATAAAAATAGACTGAGATAAAAGATGCTGTTATAGATAGATAAAAAATACTTCATTGCCCATAACATAAAAGCAGCACAAAACGCTTTTCATCATTATCTTCCAAAAACCTTTGTGCATTGTGGAAGACCAAATGCTATCATAATATTTTGATGATTTTTTCGGTATTTTTTTCTTACAAACATAATTCTTCACACCCATAGAGATTGTCTGGCATTTCAGCATTCTCATAAGGTATTTACTAAACCACAAAAAGCCATAATAATCAAAGAGCAATTACTAACCTCACACCAACAGTAGCAATAAGGGCTTGCTCACACTTCCCAACGAGCCCGTACAGTTTGAAGCTAGCTGCAGATTTCATAAGTTGTGTTGCAAACGTGTCCCCTCGAGTGAGGTCTACCACATCAGTGTAGAGCCACTTAAGTAAAGCAGAGCCAACATCATCTGGGAGTGTTGACCAGTCTGAAATGAGTAAGTAGGTATTTAGAAACCGGAGATTATTAGACCCTCTCTCGTCTGCATTTTATTTAGATATAGTATGAAATAGTAACTTAAATTGTAACCGGATAAACAAGGGCAGGCAGAAGTCTCATATACATTATAAATTATCTTAGTTCAGACTAAAAATAATGTTGAAAGTATGAGGATAGATTCTTTAAACTAATTCAAATAAGAATAATTTAGCACTCAACAAAGTTCAAAAACATACCCAATTCATCAAGATTCTTCAAAGACTCCTCATTCCAGTCATCAGACCGTGCATTCAGAACAAACTTGTGTCCCGGCATAGACTTGCTTTGAAGCTTGATAACAACATCCGAATACGTCTCCCTTCCGTACAGTTGGGCCACAGTCATCAAGAGTCTCGCCACAAAGCTAGTTTCGCTTAGGTCGCCGGCCGAAGCCGCCGCGAGCGTATATTTACGCTCCAACTCCGCGCAATGACTCTGCAGCTTCCCATACTCCTCCTTCAGCAGCGAGAGATGCTGCTGAAGCTTTGTCACCTCGCTGGAAGCTGCACAAAACATAATTACCTACTGGGACACACCGATAAACACCGCCCACAAAACAAGTTTTGCAAAGACAGACAACATTCGCTCGCTTTGTTTACGTTTACTCACCCATGACGAGGACCGCCAGCCGTAGTAAGTAGTCCTACAAAAACTTGATCACGGGCCAGTTTTTCAATGAAATAAAAAATATAATTCGGTTCGTAAATTAGAAAACGATGACAAAGATTATTTTTATCGGCGAAAAGGAAGGCAAAAAGTCCCTTGCTTGCTAATGTGATTTTTTTTATTTTGTTCTGGCGCTGGATACTAGTCTTTTTGCCAAGTCCTATTTGTTTTTTCACCATAGAGTATTACAAAAAACTAATCAAAGCCAGTGTTGCCAAGTCTATCCTGGCCGAAGTCGCACAAAAATGGACAAGGTAACCTAATTTTTAATAAAAAGTAGGTAGCCTTTTGGCTACTTTTTCGTAAATTACACTATCCTAAGTAAACTTTATATGAATAATTTAAGTTTTTTATTTCGTCGTTTTAGTTTTTTAAGTCTAGTAATTTTCTAGTTCATGTTTTGTCCAGATACCTACTCCTGGAATTTAAGCCTCAGCTTAGATCAAATGTAATAATTTTCATGGCATAGTTTTGTTTTGCATACTTGTCAATGACCAGTCGCTAATCGTGATTTTTGGTCGCCCCGACCCTTTCCGAGATAGTCTAATTAGCGAAATATCGCCTAACTTGGCACCACTGATCAAAGCCCCAAAAAACTGTCTAGTCAAACGTTAATCAATTACACAAATTACACCACACGTTATGTCACAATCATGTCAACTGTTCTGCCACGTGCCTGCTTTACGTTTCGTCTTTATGGTTACGCTTCCAAAACTAAATATCTTGCGTTGAACGGAGTATTATACGCGTTCCGTTCTACTTATTCATCTATTGAACAAAAATTGTAGTTTGTTAAGCTAAATATACATGTTGGCCCAACGTTGTCAAGTGAAGGCCAACGCCAACATGTGGACGGCATGTTTGCCTTGCCTTGCCATGGCTCGGTGTCGCTCGCCTAGTTGGCCGAGTGCTTACAAGCGCCAACGTGTAGAGAGTACATTTGCAGTGACTTGTCATCGCTCGCGGTCGCTCGCCGCCGCCACTCGCCTCACTTCGGAGCCGTGTCGGTTTTTGTGCACAAATCAAAAGCGCTTGCCTGTGCTCGGCCAACCATGTCCACATGTTGGCCCGCTGGTCTACGTTGGCTGCTTGCAATAGTTTGTGTAGGCTTGCCAAACATGTGGATGGTAGCACACGATTAGCTTACGCTTGCTTAAGCTCGCGTTGGCGTTCGCTCGGCCAACATGTTTTGGGGGCTTTATATTAGTGCTATTAGCTTAGTTAGGTAGGTAGGTATGGTACATACAAGTGTTTACTGCATTCACATCACAACTCAAATCAAGTTTTTCATTCCATTTCACGCAGGCAGATTAGCCAAAGTAGAATTACCATCATATCCATATCTGTCAAAAATCAGCTGTCTGCTGTCAATCTTAGTAATTTAGGTCACCCTCAAAAGATGTCGCTACTTTCTACTTTAATACGAACGAAGCGATGAAGGATGAAGCGAAACGAAATCTATTTTCGATTAGAGATAACCTTCAAGTGATTTTGTCAATTTAGTTTATTGATAACAAAAGAAGATCAGTTTATTGCCGTTGTTGTTGGCAATTAGGGCGTGCTTTTCAAACAGCGAACATGAATTCCCTCAACAGAGTGTTATGTTTAGGTTCATCAGTGTCAAAGAGTTCGAGGTACAGACGTACAGTTGGTCGCAATGTTTTGTATGTGTCCATCGCCGTCCGGCTTGCGCTTAATCAGTGTTATTTTATAGGTTGTTATCGACGACTAATGTACGTCTAAACGCCGACGATGGATGGATTTCGAAATTACTGGTGCGAAAGATCGAGCCGACGAAGGAATCTCATAGCCGAATGCTTAGCGACAAGGAGATTGTGTATGCGCTGCATACGCACAACATCAGACCTGACTGCATGGACAAATACCTGAAGAACTAGTATGTATACATAGGGATTATGTAAGCCGAAAGCCGACTGAGTGTCACCATAATACATTGCGTATTATGCAACATCTGTAAATAGAACTGCTTATAATTTATTATTTATTTAGAAACGCAGCCAGCAGAATAGCGCGCTTATGCTCCACACCTTCCGCTGTGGTCTGTGTGGATGCCTCACAGTGTAACTGTATTGAAAGTGTGAACCAAACATACCTATTGGCTGTTTACAATTGATTTATCTACAGCACCTTGAACTCTTGCGATTGCCTGATTGCTATTATCACTAAGGAACTTTATTAAAATTTCCAGCAACAATAACATTCCTAATTTCTTACTAGGTATTATTAAACAAAACATCAATGCTACAAAAGCTATTTGAACTTGCCATTATTTAACATTCTTAAATTTCTCTCATTTTTTTAGATCCCTAATGAAGTAAACACATAAAATGGTTTTACTCAAGTTAAAGTCAAGCTTATCTTACTGCCTAAGGATTATTTAAAACAAAAGAAAGCTTTTAGACTTATTCAAACAATATTAACATAACTATGTTTTTGCCTATTTATTTGTGTTGGTTATTTCATACCTATAACAGAATGATGTTATAACATCTAAATAAGTTAAAACTGTTTCTCCCACAGCAAAACATCAGTGGAATTTGTTGAGTCTCGTAAAGCTGATCTGGGTTGTGAGCTTGTAGGATCATGGACAGTGTCTGTGGGAGACATGGACCAAGCATTACACCTATGGCGCTATGTCGGCGGCTTCGAGAAGATTGACATTGCTAAAAAACTTTTTAGAGAAAATACTGTAAGTACACTAAGGGCGTCTTGCACCAGAATCACTAAACGTATTTAACAGCTAAATCGATTTAAATCTGACGTATTTAAGTTTAGCGATTCTGATGCAAGCCATCGCTAAACACGTTTAACTATTAAATAGTATTTAGCGAGTTGTCAACTCATATAAATACGTCAGATTTAAATCTATTTAGCTGTTAAACACGTTTAGTGATTCTGGTGCAAGCCGCTCTTAGTATCTACCTTAGATCTACTTTATGGTAAAGAGAAACTTCTTTTCATTAACAAGCTTGTACCAAAACGGGACAGCCAGAGCTGATCTGGGGTCTTGCTCCCCTGCATCCAAAACACCATCAGGGAAGCTAGAACATTGCTGCCATTACCCCTTCTCAATTTTTTAAATGCTGTTAGGTTTAAGCTGGCTAGGTTGAAGTTAGCAGGGGGACAATGCACTCCAATGCGGGATGTTATTCCCCCATGAGTCAGAAAGCTTGTATGTAGCTTGATAATTACCATACCAGAGGTCTATGACTATGGTTTTTCATTAAATTGATTGTTTTCAGGAATACAGTACATTGGAGAAAGAACGCGGCGGATTAGTGCGTTCCCGCCATTTGCAATACCTACTCGCATTCAGCTTCTGGCCGAATGGGGAGCCGCGCAAGACCAACAATATTTACGAGATAAGATCATACAGGTAAAAACATCATCATACCAATCTAAAAACTGCAGACATAAAGATTTCAAGGATAAACGATTTTGAGCTTTAGCCATCTTACTCACAGTCTTTAAAATATCGACGGTTTATCGTGTGGGAAGGCGTCCTAAGTCTGCCGGTTCATAGTCATCATTAGTGAGCGGATTGTAGATTGCAAAACCTTGTTCCAGCTTGAAACCGGGTACCATGATTGAATGGGGCAACAACTGGGCCCGAGGTCTAACATACCGTCGTGCGCAGAACGAAGCTTTCGCCGGTTACTTCTCGCAGATCGGACGACTTTACAATGTGCATCATATTTGGTGTAAGTGACTATCAGCCGCAATCAGAGATGTATGTTAAAAGATAATCAATGATTAGATTATTTATTTTCACCAATGAGTATGTTTTTCTTCGACAATTTCGCTTGTTTTTTCATTTAGCTTCATACTCCACTTAGTGTCCCACTCAGTCCCACTGCTAGGCAAAGGTCTCCCACAAAATCTTCCATTCGTCCCGGTCCTTGATTTATTTTCTATTAATATTTATCTTGAACGTCTTGCCAACGTTTTTTTTCCATTAGCTGCACTTGTACCTAATACGTGTTTTTTAACTACGTATTTTGAATGTACTCTCTTCTCCAGGCTACAAGAACCTGCAAGCCCGTCGTGAGACTCGTGAAAGTACATGGCGTAACCCTGGTTGGGATGAATGCGTGGCGTACACTGTCCCGCTCATTCGAGAAATGCACTGCAGGATTCTGGAACCCACTGAGTTTTCACCTACCCAGTAACTTATTATAAGCTGAATGACATTGGTATTCTTGGGCTATCCTGAACATAGATCAGGGTAATTTAAATTCACATCAAAATGGAAGCGACCAGCCTATACATATACAGGATGGGTAAATATTTATAATATAGGTATGAAAGTCAACGGTAATATTTAAGATGTACTAACGAGCATGTGTTTTTATTTAATGTCGTATGCCCAGCCTGTTATGTATGCCTGTATGTTAGCGATGTAAATGATCTTCAAAATACTTAATACCTAAGTGAAACGAGCTGCCTACTATTGCCAATTTGGTGTGAATTAATCCTATAGCTTTGAGTTTGTGGAAAATTAACACTTTCAATTGTGAAAATGTTCTTGCCTAAGTCATAGAATACCAGAGTCAAACTTTCGAGCCTGTAAGACCCTTTTCACGTCGCGTTTGCCGGGTACCCGGCACCAGATACCCCGTAACCGGTACGTGTGTAAAGGTTCTTACGGTGCTGATTCTATGCAGACTTCTATAAAGTAATTTCTTTTTGGAACCAAGTTACAGGAGACAAACTCGATTTATCGCTGGCAATATTAGTTTTGCATAAAACTAAAACCAATAATCATCAACGTTTTATCATCACGAATCACTATTGAGAATTTCTTTGGGTTTGCAATGTTTGCATATACCTTAGTATAAGTATCAATGTTTTCTATTTTTTTTACCAGATTTGCATTCAATTTATACAAGGAATTTTATAATATGCATGAAATTTAATTATAATATTACCTATGTAGGTAGGTACATATTTATTCAGAAGTCAATTGAACTAAACACAGTTAGTACAATAAACTTTGTTCTTTTTTTAGTTCTGTGCTATTTTTTACCATAAAATAAGCTCGATAGCTTCATACAAAATTACCCAACTTTAGAAATCTATATTCTTAGTAGTAGGTAATTAGTAGTTTGCTTTATTCCTTGCTGCTAAAGCATTTAAATTTAAATAAAATCAAATTGTAAAGTATCTTTTATGATCAATTTTGATATAGTTTTAAGTTTTTCCTTTTATTACTTCTTTTATGTAATGTTGTTAAATAATAATCGTTAGTTATTTTGTTTATCGAAAATGAAGTAGAGTTTTGAACAACCCTGCCGTTTTTTTTTGTGGCACGCCATCATCTTCTCAAAGGAAAAAAGTTGGAACTATGATTTGGTCGTGGTTTAGTATGTTTAGTAGTGTTGCCTCGATGAAAAACTTATTTGGTGACGATGCGATATAGTGTGATCAGAAGATCTGTTTAGGATTTGATATCAAAACAAACCGAATTTCTTTCTATTTTATTTATTTTCAGTTTGATTTTTTCATTAATAAGATTATATTACAATATTAATGATAATAATTTTTAAACTACAAGTCAGTGTTATTTAAATATAATATAACAAAATAATAAAATTAAAATAACTGTGCACAGAGCGAGCCGCAAACAGCAAACTATAAAACCAGTAGCCCGCGGCGGCTCGTGACATGACATCACTCTCGCATACAATACAACTATCGCAGATAAACGCCTATACAATGGTAAAATATCAAAATTATTTAATTAAATGTACATAATATGTGATTTTAACTAAGTTTGGTACTTCTATCTTTATAATTATTTGTCCATCGCGACTGTATGTGACGTTCGATTTATCCTAACTCTAGACAGCTAAGTGGTGGGGATTTGGGGAGGGAAAGATGCGCCTACGCACTATACTCGAACCGTCCCGCGCAGTACGGACTGTGTAATAGATTTGGTTATAAAATTCGTGATAGAAGTTTAAAATGACTGCGCAGGAGAGGAATGACTAAAGAGTAGCGAAACACTACGCGCCTAACGTTAAGTACCGACCATTTAGCACGCAAGCGAAGTTACACCTTACAATTCAATTCCATAGTGCTTCGTTTGCCGATTAATTTGATGTGCAGCAGCTAGTCTCGAAGAAATTAATCATCATTAATTAAATTGAATTGATACAAAACAAGTGGAATGTTATAGTAAGAAATTCTAGACTGATATCAATCAGTGGAAACCAAATTATTTATATGAAAAAAATATTTTGTATGAAGTTTCAAAAGCTACATTTACATTTCTGATCATAACAGAAATGGTTTGATGAAATGTTGGCTTTGATACTTTGTATAGCTGCTGCACTTCAGATCAAGATATAGAGCCTATCTTCAAAGTTTTTTTAATGTAGGTACCTTTGCTAAGCCGATGACGTAGGTATGTCATCGGATGAACATTCCAGGCGGATTATTACCATGTTCAAGGTGAGTATTACATAGAAAATGACTTCAGTCAGGCTGTGTCTAGAGATTATTGTCATTAACTTGGTCGATTCAGGAGAGGATAGTGTGAAAGCTACTTTAAAGTGCCGCCAATTTAACTCTCCAGTCGAGAGATATATCATCAAAAACGTAAGATGCTCGTAGCAACCTACAGCCAGCGAAATGAAATGGCGTCATTTTAGTTTTTTTGGTCAACTGAACAGATAAGTTGGTAGCACTTTACTCTTAAGTTGCAGAATCACGCGCTGTCCTTCAGCGTAATCTATAGAATTGAAGCGAATATTATAAGAACAGCGAGTGAAACCGCGTTACAATAATTTACGTACAGATTGTTCACTTCTATAATAATTTAAATCTATCGTTGATTAGGTCGCACGGACTGTACCTATCACTACTCGACAAATAATACGATCACATCGTGTGATGTTTCTGCTTACAAGCAATGTGATAGGAAGAAAAGAAAACAAAAAAAACAATACTTTTTTAAAATAGCATTAACTAAATTTGGATATTTATGACTAATACAATAGTTAAATTAAATAATTATAAATTGTATTTACCTATATATTGACTGGTAAGCTTAGTTTGAAAATACAACATGTATTTGGGCACTAAATTAGAGAAATTAGCACTTGGGCTCCCGCGGGGGACGCTTCCCTTTCATTGCATCGCACCTTACAAAAGTAACAAACTATGTTTATAGTTTTAATTATAATTTTTATATTATTGTTCTTTATATACAAAACGCCGAGCTCCGCGCGCCCCTCCAGGTATTAAGGCAATTGTGTGCTCGCTAATACATATAATTATATATAACTTTATATATTTACAAAACAACTGGCAGTCGGTTACACAGTTCGCATTTCACAGCACCTGCATCGTTACTCTGGTTAAATAAAGCGTGTTACAATTTTAAACCCTAAAACATTATTAAATAAGCGTCAATTTTGTATAAACGGTAATAAACCATTGTAAAATCAATAGGCCAAAAAACTAAGTCAGTCCGCTCTAAATGATTCAACTAACAATAATTCACATGCAAAATCGTTCCTAAAGTAAAACTAATGATATGAATATTAGAATTTTGACTATCTAATGTTTGTAACTTTGTATAACAACAGTATCTCTTCAACAGTCACGTGAGGGGAGGCGGGCGCTGTGCTCGACGCGACCAAACATTCTAAAATCTAGACAAGTAATGCCATTTGTCAATTTACGAGGCCGCGATATCTGAAAAGGCATATTATATCCAATTTATTAGTAAATACTTCTAGAGAGATAGTTATTATGTTGTTATAAATAAATCTATTTTAGTAGTCGGTTGCATATTACCAGTTTTTGTCAATATAAAAAATTTGGAACAGCCAGTATATCCAGACATGAAAACAATTTCTATAAATACCCGGTAACAATAAAAAATATCAAAGATTGCATTTACAGATAACCCAACCTCGCGTACATTTTGAGGGTAACCAAATTCTTTTACACCACAAAATTTACATCATTTGACGCCGAAGTCGCCGGTCTTACAACAATTTCTTTCGATCTTGGACAATACAGTACTCGGACATAAACATGCACATTTAGAAAAAGATGAACTAAAAACTTTAGTACAAGAGGTACCTTACCTACTTCATGCATTTTCCTAAGTTACATGTGTATAAGCCGGGTACTGTAAATCAAGATGGAAAATTAGCTAGAACCACTATGGAAACATTAAATTCTACGTATTATACACAGAGTAGAAACATGAATACTAAAGTTTCGTTTACAATGCCACGTTTCGTCGCTTTTAAAATTCATAATTGACTGTTTTTTTAAAATTTCAAATCAGTTAAATATGAGTTAAGCTCGGTGCTCAAGATTGAGTACGAGACTCAAGCAATAAATGGCGTTCATTCATTGCCGAGTCTAGGGATGACGAATGTTAGTGTAAAATTTATACAAGTTGTATTTGTTGACCCCACCTAGCGTAGAGACCAGGGCATTTTGGGATAATAAATCTTTGTAACTGTGTGTGATTAAGTTTCGTTTTAAAAACGACGAAATGTCTACAAAATGAATTATATCTAATAGAAAGCATTTCATTTCATTCTCACGGCACATTCGACCGACACACGTTTGGGGCCTCTTTCACAAAGTCCTGTCAGGTGGCAGATGACGGAACTGTCAAACCAATTATAATATTTATGATAAAAAGTATATTTACATAGTCCTGGGTTTACACTTCTCTTATTAGGTATTCAGTGCTGTCGATTCTGTTGTTGCATTTTTTTAAACTAACCTAATTTGACAGCACTAAAAATGTTGCCGTCCCTTTCTCATAAACTGAAACGACAAAGACAGCTATAATTTTAGTGCTGTCAAATTAGGTTAGTTTAGAAAAATGCAACAACAGAATCGATACCGTGGTCTTTTAATTGTCATAAACAATGGACCAAAGGTAGTCATAAAAATCATCACATTTGCCAAAAACTTAAATCTGTTTGGATTAGACTCATACCCTATCAAAACATTCTCAAGTACGCGCAACGGATCTTTGTCCCTCTGAAGTTAGGTGCAACAAACGATTGCGCGTGTACTCTTGTGCGGAAAACTGTTTGGTACATTGGAAAAAAGCCACATGCTTTAGTCCCCTCCGCACCCCACGCTTGCCTCTGATAAACAGTTTATGTAGGTAGCTACTTAGGTCATTATCTTTACACTATAAATATAAGGTTAGAAGATGCCTATGAATTTAATACAAATCAAATGTGTTATTTATTTAAATTTTGTGGATACAAAAATATACAAAATGAGTTCTGCCCAGCTAATTCAGAGGGACAAAGACCCGTCGTGACTATTGTGCCACATTTATTTCGCGTGCTTGACAATTACTGTCAAGCTGTCAATCTGTCAATCATTTACTTGGACTTGGTGATAGAGGCCTTAGTTGTGCTACAATATGTCTCGGGCATCACAAAGTTCTTCCAAGCACATTATCTTAAGACGCGCGTCAAGCAGTAAAACTATTTTATGACTTTTTCGAATCGGTGGAAAACTAGGCCATTTATAATAAAAAAATGTTACAAATAAACTTTCGTGACTACAAATAAAATTCATGAAATATAAAAAAATATATTCACTGGACTCGAACTTAGAGAGACTTGAATATAAATAATGTTACTAGAATTTAAATCACGTTATTTTCAAGCTGAAAGTTATTCGAGTTTTGGGTGTCAGTTTAGCGTAATCGGTATTTATTTGCAACGCGACAACAAAATCACACTTTTATTCTACTTTGGTAGATTTTCAATGCACGATTATTCATAATTCGCTCTAATATTGTACACAGAGATATCTTTGTGACCTCTGCATGTTACAACCATTTTGTATGGGAACGTTTTGTATTTACACTTTTTTATGAATGCCAGAAACACATTGAGGCAAATACAGTGATGTTGACCTGAAACCTAGCATGCAGAATTATACAGGTGGAAAAAGCCAGCTGACAACTTTACGGAATCTTCACATGCTTCTGGACCGATTTATAATTAAAAAAAATCAGTAGGTAGATGTACAAAATAATAATTTTAAGTATTTTAATAAACCCCAGAAGTTAATCGATATCATTCATGCACTTCATCATTTATGCATATATAAATGCGATATCTACAGTAAGACCACAGCTGACTTTTAACACCTTGCACTGTCTGAAAACATCTGCTCATAAGATTCGGAAAAGCATTACGGTTACCAGCTCTTAGATATGCGTTTACAAGTAGCTCGTCGACTAAACAGCTACATCTTATCATAACGGAGTGCAATAAACTTAATAGTGTTATAGAAATAGGAAATGCCCTCCCGAATCACATAGTACGCCAATACTGCATCGTAATCTTGGAAGACGTAACAGAAATATTTATAATCAATAAATTAACTACAACTTTCTTCGTATTGCTGTGGCCTTACAAATATTGTGAACTTATGACCAATTCACATTTCCACACGTAAGTAAACTCAGTATAACAGTTACACTACGCGGCAATGTAGGGCTCCATAAGTCGAGTTGTCGTTGCCGCGCCGTGTAACTCTACTACTGCACTTTTGGGAGTACGTCATGTCAGAAAATGACGCAATTGGATGACCTCTTTTTCTAACCATAGAACAACGTGAGAGGGCGATCAAAATGGCGCCTTTCTAATCAAACACGGCTCTCTTGACCTTTTTTTACAAAATTAAATGATACACAAATCATTTTTGAATACGGCAATCACTGTTCCCATTACGGGAGGGCGGACAGTCTCAGTGAAAGTATGCCGCTGCCAAAATGATAGAAAACCTTTGTAGTAGTTACAACAGCGCTTCAACGCGTAGTATCACTAATGAGGTTGGTATGTTTACCTATAGAACTGTTGTTATTAGTTTTTATCTTTACATACAAGTTCCAGCATATTAGAGGAAAACGTGTCAGATAAATTAGGTACCGATACGCGATAGAAAGCTCTGCATGCCAATGACATACTATAATCCAGATTATGCATCGGCGTTTTGAAAATGGATCAGAACGATTGCGCAGACGCGAGTGTCAGAACACTTTAATCATAACTGATTGATTCTCCAACTAAACATACCTCTAACATATTCTTTTTTTTTATATAAATTTCACGCGCATAAAGCATGCAGAAACGTGTCGAATCATACCCCAACAATGGCAATATTTTGGCAGCAGCATTGAATCTGCCTTAGATATGAAAAAGTTTAGTTACTTATCCCTTATTTTACAATCACGTTATATGTCATTTTATGAATAGTTTTTTTGCTTGTGGTTTTCTTGGAATAAAATATAAACTTTCGCATTTCTAAGGTTGGTCTTCGATCAGTTACATAAAAGGATAGGTCAATAATATTATAAAATGTAGGAGCTCCTCCGTTTTGGCAAATAGAAGCATTTTGCGTTATCTATGATGCAATAAATGTAATTTTAAACATATTTTGTACTGAAAAATAAGACCCGTCCGTTTAAAACTCGATCGAAGGACTTTTTGTTCCAAGGGACGATAAGAAGACTCGAAAAAAGAAACATTGCGTAGATATAGTATTGAAATGAAAAAGTTCACATTGCCTGACCTCTTTACAACAATTACTATGAATATCGAAGGATCTCACGTATACCTTGCCACATTGAATCGAAAGATCGCCTTAAAATGAACCTTGCGTGCAGCGCATACGGATCACTGTAGAATGTTTACCTCGTCTCGTGGAACGTGCGGTGGTTAGAGCGAGCCGGCTGCAAAACTCGCTGAGGAATTACTGTGTGCGAGCGAGAGCATCGATCCCGATAGGGATTGCTCTTCGTCGCCGTAGCCCTCTCGGCTGCCTTCGGCAATCGCCAGAGCGCTGGGAACAAGTAAGTAAGATTAATCAGCAGTCGCTTTTTACTGTCCAACAAGCGTTTTGTGTATTGTGTGACAAGATAGTGTACTAGTCACAGTAAAGTATATACATAGAGTATGACTTGTATGCTGAAAGTTTAATTACAAAGTCTCAGATTTAACAAAGCTGTATATATTGAACTAGCAGTTACCCGCGACTTCGTACGCGTCTACAGTTTCTGTGTACATTATATTATCTGTGCGTGTACCGAGCGGATACTTCTTTGAGAAACTTGACATTACACCTCATTACACCGAACTCGTACCTACTGGAATGTCAAACGCTAGTTGTTAGACCAAAGAGGTAGTACTACGCCCTGGTAAACTGACGTGACATGACATGACAATGAAATCCTCTTGCTAATCCTTTTCGTTCATTTTATCCTGTAGATCCTGTTAATTATTCGGGATAAAAAGTAGCCTATATGTTAATCCAGGTTACGAACTATATATATGCCAACTTTCATCCAAGTTGGTTCAGTGGTTTTGACGTGATTGAAACACAAACATCTAAACTTTCGCATTTATAATATTAGTAGGATGTTGTTACTTGGCGCAGCCAGTAGGATTTGCTTATTTTTTTTTATTACCTGAAGCCGAGCCGTGCGCTCTCGTTATCGAAATGGTCGAGCTCCCGCTCGTGCCTCTCGTGAAGCATGCGCGTGCGCTCCGCTCGCTCCGCCAGAAACTGAGCGCACTCTGACTCCATCTGGATCAATAACTCAACTTTATTCAAACTGCATTTAAAACGCATGTAGATGGGAAAGAAAGATAACACACAAGAAACAATGTGGGAGCCGATTTGCATTATCGCCTTATTCTCAATTCTCTGGCTCGAGACAAAAGTGCGCGAAAACCTAACGCATGTGGACCCAGTTTGAGAGTTCGTTTATTATTATTACTCATCAATAGTTTTTCATTGGTTTGATTTTTCTACCCTCAATTCTACCTTCAATCTACCTTTTGTTCTAAGAGGGCCCGCCTGACCGCTACCCTTTCTTCCAACTCCCTCCGTTCCCTGTTCCTCTGAGCCTCGGCTTGCATCTTGCTCTTGCTCTGGTACGCAGTGAGCATGTCCAGTTCATGCTCCAATTGCATCTTCAACTGCTGGCATTCCATCTGAGAAGGGACAATGCATTTAACACTAAAGCTCTATGAACAAAACCTAAGTACAGTATGGACAACCTAACTAACTTTAGAGAGACAATAGTCCTACCATTTAACTATAGGGATAAAAAAGTTTTGACAGTCCTATAGAACAAATGGGAGTTACCGCAAAGATCCATTGTGACTACTAAACTAAATGTAGTTTATTTCTACCGATTGCTGTAGTGTTAATAAACATTTCAGATTCCACCCACGTCGTATCATTATTTCAGCTATTTGAAGAAGTCATTTTTGAAATTTTTGTTACCTCATTGGGAAACGGTTACAACAATTTCTACCAGAAATACCTCAGAACCACTCCAGATCAAACAGGTTTATTACTAAAAAATAACAGTATTGAAATCAGTGCATGCGTTTATCAAAGACATACAGAGACAGCCACACAATGGTGTCTAAACTTATTCCCCCTTACTTTTTCGATCAATTTAGAATTAGAAGAGTCTTACCATTTGGCTCTCATCTAGCCTGACAGTTTGCTTCTGTAGCATCTCAGTGATGCTCTGGTCGTATTGCTCTCCGAGTAATACCAACTTGCGCCTTTTCTCGTCTTTTAGGGACTTAATCACTTCTTTCTGTTGTTCCTGTAATGTCAAATTCATGAGGACATTATTTTCTACATTTATAGTCCATTCAACGAATGGCGAAAAAGGGGGTGTCTGACAGCAGACGTGACAGGGGTGTAGTTTACGACAAATGACAGCTGAATATTGTTTTTATGCTTTCGCCCTAGTATTTAACATTTTGATGATTTTAGGAGTACAGACGATGACACCTCGACCTAGACTGTTTGGACTTTTGAACTATTGGAAGTTCAATGTTGCGAATCGTGTGAGTGAAACGATATGTTTTTGTGTGGGATGAACCTTCCTTTCCAACGATTCTCTGCATTGTATATAGCGTAGTTATGGTTATGTTGGGTGTCTAACTTGACGTGTAGCCGTGTGAGGTGGGATCTAAGCCATTCCTTCGAAGCTTGTTCAGGCATTGAACATGCTAAAAATTGGAGTGAGCAAACTTGTATGTAAACTTGTAAAAGGTACTAACTTTAGCGGTTGTCTGCAATATTAGCGCTTTGAGTTCCTTGTACTGGCGCGTTTGTATCTTACACGTCTCTCGGAATTGCTTACGTATCTGCATTTCTTTTTGCTGAAAATAAAAATAATATATTTCAAAACCGGATCCTAATACTACAAGCTTTAGGCGAACGCAATAGCTCTGCCAATTAAATACTGTTATTGAGCCCTACACCACCCTAGAACGAATGCGTTATAGTTACAGAGATATGTGTACTAACGTAAACAAACTTGAATACATTTGCATATAAAAACTTTCAAGGAAATGTCATCAACAAGTGTGACTGAGAATGATGTATCACTTTGTATCACACTCGGCAGCGAATCCTTAGTTATTTCAAAGCTATACCTTGAGACTTTTCGGTTGCTGTTTGAGTTGCAACGCGTGTTTCTTCCTCAGCTCATGTTCAGCTCGTTGCATGTATTCCCTCTGATTGGCTAGCTCTGTCGCGTGCTGATTTGAAAGTTGTTCTTCCCTGCAATCAATTCAATTCTTAGATTAAAATCATAGCCCGTGAAGCCGCAACATTTCTAAATGATATCACGATATTTCATACAAAACGAACAAAGTCATTAATAAATAAATATTCATGGACATTTCACATGACGCCCTCTGGTCCCAAACTAAGCAAAGCTTGTAATATGGGAACCAGATGCTGATAGAATACTTGTATACTTTTTTTTTGTAAATACATAGGTACTTATAATACATAGTAACACCCAGACATAGAACAAACATCTATGTTTGCCACACACAAATCTTTGTTCTTAGTGGGGATCGAACCCACGACCCACAGCACGGAAGGCAGAGCTATTACCGACTGAGCTGTGACGCCTGTCATTGCTTCTTTTGTTCTAAAAACGTTCACCGTCAGACTAACAAATGTCGCAATGGAAAGATAACGTGAGTATTCTACTATTGACAATGGACATGCAATTCACACTCTCACATAATGACGCCTGCAAAATGTGACATGACCGAATGCAAGTTTTAAACACACCCATGACTAAACTCTACACTTTCAAAGAGATCGTGTCTGGGGCATAGCTTACCTAAGTGCGTGCACGCCTTTCTGCTGTCGATACTCAAGCTCCTGCGTTTTCTCGTGATGTCGTAACAGCATTGCGTGCGCTTGTTCTAACTGAAGTTGTCTCTTGTTCAATTCCTGTAATAAACATGAAAATAATCAGGAACCCATCTTCAGCCTGAAAGAGAGCCCGGAAGAAAGTACCACCGTTTGTGTCAGTGTAATTTGAACTTATTCACATAGTAATAAGTTATTGACCGAGCGAGCGAAGCGTCTCAGTTTCGAGATTGGACAAAAATGCTTTTGTCCGACTGTCTGTCTGTCAGTAATCGCCTACAGGTCGCATTTATCAACCGATTTCGACGAAAATCGGCACACATATGTTCCTTGATTTTTTTTTTTTGTCGAGCACGATTTTTGATTGGGGGGAAAATAGGGGAGAAAAGGGGGAAAGTTTGCTGTAGCGTTGTTTATCGACGGATTTCAATCAAATTTGAGAAGCACACGAAATACTTCATTCTACACAAGATGGTGTATAATAATTCCAAAAAAAGGGAGTGGAAAGGCGAAATTATTTTTTTATTTTTTTTCCGGAAATTGACTTCTACCAATATCAATGAGACTACACAGTCCTCTTCGCCTTTACGAGACAAATCCGTAGACACCAGATTCGACCACCTAGGTCCTAGAACCAAGGGAACGCGAGTAATCGCTAAAACTTATACCCCTAATTTGCTCAAAAGTCTACTTAGGGGCCTATTGGAAAATTCAAGCAGCTGAAATTAAAAATGAAATTGAAGGTAAAAGGGAAAGTGTCGGTTATTGCATGGTTATAAAGGCTCGCGAGGTCTATGTTCTCACAGGACAACTAGTATACCTCTCTAAGCAACTCTTGTTCCTTATGATGCACAGCTAGCATCCTGCGTCGCCGGAACCGACGTAGTTCTAACTCGAGGTACTCTCGCTGTGAGCGCACTAATCTTGCCTCTTCAGCCGCTTCTGCTTGCTTCAAGCTGTCTTTTTGTGACCTGTGAGTGGATGATTTGTTTGCAATGTTACTCGCAACATAAACCCCTTCATCCTAAATACTACTAGCATGAATAAATTGTTTGTCAATTACTTCGTAACAGTTAGGACTGATTTGGAAGAAGTCGTGAAAGGGAGCTAGTATTGGCATCAATAGAACATTATAAATAGTGGCTCATTTAAAAGTTTGTAAAGCCTGTCGTTATCAGAAGGACATACTAAAGTTAAGAAATCTCTTGGTTTAAGAAATATATATAGCGTATTATAAGTGTTCGTTCTTCTGAAACCGGTTGAACTGCACTTACTGTAACGTTGCGTCTCTCTGTCGTTTGGGCGTCGCGTCGTCCATACTGAGTTCTTTTTTCCAGCGTTCCTTATTAGCTTTGTATTCGCGCTTGCGTTGCGTTTCGAACGCTTTGCGATCCTGCTCCTGCCGCGCTGTTATATCTTTGATCAGTTTCTTCTCGGCGGCTGCGTTTTGTTTCTGCTTGCGTTCTAGCTCTTGCGCGTGTTTTGTCTGAAACGAAAGTTTAGGGTTTTGTTA
This sequence comes from Gandaritis pyraliata, assembly GCA_947859175.1. Lineage (NCBI taxonomy): Eukaryota > Metazoa > Arthropoda > Insecta > Lepidoptera > Geometridae > Gandaritis > Gandaritis pyraliata. The sequence goes on along the minus strand of OX401871.1, from coordinate 4,329,744 downwards.
AATAACTACTCCTACTTGTAATCATCCTAAAAATGAAATAGAAACACGATCTTATCCCTAAACAATATAAATCTCCCCTTTGATCTGTTACTTAGTATCCAATCAAGATCAGGGACGATATAGGAGTAGTCCAAAGACCACTTTTAAAACAATAACATGTCCACATTTCATTTGCTAGTTTAATAAGAAGGTTAAGATCTTCTATGAACTATGTGGAGTAAGTTTCTTATGACCATCATAGAAAAGCTGGCAACAAACTTGCAGGTTACTTGCTAACTTACCTACTGTTTTTCTATGCATATACATACTTGATTCCAAGTGTGATTCTGCATTTATGTAATGCCTTGCCTACGCGACGTAGTTTTTGAATTAATGTTTGCATTTACCTGTAATCGTTCAAGATCCCTCGACAACTGTTGCAGTAACGCGTCATATTCTCGATCAAGTTGAGCTTTGTGCGCGTCCACATCAGCCTTACAACGCTCTTCCAACTTCATCAACGCAGCTTGATGTTCGCGTCGCATTCGCTTGTAACCAGACATTTGTTCGTGCATCTCCTGAAAGGGAAAAACAATTTGAAGCGCAAAAAGAACAGGTTCCACCGAGATTTGAACTCGGATCGCAGGATTCAGAGTCCTGAGTGCTAACCGTTACACCATGGAACCGCGTGAAAGGTCAGTCGAATTTATCAAACAATAGCAAAACTTGGAACACAAAACTTTCTGCTTTTTTTATGTACTGCCGCATACATTCTAGCTATCATTATAAACCGCTTATTTGGCTATTGTAAACAACAAACACCAGACACAAAGCACTAAGTTCTCTATAGATTATATTGGTAATATTTACCATTGGACCCGCCATTTTCTAGCGCTCAAATCATATTGCTCGCGCAAAAATGCGGTTCAGAACCGCATGTTTCTTATCATCACACACAGGCTAAAGACCAGCGCTGAATGAAGACTGGGATGTATCTGGTTCGATAAATTAGCAAGACCCTCTATTTATACAACAGGCGACGATGTGACGAACTGGCAGACTGCCCACTTTGTATCTGAATACATTTGTAATTAATTGTAGGTGACATTTTTGCGGCATTGTTTTCGTAACCCAGAAATTGGTATGCCCAAAGATTTTAGGCTGAATTAGCTTAGCTGTAAGATTTTGTGTGAATATGGAACTGATGAAAAAAGATTGTGCGTAACATAATTTTGCTAAAATTCGTAGATAATGGATAACATTGATAAATGTTATTTCGGATACCGAAGAAACAATAAATCAAATATTTTTTTTGTAGAACATATTTTTAGAACTTTACAATAAGTTCCTCTGCATTACGGGTATCAGTAACTACAAATACCATGGCCATAACATTCAGATCTGAAAAATAATAATAACCAAATATTTGCAGAGAACTTTTTGTCTATCCACAGGATCGAACCCGCAGCTCTCGCGTCTCAGCCGGTTAGTTCCCGACTGTGCCATAAAGTTATGTATTAGTAGGTATGAAAATCAGTAGTAAAGGAGAAGCTATTTACCTGATTGTGCTCCTTTTGTTGTTTGGTGACTATGCTCGTAGTTCGTATCGTAGCGAAGTTGTTCGCACCGTGTTCCGAGACCAGTGACATCGCCGCCGATACATTGTTCCCGACTGAAAAAAAGAAAGAAAAACCATTGTTTTTAGCAACTATCAGTTTTCTTACATAAAAAACAGGATTGAAATATGAGGATTCTATAAGGCCTCATAGAACCCCACTTTTCTCAAATTCATTTGAGTTAAAAAATCAAAAAGATTCTATTGTCTGACCAGTATTCCACAGAGCACGTAACCTGTGTATTTCTAGTTTTTTCAAAACAGAGTCCAACGAATGGGGGTAGATTTATTTAGTTGCATTTTTAGGAGTGGCATACCAAGTTGTATAAGCAAATTCCTTTAAAAAACATAAACCAACCTCTATTCTGCCTCCGCTGCGAGTTCCTATTATCGTCGCTGCTATCCTGTTGCCACGTAGACGGAGCGTTCACGTACTCCCTATACTCGTTCGCCTGTCGCTCCCTTTCTCGTTCCCTCTCGCGCGCCTCCCGTATCGCGTCTCTATTCGCGTAGTCATCGCCGTAGTCGTCACACCTCGAGTCACGATTCGCGTATTCCCTCACCGCCTCCCGATTCACGTAATCGTCATGCGTCGAGACGGGACTCTCGCTTTCTCTGCGTACGAAACACCAACATGAGTAAAGCCATCGCCAACGCTTGCGGGCTTCAGCGGGCGGTCTGAAAGGTAAAATGCTCTAGTGCAACGTGCGCAGCGAACTAATGCGGTGCAAAGCTAACATTCAACAGATACTAACTACTACCTGTGATACTATCTACACTAAGGGTGCTTTTACACGAGAGCTAAGCTATGTAGCTAAGGATGTTTGATATCCACCAATAGGGGTCGTTTACTTTCATAGCATTTTTGCTTAGTACTAGTGGAAACGGGTTCAACGAAGCTACGTTTTTTGTATAAAGTGCTATGTATACTATCCTGTTCGCACAGCTAACATTCTGGTTTCATTCAAGAGCAGAGGCGAGTACGAACAAATCTGACAATCAATCAAGTAAACCGAATTATATTGCCCGTCAACGGCAGTTGGACTTTCAAACGTTGTAGCGTCACCGCGCAGTGTATCTCGAATGTACTAGAGTTACGATAAGTTTTACGATTGTCATATTAATTCGTGATCAAGGCACTGTACTAAACTACACTACTAGCTTTAAATATACATTTTACTACGCTGATGAATACCACAAATACTCTACAATTATCACAACACAAGACATGCATCAAGCAATTATTCAAATTACATATATTTTGCACGTAATAGATAGACTTCTCAGGGTGTAATATTTGAGTACCAATTATTTCTAAGGCAGTTTATCCAAACATATTTTTTTTTTCTGTTGTGTTTTCTCGATTCTGTTGGCTTATTGTTACCTAATTTGACAATACTAAAAATGTCTTAAACTTAATAGCCATTTTAGTACTATCAAATTAAATAAGGCAAGGAAAATACAACAACAGTAGCCCACCTTCAAAGTTCAACACAAAACCAAACTGGGCTTGGCGGAACGTCAAAACTTTGATGATAACTCAATCTAATCATTACTAAAACCTTTTTAAACTTAAATATCTTATATCGAACGTTTATGTCTGGGTGTTACTATGTATAATAAGTATGTATTTACAACAAAAAAAAGTATATGAGTATTCTATTAGCCATCTAGTTCCCATATCACAAGCTTTGCTTAGTTTGGGACTAGAGGGCGTTGTGTGTTAAGTCCATGAATATTTATTTATTTATATTATCAAGTTAAAACGTTTTTGATGTTGTAAAAATGAGTAAGTACCAAAGAATTGATTTCCATTTCGGTTTCTCGGTAGTAGTTCCCAAATAGAATTTGGTTCCGTGTGTGAGTGCAACGCTGTTGAATACACACACTATCATCTAAATGTACATGATCTTACCTGACAGCGTGCGAGGCGTGTTGATGATTGACGTGTTGATACATAGGCTGCGGTTGGTGTTGGTTTAGGTGGTTTGCGTTCATCTGTGAATACACCATCACATATTGAAAAAAAAACCTAGTAAAGGTAGTTTTGAAACGATAACAGATTTACCGAATGCATCGATCAAAGATATCGTGTAAAGTTACGCAACTTAACATCCGACTATTGAAAAACATCCGCAACATAAAGGTAGAGGAGAATCATGGATGTGGTAGGTCTAAGGAATTAACAAATAATGTGACACTATGTTACATTCCAAAAGATTTTGTACCAAAAAAATGTTCTACAATTTCACCCCTTTCATACAGTTAGTTTTTCGAGATTTAAAGTTCGCCAAGACTGACCACTGCAGGTAATATATTATGTAGATCCGAGATTGGGTAGCTGGGAATAATGATAATAGTGAGACTCCGTCGACTGCATCGTCACAGGTGATAATGCGGTCAAACGTTTGTCTATAATGTATAAAAAATATAACTTACTAGCAGTTACCCGCGACTTCGTACGCGTCTACAGTTTCCGTGTACATTATATTATCTGTGCGTGTACCGAGCGAATACTTCTTTGAGAAACTTAACATTACACCTCATTACACCGAACTCGTACCTACTGGAATGTCAAACGCTAGTCGTTAGACCAAAGAGGTAGTACTACGCCCTGTCAAACTGACGTGACATGACATGACAATGAAATCCTCTTGCCAATTGGCACAGCTAATCCTTTTCGTTCATTTTATCCTGTAGATCCTGTTAATTATTCGGGATAAAAAGTAGCCTATATGTCAATCCAGGTTACGAACTATATATATGCCAAGTTTCATCCAAGTTGGTTCAGTGGTTTTGACGTGATTGAAACACAAACATCCAAACATCTAAACTTTCGCATTTATAATATTAGTAGGATAGACCCCCGATTTATCTTTTGAACAGAATCTGACCAATTACAATCAAAATGTTAGTTTACTGACATCTCTAAATTCATTACTATTCGCTCCAAGTGACTTACAGGATGAGGTCTCCTACGTAAACTGCCGGAGGATGAACTCTGGCTAGAAGCACCAGCAGCACTATGTTCCGAAGTCGCGGAGTTAGACTTGGAGCTATCACCACCTGACCTTTCCTCGGCCGCTTCTTCACTGTCACCTGTTAAGCAAAATTTCTAAAGGCCGTACCACAAAATGGTAGCGTGAAGGTAAAGTATTTGTTACACTGCGCGACAAATTTTCTAACTGTCACTGCCTTGCAGTGTGACATTTACTTTCACATTACGAAGATCAAAATCCGTGTTATGTTATAGTGGATCACTAATAGCACGAATTTTGAATTTTAAGAAAAATTTGAACTGAAAAGGGCAATTATTCAAAAAGGCTTTCTTCTCACGAAAAGAGATAAGCTTCCACCGAGACTTGCATTGTATTGTAGTGGTGACGTATCCGAATTACATTGTGCGGTGACTCTGCACCGCATGTCCAACTGTTTTAGACGCGCATTGTGACTAGAATACGTTAGGTTTACGTAAGAGATAACTCTGGCTGAAAAAACCAATTCACCAGTGGGTCAAACGATTTTTCGGCCAAAATATGACGTCATCCTTATTAGAGTAAAATCTCTACCGAAGTGAGCATGAGGCCCCTGTACTCTTGTTCTACAACACATTCCTACTAAAAAATATTCATGAATCTTAGTAGGATTAACTTACCAATAGCGCTTTCATTGTCACCATCAACCATCAGTATTTTCTTCATCTTCCTATAATTAAGGTTATCTAAATCCCGCACCGCTGCTTTTGTCCTTTGTATAAGGTCCACTAGTACATTGGGCGATCTAGGCCTGAGGACAAATGTTTACCTATTAACTAACGCCCTAACCACACTACCGCCGCGATATCATAACAGCGGACCCGCTATAAATTCGCCATGTCTTGTCCGTATTATATGAGAAGCCGAACACTAGCGTGACTGCCTGTTCTAACGTATAGATTTGACTATAATTCTATCTCTTTCCCCGCGCGGATTCGGCGATCTGCTCCGGCGCCCCGGTCACACCTCCGCGCTCCGGCCGCCATTTAGTAGCGGAGCCGCGTTGACTTCAAACGTGTTGGACGTAACGTTCCGCTCCCACGATACCGCTAACACAACTACACTTGATCGCGGCGGAATGAATTTCGCGGACTTGCTACTCCAATAACGCGCGGAGATGTGCTACGGGCGTACGACATTATGGGAAAATACAAAATAACTTTGTAACGACATTTCTATCAATAACATCTTTTACCATAAAACAATCATGGAATTTTTTTTAACAATTAATTTCTATTTAGCGAAGACCGTTCGGTTATGTTTGTGTGTGTGTAAGCTTACACGTCAACAGTCAATGAAAACTGTTTCAATGTCGGCCGCAATGCCTTTGCTTGCTGCTTTAAAAAACGTGCTTCATAATGTATTGCATTAATAGGCAAAAAGCGTTCAACATAATTAAACTCGTAACGTGACTAATTAATATTTTTGTGTGCAAAAAAATTCAAATGACATTTACTCATAAAACAAATGTGGTATGCTCTCACTAACCTGGTAATAAAGGGATGTGAGAGTAACTTCGTAGAATTAGGCCGGTCTTGTGGATTCTTCTGAAGGCAGGCCTCAACGAAGTAACGGAATGTGTCTGTCCATTCGGGCGCCTGCAAAGCATGTAGTGGTTTCGAATAATTACAAGTGAAGTGAAACTGCAAGGCTGGAAAAGCTGTGACGCAATAATATGTAGTTGAAGGTTAAAGGTTTTGAAAGTGATGTTACCTACACCAAAAAATAGCTAAGAAAGTAAGCCATAAGTATGACGGACTATAATTATTCTGAGACATAAGTAGCTCAAAATCCGGGTCTTACGTTGAAAATAGAATGAGGCTCATTACATTTATAATTAATTTATTAAAGACAGGCGTCACAGCCCAGTCGGTAATAGCTCTGCCTTCCGTGCTGTGGGTCGTGGGTTCGATCCCCACCAAGAACAAATATTTGTGCGTGGAAAACATAGATGTTTGTTCTATGTCTGGGTGTTACTATGCATTATAAGTATGTATTTACAAAAAAAAAGTATATAAGCATTCTATCCGCCATCTGGTTCCCATATTACAAGCATTGCTTAGTTTGAGACTAGAGGGTGTTGTGTGAAATGTCTCTGAATATTTATTTATTTATTATTATAATACGATCTCCGTGAGAAATCCCTGAAAGTATAAAAGAGAGGCGTGCGTCTTGTAGTGGACTTCCGAGATAATACTTTAAATGGTCCTTGTGATTTAACTAATTCAATAAACTATTGGCTTTGACTTATGCACTTGGTCTTATCTTACTTGCAAGGGTGGGGAGTCGTTTTGTGCGATGTGGTAGAGTGCAGACATTGCGTTCATGTTGAAATAAGGTGGTTTGCGCTCGGCAAGTTCAATACACGTTATTCCTAACGACCACACGTCAACCTGTAAACAGAATATTTTTTTTTTTAGATTATGCTATTTATCGATAAATTATCATCACTCGTTTATCCCCCAAGATTTCGCCCAATTCCAGGAGTGATAAGACAAAGAGGAATTACAAAAATAAATATTTATTTAACGCGTTTGTCACGTATTCGTTTTATTACTGTTTGAGGAAAAACAAATCAATTGATTCTAAAACAAAATAATTTTATTTTTGTTATTTCATATTATCGTTAATTCGTTCGCGAAATCTGTGTAATCTTTTTATTACATGCCGATTTTCAGTAATAAGTCCCCGAAAGTTCCATTCCAATCTATCACTTCATAAATCATACAAATCTTACAACAGTGGTTTGCATGTCATTGGCACGTCCTCAGTGAGGCAATGCATCGTTATAGGCAGTGATTACCACTTAATATCAAGTAGGCCATCGGCTTGTTCCATCATTCAGTCGTATACAAACAAATTGATACTCAATTAAATAAAACATATTGATGAAGTAAACCAACAGCTCACCTTTCCATCGTATTGCCCTTCATCCATAGCCAGGATAACCTCCGGGGCCATCCAATACGGCGTCCCGACGAAGCTATTAGCGGGGCACTTGATGCTGGCACTGCCGAAGTCAGCCAGTTTCACTGTACCCTGCTCGGTGAGGAGTATGTTGCCAGCTTTGATGTCGCGATGGATTCTACCGAGGCTGTGTAAGTAGGAGAGACCAGAGACTACACCTTCACATATCGCAGCTATCTCTTCTTCGCGGAGCGGCCGCTTGTGTACCTGCGGACAAACTTGAAAATGAATACTGGTATGGGACGGTGCGCGTTTTGACAGGTAGAGAAAATGAATGAAAGATTGTTGAAATAAATACAACATGCGAGTGTGACTGGGACTGTCGGGAGGGGAAACCTCTACGTTTTGATTAGATTGGAGATATTTTAAATAAAGACCAGGGTGAGTTTCCTAAGCCAACATGTAATAAACAGGCCTTTTGCATCTAATCTAGATGATTTTTATACAGCGACAAGAGCCATTTTTTATTCATGACTCGATACGTGACGCTGTAGTGCCTGGGACATGATTTAGATGGAGTAGGCTTGCGCAGCACCTATACCATCAGCCTAGTCGGCCTTATTCACAAGAAAGACAAGGTCAATACATGCGTAACTGACTAACCCGCGGGGTTCCCCACTATGTTTTCCTTCACCGTTTCATAGCATTGAATTTTTCTATTCGAAATATTTATTAATATTATTATTTAATAAATAAATTATTATTTATGTGCGCGATCTAAATATTTCGAATAGAAAAATACATTGGTGCGCGTCCACTAGACCAGCGGAGCACCGCTGGTCAAGTTGTCAAAGGATCATATTAAATGGACTTTTACAATTTTTACAATTGTATAGTTGAACGACCACAACATCAGGTGATGTACGGACAGAGGCTTCAAAACAAACTGTTACGTAAGACTAAAACAGGAAACAATATGACAATAATATTATATAAATTTATATTAAATCGCGTGCGGTGGCATGCAAACCGAATTAATTATGACACAATACCTACTTGAAAGGTAGTTGACATAAGAGAGGCGTGGTGAGAATATCCCCACTGTTTTAAGATAAATAACGGTAGACATACTGTACAACGTCATGTAGCCCCCCTGTACTAAGAAAACCAGATAGTTGTAGCGAAATTCTTTATGGAAGACGCATTGCTGAGTTTTGGTTTGATGTGTATGGATGGATGCCGCCTCGATATTAGGTAAACACATGAACACCTTCACGTTACTCTTATGAACATTTTACTCGCCCCATTAGGCTCTAAATCGTATCAAACGCTGACTGCGAATGTTACTGACCTTTCGTAATTTATTCTCCTTAGTGAAAAATGTAAGAATAACAAAAATAAAACAAAGATAATGAGAAGTTTAGATGACTCAATATCCGCGCGATTATATTTATTCAGTGCAGTTTTTCTAAGAAACGATGACGTAACAAATCAAGGATGAGGTTTCAGGATTTCGGATGTAACAGTCATCAATACTACGAAGTATTCAAATTGAATTTAGTTATCAGTGAAATACTTTTTGATAAAGTCACTCAGAAATAGTAAGCCGACCTCGTGAATAAAATTAACTAGACTAATAATGCATGTACGTGAACAAACTATTTATGCCTTTGATTGTGACTACCCCTTAGAACTCAAGGTTTTTAAGCCCTGAGAGATCTAAGGAGATGACAATAGTATTAGATTGCAAAATTACACGCATTTTCTACTTACAACCGCATAACCAGCAGTAAACACGCACCGAAAATCGTGTGAATTCGAAAGGGTACCCATACAATACAATCTATAGAAAAGTCGACAGTTTAGAAGAAAACCAACAACGGCTACTTTACATGAACGCCACACTAGATTAGCATCTTCATGATGATGTAGAGTGGCTTTTCAATTCACGTAAATACGAGAGATAATCTACATAGATTAGAGGTACCTCAGAATTTATGTAATACCATGCTCTTTAAACTTCGGTGCGAAGCGTCTGTGCGATTGAGTTAATCTCGGAATAGTTGTAGTATAGCTGATTTTGTTTTTTTTTAAACAAGTATTTAAATAACTAGTCCGTGCGTATGCCGGGTTTATTGGTAACAGGGTAAGGGTCTGTTTTATCATCTCTGCGAAACGCTATGCGTCAAATAAAAATATTTCTGTCTCTACTTCAGACTAATCAAAAATAAGGATAGAAATATTTGACGGATAGGGCAACATTTAACTTGGTGTCAACTAGTTATTTGAAAAACCATGACCTGAGAGTTTTTATCAGTAAAATAGTCAACATGTTTTGTGTAACTCTAGCCCACTAATCAGAAGTTTGCAAAGGAAGTTTCTCACTTTCTAATCTGAAACTAGACGGAAACAGGTATCTGTATGTGGATCGTAATAAATCACGCACAAATTAGTTTTCGAGATGAGTAGCAAGCAACTACGTATCTAGATTTAGAAATTTTCTTTCAAATCATACAATAAATTTATTTTCAAGATATAACTGTTAGAACCATGGGTACTTCTAGAAAATAAACGATTTCATATTATTTTTAGTCTGGGACATCCCACTGAAGAGAAAAGATCCACCTCATAATTTTTGGTTATCAAGTTATATTGGACAATATTTCGAGTTATTTATCATATAACAAATGGCTTTTAATGACCTTAACTCATTACCTCTAAATTGTTGGTAGGTAAATGAAATTACTAAATTATAAAAATGTAATATTGTATTCTATGGAGATGGTGGGAGGAGGCCCAGGAGAGAGAATATTGGAAGTCTTTGGGGGAGACCTTTACACCCAGCAGTGGGACGAGATGGGTTAAGGAAAAAAAATGTAGGTAGGTAGTAAAGCAATATCCTGATTTGAATGGAATTGAATAAACTGTGATAATAATGATGTATAGTTTTGAGTGATGCAGTGCCATGCTGCACAGGACATAGCCTCAGCAGTCGTGCTCTTGTGCAAAAAAATAATAATTCAAAGATACGAAGGAAGCTTTTATAATGCGGGCAGCCAAGGATTGGAACTCGTTGCCGGCGTCTGTGTTTCCACCTTCATATAGATTGGATGTTTTCAAGAGACGAGTGAATAGGTATCTTCTAGCGTGCTACATCGTCGACCGCATCTTCACTTAACATCAGGTGAGATTGCGGTCAAACGCTTGCTTATAAATTTATAAAAAAAAAAAGGCAAGTTATTACTTACCTCTATGATATCAGAGGCTGATCCGACACAGTATTCCATAACCAGCCATGCTGTGTGCTCGCGTTTGTAGCAACCCTTGTATTCTATGGTATTTGGGTGCTCCAGCTGCTTCAGAAACCTACAAACAAAGAACACCAATTAAAACTTACGACTTCAATCACCAGGGGGGCGATTCTAGATCGATAGACATTTTATCACGATAGATATATATCCCAAGTACTGTCAAAACTCCATAGTTTTTGACAGTTTTTGGGAGATATATCTATCGTGATAAAAAAGTCTATCGGTCTAGAATCACCCCCCAGATATGAAATACCAGGTCACTTGGTATTCAAACTCCTGCACCCTCAGCATGGGAGCCTCAAACATTTCTTTCCTCTGAAGAAAAGACAAATTAATAACACTTTGTCACTTTCATTTTTCTTCTCAGCTCAGTCGGTATTAGCTCTGCCTTCCGTGCTGTGGGTCGTGGGTTCGATCCCCACTGAGAACAAACATTTGTGCGTGGAAAACATAGATGTTTGTTCTATGTCTGGGTGTTACTATGTATTATAAGTATGTATTTACAAAAAAAAAAGTATATAAGTATTCTATCAGCCATCTAGTTCCCATATCACAAGCTATGCTTAGTTTGGGACTAGAGGGTGTTGTGTGTAAAGTCCAAGAATATTTATTTATTTATTCTTCGGACATTTCATACAGCGCCTTTTAGTCCCAAACGTTTTGATGGAAAAAGAGATGGCAATCATTTTAGTCAAGTCTTTGGTAGACAGATCGCTGCCCAGGGCCACCTTAAAAGCCTCTGTTGAGACTTAACGACGTGATTTTAACGTGCCATTCGAAGCACGGAAGCGGTCAGATGTAAATGCCACTAGCGGTCACCCATCCAAATAGTGACCGCGCAGAACGTCGCTTAATTTAGATAATTGTTGAAGATCATCATCATCTGTATTCTCATAAAAAAGGATTGGAGCAGTTACATAAACAAGTAATTAAATTTAAAAAAATTCCATTGGATGAACATCAAATGCCTATTGCTTAATTTGCCCAACATTCAAGGCCATACATAAATCAATGGAAGTAAGTAGTTACAAAAGACAGGACCTAAGTAGATCATGTAACAAATACCGAGAGAAAAAAACAATGATGAACTTGATAAAGAAAAACAACATCAGCCTACTCATGTTTCAAATATTTAAATCCAATTTTGTGATTCACAAAAACCTGCACATTTTTTGTTTCTATAAATTTAGAATTCAATTGGTCAGAGCATCAAATATTAAGAAGAGATTTGTTAATCTGAATTCATACCGATGATAGTCAAAATCAACAACTAATAAAATTTTTAATAATTGTTAGGTTTGTAATAAGTCTACAGAGTACTACTTGTGTAAAACCGTAAAACTGGTGCTCTTGGACAGCTAAACTTATATTTTATGATAGATAAGACTGCTAATGTATTTGGCTACCAGTTCAGCTGATGGAAAGTGTAGCTGCAGCCTAGGATGGAGCATACTTAGCTATGTGAAGGTCTATCTGTGCAAACAAACTGCAATTTCAATTCAGTTGCCTAGATTTGAAGCTCACAATATTGCCTAAAACCATTAAAATACCAATAAGACAACAAATAAACTTACTTGATTTCCTTCAAGATGTCCTGCCATTTCTCCTCGCTTTGTTTTCCCAGATAAGACATCTTCTTAATGGCCACAATCTCCTTGGTGAGATTGCAGCGCGCATAATAGACAGCCCCGAAGGACCCATGCCCAATCTCTCGCAAATCCTCAAATATCTTCTCCGGATCATGGCGACTAAATAACTCTGCTATGTCCGGGTCTTTTAGACTGCCAGGTCGTGGCATTTTTGACTGCAAGAATTATTTTATTATAGAATTTGTTTTAAATTGATAACTGTCTTTTGAGAGCAATACATTTAGCTGCAATGAAATGAAAAACTTTTTAGCTTAGTAAAACAAATGCCTCTAAATATAAGGTACCTATAGACTAGCCCTGGTTGTTGTGTCTGTCAGATAAACTTATTAGAATATAAATTTTACGTAACAAATGTAAAACCCTACAAGAATAAACCTGTGTTTAAAGCTAAAGGTAAATGTAAGTGGGATAAGGGAGGCAAACTTAGTAAGTAGGTATCTGTTTTACAGTAAGGTATTCCATACCATACAATTCATTCAAAAACAAGATGAATATCAGTCAAGGTTTTGGCAGGACAAAGATGACCAATTTCAAAACAGTGTTGGAATTTTCAGCATTTATCTCACTCAATGAATGAAAGATTATCATAATAAAAGATAAGCACTTGTGTGTGGCAAGTTACATGAATGAAAATCAATGTCAACCAAACCAGGTGTTTTACACAAAATAATTGTAACATACTACTAGAGCCAGCTGATCGCCGGCAGCGTCCGTCAGTTAATGAGAACAGTCCCGTGGCCCCCGGCCATCCTCCGCACCACTTGCTATCTGTAAAAGTAGGAAACGACACTGATAAGACTGGCCACGCCAAAGTCTTTCACATACTTCCGAAAAGTTGTCAAAGAAAGATAAAAACGAGTGGTCAGAAAACGTACTCACGCAGTCAGCTCTATCCCAAGAAATAGAGCTCCCTTACACCTCAATAATTTAATTATGCGAGCTCCAGATAAACGGCACCGCAACCCACCTCAATGCAATCATCGAGACACGAACGAACACAGGCGATGGAAATGTTCAAATTACATGATCTCTCCGGCTGCGTAGCATCCCTCTTTACAATACAATGTGAATCGCACCCTCTTTGTCAGGGCTACAAGCGAAAATATTGCAAAATACTTGTCACTTACATACAAATTTCGCTTCAAAATGGCGTTGGGGTATCGTGCGCAATGATGGTTTTTTGTTTCATTGAGCACACCATTTATATATTATCGTCACTTTTGGCATTCACTTGAAAATCATCAGTAAACTTTAGAAATATGTAAGGCTTCTAAAAAATTATCTAAATCGGATTTTGTGTGAAAATTATTTACAACTTTCCCATATTCGAACATAGACATCAATAATTTTTTATTTTTTTTTATTTTTACGGTTCCCCGAACGAGAAGAGTGAATGAGTGAATACAAATCGATTTGTTTTTGCGTTTTTTTTGGTTTCTACATTGTCTATAGCTATTGTGATTTTTTTTATTTTTTTTTATTTTGTTCTAGCGCTGGATACCCATCTTTTTGCCAAGTCCTATTTGTTTTTTCACCATAATATAAGAACGTTTTTTTTTCATAACAAGTTATAATGATACAAGCGTGTACAACGCTATATAGATATTTTAATTTCAATAGTTTGCATTTATTTATTTATTTAATAAGATGATGCAAGACTTTATAATCAATGCTTTTTGTTTTTGACTAGTTAAAATTATGCTGGCAGCCCTGCCTGACCATAAATCACTCCAAAAACAAATAGGACTTTGCAAGAGGACTAGTATCCAGCGTCAGAACATAACTAAAAAAAAATCACTCCTCTCACAATTCACTCACTCTCTTTCATATCATTCACTCACTCAATTTCTACCACTCATTTCATTCTTTCTATTCAACTATTCATTCTTGTTAAAAACCATGTATTTATATTCACCATTGTATCATCAGAGATCTTGTAAAGAACTAGAAACGCAGTAGAACATTTATAATTCTGTTTTATTCAATTTCAAACCATCGCCATGGTACACTGCTCAACAATCAACTACTAAGTTACATTGTCAATATTATGTCATTCATAAAACCATAGATATTGAACATGGAGGTTCTAATCTACAATAATCATACTTTAACACACCTCCTTGATTTTGTAGAAGAAATACACAGTATATACTAAATTAAATTATACAAACTTAAAATCCTTACTCTCGTTATACAATAATAAAAAAATTAACAATTGCATAACACACCTAATTAAATTCTTACTAACATTTGTTAAGTCACAATTAACTAACATCTTACTTAATATTTAAAAGATCTCTAAGTTTTTGAAACTTTGTTTTTCCTAGTGACTTAGTAAGGATATCTGCTAACTGATCTTCAGTATTTATTTTAGTTACATTAATAATCCCTTTCTTTTCATAGTCATACACGAAGTGATAGCTAATATCAATATGCTTAGAGTTTTTACAAAATTTACCGTTTTTGGAAAGAGCTATGGCACCACTGTTGTCTTCAAATATTTTAATTGGACCCTTGACTGTTACCCCCAAATCGCCTAAAACTCCTTTCACCGGCAAAACCTCCTCTACGCAATCTGCCAACGCATAATATTCAGCGTGAGTCGACGCTCTCGACACTATCTTTTGTTTATGCGTTTTCCACATTACAGGGTTATTGTACACTCTTATTACAATTCCTGTGGTCGACTTCCTATCATTTTTATCAGCTGCCCAATCAGCATCTACAAACGCATCTAAGGTTTCATCAAACACATCATCATAACTTAGTTTTTTATTTCGTGTAAAATACAAATATTTTAAAACTCTTAACGCATATTTATAATGTATATCACTATAACAATTTTGGAATCTGCTTAAATAATTCACACTGTAAGACACATCTGGTCGCGTACCACTTGCAACATATAAAAGTGCTCCTATTAAACTTCTGTACCTCAGATTATCATTTACTTCACCAGGTTCAAGCGACAAATTCTGTTCCATCGGTGTCTCATACTTTTTAGCTTCTTTCACATTAAACTTCTCCGCTAAACTTTCAATATATTTTCCTTGACTTAATGTCATTTTCTTCTGTTTAGGGTCATATTCAATATCGATTCCCAAATACTGTTTCACTTTTCCTAAGTCTTTCATTCGAAATCTATTTTTCAGCATATTCTTAACTTCTTTAATTTCGTTAACATTTTCTCCGCAAATTAAAATATCGTCCACATATAAACACAAAAATATCTTTGCTTTATTATTTACACATCCTGTGTATATGCAATAATCATAATCTGACCTTCTGAACTTGATGCTTGTCATAAATTCGTGAAAGCACTCATACCAATCTCTCGGGCTTTCTCTTAAACCGTATAGAGCCTTCTTTAATTTGCATACTTTTCCATTTTCAATATCATACCCATCTGGTGGATAAATGTATACCTCAGATTTGATTGTTCCATTCAAAAATGCTGTTTCTACATCCATACTTTCCATATACCAGCCTTTGACACATGCTATCGACATTAAAGCTTTCATTGTAATCATTCTTGCAACAGGTGAGTATATTTCTTCATTTTCATCATAAGCCTGTTGGAATCCTCTTGCTACTACTCGTGCCTTATATCTGCCATTTGATTTTATTCTGAAAATCCATTTCACTTCTATAATCTTATTATCCTTCGGGGCATCCACAATTTCCCATGTGTTATTTTGCTCTAGACTATTAATCTCATCATCCATAGCATTTTTCCATAGTTTTGCTTCAGAGCCATTTATCGCTTCTTCATAAGAATCAGGTACTCCGGCATCACACACATTTACATACACTACATGATCCTTATACTTCTCAGGTAACTTTCTTTCTCTTCTTGGGCGGCTTGGTATAACCTCCTCAACTTCACTTGCTTCCTGTCTTTTATCTTCTTCATCTTCCACTGTGTCATAAAATTCATCAAGTTCATTTAAATCTTCTTTCTTTGATTCCTCTTTCTTATGGGGTTCTTCTTCGTTTGACTCATCATTTGTTTCTTCATTTCGGAATTTTATAACTTGCGCATCTGGTTCAATAAACGTAACGTGGCGACTTATTACTATTTTATCGTTGACTAAAATCTTATATCCAGTATCCGTGTATCCCACTAGTATACCTTGTATTCCCTTTGGATTCAACTTCGATGTTCTGGTTTCTTCTGGAACTCTCACGAAACATTTACTTCCAAAAATCTTTAAATATCTTACATCTGGCTTGCGACCGTAAAATATTTCGTATGGACTTTTCTTTTCAGCAGTATTGGTAAGTAATCTATTTCCTAAATACACTGCTGTTAAAACACATTCTGGCCAGTAACATTTGTTAATTTTTGCTTCAGACATCAAACACCTTGCACGATCCATAATAGTTCTGTTAAATCTTTCAGCTACTCCATTCAGTTGATGTGTATATGCTGGACCGGGTTTGATATAAATTCCTTCTTGTTTTGCGAACGTATAAAAATCTCTGTTAAGATACTCACGACCATTGTCACATCTCATTTCTTTTACTCTTTTGCCTGTTTGATTGCGCATCGTGTTCACATACGTCCTGAAACATTCAAAAACATCACTTTTATTTTTAATTACACAAACTTGAGCTTGCCTACTATAATCGTCAATGAAAGAAACAAAATATCTCTTACCGTCTCTTCCTGTCGGCGTTATTGGACCATTGACGTCTGTGTGCACAATCTCTAATAACTCAGTGGCTCTACGTCGATTATTTTCAAATGGTGAATTCGTCATTTTATTTATTAAACATATTTCGCACTGTACGTAATTATCATCTAATTTTTCGGGTAAACCGTTTAGTAAATTATACCTACACATTTCTTTTAACTTAGAAAAATTAGCATGACCCAAAATCCTATGCCATTTCTCTTTCTCAGACATCATCTTATCAGTCGTGTATGAACTATTTCCATCAATATTATAAATTACCTTTCCTTCTAATTCATATAATTTATTATTTTTCTTTGCTACCGATACTATTTCATAGTTTGAATTATAAATTTCCGCCGTTTCGTTTTTAAATTTTATCATGTTACCTCTGTTCACAATACTCGATACGCTGAGTAAATTCCTTTTCATACTTGGTACATAATATACATTATGTATTTCTATTTGGTGTGAACGACGTCCTACTTGAAAATTCATCATTATGTTGCCTATCTTTTCTGACATGAGACCAAAACCATCTCCTACTCTTATTTTCACCGGATTATCTAATTTCTTGTACTTACAAAAATATTTATCGTCGTTTACAATGTGATCGCTGCATCCGCTGTCAATTAGCCAATTTATCGTCTCCTTAGTTTCAATTTCTCTTTCTCCAGCCAGTACTTCTACATTAAATCCTGTATGTTCATTATTACCTCGATTGTTATTGCCTCGTTCGTTATTACCTCGTCCTCTATAACCTCTGTATCCTCTGTTATGTCCACCTCTGCCTCGGCGACCTCCTCTTCGTCCTCCACGGTAGTTCTGATTTTTATGCAACTTTGGACAATCTCTTCTATAGTGGCCTGGCTTGTGACACTCAAAACAATTGTTATCTTCAACATTATCATACGATCTGGAACTACTAGCGAATGACTGTTCTGTTATATTCATCTCTCTTTTCTTAAAA
The DNA here is from genome assembly GCA_947859175.1 of Gandaritis pyraliata. Taxonomy (NCBI): domain Eukaryota; kingdom Metazoa; phylum Arthropoda; class Insecta; order Lepidoptera; family Geometridae; genus Gandaritis; species Gandaritis pyraliata. The sequence goes on along the minus strand of OX401871.1, from coordinate 4,311,602 downwards.
TCCAGCATAATCTTTGATTTTACATACTCCACAGTCTGTGCTTCTTTGGGCATGGCATCCACGATATTTACAATATGTTCTAGCCCGCTTGGTAGTGATAGTAGTAAGTAGTTTAGTCTGTCTTCCTCTGACACTGTCTCACCCGCATTCTTTAATTCATTTATTTGTTTTTCGAATATTTGGAGATATTCAAATGGATTTTCATTTTCTTTGAATTTTGTTTCAAGCACCTTACGCTTTAGCAGCAATCTGTTGGCACATCCCTTTATTATATATATATCATCAAATTTTTCTATCATTTCATAAGGCGTCCTCTCGGTGATAACTATATCCAGTTGGGTGTTTGTGATACTATTCACAATATAATTTGCTGCCTTTAATTTCATATCGTCCCAAACACTCTCTGTAAGTTCTTCTGGTTTTGTCTTATTTTGAATTGCCTTAACACATTTTTTCATTTCTAGAAATAATTTTAAACGGAATTTCCATTTGTCATAATTTGCCCCATCAAATATCGGCAGTCGGAACTCCTCTTTACCTTCCATGGTATTCATGCACTATTTCACAATTTTCCGTTTGTGAAAAAATATCTTCTTTTGTTTTAACCCGACTTTTTCAATCTGAATATTTTTTTTAACCACGCTCTGCTACCATGTTAAAAACCATGTATTTATATTCACCATTGTATCATCAGAGATCTTGTAAAGAACTAGAAACGCAGTAGAACATTTATAATTCTGTTTTATTCAATTTCAAACCATCGCCATGGTACACTGCTCAACAATCAACTACTAAGTTACATTGTCAATATTATGTCATTCATAAAACCATAGATATTGAACATGGAGGTTCTAATCTACAATAATCATACTTTAACAATTCTCTATCATTCATTCATTCATACAATCCCGAACACCGCGCGCGCCGCGTTTGCTTGCTTTGCTTTAGCTGTAAAAATTTACGGCGCCGGTTTTTATTTTGTGTATAACATTTAGGAAAAAGGTAAATCTCGCCTAGAGTATTAAAACTTAAAATGTGGTGTGCTGTATATTGAATAAAATCATACCTGAAAAGTCCATTCTTCTGCGTATGGCATCGTATTTTTGCCAAAATGGCGGGACGAAATGCCAGATTCATCCAGGAACAGAACAATACCTACCTACGCCAAGTTCAACAAATCTACGGAGTTTGTGTATAATCAAACCGATATTTTCGTGTAACAAGTCCATCTAGACTAGGTTATGGAAGTGTTCTTCAGTGTTATGATTTCAGTTAGGTTATAGTGCGTAACTTGTAAACCATAGTTTTCTGCTGATGGTGCTCGATTATATGTCTACAGATGGCAGACAAGAAACCCGGTGAACCCGAAGGCGAGGAGGAGTTCTCCGTTGAGAAGGTCTTAGATCGCCGCATGAGGAACGGAAAGGTATGAACTTCCAAGGATATGAGTATTGGCGGTAAATTTAAAACAAACATATTTGTACATATTTGAGTTGAACCAGTACATATATATATAATACTAAGATTCATTGTTTAGGATTATCTAAAGTGAACCATAAATTCAGTGTTGCTACAAAAGCACTATAAAAAGTAGATACCTAATGGTATAGAGTTGTCACAGTCTAATCTAAATAAACAAATAATATTTGATTCCGTGCTGATGGTTCCAGGTGGAATACTACCTGAAATGGAAAGGGTACAGCGATGAGGACAACACTTGGGAGCCAGAAGAGAATTTAGATTGTCCTGACCTTATTCAAGCCTTTGAAGAGGCAAGAAAGAAAAAAGAAGCAGGTAATTGCATTTTTATTACTTTTTATCTGTTCCTCGATATTGTTAATTTTATACTGTAGACTACAATGTTTGTGTTTTTTTTTATACATTATAGACAAACGTTTGACCGCAATCTCACCTGATGGTAAGTGACGATGCGGTCGACTATGTAGCTCATTTGCCTAGAAGAAACCTATTCACTCTCACTATTTCACGATTTTACTGTATTTTTCATAGAAAATCATCAGAATCGTTAACCTTCTGCTAGGAGTGCTGCTCAAATCTCCATACAAAATGTAGTTTACTCAAACATTGCAGTATGAGTGTAAAGCTCACTCTAAGGACACAGTAACAGCAGCATGCAGATTGTCATGTTTTATTATCCCATTCTAGGTTCTTATAATAAAAGCCACTGTTTGGATTCTTGTGTGGGACTCAATCATCTTGTAATGGTCTTGCTTCTCTGCATCCACAATGCCATCGGGATGCTAGAACATTTCTGCCATCAACCCAAAATCCTTCTCCATTATTTTAAGGAGTTGGGCTGGCTGGGGTGAGGTCAGCAGGGGGTCAATGCACAATACACCCCAACACGTTATGTCAATGCAGATATTATTTCCCCAATTAGAATTAGATGATTGGACTGATTTGGATGTACTTAAAATAGATATTTATTCAAGTATTTACACATAGTATACCATGGCTTGCCAATGCTATGTTAAAAAGAAAATATATTTGCACACTTCATTTTAACACGTTTTTCTTTATTCCAGAGGGTAAAATAGTAAAGCCAGATAAAGATGTAAAGAAACGTAAATCTGCCGCCGCCACGCCGGATCTAAAAGGAGCAAAGAAATCTAAAACGGATGAGAGAAAAACATCAGGCTTTGACAGGGGTCTAGAACCTGAGAAGATCATTGGTAAGCCTCCGGCCTCCGCTTGAATAAATGTGACAAATGTAATGTATAGTTAGTGTATCTGAGATGCACTGCGCGGTGACCCTTCTACATTCAGAAGTTGGGCTGTAATATGAGCTGTAATAATGCATGTGTTATGTATAAAAGTAATCTTGTTTCCATAGAACACAACACCGATGATGACCAGCAGTGATGAAGATAATCTAAGCAGATTTTCATGTTGTTTATGATAATATTCCAGGTGCAACAGACAGTAGTGGAGAGCTAATGTTCCTAATGAAATGGCAAGGCACGGACGAAGCTGACCTCGTTCCAGCCAAGCAAGCAAACACGAAATGCGCCCAGGTTGTAATTCAGTTCTATGAGGAGCGGCTCACATGGCACACACCCACACCTGATGAAGGTGCTGCCGAGGATTAGGTACTCTAAAGTGAGTAATACTTTATGTATCTTGTAGTTATTGCCTATACAACCTACATTTTTGTACCAATACTGTAGTTAACAACATGCTCAAATAATCTTACTTCAAGCACAAGCTGAAGCTATCTAAAAGCTTCTAATTTAGATATAGGGTCCAGCTACTTCAAATTTGTGTCCCGTAATACCGAAAATGATGAATGAAAACTTGTTGTGCTTTGCACATTGTCATGTAATTTGATGATAAGCTATGTTCCCATGTCAACAATAAGATAATGTTTTTTTATCTATAATGTATGTCAAAAAAAGGCGAAATTCAATTTCAATACATTTCATTTTAAATATAAGGAACATCGAAAAATACTTTTCTAATCTAAATAATATCACAATATTCTAGAAATATGCTCGAATAAAAAGTGATCTCTTTGTATTATATTTGTATGTCCAACATAGCGTTCTTAAGTGTGAGTAAATTAAGCTTGTGACCTTTTTAGAATAAAAACTAATTTCGAATTTACTTATTTTCAGGTAAGATAAGTTTTATATTATCATCTTGGTGATTAGGTGGTATGTTTCGTATAAGAGAAACATTATTTGTTTAATTTCTTAGTAACAGTTTATAATTTAAGCATGGCATATCTAAACGGCATTATTTTGACAATTTATTGATACATTGATCAATACATTATGTTGACATTTTTGGCTACAATCGAGTTGGATATACAATAACTTGAAAAATAATATTCATTCATTGAATGAACATACTTTATTACTAGAATAGAGAATAATTGCTTGATAAATATTACCCAAAGACTAAACAAAACAAAGAAGGCTATAACTCTTATCTACATAAATATACCCGGCTCTGTATACATACGTACATTCGTTTGTACAAACCATCTGTTAATCTGTAGGAACATGTAAACATTTACAAAGTAAATTCTGAGATCTAGGTGCCTATATTTTGTAACTTATTCGTGTGAGCAATAAATAAATCTAAATTATAGATTTTCCTTGGGACAATGCTCAAAACACTTTTTTTTAATTGAAAAATGGACATAATGGTCACTCAGTAAGATCAAGCAACATAATTTATCACTAAAACCTATATCATGAAAATATCACTGGCTCAATGCCAAACCAACTATGCATGCACACCAATGATAAATTTAAAAAAAAAAACCATAGATTAGGTCTGATTGTACTTATGGTATGAAAAAGGTATTAAAATTTGGATTTAGGCATCATGGAGGTTCATATATGCGAAAAAAAAACGCACTATTTTCCAGTTTATTTGACTAATTTAAAAGTAATAAAAATAGAATTTTATTTTTATATAAAAAGCAATTGTAAATTAATAACTTCGTATTAGAGCTAAAAATAATATCAAACTTGTCAAAAAAAACGAAAAAGCTTTGTCGAAATATGTCTGTCGTGTGAATATGTAATTCATACAAAGTTTTCCTGAGATTGTTGTGGTGTTGTATAAGATCAACCTATCTTTTACATGAACTACTTCTCATTAGTCGATCCATACGTAGTACTGACTTCACACTAGATTTCCCTGTATCCGTGGACTTCGGTAAATACTACTACTTAGTTACTGTCCACTATGTCCCTCTGACGAAGCACTTGAATTCGATTAAAGCTTCTATTTTCATACTAGCACCTAACATAGCATTTAGTATAATATGTATTATATTATATATTTTTATTTCATACTTTAATTAAGAAATGAATCTGACCGAAGACATGAATGAACTTAGGTTTAGAATAGTTATATTGTAGATATACCATGCTTCGAATAATGTAGGTTTTTAAGACTACATGCCGTTTCAAACTTGTAGGGACTACCCAGAGCGGTAGCGATAAGTTCCGCTCGGATACCGCGGTATCCCGCTGGGTATTTTGTATGGAATTACGTGACTATAGCGAAACTAGGTTTGAACTGTAGGGTTTCCGCATACCCAATTGAATTTCGCTACCGCTCTGGGCAGCGAATATCGCGTATGTTTGAGCAGCCCCTACTTTTAGGCAAGGTATACACGTAGAGCAAGTTTTGGTCAACCGATATTATGTTACATCTATCAGTTCTATGTCGGAACAACGTGCGAAGCTCTTTATAGGTCTTAGCGTTCATTACTCAGCTCATCCTACATTGGTTTCTTCAGTACACCTAGAGCCCTATGGTTTCAAGTGCTATTCTCGTATTCTTGAGCTGATACCTTAGTACAAAACGCATTTTAGAAATCAGTGTTTGGGTGCTACACTATCGTAGTCCTAAGAAAAATACATACCCACATCTCCATAAGCAAGAATGTTTGAAATTGTTAAAATTAACACTTAACCTGTAGGTATGTCTGGTTTTTTTTATACAACTAAATGATGGAACAAGCCGATTCTAGACAAAATAGAACATATTATAACTATATTCGCGTGGGTCCGCGGTACTACAGGTTAAAAGCTGTATCGGTTTCGGTAACTTCCAAAATTCTTTTTTTTGCATTTTTTTCAATAATGTAAATATAGCATACTACAGTGGGTAGTAGTTTGCTTCGTGCAGATCTTTTACTACCTACTACTTCTATATAATATAAGCATCTTATAAGGTACATTTTAAGTTTCATTATGAGATGACTCTATAATAAGTCTAAGTCTAATATAAGTTCTTTTTAAGTGAACAGGCAATAAAGGATTTGTCAAAGATATATATTTTCATTTCAATCCCTTTATCGCAAAGGTACGGTCAATTGTGTACGTAGCATCATGAGAATACGTAACAAGTTTCGCAATTTTTGATGTCAAAATAAAAATAAGAAGCTACTTTATAAACGTAACTACCTAGATGAAGATATTGCAATTAACCTACCTAATATGAGTGCTTGTTGGCCGTACCTACCCTTCTCTGTTACTGAAACATTAAGGACTTGAAAGGACAGAGGAAAAATAAACAATTTAGGAGAAAAGTTGTTTATTTTTAATCACGAAATCATAAACCACACCTATCTAGACAATAAAATTAATATAATGGTGTAAACATTTTTGCACATAATTTAAATGAAAAACTTTATTTGACAAAACACAGTACATTAGAACAAATATACCTAGTTTAAATCAAACATTCTATGAACATGCAGGTCCGTAAGGAAGCTAAATAAATAGGTATACTATAAGCATAGAGAAAGGTCTATTGTGTATCTTGAATTTATTGAACAAAAAATGCTCACAACAGACAACAGTTCCATACGTGATAGAAATCTCGATTACTGCAAGAGGTGTTTTAGAAATTAATCTTCGCTTTTAAAGTTACTATAATAATGCATTTTCACTTCAACAGATGGATGCTCTTGAATAATATTCTTCAGCTGCTGCTTTTTAGTAGTGGTCTCATCATCGCAACCGTATTTTGGGAAAGCGTTCATCGTCGCCAGGTATGCCTGAATGAAATTACTATCACAGAGCATATACTCAAAAAATTTCAACTGTGTTTCTATAGAGAACTCCCCTATGATCATCCCTAATGCTCTTGAGAAAAGTACGTTGATGCACGGGAAATACAGTTTTACGTCTTGTTTTAAGTACTCTAAACAAAATTTCCCGAATTCTGGGACTATTTCGATGCTTATCTTGTTCCAATCTTCCTCTTTTGATTCCCCGATCAATTCTGACAATTTCGCCGTTAACCTCCACATCGTTATCATCAAGTAATTTTCACTTACGGGTAAGTATTGTATTTCATTCTGGATTTTTGTATACATTTTAGTCGGGATGATCATTTTGTTCTTGATCACATAGTTGGTTAGATCGGTTAGCAGGCATCTTAGAATCTGTTGAATATGACGCCGAATGAAGTAACTGCCTTCGCGTTTTTCATCCCATTTATTATCAAATGAACGCTTAAAAACAGGTGACAACAACTCATCGTAACGTTGCATTTGAATAGCTTCATCCTTAGTGCACAACAAGTATGCAGAGAGCACAGTTATCATACCGCCGCCCGATCGAACATCATTTTGATATTTATCGTACTCGAACAATTTTTCGTTGATAAACTCTGTTATTATATCAGCAACGAATTCCGAAGGCATAAACTCCATTATATCTCTTGTATATTCTGCCAACCGATCAACATGGTACTGATAGCTGTTACGGTCTTTTTTCGTATTTTGAACCAGATTTTTCATAAACTTGTAACTTTTCATCAAGAACAGTGGCCTGATGCACAAAGGAACATCGCTGACACGCGGCAGCAAGTCGTATATTTTATCATCTTCTTGGAAGCTCAAGTTATCAATGAATACTTCCAATAATTCCCACAATTCCTGTGCTTTGCCATCGTTTTTCTCTTTCCGCAACAGCTCAAACATGAGTTGGAACACAACTGTTCGAATGCTACTATTTTTGGATGTGTTCCAGACGTTAGCCATGTGTAGCTTGAGTTCATTGTGGTCTAGTTTTATGAACGCAAGACGAAGGCCGTGTTTCTGCAGTGAAACGGGTGCATCGAGCAACTTCGGTACATGCTCTTTACTTTCGACACGGCTCAAGTTGTAATAAATGGCGAGAAGAGACGGAAGTGCGTATTGCAAGTAATCTCCCTGCGCATATAGTAAAATGTCTTCTGGTGAAGGCTGAGGACGCGCAATGTGCATGTTTTTAGCAATAGCTCTCTGCAAACTAAGCGATAGTTCATCAATCTTACTCCAATCTATTTTAGGCTCCTGTGGAATGTATTTCTTTATGATGTTGTTACGTTCGGTCTCAGGGAGGATAGCGCAGATTCCGCGTATAAGAGCCCTGTGATTGCCGAGTTGGTCGAGTCGGGCGACGTAGTATTTTGACCATTCGTCAGCTAGGGAGTTCGGCCAGTAAATTTTCAGTTTTTTCAGCAAATTTTCTAAAGAGAGTGTGTCGTTGCACCGAATTGCTTCTATTTCGTCCTTGTAGCGTTCCAGTAACCCAGGATCGTGTTTTAAAGCATTCACGCAGACTTTCTCGCTTGGATACAGGATCACAGATTCTTCGAACATGAGTTTCCTCCATGATTTGTTTTTGTTGTAAAGCTCGGTGAGGTCTGCCTTCCAATTATTTTCCTTTTTGATTTTTATTAAATCTTTGATTTTACCAAGTATAAATGTATAGTCGGCCAGATCCTTATTCCAATCTAGCAATAAGTTAAGTAAATATTTCACCCACGCGACGGCATCACTGAATGCGTCTTGACTGTTAATTGGCTTATTCTGTAGTATGTTCATTGCATGATTATATAAATAATCAAATACTATGTTGCCATTTTCTTTACCGAGTTTCTTTTGATAATCTTTGAGAGTATAAAATGAAAGCTTTTTCTCAATCACCTCGGGTATAGGCTTGTTTTTAAGAAGATTATGCATAATCACAGCTTCTAAGCAATTCTGTTGGGTGCTTACCGCTTCGATGTAAACCTCCATGGTTATGAAAATTTTGTCCAGTAAATCCCAAGTAGGGTCGTCATATTTATGAATGTCGGTGCTTGCGATTAGGTTGCTTATAAATTCATCCTTGAGATGAATTTCATCTTTGGCGTGTTGAGCCAAGTAGTAAGATAACACTGTTTGTAGATGTTTCATATCCTTAGCTGTACAAATTAGAAGAACCCTCAACATTGAAGACTTTTCACGGTTGTTTGTTTCAGAGTCAAGCAGCTTTTTGATTTCAGTAAACGCAATTTCGAAAGGTGCGAACTCGTACCAAACGTAACTTGGGGTAATTGAACATACCGCTTTGCACAATAATCTTGAAGCAAAAATTTCAGTGCCTCTTTGTAAAGTATCTTCGTCTAGAAGTAACATTGCTTTATCAATGAAATGACTTTTGACAAATTCAAATTGTTCTTCTTTTGGCAGCCTCATAACAAATTGTTTTATTGTGGCATATTTATAAAAACGTGGCGGTTGATAGGAATTTATATCATCTTCACTAACTTGTTTGTACAAGAAACCTTTTATCTCTTCGCTTTTCAAATGCTTCACAAATGTTGGTATGTGAATTAATGCTGAATATATTTCGAATTTGTTTTTGACTCTTTCGGAATCTTTGTTCATTATTCTGTTTGTGGCTTTAGCATTAAAACTCGGTCTTTCATACGTGGTCGCTCTTTCAACTGCATCTAAATATTTATCGACATGTGTGTTTATTAAGAAATATGCTGATTTTAATATAACACGACACATGCAGTCATTTTTGTCCAAAGCAGCATCGAATATTGTCACAGACTTTTCAAAGAGCCGCTTGAACTCAAGATTTTCCAGGTAATTTAAATATGTTTGTATGTTTTTTTCAATGAATGATATTGAGCATCGCGACAACCATTTTGCAGCGACTTTAGGATTTGTTTCGTTTTTGAGAAATTCTTCTACTCGGGATTCGTTTTTCAGATTTTGCCTGATAAACTTTGTCAGTTTGGTGCCAGCTTCAGTTGTCATTTGAGGCAAAAGGTGTTCCTCTAGGTTTTGGGGATTGATGATGTGTTCATACTGATCTTCTACCAACCATCTGCTTCTATTAAGCGCTCTAGAAACATACAGTGTATCCTTACATTTCAATACGCTGATTATGTAGTTTACGTTTTTATCATTGCTTGCTATATCTATTTTCATCAAGTTATTGAGTTCTTGTTTCCCGGGAACGAATTCTGTTTCATCCAGTCTCTTTTTTCCAGCAATTGCATCTTTTATTAGATTGTTGTAATTTTTGTGTTTCTCACCTAGTGTCTCGATCTTTAAATTTTGTAGCGCCATTTTCTGTAGATAATTTAAAAATATTAGGTTTTTATTGGCATTGTGGAGCGCACGATGTCTCATAGAATAGTCTAATTTTAAAAGAAAGTCTAGCTTTTTGTATTCCTTCCGAAATCTATAAATAAAATCACTGTCTGTGCAAAATATAAATATCTAAGTAATGATGACCTCAGTTCTCACTCCACCCACTCCACTCAATGAATACGCATTAGGTAGTACCTACTGCTAGGTTAATTATATTTAGCAGTACAATAAATTGCATTTTAATCGCTTTTGCTGTTTGTTATCATTATTGTTAGACTATCGAATAATTATTATTAAAAACTTACCGGCCACCTCTATTTACACATCCACGGAAATCAATAAAACAAGAATGAATAATGCAAATGTCAATTCAGACACAGGCTATAAAATGAATGAAATATACTGTAAGTAAAGAATGAACGAAATCGGAAAAAAATCGGTGCTGGCTGAGGAGTTGGGGAGACAATTTGATTATTCACGCGATAACTCACGTAAATTGACTAAACTTACCCGGGGAGGGGATTCTAGACCGATAGACTTTTTATCACGATAGGTATATCTCTCAAGAACTGTCAAAACTCCGTCGTTTTTGACAGTTTTTGGGAGATATACCTATCTATCGTGATAAAAGTAGGTATATCGGTCTAGAATCTCCCCCCTGAGTAGATTATTATGATCCTACGTTTACTTAATGTTTATCAGAGTACATAAAACCAGGTTACCTTACCTACCGTCTAGTCTACCAATAAATATTATGTCTCTACAAATTCTAGACCTAGGTGCTTGACAAGGTCAAGCCAAAAACAACGATTTTAGGAGTTTTGTCTCTTGTTAGCTCAAGGTTAGATAAGGCTCTCTGAGATCGCAGTAAGCAAATAATTATTAGAATTAAGTTCATATATATTCTGTAAAACCATTAGGATTCCATGGAACCATTAGTTCGCAAAACTTCATTTGATAAAAGGGAATACCTACCATGGTTTAAGCTGTGGTTTAAATGAAACTCATAAAACGTACCTATAGTTATTTTTTTTTACTTTATTTTGTTAGGTACAAGCAGTTAGATATTTTTAAAGTATAAGAAGAGCATGTCATTTTCTACTTTTCATCTATTTCCGCCTTCTCATGAAACAGTTGATAATAATGCATTTTCATTTCTTCCGAAGGATAGGAGGACAGTATTTTGCGTATTTCTTTTATCTTTTCTTTTTCGCCGTCAGAGTAAATATTTTCCACATATCTCTGCAAAACGGAATAAACCACAAAATACATTTCTTTTTGATTGCAATATTGTATTAGACATTTTAGATATTCCATAGTGTCTGTCGTTTGTAAAGTCGTGTATGAGAAAAAATATTGAAAAAAGTGGTCAAGGGCCTGAGAGAAGAGAATGTAGACAGATGGATAGAAATGGTCTAAATCATCTTTCAACAATCGAGCACAATGTTTTGCGAAATCTGGGGCAATTTTTAAGTGAAGTTCAGCGTATAATTTTTCGCATTTTTCATCAGATTGCGGGTCATTTTCGTCTAGGCTTAGTTTGGAAAGTATATCTTTGTGCTCATCCATTAATTTTAGGAACTCTACCGCTAGCTTCCAACATGTAAGAAAGACGTAGTCTTTTTGTGGTGATAAAGCAGATTCTAGTTTCGATTGTATCTTCAGAAAGGTTTGTAAAGGAAGGTTCATTTTCTTCTGCAAGTTGTAATCCGCGATAAAGTACAAAATCTTCGTCAGAATATCCTTCAAGTTTATCTTGACGTGATATTGCCCGTCGTGTGCTACATTCCATAGCGCCAAGTTCCGGTCTAGTAGAGGAGCTATAAACATCTCATAACGCCGATCCGCCACCTCCTCATCTTTGCAACTTAAGATAAATGAAGCAAACAATCTATCATGCTCGTACATGTTGTCATGGCTCTTCGTGAATTTCTTATCGATGTTTTTCAGCATGACGCTTACGACAAAGTCATCATCTAAGGATTCCATTATACCAGGGGCCTTGTACTCCATATTTCTTATAATAGATTCACAGTTAGCCTTTGCCGGTAAAGATTTTAGGAAGGTGTAACTTTTCATAAAAAACTGGTTACGTATACAAGGTGGGGAATCTGGTGCTTTCCCAAGTGTCTGGTAAATTAGTTTGTTTTCTTCGGTAGAAAGATTACTGATAAACATATTTAAAAGTTCCCATATGTCATTGATTTGAGCAGTATTATGCTCAGCGCTTAAAATAGCATGCGTTTGCGTGAAAAGTACTGTTCGAATGGTAGAGTTCTTTGTGGAATTCCAAATATCAGTAAAAACAGTTTTTAACTCCTGGGAGCTTAATTTGCCGAATGCATGGCGAACACCAAACTTTTGCAATGAAACTGGTTCATTTAACAGCTTAGGTATGTACTCGCGGAGTTTGTTTGCACTCAGTTGACTTAGAATGGAGTTGAGTGAGGGAACCGCGAACTGTAAGTAATCTCCTTTAGCATACCATAAAACAGTTTCAAGCTGAAGTAGAGGTCTGGCCTTTGACATGTTTTTTGCTATTTGCTTTTGAATACTAAGAACACGTTCATCGATTTCGTTCCAATCAATCTTACTTGTGGTAGGAGCGTACTTTTTGGTAACTTCCTTCATTTCTCTTTGACTGAGAAGAGTACAGAGCCCAATAACAAGTGCTCTATGTCCTCCAGACGTCTCTAAGTGATTGAGATATAAGGTTTTCCATTCCTTGGCTAGTGAGTCTAACCAGTAAGTTCTCACTTTACTTATCAGACCCGTTAGTAATAAAGTGTCGTTTTGCAATATTGACTCAACCTCTGCTTTGTGTCGCATCAAGAGTCCGGGGTCATGCTTCAGCGCGTTAACGCAAACCTCTTTAGTGGGAGACAGTAAAATTGATTGTTCGAACATAGTTTTCTTCCAGTGCTTATTGATATTGTAAAGCGAAGTCGTCGTTGTCTTCCACGAATTATCTTGCTTAATTCGAATCAAGTCTTTTATTCTTTGAATCACGTAAGGGAAATTCTGTATGTCTTTTTTCCAATCACTTATGAGGTTTAAAAGATTTTCACAAAGTTTTATGGCATCTTCTAGTTCTATTTCAGTGGTGACTTTTTGGGTTTCATTTTTCGCGACTATGTAGTTGTATAAATAATCGAAAACAGCATCTTTTTCTGTTTGCTTCTTTAATTTGTGTTGATATTGTTTCATAGTGTCAAATGTGAACTTTTTGTTGATTATATCTGGTAGTTTTTCACCACGGATGACGTGGCGTATAATAATAGACTTGATGCACGATTGTACGCTATTTTCTGAATCAATATAAACTTCCATGCTTTGATACAATTGATTCAATAATCCCCAAGTTTCAGTATCAAACTCGTGAGTGTTGAATTTAGATACAAACATATTCACAAACTGAATTTTAAATTTAAAAGGCTCGTTTATATGCTTCTGATGGTAGTATTTTAGCAATGTCCGTACGTGTGTCGTATTCCTGCCGGCACAAGATATCAGTACTTGAAGCATCAAGTTTCGGACGGGTGGTGACGATTCGGCACGAATAAGTTTCTTCAAATCTGTGAATGCGTCATCAAACGGAGCCAATTTGTACCATTGGTATGTGTTTTCATTATGTGACAGACTGGCGCACCTCATGCTACACGCTTGATAGGCCATAACACTATCATCTTTAAAATCTTCTTCTTGGCTCTTAAAAGGTTCTTTGTAAATGAAAATCTTCTTCACAAACTCGAATTTGCTCTCCTTGGGCATATGTTTAATGAAGTGTTCCATGTTACCATATTTGTAAAACCATTTTAACTTTTCATTCTTAGCATGTTTTATCAGAAAAGTTTGGATATCTTGTTTCTCTTTTAGATGCTTCACAAAAGTAGGTAAATGAAGAGTATTTGAATAAAATTCAAACTTATCTAAAATACGATCTGGACATCTAGTCATTAAAGTATTCGTTGCCCTTGGACTGCACTTCATATTGGCAGTGTCACCGTCCATAGTTTCAACAATATCTAAGTATTTTTCAGTGTCAATGTTAGCCAGGAAAATGCTATCTCTCACTATCTGATATCTACTGTAGAAAGAGGATTTTGCCACTATTACTAAAATAGATATAGATTTTTCAACAAGTCTGCATAATATGTGGGTTGGTACATCATCACCATGTTTTTTGACTTCGTTTTCAATAAACTTCACAGAGCAGTGCTGTAACCATTTGAATGAAGATTCACGATTTCGCTCTGCAACATACGTGTAGAAGTCTTCGGCGCGATCTGTATCTTTCAAATTGAGCCTAATGCTTAGCATTAGTTTATTAAACGCTGCAGTGGTCATCTCAGGCAACAGTTGAGAGTGTAAATATTCAGGATTGACGATATGGGAGTACTGTTTGTCTACGATCAGCCATTTGCAGTTTTTGATAGCTCTGGAAACGTAGAACGAGTCTTCGCTTTTTAGAACTTTTAGCAGGAATTCAACATTCTTAGTTTTACAAGCAACGTCGATTTTCATCAGGTTTTGAATGTCGTCATCACCGGCCAGAGTTGGTTCTATGAGTATTTCTTGTTTACTAGAGAGTGCTTCATTGACCAATTTGTTGTAATGCTTATGTTTCTGGCCGAGGGTATCTCCCTCTAACACAAGTGGTGCCATTTCAATACCCTGAAAATGAATATGGAAACGTTTATTATTTACCGTTATTTGTTTCTTAGGTAAGTAAGTACCTACATGAATAAATTATTTGATCAATCTGATAAGTCTTAGGAGGCAGATAGATAATAACTAGCAATCTTGAGTAGGTCGTTAAAATTGAACAATTATTTGCATGTATCTAAATAAAGGTATTGTACCTACTAGATTAAATACATACGTTACCTACCTAACAGCTCTCATGCTCACAAAGATTTTTATAACAATCCAAAGATTATGAGTAGAGCGAGACTCGAATCCGCGCGCTACCGACTCTTAATACCAAGGGGAAAGTCGCGGGTTCGAATCCCACTCAACTGAACCGTTGGGATGTTATAAAAACCTTTGTGATTTTCTTTAGTACAGGAATACAGGAATAGCACTTCAAAAATTAGCTCACATGCTTCTCACTCAACTATACATACACTACACACAGCTTATAAGTAGGTACCTAGATAGGTACACATACATACTTTAGGTCTACCTAACTACTCTCCCACTCATGGTACGCTAATCACTCACCCACTAGGTACAC
The DNA here is from genome assembly GCA_947859175.1 of Gandaritis pyraliata. Classification (NCBI taxonomy): domain Eukaryota; kingdom Metazoa; phylum Arthropoda; class Insecta; order Lepidoptera; family Geometridae; genus Gandaritis; species Gandaritis pyraliata. Next base: position 4,296,456 of record OX401871.1, on the reverse strand, counting down.
AATATAATTATTTACATTATACATAGTAGATGATAATGTTATGTAGGTAATTTAGTGTAAACAGTGTTCAATGCCGCACGACACGACCGACAATAAGAATATAGTTTTTTTATAACTTTTCCTGTCAATTATAACATGTTAGCGAATAGAACTTGGTAAGTACTTAACAGGTTGGTAGGTATTCCAAATACACCTAGACTAGATGGTATAGTTCCTGCATCCATCTACTAAGGTAAGTTGGTATCTACTTGTAGAACCTTCCCAAATACCTAAATAAAAACGGGTGGAATAAGGTATTAGGTTAGGTACCTATATTATGTACTTAAGTGTTTTCAACTCCAAATCATACCTAGCTGCATAAAATTATGACGTCAACACAACACACTCGTCACCATGGAATTCCCATGTCCTTGTTTTACATGATAGGTAGGACTGAATTTGTTGGTTCATTATGTAGGTATGACTACCTGCCTACATACTAGCGTAGCTACCTTATTTTATACTAAAAAGCCGCATTTGGTTTTTCTTTTACCTTACCAGCCAAACAACCAAAAACTAAACATTCATAGTTATTGTAGGTACCTGTTTACATACCATTTATAAGTCGGTCGTTATAATGTAGTTAGTGTACGTAAATTGGTACCTCTTACAGTATTTACTTCTAGTTGGTACTACTTACCTAATTATTTACCGGTATATTTCTGTTTTCGAACCACAAAATAAGAGTTGTTTGTTGAAGACTGAAGTACAAACACTGCCCACTAGACACTGGCTGGCTGGATGAGATCATCATCATACCCAATCATGAACACCAATTAAATAACTGACTGTGGCATATGGCATGCACTGATTGGATGATAATCTTGATTGGACAAGAGATAACCAATCGTAGACAAGAACGATGACGTTGAAATGCTTTCTCTTATTACCATCGCATAAGGTTCAAACTTGTGGCAATCTGTGAACGTAAAATTGAATGAAGGACCGATATCAGTAAAAAGGCGCCAAAATCAAATATAATCAGACTTTATTTTTATGTAAGTAAAAATAATATGTCAGGAGTTTGAATTTCCTGTAGACTTTGAGCCTCCATCATCTTCATCTTCTACTTTTTGTTACTTTTAACCCCCGACGCAAAAATGACGGGGTGTTATAAGTTTCACGTGTATGTGTGTGTGTGTGTCTGTCTGTTGAGGCAACGTAGCTCCCGAACGGATTCGAACCGATTTTGATTTTTTTTGTTTGAAAGGTCGAGAGTGTTCTTAGCGATGTTTGATGAAAATAGGTCCTAGATTTGAGGATTTTTTAAAAATTTAATTTAATTACTTGTTAGGTAGGGTAGTAGGTTACCTAATAGGTATGCAGTGGGTAGGTGTTGCCAGCCCTTGAGTAACCTACAGTAGGTACTTACTAGCCATACCTAGTGCGCCCACCTTGCTTGGTACTACCGGCATTATGTTATACGTACTACTTAGATAGTAGGCTTAGTGGTAGTAAAACGAGCTGGTAACTTAACTGATTTGGGTGCGGTTTTTAGTACCTGCTCTATTATTCCGTGTAAAAGGTCAAAATGTAGGTCAATCACTTGGTAGTATCTGCAGTAAAGGTGAAATACCATTCCTACCAGGGATTAATTATGTGAATTCCAATCGATGTAATTTCGAAGTAGGTTTACATCATTGCGGTGTGTGGACCTAACGTAGTACCTACACTTGATGCAATGTTGGTAGGTACTAAAAAGTACCTAATCAATGCGGGCGAAAAGAAACATTATCGAGTTCCGATCAATTATATGATTATCGAGTAAAAGAATGATTATTTCGAGCGTTTAGAATCGTTCTTTAGCGAGAATTCAACTGCCCCGAGTAGAAATTACCTAATAAGGTATGTTCATGTAAGCGGTTTCTTCAATTAGGAGAGAGAGGGTAACAGTGGATCACTTGAGTGACTCGTTTAAGCTTATTCATTACCCTTACCCTTACCCTTACCCTTACCCTTACCCTTGATCCACTGTTATCCGCTCTCCCCTATCAATGTAGAACAAAGAGCGTTCGCTTATTTTATGCCATGTTTTCAGTTAGTTAAAGAGCAAGTTTCCGAATCTTTCCTCATTCCATTCCAAACTAGATACTTAGAACTCAAGTCAACACGCCCTGCACCATTTTCTTGTCCTAATATTTAGTTGGTAGGTTAATAACGTCTGTATCTGTACCAATACTAGATACCAATCTACCAATAGGTAGGTACGTGGACTATGAAATTAGGCTTGCCAAGGGGCTATTTTGTAACTTAGGTAAACTGCTGTATCCAGTGGCAGATCCAGGATGGGAGGGGTTGCCCAGGGGTGGCGGGATTAGGGGCTGGAAGGGTGGACCTGAATTTGTCAGGGGAAACCCCAATAAGCTAATAGCTTAGCCCTGGCTTTTGATTTGAGGGGTCTTGACCCAGCTTATTAGGGTTTCCCCTGACAAATTCTGTTCCACCTTTCCAGCCCCCTATCCCCCCACCCCTGGATGTTCTATAGCTGTATGTAAAATATTGAAGATGGCGCCTGCTACTTAACGGCTGCTGAATATTACAGAAGAAATGTTTTGCGTACTTATCTCCTTCCGTACACAAAGGCTGTTGTTAGAAGTTACGGTTTTATTTCATTTTTTGGGATCATCACGAGATCTCAGTTCTAGGCGAACTTCTAATTTATTCTTATTTTTTATCATTTCAACCAGTACGTAGATAGATAGGTACACAAAACAACCTAACTTATTTGCAAATGAAAGTAATAGGCATCTGGTACAGTGTTACGCAACTTTCACTGTCTTTCCCGACCGACCGACATAGGTAGGTACCTATATTATAACTGTAATACAATGCCAAACGTTTGATAACGTTTCTGTACTGTTGCACACACAAGTTTTTTAATATTTTCCTTTTTACAATGTCACATAAATCGATTTTACACTGAATCATAACTATAGGTATATATTCTTATTTACTAAGATACAAAAGAGCCCTCACATTTTCGTCAACGAAATCACAAAAAGACCAAAATCTTCATCTTCGCTTGTTTATAATTATATTTATTAAATGGGGAATGAATGCAGATCTCAATTAGCCTTACAACATTTTTAAATAGAATAAGGAATGCCAGTCTAATAAATTAATTGACACGTCAATTTGCCAAGCGTCTACTCAAATTCTCAAACGCCCACATTTCGCTTAGCAATTTCCGTCTTACACTTCACATCATTACTGTACCCAGCGGAGCCGAACTGGGCGCGGCTGCATTACCTAAGATAATATAGTTTTAATTTATTGATTAACTATAAACTATTCATTTATACTGTTTTCTCTGAGATTAAAATGTATCCGGGTTATTCGTGTGCTTTTGCAAACCTGAACCCTCTCCAAACTACAAAGAAAATTCGGGAAAATTGTGACAACATCTTTTCAGTTTGAATTGTTGACAAAGGCAACTTCTTTTGGATTGCCTCTTGCACTTTACCTAATATCTGTACCCGGCTGAGCCTCTAGGTATAACAGAACTGTTCTATACCTATGGGCGCGGTCGCATTTACTAATATCGGAGATCTACAAATGCGTACAGGCACCTACAAAATTAGAAAAGGTATCGAAACAGCTTTTAATGTCATGGTTTAGAATGAGAAATATCTTATTCTTGATATTCATTTACTTTTTTAAGTTTTAACTTATTAGTACGTCTCCCAGTGAATTTAATTTTTTTTAAACGTTGTCCAAAAGGCATTTGGTGCCCCTAATAGCCTTCATCCATTTTATGACATATCAGAAGAACTTAAAATAGGTACAAAAACCTTGTAAGTAATTAAATAATAACTTTGGATGACAGATTGGACTTTATCGCTTGAAATGCATGAGATAAATAATTTAATTTGCATCCATATTCACTAACAAGTGAAATGCAAAGAAGTAATTGTTCACTGACGTGACGGCTGAATTGACAATGACTCATCACTTCTTTCATCACGTATATTCGTGATTCTGAAGTTGGGTGTCTAGTCGTTATCTAGCTCAAGTTTCTATGGCGATTCGAAACTCAGAATCCGCGGTGGTATCTACTTGTTTTATGAAAAATACTCTTTCTTCGTAAGACGTTGACTTTAGACTCACATGCCTACATACCTTGCCTACACCCTAGGTTCCTATAGTACCTACAGTATTAGCACAGACAGGTACTAGGAAGTATCTAATGGTAGAGCTACAACGAACAATCCAAAGATTTATTCACTGATGTCATCGGTGTACTACTTCTTTTTAATTTTTGGCTAAACCGTCAACTTCGAATGAGCCAGTAGAACTGTCAAATGCAAAAGCAAAAGAGTTTATATATCGACTTAGAGGCAGGTATAGTACACAACGGATTTTTGTCCCTCTGAAGTATCTGCGAATTTTTCCAAACGATTTACCTACATACGCAATCGTTTATTGCACCTACCTTCAGAGGGATAAAGATCCGTTGTGCGTACTGTACCTAGTTGCTAAATTAGGTACTATAAAACCATGATCATTGTTACGAATATTTGTGAATACGGCCGCAAGTGCCGTGCTAGCGAGCGGCATTCCGACGTCGTCGCGTGCGTCGCACGCCACTGCGCGTGCGCCGTTAGTTAATTGCTAATCAAAGTTATTGCAAATCGCCAAATAATTCCCTCAAATGAGTAGATGGATGCAAGGATGGGCTGAGCCGTTTTAAAAAATCTATTTTAAAACAGCATAAAATATATGGCGCAATATCATACGCTAGGAAGTTCCTAATATTATTACGATAAAATCGTTACGATATTGTTAAATAATCGTACGATATTTACGTGGATTTAGGCTGCGTGAATTCACAGATTCGTGGGATAAGAAAAAATGCACAGTGACTCCTTTTCCAGGGCTGTCATCTATAGGCGGACAAAATACGAGCGTCGAATATAACTTATGTGGTTCCTGTGCTGTCTAACTTGCGATTCTTCCTTGAACATGTCGTATCGTGTGGTATGTTTCTCACGATCCCGCCGTCACCGCCGTCATCGGGCCTTCTGTGAACTGAATTATGAAAAGATAACTCAGTATAAAAATCTTGTCATTCCGACCTTGATTTCACACATGTAGCAACATTCGAGTCTAGCAATAACTGCACTAATTGCTCGAACTAGAAAATAATAGTCCATAAAACATAATACACACTTGTAAAGTTAAATGCTGTAAAAATTATACGTTTGCGATCCATGGTTCAATAAAATTTACTTACCTAGTTAATTCGTAGGTGCTCAAGCGATCGGTGCTCTAAAATTTACAGGTTAAAAAAACTAGAAAAACCGACTTCAATTCGACTACCAGCTTCATCATTGATGATGATGATTACAGTTCTTTGGGAATGTTCTAGTTACTATAAACACCACTTAAAAGTCACAGGAAAGCAAAATACGCAATTTCGTGCACGTGGTTGGCGTATTTTTTTTAGTTATTTCTATTTATAACCCAAACTACTGAACCAATTTTGATGAAAATGAAATGGGAATCTGGAAGTATATCCTTTTAGAAAAAAAATAATTTTTGAAATCGGTTCATAGAGACAAAATCTCTATCACTCTTATTGCGGACTACTTTCGAAAGAGCCCACTTATTGGCCCACCTGCTACTGTGACAACTTCACTGCGGAAATACTCCCAAAGAACCCACTGTCTGTCCCACCGGGGTCGTTTGGCAGTCAGTTCAGTGGGCTTCGAATGTCATCTATGCAGAGGGTTACTGTGCAACTGAGTTCATAAGACCCATACGTATATTTAACTTCACAACTGTCTAAAATTATTCGTGCTAACACCTTTGTACAGTCGTCGCCATAAATATCTACAGTCACATTAGCCACTTAAGTAAATAACCTTACCTGTCGTATTTATTATTTTATAGTGAAACTGGACACGATCTAACTTGATTGCTTAAATTAAGTTTATTTATTGGCAAATTGTATTCTGTGTTTGTAATTTCTACTAATGATCCTCGTTTATTTAGTTCTACGTTTTTATTACAATGTTTAGATTAGATAATTCTTTATTGCACATAAAAAGTATATAAAAAAAAAGTAAAGTAAACTAGTAAGTAAGTAAAGTAAAGTAAGTAAGTGTATAAAAGTATATAAGTATTCTATCAGCCATCTAGTTCCCATATCACAAGCTTTGCTTAGTTTGGGACTAGAGGGCGTTGTGTGTAAAGTCCATGAATATGAATATGAATGAATATGAATATGAAAAATAGTACAGAGGCGAGCTTAATGTTATTTAGTATTTTCTTCCAACCAACCTGTGTGTAGTGTGGAGAAAAGGTAGTGCTAATATGGGAAACTTGGTAGGGAGAAACGCCTTTAACAATACATAAAAATTACCTACTTAATATTTATAATAAAACTTAATCTACTGTTGTTGTATAATATAATGTATGTATGTATAATATAATGTTGAGCCGTAGAGAGACTACGGATCTACTTCTCAAGCTTTTTGTATCTCTTTATTTTGGTTACAAAATTATACTAAAACAAATACTTACACCCAACAAACTAGCAAATAAAACAATATTTTAAATAACTTTGTTTAAATAATAAGTAAGTACTTAAAAATTAAAATATAGATGTTCATTTCCTGATTTTTTTTCATTTTTACTTATACAGAGTGCAACAAGGCTACTCCTGAAAACAAAGCAAATCTATGAGCCAAGTTTAATTCATAACGCACAAGCCAGTTATGTTATTTAGAACAGTAGGTCCAATTTTAAATTAACGGCATTTTTTTTTCAGTGTTTGTTTGATGTTCACCCTGTATAGTAAATTGCAATATGAAGTATTTTAGGAAAAACATAGATCGACATTTAGATTAAGTACCTATCCTAATTGATTGTACTTGAATCTTAAATCATATTTAATTGCCTAAGCCTTAGGCTATGGTCATTATATACAGAAGCCTTACAACTCTGGTGTTTTAATTAGAGTTCTACACTTCATGTTCATGCAAGCCCCTGAAAAAAAAAGTAAAATTTTCCTTGTGAATTTATTAAAAATCTATAAATCTTCTTTACCATTGCTGGTCATCATCGCACCATGGAGTATAGACTATGTTTGTCAAATCTAAATGCAGAGCCAAATGTTTCAGGTCGTATCGTAAGCCATCTAAATCTGCCTCATTAAAAGTAAAGGTGTTTTGAAAATCAATTTAAAGGAGTTTTGGGCGCCTGAGTTGTATAGCTACTTCTGATGTCAACTTACCAGAATGACTTATTGCAAGTATTCATATTTAAAATTACGATTTTGCATTGCGCTACACGAAGACTATTGTATGCCTCGAGTGATTTATAGTACAGAATGTCTTGTATTTGCCACAATTATTTAGGAATGTGAATTGAGGTTGAGTCAATAATAAAGAGCGTAGGTTTTTCGATATTATAAATATGACAGGCCTGAAAGAGACCTTGAGGCCTTTGAACTGCGTCGACCAATCTTGTTGGCCTCATCGCTCATACTCCATATACTATTCAACAGCAGGGAGTATTCCTACTTGTATTATTAAACGGAAAGTCGAGGAATCGTAAACTATAGACAAAAAATCGACCTAAAAAAATGCCATTTGTTCAAAATTGGTTGAGCTTTTTGGTCAAATTAGGTTAGGTTAGAAAAATGCAACAGAATCGACACCACTATTTATTTTATTTTTCTAATTATGATTATGAAGTAGAAACTCTTAAAAGTAGTACTTAAGTACCTAGGTATTATGATGAAAAATCCAAGGATATGAATTTGGCATTGTTCATCAATATCATACATAAATAATGATATTCTAGCTCTAATTTACAGTTTTAAATAGACCATAGCTCTATCAATCAATATCTACTTGAGTAGAATTTCCTTATAAACAACATAATCGTAATGCCCTTTGTAATACCGCATACCTCAGTGCTTAGTACCCAATACCATGGCTGAATTATTATTACTATCCTAATACCCATTTATTGGTAATGGCGTGATAATTTTGCACTAGTTTTGCACTAGAGATCTATGAACGAGCGTGTCAGACAGGCGTTTATTTCTATACAACTCACGAAAACCGGAACGAATTACATCAGTTAGCATCAAGATGTTTTTATAGTAACTAGATGCGTTACCCGCGATTTTTATTGGCAAACAAAAAGTAAGGTAATTGCCTGACTTCTAATTAGTCGCGCACCAAGCAGTGTGGCAGCTGCACATCATATTTATTTACCTGTTTGTTACCATTCTTTTTCGCATACTGTACAGGACAACTGGTGGCGGTTGAAGAGTATTTATTCTTCTGCCACAACCAGTTGCGGGTCAAGAATGATATTTCCGTTTTCGCAACTGGTTACGAAAGTTAGTTGCGGAAACGGCCGGAAGGACAAAAACCCGGTCTTTTACTTTTACTTATACTTTTTAAGGGGATGATAAAGTATCGATATGTGATTACAAAAACGTACCTAGTAATTAAAATTCTGAAAATAGTTAGCTAACTACTGCATACTTACCATGGCGGTAGATTTATAGGGAAATTAATATTGGTGTGTACTTATAAAGCGTCTAGATATAAAATATCGTTGAGTAAATAAATAAATTACGTTGTCTTCAAGAAGTTTCAGCCTCCGGCGGTTCTTACAAAGTATCTGATCAAAAAAAACCTATACCTAAAGCTATTTCAGATCACAAAACTCTACTAAAGTTAAAAGTTAGGTAAGTAGGTACTAGATGGAACTAGGTACTAAACAGTGGAAGGGGATTTCTGGAATAAGCCCTAAACAGTTACACAGCGCAACAATAACGACTTGCTCGCACATTTCAACATTTTTGAAGATATAAAATCACAAATAACAAATATTTAGAGAATAACAAATATATAGTTGCAGCAAAAATTTTATTTGAGCGAGGTAACTTCCTTGCTACTTTATAACTTCAGTAGTTATAAGTAGGTTACAAAATTGTTGTAAAGTACCTAAATTTAACCATTATTGTTGCAATTTAAGAATTCATAATCATATATTTTAACTGTAATTACACAATCTTTGCAATATGAGTGATATGTAGTACGTGCTTAGCTTACCTACTTATTTATTTCGGTCACCTTCAAAATATAAACCACTTATTTTTTTAGTCGCTATATAATTGATGTATTTGTTAATAGTCTATTAACTGGTAATGTCTATCTTTTCGCGCTTCGACATATAATTATTTATTTAAATTAATTTTATTATTGCGGCTAGTTTTTGCTAGACAACTGACACAGACGACGCTCCTCTGAATATCCAAAATAAAAAAAATTGAATGCGATTTTTAATATAGTCAATTAGTACGCTTTCTGAATTTTATAAATAGTATTGATTAGTAGTTACCCGCGACTTCGTACGCGTCTACAGTTTCCGTGTACATTATATTATCAGTGCGTGTACCGAGCGGATACTTTGTGAAACTTGACATTACACCTCATTACACCGAACTCGTACTGGAATGTCAAACGCTAGTCGTTAGACCAAAGAGGTAGTACTACGCCCTGTCAAACTGACGTGACATGACATGACAATGAAATCCTCTTGCCAATTGGCGCTGCTAATCCTTTTCGTTCATTTTATCCTAAAGATCCTGTTAATTCTTCGGGATAAAAAGTAGCCTATGTGTCAATCCAGGTTACGAATATGTGCCAAGATTCATCCAAGTTGGTTCAGTAGTTTATAGTAGGGGAGCCCACGATGCTAAATGGGGATTTACTCGAGCGTCGTAGAGACCTATTGGGATGCAAAGCTTAGATGATAAGAAGAAAAAAATGTTATATGATATATACCTTGACATCGGTGGGGGAAGCGGCTATAGATTTTTAAATATGTAAAAAAAAACTGTTACATGGACATCCTCGAGCGCGTCAGATATTGATAGCATCAATGTCCTACGTATTTTTAATAATGTACGTATGTTAATCTGATCGTTTGCATGATGGGGGTGGTTGTATTTAAGGGTTGAAAATGAAAAAAAAAAAAAATAATCGAGCGCGTCAGATTTTCTAAGGGAGTGTTAAGTGCACCAAAAAAAAGCTCTCATTCACTAATCTGACGATTTCAATGGGACGCAAACTCGCGGCCATTTTCATAATGTGCAAAAAAAATTCGCCATTTTGAAATACTCAAGCGCGTCAGATTAAGATATATATGGTTCATCTTTATGTTCTAAACGTACTGTCTCATAATCTGACGATTATCTAGAGGGATTTGCCTGATCTGACAAAAAAAAATTAGAAAAACGGTTCACCTTAAAGGCCATCCCTGCAACTTCCCGCTAATTCCATTCCTGGGTGCTTAAAATTGAACTTATGACATTTCTGAGCTCAAAATATAATTTATGTGATACTAGCAGTTACCCGCGACTTCGTATGCGTCTACAGTTTCCGTGTACATTATATTATCTGTGCGTGTACCGAGCGGATACTTCTTTGAGAAATTTGACATTACACCGAACCCGTACTCGAATGTCAAACGTTAGTCGTTAGACCAAAGAGGTAGTACTACGTCCTGTCAAACTGACGTGACATGACATGCCATCATCCTCTTGCCAATAATTGGCGCTGCTAATCCCGTTTTTTCATTTTATCCTGTGGATCCTGTTAATTATTCGGGATAAAAAGTAGCCTATGTGTCAATCCAGGTTACGTATATATGCCAAGTTTCATCCAAGTTGGTTCAGTAGTTTTGACGTGATTAAAACACAAACATCCAAACATCTAATCATCCAAACATCTAAACTTTCGCATTTATAATATTAGTAGGATTTTGAGCTCGCTGAGTTCAAAGAAATAATATTTCTATGCATTTGAGCTCTCCCAGCTCGAAAGTCTGATAGAAGTTTCATAGAACACTATTTTTGGAATTTTCAAACCGCAATAACTTTTGAATGGATCAAGCAATTTTCACGCGGTTGGCGCAATTCGACGCAGTTTTATCATCCTCATAAGTAATTTTGCAATTTTAATTGATCGAGCCACAAATTTCGGAGTAATCCCGAAAAAACACTTTTTCGGGTTTCTTTAGTTCACGATATCTCTCGAACGAATCAACCGCTTTTGACCAGCTTGGTGGCGATCGACGTAGTTTTTCAAGCTCGAGAGTAATAGATAGAGAAAGAGTGAGAGAGGAATAGAAACGCGGAGAAGGAAATATAGGCATCACGCAGCTGCACGCATTTAACTTTATCGACGAATTTTTGTTATTTCGGCTTGCGGAAATCGTCAGATTTTATATTTTTCATTAATCTTGAATTATTTCCTTCAAAATAAAAAAAAATTTAGCTACGCTCGAGAATGTCGAGATGACGTTTTTTTTTTACAACTTTGTTGCCCTCCCCTTTTTTTACGTCACTCTCAAATTGTCAGATTAGTGGAATATACACTTTTTAGGATGTAATTAACTCACCCTACCTTAATCTGACGCGCTCGAGAATTTCTGATGGTCAATTTTTTTTTACTAATCTGATCCTGTGTCCTTCACGGGCGGCCTTATATATGGGCCTCATGTTTTGTGGAGGTACATAACCGGGTACAAGGTATCCCCCTGTATATTAATCTGCCGCGCTTTAGTAAATCCCGAAATCCCCGCTTGGGCTCCCCTACTATTAGACGTGATTGAAACACAAACATCCAAACATCTAAACTTTCACATTTATAATATTAGTAGGATTAGTAGGATAGGATATGTCAAATTAGGTATAGGTTGTAGTATAGAAATTTAATTATAATATACTCTTCTGGACTGGGCATAGTCATATCTTTTATTATAAAAAAAATGCTATAGTATATATATCAGTTTTTGACGCTTGCAATAGTTGCAATTTTTGCAACACCAAGGTGTACAGTTTTAGGTTTTAGGTACCTGTTTTAGGTATCATAAAATAGGCTTGCACCTGATATTCTGATCTGACCAACGATTGGATTCAATTCCTTGGCCGACCACAAATGCAATGCTTAAATTACTTAGACCGGTACCTATCGTTGTTTCTGACTAGTGATTTTCTTTATTTTTGAGGGTAACTCGATCACAAAATATTACAAAAAGATCTGTCCGGATCAGTGATTGAGCATAAATGTACTAATCTTAGTTATTATAAGGCTTATCTACTTAAATTTTTTAGTATGTACCTATACCTACATATATCTACTCAAAATATCTTGTTATAACACGTTGATTTAAATGTAGGTTAATTTAAATTCATCTATGAAGATTTACCTGCACTTAAAATTCATCATTGAATGATCTATAGCGGACTAGCATTTTAGAGTAATTACATGACACTTGGTGACCTTGGAGTGTTTTGCCATTGCTTAATTATAATGCCTAATGCCACTTGCTCATTGCCGATTGATTGAAAATCTAGTGTATTCTAGAGCAAAACCAAAATATAAGGAAAACGGAAATACCTCAGGAAAATCAGATTTCTTTATTATAATTTTTTACTCGGACTAGCAGTTACCCGCGACTTCGTTCACGAAAAAACATCTTTAATCTAGGTTACGAACTATAATATATTCCAAGATTCATCCAAATCGGACCAGTAGTTACAGCGTGATTGAAACACAAACATCTAAACTTTGTTATTTATAATACACGCGAGAGCAATGATTCCGGGTCACTTAAAGAATGTTAAAAATCTCGGAAACTAAAAATGATAGGTTAATGCAATAAATTGTATTTAATAGACAATGTAATACTCCTTAAATGAAGGTATTAAAACTTCTTAGTTATTGTAAAGTTATATCTTAAAAAAATCAAATTTGAAAAAGGGCCACTTTCGAAGATGGAACTACGAAATTACAGCATTTGGTTTTGCTTTTGTTTGTAATCTGTCATTTATGTGGGTATATAAACCATGTTGATAGTGCTCTATATTCATTATTCAAGCTGAAATTATGTCGCTTACGCCTGAAGAATGCACCAGAATACTTACAATGCTGGAAACCGGCCGGAGTCAGCGCGATACAGCCAGGACTGTCGGTGTGTCGCTGTCAACAGTACAAAGAGTTCTCCGACGTTACGAAGAAACTGGTTCTAACCTACGCAGACCAGGAACGGGCAGAACCAGGTGTACCACAGCACGAGAAGACCGATACTTGGTGAACACCATGCTTCGAAATCGCTTTCTCACAGGAACTGAACTCACAAATCAGTTTCGACGCCTCGGAGGAAGTAACCCAAGTGCATGGACAGTAAGACGTCGGCTTGCTGAATCTAACTTAAAACCCCTTAGACCTGCAAACGGCCCTAAACTGGAGCGTGGGCATCGTATTTCAAGACTAAGATATGCCCAGAGCCACGTAAATTGGAGTATTGAAGATTGGTCAAAAGTTATGTTCTCCGACGAATCAAAATTTATGCTCTACAAGCACGATGGAAGACACAGAGTGTATCGAAGACCAGGGGAAAGATTCAAGCAAGCATGCATCGAAGAAAAAGTAGCCTACGGTGGTGGGTCTGTACTTGTGTGGGCCGGAATTTCTTCTGAAAGTCGCACAGAGCTGGTGATCATAGAAAACGGCTCTTTAACTAGCGTAAGATATGTGGAAGAAATCCTCAATGATCATGTTGGTCCATTTATGGTCAATTTAGGTGAGGATGCTATATTTATGCATGACAATGCCCGACCTCATACAGGTAGGATTGTGAATGACTACCTTCAAGAGATGAACATTACTCGTATGGAGTGGCCAGCGCGCAGCCCGGATATCAACCCGATCGAGCATGCTTGGGACGAGCTAGGCAGATGCGTAAAACAACGAAACCCTCCCCCAATCACGCTTCGTGAGCTCAAAATTGCTCTCACAGAGGAATGGGAGAATATTCCCCAAAATCGTATAAGGAACTTGGTGTACAGCATGCCAAACCGCGTAAACGCAGTAATGGAAGCACGAGGAGGCAATACGAAGTATTAAAATTCAAGTCAAATCGTAATAAAGTTCAAAAATTTCATGTTTCCTATTTTTGTTTTAAGGAGAGATCAGCAGTTTTTTTCTTTATGTAATTTTGTGTTAATAAAATGTATGGTGACTCATATTTTTTTACTTTCATTTAAGGAGTATTACATTGTCTATTAAATACAATTTATTGCATTAACCTATCATTTTTAGTTTCCGAGATTTTTAACATTCTTTAAGTGACCCGGAATCATTGCTCTCGAGTGTAGTAGTGGGATAGGTACAGTCGGCTACACATCAACCTATCAACGGTTCGAACTTTGAACTATTATAATTTGAATGTTGCGAATCATGCGAGAGGGACGATATGTTTTTATGTGAGACTCGCTGCATGCGCGCCACGCGCCTACACCTATTATTGCGATCCCTGATTCGCCACATTCAAATTATAATAGTTCAAACAGTGGATAGTTTGATGTGTAGCCGACTGTACATAAAACGAGCAACAAATAATTATAATGTCTACCCGGTAGCTCCTAGGTACAGCACTACACAAGGCTTTACGAACTTTCCCACTAGGTTCGTATGATTAAGAAATGCATACCTACTCAAGCGTGAGTAAGTATGCATTTTTCAACTTCAACTTCTTTTTTCTGGTTTTTAAAGCGCGAATCAAGCAAAGTACTTAAACAAAACTAAAAAAAAATTTTTTTGACACCTCTTTCTGAAAAACTTAAAAATCTATGCATGATTCTCGATTTGAAATTGGGCATTGTGCATACAAGCCTTAGAGTAAAAATTTTTAGGTATTACTTACCTACCCAGTCAAAATTGGTTAAATTGAAGGACTACGGAACTGCTCATAGTTTTCGTAAGATCCACTTTAAAAATACATAATTACTTAGGAACGGTAATTGTATCTACATTGCATACTTTTCTACAAGTTGCACTTTGGCAATATGGTATTACTTCGTCACATGACTCCGAATTTTCATGCTAATTTGATCCTTATGTATACGAGATAGAGATGAAGCCTTTTCAGCGCTAAACCACGTTTGCCTATGATTTCTTGCTCTATTTACTGTGGCATTAATCACTTGTCGTGTTGCAGTTTTTTTTAATTTAGTTATATGTGGTGATGGGTTATTATGACAGTTTATAAATGTGGGAAAAATGTTCCTGTAACCCCTTTTGCGCCAAACAGTGGCGCCAAGTTATTCAAATTTTATGAAACTACCTACCAATTTTGTTTTTAACTGGACGAAAACGGCTGTCATCTTTTTAGTAGAGGTTTTTAGATCTATGTAAAGAGACTCCTGAGATGTGTACGTGTAAAAGAGGTAATCAGATATTTGTCTAATATTTATTTAGCGTTTGTACAACCCACTTGTTCCTTAAAAAAAACTAGGTACTTTAACCCGCCCAAGTTTTAAAAGTATTCTTATTAAACTCTTTTTTAATATAAATAGTATTTTGTTTTTTTCTCTTAGTTGTTATTATCCTCTGTTTTATGTTTTACTAGCAGTTACCCGCAACTTCGTACGCGTCTACAGTTTCCGTGTACATTATATTATCTGTGCGTGTACCGAGCGGATACTTCTTTGAGACACTTGACATTACACCTCATTACACCGAACTCGTACCTACTGGAATGTCAAACGCTAGTCGTTAGACCAAAGAGGTAGTACTACGCCCTGTCAAACTGACGTGACATGACATGACAATGAAATCCTCTTGCCAATTGGCGCTGCTAATCTTTTTCGTTCATTTTATCCTGTAGATCCTGTTAATTATTCGGGATAAAAAGTAGCCTATATGTCAATCCAGGTTACGAACTATATATATGCCAAGTTTCATCCAAGTTGGTTCATTAGTTTTGATGTGATTGAAACACAAACATCCAAACATCTAAACTTTCGCATTTATAATATTAGTAAGAAGTAAGATGTCTAAATGTTATGAATTCTCGTCTAATTTATTTTTAAGTCATCTATCGGTTACCATTAGAATCTCAATTAGAATTAACATTGCCAAATTCTTTTTTCTTATTGTTTTACGATTGATATTTTGTGTTTGATATTATAATATCATTCTATGCATATTTTTTGTCTACCTGTTTGATAAGTCTTATAATGCATGCTGTGGCATCCTCTAATTGAAGGAACACAATAGTTTTAAGCCCATTGCCATGACATTTCTGTTGTTATCGTGTCACCTTTGTTAGATGTCCTATGAATAAAAATAAAAATAAATAAAATAAAACATAGAATAGAATAATCCATGTTACCTTCTTTGCCAAAATATAATAACATTTCAATAAACATATATAGTTGGTCAATTTTGCTAACCAGAGCATGCAATAATTAACATTTTCTCTATTATTTTGTAGGTCACGCACTCTATTTTAGTAATGTTTTAGTTTATCATTAGCTAACACGTAGAGATTACGTGTGATAAGTGTGACTGCGAAACTTTAGCCTCGGATATGTCTAGACTAGACAAACAATTATGCTTTTAAGCCTCGTATACATTAGGGGACATTGTACCTATAAGTTCTTGCTCTATATTAGGTTAACATAACGCCATGTATCTAACGTTCTTTTGGCACAACCCGGCGACAGGAAATCTCATTCTTGTTGTAATAGTTGTGTAACCGTAGTCCGTACACATAATAGGAAACATTGTACAAGGTAAATAGATTTAGGGATCAACTTTTTCCTGACTTCTGTGTTCTGTGGCACAGCGGCTAAATCAGCTCAAAAAGTGCGGTTTAAGTTATTTTTGCACCCGAAGTAAGGTTGATTTACAAATATTTTGCTTCCTAATCTTCGTGTTTTATAGAACAAAGGTACTTTTACCATTTTTAGAACCCTTAAATGTTTATTTTATGGTAGTGTTTTGATAGATAATATAGATTACATGCTTTTATGTGAAATAGTACACTAAAGGGGTACCTATCAAAATGATCTGTAGCCTGATCGCGTATTCATATACTATCATTTGAAGACAACAGATAAGATGATAGTATTGATATACAGAGATCACGTGAGTACCTATATTTATGCGATAAATTTTCGGCCGCTATAAATCGAACGAATCCGACGATCGATGTCATTAATGTTATATTTTGTATATTTCACGGTTTCGGCTAGATTCTGTTTGCAACAAAAGATAAGTGATCACACTGATCACGGGGCAGTTGCGATTACGTAGGAATCTTAGATGGATCATCAAAATACCGATGTATTGATAGAAGGAGGCCATTCGCCTACAAAGTAGGCACAAGTATAGTAATTACAGGCCTTCGATGTTGCCTTAAGGCTTATCTTGACCGAAACGAGACAATTGAGTCCATACCCACTTAAAAATGATTTATATTTTACAATAAATCAATATTTTATCTCACAACGACACATTTAAATTGTATTTCGACCATAAGGAACCACTCGATTGCTCTGTTACCTGATAAGTTAAATTAAGTATCATAGGTACTATAAGTATGTATTTACAAAAAAATAAGTATTTATGTATTCTATCAGCATCTAGTTCACATATTAAAGGCTTTGCTTAGTTTGGGACTAGAGGGCGTCGTGTGAAATGTCCATGTGTATTTATTTATTTTTAAATGTATTTTTAAGAGATTAATAAAGCGTCACACCCACGAATGAAAAAGTAGCGGCGATGTTATAGATTTCTATATAAACTATATATCGCCGCGATAACATCCTGTGTGAAGCCAAGTTCTTACAACAGTGTATAGAAATTCGTACTGCGACGATAATATCGTTGCGATTCACTCCCTCGTGGAGCTGGTGCCTTAGTCAAAACAAGATTGTGAGACATTCAGATCCTGTACGGATGTATCATAATAATTATTGAGAATTCCTTTCATAAATTTATATTGGAATCCTGCCGGAATGGATATGGAAGTGGTAACGAGAAAGGGAGTCCTTGATACCTACCTTGTTCGTAAATTTTTTATGAGTACCTGATGGAACAAGCAGATGGTCCACCTGAAGTTAAGTAGTATCTTTTATCGGCGAGATGGGGCGACGATCTGCGAAATGTAGCTGGCAGACACTGGATGAGAAGAGCCGAAGACCGAGCTCAATGGCGCGTCTTGGGAGAGACCTACGTCCAGCAGTGGACGAGTATAGGTTGATGATGATGATGATCTTTTATCTATAACAATGCATTGGCTCACTGAGCACGTCCACTAAGGACGTGTCTGTTATGCATCGCAGACTTATGATGTTATGTTTCCTGTCTGGCACCTTCAAACCGGAACACAACAATGCGAGCATCACTGCTTGGCGGCAGAAATAAGTACGGTGGTAATACTTTCCCGGACGAGCTCTTAATATTTTATGAGTTATTATTTTGTATCCGGGGGATTATGAAATAATTACATAATTATTTGAGGAAAATTTAAAGTTTTATTACTTCTACATAGAAGTAATAAAAATTCAAATTTTCCCTACACTTTATTCCATAATCTCATTACTTTCTGTCGACCAGTGTAATCAATTTTAATTATTTTTAATACGGGGAATTATGAATAAAGTTGTAGTTTAACTTATATGGCACTGTGAAAATGTTAACCTATTAATTATATCGGTGATTTGAAGGTTTTTTAGTAAGTGAATTGAAATCACAAGGTACTGTGGGTAATTGATGTAAATTCACCCTTTCAACAACAACATGCTATTAGAGTCAGGTGTTTTGAAATCATTCGTAGCAATTTTCATTCGTTATTTGTATGTACAGTCAGCGACAATAAGATGTATACAAGACATAATTTTTAAAGATATGGTACGATACAAGATTTCATTTGTACAAGAGTTCACAGTATTTGTGGAGCTTTCTCTGGATAACAATTACATATTTTTGAACATTTTGATTGATATTACCTATATCTTATTGTTTCTGACTGTACCTAGTGTAAGATATCTTTTTTTTGTTTTATTCTGTAGATTGTAGAATGTGAACTAAGCTAGAGGGGCTGTTTGCTCATGCGCTGTTTAATGATGCTGTTATTAGGTCAATTCCATCCGCCTGTAATAGTGGCAACTAATCGCAAAGGCTCGGTCGGTGCCATAATTACACGAATTCCCTTATTCATAAGTCTGTTATGAAGTAGGTATTCTTAGCTACTTTGGCGGATACGTGCGTTGTTCGTAGTCCAGTTGTCCGGAGCACGGACCATTTTTTCCCCACGGTTACGTTTGCATCAATCACTATATATATATTAGGTTAGTGTATTAATATTTGTAAGGAGATTATGTTTTATTATAAATATTAAGTAGGTAATTTTTATAAACTCTTAAAGGAGTTTCTCCTTTCCATGTTTCCCATATTAGCACTACCTTTTCTCCACACTACACAAAGGTTGGTTGGAAGAAAATGCTAAATAGCATTAAGCTCGCCTCTGTACTATTTTTTTATGTGCAATAAAGAATTTTCTAATCTAATCTATCACTTTTATTTCTCTTTACTTTTGTTTGTTTTGATTATAATTAAATCAGTAGGTAAATTACTTTGTGAGAAAAATCATACAAAAAACGCTAAGAACCTGGCCGTAGTTTCTTGCCCGTTCTTCTAGGCTCTGGTCGCGTGGAACTGGCACCTAGAATCACCTAGATATATAATACGATACTAAGTAATCCTTGTGATTTTATTAAATAAAATATTTTTACTCTAACTTCATGAAAATGAATCCGTGGTAGTGTTGACCCGTCCATAGTAAAAAAGTTAGAAAAAGACAAAACACGCTAGCATGTAGCTTAATCCAATCGCATACGAGTGTTTATGAATAAAGGCCTAAATATTTAGGGCCACCCACATTAAAGTCTATTAATAACGTGTGCAACTTGACCGAGGAAATACCACAGTAGTATCGAAATGCAATCCAGATTATAATTTATTGCAGGTTATAAGCCTTTGCTCACGATATTGTTCTACTGCCTACATGCCTGACATGTCATGAATGCGTCACAGCTCAGTCAGTAATAGGTCTTTCTTGCTGTGGGTTGTGGGTTCGATCCCCACCATGAGCAAAGATTTGTGCGTGCCAAACCTAAATGTTTCGTTACTATAATCATCCTATAATATAGATTAAAAAAGAAGTATACAAGTATTCTATCAGCAATCTATTAGTTACCATATCAAAAGCATTGCTTAGTTTGGGTTTAGAGGGCGTTGTGTAAAACGTTCATTGATATTTATTTATTTATATAGCTCAGCCGGTATTAGCTCTACTTTCAACATCGTGGGTTCGATCCCTACTGGAAACATTTTTTGTTTTGTGTTTGGGAGATAATTTACTCTCAAAAAGTCCAACCAACCAAGTGTCTAGACAAACTTAACTTAGGCCTCAATTAAATAAATAAATTGAATTAGTTCCCATAGTACCAACTAACTGACAAATTGTTATAAATTCCTTAACTGCGTGTATAGCGTGTCTTGTCTATCGTGTGTCTATCACACTCGCATCACACTAGCCGTAGATAATCAAACACATTAGATATACTTTCTTCTTCATCGGTCTACTTAATTTTTTACAGTCGGGATGTCGATCATCATTACTAACAGCGGTTACGCACTCATCCAATCCGAATCCGTGAAAATATGGATGTAGGTAAAAACTAATGTTCAACTAATAGAATTTAACAAACTTCCCTAATTGTTTGATAGCAAATGTCGATATGTCGATCAAAACGTCGAACTTATTATCTACTAATTAATAAATTGACTTGTATGTAAAAATAACAAGCGTCCTTACACGTCTCGTCATTACATTGCATTTGGGCTGTCCTAGAAGTTAGAGCTTCGTATGGATGTGACAATATTAACAGCATCGCGTTCCTTAAGTAAGCGTGATTTCTCAGGATAAATTTTAATTCTATGCCATATCCTAGCACCACTGCATAAGGGTTTAAATAAACGTTATATCCTAACCTTGTGCAATAAACGCACCCCCCCCCCCCCCTAATAAACGCAATGCAATTCGAATAGTTAGATACACCGTGTTTTGTCTCTTTCAATCGAATATGAATATGCTTGTCAAAGCAAAAGACCAAACATGGTATAATTATTCCAAGCTTTCATCGAGGGTAAAAGAACAGTAAATAATAATGATAAATCATACATGCGTTTATTAACCCATACAAAGTCATTGAATCATATCAATGGCTGTAAAATGGCTGTAAAATAATGTCACTGAATAAGGCAGCAGGGATTTTTTTATAATTTTACTGATGTTTTTATCGTACTCTGTCCGAATAATGGATGGTTCTTATACGCACTTTGTCATCCGATTGTTTTGCAACAGTGAAAGCTATTGCAAGAAACTGTTTTCTGCATTAGTAAGAATGTCATATTAACATTATGAAATAAAGAGTTTGTATTTGTACTAGATTTAGATTAGAGCAAGCTTGCATACAAACTCAGTGGCGGTATCTTACCACATCCACTAGTTTCCTACTTCATGTGAGGCCGCGCCTAAATGCCCAGCGCAAACCGGTTCTCCATAATGTAGATCCTGTAATTTTATTAGATGCCATTCAATATTTCGCCTCGTCTGTTCCTTATTGTAGTGCGAAGGTTGAAATGGAATGATCTAGAAAATTCTTGACAAATAAGTATAGATAGATAGAATTGTTTTTAGCCGACAAACTTCTGCATTGTGTATTTTATATTTAGTATTTTAGCGAATACCAGAAATTTATTCACAAAGAAAATCACGACTATTACAGTATTTACAATATTTATAATATATACAAAATACACGTGAAACAGTTGAGCTGAAGGACAAATAATTATTTTCCTCCATGTGTCTCTTTTTTTGAAATGAAAAAAATTTGTAATTTTTTACTTGAAGTTTTACTTGTTCACTTTGCTACGAAGTTTGACTACGAAATGGTTTTTCATACAAAAGATTTCAACGCGCTGCTGCATCCACTGTATTGTTTGTAAAATTGTGGGCAAAAATACATTTAGTACGTAAGTACGTATCAGATTAACAATAGAAAATCCAGGCTATCGTATGACTACTACGAACTGGAAGAAGTATGTAAGGAGACATTGTCACGGAAGCCGGTGGTGGATGGACTACGACCGAAAATTGATAATTTTGGGAATTTTTAGGGTTGCCTTAGTAAGTGCTGTGCAGCCTTAGAGGTGTTCTTGGTTAGGTAATAACTAGCCGTCTTTTTTTATATTTTACACCGGCTTTATGCACCAAAAACCTCTGAAGCAACTGACGTGACATCGTCCTCGTGTCGTGTCGTGGCGCTGCTAATCCAATTCGTTCAATTTAGCTTGTAAATCCTGTTATTTTTTCGGGATAAAAAGCAGCCTAATTTTCATCCAAGTTGGTTTAGTGGTTTCGACGTGATTGAAACACAAACATCGAAACATCCATTTATAATATTAGTGAGATCTAAAGGTAATTTCGTTTTCCTACACCTACCCCACTGGGATACTGGCGCCACGCCTATGCCAACTCCAATTTATAATTTAATAATATAGGTATTTCAAAACAAAACGAATCTTGTTGCAATATAAACACGGCTACCAAATGGAACTATAATAGGACCGATGCTTGGAGTAATAAAACAAGATAAGAAGGTTTGGTAGAGCGATTGATTATGTTTGAAAACTTAGATATCGTCCAGAGAGCTGAGTAAGAGTGTTAAATTGAGTAGAATCTTCGAGTAAGTAAAGTAAAAAGTATATCACAAGCCCACCTCTTTTCAATCAAATAGAGTTTTAATAAGAAATAAACATTATATAAGTTTTTACAACACTGAATACCAACACTGAGAAAACTACAGTTTTGACAGTCACCCAGGAAGGAAGGACAGGAAACGCAAAAAAAAAACTTTTTTACTTAGCAATTTCATTAATTCTTGCGCACCTTGATCATTCACTGTTCGTACATACTAAATTTGCTTTTGGTGTTACCCTAAAAATCGATTATAGTATTATTTTACTCTAAGAAATGTCCCATTATCTTACTCAATGGCTACTTATGTCTTTTATCACCATTATATTGACAGCTATTTTAAATGTTGTAAATCATAATTTGCAAACAAACTTTAACTATAAATCAATAATCTAGGCGGAGAGGATGGTATAAGTGCTGGACAAGGATACTTTATCAAAAAAATGTCTCATGCACTATAGCGTCTTTTTTATAAATAAATAAATATTCATGGACTTTACACACAACGCCCTCTAGTCCCAAACTAAGCAAAGCTTGTGATATGGGAACTAGATGGCTGATAAAATACTTATATACTTTTTTTTTGTAAATACATACTTATTATACATAGTAACACCCCGACATTGAACAAACATCTATGTTTTCCACGCACAAATGTTTGTTCTCGGTGGGGATCGAACCCACGACTCACAGCACGGAAGGTAGAGCCATTACCGACTGAGCTGTGACGCCTGTTTTATAGGAGCATCTTGGTCCCTGACGTTGTATAATGCCTAGAATACATGCGTTTAGAGAGCATAAGTACTTGTTTGCTTCTAGGCAGTAGTGTGCTTATTTACAACAGGCTCTCTGCTTTTATTCGTAAGCATACTTTTAACCACCGACGCAAAACGACGGGGTGTTATAAGTTTGACGTGTCTATGTATGTGTGTGTGTCTGTCTGAGGCAACGTAGCTCCTGAACGGATGAACCATTACGAATGAACAATTATTATTATTTTTGTTTTTATTTGAAAGGTGAATTAGTCGGGAGAGTTCTTATCTATGTTTGATGAAAATCGGTCCAAGATTCGGGGGTTTTTTAAAATTTTAATTTAATTACTTGTTTGTATACACGTGCTAAACTGTATGCTACTAAGGCCGGGTTCGAATAACATGGAATTTAAACTTGTCAAATACACAGACGGAAATATGAAAAGAATAGCGTTATTCGAAGTTGGTTGAACCCGGTCTAAGTAGCATCTTCCTCGAAACTAGCATGCTATCTTTTATGCAACTACGTAGTATGTGAATTCGTGGTTTTAACCATCTTAGATGCTACGCTATCTTAGATTTTGTTTACTTAGATAAGCTTCCCAAAATCAGCGCGTTTTGTAAAATTTCATCGCAGCGTGAAATTGTTTTATTAAAGTTCATGGTAAAATGAATGTAATGAGTGTAACAATGCGTGGTGCGTAAAATTATGTTCATTGCTTTTGTTTCTTGTGACTGAAGTCATATCATCAATTGAAATGTAGATATGCCTAATAAGCTCACCACTGCCCCCGTATGCCAATCTTTTGCTGTCAAGTTATATTTCACTGCCCAGTGTAATTTCTTCAGGTCACGTGGTACGATTTTGTACCACGTGATCATTCTTTTTAGACACTTGACAGCAAAATATGCGCGAAAACACATCAAATGACGTCATAATGTCACTATTTAGTCACAGAATAACTATGAGTTAGTATGAACTGACCATGATTTAAAACTTTGCAGTTCAGCTTTGCAGTTTAACTTTGATTGGCATACCAATGCAGTAACCCTTATACAGTGCACGTCCCGTCATCTGTAAACCAGGTTAGCAGGGGTTAGTCACTTGGTTTTGAGGCAAAACCTATAGCTAGTAAAGAATTAAGTAGTGGTTGAGCTCTTTGTGTGCGAGCTCGTCCGGGGAAATACTACAACCGAACCTATTTCTGCCGCCAAGCAGTGATGCTCGCATTGCTGTACTCTGGTTTAAAAAGTATGGGTGCTGGTGCAATAACAAGCTTATGAGACTTAACATCTTTATGTATCAGAGTACGCAGTGCGATGAATCACAGTGCACTTCCTCATTGGACGTGCTCAGTGAGACGCATCGTTATAGGCAGTGGTTACCATTTAACTCTAGGCCCACGCCCACGTTAACTTAAATGGTAACCACTCGGGTTGTTGACCATAGCATGGTTCATTTTAATGTTAAGTTTAAAGTTACTCATCATCATCATCATCATCATCAACCTATACTCGTCCACTGCTGGACGTAGGTCTCTCCCAAGATGCGCCATTGAGCTCCTTTAAAGCCCTTGAGCGCCATTAAAGTTACTGATTCTTAGGTATCTACCGGATTTTTTATCTGAACTAAATGTGTATGCAATCCAACCTTGCCCTCTAACTCTAACTGGGTTAAAGAGAACAATCCTTACGTACCTATTACAAAATGATAATGAGAAACTACTTACATAATTCTAGAATACGTTAGGCCACTATTAAAGCAGGAATAGAATTTCTGAAATTACTATTCTTGCCTCACATAGGTAGCTTAAACTTAAAGTTAACTAGAGATCAAAGTTTTTTCACTGCCAAGTCAACAATTGTTTTCTTAATGAAAACTTTATGGAGATAGTCAAAAGTGTACTAAATATTTAATATAAGTTTTTTTACCAACACTACGTCTACTCAAACTAAACTCTCATAAAATATTACAATATCAAATCTCTACGATGAAAGTCAAAGTTATATACTTTCATCCTTCTTTTCACCTAACTCCATCTTTTCTAATTATAAAGGAAATACCAAGTTTTCTTAGTTTCTAATTATAAAGCACATTTTTGTAAGACGCGTAAACCCTTTGAACTTTGCTAACTGAATCTTTCTTTCACCAAACATCCAAGCTGAACCAATACCAATCACGATCTGAGCCGTTCCGCCGGAAACTAGTGAGCATCTCACATATTAAAAAAAAATTACAGCATTCCACTTGCTGGCCAGTTAATTGTTTCCAATTACGAATACTCGAGCGGGGTGCAACATATAAAAGGGGGCGTACTGTGTTCTGTCTGCATTCAGTCACTGAAAGTGGTTGCGAACGCACGTAACTTAGGCGAAAATTCCTAGGCGAGTACTGGACTACCAGCAGCGCTTAGCTAGTTCGTTTGAGATCTCCTAATTAGTTTAAAAACACATAGTAATCATGCAGTCTGTGGTAAGTGTTGTTTTTTACTTATTTAGATTTTTCAAAATAGATTAGTGTCCAAAGTGAAGTTTTCATGTGATGTGAATTTAATTCGTATATTTCCGAATTTTCCAAAATGCAAACGTATATGTGTGCACCTATACTAAAACATGCAAAACTGCAGAAATATATTTTTCTTTCTATGACCAATTATTCTTATTCAAAATTATTTATTACCTAGTTGATTCATAAACCAGCTCGCATATATCTTTAAACTATTACAGTAAAGTAATTTACTTCCGCAAACATTAAATTCAACCCGTTTTCTTACTAAATTACAATTTCTGCTATAACTTTACTCGCTATCTTGCAATTTGAATATCTAATTAATAAACATGCATTTCGCACCATTCCTGCCCACAATTTGTCGATATAAATCTTAAGCCTTAATTCAAAATCAATTGTTGTTTTAACATCGATTACAAGGCCTGAATATCAAATAGATACCTATGTAATGATGAACACAATATCGCCTACGGTTACTTAGATGTAATTATATGTAAATGATAACATTTAAATATGATTACATCTTTAATTGGGACGCTGTGTCACGGTTACAGTTTTATAAGTAGAAAGTACTTATTTTATTGTAATTATAACAATATTTACATTAAAAGAGAGTTATATGTTAAAATCCAAATAGACAACAATTAAAAAAAATGTCTCAAAATGCCCAATGTAAATACATATTATATTACAAAAAAGGCAGGCGTCACAGCTCTGTCGGTAATAGCTTTGCCTTCCGTGCTGTGATTCATGGGTGCGATTCCCACCAAGAACAAACATTTGTGCGTGGAAAACATAGATGTTTGTTCAATGTCTGGGTGTTACTATGTAATTATAAGTATGTGTTTACAAAATAAAAGTATTTAAGTATTCTATCAGCCATCTAGTTCCCATATCACAAGCTTTGCTTAGTTTGGGACTAGAGGGCGTTGTGTGTAAAGTCCATGAATATTTATTTATTTAAAAAAACTCACAATCACAATATCTAAAAACGAAAATATCAATCTGAAAAGAAATATCTATAGAGAAGAGAAAAATACGAAAGTGACACAGTACTACTGTACTGTAGTTGGTATACTTACCAACTACAGTAGTAATCTATGACTAATCTTGTCCAGCT
The DNA here is from genome assembly GCA_947859175.1 of Gandaritis pyraliata. Taxonomy (NCBI): domain Eukaryota; kingdom Metazoa; phylum Arthropoda; class Insecta; order Lepidoptera; family Geometridae; genus Gandaritis; species Gandaritis pyraliata. The sequence goes on along the minus strand of OX401871.1, from coordinate 4,269,389 downwards.
ACGGTGCTACGTCGTAGGGCGGGCGCGCATCTGCTACGAGATCGCTTATAACGTAGCGAAGAGAAACATAATGTTTCAAACCAAGTTTCAGTGCAAATGAACGAGAACTAAATAAAAGTATTCTCTACTCAGAAGTAGAATTGTTGTGTGTGTGTTTTAGTATGAATTTTAGTTATAGAATTTATAAATACCTAAGTCATAACTACGTTGTTTAAAACGCATGCACTGTCACGTCAGGGGGTTAGTTGTCCCCTGAAGTAGAGTAGTTAAGTAAATAGTAAAGTAGTAGGGGTGGAAGAAAACCAAACCCGATGAGTGCTAGTTGGCATCTGAGTTTATTCAAGTAAAATATAAAACACGTAATTACTAAAATCTAAGTTAAAAGACAGCGAGCATTGGCCGGGCGTCAGATGCCTACGCTGCAACTTTTAGTAGGTAGTTTGGGTAATGGCTCTGACATGCACAGTTTTTTGGTTTTCAACTACGATATATAAAATGCACGAAGTTTGCTAACCTTTGTCTTATAATAGTCTAATTCAAATATATCAGTTAAATATCAAAGTTCGCGGATAACCTTTACCGTGTCAATAATGTTCTATTGTCCAAAAGCTTTAAGGACATCAGACAAAGCGGCGTAATTTGAGGGCGTGGGCCCTAGGCTCGCCTTTACATTCCCTGGTATAGGGCTGTGATATGTAGTCGGAGTTTCTATATAACTGTTCATATCAATCAGAATGTAAGTTACAGTGCTCAGTTTGGCAACCACGTCCGGGTTTTTTCTAAAAATTTATTGGTGTTTTACTAAGATCTAAATATATATGTTTGCATAGCTAAGATTATTGAACATTTTTATAAAAGTCCATCAAAAATATTTAACTTTTCCACTGTAAAAGCAAATCGAAAACGTTTTTGAATAAAAAATTTACGTCTACTCAGATCTCCTATTAGGTACATTAGGTACAAAAATAATCAAAATCCTTTCAAAACTGTTAATTAACTGTAAGTAATCTGACTTTCGAAAAAGCAAACAAAAAAATAAAGTAGGTAGGTACTTCAAAGTGTAAAAAAACTTGTGTTTAAAAAGTTAGTCTGGCCACCGCAAAATAACAGCCCTACAATATGTTGCAACGGATCGGAATTATCATCGGCGAACTGGTGCACAACTGGAGTGTTGCAATACATTGCACCAGGGGAAGTGGGAGTGAGGAACCATGGTGCCAGCCATCGAAGGCCAGATTTCTCGTGTGGACATTGAAATGTGAAATTGTTACGGTTGAATTGCAAATTGCAACTTATAACAGTTTTTACTCGCGTTACACACCACATTTTGTTTTTCGCTGTTCGATATTTGGATACTAACTAACATTCTATTTACCAGGCTTTGAAAAACAGCAACAACAAATAATAAGCATCTCTAGAAAAATAAAATTAAAACATGATCTGGAATAGAGCAAATGATTTTTTTTTTAATTTAGAAAACGGACTTTGTTTCATCTAACTTTGTTTCTGTAAAAAGTTTTGCCTACTTTTCTATTTCCTATGAATTTTTCAGAGATATTCAAATAATTTTCTACAAATAGAGTACCTACTTGTGATATATTTCTACAAATGAATCAAACTCCACCTGTCCGTTATTCAACGTCCATTGCGCAACGATAAAAATGGCTGGACCTACAAACGACAGGTGCTGAGTTATAACCAGGAATTGTATGATGCATTGGACACGCCTATTTCAATTTGCTGCTGTTGTTTTGTAGCGCGGATACATTTGACCTTTTAAAAACAAACGTTCTACGTAGTTCAAAAATAGACTAAACATTGACGGTCTTACTTAGAATCGACTCTCAAATTCAAATCAACTTTCTGTCAAAAGTTAATCACTGTTTAAAATAGTGCCATCTAGTTTAAAGTGACAAAATCTTACCAAAATCTAAGCAAAACCTTGAAGGTTAAAAGTCAATTACGTAGCTACTTAGTTCAAATAATAAATTCAGTGTGGTTTTACGAGCATATCGCGTTGGAGATTTCACCCACTACAACCTTCAACTGTGATCTAAATGTCACATTTCAGGATTCGATATATAAGTAGGCATAATATAAAAAAAAACTTTGATTAGGTACACTAAAAAAAACATATAAAAAAACATAAAATGTTCTCGCGTTGGTCCAGTAAAGTTGTCGCGAACTCTATGTCAAAAGGCAACGACCCAAGCTAGCCTCTAGGTTCTGTGACACACTGTGAACTGAAGGCCATGGTTACACACACGATAATGTCTAGACCGGTATTGGTTAGGTGTACTTACGATACATATCAGCTCGCACACACGCATGAATGACTGAACTTTCATTGATAGAGTTTTTTTATTTCTGAACAAAAGCAGGTTAATTTCTTATTTCAGTCAACGGTCTTAGATTAACATGATAAAGAAAGTAATTACAGCAAGTAGTTGCTAATAACCAAAATATTGCAAGTCATATCAAGATAGTTGAACAAGTACTTCAAGGTATAAATAAAATTAAACTAACATAGTTTAATTACTACGAGTAGTTTGATGTCAATTTTAAATTACAATTTGGATGTGGTAACTTGGTTTGTTTTAATTCTTTTATTATTTAAACGTTAAAAATGAAAGACACTTTCTAATATAAATAATGCTACTAAAATAATAATATATATATAATAATAGGCTACTTTGGGACCTAGGTTAAAATAAATCGTGGCGATAGTGCGTAAAGCTGTTCTAGTAATTGCAGTGAAGTAAGCACCTACCAAAGTATAGTAGTCACAACGGATCTTTGTCCCTCTGAATTATCTGCGCAGAACCCATTTTTGGTCGAATTGGAAGTAAGCTAATTTTTCCGGACAACAGTACATGCGCAATCGTTTGTTGCACCTAACTTAGGAGGGATAGAGATCCGTTGTGTGTACTACATGGATTTTACCAACTATTTTTTTCTACAACCTTGCTTCGTTCAGCTTTGTTAAACCTAGGCCATCACTTTGAATAAATCTAAATTAGCTACTTGCTTAACGTCTACATTGCCCAACACACTACCGGAATCATATAGCAAATACATAAGTGATACCTACCTATACCAGATTTTATTTCATTTGCGCATATAGCAATCAGAGTATCGAACCTGTGGTTTGATCTAGTAATAAAGGCGATCATATCGAATTGGAAATGTCTGCGTGCTGCCATTATGTCTTTGGTAACGCATAGCAACTTTCTTGGTATAGTATTTAGGTGACTTGCAGAATTTCGTTCCAATCTAAGACTATCCCAGCCTTGTGATAAATCAAGAAAAATAAAATATACTGTATGTATGGCTCTAAAAATAAATATAAACTTTAAAATAAGGATACCATGTTCTAAATAATAAAATGACTTTCGTTACATTAGCAAAGTAAGTCTACACTGCTGTGAAATGCATTGCTTTCTCACTCATAAACCGGGATTTTCAAAATAGACACCCTGTATTGTATAACCATAAAATATTATTAAAAGAAATCAGCTGGGTAGTTTAGGCTTGAATTAAAAGTGTATTTTGTAAAAATTAACACAAACACATTTCTGAAAATCCCAAAAAGAACCTATTATTTGTAGTGTGTTGAAATTGATGGTAATATTTTGTAAATAGTGATGAGTTTCGATAATTTGATTATTTCATAATTACTAGAACTAATTAATCGATAAGCTTAAACAAGCATTCACAGCTCTAGAGGTCAATAGCAAAATTAACAATAAGTGGAAACATTGGCCAATTCTTTTCAATTAAACATTGAACACGATTGTCCTATACTTGACCTTTGTTATAAAAACGTACCTTCTGTAATCCACCGACGAAGGACCACTACTCATAGGAACGAACACAACACGAGAAATTTAAAAATATTTCGTGTTACTGTGCTCTCGGTATTGGTAATTCTCATTTTCCGACGAATAAGTTTGATATTTTTTTTTCACATACAACTTATTGCAACCAACCTCTTTGTATGAACCTACATAAAGTTGTTGTAACAATTTCGATCTACTTCCTAGATTATAGGTCTCTACTTTACATAGTGTTCAAACACTTTAGTTGGTATCTGATTTAGAATCTAGTGCGTAACACTGCCACGCCCGTCTGCACCTTGCAGTATTACCCCATTTTCTAGACCTAACTTATCTACCTATCTGTCTGTATACGTGGTTAGTTTACAACATTACGTTTGAAAATGGCGTGTTACTGGTGAGTAATGATTATGACGACGTCTGAATGAAGTGAGGTAAAGTTTGCTTGCAATTAGTAGGCAGCCACCTGCGATAGCTTTGCAATACTAGATTGGCAATCGATCTTACATTAATGCACTTTTTTTTCACCTATACATATAGAGCAAGAGTTACCTACTCTATGACATGTAAAATGTGTATTTATAAAAATACTGAGATTGTACTATGTTATCACAAAGTTGTACGTTTTTAATTTTCCTGAAGGTAGTAATTTCCTGAAGCTCAAAATAATATATATCCAAAAGAACTATAAATCAAGGCAAAGATTTTACTTACGTGATCGCGAAAATATCAACTAAAACGATTCAGTAATATTTTTGAAAGACTATGCGGACAACTAACAGTATAATAAACAGTATCATAAAGATTTTTATCAAAATGTGATATTGATGTCATGTTTTTCTTTCACACGACGACTGATGAAATAAAGTCCACCATCGTATCGTAATCTTAATCGTGCGAACACTACAAACTACACCATTATGATAGTCATCTAAAAAATCTTTATAAGATAAAAAGTGTGTGATAGAGCTGGAAAAAGCTAACATATAATAAGGTGATAATTTCATCAAAGTTTGCCTAAAAATTAAAGACAAAATTTTCTAGTGTCTCATTTATGTAAGTACAAGTACCGAGAGTGTCCAAATCGCAGGTCTAATTGTTCACGTACGAGTGATCACGGAACTACGTACATTGCCTTACAAAATTTGCCGGACAGGAACGTACTAAGGAAACCTTTTTTTGGGGGGTTGGGGCGTAAAAACTCGCGTAACCACACGATGATGCATTCCAACTCGTTACTTTTCAAACTAGCTTACTCTAGCTCGTTCAAATCTTCAAACAAGCTCACTTTTGAAACATTTCTTTTCTATCTCAAATATCCAAACTATCATCTTTTCATTGAATTATCAGACTCCTTTAATTTTTCTTTCTGCTTTGTCGTTTAATTTTTATGTTTCGCCCCATCTATACTTCCCTAAGTACAGCCACCTCATAGTTTAGACCCGTGAAATCGGCGCACGCTCCGGTAACCACGAACCAGTGGCCAATGTCAGGCCATTTACACATTTACCTTACAACGATTTATTGATGTGTTAATTGCAAATGTTGATGCACCTGTTGTCAGACTAATTAGTTTATGGAACCATTTATGGAGTAGTTTTTTCAGTGACTGTTTTTTTATGCTTCTACGATTAGATGTCTAGACACTTTTAATTTAAAACTGCTCATTAAAAATAGAGATGTCTGAAATGTCTAAATATCAGTAAAAGGATACAGTAGACTGATATTGCATCTTCTTTATTTTTACTATCATCTTCTTCATATCGTATAGAAACTCATCCTCCAAACGAAGCAAGCTAAGTCCCTTTCCACGAAAGAAGGCGCTGGGCGCTATGCTGGTTGACAAAATATTGCTAAAATCTAGTAAACTATTGAATTCCGCACGAATAACCATGATACTTTTTTGACTCTACATCAATATTTTCAAACATCCTTTCAAACTATAGCGAATTTCTCCCTTGTTCCAGATTATCCTCGCAGCCACCCTCTGCCTGGCTCAGGCCTCATACTACGCCGGTGCGCCCGCGCCCATCCAACTAAGCCCAGACGGCAAATATGTGCTGGACACACCTGAAGTAGCGCACGCGAAGCAAGCACATTTAGCTGCACACGCACAGGCGTCGACCGGGCACGCTGCGTGGGCGCCTGCTGGCTACCTCGGCGGTGGGTACGCTGCTGGCGCACATTACGGAGCTCCGGCTGCAGGTTAGTATCTCACTTGTCCGTATGAGTTAGTGGCCAACTCTGGTGACGGAGTTTTTAGACCACCTTAAGACCTCTGTCGTAGCAGATCCGAGACTGGTAGTTTAACGCACCTTCAGAAGCACGGAAGCGCTCACATGTAAATGCCACTAGCGATCACCTATCCATATAGTGACCGCGCAGAACGTCGCTTCACTTAGATAATCGGTGAAGATTGACGCCACGAGCACTTCGTCGCACTACACTTGGTTCTTTCAGATTTGGTAAAAAGATTTATTCGAACGCTATACGACCTCCTGTGCTGACTTATTGATCCACCTATCAGTGCCATCAGACATATAAGCATGGGAGGAAATTACAGCAAAACTGAGCTTTCTCAATTGATAATCTCGCAAGTTTCATCATTGAAATGGAGTCTGAAAAAACCACTGCTGGATACAAGCCTTCACAGATTTCCAGTAGCTATTGTGAGCCTGAATCTACCTCATGGATCATGATATGATACCAATTTTACTTCCAGGTCTGATCAAATACGGCCCCGCTCCCCTAGCTCACGACGGTCGCGTCATAGATACTCCTGAGGTCGCCCACCTGAAGGCAGCTCACATCGCCGCTCACGCCGGCGCGCACGCCGCGGCGCACCACGGTGCTGCACTCGGATACGGTCTCGCTGGACTCGGCCACGGCGCCGGACTCGGATACGCGGCTCCCCTTGCTCACGGTGGCGGCTATGCTTCTGGATACGGCAAATGGACTGGCCCTCAGGTACTTGAAACCATTAAATTAACTAAGTCTCTTCGTAAGCATTCTTTAGATTTGTAGGTGCCCAAGATACACTGACCGACAAAGTCTTATAAAGAAAAAGTTACATGGTTTTAGTGTCTCTATTGTTAAAAACAAAGGTGCAACAAAGGTTTCAGTGAGAGCCACAGAGGCTAAAAAACTGTTTTAAATCGTCAATTCATGCTTTATGCTGATCACCAGTAAACCTGAAAATACCGTTCAGTAGAAATCTACATAGTTACACCACCTTGGTAGGTATTCGAATAGCTCACTCAAAGTGTTCTCTTCCCCAGGCTCACATCCAGCTGACTCACGACGGACAATACGTAGTCGACACCCCTGAGGTCCAACACGCAAGAGCTGCCCATCTCAGCCAATACGCGCACGCCGCCCACGCCGCTGCCTCAGCCCCCGAAGAACCCTGGGGCGCCCACGGAGCCCACGGCTGGCACTGAGCCTATACCCCCCTTCCCCCTACGACACTGCCTGATACTTTTTGTATAAAACGACATGAAAAACCAAAAAAAATAAACTGTTTAAAGTTGAATGTATGCAAACTTGCAACCTGCAGAGCGAACATGAAAATGTATAAATAAAAAAATTTAATAATGTTCTATATTTTGGTTTCTTTTCCTAATTACCATAGTTAGCTAGGCTTAAGTTCCTACAGTAGCGTAGTAGAGCTATACCTACACTCTATTTAAGTTACCACTCTAATCAGCCATAAGTTCTACAGAACACAATTAAGTATATCCTAGTACAACTACAGCAAAAACAAGACTTTCTATAATTCAAAGCTAAAAGCTTACCAATGCCAATGGTTTTTAGAGTGATTTGGATTTGAAACAACAGTTGGGGTAGCTACCATGCCTTGCCTAGGTTTAAAAAAAATATGTTCAGGCAATCAAAATCAACACAAATTGTGGCGTCTTTTATACTAGATGAATATGCGTGTATTTTCTGTTCTCAAGACCCAAAATTAGCACTGTATGTATGTACTCTGGAAACTAATACCAATTCTAAACAGCATCTACAATATTGCTGCAGTACGCACAGGCAGTCACTATGAAATATTATACAGGCGCTTCAAAAAACTAATAGGCCGCTCCGAACCGAGATCTGATTTGATCTGAACTGGGAATGTGAAATTATAGTGGTGTCTCCCACACAAAAACCAAATAAACCTCAGACTACGGATTCATCGGATAAGCGGTTCAATTAGGCTATTTATCTATGTAGCAAAAAGTTAATATGTCACCATTATTATTATTAGCCTACTCTATCTGTGACTCTACCGATAAAACTTGTACTTTTAGTAAGTACCATTACTTAATAAAGTATCTTTTCTGCGGAGTAGGTAAATTCAGTGGAATATAATCAAATGCTGCTTAAATAAAAAAAAACCTACCGCTGAAAAATGCGTTCGCGGCACCCATCTACCCTGCTTGAATATATTTAGGTACTTAGTTTGAGACGAAATAGCAAATGTACCTAGACATTTTTGCCGTCTGTTAGATAAGTATTATAAGATCCTGGCAGTGCTATGAGATTCACAATAGGTGATTTTATCCGTGGTAATCATCGAGAAGCATGGTCTGGCAGACTTTTTTTATTCGGAAGCTGTATGTTTACACCAGGGATTCCGGGACTGGGTAGTGCAGAGGTCAAAATGTCTACGGACCGGCTGTTTATGTGGCAAAAAGTATGAATGTCAAAATGCCCGAATCAGGGCCCATACACCAAGGAACAATGTTGAAGAGGATCTAAGGAGGAGACACTATTAATAGGGAGTAATAAATTTTTTGTAAAACTAACTTGTAGTGTTTTTTTTAAATGTTGTGTATTAATTTAAAACAAGTGCCTAGGTAATACGTTACGATACCCAAAATTATTTTATGTTGGTGAATTCGTACCTAGCAGACAAAACGTTATTATTATTTTATTATTTAATACTTTATTGCACAAAATTACACAAATTTTATACAAAGGGAGGACTTAATGCTGAAGCATTATCTACCAGCCAACCCAAACGTGGAGGTATAAAAAGGAGGTTGGCGTGCGACATTACAAAAAAGAAACTAACTAATTAAAAAGTTAAAATTAAGAAACAAACATTCAGGCACAGATATTATAATACTAGATTCAGGTTAACCAAAGTAACGTTACTTAAGTTACTTTGGTAACCATATTATGAAACTGAATATGCAGGACAGAACAGTTTCATTGCCATAGTGGTAAGAAATTAGACTAGGTCACCCGTATCATAATCTAGGTAGGTCTTAAGCTACCTCCATAGGTACCTAGTACCTAGTGTACCTACCTATTGTGTACTGACCGATGTTTATATGACCTAGAAAGTGATGAAGGGAAAATGGTGAGTTTTCCCCCATTGAAACAATTAAGGAAAATAAATTAGGTATATCTTTGGATATAAAATGTAACAAAAAACTGCGTCGTTTCGGTACCAGAGTTGCCTCCGAGAATTCGTACATACGCCATTGTGGTCACATAGCAACTCATAGCAACAAATTCCTCGAAATATATTGCTAGTTAGCTAGCTAAATATACAAAATAAATCGTACGACATTTTTTTTTAATTTATAATCGCCAACTCACCATTATTTTGCATTTTTACGTTCGCCTAAACCGTTTTAACAACACGACATGTACCTAGGTAAGAATTTGCTTTAATAATAGCGTAGGCATTCAAATTAAAATTCATCAGTTGAGTTATTATTTGGTTGGTACAGTCAGCATCGGGAGCTATCTCTGTTTTAGATTTTTTTATTTATGTAAGCGGCTTTACATGGTCTTAGTTTTTACGGTAATAGTGTACACTTACCTACTTCTTTTATATAGGTAGTGTGGCTAAAGTTAATCAGAAGTTGCTAGTTTTCAGTCAAAACCTTTTTGATTTGTCTCATCATCATTTGGGTTAGGTCACATTTACCTACCTACAAAAAGGCACGCTTCCGATTGGTACTGATTTGGATCAGTTGAGCTATCTATAAATCGTTTGCAACGGTGTGTAGATAGCTCAACTGCTTCATGTGTATTTTGTACATATTATAAATATTGTAAATAAAAATAAATATTCATGGACATTTCACATGACGCCCTCTAGTCCCAAACTAAGGATAGCTTGTAATATGGGAACTAGATGCTGATAGAATACTTATATACTTTTTTTTTGTAAATACATACTTATAATACATACTAAATACTGTATTAGTCGTGAATTTTTTTTGTGAATAAATGTATGTCCACTTATATTATTTTATTTTTATTTTATTTAAAATAGGACTCCCAACACGGGTTTACACTTTAGTATCAAGTGAACTAGTCAAGGGTCATAATAATAGTGCTCCCATACTTATAGGGCGTCACAGCATGCGATAAGAAACACACAACAACTTAACATTAATAAATGACAAAGAAATCACATCACAGTGCTAATAAAAGTTAAAAATTAATACACAAGCAATAGACAAAAATCAGTAAACAATAAAATTACTTGGTACTTTAGAAACTTAGTGCTAATAAAATAGAGGCTACGAGTAGGTAAATATAACATTTCCACAATGTAATATTAGGCAGGGTTATATCCTGTGCAATACAAGTATTTACAGATAACCACACTTATACAGAATTAATTCGGGTAGGTACATAATAGAACATAATAAAAGGTAACTAATAATTATATAGTGACTAGTTGCACAAAGTAAAGAAGAAGACAAAATTACCTATATGAGTAGCTTCAATTTCTTTTTAAATCTCGGTAGAGAGTCAGATATGTCCAAGTCACCTTTTTTTGAAAGGTTATTATGTTGACTGCAGATTCTTGATATGACAGAATTTTTACCGAGATTGGTTCGAGAGTAAGGCAAGCTAAACAAATTGAACGCTTTAATCCTAGGCAATCGAGATGGGGCGGAGATAGATAGAGCATTCGTGAGGTCCATACAGTTTATGTTGCCATTAAAGACCTTGTGCAAAAAAATTTGGTCTGTCTCTTTTCTACGGGAAGATAATGCAGTCATCTTGTAGTGTTTGAGTCGGTCATCGTAGCTACATACCTTTCGGGATAAATTGTCTCTGTATGTCAAATGATACATGAAGCGCCTTTGAATGCTTTCAATTCGTTTTGAGTAGACTTCGTATTGGGGGTTCCAAACGACAGAACAGTACTCTACTGCAGGACGGACTATGGTTTCAAATAATTTTATTCTTGTCGCTGGATGCTTGAACTCTTTGCTGTTACGTATAACGAACCCTAACAGCTTATAGCATTTACTTACGGTTTTCAAAATGTGAATATCGAAGTTGAGCTTAGGGTTAATAATTACTCCTAAATCTTTTATAGCTTCTACGTTTTGTAATTTATGTCCGTTAATATGGTAGCTGTTAGGTGAGTGTGCCAGTTTGCTCCGCGTGAAGTGGATGTGGTGGCATTTACTAACGTTTAAGGACATTTGGTTACGTTCGCACCAAGTCGATAGCCCATTAAGATCGGTCTGTAAAAGTTCTGTATCGGATGGCGATGTAATTGGGCGCATAATTTTTAGGTCGTCAGCAAATAAATACATTTTGGAATTAGTAAAGCATTCTGGAATGTCGTTAATGAAGGCGTTGAAGAGTATTGGTCCCAAGTGTGATCCTTGTGGCACCCCAGAAGTACATAAAAATGAGTACGATAGATGGCCGCTAATTGCTACTTTTTGTTTATTAAGTAAGAGGAGAGCCACTTCAGCAAGGATCCCGATATGCTAAGGTTGGAAAGTTTTTGCAATAGTAGGCAGTGATCAGTGATCACACTTATAAAAAAGGGATTGATAATATCTTGTAATTTTAGCGGCTATAGAAAATGCTCTGCCATAATCACTTGCATGACAACAGATGAGCCATTTTCGCTGGCAGAGCTTTAGAAGACCAATATAAATAACACCATAAGATTATAACTTTTATTGTTTAAAAGCACTGTCTCCTATGACTCCTGTCGGCCTAACGTGAGGGCACTAGATAACGATTTCTACACAGAGTACCTATACCTGTTGTAGGCGACACACGCCCTAGTATTTAATTTTAGATTTTATTTCTACATATTTGCCTTTTACAGCTGTGTTCTTGTACCTACTTTATGTTTTCCTTTGAAAAATGCCTATGTTAAAATTTTAGAATTGGTACGTGTAACGCCATCTGTTGGCACCTATGCAAACTAATAAACAAGTTGAATTTGTGGGTGGATACGGTCATACAATTTTACCTTAGTGGGTAGTCTTTGCCAAATCTACGAAAAAGCTACATCGCGGCTCCGTAGAAAAATTTAAATAGATTTCGAATTAGCACCCTTACAACTCCGTTTTGCACCCCCAACTTTCTTCTGACGTTGACCTAAATGTTGCGTTTCATTTCGATCCCCTACAATTCGTCCTTCCGAGCCCGGATCGAAAACCAGTAAGCTGGCGTTGTCATGTCGGATACGCCCTCGAAAGTTCTCACGCGCCGTCAACGCCAGGAACTTATGGAAACTAACAAGTTGGATAGTGCACCTAAAAAGGAGTTCAAGAAATTGATTCTTCCTCGCGGCCCCGATTGTCCAATATCGTCGTGGGAAGGATACGTGTCAACGCCGGTACCGCCGCGCAAAATGTCGCCGCCCGGTACTGCGCAGCAATCAACATGTGCTTCGAAGTCTACAATGTGCACGAAGAAGTCTACTACGTCGTCGGTTGCACGACGTAAACAACTCGAATTAGAAGCGGCGGAAGCAAAAGCCATGATTCAGATGGAGTTAATTGACAAAAAGTTACAAGCCCAGCTTGCCAAGGTCGACCATGAAAGTGAGAAAGCTCATAGCGTCGGCACCGATGTCGCTCCTGATGAAGATGCTGGTGGCTCCTATCCTTCGTCCCTTCGCAGCGAGAACAAGAACCACAAGAATGTGGAGAAGTGGCTGGACACGAACTGTAAAGCACCCGTCCAGCACGACACTAGTATCCAACAACTAGCTGATACGTTGAAGGATCTACTTACCCAATCATCAGCATCGAAGCATGAAGATAAGCTTCTGAGTCGCCTTGCCACGCCACGAGAGCTACCTATTTTCAGTGGTGATAGTATTGAGTGGCTACATTTTAAAAATGCTTATGATGATTCGTCACGCGTGTGTAAATTCAGTGACAGTGAGAACCTGTGGAGACTTCGTAAATCTCTACGAGGTGAGGCCAAGGAAGCAGTGACTGACTTGCTGATCGGCAACACTCCGCCGTCAGCAGTCATGGAAGCGCTGGAACTCAGGTTTGGTCGAGCTGATATTATTATTAGTAATATAACGATGCAATTGAAAAAGCTCCCATCGTTACCTACTAATTATCAACAAGAATTGATTAATTTATCTGTGAAAGTCAATAATTGCGTGGCCACAATACGCGCACTAGACCAGAGCGACTATCTTCGAAGTCCAGAGCTCGCTGCAGCTATTGTTTCTAAATTGCCGAGTACTCTGAGCGGAAGATGGACAGAGTTTGCCTACAAACATATCAGTGAAGGCAAATCTAGACTGGAACTACTGGCTACATTTTTGAAGCTGGAGGCTGAAATGTTATCAGTCGTCGGATGTATTCTGCCGCAGGACAAGAAGCCGATGAGCGCTCCTACAAAGCGCACCGATGATAAATATCGTCACCGTACTGTTTATACTTCTTCTGTCGCCGCAGCTGAGAACACAATGTGTAGATTCTGTCAGAAGGGCAGTCATACATTGCCGGAGTGTCGCATCTTCAAACGTGCGATGCGCCGAGATAAATGGAGATATGTCAAAACGCGCGGACTGTGTTATTGTTGTCTACTAACTCGACACAATAAAGATACGTGCCCCGCACCTATGTGTGACGTCGATAACTGTGGCATGGCACATCATCGCCTGCTGCACTGGACGAGACCTGAGATGACGTCATCGTCACCTGATAAGATGACCGTGAACCCGGAACCTGCAGCACCTGTAGCTGCACCCGACGCCGACGCCGACGCGTCCATGATGCACTTCGCTCGAGATAGTGACGAGGCGAGCATCGCCCCGGATGAGTTCGCGCTGCTGAAAGTGATCGCGGTTCGATTACGCGGCCCTAAAGGTGTAGTGAACACCTACGCACTCCTGGACGATGGTGCTGAAGTGTCAGTGATCGACGCCGAGCTGGCAGATACCCTAGGGTTAGAGTGTGTTAGTGCGCGACCTATTAGGTTTACAGATGCGTTCGGTTTATCAGTGTATCAATCGGAAGTGCCTAGTGTTAAGGTAGAAATAACGGGACACGACAATGTTAGTTATAGCTGTAAGTTACGTAAGTGTGCTCAGTTAAAATTGTGTTCTCAAAACTTATCTGTTTTGAATGGCGTAAATAGTACGCACCTATCGCATATCAAGCATATGATCTGCACCGATACCAGTGTAAAACCGCGGCTACTTCTTGGTGAGGATAATTATTTCCTAATAGCGCCGCTGGAGGTTATACACGGAGACAGGGACTCGCTGTACGCATCACGCTGTCGATTGGGATGGACCATCCATGGTTTCCACCGTGGGCGCACTCACTCCTCGAAGCCTCGGGTAAGTGAACAAAATGTCTTCCATCTCGCTCACTCTCGCGATAATGATGTGCAGGAAATTAGCGAACTTAATGACCTAGTTAAAGATTCCTTTAATTTTGATTTGATAGGAATTTCACCCGTATCCCGTGAGAATAAGGATCACATTCGAGCTGTCGAAATTCTAGATAAAACAGCACGTCAAGTAGGTAATCAATGGGAAGTAGGTTTACCTTTTAAAAAGGACGATTTTATGATGCCTGAGTCATACAATAATGCCTACTCGCGCCAGCAGTTATTGTTGCGCAAATTCCGCAAGAACGATGATTACGCCGATAGGTATAAAAAAGAAATATCTAAATTATTAGACAATGGTTACGCTCGAGAACTAACTGATAACGAACTCTCAGCTGATCATGTTTGGTATTTACCGCATTTTGGTGTTCAGAACCCAAATAAGCCCGGCAAGTTACGGTTAGTTTTTGACGCCGCCGCTAAAGTAGATGGTGTGTGCCTGAATGATTATTTACTAACAGGGCCGGACTTGTATAATTCTCTGTACGGAATTATGCTCAGATTTCGAGAACAAAGAATAGTAATACTCGGAGATATTCGCGACATGTTTCTTAGAATATTAATAAAACATAGCGATCAGCATGTACTTAGATTCTTGTGGCAAGAATCTTTCGATAAACCGATTCATGTTTTTTCGATGCAAAGCTTGATTTTCGGTGCCACATGCTCCCCTTTTGTCGCTCAGTACATTAAAAATAAAAATGCGCTAAAATACAAGGATATAAATCCTGAGGCTGTAGATGTAATTATAAATGACCATTATATGGACGACTGTTGTCATTCAACTTGCGATGAAAGCACGGCTATTAAATTAGTTCACGGTATCACTTCTATTCACGCAAAAGGCGGCTTTGAAATTAGAGGCTGGTCGAGTAATAGCAAACCGGTTTTAGACTCGATCCCTGCAGAAGCGCTCGCGCAGTCAGCTGTGCAGTTCAAACACGGAGCTATGAACACAAGTGAGCGCACGTTAGGATTGATATGGCATCCTGCGGATGATTCATTCGGGTTTCAGATCTCGCTTGATAAAATACCTAGTGATATTTTAGATGGTTCTACGCCTCCTACAAAAGCAAAAATGCTCAGCATTATTATGTCTGTTTACGATATACACGGTTTTTTATCGCCATTTGTTATAAAAAGTAAAATTATTTTTCAAGATGTACATAGATCGAAGATTGATTGGAAATGCCGCATCCACTCAAGTGAGCATACCAAGTGGATGTTATGGCTCGATGAATTAAAACTTTTAGAATCCCTACGCATACCTAGGTGGTATCACAATGCCGGTAGTTGGACTGAATGTTATCTCACATCGGTAGATATAGGTAGTGAGGCCGAGTCGGTCGTAAATAAAGAGCTGCACATATTTTGTGACGCTTCTATTAAAGCGTACGCAGCAGTTATTTACTGGCGTTTTACTCGTGCCGACGGAAAGGTTTTAATTATCTTCGCAGCTAGTAAGAGCAGAGTGACTCCACTCCGCCCTGTGTCAGTTCCCCGACTGGAGCTGCAAGGCGCGCTTACAGCGTCACGCCTCGCTGACTCACTTCAACGAGAACATAAAAATATGAAGTGCGATAAGCGGTACTTCTGGACCGATTCGCAGACGGTCCTGCAATGGATTCGTAGCGATCCTAGAAGCTATAAGCCGTATGTTGCTCATCGCTTAGGCGAAATTGATGAGCTTACAAATGTGTCGGAATGGCGATACGTACCTACTAAGCTAAACGTAGCCGACTTAGCTACTAAAGACGAAACGCCTCCGCTCACATACGATAGCGTATGGTTTCACGGACCGCATTTCTTACGGCAGCCTGAGGATACTTGGCCTAAGGATTGTGTGTCTACCAAGAAGCCATCGCCAGATGTTGTCTGTGAGGAAAGGAGCTTGAATGTAGTGGTGTCTAAAGCCATTGAACACTCCTTACCAAACGAAGACAACTACTCGTCGTGGCTACGACTCGTACGAGTGACCGCTCGAATACTTTTATTCGTTCGACGCTGTCGACGAATAGAAGCTAGCATGAATGTCGAGCTCATGAACGAGGCCGAGCTTCTTCTTCTTAAGAAATCTCAGCAGGACTCGTTCGGGCAAGACATTGAGCTTGTCAAGCAAAATAAGCCCTTGTTAACAAACAGTCGTTTGATAACACTGACGCCTTACCTTGACGACGCTAACGTGCTACGTGTAGCCGGCCGGATCGACAAAGTCGAAGGTGTCACCCGCTCGACTATGCGACCCGCCATACTCGATGGTCGTCACCAAATAGCTCGTTTGATAGTGGAGTACCACCATAGAAAAGCTATGCACGGTGCCAACGAGCTCGTCGTAAATGAATTACGACAACGCTACTGGATTTTGAAGCTGCGTCCGACTGTTCGCGCAGTCGCCGCACGCTGCCCGTTCTGCCGGCACCGCCGCGCCGCGCCGCAGCCGCAGCACATGGCGGACCTGCCCGCAGCACGTCTGCATCACAATCGTCGACCGTTCACCTATACGGGGGTGGACTTTTTCGGACCGATGGAGGTCACCATCGGCCGAAAAAGATCCAAGAGGTACGGTGTGATGTTTACGTGCCTGACTGTACGTGCCATTCATTTGGAGATCAGTGAGAGTCTGAGCACAGACTCCACCATCATGGCACTCAGACGCATGATCGCTCGACGCGGTACGCCCAGCGTTATCTATTCAGATAATGGGACGAACCTGCGCGGAGCGGATAACGAGCTCAAGCGGAGTCTGTTGGAACTCGATGAGAGTAAACTCCGCGAGGACGGTACCGTGAGAGGTATCGAGTGGAGGTTCATACCCCCCGGGGCCCCTGAGAAAGGTGGTGCTTGGGAACGTATGATACGCACGGTGAAAACGGCCTTAAAAGTCGTACTAAAGGAACGCGCTCCACACCCTGAGACGCTTTCCACTTTGTTTGCGGAAGTGGAAGCGCTAGTTAATAGTCGCCCTATTACACATGTTTCGTGTGACCCTAATTATCCGGAAGCTCTAACACCTAATCATTTTTTGTTAGGTACGTCCTCTAACAGTCCCGTATTCGGTAGGTACGATAACGACGACCTATGCCTACGTAAGCAATGGCGCATAGCACAAAGACTGACCGACATGTTTTGGACGCGGTGGATTAAAGAATATCTTCCTACTTTGATACCTAGGCAGAAGTGGTGTAGGGATCAGAGAGCGTTGCGAGATGGAGATTATGTTCTAATAGTGGAACCTAATCTTGACCGTGGTTGCTGGCGGCACGGAGTGGTGAGTGCGACCCATGCTGCCGACGACGGTCGTGTGCGAGTAGTAGACGTACGCACCCGAACTGGTTTGGTGCGCCGTCCAGTAACGCGTGTCGCACTACTTGAACCATGCTGAATGTTAGTGCTGATCTGAACTTTATTTTTGTTTGTTTTCTTTGGTCTAGCAGCTCATTTCAGCACTAAGAGGGTGGATTGTAGGCGACACACGCCCTAGTATTTAATTTTAGATTTTATTTCTACATATTTGCCTTTTACAGCTGTGTTCTTGTACCTACTTTATGTTTTCCTTTGAAAAATGCCTATGTTAAAATTTTAGAATTGGTACGTGTAACGCCATCTGTTGGCACCTATGCAAACTAATAAACAAGTTGAATTTGTGGGTGGATACGGTCATACAATTTTACCTTAGTGGGTAGTCTTTGCCAAATCTACGAAAAAGCTACATCGCGGCTCCGTAGAAAAATTTAAATAGATTTCGAATTAGCACCCTTACAACTCCGTTTTGCACCCCCAACTTTCTTCTGACGTTGACCTAAATGTTGCGTTTCATTTCGATCCCCTACACCTGTCATAGTAGAATAGACAAAATGACATTTGACTGTAGATAATTTGGCTTCTCTCCAACTGCCCAGCATGCCGTTCGGGAAAACGGATATAAATATCATTTATTTGAAGATAAAACATTATTTATTTTGAATGCACTTGTATACATTAGTACCTTTTGTGGTTGGTTTTCCCAATATTAAAGTGTGGTTTTAGCTTGCCCAAACACATGCATGATAAAATCAATTCATCATTCAAAATTCGTGAAGTAACTTCGTGAGAAACGAAGTTGTAGGCTGACGTAGAGCGTGACTCATTGGTTATTGTTCGTTAATAAGTGACTCGAATCTAAAGTATAAAACAAGTAAGTAAGTAAGTAGTGTAAGTAGTAAGTATGTAAGTAAGTAAGTAAGTAAGTGGTCTCCGTAGTCTTCCAGAACTAAAAGAGTACCTACAGCTTACCTACCTACGACCATAAGATCATGCATTGTATATCGATCAATTTTCGGTGACAAATTGTATGATAAGTTTAAAATACTAGAGAAGAAATTTATCTAGTAGGAGATACCAAATGATTTACTTAAAAAAACTCCCCGAATTGAGAACTCCTCCTTTTTTGAAGTAGGTTAATAATTTATAAGTTAAAAAACTGGAAAAACCGACTTCAATTCGTCTACCAGCTTCATCATCAGATGATGATGATGATGATGACAGTTCATTGGGAATGTTCTAGTCACTATAAACACCACATAAAAGTCACAGGAAAGCAAAATATGCAATTTTGTGCACGTGGTTGGTGTTGATTCTTTAGAGGAACTGGTGGGTTTTTGCTTTTCTCCAATTAAATGCGGTTCGAATGTACAAACTGGGTTTATTGACAAATTTAGAAAAATGTAAAAAAGGTGTGCACCACAAAGGGTCATCGTTGCTAGCAGTAAAATGGTAGGCGCTACGCCGCAACTTGGCATATTGCATTGTTGCTAGCAGTAAAATGGAAGGCGCTAAGCCACATCTTGGCATATTTTTCAGTTATTTCTATTTATAACCCAAACTGCTGAACCGATTTTGATGAAAATTAAATGGGACCAATCTGGAAGTAATCTGGCATCTGGTTCTTTTTTTATCCTTTCAGATAAAAAAAGAATTTTTGAAATCGGTTCATAAATGACGGAGTTCTGAGGTAACAAACATAAAAAAAACATACAACCGAATTGAGAACCTCCTCCTTTTTTGAAGTCGGTTAAAAAGCATGGTCAACGGCTCCATGGTTCTCAGTATCAATGCTATTTACCGGAACACAGATGTTAGTAATGGCTCTGATTGTGAATTCAATTTCGACGGATATTATGGTATTTGCGTATCAGTGACGATCCAAGGTCTTAGTACCGTAGACTACTTCAATAAAACAACTCTCACACTTCAATTTGTAGTACAAGTTATTTAAAAATGATGATGATGCTATTTTGGATGATTATTAAGTACTTACCATTGACTCGAAAAAGATATTTAGGGTGGCTTGCACCAGAATCGCTAAACGCGTTTAACTCTTAAATAGTATTTAGCGAGTTGTCAAGTCATACAAATACGTCAGATTTAAATCGATTTAGCTGTTAAACACGTTTAGTGATTCTGGTGCAAGACGCCAATTACTAAGTATTTATGATATATATGTATTTTGCGTCAAGTGTACGTGAAAATAACCCATTTACGATTTGTCTCTTATAATTTGATACTCAGGGACCTAACCGTAACCTACCTAATAAAACTAAGTAGGTACCTACTCGTGCCGAAAACACAGGTCAAATCTTCAGTGGACGGGCTCTACATCAGGTGGGCAATTTGTTAACTCCGTCACTTTTTCTCATACAAATACTGTTAGTTGGTTGCGGTGGCTTAGACTAGTTCAAGGGTATTGGTTCAAGTTCTAGGCAAATAATCAATTATGTAGGTACAGTCAGTATCAGCAAGTAATAACATTTTCAGAATTTTGAAGTAATTTTTGAATCCCTCTATCTAGTTTAGGATAGAGTTTTTAAATCACAGTATTTTTTATTCACAAAAAAAACTAGGACCAGTACATTACCTATTTACAAAATACATATGAAACAGTTGAGCTATCTACAAACCGTTGCAAACGATTTATAAGATTAATCATAGTTGCAAAAAACGCTTTTTAATCCCAAATTAAACAAAGTTTGTACAATTTTTGTACTTTGGACACAGAACAAACATTTAATATTGCTAAGTTGCAGCTTTTCGTGAATAAATTATGAATTATTTTGAAAAAAAAACTAATTACTGTTTATTTTTGATGTTGATTTTTAATCAACATCAAAAATAAACAACAATTAGTTACAACAACACAACAACAATAACAAATACAACAACAATAACAACAATAGTATAATATACTACGATGGAGTTCCCAACCAAGCGACGACGATACCTACGCAAAAAAGCTTGTGCTGAAGAGGTACTGGTTTTCCCGGAGATAATCAGATTATGAATTCCGATTTTAGGTGTGATAATTTTGTGAGTACAAAACCTCAAATACCTACAGGTTTTTTTTATATACTTAGATTTAAGTTTAGGCACAGATAATAATTATATAGTAATTAGGTACGTTACGCACGGTGTCATTGAATTCACCTTTATCACAAACTTAAAATAAAAAAATCAAGCATGACTATGTCTATGATGGCGCCTAGAACAAATGCGCATAAAACTTTGGGCTTTAAAACCTAATCTATTGATTAACACAAAAATATTCAGAAATAAATTTGATTGCAAATAAAAACACCTACGAATTTAGTGACGACTTATTTATGAGAAATCTGCTAAGAAATGTAAATCACAAAGGATAATTCTAAAAATAATAGAAATGTATTTCATTCTAGGCTACAGAAAAGGTAGAGAGGGGACATGGTATTATGTGTGCGGGTAGAAAAGTAGCAAACTAAAGCAGTACTTAGGTGTGGTTATTTTGGTAGGTAATAATAACATAGTATCAATAACACCTATTCACCGTGACTAAAAATTAATAGAACTTTATTATCAGAATCCCATGGAATCGACCAGTGAATCATCACACGATGATATCTATTTGTTAAATTTCCTGATGATCATCATCTATGACAAAGAAAAAATTCAAAATGATGTCATTTAATTAGCTTTAGGTAGGTAATTGACTTTGGCAAACAGCAGACCTAAAAACTCAAAAACTAGGTGCTTTCTCACTGAAACCACTAGACTAGAGGGCGTTGTGTGAAATATCCATGAATACTTATAAAAAACAGAACATGAATACGAAGAACATCTAACAATATCGTACCTAGCATAAGTAGATATTACATACAGAAATCGCACGTGAAAACCAGCTTACAATGTAGAGCTCATCTCTACTTACATAAAACCGCTTTGCCGAACCAGACAGTCAGTGGTGACAATCGCGCGTCTTCTAACGTGTGACCCTCAGCCTTGTATCGATGCTCGCGATAGTGCAATAGTGTATTTAAAAAGGTATTTTTTAATATGCAAATATTTGGCAATTTTTAAAAATACAAAAACATAAGTCAAAGTCAAAATTTCTTTATTCAATAAAATCACAAGGATCATTTAGAATCGATGATTTTTTATGATTTTTTAAATAAGTAACTTAATATTTTACCGACATTGGATGACCCGCATAATACCTGTATAATATATGATAGTATATGAGTACCTACCATGGTAGGTAGGTACTTTTTTTATACTACAAAAATTCTAAATTAATTTTTTTGTTATTACGAATGAGAATTTTTTTAAAAGTTATTTTGTTAGTGCAAAGTATTTTGTTCATTAAAATTTGATTCTAATCATTAAATTTTATATAATTTGTTTATTTACATACTGACTAAAAAGTGTGTCAGTTTTTTTTATCCTAAAACTTGTATTTTTATTACTAAAACCTGATAACTTTGAATGAAGTTTGATGACCGACTAAATAGAGAAATTTATAACAAATAACCAGTTATTGTTATTATGTATGTAGGTTAAAAATAGGAGTCAACGAAAATTAAGGTCAATTCTGGTCAATTTTCAAAAACTTTGCACAAAGTGGGTACTGGGAATGTTTCCGGGGTTCTTTTTTACGTTAGCTGTCAGTTTTTCTTTTTATTTTTCAGGAGTTACCGCTTCAACAAGATGATACGGGCAGCAGAGGTAAGACATTATTATAAGTACCTACTCTAATTTACTTTTTTCTGTAAGACCCAATAGAACTTCTCAATTAATAAATTGATGGGCATAAGTTCATTTCGAATCTTCTTTTTGTTTAGTTTTTTTAAAGGCACTTGTTTAAAAAGAGTTTTACTAAGTAATTTAATTTAAGTCACTAATACCATCTAATACATAATGCAGTGCAAAGTACGTCCATGAGGAAGATAGATAGATAGAAAACTCTATTGATTACTTACATACTAAACTCAGGATTTACAAACATAAAAAATAACATAAAATAAAAAGGTAGGTAGTACAATGGGCGGCTTTATCGTTACTAGCGATCTCTACCAGGCAACCTTTTGGACAGGAATGAACAGAAAAGAGATGGGGGGGGGAGTTAGGTGAAATAGTTTTTGCGCTATTGAGGAAGTCTCGAATATGGGCACTTATGAATCTAAGAGGTATATAGCACGCAAAAACACTTGAATACAAAATTGTTGATGAGACGTTTGATGATTTTATTAACCACAATATTATAGGTAAAAAAACGGTATGGTGTGGCCTCACAATGTGTAAATGGCTTTTTGTAGGATCAAAAAAGATCTATGAGAATCAAATAACGATTATGTACAGTCGCATACCTACTTAAGGGTGCACTATTTTGAGGGCACCAAAGCCCGATTGAAACTGCGGTCTACTAATATTATAAACGCGAAAGTTTGTATGGATGTTTGTTACTCTTTCACACAAAAACTACTGGTCCAATTTAGATGAAACTTGGAATACATATAGTTTGTAGCCTGGATTAACACATAGGCTACTTTTTATCCCTGAAAACCAACAAGATAAAACAGGACGCGGACGAAGTCGCAGGCAGAAGCTAGTAATACATAAGAATGAAAAGTTTTCCGATAGGTACCTACTTAGATGTTCTAGCTAAACAAACAATCATCTAATTCGCGGTAGCACGAAGCTAATCAGGTATAATAACACCCGATACACATCTTCACGACTGCATGCTTCCCAGTTACTGTATTTTTTAGGTATGCATGAGTAGATAGCTACCTAGGTTATAATAACTTGGGCAAAAAAGGGGGAGGTAGGTATAGTTATGTCATATATTATGTAGCCGTGCCATTGGATATAACTATGAAACACCCTCAAAAACCTTCTTTTAAGTCGAATTTATTTACAAAAGTAACTTATTTACATATTTATTTACTTTTCAAATCTCATACCTACATCTTGTTTTTACAAAAAAAACTAACATTAAACCAAAAATTAAGGTGAGGCCATACTATACCGTTTTGTAACTATAATATTACTATTACTATGTAGGTACTTTTATTGTTTTGACACTATGATCAAACTGTGCATTGCATACAAGTAAAGTCGTTCAATCATCGTTTTTCTCGGTTATTAGCACATTTTCAACTAGGTATAGGATTTAGAATTCGGATATATTATTCCAAAGATTTTTTTATTATTATTCGGATAAGTAGTGCTGGAAACTTGGCGTAATCAGACTTCAGCAATAAATGAAACAAAAACTTCTAAGTTCAAAATTATGCAAATACATTGTAACTATGCAATTGGAATTAAACTTGCCTTGTTGAGCTTTATAAACTAAGCGGAAATGAAGGAACAATTGTGCATGTTTTTGCTCATCTTCGTTGTCGCCGCATTGCTAGATAATTGCTAATGGATAAAAACACAGGAGTACTGACGAGTATAGTAATAGGTACTGGGTAGATACAGTAACTTAATTATTTGTGTACAGTCAATGCCACAACCTACCATAAATTATATTTAAAAAAAACTCAAAGTCTAATCCTGAGCTGAGGACCCCGAAAGATTAGTTTCAAAGAAGAGTGTATCATACAAAATATCACAATTAAATTCACCATAAATAAGCGACAAAACTTTGATCAAAAGATTTAGCCCAGAATGAATGATGTTCATTATAACCAACCGCCCATGATTCAAAGATTAACACCTATGAAAAGAATCTTAAGATTCTTAAAGAATAATATTAAGGGCGGCTTGCACCAGAATCGCTAAACGCGTTTAACTATTCAATAGTATTTAGCGAGTTGTCAAGTCATATAAATACGTCAGATTTAAATCTATTTAGCTGTTAAACACGTTTAGTGATTCTGGTGCAAGCCACCCTAAAAGATTGAATTAAATCTTTTGTATTTATAATTCCTTTTTTATATTTAAATAAATATTAAAGATGACTGCTTAATAATAGGTAGATAAGCCATCTGTATTTTATAACATAAAAAAATAGCTACTTTTCTTTTCAAGTGTGAAATTTTTAAGAGGGAACTGACTAAGAATTGTCCCTACAACCGTAATACCAAGAACACTTTTAATTCGAGCATATTTCTGCAATAGATTATAATAGTATTTTTCTGTTTGTTTTAAAATAGCGATTCTAGTCGCTAACTGTACTGACACAGATTAAAATAATATTCCTTCGTACGATTGCAATTTGTATCATCATTGTAGGTAATTATTTATCGATGAATAGAAAAATAATCAGTTCAATTACCTAGGAAGTGATATGATAGTTAGCTGATGACGGGTATTAGTTTAGTCATTTGAAGGTGGATTGTAATCGTATCGGTAGCGTAAATTACACTGCGCGGTGACGCTACAATTTTCGGCAGTCAAACTGCGCGCTGTGTAACTCGTTTACGCGACTCATAGATTATTAGATTTATTCGTGCTGAATTCGGGGTTCCAGGGACCGAAACAAGAGTAGATTAATGAATGAAGAATTTGAAGATTTCGATGAGCACTGAATTTTATCGTCACACTATTTCTCTCCTGGCCTTATCAGCCTTTAGATAGTGTAGAGGCAGACGTTGTCCTAATACAACGCGAATATGCGAT
Source organism: Gandaritis pyraliata (assembly GCA_947859175.1). Taxonomy (NCBI): domain Eukaryota; kingdom Metazoa; phylum Arthropoda; class Insecta; order Lepidoptera; family Geometridae; genus Gandaritis; species Gandaritis pyraliata. Next base: position 4,243,998 of record OX401871.1, on the reverse strand, counting down.
TATCGCGCAAAAAAACGCATTCGCGTGATCGCATTACGCGAATGAAGTAGGACACTTATATTCGACATCAGTATGTTTGATCGCGAATTCGTACAACTAAAATTCGCGCGAACTTGCGATGATCGCGTTGTATTAGGACGATGCCTCACGCGGCTGGTCTCTAAGGCTCTATTATAGTCATATTATGACCTCTGATGCTAAAGTTACGATACTACAGTCCGGAAGTCTCTGTCAGATTATTTATAGTTCTTTATTTTTACAGACATGTGCATGCCCTATCCAAGAGGTAGGACCCTCTATGGTTGCGTCTTGCCCCGGCCAATTCCTCCTCTTTATGAGTGTTCTGGAGTCGTTCTTGAACGGGCGCTGTGACCTGGCTGACCCTTGCAATCGGGTGGTCAGTCAAGACCCGGTTGATAATAGCTACGACTTCGTGGTGATGGGAGGTGGAACTGCTGGGTCGGTGGTCGCTGGACGGCTCTCGGAGAATCCTCAGTGGAAGGTATTCTCTTCTCTTTATTTCGCTAAGTTTGCAATGAAGAATATTGTGTACATGGTATTTTTCAATATAGTAGTAGTTTTTAGTAACCTATATTTCGATGCCTAAAATATTTTAGAACGCATTTAGCGTGAAACATTTTTTATGCTAAGTGAGATAAGCTTTCCACTTATAAAAACAAGTGAATAGAAAACTGTGAGAGCTTTTTGTGAGGAAAAAGCTATGACCGTGAGTCGAAAGTGTACCAGCGCTAGAAATCCAATATTTACCTAATAAGTGCATATCTAAGTGCCATAGCCACATCTTTTTAGTAGATTTAAATAAACAAGAGAACAGGAAAAACACCATGAATGCACAACATTGATTGAGTCTGAATACCCATTGTCTTTTGAAGCCCTAATAGCTAGACGCAGGCGAGTTCAAAGTACACACCTTCTATTCACTAAAGTCAGACCACAAAGGTTTTCTATTGTTACATCATACAGGCTACGAAGTCCCAAAACCTCCGTACATACTTATATGAAAATCTGTGTTCTATCTTTAGGTTTAGATTGTTTAGCAGTGACTCGGTCATCTTCGTTCAAACGTTTTTACGGTCAATTCACAATGTCTTCAGTCCTCTTTAATTTTTACACGATGCGACAAATTGTTGTGTATTTTTAATAGCACTGTCGAAATGTCAATGTTACTAATTTTGTTAGCCTCAGCAAATTAAAAGATGAAGGCCTAGCGCTATAAAATCCTCAAAACTCGATAAGTAATGACTTTATCGATTTGCAATACATTAGGAAAAGACTAATGTATCAAGTTCAAAATAATTAGGTGGATATTGGTTTAAAACAGCTCTTGGGATGATGATTGATGTTCGCAAAGTACTACTTAAAACAAAGTACTAAGTTAAAACTTAACTTAGGTATAGGTTATACTTAGTTCGTTTACAATGAGTACACACAGCCTAGAGGTATATGACGTGTTAAAAAGATACGCTGTTGAAAACAAACACAAGAAAAGGCTCAGAAAGTGCCCGTTTACGAATAAATGTGACAATCGTAAACGTATCGTAAGCGTAACGCTAGCGTATCCGAGATACACTGCGCGGTGACGCTACAACGTTTGGCTGTCGAGCTGGCGTTGACCCGCAATGTGATTCGAATATATACGGTTTACGTAAAGCGGCAAGTGTTTTGTTCGTGATCACTCCTCAGGTGTCAGAAATTACGAATACCATAACATGCAGACCCAGGACAAATGTTTAAAGATCATACCAACATGTCCCGCTGCTGAGATCCAACCCGCACCTCTTACATCTCAATCGGTTTATCAAACGCTTCGCCACATAATTTAACTAAATAAGTAATTGTTACATTCCCACGTAAACAATTACACAAGCCACCGAAAAACATTAAACAATTAAACTCCAAAAAAATCATAAAAAACATGTCGGTCTTTTAATCGTCCGTTGAAAATTTAATTATCATCAGGTATGGGGTTTTTTAGGATACGTAAAGTACTTTGGTATTCAACAAATAAACGGTTCCGTGTAACTACGGTTTCACACGCTTTTTACTTAAACAGAGAGAATGGTATTTATGCTATTTTGCCAAAAATTAAAATATATTTATGATAAATTTCATGTCAATCGGTTCAGCTAGCCGTAGCGGCGTGATTAACTCACATATAAATGTTTAAAAGAAATATTGGTGAATATTTTCATCCATGTTCATTACTTAAAATATCTTTGTTTTGTACCAACTGTGCTGTGTCTTCATCTGCAACCAATATCTTTTAGTTCCTAAACTTTCCCATAAGTCCAACATATGTTGCAGAATTACAGATTATAATAACGAGACGAACTTCTTTTTCAGGTGTTACTGATCGAAGCAGGTGGAGATGAACCCATCTCGTCGTCAGTACCGGCATGGGTGACTGCCTATTGGGGCCGGAATGATACAGATTGGAACTACGTCACAGAGCCACAGGAACGAGCCTGTTTAGCTGATGGGGGAAAGTGCTCTTGGACTCGGGCAAAAATGCTTGGTAAGGTTTTAGTTTTCCTCCTAGTATTTAAATAATTTCAAAAGGGCGTCTCTGTCAGTCTCAATTGTCTGTCTAGCAAAAGCATTTTCTCTGAAACGCGCCAGTGCTCTACATAAAGAGTACCTAAATTCAGTTTTCAAAAAGGAACGTGTCGACACCAATTTATACTAAATTATTATTTAATTATTTATTTTTATCCTCTTCAGGGACAACTAACATTATCCACTGCTGATTTCTAGGTCCTCATTATGATATTAGTCTGAACAAGTATTTTTTCCTGAACACTTGATACTTGACTTAAAGAAGGATTTTGAGCCTTTTTCATACACTTGTTGCTCTTTACAAAGTAATTAGTCCATCGGGACATTCCTAGGCTTCATATTCGGAAAGTCTTTATTCTCCAGTACTTTTATGTGGCAATTTGAATTCTATAACACACAATTTTTATAGGAGGTTGCTCAGTAATCAACGGAATGATGTACATGAGAGGGCACGCAGCAGACTACGACGCGTGGGCCGTCAACGGAGCGACCGGGTGGTCGTGGTACGACGTGCTGCAGTACTTCTTAAGAAGTGAAGATAATAAGGAGATAGGGAATGGAGTGTCCGGGCAATATCATACGACGGGAGGCCCTTTGCCGGTGCAGAAAGTGAGTATAAACCAAAGCTAAAAGCGGTAGAAGGTAGTGGTAGATTGGAAGAGATATTATGTCCCCAATACGGACTGACCACATTGCCAAAATCGCGGAAAGTTGCTGGATGAAGAATTATGGAGGTGACCAATTTCCAGTGGACTGTTATAAACTGATCAGTTTATCACATACGACTGGTCAAAAATGATTAAAAATGGCTTTGATTAAAAATTAGACCAAAGATTTCATCAACATTTCAATATTTTGACCCCTCCTAAAAGTAGATATCGAATGCCACAAATAATCTAAAACAAATTGTGTAAAAGTCGTCACTTGAGTTATAAAGACGAAATACCAGGACCACCATTTTTGTTGAAGAAGTAGCAAATCTACTTTCGAAACATTGTGACCTACACATACACAATGAAAGTGCTGTACCTTTTTCCTTAAGAATTAACATACAAATTCTGAGGGCGCGGTTTTACCGTTACATGTTATTCCTCGTCTTGGGTACTGTTAGTAGAACTCAATTCGAATTGGTGGTAAAGGACTTTTTACTAATTCCGGCGAATTAGTTATGCAAAAAAAAAGAAAAAGGATTTTGTGATAGAATTTTCGCTTAGTCAGCAGTAACACGAGATATAATCGAAGATTAGTCAGTTTTGCGTGTTTTGACCATGTATTTTCTATGAACTGAACTTGGGCAAGGTCATCTAAAAACAGGTCACAGGTGGGTAACAGGTGCTATACTTAAGTTCAAGCGCATTCGTCACAGAGGGATGAACGCTGTTGTAATTCCAGACATGGAACAGCCTTAGTGGATGTGCTTTTTGAGGTAATTTGTTATAGACAGAGTAAGGGAACTTCAAGTGGGTCAGACGCTGCTTCAATCGCTTTTTATCATAAAAAAATATCTACTAGTGTATCTACTTCACTACAATAGTTCGGTACTAAACTGGATATCTGCTATAAAGGATACGGTTGTTTGCAGTTCCGTTACGCGCCTCAGTTCGCTCATGATGTGGTCTCCGCGTCCGTGGAAGTGGGCTATCCGCCGACCAGTGACCTCAATGGAGAATCGATCACTGGGTTTACTATCGCACAGACTTTGAATGAGTAAGTGGACTAGCGCTTTATTTAGGATTTTGGGATGGAAACAAAGATCTCTAGGGGCGTCTTGCACCAGAATCACTAAACGTATTTAACAGCTAAATCCATTTAAATCTGACGTATTTGTATGACTTGACAAGTCGCTAAATACTATTTAAGAGTTAAACGCGTTTAGCGATTCTGGTGCATGCCGGCCTAGATGAGTAGCATCGATTAATGAATACACGATGAGTAGTCACAACGGATCTTTGTCCCTCTGAAATATCTGCGCAGAACGGATTTTTGGGTCGAATTTTCGCATGTACTATTCCGCACAATAGTGCGATTGTTATTGCAAGTAACTTCAGAGGGATAAAGATTCGTTATGCGTACTGTACTTAAAGATATTCTATGATACACCCATGCATGGGTCTGAGACATGTGCAAATATAATTTATTTACGTAACATACTTAAGATTCTTGTTTTAACGCAGTTTTGACTGATCTCGTTAGCAAAAAACGAACTGCAAAACTTTGATTTGAATGTTCGGACGTGGAAGGTCATAATCTTATGTTTTCTTATTGTACTCAAACCAGTCTGCCCAGATATCAGACTGATAATTTTATTTGTATCTGTATCGGATTAGATCGAGAACGCCCTAAGTTTAGAGCACCATTCTCACTCTTTTACTTTTTGTAAAGTTGTTGCCAATTTTGTTTGATAAAAATATCAAGAAGACATACTTTTAGCTTGGTCATATTTGTTTGAATTCCCGCTAAAAGCATTACATTCAGCTGAGCGTCTCCTTGCGCTGTTTGGCTAATGAGAGATTTTGTATGAAAATGTAGAGACATTTTCATACAAAATCTACTCTACCAACAGTCACTAGGCAGTATGGTAATAGGTACTATCGGCAAAATTTCCGCCTTACCTACCACTTTTGAAACTGTTTCGCTTGCAAGCAGTTAGCTACCTGGCCTCGCCTTTTTCTTTTGTCTTCTTATTTTGACCAACCAGAGACCTAAACATCTATTTATTTTTATGACGGTCCATTGTTTTCATAACTTTTACACCCGAAATAATTTGCTTCTATTGGTATTCAAAAATTAACGGCTAGTCGGTTTACAGGAAATGCACCCTTAAGGTGGTAAGGCAGAACTTTTGCTGATGGTACCTACCTATGCGCACTACTATAATAAATTGTTATTCCCACTACCCAAAGGTTAGCTGGTAGATAATGCTATTTTAGCATTAAGTTCGCCTGTATACACTACTTTTCAAGATGTGCAAATAAATAATTTTCTCTCTATGTTTTTAGGGGAGGTTCTCGGTACTCTACATCACGCGCTTTTATCCGTCCAGCTTCACGACGAGAAAACTTGCATGTGCTTCTAAACGCTCAAGCTTCGAGAGTTATCGTTGACCCCACCCAGAAGCGGGTCACCGGTGTGGAATATATCAAGGATGGACAGACCAAAGTCGTTGGAGTCAATAAGGAGGTAAGAAATATAAGTGTAAAAACAAATGAACATTAATATTTTTAAGTGTAAGGACGGATGGGTTAGTATAAAAAATGAAATAAGTAAGATGGATATCATTTTTTTTTTCAGGCCATAATCTCAGGAGGTACGCTAAACTCCCCCCAAATCCTGCTCCTCTCTGGCATCGGACCTAAAGAGACCCTGGACAAGTTCAATATCCCCACTATAAAGGACTTGCCTGGGGTGGGACAGAACCTACACAACCACGTCGGAGTCACCTTAAAATTCACTTTGAATAAGGAGCTTGACGCACCAGTTCTGAACTGGGAAACTGCGACGGAATATCTGCTGAAGAGAGAAGGACCTTTGTCTTCTACTGGCATGTCTCAGGTATGATTTTTGAAACTGTCATGGTTAAGAACATAATTTCTCCGGTATGTTATGATTTTTAGGTTATTGTAGAGTTGTAAATGTCAGGGTATTGTAGAGTGTGTATGAATGAAGGGTTTTGTAGGTTTTTGCGTAGGACCTGAGTAAAAGCATGTACGGAAACATTACTATTTCTCTATGTTAAATTGTGAACTCTTCATCATCTATTTACTTCTATTTATTTACACTTTACTAGCTTTAGTCCGTGACTATCTGCGCGTCCTGTTCTTCCTGGTAATTTCTCGGGATATATGGCCTACTAGCAGTTACCCGCGACTTCGTACGCGTCTACAGTTTCCGTGTACATTATAATATCTGTGCGTGTACCGAGCGGATACTTTGAGAAACTTGACATTACACCTCATTACACCGAACTCGTACCTACTGGAATGTCAAACGCTAGTTGTTAGACCAAAGAGATAGTACTACGCCCTGTCAAACTGACGTGACATGACAATGAAATTTAGTAGTTAGTAGAGTAAGTAAGTATTTGTAAAAAGTGCGTGTCGCAGAGGCTGTGCGCCACTCCACTCTCGGCACCCCTGAAAACCAGCGCTAAAGGAGCCACCGTGCACCTTTAGCATTTGCTGAGTGGGTTCCTTTTTTACGCATGTTATCGTTTTATTATTAAGTAAATAAGTATGTACCTTATTGTGTGTTGCGTAAAATAAATAATTTCCATTTCTATTTCTAAATCCTCTTGCCAATTGGCGCTGCTAATCGTTTCGTTCATTTTATCCTGTAGATCCTGTTATTCGGGATAAAAAGTAGCCTATATGTCAATCCAGGTTACGAACTATATATATATGCCAAGTTTCATCCAAGTTGGTTCAGTAGTTTAGACGTGATTGAAACACAAACATCCAAACATCTAAACTTTCGCATTTATAATATTAGTAGGATAGTAGGATGTGATAATACAGGTTTCGTACCAATATTCCAAGTTTCATCCAAATTGAAGCAGTAGTTTCAATTTTTCCAGAACATTATTTGAAATAACCCTACAGTTGACAGGAATAGTGAACTCCCGGTACGCAGCAGCTGGTGGTCGACACCCCGACATACAGTTTTTCTTCGGAGGGTACTACGCATCGTGTGGCACTGGGGAAGTCGCTGATTTGGACAAATTGAAGGAAGGCGGAGAGAAGAGAGAGATCTCGTGAGTATTATGTTTTTAGTCATAGGAAGCAAATTACGTGTAGGAAAATGAGACAGTTCCATATGAGCACAGAAGACTCTGTTGACTCTTAAAAACTGTTTGAGCTGTAAATTAGAATTTGTTTTTTTTTAATTTAATTTAATTTTATTGAGTAACAAAATCCACAGCTCTTAAAAATAATGGTGAAAAAACTTATATTTAAAACAGATAGCCAAAAACGAATTTACATTCTAAGTACAATAACAATAACAAAAGTCGACGATAGTCACGGGATTCCAAAGATGGTTAGAATAAAAATGTAATTTTCGTAACTAATACTGAGTGTATGTAGTGGTGTGTTGTTCTATTGCGTGTGTGTATGTGGTGTGTGTATGTCTTCAATTGAACTTATGTTGTGTCAACTTGCTCTACCGGAAACCTATCGACATTATCTTGCAGTGCCAGCCGCCTGTCTTGAACTAGCTCGCTTAATTGGCTAAGAAAAAATATTGACATTATTTTGAAGAATAGCCTCAAAGGTTTGCTGGAAGAAAATTCTTGTTAAGGTTAAGTTGCATTTGTACATGTCATCTATTTCTGTCTTTTGTTTATGTCCTGTGTTGTGTGCAATAAAGAATTAAGAATAGTTTTATGGGCCTCTAGTTATTTTTATAGTTTCCGTACTTCTTGGATTCATTTGGAAACCACTGTCTTTGAAGTCGATTCTAAATGATCCTTGCGATTTTATTGAATAAAAGAATGATGACTTTGAAGGGGAATCTTTTGTGAATCACTATTTCTGATGATGTCTTTTTTTGCAGGATATCTGCAGTAGCTCTCCAGCCTCGTTCCCGAGGATACCTCACCATTCAGTCAGTGGACCCCGCAGTGCCTCCTATCATGCAGCCTAACTACTTCGCAGAAGAACATGAGCTGAATGTACTGGTTGACGCTGCCAGGATCGCTTATAGACTCGCTAATTCTACGGTGAGTGTGATGTCATAGGTGAATCTGATAGCAAGGACGAAATCTTGAATTTGCTGTTTCGTTCAAATTCAATTCAAATTCAAATTGTTTATCTACTTTGAGTCGCCTGTATATAGTGTATCCCTGATTTTATGAAATGGAATCTACTGGCTCACGACTAACAATTCCTTTAAATAAACAATCTTCTCATGTCTAAAGCATGGAGTTACGTCCAAACGTAATATTTTGTGGGATGGACTGTGATTTCCTGCCTTTTAATGACTTAACTGACCTCTTCCAATTAGTTCACATTACGTCGAAGTACTTGGTATCCCTTGTTAGTCGGTACATCATGACTTTTTATTATTTTCCCTTAGTAATATTACTAGGCTGAAGTATCACTTTATCTCATAAAAATACTTTTCCAGATAATGCGGGAGAAATACGGCATGACGCCCACTGAGGGCTACGGCAAGGAATGCGAAGGTGGGGGTCCCAACCCTACTGATGAGTTCTTTAAATGCCTAGCGAGGCACTACACGGCACCTGAGAATCACCAGGTGGGAACATGTAAGATGGGACCGGCTAGTGATCCAATGGCCGTCGTGGATTTGGAGTTGAAAGTGCGTGGTATACAAGGTAAAGATTCCTTCTAACTTAATACGAGTAGCATTACAGAGGGGTAATCACGAACAAATCTGACAGTCGCCGCGTTACGTAAACCTGACGTATTCCAATCATATTGCGTGTCAACGCCAGCTCGACTGCCGAACGTTGTAGCGTCAACGCGCAGTGTATCTCGGATATGCTAGCGTTACGATACGTTTACGATTGTCACATTTATTCGTGATCAAGGCACAGAGTTTTGAGGGAGTGCTAAATTCAGCTGTTCACTATAGGTAGATTAATAACGACAAAAAGATACAACAACATTTTAAGAATTTTGCAACATTTTTCGACACTTTCATATAAATAATAATGATACTAAGATTTTTTTTTCATAAATCATACAAGACTATTTTAATTTTACTTTAAATATCATTGTTTTTCTAGGTCTTCGAGTAGCCGATGCTTCTATCATGCCAACAGTTGTTTCTGGTAAGTTTATTTATATCCCAGAATATTACTTTGGCACTTTTAACAATTTCAATCAAGCGTATGACGATAAAGATCCCATATCCACGAAACAAAATTATATTATATATTTTTCAGCAATCTAGTTCCCATAAAACTTTGCTTAGTTTGAGATGGCGTTGTGTGATATGTCCTTGTCCATATGAGTACATTTTTTAACCCCGCACGCAAAAACGACGGGGTGTTATAAGTTTGACGTGCGTGTGTGTGTGTGTGTGTTTGTGTGTGAGTGTGTCTGTCTGTCTGAGGCAACGTAACTCCCAAACGGATGAACCGATTTTGATTTTTCTGTTTGAAAGGTGAATAAGTCGGGAGTGTTCTTAGCAATGTTTGATGAAAATCGGTCTAAGTTTCAGGGGGGTTTTAAATTTTTTATTTAATTACTTGTTTAATTTATATAACAGGCAACACAGCAGCACCTACGATTATGATAGCCGAACGCGCCGCTCAATTCATAATCTCCCGACACCAGCTTTCTAAGAACAAGCCAGATGGACTCAATAATAAATTTGGAGATGATGCTGGTAACGGTGCAGGCAGTTACGGTGCCGGCAGCACCAATGAAGGAAACAGTGGATATCCTCATCATAATCATGATAGGTATGAAACTATAGATCTAGGATGGTCGTGAGGAACAGCATAAACGCATTTTTATTTAGTGTCCGTATTCAGAAGTTTCGTTTCCGGATTATAAATCTAAATACCGATCTAGGTATTGCTTGAGACTAGACGATCATTAGCTGTATTGACTATCCTACTTGGTGTTCAAACTATTAGAAGGTCTTTGGTATAAAACGTGTATGACCTAAATAACATCTATAATTCTTTTAATTGTTTTACTTGACGATAAGAAAATACTAAAATATCTAGGTCGTGATGAATACAACATCGAATGAGTACTAGATATGTAGGTACCGAGGTACCATGCGTATTAGGTGAATGGCTTGTGACGTAGCTAGCTTTTTCTATCGAAAAATGCCCGGTTTTTATATTTGAATATCTGTTTAGTAGTAGCACAGTGCGCTATAAGTATGGTAATCCCTAATCTCATTGGCTAATGTAAAAGTAACCTACATCTCATTAACCAATGAGATGAGAGATCCTATTGTACTTCTGACGAATTTTAGTAAATTATATCGGCAATAATCTCTTATTTTTCACCAATTATTTTTTAGGTGGAACAATGATGGTGACTATCACTACTGGCACCAACACAAAGACAACAAAACCCACCGCTGGGACCACAGATGGAAACCGTGGGACAAAAACTGGCAAGCCCAGCAGTGGGACAACAACGCAAAAATCGCCAACCGACAACAATGGGACAATCCCAGTAACTCGCAATCACAGTGGGACAACAAAAACGCAAACATACAAAAAACTAACCTAAATATTCCAAAGGTTAGTCAAAATAATCAAAACTGGCAAAACGAGGGCACCTACCAAACCTGGCACAAAAACGATGAAACAACACCTGTCAACTGGCAAAAAGACGGCAGACAATATAATGGAAACTGGCAAACGAATTATGTGCCCAAAACTGATAATTACGCCTGGCAGAATGAAGCAACGACACCGGGTTTTAAAAGCGTACATTGGCAGACTACGCCAAAAAGGTATAACTCTAGATGAGACATAAAACACTAGTGTTGTTATAAATCTATATTATAAGTAAATAATAAGTACTTATGCTATTTTTTCTTTCCCTGCTTTCCTTTTCTCGGTTTAGGCGTAGGTTCGGGTTCTGGTTCAGATCTGAAACCAACAATTTGAATGTAGGTATTTTTTAAAAATACAAGAAAAATAGAAAGTTTACCTATGTTACTTATTCTTCATAGAACCAATAGAACACAAGAACAAAGTGTCGTCGCCTTACATTCTCAGAATAAGCTATGTTAGCAATAAATCACTCATTAGCCCAGATTGTGGCTAGATTGTTAGTTTGCTAAATGTTTGTTCTATGTCTGCGTATTACTATGTATTATAAGTATGTATTTACGAAAAAAAAGTATATAAGTATTCTATCAGCATCTAGTTCCCATGTTACAAGCTTTGCTTAGTTTGGGACTAGAGGGCGTCGTGTGAAATATCCATGAATATTTATTTATTTATTTTTATTTATTGTAATCTCATTCTTTGGGGATTAAAGCACTAGATAAAATAAACTTACTCTTCACTGGCATCGGGAGTTTCAGGAATGGTGACATTGCCTTTGGAACCTTGCTTACTGTCTGCTAGCTCGCTGGAGTCATTCAGTAGAGATTGTTCCTGCAAATATATTTAGCTATAAACGATTTATTATGAAATAATTGCAAATGAGAAATGAATGAGTAAAGCAGATTCCGTTAACATATTTTTCCTGGTAATTTTGTACCGATTTAAATAATAGTGAGTTAAATAATTACAATCTTGTTCCCATAGGTGAAGCTTTGCTTAGTTTGGGATTAGAAGGCGTTGTGTCATGAAAATAAATAAATATTCATGGATATTTCACACAACGCCCTCTAGTCCCAAACTAAGCAAAACTTGGAATATAAGAACTAGATTGCTGAAACAGCCAAACATGAGACAAACATGTATGTTTAACACACACAAATGTTTGTTCTCGGTGGGGATCGAACCCACGACTCACAGCACGGAAAGCAGAGCTATTACTAACTAAGCTGTGACGCCTGTCAATTATTATTATTTATTTAGTTTAGTTTGATGCTAGATAGCGCAACTTACAATCTCCTTGTCATACACAATAGTGTGCAGCGAATCGTCAGAGTCATCAAAATTGGAGCTACCGACTCCGTCGCTGGCGCTGCTGCGATTTGAACGAGTAGACGCACTCGTCACTCTGGTTGGGGTAGTCACTGTTTGAGCTGGCTTTTTGTCTGAAACGAGTGATCATAACGCGAGCATCAATGCTTGGCGGCAGAACAGGTAATAGTAGTCACAACGAATCTTTGTTCCACGCAGAACCCATTTCTAGGTCGAATTGGAGGTAAACTATTTTTTCCGCACAACAGTACATGCGCGTCGCTTACGTACATCGCTTGTTGCACCTCTAACTTCAGAGGGATAAAGCTCCGTAGTGCGTGCTGTACGGTACTATCCTACTAATATTATAAATGTGAAAGTTTAGATGTTTGTGTTTCAATCACGTCTAAACTACTGAACCAACTTGGATGAATCTTGGCATATATATAGTTCGTAACCTGGATTGACACATAGGCTACTTTTTATCCCGAATAATTAACAGGATCTACAGGATAAAATGAACGAAAAGGATTAGCAGCGCCAATTGGCAAGAGGATTTCATTGTCATGTCATGTCACGTCAGTTTGACAGGGCGTAGTACTACCTCTTTGGTCTAACGACTTGCGTTTGACATTCCAGTACGAGTTCGGTGTAATGAGGTGTAATTTCAAGTTTCTCAAAGAAGTATCCGCTCGGTACACGCACAGATAATATAATGTACACGGAAACGGTACTCGCGTACGAAGTCGCGGGTAACTGCTAGTGGTAGGATAAAATCTACATGGAACAAATCTTTCAGAGAGAGTTCTACTTACCAGCTTTTTTTTTCCCTTTAGTTTCCTTCCCCGTATCCACTTTCTCCTTTCCAGCACTTTCGCTACTGGAGCGTTGAGACGTTCGCGTTGTCCGCCGCACTGTCACATTGGACGTGTCGAAGTCAGGCGACGACACTGGCGATGGTTGAACCGGCGAACTTGATAATGGTGGTTTCTTTGACTTGGAAGCTTCGACTTTTCCTTTTTGAGCTGTGCATAGAATACTGTGAAATAAGCTCGTGCGTTGATCACGAATAAATGTGACAATCGTAAACGTATCGTAACGCTAGCGTATCCGAGATACACTGCGCGGTGACGCTACAACGTTTTGCAGTCGAGCTGACGTTGACGCGCAATATGATTCGAATAAGTTAGGTTTACGTAACGCGGCGACTGTCAGATTTGTTCGTGATTACCCCTCTGATCGTATTGTTTATTCGATAAGTTCACAATAGGATCCTTTTGAAACGACTTAGGTAATTCTGAACGCTAGATGCGATTGGAAGAGAATGTATGAGAGAGTAGTCAAAAATTCAAATATTATAATAGGTACATGCTTATTTTTTTGAAGTATTTAATTTCATGTCTTGGTTTGAAGAAAATATTTACGTTTATTTTGTATGACATACTTTTGGAGCATTGTGGCTAAAGCGCCGCGCTCTCTTGCACTATCTCCTAACATTTATTTATTTAGAAATAAAAGTCGTTCTTTTGCTCACCTCTTTCAACATCGACTAAAGACCTCTGTGACCGACTCCGTTTGACGCCGCCCGCAGTTTCTGCGTTTTCTTGCGATTGTTTGATCTTGTCAGCTTTACTGTCCTTGCCTTTAGGTTTGCTCTCTTCATTGGACTGTCTCGTGATTGATAGCTTCTTCTTCTTTCCTATAAATAGTTCGATGATAAGCAGTCTGCTAAACTTTGAATATTTTATAACAATTTTATAAAGAATGAAACCTCGTTTAAAGCCTTGTGGTACACTAAAAAAGATTTCATTTATCTATACATATTTTTTTTTTCTTCGTTTTATTATGCACTTTTTTATTTCTTTTCTTTAATTTACCTTTGGTAATTTTAACCTTCTTGACCGGTGAGACTCCACTACTCGAATCTGACGGCACTTCAGGATCTACAGTCGGCACGTCCTTCTCCGTCGACGTTCGACTACTGACTGCGGATATTACTGACGGCTCTGAAGAAAGTTATAGTCACAGATAATATAAACTATAGTAACAAAGATCCGTTGTCTTTGTCCTTCTGTATCTGCCCAGAACCGATTTTTGGGTCGAATTGAAAGTAAGCAAATTTTTCCGTAAACAGTACATGGGCAGTCGTTGTTGTATCTATCATTAGAGGGACAAATATGCGTTGTGCGTACTGTACGTGCCCTAAGGCTTCCGTGGTGGCTTAACGACTAGAGCCGGGACCGACAGTTTAAAGTTTACAGGCCGTAGTTTCTTGCCCGTTCTTCTAGGCTCTGGTCGCGTGGAACTGGCACCTAGAATCACCTAGTTATATAAGAGGATTCTAAATGATCCTTGTGATTTTATTGAATAAAGAAATTTTGACTTTGACTTTGACTTTCAAGCGCTATCCGAAGCACGGAAACGCTCAGATGTAAATACCATTAGCGGTCACCCATCCAAATAGTAACCGCGTAGAGCTTCGTTTAACTTAGATAATCTGTAAAGATTGAGTAAGCAAACCTAGCCGCGAGCGTTTCATAAGTACAAGGTACCTTCCGATACTCTGGATATGGCGGTGTGTTCCGTAGGCGAGGTCTCGTCTATTTCAGGGTCCTCTTCTACTGTTTCGTTGATCACTACGTGCGTACTACGCGCTATTGGTTGAGCTGCGAACCAAAATCAGCAATGTATTGTAAACTAGCTGGTTTGCCCGCAATTTCTGCGTGTCTCAGACTAGATTTACAAATGAGATTTAAAAAGTACTAAAAACTAAACCCAAATTGTTAGAACCGTTAGTTTATAAAATATTGTAATATTGTAAAACTGGGCTGTCTAATTCAACTACGAAGTTAGATGACAAAAGTATTCGATAAGACTTACGTAGGGAATTAGTAGTCCTTCCTAACGGAGCGAGCGAGTCCTCTTGCATTGTCCCC
Source organism: Gandaritis pyraliata (assembly GCA_947859175.1). Taxonomy (NCBI): domain Eukaryota; kingdom Metazoa; phylum Arthropoda; class Insecta; order Lepidoptera; family Geometridae; genus Gandaritis; species Gandaritis pyraliata. The sequence continues at coordinate 4,228,911 of OX401871.1, read as the reverse complement.
TCCGTAATGCCTGCAATTATGTATTTTACCAGTTATTTAGTTCCACAAGCTTTCACTTAGTTATAAACAAATACTCATGGACATTTCACACGACGTCCCTAAGCAAAGTTTGTGATATGGGAACTAGATGGCTGATAGAGTACTTATATACTTAACTTGTTTTGTTTGGGAGTAGAGAGCGTTGTGTGAAATTTCCCTGAATATTTTTTTTGTGACTCACGTAAACAATTTAGTTCTATAAAACTTCACCGTAGATGTAACCGTATAGTAAAGCATCAATAAAAAAAATGTTTTAAACTGTGCACCTGTGTGTGACATCTTGTTCAAACTGGCTCGTTCGAAAGCTTCCAAAGCCCCCAGGTACCTTGTTAGGTTTCGACAAGATTGCTTGTCCGGTAGTTTCTGAAATAATACAAATTCTATGTAAAATCATATTCGATAAAACTTATTAAAGTCCACAGACAGTTATTCGATAGGATATGTTATACCCAAAACAAATGAACAGTGAAAAAGAAATGAAGTATGCGAAACAAAAGAAATAATTAGCGCGTTCGATTAAAAAATACTAACGAAATGCGCAATGAAAAATTCACCTCGCAAATATGTCACAGGTGGCTCATATAAAAAACTACTTTATTCATAAACAAGTAATTCAATTAAAAATTTAAAGAACCCCCGAAACTTGGACCGATTTTCATCAAACATACCTAGTTAAGAACACTTCCGACTAATTCACCTTTCAAACAAAAAAAAACAAAATCGAAATCGGTTCATTCGTTCGGGAGCTACATTGCCTCAGACACACACACATAGAGAGAGAGGGGGAGAGAGAGGGGAGAGAGAGAGAGAGGGGAGAGAGAGAGAGGGGGGAGAGAGAGAAGAGAGAGAGAGAGAGGGGAGAGAGAGGAGAGAGAGAGGAGAGAGAGGGGAGAGAGAGGAAAGAGAGGAGAGATAGAGGGAGGAGAGAGAGATGGGGGAGAGAGAGAGGGAGAGGGGGTGAGAGAGAGAGGGGGTGAGAGAGAGAGAGGGGGGTGAGAGAGAGAGGGGGGAGAGAGAGGGAGACGTGAAACTTATAACATCCCGTCGTTTTTGTGTCGGGGGTAAAAATACAACGGAAAAGAGAACCTCGTCTTTTTTGAATAATGTACTTACAAGGCATAGATCCCGTAGCATAGTAACTAGTGAGGATGCTAGCGAGGCATCTCTCGGCGGCGACAGCAGCGCCAGCATGCGGCACGCGAGCCCCACTTCCGCGGCGGCGGGGCGGCGCGCCACGTGCTGGCATAGCACCGCCGCCATACCGCCTTGACTGTCTGATAACTGAAAATAATACATTACAAACAAATCTTTCACTGAAACGGCAGATTTTTCACGATTTTAATGGTAAATAAGCCCTTAAATACTCCATAATACTTATACATTTATTCCTTGTCAATACATACTTATATTATAATACATAGTAACTGTAGAGATTATTGATAAAACTACCTAATAATCTTGTGGAATAATTTTATAAATAGGGGAATACATAAAAGATCTTGTTGTTCACATAAATGTTTTATCGGAAGTACCTTGAAAGTATTTGTCAAATCTACATAGACAAATTCTACTCATAGGTTTTATACTGTTGTGAAATAAGGCTTTAATTTAATTTCGAATATTTCAACAGTAACACATAGACATAGAACGAATATGTATGTTTGCGACACAAAAATGTTTGTTCTCAGTGGGGATTGAACCCACGACCCACAGCACGGAAGGCAGAGCTATGCCGGCTGAGCTGTGACGCCTGTCAAACTAGTAATCCATACCTCGTGATTGACTCTAGTGAGTGACACTATGAACCGAACTACAGCCTCGTGGTCTATTTCAGAGAGCGGGGAACTTGAAGGAGCGTTTGCAAGCGTTTTGAGAGTGGGTATAGTAGCTTTCTGCAATTAACACATAATGCATTAATCAGTCATTATACAGGGTGTAACATAATGTCCCTATAAGTCCGAAAGGGGGTTATTCTACACGTCATGGCGAACAACATTTGTTCTACGACTTTTAATATTTCTAAGTTTTTCATTCATGAAAAGCGTCTTAAAGTTTCCTTAAAAAAAACATTGCACACGACACGTGTTAAAGTGTCTATGTGTGGGTGCGATGTGATAGGAAGGTGCGTGAGCATGTGTACTAACAGGCTGGATACATATGCAAAGTAAATAAACACTAAAAGTGGTCGCAAATATCTAAGACAAAAAAAAGGAAATTTCCAACATGTTGTATTCAACTTTTCCACATGCCAATCTATTCACGTGTTTGGTCTGAATAAGCCCTTTTCGGCTTATAGGGACAATATATTACACGTTGTATACAGGGTAAAAAAAATAAAGTTAAATTGTTTATGTACCTGTATTTGGTCCTGTGCTTCATCAACACTGACTGGAAACGTTTGGAAGAAAACGCCAATGATCTGTCGCAACATGTCTTCTTCAACTGTTTCACAAAAATATATAAATTAATAATATTCGACGTTCAAAAATAATACAATTCTTGGCAACGGCCTCCAAAACTAGAACGCGTATATGTGCGTTCTTGTCGCACATGTCATGTTTTAAGGAGCTAGAGTGAGATGGAACGATACTTTAAATCGGTAGTTTTCGATAGTACAGTACTTTGAATAGTTAACATAAATACATGATGCGACACATAATTTTGAACAATAAAACTATGAAAATAAAGGTTTACCTGTAGCAGGATTGAACCAAAGCAATAGCAGTCTGCTCAGTATTGTAGGGGATTCGAGATGACCCAAATGTAGCAATCGACAGAGACCTTCTACTATTATCAATCTGAAGGCTGCACACTAGAAAAATACATTAAGTTAGGAATTGTTATATCGATCGTGTTTTGTCTTTTGCATAAGTAATCTCAAATTCGATCGAAAGAGACAAAACCCGGTGTAACTATTTGGACTTTATGCTGGGTTACTAATAAATTCGATCATTTACCACATTTTTTTTCTATTTTGATCTGTGATCAGTCTTCAGAGTATGAGCAGGTTTAGTGTAAGCAGTCGGGCTTGTAGGATGGGAGCTAATTAATAAATATATATTCATGGACTTTACACACAACGCCCTCTAGTCCCAAACTAAGCGAAGCTTGTGATATGGGAACTAGATGGCTGATAGAATACTTATATACTTTTTTTTTGTAAATACATACTTATAATAGATACATAGTAACACCCAGACATAGAACAAACACCTATGTTTTCAATGCACAAATGTTTGTTCTCGGTGGGGATCGAACCCACGACCCACAGCAAGGAAGGCAGAGCCATTACCGACTGAGCTGTGACGCCTGTCAATTTGACACATAATATTGGTGTAATACTTACAGGACTATCCATAATCTTTAGAAGTAATTCGATGACAGTACTATGACCCGGGGACAATGATAACGCTGTTTCAGACAGTGTACCTGCAAAAACAATTGAAGGCTAGTTACGCTGAATATTACTGAGAAAAATTATGTTTTTTATTTACAATCCTTGATTAAGTTTAGTGGGTATTCGACTAAGGTTCGTCTTAAAATCAACCTTATTATCAGCCCAATAAAGTTCAATTTACATTAACGCAGCTACCATTATCATAAATGGCAATTTTCTGTGCACTATGAGGATTTGAGTCAAATTAAACGTTGTAACCACCACAATAAAGTCCAATTTACAGGAAAAATACGTACCATCGTCAACAGTCGTATTTTTTGTAGTATTCTTCGTGCTATTTCGTTGTGTTTCTGTCTCATCATGTTCAAAAACTTGTGCGCCGTGAACGCACAATAAATCTACAAGGCAACGTAGTACCACTTTCACTATAGACTCGTTCGATGTGTCTATGAGCTAAAAAAAAACAATAATCAAAGCGTGCCAAACCGAATTGTACCAAATAATTCTTTACTAGCTGTTACCCGCGACTTTATATACGTGTACCGTTTTTTGAGCGGATTCTTTGAGAAGCTTTACATTACAATGAGCGTACTCGCACGTCATACACCGTCTTTATTCATCAAAACTCGTACTAGACCCTCTGAAACAACTGACGTGACGTGGTTCTCGTGTCAAAGTATGTTTTATTGACGCTGCTAATCTCGTTCGTTCATTTTATCCTGTAATTATTCGTCTTAAAAAATGTCCTGTGTAAATCCAGGTTACGAACTATATTCCAAATCTTAGTTGGTTCAGTAATTTCGACGCGATTGAAACACAAACATCTAAACTTTCATATTTATAATATGTCATAAGCGATACTCTAACTTACATTTGCAAAAAAGAATGCTTTATGTTCTCTGGCGAACTCTTTGTCCAGCATTCCAAAAAGCGCTACTGTTTCGAGGGCCGACAAAATTATGTCTGGGTTTTGGAATATTTCTACCTGAAATAAAAAATATAACTTAGCGAGAGTTATGTAGTGTAAGTAGGTAGGTACCTATATTATTTCTACAGTATTAGACACTAGCAATAATGTATCTATCAAAGATAATCAATTTTTAATATAAGTTGGCAACACGTACCTCCAATTCAGAGAACATATTCCTTAGATTAGGCGTGACAGAGGTCAATTGTGGAGTATCCAACGCACAGTTCAGAATAGTCAGGCATTTGTCTAGTGTTGCCACATCTGATAGCTTTTCCTTGACCGTCTGAAATACCAAATTTATTGTAATTTGAACCTTATTTTTAGTAAGTAGTAATGTGCGAATTTGCGTGTACAAACCAACATGAAAGTTAAGAAATCAATTGTTTTAACTGTATTAACATTGTACTAAGATTTATATTTTTAAATGACAAGAGATTTTAGAAACAAATTATATCATTTTTAGACGAAAACGAATTTTATTCTAACGCAATAGAGTACAGAATGATTACTTACAGGTAGAGGTACCGGCGGTGGAGGTGCAACATTTTGAATAACTAAATCTTCTATTTTCTTCTGAATGTCTTCCACCTACAAGTTTCAGAACATTTTAAATTAGTTAATAGATTTAAATGTTATTATTTCTTTTAAGACAGGTAAAAAATATTTGTAGACATTTCTCACAGCGCTATCTAGCCCCAAGCTAAGCATAGCTTGTGCTATGTGAACCAGCTTAGTATTCTCTATTATATAAATACTTTTTAGATATTTTTTTTAAATGCCTACAATGTAGGCATTTAAAACTCAGTCTGCTATGTCTTTCAATGATGTAGAGCCTACATCATTGAAAGACAGCAGACTGAGTTTAATTCTCGAAAATCGGTGAAGTGCTTAGATGCAAATGCCACTAGCGGTCACCCATCTAAATAGTGACCGCGCAGAACTTCGCTTAACTTATATAATCGGTGAAGATTGACTAAGCAACCTATGCCAAGATAGACCACGGCGGTAAGTAAGACAGTTTTGATTTGAAGTACCTTGGCTTTGCATTCGGCTGCAAGTGCATAATTCTGATCTCTGACTGCTTCTTCTTGTGCTTCCATTGCGACGTTTAGCGATACACGAAGCCTTGCTCTCTATAAATATGAATTTAGACAGAGTTATACTTATGTCTAATCATTTTAGGAACATATTCATTTATTTTAACCATAGGATCTTATAGAGAACACTTAGTTACGTCACTTTTATACAAAACATTATAGTAAAAAATCCATAATAATAAAAGAGTTCTAAAAGTTAATTTATAAATTAATGTTGTAGCTGTATAGGGGCTTTGTCAAAAATCCTACTAATATTATAAATGCGAAAGTTTAGATGTTTGTGTTTCAATCACATCGAAACTACTGAACCAACTTGGATGAAACTTGGCATATATATAGTACGTAACCTGGATCGACACATAGGCTACTTTTTATCCCGAATAATTAACAGGATCTACAGGATAAAATGAAAAAACGGGATTAGCAGCGCCAATTATTGGCAAGAGGATGATGTCATGTCATGTCACGTCAGTTTGACAGGACGTAGTACTACCTCTTTGGTCTAACGACTAACGTTTGACATTCGAGTACGGGATCGGTGTAATTTCAAGTTTCTCAAAGAAGTATCCGCTCGGTATACGCACAGATAATATAATGTGCACGGAAACGGTACTCGCGTACGAAGTCGCGGGTAACTGCTAGTAAAAAATAACATTAATAACTTCTTCGTGTCGATAATTCCCTTTTGTATTTTACTATTGTTTCCAAAATATGTTTTGCCCTACAGGCGACATCAGGCGTGATTGTAACACAACATCCAAACATCTACCCTGTCACATTTATAATAGTAGTAGGATATTTAACCTGTAGTTTGATCTCAGTGGAGTCTACAGGCATCGGCGGCGGCTGTGGCACGTCGGGCTCGGGCGGGTCTCTGAGTGCCGCGAGCACTCCGCCTATCACCTCCATGCGAGGACACACTTCCGGTACCACCAGTTCTAATGCTGATACGAACGCGCGAATCACATGGGAGCTCAGCGGCCCGTAGTCACCTAATAAAAAATTAAAATTAAATAAGCTACTTAAATCAAAAATCATTCCATGTGTACAAAATGTAAAAACAGTAAATTATTTAAATAAAATATTTGCCTGAACGTCACAGAACGTGCCAGACACGTCGACCTATACTGTTTGGACTTTGAACTATTAGAAGTTGAACTTTGCGAATCGTGCGAGAGGGACGACAGTGTGTTTGTGTAGGACGGGCTGCGCCTGCGTCTATTGCGCTCCCTTTCCAATGATTATCTGCATTGTATGTAGCGTAGTTATGGTTGTATTGGGCGTTTAACTTGACCTGTGGCTGTGTGTACTAACGAATGTGTTTTCATCTAATGTCGTCCACGCATCCCCACTCTGTATAAAATTTGACGTTGCAACTTACCAGTCAATACATCAGTGATAAGTTGCCTCAGCGCAGTTCTGGATGCTGGGTCTGTAGCATCGTACACACAGAGCAAGTTGCCTAGCTCGTGAAGTACGTACTGTCGCGTACTGAATCCTACTGGCTCTTCTGTTTCTGACGGACATGGCGATTCTACGATACTATAAATAGAACAGACTATTTATTTATACAAGGAAAAGCTTGTGAAATAGTTTCACGACTAGTTATTAATAGGATTTACACTTCCAGTACATGCCACATTGATGTTATACTGTGTTTGTATTATAAGTATGTATTTACAAAAAAAAGTATTTAAGTATTCTATCAGCCATCTAGTTCCCATATTACAAGCTTTGCTTAGTTTGGGACTAGAGGGCGTTGTGTGTAAAGTCCATGAATATTTATTTATTTATTTATTTATTTATACTGTCAATAATGTGTCTATGATGAGTAAATTCTCTTTGCGAATGCGTTTTAAGTTTATACTATACTTTTTGCATTTTTTTCTATTCTGTGGTAAAGGTAATGGCCACAGTATCGTTACTGCATCACAAGGGACAAGCTCGCGTTTGCATCGCGACAACGTCAATTCTACTTACGCTCGAATATACCCGGTCAGTACAATCAAATCTGGCAGTATAGTTTCGAGCGTCTCATCATCTTCTATTTTCTGCAAATGTTCCGCGAGATGGCGCCAGTACCAAGAGGTCTCTTTGTTTAGTTTATCGGCTGGGATTAGGCGGAGGGTTTTATCGGTGGGCAGCCATTCTAAAAGCTCTGATATTGGTAGTCGTCTGAAATAAATAGGCTTTTAATTTAAACGATTTATACAGCGTCAAGTTATGATGTTTTGATAGTATTAGACGTTACCCGTGATTTATAAATATAAAATACAAAAGAGTAAACTTTGTTCAAAAAACATATACTAAAACAACAAAACCATACCCATGTATTATATGATATATTTATATGATAGATTGTCACGTATGATGGATTTATATGAGATTCACTAAAAGCTATATATAGTACGTCAACAGAAAACTGTTACTTTTCATCCTTTAAACTATCCTTTTTCAGATTACAACACATATTTTTAGAAAACTATGTGTCTATGTAATGAGTTGTGGCTGTTTAAAAATTAGATATCATACTTGAAAAGAGACTCCAATAGCTTCCCGGCAACATATTGCGAGTCTTTCGCGTCATTCACGTTGTCCAATCGGATCGCTTTGAGCAGATCTACTATATTCCCTTGGAATGTGCTCAGCCAACCAGGGATGAGGATTTCTTCGACCACGCGACGCACGCGTTGACTGCGCTCGGTAAGCCCGACCTACAACAATTTGAAGGCATCATAGTTAAATCTTCAGGAAAATTATACACGTTTATAGCCGACCGTAAAGACCCCTCAGGAGGCCTGCACCGGCGTGAGCGAGCTGCTGGCCTTCCTAGAGGGCATCGGGTGGCTGGAATAACGGCCGCCACCCATCACGCAAAAAGGGCCCGATTGCGGCCTAGTTGCGGAAAATGGTCCGCCCTACAAGTACAAGCCGATCGTAAAACTGCGCAGTGCTGGTTCTGAGCAGATAGTTTAAAGGGACAAAGATCCGTTGTGACTACTATACCTTCAGAGTCAAAACACGTTGCCTGACTCGCAGTTGCGTGACGTTGACAGCTGATATGTAGAGGAAGGCAGCGCGTCTCACTGCCTCGTCCACGTCACAGAGACGTTCTAACACAAACGGCACGTTGCGTGTACATTTCGCTATTGACATCACTATGGCTCTGTGGGTACAAATACCAAAGTCAAAGTCAAAATTTCTTTATTCAATAAAATCACAAGGATCATTTAGAATCGTCTTATATAACTAGGTACCATATTAAAACTTGAGAAGATAGATAAATTTATTTATTTGATACTGAACACACATAAAAATTTAGAATAAAATTAAAGTGGGAAGGTAGTAACTAATAACTAAACTAAAACAAACTGAAAATAAGAAAAAGCAAGACTACCTACCTATGTGTTCTCGGATGGTTCATGCTCTCAAGATCAGGGAAACATGGGTTATAACATCTGATGTTAACTGTAATGGTAGGTATGGCCATGATCAGCTTAAACAACATGCATAATTCACATATTTAAGTAATAAATAAATAAATATAAATAAATAAGTATTCATGGACATTTCACACGACGCCCTCTAGTCCCAAACTAAGCAAAGCTTGTAATATGGGAACTAGATGCTGATAGAATACTTATACAGCGTGTAGCTACAATGGCGACATTAAATGAACACACGGGTAGAGCTACTTATAAGTATTCATAAAAAAAAATAAAAAAATAATTATAGTCCAAAATAGAAATTTCGAATTTTTCAAACAAACTTAATAATAAAATACGCAACAAAAATTAATCACCCTATGAGTGTCTTTACCTACGTGTTACCGCGCCCGCGCCCGCGCCTGCCTGCCCGGGCGGCTCGGTGGCGGCGGCGGGGCGCGGGGCGGAGCGCGGGGCGGAGCGCGGGGCGGGGAAATCAAGCGACACAAGGCATTCAAAGAAATCAAATAATTTCACTTCACCTTGTTCACTTTACTATTAATTTTATTGTGACCTATGCACCTAGCGCCTTACACTTATTAAATCTTCAAGTTCTCAATGTAGCCGCCGCGCCGCCGCCGCCACCACGTCGGACACAAAGATGTAACCGGCGGCGCTGAATATTTGCCCTCACTTTTGATAATACATTTTATTTTATTTTAGCATGAACGTCGTCTTTCACAAAGCCCCATAAAAAAATCGAGGGGCTTGAGGTCAGGTGACATTGGGCCACCTAAGAGCTCCGTGTCGTGTCGTCCTATCCAGTATCCACTGAGCACCAAACATTTAATTTACCCGCTCCCTAGTCGCAAAGGTAGACAGATAAACAAATAATAAATCAAAGCGTCTTTATCGCTGTACCTACGTAGACCTGATTGGGTACTTAGAATAGAAAAGCTAAACTAACAAAACCAAGCGTCTTTTTCGCGAAACATTGAGAATAGGTAGATAATTAGCAAAATTATTAAAATAAAGTGTGTCAAGGACACCGGCCCGCGTATCACTGGCTAGGCGGCAGGACGAGTCGGTCGAGCGAGCGGCGCGGGCGGCGGCGCGGCGGCGCTAGCTATCCCTTTCATGCACAACGTCGCAATTTCGGGTGTCCTATTCTAACAATACTTTCTTGCTCTTCATACGCGGTTACACGCGGTTATGACCCGTGAACCCGACAGATGACCTCTGCTCTTACGTACAGGTTGCTCCGAGGCGTTATTTAAGAAAACTGATTTATTTCGATAAATCTTATGTTTAATGAAATAAAAAATATGTCTATATTCTGAAAACGCGAAACCGGATACGCTGGTTAATTTAATGTCGCCATTGTAGCTACACGCTGTATATTTATTTTTGTAAATACATACTTATAATACATAGTAACACCCAGACATAGAACAAACATCTATGTTTTGCCACTAACAAATGTTTGTTCTTGGTGGGGATCGAACCCACGACCCACAGCACGGAAGGCAGATCCATTACCGACTGAGCTGTGACGCCTGTAATATTGCTTAAGTGGCAATAAAACATTTTCAAAATAAATAACAGCCTGTTGTTTTTGCATCGGGGGTTAAAAAATTGTGATAAATGAATCTCGTACCGTCTAACAGAAGAGCTAGGATCACAGCTCATATGAAAGCGGTACGCGCGAGTGACCTCATCATCTTGTTCCATTGGATTCTGAAGGCGTTGTAACGCCAACGCGGCGCGGCAGCGCACAGCGCCGCGCGTATCTTGCAGTCGCTGCATCTGTGGGTGCAATATACATACAGTTGTCTTACTAATCCGGCACTATTAAAAACTAGAGGGTGCCGGATTATTAGAATGTACCGATTACTGGATTGTATAGAAAAAATCCTAATAGCTAAATAAAATAGTGCATTTCATGAATAGAATAAAGAAAACACAACAATTTATTTGTATTCGGGTACTACACATTTCTTTTATAACAATGACATGTCTTACAAATAACTAATTAGTCCCATGAGGTTTGTTTTTCTTTTATTAGTGAGTAGGGAGGTGCAGGCTACTTTTGAAATAACTTTTGACTTTTTGATGTAAAAGAGCTATTTCTTATGGTAACCCTACCTGAGAAGCAAGTAGCTTGTCACACAAGTCGTCATCCAGAGATGCATCTTCCCCCAGGGCTGCCAGTACAGCAGCCAGTAATTGACTTGCTCTGTATCTCACCGACTGACCGGATACACATTGACACTGAAAATATGACAACTTTCTGGACTGCCTACATTTGCAGGCACAATGGCATGAGATTCCAGTGATTCTATAAAATTAGGATCCAATAGGAAGTAATACCAAACCCTTGATAGTAACATATTATGCTGCATCAGTCAATCAGGGCTATTGGATAAGTACAATTGAAATATTCATACTTCAGTAGTTTTTAGAGAAAGAGCTCATTCAGTACCTATTTCTGCTGCCAAACAGTGATGATCCCATTGCTGTGCTACGGGTTGAAGGAATGGGTGCTGGTGCAATTCTAAGCACATGTGATTTAACATGTTTAGTAAGACACAGCTTTGTGTTTAGAAAACTTCTTATTGGATCTGAAATGTCTGTTCTAGATGTTATAGGAACACAGATTTACCTCAAATATTATGTCAAATATGAACAGCAAAAATTCCTCCTCATCGTCAAGAGAGGTGCAGAATGTAGCCACAAACTGCACCACACGATCCACAGTGGCACTTGTGTCGCCAAATGTGAATAGATACTGTAGTGCATTCTTGAAACTTTCTCGGAATGAGTCCTCATCGAGCTGAAATGAGGTATTAACTCATTGATAAGCAAAACTTAACAAAACAGTGTGTTTTAGCTAGTATACACTGCTTAGGGTCATCCGAATATTTTATACTGCAGTCAAATTAACTTCTTTCCGAGTAGGTATGACACCTGGTATGACTCAGAAGAATGTTAAAAATGCATAAGATTCAGGGCTTGTATTTTTTTCCTAGTAATATTTTCAAAAGTCAAGAGGCTTTAGATACTATTGGACAATGTTTTGGATCCATTCAAGTTTACATGAAATCTTTTTTGTAAAACAGTTGCAACCTCTATTGTAGAAAACTTACCTTTTTATAAAGCTTTATCATTTCTTTCACGTATTTCTTGTGCTGAACAACGTTGTATTGAACATTTTGGAATATTTTGAACATCACAGGATTATTACGAGGGTTTGGTTTAGGGGGCGCCGCTGACGCCACCCGGGGAACTTCAGTGTCTGCTACAGGCATTGCAAGTAAGTTAAAAGATTAATAATGTATCACACGCACTTTTACTCACTGTATTTACACATTATTTAAATAATTTAATTTTCTACAATACAAATCTTGAATAAAACCCGCTCGCTCGCTTTGTTCGCCGACCGTTTTTGTTTTGACGACTTTGACAGCTATTTGAATTTTTTTTTTGAAGTTGAAAGCCAAGGAAGTTTGACACCTGACATGTACGGCTAATTGACATATAGATATCGCTTAGTTTATAATGTCATTACATCATTTTTTAGCTTTTTTCCGACCGGATGTTCCATTAGAATATTATCCATCCATGTTCCATGCACCGTACGCACCATCCATTCGTTCGGTTCGGTATTGTATTCGAAGTACAAAATAATCTCAATAGATGGCCTTTCAATCAACCGAGCCGAGCTAAGTTATGACTGTAGTATAAGTACAGTAGGTAGGTACCTACTTAGTTTAGTTCCTCTGTTTCTTTTTTTAGGCCGCCGAATCCACGAGCGAGTGAATCGCAGCGATTCACGTATTTCTCTAGACGTTGCTAAGAAAGTTCTACACGGCCGCCGGCGGCTAATATAATTTGTATAGAAATACGATATCGACGAGATTCATTCGCTCGTGGAGGGGATAGAGAGGGATTAGGGGGATTCGTTTTCAAAAACTGCAACCGACTAACCAACAAAAATTTATCTTGGTGAAAAAGTTTATTGTGATTTTTTACACAATAATTATTAATCTTAAAATAAAATTACTTTATGTACAAATCACTTGATGAATTTTAACCAAATGAAGGCATTAGGAAAGTAATGTACGAGTAGGGTAGGTCAGTAAGTGGCAATAAAGAATGTAGGTAGGTACTATACTAATAACATGAGTAAATTAAGCCCTATGTGGTTCGTGATGGTTTTCTTGACTATGTAGGTGTAGTCATAATAGGTAACGTACCTACCTACATTATTATAGGTAGTGCAAGTGCACCTTACTCATATAGATAGGTAAGTAATCCAATATAAATTAGGTAGGTAGCAATAAGTGTCATACATAAGAGTGAGATTCTGATCAGTAGGTCAATGTTGTAGTAACTATCGAACTATTTAAACCCGGGTCTTCAGAATTATTTCCACTAAAGAAATGATAAAAGACGCGTCGACCCTCAAATCCTAGCTTAATCTAAGTCATCAATAAGCGAATCTAGCTCTTTTTTCAACGAGCATGACTCCTCTCTCTGCTTCAATACGTCATCCTTCAGCCGGTCTACGTTTGCCATGAGAAGTGCGTTGCCCTTCTTCAGGGCGTTGACCCGGGACTCGTGACGTTTCAGGCGGGTGGTTAGGTTGTCCTTCTTCTTGGGTAGAGGAGCGTCCTGGAAATTAAAAGGTTTTTGCAATATCTCGGTAAGCTAGTCAAGTTGGCAGATGCTGAGTGTGAAATCAAATGGTGCTGAAATAAACTTTTAGGTATTTTGTGGCGCAGAGGTACGTTGAACGGAAAAAGTATGACACATCTCTGGCTTATGTATTTTATGTAGGTACATAAGCCAGTACCTATCCATTGAAAAAATATGAACTTTCAAATCCGCACTTTTGAATGCACCCGACCAGAGCTCTACGAAGTGCTACGCTGCGTAGACTACACGCTTCACGCGTAGACCTACGCGGTGTAGACCTACGCGGCGTAGACCTAACTAGCTCGCCCGTTTTCAAAAATTTTACCTCAGGTTCACTTTCGCTTTCCGTTTCACTCTCCGTGTCCTGCTCCGTCTCTGTCTCGGTCTCCTCTTCGCTCTCTCCCTTCTCTTCTTCTTCTTCCTCCTCTTCTTCTTCTTCTTCGTCGTCCTCGTCTTCGTCTGAACCGACTTCCTTCATCATTGCCGCCATCTTGTTTACTTCGCGTTTCAGCTCTTTGTATTTTTTCTTTTCGTCTCTGAAATCACAAAGATTTTTAAGAGCTTAGTTTTAATATTAACTTGTCTTTTGCTCAAGACTTGCTTATCTAAGTATGTCTTTGGTAGGTGTCCATACCTTTTTATACTCATAAAAATCTGTTATTGGTAAGTTTTTAATATTGCTACTAGATATTTTGTGTTGTGTGTGTGTTTTCCTATCAATAAACATATACCTAAGCCTATCGTACATTTTCCTCCTACCATATGCAGTTCTTTTTTTCATAAGCTTTTCGCTTTTGGGTTGTAGATTTAACTTACTTGAGAGCGGCCTGTTGGTTCTTCAGTGACATCTTGTACGCCATCCGTTCTCTCTTCATGTTGTCCTGCTTCTCCTTGAGGTGTCGTATCTTGTTTCTCATGTTTCGAACTTCTTTCTCCAGTCGCTTCTGTTTCTTCTCTTCACTTTCTTCCTGTAATTTATTCACAAAGTATAAAAAATCTTTCAACTTTTTTGCATTCTTTACCCTATTCAATAATCTCATATTTTGAAACGTTATGTTTCTGATGTTTATAAATTTTTAAAATAGCTTCATTTTTATAAACATTATTTACCTCTTCTTCTTCAGATTCTTCCTCCTCTTCAAAGCTGTCATCTTTCGTGACAGAAAGCTGTGACTTGATGGCGTGGCTTGAGCGTCTGGATCCAACATTTGTCGGCATTATACCCTGAAATACCATCAATGTATCCAATATTATTTCTGTTTAACCAGCACCGTCTACTATTACTTCTTATTCACTGTATTTTCAATAGAGAACCATGTATTCTTGTAAAACATTTGAGACTTTTGGTTTGAAAAGCGGTTTTTTTTACTTTTTGATATCATTAAGAAGCCATACCTCATAATCACCATTGTTAGTATAAGCGGCATCATAAGCTTTGTTATTAGCATCAGAAGCAGTTCTCTTCAATCTCTCAGCCTCAGGTGAGTTGATGTCAATATCCAGTAACCTACATTGTTTCTCGAAGTCTAGTTGTCTCTTCTGATAGAAGGACAGTGGATCTTGTGATGTAAACAACTCTTGCTCGTTCTGTAAAATGGGTTAGTAAAGCATTTTAGGTGCTAGCTTTAAGCCAAATCGTGAATGTTTGAACTCATAAATCTGGAAATCACGTTAAAATGTTTAGGTGAGTAGGTAGTTTTACAAAGTTAGGATTTGATTTTGTTTATGAGCACATGAATACTGTAGAATAATGGCAAATTATGATTAATCAATGTAATTACCGCTAAGGCTTGTTCCAATTTTTTCTCTAACTCTGCATTCTTTCTCTTTACTTCTTCTAGTTCAGTTATCGCAGTGTCTCTCTCTTCTGCCGCTTGTAAATACTGTTTTTCCAAATTGTCAGCTGTTTCTTTAGCTTTCTCAACCTCCACCTTTAGATTATTGACCAGTCTTTCATCGTATGCATCTGTTACTGATATAACTGTTTTGTGCTGCTCTTGTTTTATTATCGCACGTTCTCTTGCAACTTCTGCTTCTAAGTTCGCTATCCTTGTAAGTAGGCGTTTGTTTTCTCTCTCTTGTGCTTCCTTATTTCTGTCATATTTTTATAGTTCAGTATGTTTATTTTCAAAATTACTTATCTATCTAAAAATATTATTATTTTCCTACCTTAGTTCAATAGCTAGCAACTGTTTTGTGGATTGAAGATCATCCCTCACGTGGTCAATGTCATCCATCTCATCGATTTCTTCTTCTTCTGCGGTTGGTGCAGGGATCTGAGACTGAAATACAAGCAGATTACAGCTTATTGTTATACCAACCACATCTTGTTGGTTTTTACTGTGTTTGCAATAAACTTTTGAAAACTTACGTCGTTTATAGCTACGCCAGATGGAGAAGCAGCTAAGTTAGCTTGTGACATTGACTTCTGCACTTGCTCTTCAATCGTCATCTGTCTTCTGAACTTCCTCAACCCCTCCAGATTCGGCTTACTCCTGTCATTTGTCTTCGTCTTCTTCAGTTTGATACCCTTGTTGATTTCATTTAACAGTGCGTTGTGAGAGGTTGGCTTCTCAGATTCAAAGATGAATTGGTCCTTGTTCTTTACCAACGTTGATTTCGTGATTATGGGTTGTGATCTGGAAAATATGAATGCCCTCAATTTACCACAAGATATTTCAAGACTTCGCGATCCATCACCGCGGTCGATCATGATTACCAAGGTCACCAAGGTCAGATCAAGGTAAGGCGCTCACTGCATGGTCTCCCAGACACCGTTGCTTGGAAAGACCTAGAAATCCAGGATAGAGCAGCATGCAAGCTATTCGACTACTAAAGAGTATCAAGACTGGCACGACCTTTAGTAATGAAGAAAACAGTGAATAGCGATAATTTTATTAATTTGAGTGAGAGAGTTAGTTTACTTCCTTTCCTAATAATACCCACCCTAAATCTACCAGTTTTATCCGATTTGTTACATTTCAACTTTACAGTTTATAATTTACCAACCTATCGTTACAAACAACATGTTTCAACTTCTTCCCTTCCTCCACTTCCTTCATCATATCGCTCCAATCCGGTCTCCTCCTTGGCCTGCTGCGGAGTGAATCCAGTTTTTTCAGCTTCGCTGGGTCTACTGGCGCCTTCTTGAATTCTGGAGGTGGCGGCATCTTCGGCGGCAATGGCGGTGGCATCGGTGGTGGAGTCGGCTTTAATAAGCCTGGAATTTTGAAGTATCAAGATAAGTAATACTTTAGCAATAAGCTAGGTCTTATTTAGTATCGCCTCTCAACTAAAACACTGTTTAAGATCTCCCTGTCACTTGTGACTATCTAAACAAAACGAGATGGTACTTTTTTAAACGGAGATTAACTTTTGACTAAACTTTAGTTAAGCTAGTGCAAAGAAGTTAGTCACTAAAGCGTTTCTGAATTGAAGGGTAACTGGATAATATAGGGTACCGATGTTACCTTTGTAACTTATAACATGTCTATTATCAACTGCGCAGACAAAAAGTTCTCTAAATACAGAAATGTCTTGTACTTCTACTGTCTAGTCCATAATTTGTATTTTGAATTTTAAATCAAACTCTGTTTGCTAGAATTTTCGTGATCGCTACAAGGGGTCTAAGTAGGTACTTGTAGAGCACAAGTAGAATGAATACTTAGATGATATTCTAAATCCAAATGTACCTGTAGGTAATTATATTTAGACCATTCCGCAACAATATATTTAAAGTCTTTTCCATAAAAGAAGACCCACAAACGCGGAGCTAGGCTCTATGGTCATGCGAGGGAATGTTGCCAAAGTCTATATTGGTTCCGGTAATATTCGAAACGACAGTTCGTTTATTTCGACTAACCTCTATAGAATGAAGGCTGATCAGATTCTTCCTCCATATTGTACGATCACAAAGTTCACAATCTCGCGTTAAACACTACACAACACAACCAAACTAGATTTTAAAATCACAACAGAATGGTATACAACTTTTCACTAGAACGTGCTGGAAGCTTCGAAGAGCATAAACAAAAGATTTTTTTGATGAAATGACTATAATTTACAGTGTTTTCGAAATAAATCTCAATCGAAATTGATTTTCAATAAAGACTAGCTCTCGAAGCAACGCATGTCGGCGTTTGCACCTGAAGCGTGGACGCACGCGGAACTGCAGTCTATTTTAGACCACATTTAGACCAAAACTAGACCGACGCACAGGAGATCAAAAGGTAACGATGCTCTATCCACTCGAGACGAATTTAGAGTTGGACATTGGACATTCTAGGCATGGATTATCTAGTCGCCAGCTTCGTACGTGGAGAACTTAGAACTCTTTTGTTTGCGGTGATTATAAAAGTTTAAAAAAGTTCTTCAGACATTTTGTCTAGAATGTTCAATTTACTTATATGGCAAAATACAAGCTCCCTGATGGATTGTTCAAAAATCTAGGCTAGATTACAACAAGTGCCCTATTTATTTTCTTTAAAAATAAACGGGTATTGGAAAGACCCCGAAAATGAAAAGCGATGGCATCAGCATCGTTATGGAAGTGGTTTTGCAAAAATTAGGACAATAATAATTTCTATAGCAAAAGTTTACTAAAATAGGGGTAATCTAAAGAAATCTTCGGCTTTATCTTCGAAAAAATATCTCATTAGCAGCAATTACTGTTGCCAACATTGATCTAATCGATTCGATTCGTCACTATCACACACTCCACATGACGCTGCTAATTATATCATAGAAAGTGTGTGTCAATGTTGGAGTACCTACCAGGCAAATAGAACAATCTATTCCTGACATCTTGATTCATTGGCTGTGATGAAAACAATAGGATCTTTGTTTACTATGTAAGTAAACGTGTGTAGAAGAGAGAGGCAAGAGACTAAAAAATCAAGTTCACTAAATCTTATAGTTCCGATGTACTGATGCGGGAAACTAGGGAATGAATAAGGCTCAAAATCGATTAAGGAGTTCTATGTCCCGCAGAGGATTCAACAGATATGATGGCAATTAATGATGATGATAAACCTGTACGTTACGATTTTATAATTATCATATAATAGAATCAGCCTTTATATATAATAGCCTAGAGAATTAGACATTCTCCTGTAATAATGGACCAGAACAGAACGGAAAAGCATGAGAAAGTAGGTACTGAACAGAAAAACATGAGCATACACAGTGGTGACAGTTGCAAACCCTCCCTTTGTCATATGGAAAATAGAGAAGGCCGTAAACCTTCACCAGTGAACTTTGTCAAGATGCGTTGTGTGAAATGTCCATGAATTTATTTATTTAATTACGTACTTCTCAAGCTCTCATTCTTGGTCAGCGTGTGTCCCTTCGGCGTGTCATTTGCTAGGGTCTTGTCTATATTCTCTTTAACGCGCTCGTGCAGGGGGTCCCGCCATTTCTTCACGGGTCCGTCCATTATGTCCTTCGACATCGCTTTCTGCAGCGACGGCTTTCGTGGTGGTAGCTGAAATGTTACAAAGTGAACCATATTAAGCATGTTTACGGGTTCATTTCTTGCAAGAAAGTTTGTTTCATCATGACTTTTTTTCGCTGCAGAGATGCCTGGTCGTAGTTAAAGTAAGTAGTAAGTATCTATGCCTATGGACTTACTACCTGCCGCATGCCGGTGCTATGTACTTGTGAAAAACGACTTAGTTGTCTAAGCCTGACATTCTTTATGTCCTATCATCTGATGCAGCATATTTTAAGGTGAAAACAGTGAAAAAAAGAAATCTCAATAAGTTGCAATGTCTGGGTCAAATACCGCTCGAAGGTGTTTTACGCAGTTCTCTAAAGATTTTTTATGGTATACATACATCTCTCAGACATCTTTTATGCTCATAAACAGATCTACCATCAGACGATTTATCTTGCCATAAGAAAGTATACCAATTAATTAGAAATGGATAATGATTATCTATAATGATGAACAGGGGATATTAAACTGATTTGGTTAGATATTGATAATTCTGGCAAAGATAATTAAATCGCAAATCTGAATAATCTTATAAATTGTAATAACAGCAATGTGGTTATCATAATACCTAGGAGTTTTATACCCAGCAAAACCTTCGATCGACTTAGCGATATAAATAAAATAAATGCTAATAGATGATGTTTATCTTTTGTGATTTTTAAATGGTAATAATTATTTTTATCTTCTATTTTGTACCTGACCTACCTACTTTACCTTAAACTTAATTAAATGTGCTGTGTTTTTGTGGCCAATAAATGCCTATAATTACCTTTGATGGTGTCTTTTCAAGAGGTGTTGGTGGTTTTGTAGCCATTTTAGGTTTATCTTCTACTTTTTCTTGTACTTTCTCTTCTGGTTTTTGAACTTTTGCTGCTGAATTTTCTTTGATTTTAACTTTTTCTACTTTAACTTGTTCAGGTTTGACTGTCTCGGTTTTCTCAGTTTTTTTTACAACTGGCTTTATGGATTCAACTTTTTCGGCTGGTTTTAAAGCTGGTTTATCAGCAGCAGATTTTTCAGCAGCTGGTTTTTCAGCAACTGTTTTTAGTGTTGGCTTATCATTTACAACTTTGGCGGTTGGTTTGTCTTTACTAGATATGGTAGAAGTTTTATTATTGAGAACTTTGTCATTCACCGTGCTATTAACTTTTGCTGTACCATTTTTTTCTGATTTTTTATCTACAATTGTCACGGATTTTTCTTTAGCTTTATCGTCTATAGTTCTAACACTTTTCAGGGTAGATTTCTCTGGTGGTTTTTCGTTAGTTTTGTCTTCTGTTGGCTGCTTAGGTCCGGTTCTTAAGCCTGGTTTACCGAACCTTGGTCTTTCTTCTGGTTTCAAAGCTGGAGCCGCCTTATTGGCTTGTGCGGCTGCTGATGGCTTTACTAGTTTCTCTTCAACAGGTTCTTGCACACCGTTTTCTGTTTTATCTGGCTTTATTGTTGCCTGCTTCTTCAGTGCAGCTGTAACAGAAAAGTTTATGTTAGTTTAGAGATCAATTTTTTCAATATCCATTAGGATATGTTTGGTTGGTAATATGAAGTTTTGGTCCGAGTATAATGATGTAATGTCTAAATACCTACGCAATTTTGTTCTAATATTAGATCTTATTAGAGTCGTGATCAACTTTGTCACTAATGTCATAGTGGGCGAATTCTCAGAAATCTGGATACACCCTATATTTCATCATGTCTCCATAATTAAACATTTTGTTAGATAAAATTATAAAAATAAAAATAAGCTCTTAGACTCAATGACATGGGCAATGTGTGACCTGAAGTGATATGGAAGTTTCCACTTTTATGAGAAAATCAAACTACCATTTTAAAAAAGTGCTGAAAGCACAGAATTGATAGAAGCACGTGTCCCAGCCCCGACGCTGCAGTTTCGCGGCATTCATACATAAATAAACATGTCCGCTGCCAAGATGGCCGACCTTCGCTATTTTAGCAATGTTGTGTCAAACTACATAACATGGAAGCTATGGTGTTCGATTATTCAAGATATGGTTAATTAGTATCTACTTAATAATTGATAACGTACTGTTGTTAATTTTGATTCACCGATGGAACTCCCGCGTTCTAGTATTCAGGTCACTTGGCACGAGTCACCTAGGAAATACCTACTCAGTACACATATCATTGCAATGTTATGTAAACATTTGTTTGAGGCACAAGCAAAAACTGGACTTTAGTCGCACCTAAGTTAGTTAATTTTACCCCATAAAAGCATTCAATCGAAGAAACAGTCCTAAAAATAAAATAACAAATTGTCTAGACGCGCGTTAAATCCAAGTCTATTTGAGATTCATTTTCGTTACAGCTGTAGCGATCTCTTATAAATCACTGCTAACCCCATCTCGGTTTATTTTGTAAAAAGTCTGTCCTCTCTAAAAATACCGCGTAAAGTCGGCGTCGGCCGCTCGAAATATCTAGGTAGTACATCTAAAGGAGCGAACTGACACGGCTATCATGATGACTCGCACAAATACGAATATTATGAATTCTTCTAAAGCTTTTGATAAGGGCACTCCATTTTTGGAACGATTTTTGGACTAACTCAAGGTTCGATACGAGGTCCGCTTTTGTTTATGATGACACTGATGACTTTTTAGAATTTATTGATGACCTGTGTCATGAAACGGTTCTTATCGATAAAAAACTAATTAAATGACGTCTCTATGAAATGAAATGAAATTTATTTGAGTAACGTCAAACATCGACGGTACTCAAACTAGGAAACCCTGTGATATTATCTATACTTTATCTATGCAAGTATTTTCATGCTGAATAAAATATAACACTGAATTATACCTAAAACATCAATCAATGACGTCAATACTAGGGACTTCATTATTTTAACGAGTTAACATTTTGACAGTGATAACTCTTTATCTGTCCTAATTAGACACTTTTGCTTGTAATATTATAAGGACGAAACTTTTGCAATTATTTTTGCTAGAGGTAGGTACCTACCTAGGTGAAAAGGCTCTGACTCATATTACTCAACAAAAACGGTTATTCAGAAAAAAAGCTTTAGGATTACAAATAATATTATATTATAAAGCGCTTACCATAATACGCGACCAGAGGGCTACACCAAATCGACCCGACTACGCACTAATATCGATCGAAACTGGAACATTCACTTAGTGCACTTTTCCAGAAATACACAATTTTACAGCATTGTAAAACAACGTTGCAAGTTTTAGAAATCCAGACATCACCTACCAACATAAACTTTTTAAAGGTGTAAAAGTTACACACCGCGTACGATTTCGAACTCCAGACTAACTAATTCTTCGGTTTCAGAGACTCAATTATTCGAAGCTCGTGTCTCCTGCCAAAGTTTCAGGCAGGTGCTGACGTCACACCATCCACATTCGTGTATGTATATCAACACGTATACAAAACTACGAATACACAAATTATTCACAATGAAATATCGCTCTTAGCTGGAGTAGCGTCAGTGAAAAAGTTGGCGGCACGTGCTATTTTCGTATCATTATTTCTAAATAAACGTGAAACTCTGGTTCTAAATGAATAAGAATTAGTCACCTTTTCAGTTATAGCTTATTTTACAACGTGGTTTAAATAATTTGCTATCCCATACCACAAGAAATATCTAGTAGGTACTAGGTATAGGTATTCTACAAACCTCACAGCTTTTTTTGCTGTCTCTACATTTGCAGGCAAAGGATATGACGTTTCGTGAAGATACGTGACCGTTTTTTTTTTACAAAATAAAAACAAATGAAAGACGTGAATAGATCTCAATGATGCATTCAAACTTCATTCATTTTTTGTAAACAACTGAAAGACGTTACTGAATAAATGAACGTCACGTTTTATCAGCGTTAGTAGCACACTTGAGCCTGAAAACCCTGAAAATTAAAGTGATATCACACCACTTAATGTGCAGTCAAGAGCCTCACACGTGCTTCCGTAAATTGCGAATTGTTCGTAAATTGAAACAGAATTCAAGGATATTGTAATAATTTAGTAAATACCTAAAACAAAAAGAAATAAGTTCGATTAAGTTTCCTGCAAGTCAGACAACCATGCTTGCCGTGCAATCTTTACATGCCAATCTGAAATTACAACGAAAGTAGGTATTTAAGCAGTATTCTTTACTGCCTTCAATTTCTTTCAAATCCAAGCCTCATCGTCTTGTTTTTCAATGGCTTTGAAAACTATCACTTTCTACTTACGTTCTAAAGGTTTTTTTGCCTGATCCTCAACGTCCAACGAAGGAAACTTAAGAGATGCTGTACCCTCCAATAACTTAAGGTTCCTCTGTGTCCAGGCTGGTGAGAAAGGAAAGCTCTTCTAGAAGATATTCCAAAGAAAATGAAGTCAGTAAATCTCTGGTGGGTAGTTACTTTTCAACGTCTCGTCCTTTGAAGTTCAACGTTTAATGTGGACATGTTTGGGAAAAGCACTTACTCTTTCTTGGGTTCAGACTGGTCGTAATTCTCTTAGAGTTTTTAAGAAAGCAGAGCCGTCACATTACTGTTTCTCTAATCATAAGATATAAAGCCATCTTAAGTAAGACTTAAGTACCTATTTAAAAAAAAACCGTCTGCAAAAATATGCTGCTACTGCTTTCTTAAAGATTCCTGATCCAGTACCTACATGAACAAAACGTAGGCACGGTGAAAGTACATAGATAAGGTAGAGTACTTACGTTTCAAAGGCTTCACAGTATAATCCTCAACTTCTATAGAAGCAAGTTTAGGAGGACCAGAGCTCTCGGCTGTGACTGGTTTGAGTTTTCTCTGGGTCCAGGCTGGTGGCGCCTCTGTATCCTTCTCTTTCACCCATGGCGGCCTGAAGCTTTCCCGCTTGGGTGCGGGGTCTCTGCTCACGTTACCGATCGGCATGGTGGTCTGTGGTCCAAATGTCACTTTGAATGAAGGAGGTTCGGAGAGTCTACTACCTGGGTGTTTAGTGTTCATAAGTGAAATGTATACAGAAACCGCCTACTTAATCAACTTTTTCACTTATTTCATAACATTGTATTACCTATCACATGTATCCTTTATAAGATCCTTGAATAAATAAATTGAAAATGGAAAACCTGAGTGACGTTTCACCGCATTTCTGCTCGGTGAGCCCAGAAACACGTTTCAAAATGATACCCTTAATTTCATTGTGACGGTCCTACTTATAATCGCCACTGAACTTCTGTCAAAAGTTAATTACCGTTTAAAATCACCGTCATGTTTTGTTTAGATAGGTAGTGACAAATTGTGACAGAAACTTTAAGTTTAGAAGCAATTATAAGTAAGACCGTGAATGATTAAAGAATGTCCACAGTATGGCGTGCAGTTTTGGATTAGTCGGTATCTACCAGCCTCCAGTATGTGTGTTTGTAAATCAATTATATTTTTACCAAATTAGGTAGGTACTTTATCAAAATCAATAGCAGGTTATTTTTGATTAAACGTAAATTGGTAGTTATTATAAATAAAATTGATTTACTACCGATATTTTTATGTAATTTAATTTTAATCTGAAATCATGATAATAATATGCAATTACTAAAGCCGAAGGGCACCTTATAAAATGCTGATGACCTTCTGCGGTAACAAACGCAGTCTTGTCTTCAAATTTGAAAGCAATCGTTTGTTTGTTTCTAAAATAGTATTGTAGGAAAGTATTTCAATGTTAACATCAGCTGCCAGTACACTGATAGTAATAAAATCATTTTTAACCTCTTACTCATCCACTGTTTTTAATTCGTCATAACTTTGCAAAATAGTATAAAAATAAAAACAAAAAATTTTCCTTCCATTCATCGACATTTTTAACGTTTCGTCAAAACATACACAAAACTCTAAATAAACACTTCCTCCTATATGTTCTATGAGTACCTAAAGATTGTTTTAGATAATGTTTGTTATGCTAACTTTTTGAATAGATTCCGTATGTCTGAAATCATGGACAAAGTTGTTTTCAATTTGGTTGAGTCCGTATTCGCATTTACTGCTCAAACACTGATCTAGCATATATAGCATATAAAGGTTTTTGTATGAAAGTCTGTACTCAAATATAATAATGAGTAACAATTTCTTTATACGAACCTTAGAATAGAGAAGTATGGATAGTTAATTACAAAATGTTGGCACTATTAACTTCCTACTAGAAATAAGATGCACAAAATAATAGACATGAGACGTATTCGGGCCGTTTCAGCAACATAAAACTCATGTTACAGTATTGTTAGTCATTATGAATAACTTAACATATACAGATAGTTCTATACCTTTCGTGAGTACTTACACTATTGAAAGAATAATTCCATAGTGGAAAATTGATGTATCCTCGCATACTATACCTCAATCATAGAAAAAGCTTTTTCCAGTACCTAATTAAGGTAACGGCACCTGTTTCCGTGGTATTTTCACTAAAACTCGAAAGGATATCAAATATTAAGCATTTACTGTACCTTTCTGAAGGTTCGGCTTCTGTTATCAGAAGCTCTAGTGTTTTTACTTTCGGAAACTACTTAAGTTTTGACGGTCCGACCTATATTTCTATTTGAAATTAAATAAAATGTAAATCAAGTCGAAATCGCCCAATTCCGAGGCGAAAATCCCTATTCCGTGGTATTTAGTACCTAATTGCGTGGTATGAAAAATGTATACGAAACGACAGTAACAAACTGATAAAATAATGTTAGAAAGATTAACTTGATTGTTCTCTAGGAATACAGGTCACTTTTGGTGGTAGTACTATTATTATTTAATAAAACTTTAGATGTGGTTTTGTATGAGTGCCATAATGCTAATAATATTATAAATATAAAAGTTTTTAAATACCTCTTCGGATGTTTGTAACTCAACCTCTCACACGTCAGCGGTGTCAACTTTGCTATTATCTTCATCCTGTGATTGCAAACCCGGATAAATACACAAAGTGCTGATAACGAGAAAATCTCCCCGTGTGATAAATTAAAAATATACTTTTGCTGTTTCCGAAGCACACACACACAATACACATACACATTACACATTACGTACACATTACATATTAACATTATTATTATTATAGTATTTCACATTATAAATACGACATTTCGCGAAGAAATAAAACCAAGCGTGCAAATGGTACAAATATCACCGCAAGACTGAAGCGTGGTCGACGCGTGTAAGGCAAATGAGTGTCGGTGCCGACAAAGGAAATGCCGACAAAGGAAACACCGCCAAAGACGCCGGCGGCGCGTCAAAGATACCGCCGCCGTGCGTCGCTTCGAGGCGGTGTCTTTGACACTTTTGTCACTCGTGCCGCCGCCACCGCAGTGTAATTTGAAGGGCAACTTTGCTTTGACGGCATTTACAAAGAGTGCCGCCCAACTCACAGCTGTGGAGACTAAAAAATCCTAATTTTCAGTACCTAGTAAAAGCCAAAATTTTTTATATACCTATCATTCTTAATGTTAGCTGATGCCAAATTGTTAAAACTTTTGTTAAAGATTAACTTCTTAATAAAACATGCAGCCAAATGTGTGGAAAATAAATATTTTCGTAACATAATTTTCTATACAACCAATAAACAAAATAAGCGAGTAGGGTACTTTTGATGTGTTATAACTCGTAAAGATTATTAAAAAGTATAACTCGAAATAAGGTTTTAGTCTCAATCGACTATTTGATTTGTCAAATATATCGTTAAAATCACAAAAACATAATCCCAGTTTGTGAAATTCAAAAATAAAAATAGGTCTTCCAAATTGCTATTCCGAGGTACATTTTTCACATACCTCAGAATTAGGTACTAGGTGAAATATTTGACCCCTGATGCCGTGGTTTTTTCAATATGTAATTTTACGTCATTATAATTAAAAAACCACTTAAACATGTATTACATACGGTAAAGAATATACTTCTTTCGAAAATTTAACACTAAAAATCATAACCTAGAACAGAAAAAATCATAATAACCCTTATTTAAAAAAGCTTGCTACTCTCGTGCACAGAGGCAAAAATGTATGGAGAGTGCACTTGGACCAGCCACCGCTGCGAATTTAGCCAATTATTTTGGAATGTAAGCTCGTTCTAAGTCTCGTTTTTAGACTAAATATAAAAAAATATATTTCCTAATGACAAATAAATTTTGCAACAAAAAAGAACCTAAGAATCAGAAGTAAATGCTGTTTTTCTAAATACCACGGAGAAAGGTGCCACTTTTGGAATACCACGGATTTGGGTGCCTTTACCTTACCTATCCATTCTTCTATATTTTACCCCATTATGGCACTCACTCATAAGTGTCGAAAACAAGCATAGACAGTAGACAATCACTATTTTACTAGGTTTCAGGTGCATGTAGGTGGTCCGACCTTAACCTAGC
The DNA here is from genome assembly GCA_947859175.1 of Gandaritis pyraliata. Lineage (NCBI taxonomy): Eukaryota > Metazoa > Arthropoda > Insecta > Lepidoptera > Geometridae > Gandaritis > Gandaritis pyraliata. Next base: position 4,201,436 of record OX401871.1, on the reverse strand, counting down.
AATAGATAAAAGAGCGAACGATAAACAAACTTTTGTATTTCCTGAGCGAGTGTTGCCAATTCTTAAAACACCTGTTTGATATTATTTTCTGCACGAACATAGAAATAGCGTAGTGATAATATTTTTATGGGATTTTACTATTTTTGTGAAATTCCAAGAGAAGTAACCTCTTATTAAATAACGCTTTTGAACTTCATGCTTACAAAGAAAGGAAGAACAGTAGATAATATAGACAATGTTCGAGAGATATAAACATGTATAACAATTCTTTAGTTCCTTCTTCCTACCCATAACTTCAGACAGTCTAATTAGATAAGCTAGATATAAACTTGTCACGATTCAAACCTTTTCTAGTTAGGTACAAAAGCAAGCAGCCTTGATTTGCCTATGATTAGAAGACGTTAATATTTCCTGTTTTTGCAGATAAAATTAGATTAAGACATGATCCTATCATTACGTCTTCTTCAAAGCTATTTTGCGCTTTGCAAATAATTAAAAACGCATCTTACATGAAATTCTTCGTGTAAAAGTGTATTGTGTTATTCGCCAGCAACGCACTTTGTTGTCGCACTGTTCACATTAAACTCATATTTTTTCCGATTCCCGAAAAACAGAAGCTGCCTGTTGATGCGAGCTTCGCTCAAGACTAACATCGGTATTTCATACGAACAATCCTCTGGAACTTATAAATAGGTGTGGCGGACGTCGCGTGCTTCAAAATTTCAGGAGTTAGATGCGCGGGTGATAGCGATGTTAGCTCTTGTATGGGATGTGTTATGGTCTAGTTTGCGGTTGATGTATGATGTCTGCGGCGATATCTCGTAGTTTGATCTTGATTTGGTTAATTGAGTTGGATTATTGGTTGGGAGTTTTGAATGAACCGTGGATTCATTCATTTTATGCCTAGGAACCCAAGTTTTGATTCAAATTTTTGATTTCGCTGGTTAAGTAGGAAGTCGATTAAAATAATATTAGGAAATCACAACAATATTTACATACTTAGGTCTGTATTGTGATAACGAAATCGCTTTTATGTATTTTAAATCGATTTGATCTTTTGAATCGATTTTATGTGTAAAAACAAATTTTACAGACGTAAAAATAAATGTCACAGATTCTCCAATAAAACTGACAAAAAATCTATGCTTGAATTCCTGGTTGAGCGGTAAATGCAAATACTATAAATTCGATAGTAATTTTTTTTACTTATCTATTTTAGCGACAAATGCAACAGAACTGGACAGAACAGTCCAAACAAAACATTAATTATGTTCACAATTTGTGTGAATCTATTATTTAGCTAATAGCATTGTTTCATTGTTTGTTATTATATTTTCATGAGTTTATGATGTTGTTATTGCAAGTGCCCAGATTGTAGGTACCTAGATATTTAATTGGTAGAGTCCCTCTGTATAACCTAAACTGTAAATAATCTAGGTTGACCTAGAACTCAGGAATCCCCTATGATGTTCCTAGAAATAGGAACAGTACCTACTAATATACCTAAATTACCAACAATACATATACTTAATGCAAAAGTTACAAAAAACCTAACTCAAATTACTTAAGTAGGTATTTACAGAATGGGAATCAAGTTAACATTTTTAAAAAACTTTCAAGACCCTTTCTTGTGCGTTCTTTATGACTTTGAGTCTTTCAGGACTTTCTAAGGACGATGGTAAACGGCCTGACGGTATGACTCCTGTTCCTTGGGAGTTGGGAAGGCCTTTGGTGTGGGACGCTACTTGCGTCGATACCTTTGCTCCTTCACATCTGCCTAGGAAATGCACATGATGACAGTTTGGGCTATCTACAAACCGTTGCAAACGATTTATGGATATCTTAAATGATCCAAATCAGTACCAATCAGAAGCGAGCCCTTCATAATTAGGTAAAAAATATCGCTTTAGCAAAATGTAGATGAGTACTTATTGCACTAATCAGGGACTCTACCCAATGGAGTTTAGATGTTTATAATGGAGTTTAGACAATGGAGTTTAGAAAACTAATCAATATGTATGAGAATTACGTTTCCTTACGTTTTCGACGTTTACTATATTCTCTAGCTACTGTAAAATGTATGTTTGGCTAATAAGGGCTGTACTCTCATTTTTTATCTTTTATTTTTTTAAATTGAACACTAGTATCTACTCTACTACCTAGTATTTAATGTACATTATTTCCGGGGCGCCATACTTCCGGCGCACCCGTTCTGACGCCCATCCCGCCGCTCCCGAATCTTGGACGATTCGCGTCAGGGCTACGGTCTGCAGAGCGTGTAATTGCAGGCCTTGTAGTCTCTTCCTTGTGTCTATGCCATAAATACTCTAGCTACTCGGCATATTACAAAAATATTCTCGGGAAAACTCTAATCCAACGATATCCTACCAATCCGAGACACGGCTCTACATAAACCAAGTTACCTGGAAACCTCATGGAATGTACGAGAATTTTTATTTAAATAAATAAATAAATAAATATTCATGGACTTTACACACAACGCCCTCTAGTCCCAAACTAAGCAAAGCTTGTAGTTTTTTCTTTGCTGTTTTTTTGTTGTTTTGTAGTTTGTTTTCAGCGTTTTTTTATTATCAGCAATAAGATCATTAGTATTAAGTGGCGTTGCTAATATATTTCTACAGTAATCAACACTAGTACATTTTTACTAGTACGTTTTTAATACTGTGAAAAATCGCCATGGTATAAGGGCTATTAAGTACTATCCAATTCAGTGTTTACATTTGGTTCTGTAAACCTGTTTGGGTGTATTAAAAAAAATTGTAAGTGTGCTAAGTTTGCAAACAAGTTTTCTGACCAAAAATTTTGCATGAATGTGATCAGTTTTGGTACACATTTTATGGTCGAAAAACTTGTTTAGTTAAAATGATATTTTTTGCTAAACCTTTGCATTGTCTCTAGACCGTGAAGCTTTGCGATTTTGCATTATTGCATTCAGTGAGTTTATCTTCAAATGTGTTGAAATAATATGTGAGCGAGAAGGTTGTTTGTCATTATCTCTCGCCTCGGGATTTCCCTTCGAAAATTTAACGAAAAAGTTGTGCTTAGGAAACGAAAAGATTAAAAGTAATGACTCATTGTAACAGCATTATGTTTTGGTCACAAGCCTATTGATACACTATTTCGTTATTTATTATAATCTTCAAAACAATATCACATAATACTTACGTCACTATCAGTTAAAAGAACCTTTATCAAGGCTTGTATGAGTACGTCGTATATAAACCCCTATTTAATTTGAATACCAATCAGTCCTCGTGAAGAAACGGAATAAGCTTCGTTTCCGATCGGTACTAAAGCATTTTATTTAAAAACAGTTATAGTTTTACTCGTGTATTGCTACTAGAAAGCAAAGTGTATCAGTTTTCCACTCTCAACTACAATACGTAATAAATACTCCGTAAGTTTGTATCTTCATCCACTACTTTTATTTCCTTTTTCATTGAGTGGTTCAAGAGTTATTTTTTCAGCTCATTGTGGCAAAGCACAAATACCATATTGCGCCATCAAAGCACAATTAAACCTTTAAAAGGATATCTGTATCAAATATGGAATAATCATAGTATTTTAATGTCAGTCAATAGCGAACATCTAGGTACTTCACCATGCAACTGATTGCCTCCGACGTAATGTGAATTACTTACTTATACTTACACAATAAGGGGCCATCCACAACATATTGACCAAAAGTAGTGGGTTAAATAAATTTCCGAAGTAAGTACACAGTTTTCCCCCACTCACAACAAAATCCACTCGTTCAAAACAATACATAAACTTTTCCATTCAACTACCGATTAGATTTAAAATCAAGATAGACATAATCTGACCGATACCTCCTTAACTTTCATTATTATTACCCATTTAGCTCTTTCGTTCTGATATTCAAAGTAATCGTTTACTCTATAATAATAGTTTACTATATTTAATAATTTCTTGCATTATCACACCCATTCTTATGAAACTACTACTAGTGTAACTGCGTAAAAAACCAACATACATAATGCAATTCCTACTTTTTTTTAATGGACTGTTAACTGGCAAAAGCTTATATTATTTTTTTAATTCCTACTTGGCAATAACAGCCTATTTCTTTTGCGCGCTCGTACTGTAGGTTTTATAGGAAAAGTTGACTTCTGAAGTTTTCAGGAGCGGTCTTCTTACCTACACACGATTTAGTAAATAATCAATAAAGAACTATCTATTTAAAAAGATAGGGTATAGATAGACGGACCTTGAATTTTCAAACATAAAAATATGGCTTTTTTTATGTTTCAGAAAATGATGAAAATTCTAATTCTCGCGGTCGCATCCTTAGTGTGCTCTACATCAGGCTACTCTCTCAGAACTAATTATAACAGTAAGTATTTCAATACCAGCAACGTGTCTTAGAAGTATGAGAATGTCCTGATTACTGAAAAACTGGCATCCTCTTTTTGGTGATTTTGAAAGCACAATGCGCTTTTACTTAGTTAAAAATCTAACACTGTGTATGTGTGTACATAATAAAGCAACTGCTCTTTATCTCTCTGAAGTTAGGTGTAACAAACGATTGCGCATATACTGTTGTGCGGAAAAATTCACTTACCTCCAATTTGACCAGAAATCAGTTCTGCGCAGATACTTCAGATGGACAAATTATGACTAAGTACTATGACTTGTTTTGTAGTGCACTCATATTTGTGGTATTTTATGAACGGAAAACTAACTCACAAGGTAGTGTGGTAGAGTAACTACACTCACCTCTCCAAATAGATTGGTGTAATTTTAATTATTATGCAATAAATTTTCTAATACACTTTTTCTGATTTAGATATTTTCATTCAAGAAACGACAACGTATCTTATCACCTGGATGTTCATTATCAGTTACTGTTACACTGGCCAGACATCATTCCCATCTTAGATCAAACGTTATCCTAATAAGATCTGTATAACCTATCTTCGATTATTATTTTTTAACAATCGCTTATTAGTAGTCATAAGGATCTTTGTCCGTTTGAAGTATCTGCGCAGAGCCCATTTTAGGTCGAATTGGAGGTAAGCTAATTTTTCCACACAACAGTACATGCGCAATCATTTGTTGCATCTAACTTTAGAGGGATAAAGATCCGTTGTGCGTACTGTACATAGTGTACATACGAAGGAGTCCTCTGGATCTATCTTCAAGCAATATTAGTGTCCCTGAACACCAATACAACCACTTACTAATGTACAGTTAGAAGCAACGTGCATTTTTACAACGTGTTTTAATTTAAAAGTGTTACAAAATTAAGAGCGGCTTGCACCAGAATCGCTAGACGCGTTTAACTCTTAAATAGTATTTAGCGAGTTGTCAAGTCATACATATACGTCAGATTTAAATCGATTTAGCTGTTAAACACGTTTAGTGATTCTGGTGCAAGCCGCCCTAAGTTTCCTAATTTAAAATTAAGGGCAGCTTGCACCAGAATCACTAAACGTATTTAACAGCTAAATCGATTTAAATCTGACATATTTGTATGACTTGACAACTCGCTAAATACTATTTAATAGTTAAACGCGTTTAGAGATTCTGGTGCAAGCCGCCCTAAAGAGTTTTCAAAAATTTCGAGTAATTTAAACTTACTACTAGATTAGCAGTGAATGAATAAAAGGCCTAGGATTAAGTAACATTGAATATATTTCCAGACTATCTCTTCCCCTTCGTAAGCAGAGAAGCATGGGGCGCCCGACCGCCCAAATCCGTCACGAAACTTGACACACCCGTATCGTTTGTCATCATACACCACACATACATCCCAACTGTGTGCGTGACCAGGGATCAGTGCGAAGCCAGCATGAGGTCAATGCAGCGTACGCACATGGATACCAATGGATGGGAGGATATAGGATACAAGTGAGTATACTCACTTTAGTTAGTATACTAACTGCATTTGGAATGGAAGTGTGAGTGGAGGATGGTGTTGGGTAAATAGTAGCGGACGCCTAAAAGAAAGGCAACTGATGTAGCTAATCTTGCTGAAAAACTTCTTCAGGCGTTTTGTATAAATAACGAAGCAATAACATGATAATTTTATTACGTACTTCCTCGGTAGAGCACTGAGTTCTGTGGTAGTACTGTATACATACGAGTACATAGGTAGTAATGATAAGCTCTAAACAAACAGCATTGAAAGATTTTTGTAGAGATGCACTGGGGGTCTCTGAAATGACGAAGATTCATAATCAGATTTCGAGTTACACTGCACGTGTCCGTCGTATACTTGGGCAGAGTTTTTGCCACCGTCCAGTGTAACTCAGTGCTTAGACCTCTCTTTAGAGGACTATTTCTATGCTCATTTTATTTTATTCAGCACGCATACGCTAAGTAGACAGCAGTCTACAGTAGTCACAACCGATCTTTGTCCCTGAAGTATCTGCGCAGAACCCATTTATGAGTCGGATTGAAGATAGCGAATTTCTCCGTACTTGTACAATCGCAATCGTTATTTGCACCGAACTTTAGAGGGATAAAGATCCGTTATGTGTACTGTATCTTATTAGAAAATTACAACACAATAAAACAATTTGTTTCAGCTTCGCAGTAGGAGGAGAAGGGTCTGTGTATGAGGGTCGCAACTGGCAGGCCGTGGGCGCCCATACTGTAGGATATAATTCGAGAAGCATAGGCATTGTACTCATTGGAGACTTTGTATGTAAGTAATAGTGCTGTCTCTGTAAATGGAGTAAAAAACCATCCATATTAAGTACACTGAAAAGTGAAGCGTGGTAGCTTTACTAGTTGAAAAGAGAAACAAAAGGTGGAAAAATAATTTATAAATTTAATAAATAAATATTCATGGACTTTACACACAACACCCTCTAGTCCCAAACTAAGCTAAGCTTGTGGTATGGGAACTAGATGGCTGATAGAATACTTATATAGGGGAGACCTGTACAAAACCGTATACCTGGGTAAAACCGTATAGCATTGCTATTTTCGCTAATAATTCAAATTTCATGCGCACAAGCCGCTCAGTGGTGCCTACCAATCAGAACTATTTGTAAACAAACACTTGTCACTGCAGGCTAGCGCATTTTTGAATTATTTTATTTTATTATTTTTCGGTAGTCCTCATCTTATTTTTGTGAATATACAAGCAGTGATTGTGAAGTGTACATACGCTACAGGTAAGTCACTAATCAACTGTGTTGTAGGTGATGTATTTGCTCTTAAATGCAATGTTTGTACCGGCAAATTTGTATTGACTATCTGCGTGTGAATGATGATTTCGTTCTACACTAGCGTTGGGGCACAACCGTATGGGGTAAAACCGGCTATATACGATTTTGACCCGGATAAGTAAGTCGGTAGATATTGTTAGTCTTTTATTACAGATGCTTCAAAAATGCCGCGTAATTATCAAAGAACCACTACGAGGCAAGACTGGGATTCAGAAAATATGAAAAAAGCTATTCAAGTTGTATATGATGGAACTATGGGTTATTTGAAAGCTTCTACAACCAAAATAAGCGTTACAAGATTGAGCCAATAAATACAGAGAAAACCATGATCTCAACTGTGCAACGTACAAAGGCTTAGGACGATTTAAACCAACTTTTTCGATCTTTGAAGTTAGTATACGGTTTTACCCATGGCTCGGGGCAAAACCGGAAAAAGTAGTTATTTGCTATTTTGTTGAAATTGTTGTCTAATTTTAAATTTTACTGAAATATGTTTATTGTAATGTGTACCTAATGAGTCTGACTAAATATATATGTTGATTTAATACATTTGCGTTTTGAAATGGATGAACTACATGCTTAGATCCTTAGCTATACGGCCTTGCCCCGGTCTCCCCTACTTTTTTTTTATAAATACATACCTATAATACATAGTAACATCTAGACATAGAACAAACATCTATGTTTGCTACACACAAATGTTTGTTCTCAGTGGGGATCGAACCCACGACCCACAGCAAGGAAGGCAGAGCTAATACCGACTGAGCTGTGACGCCTGTCACAGACAAAGAGCTCATAATTTTAATATAAACAGACTGACAATTTGACACAGAGCTCATAATTATATAAACTGACTGACAATTATTGGACTGTACTTATCTAATTTGTATTTTTATTGCAGCTCAATTGCCTGTAGTAATACAGCTACAAGCAGTCAAAGATCTGATAGCAGCAGGAGTCAGGCTTGGCTACATCAGACCAGACTACAAGCTGATCGGCCATCGCCAGGCCTCCGCCACCGAATGTCCAGGAAGCGCGCTCTACAATGAGATCACTACTTGGGACCATTTTACGCTGGTTTAAAACAGATACTGAAGTCTAGAAAGTAAGGATTTGTTCAGACCACTCGAGGTAAGATTGTGCGTGACTTTCCCTATATACATTTGTATGAACCACTGTGCCTTGATCGAATACGTTAGGTTTATGTAACGCGGTGACTGTCAGATTTGTTAGTGATAATAACCCCTCTGAGGGGTGAGTACGAGTTTACAGCGTAAAAACAGGTAAAATTAGCGTTTGTAAAGGGAAAGTGTAAAATGTACTAATTTTACAGAGTAGGCCCTATATAATTGTGATAGGATAGAATACTATATAATAGTTTGTTACACAATTTTTTTGTTATACCTTAAGATGGGTCCCTACTATTATGTTTTAATTGTTGTTTATTTTTAAGTGTTTGTATATTTTTCGTCTCTCTACAGTTTGTTTAAGAAAATAATAAAATTTGGGATACTTATAGCTAGATTTTTTATTCTACATTTTTCTACATGGTCCTCTGACAAATATTTCTTTAGTTCAAGAATAATATTTAAATAATTAGAACTGCTTGAAGTACCTAGCTTAGGCATTCAAACTCATTTTTGTACGTCAATCTCAAGCTGACGTTTATTGCATTCTGTCTTCGATAAATGCATTCTAGGTAGGTATCTACTGCAAAGGGATATTCCCTCGTATTTGGGTGTCATAAGTAGGTGTAGGTACATACAGAGATACCTACTTGGCATCAACTCAAGAACTATTACTGGGTCAATTAAAGGAAAAACTACTTAAATACGTTGTTTTCAAAGTAAACAATACTGATTGTTGTGTCACATTCACATCACTACTAGAAATACTTTAATGTGTATCCGTTTGTTAAAAATATAGAAATCATTTTTCGGTGATCCATTTAGAATTATATGTATAAGCCAAGTTCATTCGTCTTATACGCTATGCTTGTTATGCCATAGGGTAGAGTTCCTTTAGTGCAATAGCTTGAAGTCGATTTTTATATTTTCCCGTATATTTTTTTAATGAAAGTATTGCACATTTTGTTTTAGTAAAACCTGCCCTGAGAGAAGTTATAAACAAGCGGGTAGAAAACATTTTTCTTTGAATATTTTTAAAGCCTTAATCAAAGCTAGCTACATTCTGAATAAGCACATGCTTTCAATGAGATATTTCTAAGACAAAGTAGGTACGTGTTTTTCTAATAATCTTCAACAACTAAGTAGTCTCCAAAAGAGGTATAGCTAATTACCTTTAATTTGAATAATTTGGCGCAAAGCGAATGAAAGAACAATTTTCCCACATAAACTGTCATAATCCTAATACCGATACCATTAAATTCAGAGACGTATCGAAATCATAATCAAATCTTACAGGCATAGAACACTAAGGGCGGCTTGCACCAGAATCACTAAACGTGTTTAACAGCTAAATAGATTTAAATCTGACGTATTTATATGACTTGACAACTCGCTAAATACTATTTAATAGTTAAACACGTTTAGCGATTCTGATAAAATACGTCCCCGTCAATACCGTTATCTTAAAATTCTTAGGGGAAAGAACCGTGGACCCAACGTGTCTTATAATAGTTATAATACCCACCCACTCTCAGATTTTATATTGAACTTGCACGAGGCACGACGTGTAATAAAACTACTTTGATAAATCAGCAGGAATAACGATTGTAGAATAAAATGAAATTGTTTCATGTTGTACTTTTGATAAATTGTGTATTTTGCTTTCCGGCAGAAGACAGCAATAATACATTAACAGGTGAGTTTTTTTAATATAACTAAATTATGGCCCACTTAATTTTAAGCGGTAAAAAATGTTAGGTCTCACGTGCCTGTAATTATATATGAGTTCATCACAGATTATAGAAAAGTAATTTAGTTAGTATTCTGACGTTGAAGAAAGCTCAATGCTCAATTATTTAAATTATATTAACACGATCAAAACCAAATAACTTGACTAGCATGTGCGAATATCATTAAAAAAATTAGATAGGATTTACTTATTTAGTTGTTTTTCAACAGTGAATAATTTCTGATTTTACAATCAATACACAAACTCTTCAGTTTATTCTTCAATCTATGAACTATTTTCTAGAAACCAAATTCCAACTTTACACACGCAAAGACTGGGGTGCGGTGCCGTCCAAAGGCGCTGAGCCCTTGAAGATGCCGGTGGAATACGTGGTCATCCACCACACATACATACCAGCTGCCTGTAACACCATGAAGCAATGCAGCGCTGACATGAGGTCCATGCAGAGATACCACAACTTACTTGGCTGGGGGGATATCGGTTACAAGTGAGTATGTGTACCTACTTATGCCCCTAATCCTGTTTATTATCCCTATTTCACTCCTTTGTATCTTTATTAATTGCCTTTTAAATCAACTAAAAGGGACTAAAACATTTTTTTCTGTGAGTGCTGTTTTTTTTCTCACTATAGAATAGAAATCTAATGAGAATGGACTCCATAGAATTATTAGAGTCTACGCTATAGACATGACGTAAATAAATAAAATTTAAATATTCATGGACTTTACACGCAACGCCTTCTAGTCCCAAACTAAGCAAAGCTTGTGATATGGGAACTAGATGGCTGATAGAATACTTATATACTTTTTTTTTTGTAAATACATACTTATAATTACATAGTAACACTCTGACATAGAACAAACATCTATGTTTTCCACGCACAAATGTTTGTTCTTAGTGGGGATCGAACCCACGACCCACAGCACGGAAGGCAGAGCTATTACCGACTGAGCTGTGACGCCTGTCAACAACAACAACTTTACTAGAGAAGCTGCCATTTTAGCACCCAACTATACAAGCTGTTGTTTGTAAACTATAAAACGCATACTCAGGTACCTATGTACTGGAAAACTCGTTTTTCTAAATAAATCATTATGTACATTAATTTTTACAATCATTCATTACACAAATAATTCAATAACAAGTAACAAAAGTAACAAAATCGAACTAGGTACTTATCGTGTAGAACTAAATCGTTGACCGATTGAACTTAGATAAAATTACGAGTATTATCGACATTATCGTGCGATTCATAACAGACAAACTACGATCATCGTAAAAAGAAACGCTTTTGTGAAAACTTGCTTTAGTGATCAATTTTGCTTAATAAAATTCTCCATACGAAAGATCTCAACGCGCGATTATTATAATGCTGTCTTTATGAAGTTGAAATAAAACATGTTGAGTACAACAAAAAAAAATTAAATACTGCTTTTCTTATTAAAAAAGTAGTAAGAAAGTAAAATTAATCGCTATAAAGAGCTAGGAACTAAAAATCTAAATAAAGCTTTCTTTATAAACAGCATAGTTTTTACGAACATTCATTTGGCTCGACTCACGTCACACAGTAATAACTAACAAAATATTATCTATGGGCAGTTTTATAATAGGTATACACAGTATTTTAATAAGTTTATTGTGATTAATTTTAGCACCGATTAAGTACGAAGCAAAAAACATGGTTGAAGCTTAATTTTCTATAAATATCCGTCAATATGTTTTTTTTATGTTTAGATACACCGTATTTTGGTCCTTCCTACTAATTAACCTTTAATTTTTTACGCTTATTTAATTAGGCCGGGTTCGACCAACTAAACCGAAATAATGCTATTCATCAGTTTAAATACCATCCGTCTCTACTTTAAACTTGTGAAAAACCAAGACGGCAATATTTTATTCTAAAGAATAGCTTTATTCTCAGCTTGTCAAACCCGGCCTTGGATTGACGTAATAGGTAGGTATAAAAAAATATTCACAATGGTAGGTACTTGCCTCGTGGTAAGATGGTTGGTCAAAAATATTTTGAAATAAAGAACATGAAAATACGCAAGTAGTGTGCAGTACCTGTGTGCGGTTTTTTTATATAACTAAATGATGGAACAAGCTGAAAGCACACCTGATGCCTATAGCAATGCACGTCGTTTCTGAACACGTCCACTTAAGACGTGCTCTGTGATACGTTGTATTGCGCCCATCACTCCGAGGCATTGTGCCTGTAATTACGCCGGCACCCTTCAAACCAGAACACAGCAATGCGAGTATCACTGTTTTGCGGGAGAAATACGTACGTAGTACTTTCTCGGACGAGCTCTTTGACAAGAAGCTCTACTACTATAATGATTTTTAGACTCTACAATATTATATGATGGGTACATATTTCGGCCTTTTGGCGTAGAAACGTTAGGACCGTGGGGTACAGAGGCGTGGCTTCTATTCAAAGAGTTATCCAAAAGGTTGGTGGACGTGACAAATGACCAAAGGGCTGGCGCTTACCTTGGACAGAGATTTAGTATTGCCATACAAAGAGGTAACGTTGCCAGCCTTTTGGGCACCCTGCCTGCAGTCGGTGATTTGAACTCTGTTTTCTATCTCTAGCATTTGGAATTCAGAGTTCATTTTAATAATTATTTTTTTTTGTTAAAAATGCTATTCTCTTAAGTACCTATTTGTTTTGAAACAAATAAAATAAGAACATTTATTATTCTCTACAATATGTAAAGTAACTTACATAGCCACGATCACTAAAGCACATACTTTCACATCCATTTCTGTTGTAGCTTCTGCGTGGGTAGCGAAGGAGGAGCATATGAAGGTCGAGGCTGGTTTACTGTGGGGGCCCACGCGCGCCCCGCTAACCGCTTCAGTATCGGCATCTGTCTCATTGGAGACTGGAGAGGTATGCAGATTTTGTAATAAGGCTTATGATGACATGGATCCAGTTTAATACACGCATAAGAGACAAATGATGTCTAATGGATGATGTGCAATGTTTCACAAAGCACGTCCTCAGTATACTCAGTACTGCCGTTTCAATCATAGTTTAAAAAAAACGTACGTAATGGCAATAACAATTTTTTTATGTTTCAGTGTCACTATTATTTTTATCAGTTGAGCACAGATTATTATTTTAGCTTACCTATTTTTTTTTTATTCATATGTTGTCCCACTGCTGGGCAAAGGTCTCACCCACAGACTTCCAATTCTGCCTCTCATATGCTTCTTCCCACCATCTTCTTCAAAGGCGTCGAGATCGTCTCGTCACTATATTTTAGTCCCACCGCGAGACAGACGTCCATCAGGAACCCGTAGTGGTGTTTGCCCACGCAATCGAGAAGCATCCGACTGACATACCCCGCCCAGCCCAATTAATCCTAACGGCCTGTTTCCCACATTGGTAATACCCATAGTGAACACTTACAACTTACATTGATAATTTTAAAATAAACTTATTATTGTCAACAGTAAATTTACCACCACCCCAGCAACTTGAGACAACGAAACAGCTGATCGCGTCAGGACTGGCTCAAGGCTTTCTTTCACCTGATTACAAACTGATCGGACACATGCAAGTGTTGGAGACTGAGTGCCCTGGTGGAGCCCTTTTAGCAGACATATCCAAGTGGAGCCACTATGTGCCGGGACATATTCAGTTTGGAAATAAACTTGTGCAACACTAAACTGTTGTATGTTTTGTCCTTATTCCATATAAGACGATTCTAAATGATCCTTGTGATGTTATTGAATAAAGAAATTTTGACTTTGGCTTTGACTTTGACTTTGACAGGCTTTCTTTAGGCAGCCATTTTCTTTCATGATCTTTCTATGAAACGGTTTTTCATTTACTCTTATCATAATATACGATATAAGGTCTATGTAAGAGTTGTACTTTCAATAGTGTTTTATGACTGAAAAGCTGAAAACTCAAGCTTTCCATTTTTTTTTCCAGAACTAAAACTCAATCTTAGGAGTAGTATTCTGATGAAATAGTTTAATGATTAGCCGGAAATAAACAATTATGAAATACTGAAAAAATTATCTAATTCTGATGCTGACTGTACATTCATCTGACAGCCCCGCAGCGAAGTGATTGGCGTGGTACCGGTAGGCACACTAAACATTTAAACGAGGTTGTCATCAGGTGATCATTTGGTATGTATGTCTACATGTATGGTATTGTGTAGGTACTCGTCATCACGATACTTACGTACTAAATTGCGAAACAAGTCATCGACATCACAAAATAGTTTATGTAGTCGGCGTCTGTCTGTCTGTCTGTCTGTATAATCTCGATGGTTAAAAGACCCAACTGATTACGTATCACATTACCAGTCTAGGCTGCGACAAGCCTAAAAATAGGCAGTAATTTTTCAAACAGCACTTTGCAACACATAAAGTGATGTTTACTTGAAGTGAAGTGAAAAGGAGGGCTTTTCGCAGCCATGTCTTACAAGTTACTACTAGGTGGCGCTTGAATTTGTAGGATCTTAGATCAGCCAAATCAAAAACATCTACCTCCGTCTATCGAACCATTGGGAACTATTTTTCTTCTTATTCTTGGTGAAATGAAAAAACTATCTTTGCAGTTTCAGTTATGAGAAAAGAAAGGAAACACTTTTAGTCCTGTTAAGTTGACTAATTTAAGAAAATGAAGCAGCAGAATGAGGACCATTGCATATTTGTTTAGCTTGTCGCATACCGGTCGCATGTAACATTATCATAATGTGGATGTGTTACCTACTTCCTTCATGGCACCTGCCATGAAGGAAGTAGGTGACACATGCGCATCTAATTAGCCTTATGATTACTTGCACAAGCCTTCACATTATTTTCACGGCTAAGGAAATATAATAAAATCAATTTTCCAATCATTAGTTTATTGTTCAAAGTACAAGATGATAATTAAGGAAATGAACTCGGTCCTTTGTCGGTACCTAGTGACTTTTCCCTTTTGGCCATATTTTAAAGTCCTAGTTTTTCTAGTCTTGATTTAGATAGTTGTAATAAAAATATGTAAAATTGCGTAAGTATGTCAAATCGTTTCATATTTTTCAATACATCACCATTTCAGACAGTACATCAAACTTTTCTAGGTATTTTTATAAATAATACACGAGAAGACGATACGATCTCGACGTTCACGTGAGGGATTAGTGGAATACTGCCAAAGACCAGGGTAAGTGAAGAATTTTGGGGAACACCTTTGCCCTGCAGTGGGACTCAAGGCTTAATAAAAACCTAGTCTGTCTTTTGAAAGATATATTAACATTTAGGTAATCTGAAAATTAAAAATAATCAGAACTACAAAGAAAGTAGGTATGTTATCATCATCATCAACTCAACCCGAAAAAAGATTAAATAATAAACATAACGAAATAGATTACTGCATACAAAATGCAGGACGAGGTAATATACCTACTACTAAGCAAACTCGCGGGCAATTCAATAATCTCAAATCATATTCGCTTTATATATCTGCTAGCTTGACCAATTTGGCATTTTTTACCTACAATTGTGCTTACTAACTGCGCATCGAATTCGTCATCGTGAGTTATATTTGTTCATAAAATATCTTAAGTACAAATTAACCTTTTGCATGAGAGATATTTACGCAATGTAAAAAATAGGCATTGATTTACGGATAAAGCCTTCTTTATCTACAAATCGGACTCGGTCTTTCTGGAAATCTGTGGGAGAGCTACGTCAGACAGTGGATGCAGACATGAAAAACCGGAAGGCGAAATATAGAACTCCCACCTATGGGCTGACGACATTGTAGATCGCAAGAAGTTGAACACGAAGTCGTATTTTTCTATAGAGGAGCGATGGCCTATGTCCAGCAATGGTTAGGTATAGGATAATGATCATGTTGACTTAGGAACTGAAAATAAACGACCACTCCCATTATATTTGAATCTGGATTGAACCGCGAAGGTATTTGTTAGCCCAGGCCACATCGCTAACATCGCTTGCGGGGAATTACCTTTGGTAAGCCAAACGCTATATAAAAGTGTATGAACGTATTGTGTAAGTTTGTATAGTGCTGTTGGCCAAGCATGAGAAAAGTCCGTTGTTCAGACCATACCGCTAGTGCCAACCAAATATAGTGATAAAATAAAATAATTTAGTGTAGTTTATTCCGTACTTTTTTCAATATTTTTATTATTGTGTTTGTGATTATTTTATCATCGAAAAAGGTCTCAAATGCATTACAATTTTTATAAACTCTGGTGGAAGTTTTAAGAACCGGAAGTGAAAAAAGAAGTAGGTACTTAAATAAGTAAACTTTATCAGATAAATGTACTTCACCCTTAGTTATTCGTAACAAATATCCAATGATAGCGTATCTTTTCCGATCGATATTGACGAACTAGATTGGACAGATATATCATTGTTTATTATGTACTTATCACCGACCTACGTTATTCAAATAATCATGTTTATTTAAGTTTTTGTAGAAGTATGTTGACCAGTGTGTGATAATGTCTTATTTTATTGCAGAAAAATACAATTGAGCAAGGTGACCTAAGAAGAGTTATATTAAAATGATAATGTTTCTATTCATTTTTGCGATCGGAGTCACCACGGGTCATCCGACCAGTTACACAGGTAAGCGGTTTTCTTTTTGTCAGACATACCTACATATTATACATTATTAGTAGTTAGACCCAGTTTTTGTGACTCTACAGTTATAGCGGTTATTAGACTATGCAATCTCAAGTCAGACTTACTGATAGAGATGTAACGTGATGAGTTGAATTATTTCGAACTCAAGTTATTTGAATTTACTCGCATCGAGGACTTGCATGCATATAAAGTCATACAAGTGAAAATCTAGCACCAATTTCTCTAACCACTTACGTTGCATACGGACCTAGTTGAGTCAACCCAATTGGCGGCTTGAGTCAAGGTTCAGTTTAACTAAAATAATTCGAGTTCGAAATAATTCAACTCATCACGTTACATCTCTATCAGTAAGTCTGACTTGAGATTGCACAATCTAATAAGCGCTTATGGTATGGTTTGCCCTGACTCCGTGTTTGAAATTTGTAAAACGACGTGACGCTGGCAGAAATGTCCAACTACGGACGATTGCCATAATAAAAATATGGTATGGTTCGTTCAAGCGTCTTAGAAATGGACATGCGCATGTGCAGATGCATAAAGCCATAATGATTCATTTTGTTTTGTCATCATCAGCTTAGCCCGGTGTCAACCACTGCTAGGTATAAGCCTCTTTCATGTTATGCCAGCCTCCTCTGTCTTGTGAGACCAGTCTGCTCTAGAATATCCTATCCTATCCTATCCTACTAATATTATAAATGCGAAAGTTTGGATGTTTGTGTTTCAATCACGTCAATACTAATGAACCAACTTGGATGAAACTTGGCATATATATAGTTCGTAACCTGGATTGACATATAGGCTACTTTTTATCCCGAATAATTAACAGGGTCTACAGGATAAAATGAACGAAAAAGATATGCAGCGCCAATTGGCAAGAGGATTTCATTGTCACGTCAGTTTGACAGGGCGTAGTACTACCTCTTTGGTCTAATGACTCGTTTGACATTCCAGTAGGTACGAGTTCGGTGTAATGAGGTGTAATGTCAAGTGTCTCAAAGAATTATCCGCTCGGTACACGCACAGATAATATAATGTACACGGAAACTGTAGACGCGTACGAAGTCGCGGGTAACTGCTAGTGATAAATAAAACTAAAATACTAAAATTAAATCAGTGATTCATTTTAATAAAAACAGAGCGGGTCCAATATCGTTTAAGTGCTCTCCAAAGAAATGCAAAAGAAAAGCACGAGGAAACTCAGGCCTATTCACCCTATTTATCATTATTATTGAGGTGGTATACTCGCACCGCTAAATGACGAGAAACTGTTGAATATCCTATCTTATCCTATCCTATCGTTCCTACTAATATTATAAATGCGAAAGTTTAGATGTTTGGATGTTTGTGTTTCAATCACGTCAATACTAATGAACCAACTTGGATGAAACTTGGCATATATATAGTTCGTAACCTGGATTGACATATAGGCTACTTTTATCCCGAACAATTAACAGGATCTACAGGATAAAATGAACGAAAAAGATATGCAGCGCCAATTGGCAAGAGGATTTCATTGTCACGTCAGTTTTACAGGGCCTAGTACTACCTCTTTGGTCTAATGACTAGCGTTTGACATTCCAGTAGGTACGAGTTCGGTGTAATGAGGTGTAATGTCAAGTGTCTCAAAGAATTATCCGCTCGGTAGGTACACGCACAGATAATATAATGTACACGGAAACTGTAGACGCGTACGAAGTCGCGGGTAACTGCTAGTGATAAATAAAACTAAAATACTAAAATTAAATCAGTGATTCATTTTAATAAAAACAGAGCGGGTCCAATATCGTTTAAGTGCTCTCCAAAGAAATGCAAAAGAAAAGCACGAGGAAACTCAGGCCTATTCACCCTATTTATCATTATTATTGAGGTGGTATACTCGCACCGCTAAATGACGAGAAACTGTTGAATATGACAAATAAATAACTGGGTCCTTATTCTCACTTCGGCAGAGATTTTACTCTAATAGGGATGACGTCATATCTCAGTCAAAAACTCGTTTCACCCACTAGATAAACGAGTTTTCGATGTCATTTTGACGTAATCCCTATTAGAGTAAACTGCCAAAGTGAGAGTTAAGCCCCTGGTCCATTTTTACAGCCGATTCAGACGAGAACGAAGTACACACGTACGACTTTCCCTTCTACTCCCGTGCGCAATGGAACGCGAGATGTCCAAAGCAAGTTCAACCACTGCAGACTCCAGTGTCGTATGTAGTGATACACCACTCGTACACTCCAGCAGCGTGCTACACTAGCGAAGAATGCGCTAAGGCGATGCGCACTATGCAGGACTTTCATATGGATGGACATGGCTGGTGGGATATTGGATACAGGTAAATATTACATGTAGTGTAGGACGCTCTCCGGCGAGATGGGGCGACGATCTGCGAAATGTAGCTGGCAGACACTGGGATGAGAAGAGCCGAAGACCGAGCTCAATGGCGCGTCTTGGGAGAGACCTACGTCCAGCAGTGGACGAGTATAGGTTGATGATGATGATGATGAAATATTACATTGCATAGCCAGAGCTTAATATTACTGTGTGAATAACCAACCAAGCGCCGATGGCGTAGCTTGTTTAGTCAATCTTCACGGATTATCCGTTATGCGTTATGCGTTACTTTTTGGATGGGTGACCACTAGTGGTATTTACATCTGAGCGTTTCCGTGCATCGGAGAGTACGTTAAACTGTCCGTGCCGGCTCTAGCAGTCGTTCAGCCACGACTGAGGCCTTAAGACCACCTATAAACTCATTAGAGTTAGAGTTACTCATGTTACCATGGACCAAAGGAAATAAATTCTTAATCGATGCTCATACGAACGAACGAATGAACGATAGGCAGAGGATATAAGCAGTTAAAAGATTAAATTAGACCGGCAGCGACCTAGCGTCCGTTCCAACATCAAAGTTCAGAAAACCATGATTTTTGATAATAGCAAATTATGAAATACCTGAAATACCCTTCTCTCTATTTTCTAACTGAATTTCTTTCTAGTTTTGCTGTGGGAAGCGATGGAGCCGCTTACGAGGGTCGAGGATGGAAGATACTGGGAGCCCACGCGAAGTACTTCAACTCTGTTAGCATCGGGATATGTGTTATTGGAGACTGGACTTGTAAGTAAACAGAACAGCCCTATCTTAGCTAACTTGATACTCGCAAGAGGTAAAAAAAAGTCGTGACTTATTTCCTAGGTATTTAAGTATTTTTCTTTTGTATTGTTTACAGTACATAAGTAGAATAACGGTAAGTCAGTGATAAACAAGATCATTCATTTAAAAAAAATTATAACTATTAGGTACAGATATTTTCTATTATCTTTCACAACAAGAATATATTCTACTAAAATGATCAGCATTGCATTCTCACAACAGACTCAGAGCTTTAGGTACTTGTTTTTATTTTATTTGGGAAACAAAGTTTACTTACGCATTTACAAGATTATTTCATAATATATTAAATTCCTGTAAAACTGACGTTAATTTATGTGAACCGTGACCAAACGGTTTCACAGAACTGAAACTTCTGATAGACTAGAAACTCCCTTGTGGTATTGAAGGAGGAGCCTAGTAAGATAACGCCTAACCAATGAAATTACAAGTTCAAATGTATGTATCTGTATATGGTCAGACATTTCTAGAAATACATAATACGTCGGTAGTTGGTAGTAGGCACCAACCAATAATATTATTAGGTACCGACTTCATCACACTTCAATTTTAACAGCACACAAGAATCAACGTTTCGGTTATTTTTACTCACAAACGATATAAGTACCAAAAAACACCAATAAGGATGTTGAATTACGATATTTTATATAGTATAATAGCAGTCACAAAGATCCGTTGTGCGTATTGTACTTAGTTTTATACCCTAAGTTTTATTATAAGTAGACAACATAACTATTATTAGAAAACTCTGATGTTGATGTTGTTTCAAAAATGTTTTGTGAATGAAAACAAGTTCATTTTCGTTGACTAGGTGATTCAAATAGTCACATTTTTAATAAGTTTAATATTCTGAGCCTAATTTATTGTTCACAGCAAAGCTACCACCAGCCGAGCAAGTTAAAACCACCAAAGCTCTTATAGCCACTGGCGTGGAGCTAGGCTTCATAAAACCTGACTACAAACTAGTCGGTCACCGACAAGTTAGAGCCACAGAATGCCCTGGCGACGCATTCTTCGAGGAAGTCAAAACTTGGGAACACTTCAGCAGCTTCCCAGCATCGTACCACGATCTAATTAAGGTTAAAGAGATTCCCGATAATGTGAAGAATAAGCTTAGAAATATCACTTCGTTGGTTGATAGTTCGTAACTTGCCGCTTGAGATTAGAAACATTGAAACTATTGTTATAAATAGAGTTTATTATTTATTTACGTGCAATAATTATCTTTCCGTGAAAAATGGTTTAGCATTTACCTACTTACAGGCTTGTGATAACCTTTGATAGAAATCATCGCAAATAGTTCCTATTAGTTTTAATAACCAATTTAGTACAATGATAGTTTAGATTCATTCATGTAGTGACGTATATATAATCCGAAGGGTATTTCTCTTTTCCTATTTGATAAGCAACAAAAACCAGTTGCGACTTTGTATGATGACAACAAAAATAGTCAATTTATCTATCATGCGCGGATTGATAGTATCTACTTACTCGTAGGGAAGCAAGATTAGGAGTAGGTATTATATTGTATAGGTTATCTAAGTGAAATTCACATTAAAAAACTTGTTTCTTATTCGTTTTAAAATTTCACTCAAACAAGTAGTGCTAGGAGGACTTTATGCTAAGAGCATTGTTTACCAGTCTTTCTGGGCGTGCAAAAAGATGGGTGTGGCGTGTGTAACAAAACCTACCCTACTTTAATAAATCAAAAAATATATTTAAAAATCTTAAATGACGTTTCATTTATTTTAATTCTGATTTCATTTAGTCATGTTAATGTTTCTAGGTATACCTCATTTTGCTTGATAATGGAATAAAACTGTCACCGTCGGCCTCATCGTCACTTACCATCATGTGAGATTGTGGCGAAAGGACATTATATCTCATAAAAAAATAATAAATAAATAAATAACTCATTTCTTTTCTCCACACAAAAGGTTTCTTAAATTATTAGATGAGTAAGTAGGTACAATGTAGATGGTAAGAATATTAATAAGAAGGTAAGTAACCACTATAAATAAAACCACTGTTTGTAATAGAAATATTTATATTGACAAGATGACATTCACAAAAATACTTATTTTCATGCATGGGTGGTACAATTGATCAGTTAGGATTAGGATACACATTAAATTCGATTAACATTTACTTTTGAGTTATAAACAGTGCTAAATTAAAATAAATAGGTAGTAAATATAATTTTTTCTAAAGCACTTTTAGTTTTATATTTGTCTAGAATTACGTCCCAAATAATGTCCCAAAATTGTTGGTTTTAAATCGATTTCAAAAAAGGAGATTCTCAAGTCAGCTGTTGTTTTTATTTTAATTCAGCACCGCTTATAAATAATGATTATGACGTACATTCATACAATATAGGAGATAAGTAATCTACAGGTACACAAATTGCAATGATGATGATAATTGCCTTACGATATAGACGTCATATTTCTACACAACTATACAATTGCAATAATGTTGGAAATCTTGCACCGAGTGCAAAAAAATAACAGTTTTGTTAAGTGCTTTTTAACCGGGACATTTATTTCTGAAGTACCTATTTAGGAAGCTTTAAATAAGTCTATAAAAAACACGTATGCTACTATTTTCAAAAAGAAACCTTTTCAGAATGAGTTTAGAAAATAATGGAACACACATAATGCAGTAATTATTTCGTGAATAAAGCAATAAACTCATTTTTGTTGGTGCCTTACCCTAAGCCAGTTTAAACTTGGATATCCAGTTTTTACGTCACTGTAAATATTGACACTATAGTAAGAGATAAAGCCTGACCCCGCTAACACTGCAGCACTTATAGCACAATTTGTGAACCCATTGGTAGAAGCACCGACGACGGTATCCCAAAAATGATTTCTCAACCTATGTAACTACCTAAAAAAAAACTTTATAAAAAAATGTACCTACCTAAAGCAACTCGGCGCTAGTTATGATAATTAGCAAGTCGGAGTCAATACAGGATATTATGTTGTTAGTGAATGAATAATTCTAGGTGCAAAGGTATACAGCGTGTAGCTACAATGGCGACATTAAATTAACCAGCGTATCCGGTTTCGCGTTTTCAGAATATAGACATATTTTTTATTTCATTAAACATAAGATTTATCGAAATAAATCAATTTTCTTAAATAACGCCTCGGAGCAACCTGTACGTAAGAGCAGAGGTCATCTGTCGGGTTCACGGGTCATAACCGCGTGTAACCGCGTATGAAGAGCAAGAAAGTATTGTTAGAATAGGACACCCGATATTGCGACGTTGTGCATGAAAGGGATAGCTAACTATTGAAGAGCGCCGCCCGCGCCGCTCGCTCGACCGACTCGTCCTGCCGCCTAGCCAGTGATACGCGGGCCGGTGTCCTTGACACACTTTATTTTAATAATTTTGCTAATTATCTACCTATTCTCAATGTTTCGCGAAAAAGTCGCTTGGTTTTGTTAGTTTAGCTTTTCTATTCTAAGTACCCAATCAGGTCTACGTAGGTACAGCGATAAAGACGCTTTGATTTATTATTTGTTTATCTGTCTACTTTTGCGACTAGGGAGCGGGTAAATTAAATGTTTGGTGCTCAGTGGATACTGGATAGGACGACACGACACGGAGCTCTTAGGTGGCCCAATGTCACCTGACCTCAAGCCCCTCGATTTTTTTATGGGGCTTTGTGAAAGACGACGTTCATGCTAAAATAAAATAATATGTATTATCAAAAGCGAGGGCAAATATTCAGCGCCGCCGGTTACATCTTTGTGTCCGACGTGGTGGCGGCGGCGCGGCGGCTACATTGAGAACTTGAAGATTTAATAAGTGTAAGGCGCTAGGTGCATAGGTCACAATAAAATTAATAGTAAAGTGAACAAGGTGAAGTGAAATTATTTGATTTCTTTGAATTCCTTGGTGTCGCTTGATTTCCCCGCCCCGCGCTCCGCCCCGCGCCCCGCCGCCGCCACCGAGCCGCCCGGGCAGGCAGGCGCGGGCGCGGGCGCGGTAACACGTAGGTAAAGACACTCATAGGATGATTAATTTTTGTTGCGTATTTTATTATTAAGTTTGTTTGAAAAATTCGAAATTTCTTTTTTGGACTATGATTATTTTTTTATTTTTTTTATGAATACTTATAAGTAGCTCTACCCGTGTGTTCATTTAATGTCGCCATTGTAGCTACACGCTGTATATCATGTCAGCTTAGTACTTGTGCGTTGCTTCAATTTATAGCACACGGGCATTAAGTAACGGATGAAAGCATACAGAGTTATAGGCAGTGGTTACCGCTTAACATCAAGTGGGTCATCGGCTTGTGTATATATATATTTACTCGTACAGATGTACGATATTAATACAATCAATAGGTACTTAGTTTCTTTTTTTGATTAATCAAGTACCTACTATACTTAAAATAAAATACTAAATAAAATATAAAAAATAATAAAATATTGTACTTACCTCCTAAAGAATCTGTATTATTGTTGTATTAGTTTAAGTGGAGAGTACAATAAAGAATATATCTATCTATCTATAAAAACATCTTGACCTTTTCGAAAATATTTAAGTTTTTAAGCAAAAGTTGAAGGGCAGCTTTCAAAAATAAATGTCCCCGTGGGTTTTTAATATTCTGTTTTTAATGAAACATTTATTTTACGATCTAGAGTTCATCTACTTTTTGACACCATAACCGTGTTCAGAACACGCTTTTCAAGAGTTTAAAAGCTAGGCTTAGTATGGGCTTAGGCCTGAGACTATTTGTTTTAAGTACGAAATCACATAAGCGTATTTAATCACAATTGATTTGATAGACATCGATTTGTATAGATATTTTAGCGAAAAAACATTTAAAAGCCTTAATTATAACATACAGTAAGTACATATAACTTTGTAGACGATATCAGAATATCCGTAAAACATTTAATAAATATTTTTATTTAATTTAGAATTAATTTGGGAATGATATCTTTCCCCATTTTTCATTTAAGTATATTTTTTATCTAAAATTAAATAAATGAATGTAGTATTAGCTTTACAATTCATACATGGAAGCGCGAATAATTCAACATCTTACAACTAAAATTAGTTAATGTAAATTAATTATATTAAATGAAGATAATTAATAGTAATAAATGTAACTGAAATGAATAGAATGAAAAATTGCGTATTTACCTGTGTGTGTTCAACTCGTACAAAAAATCGACTATCATCGATCAAGTTGGATAAAACTGTTCTATGAACATTTAGGTAATTTTAAAATGTTCATGAAATGCACACGGGAACATGTAAAAATCTGCTATACAGCCATTTCATCCACTAAATACCTATTTCAATTTCGTTCTACGTAAGTAATATTGGTATGTATTCAATTTAATTTTACACTAACATATATTTTTACGATGAATACAGGGTGACCCGGGAAACAGAATTATGAAGCAAATAATTACACGGAATAAGTTTTTAGGGTTCCGGTCCAGTTTTGAAAAAAAAAACGGATACCATAAGGTCTTTCCGGTGTCCGTCATGTCCACCAGAGCTGAACCATAGAAGCTAGTTTTAACCATTATACAAAACTGATTGTACCGTTTTCACAAAATCGTCGGGAAAAAAGAGTCTAATTACGTGATAGAGTCATTTGTTGGGAAACCCCTTTTTAATTAAACACATGAATAAAGAAGTAGGTATAACTAGTTGTTGATGGCTATAGCTAGGTATAAACTTACCTTTGAATTGTTTATTTAAAATAACTTGCTTGTATAAACAAGCAAGTTATTCTTGCTGGAATTTCTTGTGCAAGAACTTGTTCTCTTTTTTGGTTCTTGCATAACTTGCGGAAGTCAACTTATACAGCGTGTAACATATTGTCGCTATAAGCCGAAAAGGGACTTATTCAGACCAAACACATGAATAGATTGGCATATGCAAAAATTGAATACAATATATTTGTATTTTTTTTATTTTTTCTTATTTTAATAATTTGAGACAACCCTAAGCGTTTACTTACTTTGCGTGTGTATCCAGCTTGTTAGTACACATTGTCATGCTCACGCATGCACCCTCCTATCACGTCGCACCCATACATAGACACTATTTTCAAGGAAACTTTAGGAATGAATGAAAAACTTCGAAATATTAAAAGTCGTAGAACAATTTTGTTGTTCGCCATGACGTGTAGAATACTTCCCTTTCGGACTTATTGGGACAATTTGTTACACCTTGTATTCTGCATAATATGTTTTTTGCTAATCTAAACTCAGTTTGAAAGCAATTTCCTCACAAGTAGGTACTTGCTCCAAAAATTTCAGTAAGAACTTGCAATTTTAAAAGCCTGTTTCACCATTCTTGAGTAACGCTATCCTAAACTATTTCTGACTTTGTTTTTGACTATTAGTTAAAAGTAGGGTCTGTTCCCATTCGTTACACTGTCAGTTCTATTGATGTAACTAGTGAGAACTTTTTGTCTCAGTAGTTACATTAATTTGAAATTTACATAAAAAATAACTAATTGGAAAAATCTATTTCAAAAATTATATTTTTTTATTTTGGTCAAAACAATAACTATATTATACAAATATTTTAGAAAATAGCATTTTTAACATAAAAAAAAATATTAAAATGAACTCTGAATTCTAAATGCTAGAGATAGAAAACAGAGTTCAAATCACCGACTGCAGGCAGGGTGCCCAAAAGGCTGGCAAAATTACCTCTTTGTATGGCAATACTAATTCTCTGTCCAAGGTAAATTAAATTAAGGTAATCCTAAAAATAGATGTAACTAATGGGATATAATATTTGCTCCTGCTTATTCTATTGATAGATCAGAGACATAGATAGATAGATAACAAAAATGAGAGAAATATATAATAATAAATACATTTTATATCGATGGATAGCGTAATCATGATATCTCACGTGAGCATTATATAAGTAGGTAGGTATGATGACGTATGATCATTATAGTCATGCTCACTTTTACTAATCGCTTATAAATCGCATGATTCAGTGTCTAACGCGAAACTAAGATAGTAATTTTATTGTTTTGACAGAATTAAGGAAAATCGTAAGATATTATTATGAGTGATGTGTATGACGGAAGGCACAGGAATACAATAATATGTTTACGATATGCGGGGATTTTTGTTACTCATAAAAAGTTCTTTGGAAGTTTTGATAAATAGCACACCCTGTATAGGACAACTTAATGACGATGCCCGGGATACCTAAATGCGTTCATATTTTTTATTTATATTTATTTAAGTTTTAATTAAAAGCGCACCCTGTAGGAAAACCTAATTGATGACTCGTGCCCAGAATACCTAACTACGAACATAATTTATTTAAATATTTTTATTTTAGTAACATTTAAAAATACTTTCTATTTATTGATAAAAACTAATTTCTCTGTTTTTTTTTCTACACATAAAAATTGATTGTGCAATACATAGAATAACAGTTAACCTACAAATCTACTAAATTTCTAAATCATCTGTCAACATTATAAATTCACCTAAAGCAAAATAACATTTAATTATTAACACTGATACGAATCTGGTAAGAAATTAATAGGTAATATTTTTATTAAATTTAAAAATTTGCCTACATTTTATTAAAAATGTCTAATATTCTACATAGTACTTTCTACACTCGTTATAATACTCAGATCATCATTAAATGATGCTCATCTTTTCGTAAATGTACCAACTTTGTACCAAGATCGTTTGTAAAGTGCAAGGTAAAATGTACCTTATTTGTTCTCTATTAGAGTTTGCACTTGTAGAACTAAATCTCTTGCTAGAGATAGTACGGATGATGCGTCGTGACGTTCTGCCATTTCTGAAACAAAAAATTGAAAATTTTCATCGCCGTTTCTATCTAAAAATAAATAAAACTAGGTTCATAAGTTTTATCCTTGCGGTAGATATACGCTCAAATTTCTTAATACTTATGATTTCAAATAAGACAGATTTCATTTTGCTAATCCAAATGTCAAGGCGTTATACTTGCAAG
The DNA here is from genome assembly GCA_947859175.1 of Gandaritis pyraliata. NCBI lineage: Eukaryota > Metazoa > Arthropoda > Insecta > Lepidoptera > Geometridae > Gandaritis > Gandaritis pyraliata. The sequence goes on along the minus strand of OX401871.1, from coordinate 4,173,547 downwards.
CCTGTTACAAATCCTGTTATAAATCTTACTATCGCAAAACGGACATCATTCAATCAACCAATGAAATCGTGTATAGGATATAATATACACAATAGTGAAATCACAACGGATCTTTGTCCCTCTGAAGTATCTGCGCTGTAGAACCCATTTTTGAGTCGTATTTAAAGTAAGCTAATTTTTCCGCACAATAGTACCTACATGCGCAATCGTTACAAACCTACCATTGAAAAACTTGATGATGTCAGTAAAGTCCATAGTATTAGCTAATATGACGTCTCGGTAGGTCTCCAACAAAGCAAGTGCTATGAAGAGTACCATGTGTTCTGATGAGACATGCCTTGCAGCCCATATCAGTTCCCATGCTGCGAATACCTAAAACATAATAAATGATTAAGTACTTTTACAAATAAGTAAATGTAGTTTTTTCAGCACTAATAGGTATAACCTCATTTTTCTTTCACCAGCGTGATTTATGTTTTGATGTCTAATTTATTTCGTAAGATATCAAAGTAATAAATAATATTCACTATAGGTCCAAACATGTAACCTTGCATCACCCCCATACGTAGTATTGCATAATCTTTAGTTTAATATTTTTAGTTCGTGGTTCTATCTAATAAGTAAGTACCTACCTAGCTAGTTTTATAACTTTTTTCATCAAAAACCTTTGAAAATATTATTTTACAATACTTTACACTTTACATCATATCTACAATGGTGTCAATAGTTAGAGTAAAGACCAAACATAAAATCGAGTGCGAACTTACATCTTGGTACAGCAGTTCCCGCTTAAAGTCCAGTAAAAACCATCGGTAGCAGAAGTAGAAATGAGTGTAGTCGCCGTGAGCGTGCATTAGCTCGTACAACTCACAATCTAGGATTTGGATTAATGACCTGAAAATAAAAAACTCTTAAAAACCTTCAATTTCAGTAAACCTTTTGTAGACATGCAAGACCATCATTCATACCATAGTACCGGTACTATGGTATGAATGATGGTACGTCAGGACGTACAAGGGTTTGTGTAAAAGCTCGTCCGGGTAAGTACTACCACCAGTCCCTTCTCGCCTTCTCCCGCCAGTGACGCTTGCATTGTTGAGCCGAAGCAATTACAAGTTACTACCTACATACATGAGATTTAACATCTTTACGTCTCAAAGTAATAGATGCAGTGTGATGTTTGAGGACGTCCTTTTCAGTCCTTTTCCGTCGTCCGTTGAGGAAATGCTCAGTGAGACAATGCATTGTTCCAAACCTCATATCAGCAAAGTGAGCGTCCATCGCCGAACCAGATGGAAAGTTGTCTTTAGCGCGATCCATTAGTTTCGCGAACAACGCGTGTGCTGAAGCTTCTTCTTTCATCATCACCAGCAATGGCGCCACTAGGTCACACATGCCTTGCATGTAGCCTGTTTCTAGGTGTTCCCATACATATCTGAAAAACCGTTACAAGCAATTAATATTTTACCAATTCTGGCTTTTGCCAAAAAATTATAATGGCCTTTGGATTTTTGTGTCGTGCCGTCGTGGTGTCGATTCTATTGTTACATTTTTCTAAACTTACTTAACTAATTTGTTGAACTAAAATTATAACCGCCCTTGTTGCTTCAGTTTATAAGAAAGAGCTATATACTTAGCTTAGAAAGATAAAATTTTATTATGCAATTACGTGTTTTCAAAATCGTGATTCAATATCTACCTAAGCTGGTGGTATGAAGATGTGGGACGAACATTTTCAAATTTTCGGCTTAAAGAAGTCCAATTCTGAACAGTGACATAATTTCAATACTCACGTGCACATAATGTTTCTCAGCTTGTCAAGATTCTCATCGGTAAAAAAAGGGTAGTTTCTGTCACATCGCTGGACGTCTTTTTCTATGCGGTGGAGATTCAACGCGAAGCTTTCTACCAGCTCGTTCTAAGAACAAAATGGTCTTAAAGTTAACTTGGGCAAACCAGCATTGAATGTTTGTTTGAGCATGTAATTTGGTGGGTCGACCAGACAGATAACACCATCAAAATTTAGGTACTGGTAAGATGAGAATAATCAGACACTGGGTAAAGTTATCAGAATCCAAAATATAGTCAAGTGTAGTCACAGAATCCATCAGAGGGTCTCGGCTAAATCTGAAATAGCAAATTCTATAGATAATACTCACAGAGTAAACTCCGCCATTTGAGCTGGCTGGTGAAACGCAGTTGGATCTATTCTCAGCGCGCGGTTCCGTGCTCGGTTCTAAAGTATCGAATGACTGATTGGCCGAATGAGACTCCTCTCTCACTACCCCTAGAGGACTTCTTGAAGGGCTGACTGGAGCTGAGAAGTGCAAAGTATTTATAGACATTTATATAGCAGCTTAGTAGATAACGATCCTCAAAATCTGCATTTGACACTGAAATAGGCTAAGAGACGACACGATTAAGAGCTGTTTGGTGATTTCAACTTTTGGCTGGTCAGCAAACACCAAATAAACTTACAAAGTGATAGAAGTCAGGGCCTGGACCTGGGCTGAATGCCCATAGCGATATAGGATATAAATCATTTAATTAGGATAGAAAATATTTTTTACTTTTACAATTCTTATGTTTACCTACTAGAAGTTAAATATTGGTAATTCCATTCCTAAGCCCTTACACAAGATTGATTTGATTGTCAGTCAGTTATTTTAGACTTGAAAAAAATGCATATTTACCAGTAGTCCCACTAGACGCCGGCGACCCAGTAGCCACCAAATCAACAGACGGATTCGTGATAATAACACTCGTATGTTGATGCGGCTCATCCAAAGACGACCTTATATCTGTACCGTTAAGGTTCCCATTCCCACTATCAACACTACACAATAAACCTCTTCCTTCACCTTTCTGCACAATGCCTTCAGCTATCTTCTTTATTTCCGCTATACTTTCTCTTCTCATATCAGGGTTGTCCACGACACTTTTTATATGAAAGTTCTCATTATTTATTTCAGTCTCTCCGTTTTGTTTATCTCTTTGTCTCTCTTCATCCAGATCTATGTTTTCTATTTCGTCTATGCTCGGGGCTCGGGATAGGATTGCTTTAGTCTCTTGTTTCCTTTGTTCGGTTTCGCTCGGTTCGGGAGAAACGACTGGGGGATTGTCTGATATGACGCTGCAGTCATCTTCGAATACCTAAGCAGAATGAAGTAAGTTGAACACTACTGATTTAATCATATTATTATATAAATACAACTGAAGCTGTTTCATTAATCACGGAATAAGTTATTCAAATTTAGCCTACTAAGTGCTACCTGCGTTTTCCATTCTCAATTGCTATAATCCTCTCTAATTATTTTTATTCCATGAACTGTTTTAAAATTATTTAAAGGAGTTTTATTTTGTTCTCTATTTTTATAATAACTCACCTCTGGTTCTTCTTTCTCCACTGGCTTCAGTCTCCCCGAGGCTTCAGACAGTCTCGCAATAGACGCAGCAGTTTGTTCCCTGTCCCTTTGTTTCACGATCGCCTCCACACAAAGCCATTCAGACATGACTGTTTCGTACTGCTTACGGCATTCTGTATCTTGTTCTATTCTCTCTTCGGCTGTTGAGCCGAACCTGAGAAAAGCAAAGTTATCATAGAATGGTCATTTGAAGTGACTTTAAAAACTCTGTATTATCAAATTCTATCTTTTTATTTCACACAGTAAGTGTTACATCTTTAAGACTGCAATACTTTTTAATACTCAAATTACCTGCCGTTTCTTTCAATGGGTATCGCACCGCACCGCATTTTACTCCGCAAACAAAACTTTTAGTTTTATTAAGAGCACTTACTCGTAATACCCCAGTAGGTACGGCCACACTTCCTTCCTTATTTCATGTTGCACTCCACTGTAGTACACAAGTCTGTACACTTCGTCTTTATCGTTGACTGCGCCTCTTTCGTCAGTCATAGTGCGCCATAGCTCTTCTGTTATTCCACTTTCTGCACCTTCTACAATACGAAACATTTTATTTACAAATGGAAGGACTAGTAGAAGTGAAAGTTGAAGGATCAGTAGAAGAAATAATTTCAAAATTCAATTTCAAAATATTTTAAATATTGTAAACTTGCCTCTAGGAATGATGTTAGGATGCACTAAGCCGCTAAGATGCGTTCGCACCGTGGAGAGATGGCGGCAATACGCCAACCAACCATAAAATGCGCGGGAAATTATCTGACGTCGCATTGTACTGCATACTAATTCGATTGATGCTGACTGTGAAATCAAAACATAAAGTAAGAGTACTTAAAAGTATACTTGATTCTTCATCATGAAATTTTAACTTGAAAGTAAAAGTAGCCCCGTAGTATTGGGCGCCATTTCCAGATAATATTTATCTCTTTGCAAAAGGATGTCCAATTTCTACAAAAAACAACGCGAATGACGGTTCCGATATACCGAAAACAGTTAACCAATAAAATCTTACACCAATGTGTATGTACACGTTGGGCGCCACTTCACAAATTTTTGATATTTGTTTTGCTTATCTATATTATAGTTAAATTTTGTACCCATATACGGTAGTGAATACAACATACAGTCCTACACTCAATGAACTGACGGCACTGAAATAGTATCGCGAAATCTAGGGTTCTTCATAGTCCACATTTTAAAGATAAACTTATAACGTGACATAGCAAAGCCAGAAGTGTGTACCTGTTCAACTGGCAGATGAGGAACCGGCGTCAACGGCATGTGTCCATTTATGGTCGCTGAAGACGGACAGTCCACAGACATGGTAGATGAGTCTGATGATGTGGTGGAAGTAGAAGCTAATGGACGTCTCGGAGTTCGCGGAGGCGACGCTACTGCGCGTTCAAGTAATGAATGTCGCATTGCTGGGAAAGGTAACCATGCTAAAAACTGCATTGAATTTTGAGCACGCTATAGTTTTTAGACAATTAGATAAAATAACGACCTTAAACCTATAACTCTCTTGCAAAGTGTATTGATAAATGCACATTAAATCTAGTTAGCTATTATAATGAGATTCGTTTCAGCAGCTGAAGCTTAGAGTGAAACTAATAACTCAGATGACTGGTTAGTTCTAAGTCTTTCTATTGCTGTGACGCCTACATTACTCATGCTTGAAACAAAAAGTACTAGAACATACAATTCAACGCCTGAAAGTTTGGCCGGTTCTTACGGTTTTTGCAGGCTTGCTGTAGTTGCATTTATATCCGGACGACGCTACATGACCTAACCTTCCAATATATAGACGATGTAGAAGCTCCGTTAGATGCGAATTCAGGTACTGCGCTAAGCTTGTGAGAAGACTTACCTTCTCTATCAGTGATTGCATTATTCACAATCCGGAACACGTAGTCTCCAGCTGATTCCTCCCATTCCGCCTCCTCTGTTTCACCGCTTTCACAAAGACTCGGCATTGGTCGTCTCCTTATCTTCCCTTTACCAAATACCTAGAAACAACTTCAGCTGTACTCATTTCATAAAACATCGTTTATCGTCAACTTTTTTCTAAGTGAACATGCTTTGCAAACTTAAGCCAAAATTCTAAAGAAATTCTGTTATTTGCTGACTTTTTAAATTTATGTAAATTTTAAAGAAGTAATAATGTAGGAAAAGTTGAGAGATATGAACAATTTAGAACATGATTCTACAAACAAACCTCCAAGTAACCAAAAGATTTCGAAAATGTATCAAAACTTACCTTCCCAGTGCCCCTTTGAGACCACAGCGGTGGATCTAGCTGACCTTGTGGTAGCAGTCCAGTTTCTAAGTTGCTCAAAAACGATAGTAGGTGGCCACCTGCAATCGAAAATTTGATTATTCACCCGATCGCGATCTAACATTAGATCAGGATTGGACTTTGAAATCCAAATTGCCCAGAAGACACAACGTAAGAATAGTCAGATATAAAGGGCAGAAAGGAAAAGAAGTACCTTTCGGAAAATGTATAGGTGGTCGTTGCACTCCGTCTTGCCCGACTAGGATAAGAGCATCGCTGGCTTGAGAACGATGAACGTGGACGTAAACCACTTCCCACACGCAAACTTGCAGAGACATCGCCCAGTATACACTAAAAGTATGTAAGAACAAATTCAATTGTTAATTCAAAAGCAGGGCTGGATTTCTAGAATCCGATTTTTACAACCCTTTTCCATTTTTCATGGAATATATAAACAAAAGAGGAAGCACATAGACAGGCCACGCGTATGCATGTACAACAAATAAACTACTCAGTTATACATAAAGCAATCAAACCACATGCAGACCTAGCAAATTTAATAAACAAAGACACAGTCAAAATTAGTAAAGTAATAGTGGGTAAACAAAAAAGCCAGCAAATATAAAATCAAATGAAGCGGAAAAAAAAAAGCAAGCAAACGTAAAGTCAAAACTAGCAAAAAGTAAAAGTTACCAAAAGAGAAAACGAACATGACAGTAAAAACTAGCAAATTAAGAAAACCAAAGAGCAAGCATCCATACAAATTAAAACTAGCAGATAAAGTAAACAAGGAACAAGCAAACATACCAATCAACACACATCGCGCCATGACATTCCCGCCGGTACACACTGCAAGGCGCCGCGCTGCACATAACACACTGGTTTGGGCACGCAGATGCATGCACTAGGTGACAACGAAGCAAACTACGCACAATTATACACAAAGCATGGTCCATGCCTGGTTTGTTTATACGAACAGCTGTTAGAAGTATTCGTTAAAAAATATCAGCTGAATATATGTAAAAACTGAGGGTTCGCGTTGAAAAGTGTCGACCACGAAAGACACGTTTTGTATGTCTATTTTAATGAAATAAATAAACATACTTTGTAAAACTTAGAAAATGGCTAGATGATATTGTATATCCAACTCAGGGCATAATATTCTGAAGAACGACGCTACTAACAGATGATCGTAGAGTGTATGAACTTGGAATTTACGTGTTCTACATTAGATACAACGGATGTATGTGTCTCTGAAAAAATTTGAAACATCTTGCTCACTAGAGGTTCTCAAAAGTTCATAAATCTACAAGTGCAACTGACACACCAAAAGTCAAACGTTTTAAATTGATAACATCCGTTGTGACCATTATTAGCAGCTTTTTTTCATAGCACGGTTCTAAGAGGTAATTAAGTAACGTAAAGAATGCCGAAATTAAAAATATTAAGGTAACACTAAAAATATAAAAGAATCAAAAAAAGCTTTTACTTGTAAAAGTTATACAGTTCAGAAAATTAAAGATTGGAAGATTAAAAAGTTCAAAAAAAACCTCAAAAAGAGAAACAATACATTGTGAGAAGTTTAACAAAACAGATTCTATAACAAAGTGTGAGCAATTCTATGAATAGATTTTACTAAAGAAATTACTCAAACACTACGATTTTGAGCTAATTTTTAAAGAATTTTCGTAAATACAAAGAAAAAATGCTGGGAATTCTTTTGCACAAAGAGCGCACAAAATAGTCAAAGGATTCTTCTATCAGCAATCTAGTTCCCATAGTACAAGCTTTGCTTAGGTTGGGATTAGAGGATGTTATATTGTGGTGAAATAAATGTATATATATATTTATTTATTTCTAGCATAATAACTACTGTCTAGGTGAAGTGTGCACAGGGTGAGTGAACTTTATATCTAATATACTATACTCGTACTAAGTACATAGCTTGAGCTAACTATATTCCGTAAGAAGATTCAAGCTTTAACTTTGTATTTAGTAAACAGTGCTATCGATTCTGTTGTCGCATTTTCTAAACTAACCTAATTTGACAGTACTAAAAATGTTGCCGTCCCTTTCTCATAAACTGAAACGACAAAGACAGCTATAATTTTAGCACTGTCAAATTAGGTTAGTTTAAAAAATGCAACAACAGAATCGATAGCAGTGTAAAGTGCACAGTCAGCACACGTTTATAAAAAATACTACATGATCTCAATTTTCTTAAGATCACTCACCTTTTATCAATGCCTTCACTCTCAGCATACCCATTCATCAGCTGGTTGGGCGTCCACTTGATGATGAGCCCAGCAGCTGTTTGATGTAAACTGAGGTACCCTGGCATTGGCTCTTCGATATCTTTCTGTGAATCGCGGGAAAACTATTAAATATGCCCAAAACTTTTCCTTCCATTCCACCTCAATTTATCTCGCTTCGGTTGCCTGGAAGAGATCGCTCACAGCGATAAGCCTCCCATTGTGGTACTTGTTTTTAAGTTGAGTGTTTCCTATGTAATGTTTCTGTGGTAAACAATAAAGAGTTATCCATCTATCTATCCAAAACTCCCATGCACGATATCATCTCCTCATATCTGTAGAGTTTCAAAATCTTTCAGTAGCTATATTATAATATCCTCTTAATATACGCCCTTTTGATAAGAAGTTTCTTTAAAATACCCCCTTTTGACAAGGTATAGTCTTCCACTACTCTTTTTAGATAAAATGTAGACTCTGACTACCCTTTTTGATAATAAGGTAGATGCACCACCTAGATAAAACTCCATACAAAGGGTTAGAAGAAACCCTAGGCACTGGGTCTGTTTTTGGGAGTAGGTAGTCTTCGTATTACATGGTAAAGCAGCTATATCCTTTTAAACCACGTCCTACACCGAGCAAAGGTTTAATATGATGGGACAAGCCGAGGGACCTGACGTTAAGTGGTAACTACTGCCTACGAAATGCATTATCTCACTAAACACATCCACTGCGGACGTGCCCTGTAATTTGACAGAGATTTCGAAAGTATGATCTACTTACCGGTTGAACCCTGACGTTATTCTTTCCATAGAGTAGAGTAGCTGTAGAGTTCTGGTGCAGACTTTCGACGTAATCTTTGGCACTAGAGCCGACTGCTTTGTTTGTACCTGAAAGGAACCACACTTCTACAAAAATAATCATTGCTCTTAGTCAAACAGCGGGAAGAACAACCTACAACACAACGGTTTGGCTGCAACAGAAATCATCATTCTACACCAAAAATTCATTGATTTTAACCAACTTCAAAAAAAGGAGAAGGATTTAGTTGTTTTTTGTTAGTGTTTTTTACGTCAGAACTCCGTCATTTATAAAGCGATTTGATAAAAATGTTTTTGTTCGAAAATTCTGATTGGTTCCATAAAAATTTCATCGAAATCGCTTCAGTTGTTTGTTTTCTAATCAAAATAACTAGAAAAAATATGCCACGTACATGCAGTCGCGTGATTTGCTTTCTTGTGACTTTTTATTAGTGGCGTTTCTAACTCATGGCGATCATTAGGTCATCATACCTGAGCTGGTGGTACTGCAGTCATCTGAAGAAGCGTTCAGGCTCCTCTTAAAGTTGAGGATAGGCCTCCGAACTGAAGGTGGTGTGGTCGTACCAGCCGACATCCTATGTCTTTGTACCTGGAGAAGACCACGGCCATGCTAATTCCAATGGGGAAATAAGATCTGCACTGATGTCCCACATTGGGATGTAATTACATTGTCTCCTTGCTAACCTCACCTAACTCAACTCCTTAAAATAACGGAGAAGGACTTTGGAGTAATGGTAGCAATGTTCTAGCATCTCCAATAGTGGTGTGGATAATAATGACCACAAAACATTTTTGTATTTGTGTTGTTCTTTGGATATTGGGAACCCATTTTTAGTTCATGCTCTGACCATTCAAGACCAACCTGTTCTAAAAATATGTAAAGACTAATGAAAACAAATGCTTACCAACTCATCAGCAGGTGGATCAGTCCAAAAGCAAGCAGGGGCCTTCGCTTTAGAGAACTCCAAAGCACAGGGTCCGACGAGCAACGAGCTAAGGATGCTACCATAATCGGGATCTGCTACTAAAGCATCTCGCTCGTAATACCGAGTAGCATTGCTGACCAGGTGTTCGATAATCTTCGCAAGCTGGCGTTCGAAAAGTGCAATACGGATCCAGAGGTACCTGTAACTGAAACAAGTTACAAAATAGCGTCTCCAGCGAAAGTAGAAAAATGTGGAAGTTCGAATTGTAGCAAGAAATATACGTTACATTCGAGCACAACTTCTAAATACCCTCCTAAGTAAAAGGGGAAAACAAGTCAATAGGTGGGTAGATGATGAAGCCATGGAAATGAAGATAAACGGAAAATATAAGGGATAAATCTTTGTGATAAATATGTTCCTTCAAGTGAGAATAATCGATAACGGAAAAGCTGTACATGTGGAATTTCATCTACTTATCTGACAACGCTATGTTTGCAGAATTTGAAAACCTCTTGTTGGCTAAAATGATTACACATGACAACCGTAAGTTACTATGCAGAGATACTTGACTTTTTGAGGTTAATTGTACTGGAGATTTAGCACGGTCAGACTCTAGTCACAAATTCCCGAAAATCAGACACTGGAATCACACATTGTCATGTAAGTTGGTAACTTTTGTTCCTATCAGATACAGGCAGCATTGTGTAAGTTTGAAGGTCTTCGGAGAGAGCTTTTGAGAAAAGTAAAACCCGATAAGATCAAATTATTTCCTAAATACCGTCAAATTAGATTTCCGGTCACGAAGGTTTTAAAAACGTTTTTTACATCGGATAATAAAGGAAATTGTTACATTAAAAGTAAAACGGGCTGTAATATCGCGTAGTACGGGTTTCGTTAAAAGAATGATGTGATTTCGTAACATTTTATGAATTTATGTATATTTTTATTAAACGTGGGTAACGAGGCGTAATTGAAAGTTTTCTGACGACGGATATTAATCGGGTTTCCGATCCGGCTGGAGTTTCCTCCCGGCGCTGTGACCTACTATACTAATGCAATATTGTTTGTTTTATTTCCTCGCCGTATCCACCATTTTCTGCAGAATTCTAGAAGCATTCTGCCAATAAAATTTACGTGTACCCAGCAGTTATTTACGACACTAAGGATTTTATTTATTTATTTTAAAATTTCACACAAATAGGTATTGCTAGGAGGACTTAATGCTAAAAGCATTGTCTGCCAGCCTTCCTGGGCGTGCAAAAAGATGGTGTGGCGTTGTAAATTTGGCGTTGATTTTTTAAATTCTTTGTGAGCTGATGATTAGGAAGAATTATAGGAATGATTAGGAAGTAGGTATTATTTCCTTTGTAAGTACTTACTAAATAATTAAAACGGTGCGACTGCCCTGAGATTTTTTTTTAAATGTAAAGATACTAAAGTAAAGACTACGAGCGAAAAAGTAAAAAGCATGAATATAAATGTAAATTCAGTGGTAACACTAAAAGGAGTTAAAAATAAGTAGACATTAATAAAGGCTTTCCTACCATTTAGAAGGATCAACAATTATTATTGCCAAGACTAGTGTGCTTACGGAAATCCAACACAACCTTTATGTCTCATTATTGTAACTGTAACGACTGGATATAAACGGATACTATAGAAAGCACTCACAATCTGGCAATACCTATGTTTTACTGCAACTTAAAACAATCTTTATACCTGCGGCACAAGGTCGAAAGTTGTAATCTAGAGCTTTCTTCTAAATGATGTCATAAACCGAAAACAATCTCGTAAAAAACACCCATTCCACGGGTTTCATGGAGGCTTCGATCGAATATCACCCTTAATACGGTGGCTTTTGGTCTAAAATAAAGTGTCGTAGGTAAATTGGGCTATAGAAGACTTTTGAAGAGCAATTTAGACCTCTCAGTGAAAAAGGTGGAAACTTTAATTAAATCGTAAGGCTCCAAACTGTTACCGATTCAAATTTCTTTGAATAATAACATTAATAAGTAAATAGCGTTTCTAAGTAACTAATTTGTCGTAAATAAACTAGAATCAATTACTAGTTAGGTTACAGGAAATAAGTTATTCTATCGCAAGAGGTAACCATTACTTTGAAGGTTAGTGATTACAGACAATTTTTTCTAAAGTTACAATTTTTCATGCAGGTGAAAGACCACCATTTTCTTGGCTATTTGAACAATTTCCCGGCATAAATTATCATGCAATTTTAATAAATCCGTTCTAAACCACAAAAAGGCTGCTGTTATAAATCAGCTGGTAAGTATTGTTCTTTGCTCAGCGTACAACAAATACGCAGTAAAAAGCTGTAATACCCTACCCGCATAAAAACCCAGTAGAGCTAGAGTTATGGGTAAATTTCTTACTTCGTTTCACTTACAGTAGTTTGTACCACCCAAAAATCGCTCCAAGCTATTGCCCCTTATTAATTCGCACTTGTGGTTATCATCCTACATTTAAACGCGTTGGAACCGTTCAGTAAAAATGTATCACTAGCCTCAGGGCTACAAGAGATATTTGCATTTCATTCCAGACAGTTTTTAAAGCCAGCCAATATAAACCGAGCTCGGCTCTTCGTTCCAAGTCTAACGTTCCATTTGACAGCAAGAGGTCAGCATAAATTTGCTGTTGAGGATATAATATTAGTACCACATTTGGTAGCCTCACTTCTACAACACGAAATATTACTACACTTTAATTTATCAATACTGAAACTCAAAAATAGTGTTTAAAATGGCTCAATATCAAAGGTTACCAAACATTCAAAGGTCAAGTGTAGTTTTCACACTAAATATAACATCTTTTACTTTTTGTGCCGGTGTGTAATTTAATTAATTAATCCTATCCTATCCTACTTCCTATCCTATCCTATCCTATCCTATCCTATCCTATCCTATCCTACTAATATTATAAATGCGAAAGTTTAGATGTTTGGATGTTTGTGTTTCAATCACGTCAAAACTAATGAACCAACTTGGATGAAACTTGGCATATATATAGTTCGTAACCTGGATTGACATATAGGCTACTTTTTATCCCGAATAATTAACAGGATCTACAGGATAAAATGAACGAAAAGGATTAGCAGCGCCAATTGGCAAGAGGATTTCATTGTCATGTCATGTCACGTCAGTTTGACAGGGCGTAGTACTACCTCTTTGGTCTAACGACTAGCGTTTGACATTCCAGTAGGTATGAGTTCGGCGTAATGAGGTGTAATGTCAAGTGTCTCAAAGAAGTATCCGCTCGGTACACGCACAGATAATATAATGTACACGGAAACTGTAGACGCGTACGAAGTCGCGGGTAACTGCTAGTAATAAATAATCTACATAATAATAGAGTTCATTTTATGTTGGCAGTTGCTCTGAAGTGACGAAGGCCTAGTTTGGTCGGTTCTATCGTATTCAGAGCACGTGCCAGTGAGATTCGGGTGGAAAATAGCGGGTGCGCTGGGTAAATCGAAAATAACAAAATTAGTTTCATGGAGTGTCGGAATGGTTGGATTAACCGACAGTGTACTTCGACAGACATATTAGATTGTTTCACGCTGCTGGTGGTAAATTTAAAAGCATAATGTTGAATTACGAGGGTATTACGAACAAAATTGCTACAACATCGGTCCTTAGGTTGACTGGACTTTGCATATAATGAGCACTTAGGTGATTTAGGTATATGTAAGTAAGTATGTAAGTAAGTAAAACATTTATTTGCAACACACAAGAAATTTAAAATAAACAAATACACTAGAAAAAAATAAACAACAACAGAAACGATAATTACTAAACAGAATCACAAATCAAATACAAATAATACAAAGAAGAATACATTGACAAAGTGTGCAATGGTGTCGCAAAAAGGACCCAAGCTCAGCATACTGTGGGTTGCTAACAACCCACGCTGGTCTTCCTCTAGAGCCAAATTTAAGGTGCGGACGTGAACTTAGAACTATAAGTAGGTAAAATAAATTAAAATATGCAAAGAAATAAATAAAATAAAAACAACACTAACTAAAATATGTACAGCATCAGGGGTGGGGTGACCCACACCCATAAAAACGGGACGCTGATGTGTTATTAGTTGAAGCACTAATAAGCTTGCAGAGCGCCAATACCATCCTCTCAGCCTAGTCGGCCTTATGTACGGAAACACCATGGTCAAGTCTAGTAAGACGATTCAAAAAATGATCCTTGTGATTTTATTGAATAAAGAAATGTTGACTTAGACTTTGACTTCAATACGTATAGAGCTAACTAAAGCTAAAAGCTTTTACTTCACTGTTTGAAACCACCATGTCGTAATAAATAATAAGAATGTTTGAAGATTTCAACCAACACCGAACAAACATTGAACGAAATTATTAACCGCAAATACGTCTTCAATCTAGCAAAAGCAAATATCACAAGAAATAAACTCGGAGATATATTTTGCGTTGACAAATCACTTTCAAAAAGTAATATGGATGGCATTACTCACAAGCATAATTCAATATAAAACGAGCGAACAATGAGCTCGTAACGATTAATCGAAATCACAGAGCCCACAGACAATGACGTTTCCAATCAGATTTCTCATAATCTTTTGTAAGAAGCTTTTGTGTTCTTTCTCTTTCACATTTATTCCGTAAAGACGATAGAGCACGGAAAAAATATATCAATTACATGCTGATTGGGGTTTTACTAGGAAGATAATTTGTGTATTACGGGCTTAAGTTTTGTCCTAAAATGAAAATACTAATCGATGTTTTGGGGTGTCCTTCACCATTTTAATAAATAAATAAAATAAAAATCGTTTATTTTAAGCCTGTTAGGTCACACTACATACCCGTAGATATTAAAACATTATATAGATTTAAAAAAGTCAAACCGAATAATACTAACAAAACTAATGACTTTTGATGACGATAATCATCGATATAATGTAACAAAAATGTATCAAAAAGAGGTTACTGTGACTCAACAATCAAATCGCCTTCTGTCGAAGCCTTTTTACAACCGCAGCGCTTTGCATAATTCATGTTTCAATAACACAAAGCTTTTAGAAACTTTTAAAGCCTTAAAAGCCTTGAATATAAATAACTTTCTGTATAAACATAAAAGATAACTGATTTATCGGAGGATAAGGGCTCGACGCAAATATCTCGTAAACTAAGCCGAAGTTTGGGGAGCCATCGATTCGCGGGCCCAAGTGTGGAAGTAACAGGCACACATAAATCAAGGTCACCTTTAGATTGCAGACCAGATATAGGAAAATAAATTGTTCTAGCTACCGTCCGTAGCTTAGATCGCGTGGTAGAGTTCGTCTAATTTAAAACTGCTCGCTCCTTCAGCGCGTTTTCTTAACATGTGTATGTAAAAGTAATATTTACATTGAATGATTTATAGATATAGAGAGAGAGAGAGAAAGATAGAGAGAGATAGTGGGGCGTTTTGTTTGTTGTTTGTACTATGGACCTGAATAAACAGTGGCTTAGGTGTTTGCTATTTTAGGGCACAATGTTCCCATCCAAGCGAGATGTCCCATTTATTCGTTTGCTCCTGTGCCCTACTACCTGCACAAGGGATGATTTTATACACGCCACAGACGATAGGATAAAAGTGGCGGAACACTATAAGACCCTAGTTTAATTAAAGTTGTTTTGTACCTAATCATTGACACACAAAAAAGAAGAAGAAGCAGGCATGAACTAAGTATAGAAATAATATGATAATACAAAAGTTATGCTCTAAGTCATAAATCCGTTTATGTGTAACGAAGGAATTGCATCTCAAACAAATTTTTAACTTCCACATACGTACGATACTGATAAGAAAGAATTACGGTACTCGAGATACAAAAGCACCAACCCGGTGCGAAACTAGTTGAGACTGGTTGAATAATTCCATCTTTCACAGACTGAATAATTTGCTAATTAAACCCGTACCCACCAACCCGCGGTTTTGTAATATGAAATGTGCATAAATCCCCGAGTATAGTATTAATTATCATGTTTTTTTATACATTATAGACAAGTGTTTGACCGCAACCTCACCTGATGGTAAGTGACGATGCGGTCGACGATGAAACACTGAAAAGCTTAGAAAATTGGAATTGGTAAGAGCGAGTGACGTGCACTCGGCTTCAGTACAATTTTCCAACTGACTAGGCATCGTTCAGTCATTTCACGGGCGGAGCCGGATCTCATCTCTGTCCATTCACTTAGCATCGCTCCGGGTCCGTTCACAGAGTATACCTTATAAACTAATGAAACCATAGACTAACTTAGGCGACTAATAATAATATAAGGGTTTCCTACAAATTTATTTTTTCAATGTGGTTCCTCTTTCTTTTACAAATTGCTGGAGTCGAGGAATGATTAATTTCGGTCGTGTTCTTGGTCCAAACCTAGGGGTCTAGGCGATTCTTCAAAGAACAGTGGATAACAAAAACAAATGACAGTACTTTAGAAATATGTATCTACAAAATGGTGACTGTGTTGTTAGGTAGTACCTAATGAAATTAAAAGTTATTAGAGATACAAATCTCGAATTTATTTCACGTTTACCGGAACATAGCAGCTATAAAATGTGTTTTATCACTTTTAAAGGCTATTGCATTGTTTAATATATTTTTTTACGATCTTTTTGAATCAAATTCAATGATAACACAGGAATCAAAATGACATAAAATATTTTATGACTATATAGGCACTTTTCGGTATTAGAACTATGATTATATGATTTCACGACGAAAAAGAAAAAAAGATTTGAATGGTTTTGATCAAACTCATTCACAGTGATGCTAAACTGGTAAAAGCTGAAAGACGCAGGCATACCTGGGCATCGGTGGTGGACTCTGTGACAGCAACGATCCCGAGCCTCGCTTGCAGAGCGGAGGGCGAGGCATGGAAGGGCGTCTCTCTACTCCCGAAGCCGATCTAGTGGCTGGAGCCCCTTCGGTGGACAGCACTCGCGCTGACACTAGCGCTGCTTCTGGGCAGTGCTGCAAAAAAAACAAACGAGCTAAGTATATTTTTGACAGATATCATTTTATTACTACCTACCCGAAACTTCGTGACTACGCGTTAGAAACCATTTTTTAACAGACTTTAAAATAAGTAGGAGGTTCGGTTATTATTTTCCTTTTTTTAATGTTTATTGCCTCAGAATTCTGCCATTTATAAAACGATTTGAAATTGTTGTTAACCCCCGACGCAAAAACGACGGGGTGTTATAAGTTTGACGTGTGTGTGTGTGTGTGTGTGTGAGGCAACGTAGCTCCCGAACGGATGAACCGATTTTGATTTTTTTTGTTTGAAAGGTGAATAAGTCGGGAGTGTTCTTAGCTATGTTTAATGAAAATTGGTCCAAGATTCCGAGGTTTTTTAAAATTATTTAATTACTTGTTTATCTGAAAAGTTTCGTCCTACTTCCGAATATTTTCAGATTAGTCCCATAAAAATTTCAACAAAATCGGTTCGGTAGTTTATTGAAGGTAGGTAGCATTTTTCTAACGGATCATAATTTTTTTAAAGTTGAATATTTTTACAGGATATTGTTGATCAATTAATCCATGTTTCAGATGTATCGATATCAGTAGCCTTACACAATAGAATGGAAACGAAAAGCTGTTGATCGATTAATCGATTCAAATGATATTCAAATCATATGGAAATACGAAAGATTGAACCACTATTATGAAGGGACCTAGTCACGTACGCTAATCTACATAATATACATAAGACTATACTATACCAGCAGGGATATGCCAATCAAAGTTGAACTGCAAAGTTTTAAATCATGGTCAGTTCATACTAACTCATAGTTATTCTGTGACTAAATAGTGACATTATGACGTCATTTGATGTGTTTTCGCGCATATTTTGCTGTCAAGTGTCTAAAAAGAATGATCACGTGGTACAAAATTGTACTACGTGACCTGAAGAAATTACACTGGGCAGTGAAATATAACTTGTCAGCAAAAGATTGGTATACGGGGGCAGTTATTGCCTTTCTAAGGCAATCTTCATAGTTACGACTATTTTATAGAACACTTATCTTCACTATTCTTCCATTTCTTATTACAATATCTGTGATTTCTTCAAGATTACTTACCAGCTCGAAATATGGAAACACTTTTTCCACTGTAACCACTACAACCTTACAGAGGAAACTGGACTTTATAAATGCTGTGATAAAGGCGATTTTGAAGTGAATTAAATGTATTGAGTGATTAAAAAATCCATTCATCTGGAACTGAAGTCAGACATCAAGGTACTAAGTAATTGAATCATCGCAAGATGAACTACTGCTACTGCAATCTGAACTGTAATCCGCTTAGATAGAACTCAATTTCAATTCAGCAAATGTTGGATAGCTGCTGTGTTTTATGGTAAAAACGCTACTGCAATTTAAACTTTAATCCACTGAGATAACTCGTATATTTCTTTGACCTCGTACTGGCTAGCTTAGTTGCTATAAATGATTTGTGTCTAGCCCTTGTTTTCAATTAGTGTTGGAGTTCCTTAATTGCTTAAAGAAATACCTCCTCCCCAGTCGGTTTACTTTGTAAACACTAGAGGTTAAAACCCTCCTAATTATTAGGTTGCTTGACTAAAGAGTTCGTATTTTGTTGTCTGTCTCCTGTAACTATTGTAGCACTTGGCATGATTCCTTCCTTGTAATTTTTTTTCTATTCTGTGTTTTAGTGTATACAATGTTGGCGACTCAAATAAATAAACAATAGTATTTTTTTTATTCAACTAAATGATGAAACAAACCGATGGTTGACCTGATGTTAAGTGGTAACCACTGCTTATAATAAATTAATGCATTGCCTACTGAGCACGTCCACTGAAGACGTGCCTTGTGATGCATTAATAATAAATTATGTTTGAAATTATGTTGGAAATATCATTTTTGTATGTGTGCGTTTAATGGTATCGAAAGCACTTTTGAAGAAGACAATGTACAGTACGCACAACGGAACTTTATATCCCTCTGAATTTAGGTGCAACAACGATTGCAAATTTTTGCAGAAAAATTTTCTTGCCTCCAATTTGACCCAAAAATCGGTTCTACGCAGATAATTGAAAGAGACAAAGATCCGTTGCGTATACTATTATATGGGTAAGCGTTCAATCATAAAACTGAAAAAAAAACCTGCTTTCTAATTTATCTGAACCAAATACATTATCTATTTTTGTGAAACTAGTACCACGCTATCGAATCATTAGATCGACAGTACCATTTGATTGTGTTGTGAAGTGCCTTGTTTTTAACCAGTCAATCGCTTAAGTACTCTCGTAATTGTTGTATTCTTCTGTGATTGTAGTTACTTATTTAAAAATGTAAGCTAAGCGATTAGATTATAAATAAGTGTGCATTGGTTGAATGTAAATAAACTGTATTATAATATAACTAAAGTTTATTATTGAATAAAATAAAACTAAAACATTGCACTGCGCCCATCACTCTGAGACATAAGGTGTTAATTTTATCTAAATGAAAACTAAAGGCTAAAAAATAGTAGGTATCGTTCTTAAGTCCGCATGCTTGGATACAATAGATATGATCATTCCTTTTTCGTGAATTTTATTTTTGTTTCCTAGAAGACATTTATATATGGTTCCTATCTATTTCTATTTGTTTCCTACATTCCTATACATATAGTAGAAGACCGTATTTTATCTTTTTTGTCTATCGCACCTTGCTAAAGTATAGATGCTGATGTACCAACAACAAAACCATAAATCGTGTCTATTTTAATTAGTTTCTAGAGACCTATCGATTTCCATTAAGCTTTCTCAGAGGAGTCGAAGAAAACTAATTAGATATTTAAGCCGTGTAAGGTTAAACGCTTTACGATTTAGTGTTATTGGCATTCTAATAATAACTAGTAATTTAATAGTATCTAGCGTTTATGTGCCATGGCGGCAGAGTGTATGCCATTTCGAATCTTATTCCAACGAGATTATAACTTTAATTTGAAATTTTACTCGCCGCTGTGCAAATTTTTGAGGGTGGCATAAGCCATACTTGTGTTGAAATTATTTAAAAGCACGCGGAAATTGATAAATGGGATCAACATTCAAAAATAACATTTGCGTAGCAGCTACGCTACGAGTTATGCTACGGCGTAGCTGCGACGTAGCAAACAACGTAATCTTTGGATTATAAGTCTTACTACGTTATATTATGTAAAAGATATGTTTGTTACTTAATCAAGCCGTAACTTCAAAACTTTAGAGGGTACCCATCTAAACCGCTATTTTGACACTATCAAAAAAAATTACGGACAGTTTCAGCAGAGGCTATGAATGATAAGGACATTGTCAGAGTTTTTTATTAATAAACTATCGCAAAGTTGGTTTTTGTCCGAAATAGCAATTTCATGAGATACTTAGTATTTTTAGCCTTTAATGTTGTACCAAAAATAACTAAGAGTATTTAAATAACTTAATTAATCTGATAAGAAAGCTTTTTAGAACGAATTTTTGTAACAAAAGAAGGGAAAGTGCTACTCCTTTCCTTTGTTACAAAAAACAATGCCAACCTTTGTCTAAGAATAGAGTTTCAAACATTTAAACATTTTCTTCAGAGTTCAAACTTCCAAAGATAAATTAGATACATAGATAGCATTTTTTTTTCATCACCTCAATAAAATAACAGTATAAACTAAAAAATAATTAGAAATAATTAAGTAGTAATTAGTAGAGCTTTAGTAGTGTAGTGGTAGAGCTTCTCGATAGAACAGAAATGTGAATTTAAATTATTATATTATTTTTTTCCATTAGCTACATATTGTGAAATGTAACAATTCAACAATCAAAAATGCTAAAGCTCGTATCCAAGTTGAGTTATTGGAATACTAAGGACAAAGTGACAAAGTTTCAAACTCATTGGCACTCAGAGTAAATCCGACATTCAGTTCAAATATTGAATTATGTTGGAAACTTTTAACTTGATTTGAATCCTCACTTCGGAAGGTCAAAGTTTATTAGCAACCTATACAGGGTGTAATAAAACTACTGCCGAATACTTCAAAAGGTTAGTTATCAATACCAAAAGCTTTTTTTATGAAACCAACATTGTAAGCGCGAGAAATTATTCAGCCAAACTGATATTTTTATCTTCCATTCGCACAGTTTTAAAAGTTGTTCTGTTAAACCAATATAAATAACCTAGTTTTGGGAAGTGATTTTTTACACCCAGTATAGTTTATTACATCCCCTCGAACGAAAAGTAGTCACGAAACGTTTGGTGTTCGGATATTAAATTGATCCAGTAGAGTTTGCAGATTTATTTAAATAAACAATTTTAGGGCGTCTTGCACCAGAATCACTAAACGTGTTTAACAGCTAAATTGATTTAAATCTGACGTATTTGTATGACTTGACAACTCGCTAAATACTATTTAAGAGTTGAACGCGTTTAACGATTCTGGTGCAAGCCGCCCTTAGTGTTTACACTGTCTTTTCTAATTTAATTTATGAATATTTATACTTATTATACTGTTAAATAAAATACCACAGCCCACGAAACCTTGTATGGAGTCAGCAGATGTATTACGTAAAACTACAGCAAGAGTGATAAGAGTGCGAAAGCAGATGACCCGCCTACTGTCGCAAGCGCCGCAACGCACTTTGACGCAGATACGCGTCACTAGAAAAAAAAGTTACAGTGAACTGAAACTATTATTTGTAGGTACTTTGATATTGATTATCTGACACAGAACATGCCATCAATCTATTCTAGTTGCAGTCAGATGTTGTTTGTGATTGCACAATTTTAGCACTTGTTGCAAACGTGTCGCAAATAACATAACTCCTCACGAAACTTTGTATTAGGTGATATTAAAAAACTCCTTTCAATAATGGGTAATACATAATAAACTTTACTCACAAAACGAAATTAACAAAGCATAATGAACATATTGTTCTCCAAAACTCAGTCGAATTGCATCTTTTTTCTTGTCGATAATAAATGCGCGCTAGTGAGCGTGAAAATAAATTGGGAAAGAAACTTCACCGACTGCTGTAAGTTTTCAAACACTAAAGAACTTATCTAATTGGTCAATTGATTGACGACCACGGTCGTGGCACACTAACTTATTTTTTCTAGTATTTTTTTTTTGCGGCTAATTACAAACCTATTTTTTTTTGCGGCTAATTACAATAACACTTTGGCACCTAAATTACTGAGCGCTTCTTCTTTCAACCCAAGATTTTTCAACCTAGTAAGTTTATCCCCTTTTAACCCAAAACATATACTCCTTTCAACCCAATCCATAAATGTGAGTCACAGTTTGTCACAGTGTATTTTAATTCCGTCATTGTCAATTACTGACGACGAAAAGAGATGACAACAGATTTAACAGCCTTTTTAGTTAGATGAATAAGACCATAATGTAATTATAGCGATAAATTCTGTAGCTGCAGTTTGAAACTGAAGGTTTTCTTAAGAGTGAGCTTTTTTATTTCATGTCGAAGTGTTTTGGTAGAAATTCTGAATTTTGAAGGTCAAATACATTAATCTAGTTACCCTCAATCTGTTACCCAAACGCAACATACATAGTTTGATATGGGTCTGACATTTGTGAGTCAGATAAACATCGTTTGCTGTGTCTAGTTAAATTGCTAATATACTCGTAGCTAGCTGCGATAGTAGGTATACCCAATTTAACACAGCCACCAAGACTCTTCCTGTGAGGCCTGATCTGATGCCTAGGGACATATAATTTACTCGGGTTATTTGGAAAACCCCTAATAATGTTAGTTGGAAGAAAATGCTAAATAGCATTAAGCTCGCCATTAAGAATTTTCTAATCTAAGAAGCTGGGTTAAGCCCCGCCCAAACCAGAATCCTGAATCCGCCACTCGCACTGCTCGAGAGTACCAAATTTTCACCCAGATACATAAAAAAACGTATAAATTAAACTGAAAACGTTTACAAATTTAATATCCCAGCCTTCATTTTCAATGAAAGCGGTTGACGAAGCATTCGGCGCGTAATTTATGAAAATAGAATTAATTCCTTCATCACGCATAAATTCTGCAAAATTAAACAGTTTTCAAAGCAGAGAATTTGACTGTAACTGTTACGGAGTGGTAATTCGCTAAACAAAATCTAGTAAAATATATTATTGTGATTTTGTTGAGACTTTGTGACTTATGATGATATGTCAACCCCATCCCCATTTTTTTTATTTATTTAGCCGAATAACTATAAATAAATAATATGTAAAATAGATATATAAAACTTATTTCTCTCGTTTAACTTTAGAATTTTATTGGCTTTTCACCAAGTTGTACGAAAAAATTGAGCGAAAATAATCCACCAATAGAATGGCGAGGCTAGGAAACAAATATATATTTATTTTTACCTCTCCAATCTAACCGCCCTTTTTTCACACAGCGATGTGGAAATTATATCATTATATCAAGAAAGTCGTACGTCAAATGATAACCAATGATTAGTAAGTATATTGAACGTAAAGAAGAAAAGAGACGCCGCTAGGTTTATGTAATATTGTATGTTAAAACTCCAACACATTTCTCTCCAAACTCGAAACGAAGTTCCAACACGTTTTTACCTAACTTCTTTTGTAAAGTAGCTTTTTTTACAATGATCTTTATGAGAATTAACCAAGTACAAAAGCACAAAAGCTTCTCTCCACTTTCTACTTTCTGTAGTCGAGTTTCAAAGAGTGCCGGAAATTACATTCTTCCATCTTGTTAGCTACCTACAATCGTAATTTTACAATATTTTTTATAAGAAAAATAAGGGACAAAAAGAATAATAAAGTAGCTGCGTTTTTTGCTACCAAAATCGGCAAATAACCCACCTGTGGTTGACTAAATTATTTTATTTTCAATAACAGGTTTACAAAAAAAAAGTTAAATAAAGGCGTTTGCAATATTAGTATCTCCCTTATTATTAGCATGCTAGCTTTTGCATTTTTTCTACAGTTCAGATCTCACGATTGATGTAGCATGTTTCGTAGACATGCTACGGCGTAGCACAGGAGTAGTCAAGATGAGAAATTGAAAAAGACTTTTTTTTTTTTAGTAGCCCGTAGGGATCCCACTGCTGGGCAAGGGCCTCTCCCAAACATTTGGGAGGAATTGCCATAATCGCCACGCTTGGCAGGCGGGTTAGCGATCGCAGTAAGATATCAAACGGTTCAGAGACGCTGCTGCCCGTCTTCTGTGTTCCTTTATTCCCTTAGTCGCCTTTTACGACACCCACGGGATGAAATGGGTTGGTACTATTCGCCGCCGGCACCACACAGCTTTGAAAAAGACTAACTAGAGAATTTTTTTTCTTTGGTTTATTTTATTTCACTATATTTAAAATAGAATAAAAGTAGGTAGGTGTTACATTTTGTGTGGAGCAGCTGTTAATAAGTTGTTCATAGGTATTTTAACCTACGAGGTTTTCTGAAACATATCCATCCAAACATATCCATTACACATTTTTAAAATAGGCATAAAATCCAAGAATATAAATAACAAACGACGACTACGTAATGAGTTATGATTTCAAGATGCCATCTACGACTTTAGCAAATTGGAATGTATATACGTTGAAGTTGCTTCAACTTGGCATCCTTACCAAGTTACCTTGTTGATAGCAATGTGAGTTGAAGTTGTGTTAAGTTATTCACTTATTTAGCAAAAGTTTCATGTTTCTAGAAATGTTTGGTTTACTTTAGAAAATCTGGTTTTTATCAAAGCCTTCTTAAATATACTTTTAATCTATTACAGTTTTTATTAATAAATGTTTTATTTTATTTTCATGTCACCTCAATACCTACACGATATCGTGGGAAAGCGATACCGATGTCGTAGTCCATCATCATTCCCCTGCCCTTATCCCACACTAGGCGGGGTCGGCACAACATGGTCTTCTTTTTCCACTCACTCCTATCATTCGTCAACTCAGAATCTACTCCTCTCACATTCATGTCATCTTTCACACAATCCAACCACTTCTTCTTCGGTCTTTTTCTACTTGCATACCGATGTCGACATATCGATGATGACACATGGATGTCGTAGTCCACGAATATTTATTTATATATATTTAAATTCCATGATGATCAAATTGTTGGTTTGCACAGTGTTATTTAGTGGAAAGAAAAAAATTATAACTTTATTACTATACAAATCCTATTATAATATTATGAATGCGAAAGTTTTGATGTTTAAATGTTTGTGTTTCAATCACGTCGAAACTACTGAACCAACTTGGATGAAACTTGGCATACATATAGTACGTAACCTGGATTGACACATAGGCTACTTTTTATCCCGAATAATTAACAAGATCTACAGGATAAAATGAAAAAACGGGATTAGCAGCGCCAATTATTGGCAAGAGGATGATGTCATGTCATGTCACGTCAGTTTGACAGGACTACCTCTACCTCTTTGGTCTAACGACTAACGTTTGACATTCGAGTATGGGTTCGATGTAATGTCAAGTTTCTCAAAGAAGTATCCGCTCGGGACACGCACAGATAATATGATGTACACGGAAACGGTACTCGCGTACGAAGTCGCGGGTAACTGCTAGTTGTTCTATAAAAATGAAATATCGCTTTCCTTCTGTACTGCTTCAATGTAATTTAAAATCGATTACCAGTCTAATGTGTTACTACTATGTACCTATTAATACACGTTTCTAAATCCACTTACGTGTGTAATTCACCAGTCGAACCAGTCCAGAGTCTACACATTGTAATAACGAAGAGAATGGTAGTTGTAATCGAATTAGAATAATATGAAGCTTAGGTAATATAAGTTACTCAATAATATAAAATTTAAATAATGATAATAATAAATAAATAAATAATATGAATGTGAGTGAGTTAATATTACCCCCGAATCCTACTAATATTATAAATGCGAAAGTTTAGATGTTTAGATGTTTGGATGTTTGGATGTTTGTGTTTCAATCACGTTAAAACCACTGAACCAAATTGGATGAAACTTGGCATATATATAGTTCGTAACCAGGATTGACACATAGGCTACTTTTTATTCCGAATAATAAACAGGATCTACAGGATAAAATGAACGAAAAGGATTAGCAGCGCCAATTGGCAAGAGGATTTCATTGTCATGTCATGTCACGTCAGTTTGACAGCGCGTAGTACTACCTCTTTGGTCTAACAACTAGCGTTTGACATTCCAGTAGATACGAGTTCGGTGTAGTGAGGTGTAATGTCAAGTTTCTCAAAGAAGTATCCGCTCGGTACACGCACAGATAATATAGTGTACACGGGAACTGTAGACGCGTACGAAGTCGCGGGTAACTGCTAGTCTTTAATATGAACTAATGTGAGTGATGATATACTCTAACCTCGATGTCAAATATTTTGTTTGTACGTAAGTATAAAATGAATTTAAAAAAAATCAACTGCATCATACAAAATGCTATACCGGTTTGGCAAAACTACCTATGGTAAAAACCACGTAAGTCAGTCCACTCCTTGCAAATGTACAGGGGTGAGAAACGTGTACGCGGGGTATCGAGCGGAGAGCACTTTTTAATGTGACAGTACCATTAAAAAGAAAATAAACTAGACAGAGCCGGTGTAAAATCACACGCCCGCGCCCCTGTAAACTTCGTAGGGAGTGGTCTCATTTAAATGGTTTACCTATAAAAAAGATATTTATATTAAAAGGTACTTCAACCCTCTGAAATTTCCAAGAGTGTTCTTATACCGAGTATTAATATAGCAGCTATGTCGTCTTACTAAACCCACATGACACATCCAATCTCGTCCAATACGGACCTCTTTTGAGTGAAAATGTAATCTATTGTGAAAGCTTTCCTAGAAATTGCGATTC
Organism: Gandaritis pyraliata; assembly: GCA_947859175.1. Lineage (NCBI taxonomy): Eukaryota > Metazoa > Arthropoda > Insecta > Lepidoptera > Geometridae > Gandaritis > Gandaritis pyraliata. The sequence continues at coordinate 4,146,993 of OX401871.1, read as the reverse complement.
ATTTAATACATTTCCTACGGACTGACGGATTTGATCCTCTCGAGGGTTTGGTAAATAGAGTACCTATAGTCAAAATATTCTAATATTCATGAATGTGAGAGGAGTAGATTCAGAGTTGACGAATGAGAGGAGTGAGTGGAAGAAGACATGTTGTGCCGACCCCACCTTGCGAGTAATAAGAGTAGGGTGATGGGGGGTGAGTAGGGTAAGATGATGAGTCAAAATATTCTAAAAGACCCTTTGGCTTTTAAGTGTATTTTCTCATCACATTTTTTTACAAGATACTTTAACCCGTAGTCTCAGTTTTTTTTTATTGATTCGCGAAAAGACTCGAAAGCTATATTTGTCCATACAAAAAACGTGTTCTAAAAAAACTTTCTGCGTTTCACCAAAAAAAATTTAAAAGAATGATAATCTTAGCGTTTGGCTGCCAGCACAAATCCTTAATTGTAATGTTATAATGTAAAATAAACCAGCCTACAGATCCTTGCACCGGTACTGCGATATTCTGAGTTGTACGAAATGGTAGTGTCGCTGGAGAGATCAATTTACTATAGCACTACTGGTAGTGGCAATCAGTAGTGTCATGGGGGATAAACGCACTGTCGCACACTACGCAATTTCACATTTTGTATTTATGTTAAGTTCCTTGCATATCACAGGCATGCCTTTGTGTCTGTTTAATATTACAGTTTAAAACAAAGGCCCGCCAAGCGGCTTATTCCTGACAGATAACCAAGACTAGATAATTGGTTATCTCAGAGGATTTTTTTTCTTCTCAGATAGCCAGTTATCTCAGAGGAATCTTTTTCCTCGTAGATAACCGCGGTTATCTGTTAGGAAAAAAAATTCCTCTGAGATAACTGGTTATCTGAGAGGATTTTTTTTTCCTCGTAGATAACTGACAGTAAAAACGGTTATGGTTAGTTTAAGGAAATTATACTTCCTGCTAGATTACTGCAGTATTTAAATAGTTAACTACTAGGAAACGCATCCAGGCCCGCCAAGCGGCGCCGACTTCACACGGTATATCCAGTAAATAAATTCCTTTGTGAGATAGAGCATTTTCACACTGCCACCGACGCTATACCTACATATTGAGGCAGAGCTAATGTCATACATTTATTACCAGACGTGTCGGCGTCAATATTTTTGACCGAGCCATCTTGTTGGTGTTGGTCGGTATATGCAAACGTCCATCGACTGTGTGATAGACAGTTGTTTATAGTGATAGACAGTTGAACCGCTCGTGTAGATAGAAAATACTTTATTGCACACCTTAACCGTGTAGTTGCTTAAAATCTTCACCCATTATCTAAGTTAATCGACGTTCTGCGCGGTCACTATTTGGATAGGTGACCACTAGTGGCAATAACATTTCGTGTTTCGGAAGGCACGTTAAACTCCCGGCTGTAGCAGTCGTTAAAGCCATGACGGAGCTCTTAAAGTGGTCTAAAAGTTATATCAGCATAGTTGGCCACTAACTCATACGAACGAACAGGTTGATTAATTATTAGATAGTTTGTTCCCTGCTCGCTACTTCAACAAAGTAGTTCGTTGTGGTGAAATGACATCAGACATAGTTCCAGTTTAGATAGATAGATAAAAACTTTATTGCACACACAGAAAAAAGAAAGAGTTTAGTTGAGTTGAGTTTAGTGTTTTACTTTGAAACCACACTTTCAATAATAGTGCGACGTTGAAATGTACCTATTATAACTCTGTAAAGTTATTTACCTAAATGTTTTGATAACATGTTACCTCGCGCGCTAAACATTTTCAATTTCATTTCTAAAGTGTAACATGATTATTTGCCGAAGATTCGTTTACAAAATTTTCATTTGAAGCTGGAGACGACAGCGTTGTCTTTGACGTATAAAAACGAGTATCAAGACAGGTAAGGCGTAGTAAATAAAGGTTATATTCCACATCAAGGTCTGTTTACCATGTCAAGCAGGTTCAAAAACCTCATATTAGTCAACAAGGTGAGGTTTTGCTGTGACCTTTAGATTCACTTTACTTATTGTACGTACAAAACATTTTAAAGTTTTTTTCAGCTGTTTGTTTTTTTTTCACTTTTTCGTTCCCAGAAAAAGTTGCTCTTAATAATGGTTTCTGATTTTCAAACACGATTTTCCCCGTATGCCAATCTTTTGCTGTCAAGTTATATTTCACTGCCCAGTGTAATTTCTTCAGGTCACGTGGTACAGTTTTGTACCACGTGATCATTCTTTTTAGACACTTGACATCAAAATATGCGCGAAAACCTGCGAAAACACATCAAATGACGTCATAATGTCACTATTTAGTCACAGAATAACTATGAGTTAGTATGAACTGACCGTGATTGAAAACTTTGCAGTTAAAATTTGCAGTTCAACTGAGATTGGCATACCAATGTTGGTGTCAAAACTAATCCTACACCGAACACTCTTACCTTGGCGATTTTATGCAGCAGTGCAGTTGTAGAGCTGGTTTTGAAGAGGCCTAGGGCGCGTCTTCTTAGTCCTTGGCCGAGGCAGGCTTCCACTGCACCGCATAGTGCCGTCACTCCGCCACTGTCTTCGTGAACAAATTTTCGAGTCACAGCCTGGTAAACATTGTCATCGTTAGGACGTAGACGCAGTCTGAATCTACAGTAGTCGACTGCTTTAAGCTATAACTGCATAGTGAACTGCAATCTTCTGTTCATTGAAATATACGTAGCCGCTTGAGCAGTCATGAAAGCTCGGAGCACTCACTGAGCAGTCGCAGCCTGAAGCAGTCGACTGTGTATGCTCGACCTTAATGTTGTGAGTCCTACGTTTTTACGTATCGAAAAGGAACCAGAAGATCTTTTAATTTCTTTATGTACCTATCTTTATCTCAATAGTCTTGTGATTAATAGTGAATGGATCAGTGTAGTGAAAAGAAACGTACGAGACTTCCAAAGTATTCGAGCTCTTTTCATAGTTGCTATTCAAACCTATTTTATCGAGTAGGGAGTATTCAGAAATAAATATATTCGTCCATTTTCAGTGTAAGGACACTGTAAGCTTCCAAAAGCGCAAAGTATCAACAAAATCCTCGAATACAATAATAGTCACGGACAGAAAGCAAACACCATTACCGGTCAGTTTGTTCTTGCGAACGAATTTCGCGTCACAGAGGGTAAACATCATCAAAGCTCAAGGTTAGAGCTAGGGACCCCTGAGGCATAATAGGCCGGTGAGTCAGCCTCTTTGATCCAGAGGTTTATATTTGTGCGTTTGACTGATATAGCAGGTTTCATGATAAACCGTTGAGCTAGAAACTACCTTCCAAATTAATAAATAAATAAATAATAATAAATATTCATGGACTTTACACACAACGCCCTCTAGTCCCAAACTAAGCAAAGCTTGTAATATGGGAACTAGATGGCTGATAGAATACTTAAATACTTTTTTTTTTTGTAAATACGTACTTATAATACCTACATAGTAACACCCAGACATAGAACAAACATCTATGTTTGTTCTCAGTGGGGATCGAACCCACGACCCACAGCACGGAAGGCAGAGCCGTTACCGACTGAGCTGTGACGCCTGTCAATTGAATGAAAGATCTCTGGGTCTCGTAAGTACAACTAACATCTATATTAAATTTCCTGGTAATTAGCACATTATAATTAAAATTCTACAAATCTGGAGCTTTTAGTTGGAGGCTCACCTATACTGCTCAGAAACAAAACCTTATATTGTAAAATTGTATTACTCTTTTTACTTGTATATTCTGCTTTTTTATTCAATGAAAGCGACCCTAAACCTTTGTAAGTTGGATGCTTTTTTCAATGTCTCCCCAGACGCCCGTACTTCAAAGCTTGACCGCGCTTGAAGCTACTTACTTCTAAACAACATTGCTTAACCCTCCTATTCACAACCTGTATCATTTCGGGGTGTACTTATAAATAGTTAATTAAACTTTAGCTCTATCTCATACGAACAGGTAATACGGTCAAACAAAAAAAAGGTTGAGAAACCCTGTAGGTAACTAGGTATTTACAACTTTATATGGGTTTCTAAAGACTACGTACATTATCAAGTCTTTACGAGAATCGCTGAAACATCAAGTTGGAAATAGTAACGTCTACTCCGCACAAAGTATCAGAAGCAATAATGTCCGTGTCATACCTACTTCAAATTTTAGACAGGAGAAACTATCCTGGCTTTATCAAAACCTAGAGAGGTACAGAAATTCAGAATAGTTTACTAACAAGCGAAAATTCACGGTAGAACAATTGCAGTTACCTATACTAAAAGCCAAATTACAATGGTCTGTTATTTAGGTAGAGGCAGTTTCGAAATTACATTTCATTGCTATAGGTCAAATAATAGTTGATTTGAGAGTATGTGCTGGTCAATGCAAGGATAACGGGACTCTAACAGATTTTTTTAGAAATGAAGTCCTATCCGCTGACCCTGAATTAAGTTGGTTATAACTCTCAGGTTTTTGACCTTTGACCTCAACTGACCTTTGGAAAATACTGACCTTGACCTCTTGACCTTCAAACTTTGAGCGAAGTGAGCGTGACGTTTATGGAGAACAGAGATTAAGATCGCTCCCATTCAAAGATCATTCAAGGTCAAAGGTCAAAACTTAGTAGACTTATTATTTACTTTATTAAAAAAAATTAAGACAAGACCTTTGCAATTATACTGAATCTAACCTCCTTGCACCTCCAATTTAAAAGGTTATATTTCTATTTGCGCTTAACTTTGTAGAAAAGCCATTTAGCTTTATATTTTCCAACTCGTAAAAGTTCCTTATTACTTTGTCAACACAGAACAGAGATTTACTTCTCTGTTTGTCAACGTAAAGACTAAAGAAACCCCACTAGTGTGTATTTCCAGTATTTTTCAGAAATCGCCACTGGCTACGTCGTAGCATGCTACGGTGTAGCAGTGAGGATTTCTGGAATACTTTTTCCAGAAATCCCCACTGAGTATGTGGGGCCTACAAAAGTTTTCTATACATTGAAATTGGCTAAGTTAATACTTTTCATTTTGCACGCAGGTTCTAAATGACGGCATAAACCTTCCAATTTTTCATTCAATATACTTAATTGTTCATATCGTTCAACTCTAGACTTCTCTAGCTCTTGAATTGTGCGCAATAAACAGTAGCACTTATATTTCAAGGCTCTTGGGAGTTTGGGAATGATCGATTTTATGAAATTGTGTTTTTTGAATTCAAATATTTACTTCAAGGTGCCTAAGCTCACCTCTACGCTGTACATACGTACGTACAGTCACCAACATAAGTACATCAACAATTTAAGATTGTCCAATTATATTTGGGAGCTTTTGACTATTTGTTTTATCACTTTTGTAAGAGTCTACCTAAACTCTTGTACTAATTTCAATGATACAACTGCTTGTAATATTTGGCGACTACATTTACATACCTACTTCGATTTTAATAACTCAATTTGTCTATCGACATAATGTTGATAACTATACCTGCAACATAATATCTAAGTTTTCAGACACTTGGACTCAAAGATTATTGCTTGGACCCATTTATTTCTCATCTCCAAGATTATTTTTCTGTCGTGACATAGACTGACGGTTATAAATGACGTATTTTTCGACTTATTGATTAATCATCTTAAAATTGAAGATGACAAGAAGAAAATAGATTAATCTTCCTAAGTAATGTATTGGAAAATATAACCTACGAGGGAGTAGAGAGAATGATCCGAAGTAGCGGAAACTCTCTTGGACACGGTAGCAAGTCAAAGGATCGCAACCCTCTTTGAAAACGTTCAGAAACTTTTTTATTTTTTTGCGTCGCTGAGCCGCTTTAACTTCAGACCCACTGTAGAAAACATAATAATTTTAGGTGTAAGTGGGCAACACCAGTCGCCATTTTTGAGTACAAATTGTTAGCCCGCCTCCCCGTTTAAAATAATAAAACAATACATTAAAAGTTATTATCTTTCATTTATGATAGTAACAAAATGGTGCCGAAACCCGGTGCTCCTATGCCACAGAGAAAACAAAATGGTGCCGAAAATTAGAGCAGTCTATACATATAAACAGTGGTGGCAATAGTGCAAGAAAACAGCAAACATCCAAGTTTTACTGTGCTGTGCTGGCCGCGTGCTTCATCGTGACCGTGACGAGTTCATCCGCATCGAGTCAAATATTTATCCAAATACAAGGGGGAGGCAGGGCAATATTATCAAAAATTACAAGCGAACGACTCAAATAAATATACAAATTACAACAATTAAACATAACCTAAAAACAAAACAAAATAAATTGCCCGGCCGGCATACGGTCCGGCGACGCCATTTTTTGCCGCAAAAACAACAACACGATTTGTCAATTTGCCACGATCGAGCTACAATATTTTCTTCATGCTGAAAATATCTCATGTCTACAACAAGTGATTCCGAAACTAGCGCGAGTTTCTGGGAGATATCTGAAGAGCTCAGCAGCGACGACATCGGGAACGATACAGTAGACACGTTGAAAATGTCCAACAGCGAAGAAATAAAGCGCCTCAGGGCAGCGAGAGGCCAGTGCAAGTCATTCATTACCAGATTAGAGGCATTTTTTGAGGAAAAAAAGGACATCGACTACGATGAGATTGAATCGCGAGGACTCCAGCTGCACGAGCAATACAAAAAGTTCCAAGAAATACAACTTCAGCTACTCTGCCTCGACGAAAACGACGACGAGTCGGGGCCGTTGGAGGATCGCTATTTTCATCTATGCGCCGTAATTACAAAAATCAAGAAGTCAACTAAAGTCAGTGAAAAAGTTAGTGAAAAATTCAGTGACAAAGGTGCTAGTATAAAATTACCAAGAATAAATATAGAAGTTTACGACGGGCGTGACATTAGTGCCTTTCAACCGTTCATGGATTTGTTCCTTGCAATCATAGATAGCGACGATAAGCTAGGACCAATTGAAAAGATGTACTACTTAAAAACTCTGCTCAAGGGAGAACCCTTGCAAATAATTGAGGGCCTGCCGGTGAGCAATCAATCATACAAATCTGCGCTTCAACTGTTAAATAAGAGGTATTGTAATCCATATTTAGTAATTTCAACTCATATAAACACTTTGTTAGACATGCCATCTATTCAACGTGGAACGGCCCAACAGCTAAGGGATTTATGTGCTAAAATAAGGCAGCAGCTGTCTGCACTCGAAAACTTGAAACAACCCACTGACAAATGGGATTCTATATTGATGTGTATTATAACTAAAAAACTGGACCCTTTGACTGTTCGTCTGTTTCACTCTGAAAAGGACTATGCTACAATAATGCCATCGCTAAATGAGTTGTTAGAATTTTTAGACAAGCGTGCGGTTTCACTTGAGGTCAGTCCTATGTACAGTGACAAATCCAAGTCAAAGAGTATTACCTTGACTGGGGTCATTGACCCAAAGCAATCAGCTGTTAGGCTTTGCACTGTATGCAATAATGATTCTCATCGTGTGCACAAATGTCCTAAGTTTGTACTCATGTCAATTGAAAAAAGACTTGATCATGTCAATAAAAATAAAAATTGTGTTATATGTTTGGGTGTGCATTCGCAGAAGTGTCGCTATCAGTTCAGGTGCTCCATTTGCAAATCAAAAGACCACAATACTTTGCTTCATGTAGAAGGCAAGCAGGATGGGAACAAAGAAGAACAATCGGTGAGTTTATACTCTTACAAAATACCCCAAACTAAGGTTTTATTGCCAACTGTAAAGTTTCTAGTGACGGATGTAGATGGTAACAAGGTTGTTGCGCGGGGACTGCTTGACTCAGGTAGTCAAACATCACTATGTACAAGCAGGTTGGCTGATAGGTTAGGGATACAGCCATTCAATCATGAAAAGAATATACTAACATTAGGCGAAAAATTGAACAAAATAGATAAAGCAATAAATATCACTATTCATTCCTTAAATTCAAACTTCAAGGCAGATATTACCTGCCCCATTGTCAATCAAATCACTGCTCCTATGCCACAGAGAAAATTTGACTTCTCCAGCTTCATGATACCTAAAAATATAACATTGGCTGACAATGAATATAACATTCCAGGAATAATTGATGTGCTGCTGGGTGCGGACATCTTCTTTCGGGTTATACAGGATGGAAAAATTGAAGGCGGACCATCAGATCCGATCATGCTCAACACAAGGTTTGGATACATCATCTCAGGTGACTCATTTCCTTGTTGTAACGTAGCGACTAGTTTGCATGCAGTAGTGAGTAGCGATCTGGATCAAGTTGTTGCAAAATTTTGGGAGACCGAAAAGGTACCAGAGGTCTTCCTGGAATCATTACCTGAACATGCTCAAAGTGAGAGGATGTTTCAAGAGTCTGTCACTCTACAGAATAATCGTTTTGAAGTAGGCATTCCACTCAAAATGAGTCCAAGTGACATTAATACATCGAATTCGTTTGCTATTGCATTGCAACGATTTTACAACTTAGAAAAGCGTTTTTCTAAGGATCCATTATACTATCAATTGTATTTTGAATTTATACATGAATATTTGAATTTGAGTCATGCAAAAGTAATCGACCTCGATGATGACTCACCCAATATTCAACCTCTATACTTTCTTCCTCATCATGCGGTTATACGCAATGATAAAATCACAAACAAATTGCGCGTAGTATTCGATGCTAGCGCCAAGGGTCATGACTCTCCTAGTCTAAATGACATACAATGTAATGGCCCAGTTGTACAAAATCAATTATTTGATATTTTAATACAGTTTCGTACGTTTAAATTCATTCTTATGTGCGATATTCGCCACATGTTCAGACAGATAATGCTAAAACCAGAATACTTTGTGCTCCAGAATATTTTGTGGAGGGACAGACCAGATCTCCCAATCCAATGTTTACAACTTCAAACCATAACTTATGGATTAAAAAGTTCTGCCTTTTTAGCGACAAGATGTTTAGTTGAGTTAGCAAAAAGGTATGAGCGCGAATTTCCTTTAGCAAGCCAGGCTATTATTTCATCGAGCTACTGCGATGATATAATATGTGGGGCTTCCAGTTATGAGTCTACCTTGCAAATAAAAAATGAGCTTGTTCAGTTAATGAGTTTAGGAGGCTTTCAATTGCATAAATGGTGTTCTAATGATATTCAATTACTATCAGACATTCCAAAAGAAAAATTAGGTTTTTCACAACGTGATCTGGATCGAGACAAACCTGTAGTCAAAACTTTAGGACTGTCATATGACACCCAAGATGATGTATTCAAAATGAGTGGGGGCATGGTAACCTCCCCTGAAGTACCTACAAAAAGAAGTGTTCTCAGCTCAATCAGTAAATTCTTTGACCCATTAGGTTTTGCTGGTCCTATTACAGTCAGGGCAAAATTAATACTTCAGCAGATTTGGCAATACAACCTAGAGTGGGATACCCCTTTGCCTTCAGCATTAGGCAAAGTATGGTCATTGTTTCAAAATGAGATTACGAGTATACCCGATCTCATTATTCCACGTAACTTGCAGCTTTCAGAAGCAGAAGAATGCTCTTTGTTCGGATATTGCGATGCTTCTGCGGAAGCCTATGGATGCTGTATCTATGTTAAAATAAAAATATCTGGTGCATACCGCGCATACCTACTGTGCTCTAAATCAAGAGTAGCTCCTCTAAATTCAAAACTAACAGTTCCCAAACTAGAGCTTAATGGTGCACTACTTCTCGCCAAATTAATATTCAAAGTTTCTAAGGTGCTACCTAACATTAAAATTATAAACTTGTTTTCAGATTCAAAAATTGTGCTAGGATGGTTAAACTCAGGTTTACATAATTTACCGGCCTATGTTGCCAATAGAGTCAAGGAGATCTCTAGTAGCACGGTGGGTATGCAGTGGTATCACACACCGGGTGTGTTCAACCCAGCGGATATTCTATCCAGAGGTATAAGTCCTACTGATTTGCACAAAAACAAACTATGGTGGCAGGGCCCCGATTATTTGCACTGTGGTCATAGCCTTTACTCGTCAGATATTGAATACCCAGTTCAATCTAGTTTTATACAAAACGTAAACAACGTATGTAACGATGATGGTGAAGGTGAAGTCAAAAACATTTTACCTTTATTTACCAAGTATTCAAGTGTGTACAAAATGCAAAGAGTTATTTGCTATGTTATAAGATTTGTTAATAAATGCAAGGGCATTGTAACAGGTTCTGGAAATTTTACTGCAAAGGAATTAAAATCCGCGTTAAATATTGCAATTAGATCTGTTCAATCTTTCCACTTTCGTGAAGAAATAAAATGTTTAAAGGAAAACAAACAAATCAATTCTAATTTAAAATCATTACATCCCTTCATCGACGCAGAAGGGCTCGTACGCGTAGGGGGTAGGCTGCAAAACTCCACCCTTTCATTTGCAAGAAAGTTTCCAGTTATCTTGCCAAATAAATGTCATTTAACTAAAATAATAATTCATAATGAGCATCTATCATTATTACATGGTGGTCTTAAACTTTTATTCAGTAATTTATCTCAAAAATACCACATTGTTAATGGTATTCGTCAAATAAAAGGTGTCTTGCATAAATGTATGGTCTGCTTGAGACATAAAACAGAAGGAGCTAAACAGCTAATGGGTTCTCTGCCCCGTGATAGGGTCACGCCTGCTAGAGCCTTTGAAAGGGTAGGTTTGGACTACTGCGGCCCATTTGAAGTCAAACAGTCAACTATAAGGCGAAGTGTAGTATCGAAAAGATATGTTGTCGTATTTGTTTGCTTCACCACCAAGGCGCTGCATTTAGAAATAGTTTCAGATCTGACCACGGAGGCTTTCCTAGCGGCTTTAAAAAGATTTATATCTCGGCGAGGTTTACCTTCTGTTATACATTGCGATAATGCTTCTACATTTAAAGGAGCCAATAATAAATTGCGCGACCTCTACCAATTACATAAAAATTCAAATTTTCAGGATCAGGTTCAAGATTTCGCAGCAGTCAAAGGTATACAATTCAAATTCATTCCAGCTTACAGTCCCAATCATGGTGGGCTGTGGGAGTCAGCTGTGAAATCAGCAAAGTTTCATCTAAAGCGAGTCACTGGTGCAAAATTATTTACTTATGAGCAATATCATACAATTTTGTGTCAAATAGAGTCCATACTTAATTCTAGACCGCTAGTCCCAATGTCATTAGATACTACAGACTACTCATACTTAACGCCAGGTCATTTTATTATAGGCTGCGCGCCAACCTCTTATCCAGAGCAGGATCTAACAGATATTCCTACGAACAGGCTTCGTCTATGGAGGTGTTGTGAACAGGTACGACAGCACTTCTGGAAGGCGTGGTCAAATGAGTACTTGTCGATCCTAAATAAGCGTACTAAATGGCAAAAAGAGTATCCTAATCTAAAAGAAGGTATGTTGGTGCTACTGCGTAATCCAAATACACCGCCCTTTCAATGGCCCATCGGTAGGGTATCAAAAGTGTTTGTAGGTTTAGATACAAAGGTTCGAGTCGTCGAGGTCAGAACAGCTGATGGAAAGTTTCACACAAGAGCCGTTTCCAAGGTGGTACATTTACCAATAGAAAACTAGATTATCTATCAGCTGCTCGCTCTACCTATTAATGTTAATTAGTTTAATCATAAAAAATAAGATAAAATTAATATAAAGGAAAAAACTTTATTAGGTAGTTAAATATAAAAGAATGTTTATGTTACAGGGCATTCAGGCCGGCCCAAGTTATGTAGAAAACATAATAATTTTAGGTGTAAGTGGGCAACACCAGTCGCCATTTTTGAGTACAAATTGTTAGCCCGCCTCCCCGTTTAAAATAATAAAACAATACATTAAAAGTTATTATCTTTCATTTATGATAGTAACACCCACAGAACACAATCCTATTAGAATGTTTTTGTATACGGTACGTGATACATGCACTAGTAGGTATATGTGACCGTGAGGGTTTAGCTTTGTGTGAGGGTCAAGGTTACGATCGAAGGGCAATTATATTGTCCTGCCATTACAAGTTTGTACAAAGTCCATTATATAGAATGTTGTTGTCTGGGGGTACCTATAAATAAGATGCTATAACGATACAGGTACTACTAGGTAAAGCCGTGTTGGCCGAGTGGGATTGTACCTCGACTTTCGATCCGAAGGTCGTGGGTTCAAATCCCGACCGTGCATCAATGCATTTTTCGTTCGGAAAATTTATATGCGCATTAACACGAGCTTTACGGTGAAGGAAAACATCGCGAGGAAACCCTTGGCTTAGTCAGCTCCGCACGTATTGACCTTGTCTTTCCTGTGGATACGGCTGACTAGGCTGAGAGGATGGTATAGGTGCTGGGCAAGCCTACTCCATCTAAACATTGTCCCAGGCACTACAGTGTCCCGTTAAGTGTAGGCATAGGTTGCCTCCTGACGCTGTATAAATCATCTTCAATAGATGTAAAGGCCTATTATACTACTAGGTACTAGGTACTCGAACAAACGACCATTCCACGAAAACTAGGACGTGATGGCTCTCAGCTAATATGACGGATTATAAAAAAAACAAATGAGTAACTACTCATTAGCTAGTTGGCTACTTACCTCTTCCATCAACTGCTTGACTTCTTTCTTGACGGCGGCAACAAGCCGTTCCTTCTGATCCGCATTTGGGTCTGGTGCGGCCGGCATCTCTTTAGAATCTTTGTCCGCTGTAACAAAGAAACAATAAATAAACACTAGCCTATGTATACTAGTTCTAAAACTAGTACTAGTGCCAGATGATGGATGAAGGACTCCTTGACTTATCATTTTAGCCCGGTATCACCCACTGCTGGGTAGGCCTCGATGTTATGTCGGCCTTCTCTGTCTTATGCGTCTCTCAACCAGGTATTTCTGCGACCTTAACGATGTTGTTGACTTATGATGTAACGTAAAAAAATCAAATAAGTATTCGTCATTTTGATAATATTATGTTGAAATCTGGTTTTAGAGCAGCAGGTAGATGATGAGTCACGTATCTTTGACCCTAATACCTCAGTCAAAGCTCATTTTGTCGTATTATTATGTTAAGACACCCAATAGTCTTGCCCCAGAGTAGTATACCCAATGTGAGTAGGTAAAGACTGTACGTATCAGCTAAATGCTGGGACAGGTGTCCATTGATACCCGTTAGATTTAAGTAGTTATTAGGAGCCTGATATCAACTACTTTACAGAGATAAAGTAGGTATCCATAATAATGTACCCGCTAAGAAAATGCTAGGCAACCTACATAAAATAGTTTCAAAATAGCATGCCGATGGGGCTCAGCCTCTGGCGACATACATAAAACATCCACATCTTTTATAGCCACGAAACTGTACGAGTACTTCTGGTAAATTGTTTTTAGTACCGCTAAAGAAATACAATGCACGTAGGTAGCTTCTTTTAAGATAAAGTATACCTACCCAGGGGCAAACCTTTTAGTGGATTAACGAGTGGGTTGCAAAAAGGAGACCTAAAAGACATACCTACCTAGTTTATGATCCCTTAATATATTATTATGAAAGTAGACTTTACATGTGGCTGATTCTTACGGTTTTACAGCTAAACCGCCAGCATTCAAGCAACCAGAACATAGACAGCTGTGGATGTTAGTCCTACATGAAAACAAACTTCAAATGAAGTCTCAAGATAAATTACGAAGTTTTATTAAAACCTGCAAATAGGTATCTTTTTGCTCAAACTTCTGCGAAGTGTGACAAGATAAAGTTGACCTAAAAGGTTTCGTTGTATAAAAGCTAACTTATATGGGACATAAGGAAACTCTTATTAAATGGACCGGAAGGCCGCCAGATAACTTCTTGTTAGGACCGAGAACTCCTACTTATTCGAGTTTTATTAGTCTTTTTTTTAAAGTTTTTTTTATGTTAGGTAAGAATATTGTATTTTTTTTTAAATTGACTAAGGTGAAAAGAAGCAATATTTAGGGCGTCTTGCACCAGAATCACTAAACGTATTTAACAGCTAAATAGATTTAAATCTGACGTATTTGTATGACTTGACAACTCCCTAAATACTATTTAAGAGTTAAACGCGTTTAGCGATTCTGGTGCAAGCCACCCTTAATATTTGGTATTTTAATTTTAATTAGGTACCTATTATAAAGTTTTATCTACATTTGCTAAAGCTACAAAGTGTCCCAGTTGTACCATGATTTAATCACGCACTATAATGTTGCAAGGCTGTGCATGTTTTGAGCTTATAAGTACTATTAGATACCTAGGTGTACCTATTACGAACTTCTTTTCTACATAAGTCTATGTAATATTATCAAACGTTTCGCAAGTTAATTATTTAATTCCATCTAAAATGTAGAGTCCAAATGGTAAACCAAATGCCCTTTTCAGAGCACAAACGGAGAGTCAATATTTGTAGGTCTTTTGAGTGAACGTTCAAATTCATGAACATTTCGTTGATACAGCTCCCGGATGTTGTTGTGGCACGTGTGACGAAATGCAGATTTCGATAGCGATCACTGATCATTGCAACAATATAAGGATGGATTAGATTAGAGTTGTGCAGCTATGACGCGTGTACCTTGTACCCTACTAATTAGTATGCAACGTGGACGCCGTCTATCCCCTGTTTTGTACTAAATTAAATTATATTAAGCACCGTCGAATTCATTGAATTAGACAAAATAGTATGCAATGTGAACGCATCTATCGCAAACGACTCAGTTTCGTGCAAATTAGTATTCTACAGTCTCCAAGTAGACGAAATGGCCGACCTTGGCAAGCTTATCTTGTCCACGCACGGTGTGCCACATTGACAACCGGTAAGTGTATTTCAGTGTATTTACATAGGCCGATGTAAACATGATTAACATGTATTGTGTAGCTTCAAAGAAACTTAATCTCAGTCCCAGTTAACATACAAAAAAATACGCACACTGTTTGTTTATTTCAATTACCAACAATATATACCTAGGTACTTACACTAAATCAAAGAATATAATATTACAAAAAAAATTGAGGCATGCCAAGTGTTACAATAATTGTTAGAAGAAAGAAAACAATTTAACAGACTAGAGTAACAAAAAATAGTACCTACTTAATAAAATAAGAAATTTTTATCATAAGCAAGTAAATTCATCTCTAGTTACTAATAAGTAGTATGTACTACACACATACAAATCTATAGAATTCGTTTTTTCTTTGTCAGTTCATCACATTCCAATTTTCAGGCCACAACACCGCACCTTGGTTATTGACCTATCGCAGAATGTTCAAGAGACAAACCCACGAACGAAACTTGCTTTTCATATACTTATAGTAATATCAATCTATCGTACTATTTGTGTCCCTCCCTACATGAGATTATTAGCAAAACATGCAAATATTTTGTCCAGCAGCAAATGTTTTGTTATCATCAGAAATCACTGCTACACCGTAGCATGCTACGACGTAGCCAGTGAGTATATTTGCAGAAAAATTCTAAAATATAGCCATTTTATTCGTCAGCTAAATCCAATTATTTTTAGGGTGCTACAAGGTGCTACGAAGCCCCTACGAACCCTCTACGAAACGGATCCATTATGAATACCCTACCCATGTAGTAAAAAGGTTAGAGATAATTTTGTGAAAAGATCTCGAGAGCTTAACATTATTTATTTACACAACATTAGTATTATTCTACAAAATGTCTCGTAAATGCGTTCATATTATCCCAAACCCAAATAAAGGCCGTCGCACTCTACACCGAACAACAACTTGACTGAATGGGGTGACGAAATACGAGCTTTATCCTTGTTGTATTAAAACCCACTTTACAAAATTTTGTAGAGTATCGAACAATGTAAACAAGTGGTAATGGTAACAGTAGGGGTTCAAATTGTGCACCTATGGAATTTTCCTTCGTTTTCGTAACTCTACCAGCAGTGAAAGAAAACATCATCCTGTGGAAATGTTAGTATTCTAGTCGCAGACACTCTCTTGGAGCCTGTCACGTGTACGCGTATTCTAAAAGCCTCCAAGTTATTATAGTATTTAGGGGTCTATGGCATCTGATCCCGGGATCAGAATGAAGTAGAAACCGAACTCGAATTAGTCAATTTTCAGTATTTAGTCGATCCATGAATGTATGGGCTTGGATATAGCAACTGAATTTAATAATAAATAAATAACTATTCCAAGAAGTGGTCCAAAAAGTAAGTGGTGCTAAACCTATTTACCCTCTTAAATATTGTCAATTATTTTGTCATAGTTTAAGAAACTACAGTCGTGAGCCTAACTTAGTTTTTTTTTGGAGTAGCAACTTTTATGTTGGTTCTTATTTCGTTCTAAGTCTAATCCAACACCTATGTTTGTCAGAATTTGAGAAGTTGTATATATTATTATACAATTATACAATAGGTACCTAGTATACGAAGGCCTTAGGCCTGGCTGCGCCGCCGTACCGTCTCTGCAGTTGAAAAATCCATCTTTATTGCCTTTAAAATAATTGACAAACAACGGCACCGTGTCACAACGACACGGCGGCGGCGCCGCGCCGTGCCGTGGTGATGAGAGGGCCTTAACGTAGGCTCCCCGCTGGGCTTGAAAAAACCAAGATTAATCTCCTCTCAGCTTACTACGCAGTTTGGAACGTTTTCGCTCTCAGTATTACATGGTATTACTGAGCCCATCAATCTTATATGTACCTACCTTTAGGTACCTATTAGTATACCACCTCGAATTGCTTAGTTTGGCAAAGAATGGATGGATATAGTTAGATAGGTACTTTAATGGGACGGAAAAATGAAAGTTATATATAGAAGTTGAGTTGAAGTCGTTTCAATGAAGCTATGAGTATGATGATATTTATTTATAATTAAACAAGTTGAAGAATGATATAGGTACTTTTTTATCTCTATCTAATTTTAATTTACTACTTAGCTTTAATTTTTTTAAACGTAGCGCTTGGTCGTAAATCATATACTAGGATGGCTGACTGCTTGCTGAAGGCATTTTCATTGCCTTCGAGGCTTCGGAGGGTAGGTAAATCAGGTAAGACTTTAGTAGGTACTTATTAAACTATGTATAGGTACATTACATTCTGTGGTAAGTACCTAAAGATGTCGCTAAGCTTTCGAAGGCCATCGGCGGATGAAGACATAGTACTCTCTTACTATAAAGTGCCTTTCTCGTAGGAACGTATAGAAACTTCTATGAGATTTTGGTTTTTAAAAGGCAATTTTAAAAAAGTTTCCTTTTTTTTACAGCCAACTGTTGCTTTTTTCGGTTGCAGCTACCAATAGGTACCTATATAAATTTTGCATTGGTAGATAAGTACGACCTACCAAAGTAATCCTCAGGGTTAATAAGTACTCAAATTCAAATCTTAAAAGCACATAAACCACGCTAGAAAGTGGATCGCGCAGAATAAAGTGTGTCATGAAAACCACCCTTATCTTCCCAATGCCATAAAAGATTGCAAACACAGTTCACATGGCCGCTCGCCCACACAAGTTGTTATCGAAACGTCAAAACGATACAAGCCGACTACAAGAACACATTTACCGTGTCCTACAAAATGTTATCGGCCTATTTACATACAAAAAATTAGGGAAATAAAATAAATAACAATTTAGAATAGAATCGAAAAATAAAAATAGCAAGTCGTAATTTCGTGTAGTAAAAAATACTTTTGTGTGCACTGACCTTTATTTTGCGATGCCATTATTTTCCGTGGAGCAATGCATTGTATTCCCGGGAGTTTTTCAATTTTCACATCTCACAGGCTTACAGGCAAATTCTCTTGTTATTCTCAGCGTGTTTATAGTCGTACTGGTTTGGTTGGCAATGACTTGTTTGGTGGAAAAATCGATGGGACGCGCGCAGAGCTGTGTAGGTATAACGAAGCGCCGCCGCCGCCGATAAGGGTCTGACTCGCTCGGCCGCCGCCGCCGCCGCCGTCTCTTTGTAGGTACCTACCTACACTTTAGTTAGGTCTATGGATATCTATATAATCGTATAGTACTTAGTAAGCCCAGTGCTGTAGGTATCTATTAGGGAGAACGCAAACCAAAGACAAAACGTCTTGTCGAACAGTTAGTGATGTGAAACTTCTCAGTAAAACTTTTTTAGTTACGATATGCTTCTTTTTATTTGCTGTTTTCGTTACTTGCTTATTTAATGAGAATCATCCTAAGTACTTAATAATATTATTAAGTACACTACATAATTACTTTATATTCTTATTTATTAAAAAAGCACAGTTCATTCTCTAGGTATGTGCGTATAAAGCAATGTTTAATAGGTAGGTACTAAACAATGCTATAATAGATAGGTAAACATAATTTTATGCATGCGTCGTGTCAATTGATGTGAATTTCGTTACAACGAAAACAGCATATGACGAGGAAGCATTCGTCATATGCTGTTTTCGTTATAACAGAAAATTTATTTTCACGTCACTAAGTACGCGACAAAACAGTTTTGTCGATAGATGTGCGTTGGCCCTTATATCTACTTAGGTACCGACGCTGGTTAGAATCGAATAGTAAGAGATGTAGCTGGTGTCCTTGAAGGAAAATGGTTTGGAATATACTACCTAAGGTGGGTTTGGATTTTCACGCATTAGGGTAGTGTCTTGTGGATACAATTATGTCCTTCGGCTAGGAGGACTCTACTTACATGATAGTGAGTTATTTACTAATTTTTAGAAAACTATTAACGGCAAAGGACCTTATAGGTAAGGTTGTACCTACACGTTGGTAGCTAGGTACCTACTTCTATATTCTAAGCTACCTACCAACAATAGATGAGATTCTCAGATTACCTTTACTAATGAACGGGTACCTGTGTCGTACAATAGGTGCATATGCTTAAGCTAGTTTATTTTAAAAATAACACGTGAATGTGGCGTGAAGACCGGATCAGAGTATTTTCTTTACATAATGTAGGTAAGTACTATGTATAGGTATACCGCCTATGTCCCTATTATGCACGTTGTTGCGTCGTCGTCGTCGCATGTGTTGCTATTGTGTTGGATTAGTAGCTAAAGAAGTATACACATCATTTAACAGAAGCAACAGTAGGTAGTAATTATAATCTTCATATTTTTGATAAAATAAAATACAAGTACAACTTCTTCGTTTATGGCTTTTGCGACGAATCACGACCACAAACTAGAATGAAAAATATGAAAATCAATCAAAAAAACTCAGTTCTTGACATTTTCAATTTTGCCGCTGACCACAGATAAAATAATGAATGCATGTGAATGCAACTATGCATTGTGTATGCATAGGTGTTATTTGGCTGGCCAGAAAAGGTCGGAATGGAATACCTATCCTTTTTTCCTATATCAAAATTTTGTACATATTATAAATATTGTAAATACTTTATTAGTCATAATTTTCTTTGTGAATAATAATAATAATATATCTTTATTGCAGACACGAGATCCATAGCTAATTAAAAATAACAACACACATTACATACGTTACACACACAATAAAATAAAATAAAATAAAATAGATTAATAATAGAAACTAATAATCTTTATTCACAAATATTTACAATATTTATAATAGAATAAATTCACTTTATGTTTGAAACATCAATAAAGCCATACCGCTAAAAAAAGGACCCTACCCTGAGAATGGGATCGTAATAAATGTCAATTTTTAAATGTCAATGTCACTTTCATGTAGTAAAAACAGTCATATTTTTTGATTTCAGTGATTTCACCATTTTCATTCACCAGATTTCATAAAAAAAGAAAAAACTAAACTAAAATAGAAAATTCTTTCTAAAATAAATTAGCAGCCGTTTTCTTTATTTCAGCACTAATGAGGGATGCTAAAATGAGTACACATCTTGCGGGTGGTAGGCTCAACGTAGCCTTACTGCAGGAAACCATGAGAACAGAACTGCTGAACATGTTACAGCTTTACAAAGGACCGAAGGTAAGCTGAAGCTATAAGGAAAACTACGCTGTTTTTGTGTATACTAATGAATTATCATTTATTAAGCAACCAATTATTTGATTATTAAACTAATATCGAATGGGCATTCCCTGAAACACTTCTGTTTATGAACTGGGGTAGGTATCTAACAAATGCAAAACTATTCTAGGTGATAATCTGGGACGAATGGTTAGCAGGCCCAGTGGGTCTTGTAGCTCAGTACACTCTGCTCAAAGACCATGGAATGGCAGATATGTTCCCGCTACGACCCGGCAATCTACCCAACATCTCAGTAAAGCACATTGTATTTATTACTCGCCCAAAAATAGCCCTTATGGATGTGGTTGCTGATTATGTGCTTTCTCTCAGGTGAATATAGATCACTTTTATTACTATCTATTCTAAAGCTTTCATTGAGGAACAGTGCTCTTGTCAAAATTGAGAGGCCTACCTGGCAAAAACTGCTTCCATGCTTTGAAGCAATTTGCCACAAACATAGATGTTTGTTCTATGTCTGAGTGTTACTATGAGTATGTATTTACAAAAAAAAGAATATAATTAAGTATTCTATCAGTAATCTAGGTGCATGCAACTGTGCTAAATGTCGGAAACCAATCAAACTCACATAGCATAGTAAATATCCCATTTTTTTGTGAAAACAACTCTTCTTTTCTTTAACCTTATGGTACCTACCTACCTACACCAAAATAAAATATATATTAGTTCCCTGTAAAGTAACTTTATTACAAGGAAAAAAACAAATAATCAGGTTATTATGAACCTCTTCCTATTACAGATCAAAACAGACTACACCGCTCGAGTTCCACCTATTCTTCTTACCTCGTAAGAGCGAGCTTTGTAAGATCCACCTGAGCAACCGAGGAGTGCTGAACAATCTGACAATACAGGAGTTTAAGTGTGATCTGTTCCCTTTTGAGAGTGACGTCATGTCCTTGGAGCTGCAGAATGATTTTAGGTACTTACCTATATTTAACAAATCTATTAACTAAATTAACAAAGAACATAAAAGCGCATAATTATACCATCACTTACACACACATACGTAGCGCGTGTTATTCGGAGTTGGTTGAACCCGGCCTTAGTGAGATTAAACTACAAATATTTTATAAATTTATCCATTTGGTTACAGGGAAAACTACTTAGAAGGTGATCCAACCTGCATGTATAACTCAGCACAAGCACTACGTACAATACAACAGTTGTATGGAATCATACCTCGTGTGTATGGTAAAGGACAAGCTGCTAAACAGGTCTGTATATAAAACTAGTAGCACCTCACCCGATATATTGATATCATCGTGAAGTCACGCGAAGTCGATGCTCTAGGAACAGTCTAGCTAAGGGAATGGGTATGTTCCCTACGTACAGGGGGGATGTAGGTCTTCAAAATACCATGCTTGGTCACAGGGATGGGGGGGGGGCTTAGGTTTTCGTCACATAGTCAAAATCCTCTAGGAAAATCTCGCGCTTCTTCGAGCTATAAAGACAAATATGAGCAGATTTTTTATTGTGTTTGCAAAAAATTATTCAAAACCATATTTTATGAGTTAATACGTGAAAACTATTTAGAAGAGGAAGGCCATATACCACAGGTGGTCGCGGTGGTAAAGTTTTTATAGACTCCTATTTATCATAGGTATGGGATCTGCTCTGCCGTCTAAACAAAGAAGAGCAAGGGTCTGGTATTAAAGGCTCGCCCACATCATGCATAGACCAACTGTTGCTTCTAGACCGAGCCATAGACCTCACTAGCGTCATGACGACTCAGCTTACGTATGAAGGACTTATTGGTGAGTTATAAATGCGCCATTTGCGATTTTGTATGTCGAAAACGTTATTTATCTCGGAATCTGAGAAAGTTACCATTTTAATATTTGAGGAAATGGTACTCCGAACTTTTATCTTGGATTACGTAGTGACCGTGTAACATGCTAAATACACGCTTCTTTCTAGATGAATTATACGGCATAAAAAGTTCGACAGCCACATTCCCCGGCGATAAATTCGTATCGGCTGACGACGCGAGTCCTGTGGCAGCGGCGCGGGATAAGAAACGAGTCATACTCGATTCTAGCGAAGAACTTTTTACTGAACTACGGGATTGCTACTTCACATTTGTAAGATATTAAGCTTTATTAAAATAGCAAGAACTTTAAGACAACCCACGATGGACCGACGCCATTGTTAAGCTCGCGAGTAGTTGATGGATGGAAAAAGCTCAAATTCGTTTTTTCTTGTGCGTTTTGACTTCGAAATGATGACGAGACTAGCAAGACGAAAAATTACAAAAGTTGAACTCCAGAAATTGTTGGCAACTAGTTTTCATAAGTCCAGCATGCTATTCTGCAAGATTTTAAAACCAAAAAAAGCAAGTTTAGCAAGTTCAATGTAAACTAGTAAACTTGAAGAAGTGGATTTCCGCAATTTTATATTCTGCGAGATTTCAGAACAGCTTGTAGCTACTTGCTCAATCAATCGCAGCAAGAACTTTTTTTATGAACGTATTTCTTTACCTATGATGTATTTTTCTCAGGTAGGACAAGCTCTCGCCAAGAAAGCGCGGGTTATAAAAAAGCAATTAGACGAACGTCACAAAGACAAGACAGTGCAGGAAATCAAACAGTTCGTCGCGCGCTTACCTCAGTTGTTGGTGAATAAGCAATCACTGGCAACACATACTGCTATCGCTGAGTATATCAAAGAGGTACAAAAAAATTATAGGAATTAATCCAATTTTTTCATTTTCCTAAACTATTTTGACAGCACTAAAAATGAGGTTAATACAGAGTTAACCGCCTAACATCATGTAGCTCCAGACATTTATTTAAAAAAAAATATTATTATGTTGTCCCACGTTGGGCGCTAAATGTAATGCCAATAATTAATTAAAAGTAGACAATCATGATGAAATTAGTCACACTAGTTGGTGCAACACTAAAGTTATTTTTATTCAAAAAACAATGCATTCTATGAAAGTTATGTTTGTATGTGATTCTCTTTGTTTTTACAGACAACTGACAGTTTTGAATTCAACGATACAATACAATGTGAGGAAGACTTTTTGAATTGCATTGAAAACGAGAAAATATGTCCGTACATCGAAGATCTAATCGCACAAAAAGAACCATTAACTAAGGTAAGTCTACCAAAAAAAATACGCAATACTATAATTCCGTCAAACGATGGATAAAAATATCGTGAGGAAATTGTTGCATTTTTTAAACAAACCTAATTTGACAGCGCTATAGTTGTAGCCGTCTTTGTCGTTTCAGTTTATGAGAAAGGGACGGCAACATTTTTAGTACTGTCAAATTAGGTTACTTTAGAAAAATGCAACAATAAAATCGACATCATTACCTACTTTAGCAGCAGCGTTAGACAGACAAATATGTAATACAACTTTTTAAGTAGGTATGTACCTACATACAAAAAAAGTATAATTATAAGCATTCTATCAGCAATCTAGTTCCCATATTACAAGCTTTGCTTAGTTTAGGACTAAAGAGTGTTGTGTGAAATGTCCATTAGTATTATATATTTTTTCTTAAATATCCAGGTGCTCCGCTTGATCTGCCTGCAATGTGTGACCGGGTCTGGGCTGAAGCCTAAAGTACTGGAGTACTACAAACGGGAACTAGTTCAAGTATACGGACTGAAGACGTGGCTCACGCTTTGCAATCTCGAAAAATGCGGCCTTTTGAAGGCACAACAAGGCATTCGACAGTACGTTGTACTGAGAAAGGTATGTGTATGAAAGAATAACTTAAAAAATCCTATTCATCATTGCTGGTCATCATCAGACCCTAGAGTACGAACTCCAGTTTGTCTAATCTTAATAGTTTGATATGAGCCAAATGTTTCAAACTGCAATTCATGCTTGAAAACCCTTCAAATCTGCGGTTCCAGACCTGATGAATATTCTTATAACTTAGAATCCGATTTTTACCAAACTTAACTAAGAACCATCTATTAACAGCTTTCTTACAAATAAAACCGTATTCAAGTCGGAGTCCTACTTTCGGAGCCACAGATAGACACAACGCCGTCAAACTTATCTTAATATCAGGTGGGCCATCTGCTTGTTACCTGATATTAAGTGGTTAGTTACATCGGCTTATAACAAAAATCCTGTCAACCACCTCTTTTATAATTATTGTAATGTTTGTTACAGTCACTACATCTCACTATGGATGAAGTAGAAAAGGATTCTAAAGACAATAATTTCATGGCAAGCAAATATACACCTCTCACCGTTCGACTTAGTGAGCATATTGCCAAAAACAAGGGCTGGGCGGGTAAGTCACGTGCTATATCTTTTTGACATACCCTCCTTTTTGCTTTGTCGTAATTGGGTAAAAATAGTCACTAGGAAAAATAACTTTACCTAATAAGAGGGTATTATCATCATATCACCTCTCCCATAGATTTCCAGGGAAAACTTCCCACGATCTTTACAATATCGTCGATTAATGGATCGGGCCGTCCTACTCTGAATAAAACTAATAGAGGTCATGTGAGGTACAGTACGCACAACGGATCTTTATTCCTCTGAAATTAGGTGCAACAAACAATTGCGCATGTACGGAAAAATTCGCTTACCTCAATTCGACCCAATATGGGTTCTGCGCAGACACTTCAGACGGACAAAGATCCGTTGTGACTACTATAGATAGATTTATGTTTATACAACTACTTCTGGCGACTGTAGGTACGATGGTAGGTAGGTGCTAGTAATTGATACCAATTTATTTAACACTGGTTAGTAATTTAGTCTTATCAGAATATTTAGTGCAGTTGATAATATGAATATGACGCGTAGGCGCGGCGTAATCAATACATGTTCAGCACAACACAAAATATATCCAAGCATTGATGCCAATCGTTCCTATTTTTAACCACCCACGCAAAAACGACGGGGTGTTATAAGTTTGACGTGTGTGTGTAAGTGTGTGTCTGAGGCAACGTAGCTCCTGAACGGGTGAACTGATTTTGGTTTTGTTTTTTTTTTTGTTTGAAAGTTGAATTAGTCGGGAGTGTTCTTAGCTATGTTTGATAAAAATCGGTCCAAGATTTGGGGGTTTTTGAAATTTTTATACACTCTTACCAACTCAGGTACTAGAATTGTGAGAAGTTCTTAAAAACTTTTCGTTCCATAAATTTTATTGGCTTATAAACTAGGGCTGAGTACTTTTTTTTTGTATAATACCTACTATAAATATTAAAAATGACATCATCTTTTTAAACAATGACTCATCGGCATTGTTTTACTTGTCATGTTTGTTTTTGCAATACCTATCGAATTAAAGTCTTAATAAAATTAAATAAAAATTTGAATTCCCTAAACCCCAATTATGTTCTAGGTATCCAAGACGTCCTTGGTCTTCTCCCAGGCCCAACGATCGAAGAGCTACAAACGCTACAGCCACGCACTGCAAGACGAAACTCCATATCCAGTGAGAATTCATCCTTAGACTATCCTAGAGTGATACTAGTATTCTTTATAGGAGGCTGCACATACCAGGAAATATCGGCGTTGAGAACTATCAGTCAACAGGACGATTCTAATGTGGAATTTGTTATATTGACAACCAAGTTGATCAATGGAACTAGTTTTCTGGAGTCTTTAATGGAGCCCGAGGTGTAAAGGACTAAGAGACCGGAATCGTCAGGATTTGAGGACCTTGCTGTGGTTTTGCGAAACCAAACAAATACCAATTTGAAAGCAGTAAAATAGCTGTCTTTGTTGTTTCAGTTTATAAGAATGGCAACATTTTTACTGCGGCCAAATTAAGTTAGTGGAAAATTAAACAACAGAATCGGTACCAATCTCAATAAGTGCTACATGTACAAGACTGCTTCACTTGCTAACTTTTAAGCTAAGTGTGTGAAGACATACTTGAGATTATGTGATGTGAATATAGATATAGCTCCTATATAGCTTACTACGAAATATGTATTATTATTATTATTATATAGTTTTTGTGGCAGTGCAAAAATCATTCTCTTGGCCTCCAGAAACCAAATAAGTTTTTATGAAACCATGTGTTTTCCACACATTAAATAAAATAAAAACTTATTTTGTCTAATGATTTTGGTGGTGTAAACCGGGATATATTTCCTTTTATATCCAGTAGTTATTTAGTATAGTAAAACGTATATTTTGTATGCTTAAGATAAGATAAATTTTTATTTGTCCCCAATTACTTAGGGAATTGCTTACATTCCTATATTTATCAATAAAAGTAATATGTTACTTGAAATACACTTTTATTCCGTCTGACCAAATCTTTTCATGAAAAATAAACATTGAACCATAGATTTGGTTTTAAAATCTCGTATTCATAACTTGCATATAATTATTCTTTCAATTTGATCAGTTATTTAAATAAACTTACAAAATCTGCATGCTTACTACCTATATATTACAATTTAAAGCTTTAGCATAATAAAAATAATTTCATACATTTACATCAATACTTTACTAGTGACTATTCTCATAAATATTCGTTACTTGTATACTTTGTGATGTTAGCTTTCTTTGGTGCGACGCTCACACCAAACTTCTTAGCCAGAGCTACCAACTTCTCGTTGTCGTAACTCATTTCTTCCTTATAGCATCTGAGCATAAGAGGCATAACAGTTTCCAAAATGAACTTAAAGTTCGTCTGAGCGTAGCTAGAGTCGTTGCCTAGCGACAGATTAAGGCGAGAGTTAAAAATAGCGTGAGTACACTCGTCTAACACATCCATCATGTCTTTAGTTACCAGTTTCAGTCCAACCTTTTGTACAGTGATAACCGACTGAGCAAACCATATTGTACTACTAGATAAATCCACCCACGTCTCATTAATAATATACTTAGCTAATATAAGGCCCAAGTTCTCCATTTGCGCTAAGAACTTATTCATCCCAGTTTTGGTGTGCATATTGACAGGTGTCCATTTATCCTCTGAAACCTTACTTTTCATTGATTCCAAAATCCTTTCTTTATATTCCCTCAGTGCTTTTATGATGGGTGTTCTCAAACAGCTATTTAATTGAAATCTTAAATCGAGGCCAAATTCACAGAACAACATACACTGATCTCGCAGACTCTGAACACAATCTAAGACTAAATCTAAGGCGCATTGGGGGGTGAAAACCTGCTTAATAATTTGACTCATCAGTACCCTCAGCTGCAAGCTAGCCCAGACTATAAAAGCACTTATTTTATTCTTAGGAAATAATGAGGTGAATTCTGTTAAAGCATCAGTGAGGGAGCAGAAGAACACTTCTCCTACATGTTTGACATAACTGTCTATGGAGCCTTCTAGTTGGACCCCTTTAACGTGAACCTTGACCGTGTGACTGCAGATAGCCAGGTACATTTCACATGCTTGGCTGGTCATATTGAATTTGTTGAGTATTAGCACAGAATGCCTTGTGGATTGCAAGCCTCCCCTCGGACTCCAGTTGTGAGTCACATCTAATTCTCTCAGTAAAATCTCAATCAATATCTTTTGTTTTTGCTCAATCTTCTTCAAAATATCAGGCTTCTGCGGGTGGGTTTTGTAATCTTCTGAGTTCAAACTGTTCTGAGCTTTGACCATCAGTTCATAAGTCTTCTGAAAATGCCTCTCAACAATTAAAACATCAATTTCCTCTGTTACATCAGCTAACCATTCAGGTAGAGGGTGAAACTGCGGTGAAGGCAATTCCTCTACAGAAAGGCTAGGAGATTCAATAGAGGGCTTAGGTTTCTCTAAGCTCTCCTTTTTCTTAAGTTTCAAGTTTTCCTTTTCAATATGCAGTTTTTTCGCAACATCAAACTTGTCCAACCAGTCCTTTTTGATAGCTATGCTATTACACTGAAACACTCTTGTGTCTGGAAACGCAAGAACTTTGAAAGCTTGCTTCACAGTTCCCAGATCACGCACATTCACCACTGCAAGAGTACTTATAGGGTAACTGGTTTGAAACTTATACCTCATGGGACCCCTTCTGTTTGATATCCATGAGGTAAGCATAAGGCAGTCACTGAACAGATACACATGCATTCTTTGTAAGGCGGTGTTCTCTTCCCCGTCGATCTCTAGAAGGTCGCCTTCGTGAAGTAGGGTTCGTTCGGGAGCGTCTAGTAAGTTCATGCAACCTTCGACCTTCTCTGTAATAGTGTTGAGTTTGTTTTTGCGCTCCTCCTCAGCGTTGTCCGACTCTAGGTCTGGATTGTCGAGCGATTCACGGGATATGGTGTTGTCATAGCCCAAGATCGAGGCGTGGGACAGCGTAGTGAGAACGGTTCGTTGCTCGCTCAGCAGATGCGAAAGCTTGTACATTTCCGCTTCCAGGTGGGATATTTCAGTCGCTGTCTCAATGAACTGCATATAGTTCTCGTAAACATTTTTCTTAAGGGCACTGGCGGTTTCTTCGGCTAATATTTCGATCTTCTCCTTCTGCTGTTGGAGATCCTCCCCCCCGACGCAGGTCTTCGTCAGCTCCTTTACGTAGCGCTCTGGGACGAAGTCTGGTACCGCAAACTTTTCCATGTTGACGTCGGACATGGTCTCTCATAAATATTTAGAATAATACGTATATTTTATGATAAAAAACACTGGTTTCTCTCATCATTCGGTAATCGAATCGAACGACAGGACGTATCGTATCATTAGCACAAAAGTAACAAAATGTCAAACGTCTTTTTGACGTTAACATTCACAAAGCTTAGATTGTCACAGTCAAAAGCATTTCGTTCAAAAACTATTTTGGCGTCTTAGGACTCCACAGATTAGATAGAATATTTATTTTATGCCACTAGGCATGTCAATGAAAGATACCAAAACAAAGTAGGTACAGGAGGATCATACTTACTTCCAATACTATTTATTTTTAAAGAAACAATATTTCACATTTTTTATTGATTCTCGCTCAAATTATCTTTTTATACCAAGCCGTCTTCGCCTATAAGATAATCGTGGTAGCATTTGACTCATTTTAACTGTAAGTGCTATATCCTTATTGTAACGGTGTAGGTACACTATGTTGGTGACCTAATAAATAAACAATCTAAAACTTAGCGAATTAATTTGAATGATAAATTGACTGAAAATTGGTAAAACTTTCTTTTATCACCTTTCAAACTCTTGCAGAATAGAATACCGTCTAAGCTTCGATTAAAAACACATAACAGAAGTTTTAAATGGAATAACAACCTAAAGCTATAATTTTTGTGAGTTTTATGACATCGAGGCAAGATCTTTATTTGCCTACATATTTTACTTGTTATTACTAATTTATATTCTCAATGTTGACGGATATCTAGGTAAATATAGATATTAGGTACCTACCTACCTACTTGTACAGCTACGAAGTTACACCTAAATTACTATAAATATCTGTACTTACTTAAGTAATTTGGGAAGAAGCGAGGAATATTAAATAAGTACAAAGTGTTTAATGGCACTATTTAATTAGTAACAAATAAAATTAAGTCTACTTATGCTCGTATTCTGGCAGGTTGTAAAAAGAGCAACTGTTTATTAATTTTACGTTGAAAGAAGCATTTAATGATTTTACTAATTTTCGAGTCACGCCCTAAGTTATACTCTGGTAGAAACTTAACTCGTCTTATCTCAGCTCTTTCTTTCTATTCAAAACAAAGATAGAGTTATTTAATTTGGATGATTCAAAAGGCAAGTTTTTTAGTTCATCATCCTTTGATATTATTATAATTATCATCACCATTCATAATTATCAAAGTCAAACAGGAGATACCTACATTTTCTCTATTGTCAGAATATAAAATCGGAAGAGACTCTGCCATGATCGGTACAGTACAGATCGTTTATTATTTATTCTGTCTTTTCGGGCTTTTCTTCTTTAGCGGGGGCTTCTAGAGTTTCGAGTTCGGCTTTCTTGTCTGAGGTTTCCACTTCAGCGGTGAAGTTACCGTTACGCTTGAATCTGTAGTTGCGGGCGGTGGCGACAACCGATTGGGACTCGTAGCAGTTGATCAAAGCGTCACCGTTGCGACCTGTCAGAAAATAATAAATATAACAGTAGAATTACAACAGATGGAGAATGATCTACTTAGAGGATGATTTGGAGTGAAAAAAGAAAATGCTCCTTTCTTCACAATATCTAACTAGCATTTTTTGTAAACGCAGTGTACATAATAGCATGCTTATGCATGTTCAATTCCAATTGACATTAAATTACCTGAGGGACAAGTGCAGACAGCAAGATGTCTTCTGGCCATGCAGACGGCACCAGAACCGCACTGGGTGTTGCCGAGGCAGGGATCCACGCAGCGGTATCCAACGCAAGCCAAATGGTCTGAGCACTGCGAGTCGAGCTCACATTCTCCCTGCAGATTAATAAAATTATTCTTTCAGTGGTGTGACGCAATTTAAATTAGTTCAAATATGATATTTGACTTCATAATGATTTCTATAGATATTAATATTGCTTGACATTCACGGTTTTATAGATTTTCACTGGCCTGCCTGCACGTAAAGGATTGGGTATCGATCTACTAACTATCGATTTTTTCATCTGATTATACTAAGAGCTTTTTACTAACGCGTTCGCAAGAAACAAGTGCGTTTCCAATGTAGCCACTTGGGCAGGTGCAGACGGGTCTCTCAGCACCAGTACGGTCGTGTCCCGGAGTACATTTAGCGTTGGCGCCGCATGGGTTAGGCTCGCATAGATCCTCTGTAAGAAAATTGATCGGTTAGACCAAGGTATGGACCTTGTGGTGCGCCATATTGTGTAACCCTTTTAATTAATACGGATAAACCAATTACACCAACCAAAAAAAGAATTAAGTACACAATTAATTGTAGGTAATTATAAAATGCTCTTTTCGCTTTACTCAGTCAGACTTACTGGCTTCGAAAGGCCTGCAGAAAGTGAAAGGATCGCCAGTCATGGTCTTCGGGCAGGAACACACAGGGGTCAGGCCGCGGAGGTTGCAGTCAGCATTGTACCCACAGGCGTTGGTGCAAGGGTTGACGCACGCGTTGTACACGCAAGCTGGTTTGTAGCTGGGGCATTCGCTGTCCGAGGTGCATTCAGCTGAGCAGATTTTGTAAGGATCGCCATGATATCCCTGATGGTAGAAAATATGCTTGTTTTGCTAAAACTTTACACTTTCTTTCGTGAAATATATTACGGTCAAAAAAATGCTGCTAGTCGTGTTTGGAAAAACCTTGCATTGTGGTTACCTAAGCCCTATGATTCAAGAACTTACAGGAAAGGAACTTTTAATACAAACCCTTGGGCACTTGCAGACAGCGCGGTGAGCGGCAACAGTTTCACAGTCAGCGTTGACACCGCAGTCGCTACAGGGGCTGGTGCACTTGAAGTCCCGACAAGACTGCTGAGGACCGCACTCTCCGTCAGACTCACACTCGTGGCGACAGCCGGTCAGAGGACTACCCTGGAAAGTTAAAACAGTAAGTGGTAGATCGAACGTAAGTTTTACTATTGTTAAGTAGGTTCAGCTCTCATGCAGCTGAAGTGGCAATGGTAACAAGTAGAATCAACCCAGAAAACTCAAGGTTATTGTGGCAAATCAAGTCAAGGAAAATATGAGTACCTAATAGTGCATTTACCCTGAATCCTGGCAAGCAGGTACAGATGGCCTGGTTATTGGCAACGTGGCAATTTGTGTTGAGTCCGCACGGAGAGGGGTGGCAAGCTTCCTCTGTAAAATAAAACACCTCATCAGACTAAGTTCAGTAATGCAAAAAGCTCACTAGCTTCAAAATATACTTAGTAGAAACACGTGAATACCTGGGTCGGCAATTCTGCAAGAAACTGACGGATTGCCAGTGTATCCAGGTGGGCATGAACAGACTGGGATGTGGTTACGGACCTAGTTACAAACAAAAACATAGATTCAGTTGCTTGTACTTTCCGTCTGATAAAAAGTATGTTATTTTTCCTATCATCCACAACACTTTCTTTGAGGCTGGACTCTCTAACAAAATTGTGACGATACTTACATCACAGTTGGCGTTAGTACCGCAGGTCCCGTCACACGGGTTGATGCAGTGCTGGTTAACACACGACTGGTGTCCACGGCATTCACTGTTGTCTGAAAAATAATCAGCTATCAGCAGTGACATAAATATGCGAATAAGTAGAGCTATTGGCCAGCTCTGATAGTAAAGTGTTGAATACACCTAAAAAGCTTCGTCGCGTCGTGGTGAATTAACAGCAAGTGCCCTTCAAGGTGAACCTGAACACTAATAAATGAATAAACAATAACCAATGATGTAATAGAGACTTACCAACACATTCAATCCTGATGCACTGACTAAGAGGATCGCCAGAGTGTCCAGCTAAGCAGGCGCACACAGGCCTCACACTACCTTGGATGCAGTGGGCCCCAACACCGCAGGTGTGGGAGCCGCACATAACAGTCGTGTCGGAGATGGAGCGACCATGCTCGTATAGATCCCGGCCGAAGTAGCTTCGAGGATTGTAATTGTAGTTGTAGTAACGTTGAGCTGCAAAACAAAAATACCATTGGTTTATGATGTTATTTTTTCAAACTCAGTCTTAGAACTGATTTCCTATTTGAAACTGCATTAATTATAAAGTCAATTAAAAATATTTAATAACTCATACAAAGGCTTATTAAAATGCATTATTCCCTAATAAGACCACGCGGAAACAGCCCACACGCACACACCATAAATGAAGGATCACCTTGTGATATGAATATGACCCAGTTTATTCTGCTCGACTTTTTTTTCTGGAATAAATTTCGGGATTGTAGAACCTACGACACAAGATTATCTTAGTGTAGGTTTTACACATCATTCATGTACAATGTCTTGCAACTCGTCTACATTTACATGTGTAATGTAAAGTGCATACCTAATAAGTACCTACTGTTAGATTTTTCATTCATTTATTTATTTTTACTTTGTTTGCATTTCCTTTTGTGATTGTACGTCTCTTTTTTTTTCGAAATAAAGAATTTATTTATTTATCAAGCAATAGCGAGCAGAGGACTTTTATGCAACGTACAAAAACACCAAGATTATGCGTAGTCATCATAAAAAATAGTTTTGCGTTGGAAAATTTAAAAAGCATAAACTCCTGAACTAAATCTAAAACCACCAACTTCTGATGCTGACGGAAAGGCTTTATAAATTCATTCAGCGTTCTAGTATTATGCTAACGCTTGCTTAGACGTTTTGTTTTGACTCTACTTTGTACCAGATGGGTAGCGAAGGACTGTGTAGGCGTAATCAAGGCTGACAGTGATTCTTTGCCGAGGTTTTTTTAGCCAATAATATGATGTTGATCGTGTTTATTTTGTTGATTAAATTGCGTTGGTGTAGGTCATTTGTTAAATAAGATGTTACGGAACTGGTTGTTTATGGCTCCGATATTGATTTAACGATGATTGAATGTATTCTTTTCAATATCATTTTGTTAACTTTTGTTCTGAGTTTGATTTGTCCTCAACAGTTTGATGAGTTCACCTAAGTCATCCTAGATATCATTCAGTAGGTAAATTCATTGTACATGAGATATTTTGCTTTTATACTTACGTTACCTACCTACCCTATATAGTTTTCAAAATAAATAACGGGATATTTACCATCATATAGATATGTGGTTTCAAAAGCTATATTCTCTATCTAGATAAGCCTAGGAATTTTTATACTCAAACGATTAGTATGCGTATTTATCACATTAATTAGTTTCATTTTCATTCTTAGAATTCGGATAGAGTAGGGAATAGTTAAAAAAACTGAGAAAAAAATATTAACCTATCTACATAGGAAGGTAAAGTTAATGTTACACCCACTACCATAAGCTCAAATATGGTTTGTATAAAATCATCTCGTTATCTAATGATGATTGATGTTAACATTAATCAAAATTGCAGTGTTTAGGTCTACATTTTTGTCTATTAAAAGAAAAAAAACTGTCATCTCTTACCATCAACGCCCATTTGGAGGGCGAGAAGCACCAACGGTGCCATAGACAGCAGCTTTCCGCCCATCTGAAGAAACATTTTATTATATTAAGATAACGTTTATTTTACAAAAACAAACCTGTGTTCACTATCTCAGGCACAAAAAATAAGCACTTTTCGAAATACAATAGGTAGGTATTTAAATAACGGTACTGCGATGTGAGAAGATCACCTACCCATTATTTAGTGTAAATACATAATTTATACTTTTCCTCGAAATTCTCAAAACACTAATTGTACGTCAGTGTTTCCTTCTTAGAAATCTATCTAAATCTATAAGAATCTTACAAGTGTAGGCTTAACTTTTCGAGCCGAATATGGATGGATAGGAGGAAAGTCAAAGACTTGTCAAATAGTATTGTTTGTCTATGGGGGGAGCTTCCTATTAGCAGGAAGAAAGGTGACAAGAAAACCCACTTGGTACCTTTATCGACCACCCTTTGTTTGAATTTTGTCCCCGATTGTCTAGCATTTGATACCACCAAAATCCACCAAATTACAAACAAATAGATGTCAAAATCATAGTTCAGCGAATTACCGACCGGTAAACTGACATTTTTATTGTAATTTGTCAGATACTTGGTATCAAAAGATAGACAATCAGAGGGCGATCTATCCGAAATAAATTAGGTATCGACCTACATTAAAATTTTGAACTATTAAATTTTTGAAATCTTATATTTGCTAACCACATTTTGCTACTTTTTATGTACCTACCTAAGTGCCTGCTTACCTACTTACCTAATTTATAAACATTTATAACTACACTGATGATTACGTATATACTCAACAATTGGTATGCAAAGATGAACGAGTACGCTGCAAGCGCAGACCATAGATATTGGACATGGGCACAGTCCGCATAAAAAATGCGCAATTCAGTTAAATTTTATTACTGAATTATTAAATCATTTTTAATGTAAACTCAATTTTGGTTCCTGAATCTTTATTATTTTATTAATTAAGTTTTTTGAGAAAAAAAAAAAATTTGTTTATATGATATTTTTATCACACTGTTATTAAGTAGATAACGGTATTCTTTAATTAATAAAAATATATTATGTTTTAATTATCTAGCTACAATTTAATGATCTTTATAATTTAAATAATTAAAATATAAATACTGCTTTTTTGTGGTACTTACTCGTATTATAATGGACCTACTCTAATTGAAAATTATCTTTGTTTTTAACTAATGATTGTTATGTTGGCTGTACTCCAATAGAGCCTGTTGAAGGTTGTGAGATTTATGAATGAGTCACTTTGACGTCAAGTATCATTGAGTTCAGGCACTGTGAGGCGTGTCGTACTTTTTTGTTATTTATTTAGCTACATTACAAAATGTTAAGAAATTTAAATGTAGGACGATAAATTTTCAGTAGGTATATTACCACGAAAGTTTTTTTCATTGACCAAATTATAAATGATTATTATATTATACTTATTATAAAAAAGATATTTAGGTAACATCCAATGATTCGAGCATTTGGTAAGTTCTTTTAAAATACAGATCTTCGGGAAGACAATAAATGCGCCTAAAATGTGAAAAAATCCTGTAAATAACTCACATCGATAAAAATTAATTTAACCCTAGATTTTGTTATATTTCACAACCGAAAACAAGCACTAGCAATACACAACACTGAACACTTACTGTTCGTATGTCTGTGGAGAGTAGACAACACTGTGAAGAATGTGCGCCGGCCTTATACTGGGCAGTGCGCCTACGCGATCCTATGATCCGTGCGAACTTTTATGCAAATTTAATATTTTTAATTTTATGTATTTATGCATATTATTATGTATTTATTGCATATCATCAGTTTTTCTATTATTAAATAATAGGAGAAAAATTCACTAAGTGTTGATAGGACAGAAAAACTGAGACGAATTCTAAAAATTGGTTTATTTTAACTTCTAATTTCTAGAGTCAGGGAGGTAGGTCCGCATTCCTGACTTTATTATTCTTTTACTTTATGGAAGTAGAGTCTAATCGGGTTGGTCTGCAGATAATATTTATTTAAGTTGATAAATGAATGAATAATAGTATAATAGTTAATGAATGAGTTAGTTTTGATAATAAATAAATGAAAACCGTTGTAAGTGTAGATATACCGTTACCGTAGGTACCTATGCGAAAACTGAAGGTTTATTCCAAAGAAAGGATCATTCTGGTGATATCAAGGTGCGCTTCAAGATCACCAGGAAGGTCCAAAATAATATTGTAATCCATTTGGCATGACCACTTTCCCGCCATATTTGGCTATCACTTGCTCGTTCTACAGAAACGGTAATGACATCACTTTAGGAGTATTTAACCTAAGTTCTGTAAATGGAACGTAGTAACCGGATCTTGATAAACACAACTTATCTAGTCATTAAGTAGCCTACTGAAAAAGATTAAGACTAAGTCTCTTAATAAAAACTAGTAGAAATATGATTCGGATTTAGTCGGGATGTCGAATTACAAAATGGCAGACGCAGTTGTGTGATATTTTTGCTAAATTTTATTTAAAAACTTACTCTTATGATTTGTAGACGCTTTAAGCTTTTCGACCCCACTTCTATGTGTGAACCTAAGATTCGCCCCTATCTCATGGTCAACTTGACTTACTTACTTTCATAGAAAAATGTCTATGTATTATTAAATCTTTTAAGAGCATTTAAAAACGGGGGCGTAGGACCATGAGGCGTCATTATTCACCTGGTTTATAGACGATAAACAACACCACTACAATAACACATGCCTAAAAAGGGTCTTGACAACCGTCCCTCTTCATAATCAACTCTTGAATTTGCACACACATCGACGGAACGTATCAGAGACGAGATAGTCATCTGTTTTTCCACCTTTACTTGATAACATGATTGTCTACAATCTGATTTATGTCACAAACAGAGTGTAGAACGTATCTACTCCAGCTTTTACATGCTATTATCATGTTCTCTATCACCTACATGTTATTACTAAACAACGATCTCATTACAGACCGTCTACGTTACGCTTCTGAAGTCGTGTATAATCTCTATATCAAGAAGATTCATTTAGGAAACCCAACAATCCAAATACCAACTTTAGCATAACATTTTGGCAATCGGGCCAGGAACAAAATAATATTTTTTCAATTGATTGACTCATTTGGATCCGAGTCGACCCACAACGATTACGTAACTTTGTTTGTTGTAGGTACTAATCGTAACATCTTTTGTAAAATGTACTTAAATTGTATTGAAGCTACCATAAAGAACATATATTTTGTTGTCTCTGTAGGTACTTATCCTAATTACGTTTTCTAACTACGGTCGAAGAAAAATACCTCTCAGTCAGGGGGTATAAGAATAGATCGCTAGAATAAGAATTAAAGAAAGGAGGTACCTACATTTAGGTAGGTACCTATTAGATTATAAGGACAAACTATACCTACTTACCTACTCTACCGCTTAAACTTGTGGCTTTGATTCACAAAGTCAAGGCCATCGCCTTTCAGATATCCCACATTAACAAAAAAAATAGTTCTAGTTTCCATAATAAGTACAATGAAAGCCATATTTTATTTAATTACTATAGAAGTATCATCCTGCCCACAAAAAGATTAGCACTTTAATTATTATTGATGTGTTGCTAAGCTATCAATAATTTCCAAACTAAGAACAGCCGTATTCGGATTTTTCAAATGAAAGTTATTCATAAGTGGATGGTGCTAAGGTACTATACACCACGGATGGTGATGATCACATAAATTAGCTAGTTGCCAATTAGTAAGTAGGTAGATAAGGTACCTAATGTACCTATCAATTTTGCAATCAAGGAAATTAGTTAATTTTATTCAAATAGGAAAAGAAGTAATTTTACATAAGTAATTAGTAAACGAATTAAATATAGGTATCTCTACTTAGATAGGTAGGTTAGGTAGGTACCTCTACCTAATTATCTACTTTTATATTTTGTTTTAAAGGGGTCGTCACTTTATATATCCCATCCTGACGGTACCTACTTAAGTGAAAAAACGCAAAAAAAAAAAATAAGTAATATATAGGTATAAGTTTTTTTTATTGTTCTATGATAATCAAGTTAAATGAAAATTAGTTAAAAGATACCATTTTGTATATCTGAAGTAGGTTCTAGAAAAAGTAAGTGCGCTCACTCCTGTACCTTTAGTTTTATCTGAAAACTTGAAAAGCGTTCGAAAATGTTATGTATGAGGATACCAATTCGGAAAAAAGTAGACTAGTTTTATTTATCGTGTGAATGTTGCCTGATACACATAAAATAAAATAGAATAAAGTTGCGTTGGTGTGCAGTGCATGCATGCGCATGCAGCTTATATTATGCTTCGATCAACTATTAATCATATGCTATGCATTGTTTACAGAGTTTTAGCCAAAGAATATAATATCCTACGTCTTAACACAGTTTCCGAACGTACTATGAACGAACAGCTGACCGCTGAAAAAGTGACGTTTTGACACACAACACAACAATGTCTTTGGCATTTTTTTCGGCCACTCATTTTTCATTCCTCGAAGAAAATGCATTGAAGGTTTTTGTTTAGAAAATAATTATAAATTCACACTGTAACTAAAACGAGTCAGCACAAAACCATCCTCCCTTTTACGAAACATGTCCGCTAGTAAATTAGATGCAGTGTACCGAAGTATTCTTTTGACCAAGTTTTTTACTAAAGGATGGGGGAAGCCAGAAAACTTGAGAAGGTCAGCACAAAGTATATACTATGTTGTGTAACAAAGTAACAATGTACTTATGAACGGAGTAAAAAGTTTGAATAATTCTGATTTATTCGTAATTTCTTCTGCTCTTATTTTTAAGGTTATTCGAGTTTAGGAAAGTTGTGTCAAGCCGGGAGGAATGCTTCAAACTGGTGGAAAGAGATTACCCAGTCACCATTACAAAGGTAACTAAATATCTTGACAACTTGTATTTTAATTTCTTATAGTATTCGTAATATAAAATATCTAAATAACAATCAACAAGTGGTTGATCTCATAATTTGAAAATTTATTATACATCCCCTAGCTTATATACATTTTGTATTTAATACCCTATGTGACTATACCCTAAGTGAATATTCCCTCTGTGAAATTATCCCAAGTGACAAAACCCCAGTGATTCTTCCCGCTGTAAAATTACCCTATGTGACAATACCATACCCCTTTCCCCTTAAAATATGGTCATTTAATTCCAGGAACAAAACCTAGCTGACTGCAAGCTCATAGAAGGTTACTTTGTCAGTCCTCTGGAAAGGTACCTTCCTGGGATAGTTCCGGAGATCGCACAGAAAGCCCATTTTCAAGCCCTACTACCTATACACTGGCCCGAGAAGGATGTGAAGCCGGTCTGTCTGCATTTAGCTGGAACTGGAGATCATGTAAGGCATATTAGTTTTTAGTGTAGTTTTTAGTTTTGGAAAAACTTTATTTTTCACTACAATGGTTTCTTCATTCGAAACAATGCGTATGTTTATGCATAAATAAGTTCTATTTGCGCCTTGCCTAATTTATTTCAATCATTGCTTGTCTTGGAATCTGTTCATAAGTGGTTTGATTTGAGTAGTCGAGTTGAGAAGTAAGCTCGCAATGATCCTGACACAGCAATAATTTTGTTCTAAGAAAGACAGTAATAATTTCATGTATTATAATTGCTTACCAAAAGTTTATACTCACATATAACTAATTCTTATAAAGGTCGAATAATGCTATCGACGAATAAAACTTGTCAAAAACATGGATGGAAATATGTTAATCTAAAGAATAGCGTTACGCGGAGTTAGTCGAATCTCGCCTGACTTTATTAACTAATTTGGGGGGTTAAAGTACCTATCAATATAGGTATGTATAAAAAACTTTTCCTACTCTATTAACTACAATGTGATATCAGCGTGTCTGTTCAAATGCGAGTGTGTATGTGGTAATCCCTGTTCGAACCTAGTTTCGCTCTAGCCGCGGAACTTACGCGGAACTTAGTTTGGGACTAGAGGGCGTTGTGTGTAAAGTCCATGAATATTTATTTATTTATAAAAAAAAAAAAAAACTTCATACAAAATACCCGGCGGAATACCGGCGGAACTTACCGCTACCGCTTTGGGTAGATCTGAGCAAGCCTTTATACATTAATCCACGTCATCCACGTCACGCCACGTTCCGTGACGTAAGAATTCATGCTGGGATATAATTACATAACAGATAGAATTGAAACTCCTATATTATAATATAAATACTTTGCTTTCAGTCACTATTATTACAGGTATTATGACAGGTGTCACAGCTCAGTTGGTAATGGCTCTGCCTTCCGTGCTGTGGGTCGTGGGTTCGAACCCCACCGAGAACAAACATTTGTGCGTGGAAAACATAGATGTTTGTTCTATGTCTGGGTGTTACTATGTATTATAAGTATGTATTTACAAAAAAAAAAGTATATAAGTATTCTATCAGCCATCTAGTTCCCATATCACAAGCTTTGCTTAGTTTGGGACTAGAGGGCGTTGTGTGTAAAGTCCATGAATATTTATTTATTTATTTATTAGGTACCTATAAATGGTGTAGCCAAGCTTCTCTTTTTTGGATAAAGTCAACAAACCTAAAATATATTTCAAATTAGTTTTTAATTACGGAGTTCCGAGATAAAAAATAATTCTTTTTTTTTTACCGAATTGAGAACATCCTCCTTTTTTTGAAGTTGGTTGAAAATACAGGCGTGTCTTTCGATAATAAAGTTACCCTTCTATGCTGGTACTAGATTGGTACCAGATTGATCATCAATATTATTATCTTGGCAAGCGCGCATCGGCCCACACCGTCTGCTTATGTACATACTTGTTATCTATTATTGTCTTGTTTATTTACCTTATCGAAATACATGTTGCGAAATTTTTTTCACGAATTACGTAGGCCGCTGGCCGAGGTAGCTTTTAAAAAAAGATTTTAATTTGCTACAAAATTTAATTATGAAAGTTATAATTTAATTATCTTAAGAGTTGACATTCGTTCGAAGTTTGAACGAAATATGAAAACTTAAATCTAGGTAAAACACTACAATAAAGCATTAGCAACACGTTGCGCTGGCGGTGCATTCACCGAAGCTAGGTACCGAACGAACCTCGTCAGCGCTTTCATGACGTGGATTGAGGATTTGGAGACAAAGTCAAAGTCAAAATTTCTTTATTCAATAAAATCACAAGGATTATTTAGAATCGTCTTATGTGCCAGTTCCACGCTTCCTTGCAGTTTACGTGGAACAGCCTTGCGTAACACATGTAACAAGTTTTGGGGAGTGCAGTTACCTTTGCATATAAAAATAATAATATAATGCTCACTAAGCACGTCCACTGAGAACGAACCTTGTGATGCACTCTGAGACTTAAAGGTGTTAAAAGTCAATTATGTTAATTAAATATCATCTTAATATAATAAGTGACTCTGATTGCTAGTAAATAAATACATACTATCGTAGTCACAATGGATATTGGTCCGTCTGAAGTATCTACACAACTGAGGTGATTTTTGGGTCGAATTGGAAGTAACTGATTTTTTCCGCATCTGTACATACGCAATCGTTTGTCGCACCTAACTTCAGAGGGATCCGTTGTGCGTACTGTTCTTATAATTTTACTTTAAAATTTTTTTTTTTTTTTTTTTTTCAGTTTTTCTGGCGTCGACGAAACCTCATGGTAAAGCCCTTACTCAAAGAAGCAGGCATCGGCGGCATCATACTAGAAAACCCCTTCTACGGACTCAGGAAACCCACTGACCAAGTGTAAGATTGAATGCACAGCTCATTATTATTTTGTAGATTATTTTGTTTTAGAGTGACGGGTGCAGTGCAATGCATAGCAACAATGCAAACAAACAAACAAACAATGCAAATAAGGCGCGTCCGCAATGGACATGCTTAGTGAGGCAATGCATTGTTATAGGCAGAGGTTACCTCTTAACAGCAGGTGGGGCATCAGCTTGTTCCATCATTTAGTTGTATAAATTATTACAAAGCAAAGGAGTTCTAGGTCCTATCTATTCCTATCCTATCTAAATAGTGGCATGGATAAGTAAAAACACGGTAGAACCCAGTAAATGTAATATTTATTAAAATAATCCTAACCTGTCACATAACAAAATTCTTCTAATACTTGTAATACCTACCTACCTACATACATACCTACATAGTGGTAGCTCATCCTCCGTGGAGTCACTCTGGGTTGCATCTGAAAACCAGCGTCACTTCACGATGTGAAGTGGCATCAAGCTGAGATACAACCCGTTTTGGCTCGCACACCGGCACGCCGATGATGATGACATTTAAATTTGCACCTCCGTCTTGCCCTGGAGGTTGGTGGTTACCTCGCAAGTGAGTAGGTACCCACTACCCACCAGTATGGTTTATATACTTTATATTATCTGTGTTTGTATGTCTTTGTATGCATTGTGCTGTTGTGTGTGTGTCCCAAAATAAATGTCTTTTTTTTTGGGTATGCTGAGCTTGGGTCCATTTTGCGACACCATTGCACACTTTGTAAATGTATTCTTCTTTGTATTATTTGTATTTGATTTGTGATTCTGTTTAGTAATTATCGTCTCTGTTGTTGTTTATTTCTTTCTAGTGTATTTGTTTATTTTAAATTTCTTGTGTGTTGCAATTACTTACTTACTTTTTTTTCCTTCTATCTAAATATATATATAACTTCGGTTTCTTTTTTCAGTCGATCCTCACTCCACAATGTGTCAGATATATTCGTGATGGGTGGTTGCCTTATCTTGGAGTCCTTGGTGCTATTCCACTGGTGCGAACGAAATGGATTGGGTCCTTTGGGCGTCACTGGACTATCTATGGGCGGACATGTATGTATCAAAATGATTACATGATTATAATGGTACCTAAAAATTGGTTTTGTATCAAGCAATGGATTATTTTTCTACACTTGATTCTAGCTAAAAATCGATGCAGCCGTTCCCAAGCTGTTTTATTTTTATTAATATGAACATTTCATACGACGCCCTCTAGTCCCAAACTAAGCAAACCTATGGGATTTAGGTGCTGATAGAATATTTATATACTTTTTTTTTGAGTTATTAGGATTATCCTCAAAATACGATTTCAGCACTGAAACCATGCAGTTTATAACATTGTTTCGTGATTCTGATGATCACCAGCATATTATGATGAAGAGGTTTTTAAATGTTTGTAAAATTATTGAGTGTTTATGAATGGTGTCAGATGGCGTCACTGTCGGCTACTAACTGGCCGAAGCCGTTGGTGTTGGTTCCGTGCTTGTCTTGGTCGACCGCCTCTGCTGTTTTCTTACAGGTAAATTATTTATTTATATCTAAACTAGCAGTTACGTAAAAAAAAGCGGGAAAAGTAGCCTATGTGCTAATCCAGGTTACGAACTATAATATACTCCAAGTTTCATACAAATCGGACCAGTAGTTACAGCGTGATTGAAACACAAACATCGGAACATCTAAACATCCCAACATCTAAACGTTGACATTTATTATAGTAGTGGGGTTAGTACAGTTTTCACGTCACCAAAAAGTAGTACTTAGCTACAATCTTCCTGGCTGGTTTCGACTACGACTAATGACAGAATGTGATGTCGTATCGCAATTATGATCAGCGATAAACACCTACACACAAAAAA
The DNA here is from genome assembly GCA_947859175.1 of Gandaritis pyraliata. Lineage (NCBI taxonomy): Eukaryota > Metazoa > Arthropoda > Insecta > Lepidoptera > Geometridae > Gandaritis > Gandaritis pyraliata. Next base: position 4,103,431 of record OX401871.1, on the reverse strand, counting down.
TGACTAATACCAAATGTATGGAAGGGCTCTTAAACTTTTAAACTTCAAACCGGATGGCGAATCTCAAATGTGACTTAATGTGGGCTGGATTCTTTTTGCGTAACTACAGAATTTTTCGTGTTTTAAAATTTTTTTTCCTGATAATGTCCTAATTCTTGACATAATTTTATCAGGGAGTAATGTCTCAATCAATAAACTGGGACCTTCTAGAAGACCAGTACCTATCAGACGGCGTCTACAGAGAGAAACTATCCAAAATGGTGACAATCGTCGACGAAGCCTTTCTAGCCGGGAAGAAATTCGCACGAACATATTCCGAAAACATACCACAAACAAAATCAGACCTTAATGCACAGAACATAGAGACGAATACTAAAGTAGATATAACATACAAAGAGTCAACGGCCAATCAAGTTGTAGATGTTAGTAGAAACTTAGAAATCAATACAAAAGTTCCTAACTACGAACCGAAAAGTGAACTTACAGTAAATATAGAATGTCTATACGCAGAACTAAAGAAGTTGCTAGAAGAAAATAAAATTACACAAGTCTTGTATGATAAGTTGGTTTCGAACGAGAAATTTGCGCTTCAACCGGAGGATATCGAAGATCTAAATAAATTGACTGAGGAGAGACTGAAAGAAGTGCTGTTGAGGTGTAAATTGGGTGAGTGGATTTTCTTGAAATTATTTGTTAAAATACTAATGAGATTAGCGTAGCGTTTGATGGATTTCTGGAGTTTTCCAGTTCAGGTATTTATTGTAATACGATATTCTAACTAAGAGGTAAAACCTCATAAAATTCAAAAAAAATTATTGCCAAACATAGATAGGTACAATATATTTTACACTAGCTTGTTTCTGCCTGCGGCTTCGTCCGCGTCCCGTTTGATCCTGTTGATTTTCAGGAACAAAAAGTAGCCTATATTAATCCAAGTTACGAACAGGTTATATTCCAAGTTTCATACAAATCGGACCAGAAGTTGCAGCGTGATTGAAACACAAACATCCAAGCTAAACCTTTGTGGGTAACCCACAGCACAATTTTTCTACTGTTTGACATAAAAGGCTCAAACTTTTTGCAGCATTCCTCAAACAAGAAGAAGAGGACGTCCGAACACTCGCACAAGCACAGGAGCAACACACAGCATCTTCAAACAGTGATGAGAAAGTATTAGAAGTAAAATCATCAGTACCAGACAAAATAAAACCACAATCCAAAGCAATAATAAAAAAACCTAAAGAGAAAGGCTCTTGGAACATATCAGAGCTGGCGGCCGATTGGATCAACCTATCCTTTCTCAGATCGAGCGAGAGAAAGATAGATATAAGTAAGATACATTGGAGGGACAGAGAGGCATTGCAGTTTATGAGGGGCGTTATGGACGAGTGCACGCATTTGAGCAATTTTTCAGTGCCCTTCGATACTTCTCTTATTATTGGTGAGTGCCTATATGTTTTAATTATGAATTATAAGAATCACTTTTAATTTTGTTCGTTCTGTCTTGTTTTGGCCATTCAAGAACCCGCTCAATCGATAGAGCGATGACCGCAGATCCAGCGTAGTGTTAGCCATCAGCACATAAAACATTTTAGATTTTTTAATATGCCACTATTTAGTGCATCCTACGGAAGTAGGATGCACTAAATAGTGGCATATATAGTGGCACTAAATAGTAGGAATACTAATATTATAAATGCGAAAGTTTAGATGTTTGGATGTTTGTGTTTCAATCACGTCGAAACTACTGAACCAACTTGGATGAAACTTGGCATATGTATAGTTCGTAACCTGGATTGACACATAGGCTACTTTTTATCCCGAATAATTAACAAAATTTACAGGATAAAATGAACGAAGAGGATTAGCAGCGACAATTGGCAAGAGGATGATGTCATGATGGCATGTCAGTTTGACAGAACGTAGTACTACCTTTGTGGTCTAACGACTAACGTTTGACATTCGAGTACGGGTTCGGTGTAATGTCAAGTTTCTCAAAGTATCCGCTCGGTACACGCACAGATAATATAATGTACAAGGAAACTGGGACCTAGAATCACCTAGTTATATAAGACGATTCTAAATGATGTGTGATGATTCTAAATGATCCTTGATGACAGGCGTCACAGCTCAGTCGGTACTCTGCCTTCCGTGCTGTGGGTCGTGGGTTCGATCCCCACCAAGAACAAACATTTGTGCGTGGAAAACATGGATGTTTGTTCTATGTCTGGGTGTTACTATGTATTATAAGTATGTATTTACAAAAAAAAAAAAAGTATATAAGTATTCTATCAGCCATCTAGTTCCCATATCACAAGCTTTGCTTAGTTTGGGACTAGAGGGCGTTGTGTGTAAAGTCCAAGAATATTTATTTATTTTCAAGAATATTTGTGATTTTATTGAATAAATAAATTTTGACTTTGACTTTACTCGCATACGAAGTTGCGGGTAACTGCTAGTAATTATATAAATGTTGTTGTCGTTCCAGCTGTGTGTGCCAAGCACGACGCGTACGTGCCTCGCGAGGACGTCGGCACTCTGGAGGAGATCTGGCCGGGCGCCGAGGTGCGCTACGTGGACGCGGGCCACGTCTCCGCCTATATCCTGCATCAGTCGGTTTTCAGGTAAACACGATGCTATGTTCTCGGTGCGACGCGACGGTGCGACCGGCAGCTGTTATTCGGTTAATGGATTTCCAAAAACCTTGAAAACCTTCAGATAATGTTTCTTGACTGATTAAAACTTTTATGGAGGTTTGACAAATTTTATAATTTAAGAAAAACGTTTTAATATCCTGGTTTTTGTGTGTTTAGGAAGACCATATATTTTCTAGTACCTATGTCATTTGTCATTTGGCATGGATCAAAGGGTCTACGAATACCTAGTCGATACTCCATTACGGAGATTTGAAATCTCTCCATATAACATACCTAAGTTTACCTATTTTTCAGATCGTGCATTCGGGAAGCGTTCGAGCGTTCAAAAAAGCGATGGAAAGACGGCGAGCACATTGTCTGACACGCACAAACGGATCGCGCCCCAAGTGTGCCCCAGCGGTCTTAACCCACACGCTCAAATCAACAGTTTCGCCCAAAGAACCACTCACATATTCGGAGTAATTAGATGACATTGGTTCAAATTGATGTCCCATAGGAAATGAAAGCTTTTGTGATCGTAATTTTAAACGCTTTAAACGCGGAGTTTTTCGCCTGTGATACTGAAACCTACAAAGGTAGGGAAGTCCGCAACTTTATCTAAATTAGTTTTCGTGACGTTCTCATGTTGCTTTTTTTTTCGATATAAAGGTCGCTCAATTTTAAACACCATTAGAATCTATCTTCATTTGGTTGTTTACAGTGCCATAAAAATCGTTAAAGTGGGACCTAATTGTACATCTAATATTGAAAAGTAGTTAAAATGAAAACATATCTGTATTGTATATGGGTGCTATTAGTAAGAAATTCAATAGCGTTCTTTGTTATGCCATGATTTATTTTATTAGGTTTTAAAGGCCAGCGCAGACTAGAGTTTGTTCCGAGATGTTTTTCTATTCGTACGTTTTGTAACATCGCTATTTGACTGAACGGTTTAGCAAAATTACTAAAAGTGTGCTCTGGCCTTAGACTAGGTACATCTGCATAGTGAAATGGTCTTATTCATAATAGCGCTAGTGGAACGTATGAATAAGACCAAAATGGTTTATTTTTCAAACGAAGCGGGAAGCGTGTCTGTCAGTGAAGTACAAATATATTTTGGATAACGTGAATTATTTCGTAGATTACCTAACACTATTGTGCAATGCTTTTAGATTATTTATTTACAGTAAATGTAGTGTGTGTAAGTCTATATACAGATTCTCTATTGAGATTGTAAAGTGTAAATTGTATTTTTATATTAATAAATGTTGTCATTTTAAAAGATTTGTTTAATTTGTTGTTCCATACGATCGTAGTAGGTATACCCACAGAGATAAAAGTAAGACTATTCTGGTTGTACTAGGTAGATTTTTTAATAAATTGGAATTTTCAACATTCATTGCTTTGATCCAGCATGCACATCTTTGATCCCACATTTTACCTTTGATCACACATCACTTCATCATTATGACGACGACGGTGTAGGTAGATGCTAAGAGCCCTACGTATGCTGGGGACATGCATATGAGCCCTACTACTAGTTTGCGTAGTAGGTACCTTACATTCAAATTATTATTAGGTAACAGAACAGTCTTCTAAAAACAATGCATGTGAGCCGTCTAGAACAAATCAAACGATAGTTCATAATAAAACATATTTATTTCAAAATAAATCGCAAAGTAAACAAATCAAATAATCTGTTTAGCAAATCAAAATCGTAACATTGTCACTTGAGAACAAACTTATCAGTATTGAACAATTTGTAAATATTCTATGTACACATTTGGTGATGGATAAGATAGATCTGAGAACTTCTTAACTTGTTCATAACAAAGGCAGAGATAATCACTGGACGATACAAAAGCCCTTTCAAAAAGCACTTACTCTTAGTTTTTATAGTTTACCTACTGTTATAAAATCCTTATCTTTGTCAGCACAAAAACGTAATCGTAGGTAATTTATTAAGAGAAAGGTAGATAAACTATTTTAATTTCTGTGAAATGACGTTGCACATACGTCGATTTCAACTAATTAGGCGGCCAAAACTCGTTATCCGAAAAAAAAAACTAATGATAAGATAACCATTTACTCAGGTAGTTAACAGTTCCGGGAATACAATGGGCACCCCCTCCCACCCTTCGTAGATGCGCAAGAGCTTCCCTAGGGTAGTCGGAATTCGATAGTCGCTTAACGTGTTCGTGTCAGTTCTCGGCGCTCCTAAACTTACAACTTTTGTAAAATTCATATTTGTTTTCTAAGTAATTATTTTCGAGTGACAGTGATGGATTGCAGTAATTCAGGTAAGAACCTATGTTTTTCAACAGTAACTTTTTTATTTTTAGTGCCCTTGATAAACTTATAATTTTTCAAAAATAGTTCTATAAAAAAGTCAGTTTTTTTGTGTTTCTTACAATTAAATATGTCTTTTAACTAACTTAAGGGTCCGTTCGAGCAATGTTTTCTTTATTTTTCAATACTTTACTTATTTTTCTATCATACCAGTAAAAAATTGGCCGCGGAAACCCGCGCTTTTCCAAAATAAGAGCATTTGCATCTTAGGGGTAAAAATTGAGAAAAATACCACGTTAGTGCTAAATTGTATTAAATCTAATTATTTTTTGTTTTAGGTCCGTCTGGTGCCTCGGGTACTAAAATAGTGACTCGGAAGTACCTGTTTGAACAGGTACAAAGACAAAATTTACCATCTTTAAGGGAAAAACTCGATTCGTATGAAGCTTTTCTTTTGATACGTTATGGAACCACTGAAAATGCTAAAAAGTGTTTGAAGTGTTTGTTTTTCGAAAGCATACTCCATTTAGCATATAAATTACCTGTGCAGAAATACAGAGAGAGGAAAACCACAGAAGAAAAGGCATTGGAAGCACAACGAAAGTCCGAAATCCAAGTCAGATTTCGCAATGAAACTGGACTTCTCATAGATATGCCAAAGGCTAACTTTGGCAATACTAATGATGGCAACACAAGCAGGAGATTCTTCGACAACCCTGAACTGGCATCTGAGATCACAGGAATTAGCTTTGAGCTTATCTACAGACTCAAAGTCATATTGGAAACTATTTCAAGTGGTCATGAAATTGATGTCGCAAAATATGATCAATACGCATATGATACTGCGAAATTGTACGTGGACCTGTATGGATGGCATCCAATGACGCCGACGATGCACAAAATACTGATGCATGGTGGGCAAATCATAAGTCACTCGTTACTTCCTATTGGCCAGTTATCTGAGGAGGCAGCAGAAGCCCGGAACAAGCATTTTCGGTCGTACAGGCTTAACTTTGCAAGGAAATTTTCTAGAAAGGAATGCAATTTAGATGTTTTTAATAGGCTTTTATTAACATCAGACCCCCTGATCAGCTCAAGCAGACAAATCAAGAAACCTTGTCACAAAGCATTCCTACCTGAAACTATAGAAATGTTGATGGCTGCCAAACCAAATACTTCTAGAGATAGCCAATAATCTTTGAATTCTCTCAAAGTAAAATATGTGTTTAAGTAGTTTTATTTGTAATAAGTATATATTTAAGATATAGATATACGATATTTTACCATATTTATGCTTGTAACTAAAATTCATAAGACTTTTTTTATTTCTTTGGTAATTTTAAAATAATATTTATTTTTGGTATTTTATCGATGTAAATATGTTGCATAATCAATAATTATATTTTTTTCGGATCAAAAAGAGTTTATTTTAATTTCCTATTGTACGTATAGCTATTTTCCAGAAAAAAATATTTTTGGCCGCCTAAATAATTGAAATCCACCTATGTGCGTTGATTCTAACTTCACTGCATCGCAGGAAGTACCGATTTCGATCATAATTAATGTTTCATTTCCACTTTACCTACTAAAATTCTTATAAATCCTATTAATTATAGTTTAAACTTAGATGTTTATTTCAATCATCGCAGGAAGTACCGATTTCGATCATAATTAATGTTTCATTTCCACTTTACCTACTAAAATTCTTATAAATCCTATTAATTATAGTTTAAACTTAGATGTTTATTTCAATAACGCTCCAACTACCCGTCCGATATGGATGAAACTTGGACTATATGTTCGTAACCTGGTTTAACGCATAGGCTACTTTATATCCCGGAAAATCAACAAGATCAAACAGGACGCGGGCGGAAGCTAGAACGTAAACTAAAAGTCATTTCACAATGAAATAAACACCAAATAATAATTAAGTAATTGCAAACCTATAAAAGATTAAACCAATAAACATTAAGAAACTTAAAAAGAGCTAACTAGTCAGTCGCGTAAGCTCAATCTAATTAAAATCAAACTTATTAAAGTTATCAATACAATATGTCTAATATCGTTATAATGTCTTATAACAATTAAGGATATTGTAACCCTTGGAACCTAGTGAGTGGAATTTATTTACATTATTGTTACTAGGTAAGGTAATTCATCACTAGTAATTCAGAAAACTTTGTTATTCAAAAAATAATATTGTACTTAACATAAAATAATCTGTGAATCTAGGAATCACAAGAACTTAGCACACAAAATAAGTGACTTGTGGTGACATATAGCCTACTAAACAATTACATGGTCTAGTGGGAACAATCTCCCTTCCCTTCCTTCCAATCTCGCTCTCAATAAGGGCGGCCTTGTCAGCTTCGCTCGTATTTCTTATTTTCCCTGTACATTAGGCCGACTAGGCTAAGATGACGGTATAAATGGGAAATCCGTACAAATTCACTGTTCCGTAACCATCATGTGTGAAAAGTTGTCCATTGCACTATAAATCATCTAGTATGTAATGTTTGTTGTTTTTCACAATGTCTATCACACACAGCACACATCTATTGGTTTTTACGAAGTAGCAAACTTCTAAAGTCACTGTTTGATTTGGGTTTATCCATTTCTGCGCTGCCTGATTCAACTGCTTTGCTGGTTGAGGCAACAGGTTTTTGCAGCACGCTGGGTATGAAACTGCTTAGCTGCGTTCGCCGCCTATGAAAAAAAAATCAAATTTAAAAAAAAACTGCAATAGCGCAGAGCTATGAACGCGTAGATTTAAAATAATATTGTGTAAGAAACTTTCTGCACAATGGCCAATTTTTTTGTCTGCACTGATATTGATTTCTCAGAGGTTGTGTTTGAAATGTAATAAATGTGAAGCGTATTATAAATGTGATGAGCTTCATTCTATTTTCAAAACGACCCTTGGGCCGTAAATCGCATTTACCATTATATTAATTCTAGGGCGGCTTGCACCAGAATCGCTAAACGCGTTTAACTCTTAAATAGTATTTAGCGAGTTGTCAAGTCATACAAATACGTCAAATTTAAATCGATTTAGCTGTTAAATACGTTTAGTGATTCTGGTGCAAGACGCCCTTATTAGATTTACGATTGTCTTCTTTTCAGCAGAAAGAAACAATGTCAAGGGACACAAAAAACGATGGATCAATGTCATGCTAATGTCTTTTCACATGTCCCGGTTAACGGATAGTGTTTGGGCATGTATGTTGAGTTTCACATATTTTTGACTTTACCCGGTAATGTTACATTTGCCGCCGGTTGTTCGGCAACTAGGACGCGTGAGGAGCCACTAAAAAAGAGTATGAATTAAAGCTGTAAACATAGAAAGTAGTCTTACATGCCACCGCCCGCGTCTCGTTTCGGCAATCCGAGAGAGGTGCTTGTGGCCTTGGGCGGGGGCGCGCTGATGGCTACTTCTATGTTCCTGTCGCCGACGAGCAGGCCATTGGTCGCCTCCACAGCCTTCGCGGCGGATGACGAATCTTCGTAGTCGATGTACGCGAGACCTCTGGGTTTGCCATCTCTGTGAACAGATCATTATGAAAAACTGGCTTCTACCCTAAGCAACTGGAATAAGGAAAATCTTTCTTTTCAAATTATCCCAAAAGCTATGAGGACCATAACTTTGAAGGGGTGCTTCAAAGTTATGGTATGGTTCAAAAATCATAGTCATTTTGAACAAATTACGAAAATTTGAAAACCCTCGACTCTGAACAACTCTATAGATCTTCTTCATCATAAGACCTCGGAGTATGCATTCCAGTATGTTAAATATTAATACTTTATAATGAACCAAATGTGTTAAACTAGAATACATTATTCTAAGATAAAAATTGGTTTTCAGTATAAATCTCAATATCTGTGAATCAAGTCGGGAGAGACACTTACAAAGTGGCAGAGTGGTAAGCTAGTTGCTAATAAACAACTGAATATAAAGCAGTTCTAGACACTTTATAAACTAACTAGAATAGATGAAAATCTACACTCACTTGGTAGTGACGATCCTGATATCGTTGAGCTTTCCGTGCGGCTCGAAGATAGCAGTCAGTTCGTCCTTATTACAGTTAGCAAAGGGTAGATTTTTGACAAACAGCTTGTTCATCTCTTGTGACGTTGCGTATTTGAACTGAGGTTTGGTCTTCTTAGCGGAGTAGCGAGAGAAGAACATTGGTCGCCCGTCAAGTAACGAACGATCATATTTTAGCGCCATATCTACAGATTCCTGAAAATATAAAAAAATAAGTACAGTACGCACATTGGATCTTTATCCCCCTGAAGTTAGGTGCCACAAACGATTGCACATCTACAGGTGCGGAAAAATTCTCTTACCTCCAATTCGACCCAAAAACGGGTTCTGCGCAGATACTTTAGAGGGAAGATCCGTTGTGACTTACCTGGTCTTTTACACTTTGGCAACGCATGTTGCCAACAACAATGCGTTCTCTACTTTTAGAATAGTTTCTTCATAATCATAGTTAGAAAAGGAAATAATTGTCTAGTTTTCAATCACAAATGATTGAAAACCATTTACATTCAGGCAAGTTAAATGAGAGCGAAATGAAATACTTACAATATTCTTATACTGGCAATAGCAAATAGATCCGCCAAACGCTTTGACGCCGCTCTTTACACGTAACGATACTATGTCGCCATATTGTGACAATTTGTCTCGAAGATTCTGCTCGTTTACTCTAAAAAGAAAAAACTAATGAGTCATACATAGCCTTATACTCCAATCTTGACACAACCATGTGTTACCGACTTATGTAGGTAGCTAAATATAGATAAATAGGTATTCATGGACATTTCACACAACACACTCTAGTCCCAAACTAACCAAGCTTGTAATATGGGAACTAGATTGGATTACTTTTTTTTTGTAAATACATAATTATAATACATAGTAACACCCAGACATAGAACGAATATCTATGTTTCATCATCATCATCATCAACCTATACTCGTCCACTGCTGGACGTAGGTCTCTCCCAAGACGCGCCATTGAGCTCGGTCTTCGGCTCTTCTCATCCAGTGTCTGCCAGCTACATTTCGCAGATCGTCGCCCCATCTCGCTGGAGGGCGTCCTACACTACGCTTGCCTAAACGTGGTCTCCACTCCAGTATTAGTATCTATGTTTGCTACGCACAAATGTTTGTTTTGGGTGGGGATCAAACCCACGATCCACAGCACTGAAGGCAGAGCTATTACCGACTGAGCTGTGATGCCTGTCATCCAGACATCAAAATAGCGTCATGGGTAAGATGAGATCTGCAATTCTCCATCCAACAACCAATCTGATAAAGAGTTCTAATAGTATTACTTACTTGAATTCAAGATTGCTAACGAAAAGCGTGCAAGCTTCCCGCGATATAGCTCTAGCATCCTCACTTTCTACTATTTTCTGTCTTTTATTGTCTTTCTCTGAAACTAAAAACATAATTTAATTATTTGTATAATTATCTAAATTGTTAATATCTTTTATCATGTGGATAACAAGCTGGCCAATTTCCTATCTTGTGTTGCTAACAAAGGGCAAATGTGGGCTATATTACTTTAGCGAAAGTAATTTTAATCAATAATACTTTAGGTTGTAGCATAAAGTATGAGCCATTGGAATAAAATGCGTATTAGGTGATTTTATTATTTGATGGAATTCGTTTCCATATTTTGAAGGGAAAATCCACCATTTTGCCTTCAAGAAAAATGACAGTCAATGACAGCCGACTTGACGAAGGCTTGACTATTACTTGAAATTATTAATTGGACAAGACACATTTGTCAAATTGCTGTTCACAAATGGTATGATCACCTATTTATGATACTATCAGTTATTTTAAAGACAACAAACCCATGATGTATCTTTTGATGCCAACAGAACTGTATTTAGCCGAAACCGTAAAATATATAACCGCAAAATTTCTTAGATAGTTCATAGAGATTTACTTTTTTTATTTAAAAATTTAAGCACAGCCTCACCTTCAACCTCGCCATGAGATCTCTTCACTCCTTGGCCATTGCTACAAGACTGTACAGGCTCATCAATACCCATTTCCCCCTCTCTTTTCTTCTTAACCTCAGAGCTGACTGCAAGAGGATCACATTTCCTCTTCCCTTTATTTCTACTCTCACTATTACTTTCTTTACGATCACTCGGTTGTGAGAATTGTTTTTTCTCATACGGTTTTCGATCTTGTGATTTGTTTTTGTCCTTGTGTTTTGAAGCGTATTTTTTGCCGGTCATGTTTTCTTTCATTGTTTTGTAGTATTCGCGCCATTCTTGTATTTTTTTCTACAGACAAAAGGTATTTGGTTAAACTAGACTATGTTAAAACAACGTTTTTAAACAAATAATTTTATGAGAGTAATGCAGATGGATCGCCCGATGTTAAACGGATACTTCTGCCTATAACAATGCATTACCTCATGCTTATGCTAATGCATCACAAAAAGGACGCGCCCTGTGAGGCATCGCAATGTCATCACTCTGAGACAGAATGTGTTAAGTCTTATTTTCCTGTAATTGCACCGGCATCCATTCCACATGACCACGGCAATGCGAGCATCACTGCTTGGCGGCAAAAATAGGGAAATCTTTCATAAATAAATCTACCATTTCTAACTTCAAGTTAACTGCTTACCTCACAAGCTTCCTTACACTCGACCAGCGTATCGAGAGACGCGTAATCTCGTTCGTAGTCTAACCATAACGCAGCGATAGAAGGCGGATAGTCTGTTACATCGCGCAGCGCGCGCCGGAACAATTCTCGGAGCTTGTGCTCCGCGGGCAATGGACTTCGACTCATCTCTAGACGGAGCAGCGCCTCCCAGTGTTTAGACATCGTTCTGTTATCGCCGTACTCTGAAATAAAAAAAAATTAATAGGTAAAAAATGTTTCGTTCAATCCATTTTTTAACCTTTGCAGAAGCCTCAACGTTATGTGACAATCGTAAACGTATCGTAACGGTAGCATAATTATATTATTTAAGATACACTGCGCGATGACGGTGTAACGCTCGGCAGTCGAGCTGACGTTGACGCGCAATATGACTCGTTAGGTTTACGTAACGCGGCGACTGTCAGGTTTGTTTGTGCGTTCGTGATCCTAGTACGTAACTTACTGAATATTTCATCAAACACCTCTCTTCCCTCCCTAGGCGATTTCATGCGTTGATATTCGAGTCGAGCCCAGTACAAAGGCACTTCACAGTCATTTGCTTCTTCTCCGTAACACTGCAACAAATACACAATTCTATAAACTTTTTAAAATGCGTACACTATCTATTTGTTCTAATATATCTACATACTTTAGTAAATTTTTTGTACCTGCTTATAATTATATTTTGAACTGTATGCATATGTAGATAGGGTTTAGTTTACCGTGGCAAGCGAGTCCCAGGCCAGACGGAAAGTGCTTCTCAGACGGTCCACGTCTTCTGGCACATCAAAGTCAGTCTGTCGCCGCTTGTACTCTATGTAGCTCATCCAAAGTTGTTCGCCTTCTTTGTAAGTCTCCATACCGCGGAGTAAAGCAGTCTCGAACGAAGCGTGCACCTGGAAAACAAAATATTAATAAAATATTAATAGTCCCGTGCTTGTCATTCATAGCTCCCTAGATGAAAATCTAAACTCCATGAAATTAGGTCCAAAAATTACATTTAAAATTTTCAGAGCAACAAACATACGTTTGTTATCTTTGTCTGTGATAGGCTGTTTCGAGGCTGTATGTTCAGACATTCATGCAATGCACTCTAGCGCATGTACTGTTGTAGGTAGGGAAAAATTAGCTTCCCTCCAATTCGCTCCAAAAATCGGTTCTGCGCAGATATATCATAGGGACAAAGATCCGTTGTGACTACTAAACTAACCTCTGCGATATCTTTCTTCTCCCTCTCGGCTTGCTGCATCATGAGCGTCCAGAAGTGGTGGGTGCGTGGGTTCCTGCGGGCGCAGGCGCGCAGTGTGCGGCGGTACGTCGTCGTAGAATGGTGTTCTCGCGCGTGCTTCGTGTATGCAAGCAGCATGGAGAGGCTGGGGCACTCCGTCGTCGCGCGGTCGTACAACACCTGTTCATTCATTCATTCATTTAGTTAATAGTACATTCTGACACAAGCGTTATTATTGACGTTTGCAACGGACGAACATAGCAAGAGTGACATAAAAGCAGATGCGCTTATTCCACATATTTGTGTACATGATAAGGATGCGGGTGTAGTGAAAAAAGCAAATTTCTTTGCGCTGGTAATCCGTAAATACAGGTAAGTTAATCAAAATAAACTGCTAATGCATTTTGTATGTCGCAGCGGTCGCAAGCGCCGCGACGAAGCGCGAACCGTTCCGAACTCTATGTTATGTTATGACGGCAGTTTGAAATAGCACGCTCGATGTGCTAATTTTCACTACATATGCATCCTTGGGTAATGTCTTGATAATATGAAAAAAAAATGACCTTGATGGTAGCCTCATAATATGGTTCGTATTTGCCGGTAAGTACGAGATTAGTTGCTTCTTCTAGGTATTCCTCATATACTTTCAACTTCTCTTCAGGCTGATTTCTGCAAAAGGATTTAATTTAGTTTATCAGTACAGGAGTAACATCTATTGCATGCTTCACTACTTTAGTCAAATGGTACTCTGAAGCGACTTGCGTGAGCTCCAAGTGGAGAACCGGTAGGAACCTGCGCAAGATTGTAAAGGATGGCAAGCTCCATCATATAAGCGCTTATTAGATTGTGCAATCTCAAGTCAGACTTACTGATAGAGATGTAACGTGATGAGTTGAATTATTTCGAACTCGAATTATTTTAGTTAAACTGAACCTTGACTCAAGCCGCCAATTGGGTTGACTCAACTAGGTCCGTATGCAACGTAAGTGGTTAGAGAAATTGGTGCTAGATTTTCACTTGTATGACTTTATATGCATGCAAGTCCTCGATGCGAGTAAATTCAAATAACTTGAGTTCGAAATAACTCAACTCATCACGTTACATCTCTATCAGTAAGTCTGACTTGAGATTGCACAGTCTAATAACCGCTATAGGAGGGTAAGACACACTTGGGGTCACTGAGTAAGTAAAGCCTAGAGCACATTACGAATGAAGCTAAATGTACACAAAATGCCGCAACCACATGGTCCGCGTCAGACCAATCACCTTAGAGTGAAACCCCATTAGGGCATTGTGTTGCGGTGCGTTGTCGCACGCGACGTTTCAACGGATCGACGGCCGAGACGAAGCGAGGGGACGAAGCTCCGGACGGACAGTGTTCCATTGCTAGAGGAGCAAACTCGACGTAAATGACATTTTTATCTCACCATGAGTATAGAGGGTGTGGCATACAATGCGTTGATCCGTTGCGACGACTCAACGCAACGCACTAGTGGAGCCTCAGCCTACACTCAAACTAATTCACACTTACTCTAATGTCAGCAATCTGTCTTCGAATGGTGTAATTTTTTGTAGAAATTCTACTGCATTTATATGGCGTTTCTTCGTCTGAAAAATAAGATTCAATTAATTTTAAATTACTTGTAGAAACATCGCGATAGATATGAGGAAAGTGATACTATTTTTTCCTCACAAACCGCTCATCCTGTGAGTGAGGAAAAAATCAACCATCTCTGCCTCGCACATCTCTGGAACGTAGTGTAAAGTAGTTCTTACCCTTTCCAGAATAGCAGGCTCATAGGTCGGAGTATCGGCTACATACTCTTTATAGAGCGACCACACTTCCTCCACGCGCATCAACGGCCGAGACAGGAGCTCTTCAAGACATCTACAGACGAGCTCCTTCTGTTTCGTGTACTCGGGTTTATCGTGGTCGCTTTCACTGTTCAAAATACATTTACTGATAGAATGCAGTGTGGCGCTAAAATGTCGACTTCATAATATGTAGATATAGATGTTTGTTTCAATCACGTCGAAACTACTGAACCAACTTGGATGAAACTTAATTTGTATTTTACTACACACACATAGGCAGCATATACAGCAGCTTATGGGCTACTAAAATATTCAATTCGGACCAAGAGTTGCGACGTGATCCAAACATCTAACTAAAGGATGAAATAATGCTTACTCAAATGCCTCCAGCTGAGCCTTTTCGTATTCGAACAGCGCGTCCCAAAATATTTTCCCGGAGAGTGGATCGGCGCCCGCGCAGTTCAGAATGGACCGCAGATACTTCTGCGCCATCGCCGGACAGTTGTCATCGCCGACGCTCCAACTACACCACTCGCTCAGGATTTCCACAGCTATTATGGAAAACGACTTCAATTCGACTACCGGCTTCACCATCAGATGATGATGATGGCAGTTCATTGGGAATGTTGTAGTGACCGTAAACACCACTAAAAAGTAGCAGAAAAGCAAAATACGCAAATTCGTGCACATGGATGGCATACATTTTTCCAGTTATTTTTAAGTCAAATTACTGAACCGATCTTGATGAAAATTTTACGGGACCAATCTAAAAGTACATCCTTTCAGATAAAAAACAAATTTTTCAAATCGGTTTATATATGACGGTGTTCTGAGGTAACAAAAAAAACCGAATTGAGAACTCAATCTTTTTTAAAGTTAGTTGAAAATTAAAGTTTATTCACAAAGAAAATTATGACTAATAAAGTATTTATAATATGTACAAAATACACATGAAGCAGTTGAGCTATCTACACCCCGTTGCAAACGATTTATAGATAGCTCAACTGATCCAAATCAGTACCAATCGGAAGCGTACCCAAGACACTGGTTGAAAATTAAAGAAGCTTTTATTTTATTTTATTAAATAGGCAACGCCAACAACACATATAATACACGTGTATTATATATTTCGCGCAAGCCTGAGCTTGTATGTAGACGAGTAGTTGCGGCTTCCTCTCAGATATTATGGTTCCTTGTAATGTCAGAGGCATGTTCAATTCATATATAACATTTATTTGGCACACCACATTTTGCAACAGTATATCATATTATGTACAAGTAGCAAGGAGTCCATAGTCTCGAGTTTTGATTGTTTATGTCCGAAAAGCGAGAATCAAGAAACTAGCACTTATCCGGTTTTCATATAAAATATCTCGCAATTCCCTGTTCGATATTCGTTACTTTCAACAAAATGTCATTTATCAGTTACCATTAGGTCACAATTAGAATTCATTTTGTATCAAGTTCCTATTGTTTACGATCGATATTTTGTGTTTTTATGTTGTAATAATCCTGTTGATAAGCCTTACATAATGCATGCTGTGGCATCCTCTAATTAAAGGAGCATAATAGTTTTAAGCCCATTGCCCTGATATTTATGTTATTAACGTGCCAACTTTGTTGGATGTCCTATCAATATAAAAAAAAACAAAAAACTACAACTGTGACTACGGGCTCTGTAGTCACAGATTTCTTTGTTTCTCTGAAGTTAGCTATTACACTTTCCTCCAATCTGAGCCAAGAATCAGGTATGCGGCTAAGTTCGGAGTGACATACTATGTAGTAGATCAAGTGTGACTATTGTAGTGTTTTTCGAACAAAACCGTGTTCGCGCATCATAAACAGCTAAACACTGGATTATTCTACCACATTGTACTTACAATAGCAATCATCAAGAGCCGCCTCAAAGAGTTTGGCAATCCTGTCCCGGGCTTCAGGCGAGTGCGAAAGAGATGTCTCAGTGCGAAGTCGCAGCAGCCAATCAGCTGGCTTCAATGCCATTAGACTGATGACGTTGTCGAATGCAGCACGCCAGCGATCCAGATCAGATAATGCCCTGAGAAACAAAAAAAACTATTAATATTAACTGGCATACAAAATAGATGGTGAGTGCGCGCGCAGTGCTCATGGTGTGGTCTTAAGAGCCCTGGAGAACGTGGAGAATGAAGAGACCATATTTCTACAATATTGTGATATTATTTAAATGGGAATAGTATTAGATGTCTATGTTCCTAGACATATTTTGTTTTATAAGAATAAGTGCAAAGAATGTGCTAAGAAAGAGAGTGCTAAAAATTATAAGTGCATATTATACATTATAGATATGTTTTCATTCTGTTTGTTTGTTTGTTATTAAAAACCACGATAGCTCTTTTATTGTTAACATGGGAACATAGCTTATATTAAATTACAGTTTAACCTCGCAATGGGCAAAACACAAAAACTTCATTCATAATTTTTGGTTTTACGGAATACGAATTTTATGTCCATACTTAGTTATGAACGATTCCAGAAAATATTGAAATCGTTTCAGTTGTTTCAGAACAACAAGGCTACTAACGGATAATCAGACAGACACACCATGGTGTCAAACTTATAATACACCTTCTTCTGGGTCCATGCATCAAAAGAACTCACCACAATGCCTTGACCAGCTCGATATGATGATCATAACTATAAGGATCCGCTTTGATCATCATCTCCAAGTCTGCCACCTTGCGTTCCAGTGCTGCATCAACAGCATCATCATCTTCCTGCAAAGAATATCAATTAATGCAATTATTTGGTCTATTTGATCACAGATGTCCAAAATAACCTGTTTGATATTTAAACCTTGTTTACATTCTGAATTTTTTACTAATACTGTTAAAAATGCAAAATTCCAAATTCAATGAAGTGTCAATCTTTTTACAACTATGGGGCCTTTGATAGGTTGATGTGTAACCGACTCTACAAAAGATTTAGTTTTAGAAAACTTTATTTCGTATCCTTCCATACATTTTTGTAGTTCCTGAAATGTTCTGCTAGGGGCACTGTAGTGGTGAGTGAATGTATGGAAAGAAACAAAACGCAATAAAGTAACTATCACACTATAAACTGTCAAATCTTATACTAGATCTTCTGCACCATAAAGTAATGGCATCAAAACGAAACCTAATGTACCTCTTAATGAACAAGCAGGTACCTAGCAAATGGGTTTATATAAATCAACATAGGCGCATGTTCTCAACAGGGTATTATGTTCCTATGTTCAAAAGAACCTGGATTAAAGTATGACTCGAGCATCATTTGATTATGTAGGTAATTAGAGAACTATCAAAAACCCTACTTAAGTAAAGAGTTTAAACTAATTTTATCTGCATACAAGTCCTAAGTAAATACAATACACTTCCTACTAATATAACAATAACAAATTGAATATAAATCTAGATCTTCAGATTGGAACGTTAGGGAGCTTTGCTGTATCAACCAACGAAACTAATTTGCTAAATACGTAAACCCGCCGATTTTTCGAAGTGGCCGACAGATTGGTAAATCTTGGCCAAGTAAAATGAACCGAAATTGTAAAGATATTTACGTAAACGGTAACACTTACCTCTTCGTCGGAATCCTGTTCTTCGCCGTCATAGTCTTCCACCCCAATTTCATTCTCTTCTTCGGATTCATTACGCACATCATCTTCCACGACAGCCATATTGAATTGTGAAAAACGACCCTCAAAATCTTCAAATTCAACCTTATTTTCTGCAACTGCAAATAAGTAAAATAAAAACCTCAATTGAGATTATCTAAAATATTTTTTGCTTTTACATTACAAAGAGGTGGCCAAAGAGAATGTAAACACCTACGGAAAGAGACTGGACTCTGAACTTATATTATACCAAAGAAAATTTATATCCTTACGGAAAGAAGCAACAGTCCATAGAGAAAAAATACCAACACGGGAGCACACACTAGCGCCATATCTTTTGACTAGAGAACTAGAATTTGGCGCGAATTTCAAAATTGTACCTGCTATAATATATAAACCTACCTAGATATTTCTTAGGGGTGCGAATTTATTAATTATTCTATCAGAAGAATGGTCTTTTTGCTTTGCAAAATATTGACCATTCTCCTGACAAGTAGTTCACACAGTAAATGAAATCCATAAAATGCACCCAATATTAAAAATACTATGTAAATGTGAATTAAATCTACCGCGAAAACAGCGAAAATTCAAGATTTATGTAATAAAAATTGTTCTATTTCATCTATTATTAAACTATATTACATACCCAAAGTTCGCTGTTTTCACGATGCTATACTAAAATGAGACATGTGTTTTTAAATGTTTTGAAGAATATTTATTTTACGTTTCATTGCCCTTTTTGACGCTTCTTCAGTGAATCGTCTATTTTGTAATATACAATGCCGTTTTATACATATGCTTATGGTAGAAACAATGATATATAATCTATTTTTTTCAAAATGCTCTGTGCAATCAAGCAACCATTGGAAATCTATTTGGAACGTTGTTTCTTACATTTTTTTCTAAGCCTTATTATTTCACTTAAGTTTTTTCTACATCTTCTGTAAAGTTTGCGTTCTTTAGGGGTCAAGTCTGCAGATCTACTCAAGTCCAGCTCCCTTAAAATTCCTCTCGCAGCCTTTGCAGGTGCCTGAAAATAATAAAATGCATTGATTAAAACACACAAATTGGAGTAAAAATAAGAATGCTATTTTAAACAAGATGATTCTTACTACATTTAACCGACCATTATCAGTTTCTACTGATCTCCCAGACTTATGCCTTTATGTAGGTAAAACATAACACGAGAAACGTTGCGCGGGAATCCCTCGTGTCATGCTTTATTTTACTCTATCTTCAAGGATAGTTTTGCCAAGTAAAAGCTTACTTTGACTACACATCAAGCTTTACTGCATAAACACTATCTATATCCATTACTTTAGTAACCTACTAACTGACAAGTAGTTCACACAGTAAATGAAATCCATAAAATGCACCCAATATTAAAAATACTATGTAAATGTGAATTAAATCTACCGCGAAAACAGCGAAAATTCAAGATTTATGTAATAAAAATTGTTGCAGGTTCATGATATTTCAGTACCTTTTTTCTTTTAATACATATAATATACCTACAATGAAAATAAACTTACTTGAAGGTTTGCCTCTAGGATATTTGAGGATATGTCACTTGAAGTGGCACATTGTTTCTGGCGTAGCTTTAACATTATACCTTCGGCTCCAATTGGGATGGCAAAGTTATTTAATCGTTTCCTAGAACTACTGGTATAAGAACTGTCACCAAAGTGCTTACTGCATAACATCTTATGTTGTTGGTGTAAGCTTTTAAGTGATTTCTCTGTAGACCAGTTCCCAGCTGGGTAACAGTATTCAGCCCATACCCGTGCCCTGGAATTGATGAATGAATAGGTACATTGAAGATGGGATTGTGTTTGATACTCACAACTCACAATAAACTGTGACTATTCTAGTATCTAATCTACTGACATTCAGTATAAACTCTCAATACTAGGTAGGCAGATAACAGGGGTTACATACAAAAAGTTTGTAGGTAGGTATGTAGCATAGATCTTATCATAGAGGAATATACTTGGATCTTATATTACTATACTAGCAGTTACCCGCAACTTCGTACGCGTCTAGTTTACGTGTACATTATATTATCTGTGCGTGTACCGAGCGGATACTTTTTTGAGAAACTTGACATTACACCTCATTACACCGAACTCGTACCTACTCGAATGTCAAACGCTAGTTGTTAGACCAAAGAGGTAGTACTACGCCCTGTCAAACTGACGTGACATGACATGACAATGATATCGTCTTGCCAATTGGCGCTGCTAATCCTTTTCGTTCATTTTATCCTGTAGATCCTGTTAATTATTCGGGATAAAAAGTAGCCCATATGTTAATCCAGGTTACGAACTACAAGTTGCCAAGTTTCAAGTTTCAAGTTTGCCAAGTTTCATCCAAGTTGGTTCAGTAGTTTTGACGTGATTGAAACACAAACATCCAAACATCTAAACATCTAAACTTTCGCATTTATAATATTAGTAGGATAGGATAGGATTAAAGGATATGATCATTATTGGTATATTGTAATATTTTGCACTTACTTCAATGGGCCATGTTTACCAGGTAGAGGAAATCGGTGGAAACGCAGATTTGGATCGTCATCGTTGGTTGCAGTGATATGACATTTCGCACACTTTCTTCTTAGTTCTACAGACATTGTGTTACTTTCTATCTCTGTTTTACGTATTGCGCCATCTCTTATGAAAAGTTGTGCCCAGGTGTTGGCATTTCATGCTTAGGAACTTGACTCCCCATGTATTATACTGTCGAACGAATGGCATCACTTGACATGGCACTTCAATACCAACGTAACGAATATGTACAACAATCAACCACAGGTACCAACCTATCAGACTAAATAGTGCTGAGCGATGGTACTCGCTTTTTTATCGATAGAGTATAGAAGATCGAAAACTAGGTTATTTTTGTAATCCACATTTTGACCGAGTCCACCTTAAGTAAGTCCAAGTTAGGTCCTTCGTTTAGAAGTCCTAGCCTGGACTTAAATAGGGATCTGAAATAAAATAAAAAAAAACTTTTTGCTTTTATACATGTTATTTAATGATAATATAATTATTTGTTTTTTAATTTCTAAGCATTTCCTTTAGATTTAAGAATGTACTTGATAATTGTGATTTCCTTGTTGAATGCTCTAAGTAAAATAAATAAATAAATTTACTACAATGTTTAGTAAAGCTGGACGGACGGGCTTGACAATGGCATTTTCTGTAACAAAATATTTTTAAGGATATCTCTTCAAAAAATGTTTTGTGTGCAATGCCAGTGCTCTCAATCAGTGAAGGAAAACATCGCGAGGAAACCAGTTAGTATTCTACTTAGCCACTTACTTACCAGGGCTGGGTGACCGTTTTGTTTTTTGAGATCGAGTTATTTCTTTATCACTCAACTTACAATTATGTAGATAATAAAAGTAGGAATATAATCTATAATCAACTCCTAAAAAAAATTACAAAAAATTAAAAAAAATTCTATAGGTTCAGCTACAAAATAATGGCTAATTTTTTTATCTATTTACTATTGTACAGGTTTCCAAACCACCAGTCTCTCACAAAACAGGTTACTTACCTTCTTATTAATATTCTTACCATCTACATTGTACCTACCTACTCGTGTAATAAGTTAAGGAACCTTTTGTGTGGAGAAAATAAATGAGTATTGAGTATTTATTATTATTATTTTTTACTGAGTTTTATATTCTCGAAATATGAAATTTCGGTAAGTGTAAGTAGAGCTCACGGGCCTCAGCCAAGTTATTATTACCTACCTGATTGTTTCATTGTGGTACCAAAGTTACGAGGCCCACGGATTGCTTCTGCCTGGGATACTGAGGCCTTTATTGTAACGTTATCGCAAAAATGAATACGACACGGAAATTTCAGTATGAGTTCATCAGGAAGTGGAGCTTTTAAATTTATTGATGGTATGGCTGATGATTTTAGACGATTTTTTTTTCTATTGAAACATCTGCTGTCAAAATGGGTACCACATACATATTTTAATGTATGTAGTTTTTCAATAAGAACATATATCAGATCCTCATTTCCGACAGCCTTAACTCACTCCTTGCATCTGGAAATATTTTTTACCCAGCCTTTAATATTGGATCTTCTACAGAACAAATTTTACGGGAAAAAACTTTATCGATAGTTACAGTTCATCACTAGTTCCTACACAATAAAACTGAAAATCAAGATATTAAGTTTGTTTGTTCATAGCCAGTTATAACTAAAATACTAAATTTAATGCTTACCGAGCCTCATCCAAAGGAAATTTTGCCATAAACTTCCTTTTTTGGAAATTTTTGCGACTCGCTCGATCTCCACAGATTTCACATTTTATAAACCGAATTTTCGGTCCCATTGTTGGAGAATATGTTCCAATCACTTGACACTAATTAATTTATGGAAAAAAAATGAAAGATAATTTGTTATATTTCCAACAAATTTACAAAACAATGTCACAAAATGCACGCGGACACACGACAAGTAAACAACAATATGGCTGACTGACAGTAGTAAAAGAAAGAGAAAGCGCATTGAATGAGTGTGATGGCAATGTCCGCCATTATTTGCCACGCAAACTCCAAAGAGAATGCAAGTAGGTAGTAGGTACCTAGTACCTACGGAAAATGGCAGACGAGGCACTCCCATAGACTAAAATTCGTCCGTTACAAAGCTTACATCACCTATCTCATAGGATAGGGTCTTATTTTTTGAGGAAAATGGTATCGATTCTGTTGTTGCACTTTTCTAAAATAACCTAATTTGACAGCGCTAAAATTATAGCTGTCTTTGACGTTTCAGTTTATGAGAAAAGGACGGCAACATTTTTAGTGCTGTAAAATTAGGTTAGTTTAGAAAAAAGCAACAACAGAATCAACAGTAATATCTTACTACTTTAGGAGCAATAGCTGGGAATAAATTCTACTTTCTTTTTTTTTATGGCTTGATTGAACCTACTTCTATCCTACTACTTTAATTAATATAAAAGACCTAGAGGAGACTTAAGGCTCATATCACGGTCAAACCGTGAAAATGCCCATTTTTGACGTTCTAGATCTCTGAAACTGAAACTCTTAGATAATTTCGATTTATTGTATGATGTAGAATAGTTATTCGCATTGACCGTAGCGGCCTCGCTTTTTTCAATTTTTCCTTATATATTTAAATAAAGCCAAAATTCCGAAACAAGTTTTTAATAAAACTCGCGCAGACACTTTTTCAAGCTCCTGGATTGAACTACTGTGCAAAGCAAACGAAATGAAAAATATCTACAAATATCTCTTATATACTGCCATTGACCGTAGCGGCCCCGGAATTCAGAAATAAGTATGGGATATCTACAAAAAAAAATCAATTCAAAACCATAAAATTGCTAAAAACGTTCAGAATTAGCCGTTAATTTCTCCATACTACATTAATATTATTAAATAAAAATTATACCAAAATAAACGTTAGTTCATAATCAATAAAATTGTATACTATTTATTTAAATAATTTATTTTATTATATGGAATAAACGTAATTTAAAACTGCATGAAATGCGATCTCAGACTCTTAGACGAACTCAGACGCGCGCCAGCCCTTGAATCGCGGCCAAACTGTGATAGCCCTCTTAAGAATAAAACGAGTAATTAGGTAGGTAGGTATATTGAAACATATTTATTAGATAAAGATAATTTATAAGTTAAAAAACTGGAAAAACCGACTTCAATTCATCTTCAATTCGACTACCAGCTTCATCATCAGATGATTTGATCTTTCATTTTTTCATTTGATGATCATCAAAGAATTTTTGAAATCGGTTCATAAATGACGGAGTTCTGAGGTAACAAACATTAAAAAAAAAAAAAACAAAACATACAACCGAATTGAGAACCTCCTCCTTTTTTGAAGTTGGTTAAAAATTACGACTAATTCAGTATTTACAAAATACACATGAAACAGTTGAGCTATCTGTAGACTGCTGCAAGTGATCTATAGATAGCTCAACTGAATGCCTTTCTAGCTCTCCGGTAGTAATTTGATTGTCTTTGTGATTTTCTATATATTTTACATAGCCTTGCACAGTGTGGTGTCAATTTATTTTTTGTGTAGATGACTCGCCTATTGCTTTTAGTACTAATGTTAGTACCAAATGTACCAATGTTAGAAATCTCTGTAAATAATAAAATAAAAACACATGCTAACTTATAGCAAAAACTTGTAACTTTACCAGATTCAGTTTTGGAATGTTTCTTCACTACTGCCTTGCAGTATGTGTGATCTTGATGTTGTCGCTTTTGTGTGCACTCATGATCACAATTGATATCATCTGAAAATACAATAAATAATTTATTATTAATATAATTACCTATATATAAAATATTATTAATATACTTAATAAAATGAAAATAATTTTGAATGCGGACATAGATAGGAACATTTACTCAAACCACAACAATATTAATTTCCAGAGCTCATAATAATAATTTATTAGTTTATTCTCTTGCCTTGCCTTTAAACATTTCAAGTTACATTGGGCTAGGGAGCCCAAGTAGCAATTTGACTGTACCTACCTACTCATAGAACAATAGTAATAGAATAAGCTCAACTCGTGTAGTACATAGTGAATTCATTTAGTTTGATAAGTTCATACGAGGTACTTACCAGGTATTGGAGATGTTTCAGGTATACCACTATTTATCTCTGTTGCGGTAAATAACGAGGGATAAGCACCGAAGCGAAGACGAGCTCTATCGCGTGAGGACGAGAGAAACCTCTTCTCAAAGTGTTTGCGACACACAAACTGCTTGCGAAGAGCTTGGAAACCCAGGCTACGAAGTTTTTCACAGTTTAAGCACTTTAACCACTTTTGGAGTCCTATCTCAGTTTTTGGAAACATATGAAAAGCGACGTCCTTTCGTCTACTAGCACAGCTCACAACACAGCACTTGTTGAACATATTCAGATGAAACTGCAGTTTCAGAAGTAGAGAGGATAAGTTACGGAAATAAATCAACTCATCAACTTTAGAACTGCAATCTGCACTCAACGACGAAAATATAATTTTTTTTTTTTTTAATTTTGTTCTGGCGCTGGATACAAGTCCTTTTGCCAAGTCCTTTTTTTACATAGAATTTATACTGTACACGTCATCTTTTCGTTCTTCACACAAACGTGACACACGTCATCGTTTCATTTCACACACACACGTTAAGCGCTTATTAGATTGCACAATCTCAAGCACGCTAGCACGTGAATCTACGTAGACTGGCTTGCTATTACACTGCGCTAGATATCGCATGCTTACTCATTCGAAAGGGAAAGGCGGACGTCGTCGTTGACGGGCGTCATGAAAAATCTTTCCAAATGACGGAAAATGGCGGTAGCTCTTACCGCGACTATTTCAACAAAATTTAAGAAATAAGAGATAAAAATATGAGCGAATCGTACTCTTTCACCCATATTTTAGTCATATATCTGTATGATTTTTCTCCCATAAATATGGCATGTCATGATAGATACCGATAACACAAATCCTGTTTAGGGAACTGTCAAAATTAAACACACAAAATCGGCTATTTAGCACCGCTAAATACGTTTAGCGCCATATTGAAACTGGGTTTGACGTTTATTTTGAGAGATTATTTAATTATTTTTTTTCAATTTGTAACAATGATGGATTTTTGGGGTTTTGATTCGGATGATGATGAAGAAATTATATTTTTAATTAACCTATACTGTCCCACTGCTGGGCAAAGGTTTCCTTCCTCGTCTTCCACTCTCCGCGATCCTTGACTAGTTCCGCACATTTCTGCTCGAAAGTAGTCGTCGAAAGTCCAGGTCGTCATGCCAGCGCTTCCTCGGGCGGCCGCGACGTCTTCTACCCCCTGGGGGTATCCAGCCTGTGACTTCTTGAGCCCACCTTTCCGCTACTTTACGACCTACATCGGCGATTTCAGTTTTGGAGCGAAGTATTGTGTTCCGAATTCGATCTATTCTTTTCACACCTAAAATACTTCGCTCCATCACTCTTTGGCAAAGCAGTCAGCGACCACGTCTGAGCACCGTAGGAGTGATAAAAAATATATATAAGAAGGTTCAGACTATCGAAAGAAACCACACAAATACTTTTGCATCAAATCTATAATCAGTTGAAATTCGATACCAACAAGTAAATAAATTGAACAGAATTATAGTCCATAGCGGGAAGCACTATTTTCATCACAACCACAACACAACCAACCAACTACAAAACAAGAAAATAAAATAATTGTACATGTAAATAAAATCGTCAAAGAGAATACAACACAACACGCAGGCCAATGACACTTTGTATCAAAAAAATGACAGTGCCGTTCCGTTTTAGCTTACTTGATGCGTGGAAAAGATGAATTTTCTTAGAAAAGAAATGCGTCAATCGTTTTGTACGTTTAACGAAACGTAGGGGAACTGTTTTCTGTGGTTATACCGACCATAGAGTACTGATATATACACACTGAACGCGTTTAGTTAAATTATCTTCAAAACAGCTTGGTGCAAGATGTCACTAAACGTAATTTTGCTAAACACTTTTAACGATTTAAACGTGTTTAGTTAAATGTGTTTAGGCTGAACTTAAACGACATTTCGTGCAAGCCGCCCTAGCTTTAGCGGGGTGTGTGTCAAGGCCGGTTTATTTTGCTATCCGTCTAGTTTACGATGACAATTTTAGTGTGCCAACCTAATCACGATAATTTTGTGTTTAATTTCACGCAGATTTTGATTACTATCATGTTTGAAAGTAAAGCTAGGATTTGAAAAAAAAATCAGTAGATATTCAGTCAAAATCAGTAGAATTCTGGGAAAATCAGTAAATCCCCCGAAAAATCAGGAGATCTGGCAACACTGTACCTTCTGCACTGCAATCATAAAGTAATACTACTATACGGGCGGGGGGAATAGAGTGCCCACTCTCGCCGATTTTTGCCACCCTCGAGCACTAGCGCCTCCTTGCGGTCTGCCCTGAGTACTATGTCCATATATATATATATATATATATATACACGCACACAAAATAGATATGTTTATTTGTTCATTTGTTTGTTGATCGGTATGATAAAGCAACAGGGTGATTATTTTTCTCGTGTAACGGGTTCTATTTCCGGTTCAACCATGTCATTATTTAAATATCTATGAATGCAGTTTAAATTGTTTTTTAAATTCAAATAATGTCTTCTTTCAGTTAAATGTTCCATCAGATGGAACATTTAACTGAAAGAAACTGAAACATAGAGGGAAAGTACCTTGAATATTGCAGATTCTGCAATATTCAAGGTACTTTCCCTCTATGTGGCATATCCGTGGGACGTCCCTGTATATTCCTTGAACCGACGTGACATCGTCCTCGTGTCAAACACGTCAAGAATGTTTTATTGGCGCCACTTGCGCCATTGGCGCACGCCAAAATTCTTTCACAGTTGTCCTTACAATCTTCTATACTTTTGATTTAAGCTAAAAAAAACAGGAAAAAAAATCCTAACTCATCTTCCTCATTCTCTAAAGAAAGACACTCTTACCAGACAAAAAAAGTGAAGGAACTGCTAAAGCATTGAGTCGTTTGTTCCGATTGTGATCTTTGTCTGTGAAATGCTTGTTACAAACTATATGCTTCATAAAACATTCGTAGTCAGATGCTGTCCCTAGTTTTCCTCCACAACGAGTAACCCATAACTTAAAGCGCTCAGGAAATTTTTTATAATTGGGGAATCGATGCACAGGAACACCTAAAATCAGAACATTGAGACAATTAGACCTAGTAAAAATACCTACATAAGGATTTAGAAGATGCTTTTAAAACCTTAAATCTAGAGCAGACATACATTGACATGAAGCAACAGCAGGCAACTGCTTCAGATTGCGAACTAACCTTCTAATGCAACTGTTCAAGAGTTTTTTTTAATCTGTTTTCTAGGATCTCTTTTCAATTACCTACTACCTTCATGCCTTCTTTAATTAATAACAGTGCAGTGTACATAATAGGATTTAACTTATTAGCATTAAGGGCGGCTTGCACCATCGCACTAAATAATATTTAAACGCAATTTAAATTCAAATTCACGTTTAAGTCACTGCAACGTCTTGCACCACGCTAAATAAGTCACAAATCCTGTTTAGGGAACTGTCAAAATTAAACACCCAAAATCGGCTATTTAGCACCGCTAAATACATTTAGCGCCATATTGAAACTGGGTTTGACGTTTATTTTGAGATTATTTTTTTTTCAATTTGTTACAATGATGAATTTTTGGGGTTTTGATTCGGATGATGATGAAGAAATTAATTTTTTAATTAACCTATACTGTCCCAATGCTGGGCAAAGGTTTCCCTCCTCGTCTTCCACTCTCCGCGATCCTTGACTAGTTCCGCACATTTCTGCTCGAAAGTAGTCGTCGAAAGTCCAGGTCGTCATGCCAGCGCTTCCTCGGGCGGCCGCGACGTCTTCTACTCCCTGGGGGTATCCAGCCTGTGACTCCTTGAGCCCACCTTTCCGCTACTTTACGACCTACATCGGCGATTCCAGTTTTGGAGCGAAGTATTGTGTTCCGAATTCGATCTATTCTTTTCACACCTAAAATACTTCGCTCCATCACTCTTTGGCAAAGTA
The DNA here is from genome assembly GCA_947859175.1 of Gandaritis pyraliata. Lineage (NCBI taxonomy): Eukaryota > Metazoa > Arthropoda > Insecta > Lepidoptera > Geometridae > Gandaritis > Gandaritis pyraliata. The sequence continues at coordinate 4,074,533 of OX401871.1, read as the reverse complement.
GTCAGCGACCACGTTTGAGCACCGTAGGAGTGATAAAAAATATATATAAGAAGGTTCAGACTATCGAAAGAAACCATACAAAACTTTTGCATCAAATCTATAATCAGTTGAAATTCGATACCAACAAGTAAAAAAATTGAACAGAATTATAGTCCATAACGGGAAGCACTATTTTCATCACAATCACAACACAACCAATCAACTACAAACCAAGAAAATAAAATAATTGTACATGTAAATAAAATCGTCAAAGAGAATACAACACAACACAACGCAGGCCAATGACACTTTGTATCAAAAAATGACAGTACCGTTCCGTTTTAGCTTATTTGATGCGTGGAAAAGATGAATTTTCTTAGAAAAGAAATGCGTCAATCGTTTTGTACGTTTAACGAAACGTAGGAGAACTGTTTTCTGTGGTTATACCGACCATAGAGTACTGATATATACATACACACTAATCGAGTTTAGTTAAATTATCTTCAAAACAGCTTGGTGCAAGATGCCACTAAACGTAATTTTGCTAAACACTTTTAACGATTTACACGTGTTTAGGCTGAACTTAAACGACATTTCGTGCAAGCCGCCCTTAGTTTGTAAATAGTTGAAGTTGTCAAAATAAATATTTTAATTTTATTGTTTTTATTCAGTTAGGAAAATAATTATTGTACATACATAGGATACCTAGGTAGGTTATAAAAGAATTAGAAATAAGTTAGATTTAATTCATAAAGACGAATGCATCTACCAATCAATTAGGAGCCTAGAAAATAGTGATGCCATTCTCTGCAGGGTATTGCCTCCGCCAACAGACATTATCATGTGACCTCTCGAATTGTGTATTAAAGTAGGACCATTTTCGGAATAAAATGTCCTAAGTGCTGCATCCCGTCAAGTATACCTGCTAAAGAAAATGGACCTGTAATAATTTATCATTGAGGGATGTTAACATGACCTTCCTTTTTTTATAGTGTAAAAATGGATAATGGGGGTGAGGTGGAACAATGTTTTCATAGACCATTTTTTATCTCAGATCCCTTTACACCCCCTCATAATACAATTCAATTTTCGACAGTCACAGGAGCGGTGCAGGAGGGTTTGTCATAAAATTGGCCAATGAAAGCGTTGTTCTCTTTCATCCTCCCATAATAAAGGGGGGTCATATAAACACCGCTCAATGAAATATGTCCTAATTCCATAGCATGCCATGTACACACTGACCAAATTATATAAATACTCACTGACAGAAAGACTTTAAAAATATTATGTACTTATAGGTAGGTATTTGTTATATATATCGCGCTGGTCAGCGCAGCGCTCACACCTGCCCAGCCTACCTACCTAGCTAGTGTAGGTGCTTATTGTTTTCTTTTTTTATGCTTGTTGTGATTGTGTTTCAAATAAATAAATCTCTTTCTTTAAATACCGAGAATACCGACCCAGGCATGTAGGTAGTAGGTATGCAACAAGTAGAAATGGGGAACTTACAAGTGGGTAGACACCCTAGGGCACAGCGTCTCGGCATTGTCTAATTTATGTTCTCCTGGGTACACCAACCTTATAGAGCCAGTTTGAGCCTCCAAGTCGTTATGATACACAAATACCGATATCGATTGTGGAGTGTCTTTTCGAAAGTTAACACAATTCTGTAAAAAGCGTCCATTCGCAAAATCACAGGATAGTTGTGTAGGCACTGGGGGGGAGGAGCTAAAAACTCGATTCAACCTTCTTAACCGTGGAAAATATAAAAGCCAAAACACCAAAAAAAAAGCGAGTCACCAACTGAACGTGAAAATTTTCTGCATTTTGTTTGAGTACCTAATTTTCAACTTCAACTTCTTGATTTGATGTAGAGGTGTAACTAATATAACCATAACAGGTATACGGAACAGCGTTATTTGGGCTAAAGCGTTATAACAGTTATACGCGTCGCCGCTGCTATGTTATTTTATAACAGCCAAATAACAGTCTCGCGAAAAACGGGTGCAGGCAGGCGGTCGACGCAAAATTTGTCTTCTATAAAAAATATCAGCGAATTTCGTTTTGTATTAAACGCAAATTTTGAAATTTTGACCATCATGTTTCATACATCGTTCATTTTTTATGAGCTCAAGTCTGGTTGAAGAACATGTTATTAAATAACATGATAACAGCCAGTAACAGGGATAACACTATAACAGCCAAAGTTATAGTGTTAAACTGTTTTACTGTTATTTGCGGAACGGCATAGATTCAATGCCGTTAAATGATAACAGCCAGTTTCAGTTTCGATAACAGAACAGACACTGACAGGACAGGAGGAAAAGTGCAAAGGATTGTTTGCAAAAATTGATTGATTCCCTTTTGTAAAAACTCTGACATCAAAAACGGAGCTGCTTTGCTTCGGTCTGTTCTTGGACGAATACACGGGCGGGACACGTAATGCTCGAAAAAAGTATGAAAACACCGTCGACCAATTTTTGCGGGGCTCGGGGGGAGTGATCTATTGCTGCATTAGTTCTGCATATAGCGTTGTCACTGTCTAACAATTATTGTAAATTGACACTAGTGATTGACGCATTCGATGAAATAGTATCGATAAAAATGAATGAATGACGGGAAACGAAGGAGTATGAATTAGGTAGGTACCTACTTTATTAAATTTGAAATTGTAGTAAGTTGATGATATAATAATAATGGAAGTATGTAGAAAATCACAACAAAATAAACTTAGGCATGAAACATTTTACTTGATAGTTTTAGGGCCAACGCACATCTATCGACAAAACTGTTTTGTCGCGTACTTAGTGACGTGAAAATAAATTTTCTGTTATAACGAAAACATCATATGCTGAATACTTCCTCGTCATATGCTGTTTTCGTTGTAACGAAACTCACATCAATTGACACGACAGTCTTTTCTTACGTTTTTTATTAATAGGTTCGCAAACCAGCCGTTAAAACAATTTAATTAATTAATTAAATTGGCCGAGCGGGCTTCTAAAAGCGAACACGCATGCATAAAATTATGTTTACCTATCTATTATAGCATTGTTTAGTACCTACCTATTAAACATTGCTTTATACGCATATACCTAGAGAATGAACTGAGCTTTTTTAATAAATAAGAATATAAAGTAATTATGTAGTGTACTTAATAATATTATTAAGTACTTAGGATGATTCTCATTAAATAAGCAAGTAACGAAAACAGCAAATAAAAAGAAGCATATCGTAACTAAAAAAGTTTTACTGAGAAGTTTCACATCACTAACTGTTCGACAAGACGTTTTGTCTTTGGTTTGCGTTCTCCCTTAGGGCCAACGCACATCTATCGACAAAACTGTTTTGTCGCGTACTTAGTGACGTGAAAATAAATTTTCTGTTATAACGAAAACAGCATATGATGAATGCTTCCTCGTCATATGCTGTTTTCGTTGTAACGAAATTCACATCAATTGACATGACGCATGCATAAAATTATGTTTACCTATCTATTATAGCATTGTTTAGTACCTACCTATTAAACATTGCTTTATACGCACATACCTAGAGAATGAACTGTGCTTTTTTAATAAATAAGAATATAGTGTAATTATGTAGTGTACTTAATAATATTATTAAGTACTTAGCATGATTCTCATTAAATAAGCAAGTAACGAAAACAGCAAATAAGATGAAGCATATCGTAACTAAAAAAGTTTTACTGAGAAGTTTCACATCACTAACTGTTCGACAAGACGTTTTGTCTTTGGTTTGCGTTCTCCCTTACATAGACATAAAAATGTTCCCGTGCGCATGATGTTCGCGCAGCCCAATGTTGCACCTACAAAACTATTTCCCAATTTTTTGGGGTAATTTTTTTTGTAAATGCTGCTTAGGTACCTAAGTAGGAGGTACTGAAATAGATATTCATAAATTTTAATAGAATGAAGGAAAGACTCAGGACGTGTTTTTTGAATGATTTTTGTCCATTGTTCTCGTCTGAGTATGTCATCAAGAATCCTAAAATTACACAAATATTTTTTCAAAATAACAAATTTAGCGCTCTATGATTAAAAATACCTATTGAAATACCTATGCCTAATGATGTGTAGTCATAAAGATTAATATAAATTTTGTTGGGAAAAAAATGTTGGTGTTGTTTGCAACATTATTGAATTGATGGTAATTTTTCTTTAAATTGATGATTCCAAGACGATTCCTTATCAAATAGAGACCCAAATGTGATGTATGTTATCCCATCTACTTTGTTTTTAGACCCAGGCCAATTTTTGCAAGTGGGAACCACACACGCCGGCATAATTGTATAAAAATATGTTTGGCATTGGAGGTGTCAATGGCCAGAGACTGAATGACACAAAGTACTCCATCATGGTGCACTTCTTACTGTGACACAAAAATGGCTATACAGTACATCTGTACTTTTCTATAATCTGTGGTGAGTAAGATACCTCTTACTATCCCAAATTTCTTACTCCTACTCCTATTATTAACTAAACAAACAACGATAAAACTAGCCAAGTACGCAAACTCTCAGTACAAAAAAAATTCAATATATTTATTTATTCCCCACCAAGAACACCATATTAACACCAGAAAGTGTAAAATTAAACACAGAAACTGTCATAAACAATTTACTACCGAACAAATCGTGAGAATAATATCTAAAAGCCTATGATATTTATCTTTCTCATAGAGGGGGATGAAAAGCAGAGTGTGCCTATGTGTAGTGTTAATCCTCGCTACGTTCAGGATTCTACTCTAATTTTGGTCCCTTATGACACAATCTACTATTTCGTGTGGTAAGCTGGTTGTCTTATTAGACGTAGACAGTATAGTAAGAATAGAATTACTATACCACCATGGCTGGTGGCCATATAGGACCATGTATTTTTCATACCTACATACATTTTTCATACATACATACCAAATTGTAGGTATTTTGTTTGCCATCTTCTGCTGGTTTCTGGGTAATCAGCGATCCTGTAGTTGTACCATCGACATTCATCTGGCTCTGGTTTAATAAGTTAAAATTTTCCATTAAGGTTGTTGCTCGTGGTCAGCTAGGTATAGCAATGACACTAGATGTCCAAATTGTCCCAGTTTAACGTATTTTATCGTTTTTATAAATGAAAATAAGTGTATTATCACATATTAATATATATTCCGCTTATTGTGAATTATTTTTATGTACCCAGCTATATTTCAGGTTTTTTAGGTCTAAAAAGCACTCGAATTTGTGAGAATTCGCAATTCCATATCGCAGCCATTCGCAAAAATCTATTCACGCACACAGACAAGGACTTTGTTTTATTCAAACTATGCGCTAATTTCAACTATTTCAGAATCTGAAGTTTGGCTCAGGGGCTAGGACTTTCGCTTAGAGATCTACGCTACCGAGTTCGATTCCCTGCAAATGTATAGAATCTTTTTTCTTTTCTTTACTTTTAGATATATTTTTTATTTATAATAATTTTGTAAGCCAAGCTTAGACTTTATTTACAGATTTTTACTTACAAAGAAAATTACGACTGATAATACACATGAAACAAATGAGCCATCTGCAGACCGTTGCACAATACTTATTTATAGGTACCTACCTACTACCAATTTGTTTATATAATATCCTGATTCTAATTAAAAAAATTGTTCTGATTCCGTATAGTTATAGTTTATAGTGCTTCTATTATTTCTGATGTTCTTTGTCTGAATATTGTTTTAGCCTGTTTTTGTTCACCGCCGATGGGGTTTGCCTATCCAAGCCTATTTCTCATGTCGTTGGAGGTTGGAGTTGATCCTGCTCTGGCTAGCACTTTCGGTTACTGTGTATCCTTCTAAGAACAACTTCAGACAATATGAGCATATGCAGTTTATAAAATATCACTAGCTTCAGTAACATATACTGACTCCGTTGCGCTATATTTCCAATACGGTGACTTGGGTAAAGGCACCCGATCAAGTAGCATTTCTTCATTGCTGAAATTGCCGTAGTTTACCCTAAATCTGCAAAACAAAACATTTTTTTATAAAAATGTCTTACTAAATTTTTCGTAAATTTTACGATAAAAAATATAAGTAGGTAAGTAATCTAAACCAACCTGCTAGAAGTTGTATTTTTTTATTTATTTGCAAACTTTCGCACGCGGAATGTAAAGCATTTTAAAAAGTAAAACAGTAGGTAACTAGGTAAGTACATTCATCGATTAATGAATACACGAAGATTGCTACACCCTATATATTAGAGCGTGACTCGCAAAACCGGCTAGTTCCCGGGCGTATTTGGGGATGACGCTACAGTCGACGACGACTTAAGCTTCAAGTAGCCGTTAGAACCAAAGAAACGCCATTAATTTATTTTCGAAATTCATCAAAAATTATGTCCTTATTTTAGAATCTGTAATGGTGTTCATTTATTTAGTTATCACGATTTTATTTCATACTGATTATCTAACATATTTTTCGCCACGCCACCTAGGCGTGATCACCTAGGTGGTCATCAAATTGAAAGATAGTGTACAAATTATTGACATAACTTTACTAATAGGTGGCGTCTATATAAAATAAGTTTTCACCTTCTTGATTTACGGCTTTTGCGACAGGTCACAATTCTGTCAGTGTCTGTTTACTATAGTGTCAAAATTATAATTTGAATTGTTAGTCCATACCGCTCACTCGTTCCCCAAATTCTAGGGTGGCTTTAGCACAGCACTTTAGTCTGTGCATAATATTTGGACTACGAACAAATGAACCTTCTAAATAAAACACCTAGGGCGGCTTGCACGCACGAAATGTCGTTTAAGTTCAGCCTAAACACGTTTAACTAAACACGTTTAAATCGTTAAAAGTGTTTTGCAAAATTACGTTTAGTGGCATCTTGCACCAAGCTGTTTTGACGATAATTTAACTAAACTCGATTAGTGTGTATATATCAGTACTCTATGGTCGGTATAACCACAGAAAACAGTTCCCCTACGTTTCGTTAAACGTACAAAACGATTGACGCATTTCTTTTCTAAGAAAATTCATCTTTTCCACGCATCAAGTAAGCTAAAACGGAACGGTACTGTCATTTTTTGATACAAAGTGTCATTGGCCTGCGTGTTGTGTTGTATTCTCTTTGACGATTTTATTTACATGTACAATTATTTCATTTTCTTGTTTTGTAGTTGATTGGTTGTGTTGTGGTTGTGATGAAAATAGTGCTTCCCGTTATGGACTATAATTCTGTTCAATTTTTTTACTTGTTGGTATCGAATTTTAACTGATTATAGATTTGATGCAAAAGTATTTGTGTGGTTTCTTTCGATAGTCTGAACCTTCTTATATATATTTTTTATCACTCCTACGGTGCTCAGACGTGGTCGCTGACTACTTTGCCAAAGAGTGATGGAGCGAAGTATTTTAGGTGTGAAAAGAATAGATCGAATTCGGAACAGAATACTTCGCTCCAAAACTGGAATCGCCGATGTAGACTGGTTTCTATAGCGAAAAAAATAGGTATTAGGTGTCTATTGGGTATGTAGTCGACGCAATAGACATTACTTTAAAAATAAATTTCGACGTAAACTTTCTGGTACTGAGGGGTAATCACGAACAAATCTGACAGTCGCCGCGTTACGTAAACCTAACGTATTCGAGTGATATTGCGCGTCAACATCAGCCCGACTGCCGAAAGTTGTAGCGTCACCGCGCAGTGTATCTCGGATACGCTAGCGTTACGATACGTTCACGATTGTCAAATTTATTCGTGATCAAGGCACTGCTAATGAGTAGACAAGCCGTTTTACCACCAAGTTTAATGATAAGTCGCAACGCAACTACGTCCTTAAAATTTTTAGAATCAATCATATACCTACTTTAGAATATTTATATTGATAAATATACCTATAGGTACCTACCTACCTTCTTCAGACATACCTATTCCATTATTTATAAGTAGGTAGGTAGTAAAACAGAACAGGATAGCCTGGGAACAAAAGACCTAGGCACCACCCGCAGAAAACTTATTTGTTCGTACCTAAATGGTTCGTAATGTATGGTAATGTTTCAGTACATAACTAACAAGTACCTATTGGGTGTGATATTTTAATAATATATAATTAAAAGTCTACCTACCTTTTATGTTTTATTTTATCAAGCTAAAAACATTTAAGATTTCATATAATATCATTGTATTTTTTTGTTACAAACGCACTTGGCGGTAAGGCGTCAGGTTTAAAATCGAAACATCTATTATTTTACTAGCTAGATACGACCAGAGCGCTGTTGCCGCTCTGTATCCAGACTGCAACTCGAGCGACTCGCTCTATCTCGCTCGTTCGACATTGCATAGCACAAGTTGTCAACGTCGCGCGCGTTGTAACCGAATTTTGGTATACGCTTTGCAAAATTTAGAAATAGCGCCATCTGACGTTTATTTCCGTACTGCTTATAGTGTCAGCGCGCCAGAGGTTCAAGAAAATAAACACCGTTTTGATTTATTACCGATTCGATACACCCAGTGACATCTCACGCCTTTGAAGGTAATCCATTTTCGGGTTACGATATTTTCTAAACGTCTGCTGGTCTATTTTTTTATTTGTCTATGGTACATCATACATACCATCAGGACTAACTCCTAAAAAGTCAAATTTTTTGTCAATATAGGTAGTCCTGGGTCGTTACAGTTTTCTTCACTTTTTTTCGAACGGTTTTCGCGACTCCGATTCATTGTGATTTCTCGTTAGAACGTCGCTTTTGTATAAAAACCTCTTCACATAGTTGTGGCAGGGTGTGGTCGCTTTTCTTTTACATAGGTATCTGTAATAAAGCCAAAATTAAGCATAGGCTTAGGTAGGGTAGGGGTACATTTAGATCACTGGCATTGTGCACATAAATTTTCCGAGAAGAAAAATTCATTGGTGCACGACCGGATTTGATCCCACTACCTAATAATCGGAAAGTCTGTTTTTTTTTGCACCATAGGTACTTCATTTCGACTGCAACAAATCAAAGAGGTTGTATAGGTTTTAGGTACCCATACCTAACTAAGTTGAAATCGCATTTATCTACGGTATTATTATGAAATGTACCTATACCTACCTATTACAACAATAATGAGTACTTGGCGTACATAAACTTATGGTTACTGGCAAGGTAGGAGGGCAAGGTGGTGCGGTCGAAGCCCATTGCGTTGTTGGTCTGAGCAGATCCGCACCACACTCAACACATCCGTCTTTACTACAATGCACTGCAATTAGAATAAACGGGATATATAAACTAACCTTTTAATTTGTTCATGAAATCATTTCATTTGTCCATGACTTCGTTTGCAATTTTTCCTGGGACCAGAGTAGGTGTACCTTTTGATGATTTTTGTATTAATTTTCGAAATTCGTGACTCCATGGTTTCTACACATTGACTATGTAAATAATACTTCGTATTATTAATCAATGAAGTAGAAAGGGCACTCTTTTTTCACAGTCCTAAGAAAACACAAAAATTCATGGTAATCAAGAATGAGCGGAATGACATTACCTACGTATTTGACAATTTTGACATATTGTGCGGAAATTATGCGCAGCGCAGCGAAATGAGTTCAGTGAGGCCATGCCTTGCCAATATGCTATTCCTGAAATCATTTATCAACGTAATATTTTTAATATATATCTTAAAATCATTTTAATAAATATACATTATGATCCACTTCTAAAATAATTCATAAGTACATAATGTTTTTTTAGAGCAACATTTTCTTACTTGTTCGATCTTATTTGTACCGTAGTTGTTTTCAGAGCATGTAGGTCTGCTCTGAAAAGAACTACGAAGCTTGCATTTTGAAGGCATATTTTAATAATTTTTATGTACAATATTTTCCCCTACAAAATGTAGTTTCTACCTAATAATATTAGGTATAGGTAGATTATTCGTAATTTAATTTTCTCCCATAATTTATTCAAAAATCATAAACTGGCAGCACTCTATTTCCTATCCTATAGTTTGATTTTTATGGTATCAAAGGTATATTTCATGTATTTGGAGACAAACAAATTATGAGAGAGAAGACAGGAGAAGATAGAGGAAGACAGACAAGATCGAGAAGATCGGCAACAGCTCATAGTCCGCGAGCTGGCAATGTCGCAGCAACACAACCGTATATTGTCAGATGAGCGTACGACATTATCTGTGTTCACTCACACATTGTTAATTTTTAACTAAAATTTCGATTTTAGTTTAGCTATTTATCGACTGTATTTTTCAAATAAATATGATATACAGCAAGTAAAAACCAATATCAAAGCCAACAACAGTTATTTTAATTCAAAATTCAAAACATATATTCTCTTCGCCCATACATGGAAAAATCCGTGTAGAAAAATTTGTATGAAAATCGTTCCGCCTTAAAGGTAGAGTTAAAGATGGACCAGCCACAGGCTCAATCGTAACCAACACAGGGTCTGTCAAAACCTGAAATAAACAAACAAGTAGTGTTAAGAAACTGTGTGCCCTTTTTAACCGACTTTAAAAGAGGGAAAAGGTTCTCAATTCAGTTGTTTTTTTTAATGTGTGTTACCTCAGAACTCCGTCATTTATAAACCGATTTCAAAAATTCTTTTTTTTATCTGAAAGGATGTACTTCCAGGTTGTTCCCATTTAATTTTCATCATAATCGGTTCAGTAGTTTGGCTTATAAATAACTCAGTCAGTTTTTCTAGCTTTTTAACTTATAAATTATACAACTTCTTTGTGTTTTTTTTTTCGGGAACATCATAAGATCTTAGTTCGGGTGAACAACTAGTTATCATACCAAACGCGAAAGTTTGTAATTATGTATGGATGTTTGTTTCTCTTTCACGCAAAAACTACTGGTCCGATTTGAATGAAACTTGGAATACATAATTTATTCCAAGTTTCATAACTCAATATTGAAAAAAATGTCGCTTGAGTCAAGTCGCCTTTTAACCGTCGCTATAGTTCGTAGCCTGGATTTACACATAGGCTTCTTTTTATCCCGGAATATCCACAGGATCAAACGGGACGCGGAAAAAGTCGCGCGCGGAAGCTAGTATATTATTATAGAAAAAACTCACTAACCTTGTCACATTCAGCATCTGGTACTGCAGCTTTGAATAGCCTAATACCAGCATTATCAATGAACCATTTCCTTTCAAAATGTCTAGTGCACAGCATTCTATGTTCACTGTGAAGTTGGCGATGGAATTCTTGAGAGCTCCAGGAACCATGTGGAAAACAATACTTGGCCCACAACACACATCTGAAATTTATTACATGCATCATTTAGTATTTATTTAATTCCAAAGCAATTTTCATGTCATTATCTTATGAAATGTTCCGAATAGTTCTTATTGTCTGTTTTTTTTCCTGCTTGTTTTGTGCTGTACCTACCTGTGATTGTGAACTAAATAAATAATTATCTATCTATTATTCTATTTTCTCCTAATTTTATGATATTTAGGGAGTCTTAACGATGGAAGTAACGAAACACAATAGATTTGTAATGTGCTTTGTTATGCCACCCTATATTATCACATGACTGAGATGTCTTTTTCAACATTTACCGTGACTTTGAGGTAAATCTTAAGATTTACCAAGTGAATGTTGGTAAAAGTCCTTATGAATGATGATCATAGAACTATTGGAACTTTTACCCATACAAATTGGTAAATCCTAAAAGACTTCCCGCAGATCGGGCTTTTATACCTAGTAACATTATTATATTCATTTCATAACAATCAGTGTCAGAGTTTTTATGAGAAAAAATATGATGGGAATTCCCATGGAGACAGACACAATCAGGTTGTGTTCAGTAGACTACTTACCGATTAATGTTAGTTGGTCCCGGCTTAGGAAAACGATGTAATATGGTATCAGGGTTTTCACACGGTGAAGCCCCACACTTGACACACTTCCTTTGATTTTCTTTCATATTTGAAAGATAGATCTAATCACAAAGTTCCAATCTAAATACAGAGTCACTGTCTCAACCACGAGTCTCTTATCTACCACAACACACGGACTTCACTCCAGCTAAAATAGAAGGCGAAACCCTTATAACATAGAGTCACTATCTCAACCAAAAGTCTCGTATCTCCCACAACACAACGCACGGATTTCACTACAGTTAAAATGGAGGGCGAAGCCCTTGCAACTAAATAGAGTCACTGTCTCAACCACGAGTCTCTTATCTCCCACAACACACAGATTTCACTACAGAAAACGGAGGAGCAGATGCTCAACTCAATGTTATTCATAGGAAATCTTTCTTTGACGAAACTTCACGAAAGTAAAAAAAGCCAACACCAATGGACAATGACGGACATGTTTTTCGTTTTTGAAAAGAAAAACATGGAGTTGCAGTGCTACTAACTCACAATTCAATTTTACCCCATTATTTTAACGATTGCTACATTACATTATTCAATCTTTTATCCTCTTGGCAACCTTATCGATCTTGAATCATCCATCTCCTTGGCTATTAATTTGGCTTATCATGCCTTAGAACACTCCAAACTTACTCTTATGTATCTGTAAAAATTGTTTCCATAATGCCCTAGGTCGCATAGTACACCTCCCTCCCCCCCCCCCCCCCCCCCCCCCCGTGACCTGACAGTGCGGAACTTTTTTTGCAGAAGATGGCTTGACAGGTTAAATAAAACCATTTAGGTAGGTAACTAAACATTTTTAACAAAATGGGTAAACCGAGGCGCTAATTTCTTTAGCTAGGCACCCCCCTAAATGTTTAGGTAAATAACTCTGCCTACTCTCTCATATCTGATACTCACTGTACCTGCTAGGTTTCTATGTACCTTGCATACCCTTTACCTACCTACTGTATGTTTTGCTGGAAATAAAGTTTTTTTTTTCATTTTCTTACTAATAGTTCAAAACGGCATCACCACGCTCAAAAATTTTTTTAGCTCAACTAAGTACGAGACATTTGAACCCACCAACTCCAATTTGCGTTGTATTCCGGGCCGCAATAGGTAAATTATTTGCCATCTCTGTCAAATCAATGGCATTGCTGTTTAGCTTTCCACATCATTTTTTTTTATCTCAAACATCTAAAATGGCGCGGGAGTTTGGCGTGAGTGACAATGATGTTGGCGAATATTAGGTTCGACCAAAATATTTACTCGTATCTCGAAGGGCGAATTTCCCAACTAATACTGGCTGGAAACACTGGACAGTAATTTGATGTGAATTTGGCAAAAGGACTAGTACATATCCAGCGCCAGAAAAAATTAAAAAAAAAAGAAATTGATGAGAAATAAGTTCCTTGTGAGAAATGCACGCTGCCTAAAAATTATTGCACTAAAATGTTAAATATTCTGATTATTTTTTAAATGGTTTATTTTATTGTGCAGTTTATTTTTACATAAAAATATAATAAATTGTAAAAATAATTAACAATTATTTCACTTAACAAAACTACACAGTTTTAGTGCAGTTTGATGAGGCAACTACTATGAGCGAGATCGAGCTACAGCTATCCCTGTTCTTTGCAGCCCCAAGTAGGTATTGTGGGAGGTACCGCACTCGTCAAACAAAGTCGACCCCACCTGCTCGTGGAAGTCGGACTTGTGTCGATTTTCTCCGCGCCAAAAAGATCGCGCATAACCGTACGTGTACACGTGGAGTGTGACTGACTACCTAGTTTTGATGTTAGTAACTTTTTTATTCATCACAATCATTAACACCTGTACGTACCTATTGGGGACAATTAAAAACTTATCTTATCTTACCATTTATAATATTAGTGGGATGAGATGCAAAAGTTTAGATGTTTGGATGTTTGTGTAGTACATACGAAATCGATTGTTACTTCTAACTAACTTCAGAGGAATGAAGATCCGTTGTGCGTACTGTGCCAAACAGTACAATCTGCAGTGCAATGAAGAACGTGTACTTGAATAGAATAGAAATTCATGGTGATGAGCTAAAATGAAAAGATATTTTGATAGGCCTCACAGCTCAGTCGGTACTAGCTCTCCCTTCCGTGCCGTGGGTCGTGGGTTCGATCCTCACCAAGAACAAACATAATTATTTTTTGTGTGGCAAACATAGACGTTTGTTCTATGAGTCGTCTAGAGGGCGCCGTGTAAAAATGTCAATGTATATATTTTTATTTGTACCTATTTATGAAAAATCATAGCCGCCATTTTTAACTTTCCTGTTTATGGACCGATTACTTTCAAAATCGATATCTGACCATCCTAGACTACTCGTTTCATAACTAAATGATAGAGGCAATTAAAATCCACATTTTTGATGACAGCTGTCAAATTCAACTTCAAACGGCTATATCTTGGAAACTACTTATCCTAGACTACTCGTTTCATCACTAAATGACAGAGACAACTAAAATCTACATATTTGATGACAGCTGTCAAATTCAACTTCAAACGGCTATATCTTGGAAACTACTTATCCTAGACTACTCGTTTCATCACTAAATGACAGAGGCAATTAAAATCTACATTTTTGATGACAGCTGTCAAATTCAACTTCAAACGGCCATATCTTGGAAACTACTTATCCTAGACTACTCGTTTCATCACTAAATGACAGAGACAACTAAAATCTACATATTTGATGACAGCTGTCAAATTCAACTTCAAACGGCTATATCTTGGAAACTACTTATCCTAGACTACTCGTTTCATCACTAAATGACAGAGGCCATTAAAATCTACATATTTGATGACAGCTGTCAAATTCAACTTCAAACGGCTATATCTTGGAAACTACTTATCCTAGACTACTCGTTGCATAACTAAATGATAGAGGCAATTAAAATCCACATTTTTGATGACAGCTGTCAAATTCAACTTCAAACGGCTATATCTTGGAAACTACTTATCCTAGACTACTCGTTTCATCACTAAATGACAGAGACAACTAAAATCTACATATTTGATGACAGCTGTCAAATTCAACTTCAAACGGCCATATCTTGGAAACTACTTATCCTAGACTACTCGTTTCATCACTAAATGACAGAGGCAATTAAAATCTACATTTTTGATGACAGCTGTCAAATTCAACTTCAAACGGCCATATCTTGGAAACTACTTATCCTAGACTACTCGTTTCATCACTAAATGACAGAGACAACTAAAATCTACATATTTGATGACAGCTGTCAAATTCAACTTCAAACGGCTATATCTTGGAAACTACTTATCCTAGACTACTCGTTTCATCACTAAATGACAGAGGCCATTAAAATCTACATATTTGATGACAGCTGTCAAATTCAACTTCAAACGGCTATATCTTGGAAACTACTTATCCTAGACTACTCGTTGCATAACTAAATGATAGAGGCAATTATAATCCACATTTTTGATGACAGCTGTCAAATTCAACTTCAAACGGCTATATCTTGGAAACTACTTATCCTAGACTACTCGTTTCATCACTAAATGACAGAGACAACTAAAATCTACATATTTGATGACAGCTGTCAAATTCAACTTCAAACGGCTATATCTTGGAAACTACTTATCCTAGACTACTCGTTTCATCACTAAATGACAGAGGCAATTAAAATCCACATTTTTGATGACAGCTGTCAAATTCAACTTCAAACGGCCATATCTTGGAAACTACTTATCCTAGACTACTCGTTTCATCACTAAATGACAGAGACAACTAAAATCTACATATTTGATGACAGCTGTCAAATTCAACTTCAAACGGCTATATCTTGGAAACGACTTATTCTAGACTACTCGTTTCATCACTAAATGACAGAGACAACTAAAATCTACATATTTGATGACAGCTGTCAAATTCAACTTCAAACGGCTATATCTTGGAAACTACTTATCCTAGACTACTCGTTTCATCACTAAATGACAGAGGCCATTAAAATCTACATATTTGATGACAGCTGTCAAATTCAACTTCAAACGGCTATATCTTGGAAACTACTTATCCTAGACTACTCGTTGCATAACTAAATGATAGAGGCAATTAAAATCCACATTTTTGATGACAGCTGTCAAATTCAACTTCAAACGGCTATATCTTGGAAATTACTTATCCTAGACTACTCGTTTCATCACTAAATGACAGAGACAACTAAAATCTACATATTTGATGACAGCTGTCAAATTCAACTTCAAACGGCTATATCTTGGAAACGACTTATTCTAGACTACTCGTTTCATCACTAAATGACAGAGACAACTAAAATCTACATATTTGATAACAGCTGTCAAATTCAACTTCAAACGGCCATATCTTGGAAACTACTTATCCTAGACTACTCGTTTCATCACTAAATGACAGAGACAACTAAAATCTACATATTTGATGACAGCTGTCAAATTCAACTTCAAACGGCCATATCTTGGAAACTACTTATCCTAGACTACTCGTTTCATCACTAAATGACAGAGACAACTAAAATCTACATATTTGATGACAGCTGTCAAATTCAACTTCAAACGGCCATATCTTGGAAATTACTTATCCTAGACTACTCGTTTCATCACTAAATGACAGAGACAACTAAAATCTACATATTTGATGACAGCTGTCAAATTCAACTTCAAACGGCTATATCTTGGAAACGACTTATTCTAGACTACTCGTTTCATCACTAAATGACAGAGACAACTAAAATCTACATATTTGATGACAGCTGTCAAATTCAACTTCAAACGGCCATATCTTGGAAATTACTTATCCTAGACTACTCGTTTCATCACTAAATGACAGAGACAACTAAAATCTACATATTTGATGACAGCTGTCAAATTCAACTTCAAACGGCTATATCTTGGAAACGACTTATTCTAGACTACTCGTTTCATCACTAAATGACAGAGACAACTAAAATCTACATATTTGATGACAGCTGTCAAATTCAACTTCAAACGGCTATATCTTGGAAATTACTTATCCTAGACTAGTTGTCCTGTGAGAACATAGTCCTCGCGAGCCTTTATAACCGTGCAATAACCAACACTTTCCCTTTTACCCTGGCTAAGTAAATCTAATTTCAGGTGCTTGAATTTTCCAATAGGCCCTTATGTAGACGTTTGAGCAAAATAAGGGTATAAGTTTTAGCGATTACTCGCGTTCCCTTGGTCCTAAGAGGTCGAATCTGGTGTCTACGGATTTGTCTTATAAAGGCGAAGAGGACTGTGTAGTCTCATTGATATTGGTAGAAGTCAATTTTCGGGAAAAAAATAATTTCCCCTTTTTTCCCCTTTCCGGTCCCCCTTTTTGGAAATATTTTTACACCATCTTGTGTAGAATGAAATCTTTCGTGTGCTCCTTAAATTTGATTGAAATCCGTCGATAAATAACGCTACAGCAAACTTTCCCTCTTTTCTCCCCTATTTTCCCCCCAATCAAAAATCCCCGACGACAAAAAAAATCTAATAATTCATATAACCTGTGTACCAAGTTTCGTCCAGATCGGTTGAAAAATGCGACCTGTAGAGGAGAACAGACAGACAGACAGACATCCGGACAAACGCATTTTTGGCCAATGTGGAAACTGAGACGCTTCGCTCGCTTCGCTCGCTCGGTCAACTACTCGTTTCATCACTAAATGACAGAGGCAATTAAAATCTACATTTTTGATGACAGCTGTCAAATTCAACTTCAAACGGCCATATCTTGGAAATTACTTATCCTAGACTACTCGTTTCATCACTAAATGACAGAGACAACTAAAATCTACATTTTTGATGACAGCTGTCAAATTCAACTTCAAACGGCTATATCTTGGAAACTAATCATCCTAGACTACTCGTTTCATCACTAAATGACAGAGACAACTAAAATCTACATTTTTGATGACTGCTGTCAAATTCAACTTCAAACGGTCAAATCTTGGGAACTACTCATCCTAAACTACTCGTTTCATTACTAAATAACAGAGACAATTTAAATCTTACTTTTTGATGACAGCTGTCAAAATTAACTTCAAACGGCATTCATATAAGATTCTTGATAATGGCTGAGGGTGACCCTCAGATATCGATTTTGAAAGCAATCGGTCTGTAAACAAAAAAATTGAAAATGGCAGCCATGATTTTTCATCAAACTTGACATAAGATTCTTGATAATGGCTGAGGGTGACCCTCAGATATCGATTTTGAAAGCAATCGGTCCATAAACAAAAAAGTTAAAAATGGTGATCATGATTTTTCAAATTTGACATTAGATTCTTGATAATGGCTGAGGGTGACCCTCAGATATCGATTTTGAAAGCAATCGGTCCATAAACAATAAACTTAAAAATGGCGGCGATGCTTTTTCTAATTTTACATAATATTCCTGATAACGGCTAAGGGGGACCCTCAGATATCGATTTTGAAAGCAATCGATCCATAAACAAAAAAGTTGAAAATGGCGGCGATGCTTTTTCTAATTTTACATAATATTCCTGATAATGGCTAAGGGGGACCCTCAGATATCGATTTTGAAAGCAATCGATCCATAAACAAAAAAGTTAAAAATGGTGATCATGATTTTTCAAATTTGACATTAGATTCTTGATAATGGCTGAGGGTGACCCTCAGATATCGATTTTGAAAGCAATCGGTCCATAAACAATAAACTTAAAAATGGCGGCGATGCTTTTTCTAATTTTACATAATATTCCTGATAACGGCTAAGGGGGACCCTCAGATATCGATTTTGAAAGCAATCGATCCATAAACAAAAAAGTTGAAAATGGCGGCGATGCTTTTTCTAATTTTACATAATATTCCTGATAATGGCTAAGGGGGACCCTCAGATATCGATTTTGAAAGCAATCGATCCATAAACAAAAAAGTTAAAAATGGCGGCGATGATAAAGATGATAAAGTAACTCTGTTAATTTTATTAATTTAATAAGTATGTTAATTTTTTTACTTAGTATTATACATTCATTCACAAAGAAAATTACGACTAATACAGTATTTACAATATTTATAATATGTACAAAATATACATGAAGCAGTTGAGCTATCTACACACCGTTGCAAACGATTTATAGATAGCTCAACTGATCCAAATCAGTACCAATCGGAAGCGTGCCCATAACACTAGCTGCATTGCCGCGCTGAATAGCAATGCTGATACCCTAAACCGTTATGATTTTCTAAACAAATGGCAGTCCTAATAAAAAGCGCGGGCGACCGAGGACTGAATTAATAGAGAGAGAATGAGAGATAAACATAATTTTCTTCTTTCTTTTTTTCTAGATAATCCGTTTTTAAAACAAGGCTGTACTTTATAATATTGTGCGCGCGAGTAAACGACAAAAAAAATAGGTTAAATGGGAAAGGGCCAAATCTCGAGTTTCACGCTCGCGTGTTGACGAATAACTCGGCCGTTTGAAGTTGATTTTGACATAATTACCTGATGTGCGCAATGTACCTAATGTTGATCGGTGCTATAAGCTATCACCATGATACGATTCATCAAAATCTGTTCGGCGGTTTCAGCGTCAACTGTGCTCAAACGACAAACTGACAGACATACAATAAATTAAAACAATAAGCGTTCATTTAATCTCTTTCAAAGAATTTATCAAAAATAAATCAATGTACAGATTTGTAAAAGTTTAGATAGAAATTCTATCTAATAAAATAAATAAATATGAATATTCTTGGGCTTTACACACAACGCCCTCTAGTCCCAAACTAAGCAAAGCTTGTGATATGGGAACTAGATCTGATAGAATACTTATATACTTTTTTTTTGTAAATACATACTTATAATACATAGAAACACCCATCTAAACTATTATAAATCTTTAGGTACATTGAAAATTTTTATAAATTTAATGGCTTTACTTACCTAACTTCCAAGTACCAAGACTAGTTAGTTAATGTAAAAACTCGAGCGGAAAGCGGCTTCAATTTATGCGTGGGCATTTTTTTTAGTTTGGCGGCTCAGTAACCGGAATTCGAGCGCGGCCAAACTGCGATAGCCCTCTTAATAGACGATCGAACTTGTCCGCCCGAACCGCCGGACCGGTACGGTGCGCTCGACACGCCACACCACCGCACCGCACACGAGATGGTCCAGTGTGCTATCCGTGCTTGATCGCGTCAGACATGCCTCCAACCCTTGGACGAATACACGGGACACGTCATGCTCGAAAAAAGTATGAAAACACCGTCGACCACTTTTTGCGGGGCTCGGGAGGAGTAATCTATTGCTGCATTAGTTCTGCATATAGCGTTGTCACTGTCTAACAATTATTGTAAATTGACACTAGTGATTGACGCATTCGATGAAATAGTATCGATAAAAATGAATGAATGACGGGAAACGAAGGAGTTGAATTAGGTAGGTAGGTACCTACTTTATTAAATTTGAAATTGTAGTAAGATGATGCCTGGGTTGATGATATAATAATAATGGAAGTATGTGGAAAGGAAATAAAACTTAGGCATTAAACATTTTACTTGATAATTTTAAGTACATAGACATGTCATTGTAACCATAAGCCACTTTTACAACAATTAAAAATAGCTTCAGAGATCCTCTTCATCAGTGCTACCTATCATCAGACCCTGGAGTATGTGCTCAGGTTTGTCAAATCTGAATGTTCAAGTTTGGTATTGCGGTAATTTGAGACTTTGGGAGCTGGCAACGAAAGGATTTTTATAATTTTACTTTACAATGATTTGGTTTCTTAACTCGTAACACTACATGCGTAAGATTTACTTGCGCCTTGCCTAGTTAATTTTTTAATGATGAAGCAATTTAATGACACTATTTTTAACAATGGTTGTGATAAACTTAGCAAATCGTATTAATATCAATACCAACATTAATATAAATCGGACCCTTTGTGCTGTGCACACCTTAATTTTTACATTTTTCTAAATTTGTCAATAAACGCAGTATTTGTACATTCAAACCGCATTTAATTGGAGAAAAGCAAAAACCCACCAGTTGTTCTTCTAAAGAATCAACACCAACCACGTGCACGAAATTGCGTATTTTGCTTTCCTGTGACTTTTAAGTGGTGTTTATAGTGACTAGAACATTCCCAAGGAACTGTCATCATCATCTGATATTTGAATACACGCATTGCCTTTGTATTGCATTGCATTGCCATCAGATGAAGCTGGTAGTAGAGTTGAAGTCAGTTTTTCTAGTTTTTTAAACTTTATATTTAAAAAATTAATAAATCAAGAAACTTGTGTGCCGATTTTGGTCCAAATCGGTTGATAAATGAGAACTGTAGGCGATTACTGACAGACAGACAGACAGCCGGACAAAAGCATTTTTGGCCAATCTCGCAACTGAGACGCTTCGCTCGCTCGGTCAATAAGTAACAGAATTGTAATGAACGAACACTGAACGAATGAAAAAAGAACGGTAAAACCCGACTCATTTCAGTAAGTCTTAAATATAGTTACATTGCAGAAAAAAATTGAGTACTCGTTAATATGGCATCATATAAGCAAAAATTATATTCAATTTTATTAGTTTTATGAAAAATAAGCCACTTTATCGGCATAAAATTGTACTCACAGGTGAAAAGAAATATTAGTTACACGATCACTGTAGTTTTTACAAAATAATACGGCGCATTTTGTCATTTTTTAACCGACTTCAAAAAAGGAGGAGGTTCTCAATTCGGTTGTATGTTTTTTTTTTTTATTTTTTTTTTTATTTTTTTTATTTTTTTTTTTATTTTTTTTAATGTTTGTTACCTCAGAACTCCGTCATTTATAAACCGATTTCAAAAATTCTTTTTTTATCTGAAAGGATATACTTCCAGATTGGTCCCATTTTATTTTCATCAAAATCGGTTGAGTAGTTTGGGTTATAAAAAGAAATAACTGAAAAAAAAATGCCCGGCGCGGCGCAGCGCCTACTATTTTACTGCTAGCAACGATGCAATATGACAACTGACAAGTTGCGGCGTAGCGCCTACCATTTTACTGCTAGCAACAATGACCTTTGTGGTGCACACCGAAATTTTTACATTTGTCTAAATTTGTCAATAAACCCAGTTTGTACATTCAAATCGCATTTAATTGGAGAAAAGCAAAAACCCACCAGTAGTTCCTCTAAAGAATCAAACCAACCACGTGCACGAAATTGCGTATTTTGCTTTCCTGTAGCTTTTATGTGGTGTTTATAGTGACTAGAACATTCCCAATGAACTGTCATCATCATCATCATCATCTGATGATGAAGCTGGTAGTCGAATTGAAGTCGGTTTTTCCAGTTTTTTAACTTATAAATTATTTGCATTATCTTGTCTTGAGAACCAACGTAGTGGTCGTGTCAACACTGATGCAACAATTTTGCTTGTTAGGCAAAAAGGCTGGTACGTGGCGAGCGGGGGTAAAGGCGAGATCGTCCGAGTTACGTGTCCCGTGTATTCGTCCAAGCTCCAACCTTGTCAAAGGAAGCTAAAATAGCTTTAATTGCGGCAACCGTCGTAGCTAACACGCCTATCCAAAGGCAAAGAAAAAAAAGGAAAGAATGGGCAAAATTTTATTTAAGATACAGAGACTCATACAGTCATTAGCGACTGATAAAGGAACTAGACGATGAAGACTTTCGTATATACCTTCGCATGAGTTCCTGATCTATTTGCTGAATTGCTGGAAATGGTGAAACCATATATTACGTGTCTCGCTCGGAGGCAGAATTGCGACTAAAGCGCTAAACGGTGCGGTGCGTGGGCCACACGAGCGAACAACGCGCGAACCGCACCAAATCCTTTGACAGAACCATCCGACCGAGCGGACCGTCAATAATAATAATAATGTGCGGCGGACCGATGTACACACTATCGAATATGGTCCGGAGCGCACCAAGGTCACGGTGCGGTGCGATCGTCTGTTAATGCTTTTGATTGTGCAATCTCAAAGCATTAACAGACGATCGCACCGCACCGTGACCTTGGTGCGCTCCGGACCATATTCGATAGTGTGTACATCGGTCCGCCGCACATTATTATTATTATTGACGGTCCGCTCGGTCCGATGGTTCTGCCAAAGGATTTGGTGCGGTTCGCGCGTTGTCCGCTCGTGTGGCCCACGCACCGCACCGTTTAGCGCTTTAGTCGCAATTCTGCCTCCGAGCGAGACACGCGTAACGAAGTTGTAATGGCGGCGGCGTCGGAGCAAGAAGCCGTAAATATTACGGAGAAAAAGTTGATTATAGAAATCATCCAAATTTATAAGGATTTCCCATGTTTATGGGATTCTTCCCACGAACTCTATTGTAACAAAGACGCCCGCAATCAAGCATTAGAAATAATATTAGAAAAGTGGAAAACGGGTTACCCACATGCCACAATAGAGGACGTTAAGAAAAAAATTGAATACCTAAGAGCAGCATATAGGCGTGAACGAAAAAAGGTAGGTATATTGCAAATAAATAACACTCTTTGTAAAATTAATATTTTAATTATATTTAGTAAATATATACAGCCTTGGCCAAAAGTATTGAGCACCTTACAAATTTCGCTCGTTCACGGTAAATATGAAAGAAAACCAAATCTACTGTTGAAGTATTCTTTTGTCGGTCATCTACAAAGATTTAAAAACAATGGCCCAAGCCGCAGCTGGCAATAAAACACCTGGGTGCAATAAACTGTGTATTTTTCAATTTTTGTATTTACGTACGTAAAACTTTACAAAATGAACTTATTTACTAGTAATATTATATGTTATTCAGGTAGGTATATTGTAAGTTATTCAGGTACATACTCGTACTAAGATAAACAAATGTAATTTGTAGGTGGAATCCAGCAAATCAACTGGTGCTGGGTCGGAAGAAGTGTACACTCCGATACTATGGTACTATACGTATCTTACTTTTCTTCACGAGAAGACCACTCCGACATCAAAGGGAATCGATAATACCGACGACGTATGTATACTTAAATATTTAGTACATTGATCATTCTTTCCTGAAAATCAACTCTACCTTGATTGTTAAAATATTCCGTGAATATCTGTCTGACTGCAGTACCATCTGCAGTACGTTGTCTCTCTGATCTATTCAGACCGACTGATATGTCATTTACCCGCCAATCTCCTGGTCGGAAAGTATTATCTTCAGTATCTTCCCGATCGACACAATTCCTTGTGACGTAGTTAGCAGACTTTTTTCTTAGAAAATTGTGCAGAAAACATGAAGCCATTACTATTATTGGTACATTTTCGACATTGATTGTGATGGGTTTTTTAAATACCCTGAAGCGTTCAGCTAATATACCAAATGTATTTTCAACAATTCTCCTAGCTCTGGAAAGTCTATAGTTGTATATTCTTTTGTCATGTGTCAAGTTTTTCTGTGGATATGGCTTTAAAAGATTTTCATGCATGGCAAATGCACTGTCTGCTACTAAACAATATGGGGCAACTACATCTGATGACGGCAAGATAGAGGGTCCTGGTAAATGCAGTTGTTTAGACAATAACTTTTCATGAAAGGATGTATGGTTAAATACTCCACCATCAGAAATACTCCCGTTTGTACCTGCGTTCACGTAAATAAATTCATAATTGGCATTAACAATGCCAAGCAAAACTATGCTGAATGTTCCCTTGTAATTGTAATATATTGAACCGGAGTTTGGTGGCTTTTCGATAAGAATATGCTTTCCGTCAATTGCACCCACACAATGATTGAACTGCCATTTTCGTTCAAATTCTTTTGCTATTTTTAACCATTCATTTTCTGTTTCAGGAACCTGCAACAAAAAAGGGAAAGAGTACATTCAAACGCCAAAACGATCTATACAAGAAACAAGAAGAGTTGATACTATCTGCGAAACAATTAATTAAAGAAAGCAGCTCGCATGAAGACACCTCAGCAGATGCGTTTGGACGCTCAGTGAGCTGTCAATTGAAAGAGTTACCGAAACTGCAAAGATGTATTGTAGAAAAAATGATTGGAGAACTATTGTTTTATGCTAAATTAGGAGAACTCTCTTTAGACGCTTCGATAAAGTTAAATAAAAACATGCATACTGGTACACAACCCTACTACACTCCACCATATAGAAGCCATTTATATCAGCAACTTTCATCACCATCTCCTCAATATTCACAAACATCACAGTCACCTAAATATATGCAACTGTCACAGTCTCCTCAATATTTACAACCGTCGCCGTCACCTCAATATTTACAACCGTCGCCGTCACCTCAATATTTACAACCGTCGCCTTCTCCTCAATATTCTCAAACATCACAGTCACCTAAATATACCCAACCATCACCGTCACCTAAACATTCACAACAATCACAGTTACCTAAACGTACGCAACAATCACAGTTACCTAAACGTACGCAACAATCACCGTCACCTATACATTCACACCATTCACCGTCACCTAAATATACGGAACCATCACCATCACCTAGAAATTCACGACATTCATCGTTAACAAAACATACTCAACCAATACGGTCACCTCAACACTTGCAATCATTATCATCACCTCACTATTTGCAACATGATGAATCATTAAGCCAACAATCGACATCCTCTGTACCTCAAACACCAGCCGATTCGATAACAATTTATTCAGCAGACCCACAAGCTCAGTACTTGCCTTATAGTCAAGTATTATCACCAACTGACACTCTATCAGAGTTGACTCCAAGCGAAGCAACACAATTTAATATGACGCAGACTGTGTTTAGAGGTCAAGGGGAAGAACTACAAGATTTTTTGATTTTTAAGAAATAAATAATAATAATAATTTTAAAATTATAATTAAAAAGCAAACATACATAAATATTTGACTGTAATACAATAAATAAATATGATTGTATGGAATTAGTCTTATTGTGATTTATAAATAAATAAATAAGATTGTATGGAATTAGTCTTATTATTTTAAAAAACATACCTTCATATAATTCTTTAGCACTTTACAGATTGCTGCACAGGTCTCTGGTATTATCTCTGACAATAGTTGCGATGATATACTTGTACTGAATTTAAGTTCTCTGAATTCTCTTCCTGACGCGAGATACTTTAAGGTTGCTAATAATCTTTCTTCAGCAGTCACAGCTTTTCTCATAACTGTATCGGTTTTAGTAATATATGGTTTCACCATTTCCAGCAATTCAGCAAATAGATCAGAACTCATGCGAAGGTATATACGAAAGTCTTCATCGTCTAGTTCCTTTATCAGTCGCATATGACTGTATGAGTCTCTATATCTTAAATAAAATTTTGCCCATTCTTTCCTCTTTTTCCTTTGCCTTTGGATAGGCGTGCTAGCTACGACGGTTGCCGCAACTAAAGCTATTTTAGCTTCCTTTGACAAGGTTGGAGGCATGTCTGACGCGATCAAGCACGGATAGCACACTGGACCATCTCGTGTGCGGTGCGGTGGTGTGGCGTGTCGAGCGCACCGTACGGGTCCGGCGGTTCGGGCGGACAAGTTCGATCGTCTATTAATGCTTTTAAGTCAGACTTACTGATAGAGATGTAACGTGATGAGTTAAATTATTTCGAACTCGAATTATTTTAGTTAAACTGAACCTTGACTCAAGCCGCCAATTGGGTTGACTCAACTAGGTCCGTATGCAACGTAAGTGGTTAGAGAAATTGGTGCTAGATTTTCACTTGTATGACTTTATATGCATGCATAGAAAAAAGAAAACACAATCTGTGTATGCATGCAAGTCCTCGATGCGAGTAAATTCAAATAACTTGAGTTCGAAAAAACTCAACTCATCACGTGACATCTCTATCAGTAAGTCTGACTTGACTTGATAAGATTGCATAGTCTAATAACCGCTTTTCGTGTCCCGTGTCGTGTATTCGTCCAAGGGTCTGTCTGATGACAGCATGTCATCATTGTACAACCAAACCATGTTATGCACAATGTGCATGTCCCCAGCATACACATAGAACATTCTAGATTTTTGAATATGCCACCATTTAGTACTAAATTAGTGCAATCTGAAATACTAGGTCAAAATTTAGGTACCAAAAAACCTACGAAGATACAACCCTGAAGCTGTGTGTACCTATGCTGGCGACATGGGTCTCCGGCTAGCACATCTGGTTACAAGAAACGGCTGCTCGTACGGTAATGGCTTCTATCTCTAGATTTACTACCAAATTAGTACCCTCGGCACCAAAAATTTCAGGCCTCTAGACCCAGTAGTTTCAGAGTAATAAGGCAAAATCAACGTGTATGCTGAGGACCCATGTCTCCAGCTTACACATCTGGCTATGGCAAACGGCTGAAGAGAGAGGAATGAGCAATAGCCTATCATTTAATACCTCCGTAACTAAGGTAGGTATCAAATTTTTCAGGCCTGTAGCATCAATACTTTCAGAGTTATAAGCCAGAATCAACGTGTATGCTGGAGACCCATGTCGCCAGCATACACATGCTGGTTACGCCGAATGACCGATCGTACAGTGTTGATTTGTGACTCTAGATTTACTACCAAATGAATGCCCTAGGTACTAAAAATTTCAGCGCTCTAGGCCCAGTAGTTTCAGAGTTAAGAAAATTTATCCGTTAAAAAATTCAAAAATTTATCAACGTCCGATCCCTGCGTCGTGTTGCCGCTCAGTGCACTACACCATTACAATTGACTTTAAACTTTATTATCATAGCGTTAAGAGCTGTTTCAGCTTTGGAACGACGCGAACGACGAATTAAAATAATGTCTTCTTTCAGTGATGTTCCATCTGCAATTTTCAAGGTACTTTCCCTCTATGTGGCATATTCGTGGGACGCCCTATGTATAATATATCATCATCTTCTAATCTAATAATCTAACCTTATGGTCGTTATGGTATGCTAAAATCAGCATTAGCGGAAAATATCGACATCGATGATTTTCTCCAAGAGTTTATATAGGTACTTACTACTACTTAAGAACCTATGGTAGGTACTCGTATAAATTAGGGAAAAAAAAATAAAAAAACATTAGGTGCCTATTATAATATTTATTTATAAGAAGTAGGTACCTACCTACCTAACTACAAATCACCTACTAGCAAGCATAATAGGTACTCAATACTTTATTGCGTTCATGTTGTACAAAATATGGGACCGACATAGTCATAAGACGACTCAATGTCCCGAAATCAATAAAGAAAAAAAAATGTTGTAGGTACAAAAGGGTCTTAAATGTATTGCTACCAACATGAGCCCTGTTAGGGCACGACAGTTAAAAAATGGTCACTAGGTATTTTAACCATATTACTAACATAATTATTAAATAACATTTTTTATATTCTTTAGGTATCTAATACTCATGTACATACAAATATCACACAATGATACCACGCAAAGTGTATAGCGATATAAGTGGATAGCGAGCGACAGATAAAGGGCAGCCCAAAAATATTTGTAAGTACATGGTACTAACCTATCTTTACATAGTAACTTTCTTTGACATAGGTTGTTAAATAGTTTTTGGAATAATATAAACGATATTTCCAATTATATTATAAGTTCTGTGGAGTCATCATATTGCCATTTTTCTGTGATATTGACGCATTCGAAATAGATTGGTGGGACCTGGCAAACCAGCGCTAATCTTGAAAGGAAATGGGGGAGACTCAGCAGCAGCAGTGGGATATATTGTAAGCGCTGCAAGCTTGGCGTATTCAGACTCTAATTATGATAGTAACACGGTAATACTGTCGTCATAGTATATCCAGTGTACGATAAGTAAGCCAGCAAATATTCACTGCGAAAGGTCTTCACCATAAACCAGATATAAAGATTCTGTGTTTCCGCAAACTTAAACAATATCGTCAGCTCATCGGGTGAAAAGCCGTCTTAGATTAGATTACACTCCGGTTGTCAGTTCTACGAGCTATATGCCACTGGAGGAGATCTATCTGATCTCCATATCTCCATTTACCATTACGCTTGGCGATAATTGGCCCTTGGTTATAATTTTTGCAACCTTGGCTTTAGTTAAGTAGGTAGGTACCTACCTAAATTATATAAAACTGGTGTAGGCGATAGAGACCGGTTCATGATCATTTATTTAATTTACTTTGCGGTAAGGCGGCCGCTCGATGTTAAAACATGAACGAGGAATACCTACACAATAACTTATTCTCGAAAGAATTCGACAAAATGTTAAAATCAGAGCCCATAGTCTTTATTTTGTTGATTTCCGAAAGGCGAGAATCGATAAACTCGCAGTTTTTGTGTGGAGAAAAATCGTTTGCAAATTCGCTAGAGGCGCGTATCCGGTTATCATACAAAATATCTGTCGCATTTCGATCTATCTTCTTTCTATCAACAAAACTCACGACTCCGAGTTCAAAGCCAGTCTTTTGTTTTGATGATTTTTTGGTTTATACGAAAACAAGGCAAACCTACGTCGTAAAACGATGTTGGATCGGATCAGAAATATCATCTATCTATCTACATGCAAACTTCAATCAATAGCACACTTCGTTGGCACTGTTTACACGCGTATAACATCTCTGAATATAGAATTTATCTCGTTACAAGTTTGTGTGCTATGTGCTACATCTATCTAGTGTAAATTAAATGCACCAACATGGGAATAGATTCTTAATTTATTAATAATATATGAGATTTATAAGATTTTTTAAGTAAGTACTACCAAATTTTAGGTTAAACACAATTTCTACAATACTTTACTGTCACAAACACATTCAGCCTTCCTTTATTTCGATATTTAATTGTGTAAATTATTCATAAACAAATCGGTGCCTACCGAAAAATAATGCAGTAATCATTATTTAAAATAAAACGAATTCAGTCGTTATATAAAATTAAGGAATACAAAATTGTCAAGGAATTATAATACTAACCAATACTACTACACCTATAAGTAAAATAATATTTTTAAAATATTTTAGGAATATTAGATATTACAATATAAGCAGTCTGTAATAAGCACTTTTAAAATCAAGAAAGACACAAAATATAACAAAGTAAGATCATTTACGGGGCAGTGGTCCAACTCTCTATCAGGAAAGAAGGAAAAGAGTACTATGACAACAATATTTCTAATGAAATAATAAAAATGTTGGAAATCTGTTTAAATGTTAGTTATTTTTATTCATTCAGGACATTCGCTTCACAACAAATTGGGGCAAAGATCTATATTTTCATTCGAGATTATATTAAGATTTTTTTTTTTTGTGCCTGAAAATTGCATGAATATTAGATTATCACTTTATTTTATTAGCGACTACTAGAGAGAAGCGTCTACTTATTAGGCCAGTAGGCATAATAATAAGGAAAAAGTCCTTTAGTAATTAAAAAATAAAATATCTTTACGAAAATAATACATTTTTAGTTAAATATTTAGAGAACCGTGTTCATGAAACCTTATTCTTTGTTATTTCAGCTCTATTAATCTGAGTAGAGCAGCTTATATATTTAAAAACATGGATTAAAACTGTAACTGGATTTACTATTGCAAAATGTTGGATTTGCCTACGAGGTACTCTACAAGAGCTCTGTAGGAATATCTAGCGTGTCTATTGATTACATACAGTCGTACTATTTCATTTAATTTTATCAGTAGCGTCATGCAGGCATGTCAAATGAGATTCTAAATTTTTTAACAAAGAGTGTAGTCTACTTAAACACGGCATATCGATTAAAACACTATATTGCTAGATAGTCAATTGGAAGTAACACAGTAGGGGATGGCTCGAAGTATCGAGTTGACAAGACTGATCTCCGCCCTTCGCTGTAAAAAAAAAATTCAAAAACATTTTTACAAACGCCATCTAGTCAATGTCGTGACTTTTGACATTGAAAATTCGTGAGCTCAAAAATTGTACGCTCAGATAATAGAAATTTTCTATATTCTAAGATTATACGCTAATTTGGACGGGCTTACGATTAGCTAATGCCAATGTATCTGTCTTGTAAGACTAGGGAACTACAATATACATATTTTTGTAAATAGGCATGAGAAGTAGATCACTTTTTGTAGAATTTCAAAATTGTGTACTTTTGGCTTTAGCATATTTTTTTGAATTAATTAAATACTACGTTTTGGATAGAGTTTTTACTTCTTTATAATTGAAAAAAGAAAATGGAATGAATTTTTGACTGAACTCACACCCAACAGACAGAAAAAAACAGCTATGTTTGCCATCACACAAATGTTTGTTCTTGGTGGGGATTGAACCCACAACCAACAGCGCGGAAGGAAGAGCTATACCGACGACTGCTGGAGGCAGCTTGCAGTTGCATCAGTATAGATATACCAATGTGACTGCGGGGTCCCCATCCAAACGATGTCCCATCTACTCATTTGCCCCTTGTGCCCTACCACCTGCACAAGGGATGATATTTTGGACGCCACAGACGAAGGGGTAAAAGTGGCGAAGTTCTATTCGAACTTCGTCTAGTGTTTGTTGTCACCATTGACACGTAAGAAGAAGAAGAAGAAGTAGTATACCTGTGCTGAAGGCGTGCACTATGCGGTGGGAGTAGCGCTGGCCGCTTGCAGTTGCATTTGCCGCTGCATCTGTTCAACCATCTCTTGCATACGACGCAGCTCAGCCTCCTACGAACAACAAAAGATACCACTAGTAGCTTTCGCCCGCAACTCCGTTCACGTCCCGTTCATCCTTGCTTTCCTGTAGATCTTGATATTTCGGGATTAAATGTACCCTACTAATCCGGTAATCATATTTATTCACAAAGAAAATTACGACTAATACAGTTTTCACAATATTTATAATATTTACAAAATACACATGAAACAGTTGAGCCATCTACAAACCGTTGCAAGCGATCTGTAGATAGCTCAGCTAATCCTGGTCACGTTGAGGATGAATGGGAGCCGGATTTAGCTTCAGCAAGGTAGTATAGGTACGCGTTTTTGTTGAACTTTGAGGAAAAAATGAGATGCGGCTAATGACTTTACCTTTTCGCGAAGAGCATCCTCATTGGAACCGTTGGTGACCCCATTCGAGCCGGATTCACTTAGGCCGCTTTCGTTCGATCTACAAAAAATATAAAAATTAATTACTACCAGCAGTCGGGTCGCAGCGACGCGTGACCCGAGGGCTGGTGATTATCTGGGCCAGCGAATCAGCATTGCTATTCAGCGCGGCAATGCAGCCAGTGTCTTGGGCACGCTTCCGATTGGTACTGATTTGGATCAGTTGAGCTATCTATAAATCGTTTGCAACGGTGTGTAGATGGCTCAACTGCTTCATATGTATTTTGTATATATTATAAATATTGTAAATACTTACTTTATTAGTCATAATTTTCTTTGTGAATTAATTACTACCTAATAAAAAAACTATAGAGTATAATTACCCCAGACGCTGTATAAATCATGTAGATTAAATGCAAAGGCTCGATTTTTATAATATAATAAGAGGTATAGAGGTTACAACGAATCTTTGTCCCTCTGAAGTATCTGCGTAGAATCCATTTTTGAGTAATTTTAGGTAAGGTTTTTCGGATAAAACATGCGCAATGCGTTTGTTGCACCTAATTTCAAAGGGATAAAGATCCGTTGTGCGTACTGTAAGTGGATATTGGTATTGTGTGGACTCACGTGTGTCGTTTAGGGACCTGTCCGTTTCTCGCGAGCCTCTCGGAGCGGTAGTTCTCGTAATGCACCTCCTGCGTCACCTCTTGGAGATCTTGCATGTGGGTTCTGTAAATAGCACATTCTCATTTAGTAGGTACTTTAAAAATATAGTTAATGTATAAAGCCGGTGTGAAACGTATGGACACGCGAGTAATGTCAAGCTTTTCAAAGAAGCCGCTCAGCACCCTGACAGCCCTTTCACACGGCAGTCCAGTTTTGCAGGATCGGCTTTTTACGGTATCCTGCTAAATTGGACGCTATGTTCACACGGCAGTTCAGTTTTGCAGGATTCAGTAAAAAGCTGGTCCCGCAAAACTAGACTGCCGTATGAACACGGCGCGGGGCGGGGGCTGCCATCACTCCACTATCCCGCAAAAAAACAGTGTCCAGCAAAAAACCGCACGCAGGAAGCCGTGTGAACACTACTATTGAAATATATGTGTGATTAAACGGGATCCCGCTTTTTACTGGACTTCAGATCCAGTTTCTAGTGACAAAACCGAATGGCACAATTCGACCGGACCGGTTTTTTGCAGGATCCCGCATGCGGGATGCTCGTGTGAACGCTAGCATATAAACACATTCGCCATCAAAAGGGATCCTGTTAAAAACTGGACTGCCGTGTGAAAGGGCTGTTAGTGTGCAAGGCCCTACCCATACTACGTGACCCATTTTTTTTACAATTTTTAACCCCCTCCCCCCACCGGTGACCACCCGTGGTTTATACGTTTATAGCTAAGTTCATGTCCAGGGTCGGCAAGTTTAAAAACGCAATAATGGCCAGTTTGTCGGATAGGCTCCTTCTAACAGGGGTCTATAGACGATGGGTGCTATTAGCATCCTAAACTGGTACTTATCGTACCGATGATATTCTATTTTATTTTATTGTGTGTGTGTAATGTATGTAATGTGGGTTGTTATTTTAATTAGTTATGGATCTCGTGTCTGCAATAAAGATATATTATTATTATTATTATACCAAGACCCCCCTCCCTTCCCCTCCAGTTTTCACGTAGTAGTCGTAAATATGGTTTTAGTTCAAAATTTGGCTCATATTTGTCATTATTGCTCGAAAGAGTGCGGAATTTCCCGAGAAGACATTGACTGCATGACGAAAACCTAAGCCCTTTGACAAAGCGTGGTATTTGAAGGTCTCCCACTCCCCCCCTAAACGGGTCGCGTGGGATGGGTACGTTCCCTTACATGGTTTTACGGTTACTATAGGTTCACGAAAACTATATTTAGTATTGAAAAACATCAGTTATGTAAACTTCCCGCTAGGGGCGCTGCTCAAATGCCTATACCAAATGTAGTTTGCGTGAACTTTTAGTATACGTTAAACGTACATACTAGGCACATAGAAAACGGCATTCGCGTACCAAGTGGCGGGTAACTGCTAGTGACTTACATAAGCATAGTCCTTAGTTTGATGAAATCGCAATGGTCCGGGTTCTCGACTTCAACGACGCCCCACGGGTAGAGGCGGCCACGCACGCGCCTCCCGCGCACTTCTAGCTGTTGCCCGGCGCCGCATACCGCGAAGGGAACAGCCGCTTTTAGCTGACGTACCTGTTAAAGTTATTCTCTTTTCATAACCTATATCGTTTTACTGCTGGGGAAAGGTCTCCCCCATTTAAATAAATAAATAAATATTCATGGACTTTACACACAACGCCCTCTAGTCCCAAACTAAGCAAAGCTTGTGATATGGGAACTAGATGGCTGATAGAATACTTATATACTTTTTTTTTTGTAAATACATACTTATAATACATAGTGACACCCAGACATAGAACAAACATCTATGTTTTCCACGCACAAATGTTTGTTCTCGGTGGGGATCGAACCCACGACCCACAGCACGGAAGGCAGAGCCATTACCGACTGAGCTGTGACGCCTGTCACAGCCTGTCACTGTCACTGTGGCCTGTGTGCCTGTGTGGCTGACGGCTGTGTGTGTGTTTCTTTTCAGTATTTGTCGAATGCGTCAATATCATGACTCCAGCGTCTTCTATGCCTGCCACGGCGTCTTCAGGCACCCATTGCTTATACATGCGTCTCACACAAAAAAGTTAATTAATAAACAAAAAAAATATAATTTATAAGTTTAAAAGACTTGGAAAAGACTACTCTGGCTACTTGGCAGTTCATTGGGAGCTTAAAATTGACTTCTATAGTGTTTCATGTACTCGTAATGAGTTTAAAAAAAATTAAATCTGATCAGCATACCTGTTCTTTATAATCCTCATCTTCATCGCTGTCGCAGTCAGGTAGAGGGTAGATTTTGATGCCTTCTCTCTCAATTTCTTCCATGACCTACAAAAATATTATTATTTATTCAAAAAACAAACGGAGAAATGAACCTCAAAAATAGACACACATGGTGTGTTCATTTTTGTCATATAATTGTCAGATAAAATAATATATTATTCAACTCATTTCATTCATTGTCTTCTTTCATTCATTCATTTCATTCATTATGTGTTATACTTTACCCTGGTTTTCAGCCTCTGAACCTCTTTCTTTGTGAGAACATCTGCCTTCGCGATGACCGGGACAATGTTCACTTTGTTGTGAAGTTGTTTCATGAACTCTATGTCAAGAGGTTTTAGCCTGCAAAGCCAATTACGAACATTAAAAAAGCGTCCGATCAAAAATCTATCTATTTCAAATTCCGAAAGGCAACAACTGCATTGCCCGCTACATACCCGTGTCCAAACGGCGATATGAAGTAAAAGCAGCAATGGATGCGGTTGTCGACAATATTGCGTCGGTTGAGGCCGCTCTCGTCGCGAAGGAAACGCTCAAATTGCTCGTCGATGTATTGGATTATTGACTGTTGATAAACAAATTAGTAAAATAAGGAGTATTACTAAATTACAAATATTTAAAAAAAAACTGAATACGTGCGGAGCTGACTGCCACGGATTTCCTTCAGTATGTTATTTCACTTTTTGAGAGCTGTCATGCGTACATAAATTTTCCGAGTAGAAAAACCCATTGGGTGTTACTATGTATTATAAGTATGTATTTACAAAAAAAAAAGTATATAAGTATTCTATCAGCCAACTAGTTCCCATATCACAAGCTTTGCTTAGTTTGGGACTAGAAAGCGTTGTGTGTAAAGTCCATGAATATTTATTTATTTATTGGTGTACGACCGTATCTAGACCCACAAACTTAGGATCAGAGGGCGGGGTTGCTACCACTAATGTTTAGATAATGTTTAGTTTTTGTTTTTTTCTTCCTTCGGTTCTTATAATATTTTTTTTGTTATCTACCTATCTATTCTATTTCTCAAAATTTAAATACCTAGCTACATGTAATATTTGTAACTATTCAGTATCTCTTGTCGTCTACTTGCTGTTTTTCTTGTCTAAATTCAAAATAATCTGTGGAAACTTTTAATTGGCCATCAGCTCGCTTGAATCTTCTTGATTCCTGTGTTGTTTGTTGTTCTATGGTGTTACCTAGCTGTTAGTTTTTCTAAAATTACTAAAATAAAATAAAATAGACCACCCATACAGAACTTACCAACTTAGTAATTTAATACTCAATTTATGTTCTAAGGTAATGATTAACTTCTTTCAATTTGAATTGCCTTGACATTGAAACTCCGCCGAGCGATGTAACTTGATGCAAATGAGTTATTTATAAATCTACTGCATACAAACAGTTCCCACAGACAGCGCATCGACCCACGTCCCGTTACTGCGTCCATTGTTTTATCATGGACCGTTTTATGCATGTGTTACAGATTGGATTTTATTGCAACGGATATAAAGGGTGTAATAAGATAACTACCAAAAACATCTGGAAGTTTACTTTATAATCAAAGCTGGAAAATGGAAAGTTCATAGTTCTCAATCACAAAAAAAAAATTGTTCTCTATTATCATTCAATAATGATGCTGACTGCAATTTAAGTCACAAAAACTCGAGAATCTGTTTTTTTTTTAAATAAATGATGGAACATGCCGATGGCCCACCTGATGTTAAGTGGTTACCTCGGCCTGTAACAATGCATTGCCTCACCGAGCACGTCCACTGAGGACGTGTCCTGTGATGCATTGCACTGCGCCCATCACTCTGTAATTACGCCGGCACCCATACCCTTCAAACCGGAACATAGCAATGCGAGCATCACTGCTTAGCGGCAGAAATAGGTATGGTGGTGGTACTTCCCCGGGCGAGCTCTTTCACAAAGAGTCCTACTGCTAAACTACTGTAATGATTCACTTACTTTGAAACAATCAGTGTTGTCGATAGCGTCTCCATATCCAGGGGTGTCGACGACAGTCAGACGAAGCTTGACCCCTCTCTCTTCTATCTCGACCGTCGACGCGTCCAGTTTTACAGTCTGGTTTGTCTTCTCTGTAAAACAAATGTTCTTTGTACACACGGCCATAGGTCAGGTTATACACCGAATACAACCATAATTACGCTAAATGCAGAGAATCGTTGGAAAGGGAGCACAATAAGCGTAGGTGCGCGCCGCGCTCGCAGCCCGTCCTGCACCAACACACTGTCGTCCCTCTCGCACGATTCGCAACGTTCAACTTTTAATAGTCCAAAGTCCAAACAGTATAGGTGGACGTGTCTTCGACTGTACCATGAACGCTGACCCAGTACGCTTAGTATGGGCACACTAGACAAAGTTTATTTCTAGCGAAAAGATAAACGATGCTTCGTCTTGTATGTATATCTGTTTGACGAAAAATGAGACAGAAATTGTTTATCTAGTCTTGCGTAGACTAACTAAGGCGCTCATGGTAAGTCTTCTGACTGTCTTTAGACTTTTTTTTAGAAACACGCACTTAGCATGAGGTAGTTTTTAGAAGTTTATTTATTGAACTAACATCCTAAAATGAGAAAACGCATGTAAAGACTTTTAGAGTTCTAGTTCAAAACACATTCCTAAAATGGGAGAATACAAGCTATCAACAAACGTTCGTAAATTAATGAAACCGAACATAAAGGTATAATGCACCTACCAGTAGCATCAGGAATCACTCGCTCCGGGTACAAGTCAGTCAAGAACAGTGAGTTGACGAGGGTAGACTTGCCAAGTCCGCTCTCGCCCACCACCATGAGCGTGAACTCGAAGCCTTTCTTTACAGACTTGCGGTGCACTTGATTCGGCAGGTTCGCGAATCCGACATAGCCTGGCGTTTCGAGGTTCGAGAACTATGGACAAAAGAAATACCTACTGAATACATTCAATTTTACACAGGATTGTGATGGGCATCACAAAATGAGGGCGTGTTCAACACTTTCAAACAGTATTTAGCGAGTTGTCAAGTCATATAAATACATTAGATTTAAATCTATTTAGCAAATGTCGTGCAAGCTGCCGCGCCGTTAGTACTGTGGATGAAGATATTTAAAAAAAAAATCATCATTACAAGATGCTTATAAATATCGTCAGCTTTCTTACGTTGATAATTATGATTTCATCAAATTATTGACTCATTGTGTGAGAGAATGTTAGTTTTCTTTACCTTTCATTGGTCATCGCATGATATCACGCACGACGATAATCATAAGAAGAAGATCACTTATCATAATTGTGTGATTATCATCGCTATGAGCCTAGACTAAGCTGACTCATCTCAAAGTAGGTAATATTTGACGAACCGGACCAGTGAATACACCAAAGTCTGATAATGACCAGCATATAACTATGTTGAAGACGATCTAAGGATGTTTTAGGAGATTTCAAGCTTTTATAAAATCAACTTGCTAATTCTGAGATGTCGATGACCTTGGTTCTTCTAGGGATTCAGGTCTACTTATAGACACGTGCGTGCGTAGTACCATAGACAAATAAAAAAATAGACCAGCAGACGTTTAGAAAATATCGTAACCCGAAAATGGATTACCTTCAAAGGCGTGAGATGTCACTGGGTGTATCGAATCGGTAATAAATCAAAACGGTGTTTATTTTCTTGAACCTCTGGCGCGCTGACACTATAAGCAGTACGGAAATAAACGTCAGATGGCGCTATTTCTAAATTTTGCAAAGCGTATACCAAAATTCGGTTACAACGCGCGCGACGTTGACAACTTGTGCTATGCAATGTCGAACGAGCGAGATAGAGCGAGTAGCTCGAGTTGCAGTCTGGATACAGAGCGGCAACAGCGCTCTGGTCGTATCAAGCTAGTAAAATAATAGATGTTTCGATTTTAAACCTGACGCCTTACCGCCAAGTGCGTTTGTAACAAAAAAATACAATGATATTATATGAAATCTTAAATGTTTTTAGCTTGATAAAATAAAACATAAAAGGTAGGTAGACTTTTAATTATATATTATTAAAATATCACACCCAATAGGTACTTGTTAGTTATGTACTGAAACATTACCATACATTACGAACCATTTAGGTACGAACAAATAAGTTTTCTGCGGGTGGTGCCTAGGTCTTTTGTTCCCAGGCTATCCTGTTCTGTTTTACTACCTACCTACTTATAAATAATGGAATAGGTATGTCTGAAGAAGGTAGGTAGGTACCTATAGGTATATTTATCAATATAAATATTCTAAAGTAGGTATATGATTGATTCTAAAAATTTCAAGGACGTAGTTGCGTTGCGACTTATCATTAAACTTGGTGGTAAAACGGCTTGTCTACTCATTAGCAGTGCCTTGATCACGAATAAATTTGACAATCGTGAACGTATCGTAACGCTTGCGTATCCGAGATACACTGCGCGGTGACGCTACAACTTTCGGCAGTCGGGCTGATGTTGACGCGCAATATCACTCGAATACGTTAGGTTTACGTAACGCGGCGACTGTCAGATTTGTTCGTGATTACCCCTCAGTACCTATTGCCGAGTATTGCCAGTTCGAAATTTATTTTTAAAGTAATGTCTATTGCGTCGACTACATACCCAATAGACACCTAATACCTATTTTTTTCGCTATAGAAACCAGTCTACATCGGCGATTCCAGTTTTAGAGCGAAGTATTCTGTTCCGAATTCGATCTATTCTTTTCACACCTAAAATACTTCGCTCCATCACTCTTTGGCAAAGTAGTCAGCGCCCACGTCTGAGCACCGTAGGAGTGATAAAAAATATATATAAGAAGGTTCAGACTATCGAAAGAAACCACACAAATACTTTTGCATCAAATCTATAATCAGTTAAAATTCGATACCAACAAGTAAAAAAATTGAACAGTATTATAGTCCATAACGGGAAGCACTATTTTCATCACAACCACAACACAACCAATCAACTACAAAACAAGAAAATGAAATAATTGTACATGTAAATAAAATCGTCAAAGAGAATACAACACAACACGCAGGCCAATGACACTTTGTATCAAAAAATGACAGTACCGTTCCGTTTTAGCTTACTTGATGCGTGGAAAAGATGAATTTTCTTAGAAAAGAAATGCGTCAATCGTTTTGTACGTTTAACGAAACGTAGGGGAACTGTTTTCTGTGGTTATACCGACCATAGAGTACTGATATATACACACTAATCGAGTTTAGTTAAATTATCGTCAAAACAGCTTGGTGCAAGATGCCACTAAACGTAATTTTGCTAAACACTTTTAACGATTTAAACGTGTTTAGTTAAACGTGTTTAGGCTGAACTTAAACGACATTTCGTGCGTGCAAGCCGCCCTAGGTGTTTTATTTAGAAGGTTCATTTGTTCGTAGTCCAAATATTATGCACAGACTAAAGTGCTGTGCTAAAGCCACCCTAGAATTTGGGGAACGAGTGAGCGGTATGGACTAACAATTCAAATTATAATTTTGACACTATAGTAAACAGACACTGACAGAATTGTGACCTGTCGCAAAAGCCGTAAATCAAGAAGGTGAAAACTTATTTTATATAGACGCCACCTATTAGTAAAGTTATGTCAATAATTTGTACACTATCTTTCAATTTGATGACCACCTAGGTGATCACGCCTAGGTGGCGTGGCGAAAAATATGTTAGATAATCAGTATGAAATAAAATCGTGATAACTAAATAAATGAACACCATTACAGATTCTAAAATAAGGACATAATTTTTGATGAATTTCGAAAATAAATTAATGGCGTTTCTTTGGTTCTAACGGCTACTTGAAGCTTAAGTCGTCGTCGACGGTAGCGTCATCCCCAAATAGGACCGGGAACTAGCCGGTTTTGCGAGTCACGCTCTAATATATAGGGTGTAGCAATCTTCGTGTATTCATTAATCGATGGTAGTACTCAGTTACCTTTATTTGTTCAGTACCGAACGCTTATTGTAATTTATAATAGGTACATGTACCTAGTTATCATTTTCTTAAGTTCTAGCGTTGGTTCTAGCTCTCAATTTGGACGCAAAACTGGAGAATGGACGACGAGTTCTGTCGAGGTCATGACAAGGTCCTGCCAAGGTCTAGTCCAGTCATTATGAACGTAAGAATTGACCCCGTTAATCTTTAGATTATCTTGACTGGCTTAATCAACCAGCCCTTTTTAGACAGACCACTTGCGATGACGTCACCATATCATTACAAGTTCTGTAATTACTTAAAAACGTCCTGTTACTTAAACAAGGAGATGATAGATTACCCACCACTATAGGTCCTCGTTTGAACGGCCTCATGATAAACCACTCACGTACTCTCGATATTTGGTTTAGACTATGCTTATATTTTGAAAGAGCTATCCACTGCTGCGTCAGTACATGCTCCTTTGAAGAAAAGCGGGCTGATCAAGCAATATTCTCGCCACAAAGTAAAATAACAGCTACCAGGAGTCTTAATTGATACACTTTAGTTCAAATAAAACCCGGTCAAAGTGCGTATCACTTCCTTTGTTATTAAACTGCGTGTACCAATACTTTCACCCAAAACGA
The DNA here is from genome assembly GCA_947859175.1 of Gandaritis pyraliata. NCBI lineage: Eukaryota > Metazoa > Arthropoda > Insecta > Lepidoptera > Geometridae > Gandaritis > Gandaritis pyraliata. The sequence continues at coordinate 4,033,149 of OX401871.1, read as the reverse complement.
GCCCGTATTTTACCCGTATAGAGTTCACGCGTCAATCAATGTCCTTTAGTAACTGTTACTATGGTTGTAAGTAGCCCACTTATTCTGGCGAATGTACAGTTTGCCCGCGATAAAACTACTGCGTAGGTACAGTACAGCTGATACTGAATTAAATTTGTATGCACGGGCTTGCATGACACAAATTCCCGCATGCCCGACAAAAACGCAAACAACAGAAAGTTGGTAAACAATCTGTGAGGAATTTTAATTATTGTAAATTGGGGTGGTGGACAATATGTACATTGACTCGGTTGCGTAGTGAGATAAGACATATTTCCAGTAATTGTATGCTGTATAGGATATTATGTTTAGATAATTTGTTTTGGTATAGGCACTTGTTGGTAAAATAACACAGCAAAGTGTATTATTATTATGTTTATAGCTACATATTGCAGTGGAATGATGAAGGAATATCTAAAATAAACCGGGTGCTTCATCAGTTCCACATACTGACCATGGGGTAAGCTGCATATAAATAGTGTTCAGGGACTAAGTATCCCATATAACAAAATTATACAAAAATTTTGAAATAACCATTAAAATCTCGTTGGATCCTATTCATCATTGCTGATCATCATCAGACCTTAAAGTATGGACTCCAGTTCATCAAATCTGAATAATTTCTAAGATATCTTGAAACCGGTTTTCAGTGCTGATGAATATCCTCATAACTTGAAAACAGCTGCACCAATTTTACCCAAACTAAGCCTAACATTGATCTTAATTCAGAGCCTTACTTTCGGAGCTATGAGGGCACAGATGAACACACAATGTCGTGAAACTTATAACACCCCTTCCATTTTTCGGTTAAGGGGTCAAAAATAATAATTTACAAGTTTAAAAAACTAGAAAAACCGACTTCAATTCGACTACCAGCTTCATCATCAGATGATGATGATGGCAGCTCATTGGGAATGTTCTAGTGACCATAAACACCACTAAAAAGACACAGGAAAGCAAAATACGCAATTTCGTGCATATGTGGATGGCATATTTTTTCCCAGTTATTTCTATTTATAAACCAAACTACAGAACCGATTTTGAATAAAATTGAATGGGGCCAACCTGGTAGTACATTCTTTCAGATAAATTTTTTTTTTGAAATCGGTTCATAAATGACGGAGTTCTGAGGTAAGGTAACAAACATTTAATAAAAATCCGAATTGAGAACCTCCTCCTTTTTTGAAGTCGGTTAAAATGTATTTAAATTAGGAATAAGAACTTTTCAGCGCATGTTTGGTGTTAAAGCCAAAGTAGATATAACTGTAAAACCCAAGTATGTTATTCAATGACCCGTACAATGTCTTGTATTTATTTATTGATCTACTAATAAGCAAATAACCAATCAAGAAAACGCAATATAACTAGGAACATAACATACTTCACTTCTCTATCACAACTTGAATATCTAGGCTCAAAAATGTTCTTGTACCCAACACTGTTGGCGTTTCTGTTCAAACAAATAACTAACAGAAGGTGAACTAGAAAGTTAGCTATAGTAGAGCAGGTACCCTATTTATTTTCAGGCCTGTTTCACAGTGCTCATGTGTAGTTATAGGTATTGTATAAACAGAGGGATGATTCATACGGGTACTTACTGGGTACATGCAAATCAATGAGCTTTCGTATATTCATAGCAATCCTAGCTACAGTTTGTTCCAACTGTGCATTTTATAGGAGTCTCTCTTCACTTGAATATACACTAAACTAAAAGTATATTTGGAAAGGTACAGAGAGTTCATCCAAAGAAATAGGAAGAGAAAACTTACGTTCTTGTTGTTAGCGGTGTCGCTGGACATCTTGATTTCTTCGGTGTAGCTCACAACTTTTACTGATATGTATTTATTACACAGCAAAAATAGTATATGTAATCTGAATCGCACTTTAAATCGCGAAAATATAGGGTTTTATGATAAAAATAACAAAAATAGACCGATATACGGACGACCCAACCCAACAATCATAGAAAAAAACAAACCAGAATGAAATGAATGAATATAAACTTTGAAGGATGAAAATACTCTTTGATTTTTGACAAGCAATTGAGATTGAGTGCTGCCAGTACGTGAATTTAAAAAAAGCTAAAGCAATGGTTGTCTGTGGCTGTTTTAGCATGTTAGGGCCATTAAGTGTAATTATATTATGAAAATAATATTGGTTAAGGCGAAGGGTATCAAACGACTTTCACGCTCGTACAATTCAACATTTTCGATGATATAAACTCACTGAATGCAATTAAATCACAAAACTTCAGGATGATCTAAATAACAACAATGCAAAATATATCATTTTGATTCATTCAAGTTTTCTGACCTAAAAATTTGCACCAACACGTGACTATTTATTTTTTGGAAAATTAGTTTGGATTAAGAGCGAGAAGGTGGTTTGTTTGACCTTATCCCTCACTTTAAATAAGCTGCTGAAGTGATGTAAAGGCCAAAAAATAGCCAACACTTGACGATCTGGCAGCACTGAGTGAATGAGAGAATGATTTTTATGAAATCCCCACAGATACCAAAACTGATAGATTACTAACATGACTACTACCAATCAATGTTTGTCAAAAATATATCTTGTCATTTAGTTTTGACATAAATGCTGTCAATCAAGTCAACATAATTAAGTTAAGTTTCGCGTTTCGTTTGAGCCCAGCGCTGCGCTGCGCCTCTGGCTCTCATTTCTTCGCGATTCGTGAAAAACTAAGACAAATTCGGTGTTCATACAACCATGGCTACATCCAGTGATACCTCAGACCAGAATGTGAAGTCTAGACGGCCTGCAGGTGAGAGAACTATCGCTAAATGTCACACCCTGCCTGATGTTACTGTGTCCTTGTGGTAGGTATTGATTTTAATTTGTTTACGCTAACGTTTATTTTAGAGTCCGCGTTTAAACAGCAGCGCCTGCCTGCCTGGCAGCCTATACTGACTGCGGGGACCGTGCTACCTACATTCTTTGTAATAGGCATAGCTTTCATTCCTGTCGGAATTGGGCTTTTGTACTTCTCTGATGAGGTAAGAGGTTTTCTTGTTATTTTCTACTCACGCACATTATGTTTTCGATCTAGCTATATATTTATGCCCATAAAGGGTTGGGGTGTACATAACGGGGCGCTATGGAGTTAGGACTTAGAAAATTTTTACGAAGTTTGAACTTGGAACATTTTTCATATTCGAATCACCTTTGATCTTGAGTGACCTTTGGTTAGTGAATCACCTTTGATCTTGAGTGACCTTTGGTTAGTGACCTCTAGTGACCTTTGGTGACCTTTGGTGACCTTTGTTGACCTGGATGCATAGAGTGACCTTTGGTGACCTTTGGTGACCTCGAGTGACCTTTGGTGACCTTTGTTGACCTGGATGCATTGAGTGACCTCGAGTGACCTTTGTTGACCTGGATGCATTGAGTGACCTTTGGTGACCTTTGTTGACCTAGATGCATTGAGTGACCTCGAGTGACCTTTGGTGACCTCGAGTAACCTTTGGTGACCTCGAGTGACCTTTGTTGACCTAGATGCATTGAGTGACCTCGAGTGACCTTTGACCTCAGAAAGGTGATGCGTCACAGTAGGTTGTTGGTTTGACATAAAAGACTCGAACGAAACGAGCGAGCGAAAGACCTTTGACCTCAGAAAGGTGATGCGTCACAGTAGGTTGTTGGTTTGACATAAAAGACTCGAACGAAACGAGCGAGCGAAAGACCTTTGACCTCAGAAAGGTGATGCGTCACAGTAGGTTGTTAGTTTGACATAAAAGACTCGAACGAAACGAGCGAGCGAAAGACCTTTGACCTCAGAAAGGTGATGCGTCACAGTAGGTTGTTAGTTTGACATAAAAGACTCGAACGAAACGAGCGAGCGAAAGACCTTTGACCTCAGAAAGGTGATGCGTCACAGTAGGTTGTTAGTTTGACATAAAAGACTCGAACGAAACGAGCGAGCGAAAGACCTTTGACCTCAGAAAGGTGATGCGTCACAGTAGGTTGTTGGTTTGACATAAAAGACTCGAACGAAACGAGCGAGCGAAAGACCTTTGACCTCAGAAAGGTGATGCGTCACAGTAGGTTGTTGGTTTGACATAAAAGACTCGAACGAAACGAGCGAGCGAAAGATCTTTGACCTCAGAAAGGTGATGCGTCACAGTAGGTTGTTGGTTTGACATAAAAGACTCGAACGAAACGAGCGAGCGAAAGACCTTTGACCTCAGAAAGGTGATGCGTCACAGTAGGTTGTTGGTTTGACATAAAAGACTCGAACGAAACGAGCGAGCGAAAGACCTTTGACCTCAGAAAGGTGATGCGTCACAGTAGGTTGTTGGTTTGACATAAAAGACTCGAACGAAACGAGCGAGCGAAAGACCTTTGACCTCAGAAAGGTGATGCGTCACAGTAGGTTGTTGGTTTGACATAAAAGACTCGAACGAAACGAGCGAGCGAAAGATCTTTGACCTCAGAAAGGTGATGCGTCACAGTAGGTTGTTGGTTTGTCATAAAAGACTCGAACGAAACGAGCGAGCGAAAGATCTTTGACCTCAGAAAGGTGATGCGTCACAGTAGGTTGTTGGTTTGACATAAAAGACTCGAACGAAACGAGCGAGCGAAAGACCTTTGACCTCAGAAAGGTGATGCGTCACAGTAGGTTGTTGGTTTGACATACCTAATTAAATATTAATTTTCAACAGTCATAGAAGCGGTGTGGGAGGGGTTTGTCATAAAAATGGTCAATGAAAACGTTATTCTCCTTCATTTTCCCTATCCATAACCACCATAAAAAAGGGGGGTCATGTTAACACCGGTCAATGAAAAAATATTACAAGTCCCTTTTCCTTAGCAGGTATACTTGGCGGGACGCAGCACTTAGAATATTTTTTCATTGAATGGTGTTAACATGACCCCCTTTTTTTATAGTTGAAATGGATAGGGAGGATGAGGGAGAACAACGTCTTCATTGACCATTTTTATGACAAACTTTCCTGCACCACTCCTATGACTCAACGAAAATTACTAATTAAAATTTTGAATGGTATTATGAGGGGGTATAGAGGGATCTGAGATAAAAATGGTCTACGAAAACATTGTTCCACCTCACCTCCACTTTCCATTTCTACTATAAAAAAGGGGGGTCATGTTAACACCGGTCGATGAAAAAATATTACAAGTCCTTTTTCCTTAGCAGGTATACTTGGCGGGACGCAGCACTTAGAATATTTTTTCATTGAATGGTGTTAACATGACCCCCTTTTTTTATAGTTGAAATGGATAGGGAGGATGAAGGAGAACAACGTCTTCATTGACCATTTTTATGACAAACTTTTCTGCACCGCTCCTATGACTCAACGAAAATTACTAATTAAAATTTTGAATGGTATTATGAGGGGGTATAGAGGGATCTGAGATAAAAATGGTCTACGAAAACATTGTTCCACCTCACCTCCACTTTCCATTTCTACTATAAAAAAGGGGGGTCATGTTAACACCGGTCGATGAAAAAATATTACAAGTCCTTTTTCCTTAGCAGGTATACTTGGCGGGACGCAGCACTTAGAATATTTTTTCATTGAGCGGTGTTAACATGACCCCCTTTTTTTATAGTTGAAATGGATAGGGGGGGTGAGGAAGAACCATGTCTTCATAGACCATTTTTTTAAAAAACCTCGCTAGGCTGGAAAGGTCACTGGAGGTCAAAGGTCACTGAAGGTAAAGCGTCACAGGAGGTCAAATGTAGTTCTCGTAAAAATGACAAGGTCAAAAGTTAAAGGTCACTGGAGGTCAAAGGTCACTGGAGGTCAAAGGTCACTGAAGGTGAAGCGTCACAGGAGGTCAAATGTAGTTCTCGAAAAAATTACAAGGTCAAAGGTCACTCGAGGTCAAAGGTCACTGAAGGTGAAGCGCCACAGGAGGTCAAATGTGGTACTAATAAAAACTTTCAAGGTCAAAGGTCAAAGGTCACTTGAGGTCAAAGGTCAAAGGTCACTTGAGGTCTTAGGTGGTCCGCGTGGTTTCCCCCGCCCTAATACTCCCCCATCCCCCCGGTCCCCGTAGTGTGTTTTGGCGTATATTTTTGGGAAAAATTTTTCTAAGTCCTAATTCCATAGCGCCCCGTTATGTACACACTGACCCCATAAAGTTATACATTTATAGGGAGCTAGTAGTAGCGTTTACCACTGATTTTTATTTCGTATCTTGGGATATTATCACCACCTGTTAGAGGCACCTAACTGTAAAATTATTACTTTTCCAGGTTAAAGAGCATGTCATTGACTACACCCTTTGTTATAAGAATGATGATCTGAACACCACATGTGCAGACTACATTAAGCAGAATGCAGAAAACATTAAGCAGAACGCAATGCCGCCTTGCACCTGCAGTATACCGTTTAAACTGCCCGAGGACTTCAGAGACAGTGTGTATTTCTACTACGGTCTGTCTAACTACTATCAGAACCACCGACGATATGTCAAGTCTAGGTAAGTTCATTAATTTTATGAAAATATGTAGGGGCCTACTGCCGATGGCATTAATATTACAGCCTATGTTGACATCATCATCATTTCACCCACTGCTGGGTATAGGCCTCTTTCATGTTATGCCAGCCCATTTTGATAAGAAATAGTTATGACACGTTTTAGGGTGATTTTCTTATTACTTCTTTCACATATTATGTACTAATTCAAGTTGGGTGATTCACAACCTTGCATTGGAGTTATTACACTGTCTCTGTCACTGTCTCTTGTGATTCTAAAGTAATTGAGAAGTCTTTGGGTTGTGTCTGATTTTAGTCAACAATACAGACATCTGAGAAGAAAGAAAGAAAAAAGTTTATTTTGTGTTACTTACAATAGCAGTGTTGTTCTAGTATCCTCCTTCTATCTTAATAAGATTTTAATGCTCTGAACTTGCACACAATCAAATCCAATAAATAATAGAACTTGCTTTAAACTAAAGAGATTGCATGCATTTTCGCTCAACTAAGCAGAGGGTAATAGGTTAAAAAGCCTATGTATGTAAATGGATATGTTTTTTTTATACAACTTAATGATGAAACAAGCCAACAAAACAACAAGAAAAGTATGTTCATGTCTTAGACGAAATTCGTCCAAAATTCATCTATTCATAATAGCATATCACGGTACATTTTATTTTATTGTACATAATAGCATATTTTCTATAGAAATTACCTTAGTTGTTATTTGTTATGCAGAGATGACACCCAACTTCTTGGGCGCCTCTCACTCACTCCTTCATCGGACTGCGACCCGTTTACATATGCCGATGAAAACGGGAAGTCGAAACCAGTGGCGCCTTGTGGAGCCATTGCTAACTCACTATTTAACGGTAAATATTACATAGGTAAAAAACTTCGTTATAGTAGATGGGCTTGCAATCTGTCAAATAAAATGAAACACTGCAGCCCGATTGTTTATCTTTTAATTCCATCAATCTGACAAGTTATTATATTACAGCTTAGCGACCGCTAAAGCACTTTGATTGCCTCTCACATGGTTTAAATTTTACAAAAACATTAGCCTCCACCGATTTCCCGCGATCGTAACAACGTCTTCAGTCCATCCAGAAATCCTCGAATCCTGCTATATCAGGAGATTTCTATAGTATTAAGAAATTACCAATGACCGTGTTTCACTTATATACCTTCCTACTTTGATTGATAACTAGTGTCCAACTTCACCCAGCTAAACCTCTGACTTATTGTTTGACCGATATGGTTCTGTAATGTAGGAATAAATTAAAGTAATCATGCATCACATTTTAGTGAAAAGCAGAGGGTTATAATTTATTCTGTGACAAAAGTCTCACCTTGAAACCACCCCTTACCTGCTCAATTTCAGTTAAATCACGCTATATCTACGCTATATATCTACCACAGTAGGAATAAGTTACGTAATCAGGGAGCCGCCGTGACCTTTGCTGAAAAGGTTGGGTATATTTAGGTCAATAGTCCGTGAAATCTAAAACAATAGTCGATCCTCAAGAGAAAACATTGCTTTATGCCTATATTTGGCCGAGTTAGTAATGCTCGATCTATTGATTATGAATCTTTTAGTTTTTACGATTAAAACCTTTGTCCGTCTTTAAAAAAACTGTATAATTATATTTTTTTAAACAACTTAATGATGGAACAAGCCGAACTGTATATTGTTTATTATTTTCATGTGTTTTTGTTAATTATAGACACTCTTACCGTAAAATCTGAAGATCTGGGCAAGGATGTGCCAGTATTCCGTACGGGCATCGCGTGGACCTCTGACAAAGATATCAAGTTCCGCAACCCGCCCGGAACTCCTTTGAAGACAGGTATGAAAACATTGAACTCTCCGACATCTTAGAGCCTTATCACATATACCGCACGAACCCGCCCACAATTCACCAGGGTAACGCACTAATACTCGTATAACTCTCTGTCAAGCAGAACCAAGTACTTAGTATTTTTATTTTATTAGCTTTTTAAGGCTATTATATCGCTGCCGTCATAATTAGTACTTAGATGGTTTTTCCATCTAACAATGAATTCGGTGACTCATATTCTGTGATGATCCGGTGGACTACCACAATGTTTTGTACCCCATTCAATCCTACCGGCTGCGCCATGTAAACACAAAACGTCTATAATATATTTTATACTAGCAGTTACCCGCGACTTCGTATGCGTCTACAGTTCCCGTGTACATTATATTATCTGTGCGTGTACCGAGCGGATGCTTCTTTGAGAAACTTGACATTACACCTCATAACGCCGAACTCGTACCTACTGGAATGTCAAACGCTAGTTGTTAGACCAAAGAGGTAGTACTACGCACTGTCAAACTGACGTGACATGACATGATAATGAAATCCTCTTGCCAATTGGCGCTGCTAATCCTTTTCGTTCATTTTATCCTGTAGATCCTGTTAATTATTCGGGATAAAAAGTAGCCTATATGTCAATCCAGGTTACGAACTATATATATGCCAAGTTTCATCCAACTTGGTTCATTAGTTTAGACGTGATTGAAACACAAACTTCCAAACATCTAAACATTCAAACATCTAAACTTTCGCATTTATAATATTAGTAGGATGTACTAATACTGTTATTTTTACAGCATTCGCTAACTTTACTAAGCCGGTAAACTGGCGTGTGAACGTGTGGGAGTTAGATCCTAACAACACGGAAAACAATGGATTTCAGGTAAGATTTATAGCATTTTTTTATAGTGATGTAACAATCATTTGGCCTACCTGATGTTGAGTTGTTGTCTGGGTATGATTTGTCTACCTAACTACCTAGTATTTTGAATGTCCACATTTTGTACGCATTTTTTAGTGTTTTATGTACTATTTCTGTGGTGAACAATAAAGAGTTATCTATCTATTTATCTCTATTGTCCACATTTTGCCTTAAGGTTTCTATAAGTCTATCGTTACTGATTTAGTTATTATTTCAGAATGAAGACCTCATAGTGTGGATGCGTACAGCCGCTTTGCCAACCTTCCGCAAGCTGTACCGTCGCGTGGATCATTCTCAGGACGGTTTTCAAAATGGACTTATGCACGGACCTTATGTACTTCATGTGGAATACAGTAAGTCTAAAAAATCCCATCAAAATATTTTTTTACTACCTTCCGTCCGCGACTTCGTCCGCGTCCCGTTTTATCCTGTTGATTTTCCGGGATAAAAAGTAGCATATTATTAATCCAGGCTACGAACTATATGTATTCCAAGTTTCATCCAAATCGGACCAGTAGTTTTTGCGTGAAAGAGTAACAAACATCCATACATTCATATTTACAGACTTTAGCGTTTATAATATTAGTAGGATTTGAAAATGCTGCCGTTCCACAGATTATAAAACAATGTGCTTTTTACAGACTACCCCGTAACCGACTTTGACGGGAAGAAATCCTTTATAATCTCGACGACATCTCTTCTCGGCGGGAAGAATCCTTTCCTAGGAGTAGCGTACGTGGTGGTCGGTACGCTTTGTCTTCTGCTGGGCATCGTTCTACTGGTTATACACGTCAGATGCTCTAAGAGGTGAGATTATTTCGAGTGATTGTAGTAGTAGAGCTCGTTGGGAAAAATTCTACCTATTTCTGCCGCCAATGCTTGCATTGCTATCATGGTTTGAAAGGGAGTGTTGCATGCCGGTAAATGGTTCTCGATTAACCCAGTAGAAGCTCTTATCGTGAGATTATGCAAGAACAGTTTCGATTTTTGATTCTATTTTTAATACTAACCAAATAAAGCTCATGCCGTATAGATTGCAAGACCCTATTTTAATTTGCTAGTAAGACTACCGTAAAATTTACGAATATTCTATTACTTAATTTATTTTCTTATCGGAAAGTTCTGTAAAAATCGGCAGGTAGATAGATATTTCCATTGATTTTCTGCATCCGTTCTATTCCTTTTGACTAGATTTCCTATGGCCACCTCCTTTTTCGTAGACGAAGAAACCACGTCTCAAAATGCCACCACTTTGAGTTCGTAAGTTCCAGACTCCAGTGTTCTTGTAAGCTAAAGGCGAATATGTATTAGATTTTTTTTTGCAATTTGTAATACTTTTGCTGTATCTAGTAGTACGTATTAAAACTTAAAAATTTCGTTATTACATGGTAGTTACACTAGTTACTTGTAAAACTCGATTCAAAATAGAATCTCTTAGAATAGATTTGTAAGTCGATGTATTTGGCAGTGGCGTGCTTGTACCTACGGGTATGAAAATACGCCCAATCTATAATCAGTTCATCTTCATATCAGGCTGTAAAACTCCACTGCTGGGCATAGGCCTCTATATATTTTCAGAATGAATGACCTTGGGCCTTCTTCATTTTTTTATACATTATAGACAAACGTTTGACCGCAATCTCATCTGATGGTCTCTCTCTCTCTCTCTCTCTCCGATCTCTTCCCCCACCAACTTCCCAGGAACTTAGCAATATCGGTGCATCGTGTAATTAGTTGAGAGAAAACATATACAACGTCAGAGTTTTAAATTAATAACAATATTATTCGAATCTAGATTATTTAGATTAGGGTTACTCAATGTGAGGTACGTGAACCCCAGTAGGGGTTCTCCATTTGACGGTAGGGGGTTCGCGACAAGATTTACGTAATGGCGGCTGGGTGTTTGATGATGTTGAGTCAGAATTAACTCCTAAAAACTACTCAATTTGCGACAAAATACAAGCCCACCCATTACATGATACCTACTTATAACCTATTTCTTTTCGATATTGTATTTCTTAACTTTTATTAAAAAAAAACACGTATGTTCTTCTACAGGTAGGTTCGCTGTCATCTGGGATCTTAGAGTCATCAGTTTGAGGAACCCTAATTTAAATGATTTTTCATCTAGGAATATATTATTTTACAGATTTGTATATCATGTATCTTTTGTTTTAGCACTACGGAAATGATCAACGTGAACCCACGCACACCGTACTCCTAAACTATTACATATATCATCGGGTCGTGGCTCCTATCTGCCACCGAGATCTAACTACCTATTAGGTTAGTGCATTTTCGATGTCACTTTTTAATTACCAAATATTTTTTTTACCCGACTATGTTTTGATCGGGGTCAACCATAACTGGGAATTTCAATACACTTACGAGCAGTGAATCAAGGTCACCTTCACGTCACCTATCGAATACTAATGCTACGTTACGTTACAGATTTTTGATCGACGTTTCAATTACTTTTATTGATTTTAAATGACATATTACATGACGGCGAAACGTTTTATGTTACGGTGCTATAATGGTTTGTGTTAGTGCCCCAAATTCACTGCATTTGAGTGTATTACTTAACCTTCCTTGGCTTGTATCTTGAAAGTTTGCTCAAATCTGAATCACGATGCATAGATTTTTCTACACTTCTCTGTGATAAATTAACAATAATGTTGTTAATTTTTTTAACAAATTATGCTAGTTCCGATTCAGGCTTGTGCATTTTTTCAACATACGGGTCATAAAGTTAAATGTATCAAAAGTCGACAATTAGGTGTTTAGGGATTAGATTCACTCTGAGATAATCAAATTAGAAATATAACAATCAATGTGTTTGATGTAGATGTTAACAATATTTGTGATACACGATTATTATCGATAAATTTTATTCAGTATTCGTTAGATTTGTTGATTTTGCTAGTTTAAGATTGAGCTTTGTATTATGTCTTTTCCTTTCATAAAGTTATAAACTGATTATAGTTCACTATCAAAGTAACATAAATGTTTAATAATAAATCAGGCCTTTGCATCTAATCTAGATGACTGGTACAGTATAACGTTTGGACGTACAAATGACTACCCCCATAAGATATTTTATGGTATTTAAGATGTCTACTATGCCTCGGGCTTACAGTTATAGTATTACATATTTTAGCTGATGATTTTTTACCATAATGATCTCTAATTCTTGCATTATTATGACAATCTTATTAACTCATAAAATATGATCTATTTATTATACTTAAAATAGGTTTAACAAAGTGCCTTTTTAAAAATAACGCTTTTATATATAACTATTATTTATTAAAAATCCAAGGGAAAAATATGGACGGATGTTAGAATGAGGTAAAATAATATTTTTTTTCCTTTTACCTCACTGGAGTAGCTAATAGTAAAGGCAGGAAAATGATGATGAAGTTATTACAATTATAACAGTTCTTTAAATATCCATATTATCACGCGTTCGTAGTTCCGAAAATGGGCGGAATTGGCCGAGATTATTACCAACAGATTAGCCATGAGCGTCGACAGAGAGAAGGGTAGACTAAACTACTTGGTCTCTTTTTCTTTTAAACTACAGAAAGATACCGGCAATTTCAGAGCCACACTCATCTAAGGGGTCAGCTCGAATTAATCAGAGAATCACTAGTCGTCGCGCTTATTCGAGTTACACTACGCAACGACGACGGCTTGACTGCCGAGCGTTGCAGCGTCACCGCGTAGTGTAACTCGGATAAAATACCGCTACGATACGATTGCGATATTCAGATTTATTAGTGCTTGCCCAGTTGGGGGGTGCCCCAACTGGGCTATTCTGATTCATACGGAAAGTCTTTAGGATCGATATCGGAAACATTTGAAGGAGATTTCAAATAGCGAATTTGAAGACGTTTCGAATGAAACAACATAGTCCTCCAGATTGGTCGTCTACTGAAATTAGTCATGTTTTACTTTTTGGAATTTTATTCGTAATTTTATTCGTTCGAAATGTACTTATTTAAGCTTATTTATTGTTAGTTGTAGAGTTATGGCAAAAGTAAGTACTCCTTATTGGTTAGATGAAACTTTATTTAATCCATAATGTTTTATTTCTATTGTCCTAATTCTTTGGATATTTTAAATTGCAAAAAAAACCAATTATATTTAAAATTCAGAATAAGTACCTACTTGCGGTCAGAAGTACATCTAATTATCTATCTAGCTCAGATTATAGAAAAGTACAGACGCAATGTATAGCGATTTAGGTGTCATAGTTAAAAGTGCACCATAGTAGAGTACTTTGTGTCATTCAGTCTCTGGGCATTGACACCTCCAACGCCAAACATATTTTTACATAATTATGCCGGCGTGTGTGGTTCCCACTTGCAAAACTTGGCCTGGGTCTAAAAACAAAGTAGATGGGATAACATATATCACATTTAGGTCTCTATTTGATAAGAAATCGTCAATAAGAATCATCAATTTAAAGAAAAATTACCATCAATTCAATAATGTTGCAAACAACACCAACATTTTTTCCCAACAAAATTTTTATTAATCTTTATGTGACTACACATCATTAGACATAGGTATTTCAATAGGTATTTTTAACCTTAGAGCGCTTCATTTGTCAATTTGAAAAATATTTGTGAAATTTATGGTTTCTTGTTGACGTACTCAGACGAGAACAATGGACAAAAATCATTTAAGAAAACACGTCCAGAGTCTTTCCTTAATTCTAATAAAATTTATAAATATCTATTTCATTATCTCCTACTTAGGTAAGCAGCATTTTACAAAAAAAATTACCCCAAAATTTGGGAAATAGTTTTGTAGGTGCAACATTGGGCTGCGTGAACATGATGCGCACGGGAAGATTTTTATAGCATTTTGGTGACAAAACCCTTCATACAAATTATGTCAAATGCGGCTTCTTGTGTTTTCTATATTCTAAGCTATCTAGTAATTAGGTACTGACTTATAATTTAAACTGTATAAGGGAGAACGCAAACCAAAGACAAAACGTCTTGTCGAACAGTTAGTGATGTGAAACTTCTCAGTAAAACTTTTTTAGTTACGATATGCTTCTTTTTATTTGCTGTTTTCGTTACTTGCTTATTTTATGAGAATCATCCTAAGTACTTAATAATATTATTAAGTACACTACATAATTACTTTATATTCTTATTTATTAAAAAAGCACAGTTCATTCTCTAGGTATATGCGTATAAAGCAATGTTTAATAGGTAGGTACTAAACAATGCTATAATAGATAGGTAAACATAATTTTATGCATGCATGTTTGCTTTTGAAGGCCGCTCGGCCAATTTAATTAATTAATTAAATTGTTTTAACGGCTGGTTTGCGAACCTATTAATAAAAAACGTAAGAAAAGACTGTCGTGTCAATTGATGTGAGTTTCGTTACAACGAAAACAGCATATGACGAGGAAGCATTCGTCATATGCTGTTTTCGTTATAACAGAAAATTTATTTTCACGTCACTAAGTACGCGACAAAACAGTTTTGTCGATAGATGTGCGTTGGCCCTTAGTGTTTGTATTTTAATATGTTTTATTAGTTATGTAGTTACAAATAAATGTTTAAAAATGTAAGTGCTTACTTTTACCTACTGGTCATTATTTCTTAAATAACCATAAAAAAGGCTTGTCATAAAAGTATTTGCTGGTAACATCATACAAAGAACGAGCTATGACTAAACTAAATATAACTAAATATGGTGATCTTATCTCCAAATCGATCAATTTATGTTGAATAAGTTTTGATAAATTAATGTGAGTAATTAATCCAATATTTTGTGGAAGTAATCACTATGATAATTCTTGTACACCAAATTCTGTTTATTGGTAGGTAAAAGAAAACGAATGCCTTGTGACTATTCGTTACGGATCAATTTGTTTATAAATTGTATTCCGAGGGGTCAGCGCACGATCTGTGTCATCACGAAATGTGACAGTCATAAACGTATCGTAACGCTAGCGTATCCGAGATACACTGCGCGGTGACGCTACAACATTAGACAGTCGAGCGGGCGTTGACGCGCAATATGATTCGAATCGTTAAAGGTCGTAACGCGGCAACTGTCAGATTTGTTTGTGATTAGATCACCTCTCTGATATGAATCGCGTATAACCCCGTTACACAGGTTACACTGCGCCATGATGTGGCAACGTCAGGCAGTTGAGCCGTCGTTGGCGTGCGGTGTGACTCGATTACGATGGGTTTACGCAACTTGATATTAGTTAGATTTATAGTGCTGACTCCTATGTCGATCCTCTCCTTAGTAAGTAATACGTACTTACATGATAATTTTTAATGACATCGTGCGTGGGAATCTGCGTGCAAACGTTAGTTTAGTATTTAGATAGTATCGCTATCATTATAATTCACATGCTTAACATCAATAAAAGGCGTGCTTGGGCTATCGCTATCTAATCTGAGGCTAATTCTTAAAAAACTTATAGAAAAATGTTACACGAAAATAACTGTAAGTAGGTACCTAGTGTACCTACCAGTACCTACCTACTTACTATGTTTCTTATTGTTTCAACTTGGGGTCAGTCCTCCGAAGCAAACCAGTCTAGCGAAGCTGGTCTAATTTGGCTGATCATTCAGATCACGTCTTGATATTGATAGATTGTTGAAATATCAAGACAACAATTCCTTTCTATTGTTTCAACTTGAATTTTTGTATTAGGTACACGAAACATACAGAAGTACGCATCAGTAAAAAATATAATTTATAAGTTTAAAAAAGTAGGAAAACCGATTTCAATTTTAATTATTCCGGCTTCATCATCATCAGATGATGATGATAGCAGTTCATCGGGAATGTTCTAGTGATCGTAAATGTAGTCACAGGAAAGCAAAATACGCAATATCGAGTACGTGAATGGCATATCTTTACCAGTTTTAAATAGGAAGAGATAATTTTGAAGAAAAGAGAATTTTTCAAACCTGTTTTATAAATGAGAGTTCCGAGGTAACAAACATTAAAAAGAAATACAATCGAATTGCCTTCATGTTTGAAGTTCGTTAAAAATATGCGAGTACCTTTGTCATTGGTTAATCGATTTGATATGCTCGTGTAGCAAAGGCCTCAGAATTATCAGTTTCAAATGAAAGCCGTCATGGCCATCAGGGTAAATTGCAATAGATAGTACCTACCTATATACCTACATACATATATATAGGTATCCATAGAATTTTTCTTACTTTTAGTAGAAACTACGATTAGGGAATGTTAAAAAAGGGTCAAATAGTATGGGTACGTTCCCTTATGTAGAAGCATACTACCGATCAAACGAAGCAAACAAAATGACTTCAGCTTCAAATTAAAACTATAGCAACTCGTTCTTGACGGAAATATTTTTTATCGTTGCGGATTTATAATAATCTTCAAATTATTGGCTTTATTTTCGCGATTAATTATTTTGTCGATATCATTCAATCGTTAAGTGGAGGCGTCTCAATGCAATGTTAGGGCTACTGGTGTGTATTTTCGCAGTGCTAGGCTCGGTGCATCCACAGGATCCAAATGAAGAGTTTGAGCTGAACATCATTCATTACAATGATTTCCACGCACAGTAAGTACTTACTCATCATTATTAAAATATACAATAATTATTTATTCCAATATGTTTTATCAATTTCTGTTTAACATAAGAAAACAATTACTTTATAAGGCTAAAAAGGTTTAAAATTCTTGAGAACTTAATTAACATTAAAAGTTAGTTTAGCTTAATTACATAGTTTTAGTGAAGCATGAACAAACTCACAAAGAGTTCGTACGAAGTCGAGTGGGATGAGCGCTCATACCTTCTGAAATAAAAAAAACTTTATAATCTTCAGTTTCGATGAGGTCAGCCCCCAAGGGACAGTATGTCAGCCAACAGAAGATCCTTGCATAGGAGGCTTCGCGCGTCTCTACACGGCGATCAAACAGGCGCGCGAGGACGAACCCGATTCCATACTCCTGAACGGAGGGGATACCTTCCAGGGAACTATATGGTACAACTTCCTGAGATGGAACGTTAGCCAGCATTTTATGAATATGCTGCCTCATGATGCTCATGTGAGTTATTTAAAAGTTATCATGCGCCAAAGTGTGACAGGCGTCACAGCTCAGTCGGTAATAGCTCTGCCTTCCGTGCTGTGGGTCGTGGGTTCGATCCGCACCAAGAACAAACATTTGTGCGTGGAAAACATAGATGTTTGTTCTATGTCTGGGTGTTACTTTGTACTATAAGTATGTATTTACAAAAAAAAAGTATATAAGTATTCTATCAGTCATCTAGTTCCCATATCACAAGCTTTGCTTAGTTTGGGACTAGAGGGCGTTGTATGTAAAGTCCATGAACTTGAGGGTGAGCTAATTTTTTCGCCCCTGTACATGTGCAATCGTTTGTTGCACCTAACTTCAGAGGGATAAAGATCCGTTGTGCGTACCTTTAATTTTAGATTGGCCTCTAGTTTTGTCTGAACATCAATTTAAGATGATCTATTTCGCGTCGAGTCAGGGGCAACTGTTTTTTTCCCCACATTTTTTTATTTATTTATTTAACAACTACTTATAAATAATACAATTTTCTTGAACATTGCTTGCCTACCACCAACCTCTCAGCCTATTGAATATGTATATTTAAAGCAAAACACATAGGCAGCCAAGACAAACACAGCCTATTTCATACGTGTGAAACTGAAAATGTTAGAGACTGTTATCGATGTTTTCCTTCACCGTTTGATAACACAGGCTTTACTTAGAAACCTGTGTTATCTTATGTTATCTTAGGTTTTATATTTGGGTGATTCAGTCTAAATCTGCATGTTTCTGCAATTCACATCGACGAAGGGCATTTGTATATATTCTAGGTCCTAGGAAACCATGAGTTCGACCACGGAGTAGAAGGTCTAGTGCCCTACCTAGAGCATCTAAACGCCACCATGTTGGGCGCCAATGTGAATACGCAGAATGAGCCGTCTATGACTCCTTATGTCAAGAACCACGTGGTCATCGAAAGACGGGGACGCAAGATTGGTATTATTGGAGTGCTGCTACGAGTTGTAAGTAAATCCTACTAATATTATAAATGTCAAAGTTTAGGTGTTTGGATGTTTATGTTTCAATCACGCTGCAACTACTCGTCAGATTTGGCTGAAATCTGGAATAGGTATATGTTCGTAACTAGAGAGTAGCTTCAAGGCACTTTTTATCCCGAGTAATTGACAAGATCTAGGCACAGGGAAGAGAAGAAAGGACAAACGGGCCGCGGACGAAGTCACGGGCGAAAGCTAGTTCGCAATCAAAACCCAGACTCGAAGCGTGAATCAAGCATAGGTACCTAAGTATATTAAGTTTTTCGATACACACAGCTTGACAACGCAGAAACACACGGTCTGAAACGTAGTCAATCGCGCAGTGTATCTTAAATCTTGAAGAACTCCATTACCAATGAGTTTCGCGGTACAAGCTTTGCTTAGTTATGGGGTAGTGAGATGGTGAAATATCTATGGATACTTATTTATTTCATTCTAGTTCTCTGCGCCCATCGGTCAAGTAATAATGGAAGATGAATTAGAAGCGGTCAATCGTGAAGCTGCGATACTTACAGCGCAAGGAGTTGATATAATCATCGTTCTCTCTCACATTGGATTTTCTAGCGATGTGTGAGTAACAAATATTTAATATGCCTTTCAATCACTTCAGACTCCATTAGCAACCTAAATATATTTCTCAATGAATAATGTTGATCGTAGTAAGATGACATCGTATACAAGTCACACATAAATACCGAGCCACACACACACACACACACACACACATAAATCCACATAAATCCGGGGTCGGATACCGAGGCCTGTCGCGCCTACGTCGCAGACATTACGTGCAAGATAAATAATTTTAAAATAATATAAAAATATGTATTTTAGTTTTAAGGTATCTATAATATGGGCCTTGTATTTTTTTTTACTGTGTGCCTGAAATAAATGAATTTATTATTATTATAAATACTCACTGAGCACTTCATCTTAGAACGTACCAAACGAACGAACGAACGTACGTGTTATGCATTGAACTGCGCCCATCACTCTGAGACATGTGCCTGTAATTGCACCGGTATGGACCCTTCAAACCGAAACAGCAATGCGAGCATCACTGCTTGGCGACAGAAATAGGTACGGTGGTAGTACTCCCCGGGACGAGCTCTTTCACAAGAAGCTAGATACTACTAAATACTACTACTAGCTATTATATAGCTACAAGATACTACTAAATATTTCAATAAAATGCCTTTTCCCAGTGCATTAGCATCCCAAATGTCACCAGACGTGGATATAATAGTAGGAGGGCACTCTCACACGCTACTCTTCACCGGAGAAACTCCGAATGGGGACACCCCGGCCAGTGACTATCCTACTGTCGTCACACAAGCTAATGGACACCAGGTTAGTTGGGGAATACAGGATGTAATCATAATCAATTTATGAGTCGACTTGGAGGTATCAGAATTTTCCACACAACAGTACATGCGCAATCGTTGTTGCACCTAACTTCAGAGGAATAAAGAACGTTTCAAGAAACTCCGTGATCTTTATCTCAAACAGCTATATGCATAATGTCACCGCTTCACCTGTAATTTGTAACCTATCTTGTACCTACTATCTCATCTCTATCATACCTCATCTCTATCATACCTCATTATGTATTATTTATATATATTTATAATATGTTTTAATATAAGTATAATTTAGAATAATTTAAGAATAATTTATTCACACAAGTAACTCTTAATTTTAAGTTTTTAATTGTTATTTTGTATTCTGTAATATCGCACGCCAACCTCCTTTTTATACCACCACGTTTGTTAGAATTTGTGTAATTTTGTGCAATAAAGTTTTAAATAAATAAATGAAGATCCGTTGTGCGTATTGTAACAGATGATGTTTTTTCGCGCTCGCATTGGCAGTTTTAAACGAATAGTCGTAAATAAGGTTTGTTGTTCATTAGGTTGCTATCGTGCAAGCTTCGTGCTACACCAGATATTTGGGCAACATAAAGTTTGTGTTCGACGCGCAAGGAAAGGTTCTGAGATGGGAGGGACAGCCTATCTACTTGGGCTCTTCGATTATTCAAGGTTGGTTTTGTTACATTACATTTTCTGGCAAAACCAAGTTTTTAATAAAACGATCCTTACATTATAATTTTCAAGCGGTTAGGTTTTGTTTCACATTACCTACATTTTTAACTTTAAAAACATGACCTTTGTTAATTAATTGGTACTCTACCTGTTTAGTGAAAAACTGCACTGTAGACTACTGCATGTAATAATAAGAATTTTAAAGATTGCGCAAATGCACTTTTGCCTTTGCACAAGCCTAGAATTATGTAATTTTTTTGGAACGTGGTCATGATTATTTGCTGGAGGTACTTCGGTAGAATAGATCGTGTGACTGTTTATGCTATACTTAGAGCCGTGTGCTCAAGCACTGATACAGACTCAGATAAGCTAAGGACAGATTCAGACATAAATCGAGACTAAAACTACGTTCTTATTCCGAAAACACGAGAGTCCGAAAACAACAAAATGAAGAGTTTTTCGTTTCAAACTTAGCTGAACTCTTACTCAATACATTTATTGCTTTCACATGGTATTAAGGTATCACACATGAACCCTGTTCAGGGGTATTGCAACAGGAAAGTAGGCAGACCGAGGTTTTATTCACGTCAATTTTTCAATTCAGTCAATTTCTTCTGTTAGTTCTGTATTATTATTATATTCGCACGCTTTCTACTTCAACACTCAAGCAACGTTTCGGAATAAAAGCTTGACTCAAATCAATGTTTCCGCATCGATCCGGGCTGAGTTATTGTCTTTAGCTTATTCTATGAATGAAATATGATTTTGGCACAGATCCAACAATAATGGAGCTGCTAGAGCCGTGGCGCGAGGAGGTCGACGCGGTCGGTAAAGAGGTCCTTGGGAGGTCTCTCGTCACTCTCAACCGGTCGTGGTGCTACCGCGGAGAATGTAACATGGGCAGCTGGGCGTGCGACGGATTTTTAGAAGAGGTGATATTATAAACAAAACTATTTATTGAATGCAGAAAATACAGGGACCAGGGTCGGTAAACAAGTCATCGGGAAGTACGATGATTTTTTGAACGAGGTGATACTGATAGCTCTTTCAACATCTTCCTTATAAAATAGAATTACTTTTTTAGTATCACTAGATACTAAAAAGACAGGCGTCACAGCTCAGTCGGTAATAGCTCTGCCTTCCGTGCTGTGGGTCTTGGGTTCGATCCCCACCAAGAACAAACATTTGTGCGTGGAAAACATAGATGTTTGTTCTATGTCTGGGTGTTACTATGTATTATAAGTATGTATTTACAAAAAAAAAGTATATAAGTATTCTATCAGCCATCTGGTTCCCATATTACAAGTATTGCTTAGTTTGGGACTAGAGGGTGTTGTGTGAAATGTCCCTGAATATTTATTTATTATTTATTATATTACTACTAATTTTAAGATAACTTTACTTCTTTGGCGAAAATGGCTGAAAATTTACTAAATTTCAATCTTAACATTTCTTTCTTTTGTTTCTTTCTAATTGCAGCTTATGCCCAGAGCTACCGGCACTAACTGGAACGAAGCTCATGTCTGCATGATCAACGCAGGAGGCCTTCGAGTTCAGATCAACCCTGGAGGTAACCTACTCGTAAATAGTATACTAGTATGTAATAGAAGGCTCTGTATTAAAACACGGCCTCATTGTACAGTCGGCTACACATCAACCTATCCTTTGAACTATTATAATTTGAATGTTGCGAATCATGCGAGAGGGGCGATAATATTTTTATGTGAGACTATGTTTTTTATGCTTGCGCGCCACGCGCCTACACCTGTTGCGATCCCTGATTCGCAACATTCAAATTATAATAGTTCAAAGTTCAAACAGTGGACAGGTTGATGTGTAGCCGACTGTACCTACTTATTTTGTAAGGATAATTGTTATAGGCAAAGGGTTTTTACATTTTTCTAAATTTGTTAATAAACCCAGTTTATACATTCAAACCGCATTTAATTGGAGAAAAGCAAAAACCCACCAGTTGTTCCTCTAAAGAATCAACACCAACCACGTGCACGAAATTGCGTATTTTACTTTTATGTGGTGTTTATAGTGACTAGAACATTCCCAATGAACTGTCATCATCATCATTATCTGATGATGAAGCTGGTAGTCGAATTGAAGTCGGTTTTCCAGTTTTTTAACTTATAAATTATTACGAACTAAAACGGTCTCCCACTTTCAGAAGTGACAACCGAAGGTCTACTAATGGCGATGCCGTTTGAGAATTACGTGCAAGTGTACGATTTAAAAGGCGAATATCTGCTGGAAGCGCTGGAATTCTCAGTCGGGGTCTTCCAATCGTCACCGGGGGATTTCTACAGCGGGAGAATGTTGCAAATCGGTGGTAAGAATGTATAGGGACCTTATTGCCTTATTGCCCACACGGTTGTTGGTGGTTGTCTGCCTCAGGTGCACGTAAACATCCACTACCTTAGCTATTATATTGTTAGTGTGTTAGTTTATTGTTGGTGTATATTGTTGTGCTGTTGTGTGTGTGTGTGTTGTCAGAATAAATGTTTTTTCTTTCTTTCTTTATTCTCAGTTCGGCAGAGATTTTATTGTTTAATAAATAATAAAATGTTTAATAATAAATATTTTTGGACTTTACACACAACACCCTCTAGCCCCAAACTAAGCATAGCTTGTGATATGGGAACTAGATGGCTGATAGAATACTTATATACTTTTTTTTTTGTAAATACTTATAATACATAGTAACACCCAGACATAGAACAAACATCTATGTTTTCCACGCACAAATGTTGACAAATTGTAATCGGGATGACGTCATATCTCAGCCGAAAACTCGTTTCACATAAACGAGTATTCGACGTCATTTTGACGTCATCCCTATTAGAGTAGTTGAAGTCTTAGCCGGACTGAGCATGAGGTCCCTGGCAGTATGAAGGTAGATCACTTTTTTAGTATTTCAAAATTGTGTACTACTGCTATCGATTCTGTTGTTGCATTTCTCTAAACTAACCTAATTTGACAGCACTAAAATTATAGCTGTCTTTGTCGTTTCAGTTTATGAGAAAGGGACGGCAACATTTTTAGCGCTGTCAAATTAGGTTAGTTTAGAAAAATGCAACAACAGAATCGATAGCGTCTCTAATCATCATTTTTATCTAAATACTCTTTTTAGGTCGGGTTTCGAGTTCTAATTTCTAAATCTTAAATTTGGATTAAAATATTTCCGCTCTTGTTTTTATTATGTATAAAGTAGAGACGGATAGGTTATTTGAAATTCGAACAACATATTCGTTCGAAACCGACCTTATTCATAGTTTCTTTAGAAAAAGAAAATTGAATGTTCCTAGTTTTATTCATATTAACATTAACATGACATTAGTAACTTTTGCTGTGCGGTATATCATTTTCGCAGTACTATTAGTTTTCAAACTCTACCATATATAAAGCGCTGCAGACCTAGCGTGTTCAGATTGTAGGTACATTAATATATTTGGTCAGGTATGCGCAACACATACAACGGATCAGCGGCCGTGGGGTCGCGAGTCTCTGCGACTGTTCGCTGCATCGAGTGCGACGTCCCTCGCTACCTACCACTCGACACAGAGAAGATGTACCGTGTGGTCACGCAGAACTATATCGGCGACGGAGGCGGCGGTTATACGGTAGGTGATACCACAGATAATAAACTATACCTACCTACCCGCCATGGGGCTATGGGAATCATTCTTCTTCTTCTTTTCTTATTTATGGCCTATGTCCGTCATAATGACAGACAATCTTGCCAGTGTCAAGTGAATAATTTGAAATAGTATTTATTCAAGTCTTTTCTCCTAATTTTGGTTGGATACCGAACATTACGTTTCACCACCGGTTATTAAATATTAAAATCACATAAGACATTATTTGATTTCCAGATGATATCCGACAACCGCCAGAACCTATACAATTTGGACGTGGACTACGTGATGCTGCAGAACTACATGAGGCGGCAGCAAATCATAATGAAAGATCTCGACGGAAGAATCGACATTGTATGGTGATAATTGTCTTGTGACTTTGTACACTAAAATTATTATAGTCCTGTTATTTATCATTAAAATGCTTTGACTGATGAATTTATTTTATTCTGTTACCTGCGCAGCTGGTCACAATATTTATGATGTCAATATACAGGTGAGTTCTTTCGACGGCCCTCCGAGAGGAAAATCTAAACGGCTATAGTTAAGGGGCCTTCTTTCGATTTTGGCCTATTTACATAATTTTTCGAACTCGATTTTTATTACAGTTAACGTTTTACGATTACAAATATAAATGGAAATTAAAGTTTGGTTCAATAAAAATAGAATGCTGGGAGAACATTTTAAATTAGGCAATACACAACTGAGAAATAAATTAATTTGTAACGCATGTCTTCGTAAAATTATCAAATATGTGAACTTTTCGTCTTGATTTTATCATATAAAAAACTAGTTTAAAGATAATTTAAAAATGCAGTTAAAATATTTATTTTGTTAAAAATAGAATGCTGGGAAAAAGTTGCTGCCCGTTCATACAATATGTTAGAGAAATTAATTTTTGAAAAAACCGCCTTTTACGCAATTTTACTCTTCAAACAAACTGTGATTTCTACGAAAGTAAGAAGTTTAAAGTTAAAATACGCATACTATATAAAAGAACAGGTTTTTTTCTTACAAATAAGAATAAAATTATAGTCTTCTTCCATGTACTTATTTTTATAGGATTTTTCTAAAATCACCTATAAATCATGCAGCGCAACGCTGCGAGTGGCATTCCGCGCTGAGCGGCCGTGGAGGGAGGACGTATCGCTTTTCGTCGTGCGCACTATACATAAACATATATCGACAAATAGCAGTATCGGCACCAAATTCTAGTGTGACCGCGTGATTTGATCCTTCGTGCGGCCGTAGGTACTTGGTAGAGGTTTTCTAACTACATTATTTAGGTTTCATAAAATGTCGGTATCTTCACGATATTTGAACTTTTGTAATAATAAAAAACACTTTTACAATCAAGTACCTACCTACTTAGTATATAGGCCGATTTATAAATTACTCAAATGTACTTACTACTAACTGCTACTTGCCTACTGCCTACTTGCATCTACTTACTGCTGACTGACTTGACTCCTTGTGAAATCCCCCCCCCCTCCTCTCTACCCCTCTCCAATCCTATCCTATCCTACTAATATTAAAAATGCGAAAGTTTAGATGTTTGGATGTTTAGATGTTTAGATATTTGGATGTTTGTGTTTCAATCACGTCTAAACTACTGAACCAACTTGGATGAAACTTGGCATATATATAGTTCGTAACCTGGATTGACACATAGGCTACTTTTTATTTCGAATAATTAACAGGATCTACAGGATAAAATGAACGAAAAGGACTAGCAGCGCCAATTGGCAAGAGGACTTCATTGTCATGTCATGTCACGTCAGTTTGACAGGGCGTAGTACTACCTCTGTGGTCTAACGACTAGCGTTTGACATTCCAGTACGAGTTCGGTGTAATGAGGTGCAATGTCAAGTTTCTCAAAGAAGTATCCGCTCGGTACACGCACAGATAATATAATGTACACGGAAACGGTACTCGCGTACGAAGTCGCGGGTATCTGCTAGTTTCTCATAGAGGTACCACACACCCTATGACGTATATTTGGAAAAAGTAGAATTAGATCGATTTTATCGATCGATCGATAAGTGACAAAGCGAAGAAGGCTCTCACAAAATTTACCTCCCTCCTCCATTTTCATGTCTAAGATGGCGGACATTGATTTTTTTGAGAAATTAGATATGGGTGTCGTTTTCGGGATATTTTGGGGTACTGATTACGGAAATGCTATCCATTTTGAAATCCAAGATGGCCGACATTGGTTTTTTTGAGAAAATATATATATGGGTGTCGTTTTCGGGATATTTTGGGATGCTGATTACGGAAATGGTATCCATTTTGAAATCCAAGATGGCGGACATCGGTTTTTTTGAGAAAATAGATATGGGTGTCGTTTTCGGGATATTTTGGGATGCTGATTACGGAAATAGTATCCATTTTGAAATCCAAGATGGCGAACATTGTTTTTTTTTTGAGAAAATAGATATGGGTGTCGTTTTCGGGATATTTTGGGATGCTGATTACGGAAATAGTGTCCATTTTGAAATACAAGATGGCGAACATTGTTTTTTTTTTGAAAAAATAGATATGGGTGTCGTTTTCGGGATATTTTGGGATGCTGATTACGGAAATGGTATCCATTTTGAAATCCAAGATGGCGGATATTGTTTTTTTTGAGAAATTAGATATGGGTGTCGTTTTCGGGATATTTTGGGGTGCTGATTACGGAAATGCTATCCATTTTGAAATCCAAGATGGCGGACATTAGTTATTTTGAGTAAAGTGATATGGGTAATCTTTACGATGGCTGAGGAGGACTCTCAGATATTAATTTCGAAAGCAATCGATTCATAAACAAAAACTTCAAAAAAGATAAGATCCATTTCCATAATCAGTACTTACCCCAAAATATCCTGAAAACGACACCCATATCACTTTACTCAAAAAAACCAATGTCCGCCATCTTGGATTTCAAAATGGATACCATTTCCGTAATCAGCACCCCAAAATATCCCGAAAACGACACCCATATCACTTTATTAAAAAAATCGATGTCCACCATCTTGGATTTCAAAATGGATACCATTTCCGTAATCAGCATCCCAAAATATCCCGAAAACGACACCCATATCTATTTTCTCAAACAAACCAATGTCCGCCATCTTGAATTTCAAAATGGATACCATTTCCGTAATCAGCATCCCAAAATATCCCGAAAACGACACCCATATCACTTTACTCAAAAAAATCAATGGCCGCCATTTTAGATTTCAAAATGTATAGCATTTCCATAATCAGCACCACAAAATATCCTGAAAACGACACCTATATCTATTTTCTCTAAAAAACAATGTTCGCCATATTGGATTTCAAAATAGACACCATTTCCGTAATCACAGCATCCCAAAATATTCCGAAAACGACACCAATATCACTTTATTAAAAAAATCGATGGCCACCATCTTGGATTTCAAAATGGATACCATTTCCGTAATCAGCATCCCAAAATATCCCGAAAACGACACCCATATCACATTACTCAAAAAAAACCAATGTCCGTTATCTTGGATTTCAAACTTTCACAGTCAAACAAATAATAGTGACCTCTTGAATACTCTTCATTTCACACATTAAGTAGCTAATGCTCTCTATTCTTGATATGTTTTTTTTTTGCTGAGAGCTCTTAGGTTTTTGTTAGTAAGTATGTATAGTTATGCCTTCTTTATGTATAATTTGTCTCTTTGTTAGCAACATTTATTTACTGTATAATCATATAATGTTTTTAAAATGAATTTTCTTTTTTCCTCATTTCTTTATTTCCGTGTATTTTATTCTTGTCTGTTAGCACTAAGTAATCACGTCCTCTTATACTATGCCTTATACTACATGCCTACTATATCCTCAATGGCCTCAACGGAAGACCAGCGCAGGTTACTGCAACCTGCACATGCTGAGTTGGGACCATTTTGCGACTATTTATGTATATCTATTTATTTATTTATCTGTTTATCTATCTCTATGTGTTAATTTTAATTTAGAATCGTAACTTTTATTATTTTTCCTGTTTTATGTACTTGTATGGTCGCAAATAAACCCCTTTGATTTGATTTGATTTGAAAATGGATACCATTTCCGTAATCAGCATCCCAAAATATCCCGAAAACGACACCCATATCACTTTATTAAAAAAATCGATGTCCGCCATTTTGGATTTCAAAATGTATAGCATTTCCATAATCAGCACCTCAAAATATCCTGAAAACGATACTTCTATCACTGTACTCAAAAAAATCAACGTTCGCCATTTAGACTTCAAAGTAGATTCCATTTCCGCAATCGGCACCCCAAAATATTTCGAAATCGACACCTGTATCATTTTACTCTAAAAAGTAAAGTACGCTGCCCTGGATTCGAAAACGTAGTAGGGGAGATAAATTCTGTCAGAATCAAAATGTTCCTTTATTTTGGCAAAATTCATGTTTCGATTCGAATGGCTCCAAATAATGGAGATCGAATTCTGCTACAATATCTCTGAGAGGAGAAGAGGGGGCATTAAACTGGAATTATAAATACTGTTAGGTCAATAAAAAAATTATATAGAGGGGTTGCTATATTTATTTTATTTTCTGCATAATAGAGGGGTTGCAATATTTATTTAATTTTTTACAATCTTTTTATTACGATTCGTACAGCAGTTCTACACACGTCACGTGGAGTTAGGTACCTACCACATACCAACTTAGTAACTAGACTACAAATCAATCGTACTCATCCAGTGAACGAACATGTCGAAAGATCAAATTCGTTTGTCCTTTGCGCGTCGCAAACGCGTAGCGCAGCGCGTCGCGTATTCATAAATGCCTAAACTTGACGTCGTAAAATTTTAATACGGCCTCTTAAGGTATTAACTCTACTCCATCCTTATAGGTAATTAAAGCACAATATTCTTTATTACATCATTTATTTTAGTTCAATAAATTCGTAGCTATTATAACTATTTACAAAAACAAAATAAACATACTTCCTATTTCACCATCTCATAATTACACTAACAATCTGTTATAATTAATTCCGTCTCTACTTATGACTTGTCAAAAACAAAGAAAGAAATATTTTTCTCAGTTTATCAGAGATGGTGAAACTGGCCCTTAATATTATAAAACAAGAAAGCCCAACAAAAAGGTAGGTTCAACAATGTTTCCTTGAAACAATAGTAACTAGATTTAAAATTATAACTTTACTAATATAAATTATGTGATTTTATAGGGACTGTAAGTAAATGTGGAATATATTAGCTATAGTTAAAATACGATAAAGTTATGCTTTATTACCATTCAACATACAATAAGTAAGGCAAAAAAACAATACGAAACACGGTATT
This sequence comes from Gandaritis pyraliata, assembly GCA_947859175.1. Lineage (NCBI taxonomy): Eukaryota > Metazoa > Arthropoda > Insecta > Lepidoptera > Geometridae > Gandaritis > Gandaritis pyraliata. Next base: position 4,003,764 of record OX401871.1, on the reverse strand, counting down.
TTAATACCATTTGTTACGTCAAGATAACACAATACGCACGAAGTCAGGCACTGTTATTTTTTAACAGTCAGTCACCTATCCAGATTTCTCTATTATCATGGATATTAATGTAACTACCAGGACAAATAAATCCCACAAGTTCCATCAATAGAACTGGCAACGTAACTAATGGGAATGGACCGATAGAAACTTCAAGGATAATAATAATAATCGTGATTTAAAAATACCCAAATCAATTATTTGGACATCATACAAATAGCTCACGCGTTCGTCAGAGTTTTGTTCAAGTTACTGTTTTTGTGTAAGTACGAAACCTCATTTACAATCATCACACACATAATTTTGTTCTTTTATATGAAAAATGTCGAAGACTTTTCAATAGAAACCGTACATTTTCATAATATTTACATACTTTTTCTAAGTAAGGTTCTATTTACAAAAATAGTTACATAAACCATAGACGTTGCACCATTATTTTTTTAATAAAAATACCTACGTTAATATTTCTACTATTCTAAAACAAAATCCATAGAGCAGTATTTCTTCTAACATCATAGGCATCTGTTTTTCGAGTTACTAAATTATATTTCTCAATAAGATGCTAACAAATACTCGGACGCAATTTGAAAACTACAAGATACATCTAATGATAGTCAAATCCATGAAAACATCTAATGAACCCTTGAAATAAGGATTTGGCACAGTCTTTAGAAAATCGTGTGCAAGCTCCAATCAACCATTCTTAAATGTTTCAGTATAATATTCTACGCCCTGTAGCTCAGTGGTTTCTACACAGAATCCGTAGAACACAACCATTGATAATATAGCGAGTATAACAAACTCGACAACCCTGTGTCAGCACTTCTTCAGCACTGGCTCGTTATTGAGTACGGGAAGATTCTTCTTGAATTTAGCAATATCCATAATGAAATCTGCGGCGGTCTCTGTGCTGTTCTCTACGTTTAACTCATCGTCGAAGAATGAGAGGTAGTAATCATGGATGTCGTTTTCCGTTATATTAGCTTTGATGATCTTGTGGCCCGCAACCTGTGAATGGGTGATTTGTTTTGTGAATGGGGGATTTGTTTTGTGAACAGGATGATTTGTTTTATATGACTAAATCAAAGTGTATCAAACTGCAAGGATGGTAATAAATAAACACCCCTTATCCAGAAATCTTATTCAGTAAACCGAACATAAAACCCTGTTAGGGCATAGCAATTAGTTAAATAGGTACAAGGTTTTCATCCAGAAACTTTTTTAAGATACTTATGAAAAAGGCCTTTTAATTTTTTATATAATTTGGGATTCTTTTACAGATTTCATATCAAACTTATGGCTTTACATTCAGTATTAGTAGACTAAAATATACCGCTCATTTTAGTGTGTATCATACCTGTATAGAAAGTTTCCTGAACATCGACTTGTTGCCGGAAGCGAAATGGTTGTCGACCCATCTCTTCACATCAGCTAATTGGACATTTTCAATTGCTTCCGCCTATAACATTATAATGTTAAGAATAACTCCATCTTGTGCATTGTGGAATCGCCTAAGCTGTACCAAATTATAAGATAAGATAATTCTTTATTATCAAGTTTTGATGAGTGAATATCGAGGAGTTGCTTGACATTGTACATAAATTAACGATGTGTAGAACCTACACTAAGGGCGGCTTGCACCAAAATCACTAAACGTGTTTAACTTTTAAATAGTATTTAGCGAGTTGTCAAGTCATAGAAATACGTCAGATTTAAATTTATTTAGCTGTTAAACACGTTTAGCGATTCTTATGCACGCCGCCCTAAGATATAAATGTTTAGTCTATGCTTTACCTCGTTATACAGCCTGTCGAACTGATATTCACCGGATGCGATTTCCTTGTAATTTCTTTCAACCTGAAACATGAATTTCGTAAGGTCTTAGTGTTAATATTGATTATTCTAGATCAGTGGCCTAGTGTTGTTCAGTTACTGCATACCTCCTCTTCCAGTTCGTAGTCGGTAGAATGCTTGAGTTGGATGAGAGACTGCTTGGTTGCAGAGAGTGTCTTCTCAGACAGTTTCTTCATGTCGCGAGCAAACTTCTTGAGGAAAGCCTCGACACGGCTGTCTACGTGCGCCACGCTACAAAATATAACTAAATGTACAAATAAAATTGACAGACATTATAAAAACTTGTAACCTATCAACCTTGACAGGCGTCACAGCTCAGTAGGTAATTGCCTTCCGTGCTGTGGGTCGTGGGTTCGATCCCCACCAAGAACAAACATTTGTGTGTGGCAAGCATAGATGTTTGTTCTATGTCTGGGTGTTACTATGTACTATAAATATGTATTTACAAAAAAAAGTATATAAGTATTCTATCAGCATCTAGTTCCCATATCACAAGCTTTGCTTTGGGCGTTGTGTGAAATGTCCATGAATATTTTTTTATTTATCTCTCGGTTTACTTTTTGTAGTATAAAACAGATACGCTTTAAAAAATTAACTAAATAGGTACTGATACTGATTTGGATCAGTTGAGCTATTTATAAATCGTTTGCGACACTGTGTAGATAGCTCAACTGCTTCATGTACATATTATAAATATTATAAATACTGTATTAGTCGTAATTTTCTTTATTTATTTCTTTTAAAATTTCACACAAATAGGTAGTGCTAGGAGGACTTAATGCTAAGAGCATTGTCTGCCAGTCTTCCTGGGCGTGCCAAAAGATGGTGTGGCGTGTTTTTAAAGGTACTAAAAGTTAAAAATTTAAATTAATACATAACTATACATAAAAAAAAGAAAAAGAACACAAAAGATATATCAACATATATATATAAATACCTATATAAATATAATTTCTTTGTGAGTAAGGGCGGCTTGCACCAGAATCGCTAAACGCGTTTAACTCTTAAATAGTATTTAGCGAGTTGTCAAGTCATACAAATACGTCAAATTTAAATCGATTTAGCTGTTAAATACGTTTAGTGAATCTGGTGCAAGCCGCCCTTAATGTTTCATTTAGTAAAACTAAATAGGTACCTAAACTTGTCCGCTTGCGTGTTGACAGTGACAGAGAAGCCTAGTACTCCGAAGGTGTACCGCATCATGCTGAACACGCTGTAGCCGAGCTGCTCCTTCGTGCGGAGCATGTCGAACACGGGCTCTTCCATCAACATCTACAACAACTCATTCTATTCAACATTTAAAAAACTCCCAAATCTTAGACCTATTATGTTTTTTATATAATATAGAATGTCATTTGGCCACAATCTCACCTGATGATAAGTGACGATAAGGCCGACGATGGAGCAGGACAGTCTAGAAGACACCTATTCTCTGTTGCCTTTTCAACGATTTCTTTTTTCGATTTTCAACAAACATAGCTAAGAAAACTCCCGACTAATTCACCTTTCAAACAAAATCAAAATCGGTTCATCCGTTCGGGAGCTACGTTGCCTCAAACAGACGCAGACGCGCACACACACACACACACACACACACACACACACACACACACACACACACACACACACACAAAATAAAAAAAGGAAATACTACCCTTCAAACTATACATATATCCTTATGATTTGGAAACGATTAATAGCAAACATAACCATTTCAGAACAACTAGCTTTCTTACTAAAAAAACATCCCATTCGTTTCTAAAGTACATAGTTTGAAGTAATAAAAGTGGTACCATAAGTATTTCAATACAAGCCGCGTCCAGAGGCGTCGACATCTCTCCCTGATAGTAGTTAGTTACGATGCTGTTAGTTGAGAGAGTGTTTAAACTCATCACTCGACATTTGTGATCTCCTAGTGGGATTTGGAGCACTTTCAACTGAAATTATAGAAATTCTATGAACAAGTTAACTTAATTATTATTGTTTTAAAATTTCACGCAATTTAATTTATGGCTTCTTTAATTTGTCACCCGCGACTTCGTACGCGTATATCGTTTTTATTTCAGAGGTTTTACACCAAAACTCGTACAAGGCCCTCTGAAGTAACTGACGTGACGTCATTGGCGCTGCTAATCCAGTCCTGTTTATTATTCAGGATAAAAAGTAGCATGTGTTAATCCAGGTTACGAACTTCTTTTATTCCAAGTTTCATCCAAGTTGGTTCAGTAATTTCGAGGTGATTGAAACACAAACATCCAAACATCTAAACTATCACATTTATAATATTATATTAGTGGGATAACAGTGATAGACCTCATAGATGCCACAGACGAAGGGGTAAAGGTGGCGAAGTTCTACTCGAACTTCGTCTAGTCATACCATTGACACGCAAAGAAGAAGAAGTGATAGATCTAAATAAAATAGGCCATAGATTGTCTTTGGTGCTGATTGTAAGCGGGTAGGAATATATAAGTGTCACGCAGAAACTGATTAAAATACCTTGGGAATTTCATTGCTAGGGATAGCAATACCATCGATATTGTTGACAATGTTCTCAGCAATTCGAATGGCTTCATGCCACGGAATGTTGCCTTGGACGAGTGCCTGAAATATACAATTTAATATAAACATCCGTTATGCAGTTTCCGTCAGTTCAGTTATAGTTTCCAGTTACTTCTATATGTTTTAGGGTTATTCTCATTAGTTTTAGGGTTACTCTTATTTTTGGGTTACTCTCATTAGTTTTACGGTTACTCTTATCAGTTTTAGGGTTACTCCTATATGTTTTAGGGTTACTCTAAAATCCTATCAGTTTTAGAGTAACTCTTATAAATTTTAGGGGAACTACTATATGTTTTAGGCTAATTCGTATCAATTTACTAATTTTATTTTTCCAAATCACGAAACTTAAATTAAAGCAAGTAAACAAACCTGAATATGAAACCGTCCCCACAGACGAGAGGTGAACTCCATCATTTCCTCGAAAGAGATGTCATTGATTAGCAGTGCCTTGTCGCGTGGAGATATGTATGGTTCGATTAGCAGGTTCATTCTCACATCCCTTAAAAACAAAACACACCGTTTATAATATTTCACCCTGAGTGTGAATAACTCCATAGATCCTCATCATATGCCGGTCATCATCAGACACACTAAGACTTCAAACTTTAAATTCAAATTTTATTTATTGAGAAACTTATATTATAGCACATGTGATGAATGTAGCTTAAACAAAAAAACAAGTACTAAACTTAAGTTAAAGCAACGCTGAGCATAATAGTGTTTGATTATTATTCAGTGTGTATGTATATAGGTAAGTAGGTACACTGTAGGTGAGTACTTGTTTAACACATGCCACCTGATCTGAAGGTCACTAATCTCCACCCTAGGAAAAAACCTGTGTTGCGGACTTCTTTTTTTTAATTGAGGGTTATAAACTAGTAAGCCTACGCTACATTGGCTATTCGTTACGACTTACTTGGCAAGTTTCTGCGGCTTGATCAGCACGTTGTGGTAGATCCTAGCTCTGACCTCTCGCACAGCTTCGAATAACTCCTCCGTCATGTTCTCAGTGCATTTGTGCATTTCATCTGTTATCAGTTTTACTAGAAGCTGGAATAAACGTTAAAAAAATAAAATCTCTTCATAGTGTTTTCTCGAGTTTTTCTTGTTTTGGAAATATCTAAACGGTTCATTCCGTTTATATTAAACACTAGCTGTTACCCGCGACTTCGTACGCGTGTACCGTTTTCAGAACAGATTCTTTGAGAAACTTGAAATTACACCGAGCCCGTGCTGGCATATCAGACGTTGTACACCGGCTTTATACACCAAAACTCGTACTAAGTCGTCTGAAGCAACTGACGTGACGTCGTCCTCGTGTCAAAGTATGTTTTATTGACGCTGCTAATCCTATTTGTTCATTTTATCATATTAATTATTCGGGATAAAAAGTAGCCTATGTGTTAATCCAGATTATGAACTATATATTCCATGTTTCATCCAAGTTGGTTCAGTACATTCGACGTGGTTGAAACACAAACATCCAACCATGTAAACATTCACATTTATAATATTAGTTGGATTATAGACAGGATATGCAATTGAAGTATGTGGTATTCAACTCACGTGCAAGTTTTGACTGTACCCGTTGACTTTGACAGTGACACCTTTGTCGCTGACGTAGATTGAGTGTGACAGGTCCGCCATATTAGCTGGATATGTTTCTTCCTGTAAAAATGATAACGTGCATCTTAACCGTCTTAACCCTCCCCACCCCTCACTCCCCAAAAAAAAAATAAAGGCTAAACTGTTTAAACCAGGGAAGCAGAGGGCAATTCATAAACTTTATTTATTTATTAACTTTATATTTATGAATTCGAGAGATAAACCATTTATTACACAAATAATGAATGCAAAGCGCATTAATTATTTAATAGGTAGGTTTTATACTTACTTTGAGACCTTGATTCAGAACGTCAGTCCAGAGATCAAGTAGACATGATCTGAAAATAAGCTTTATCTAAATTCATTTTATTTCCTTACTAACAAAACTATTATGTCATATAGTCTGACCAAGCCAAGTTTGCAATGGGTAACCCCAAACATATTCAAGTAAAAATACTTAAATATTTTATTGCAATGGAACTAGTATGTATTAAGAATCACCTAGTATACGAGACGATTCTTGTAATTTTACTGAATAAAACTAATCTTAGACAATTTTTTATACAACAAATGATGGAACAAGTCGATGGCCCATCCGGTGTTAAGCGGTAATCACTGCCTATAATTTTCTTTCTTTCTTTCGTATAAGAAAGAAAGAAAGAAAATGAATTTATTAACCCAGACTTAAACCTTAAACTACAATAAAAAGACTTAAACAATAATTATAGGTTAATTAGGTCCCTGACTCAGCATACGTGCACTGTGACCAAGGGTAACAGTGCACACTGGTATTCTGACAGAGCCTAGTGGGCAACATCAAGGTAGCCTACAGTTAACATAGTGTAGTAAAATAGGTACTTATTAATAATAGAGGACAATAAACCAAAGCTATACTAACAACAACGTAATTATATGTAAGTAGTTAACGTATAAGGATGCATTGCGTCCACTGAGGACGTGCTCTGTGATGCATTGCACACTGTGAGACAAAGTGTAATAAATATAAATAAATATTCATGGACATTTCACACGACGCCCTCTAGTCCCAAACTAAGCAAAGCTTGTATTATGGAAACTAGATGCTGATACAATACTTATATACTTTTTTTTTGTAAATACATACTTATAATACATACAGACATAGAACAACCATCTATGTTTTCCACGCACAAATGTTTGTTCTTGGTGGGGATCGAACCCACGACCCACAGCACGGAAGGCAGAGCTATTACCGACTGAGCTGTGACGCCTGTCACAGTGTAATGTGCGTGTTATTAGGTAATGGTGATGGCTTACTCCCTGGGGGACTTGAGAGTGAGCGGCGTGATGAAGTAGAAGTAGAGCAGCGCGGTCGGGAATCGGAACTTGAAGTCAGGCTTGTACCACAGTTCCAGTTTACCGTTCTTGCGGAGCAAGTTCGGCTGGTCGAGCCTGTCGGACAAACATTTTATTATACGTGTATGACGCTCAAAAATATCAAAATGAATAAGGATTTGGCTGATGAAATTTGGCCTAAATCGTCACTTTATAGAAACTTAGGATGTATCAAATTCCTTTTTTTAACCGACTTCAAAAAAGAAGGAGATTCTCAATTCAGTTGTATTTTTTTTTAATGTTTGTTACCTCAGAACTCCGTCATCTGAAAGGACATACTTCCAGGTTGGCCCCATTAAATTTTTATCAAAATCGGTTCAGTAGTTTGGGTTATAAATAGAAATAACTGAAAAAAAATATGCCGACCACGTGCACGAAATTACGTATTTTGCTTTCCGTGTTTATAGTCACTAGAACATTCCCAATGAATTGTCATCATCATCATCATCTGATGATGAAGCCGGTAGTCGAATTGAAGTCGGTTTTTCTAGTTTTTTTAAACTTAGATCTCCAGCCAATGAATGCCGCGCATACACTTTTACTTAAGTAAATAAAATCACTCACAGAGAATATACAACGCTCTTCAAGTTATTTAGAACTAGCTTCTACCCGTGACTTCTTCCGCGTCCCGTTTTATCCAGTTCATTTTCCGGGATAAAAAGTAGGTAACCTATGTGTTAATCCAGGTTACGAACTATATACATTCTAAGTTTTATCAAAATCGGACCAGTAGTTACAGCGTGATTGAAATATAAACTTTGACATTTATAATATTAGTGGATTTTTTTTTTTAATTAACCAATACTGTCCCTCTCTTGGGCAAAGGTCTCCCCCCTCGTCTTCCACTTCCCGCGATCTTTGGCAAGCTCCGCCCATTTCCGCTCGAATAATATGTGATATTATATTCATCGATGTACATGACGTACCACAGACGTTACAATCGTGCACAGTGCCACAACATTCATGCTAATACCTGAAATTCTCAACCGCCACCATAAGTTCTCCATGCGTCAACGTTTTATTAACTTTCTCTGCGCCATCAACTTTCTTCCTAATATCTTTCATTGTAGTATTTTCGAGATCTATGCCGAGATCATTGGCTACGTCTAAATACGGCTGCGCCGGCGCAATGAGCGAGAAATCAGTAGTTATGTAGATATTCTTGTTGGGAAGATGGAAGTTTGGGTATGGTTCCACATTCAGCCAGCGTTTTAACCAGTTCTGGGGTATCACTGTGAAAAATTGTTTAATTTAATAAATAAATAATAATATGTATTACGTATATATAATATAGCGTAGGTAATGGTAGGTATAATATATATTAACACTAGCAGTTACCCGCGACTTCGTACGCGTCTACAGTTTCCGTGTACATTATATTATCTGTGCGTGTACCGAGCGGATACTTCTTTGAGAAACTTGACATTACACCTCATCACACCGAACTCGTACTTACTGGAATGTCAAACGCTAGTCGTTAGGCCAAAGAGGTAGTACTACGCCCTGTCAAACTGACGTGACATGACATGACAATGAAATCCTCTTGCCAATTGGCGCTGCTAATCCTTTTCGTTCATTTTATCCTGTAGATTCTGTTAATTATTCGAGATAAAAAGTAGCCTATGTGTCAATCCAGGTTACGAACTATGTATATGCCAAGTTTCATCCAAGTTGGTTCAGTGGTTTTAACGTGATTGAAACACAAACATCTAAACTTTCGCATTTATAATATTAGTAGGAAGTAGGATAATGAATTTAGGTATATTAGTTTGTTTGTGCGTAACACTTTGTACACCGCCGTCTTTCTGTTTCTGTTTATCCTCTCCATCCAAAGGTTGTCTGGAAGAGATCGCTTTTAGCGTTAAGGCCGCCCATTGTACATTAGCTTTAATTGTTTTTCTTATGTCCTGTTTCTTCTTAGTGTACAATAAAGTGTTTATCTATCTATCTATAATCAACACCTCTAGTCCCAAACTGAGCAAAGCAAATTCCGCACCACAGTACTTTTGCACCTAACTTCGGGATAAAGATCCGTTGTGCGTACTGTACTTGGAACCAGAGAGAACAAACATCTTCAAATTTAAAAATCCACAATGTTATAACGCACAATATTGTGAAACCAACTAAGCTGTGAATTTTGAAATTTCTAAACAAACAGTCTTTAATTTAATCTTTACCTTTCCGCTTGTACTCAGTACCAAACCACTTCTCCTTGGCGTCGTATTGTATCGGAGTGGCGTGTTTGTTTGACAATATCATTATATTAGCGCTGTCTGCTTTCATGCATTCTAAGAGGTCGGTTATACCCTGAAAAAAAAGCCAAGTTTAGTTATAAAATCATTAAATTGAACTGAATTTAAAAACTATAAATTATAAGTAACAGAACAAATCCTTAGCACCTCTGATTTTAACAGATCTACTGTTACTACTACATTACCTCACAAAGCACGTTCACTGAGGACGCGCTTTGCGAGATCATAGTGACGATTCTGAGATGCAAGTATAATGTGCCTGTAATTGCACCGGCACCCATACCCTTCAAACCGGAACACAGCAATGCGAGCATCACTGTGCACACCACGAAATAGGCGCTAATACATACAGAGCTTTACCTGCAAACATATCCAACTTGACGAATGAGTTGACTAAACTATTTTAGATAATTCTTTTGACGCTAACAAAGTTGTGTGTCAAAATGACGTACAATTATCAATTAATTAAGAAGAAGAAGGTTGCTTACTTTAGGATCATACTTGTAGTAAAGTTTATCGCCAGTTATAAAATGGTGCGGCGGGTAGAAATGCATGTTCTCGACTAGGTTCTCAACGTAGTCCGCCGGTTGGGATTCCTCTTCGAAACGAAAGTTTGTTTCTTCTATAGTCTGAAAGATATTATTTAATTACATATTATATCACTAGCAGTTACCCGCGACTTCGTGCGCGAGTACAGTTTCCGTGTACATTATATTATCTGTGCGTGTACCGAGCGGATACTTCTTAAAGAAACTTGACATTACACCGAACCCGTACTCGAATGGCAAACGTTAGTCGTTAGACCACAGAGGTAGTACTACGTCCTGTCAAACTGACATGACATGACATGACATCATCCTCTTGCTAATTGGTGCTGCTAATCCCGTTCGTTCATTTTATCCTGTAGATCCTGTTAATTACTCGGGATTAAAAGTAGCCTATGTGTTAATCCAGGCTACGAACTATATGTATTCCAAGTTTCATCCAAATCGGACCAGTAGTTTTTGAGTTTATTCACTAGAGTTGGTTGTATCTGCAAGCTAGATGACTTATCTATTGCCACTAATTCTAAAGATCTTATCACACTAACCTTAATTTCTTGATAAACTCTTTCAGAGGGTCCAATCTTTCTCAGCATATTTATGTAGGAAAACACCGCTTCTAACACCTGAAAATTCAAATTCAATTATCACACTGCTATACCTATTAAAACCTTATACTTAGCTAGTGACAGTTCAGTTCTATTTGGCAAAATAACATGTTAAATATTAATTACTGTAATTTCTATGTTGGGACATTATACAAATGATTGCAGAGCTCTATTAGGTTTGTAAATAAGGGTCACTTTACATTGGACGTCGGTTTGATGATTTGTTCAGATTTGTACCTCGTCGATGCGATTTAACCCTTCCTTAGTGAGCACCACTTGAGTTGAAAACAGACTGTACATAGAAGTGTAGTCGATTCCACTTTCAGAATTCCCTGTGTAGATTCCCAGCGCCCAAACCCTGAAAAACTCTTACTCTTAGAAATATACATAATCTAGCCTACTAAGCAAAGCTGATGGAAATATTGCCGGTAGAATGCGTCTTTACTGTATTTGGAATACATACTTCAAATCACTTGCTATCTCTATCTAATTTGAAGTAAAAGCTGAAATAGCAAGTGACTTGACAGCTGATTAGTTTTGATCGGCTTTCAGAAACCGGCCGTGCACCAATGGGTTTTTCTATTTGAAAAATTTGTGCATAGCATAGCATATTGACCCTTATCTCCATAATGTCAATGCACACATTTCTATCTACTAATATTATAAACGCGAAAGTTTGTATGTATGGATATTTGTTACTCTTTCACAAACTACTGGTCCAATTTGGATGAAACTTGAAATACATATAGTTCGTAGCCTGGATTAACATTCTGTAATTGGCACACATTCTATAATATAATTATTGTTTATAAGTTATTTTCGAAAGTGTATTATGTGTGCTGTTGGCGATGCCTTATAATAAATTAATTAATTAATTAATTAACAGAAGGGCTACTTTTTATCCCGTAAAATCAATAGGATAAAACAGGATGCGGACTAAGTCGCGGGCAGATGCTAGTATGAAAAAACTGTTAGTATAAGTATTGTGGTAGCGTTACTTTTTCCTGAGGTAAGAGAGCAGACTGCCCTTGCCTTCGTGTCCGAGCAGGTACGAAACATACTGATGTGGCTTCGACTCGTATTCAGAAATCAATGAACGCATGCACCAACTGATATGTACCTGCAGATACAACATTACTTGGAACCAAACAGTTTACACAAATAATGCTAAGAACGAACATATTGAGACTGAGACTGGACCTGTTTGACAGCAATTTGTTTTTGTATTGTATTTGTTTAAGTCTGTGTTTTTGTGTAATGTCTGTCAAGTAAATAAATTCTTATTCTTATTATTGTTGGAGCAAACGAATACTTGAGTGGAAAGTATGAGAGTCCAGTTCATCAAATCAAAATGCTTTGCCAAAACCACGTTTATAAATATAAATAAATAAATATTCATGGACAGTTCACAAATCGCTCTATAGTCCTAAATTAAACAAAGCTTGTTGGAACTAGATTGCTGATAGAATACTTATATCGATTTTTTTGTAAAATTTTCATACTAATATTATAAACGCGAAAGTTAGTATGTATGAATGTTTGTTACTCTTTCACGCAAAAACTACTGGTCCGATTTGGATGAAACTTGGAATACATGTTCGTAGCCTACACATAGGCTGCTTTTATCTCGGAAAACCAACAGGATAAAACGGGACGCGAACGAAGTCAAGGACAGAAGCTAGTATACTTATAATACATGTTTGGCACACACAAATGTTTGTTCTTGGTGGGGATCGAACCCACGACCCACAGCACGGAAGTCAGAGCTATTAACAACTGTTCTGTGACGCCTGTGACTATCTATCGGTAATTAGAATGAAAACTCACCTCAGTAGTATCCCCCACCGGCTTCACGTAGTAAATGCTGCGGAACTCTGGCGTAACATTGTCAGGTTTGAAGGAATGCGTTGAGAAGTCATCGGCGGGTAGTTTGTTGGTCGGAATGCGACCGAATGTGTTGATCACATACTGTTCTAGAACTGGGATATCCATACGTGCCTGGATAATGCACGTAAATGTCAAAATATGGAGAAATAACTTCCGTGGCAACTTTGGCCAAGTGAATCTTGAATTTTTTTATGGTATGCAAAGAAGTATACGGCCCGCCAGATGGGAAGCGGTTACCGTAGTCTATGGACGCCTGCAAAACCGGAGGCATTACAAACGCGTTGCCGACCCCTTAAAAACTATAAAACGCCTTTTTCGAAGCGACCCATGCTGTAATCACCAGGAATGGTAGGAAATATTCAAAACAGAAAGTCAAGTGTGGATGAAAAGGTACAAACAACTTCAACGATTTTAATTTTTTTACTCTCATTATTCGTACTACAAAACAGAATCTCACAAGATCGCAGTTCAGAAGTAATTTATTTAAAATTATAGCCAAAACACATAAAATCTCTACAGATTAGGCTGAGATTTATCTCGAATCGAATAGAATGTACTCTTTTAGAATAGGTCCTTCGAGCTCGATAGTCCTACTATTTCAACTAGAAATAAACATATAGGTACTGCATTGCTTTTTTATTCTTTTCTACAGTATAGTTTTTCATCATATTATTCAAAGACTATGTACTACAAAAATCAAAAAAGATTTTTTTAGTTTTTTAGATTGAACTATTAGATGGTCCTTCGAGCCTGATAGGCGAGTTGCATTAAGTAGCTTAGTATAAAATAGTATTACCTGTACAGCTACAGTCATTCTATTAGCGCTATAATGCCTCCTTCTGAACTCATGTGCTGCCTGATGCAGTTTCTCATCATCATTGATATCGTCCTTCAAACTCTTCAGATTGCCCCACGTGAACGTTCTAGCGGGATGCCCTTCGGGGAACAAACTGCATAGCAATTGGTCTTTGCGATTTGAATCCGATGGTGAAGCGATAGCGAACTCTATAACAATAGATGTAGGGTTTATTTTAAAGGAGGAGGTTCTTAATTCGGTTGTATTTCTTTTAATGTTTGTTACCTCATAACTCCGTCATTTATGAACCGATTTCAAACATTCTTTTTTTTATCTGAAAGGATATCCTTCCAGGTTGGTCCCATTTAATTTTCTTCATCATCATCTGATGATGATGAATGTAATGTTAGGACAAAGATAGGAGGATGTCCAAAGAGTACTTGGAGGCACGTTGCGGCATTAAAGACTATTTAGACGATCAAGTAGATGATGCAAACTCTTTCAGAACCATAAATGCTGTAACTAAATCTTTAGATAAAGACTATTATGATTTTATCTAAAGCTGATCGGACAATGATGTGAATTCTATAACTTATTCCCACAATCATAACCTTATTGTTCAGGGCAAAGCAATGTTTAAATAAATCACCTCCAAGAGATTACTCTTCAGTGTATTATTGTTATTGCTATACGCATTTGCAGTCATTGCTTGCCGACAATTTAAACTACATTGTCTTGACTTGCATAAAAACTATAGAAAATACGAACTACATATTTTTCTAGAACATAATGACTGATTAAACAACCAACGCTCAGATTACAGTGCGGTCGGCGAATCTAGGCAATTGTGACATAAGCCGTTCCGGAAGATCCGCTGACCGTATTGTACACTAGATTTCAGTAGCATAAAATAAACGATATCTGCTGGGTTTGTACCTATGTACCTTTCCTACCCTTGCCTACCTACTGTATGTTTTGCTGGAAATAAAGATTTTTACATTTTTAATTTTTTCATTTTCATCTTCGTAAATATATCGTCAAGTAACGAATATTCGATATTTCATAATAATTGAGATTTAAAACAAGTTCAGATATATTAAATGTTACTTTATATTCTGACCACGCTATGTTTATGAAGGTTTATAATCATAATTACGCCAGTATTTAATAACCAACATACCAGATTCAATAGTCTCCCGTTCTCGCTGCATAGCCTCCTTCTTCATGAGCGGACTCACGAAGAAGTTGCTGAACATGTCCATCGCGTGAGGTAGGTGCTTCTCCGTTATCTCGAAGTAGAATGTCGTCACTTCACAGTCAGTCGACGCGTTGTCAGATCCGCCTTTTTTCTGTAAAACCGTGCTAGTTAGTATAGTAAGCAATTGAAATTACAAAGATTTCAAGGGTATGTCGGTGCCGCTGCAATTACAATAACTTAAGAATTATTCCCTTCTGTCACTCTGAGCTGTCCCCTATGGGAACAGATGGGACAAAAAGACCGATCAATCCCCCTCTTATTAACAGGGGGACAGCTCAAACTATTCATTTAAATATTCATATAAGTGTTGGACCTAGTCACTGGGTCTACCACTTGCCTCTCACACAGGGTACGTCCTCAATGGCTTGCTCTGTGAGGTAATAGGCAGAGGTAACCGCATAACATCGTGCGGGCCATCGGATTGCTCCATCACTTTCCACAGTTAAAAAAAGGGTCTTTTACCAGAAAAATCATTCCCCTGCTTCCAAAAGTTTACCAACCTTGATAAAAGAATCAAAGTCATTCTCCTTAGGATATTTCTCGCTGCCCATGAACACCATGTGTTCTACGAAATGCGCCAAGCCTTGTATGTCTGATGGATCGCTGTAACTGCCTACACCGACTGATAATGCGCAGGCTGCCTGTAACAATAGATAAAAAGTTTACAACACATAGCCTATTTTAAGAGTGCCGCTGTGCGGGGAATCACCCCCTTAGCAGTTTGAGGGAAGTCACTACAGAATAGCACAGAGGCTTTGGGAGACCAAGAGGCAGGTGGATTCAAAAAACCAAAATAATATTATTCCTATTATTTAGATAAGATAAGATAAATTTTTATTTGTCCCCAGTATAAATACAGTAAGTACAGTTATAAACATAAATACTTTGTGGTTGTAAGGAGGCAAAATGGTCCCCGTCTCAGCATAATACTGCACTATACCTAAGTAGATACCTACCCAGGCATAATGCAGCGCTGGTTTTCAGACGTTATTTCGTAGGTGTCTCTCTTATTCGTATCAATCAGGAAACCAATAAGACTTCTGTTCTCGTGAGATTTTTTAAGGAGCCGTTTAGTCTTTTTATTATCAGGGATTATGAATAAATACCAAATTGTTTTGAAAAGTCATAATAGAGACGCATTTTAGTAAAAGGTAACGTTAAAAACCAGTTGAAAATTTATTTGGGATGGATACTGCGCTGGTAGACTATTATAAATGCATGGAACTAGACCAATCAATCAATTGAATACGTAACTGAATGTAGGTCATGTGAAACCTATCCCCATGCATTTCATAAAGTTGATACACCCAGGTAAGTATATCCAATTCAATTCAATTCTTTAATGTATATAAACTAATACCATGTAAGTAAATTAACCTATTTAACGTGTGAAGGCCGCTGGCCTATTATTTATTATGGCAATTTGCACTCGGTTGCTAATTTAAAAGTAATAAATAAAAAAATATTCATGGGCTAAGCAAAGTTATGGGAACTCGATTACTGATAGAATACTATGTTTTCCACACAAAATTGTTTGTTCTCAGTGGGGATCGAGCCTACGACCCACAGCACGGAAGGCAGAACTATACCGACTAAGCTGTGACGCCTGTCAAACCTGATTTCCAACTCCTCTATAGCAATTTTTGTGTGCTTATTCATTGTTATTTATGGTTGTACCTTCCCAAGAAGATTACGCAAAGCCGAGCGGAAGTCATCGTATGTAACAACCTAGTAAATACATAATAACATACGTAATGGGCTGAACTCGTGTTTAATTGTTGCACAGACTCGCTATTTGTTTTTGTTGAATATAGTTTTTGCGTGAAACTTACTTAGTCCGCGCAAATTTATCATGCGGCCAAGATATTTTCCATCGATAAAATATGGGCTATCTCTGGAACTCTAGCTATCTTTGGACAGAATTTCACCAAGATCGGTTCAGTGGTTCATTCGTGAACGGTACATATAAAAAGCAATACACGCTTTTCATAATATCGTGGATTTATCAACATAATAATAATACACATTTCACGGCGACAAAACCATAAAATAATATGTTTGATTATATAAGTCATGCATGTGTGATATAAAAAGTTCAAAGCCTATTTCGCAGTTTCATTCGCTAGCTCTCTCTTAAGTACTAAAAAAGAAATCTATAGTCATGAAACTTTATGCAAAAAAGATAAATTGAGTTTAGTAAGCCTCACGAATAGACTTGAGTTTCACCGATTTCGAGTACTAGAAAGTAATATGTTTACGACTATCTATCAATGATCTAGGTATCATATCGACCTAGGTACCAAAAATCTATCGTAATGTTTTTCTATGCATTTACATTTCTAGCATCATTAGGTACTGCTGAAGCCTACCTGTACCTAGCTACCTTCCTAAACTAACAAACTACGGAATCCACCTACAAGTAATAAATGATTTCAATTAGGTACATTAGATTCATTTATAAGTGTCGAATGGCGCTAAAAGCGTACCGTATCGAGTGAAAGCCGGTTAAACAAGATCTGCCATAGCTTTCTCGTGATGCTGTTAAATGCGTTCTTCATGAACCTGACCACTTTTCGTCTGGGGTGTGCGCACTGTCAATAAAAGTCTATAAATAAAAAGAAAAACAGTCAGTTCTCGCGAGGAGATAACTGAACCTAATCCAAAGAATAAGCAGGTATAATATAGTTGTACTTCTACTGCATTAGCAAGTAATTATGGACAAGGTATGTTTGGTTTCTGTCATTTAATTAAGGAATACGGATTACATACTTATCACGAGGTATAGTTGATCGAAGCTTATCACACAATGCAACCCAATTCTATGACGAGCACTTACGTCTCTCTTTTATCCTAATTAATATTATAAACGCGGTAGTTTGTAAGTATGGATGTTTGTTACTCTTTCACGCAAAAACTACTGGTCCGATTTGGATAAAATTTGGAATAATAACAAATAAATAAATACAAATAGTACGTAGCCTGGATTAACACATTATGCTACTTTTTATCCCGGAAAATCAACAGGATCTAAGACGCGGACGCTAGTGTATAAATAAGTTCAGAAGAAATCCTCGAAAATGTGAAACTAACTGAACCAGTTTCTATTTAGTTTCACCTATCAAAAAATAATTGTTATTGACAAAAGAATCAATAGGTAGCGAGTTCAAGGTGTAGGTTGCATGGAATACATCCATTTTTTACGACTGAAGGTAAATAAAACTCGCTGTGTGAGTTAATTGGATAAAAAATTGCTGGCTGGTGTACAAAGAGGATATTTATAGTATTCGCATACAAAAACATCAATAAAAAGTAATTTTGCACAGTATGAGAGCTAATTAACTCTAAGCTGTTGAAGGAGTTTTTAAGGTGACCACTCTGATATCTGTCTCTTGTGGTTACTTGTTTGTTTCAAAAAAGTTTTCGAGTGTAATAGCTTTCAATATGAACCCTGATAGGAATAACCCTATAAGGGGGTTATAACTCAGTCACTAATAAAATGTAAATTTTTAAAACTTCATTTTTTATCTGAATGTGATGGGCAAAGTGCATTACTTAACAAAACGCATCCTCAATGAACTTGCTCTGTCAGGTAGATTACCTGCATATGTATATGCAGAGGTAACTACTGAACATCAACTTGTTCCATTACTTTTTCTCTCTACTACTAAACTTCTGAAGGAAAATGTTGTCAGTTAAAAAAGATCTTGCCTTCAAAAAAATATTTTTAGTTTTATAAATTAAATTCACTCCAATTTATACAATATACAAATAAATTATAATATGCTTACCAATTTCTCTTCATCAAAATCAACACGTCTGGATGTTGTATGCTGATCACTGGCCTCGGAATGCTCCGAGTGGGTTGCACTGCCCTCACTCTCCGTCTCTGAACCCTCAGAACCACTACTCTCTTCATCACTTGACGGAGTGTCATCCACAACTGCTGGGCGGCTAGGATCAGAGATTAGAAGCGCCGTCAGCCCATTCTCGAGACGTATAGTCCTAAACCATAAAACCTTGTTAGTACCTGAAGGCACTTGATATCCTATTGATGTAAAATATTATGTAAAATGATAAATGAGAGTTGTCATAAAATTACGTAAATTATTTGATGCGATGAAACTGGAGGAAGATGTAGTTCTCTAGAATCTTACTTGTATATTTTTTTGTCAGCTTCTGATTTTGTGGGAGCAGGAAGAACTTCTATTTTATCTTTGCGAGGTGTCATCGTCACGGCTGCCTGGCGGTTTGTGGCGGATAAGGCGGATTTCACCTGTGGTTTAAACTTAGGCGCCTTACTTCTTTTATACATTGCAAGAACAAGAACTTTGTGATTATCAACCCGCAAGAAACCAGATGTTTTTTGAATGAAATTGGACAAGAATTTTGACATTTATCGCATGGCGGATTTTGACAGTTTTAGCCACAGACAGAAAAGAAAATAGGTAATTCTAAAAAATATTTATATACTAATATATATATGTATCTCAAATCCCACTAACACAAAACATTATATTGTGTGTATTAGTCGTAGATTTCTTTGTAAATAAATACTTTATAATTAAATTATCAGCGATTATCAATCCCTGGAGAACTCAGTAGACTAACAGGACGCTCTCTAGTCTTCGGAGTCGTCAGTTCATTCAGTAAATCTGAATATTGGTTTTATACTCTAGAGCCCTAGACTAGACCGATGGAACACTTCCATTTACATGGCAAATAGAGGATATAAGCGTCTTATCATATCTTACTTATGTAAGTAGGTAAGTACATAGTGGGGAGTTCATGCGATATTTTATTAAGTCCATCCCCCCACCCCTGGGTGGAGCAAACCTAGTTGGGAAGATGAGAATAACCAGAAATAGACATGAATACTGTTTTCCGTAGGTATGTCATTGTCACTTACATTCTTTTATCAATGTCAAAATTGACAATGACTTTCGTTCACGTTTGTCGATAAATTCAAAAACTCGAAAACGAAAAAGTTTCTTATTTTATTTTCTTTCGGAGAAAAAATATCGTTGAGCGTACATAGGTATGTAAATAAAAAATTCAAGAAGTTTATACAAAAAGAAGTTATCTACAGTGTTTATTATAAATACATTATACATTATAATGGATCAATCATATTCAGACAGTGATATTTCGATGTCGCCTTCTCAACTGCTAGAGCGAATACAAATGTTGCGGCAACTGCAACTGCTGCAACGCGGGAAACTCCAGAAACAGCGTTTGGAGTATCAGGAGACGTCGGAAAACTATGAAAACTCTTCCTGTATCACAGAAATGATTAGCCATTTTAGCAACAGTAACAATAGCACCAGTTATAACACGTTTCGTAGTTTATTGCAGTCGTCTCAGAACTCTGAAACACCGCGGCCAAATAAGAACGAAATCTCCCAAAAGGTGAAAAGTAAAGACTTGGTAGATGGTGTATCTGTCCTAAATTTATCGCAGGAGTCTGAATTTATTGAAAACTCGCCAGCATCGACCGACAGAGCTCCTTCAAAGAGTGAGGAGATAGTTTCTTCAGTGAATTCTAGCGCAGTGAATCTACTTGCAAAGAAACAGATATCCCTCGATGAGATGCCAATTCTCTCCCCGAGAAAAGATTTCGAGGCATTGGTGCTTGAGAAACTTCAAATGGAAAAGAATGATAAACCCAAAAGTCCTAAAAAAAGTAGTATTTCTAATAACAAAAAGCAATTTCTCAAACGAGGCGAAGGTATGGCCAGGTTTGGTTTGAGAAAAAATGATCTTGTGATACAAAATACAAAATCTTTGCCATGGAGAAAAAAAACCAGTGGGTCCATTGAATCACCTATTAAAGCTTTGAAATCAGCATTAGTAAATAAAAATAAAAATCAAAAAGTAGATGTAGAATTACTTGAAGTTAATTCAAAACATACTTTGAAAAGAAAACCAGAGGCTAAGCCAGCAGCAAAACTAGAACAAAAGGAAGAACAATTAAATGACTGTAGATCTAAATCAAAAGTTATTCATACAACAAATCATAGTTTGAAGGGATACACTGAATCTGAAACATCCATCATCAATTTTGATAATAAAGTTCCAGATGTAATAATACAAATGCCCCAAGGCAAACACCCTATGCTAACAACTAAAGGGTCAACCTGGGCTGCAGTGCTTACTAAAGAGCAGAATGATTTTCTCACGAAACTCAAACAAAGTGACTATTACAAGAACTTTGCATCACCAGCTAAAAGCACAGCTTATGATATGAGTTTTGATGAAAATGTCTCAAAATTGATCCAAGAGAGAGAAACTGCTGAGCAGAACTTATTTGAACTACTTGAAGATAAAGTAGACCATGAAAGTTCCAGACTAGAGAACTCATTTATCAATAGGTTTCTAAGGAGGAGCAACCTTGAATGTTCTGGAGAGAGTACTCCGTTAGTCTTGCAGAAATGTTTAGCTGAAAACCCAAAATTGTTGCACATATTCCCTGAGATTAATCACAGGCAGAAGAATTCTTATCAAGAAGAGAGTGTCTCTGAATGCTGTAGCGATACCTGCTCTTCTGTATCATCTTGCTGCTCTTGCAAGACTATTGAACCGGCTACACCACAACATTGCAAAAGAAACAAAAAGGAGGTTACAATCCAAGATGACAAAGAACATCAAAATGACAATCATAAGGAATCTGAAGCTATGAAAGCCAACATGGCAGAAATGAATGCAAAATTGATAACAACAAGTGAACTTCTGAAAGAAAGACTTCGAGAGTTAGAAGATGAAATAGAAACATTTCGTAAGGAAAATATAAACTTGAATAAATTGAGGAATGATGTAGATATGGAGAGACAGAAATTCTATGAAGAGAAAAACAATTTTGAGCAAAAGTTCAATGAAGAGAAAATCTTATCTGAATACTATTTAGCAGAAGAAAAAGATAAACTCAATAAACAAAAACTAATGTATGACAGGTATGTAAGAGAAATTAGAGGCAGAGTCAATAAGAAAGAAAAAGATGAGGTAGTAAACTTGAAACAAGAAATTAGTAGTCTCAAAGATGAAATAAGGATGAAAGATGCAAAATCTACATCTACAATCGCCAAACTACGCAATCAAATCAAAATAATAGAAAAAGAAAAAAAAGACTATCAAGCTGAAGTAGAAAAACTCAAAAAAGAAAATAGAAGAATACAACACAGTAATGATATAACCAGAAGACTTACTAATATGAAATATTTAGAGCAAATCAACAAGAAACTATCCAATATGAATAAAGAAACTCAATCTGAAGTGGAATTGTCTACTGATACTAAATACAAAGCCTTTGAAATTGAAAGACAGAGTAGAAGTAGAAAAGCACAAGTTGCCAACAAAAACTTAATCAGACCTAGAGCCAAAAGTGTTCCCAATCTAAAGGTCACTTCTAGGTATGCAAAATACTTCAGTCAGAAAGATGCCATTAGTGAAAGAAACAATTCAAACTTAGAAAGACTTCACAATTCCGGTACTGAAATCTCAGATAATGATAATCTAGATTCTGATGACAATGATACAGTTGATGAAATAAATTCTGAAACTGAAGAAAACCATCTAGAAAAAATTTACATGGAAACATTCAGATCAAATTCACCTAAAAATACAACACAACCTATTTTCAACAACTCAGGAGATAGTAAAAGCAACAATAACAGCTTCTTTTTGAGAAAATCTAGTTCTATCTCATCTAGAGATTCAAAGTCACCGAGCATGTCAATATCACAAAATTCCCTAAACCGATCAAAATCTCCAGTTTCGGTTATGACTCGAAGATCTAAAAGGACTAGCAACTTACTAGACCAATCCATTCCTACCTCAAGTCAAATGCGCTCCAAATCACCAGTTCAAATCATAAACCATCAACCAAATTATAGATCTTCAAATGAGAATTTCGGCTCAAACTCTCACAGATCTAAGTCTCCTCTGAGTGACCGTTCTTCACTTAGATCAACTGTTAAACCCAATGATGCATACAGAGACTTAGCTGTCAGTCCAGAACCAGTTAGCAAAACTAGTCTTAACCCCATTGAAATAAGGAAGTCCAATGGCTCTCGAGAACTGAGATTCCCAAATGGAAATATCAAGTATGTTTCCCCTGATGGACGGTATAGCAAATTTGTGTATTACAATGGAGATGTGAAGGAAAACTTCTTGAATGATGGAAAGATCAAGTATTATTATGCGGAGACTAAAACTTTTCATACAACTTATCCTGATGGGCTAGAGGTGCTCGAATTTCCAGAGTAAGTTTTTTCTGTTTACCTAAATACCTACCTACAATACCTCCCTATAATGTGTTCCATGCAGAATATGTATTAAGTAGGTACTAGCTTTCGCTGGCGGCTCTCTGATGTGTACCCAGATAAGAAGCCCATAATGTTCTTGTCTCAAACTATATCTATTCCAAATTTTTGCAGCAGTTACGACGTGATTAGTCACACGTAGTATGTTCTGGTTTGAAAGATGTTTTAAGAGTAAATAGAAGCTGCGCAATGCGACACATGGCACGCCATAGACGGACGTGCTCACAAAGCAGGCGACAGGCGTCACAGCTCAGTCGGTAATGGCTCTGCCTTCCGTGCTGTGGGTCGTGGGTTCGATCCCCACCAAGAACAAACATTTGTGCGTGGAAAACATAGATGTTTGTTCTATGTCTGGGTGTTACTATGTATTATAAGTAGGTATTTACAAAAAAAAAAGTATGTAAGTATTCTATCAGCCATCTCGTTTCCATATCACAAGCTTTGCTTAGTTTGGGACTAGAGGGCGTCATGTGTCCATGTCCATGAATATTTATATTTATTGACCGAGCGAGCGAAGCGAGCGAAGCGTCTCAGTTTCCACATTGGCCAAAAATGCGTTTGTCCGGATGTCTGTCTGTCTGTCTGTCTGTCTGTTCTCCTCTACAGGTCGCATTTTTCAACCGATCTGGACGAAACTTGGTACACAGGTTATATGAATTATTAGATTTTTTTTGTCGTCGGGGATTTTTAATTGGGGGGAAAATAGGGGAGAAAAGAGGGAAAGTTTGCTGTAGCGTTATTTATCGACGGATTTCAATCAAATTTAAGGAGCACACGAAAGATTTCATTCTACACAAGATGGTGTAAAAATATTTCCAAAAAGGGGGACTGGAAAGGGGAAAAAAGGGGAAATTATTTTTTTTATTTTTTTTTTTCCAAAAATTGACTTCTACCAATATCAATGAGACTACACAGTCCTCTTCGCCTTTATGAGACAAATCCGTAGACACCAGATTCGACCTCTTAGGACCAAGGGAACGCCAGTAATCGCTAAAACTTATACCCTTATTTTGCTCAAAAGTCTACATAAGGGCCTATTGGAAAATTCAAGCACCTGAAATTAGATTTACTTAGCCAGGGTAAAAGGGAAAGTGTTGGTTATTGCACGGTTATAAAGGCTCGCGAGGTCTATGTTCTCACAGGACAACTAGTTTAAAAAGCACTGGGAAACCACTCAAAATCAGGCTGCATGGACCATTACTTTCATAATGATTTATTACCCTTTACAGTGGTCAAGTAGAAAAGCGTTACAAGGATGGTTCTTCGGAGGTTCGTTTACCAAACGGCAGTGTACGATACCACGATCCTAAGAATGCCCATGTCAGGGAGGAATGGCGGTTTCCTGACGGAGCAGCGCTGACTATATCAGCGAATGGCGAGCAGCGGGTAGCATTTAGCAATGGACAGATTGAAGTACACGCTAAGGATCATAAGGTAGACTTCTAGTTACCTACATCATCATTTGGTTTTTATAGCTTGCTGGTGGTGTGCGTCTAATTTCATATCTTCTAGTCTATTATTTGTACAGTCACTATCATCCTGTTTGTTATGGATTAGGTAAATACCTAAGTACCTATGCACAACCACAATCGAAATTATTACCTATTTTGGGCATGTAAATTCTGAAAAAGTAATCAAGCTCGTGATGCTGACTGTACTGTACGTAGGTTATAAAAATAGATTTTATTTTAATCTATACTTTGCGAAACCAAAAAGCAATCTGATATAGATGCCTGGTTTTTTATGCCATTATTGGTGATAAGAGAAACTAGAGATTCAACTAATGTGAAATTGTTTAGCCCCATCATAGATTAGTAGTCTAAGCCTGGATTCGATCAAACTTATACTTCAGGTAAAATACTATCCGTCTATATTTTAAACTTAACAAAAACAAGGATGGAAATATTTTTACCTGTTACGAATAGCGTTATTCGGAGTTGGTCGAATTCGGACTTATTCAGTTAATTTTGTTTTAGCGCCGAGAGTTTCCTGATGGCACGGTGAAGCTAGTTTACAACGATGGCACCTCCGAAACAAGGTACGCGTCTGGTCGCGTGAGAATCAAGGATGCACACGGTAATCTTATCATGGACTCATCCCCAGGATGACCGCTGGGCAAAATTCAACCAACGCCACCGAAATCTGGGTTCTAAAACAATCATGCATGAATCATTTAAATTAGTAACTTTGAAAAAGTATTAAAAGACTGAATATTTTATTGTTATTAAAAAATAAAAAGCAAGCGTTATTTGGTAGAAAAATACAGGACACGCATTTCATGTTGCAGCGTGAAACATTTCAATATTAGTACAACTACTTATATCAGCTACAAAGGGTGCTTTATTATTAATGTGGTAAGTACCAACGCCTTTTGTCGTTTCAATGAATTAAAATGCATGTATGATTTGGTCAAAAACGAAATAAGTATGTAATTTAAATTTTGCATGTATTTATTTGTACTAAATTGTGACTAGAAACAATAATTTGTGATGATTATAAAGGCATATTTAATATTCACAGTTTGTATTGATTGCAATTTTTGTAACTCCACTTGTGCCAATGTTATTTATGTGAATTTTATGTAAGTTGTAATTGTTATTCTAAAATTTAAATTATAACATTTATTTTGTAAGCATAGATTGATTTAAATAAATTATACTAATATTCAGCAGTTTTTTTGAATGAAAACTAGATTGTACATACAATACTATTTTATTCCTTATTTACACTACAGGTTTACAATTAACTAGCTGTTATTTGGTATCTGATTTGAGAGTTTGGTTTAGGTATTCCTTCTAATTTGAAGTTGACTGGTTTCATGTGATCTTCAGTGCCAAATATCTTCTTGAGGGCTTCTCTCGCTGCCATTTCTTTGGCGATCGCGACTTTTTCACCGAAACCTGAAGACAAAAAAAAATTTTTTGGTCTTTCATTCTATCATAGGCAAGAAGATAGGAAACTACCTAGATAGGTACTTGAAATATTTTTTACAGTAAAATAAAATAGTGAACCGCGTGTTGACAACGAAAACGCATTAGAAGCCACGATGGCTGTGCAAAAAATTATTTTTTTTTAATATTTTCCTCTCGTAGTACCTCTGATATAAAATTTGACTTCTGCGCATTCAAGGTCAGCTCTATTAATACCTTAGGTGGAAAACAATAAAAGCCTTACCAAAAGATATCATCTGCTTATTGACGTAAAGACCGACTCTGTAGCATGCGAGAAGCGTATTACGTCCAGTTTCGGCGATCAATCGCGGTTCTATCTTAGCTCCGTCCTTCTCTATGAACTCTGTCAGCATTGCCCAAGGGTCTTCTATCTGCCAGTATTCATTCACGTCTTGACCTGAAAAGTTAAGATTAAGTGAGGGAAAAACTGTGTACCTACTTGGTTCTAATCTAAACTTTTAATATTCCAGATAATTCAAGGTAATTTCTCTTGTATTTTAAGAAGGCTAAGGTCCTATTTTGTCTCTATAGTTTTCTCTTCATCATCTTAGCCTGGCATCACTCACTTTTGGGTATAGGCCTTGTACATGTTATGCTGTTGTCTGTCAACCAGGTTTTCCTCCTAATTTTTTTAATAGGAGAGTTACATTTTTTGTTTCATGATACTCCAAATAAGCATAAAACTTAACATTACCCTGTAATTGTGTGATAACAAAATCTCTGACGAAATGGGCTGCCCTTCCTTCACCAGATGATTGCAGCAATGCTCCCACTAAAGCTTTGAAATTTGTAGCGAGTGTGAGTTCATCTACTGGGTAACTCTGCAACAAAAACAAAATGTTAAATAGAGCAGACAACCTTTGCAAATATAGTGCTTCATGAGACTTACAGCTGCAAGTATGATGTCCTTAACTCCAAGATGGGTAGCCACATTCGCTAGAGTTTTTATGCTAGTGAGATGGTGCCTGATAGATGTTACTCCTTGAATAGGATACTTGGGCAGTGCTGTTTCTAGGTATATCTGTATATATTCATCGATGAACTTTTCTCCTGAAATTATAATAATCAGTGTTTTTACTTATCAGACTGACATCTGTCAACTTTAAGGGAAGCAGAAAAGTTACTCTCAGGGCGTCTTGCACCAGAATCGCTAAACGCGTTTAACTCTTAAATAGTATTTAGCGAGTTGTCAAGTCATACAAATACGTCAAATTTAAATCGATTTAGCTGTTAAATACGTTTAATGATTCTGGTGCAAGACGCCCTCAGACTAGTTATGATGAGGGTATCTAGTTAGGTCTAAACGAAAGTAATGAGGTACATAAATTATTTATAAGCAGGTCGCTCCATGGATTGACAATATTGTACATATTTAATAAGTCAGACCGAGGATAAAGAAGGCTCGGAATTAATAGTACAAATCAACGGACGAGGCTTACATCCAGGAGGTAGTGAACTGTATGAGCGGTTGATGATGACTATAGACTAACCTCCTTCAGCCAATTCTCTGTTGTCTTTCATTTTCAAATCAAATTCCATCTCTTTTTGCTTCATCTCTTCCATTATGACATAAGATCGGTCTGTGAAGGCCTGGAGTAGCAAATCGGGGTCAAAATCTTCGTTCAATCGTTTTCCAAACGCATACAACTCAGCCTCCAAGTTCCATTCCAAATATTTATTCCTAGGAAAGGTTATCTTGCCTCCTTGCCTGTCTTCGCGGCGTTTGAGCACCATCAATGTCGGGGCCACCCATCGGTGGATCTTCTGGCCTGTTATTTTATTACACAGAATTAATATTGAAAAGTATGTTGACAGAAATGAAATCATACTCATTTGTTGTATAACACTTACTCTGCGATACAATAGGATAGACTTTCATTGATTTTGTAAATAGGGGTACACAACGTCGAATCAGAGCCATCTTAAAGAATTTAGTTGTGGAAAGTTCTAATGGATAATACTTTGAATAACATTGAACCGATTGAAAACAACAACACAAAATACATGTCAATTTTTGAGGTTATTAATCAGTTCAGTAGTACCAACAAAACAAAATAAAAATCTACCAATTTGTATTTTCTACCGGATATAATGTCAGGCAGCTTCATCTAAGCTAAACCGGAAATGTTAAATGGCCGTAAAACGTCACAGGAGCCACTCAATTTCAAACCGGATGTAGTGCTACAACACGGCAACGGCTACATCCGTAGACTCAGTAGAGCCTATCGTAGTCAAAAGCCGTAGAGAACTTTACTACAACTACCTACCTAAGTTTAAAATTAGCAGTGGGATATCATTAGGTACCTTTAGTTTTTGTCGTCAGCGTCTTCGGTCCTATCCTTCGTATGCACTTGCCTATGATTTCGCTCGAGAGTGTGCTTTGCGTGCAATGTGCTTAAAAGTTTCTTCTTCTTCTAACTTAAGAGCTATGCTCTTGTCGGCGTAATGTATGCATTTCCCGCCAGGTTCTTCTTTTCAGGGCAGCTTCCTTGACGTCCTTATACGACACGACATCGATCTTCGCCTTCACTTGGCCCATGTAGCTAATACGCGGTCTTCCTCTTCCTCTTAAAAGTTTAAACTGATTAAATGAACGGTCCTCTTTGCTTGCTGATCAATTCCCATATGTAAAGAAAAAGCAGGATTCATTCAGAAAAACTTTAATAGAAACTGTAAAAACCACCACAAAACGCGTGTTTGGCGAAAACATAATCAAAAGTTATATAAAAATCCCGTTAACTTTTCCGGCTGGTCAGAAATCCTCTGACAGAGTTGAAAAAGCTGCGTTTGAACTTGTTGCTCAGCGGGTGGATGGAGTGGTTGCTGTAGAAGGAAGCCGATGTATCGTAGATCGATGAACTCATTTCTATTGCCTGCACAAAATACAATGTGTATAATTTTACACAATCTACAAGAAAATTAACACTTTTTATCTTTCCTACATATGCTGAAATGTGCTCAAGTATAGAGTTCCAATTCAGGCATTGTTGATAGTTTTCATGTAAATCTCTATTTTTATGCCTAAAAATTAGTTTGTTAAACATGTAGGTACCTAAGGGGGATATACAAAATGATGTCAAAGTTCAAAATATGAGTCATGCTTGAGTCCGTGTTTAGAGAACAAAATCCTTACTCTTTTCTCGTTTGGTCGGTTTTTGGACCGGCAATGTATCTAATATTATCTTAGTAACTTTTGAAACTGCAAAATTCGCAACGACTTTGTTGCTGTTTATTCGTAAATATGAGTAATAACCCAAAAATAGAAATAGGTATTCAGGTAGGTATAGGTACAAAAAATTAATTATAGTCTAGAGATTTGTTCTAATCTAGAAACACGAACTAACTGTCTAAACTAAAACGTTTGAATCAAATCGTAAGCAAAGACACGAAACTTACCCCAAGAGATGTGCTGATATGATAAGAATCTACGGAACTGTTCACGCTTGGTGGGAAACCGACGGGCCCCGGTCCTTTCTCTGAAGTCTTAGACCTCAGCACGAGACAAGACATCAGTCGCTTCAAGAACGGTTTCTTAGTCTTCGCGTCAGGAGAGCATATCTTCATAGACTGAGATTCAGATAGGTGTGCTTCTGAGAGAAGGGAAAACGCTGATGTACCAAGATTTGGGGTAAGCGATTTCTTGTGCCCTGGAATGATGTAGACTAATATTCACATGGGTAGTAATATGTAAGAATGAATGATAGCTGGAAGAATTTAAAACACTTTGTCAGACTATCATATGCTCAACCTATTTTTAACTACCTACCTATCAACATTGCGGATTACCTACACAATATCAAAGTAGGTAGGTACTCTAATTTATAAAATGTAATTTAATATAGGTATGTCTGTTCTGAATTCATACCTCTAAAGATAGTTTCCACAGACTTCTTATTCCTGAGTGCGAAGCTTGAAGACCCGATAGATCCTACATTAGTCGATGAAAACGTAACACGTTTCCAATATGCTATACTAGCACTTCTGATCTCCAAAGAAGAAGCAGCTCGTCTGACCACTACTTTAGAAGGTTTATTGTCTTTATAACTTCCCCGAAAATCGTTTGAAAAAAGCACGACAGTATCCAGTTGTTCTTTCTTTGGGTGCATTTTAGATTTGAAGTATCTCTTGCCTTCTTTTATAGAGATTTGTTTGCGAGTTGTGTCTGTCTGAACTTCTCTATTTGTGCAAACAAGAACATCATGCGCTTTTCCAAACGTTGTTGGTCCAACCGACACACTACTACGATTACAAAGACATCTTTTATCTCTTCCTACTGTGTGCTGTATTGTTTTCTTTATTTTGTCGTATTGCTTTCTAGACAGTACTATCGGTTTTTGTTTTGCGAATTGTTCTACTTGTAGAAATATTTGAATGTTACGATTTAGTGTAAGTTGCTGGTAAAGGGATGTTCGATCTAAATTGGGCACTTCGTACTCTTTTGGTGGGTTTGTATTATTTTTTTTAGCTATTACCTCTTCATTCGGGGGATCTTGTTCAACCTGTTCATTCGATATATTATCATCGTTATTTTTCTCATCTGGTATTTCTATTTCTTCTGCTTTATTGGATTCCTTCGTTTCGTGTAGTGACTTTTGATCAGACTGTTTCGTTTTAGTGGATTCGCGTAGTGTCTTCTGACCAGACACTGCTGTCTTATGGGTTGAACGGAGTGTTTGCTGACCACTCGGTTCATCAGTTTGGTGCTGTGTCTTATTGCTTTGGCGTTGTGTCTTCTGACCTGATGATATATCTCCTTTATTGGTTTCGGGTTGTGTCTGATTAAATTTTTCACAAGTCGGTAAAGTACATATGTTTGCGTGTTCGTCATTGCAAGGGCATTTCCCACCTCTTGAATGTTGCTCGTTATTTACAGTTTTATGTTTTCGTGTTAAACAGATGCAGGCACATTCCTCGTCGTCAGTACTTTGCCCAGTTTTTTGATCTGCATCTGTTTTAGTTTTCTCTTCATTCTGATCAGTCAAAGGTTCTATTTTGCTAATCATGTTAGTATAACTTTCACTCTCTTCTGTGCATTCACAAGAACTTGCCTTTTGTAGAGCAAAAGCCGTTATAAAAGTTTTTTTACTGTAAAATAAAGTTTGATCAACTTGTGCCTTTGTAAGCTGAATTGTGATATGCCTATACAAAATCTAAAAAAAAATATAATTAATTATTAATTAGTTTATCATTATAAAAAAGTGAAAATAAACCATTGGTTGGAATAGAAGCAGTGACGCGATATCTGGTCTCCCATCTCAAAGTCTTCACCCTAAAAACACAATAAAAATATTTTTTTTTTATTCTAGGTGGTTTGGTCGTGCGTATTTGCATTATTATTAGCTACCAAACATCATACTGCTCAATATAATTCTAACATGGAAGAGGTTAGATAAGGAGTGATTATGTAGGTTATATAATAACATAGAGGATGGTATAGATAAGCCTACTCCATCTATAAACTATCCCAGGCTTTACAGCGACCCGTTCATCGAGGCATGGGTGAAAAGTGGCCCTTACGCTGTATACATTTTAGTCGTCTAGATAAGATGCAAAGGTCTTTTTATTAGGTAGGTAATCCAAATTAAGTAATAGTTTGGTCCAAATGAATGACCCATGTGCTATCGTAGAAAATGATGTAGGTAGATTTATAAGCTCTTTGGATGTATACTTAGTAGTCACAACAACGGATCTACGTCCCTCTGAAGTATCTGCGCAGAACCCATTTGGTGTTGAATTGGAGGTAAGCTAATTTTTCCGCATAACAGTACCCACATGCACAATCGTATGTTGCACCTGTGTTTGCATTACACGTAACTTCAGAGGGATAAAGATCCGTTGTGCGTACTGTAAGTAGGTACAGGTACATACGTAGTTAATATATTATACCTGTGGATAATGCGATTTGTTTCTTCTCTTCTTTACTCCCAGCAGCTCCCTGATCTCTTTGTCCCTCTCGATCGGGTCGCAGATTGTGCAGTCGTCTCCAGTATAATGTTTTATTGGGGCTAAAATTTAAACCATTTCTTCGAAAACTATTTATGCTCGGAACGGAATTATTTATTTATACAAACGAATTAATATATTTTCTTGTCTTTGGGCTTCAAAAAAAAACTACCTATGAGTAGGTACCTACTAGATATTACAATACAACAACTTGTGAGATAGGCATTTCGTAAAAGATATAATATTTATACCTAAAAAATCCATGTCAGCACTATTTACGGTAATGTCCTCGCTGTCTGGTCGTCGAGTTTGCGTGATTTTATAAGCTTTATCTTCACGTCTGAAATATAATTAAAATCAATAACTATGTTCATGAATTACAAAAATTAGAAATAATTTTCTAATGGGCACTCTGGACTGGATTTTTTTTCTGTCTATCTAGTATATTTTTCAATGATTTTTAATTAAAATAAACAATAAATAAAACAATAGCTACCTGTGGCCAATCTCTAAGCTATCTCGTAGAGTCAACCTTGGAGCATTATTTTTAAAATCGTCTGATAGCTGAAACAAAATTCATTTACTACCTTTCGCCCACTGAACACTGGTCTTTAATCAAAGATAATGAGGGGTTACTTTGACAAGTCTGATAGCTAAGAGTCGTAGTATAATAAAAGGAATATTTGATCGAGTGAGCGAAGCGAATGAAGATTTTAGTGTTGACTTGGGCATATCGGCGTTGTATGGACTGTTTGTTGTTAGAGCATAACTTTCTACATTTATTATTACATTTAGTACGGATACTCGTTATGATTTTAAATAAAGAAATAAATATTCATGGACTTTACACACAACGCCCTCTAGTCCCAAACTAAGCAAAGCTTGTGATATGGGAACTAGATGGCTGATAGAATACTTATTAACTTTTTTTTTTGTATAACATACCTACTTATAATACATAGTAACACCCAGACATAGAACAAACATCAATGTTTTCCACGCACAAATTTGAGGTAAGTAAATCGGTCAAGGGGTTGTAAAGTTATAAGGGTCCAAAAGAGAGTAAAAAAAAGCCTTACCAAAAAATCAAGTGGGATGTCATTATTATTAGAGCTTTGTTTCGACATTCCAAAAATATTGTTAAAATAAATGGTTCTCTGTGATTTATTTTTTTGGGAACACCGTGAGATCTCAGTTCGGGGCGAACTACTGGTTACACATACATACATACATAGTTATACATAGGCACCTAGGTAAGGTAAGTCAGGTTGAGTAGATACAACTTCACTTACATTTAAGTTTTCACAAATCGACCGGTGGCAAACGCTACCTCTTCGATGTTTTGAACTCATATTTGGAAAGAAGTTCTCCAAAGAGCCATGCTGTTCATTCTCGTCAAGAAACTTCTGTGCACTAGCCTGTTTCATAGTCTTTCGTACATTTAAACCTGTAGTGAATTTATCCTGATGAAATGACAAATCGTAGTATTCGTTCTCGTTGTCAACATTAACCGCAACTGTTGATAAACTTTGGACCGGGATCTCTTTTTCTTTGTTTGATTTCATATGCTCGGTTATTTTATTAGTATACGAGTCTACCAAAGCCTTTTTTGTTTTCAAATGTTCAGTATTTATTCCTTTATCAGCTTTCCCCTTCGGTGATTTAGTTTTAGGTTTCAAGCTTTGTCTAGAAGCTTGTTTCTTTTGAGGGTCTTTTTTATTAGGAGTGGCTGGTGGTGTTTTTGCCCTGGGACTGGGACTGGGACTTCTTGGAGGACTTGGTTTTCGTTTTTTGTCAGTGCTTTCTTTTTTTGTGCTCGAATTGAAAAACTCTAGCTTCTGTTTTGGAGAATTCGTATCCCTCTTTGAGTGTTTGTTACCGAGCTTCGAGCGCGGAGGGCTTTCGTTTCTAACACTAGCTTTGAATGTTTTTGATTTCAGTTTTTGGCCTTTTGGTGACGGCGAGCGACTTCGAGCAGATTTCTTAGTATTTTTTGTTATCTCAGGTATAGTTATGCTCTCTGCACTTTTAGTTATGATGTTTTTGGGAAGCATAGGATGTTTGTTGTCGATCTGAGTACATTGGACAGTTTTAACAAAATCTGCTAAGTTTTTATCTTGTTTAGGAAAAACTGATATAATGACGAGGGGGCTTTGGCAAGGCTTCAGGTTTTTGTCATCACATACATTATTTATTGTGTTTATAACAGGATAATCATTAGTACAGTTGCATCTTGCGACTTGTTCATTAGTTCGGAATGGGCTGGTCTTGTTGATACTGTTGCCAGTTGGTTTATAGAAATTAACTTGCGTAGATTGCGAGTCTTTGCTAAAACATTTAAATGTTAATGCTATTTACTTATATTTTTTCAACCGTTAATAAGTATCTCAAATTCCAACCTGATTCTATTCTTGTTATTGTTTATTACTAGTTCATTCACAGCGTTATTACGAAAATCTGTTTGCATTATTGAATCCCTAAGACTTCTGAAAATAAATACAGTTATAGGTAATAATAATATACCTACTGGTTTAAGTTTAGAATTTATTTATTTTGTTCTTACTTGACATCTTCTCTAGTGCGTTCTCTAGGAAATTCTCCTCTTACACATGACATGCCTCCGATTCGCTGACATCTGTTTTTAATAAGAAAATATTAGTTTAGCCAATTTTAGGAAGATAATACTTGGATATGTTTGTAATCTCCTAACAAAATGTCTACTTAATGATAGTCTAATGTCGACCTTCTAATAAGTAGTTTTGTAAGTTAGTTGTTAGTGTATTGTTGTGCTGTTGTATGTGTGTGTGTGTGTGTGTGCCAAATAAAAGTATTTTCATTCTTTCTTACCTATAATAAATATTTTAGGTACAAAAATCTAAATAGTTAAGTTAATTTACAATACCCCCTAATTTACAACTCCCTACCAAAAAATATTGTTGATCTTCCCTACAAAAAATTTTGTACTGAGTTGGAAAAATGGTTGATATTGGAGAGCTTTTATTCAGTTTCTGACTTTTTGAAGAAGGGTTCGTGTCGCTTCTACAACTACTAAGTAGGTACTTCTGCTGTTAGAGTGTTGTTTTAGCGAACCTAGTAAATACTTAGTTGATGACCTACAAATTTTTGCACGCCAATCACTTTGGTAAAAATATGCGGCACTTATTTATACTTTTACATCTTTGTACTTAAACTACCATATTTTTTATGCAAATAAATGACTTGATTGATTGATTAACTTAACTAGTAAGGTAGGTACTTAAAGATTTGAAAACTTACGTCATCGTCTGAATATTTCTGCTAAAAGTGGCTAAAGAGCTCGAAGACAATTGCTTTTCCGCCGTAGACAACAACGATGTTGCAACTGCAAATATGATATTTACGCATTTCATACACATTTTCTACCTAACATGCATTAATACCATGTAACATAATTATAAATGTGAGGGTACCTGGTTGGTCATCTACGGTGGCTTGACATTTCAGAATATACTGGTCGTCTTCACTGAGTCCTATTCTCCCAAATATCCGTACTCTACTCTTTCCGGGTCGCACCTCATGTCCATCTTCAGGCAAACATTTGCAATTATGCCCTACATCTGATCGTTCTATTTCAACATCTTGATTTTGCTTCCTATTATCAATCATAGAATCTTTCTTCTTATCTTTTTTTCTTTTCCTCTCCATATTTAAAGTTTTGATAAACTGCTTGAAATTAGACTGGCTTTCTATGGCTTCATCTCTAACAGATTCTTTTTCGAAGTTCTCGCTGCCTGTCGTCTTGATTTCATATATCTTGTCTTTCTTTCGTCCAGCTACTACTAGATATACGTTTTTGGTTTGTATAGAGTTCTCGTGGTAAGACGATGTGGCTTGGACGGTGTTTGTGATGACTCTTTGTTTTCTAAACAGCTTAGATCCAGGGTTTTGGTTAGACTTTGGTATAACTGTTACCTGTATCAAAGGTTTGTATCTGTTCTGGCTTTGAACGTTATCTGTTTCAGCGTGTTGTTCGACCTGGAGAGTAGACTGCTCTCGGCAATGAAAGCTTGTATAGTTAGCAACTGGATACTGCTTGAAGATCTGTATCAAAAACAATTATATGATCTACTCAAAAAATAAATTCGGGAGTGAATCTAGTTCAAGTGAACAAACCTGTCTGTCAGTAGTTTTCTTCAAAATCAGAGACGTCGAAGACCCCTCGTGCTCGTGTTCTGCTAGCTTACAAGAATTTAACCGTTTGGTTCTAAACTTGTGATTAACGTCTCGTAAAACTTTGAAATTATTGTTAGTTCTATTATTGTACACGGAATAATCTCTGTTTCTGTTTGCAGAACTTCGTTTTACGGGCGGTCTCAAAAAGTTCAAGGACTCTACAAAAATAAATAATAAATAACAAAGGATTTAGGAACAAAAATAAAACAAATTGAAATCAAAACGAACCGATCACTTCCGAGTCGAAACTGTAATAATCCATTCTGAATTTCGCTGAAAAAAATTACAAAAATAAATTAAATCCACGAAACCACATTTTAGGGAAATGGGATTTTGACAATAAGTCAGCTTGAAAGAAGTTAGTTGAAGTCAGTTACTGATTTTGACAAAGTCGACTAAGGTAAAAGTTTTTAATTTCTTATATAATCTATTGTTTTTTAAATAAGAACCATAAATAAAGAGTATTGAACCCATAAACACATCAAATAGTTTTATATTCTGGAATGATTTATTATCTGCATAAATTTTGTTTTTTTATTCTAAAATGTCCTTTGATTACTTAATTTAAATTCTACAGTTTTTTATCCTCTAAATGGCCACCAAACCTCCCCCCGATCGTGAGATCACACAAATGGTGATACCGGTTTCAAAACAAACATATTTCAATACCAAGTGGCAGCCAAAAGAGGCCCCTCTATCTCCCTATGATATGCTCTACCACCCCCCAGATTACAACCCCAAGTCTGCAAGATCAGATCGGCAGGAACCTAAAATTATTAGAAAGAATATTTGGATCCAGGTACTTAACTTACTACTATAATCCAGTCCATACAAATTTGGTGTTTTTGATTTTCATACGCGCACTCTAACCGTATTGAAGATCATCTTCTTCTTCTTCTAATTTAAGTGCTATGCTCTTGTCGGCGTAATGTATGCATTTCCCGCCAGGTTCTTCTTTTCAGGGCAGCTACCTTAACGTCCTTATACGACATGACATCTATCTTCGCCTTCACTTGGCTCATGTAGCTAATACGCGGTCTTTCTCTTCCTCTCTTTCCTTCTACCTTCCCTTCAATGATATTTCCGATTAAGCTGTCATGTCGTATAAGGTGTCCAATCATCTTTCCTCTCCTGTTCTCAACAACTTTTATAAGGGCTTTTATCTTTTATGAAGATCATCACTGAGTTCATAAAGCAGTAGGTCTGGGTAACACACTACACTGTCTACACTACACAAAGATGCTACTATGCTTATCTCAATGTATTGAGAATGATTTGTTCGTCAAATATCAGGAGTTCCACAAGGGGATACCATCGACCACTCATTTCCAGCATGGCAGACCGAAATGGAAGATTCATGACGTGCCTACCAAACAATTCGTCAGAGTTCAAGGTGAAAATGATTTCAAATTATTTTGTACTAGCAGTTACCCGCAACTTCGTCCACGAAAAAAAAAACAAAAAAATATATATGTATAACCATAAAAAAAAGCGGGAAAAATAGCGTATGTGTCAATCCGTTACGAACTATAATATATGCCAAGTTTCATCCAAATCGGACCAGTAGTTAAAGCGTGATTGAAACACAAACAGCTAAACTTTGACATTTATAATAGTAGTGGAATACTTTTCCGGTAAAAACTAAACAGAGAGAGAGCAATTTGGTCACCAACGATAATATTATAGAACACTTATTTAGAGAGTACAAAGTTAATATTAACACTTGCTGGTGACGTTATCGTATAAAACAATACGTAGCAAGCGTAATATTATTTTTGAAGTTTTTTTTATTTTTGCAGTTAAAAGTGAGAACCCACACATGAGGATTTACAACGTTTTGGAATGGGCCGTACTCATCAACGAAGGAAAACCAAGCATATGCGATTAACTACATACTTTTTGCGTTAAAATCAGATCTTACCAACAATAAAAATATCCGGCATACAATACAAGTTAATCCCTGACTAGCCACGTCACGTGACATAACTGTTGTAATGACGGTTTTGCGTGTGGGGATTAAATTGCGGATTATGAAACCTCTTGATTTTATATCACTCTTCAGTTTCATCATTAATTAATGACGGTCGACGAAAGATTGACAGACAGACGAGGCTACTATGAATAAACCTATATTATGAGACCGGGCTAAAATTGGCCAATAGGTACGTATTATCTTAACATACCTACACTACCTAATCACCTACCTACTTTGCCTTCTTTTTATGATGTTCTTCTAAGCCTAATGCTATGAATAAGCCAAAATATTTGATATCTACTTTATAAGTAAAAACCATTATTGAGATTATAAAATTTATCGGTACATAATTGAAAAAATACATACATGATTACAAGATACACAAACCTAATTCTATGTTATATTATTTATATGCTAAAATTCATAATTTAAAACGTGTCAGTTTCTCTTAAAAATACTTCATTTGTAACAGATTCTGAAGGAATGATATGATAATACGATTACACAATATTATTCGAATTCACATTTTTTGCATACTTTCATGGTTTTGACATTAATCCGAATTTGAAAAGGTTTTAATAGTCATTTTGGGGCCGTTTTAAGCTCGTATGGCCGCATTAAGCTTATTATAATTTTGAATACATGGTACCTAGTACGTGCCGGTCGGTGAAATAAACTATGAAATCCTAGTATTACTTATGTGACCATTCTCAATATTCTCAATTCTCAATAAGGTTTTGCTTTACTAAAGGCCCGTATTCGCATTTAATTCTCAAGCACTGATCCAAACTCAAGCATACCTTTTTGTATAAGAATCTCTACGCAAATCTATGTACTCGAGTGTGCGATTTCTATATCAAACCTACAAGTTTTACTATAGCAACATAGCTTATTTCGACCAAAAATGCATTGCTTTGACACAGATCACTATCTAACCTTTACCGAAGGTTGAATATCGGGTTCGACCGTTATAGTGTTATAATTAGCAAGCATAGAAAAGCGATACAATAAAGTGATTTCAAAATGAAACTTTACATAAACACAATAATTAAACAACATAGACCACACTTTTGAAAAGCGTAAAACAAATAAAATAATATAATTATTTTCAGACTCGAATCTGTAAGTACAAAACAATTTAAACCAAGCTATATCAAATACTGTTCAATAAAACAATGGAATAATTTGAAAATGCACATTATCCAATTGAAATGCAAAAATAGATTTAGGCATCTCATCTTAGGAGATTTTTATGAAATTCCATAACAACCTAGCTTAAAAAACCATAGATCTTAAAATGCTAATAATTATTATTAATAAGTGTTGACAGGCTGTAAGAATAGCAATGTCTCGCTTAATTAATGTTTAATCGGGTAAAGTGAATTAACGAAACTTAAAATGCATAGATAAGAAAACCTAACTAACATACTATTTTAGTTGTCACCGACTGAAATTGGTATTTTATGGCATAAATACATTCTTTGACCCTCAAAAACCACATAAAAATCATATTTTGTAATGGAATAATAGGCCTAGGGACAATGTTTTAGATAAAAATACTTACATAATCTTTGTTATGAGTTTTATACTGCATCCTGTCACGCAAAGGACTGCCAGAGGCAGTTTAGTTTTTTCTGGCTACGATTTTTACTACTTTTTATTTCATAATAGTCATACATACATACTTCATCACGAATTTGCGAGTCCCAAGGCCTACAATACATTGCAAACTAACCTGCCTACTGCTCATCTTTATCCTTAGCACCGTGCTTCAGTATACGAGTGAACTCCACATAGTCAAACAGTCCATCACGTATGGGAGCCTCTCTAAGCATTTCATCAACATCATCATCAGTGAAACGATCACCCATCGTGGTCAGCAGCTCACGGAGACGCTCCTCATTGATCACACCATTGTTTTCTTCATCAAAACATCTGCGGAGTATTTCTATTGTTAGGTATGCTGTATTTTCCATGCTTCTAACATAACAAAAGTTGAAGAGTTTGAAAATCAATCTGCAATGGTGGCTTGGTTAATTTAATTAAAACTAGTATAATTAGTATGTAATACCGGAAAGATGAATCACAGCTACAATATTTCAGTTTTTCCTATACAACACTTACGGAAAATACTTAGATTGGCGCATCCAAACATGGCGTTTGTTTAAAAGGTCTTTATTGAAGATAAATATAAACATTACTTATATCATACACATGGAGTGATGAATGCTTGTGTACTTGTAGTTTTTTTTAATATTATTTCTCCACATCTCTGAATGTGAATCTAATTTATATAGTTTTAAGAAACAAAGGGACTTGAGAATGACTCATAATTCAAATATGAGAAATATTACTTGTGAACATACAATTAAATTCCCAGAGCTATACAAGGTGACTTTTCCAAATCTACATAATAATATATTGTAAATGTAATCCTCATACAAATGACTGAAAACCTTGGACGTGTATTCGTCTTCGCTAAAAACGTACCCAAAAGCATTCTTGATGACATCCTCGGGGTCAGTGCCCTGCAGACGTTCGCCAAACAGTGTCAGGAACATGGTGAAGTTAATTGGACCGGGAGCTTCATTCATCATGCCTTCTAAGTAATCTTCTGTTGGGTTCTTGCCTGGAAATATGCTTTGTTACAAGATTGATCGAAGCTGGCTGGGGTCAACAGACTGGCGTAATTCCAGATGCAAGAAATATTTAACTGGACCTGTCTTAAGCAGTTTACTTTTTTCGGAAGGGCTAAGACGCTGGTATAATTGATGATTTGCAACAATAGTACCAGGCTATTGGTGAGACTGATACAAGAACTTTTAAGATGGTAGTAAAATAAATTGATCAAAGATCTGATCAAGTATGTTCTGAGCAATTGCAGATAGCATATTTGATCAGACCTTCAAACATCCAATTGGTTTGATCAAAGACATTGGACCAGTTGCTCACTCAACTTCTTGTGCATTGAATGAAACAACAGTCCTATTAGATCTTTGACAAATGAAATGCCACATGTCATGCCTTGATATTGATATTGATGTGACTCCCTTTTCCGCATTTAGGCTCAAAGTTGGCCCATCATGCGTGGCATGTCATGCCTTACCTAGAGAAGCCAACATATCATGCAGGTCATCCTTATCGACAAATCCATCTCGGTTTTGGTCGATCATGTTGAAAGCCTCCTTGAACTCTGCTATCTGTGCCTGATCAAACATTGCAAACACATTGGATGTGGCACGCTGGGCGCGCTTCTTGTTGGTGCCACGGCGGCCGGCGGTCTTGCGAGATGACATTTTGATATTCTATAAACAATTTGAGATTCTAGTTAGTAGTATTTTAGACAATGTTGATGAAAGTAAGCCTGTCAAAGTTGTAGGTATCACCTATGTTATTGGTATTAGTTTTACTTAGGCCTGTATTAGCATTTACTGCTCAAGCACAATAATACTCACTTAAGCATAGATTTTTGTACAAAAATCTGTACTCAAATCTATGCTTGAGTAGGTAGGTACTTAACGATTAATTTATCAAAATACGACCCATAAACGGACATACTTTTGGTGATGTGGTGCTTGTGAGTCAATTATTCTAATAAAACTAGCACAAAGAAGACTTGAGTAATTCAGTCCTTGACTGGTATACTGACGAACCTGGGTGATATCTGCTTGGAACGATGAGACAGCTCTAATTCAGCGGCAAAGTACACAAGCGATGTCTCACGCGCAGATGTGTAAACTTCAGTGTAAAAATAAAAACGTTGATATAAGTACCGATGTCTTTCAACTTATCGTCGTTCGCGTCCGCTAACGAGAACGTGACTCATTGCCAAAACGGCTGCTCATGTTAGTAGATAGGTACGGAGTTATCTGGGCCAAGCAGGCGTTGTCACACAAGTTTACCATACATGGAATTATATTTTCAACACGACACACCTGGTTGAATTAGTTAGGAGAGAATGAGTCTAATCGATAAAAAGAAAACTTACGTGTATTTTTGTAGTAAGAAATAGAAGAAATCGTCTTTATAACCGAAAATAAGTGACTAAAACAACACACCCACAAAATCACAAAACAACAAGAAAAATGAGAAAAATCTCTCAATCAATTTTCTTAAAAAAAAAACCAATCAAACCGTAAAACAAACCATAAAAAACTCATTCAATCAAACAAATCAAACAAGACTATGTGCTTGACAGTTGACAATGACAATAGTTCTGAATGTGACAGTGACCGCGTGGAAAAAAATATGTGTGGCACATAGCAGTAAATGGAGTAGTAATGTGACAGTGACCTGCGGGCCTAAGATGCGCACCGCGAGATATTTGTCATGTCGTTCTGTCAAAATGTAAGCATTTTGTACCAATTTAGGAACTATTGAATTATCTCTGGTACCTAATGGTGTCGACAAAACGCGCCATAATGTACACTTTTGACACTTCTTACTCGTCGTACCTCTCTGAGGACGAGATAATAGTCATGCAGAAATGTCAAATGTTGAAAATTCAAGTGCGCAGTTTCTCAACAACATTACCACAGATAATGCAATAGTTCTTGAACTGGTTCAAAATGCTCACATTTTGACAGAACGACATGACAAATATCTCGCGGTGCGCATCTTAGGCCCGCTGTATTATGGAAACTGACACCACAATGCTGCCATTACATTACAGCATGTATTATTTATTTAACAATATTTACAGGAAAGACAAGGTCAATACGTGCGAAGCTGACTAAGCCATTTCCTCACAACGTTTTTCTTCGCCGTCCTTCGAGCACTGGCATTGTGCACATTTTTCCAAGTAGAAAAACCCATAGGTGCACGACCGGATTTGAACCCACGCACGACCATTGAGAGGATGGTATAGGTGCTGGGCAAGCCTACTCCATCCATCTAAATTATATCCCAGGCACTGCAGCGTCCCGTTCGTCAGGGTATGGGTAAAAAACTGTAGCCCCCGACACTGTTAAAAAATTAAAATCATTGAGTTGACTATAAACCACAGATATTAAAATAACCCACAATTTTGCCTTGCCGAGTGCCGACTTGACTAAAATACTCTTGACACTGGCAAAATTGTCTGCCGAAATAACTGCCAGTGACAGAGACCGTAGTTATGTAAGATAATTTAGAAGTTCAAATAACTAGAAATTGCTGTATCAGAGAGAAAAAACGACTTCAATTCGACTACCGCATACCGGCTTCATCATCAGATGATGATGATGATGGCAGATCATTGGGAATGTTTTAATTGTCCGTAAACATCATTAAAAGTTACAGAAAAGCAAAATACGCAATTTCGTGCACGTGGATGGCATAATATATTTTTTCAGTTATTTTTATTTATAAGCCAAACGAATGAACCGATATTGATGAAAATTTAATGGGGCCAACCTGGAAGTACATCCTTGCAGAAAAAAAAACAATTTTTCAAATCGGTTTATAAATAACGGAGTTCTGAAGTAACACACATATAAAAAAAAAT
Source organism: Gandaritis pyraliata (assembly GCA_947859175.1). NCBI lineage: Eukaryota > Metazoa > Arthropoda > Insecta > Lepidoptera > Geometridae > Gandaritis > Gandaritis pyraliata. Next base: position 3,960,106 of record OX401871.1, on the reverse strand, counting down.
ACCACTGAATTGAGAAACTCGTCCTGTTTTGAAGTCGGTTAAAAAGAAGAAGAAGAAAACATAGTTCGTCAATCAAACATAAAATAAAATTATGGCAAAGGCAAATTAGTTTTGAAAAAGGTTCAGTTAGGCCACCCATCTAAATTTTGATTTACCTACTAACAAAAGTTTAATGTTTTTCTTCGTTTTCTTATCATAAAAACTTTATACGTAGCATCTGTAAGGGAAGAATGTGTATTTTGACTGGTTCGAAAAGGATTTGCTTTTTTCCAAGGCTTTTTTGATGATTAGCTGCAAATGGTTATTGCAGATGCTCAGCCAACGGTCCAGGCTAGTAGGTGGCGTGGTGCGTACGCTGAGCACATCCTGTAAGCTAGATGCCAGCCACTACGATGTGCTGGGCATCACCCCTAAAGCAACTCAAACAGACATCAAGTCTGCATACTATGAGCTATCGAAAATCTATCATCCGGACAAATCCAGTGTGAGTTTCCTGTCTGTTGTACAAATTTTATTAGTAACTTTATCTAAAGACTATCGCTGAACAGCTGTTAAAAACATAACCTATCCTCCTTGACCTTGTTGTTATGTAAATATTTCCTATCTCAGGGCCTAGAATTTTATACTCATCTAATATCCTAGTTTATACTTACCTAAACTTTATTATCATTGTACTCATTATTTTTTGAACTATTTTCAGTCTTTATCATGTTTATGTGTACTTACCTAAAAAAATTTTCAGGACGAGGAATCGGCAAAAAAATTCAGGCTTATTACTGAAGCATATGAGGTACTAGGAAACATCAATTTAAAGAAAATGTATGATAAAGGTATCTATGAAACATAAATTATAGGATACTGGTCACTGACAAAATTATTTACTAAGTACATATTTCTAAACTTACAAACCATTGAAATGAATAATAATGGTCAAATCACAAACATTTTCTTTTCTACAGGTCTACTGGTAGGCAGCCGTGATAACTCTAGTAGAATGGGGTATCAGCCTGAAGAAGAACCTACAGACCCAAAGCTGAAGTTTTACAAATCACGTTCACGCCGATCAGTCATGCCCACCATGGATGGCAGTACACCTATTTACAACTTTGATGACTGGTATGTAGAACTAGATTAACATGCATACCCACCCAGTAACTTGCCTTAGATTGAAATTAAAGAAGCAATAGATTTAAATAATCATGTCCTGAAGTCTTTATAATTTTGTGTATCTTTTGTTGGCAACCCTAAACAAATAGTAATGAAATATATTATAAATATTATATCTCACTTTCAGGTCTAGGAATCATTATGGCATGTTATTTGGGAAGGCCCAATATGACAAAGAGCTACTTCGCAAAAAGCGTGAAAAACAAACAGATAAAGCCAGCTCCTCAAACCAAGAATTTATGTTATATTTTATTCTTGCAATATGCGGCTTATTTATAGCAATGGTCATAAATGGGACCACCAATTATGATATAGACGAAACAAGAAGAAAACCAAAGGAATCTGAAATAGCTTCAAAATAGTTATTAGAGAATTTTTTTAACAAATTCTGAAGTCTCAAAGCTAAATTACTATGGATAATAAATTAAAATAATAAAAAGCAAACTCCATTTAAAATATTTTGTTGCTTTGTATATATTGTACATAACTCAAATATTTTTATTAGATTTAGATACATCATTCATGTGATATTTGAATAAAATTGTTACAATCATAATAGTCATATTTATGTTAAATTAAATGTAAAACACACTATCCAATTTTTTAATAACTACCAATTTTTACTGATTCTGTAATGATTGAGGAATATGCTTATAAACATCACCTAGATATTTTTAGTTTTACTTAAAATCTTCTATGAATATATTGTTATTGAAACATTCTTACATACATAGATTCATAATCACAATTTTTCTAAAAAGCACCACAACTAAGCGGATAGTCTATAATGAAGTTACTTTTAATATTACGCCCAGAGAACGAACCAAATACAGACTATCATAAAACAGTATGTAGGTACCTAATCAAAATATTATCTCGGCGTAAGAAAAAATCCCTGAGATTTTACGAAAATATTTGATGAGAACTACAATAATTGACGAGAAATTATTTCAACTCAATAAAACGTTTATCTAGATAAAGGGAATGAATTGTTTGAATCTTAAATTCATTATCTCTTGAATATAATCTACGGATTCTAATTTATGTAATTACTTATAACCGCACACCTTTTAATAGGTATTTTAAAAATGGCATTTTACTAATTTTATGTAAATTATATGCATACCTTACAAAACGTAAAAACATTTATTGACATTTAAACCTTGTATGAACACATGGCATGGCAAATTAAAAGTGATTGCCATACATTCCAGGCATGGGCATGTTTAGCGGGCCCATGGGGTATGGCACACCGGGTGCTCCCTGTGGAGGCCCAAAACTTGGGTACGGCAGATACGGTTTAGTGAAGCCATTTCCATAAGAACTTTGATTACTAGGCCTCAACAGTTCAGCCATTTTATCTGCTTTATATTTTCTTATATGCATTGTTTTGCGCAGAGGTTCGAAGTCTTCGAGAAACTTTTCTATACCAATCTTCCCAGAGAGGAAGTCCTGGGAGATTTGCTCAGACTCTTCCTCTGCTTCGGCCGCTGATGTTTGGAGCAGTGCTTGTGTTGTGTCTGGTGAGATGCCTGCTGATTTTGTTTCTGTAATATGAGATATAACAGTGGTAGGTATAAAACAAGTACTTACACCCTGTCCTACTCAGATGTACAATTTAAAAAAGGGGTGCCGATTTTAATGTCTTTAAACTTAGACTGACCATGATTGGAAGCTATAAGCAATTAAAACGACTTACTGTACTCATCTAATAGTTCTTGGATACGGCTGCACAACTGCTCTCCCGTCTCTGATTTCTGCTGCACCTGTGTCTTTAGATCCTCCAGCTCTGGTTCCTTACTTAAATTGAACTCTGCCAGAGATCTGTTACTTGCTATTATCATTTCTCGCTCTGTCTCCCAATCTTTCACCTGAAATGTTTGGAGTGAGTGAGTCAATGTTTGTTGTGTCTAGTTAGAATTCATAAAGTAAAGCTTTTATGGATAGATAAAGAGTCTAGTAAAAATGTTGTATAATACTAAAAACGGTAATTCTGGATAGAGATTGATTTTATCCTGTAGGTACCTAACTATGTTGTTCATTTCAAAACTATTATTTTATAGTGTCTATTTTGGGCAACTTCATCAATTATTAGACCTAAGTATCGTATTTGGAACACTATACAAAGTGCTTATAGTGTACAAAGCAATGACTCATTATCTACATTCATATTCTGAGGTAGTGGTATATAGGTAGGTACCTACCTATTTAGCAAGTGGAAGGATTTTATCGCAGATATTGTTCTGTAAGCCGATGGTGTGCAGTTTCTAGGTAGGTACCTACATATATATAGATAGCTATGGGTAATTACCTGTTTTACATCCTTCAGCACAGTCTCATCAAACTTGGAGTCATCGTTGAGCAATTCTTTCAGCTCATCAGAGTTTAAATGTGCCAGCAAGCCCATGGCCGAAGGGTAGTCTGGTTGAATCATTGTTGGTTTTCTTTGTACACCAAATAATATTTATAATTTGTATTAGAATATCAATTTATTTGCTTCTTCAAAGAATCTACATCGCATGAGAATGCAATGCAAGAAAGAAAACAATGAAATTCAATTTGAATGAAAAAGCGCGACGAGTGACGAGTGTCATGTCCATGTCATGTCAAACCAAATGTCAATCTAATCTAATCATGAACCTAGGAAATCTTTTTTCCCTTACTCTATGAATCTAATTGACAATTTTTAATTTTTATTTTTTTGTTTTTATTCGGAACACTAACTGTATACTCTGTCTGGGTCATCATAGCGATAACCACAGACTAATAGGATAGGATAATGATGGATGGCGATAACATTCATAGCGTCTGGCACGGCATTTATTGGTGTTCGAAAAATAGCGAAAATTATGCGACTGGAACGCCTTTGCACTTGTCATTGTATGTTATGTATCCATCCATCAAAATAATAAATGTCAGATCGGGCCAACACAACTGTCAAATCTGTCAATACTAAAATTAAGTTTTTAAAAATCTGGAATATGTGGTGCGACAAAAAGTGAATTTTTTTAAAAGATTACATATGTTCGAGCTATGTTGTGCCTAAACCTATGCAGAACTAAATGACCAACACTTCAATTAGTCGTTCTTCCAAATATATACAGTTAGTCTAGTCAGAAATGTTACTAAATAACTCACCATATGACCTGGGAACGCTGTACAAGTTCTACGTGAGAATTGTAGCTGAAAGTTTGGTGTATTTTAGGAATTTTGCATTGTACATTGCCCTATGGTTTGTTGGCTACTTACTGGTGTGCTGTGTGGTGTACCGCAAGTACGCGCGGCGGCTACAAACCCGGACTCGAGGGGCTCTCGGTGCTAAGCGAGTGTTGATAGTTGTGGCCCATCCTGATGACGAATGTATGTTTTTCGGGCCTACTATATTCCGGCTATGTGAACAAGGTGCTGACGTCCATTTACTGTGTCTCTCTAATGGTGAGCATCTCATATTGACCCTAATCTAATAAGATTCTGGTCAGGTAGTCGAGAATTAGTTTTAGCTAGGTATAGGTATGCTTCTATATAGCTTACTTTACTGGTGATAGCACTATATTCACAGTGAAATATAATCCGTGGTTGAATGGCAGACAATACATTATTATTATAACTGTGTAAAGCAAACACCTTGACTGTAATACAATAATTCCTCCACACTTTAAATTATTTTACAGGGAACCATGAAGGCAAGGGTCATATCCGAAGAAAAGAGCTATGGGACGCATGCCTGGAACTTGGAGTCCCAAAAGAAAACTTATGTCTTATTGTTGACACAAGACTGCCGGATAATCCAAAGGTCAACTGGCCTGTCCCTGTGGTTGCCAAGCTGATCCATCATCAGCTGGAGAGTTTGGATATAGACACAATCCTCACTTTTGATAGAGGAGGTGTCTCCTCACATCCTAACCACTCAGCTGTTTTTTATGCTGTTGCTTATATTTTTGTTGAGAAACTTATGCCTCAAAGTGAGTATACCAAATTCTACTTTCTATTTAGTCTATCTTCTATATGTAGAATTTCAGTTTTCTTCAAGTTCTTCAGTTTTTCCAGAAAACTTATTACATTAGGTATAGACCTAACGTCTAAAACTTTAATTTAAATAGTTAAGGAAAATATTTGATATTGTATATTGATATATTGTAAGTAGGCCTAAAATCCTATTAATATTATAAATGCGAAAGTTTAGATGTTTGTGTTTCAATCACGTCGAAACTACTGAACCAACTTGGATGAAACTTGGCATATATGTAGTTCGTAACCTGAATTGACACATAGGCTACTTTTTATCCTGATTAATTAACAGGATCTACAGGATAAAATGAACAAACTGGATTAGCAGCGCCACTTGGCAAGAGGATGATGTGATGTCATGCATGTCACGTCAGTTTGTCATTCGAGTATGGGTTCGTGTAGTGTCAAGTTTCTCAAAGCTCGGTGCACGCACGCACGCATAATGTACACGGAAACCGTACTTACGTACGAAGTTGCAGGTATCTGCTATTATTTAAATATATGCACCTATGTACTTACATAAAATAATAGTGCAAATATTGTAAGCATGTTATTTTATTTTTTATACATTTGTAATTACAGACTCTCTTTGTTTCAGGATGTTCAGTGTACACATTAGACTCTGTAAATGTTTTAAGAAAATATCTGGGATTTTTGGATCTGCCTCTTAGCTTTTTATTATCTTCCAAAAGGTGGGTAAAGAAATACAACTACTATATGTAGAAGACAATCAGTTTACTTTCTAGTGGTGATAGGCTTGCAACCTACAACATAGGTAATTGAATACTCTGAACTCAAGGGTGTTAGGACAAATCTATTATCGTGTGTACAAATACCTTTGTTAGTGTATTAAATTAGTGCAGATAATATCTTAGAAAATGAGTACTTAGATTTAGATAGATAAATTTATTTATTTGTTACTGAACACACACAAACACACACAAAATTTACAATAAAATGAAAGTAGATAGGTACTATGTAACTAATAACTAAACTAAAACAAGCTGAAAATAAGAAAAACAAGACTACCTACCTACATGTTCTCGCATGGTTCGTGCTCTGTGTGTTGCAGTACACAAAAAGGTAACAACTCAGTGTACATTGCTCGAAAGCAACACTGATTTTCAGTTGTTAGTTGTTTAACCTACTTTATAACCTTTATGTAGGTATAAAAAATTGTACATTCAAAATAGGTTGACTGTTGAAACTGTTCCTGATCCCTTGTACACAGTTTTACAATAAATTATTCATGTAATACATGTTTGTGTATGGTTTTATAGAAGCCATTTTTTTAACAACCCCATTTTTCAAATAATTTTGTACTTCCAGATATTTCCTGCGATGGACGGAAAGCCGCCGAGTGGTGCGAGCGATGAAGCGCCATAAATCGCAAATGGTTTGGTTTCGATATCTCTATGTAGTGTTCTCAAGGTACATGGTCATCAACACTCTGAGACGAATCAGCTTGGCTGATATAGAATTGGAGTTGGAAGTTGATGACTAGGTAGGTAGTCTGTGGGTAAAAGAGTTGATGTTTGATCTAAGTGAAATGTTAGTAGGTCATTTATTCTATGTAGGTAGGTAATCAGGTACCTACTTACAATGACGGAATTTTAGATTCACTGTTGTGGAATCCATATCTGATTATTTTATCTTCCAAAAGTTTCTAGCTATTGCGAGAGCCGACAATTGAATAAATAACAGATTTTAAATGCAGCAGATCGCGAAAAATGTTCAATATTTTATCTCCAGATGTCTTAGTGGTTATATTCACCACATCGTAAAACTTTTCAGTGTCATGGTCATAATCGAATTCAATCAAAGTGATATGAACACAATAATGAGCGTATCTGCGCTACCTAGGTACACGGTTTGAGGTTAGAATGGGGCAATTGATTGGAAGTAACGGCTGGAGCCTGTTTGCAGATTATGTATAATTTGTGTATTATAATAAATTCGTCTGCTAAATTAAGGGGAGTCTACACAAAGTTAAATATTATGAATAAGTGTTAGGTTAGATACTATTAAGTGTTAAATATGTGGATAGGCCAGTTTGCTAGGTCAAAAAAAAGTAAGTCCAAGTTAAAAAAATAGGGATTTCTCTTGCTGTAGGTACTAAAGCTTGCATTACGCTAGCTGTGGCTACTATTTTAGTAAAATACACAAAAGTTTTGTACTTACGAATCTGTGGGTAGGTACTACGAGTAAGTAGGTTGTAGGTACTAGGTACTAAGTCTAAGAAAAAAAAATAGATGCCTTCCTAACTTCCCAAAGCCTTCCGCGACTTGACGTTTTAAGTTGTTCTTCCTCGTTCTTGGTCAACTGTTAATGAGTTCTGCAACGCTACCAGAGTTGAATGGTAACTTTATGTATGATAAAAAGTGAGAATACTTTTGAAATGTCACTAGAGTCATTACATTCCTATGTTGTTCCTATAGCTTAGAAAGATTAGAGGTTTATAAGTAAGTAGTCCTTCCTAATATCAAGATAGTTTTTCTGTTGTACCTACTGAGGTCAGCTCTCTTGCAAAATTATCTATCACCGAATAAATATGGTACAGTCAAGATCAATATTATGTAAACAGTTGCAATTTTAAAAACACAAAGTAGGTAAAGTTAAAAAAGTAGGAAATGATAAAAAAATAAAATAATGATAAAAGATATCAAGATAGAGATTATTTATTTTCTCAAAAGAAATTAACATTTAGTACATGACGAATTATCTAAAAAGTATGTAAATTTTTAAAAGAAATATTCAAATTATTACCTAGGCTAAAATTCATAAGTTTACATTGTACTACACGTCTTGACCGTACCAAAGTAATAATAATACTGACGGTTGTTGTAATTCTCTAGTCTAGTTTAAAAGTTTTGAAAGGATTGTTTTTTTTTATTTTATCGTTTATTGAAGTTTGTACAAAACTGTGATAGTGTTGTAAGTACAATTTCATCCACGACAAATTGTAAGTTGTACATGGTTGTATTGTTCGGTTTACCTGTTTATTCATTTGAGAAATGAATTTATTGAAACACTGCATTTAGCCATTATATGACCAACTTAATTCAATAGTTTTATTCAGTTAAAAAAAATATCTACTTATCTTAAATAAATGCTTCAAATAATTGAAAATAAATAATAAATATGTGGAGATATTAGAAGTCAGAATATAGTTTAGTTATTTATTTTGTGTTGGCCTCAAAATATTAATAGAATAGTTTACAACAAATATTACAATTTATCCTTACTTTCAAACAGGAAAACTTTCAAACATTAATTAGCTAAATATTTAAAAATTGACAAAGTTCTATTTTTACTTGACATTACAATTTTATAGATTTTGAATAGGAAAACTTCTACTGGATTATTTGTCTATTGCCTCTTGGCGCCACGTCCACAAGCGAGTGAATCGCGGTGTTGCCTATTATCGTCGTGCCATATATTGGTATACTCTCACAGAACGTGCCTCTACACGGCGCGGCGTTTACTAACGCGATCCACTCGCTTGAAGAGGTGGCGCTCTGTATAGTGCCCCTTAGGCTACTAGAAACAGTCTAATCTAAAATTGAAAGCCCCTCCACATTTTATTCATTTTAATAATACACAACTGGATCTTTTAAAATGATCCTATCCTTTCACTTTGAATATCTTTAGTAGAGTACGTTCAGTTTTAGAGTCTCCACCTATAACTAACCATATTGTTTGATATCGCCAACAATAAGAACCCCCTTTATCCTATGTTCACCAAATTCCCCAAAATTGTAGACTTGGCACCCTTGGGATAAGTCACCTAAGCGATTGTGTTACAGAAAATCAACTGTAATCAATAGTAGGCGAAAACAACCACACATCTATTCAGACTACATAGTTGATTGAACCAACCATTTACTTCTTTGAAATAGACCTAGCTAATTAGTTTCTCGCTTATGTAGGTACCCTTCCCTACCCTTCTATCCTTCCAACTGTAATAACCTATTGATAGATATATCAAACAACATGTAGTAAACTAGACAGGGGGCAAAAAGCGCAACTAATTTAAAAACTCCATGCTTTTCACGACTTTTAAAAGGTAAAATAAAAAAATAATGTAATGTGTGTACTTAATTTTATTTGGTAACTGCAACTAAAGCTTCAACAACCAGTAAGCAAAAGCTTGATTAATATATTACAGTATCAACAACTGGATTTTTAATACATAGGAACCAAAATAACTTAAAGCAGTACTCCGGACATTGTGCATACGTCAAACATAATTAAGTACTTTTATTATGGAAAAATATAAAAAGAAAGTCACAAAAGCTCTAAGCGTCGCTAAAAGCAGGTTGCAAACGAAATAACTCCTCTATGGCTATAAAAAAAACTACTACGGAAAATGTATACGCTGTATTGATGTAAACATTACAACAAGTATAAAATTTAAAAAAACAAAGTGCAATATTAAGCGAATACATACATATAAAAGGATAGAATACAGCACAGCTCTTGAATAGATAAAAAAAATGCTTGGAATCGATCACACCCAGCGGAGCAATATGCCTGAATTTTTAACACGATCTAGTAACTTTATTTACATCATTTTAAGTGTCTGCGTAAGTGCGTACTCTCCGCTGAGACGAGTCAGCCCTAGAATTTTAAGTAGTAACTCTTGTGTTGTCTATATTCTTTTATAATACATTTCTCATTTTACGTCCAAGAGCCATGACCCGAGTTAAAAAATATAAACGGCCACAGATTCAAAAGTTTAAAAACCAATAATTTTGAACCAACTAAGAATGACACACATAAAACTATTTGATACTATTACATTGTACTGATTGACGTTTTTTACATAAAATATCGACTTTAAACTCATTTTATTCAATAAAGAGAGCTAACTTTACAAAGAAAAACAAAATAATAAACAGCAAATTATAAAAATGTTCATTGTTACCATCGGTAAAGTATCTGGAATGTCACACAAATATTAAAAATACTGATTTTTTAAACAACAAACTTATTATTAATAATATACATGCAATCACTATTTTCTGGGTGTTGCAACCTGAACCCGACCCTCTTCCTAATAAAATAAGTGCTAGTTCCGCGCTACACCCCATTTTGGGTTTGCTGGTAAGACAGACGTAATACAATAATTAAAGGTAAAGATACTTTCAAAGTAAAAGAACATTTTGGACTTATTTTATTAATTTCACACATAAGTAGGATAAGAAGAGCTTATTAAAGAGTATTTTAACCAATTTTAAACCCGACCATAAAAATTGTTTTGTCTAGTTTCCAGTAAATTGAATAAGTAGGAATTAATCTTTCGAAATAAATGCCGACGTCTACCTAGCTTAGCCAGGGGGGGGGGGGGGATTCTCCCAAGAACTGTCAAAACTCCATAGTTTTTGGGAGATATATCTATTGTGATAAAAAAGTCTATCGGTCTAGAATCACCCCCCAGTATTGGGTTACGAGCGAAACCAGTGGACCTAAGCGTGGATTGTTCGACAAATGTTGACATTTATCGCACGTTTCTGAGCTTAGAGCCCTTTAAATCATAATTCACCATAATTATCCCACAATCACCTAAGTACATAAATAAGTTAGTACTGTCACCTTGCAACACCCTACAATTTAACATTACTACATTTTTATTTCATTTGAGTTCTTTTGCGATTGATAAAAATATTGCACCGTTATTTTCTTTTCTAGTAACATTCGTGCAAGAGCTAAAGGTTGGACCAAACTTAAGCGCATGCTTCAGCATCGCGGCACAGGGAGTATTTTGTATGGACTTTTAGCAAAAATCGTGGAATCAATACGTCAATTACATAAGAACGCAACCCTGGTAGACTTTCCCTCAGATCAAGAAAATCTTTTAGGATGTCCAAAGGACTTAAAAACATTACATTTGATACGTGCACTCTTAGCACTCTCAGATTACAAGTCATACAAAATACTCTCAGTTGTTGTCGATAGTGCTGAAACATGCGACTGTATCTAGTTTGCCCTAGTAACTATTGCTCATTACTTAAATTATGTGTTTTATTATATAAACACAACAGCCAAATATCGGGCCCATTAATGGGGCCCCCAACTAAACATTACAATTAGGGCCTGTTTCACCATCCTGGGGTAACGCTGCCCGTCAAATAAAAATATATCCATCTTTGTTTTTGACAAGTCTAAAGTAGAGACGGAGATATTTATAAGTGATGATTAGCGTAATCATGAGATGGTGAAATAGGCACCAAGTGTAATTTGTATGTAACAGTGAGTAAAACTGGCTTTGAGCGCCCAAATTTATTTATTTGCACGATTTTCGTTGCTATTAATAGTCAAGAGTTTGAAATACAATAGAATGTTTAGGTAAACAACACTACCGGATAACTGACTACATCGAATTATTTTTTATACAATTAAATATTTATCTATGTATTTATTTTTCTAATGGTAATTCTATGCCCTCGCTAAACTGAGATCACAGTATGTATTGCTTTTAGTTCTGTTACAAGATTACAATTTACAATTTGGGGCCGAGAATTATACCAAAGCACACAACGATTGCAACTGCCAGCAGTTGCGGAAAATAATATCTTATTGTGATTTAAATAGAGTCTACTTTAGAAGCTAATTTCATTGGATCATATTGTAATCTCAGGAGTGTTGCTCGGGCATCTGAGCGGGATTTTTTGAACCGAGCGCGATCAAATACATCAGTTATTTTGAATTCATTTGTACGAACCCACGAGTTTCATACTGTAGGCATTAGTGAAGAAGCATGCATGCAAAGGAATGTCTACGCATATGCATATTAACAACCAATGGAAATACATTAAAATGCTTTGGTCATTCACATGGCTTTACTTTGAGGCATCTGCTAAGCGATAATAGACCTCATCTCGCTACAATAAAGGTCGTTTCTTAACCTCACCGCAATAAGGTACACATTACTGATAGAACTTGAAATACTCAATACTCTGCAATAAAGATTGTATATTATTGTATACCAAGTAGCGAGTACTGCCTCAAACGGTATTAGACCTAATCTCGTCGCATTAAGGTACATGTTACTGATAGAACTGTAGTGAGCACTGCCTCAAACGATAATCAACCTAACATCACCGCAATAAGGATGTATTTCCCGCGCTCGCGCACCGCTTACTCGTTATCGGCGCGCATGCCTCGCACTTCGCCTTCACGACGCAGTCTCTCCAGCTCTTCTTTAGTGCGGTCTTCAATGGCGCGGATGTCGGCCATTGTCATGCCGAACCAGTCGTCCATCGAGCAGAATACTTGTCTGGAATTATATAAATAAAAATAAATAAACAATCTATCTAATCTATGAGGCTACTTTGTACCTATGCCCCAATGAACGGGACGCTGTAGTGTCTGGGATATTTTTTAGATGGAATAGACATAAAAAAAATTATACAATAAATATACCTACTATCGTTGGTCTGATATTCAGTTCTTCCAGTTAGAATGGTAAAACTGTGCTTAAACGTTCGCATAAGCACACTTTTTACTACATTACTGCTGTATCATCGAACACTTCGAAGGGCTAAGTACTTTGACTCGTTTTTTCATTGAAATTAACAATTTTTTTGCTGTCAAAGAAGAAATATGGCAAGTCATAGTCACTTGACAATGAAAAAATTATAATGATAATGATATTAACCTTGATAATGATGACAATGACTATGTTTATGGGTTATTTGTATATTATTTATTAATTACCTGTGGAATATAGTGAAGAGCCGCCGTTCTGATTTCTGGATAACATTCTCTACTTTGCTCTGAAATTAAAGAGAAAACGTGATAATTAAATTATTTCAGGAAAGTTCAGTTTGAAACTGTAGTGTCTGTTAGTTTCAAACCCCAATTTTGAATTTGAAGTGATCGACGTAATAATAATTGCAGGGGTCTTAGGCTCAGTTCGGTAGAGATTTTACTTTAATACAGATGACGTCAAAATAACGTTGAAAACTCCTGTTACCAGTGGGTGTAACGAGTTATCGGCTGAGATATGACGTTATCTCTATTAGAGTAAAATTTCTGCCAAACTGAGCATAAGGCCCCTAACATTTAACTCATCATATTATTTAGGTTTGACGAACTGGAGTCCATTCTCCATCCAAAGTCTTTTGATAACCGCCATAGAATGAACAGAATCAGGGCTTTTAAAGCTATTTAAATAAAATACCTTCATTTTGCAAAAGTTATCTACATTTAGATTTTCTCTAGTTCTAGTTTTAACGATAGAGCCATAATTCCATCTGATGATGAACAGCATTTATGATAAAGAAAATAATTTTACCTGCAGTCCAAACCAAAACCATTTGTATTCAGAACTCAGTAGTGACTATTTTATAACAAACTAGCAGTTACCCGCGACTTCGTACGCGAGTACCGTTTCCGTGTACATTATATTATCTGTGCGTGTACCAAGCGGATAATAATAATAATAATAATAGGCCTTTACATCTATTGAAGATGATTTATACAGCGTCAGGAGGCAACCTATGCCTACACTTAACGGGACACTGTAGTGCCTGGGACAATGTTTAGATGGAGTAGGCTTGCCCAGCACCTATACCATCCTCTCAGCCTAGTCAGCCGTATCCACAGGAAAGACAAGGTCAATACGTGCGGAGCTGACTAAGCCAAGGGTTTCCTCACGATGTTTTCCTTCACCGTAAAGCTCGTGTTAATGCGCATATAAATTTTCCGAACGAAAAATGCATTGATGCACGGTCGGGATTTGAACCCACGACCTTCGGATCGAAAGTCGAAAAAAAAAAAAAGCCGTGTTGGCCGAGTGGGATTGTACCAAGCGGATACTTCTTTGAGAAACTTGACATTACACCTCATTACACCGAACTCGTACTGGAATGTCAAACGCTAGTCGTTAGACCAAAGAGGTAGTACTACACCCTGTCAAACTGACGTGACATGTCATAACAATGAAATCCTCTTGCCAATTGGCGCTGCTAATCCTTTTCGTTCATTTTATACTGTAGATCCTGTTAATTATTCGGGATAAAAAGTAGCCTATGTGTCAATCCAGGTTACGAACTATATATATGCCAAGATTCATCCAAGTTGGTTCAGCAGTTTAGACGTGATTGAAACACAAACATCCAAACATCTAAACTTTCACATTTATAATATTAGTAAGAAGTAAGAAAGTAAGATTATGACTGGCTTGAAGTCCGCCTTCCAGTTAGGTCTGACCAGCTGTCCACGACCTGTCTACACTAAAGTATATACACAGTTATATTTTCAGGATTACAAACCTGCAGTCCAAACCATTTGAACTCAGCAGTGACTAGTTTATAACAAGTCATGACTGGCTTGAGGTCCGCCTTCCAGTTGGGTCCGACCAGCGGTCCACGACCTGTCTTCTTCGACTGGAACTTGGTCGGATCTGTCTCGGCCTTGTAATCGGCGGACGGGAGGGGGTCGTTTGCGATATCAATGTGAACTATCTCGCGGTTCTTTAGCTTCTCTGGCGGCAGTTCGTGGACCTGTAATAAGTCGCATAAAATCAGTCGAGTAAAATCTCTGTCGAACTGAGCATAAGGCCCCAGGTGGACGGATGATATAAAGGTGGTTGTAAAACCATTATAACAGGAGCTTCTATTTCAGAGTTTATTTTAATTTATTCGTTTATAACCGTGGAAGTGTTCAAATACCATGGAAGTGTTGACTTTTGATAGAGTGAGCGTGGCAATACAAGTAAATCGCGAATTACAAGATTACTATATCTGATACGCCAATTATAATGCAAGTTATCAAATGTTCATATCTTTAAACATATCTAGAGTATGATCGAAATGTAACACGGTCTAAATGTCTAAATGTCTAAAAATACTTTTTACTTTTACAACTGATAATGTTAATTTCTCTTTATCCAAGAATATGTTTTTATAACGTATGAATTTCGTTATAGTTTTTTTTTATTCTTCAAAGTGCACAGATAGTAAATGCATTATGGATATCTTATCTTTAGTATTGTAGGTACAGTATCAGATCAAAAGTTAAAAAAGTATTTATTCGATTATTACAATTGATATTATACCGGGTGTAATAAGAGCATTAATAAGTTACACCCTGTATTATAAACTTATTGCTAAATAGATTTTACTCTAATAGGGATGACGTCGAATCTCGGTCGAAAACTGGTTTCATCCACTATTGACAGGAGTTTTCAACGTCATTTTGACGTCATCCCTATTAGAGTAAAATCTCTGCCGATGTGAGAATAAGGCCCCAGCAATTTTACCAACGTTCAAAATTCATATTTCTAAAAACGTGAATGCAAGCCAGTGGAGTAACAAGAAGTACATGTTATGCGGAAGTGCAGTCAAATGTAGATTAGTAGGTCGAGCTTCACTGCAATCTGCTGTGAGTGGATTTGATGACGAATAAACATCTTGTATTACAAGGCTAAGAAATTTGGTCACAGAAGGGAAACTACTACGTGGTGCTTTGGTTTCACGATTGCAACGAGTTGGTGACGTCACCACTGTCTGATAAAGAAGGATTCTGCGATGAGACAATTTTGTTTGCTTAGTTCCTGGTATATAGGTGTGGTGAGTATCATGGTAGATAATTTACTCGTAATTTTTGATACCTACAACGCAAGGTGGTGCGAGGTAAGAACCATTTTGAACCATTTTTTGAACTAAGTACCTACTTATTTGACTTAGGACTCTTATAGGTAAGTGTTTATTCTTAACTATTTGTTTTTTTATACATTATAGACAAACGTTTGACCGCAATCTCACCTCATAGTCATTTTTAAGCCCTTTTTAAGGTCTCAAACTGCTAAGGTTGCGTAAAATCAATATTTTGAAAGTTTTGAAGTCGTAACAAATGACTTCATTGCGGTTTGATCACGTTTTAAAAAACTCGTCACTCACGTCAAAAAATCGAGCCACGTCTGTATTTTTCATTTTTTAAAACCAAAAATTCCAAAGCTGAAACTGCTCCCTATCGAAGGGTGCTTTTTTTCAGTCTATATCTAGATTTTAGCAACTATGTAATCAAAACATAACTTTAGTTTAGTGGCTCGATTTTTTTTATGAGAAGTATAGTTAGTATTTTGGTATGTTTTCCTAGATGATTCAATGAATATACGGGATGTTTTTTGACCAGCAACGTGTTTATTTCACACGTGTAGGTATTTACTTTATCGCGTCGTAAAAGTTTATTTGTACTGTATCTGATAAATCGGAATAGTTCGACAGAACATAGCTGTGGAAACTCAAGTGTATCACTGTCGGCTATTGTTCCTTCGTTATTTTATCGAATTCTTTGGATTAAAGAGCTACAAGTACCTACCAAGTACCGACTAGTATTTTTAAGAGGATAAAGCTGCTTTTGCACCAGAGCTGATGTGCTACGTTGCTATGCGCTGAGCGAGGTCAAAGCTAAGCTATAAAACTATTTGACCGTTTCCACTAAAGCACAAGACGACCTTGGGATCTGAAGGGTCTGATGATGAATAAGTATAGTAAGTACAAGTCTTTTCTGATAAATATAATCTGGGTCTTTTCAAGGCAAGAGGTGTCTTCTAGATTGCCATGCTCCATCGTCGGCCTCATCGTATCGCATCGTATCGCAAAAAGTCTTTCACTGTTTGCACAGACTACTAACTAACTAGGATCGACTGTTTGTTAAGTTTTGGACGTAAAAATCTATCGATCTACATAAAAAAAATATGCTAATCTTCCTCATTGTGGATACCATGAGTCCCACTAGGGTAAATTACAATAATCGTTTCCGATTCGATAAGCGGCTCTAGCTAGAGATTTGTAATCGATTTTTCTCCATACAAAAACTGCAAGTTTCTCGATCGATTATCACTTTTCGAAAATTAACAAAATAACGGGCTGAAAAACTCAACTCGCACATCACTAGTCATCAAAATGATTATTGTATAATCTTGTCAGAGTTCAGCAGCCCTACTCCCGAAACCCGTTCCAATCCGGTTTCACGGAATTTGACAGAAATAATGTCATTCGGTACTCTTGAATCCAGTACCAACAAGGTTTGAAACTGGATTTGGTGAAAAAAATTCAATCCAATCCCAAACCGTTTTGACTGATTGAAAGCGACTATTTCCCGCTGGCGGGTTTTTTGGTACTCTTGACACGATTTTGACATTAGCAATCGGGTTTCGAACCGAGTTCTTTGCTGGATTTATACAGTAACAAAAAACTAACTTTTAAGCGCCAAAACTAAATGTCAGGATTTTAAAACCAACAATTTATTTCACAAAAGCGGCAAAATTATGGCACACTTGGCCCTAATTGACGACCTAATTATTAGATCCCACTATGAGGCTTTGCAGCAAAGAAAAAGCCTACGATTAGAGGCACGGATGGCAAATAATGCGTTCGCCATGCCGGACGATGAATTCCAGTTATGCTATAGATTGAATAAGGAACTTTTCGAAGTTATCTTCGCTGATTTGGAGCCACGACTTCCAGTGCAAACACGTCGCAATGATGTACCAGCGCGGTATAAGGTAAATGCCTACCTAGCTAGTTCCGTTCGAAATGGTAGAAATGTAGGAATCTTCAATGAAGTAGGTAGGTAGGTTTGTACTTATTTTGTTAAATTGAGTTCATTCACTGGTAGGTAGGTACCTACGTATTTTTTGGGCTAGATATTTTTTACACCAAGTTGTAATACTTAAACGCTATTTTAGGTTTTAGTCGCGCTTTCGTTTTACGCCACTGGAAGCTATCAAAGGATAGTTGGAGCGACGCACGGCACTTTAATGGCGCAACAAACAGTTTCGCGTGCTGTGGCAGAGGTAACCAATGCCCTAAACACGGAGACGATTACTTCAAAATGGATCAAATTTCCACAGACTCCTCAGGAACGAGACACTATTAAGAGAAGGTAGGTACGCAATCTAAAAATCTTACTTGTAACGTTTGTACCTAACGTTTATTCACATAGGTACTTTACCTATTTATCTTAGTGTTGATAGGTAATCAACACCAAGAGTAATAGGTAAGTATAAGCATTGGTCTATGGTATAAGTAGGTATACAACCTTACTAAGTGCTATGGGTAAATTTATACACAATTGAATTCCAGATTCTATGAAAAGTTCCATGTACCAACAGTTATTGAAGCCATAGACGGCACTCACGTGAATTGAAATCGACTACGTATGTCGATGTCAGCTTCATCGGGACTGGATTCAAGGGTACCGATTTTTTGAATATTGAAACTGGTTCCGGATTGCGATTGGAAAGCGGTCGAGTTGGAAACTGGAATGGGGAGTAGGCCTGCAGACCATAATTCTATATTGTTTGCATGCAGTCTTTAAGTATGATAGCACTAAGAAAACATGTCAAGTAGTCACAACACAACGGATCTTTGTCCGTCTGAATTATCTGCGCAAAACCCATTTTTGGATCGGATAAGAGGTAAGCGAAATTTTCCGCATGCGTATATGCGCAATCGTTCATGCACCTAACACAAGATCCGTTGTATCTCTATTCTATACTATTACCAGTGTATATTATGTTGATGACACTTGAATAAATGAATGGCCTACTTTTGAGCTCATGGTAGGTCTACTCCTAAGCCCTTCCCATACACATTTTAGTAACAAGTCATCTTTCTGAATTTTACCGCGTTTTTCATTTAAAAGTATGTAATAAAAACAACATAATTTATAAGTTTAAAAAACTAGAAAAACCGACTTCAATTCTACCAGCTTCATCATCAGATGATGATGATGATGACAGTTCATTGGGAATGTTCTAGTCACTATAAACACCACTTAAAAGTCACAGGAAAGCAAAATACTTACGCAATGTCGTGCACGTGGTTGGTGTTGATTCTTTAGTTAGAGGAACAACTGGTGGGTTTCTGCTTTTCTCCAATTAAATGCGGTTTGATTGAATGTACCTACAAACTGGGTTTATTGACAAATTTTGAAAAATGTAAAAAAGGTGTGCACAGCACAAAGGGTCCGAAAGTAATGCATTAGCTTATTGAACATTAATAGAATTATACGCGAGCATCGTTGCTAGCAGTAAAATGGTGGGCGCTGCGCCGCGCCAGGCATATTTTTTTCAGTTATTTCTATTTATAACCCAAACTACTCAACCGATTTTGATTAAAATAAAATGGGACCCATCTGGAAGTATATCCTTTCAGATGAAAAAAGAGTTTTTGAAATCGGTTTATAAATGAAGGAGTTCTGAGGTAACAAACATTAAAAAAAAAAAAACATACAACCGAATTGAGAACCTCCTCCTTTTTGGAAGTCGGTTAAAAATATGGCACGATGCTTAAAAACAAGTGCACAATAGTTTTATATTACGAGCCTATTGTCAGTATATGAACCATGGCATAGAATGGTGTCATTAAATATGATGAAATTAGATTTCATTGCTATTACGTTGCTTCCGTAAACTAGGTAGTTGATAAAGAATTGTAGAAATTATTCTTGTATGTAGAATTAAAACTAAGACAAAAGAAAAGTTTAAATATTTTGCAGCAAATGCAACGTTACCAGAAAATGGTGAAAATAATGAACGATAAGAGAAATAGCAGAATAATTTTAGCTTTATAATAGTAAAATTCATAGATGGTAGGTACATTCTTTCCTACGTTATCTAACAGCAAGGTCAGTAGTGCCTACAGCATTTTCACTGCGATATGATAAGGTACCTTTGGTGAATAAGTAAATAAACATTTTATCTAAACCAGACGTGGTTTTTGCACAATAACAGCCGAACCTATTTTGTAACCCTCGGCAAATGTTAGCAATAGCGATCTGCGTCAAAACCATATTGTTTGACGAAATAAGCAATTTTACTATGGTAATTATATCACTTTCGCTGAAGTCCTGGAAGGAAATGGAGTAGACCTTTCCCCAGCAGTGGGACAGTATAGGTTAAGAAAAAAATATATCTCTAGTAAGGCAAAACCACGGATAGATTGAATATTGGGAATGAGTAAATTCAAGCTGAATGAAATCGTGGGCGACTGCCCTATTGTTTTGAAAAGTTACTGTTTGATACTTGTTACACTTTTTATAAACTTGCGTGGTTTTGTGGTTATGAGTATTTTTGATTTCTAAGAATTGGATCATGAGTTAAAGTATGACTTGTAGCTTCAAGCTCTTTATTGCATTTCCTTTCAAATGCCGACGACAAGTAGTTATCTGTGTAGTGGCGATAACTTGAGCATTGATTTGAGTCGGGCTTTGATTCCGGAACGTTGCTGAGTGTCGAATATGTAAGCAGAGCTCAAGTTTTAAAACGATTGGTACCCAAGTATTCAAATCTGTGCTAGAACATAAATTTCATGTGTCACTGTCTAAGGAAAACGCTTGAGTAGAGATTTTGTGTGTGGACTCTGAACTCATGCTAATCTGAGTCCGGATCTGCAATTGAGAAATGAACGAGCATACGGGCCTAAGATATTTTCTCATAATAAAAAGTATTCTATACCGTTGGAATTCAGCTACTGTGCTGAATTTCATCCAGATCGATAAACCAGTTTGACGTGAAAACGTAACAAGCAGAATACACTTCTTATAATCATAAAGTTGTTTTGCCATTTAAAAGTACGTAATAAGTATACTAACTACGTTCTGACAATGCCGATCAAAGGTCAACGTTTACTTTTAATGATGCAGGTAAGCACATAAGTGGTTAAGTAACATACAATTATTTACAGAATGTTAAAAAAGTTATACCTATAGGTTTAGCGAGGATAATAATTCTCCGAACGGTAGACAAGTTTAACGAAAATAGTTCTTATTGAGACCTCTAATTGTTAATGTATTAAAGTGCCTTGATCACGAATAAGTGTGACAATCGCAAACGTATCGTAACGCTAGCGTATTCGAGATACGCTGCGCGGTGACGCTACAACGTTTGGCAGTCTTGTAGTAGAAACGGTCAGTGTACATTCTAAAAGTATTACGATAGGCATGTTGCTAACAAGATCGGTGATCTCTCAGGGATGTCTTGGTTTCGGAAAGCAATTTAGGCTAAGTATTTAGATTTACATATCCAGTTATATCTAAACTTACATTGTATTGATCGCCGCCATCAGGTACATGCAATGACTCTATGCAAATTACGAAGTTTTCCTTCATATATCCAGGGTTCTGAAAGGGATAAATAAATTATACTCAATTTCAATTATCTAGGCAAAATAAATTCACGTTATTTTTAGGTAAATGTATTAAGTAGTAGTGTAACAATAATTACATAATATCTTTGTGGTACCTACTACAGTCGTTAGTTTATCGCGTAAGATCTTCACAACTAAGTAGCATAAGCATACAAAAACACAGCCTAACCAAAACCACAAATAATCAACCGTGTTTCTTTTGTCTACTTCAAAATAATATAACTGGCGCAGGAAGTATGGATCATCCACACCGCCTGCGCCAATCGACATAAACCACCAAACTTTTGAATTCAGCATATGAAAATACTTTAATTTTGAACAATAGAGCTATAGATAAGTATCTCACCGTTAGAACTGTTCGACAGTAAGGGTAGGCATTCCACGCCTCTTCGTGAACTTCCAAAGAACCTTTAGGAGCTAGGAGTCTGATGAATGCCGGTACTTTAGACGCCAAGTGGTAGATCTTGTATGTATACTGACCAGATGAGTATCTGCCGCCTGTTGGGGAATTTATACTTTAGAATGAGGAAGATATAAGGTTGACAATGCTTTTTCTAGCTTGATCGCGTGGACCGCAAAAGTGAACTAAGGCTTGAATGCTGAAACAATATAGACTGAATAGATGTTCTTTGAAATGTCAAAAAAACTATTCTTGAGTCTGAGTAGTTTAAGCATACGAGTCTAGAAGGTAGTCTAATTTACAAGTACGACGACTCAAAGTGATCCTTTTGATGTTTTTAAAAAACATTTATTGAATTTTCATAAAGTGCACAAGTTCATTAAATAACCAAGATTGCCAGCCTCACAAATCAAACCAAACCTAATTAAAGGTACTAGAATAGAAATTATTTTACGCACGCGACCTATTTTAATAACTGCCACAACAGAAAACTCTGTAACCGAAGCTGAATTGAAATATTAAAGTGGAAAGCAAGCTTTACAACGTTTACTGTTCCCTTAGGAAAACGTTTGAGGATATGGCTGAATTTTTTAAAACGCGATCAGAATTTCTACTTTTTGTATTTTATTTTTAGTATTAAAACTGAAATTGTAGGTAGGATAATAAAATAAACGTTCCGCACTAAGTATTTCAGCAATGATACTTAAAAAGCCTTAGGTTAAGTGAATAGACCCATTATCAGCCATTAAGATTATGTTCTCTTACAAACCAAATCCTTATTTCTTCTTCGTCTTTCATGTTATTTTGTCCTTTCAAACAAGAATAAGTCCAATGCCCGTATGTATTCTAAAAGTTTGCTCCAGTCAGACTCAAGCCAGAGATTTTTTGACACTTATGAAAATCTATCTGTCTCGGTACAGACTTGGAACAAAGCCTTAAACGATATTCAAGCTAAGATGGCCGAGCGGATAAGTATTGCAAGTATGTTGCAACTTTCAAAGACCCGGGGCAGATCAATAACCAACAATGAAACATTAGCCAATGGTAGCTTGGCCGTGAGTTTGTAGAGCTTTGCTGTAGTAGCGACGGCCAAGAAGTTATTCCTAGATACTTAGATTACATTCGTTTTGTAAAGTGCTGGGTACCTATCGCATGCTCTCAGTACCTCCTAGGTAAATTCGTTTGGTTTTGTAACTTCGTATTGATCCCCAGCTGATTTGAAACTGTTTAGTGCCTAAGTGCCTGTGTACTTTTCTCCGGTAGATATACAATAAATTGATCTGAATTTTTAATTTTCATCTCAGCGTTCATCATTCTAATTTCTGATCAACTCGTCCGTCACCTTTGACTCGTGAAGCGGTACAAAAGGGGTATTTTTAGAAGCTGTAGGCGTTTGGACCTTGGATAAAAGTTGCAGAACCGTGCGGCTTACGTTAGTTGCTATAATCTTTGTAATATACCTACTATTCTTCCGCATGTACTAAGATTTTACGTTAGAATTTTACCCTAAATGCGTCTCTACAATACTAGAAATCTCTGTGTCATTACGTTATCACTCCTCCACAGTTAAAATAACACTATTATGCACATTATGCATTTATGTAATAGAAAACTTATCCAACTTAGTATTTAGAACATACCTAACAAGGCATAAATGAATAAAGACATGAAACTATTGTTTTCTTATGAAACCTATTAGGTATAATATAATTTCAGCGTTTTAACAGTAAAAACGAACGGTAGTCGGACACACAGTCATGTTTTGAATAATAGAGTGTATTTGCACACTGACATCAAGTTGAACACACGTTTTTAAAACGACACACGATATGTGTTCAAAACCCGCTAACGATTATGTATTTGTAAGTCCTCATAATATAAATCCGTCGATATTTTTTGTGACGCATGACCTCACCTGAAGGAGTGACTCATCTTATCAATGCACCATTACAACGTGTAAGGTGCCATATCTATTCCAAGTTGTATACAAATAGAAATAGGTTGGTTCAACGAATTAGTACAAATAACAACATAACTGCAATTCAGAAAGAATACGGTTAGATCGCTTGTCAGAAAACCAGGCGTCGAATCGTAGATATTTTGAAAAAGGTGTAATTTAAAGTTTTTTTGCTTCGAACGCGTGTAGGATAACACAAACCGCATTAAAAACTCCGTCACAGCTGTGTATACTGGAGTATTACGTCAGGAACAAAAACAGTGGCGTAGGCAGACGTTTTACGTTTTCCTTGTACTGAGGTTTTTATAGAATAGAGGTTTTGCAAGATAAAATAAAACTGAACAAATTGCGGACTGATTACCAGCTCAATAATTAAGCCATGTTATATTTATGACATCTTCAACAGATGCTTGTTCCGTGGATGTTGATCGCGCAAAAGTAAATATCAAGAGGGGAATATCAATGGATAGTCTTCTCTACTGAAAGCGATACCTACCTTCTGACAGTAAAGTTGTGGGAGTTGATATAGTTTTTTTTTTCAAAAATGGATTAATCTTAATTATTTATTGAACACAGGAGACAAACATTAGAGGACACGTACAAAATAAATCCTTCGGCAAATCTTTGAGCGTGGGGTGACTAAGTGGTAGTTTAAAAATGTGCGTAGTGCAAAAATGGTACAGTGAAATAAAAAGATCGTGGCCTCGTGTTCGTGTCGTTAAGTAACTAGGCGTTTCTCCCTACCAAGTTTCCCTTAATAGTACTACTTTTTCTCCACACTACACAAAGGTTGGTTGGAAGAAAATGCTAAATAGCATTAAGCTCGCCTCTGTACAATTTTTATGTGCAATAAAGAATTTTCTAATCTAATCTAAGTAGTGATGCGCTTGCAATTTGTCACATTATGGAACTACAGTTAAAAGTAAGCATGTGCCATTTTAAGAAGTCTAAAAGTATTTTAGCGCTCTCTTTCTCTCAATCTATACTTATAGTACAGTCAGCATCAGAAGTAGATAACTTTTTCATTCAAAATTGTGCACTGTTGGCTTTATTCATAATTTTTTACCTTTAGGATAGAGCGTTATCTAAAAAGAAAATGGAAGGTTACTAGTTTTCAGGCACACAACATCTTTTTGAAACTTTGTCTCTTCATTTATTAATGAGGCTGAGTGTACCTATAGAGATTTGTAGTCTTTCAAGTCCCCAGATCTTTTTCTCAAAATACTAGACTAGGTGAAGATGACTCGGTATTGCGATCATCAGCGAATGTTGATCAAATGCAAAAATCATTCCGCTATCAGAATATTGCGCCAAAATCTCGACTGTCGCAAATCAATGTCCAGTACAGTAAACCAGACGATTACGAGATGAACAATCTAAATATTAAGCAACCGTGGCAGTGACCTCAATCCATACTTTAACTAAACAAGATCTCAATGGAACATTATGTCCGTGAAAACAAAATAGTCTAGCTTAGCAACTAATGGTGTGATCAAAACGTGGTGAGCAACTGATCAAACAAATATACATGAGCTAAATATACCTAGCTGTGTAATGCCTTGTACTATATTCTGTGGTATCGCTGTAGTTACATGCAGGTGTAACCTCTGTAGTGAATAAATAGAACAAAGAAACTTATTCGACTACCTTTGACTGTGACTTCTGCAGTGTTGACGGTTTAACCGGTTGAGACGCAGAATTTCTAATTCGATTATCGCACAAGAAGTTTGCACGATCCATACTATTATTCCCGAAATGGGTACTATGGTACCCAAGATAGGAAATCACAGTGTATGTGCTATTACCCTAAGTTTATTATACCCATATTTGGTGTTGTTAGAGAGCGTTTTCTGCTAATAAATCATAAAGCTTTTCATGTCAAATATTCGTAAAACAGTTACAATTTATCATTTTGCAGAACATAAAACGCAAATACAACGTAAAACTTCGAAGTGAAATGAATTAGAAGACTCAATGTCCCTGTGGAGTGTGGGTACAACAAGACCCAGAAAACTTTGCAGATCGTGCAAATATTGTCCTGCCTCGGAATCGAATCCGCACCGCAACTCTTGTGTCTCAGTTAGTTACCAGTTGCGTCACAGAGATCGTCAATGGCAATGACCGTGATCTTCTATTACCAGTACCTATCACCTAGATAGGTAAGTCTTGAACACAACGATTTCCTAGAAGTTTATTTTTTTAGCTATTGGTACAAAACTAATAAACTTTTATGTTACAATCATATCTTGTTACTAAGGAAATCACAAGCATAAACAATCTAATTTTACAGCAATTACGTACTATAGAAATATTTTAGAAACTTTGTTAATGAAAAGATGGATAATGAATCATTTTTTATTGAATTGCTAACGTTAATCCGAATCGTAGGTATTACTTATAAATTATCATCAGATACAGGCGTGTTTCCTTACTTATTAAATCATTTTCCTTCAAATAACTGTGCAAAAAATAGTATTTAAATAATCGTACATACACAAAAGCGAACCAGTTTGGAATGTATTAACTCAGTCGTTATTGGTGGCTCGTATTCTAAAATTAAACTCAAACTGAATCAAAACGAGACTCCAGCGTATTTTCTGACAGCTTTTCATTGAAAACTGCCATAAATACTTTAGTCTAGATTTATATGGATTATTCCCTTCTGTTACCCAAATCTGTCACCCTGAGCGACAGATTGGACAAAAATGTCCAATTTGTAGCAGGGTGACAGATGCGACTTATAAAGGTTAAAAAGTCCAATCTATCGCCCTGTTAGTAACAGGGGGACAGATCGAACTTTTTTTGTCCAAACTGTACCCCAATAAAAAAAATAGTTATAACTTACTAGGTATTACAATGGCAAATTTTTATAGTATATTTGAGCACTGTTTTGAAATATATTAAAAAGTGTAAAACACAGATATCTAACTGTGCGTAAATTCAACGAATACAATAGTTACCGATGAAATGATAACAACACGATCTATGTCACCAACTCAAATGAGGCTACTACGGTGGTTCGACATTATAGCGCAAAAATGTACCAGATTTACAAGTAGGGCAAACTCCACAAGTATCAGTTTCTTTACCGTCAGCACTTTTCGATCCGGACGTATCAGGCTTTTCGCTAGATGCTGGAAAGGAATACCTAGTTAAAACAAACGTCCGTAGTATTTTTTCGCCATAGAATTGACTCTAAGCATAGATTTGTCGACACTATTTTGTGAAAAACTGTTTAAAAACCTGTGCTTGAATCTCGATTCAGAAGCATAGAACATTGTTTCATAATATAGACTCTTAAAACTGTAAAAGTAATAACATTTACACACTCACAAGTGGCAAGTAGAGTTAGGTACAAAGCGTGGTATGCAGTAGCGCTCCGCAGCTGAGCTGTCGTTGCCACGCCATGTAACCCTAATAAACTATTATACCTTGGAGAGTGTAAATCTGCACTAAATTACACGCGCATTAGACAGAGCAATATCCTGTTCAATCTACGCTTCAACTCAAACAGCGGATCTTTCTAACAGCGGATCTTTCTTTTTGTTTCGTACATCGTTGTATATCTCTTTCTAAGATCGTTTTTCCTAAGATGAACAATCGATTGAACTGTGTAAAGTGCTTTTAAATCTAGAAGAACGGTTAACGGTAAACGTTTTTTTTTACCCAATGCCTGTAATTAAAACTTATTAAAGAAATATCTTGCAAAGGTGGATTGAATTAGATGGATTGTCTGGGAATAGACACAGTAAAAATAGTAAAGCTAGCTCACGTTACTATTCGAACGCCATGCTATTCTTTAACTCTTTCAGGTTCAAGAAGTCTTAGTAGTTTTGGAGTGGAGCTTGCTTGTTACTCGTCGTTTACATCAGAGTATAAAACATGAACCTATTTGACATTTATTAGCCATCAACAAATAAAACATAAAAACGTCAAATACTTACATGTTTTACACAAGCTTTGTTTACATATATTACTCAAGTGTAAACGAGGGGTTAGGACTACAAAGTGCACTAGAGATTTTGATAAAACTGTGACAAATAATTACAAACTCGGATCGTCGTGGCAAAAAATTGATTTTAGTTGTATCAGGTATGTATTTTATTCCTGTAATTCTGGATTCGTCCAACTCCGAATAATGCTATTCTTTTGATTAAAGTATTTCCACCTTTGTTTTTGACAAGTTTAAGAAAATGACGGATAGTATTTTAAGTTTTAACTGACGGATAGTATTTTAACTGACGAATAGCGTTAATCTTAGTTATCTAGCATATACTGTACATATAACCAACTATTTACTTGCACTTTCCCGTGACAGTACAAACTCAAATGCTAGGTATCAAGATAATAGCATATTCAAAAATAAGGGGGGTTAATGAATGGTAATCTCTTTGGATGGCATTGATAGAATGAGCGAAATAACCTTAGATATAATCGTAAATTGGCTTATGAGGGACATCAATACTAAACAAGATTAAAAATTTGCGACTCGGTATAATATTTCTTATTTATATGTTCCTAAATTTTTATTTTTTTAAATTTATTTATTCGATATTTTGTTATTGTTTTACTTTATCTGCTTAGTTGACAAATATGTTTTTTTATTTTTATCTTAGTTTTTTTTTGTTTAACACAACACATTCTCACAAGGTGTATTGGCCGCAGGTCTCGGCAGAATACCAGCGCCTAGCTACCTTCCAGTAGCTAGGCAGTCTAGGCACCATGCTGAGTCGAGGCCGTTTTGCTGCTGTAGCACACAAAAACGGCACTCTACCTATGTACCTACCTATATTATTCTTCACTAAGTAGTGTCATTGTTTTGTACTTTTTTTGTGTGCTATGTAGTAAATAAATAAATGTCTATGTCTATGTCTAAAAAGATATTTTCTTCCAATGGAAGTTAATCAAAATAATTTATAAAGAGAATAAAAGAGATCACATTAAAAGATTGCAGTGTTACTTTAACCATTCTTAACTGGCTACTGTATGTATGTGTGCGAATATCAGTTCTTAGGTGGTCTTCAATCACCTATTTTTAAATATTGGAAATAAACTGGAACTGAATTTTTTTACATGGAATATGAAATGCTTACCAAGTAAGGGGAAATCCTTAAAGGGTTCATTTTTTAAGACTTCTATTCCTTCTCCACCTCCGGTTTCATTTTTAGAGACCTCCGCCACACAATATAGTTGAGCAACTTGGTACTGCGAAGAAAAATACCATTTAAAATTATATTCATAAATGCTTGTCAGTGAATTTATTTGAAGTGGTTTCTAAGGCTTTTATGCGGAAAGTTCACTCAAATCGTAATCTAGACTCGGCATTATATTTTTGGGACAATTTCATAAAGAGGTTTTAAAATATCTATGCCTTGAATAGGCTCAAGCAAAAAAAAGATAAAGAAGAATGTTAAAAAAGTTAGGTTTTCCTAAGTTATTAGCAACACAATTGAATTCAAAGATTGTATTTAGTTCCATAATTCATAATTTTTGTCATTTACAATTTACAACGCATGCAAGTTAGGTAGGAAAGTAATTTTTCCTAGGTAATTAAAAGGGTTATTTCATTACAATAATTAAAGATCTACCAACAGTTTAATGAGCCTCTAAAACCCAGTGTCTATAATAACTGTTCTGTGACAAGTGTCTATAAAACTTATTTTAGTATCCACATAGATTAAAGAAACACAAGGTATCAATCAATGCCCTAATCTTACACCTAACCTGTCTTTTTATTAGATGTTTACTACTCACATCATATCCCATAAAGGCATGGGTCAAAAGTTTACTGTAGATTGTAATCTACAAATGTACATGCAATAGATATAAAAAGCCTGGGTGTATTATATTATTAATCTGTCTATTTTATTCTACCCTGTATAGGTATAGTTCCACTGCAGTGTCAATGCTTCGCAACTAACTCTCGCCCAATGCAATTCTTATTCTCTTAAGTGTGATATACACCACGGCGTGTGAAAATTTCACTCTCAACAGGTTAAAAGAACAAGAATCATCTAAAAATTTGGCAGGACTATCCTATAGATTTTTTTCAGAAATATTTTGAATAAACTATGCTCTTAAATTCATAACATGTAAATCATTCTAAGAGTTAAAACATACTTAATCTAAGAAACAGTTGAGAATGATTAGATGCTTCTAATAATTAGTGTCCTTGAAAGATTAAAACAAGATAGTTTATACATACCTCTTCTACAGTTAGAGGGAGTGTGACACGGCTGAAAAAAATTAAATGCATCAAATTATAAGGTTCCTGTTCCTCATTATTGTGTGAGACTTGAACATCTGTCTGTAAGGAAATTAACACCACCACTTCAATGCCCAAACCTTGACCTGGGACTTGTCACTGTCAGAACACAGCTCAAATATCGGCTCTTTCTCAAATTAAACTAGGTAATTACACTTATTTTGCTCCAAATTATGAGTAATATTATCTGCTGATACGGTAGAATTACTGACCCGTGGCAAATTGGAGTAGATTTGGCAAAAATCGATTTATTTTCGCGAATCGCGAACTAACTTCTAACCTTTGCGAATGAATATTACTTACAATTCTTTGATTAGCATGTTGTTTATTTATTTTATTTCACTTAAATGCACATCAGATTGTCTCACTACCACCGAATAATAGACTTATCACATAGAAATACTCGACGGCCCGATACTGGTATTGTGAATTCTAATTTATGATCAACCAATGAAAATGACATGACATGACAAGGAAGGAAAGGCAGAAGGAAGGCGCATGCGCATGCCTCGCTATGACGCAACGGATATTGCGTCAATTATTAACGTTCCGTTATAAGATTTTCATTCAAAGTTTATATATTTTAGATACATTTGGATCTATCGAACCAAATAGCATGAATATTATATTACTTTATGAGAAGCAAGATCTAAACTAAACTGCTTTGCTATTTTTTTCTTATCTCGCACGCAGTCAATCGTATTGGATTTTTGTGAGACAGGAAATCAGGATCGGAAACGTGAAACGAAATGTACTTTCAAAGTAAAAGAAAATGACAGTGACATAGTTAGTGAGTTGACTGTTCCGAAATAAAATAAATCGGATATGCAGGTATTTCATCCGAGGAATATGACACATAAAACCTTTTATATGATCATTATCACCAATAATATTAGGAATTTCGATGTTATATCTGTATAAAATGATATGAAAAAGTTTTATTTATTGTGCATCACAAGCCACCGCGCCGCCGCCGCCACCGCCGCGCCGCCTTAAGGATTGTGTTCTGTAAACCCACCCCACACCGCGCTGATTGGATTGCCGCTGATTACTATCCGAACAGAACGAATAAATGAGTTGGGTTGGTTGAACGATTGAACGGAAAAATTGGAAAATGGAATTCAGTCGGTCAGTGTAGTGTTGTTTTTTGAGTTTTTCATGCTGCAAATTCTGCAAAATTTGTTTATCTTCAAAAATTCAGAAAGGCAGAAATGGTTTGATTCGCTTTTTCTTATATCCTACTAATTGTGCCTATATTTTTGAGACGACATACTTTTATCCGAAACAGCACTGCTCTCAATAAAAATGAGTTTGGTTGGGAAAAAGTGCGAATCAATAACTCTACTCGAACCAAAAGAAGACGTAATTTCTTGTGATATAACACCAGATGAAGTTCTTAGACTTGATAGAATTACCGATACGTATATGTGTAGCCCTGAAGCGAATGTATACGACATAGATTTCACACGTTTCAAAATCCGTGATTTGGAAACCGGGACAGTGTTGTTTGAGATCGCCAAGCCACCCACAGACTTCAACGTCGATAATGAAGGAACTGAGGATGCTACTGAAGAGCAACTGGATCCCAATGCTGGAAGATTTGTTCGCTATCAATTTACACCACAATTTTTGGAACTAAAGACTGTTGGAGCTACGTAAGTAACAATACAATTTACAACATCATTGAAATTAGCCTTCTAATATAAAAAAATTATCTTTGGAGCATTGGACACCTATCATAAAGACCCAATGATGACCCAAGATAATTTTTTGGAGAAGAGATAATTATATATTAATTTTCAGAGTGGAATTCACAGTGGGTGCTCGTCCGGTGAACCATTTCAGAATGATTGAAAAACATTTCTTCAAGGACACTCTTTTGAAGACATTTGATTTTGAGTTTGGCTTCTGCATACCATTCTCGAGGAACACTTGTGAACATATTTACGAGTTCCCTGCTCTGCCCCCTGATCTTGGTAAGTTCTCATAAATGAAACAGTCTAGGTTACATTATTTCTAATTAAAAGATTTTTCATTGTGTTTTTTGCATAAAAAATTGTATACTTGAGCACTGGTAGAGATAATTATTTTTATCTTCTATTGTGTACCTACCTACTTTACCCTATACTTAATTAATGTGCTGTGTTTTTGTGGCCAATAAATAACTGTATGTCTAGACAATGAATTGGTGTGGAATCATCATCATCATCATCAACCTATACTCGTCCACTGCTGGACGTAGGTCTCTCCCAAGACGCGCCATTGAGCTCGGCTTGGTGTGGAATACGCCCACTTATTTCATACATTCCATTAGTATTTAATGGCCAAGCAAAACCAGCAGTTACTAAGACACTGTTTAATTTTTCCAGTTGAAGAAATGATTGCTGCTCCATTTGAGACATGTTCGGACAGTTTCTACTTTGTTGAAAACCATCTAGTGATGCATAATAAGGCAGACTATGCCTACAATGGAGGCATCAATAACTAAGGTTTAGGTATCACTTTATTTATTAGAAGTTCGGCACCCATCTCGCATACTGATAAAAATGGCAAAAAAATTGGGGATTCGATTTTGAATGTGAATAGACAAATCACAAAAACTAATTAAAAAACTAGGTGAACCAGTCTAAGCCCTTTTCTATACTATGTGTCCTTTGCTATTTTTATCAGTAACAGGATTTTTGTGATATTATAATTTTAACAAAAAGTGTTATTCACTTTATTTATCACAGTTTTAAATCTCACTTGCTAATTGTTAAATTTTTAAGGAAATATTAATTTTAGTGTAATAATTTGATGTAACAGAACATTCCTAATTATTGCAATCTTAAAGATTTCAGTGAGTTGAAACCATTCCAAAATTCTAGTTTTTAAGTTTTGATATACCTACCATTTTAGTGTTGTTTGTAATTTATAAGATAAGTCATGACTATAGATTTTTTGGATTCTGATCGGGTCTTAGTTTCAGCTTGAGCTAATAACAAAATAGGTATGTTTTATTTCAATAAAATTCAATGTTTTCTTAAAATGTTTACTAGTAATGACACTTATTTCGTAAGCACTTATTTGAAGGTCACAATGTTTTTTATTTGTGTGAAACACTTACTGTACGAAGCTTGGGGTGCTTATTATTGAATTTATTCTAGTCATTGTGTAAAATCAAACAAATTGAAATGATAATAAAAATACAGGGATGTTTTAAGGCAAAAGAACTGCCTTAAGTGGTGGAAAACAATCATTGTTTGGTAGGACCTAGAGAAAATCTATTGTGTCTGGATTGTTTCATTCTCCAATTTAAAAAAAATGTCTGACGAACTCTGTTAACAAATGTTTGACAGTCCCTTTATTCAACGGCTAAATATACCTATAAGATGTTAATAATAATGTAAAACATCAAAATATCAAACAGGTTGAATAAAAAAGTACTTTTTTATAAGCCGTCCGTAAAATATATTTTGTTTAAGTGACCTTGATTTTACAAACTAAAATGTGTTCAATTTTATGGATTGTCTTGGTGAAGTGAGCACCAATATAGGTATCTAATTTTGTGTGTAATAGGTACCTAGTTATACAGTATAAAGGGGTATAAGATTATAAACATGAGTGTATGTATAGGTACCCTGTCTACACATAGGTAAAAAAAATTGTATGTAAGGAAACCTTTAAGTGCGGTTTGCTGGTTATAAAAAGTCTACTTAAATCTTATGAAAGACTACATGTCTCGGTGATCTACATTCTTGTTATTGCTACCTAAGTGCAGTATTCGCTAACCTCATTGGTGAATTACCATGTAGAAAATATCAAAAGCCTATAAAAAAAGTATTTCGAATGAATAACGGGGAATATGAGATCTATCTACCTACCTGTGTCATTATACATACTATACTAAATACTAAGTTTGACTAGTCGTACTTCTCAGTTGGTTTGGTGCCTAGTTGCCTACAGCTATAATGGTTGGCGAGACCATGCAGAAATCATATTTTTAAGATGCATGTTTACTTACAATACAACTTCATAATGTCTACCTATTACAATACTATAGTAATTTGTTCAAAATGTTTAGGTGAAAAAGGTGCTGTATGTAGAAATTAAAATGACGTGTGGGCTTATAGTTTCTGATAACCAGTTTAGTGTGTGCTCATCAGAACGAGGAATATCACTGCTAAGTCTTTATGGTTTTTAGTAGTTACTGAGGGGAGAGTACCAGTTTACAGTGTTAAAGCAATATTTTTAAATATGTAGTAGGTACATAGTACATACCTAAGTTTAATTTTAGATCCTTGTTGACCAAAAATGAAAGTAAATATTATTTCTACGTAAATGTGTGTGATGGTACTCCATGTAGTTTTTATCTTAATTTTCACTATTTCACTGATCACTACACTAGTTAAAATAAAATCGTAACGCAATCTGAATTGTTTTATTGAAACAAGTTATACTGAGAAATTCTTTATTGTTTTCATAATTAGTAATAATGATTATTTGGTACATGCTTTACTTACAAATAATAATAGGCAAGTAAATATTTCAAAATGCAGTAAAAAAAAACAGTTTTAAGTTATGTTGGTATTGGTATTTTTTAAGAACCAAAATCCTAGTTTATAGTAATACGATACGAAACTAAAACAAACATTCATAAACATTAAATTGCTTAATAATGATATTATAAAACAAGCATGTCTTAAGAATGTTAATAATGATTTTACATGCATATTTAAAACAACAAATCCAGCCTCTATAATTGAGACTGGTCTACAAGTCTAGCGTGCGGATTTCTGTCAGACATTTTCTGATCCACCACTGCTAGTCTATTACCATCTTAATAATACCCTGAATACATGCCTTAATATAAT
Source organism: Gandaritis pyraliata (assembly GCA_947859175.1). Lineage (NCBI taxonomy): Eukaryota > Metazoa > Arthropoda > Insecta > Lepidoptera > Geometridae > Gandaritis > Gandaritis pyraliata. The sequence goes on along the minus strand of OX401871.1, from coordinate 3,925,293 downwards.
AATAGGGTACTTGGCATTATAATGGCTGACCAGTAGGTAAACCCTGTCGCTGGCCACATTTGCGGTACACAAATGCGTAATAATCTTCAGCAGAACACATTCTGCTAAAGAGCCAATCAGTACACTTGCAGCCTCCCTTACTGTAGGGATCCACCAAACCGCTCAAATGCGGCGAGGTGTCTGGTTTGCAGATTTCCCCCGTTTAACAAAAAAAAAAAAGGTTTCCACCAAAAACATTCACAACACAATCCTTACAACCGATTTGTTTTGTTGGGCTAGCGTTTCCACCAAAGAGCCTGTGTGAATTGTTTGTAAAGATCTGAAGATTTGTCGGCACTAAGCGCCTGGTGGCGCAGTTTAAACCCTTCTTTGAATACTTATAATCTTTCATATAATTTTACTTTTCTCTAATCGCTAATTTGTACAAAGCAAAGTAGCTTTCGCGATCTTGCACAAGTTAGAGATTAGCAGTGTTATATCGACGATAAACATTAATTTATAGATAACCCAGTTTAAAATCTAAACTAAATATTTTTTATTGACTTTACATGATAACACTAAAATTCTTGTTTAAAGATGATTGGCATTCACAAAACAACTTTGTTTATACAGGGTGCGATTTTCACTAAAGAAATATGCAACAATCTTCGCTGCACATTTCTTCAATGAAAATCATCGAATTCACCAAAGTCGTAGGTAGGACATTTGTTGTTCCCGTAAGTATTGAGAATCGGCTCCCCTCGGGATAAAATACTAATTCAGGGACACCCAGTATAATGAAGTTTTTAGTTAACTCCATTTACATAGATATTTTGATACAAAGGGGAACCAGCGGAACAATCGACACAAAGATTTAATATTTTAATTCTTATTTTAAAAACACAGTTACATGTGAAATAATGAAATTATCTTAGCCTAAAATGAGCACCAATAATAGAATACTCTCAATGTCAACATTTTAATATTAAAACTACCAAAAATATATCTTAATTACCTACTGGCAAACTTTACAGACAATCAATGGAATTGAATACAATGTCAAAATAAAAGAACCATGGCAAGTGGAATGATAAGCTAGGTAGGTAAGTGCATAAACAATGGTTTCTAAGGTATGCTGTGTATGGGTATAGTATAGAAACTAATTTGAAAAGAAAAGATTGTATTCAAAGAAAGAAAAAGATAAATAAGAAAGATAAATTAGAAGCGAAGTAAGTATTTAGTGCAATGTGAATTACAAGAAATCATAACTTGTTGAACAATCAACAGATACGTATTGCACTTGCCATAGTTAAAATGTTTTGACATAACAATCATATTAGCTTGGGTTGATCAATAATTCCCTACAGGTCAACTTAAGCAACGTTCAGCGCAGTCACTGCTGGGTGACCGCTAGTAGCATTTCCACTGCTTCCAAGCGCTGCTAAAGTATGATCAAGTATGGTATAATCACAATAAAGTTATATTTAGCCATTGACATATTCATACATATTGGCATTTGTCATTTTTGACTTTATAAAATACTGTCATTGCCACTTCCATGACAACGAAAAGAGATAGCAACAACTCTGCAAAGGCCATCTAAAAAACAATTGAATAGAGATGACAACATATTTAGCAGCCATTTTAGCTAGCAAAGCTTTATGAGACCAATATGAATAAGATCAGTGTTTAGCAGATAGGTATTGCTAGGTATTGATTTGACATTTTGACATAAAGATCGATTATAGTCCGACCAACAAATCTGTGAAATGGCCGAGCATAGTGGTTTAGCTCGGTGTGATGTGAATCGTGTTCGTTTCGGCTGTCTCCATAGTGAGCCGAATTTAGTCGAATGGGGTTTACCATGTGAAGAACACTTGCCACATCACAGATAGGTTGCTCAATCAAATCATTTTTACTTCACAGATTTAGGCAATTGTGAAGTGTATTTTAATGCGCAATGGAGCGTATTCGAACAAAATTGTCTTCGCGCATTACTATCTTCACGATTGTCTAAATCCACCGACCGCACTGTGCAAGGATTAAGATTTGTGGTAACCCCCGCGTCCCCGGCCCCTCCCGCGTCTACATGCGGAAGCGTCACGTCTCGTTTCACGCTTTTCAGGGTACTCTTGCTTAATAAAAAATCTATAGTTTATAGCTCCATGGTTGATGAACGTTTTGGCATAAGACAGAGGTATAACCGCACATCTGTTTTCCTTCATTAAGTCTGTAAGTAGTACGGTATTGGAGATGCATTTGTCGGAGTACTGATACTTCCTGCGCGGCGCTCCCTTGTTGTAAATGTGTATTTCGTACGTCCATTTGGCCGCACTGAACTTCGTGCCGAGAAGTTGTACGGCTATGTAGATTTTGTTTTGGCTTTCAGAGGTTATCAAGTGGAATATAAAGTTGAAGTTTCCGATCTTGATGAGCTGCATTCGTTTGTTTTCGCACATGTAGTGCACTTCAATGGACATTTCGGTGTCGACGTCGCCTTTGTGAGATGGATGGAAGTTCTCGAAGTGCATCGCTAGTAGAGACAGTTTGCCTGAAAGAAAATGGTTAGGGTTACTTAGTTGAAAGTGTATATTATTATTCATTTTATTAAGGACAATGTTGATTTACAACAGTTGCTATGTTACAAATTTTATCTAATGTGTTAATCCAGGCTACGAACTATATATATTCTCAGTTTCATCCAAATCGGACCAGTACTTTTAGCGTGAAATAGTAACAAACATCTATACAAACGTTCGCGTTTATAATTTATCCTATCCTACTAATATTATAAATGCGAAAGTTTAGATGTTTGGATGTTTGTGTTTCAGTCACGTCGAAACTACTGAACCAACTTGGATGAAACTTGGCATATATATAGTTCGTAACCTGGATTGACACATAGGCTACTTTTTACCCCGAATAATTAACAGGATCTACAGGATAAAATGAACGAACGGGATTAGCAGCGCCAATTAGCAAGAGGATGATGTCATGTCACGTCAGTTTGACAGGACGTAGTACTACCTCTTTGGTCTAACGACTAACGTTTGACATTCGAGTATGGGTTCGGTGTAATGTCAAGTTTCTCAAAGAAGTATCCGCTCGGGACACGCACAGATAATATGATGTACACGGAAACGTTACTCGCGTACGAAGTCGCGGGTAACTGCTAGTAGTTATAATATACCTTTCCAACGACACAATCCACCAGGCAGCAAACATTGGATTTCTCTGAAGGGACACTCTTTCAAATGATTATCCATTTCTCCCAGCTTGAAGTTTAGCTTACAACCTTCTTGCTGATTCACACATGGGACTTTGAACTGAAAAAAAAACATACAGCAATTATTCATATGGCCGGATTAAGCCCCTAGGTACCTACTAAGTACTATCAGATATATAAGTCAATTAAGAAATTGAGTTTTTAAAATCTAAGTAAATGCAGGCGCAAATCGTTATAATATATAGAAAGAAGAAAGAAAGAAAATGAATTTATTAACCCAGACTTATAGTAAACTACAGTAAAACATAAACAATAATAATGGGTTAATTAGATCCCTGACTCAGCATGCGTGCACGTGACCAAAGGGTAACAGTGCAACACTGGTATTCTGACAGAGCCTAGTGGGCAACATCAAGGTAGCCTAAAATTAACATAGGGTAGTAAAGTAGGTACTTATTAATAATAGTAATGTAAGTAATTCTATTATTGAAATTATACTCCAATTATATTACGATCTAGCAGCCTATTTAGTAATTTTACATCGACCTAAAAGAATTATTGTTTTTGTTCCTGAACGAAAAGAGAGAGGCTTACCTGTGAAACATACTCTTCAACACTGATATTCCTCATTTGCGTGATTCTATCGCCGCAGCGGCCACAAGGGCGCGCCTGCATCCTGCAATCCAAGCACGAGGCGTGTCCACTCGAGCAGTTGAATATCTTGTCGCCGAACCGGTTCTTGCATGTTGGGCAGTTTACACCGGTTTCCGATCCTGAACTGGCCCTGGGAATTTATTAAAAAAACTTAAGAAGCGTCAAGGGACACCCGGATCAGGATGGAACGAAGTTCTATAAGAGAGAGAGAGACAGACAGAGAAACATGCGACGCCGCACAGCTAGCAAAAAGTGTCGTGACAACTTTTCGTAAGAATTTTTTCCGTCCAGCCCCCATTCACAACGCGCGATAAGGAACTTCGTTCCAATTCCAATACGTAAACAATTATTCATGCTATCAATGGATACCTACCTTTTGTCACTTTCAATCAAATTGAAAACTACTTGCGCCGATGATAAAGACAAAACATAGTGCACTGAATATTGTACTAGGAGGTAGGAACAGGTACCTACGGTACAAATTCAGAGGTTACGCTAGGTCTGTCGAACCGCTCCTCCGATCAGCAAAGAGTTTGTCCTACCACACTGGTAATATTATGAGCCAAATCGGCCAAGGGGTTGTGAAGTTAAAGGGGAGTAAAAAAATCATGTCGTACAAAGAAATCTAGTAAGGTGTCATTCGATAGGGCTTGGTAAATAAAATAAAAGAACACTCCCGACTAATTCACCTTTCAAACAAATGAAAACAAAATCAAAATCGGTTCATCCGTTCAGGAGGTACGTTGCCTCAGACACACACACGCCCCCCCCCCCCACACACACACACACACACACACACACACACGCGACAAACCAGCAATCGCAAGCTTTAATTTTTTATGTTTCAATTACTTACCTACCTACTTTTTAGTTCCGCTAAATACTGGTAACCAGCTAGGTAATGGAGAAAACAAATGAAGAAAATATCATACCAATATACCTACCGACCTGTCGTTAATTGACTAGGAAGGAATTTGAAATACAATCAGTCACGTTCAGTCACTTGTAAGAATTCGAAATACGATAGTGTTGTTCCGTTACTTGTTTATCTAGGTAGTATCTACGAGTATCCTAGGTACGGGGTATCTATACTTACCAATGTGTCGTGTTACTCGACGATTAAAAGATACTTATATAAGGTATTCATCGCGAGGAAATATCACATTCAAACTTGTTCGGTGAATAATCTCGGTTCGCTACCTATTCGGGGAAGTCTCGAATGCATTACGAATGGAAAAATTACAAATTATGACTGGTGTTGTGTATGCAGTGCAGTGTATGCAAACAAACCAATTTTACTTTTGTAGGTATACTTTGTTCGCTTTGACCCATACCTTGTAAATCTATGACACAATATTTATTTATTTATTACTTTATTGCACAAAATTACTTTAATTTTATACAAAGGCAGGACTTAATGCTGAAGCATTATCTGCCAGCCAACCCAAACGTGGTGGTAAAATCTTTTTTATCACCAACCTCTTGGTTGAACCGAGGTAATGTGTATGTTGAGTGTAGGTGTAAAAGTACATACCGGGAAACTGAGCATCGCCGAGACGACGGCGGGCTAGGTGGCGCTGGCGGTGCCGACGGTGTGGCTCTGGAAGAACATTATTACTAAACATTTGCTTCTTTCATTCATGGGCCTAAATAATAGCCAGCTTCAGATTTGAGCATTGTTTTTACATCTTGAATCTATATTCTACACAGTAATAGAACAAAATAGTAGGTGTACTGTTTGTGTGTAAATTCTCATAGGAAGGCATGGATGCTTTAAATAAAAAAATTGCCACTTACACTGTGAAATGACTGTTAACAAAAACAAAGTCATTGTTGTTTCCCACAGGACTTTGCCGCGATGTTTGGTTGTTATTTCCCAAAGGGCTTTGCCGGGCTGTTTGGTTGTTATTTCCCAAACGGCTTTGCCGGCCTGTTTGGTTGTTATTTCCGAAAGGGCTTTGCCGGCCTGTTTGGTTGTTATTTCCCAAAGGGCTTTGCCGCGATGTTTGGTTGTTATTTCCCAAAGGGCTTTGCCGGGCTGTTTGGTTGTTATTCCCAGTGGTTAAAGGCGAGTTTTCATTGCACAGGTTCGGGTACAAAGGCCGCGGAGTGCTGGATAGTACCGGTGCAGTTGGTTGGATGGCCCCACTTAAGCTGGTTTGGGTGTAGCTGTATGGATTGCGTTGCCTCTCCAGCCTTATAGACAAGAGAGAATAGTATGATTAACAAATCCTACTATTTGAGCGAGCGAGCGAAGCGTCGCAGTTTCTAGATTGGCCAAAAATGCTTTTGTCCTTCTGTCTGTCAGTTCTCACCTACAAGTCGCATTTATCAACCGATTTTGACGAAAATTGGCACACGGGTTCCTTGATTTATTTAATTTTTTTTGCCGATCGTGGTTTTTGATCGGGGAGAAAATAGGGGGGAAAGGGAGAAGTTCGCTGCTAGCGAAGGACTTCATTCTACAGAAGATAGTGCAAAAATATTCCAAAGGGGGAAAAGAGGGGAAAAAATTTATTCTTTTTCCCCTGAAAATTTATGCCTACCTAAATCAATCAGACTACGCAGTCCGTTCCGCTTTCACGAGACAAACCCGTAGACACTAAATTCGACCTTCTAGGACCAAGGGAATGCGATTAATCGCTAAAACTTATACCCCTATTTTGCTCAAAAGTCTACATAGATAAGTCTATTTGTTAGAGCCACTGTCTCAACATTAACTGCTCATATACTTTATACAAGAATTATTTCATACAGCATTGTGTATTTTAATTATTTTATACTGTGAACTTAAATTGATTTAATCCTTTTCTTTATAAAAACTTGTTTACACTTTATCGATTTGCTTACGTATTTTACTTAATTTGTATTAACTTCATTTTTACTTGTTTGTCATGTAATTAACTTAACCTTTAGTTCTTATTGTTTTTCTTTCCTTTTTGAGTGGCCAGGATGTCAGAGCCATTGCCTAAACTACCTACTAAAAGTTGCAGCGTGGCATCTGACGCCCGGTCAATGCTCGCTGTCTTTTAACCTAGATTTTAATAATTACGTGTTTTATATTTTACTTGAATAAACTCAGTTGCCAACTAGCACTCATCGGGTTTGGTTTTCTTCCACCCCTACTACTTTACTTTACTATTTACTTAACTACTCTACTCCAGGGGACAACTAACCCCCTGACGTAACACTATTGGAAAATTCAAGCACCTGAAATTCGATTTAGAGGATTTAGAGGAGGAGGAGATTTAGAGAAGGATCCGACTCTTAGAGGAAAGGGGAAAGTGTCGGTTATTGTTGCATGGTTATAATGGCTAGCGAGGTCTACTGTTCGCACAGAACAACTAGGTAGTATTATAAACGCGAGAGTTTGTATGTATGGATGTTAGTTACTCTTTCACGCAAAAACTTTTGGTCCGATTTGGATGAAACTTGGAATACGTATAGTCCGTAGCCTGGATTAATACATAGGCTACTTGTTATCTCGGAAAATCAACAGGATCTAACGGGACGCGGGAAGTCGCGAGCGAAAGCTAGTTCGTCCATACATAAAGCGTTGCAAGTAGGTACTTATAACCTAATACTTATTACAAGATGTACCGTTTAGTTTAATTTAAACACTTACGATTCAAAGGAGGTCACCGCTGCAGGTCGTTGGGAAGTCACAGGCACTCCCAAGGGCGACTGACCCAACGATGACCTTAAATTAAAAACAAAATGTAAATAAATAATAAACCAGTAAAAACTAGTCGTCTAAAATTGAACGCCGCTCCACTACACTTCCGAAAATACATAATATAGGTTCTAAAGTCTGATCAAGCTAAATATGCAATGGGTAAATGGGCAGCCTTATAAAGATTTTACACATGACATAGTAACTTTTACTGGCCGGTTGTTAGACGTGTTTCCAGCTATAGGTTGGTTTCAAATTCTCCCTATAAGCGTTGCAAACGTTTTGTAGTCAGGACTAAATCTATAGTAGCACAACACAGGCTGGCAGATAATGCTTTAGCATTAAGTCCTCCCTTTGTATAGTATTTGTGTAATTTTGTACAATAAAGTATTAAATAAAGAAATAAACAATGGATATTGTCCCTCTGAACTTCTGAAGTATCTGCGCAGAACCCATTTTTGGGTTGAATTGGAGGTAAGCGAATTATTCTGCACAACAGTACATGCGCAATCATTGTTGCACCTAACATCAGAGGGATAAAGATCCATTGTGCGTACTTTACCGACAGCATCTACCTATTTTTAGCAAAGTATTGAAACAAGCAGATGGCCGTCGATGGCAGGTGAAGTAAGGTAAGGGGATAACATTGGGAGATTAGTGCCAAATAACACTTACTTCTTTGTTTCAACAGAAGCATCAATGTTTAATTGTGGAGGTATTGATGGTCTGGATGATCTTAGGATAAAATGAATCATTGATTAGATATAGGTAGGTATGAGTTTGCTATAAAGCATTGTAAGCAAATGAATGAAAAATCTGCTTCTATTATTTTTTTTATGAAACCTTAAAGGTTCTGAGCTACTCTTTAAGTGTGAATAAAAATTCAAATTCTTTATTGCGCTTTTATGTTGCATAAACAGGTGTTAAAGTATGTAGAGTATCAAACATAAACCCTGTTAGGGCACAGCAAATATCAGCTGTTCCATACAAAATGCAACTGCTTACGTTTACAGGAGAGATAGAAAATAGAAAACTCTTTATTGTACTGCACCGGAAATTAGATTTAGACATAGTTCTATATTAAAGCCAAGTACAATGGGCGGCCTTGTCGCTATGAGCGATCTCTTCCAGGCAACCTTTTGAGAGGTCTTTTTACACCCCGTAGGTATATGTTATGTAGTATACCTAGTGAAGGGAGCTCATCATTCACGGAATAATTTGTTGTGCAACTCACCCAGACTGTCCAGGAGTAGATGACATAGTGGTTTGCTGGGGTTTGCTAGCAGCTTGGTTCTTAAGCAACTCTTTCATGCGCTGCTCATACAGTTGCCTTTGCCTCTCCAACGCTCTTTCAACCTCATCTTTCGATACATTTCTGTAAATACATAAATTATCTGGTATAAGTTGAGTAAAATGGAATATTAATGATATTTGATCATGGTAGGAACGATGTTGCAAAAAAAAACGCCTAAACAAAATAGGCTCATACTAGGTACCTTCTCTTTTTATAGACATTTTTTGTTTTCACATTAGCCTGCTGGCTATAAGCAGATCTTATAATAGATATTTAGTGACATGCGAGGTACCTACTCCAGTCAATACAGCACCATTTTGATTCTGTCTTTAGTTGAGGTATGTAGTAAATAAAATAAACTAACCTGGAATTCTGGGGTTCATTTTTCGGCGATGATTGGTCGGATCCCATTTTGAACTGTACTACGAAGATTTATTTGACAAAATGAATCAAGTTATGTAGGTGCAGACTTCAGACTGCAGGACTTAGGAACCAACGACACCTAGTGCAGTCACCCAGTAGCGCAGGGCACAACACAACACAATCACACTCAAGTTCACACAAAAACAACCGTCTCGGCAAAAGTACACTGAAACAATAGCTCAACCTACCATCATTATTCAAATAAATACTCGAACAAAAGTCTACCACCCAACAACACAAGATAAGGTACGGCACGGGCGTGAGGGGAGGGGAGGAAGAAATGCGCGCGGGGCGGACGGGGTGCGAGGCGGGGCATACCCTACCTATTTAGGGAGGACACAGTATCGATAATAAGGGTAGGTTTTTTATACTCACCTTAACATCGATACTTTCACATTATTAGCTATATATAACAACAAGTTTATGCAAGGAGTACCTAGACCAGATAACACATAAAGTCAAGTAAGAAAGGGCGGTCTTTGTCTGTCAGTGAGAAGATAATGCTTTATGACGTAACGTATCAAATCAACGAGAGTACCGTCAGGACTGTAGACTTGTGTGTCTACATCTACATTCTAGACTGTAGAGTCCTGGCGCGGCTGCAGCGGTAGTACTCTCGCTATGTTTATGTTTTTTATAATACTTGGTACCTACCTAATTTTATGTATTGTTTTATATTGAAAAAAACTTTAAAATGAAGCAAATAAATAAGTTTATAAACATATATTATTAATATTATAATGTAAGTTAATACGACAGCTTTTTACCTACATTGTATCGATAAATCAACACATCACTAATTGGGAATGGAAATGGAAATAACCAACCATAGACAACGAAAAAACAGCCACAGATATAACGTTACAAAACAGGACTTGGCAAAAGTAGCCAGCGCCTTGCGCCAGAAGAACAGAATGAAAAGAAAACTTACTTACGCCTTACGTCACCTCTACTTACTGTCATTTTTGTTTACAAATCGCAAAAAGTTAAGTAGGTAGGTATAGGTACTACTCGTTGTTGTCGTTGTTGTACCTAGGTATTGTGTCAAATCAGCAAACACAATATTGGTTTGTGACAATCACAGAATACTGTTACCCAAGAAGAACGTTTACTGCATACAAATATGGCAGGACAAAATTGACCATTTGTTTGGGGGTTCGTAACTAGATGGCGTTATTTTTGGCACCAACTTTTAAAATATTTGGTGGCAGTTTCAATCTATTTTAGCGCTAAATTTCGAACAGACCTGGCAGGGATTAAAATTGTTCAAACAGTTTCTGCTGTTTGGCTTATCTTTTTGTCAAAATGCTGACATAAGATTATTACAGAATGTTAAAATCGTTGCTAGTTTTATCAGGTCAGCATTTGACAAAAAGATAAGCCAAACAGCAGAAACTGTTTATAAGCAATCTGTCTTTCTTGGCCTAGCAGTGAAATACGAAAACTAATCAGGTACCTAACAAATTAAAAGTCACAAGTTTATTGATTTTTTTTATTATTTAAGTTTACGAATAAGTTTTCTAGTGGGTCTTGCTGGAGCCTTCTTCTGGCTAGACTTTTTATGTTTTTATGTTTAGTTGTAAGATTTTTCCACACTTGTTCCAATCCGTTAATGGTCCATATCCATCCTTGTTGTAAAGGGGGTGGTGTTCTGCACCCCAAAAACTTCAGTTTTTTAAAAAATTCTTTCATTTGCCCAAATAATTCTATATGACGCGTATTGTTTTGGATATTGGTGGCTAACGGCTTTCCTGTTCTTCTGTCTGGCGTATAAGCGTTGACGCTGTCAAATAGTTCATCCATTTTTTTTAATACTTCTGCCGTCGTTGTCGCTGAAGTCGATAGTTCTCCTGAAATAATAAAAAAATAAGTGAGTAAGATACCTCTTACTATCCCAAATTTCTTACTCCTACTCCTATTATTAACTAAACAAAAACAACGATAAAACTAGCCAAGTAAGCAAACTCTCAGTACAAAAAAAATTCAATATATTTATTTATTCCCCACCAAGAACACCATATTAACACCAGAAAGTGTAAAATTAAACACAGAAACTGTCATAAACAATTTACTACCGAACAAATCGTGAGAATAATATCTAAAAGCCTATGATATTTATCTTTCTCATAGAGGGGGATGAAAAGCAGTGTGCCTATGTGTAGTGTTAATCCTCGCTCATACATTTTTCATACATACATACCAAATTGTAGGTATTTTGTTTGCCATCTTCTGCTGGTTTCTGGGTAATCAGCGATCCTGTAGTTGTACCATCGACATTCATCTGGCTCTGGTTTAATAAGTTAAAATTTTCCATTAAAGGTAGAGTTAAAGATGGACCAGCCACAGGCTCAATCGTAACCAACACAGGGTCTGTCAAAACCTGAAATAAACAAACAAGTAGTGTTAAGAAACTGTGTGCCCTTTTTAACCGACTTTAAAAGAGGGAAAAGGTTCTCAATTCAGTTGTTTTTTTTAATGTGTGTTACCTCAGAACACCGTCATTTATAAACCGATTTCAAAAATTCTTTTTTTTATCTGAAAGGATGTACTTCCAGGTTGGTCCCATTTAATTTTCATCATAATCGGTTCAGTAGTTTGGCTTATAAATAACTCAGTCAGTTTTTCTAGTTATTTAACTTATAAATTATACAACTTCTTTGTGTTTTTTTTTTCGGGAACATCATAAGATCTTAGTTCGGGTGAACAACTAGTTATCATACCAAACGCGAAAGTTTGTAATTATGTATGGATGTTTGTTTCTCTTTCACGCAAAAACTACTGGTCCGATTTGAATGAAACTTGGAATACATAATTTATTCCTAGTTTCATAACTCAATATTGAAAAAAATGTCGCTTGAGTCAAGTCGCCTTTTAACCTTCGATATAGTTCGTAGCCTGGATTTACACATAGGCTACTTTTTATCCCGGAATATCCACAGGATCACACGGGACGCGGACAAAGTCGCGCGCGGAAGCTAGTATATTATTATAGAAAAAACTCACTAACCTTGTCACATTCAGCATCTGGTACTGCAGCTTTGAATAGCCTAATACCAGCATTATCAATGAACCATTTCCTTTCAAAATGTCTAGTGCACAGCATTCTATGTTCACTGTGAAGTTGGCGATGGAATTCTTGAGAGCTCCAGGAACCATGTGGAAAACAATACTTGGCCCACAACACACATCTGAAATTTATTACATGCATCATTTAGTATTTATTTCATTCCAAAGCAATTTTCATGTCATTATCTTATGAAAATGTTCCGAATAGTTCTTATTGTCTGTTTTTTTTCCTGCTTGTTTTGTGCTGTGATTGTGAACTAAATAAATAATTATCTATCTATTATTCTATTTTCTCCTAATTTTATGATATTTAGGGAGTCTTAACGATGGAAGTAACGAAACACAATAGATTTGTAATGTGCTTTGTTATGCCACCCTATATTATCACATGACTGAGATGTCTTTTTCAACATTTACCGTGACTTTGAGGTAAATCTTAAGATTTACCAAGTGAATGGTGGTAAAAGTCCTTATGAACGATGATCATAGAACTATTGGAACTTTTACCCGTACAAATTGGTAAATCTTAAAAGACTTACCGCAGATCGGGCTTTTATACCTAGTAACATTATTATATTCATTTCATAACAATCAGTGTCAGAGTTTTTATGAGAAAAAATATGATGGGAATTCCCATGGAGACAGACACAATCAGGTTGTGTTCAGTAGACTACTTACCGATTAATGTTAGTTGGTCCCGGCTTAGGAAAACGATGTAATATGGTATCAGGGTTTTCACACGGTGAAGCCCCACACTTGACACACTTCCTTTGATTTTCTTTCATATTTGAAAGATAGATCTAATCACAAAGTTCCAATCTAAATACAGAGTCACTGTCTCAACCACGAGTCTCTTATCTACCACAACACACGGACTTCACTCCAGCTAAAATAGAAGGCGAAACCCTTATAACATAGAGTCACTGTCTCAACCAAGTCTCGTATCTCCCACAACACAACGCACGGATTTCACTACAGTTAAAATGGAGGGCGAAGCCCTTGCAACTAAATAGTCACTGTCTCAACCACGAGTCTCTTATCTCCCACAACACACAAATTTCACTACAGAAAACGGAGGAGCAGATGCTCAACTCAATGTTATTCATAGGAAATCTTTCTTTGACGAAACTTCACGAAAGTAAAAAAAGCCAACACCAATGGACAATGACGGACATGTTTTTCGTTTTTGAAAAGAAAAACATGGAGTTGCAGTGCTACTAACTCACAATTCAATTTTACCCCATTATTTTAACGATTGCTAAATTACATTATTCAATCTTTTATCCTCTTGGCAACCTTATCGATCTGGAATCATCCATCTCCTTGGCTATTAATTTGGCTTATCATGCCTTAGAACACTCCAAACTTACTCTTATGTATCTGTAAAAATTGTTTCCATAATGCCCTAGGTCGCATAGTACACCTCCCTCCCCCCCCCCCCTCCCCGTGACCTGACAGTGCGGAACTTTTTTTGCAGAAGATGGCTTGACAGGTTAAATAAAACCATTTAGGTAGGTAACTAAACATTTTTATTGCTTTATATAACAAAATAGGTAAACCGAGGCGCTAATTTCTTTAGCTAGGCACCCCCCTAAATGTTTAGGTAAATAACTCTGCCTACTCTCTCATATCTGATACTCACTGTACCTGCTAGGTTTCTATGTACCTTGCATACCCTTTACCTACCTACTGTATGTTTTGCTGGAAATAAAGTTTTTTTTTCATTTTCTTACTAATAGTTAAAAACGGCATCACCACGCTCAAAAATTTTTTTAGCTCAACTAAGTACGAGACATTTGAACCCACCAACTCCAATTTGCGTTGTATTCCGGGCCGCAATAGGTAAATTATTTGCCATCTCTGTCAAATCAATGGCATTGCTGTTTAGCTTTCCACATCATTTTTTTTTATCTCAAACATCTAAAATGGCGCGGGAGTTTGGCGTGAGTGACAATGATGTTGGCGAATATTAGGTTCGACCAAAATATTTACTCGTATCTCGAAGGGCGAATTTCCCAACTAATACTGGCTGGAAACACTGGACAGTAATTTGATGAGAATTTGGCAAAAGGACTAGTACCTATCCAGCGCCAGAAAAAATTAAAAAAAAAAGAAATTGATGAGAAATGCACGCTGCCTAAAAATTATTGCACTAAAATGTTAAATATTCTGATTATTTTTTAAATGGTTTATTTTATTGTGCAGTTTATTTTTACATAAAAATATAATAAATTGTAAAAATAATTAACAATTATTTCACTTAACAAAACTACACAGTTTTAGTGCAGTTTGATGAGGCAACTACTATGAGCGAGATCGAGCTACAGCTATCCCTGTTCTTTGCAGCCCCAAGTAGGTATTGTGGGAGGTACCGCACTCGTCAAACAAAGTCGACCCCACCTGGTGCACAGAATACTGTTACCCAAGAAGAACATTTACTGCATACAAATATGGCAGGACAAAATTGACCATTTGTTTGGGGGTTCGTAACTAGATGGCGTTATTTTTGGCACCAACTTTTAAAATATTTGGTGGCAAGTTTCAAACTATTTTAGCGCTAAATTTCGAACAGACCTGGCAGGGATTAAAATTGTACAAACAGTTTCTGCTGTTTGGCTTATCTTTTTGTCAAAATGCTGACATAAGATTATTACCGAATTATTAATCATTGCTAGTTTTATCAGGTCAGCATTTGACAAAAAGATAAGCCAAACAGCAGAAACTGTTTATAAGCAATCTGTCTTTCTTGGCATAGCAGTGAAATACGAAAAATAATCAGGTACCTAACAAATTAAAAGTCACAAGTTTATTGATTTTTTTTATTATTTAAGTTTACGAATAAGTTTTCTAGTGGGTCTTGCTGGAGCCTTCTTCTGGCTAGACTTTTTATGTTTTTATGTTTAGTTGTAAGATTTTTTTGGCTAGACTTTTTATGTTTTTATGTTTAGTTGTAAGATTTTTCCACACTTGTTCCAATCCGTTAATGGTCCATATCCATCCTTGTTGTGAAGGGGGTGGTGTTCTGCACCCCAAAAACTTCAGTTTTTTAAAAAATTCTTTCATTTGCCCAAATAATTCTATATGACGCGTATTGTTTTGGATATTGGTGGCTAACGGCTTTCCTCTTCTTCTGTCTGGCGTATAAGCGTTGACGCTGTCAAATAGTTCATCCATTTTTTTTAATACTTCTGCCGTCGTTGTCGCTGAAGTCGATAGTTCTCCTGAAATAATAAAAAAATAAGCGAGTAAGATACCTCTTACTATCCCAAATTTCTTACTCCTACTCCTATTATTAACTAAACAAACAACGATAAAACTAGCCAAGTAAGCAAACTCTCAGTACAAAAAAAAATCAATATATTTATTTATTCCCCACCAAGAACACCATATTAACACCAGAAAGTGTAAAATTAAACACAGAAACTGTCATAAACAATTTACTACCGAACAAATCGTGAGAATAATATCTAAAAGCCTATGATATTTAATCTTTCTCATAGAGGGGGATGAAAAGCAGAGTGTGCCTATGTGTAGTGTTAATCCTCGCTACGTTCAGGATTCTACTCTAATTTTGGTCCCTTATGACACAATCTACTATTAAAGGGAAAAACTCAAAGGGGATTTTGAGACTAACCCATTTGGTGTGGTAAGCTGGTTGTCTTATTAGACATAGACAGTATAGTAAGAATAGAATTACTATACCACCATGGCTGGTGGCCATATAGGTCCATGTATTTTTCATACCTACATACATTTTTCATACATACATACCAAATTGTAGGTATTTTGTTTGCCATCTTCTGCTGGTTTCTGGGTAATCAGCGATCCTGTAGTTGTACCATCGACATTCATCTGGCTCTGGTTTAATAAGTTAAAATTTTCCATTAAAGGTAGAGTTAAAGATGGACCAGCCACAGGCTCAATCGTAACCAACACAGGGTCTGTCAAAACCTGAAATAAACAAACAAGTAGTGTTAAGAAACTGTGTGCCCTTTTTAACCGACTTTAAAAGAGGGAAAAGGTTCTCAATTCAGTTGTTTTTTTAAATGTGTGTTACCTCAGAACTCCGTCATTTATAAACCGATTTCAAAAATTCTTTTTTTTATCTGAAAGGATGTACTTCCAGGTTGGTCCCATTTAATTTTCATCATAATCGGTTCAGTAGTTTGGCTTATAAATAACTTATATAAATTGCGTATTTTGCTTTCCTGTGACTTTTTAGTGGTGTTTATGGTCACTAGAACAATCCCAGTAAACTGTCATCAACATCATCATCTGATGATGAAGCTGGTAGTCGAATTGAAGTCAGTTTTTCTAGTTTTTTAACTTATAAATTATATAACTTCTTTGTGTTTTTTTTTTCGGGAACATCATAAGATCTTAGTTCGGGTGAACTAAGTTCGCTTGAGTCAAGTCGCCTTTTAACCGTCGATATAGTTCGTAGCCTGGATTTACACATAGGCTACTTTTTATCCCGGAATATCCACAGGATCAAACGGGACGCGGACAAAGGCGCGCGCGGAAGCTAGTATATTATAATAGAAAAAACTCACTAACCTTGTCACATTCAGCATCTGGTACTGCAGCTTTGAATAGCCTAATACCAGCATTATCAATGAACCATTTCCTTTCAAAATGTCTAGTGCACAGCATTCTATGTTCACTGTGAAGTTGGCGATGGAATTCTTGAGAGCTCCAGGAACCATGTGGAAAACAACACTTGGCCCACAACACACATCTGAAATTTATTACATGCATCATTTAGTATTTATTTCATTCCAAAGCAATATTCATGTCATTATCTTATGAAAATGTTCCGAATAGTTCTTATTGTTTTTTTTTCCTGCTTGTTTTGTGCTGTACCTACCTGTGATTGTGAACTAAATAAATAATTATCTATCTATTATTTTATTTTCTCCTAATTTTATGATATTTAGGGAGTCTTAACGATGGAAGTAACGAAACACAATAGATTTGTAATGTGCTTTGTTATGCCACCCTATATTATCACATGACTGAGATGTCTTTTTCAACATTTACCGTGACTTTGAGGTAAATCTTAAGATTTACCAAGTGAATGGTGGTAAAAGTCCTTATGAAAGATGATCATAGAACTATTGGAACTTTTACCCCTACAAATTGGTAAATCTTAAAAGACTTACCGCAGATCAGGCTTTTATACCTAGTAACATTATTATATTCATTTCATAACAATCAGTGTCAGAGTTTTTATGAGAAAAAATATGATGGGAATTCCTATGGAGACAGACACAATCAGGTTGTGTTCAGTAGACTACTTACCGATTAATGTTAGTTGGTCCCGGCTTAGGAAAACGATGTAATATGGTATCAGGGTTTTCACACGGTGAAGCCCCACACTTGACACACTTCCTTTGATTTTCTTTCATATTTGAAAGATAGATCTAATCACAAAGTTCCAATCTAAATACAGAGTCACTGTCTCAACCACGAGTCTCTTTATCTACCACAACACACGGACTTCACTCCAGCTAAAATAGAAGGCGAAACCCTTGTAACATAGAGTCACTGTCTCAACCAAAAGTCTCGTATCTCCCACAACACAACGCACGGATTTCACTACAGTTAAAATGGAGGGCGAAGCCCTTGCAACTAAATAGAGTCTCTTATCTCCCACAACACACAGATTTCACTACAGAAAACGGAGGAGCAGATGCTCAACTCAATGTTATTCATAGGAAATCTTTCTTTGACGAAACTTCACGAAAGTAAAAAAAGCCAACACCAATGGACAATGACGGACATGTTTTTGAAAAGAAAAACATGGAGTTGCAGTGCTACTAACTCACAATTAAATTTTACCCCATTATTTTAACGATTGCTACATTACATTATTCAATCTTCTATCCTCTTGGCAACCTTATCGATCTTGAATCATCCATCTCCTTGGCTATTAATTTGGCTTATCATGCCTTAGAACACTCCAAACTTACTCTTATGTATCTGTAAAAATTGTTTCCATAATGCCGCCCTAGGTCGCATAGTACATGCGACCCCCTTTCCCCCCCCCGTGACCTGACAGTGCGGAACTTTTTTTGCAGAAGATGGCTTGACAGGTTAAATAAAACCATTTAGGTAGGTAACTAAACATTTTTATTGCTTTATATAACAAAATGGGTAAACCGAGGCGCTAATTTCTAGGCAGCCCCCTAAATGTTTAGGTAAATAACTCTGCCTACTCTCTCATATCTGATACTCACTGTACCTGCTAGGTTTCTATGTACCTTGCATACCCTTTACCTACCTACTGTATGTTATGCTGGAAATAAAGTTTTTTTTTTCATTTTCTTACTAATAGTTAAAAACGGCATCACCACGCTCAAAAATTTTTTTAGCTCAACTAAGTACGAGACATTTGAACCCACCAACTCCAATTTGCGTTGTATTCCGGGCCGCAATAGGTAAATTATTTGCCATCTCTGTCAAATCAATGGCATTGCTGTTTAGCTTTCCACATCATTTTTTTTATCTCAAACATCTAAAATGGTGCGGGAGTTTGGCGTGAGTGACAATGATGTTGGCGAATATTAGGTTCGACCAAAATATTTACTCGTATCTCGAAGGGCGAATTTCCCAACTAATACTGGCTGGAAACACTGGACAGTAATTTGATGAGAATTTGGCAAAAGGACTAGTACCTATCCAGCGCCAGAAAAAATTAAAAAAAAAAAAATTGATGAGAAATGCACGCTGCCTAAAAATTATTGCACTAAAATGTTAAATATTCTGATTATTTTTTAAATGGTTTATTTTTTTGTGCAGTTTATTTTTACATAAAAATATAATAAATTGTAAAAATAATTAACAATTATTTTACTTAACAAAACTACACAGTTTTAGTGCAGTTTGATGAGGCAACTACTATGAGCGAGACCGAGCTACAGCTATCCCTGTTCTTTGCAGCCCCAAGTAGGTATTGTGGGAGGTACCGCACTCGTCAAACAAAGTCGACCCCACCTGACCTGGTGACAATGCCGCACTTTCGTATCGAGACTAACGTACCCAGAAGCAAGGTTCCAACGGATTTCGTAACGAAAGCCATACCGCTACTAGCCAAAGCCCTTGGGAAACCAGAACAGGTAAAATAAAGAAGGACCTACAAAGTACAAGAAAGTTACAGTTTGCAGACTTAATACTCCTACCGTCCGATCGCTAAATACTTTCAAAATAATCAAACAGCTTAATAAACAGTGTTTAGTGAAGGTCCATTGCACAATCAATGGGGTGAATGGAAAACCGTCAGGACTTGGAGTCAAAAATATCACTCTTTTTCAGCTCTGGGCTATTAAACTTGCTTTTACCTACTAACCAATAAAATATGGTTTCAGTACTGTGTTGTGTCAGTGATCCCAGATGTATCTATGAGTTTTGGCGGCTCTACCGAGCCCTGTGCCATTGCTAATCTGATGTCCATCGGTGCCCTAGGAGTGGAGCAGAACAAAAAACATGCTAAAGTGCTTTTCCAACTTGTTGAGAATGAGCTTGGTGTGAAGAATGATAGGTAAAATTTTTAACCTTTCTACATAATATGTAGTGAACTGTAGTACACATTTTTTTAAAAATGCCTGTTGTACAGCTCTATTTCAATAGCCCTAATCATGGGCATGCTACTTAATTTTTATAATGATTTTTGTGTTATAAAAAGTCTATAAAAGACCAAATTGATATTCTACCTTAGCTAAGCTAGCTAAAATGTCTGATGTTGTCATCTCTTTCTGTTGTTGGTCATGTAAGCTTTTGTAAAATGATCGGAGACATTTTACCCCTGTATTCATAAGAATACAGGGGTAAAATGTTAGTGGACCAATAATTATTATCCTACTTTTATAGCTGTAACAATCAACCAGTATTAAACCTACCTACCTAAGTAATAAGTGAGTATCTAACCTAGGTAAGTGTCATGTTTAATTCAGGAGATCATAAATTCTAAAAACTAGGTAGGTAAGTACAAGTACATACTTAGAATAACAATTCTTATCAAAAACACAGAAATAAAATAATAGGTCTAGGTGCTCAAATAATGAGTCATTACCTTATAAAAACAACATTAAAAAATGTGTTTGTTTGGTTCATTAGGCTGGCTGATGCTTCCTATAAAAATGTTGGTGTACATAATACCAGTGTGTCAAATTGGTCTTGTTTTTTTTTTACAGAATGTACATTACTTTCCAAGATGAGCCTACAGGGAATGTGGGTTTTAAGGGTACCACATTCCATGAAATTTTTGGATAAACTAAATAACTAAACTGGAAAAACTAAAACAAAACACAAAAAGATTTTTATAATAATGCCACAATTCATTGCTTATCCACTAGCTTAGAAAATAAGAAAAAGTGTCTTCTATTAAAATTACAACTTATTTATTAAAATGTACTTACATAATACAATAAGTTGTTCTTTTTTTTTATTTAAATCACCATTTTGGTTTTTAAAAAGGCACTGAAAAATAAAATACCTAAGTACCTACTTATCTACCAGCAACAGGTAGGTACCTACCTACCTAGGTAATATAATGTTTTATGCATATCCATTTATTATGCTAATTCCAGCTAATCATCATCATCTTCCCTAGGATCTCGCACAAGGAAACAGTGGGGCTAAAGTTAGGTCGGTATAGGTACACCTCATAACGGGCATTAGAAATTGAATGAATTTTTGTGGTAAAACGGGTGGTAGGTAATGTGGTAAATATTAGGTAGGTACACTAGGTACCTACCTACCAATTTAGTCCTTGATTTTGGGTAGGTTATTGACCTACCTAGCCAGGTACCATAAAGTAGAGCCTAGAGCCCCCCATACCTAGCCACCATATGCTAGTATTATATGACCTTTGGTATTACTATAGGCCCTACAGTAACTTATATAATAATATGTATATTGTTATTGTGTGGTACATATTATGGTAGGTACCTACCTCCCTAGGCACACAGAATACTAATACTGGCCCTAGGGCTGCCACGAATTTGCCAATGTCAGTGTTTATTGGCGTTTACTAGTTTACTAACTCAGAACAAACAATAAATGTTCTGAGTTTACTAATCTTTTAGCAAAAGGCGGAGATCTGAGTAGGTACATATGTGATGAAAATGACCGGTGGTGAAGAAGGTGGTGGTAGGTATTATTATATTCATTATATTCTCTTCTCTTTGAAGGGAGTCTTCTTCTTCTTCATCTTCTTCTCTTCTAAATGGCTTCTGTCCGTCATTTCGACAGACAATTTTGCCAGTGTCAAGTGGATTGTTTGAATAAAGTTTACGTCAAGTCGAGTCATACGTCAAGTCATTTATTTGAAGACAAAATGGTGGATTTTCCCTTCAAAACTTGAAAACGAATTCCATCAAATAATAAAAACACATAATACACATTTATTCCAATGGCTCAGACTTAATGCTATGACTGCAAGTATTATTGGTTAAAAAAATTCCACCAAAATTAAAGAACAATACTCACTAAAACACCAAAATAAACAATTAAAATAAATAATAATGCTTTGTTGCTTTTATAAATGACAGAACTCGAATCCTTGAAGGGACTGTCAGACCCCAGTCTGTGGAGACTCCCTTAGGGAGTAGAGGGAGTCTCCCTTAGAGAGACTAATAGGATAGAGATAGGATGGAGTCTCCAACCCTCCAACCAAAAAGTTGATTTGTCAAAAATGTCAAAATAGTTAGGTACAGCGTATAGATAATTAGGTAGGTAGGTAAATACGCTTATTTTTTCTTTACCTGCTCCTTCGTTTCAGCATTGTGACAAGACGCAAAAGCCAAGAAGATGAAGTCAATATGTTTGTCTTTCATTCATTCATTTATTCCTTCGTTCATTCATTTCTCAATGCTCGCTGGTCTAGTGTAATATAATTTAATTTTGCTTATTTTTTAGCCTGAATTTTGAAGATTTTAGTTTGATTTATTTAAAATACAGACTAACGTTAGTGCCTATATTATTCTAGACGCGCGTTACTGAAATTCTTGTAGGAGCTCTTTGATTTGTTTACTAAACACCGTAAATTCAGACATTTGTAACTATGTTTTTTATTTTCAGCCACAAAACTTAGTATCAAATTCTGCCCCAACTAAAGCATCATCATGGATGATCGTAGTGTGGAAGAGACTCCTGCTTCCCAGAGGCTGACGAACGATGACTTCAGGAAACTCCTGATGACTCCTAAAGCCACGCCGTCGGGAGGCGCACACCCGGCCGGCTCTGTGAGAGAAGCTATGGCTAACGCTGGGTAAAAAATTGCCATAATAATAAGAATAGAACCTTCTTGACGATTTGGCGCCTTCAGGCGTCGGTATAGGCCATTTAGAAAAAGCTAGCATCACGAGGAAACAACATGGTATGTTTCCGTCTACATCTTTTATTGAAACAATGTAAAACTGATATTACTTGAAAGTAAACAATTATAGGTGGATTTAGGGAAAGCGGAGGGGCATGTACTTTCCATCTAATAAAGAAACTGTAAAAAATTGATGAAAGATGAAAGACACTGGAAATGTATAGGAAAGAGGACTTAGGCATTCCTATTGTGTTATTTAATTTCTAACATAGTCTATTCTGCATAGTGTAAAATGTCCATGAGTATGTATTTATTTGATTATTAAAATTTTCAGATCCATGCCACCACCAACAGAAAATAAAAGCGAGCTGCGTAGAAAGAAAAAGTCTTATTATGCAGCTTTGAAAAAACAGGAGGATACAAAATTGGCAGAATTAGCAGAAAAATACAGAGATAGAGCCAGAGAGAGACGAGATGGGACTAATGAATTAGGACCATCTGATCCTACTAGCAATACTAGTAGTGCTTACAGGTTTGTGTTATTTATAGATACAGGTCATAAATATTTATTGGGTAAAACCGAGATTCAAACACAATGTTTTTTTGAGTATTTTATACTGAAAGTGTCAATTCTGCTAATGTTTATGCTTACTTTTTATTCCTATTGTCAAGAATAACTTTAACCAATTTTAATACTATTTAAGGGAGACTTTTTCCCAGCAGTGGGACAAGATAGGTTAAAAAGTATCAGTTTGGCTCTTTAAAACCTTGTATCCATTAGGGACACAAAGTCGCGGGGGCCATTTACGTGCGCCTATCCGGCGACAATGTCACAGGACAGTTTGCTCGTCCACACACACAATTTGTTTTTGAGATGTCCGTGGGACAAATGTCCTCTAATGAATACGAGGCGTAATGATAAAAATATGCTGTTATTTATTTTTTCCTTCATAGTAGGTACACTAGGTACCTACTGCAACATTTGTGAATAGTTTTCTAGTATCTTTCATCAAAATTAACAACAAAATGAAAGTAGGTAGCTAATATTATGTAACTAATACTAAACTAATATCTTGTACTATCTTTATGCTTAACTTTCATGTATATCTTACAGAGCAGTAGCACCTGATGTGAAATCAGGAATGGATGCCAAAGAAAGACGTCGGCAGATGATTCAGGTATACCTAATCACAGACTTCATTGTTGTTTAGCATGACAAGATGATATCATGTGCTGGGCTATCAAGCCTTGAAACCGAGTCAAAAACTCTTCAGTATTTTATTAATAGGGGTGCATTTGTTAGAAAATCAATAGCAATTTATTTCAGGCATCCGAGGTAAACCACAGCACTTCAGATAATTGTTTTCTTACTATTTAAAAGCATTTACTGCTAAATCATAGAGTTTTTGTCATCTTTGCTTGAGGGATGTCTGAGTTATTTATCAGAATGCGAGCCTATGACATTTAAACGTACACATAAACTCACTATATTATTATCATTTATTGTATAGATTTAGGTAGAGTTTAATAATTTAAAACCATTTAAATTTTTCAGGAATCGAAATATCTTGGAGGAGACATGGAGCATACTCATTTAGTGAAAGGTCTAGATTACGCACTTTTGCAAAAGGTACATAATCTTACTGCAATTAGCTTTCGTTCACAGCTTTTCTTGATACTCTGATAATGCTTAACCGGGCCCTGGTAAACAGTTTTCCAAACACAGTTGCTATCACAGAATAAAACGAGTAAACTTCCAGACTTGCATTCTAGCCCCTAATTCGAATTCATAATGGGGGGGACAAGATCTGCACTGACTACTGACATCCCATGTTGGGGTGTATCGTGCATTGTCCCCCTGCTAACCTCACCCCAGCCAGCCCAACTCCAGAAGGACTGGGTTTATGGCAGCATTATTCTAGCATCCCTTAGCCTCTACACTACCTGCTGTTTATCCTGCGGGGCATGACATAGTGAAAAGTTACTTAAAAATTTTATTCCGGCCCGCTTTGTATATACATAGTTTCTTTTTAAAAGAATATTACTTACTAAGATGTTTATGTGAGTTATCATATTTTTAGGTTCGTTCAGAGATCCAAACAAGAGAGCAAGAGCAGGAAGAAGAAATGGAGAGACTAGTCACTGCTCCCGTTGAAGCTCCTAAAGAAAAGAAGGAGGTTGTTGTAAGTCTACGAACTCTATGGCAGACCTACTAATTAAACCTTATTATTACTATTTTCTTTTAGTTTTGCATAATAGACCTCCAGGCGACTAATCCAAGTTCTTATAACAAACGAAATCCGTTAGTAGCATTGTTAACTGTCATCTTCTGTAGCGAATGTAAACTTATCCTGAAGATTGTAAGGACATTGTTCTGAAGATTATTCTATTTACTACCACTGAATACCAATTGTACTAACATAGTGTATTGGGCACACTTCCGATTGGTACTGATATATTTTATGTGTATTTTGTAAATACTGTATTAATAGTAATTGTTTTGTAAATATCCCTCAAATACTAATAATAGATAATCTATCATCTTGGACGGGTTCAATTTACCTCTCATATCATTTGCTTTTTATGAAAGGAAGTTCTGAAGTCTGTTTATAACTATTTTGTTTTTTTTTTCAGCAAGAACCAGAAGAAATGCAGTTCAAGACAACTATGGGCAAGAATATCTACAACATGGTGTTGGAGCAAAAGTAAGTAACATAATTAACCAATCACTCTGGTTTTACTTGAGAACACCGGTGGTCTAGGTGGTAACGACCCCATCTTCCCACTCTAAGGTCGTGGGTTCAAATCCGGTCGTGTACCTAGGGATTACTCTACTCGGAAAATTGATTTGCGCAATGCCAGAGCTCTCAATTGGTGATGGAAAACATCGTGAGGAAACCCGTATCTCAGTCAGCTCCGCACGTATTGACCTTGTCTTTTCTGTGAATAAGGTCAGGATGAGAGAATTAATAAATATTAATATTAATTCAGGCATGGGTTAAAAGTGGCTTCTGACGCTGTATAAATCATCTTAATTGTGATGCCATCTATGAATATATAAAAGTCCTACTAAAGTAATATAAAGATATTATATAAAAAAGTAATTAGGTGAAGTTACGCCATGATTATTTATTTAATTCTTTGATACAAGTACAAAAAGAACAGAAGAGACAGGGGAAAGCAGTATGGCGAGTTAAGAATAAGGTATTTATCATAAGAAAACCTATTAGTTTATCAAGATTTATGGAACCAGTCATTGGTACTAATGCTGGTACCCTCATTATTTAATTAATTGAAATATAATGAACTTTGTAATTAAAAAACTATTCGGTGCATATTAATTCTTCAGATTTGATAATAATTCGTGTTAATGGTTTTTAACCATTCTGGTTATTAAATAAACATTATTTTAGATCAATCACTAAAGTATTTTTCTATTTTGGAAGAATTGTTGAAACGGTTCGGAAAACTGCCTCTGTTTATAAAGTTTGTAAATTCTGGGGGGTGATTCTAGACCGATAGATAAATATTCCTCAAACTGTCGAAACTCCATACTTTTTGACAGTTTTTGGGAGATATATCTATCGTAACAAAAATGTCTATCGGTCTAGAATCGCACCCCTGGGGTAAGACTGGTCCCTAATGTCCAGTTTTTGTACTCTACCAGCATCAGTTAGTAGAGATATAAGCAGGGTCGTAGAATAACATCTCATGTCATTGTCTGTCACTTGTATATTAGCCAGTGAATTGAGAATCTCTCATGTCATTGGCTGTTATTACAATGAGTTATTACCCTACCGACGAGCATCCGTCAGTAGGTCCAACAAGCGTCGTGACTTATTATGACTCCATAGAGTTACTGACGGACGCTCGTCAAACACATTTTGGTAGAAAGAAAAAGAAAATAAATGTATTAACGCAGTAGGTACACAAGCATTCGGTACGTAGGCATCTGAGAGGGCGTCATAAGTAATACCGCTAAAGTAAATGAACTAGGTACCTAATAGTAAATATAAATATTGAGTAGATACCTTGGACGAATACACTCCAAGGTAGATACCTAAAGAATATAAAAATGTTATTTAATAATTATGTTAGTAATATGGTTAAAATACCTAGTGACCATTTTTAAATTGTCGTGCCCTAACTGGGCTCATGTTGGTAGCATAAATATATTTAAGACCCTTTTGTACAACATGAACGCAATAAAGTATTGAGTATTAAACGTAACCTAACTTAAGCCAGGTACCTACATAGCGAAGTTAATTAGGTCCCTGACTTGGCATATGTGCATTGTGACCAAAGAGTAACAGTGGTACGTAGTGATAGCTTCTAGAGCAACATAAATTCCATTACAAAATTCCAGGAACAAGAAAGTGACGCGCAACGAGCTTTTTGCCCCCGGCCGTATGGCATATGTTGTGGAACTTGATGAAGAAGGGACCATAGATAGCGATATACCCACCACCCTCACGCGAAGTAAGGCGGACGTGCCCGAAGTCGACGAGCGAAGTTCCGCTTCTTCAGCCAATGACGCCCTTCTGGACAAGTTGGCACAAATCTTCTCTTACTTGAGGCATGGAAGACATCGCAAGCTCAAGAAAGCCAAGGTAAGACTTAGCCAGTTTATTTAATATACTAGCTGCAACCAACGTCACTGGATTGCAAAGTTATACTACTCATCCTGGACGCTAGACTGGATTGAAAGCTACTGCATCAATGTAAATCAGCCCTTAGAACTTACTCATACTAGGTGACCCATTTTTTTCAATTAAAAAAAATAGGTTTAGGTTTTCGTCCCCCCCCCCACCCCCTAAACGGGTCACGTAGTACGTGTGGCGGTTTGTAAGACTTTATTGCAAACTGCTATATCGGCGGTCATGTAATACATTGCTCGTTTACAGGACAAGGCTACGGAGAAAGGTCGCAACGACGATTCAATCTACGGCGAGATTGGAGAGTACAACGCGGGAGAGAAGCGTTCGGACCGACGTGACGACCGCCCTCGGACAGGATACTTCGATAAACCACTCGAAGTTGAAAAAGAAGAAGGTTTGTTTAGAAAATTCTAATAAAAAGGCACAGACCTAGAATGTCAATTGAACCCACAACTTTCAGTGTAATCAGAGAGTATAATTCTATTATGCTAAACTATAAAATATGTTGATTTGGGGTTATTAGGCATTAGCATCCAGATCTTATCCGACAGCAACAATGTCCTTCACACATCCTAATTTTAGTTTGCCAAGGCCTATCTATGTCTTAATCTATAATTAGAAATTAATGCTAATTAAATCGAGAAAAACGCTTGTAATCATTTAAAACATGTGCTTGCACTAGACCAAACACTAGAGTCTAGTGTTTGGTCTAGATACAAATGGAAACATACGAAAAGTCTAGTGACTAGACTACCAATACAACGCCATCTGTTAGTATTAGCTTTACCTGTACCTCCCCATTTGATAATGCTGTCTTTGTCTCCCAGGTCCAGGGCCAATAGCCCGTCGGCCGAACGCGGAAGAAAAGGACAAACGTTCAGCCGCACTGCTCTCGCGCCTCGCGGCCGAGCCCGAAGGCTACGCCGAGTGCTACCCCGGCCTCAGAGAAATGGACGATGCTATCGATGACTCGGACGATGAAGTCGACTATACTAAGATGGATGCTGGAAACAAAAAGGGACCTATTGGTAAGAAAAAAAAAACATTAATAAAAAAACAGAACTTGTAGTGGATATTTCACAGTCTTTTGATAAGTCACAAAAGTGGCAGGCGCCTTGAATATTTCCAGAAGAACTTTGCCTATAATTTTATATTCAGAAGTAGACTTCTAATGGCTGATATGATAAGCCAAAATAGAGATGGAAGCCATATGATAGGGATTTTGTAGAAATGGGTATTATGATAAGCTATCCTACTAATAATATAAATGTCAAAGAGATGTTTGTGTTTCAATCACGCTGTAACTACTGGTCCGATTTGGATGAAACTTGGAATATATTACAACCTGGCACATAGGCTACTTTTTCCGCTTTTTTTAGGTTATATTTTTGTTTTTTTTTGTGGACGAAGTCGCGGGAATGCTAGTAATTTTATAATCGCAGGTCGTTGGGACTTTGATACACAAGAAGAGTACTCTGCGTACATGAGTAGCAAAGAAGCACTGCCGAAAGCAGCCTTCCAATACGGAGTGAAGACGCAAGACGGACGTAAAACAAGGAAAACTAAAGATAAGAGCGAGAAAGCTGAATTGGACAGGGAGTGGCAACAGGTTAGCATATTTCTTTGTAAAAAGGATCATACAAAAAACTAGGCCGTAGTTTCTCACCCGTTCTTCGAGGCTCGCGTGGAATCGCAGCTAGAATCACCTAGTTCGTTCGTTCGTATGACTCAGAGGGGTAATCACGAACAAATCTGACAGTCGCCGCGTTACGTAAACCTAACGTATTCAAGTGATATTGCGCGTCAACATCAGCTCGACTGCCGAACGTTGTAGCGTCACCGCGCAGTGTATCTCGGATACGCTAGCGTTACGATACGTTCACGATTGTAACATTTATTCGTGATCAAGGCACAGTTGCCATCTCTGGTGACCGGGGTTTTTGAGGCCGCTTTAAGGCATCCGTCGTGGCTTAACGACTGCTAGATCCTGGACCGACCGGATAACGTGCAGGGAAGAGCTCATGTAAATGTCACTAGCGGTCACCCATCCAAATAGTGACCGCTGAGAACGTCGCTTAACATAAATAATTGGTGAAAATTGAGTACAGCACGAGCGCTGCATTTATTTACTAACAACATTATTATTTGTTCTACAGATTCAAAACATCATCCAAAAGAGAAAACTGCCAGCTTCCGAGGAACCAGGGTACAAGGCTGCTAAATTCTAACACATGGTTACTGTGTTTTGTACATATTTTACTCAATTAATTTTGTCTGGGATTCTATGTGGGATGCCTGTGTCGAGCAGTGGTAATAATGATTTTTAACCCCCACGGTCCAAGATGGCCGCCACCACAAAATGGTGGATTACATTTTTTTCAACTTCCTCAATATGGGTATCAAAGTCGGGATTTTTTTAATTTTTAATTTAATTACTTGTTAAGTACAGTTTACGTACAATAGTCACACTCCGAAGTTAGCCGCAGGTATCTCTGCAGACGCTATTATTGGTTCGAATTGGAGGAAAGTGAGGAGTAGCGCTTAACTTCGGAGACACAAAGAACGGCTTTGACTACTGTAATTTAACCAAATATCTTCCCGATTGTAAGTGTTCATATTTATTACAATCTGTCAAAAAATAAACAATGCTTAAGAGGGCGCTCCACTATAATCAGAACCTCAAACAATGCTTAAGAGGGTGCTCCGCTAAAAAGAATTTCTTTTTATTGTTTTCATATCGAGATGTTTGGGTTTTGAACAGGACTCTGAGGATAGTGGTCCATGATCCACATTAATTATTGTAAACAAAATTACCCGTGTTATATACAGGATGTGAAAACTACGGGAAGGCCGATGTACAGACTGCGTGCCTACTACCTACAGCACTGTTTTATTACAATAAATAATTACCGTTTTTTTAGCTTTTCCGGTAGTAGAATATTCTGTTTTACATTTGCTGAAGTACTTTTCCACACCCTGTATGATCGATAGGTAACTGATACATAACCTAGGCTATGCGTTAGTACATCTAGGTATTCTGCGGTAATACCTAGTAATAGTGTAAGAGATGACACTTATTTTATTATGTGTAAGTCAATGCTGTTGAAATATTTGTAAATAATAAACAGATTATTAAATAATGTGATGCATTCAATGCTTTTGATTTGATTGATAACAGCCACACTCAAAAAATTATACTATTGCATTATTAAATAAATAAAATATAAAGAATTCGCGATAAAAACGGTCCTATTTTGTCCCTTCGAAAAATGCAGTCTAGGGGTGAAAGAAATTCATCCCTTAAAAGGGCGTAACGATTAGTTTGTGAAATAATCTGATTTAAAAAATTTAGTACTTAGATGATTCAAAACGTGGATTTGTCATTTTACTAGTTTAGTAGATACAAGCCTTTATGAATTCAGCATTGAATTCATATTATTAAAATAGTTACTAAGTTGACTTTAATGCGGTTTTAATGAACAATGCGCGTTAATTTAAAATCATAATAAAGAATGTGGTTTAAAAGCGTTACCAACAAAGCGTTGTTGGTAACAGCTGATGAGGTAAGCACGGCACGTTTTTTCTTAATTACAGAATAAATAACAGTAGGTAAATAATAATCTTACCCACAATATGCTAAATTGAATGATGATCTTATGAAATATAAATACACGAGCAACAAAGCGTGGAATGCCAAGGTTAATGAGTTAGAAATAATTTTGAAATAAAGCTAAAACCAGCCTAAGATGGGCTTGACTAAGGACATAAATAAATAGACAAGGATATGATTGGCTAGGCTACCAAAGCTAATCCTGCCATTTGAGTTATTCGAAAGGTCGGGTAGCTACTGTACCTCAGTTAATGTACAGACAGGATACAGGGAAATAAGAAGACCTGAAACGAACAGCTTCCAAAGGCAAATGGCAATATTGGAATTCAGGAACGTATGTTTGGCGGATATTGCAATGACACAGAAAGAAAAGAAAATGATCTCCCAAGCGACCTTCAGATTTCACTGCAAGACAAAAGTGTGACATTCCGTCACGTCCGACGCGGCGGGCCCGGCGAAGAGAAATGCGGGCGAATTTGCGACGATTCGTTTGACACAATGCCGGTTCATCGGCACTACCTATCCTACCCTACCAGTTGGTGTCTTCACAGGTGCGTACGGGCAGGTAAGCGGCCCCTCCCGCGACCGCGACGCGCGCCATCTTGAATTCCGCTCACTGAGAGCCGCGTCTCGCGGCGAACGCACGTCCCGTCGTCGACCGCGCGAACCGAATCAGTGCCTTGCAATCGTTCAGTGTCATGTTGTGATAGTGCGGTGAGAATGGAGTCGACGCCGATATGTCGGTGCCGTGTGCTGTACCTCGGCTCGGCCGTGCCGCAGCAGAGCAAGGACGGCCTGCAGGGCATCCAGGAGCCGCTGCGCGAACTCTATCCGGAGAAGGGGGCCACCAGCGGCGGCATCGACTCGTGGCTCTCCGTCTGGTCCAACGGGATCCTTCTAGAGAACGTCGACGAGAGCGGCTCTAGAGTTGCGAGATTCTTTCCCATTTCGAGCTTGCATTACTGCGCGGCGGTGCGCAGGGTCACCGTGGAAGGTGCACCTCGGTTCCTGCCGCTTGACTCGCCGTTCGCCCGCGCGCCGGCCCCGCGGCGGCCGCCCCTGTTCGCGGCGGTCCTTCGCCGGACGCAGGGCATAAAGGTCCTCGAGTGTCACGCCTTCATATGCCGCCGCGAGGCCGCCGCCAACGCTCTAGTCCGGTGCTGCTTCCACGCTTACGCCGATAGCTCGTACGCCAAACGCTTGGAAGCGGAGAGATCGCCGTCCCAACTACCCCCCGAGCAGGACGAGGAGCTGGAAGTGTACGACGGTGATGAGAACCACAAGGTGTGGGTCGGGGAGATCGAGCGCGATGACGCGAGCGACGACATTCCTCACACGGCGCGGGCGCCGCGGCCGAGGCAGATCCAGCGGCCCTCCTCAGTGCCGCCGCCACCCCCTCCGCCAGAGGAGCCCAAGAAAAAAGGAACCTCCAAGAAAAGTAAAAAGAAGTCGTCCGCATCTGCCGACGAGTTATACTCTGGCGGCCCCGCGCCGATGATGAATGGGAGATCGCTGGGGCGTGCGCCACCGGCGTGGGCGGCTGCGCATCCGGGGATGGTGCTGATGGCGCACCCGGCAGCTACCCTCCCGCACCGCCACGCGACGCTGGGACACCGAGGGCGGGTCCCGCAAACCTTGCAGCCGGGTCCGTTCCCGCCGGGACCTCCTCCGGGTAGAGGCCGCATTCAGTACGCGACCGTGGACCCGCGGCGCTCCAAGCCGCCCCCGCCGCCTGCCCTGAAAGCAGCACAGAGTATGAACGGGTTGGATGCCGATGATGGCGGCGGCATTTACAGAAAGAAGGGACACATGAACGAGCGCGCCTTCTCATATAGCATCCGACAGGAACACAGAAGTCGTTCGCACGGATCTCTCGCCAACTTAAAATTCGCTGCTCCACCGGAGGTAAGCCATTTTCTTTACAATGTTACCCTTACTGGGCTCATAACCTTTACTTTGTTGCTTTTAACAAATTATTGAACAGCCAAACTAAATTATGTTTACTGTGTCTGCGGTTGTTTTCTCCACGTAATAAACATAAATACAGTGTGTATTTATGTTTATTATTATTATTACATAAATACACACTACTTTCAGTTATAATACGTGACTGATAACTTTGTTTGGTTAATAACATCTTATTTTCAATCATACGCACAACTTTCTTAGTATGTACAAAAGTAAGAGGTTCCTATTGAATTTCATCATACACACACACAAAGGTAGGCTTTTCTTCAATCAGAAAAAACTCTTCAATCTATTAAGCGGTACTTCAAGGCTTCCACCCGAAAACCAGCTGCCTTCTACAGCAACCATAAATATTTCACGAAAGGTGTGGGCGTGGGTACGAAATATTCGTATTTTGGACGATTGCTACGAAGGAGCCTCGAGCGTTAATCATTTATACAAACTTTATCGTTCCTTAGTTCCTTTTGCGTAGACAGACAGTGTTTTTCTGACAACAAAGAGGAAGTCTTGAATTTGAAGCCATAGCAAAGTTGAGGATAGTTTAGTACATAGCAGTATCCTGTCGAACATCCTGCCTATAAAATTCAAAGTTTTAATTAGCATATCGCTACTTTTATGATATAAAGTTTAAGTAACACTATATCAGTAGGTATCTAGAAACGTAACCAACTAAGCTATCAAGTTTTCAAAAAACAGCTTTTTTGGTGTGCTTGTTCCCAGCACGTAGAATTCTCGATTTTTATAATTTTCAAAAAGGTGCCCAATAAACTCCGCAATGGTAGACAAGACAACACATTTTACCTTCTGAGATCAATAACAGGTAGGATACAAGTAACACAAAGGTATTTTCTTTACTCAAAGACTGCACAAATTGGCGGATTTCTATAAGGCAAAAAAGTCAGGTAGACAGCATTGAAAGTGTATTAAAAAACTATAATAGTTTCGTGACAAACATCCTTCTACCTGCCCGAGGTAGCTGAGGGGCGAGTACGAGTTTACAGTGTGCAATACGTCTGACGCCAACCACACCGGTGTGCGCTGCTTGGTATGGAAACTCTGAGCGGATTTTTTGAGAAACTTGGTTTCGTCAAGCTCCCGCTCAGTGTTTCCATACCAAGCAGCGCACACCGGTGTGGTTGGCGTCAGACGTATTGCACACTGTAAACTCGTACTCGCCCCTCTGTTCCAAAACTTGATAAGGCTTGTTTACAAAACAAAACGTGCGACTCCGGATTTTATGGTAAAGATCGTAAAAACACGGATATATTGAACGATGACAGTGAAAACAAAGGAACAAAATACCTAATACATGTAAATGTACGTGAGCTGGTTTAGTAGCGTCGAGATGCAAAATTGTTATGATAAAAATGTTCGAATATCCTTATTACCTAATTTCTTCTACTTTTAAACATCTCGATGAGACAGGATGTATAGGTACTAGTACTTAGCTAGACTAGGCAGTACGTATATAATTTAGTAATCAGTTTACATTGAAATTGTATTTTGAAATAAGCAGTTTTATTCGTGGAGGCATTTTGTAGAAGTTACTTGAAGTCAATGCCTATAATAATAATTCTAATAATCTATGTTCTCCAGAATATTTTCCCCTAATCATCGAATAACTTAGTTAATTCGTTTATTAGTACCTAAGCTTATTTAGGCAGAAATGCTTAGTCTCGACACTCACGAAACGAGTTAAACGGACACCATTGAGGTTGAACACAACACGCCGCCTTTAAAATTAGCTATAAAATATGCAGTTATTCGAGATAGATATTACGATGTGGTTACGTAGATTAAGAACACGTTGACAACGCGGTTGAACCTGTTAGAAAATACTGATGCAACCGAGCTCTCGGTTAAAGTAACGTTTTCATACCGGCTCGAAGATGTGGGGTTTTTATCGCTTAGGTTTTCCGCATTCTCCTTTTAGAACCTATAGATGTAATGTCCTGTATGGCTTTGACGGCAAAATGTCTTGTATCATGGTCAAGCTTCTTCAATAGACCACCTAAGTGTAAACAAATATTTTCACTACTTAATCCCCATCTAAGCATGGATTGCCCTCAAACGGCTATGTAACAAGTACTCAAGTAGGTATACATTATCCTTGTAGATTTCGATTGGGGTGGGGTACCTTGAATACAAAAAGTTTGCGGAACACTGATTTATAAAGTAAAAAGTGAACAAAATATCCTACTAATATTATAAATGCGAAAGTTTAGATGTTTAGATGTTTGGATGTTTGTGTTTCAATCACGTCAAAACTACTGAACCAACTTGGATGAAACTTGGCATATATATATAAAGAAGAAGAAAGAATCTACTGGATCTGGATCTACAGGATAAAATGAACGAACAGGATTAGCAGCGCCAATTTAGCAAGAGGATGATGTCATGTCATGTCATGTCACGTCAGTTTGACAGGACGTAGAACTACCTCTTTGGTCTAATGACTAACGTTTGACATTCGAGTACGGGTTCGGTGTAATGTCAAGTTTCTCAAATTAGTATCCGCTCGGTACACTACACGCACAGATAATATAATGTACACGGAAACGGTACTCGTGTACGAAGTCGCAGGCAACTGCTAGTAGGTAATAAAGGCCGACAATATACAGTCTTGAAATTCTCAAAAAGTGACCAACTTCTGTCTTTGACTGTACCCGAACCGTGGGATGACGCTAAGTATGATTCTCACAATGCAAGGAGCTTCCGGAACATGTTGCATAAAGCTCCAGTAGGTATGCTGTGTATGTATTGAATAGTAAGAGTATCAGGCTATGCATATGGAGGCAGTACTCAACTGCGACGACGGAACAATGGCTCGTTAGCTTAATAACACATTGTAAATTTTCAATCGCTGATAAAAAATGACCTATTTCAATAAAACAATATTGGGCTTTTTTAGAAGTAGGAATGTACCTTTGACTTATATATATTCTGGTGTGTAGCTACCTACTCGTCTACTTGTAGTAGGTGAACAAAAAAAACTCATCTCGAATACAAAGTAAGTCTTGTATGATCAACAAAACTACTCAATAACAGTAAAGCTTAAATTTTTTTTAAACTTTACAAAGAAAATTTGTAAAAATTGTGTGTTTAATATCATTGGATGTAAGTACATAGAAATAGAAATAGAAATTATTTATTTTACGCAACACACAATAAGGTACATACTTATTTACTTACTTACTTACTTACTTACTTACATAGGTAGGTACATAAAAAAAATAGGTAGGTATACCTTCTCAAGATGCTTGTCACAAAGTTGCTTGGGTTTTTTTTACCTTGACCATGACGCACAGAATAGGTAAAATGCAGAAATATCAAGAAATAAAACTACTGAGCATACGAATCTTGAAGTAACGTCATTTACCTATGTATTTAAAACTATTCAGTTCTAGAGAAAAGTATTCATGTATTTCTATTTCTTATTCATGTTATTCATCTAGACAGATAGGTTATGTTCTCTTCATACATCTCGTCTTAAAATTTGTACGTGCAATAGTTATCCTTGGCCCATTCAACTCTTATTGTGATACGAATGCACATAGTGTAACGCTCACTTATGAGTTCCTGAGGTTAAACATAATCTTAATGAAAGTAAATAATACACTCATCCTACTAATTAAATGCGAAAGATTGTAAGTATGGATGTTTGTTACTCTTTCACGTAAAAACTACTGAAACTTGGAATACGTAGTTCGTAGCCTGGATTAACACATACGCTACTTTTTATCCCAGAAAATCAACAGGATCAAAAGGGACGTGGATGAAGTCGCAGGAGGAAGCTAGTAGTCTTAATAAATATAAATCACAAATTTAATCTGTTGGTGGTATGTAGGTACCGATAAACCTGACGTTACTATAACTACTAGCCAATATTGTCCCATTGTTGGGCAAAGACCTCCCCCCCCACTTCCATCAGTCTCAACGATCTAACGTTAGTTTTCTTTTTTTATCTATTTCATGTTGTAGTCTGTAGTCTGTACAACGAATTTGAAAACTCATTAGAGAAAAAAACGTTTTGACTACTCATTTACCCATGTCTACGAAAGTAACTGATGAAAAATCAAACAAATCTTTTTGTTTCCATTGCAGACTTAGCGTGATCAGACTGTACGACTAAGATCAGTTTATGAAATTTTAGATTCCATGTTACTGAGCATTTTACTTCGTTGAATAACCATTAAAATGTTACGCAATTTTATAGGATTGTAATTTGACAGTCACTTGTTTCAAATAACGATTGCGAAACGGTAATTTACAACGTTAGAATTTTTTAAAACCGTTATGAAAACCTTCAGGCTATAATATATCTGACACTTCGATTATACAGCGTGAGTTTTTTTATTTTATTTTTTATTAAACAAATATCGAAATCAGCAAAAACAACTATTTTTTCTGAAAGTATGGTGTTTAAATCTTTAGATTATAAACAATTAAAAAAATACTGTTTGCTAAACTATTATAAAAAGCAGTTGTTGTTTTTTAAAAACCCAGTGTTTTCAATGAAGCTTTATCTCTAAGCTAAGGTTCCCCTACAAACCTGTATATCGGTCAAACGCCTTAGGCATGTCTGATTTTACACCCGGAATTCAAGTCTGTAGGATTTTGGTGTTCAATCTGACGCAAACCGGTTCATTGTGAAGCAGAATTCCCGACAAATTGGTGTCTGAGAGGCCGTAAAGGATATTTGTCCTGTCAGTGTGGTTAGGTAGCATAATTTTGTTTTGGAAAGATTTACTGTTTATGATGACTGTGAAGGATACGTGGGGATTTCAGATTTTTTTCCAGTTATCCCCACCACATATTTCGACCATATTAATTCAATTTTCTTTATCCGAAGCAACCTAAACGGTTTCAAACATTTATTTTTGTCAATTTCTTGCTTACCAAGCATTAAAACAATCGGAAGAAACAATAGCAAAGTTGAAAAATCCTTGACGTGATTCTTTCCATACCAGAATTGCCGCATCTATTAAATTATTTCGCTGGATATACGAAGCATTGACCGTTGTAAGTCGACCGCTTCGCGTGGGATACCTCGTCTTACCAACCTACCTTCACTTACACTGACTCTTATCACCTAGAGAAGAAAGATCACTTTCTATTGTTCTAGTTAGTTTATAAAGTTGTGGAAACTACAATGGTAGACGGTCGCACGCGTGTTGAATCATTGTAAGTGAACTAGTGCAGTGTAACTGTGGCTCGGTATAGTTATAGAAAAAGTCTTCTAATTATCGTTTTGTAACACATGCCTACTTTTATCGATATTGACGATATCGATCATCGAATGTGACGATCACGATCATCGAATTTTTCGCGACTTTGCATTACGATAAATAAGTCTGTTTTCGTTAGTACTTACTAAAAGCCGAAATAAAGTAAAGAGATCTTACTATGCGGTTTGTCGAAATAAAAACGTTTACAAACCGATTACTTAAGCCTTGCGATTTTTTATGTTATAAAAAAAACTTAAGCAATAAATTCACGACAATTCGGAAAGTTGCAAAGTAGTAACTTACTTCATTCAAGATGATATCGCGTAACTTGGTCTTCAATACATAAATACAGCTATAAATATAAGTTATACAGGGTGGATTTTTGAGATAGGACAGTTCAACCGTCGTGAAATAAAAATGTAGGTACAGTCAGCGATAAACTGAGCAATATAAGTATACAATAACGTTTTATGATGCTATTGCTCATAAGGATGAAAATACTATAAAAAATATTAAAATATAAAAACACTATAAACACTTCTAAGAACGTTTTTCTGTAGCTACAACGGCTTAATAATAATAAATCATTAATTTCAGGCAACCTATTATGCACAATGACAAAAATATAGGCCCATATTGATATAACTAGCATGAATATTATGTTTTTTAAGGTTTTATTACAATAAAACAAAAAAAAAACACTTATTCGATTAAAGATGGCTGACCCTAGTGGCACGTCTCAAAAGTGCACCCTGTATAGCTTGCATGTTCATTAACGCAATACATGTAATTGAACACTTACCTATTCGTCACCCATGGATGAAACTTACGTAAAGGGGAAAACTCGCGTGGAACTGTCAATTTAACACGATCTCTTTTAATATCGGTCTCAAAATCATTGAGCAAAGCCAAACAAAAACATAGATGATTCAAATACGGAGTGTACGAATGAATGAATGAACTTCACGGGGGCAAATTTTGGTCGAGATATGACGTCACAGAATGATGAATTAATGTTTAGTGTGCAAAATGAAGGAACACAAATTTTGACTTAACAAAAGAGTTCAACGCGCTCCCAGCTCCCAAGTCCTTTTAAATTGTGACTACTATAGATTTTTAGATAATCTTGTCCATCCAAAGGTTGTCTGGAAGAGATTGCTTTTAGCAATAAGGCCGCCTATTGTAACTACCTCCTAAAGAATCTTTAATAGTGATACATTAGTTTTAAGTGGAGTACAATAAAGAATAATAATATATCTATCTATCTAAATAAATATTCATCGATATTACCCCTGCCCCCGGCAGTTGCAGGGAGGACTAAGGGGATTTCTGGACAAAAACTCCATAAATCCCCTTCGCAGGGGCAACACGCAGGGGATTTCTTGAATAAGCCCACACAACGCCCTCTATTCCCAAACTAAGCTTGACTATGGGAACTAGTTAGATTGCTGATATAATACTGGTAATGATGAGGTTTGACTTGTCGATAATAGGCATCTACAGCCTCGTTGGTTCCGTATAGTAGCGTGTATCGTGATCTGTTTGATATTGAACACAACATTGCATTTTTTGCTGCGCTTACGCAAGTGCTGAGCTCATGTTTATTAAATTATACAATAAATTCTTCCATGGCTAGTTATTATACCTACTTAGCTATCTTTATTTTACCCACATGTATAATTTACACTATCGGTGAGTGAGTATTATATCTAAAATTTAGATATTATTTAATTTAGTTATATACAGGGTGAGTTCTTTAGACCCTCTGAGGGGAAAATCGTTCTTACAATACGTCATACATTCTTAGAATAATCTATACTAAAAACTTAAGATAGAGTAAAAAAAACTTAAATTACCTACTCATTAGCCTGTATTTCGGCTAGATCGTACCTACATTCTATCTAAAGCAATGTACGCTACCAAAAGAAGACAAAAGAAAAAGGCGAGGGCAGGTAGCTAACTGCTTGCAAGCGAAACAGTTTCAAAAGTGGTAAGGCGGAAATTTTGCCGATAGTACATTATCTAATACTTTCTGTTAGTATCTATCTACATTACATACGTAGCTAAGTTGTAAATCAACCTTTTTTAGGTCACGTGATCCTTTTGCTAAAATGCGAAAACGTGGTGATATCGTATCGTCATTTGTATTGAAAATTGCTAACCTTTTTTTACGTAATTCTAAATACAGCGAAGAAATGCTTCGCTGTATAATATTTACTCAGTAAAGCTGCTGTTATGAATGGCTCAACTTTTTCAATGACAATAAATATTAAATGCCACTTTGAAACGATTTCGTCAGGTTAAACAAACTATCTAAACTATAATACGAATTCCACGATTCCGGGTAACAAAGTGACTTTCTCTCAGAAAGGTTAAAGTTTACTCAATGCTTTGGCCCTCCCTTTTGGTGTAGGAATGTGTTATAGGTAGGTAGGTATAGGTACCTATAAGGTACCTACTTGTTTAGTTAAATAAAGCGTAAGATGTAGTACCTAGGTCATTTTAGGTGAAGAGTATTCTCTGAATCAATTCGACGTCGTATAAGTAAATAGACGATTTAATTCTTTGGAATTGCGCTGATTGATTTTTCTCTTGCAATAATTCTAGATAATTAACTATAAGTAGCATAGAAAAATCTATAACAAGGTTTTTTAAATTATTGAAACATTTAAATAAAATAAATAAGAAACAGAAAAATAAATAAATATTCATGGACATTTTTCAGGTAATGCAATGAACGATATTTACCTCTTTGATTTCATAAATATTGATCCAGGTAAAAATTGTACTTATTTGGCCCCATTTATGCTGCTTTTGCATGCTCATCGTCATTGCTAGAGTTTCAAAACAGATTGATGATTTAAAAACGAAGTAGAACCCTAATTTTTCCTTCTACATTTTTGGCAATACCTACTTTGACACGTCCAGGATTAAGATTGCCTCACGTACGGGTTCTAAGCTCATCGCTATGTATTATTAAGTACATAGTAACCTCTTAGATAGTACCAAGCGATAATGTACAGTTATGAATTGACATGTCATTATTAACCGGTTGTTCTATAAAACAAAAGTGCGTATCGTGTATTTTTCGTACTTCAATTAAATAACGGGACTCTTATTATGTCTACGGTATTGGTAGCGGACTGTGGTTGGTGATAGAAGAAACAATTTTTTTAAAACGCAAAAAATATAAAGTAAATTGTGATTTACGATAGTCGTTTTTCACAGGGTTCCCAGGCATTTTGCGTAATAAAATTCTAACAAACAGATTTTAATTTTTATAAAATGTATTTATTCATAAAGAAAATTACGACTAATTTACAAAAATACTCACAAACTGTTGAGCTATCTGCCTACCGTTACAAATGATATATCGATAACTCAACTAATCTAAATCAGTACCAATCAGAAACTTAAGAAAGACACTGGACGCATTGTATCAAATAAAATTAAGTTCCTGAACTTAATTTTATTACTTACTTTAGCACGTTTCTGGTTTTGTTTTGAAGCGCAAAAAAACCTACATTCATAATTTGTGTCGGAACACGGCTTTATGTAGCTAAATCCAGCTGTCAGGGAATGCTTGCTGTGTTAAACGGACTATAACTGATTACACTGATTATTTATACCTACCTACTACTTATGAAAATAGTTCGATAAAAAACTTAGCCTTACCTTAGCTCTCACTTTTCCAGTGTTTTCATACAGCTACTATTTTCAGAAACTATTGTAAAATTAAGAAATGAACTAACACTAATATATTTTTATTCCCATAACGTGATAGATGAAGAAGGAAAGAAAACATCTTGAGGAACCCCGGCTAATTCCGCTCTTACATTGGTGTCGATTCTGTCGATGTATTTTTATAACTAACCTAATTTGACAGCGCTATAATTATAGATGTCTTTGTCGTTTCAGTTTATGAGAAAGGGACGGCAGCATTTTCAGTGCGGTGTTGGTTAATTTAGAAAAATGCAATAACAGAATCGACAGCATTGTATTTCCTATAGATAAATCTATTGACATAGGTAGGTAGGTTAGGTACATTATTCTGCTCACTGCTGTGCCAACAAATTTTCGAAAGCGTGTTTTCACTGTCTGTACATTTTTAATATTTGCCTTTTACATAATGTTTGCCAGCACTAAAATTTCACGAATTACGATATTTCTAAATGCTTTTACGCGACTGTACATCTGACTAGACTTTACTACTGTTAGTATGGCACATTTCTTAATTGACATTCTACAGTAGCTGAAGAATAGAAATCGTCAAAAATATGTGGGAATAGTCACGTGACTCTATCGTGTAAAAACATCATTTCCATACATTTTGATTAGTTTTCTATTGTTTAGTCATTATAGAATATCAACTTTGCTTACTTTTAAATGCAGTCTTTTAAAATACTGTCATCTCTCTATGCTATGTGCCTGACCAACGGCCGCTGAGTACAGATACCTAGTTTATGGGCCGTGATGAATAACGAAAGTTATGGTTCTAGATTATCGTTGTAAAATTATAAATTGAAGCTGTAAAATCATTAAGCTGCATTCAAAATCATAAAATTACAAATAAACAAGCCACTTGCATCCAGAAGACGCTATGCATAACATATTATCTGCATATAGATAGGCAGTGTAGCATACCTAACATAATTTAGAAACAAAAAGTTATGTAAAGGGTGCACACCGTTTATAATATACCGGCCACCTTGGACGAATAAGCACATGGGACACATCATGTTCGAAAAAAGTATGAAATCACCGTCGACCAATTTTTAGGGGCACGGGGGGAGTGATCTGTTGCTGCATTAGTTCTGCATATAGCGTTGTCACTGTCTAAAATTGTTGTAAATTGACACTAGTGATTGACGCATTCGATGAAATAGTATCAATAAAAATTAACGAGTGACGGAAAACGAACTTTTTGTTGGCTTCATTTACATCGATATTTTACATCGGTATTAGTCGATAGTGCCCTTACTTAGGCACAAGTGCTGAATTCGTAGCGAGAGGGGGTAAAGGCGAGATCGGCCGAGTTACGTGTCCCGTGTGCTTATTCGTCCAAGCCGGCCACCCTTTACTTATACCAGGTAAGTATTCTCTACTTTCATTTCACCCTTTACCGTGGCTATAGCCAAATCTCATTTTCAATTTCCAAACAGAAAAACATTTCCATTAGAAAAACATTATTTTCGAAGGGTTTCCATGAGCTTTTCTTGCCTTTTTATCCGTACATTTTACAACTGTATGTTTACAGCTTTTCCTGATGTATTCCACTAAGAGCACCTAGTTTTCAAGAACCGATAGCCGGAGTACCAATCGATTTTAAAGCTTGGTGCTTTAGTGGAATAATTTTAATATTCAATATATAATATTTCCACTATGGGCATATAAAGTAGCGCGTCTATGGGGCTCGAAATAACTGCTACCTATCACAGTATTACACGTGTAGTAACCCCATTTATGATGTCCACTCACAAACGCATGTGCATATTGTGCATACCTGCTATGTAAATTACTATGGTGCAAATGCAAACGAATGCCTATTTCAAAATGCAACGAAGTACTTACAAAAAATCACGAAACTACATAGCAGTTTTGCCAAGTTTTTAACCGATAGCATGCAATGCGCAACTTTTCGCAATCGCTAGGAATTCGCGTCTCGCGGTCCCGTTACGAACCAACTATTACTTACGCTTAGACGATGCCACAGTGTAATACAGTGTAATCAAAGTGCGAAAGTGATAGCGAATCATTGAACTTACCTCTCAGAGTGGATCTACCATAGAGCCTACTTAGAACCGGTGGGTATAGTATTATTTGGCATAGTGGTGCATCGTCTGGTGGCCACACACCTTCAAATAAATTATGCCAGCTAAACTAAGTCATTATAAAAGTCCTAAAGGTTTTTAGTT
The DNA here is from genome assembly GCA_947859175.1 of Gandaritis pyraliata. Lineage (NCBI taxonomy): Eukaryota > Metazoa > Arthropoda > Insecta > Lepidoptera > Geometridae > Gandaritis > Gandaritis pyraliata. Next base: position 3,881,281 of record OX401871.1, on the reverse strand, counting down.
TTGGGCCAATTAGCTAAATTTTTACTAAAAATTTAAATCTACCAGTGATCTGAGGGTGTGCTGGTAGATTTTATTGTAAAATAATCTTTATGATATCGATAGATTCATTTATTGTTTCACGCCGGTTATATTAGTTTTTATGGTATTAAATGTGATCCAAACAAGACACCCACCAGGCACTAAAATATTTATACCTCTAAGGTATATCTTGTAAACCTCTTCATCAGAACTGGGGACTCAAGCAGAGATTTTTGACAGTTTTGCATGAGAATCTCTGCTCGAATACTTGAGTCACAGCAGAGAGCCTTCTGACAGAAGAGATACTAATATTCTGAGTGACTTAAGCATTGGAGCAGAGATTCTCATACAAAACTGTCAAAAAATCTCTGCTTGAGTCCTCAGTGCTTGATAGGTCTAAGTCTAGTTCTACGATAGTCGAACATAGTAACTTCAGTTGCGTAACTCCGTGCAAGCTAACTTGTCTGCCATGCGCCAGCGCACAGTAGAGATAAAACCTACAGCTACGGGAATAGTGACTCTGTGTCTAGTACAATAAGTAGCAAATTACAATAACCGGCCTGGATTATGACAGTTACAGTTATTGTACTGTTTAGGTAATTAAAACCAAATTACTACAGGGCTAAATCAATTTGGTAGCTACTAATGGTTGGACTAGGCTAAAACTAAGCAGTAGTATTGAATGACTCAAGTCTACATAATAGATAAACACATGACAGGAGAGCCTTTGGACAAGAGTCTAAGGTACGCTTGGCGCTCACGTGGATAACCATCACGTGCACCAGTGTGACACAGCAGCGTTATGAAGATGAGTTGGCCGTGAGTTTTTAGAAGTGCTGTGCAAAGAAGGGCTCTTTAGTATATGAAAAGGAAGTAGGTAATTCACATAATCGTGTGAACCATTTCTGTTGTTAAGGACTTTCAGGTTTTGCATTCAGAAAATGACTCTTTTAAGCATGCACTAGGATCTGTCCACCGGATCACATCTATGAGTAGGTAATTACATAGGTTCATTAACGGTGCTACACTTTTTCTTCTGAAAAGTTTAATTCTTAAATACTCAATGAAATAGACTCACAGTCCGTTTCTTCGAGTCCCAAGGTACTTGGACGTCTACTCCAATTAGATTTAACAAGTAAAGTTTCTAATATACTCGTACTTAACCTAAATTCATTGTAATTTATTCGTAACGGATAGAAAATGCAACAGGACGGCAATCATTTTTAGTGTACGTTTTTCATATCTAACCTAAAAATTAATTAGGTTCATTATCCAGTTAGTACGAGGTAATTTTAACTTGTGTGTTCGATAGTTTAATTTGACAAGGTTCTATCCAATAGAACTTCTTTTTAAAACGATATGAATAGGTACATTCTATTTTTCATTTACTCGGCCAAACAAATAGGTAGCCTACCTACTACAGGGTAGGCACTCTTTGTTTCAAACGTAGAACTTCTTTCAGTGTCATGCATTGTATTTGTTTGGCCCTTTGGTTTGACCAAAGGCTTTCCTGTCATGAGTTTGATATGTACCTTGTCATGCATATGTCACGTACCTTCTTTGCAGATACTATACAGGCTCTTTTGCACAGCTACCCTAAAACTTGAAATCCACGTGTAGAAACCCTTCAGTGACATGTAGTGTAGTTATAGGCTTTGTTTGGCAAAAGGCTTTCCTGTCATGCGTTTTATATGTATAGTCATGCAAATGTCACGCAAGTAGCACATCATCGGAATGCGGGCTTCAAACCCGCTGCGTTCCTAATAAAGTACCTACCTCCTATGCAATGCATGTGCTAAGCGATTATCACTTGTATTACAATACGAATAAACTTCAACGCTCGAAAAGGAGTTGTAAAGAAATCACTGACCTTCGGTATTGTTGTATTAATTAAATTGTAAATTATTTATGCAGAGATGGTAGGTACTGGAATTAAATTAAAGAAAGACGTTTTGTTAATTTTTTTAAGTATAAGAATTCACACTTTGATACTCTCACGCGAGTCGTGACGTTTTATATTAATTTATCTTATTAACTAAGTACTTTTACTAAAATTCCGTATATTGCCGTTTTTCTAAGCATGAAAAATGGAAAATTTACTAGAAATATCGGATAAGCTAAGCACTAATTTGATTGGTGTGTGTAATAAGTGCTAGTAGTGAAATGAAATGCGTGTGAAATGTCCATGAATATTATTGTTAGCTTCATTTGTTTTCCCAAGTGCTCGCTAAATATATATCGATGTATCAAAACACCTAAAAAATACTGAAATCCTAAAACAATACCTAAAGTAAAATACTTAAGTAACATACTTACGGTATTCTTCGTCTAAAATTGTTTGTCTAACAAATATATTTTTCTTTACCTACTAAGTAACTAACGACTTTTATTATTGAGTAATCCTAAATTAAAAATTCAATTCGAATCACATAGTCGACATACACGTATTCCTAAATTAGAAGCTTCATTGACTCTTGCGATTAAAGCTTTCTAAATAGCCGTGTAAAGTTTATCTACACTTTTGTACATTTTATCATGATGCTTGACTTTTAGGTTTTTTACGCTAAAATAAATTAACGAACGACTAAGACATTTGTCTTTGCATAATTATTTGAAAAACTTTAATTTTATGCTCTGATAAAAAATATGCTTAGCTATATTAGGTAAGAAATATTCGGTCGGCGAGAGCTACATAAACTGCATTTCTTATTTTTGAAAAGCTGTATGATAAAGTTTTTTCACCTTCTGGATTATGTTTTATGCCTGTTGTTTATTTATTGTTGTTGTTTTTGGGTACACTTTTTCTGTTAGTTTTCTTGCCTTTTTCCCGTATTTCCATGTAGGTATATAGTTAGTTAGATTTTCCGGGAAATCACCGAACGGCCCTGGCGGAAGACCAGCGTTGGTTGCCAGTCAACCAGCCTATGCTGAGCCAGGGTACGTGTTACGGCACCCATGTAACTTTATTTAGTATAAGTTTTTTTGTTTAGTTTTTAATCGTGCCGTAATAAATGCTTTTTATTCTTATTCTTATTCTTTTACTGTACCTACTTACTTAAAATCACAAATATCGAACTGGTTTGTTAGAAACAATAAATCGCCGAGATTTCTAAAGCGCGTGCGTTAAATCAAAAAGGTAACATGTCAGCGGTTAAGATAAAATTGTTTAAAAAGCATAATTGTATAAATGACCAGGTGTTAGTAATAGCTGACCGGTTAGATAGTTAGATCACCGAGATTCGTGGGAAAAAGTGAGAATTAATTGTTTATTCTAATAAAACTTTTATAAAACAAGAACAGAAATACTTCGTACTAAGTACCGCAGTACTTACTAAAACGCAAACGAAGTAAAAAGTACGTAAAATGGTGCCTTGTGAGTTTTGTTTGGTAGAACAGCTGCAGAATTTTTAGGACATGAATCGATAACAGGCCGTGTTTTAAGGCTTTTGTGTAGAAATATCCTTTTAACATTACATATTTCACATAGCGCCCTCTAGTCCTAAACAAAGCAAAGTTTGGGACTAGAGAGCGTTGTGTCAAATATGGGTACATGAATATTTATATAAGGTAACTAGGTGGCCTATTCGAGTTTTAATTTAACATATCCAGACTGTAAATAATAATACATACTCCTATCAATATAATTACTACTATAATCGTTAGATAGGTAGTCTCCAGCTGTGAAAGGCGTAGGTGATTGAAGTATTCAGCTTTACGCTCGATTCTTTAGACATTACATTACCACAGACTGAATCAAAAGAAACCATTCTTCTTCTTCTCTTATATATGGCCTCTGAAGCGCGGCTAATAAATAATTGCCTGTCAGTAATATTTTAAAACACAGGTGGCCTAAGATGAAAAAAATATCGTAATTAATTTATTCGTTTTCCCGGTATCGGTATCGAGTCGCGGGGCGGGTCTACATAATGTCAAACGGTCAATGATCTCACTTTTTGGCGGGAGAAACTTGACGTGCGACTTTTTTTATGTATTTTACTTTCTCGTCCAACAATTTGTGAGCTCGTGGCACAGCGCTGTCGTTTCATAAAATAAAATCAATAAAAATGTATTGTGGGATCCGAAAAGTGTTTTAAATTACAGATTTATTTTTTTAGGTGTTTTCATTTGTTCTTTGTATGACATTTTTATGATAAGGTACTCACTCGCTAGTGAAGCTTTAGTTTACATTAATAAAATTGTAAAAACTGATATATTAATTGCGTTTAGATTAACCTCGTTAAATCAAAATGATTGAGACAATTTAGTGGGTAGATTAGATACCTACTGGGTATAAGCGATCTATAAATGACTAATGGAATATTTTGACTTTTAAATTAAATATGCGGTTAGTCTATATCAAATCAATTGGCTGTAGGAATAAAACAAGTACTTGTTTCACAATTGTCATAATTTTCCTTGAGACCGAATGCCTTTACAACGTCACATCACACGCAAGTCAAGTTTGCGTCCAGCTGATACCGTGAAAGCTATAACCTTGAACAAGCGTAGTGTCACAGAATACAACCTATCATAGTCTCACGATGTGAATGGATTGCCAATTTGACCTACAAAGGCTGCTGCTGCAACGTCACTAAAATGCTAAAATTAACAGCCTACTATTCTTGGGTTAGTCTCAAAATCCCCTTTGAGTTTTTCCCTTAAGGGAATTTTGAAACATTCTGTCTCAAAACCCCCTTGATTTTTAATTTAGGGCAAAATTAAATAAATAAATATTCATGGACTTTACACACAACGCCCTCTAGTCCCAAACTAAGCAAAGCTTGTGATATGTTAACTAGATGGCTGATAGAATACTTTATACTTTTTATATACGTTTTTTTTGTAAATACATACTTATTATACATAGTAACACCCAGACATAGAACAAACATCTATGTTTTCCACGCACAAATGTTTGTTCTCGTAATAAATTACATCGTAGTAGCTGTATTACCCTGAAGTTTTCTTGACTTAGTAATATTTCAATAGGTAATCACATTTTGTGCTTTTGCATGATTATCATGTCACATTTTTCAAATGGTTTCCGGTCCAACTCTTCGTGTTCCGACTAAACAAACACCGACAAACTTTACAGAATACATAAAAACTGTAGCTATTTACCTATTTAATGAAATACATAATATTTTTTATGTATTCTGTTAAATGTACAAAAAATTTTTTTTTGTTTTTATTCTTGTGTTATTATTTGTGTATTTACTTTTGGTTGCTATTTTGTGACTTTTATGCCAACAAAATACCAATTATGTTTTTACTACATTTTATTAACAGCATTACCTCTCTATTATTAAACATATTTTTAAAGTGATTCGATTCGTGAGACTAATAAATACACACCAGTATTATGTATTTCCTCCAATGCTTTATGCTGTCGAGAATCACGCTAAACTCCTATTTACCATCCTCAATCGAGACGCACTGGTTTTGTATTTAATGGCTTCAGTCGCAATTAACTGCCATAGATCACGATTTAGGCTATGTGCGAACATAAGCGGTGCTATAAGCGACGCGATCCAATAAGCGAGAGTCACATAGTCCGCATAAGTCTGTGTGGTTGCAACCTAAACCGCATATCGCAAAATCAACGCACAACCAGTTGTTCGTTGATATGCAGATACTAACGATTTTAATATTACAGATGTTGGAGATTTAGTCACGATTTTCATCGTTTCTTCGTTATTTTAATTCAGTAACGGTACCTACTTATTCCATTTATAAATTCAGAACAAAAAAAATCAACCGCATTGAAATGCTGATACGTATAATCATAGTTTAGCGATGCTGCCAATGTTACCGGCCAATTTTTTTTGTGGTTTGACGCTCTGCTCATCGCTGCGCTTGTGTGCCACCGAGTCCTTACATTTCCATAAAGCTCTATTGCCGTGCACGTGTACTAAGTCGTGTGGTATCAATTCATTACAACTTTCGTCGTGAACATATTTTATTTATCGAATTCAATCAGTAGTCGGTAATAGTAACGTGGGGGAATGAGGAAGCGAGTAGTATATTATATATTGACAAGCCCGAAACACTTATTAGCTACACCTAAAAATAAAAGAACAAATTAATTAACTGTACTAATTTAGGAGATATGGACGGAAATACTTTTTCAGTGAGGTGAGATAGGATGAAAATAATTAAATCCTGCTGTAAGTGATTCTTGTGATTTATAACTAACTCATTACTAAATACTACTAAGTACTACTAAACAGTTGAGATATCTGCAAACGATCTGTAGATACCTAGTTCTACTGATCCAAATCAGTACCTAGTACCTACCAATCGGAAGTTGCTCGTTTTTAGTTATAAAATAAAGATTTTCATCTTCAAATAAAATCAAATTAGTAAATTTTTTTAGTTCTAACTTCACATTTGTTATTTGCTATTTTTCTAACTTCACAAGCTGGTTTATCAATGCTAGTTGAAACCAGAATAGGCGTAGTATTTTGCAAGACGTCTTACTTTCTACCGGCTATGCAAACGGTGTCTATTTGCACATGCGCAGTCATTTGTATGCGATATCGACCGGCCGCCTTGCTCAATGGAGGCTCTTCAATAAAGAGTGCATTTCAAAAAGGTTAGTTTATTTTCCTGGAATGTTTGAAAACGAAAAATCATTCAAGAGGTTTATATTTCTGTGCTGGAAAAGACGGTATTCAAAAAAACTTGGGCATCCTACTAATATTAAAAATGTCAAAGTTTACATGTTTGAATGTTTGTATTTCAATCACGCTGTAACTGCTGGTCCGATTTGGATGAAACATGGCATATAGTTTGTAACCTGGATTAACACATAGGCTACTTTTTATCCTGATAAATTACAAGGGCGAACGAAACGCGGCCGAAGTCTCAGGCAGAAACAGTAGAATATAAAACGCTTTCATCGGAGCACTATTTTGGATGAACTACACCTAGTATAGCTACTAATACTATTTTTAACCGAAAAAAGTAGGAAAGAGCTCTTCGAGATAGCTGTACCTATAGTTTTTTAGGTATTCTATTCGTTCGTATTTCATATTCCGTGTTTGGGGGCACTTTTTCCGAAAGCACGCTACGTCGCGGGTCGCGTCATTTTATGTCGTTGTGTTTGACGAAAAAACCAGTCTTGTCTCGTGGAAAAAAAATCGTAAAAACGTGCCTATAATTTTCTGTAATTCAATAGCAAAATCCAATATAAAATTTTGGGATAAAAATGTAATTAATCGATGGAGATATTTTTATAACGATTATAGTAGTTAAGCGTCCATAAAAAGGCATGTAATCATTTCAAGGAAACTTTACAAGGCAACGCTATTTACCGGTTTATTACACAACATCACTTGCTACTTTAAAACTTATTGCTTAGCAAAATACGTACTCGATTTTTTACAAAAAAAAATTGCATTAAATTTAAATTGAACCATGTGCTAATCAAAAGTTCTAGCCTCTCATACCTAGTGTAACCTCGGAATGCCCAGTGTAATTTCTTCAGGTCACGTGGTACAATTTTGTACCACGTGATCATTCTTTTTAGACACTTGACAGCAAAATATGCGCGAAAACAAATTAAATGACATCATAATGTCACTATTTAGTCACAGAATAACTATGAGTTAGTAAGAACTGACCATGATTTAAAACTTTGCAGTTCAACTGAGATTGACCCCTGCTGATGTACTAAATATACCAGAGGAGTGTCATATCACCTTGACTTGACTGCTTAGGAATTCAACCCATGTAACCAGTTTTAGTCCATGAATACCAAAGTAGCGATTTTAATGTAGGGTGTATAAGTTAGTAATGACAGCTGCAACGTAACTTGAAAGTATAACCTTAGGAAAAGATTATGTATTACTAGCTGTTAGCCGCGACTTCGTACGCGTGTAACGTTTTCTGAGCGGATTCTTTGAGAAGTTTATCATCACACCGAGGCCGTAGTCGCCTGTCAGACGTTTTACACCAGTTTTATATATCAAAACTCACACTAGGTTCTCTGAAGCAACTGACGTGACGTCGTCAGACGTCAAAGTATCCAAAGTACTCGTATGTTTTATTGGCGCCACTAATTCCGTTCGTTCATTTTATCCTAAAGGTCCTGTTAATTATCTTGAATGAAGGAATATAATATAGTTCGTAATCTGGATTAACACATAGATAGCTACTTTTTAACCCGAAAAATTAAGCTGGTCTATACTTCTATATACTAATATTATAAAGAGGAAAGATTTGTTTGTTTGCATTGAATAGGCTCCGAAACTACTGGACCAATTTGAAAAATTTTTTCACCGTTAGGAATCTACACTATCCTCAGGTGACATAGGCTATTATCATCAAAAAAAATTAAGGATCCTTACTAAATCTCCACCCGTGCGAAGTCGGGAGGGTCTACTAGTAGTTTTATAAAATCACAAGGCCTAATTTAGACTTGTATTCTAATAAAGAAATCAGATTTGAGCTTTACTCAAACCTATACAGCGTGTAGCTACAATGGCGACATTAAATTAACCAGCGTATCCGGTTTCGCGTTTTCAGAATATAGACATATTTTTTATTTCATTAAACATAAGATTTATCGAAATAAATCAATTTTCTTAAATAACGCCTCGGAGCAACCTGTACGTAAGAGCAGAGGTCATCTGTCGGGTTCACGGGTCATAACCGCGTGTAACCGCGTATGAAGAGCAAGAAAGTATTGTTAGAATAGGACACCCGAAATTGCGACCTTGTGCATGAAAGGGATAGCTAACTATTGAAGAGCGCCGCCCGCGCCGATCGCTCGACCGACTCGTCCTGCCGCCTAGCCAGTGATACGCGGGCCGGTGTCCTTGACACACTTTATTTTAATAATTTTGCTAATTATCTACCTATTCTCAATGTTTCGCGAAAAAGACGCTTGGTTTTGTTAGTTTAGCTTTTCTATTCTAAGTACCCAATCAGGTCTACGTAGGTACAGCGATAACGACGCTTTGATTTATTATTTGTTTATCTGTCTACCTTTGCGACTAGGGAGCGGGTAAATTAAATGTTTGGTGCTCAGTGGATACTGGATAGGACGACACGACACGGAGCTCTTAGGTGGCCCAATGTCACCTGACCTCAAGCCCCTCGATTTTTTTATGGGGCTTTGTGAAAGACGCCGTTCATGCAAAAATAAAATAAAATGTATTATCAAAAGCGAGGGCAAATATTCAGCGCCGCCGGTTACATCTTTGTGTCCGACGTGGTGGCGGCGGCGCGGCGGCTACATTGAGAACTTGAAGATTTAATAAGTGTAAGGCGCTAGGTGCATAGGTCACAATAAAATTAATAGTAAAGTGAACAAGGTGAAGTGAAATTATTTGATTTCTTTGAATTCCTTGGTGTCGCTTGATTTCCCCGCCCCGCGCTCCGCCCCGCGCCCCGCCGCCGCCACCGAGCCGCCCGGGCAGGCAGGCGCGGGCGCGGGCGCGGTAACACGTAGGTAAAGACACTCATAGGATGATTAATTTTTGTTGCGTATTTTATTATTAAGTTTGTTTGAAAAATTCGAAATTTCTATTTTGGACTATAATTATTTTTTTATTTTTTTTATGAATACTTATAAGTAGCTCTACCCGTGTGTTCATTTAATGTCGCCATTGTAGCTACACGCTGTATAAAGCGTTTTGCCGGAGTTCGAAAAACTTAAAAATGACTAATCTTAAACCGGAATTTCTAGATAGCCGGCTATCTTAAGAGTGACCAGTGAGAGAGGTCTAGCTTGTGAGACTTAATAGTGAGTCAGAGTTTTCGTAATCGAATACTAAATCTTACCTTTCGGCTGGCTAGGGCCTATTGTTGTGTCGGAGCTAACGGTCTGGCTTTAGCGATATTGTAAGCTCAATGTTCCTAAGCGACCAAAAGAGTTTTTTCCTTAGCGTCGTATTTCAGGAGATACTAAGCCAGGCTTTGGAAGTCAGTGTGTACGACACACCCCTGGCCAATTTAGTCAAGATGGTGTATTTTTATATTAATTAGTATAATTAAAACCGGATTGGATCGACTTTCAAGTTGGTTAGGTTTGAGTTTGTTGACTATGTTAAAATGCAAATATTTGTTTGTCATACCGTTGTATTGGCCTCCTCTGATGTTAAGTGGTAATCTCTACCTATACCTAAAAATATATTGCCTCCCATAGAGGATGAGCCCTGTGAGGTGTCGCTCTTCATCCATCTCTTTGAGACATCACAAAGCACCTCTTCAATGAACGTGTCCAGTGCGGCATTGCATCCTTATAGGCAGTGGTTACCACTTGACATTAGGTGGGCCATCGGCTTGTTCCATCATTTAGTTGTATAAAGAAATAGTGGCTGTCATTGCACCGGCACTCATCCCTTCAAACAGGATCGCAGTTATGCAATTCTCCCTGATTCTTCTGATTCTGATTCAAGTTTGCAAATATTTTTGAACTTGATCGCATTCGGCCATGATTCGGTTATTCACATTAGTCTTGTTACATGTTTTTTGCATAAAAATTATGATTCAAAGTTGAGGCCAGGATATTATAATTTATTCAAAGTTCAATAAAACATCTCTCTATTTAAGATTATAATATTGTCAGAGACTGTGACTTCGAAACATTTATGGTCTTACTTAGAATCTCTCTCTCAACTAAAAGGATACAGTTACTTCATAGCACGTATGTACCTAGGTACATAATCTACTATCCTACTAATATCATCTTGTTTTTTCTGTTCTGTGATTATTATAAACGCGAAAGTTTGTATGTATGGATGTTTGTTACTCTTTCACGCAAAAACTACTGGTTAGGTATATTTGGATAAAACTTGGAATAGGTACATTAGTTCGTAGCCTGGATTAACACATGCGTTTTTATTCCGAAAAATTAATAAGATACGTGACCATTCCTATACATTTTGAAGTTTTCAACTTGTCTAGAGAGGTTTTGTAGACAGTAAAATAAGAAGGTAGGTGTAGTGTTTGTGTTAGACAACTAATACAATCCACGGTCTCGGGCACGCGAGTGAAGTAAGGCGGTGAGTCAGTCTTACGCAAGCCACGGGCGAGGTTGGACGTGTCGCTTGTACACACCGCTTGTTGTCGAGCCTGTGACGATCTAGGTACTAGGTGCTGCCTAAAGTACTACTTACTGGCCAGCGAGTAGGTAGGCACTACATGTGGCGACGAGGTAAAAAGGTAAGGTTATAAATAACTAAAAAAAAAAAAAAAAAAATGTTCATAAAATAGAGATATACCGATATGTTTAACGTAAACAAGATGTTGGTGTGTCAAAATAAAATGGCATTCGGTACTTAGCACGAAAATAAAAACTATTCAGTTTCATGCCGGTAGGCGTGCAAACCAGTTTTATTACCTAGTCTAGGTATTGTTGTTTACCGCTTGGCAGCACAGGCGCAGCTGGCCGAGAACGCGAGCGTAAGCTTGCATTACGCACCATTTTATTTAGATACCTACTTAGTTATCACCATCGACAACCGAGAACATGTAGGGAGGTAGTCTTGTTTTTCTTATTTTCAGTTTGTTTAGTTTAGTTATTGGTTACATACTACCTACCCACTTTCATTTTATTGTAGATTTTTTATGTGTGTTCAGTGTCGGATAAATGGATTTATCTATCTATCTATCTATGACGACAATTAATTACAAATGTAATTCAAACGTAATTTATTCAGAACTAGGTACATATAGGTTAAATTACAAGATAAAACGATGAGACAGCAAAAGTTATAAACTGTGTAGCTATCTCAATGAACAAAATAAAATGTCAGTGAATAGAATTACGTTATTTACAGGGTAAAAGAAGGACATGGTAGTTAAAAGTAATAATAAAAGTGGTACTTATCTACCAAATTGGTTGAGTGCCTATTTGACTACCTACCTTACCTACTAGGTACTTACTCTGTTATCTTTTTTACGTAGTCAGTAAATTAAATATGACTGTAAGTAACTTATGTAGAAAAAGTTAAGTTAAGGTACCCACTAAACTGGGAACATTTGGTAAAGAATACCTCCATTAAATTGGGAACAGGTACCCACTAAACTGGGAACATTTGGTAAAGAATACCTCCATTAAATTGGGAACAGCTACCCACTAAACTGGGAACATTTGGTAAAGAATACCTCCATTAAATTGGAAACAGGTACCCACTAAACTGGGAACATTTGGTAAAGAATACCTCCATTAAATTGGGAACGTAACTTATGCTACCCACTAAACTGGGAAGATTGGTTGGTACAAAATGATACCTTCATTTAATTGAGAATTTGGCGTCGCGTGTAGGTACCCACTTAACTGGGAAGATTGGTTGGTACAAAATGATACCTTCATTTAATTGAGAATTTGGCGTCGCGTGTAGGTACCCACTTAACTGGGAACATTGGTACTAATTAGCACCTCCATTTAATTGGAAATTTGCATAAAAAGCTCCGCAAATTGGAAAATGGCTAAACCACCCCCATTTAATTGGAAACGGTTCACTGTGAAATAGGAAATCCCTTTCTATTTACAGGTCACCCCAAAATACTTAAATCGTAGACCATGTTATGTCATGTTATGTTATGGGACTCCCGTTTCCGGATTTAGACTCAAAGATGGTCCATTATGCGTGGGGGATGTTCTAGCTAGGAGTGTAGCCAGCCTAACTCCTCCCAAAAGTACAGTAGCTTCCTGAGGGCTTCGCAGGCTTGGAAGAGTGACCTGGGGTTGCTTAGGATTTCTGTTCGTTGTATTGCTACGCCCTCGCATTCCAGGATTACGTGAGCAGCTGATTCTTCTTCGGTAAGACAGCCTCTGCAGAGTGGGCTGTCAGTGGCTACGATGTTGTAAAAGTGTTTGGTCCAGGGACAGTGTCCTGTCAGGGTCCCCACAATGATTTTGAGATTCAGTCTCTGCAGGCTTAGTAGACGGCGTGTTAGTTTCGGTGTGATGGCTGGAATTGCAGCTCTTGACTGTCTGCAGTCAGTCGTACGTGCTCAGCATGTGTTGTGTGGTTGTAGGGTTTTCAGACGCACCCAGGTGCGTAGCAGAGAGAACGGTAGAGGAAGGAAAGGAGCTGGCCCCTCGGATATTGTTTCCGATCCTCTTCTGGCTAACTCGTCTGCAGCGTCATTACCCAGTGATCCACTATGTCCCTGCATCTATTGTAGGATTAACCCATTTCTTAAGGCGATGCTCTCTTGGGCAAGGTGACTTTCGTGTATGAGTCTGGAGGTGCAGTTGTGGCTCTCCAAGGCTTTGAGTGTGGCTGTGCTATCTGAAAGAATCCACATGTTATAATCAGCGATTCCTCTCCTGTTGATTGCTGTTGCTGCTTCGGAAATGGCTGCACATTCACATTGGAAGATGGAACTGGGTGTGCCTAGTGTCATTGATATGTTAATGTTGAGATCTAGCGAGTGTACTCCGGCGCCTGTACCCTGTTTGGGTTTTGAGCCATCAGTGTAGACTCGTACTTCGCTGATTCCTGATTGATCTCTTTGGTCTTCATGCAACCTGTTATAGTAGAGCATGCCAGTCTCTGAAAGCGTTGCAGTTTGGTTATCACGGTCGTGAATTCGGTTCTGGTCGACCATACAACTGCTCCGTGTATAAGTGCTGGTCTTATTACGGTTGTATAGAGCCACCGGGTTATTTTGGCGAAAGACCCCATGTTTTTCCGAGCATTCTACCGCGTTGGAAGAATGTGGAGTTCGCGCGTTGGAGTTTGTGGTCAAGATGCTTGTTCCAAAGAAGTGCTATCCAGTATGACCCCTAGATACTCGACTTCGTTGATCAGCTTGAGATCAGTGTTGAAGAGCTTTGGTACTTTTAGGGTTCCCAGGCTTCTTTTGTGTGTGAACATGATCAGTTCTGTTTTAGTGGGATTGACTGATAAGCTATGGTTAGTGCACCAGCTTTCAATTGTTTTAAACGCTGCTTGCACAGACAGGCTACAGAGTACGTTTTCGAAGCATCCAGTCGTGAAGATAGCAAGATCATCTGCATATCTCACTGTGAAGAGCCCGCGGCCGTCCAGTTTTCGGATGAGTTCGTCCACTACTATGTTCCATAGCAGGGGCGAGAGGACGCCGCCTTGTGGGCAGCCTCTCACCACTATGCCCCTCGTTGTGGTGTTTACTGTGAGTTGTATTGCTCTGTATTTAAGCATGTTGTTTGTCCATTCTGCTAGCGTAGGGTCGACACCGTATCTTGCTAGTGCAAGGTCTATGCTAGTGAAGGTTGTTTTGTCAAAGGCACCTTCTATATCTATGAAGGCCCCCAGAGTTGGTTGTTTTGTGGCTAAACCGTCTCCATTTCGAGAGACTACGCTATGGAGTGCGGAATCTGTTGATTTGCCTGGACTATAGGCGGGTTGTTGCGGATGTAGCGGTTGGCGTAGGAAAGTGTTACCTCTGATTTCCTGGTCACATATCCTCTCTAGGGTTTTGAAGAGGAACGATGGTAGAATAATAGGTTGGAAGGATTTCGCCATTGTGTAGTCGCTCCTACCAAGTTAGTAAGAATATAACCTTCACTCCCCTCCACTTCTGGGGTATGTAGCGATGGGCGATGCATCCTCTGAAGATGTTTACTAGGCGTTCGGCTAGTAATTCGCCACTCCACCTTAAAAGGCCCGGAAAGATTCCGTCTAGCCCTGGCGATTTGAAAAGAAGGAAGCTGTTGATGGCCCAAATTACCTTCTCTTTGTTGATCAGGTTTTGAGCGGTGGTCCAATCTTGACTACTGGTTGCTCGTTCGCTGTGTGCTTCCCATTCGAACGAGTCTGATATTAGACATCCCGGGAAGTGCGTTTCAAGTTCGCTGGTTTCATCGTCCGTCTTGGTGTACGTGTTACCAAGTATCCGATGGTACGCGCAAGTTCACGGGATAGTATGCCTTTTGTTTTGGCTGCCTGACTGGTGCTATCAATGTTTGTCTCCAGCATATCCTGTTGCCTGAGGCGTATTCGTTTTGAAGGTAGATTCGGTGGATTGGTATTTCTCCGAGTCCCTTGGTTGTTGAGTGTTCATTGATCTGTTGGAGAATTCCGTACTTTGCAACGTAGTCTTTGCAGTTCCGGGTTCTACTCCGGGTTCCAGGGACTAGTTTAGCGAACTTCGTTATATCAGTCTTGCGCGGGAGGCGCCTCGGACTCGGCAAAGGTAAGGTCACATTTAGATTAAAACGAATCTATCTATGATCCGAACACGATTTGTAGCATTGTAGCAAGTATCGAAGCGATGTAGAGTCTCGATGTAGTCTCAATGTAGAGTCGATATAGAGTCTCAATGTAGAGTCGATATAGAGTCTCAATGTAGAGTCGATGTAGAGTCTCAATGTAGAGTCGATGTAGAGTCAATGCAGAGTATCATGTAAAGTCTCGTTTAGTCTCTTGTAGAGTTTCAACGTAGAGTCAATGTAGAATTTCAATGTAGTCTTCATCGTTTTCTTCGTCATGGGAGTTGGATTGGAGTCGCAATGAGTACGACTTTAGTATGATGAAGCTTTGATCTATTATTGATGTGTTGATATAAAGAAAAGTCTGTCCAACAGGGTTTCAAAAAAAAAAGAAACAGTGAGCTTTGGACTATTATTGATGTGTTGATGTTAGAATCGCTTTTAGACAAGGCTACAAAGAACGTGCGTGAAGCCCTATTTAGACTTATATGTGCTGGTTCCTGATAGTTGATTTCTCAACTGCTTTGACATTCAAACCAGATGTTTCGGTTTGGGTTTAGATTTAGTTGCTAGTTGAAGGTTGAAGCTGTTTACTTCGAATGTACTCGATTGGTGAATATTTGCTGAACGGAAGCTGGTCAAATGATACTTGAGATGAGGATTGATTGAACGGTGTTGGTTGATCCAATTTAGCTTTGACTAGAGCTTGACCAAATGTGTACAACAGTTGCTATCACTTTAGTTTCATTGGTCGAGCTGTACTTAATACGGTAAACAGCAGTAGCGCAATAAAATAAATTCAATAAGATAGAGATGTAGTGTTTGTGTTAGACAACTAATACAATCCACGGTCTCGGGCACGCGAGTGAAGTAAGGCGGTGAGTCAGTCTTACGCAAGCCACGGGCGAGGTTGGACGTGTCGCTTGTACACACCGCTTGTTGTCGAGCCTGTGACGATCTAGGTACTAGGTGCTGCCTAAAGTACTACTTACTGGCCAGCGAGTAGGTAGGCACTACAGTAGGTACTAGCGACGTTAAAAGATTTCAAATAAAATTGATGGGTGTGCTTGTATCCGGTCAGGTAATCGAAAGCTGTAGAACTTATCACAAGTACTGTCGCAGAGAAAAAGCAATATGTCTAACGTCATAACTGTATTCGTTATCCAGAATCGATTTGCACTCGGGAGCGGCATTAGAAGATATTCCCACACCGCCGTCTATCATTCAAGTTATGTTAAACAGTTTTCAACCTTATTTACTAAGAAACCACGATGTTAGTCGGGCGGCGCAACTCTCGAACTAAAACTCGAATTATCGACTAGTACCTACCTAAATTGTTTTGGTCGAATGAGAGTTCCAGTGTTACTTATTCTTTGATGATGGGATATATGAAATTTAATTATCTATTATTTTACGTATGCTAGAATTTTGGACATTACGTATGTTATTTGATGTTAAAAAAGACGAATACGAATCAACCGGTTATTCTCGGGTACAGTCTTTGTTCGAGAAGTGACGTCATCTAATATCTGAGGCCACTTTTCATTGTCATTAATTGTGTATTATTTGTCTTTGTTTATTGCTTTGAATAATGTTCGTTATATGAATCGATTTTTCGTCAATTTTCCACTGCGAACGCTCGATAAATCTATGCTTCAGCTTCGATTCAGACATGGTTATTATAAATTCCTGACTACAGGCCTTAGTGAATAAGGGGGTCTATGTCATTGCGCAATAAGCTCTGCGACACGACATGACGTGTGGGCTACAAGTTTCGATTATATGACACTGCTTTTTAATCGAGTTTGTTGATAAAAAACATCGAGATAGAATTGTCACTATTATACCTACATAATATTTATTTGTATCAAAGTCAAAGTCAAAATTTCTTTATTCAATAAAATCACAAGGATCATTTAGAATCGTCTTATATAACTAGGTATGCCTATTAATGTGAAGTTGAACAATGTTTTTTCTGAATTATCTTGAATTGTTATACCTACCTAATTCTTTTAGTTATTGTTGATAGTTATGGAGAGATTATGAACTCACTGCTTCGTTTAGATCATTCAAGTCAAGGCTGAGAGGATGGCATAGGTGCTGCGCAAGCGTTCTCCGTCTAAAACGTGATCCCAAGCATACATGGTTTTAGATGATTTTTTGCAAAGAAACACTAAGGGCGGCTTGCACCAGAATCGCTAAACGCGTTTAACTCTTAAATAGTATTTAGCGAGTTGTCAAGTCATACAAATACGTCAGATTTAAATCGATTTAGCTGTTAACTACGTTTAGTGATTCTGGTGCAAGACGCCCTTAAAATATGTTTCCATTTTTCTAAAACTGACCGGAACAGTAAAAATGAAAATTCAGCTCATATTTGCTTTTAAAAGCGCGAGATTTCTCTAGATGATATTGACTACGTGACGGAAACCTAATCCTCACCCCCTACGTCCCTGTGACCAAGCATTTGTATTTTGAAGACCCTCCTCCCCCGACCCAAACGGGTAACGTAGTATGGGTACGTTTCCTTACTTAGCTACGTGTGATAAGAGTGTATAGAGGCAGTGCTTGTGCAACTTCACTGGAATGTGTAATCGTGAGGCCATGCCTACCTAGTTATTGGCTGCCTAGGTCCAATCAAAATAAATACATTGCAGCCCCCGTATGCCAATCTTTTGCTGTCAAGTTATATTTCACTGCCCAGTGTAATTTCTTCAGGTCACGTGGTACAATTTTGTACCACGTGATCATTCTTTTTAGACACTTGACAGCATAATATGCGCGAAAACAAATCAAATGACGTCATAATGTCACTATTTAGTCACAGAATAACTATGAGTTAGTATGAACTGACCATGATTTAAAACTTTGCAGTTCAGCTTTGATTGGCATACCCCTGCAGTGCGTTACTTACATTTTCTTAGAAGTGATAAAATTACAACAGTTTTCGATGTATATGTGAGCATACCTAATGCTTAAAACCTGGTTATATAAGACGATTTTAAATGATCCTTGTGGTTTTATTGAATAAAGAGTTATGACTATGCTTGGGACTTCTGACTACTCATTCGCCATAAACTACTTCAAATAATTTTGTTACGGCAGATATTGGTGTCGTTCATGGTACGTCGTTAACCCACGATGGAGTAAAATCTCCATTACCAGAGTTGGTCAATAACTTATATGAACGAACGAAGACCCAAAGCAAAACTTGTACTATGGGAACTAAATAGCTGACAGAATACATTTTTTTTTTGTAATACCACACCCTTCGAATACATCGTAGTAGCTACTCAGTAGTTATCCGTAAAAGGCTTGTTAAAAATACTTGTGTGGTTGTAAGAATCACTTGTTTGTTATACGTATGTACTTATACGTAGGTAATTATGAGTATGTCTCAATACTCGGAGTTAAAACCTGATGTTATTATTCACACCTTTCTCGGCGTCAGACTCCATAATTTAAAGTGCTAACGAACTATCCATGAAGTTGTTATTCAATGTGTTTTTAAAAGAAAGCATAAGATTTTGAAATTTTGGTAGGAATATAAAAATACAATACCTACAGCCATTTTCAAAAGATTTTAAATTAACTTTTTTGATAGGCGTCAAAGATCAGTTGTTATTAGTTGTCCCGTGCCTTTCGTGTATTAGGGGTCGTGGGTTTGATTCCCGCTGAGAACAAACATTTGTGCGTGGCAAACATAGATGTTTGTTCTAAGTCTAGGTGACACGTAACGTATTTAAAAAAAGCATGTATTATACTTAAATATTCTATCAGCAATCTAGTTCTCATATTACAAGCTTTGCTTAGTTTGGGACTAGAGGGCGTTGAGGGAAATGTCCATGAATATTTATTTGTTTATTTGATCCCTACAAAAAAAGATATAATCATTTCTATAAATAGCCCATCTTTATGAAGCTGTGATTTTTTCAGCGCTGGAAACAAAACCTACAATGATCCTAAAAATCTAGACACTAAAGATCAATTTTCTCTGTTTTCCAGGTGGAGTCAGGTCGTGAAGAGTTAAAAAAAGAGCGGGAGATCATGCAGCTGGTGGCTGGCCTGCAGCTCGGGCCGGAGGAGGTGGAGCGGAGGGAGATGCCTCCTCATATGCTGAGGCAGAGACATGCACCCAGGTGAATAAATAAATATTTAGGGACATTTCACACAATACCGTCTAAGTCCCAAACTAAGCAATGCTTGTAATATGGGAACCAGATGGCTGATAGAATACTTATATACTTTTTTTTTGTAAATACATACTTATAATACATACTAACACCCAGACATAGAACAAACATCTATGTTTTGCACGCAAAAATGTTTGTTCTCAGTGAGGATCGAACCCACGACCCACAGCACGGAAGGCAGAGCTATTACCAACTGAGCTGTGACGCCTGTCGCGAATATCCCACTTCTAGTTGTAAACAAACTTTACCAACATAATTTCAGCCATAGGCGGTGTTCAGCAGTAGATATCGTGAGGACAAATTATGTTGTTCTAACAAAAATATCGTTTTCGCCAACGGCATAATGCAAAAGCGTCTAGTAGGTATTAAATATACGAGTGACATTAGTTCTACGACTCTATCGTGTAGGTGTCGTATCGTTAGCAGTGTGAAGACAGTCTAAGTGATTTCGTACATTTTTCTAAAACTGTACTTTTCTACGTTTCAGATAACCCCACGCCACAGACGGCACAGCTGAGCGCCATGCGCGTGCGCCCAACCGGAAACGGCTCGCAATTTACCTCAGTAGTGTATAATTGGGTTTTCTGGATCAAATAAGATCCAGAAAATCCCAATTATACACTATTCGATCTATTCATCTATTCATTTTCTTCGATTTGAAAACTTAGCATGAAGCGTATTCGAATAGATCATCGATTCAAAAACTTGACAGCACATCTATTCATTATCGTCTATTCAAGAACTAAACAGGGCTTACTTGAATAGATTATCGTTTCAAAAACTGAAAAGTTATCTATTCATTTTCATCTATTTGAAAACTTAGTACGAAGCATATTCAAATAGATCATCGATTCAAAACTTGACAGTACATCTATTCATTATCGTCTATTCAAGAACTAAACAGGGGCTTACACGAATAGATTATTATTTCAAAAACTGAAAAGAACACACATTTAGGGCGTCTTGCACCAGAATCACTAAACGTACTTAACAGCTAAATCGATTTAAATCTGACGTATTTGTATGACTTGACAACTCGCTAAATACTATTTAAGAGTTAAACGCGTTTAGCGATTCTGGTGCAAGCCGCCCTTATTCTCTTTATTATTCATTATAATTATCTCCATTGTTATTTTTAGCGTTTTATTTTTTCCGTTTTCTGTTTTTGTCTGCTACCTACATGTGTTATATCTATTTTCCTTTTGCTATTTCTTTGTTTGTGTTTTTTTTATGTACCTACCCATCGTTTTCGTTACAAATAAATATATTTTATTCTTATTCTTTTTATTCTTAAAGTTATCTATCTATTCATTTTCATCTATTTGAAAACTTAGCTCGAGGCGTATTCGAATAGATCATCGATTCAAAAACTTGACAGTACATCTATTCATTATCATCTATTCAAGAACTTAACAAGGCTTACTTGAATAGATTATCGTTCCAAAAACTGATAAGTTATCTATTCATTTTCATCTATTTGAAAACTTAGCTCGAGGCGTATTCGAATAGATCATCGATTCAAAAACTTGACAGTACATCTATTCATTATCATCTATTCAAGAACTAAACAAGGCTTACTTGAATAGATTATCGTTTCAAAAACTGAAAAGTTATCTATTCATTTTCATCTATTCGAAAACTTAGTACGAAGCGTATTCAAATTGATCATCGTTTCAAAAACTTAAAAGCTCATCTATTCATTTTCGTTTATTGATAAACTTCACAGGTCCAACTTGAAAAGATTACTTATCTATTTAAAAAACTAACCAGTTCTGTTATTTATTTCCATCTTTTCAAAAAAACACAGGCATTGTGTTTTGGTCTTTAGTTTAGTAAGGTTAAAAAAACTTAAGATATAACTTTTACTTCATTTTATTTCATAATAATAAAATACTTACTTAAATATAGGCTTAAAATACATTGACATTATTATCATCATACCATTTCTTTATTCAAATGACAAAATATAATAAAATGTTATGCAATACAACATAAAACTATAACTGTAACATAAGTAATCTGTAATTTAACATAAAGGGATGCTATGCTTCTTTATACTAAAGTTAAACTAGAATTAATTCAAGATTTGGAAATATATCAGTTATTGGAAAGAGGTATACGTGGTGGTTTAGCACAATGTTCTCTTCGACATGCTGTTGCAAATAACAAATATTTACCGAATTATGATGAGTCTTTGGATACCGAGTATTTAATATATCTTGACTATAATAATCTTTATTGTTATGCAATGATGAAAAAGTTTCCAATCTCTGAATTCAAATTCCTGACTGAAAACGAAATTAATGCTTTTGAGATTTCAAGTTGTGCCATCGATGATGAATACGGTTATATTCTAGAAGTTGACTTAATTTATCCTGAACATAATAATATACACGATGCACATAGTGACTTGCCATTTGCTCCGGAAAAATTTCAGCCTCCGGGTGGTAGAACAGCAAAACTCATAGCGAACTTATACGATAAATATAACTATGTTATTCATTATGTACATTTAAAAGAATGTCTAAAACAAGGCCTAAGATTTAAAAAATTCATCGAATTGTATGTTTTCGACAGCAAGACTTTTTAAGAAAATATATTGAACTAAATACTGAATTACGAAAAAAGGCCACATCCACTTTTGAGAAAGACTTTTTCAAATTACTAAATAATGCTATATTTGGTAAAACGATTCAAAATAAACGCAAACAAGTAAACGTTAAACTGATATCTTGCTGGAAAGATAATAAAAATAAAACTAATAAGTGTTTGGGTGTTGAAAAACGCAAAACCAAATTTGAAAAGCCTGGCTATATTTACAAATGACCTTGTAGCAATACAATTAAAACCAGAAAAAATTGTTTTAGATCGGCCTATTTATGTCCGGTTTTCTGTTTTGGAGTATGCTAAAACCCATTTATATCAATTTCACTATGATTTTATAAAACACAAATATGGAAAACAAGCAAAACTTTGTTATACTGACACAGATAGTCTTCTTTATTTAATAAAAACTAATGATTTTTATGAAGATATGAAAAATAGTCTTGAATATTTTGATACAAGTAATTATTCTTTTGATAATGCATATGATATACCATTGATCAATTCTAAAATACCGGGTTTGTTTAAAGATGAGCTTGGCGGTAACGTTCTTTGTCAATTTATAGGATTGAGAGCAAAACTTTATTCCCTAAAAAGTCTTAACGATCTTGATCCAAAAAATCCCAATTATACACTATTCGATCTATTCATCTATTCATTTTCTTCGATTTGAAAACTTAGCATGAAGCGTATTCGAATAGATCATCGATTCATAAACTTGACAGCACATCTATTCATTATCGTCTATTCAAGAACTAAACAGGGGCTTACTTGAATAGATTATCGTTCCAAAAACTGATAAGTTATCTATTCATTTTCATCTATTTGAAAACTTAGCATGAAGCGTATTCGAATAGATCATCGATTCAAAAACTTGACAGCACATCTATTCATTATCGTCTATTCAAGAACTAAACAGGGCTTACTTGAATAGATTATCGTTTCAAAAACTGAAAAGTTATCTATTCATTTTCATCTATTTGAAAACTTAGTACGAAGCATATTCAAATAGATCATCGATTCAAAACTTGACAGTACATCTATTCATTATCGTCTATTCAAGAACTAAACAGGGGCTTACACGAATAGATTATTATTTCAAAAACTGAAAAGAACACACATTTAGGGCGTCTTGCACCAGAATCACTAAACGTACTTAACAGCTAAATCGATTTAAATCTGACGTATTTGTATGACTTGACAACTCGCTAAATACTATTTAAGAGTTAAACGCGTTTAGCGATTCTGGTGCAAGCCGCCCTTATTCTCTTTATTATTCATTATAATTATCTCCATTGTTATTTTTAGCGTTTTATTTTTTCCGTTTTCTGTTTTTGTCTGCTACCTACATGTGTTATATCTATTTTCCTTTTGCTATTTCTTTGTTTGTGTTTTTTTTATGTACCTACCCATCGTTTTCGTTACAAATAAATATATTTTATTCTTATTCTTTTTATTCTTAAAGTTATCTATCTATTCATTTTCATCTATTTGAAAACTTAGCTCGAGGCGTATTCGAATAGATCATCGATTCAAAAACTTGACAGTACATCTATTCATTATCATCTATTCAAGAACTTAACAAGGCTTACTTGAATAGATTATCGTTCCAAAAACTGATAAGTTATCTATTCATTTTCATCTATTTGAAAACTTAGCTCGAGGCGTATTCGAATAGATCATCGATTCAAAAACTTGACAGTACATCTATTCATTATCATCTATTCAAGAACTAAACAAGGCTTACTTGAATAGATTATCGTTTCAAAAACGGAAAAGTTATCTATTCATTTTCATCTATTCGAAAACTTAGTACGAAGCGTATTCAAATTGATCATCGTTTCAAAAACTTAAAAGCTCATCTATTCATTTTCGTTTATTGATAAACTTAACAGGTCCAACTTGAAAAGATTACTTATCTATTTAAAAAACTAACCAGTTCTGTTATTTATTTCCATCTTTTCAAAAAAACACAGGCATTGTGTTTTGGTCTTTAGTTTAGTAAGGTTAAAAAAACTTAAGATATAACTTTTACTTCATTTTATTTCATAATAATAAAATACTTACTTAAATATAGGCTTAAAATACATTAACATTATTATCATCATACCATTTCTTTATTCAAATGACAAAATATAATAAAATGTTATGCAATACAACATAAAACTATAACTGTAACATTAGTAATCTGTAATTTAACATAAAGGGATGCTATGCTTCTTTATACTAAAGTTAAACTAGAATTAATTCAAGATTTGGAAATATATCAGTTATTGGAAAGAGGTATACGTGGTGGTTTAGCACAATGTTCTCTTCGACATGCTGTTGCAAATAACAAATATTTACCGAATTATGATGAGTCTTTGGATACCGAGTATTTAATATATCTTGACTATAATAATCTTTATTGTTATGCAATGATGAAAAAGTTTCCAATCTCTGAATTCAAATTCCTGACTGAAAACGAAATTAATGCTTTTGAGATTTCAAGTTGTGCCATCGATGATGAATACGGTTATATTCTAGAAGTTGACTTAATTTATCCTGAACATAATAATATACACGATGCACATAGTGACTTGCCATTTGCTCCGGAAAAATTTCAGCCTCCGGGTGGTAGAACAGCAAAACTCATAGCGAACTTATACGATAAATATAACTATGTTATTCATTATGTACATTTAAAAGAATGTCTAAAACAAGGCCTAAGATTTAAAAAATTCATCGAATTGTATGTTTTCGACAGCAAGACTTTTTAAGAAAATATATTGAACTAAATACTGAATTACGAAAAAAGGCCACATCCACTTTTGAGAAAGACTTTTTCAAATTACTAAATAATGCTATATTTGGTAAAACGATTCAAAATAAACGCAAACAAGTAAACGTTAAACTGATATCTTGCTGGAAAGATAATAAAAATAAAACTAATAAGTGTTTGGGTGTTGAAAAACGCAAAACCAAATTTGAAAAGCCTGGCTATATTTACAAATGACCTTGTAGCAATTCAATTAAAACCAGAAAAAATTGTTTTAGATCAGCCTATTTATGTCGGGTTTTCTGTTTTGGAGTATGCTAAAACCCATTTATATCAATTTCACTATGATTTTATAAAACACAAATATGGAAAACAAGCAAAACTTTGTTATACTGACACAGATAGTCTTCTTTATTTAATAAAAACTAATGATTTTTATGAAGATATGAAAAATAGTCTTGAATATTTTGATACAAGTAATTATTCTTTTGATAATGCATATGATATACCATTGATCAATTCTAAAATACCGGGTTTGTTTAAAGATGAGCTTGGCGGTAACGTTCTTTGTCAATTTATAGGATTGAGAGCAAAACTTTATTCCCTAAAAAGTCTTAACGATCTTGATCCAAAAAATCCCAATTATACACTATTCGATCTATTCATCTATTCATTTTCTTCGATTTGAAAACTTAGCATGAAGCGTATTCGAATAGATCATCGATTCATAAACTTGACAGCACATCTATTCATTATCGTCTATTCAAGAACTAAACAGGGGCTTACACGAATAGATTATCGTTTCAAAAACTGAAAAGTTATCTATCTATTCATTTTATCTATTTGAAAACTTAGCTCGAGGCGTATTCGAATAGATCATCGATTCAAAAACTTGACAGTACATCTATTCATTATCATCTATTCAAGAACTAAACAAGGCTTACTTGAATAGATTATCGTTTCAAAAACTGAAAAGTTATCTATTCATTTTCATCTATTTGAAAACTTAGTACGAAGCGTATTCAAATTGATCATCGTTTCAAAAACTTAAAAGCTCATCTATTCATTTTCGTTTATTGATAAACTTCACAGGTCCAACTTGAAAAGATTACTTATCTATTTAAAAAACTAACCAGTTCTGTTATTTATTTCCATCTTTTCAAAAAAACACAGGCATTGTGTTTTGGTCTTTAGTTTAGTAAGGTTAAAAAAACTTAAGATATAACTTTTACTTCATTTTATTTCATAATAATAAAATACTTACTTAAATATAAGCTTAAAATACATTGACATTATTATCATCATACCATTTCTTTATTCAAATGACAAAATATAATAAAATGTTATGCAATACAACATAAAACTATAACTGTAACATTAGTAATCTGTAATTTAACATAAACATAAATTCATATGAATAATAAAATTTACATTAACTTACTCTTGATAAAACTACAATATGGCTTTATAATAACCCCATGGCATGGTTAGAATCTTATTAAAAATTTGACGTTTATCATCATTTGCGTTCAGTACTAGTTTGTTTACTTCTTGAGAATAGAGAGTATGGTACTATAAGTTTGATTTAAATAAAAACAATCTATGTTTTTATGTCTACCCATTGCAAAATAACTACGTATATTATTTTGATTTTCACATGCAACTTCGTCAAATATAATTATGGAGTTACATTTTGTTGTCTCTGGACTTAAAACATCATCATTTGTATGATACTTAAAAAACTTTAAAGAAGGGATCTTTTTTCAAAACTTGCTCTAAAAATATCTACTTTGGTTGGTAAAGAGTTTTAGAATACACGTACACATGTTATGTTTTTCGTACGGAAGAAGGAAAAGCGTGTCATTTAATAAAAATAAGCATTGAAGATACAGCAGGTACGGATTTCTGTGAAACCAAAAAACAAATATAAGTGCGCAATACGTAGTGAAAGACAGTTATGATGAAGTTCTGCGCGATGCAGAACGATTAATTGACAAAATGATTAAAAAAGTAAGTGTAGTTGATAGCAACATATCATATAAATAAAATATGCGTGTGTTATAGTTAAGATTAATACTAGGTGCTTGAATTTTATAATATACAGGGTGTCAAAAGCATACCTACATATAAAAATTAAATCGGAGCCTAGTCCTTCTTAGTCCATTTTTGAGGTTGGTCTTTAGCACCCTGTATTTTACTAAACATCATATTCATAGTGTAGATACCTAAAGAGATAGAATATTTTGTATTGTACACCACTAATATAATAATTAGTAATGTAATATTACACAATTGATATTAAAAGACTCGAATAAAAAATGTTTGTTTAATTTAAGAAATATCAATTTAAGATAAGAAATTAAAAACAGAAATGAAGTACGCTTATATCGTAGTGAGTAGGTATTCATTTTTAACTAGGTACAAGTAAGTACATATAATAAATTAAATGATGTAGAAGACAAGATTATTTTAATTGCCTGCATGGAGTGAGTAATTTTGTACACCCTGTACATTAAGTAGTAGGTACCTATTAGAAAAAATATTTTCAAGCACTGCATTCGTTGGTGATTAAAACAGATAAATACAGTTGGAACAGTTTGATAAAAAATTGTTTTTTTGAACCCCTAAATCATGAAATCAACTCATTTTCATCACATGCCATTAGATTATCCTCGTAGCATTATAATAACCTTCTTTTATTATTATAGTTAGTTGGATAAAATATGTCTTCAAACTAATGTGAAGCTTCTAGCGAATTGCAACCCGAATCACTTTCCCTACAAGGAAGTCGGAGACATTCTTTGTGCCGGTGTGCATCTTACTTGCGATCTTTATATCCGACTTTAATAATAAAGAAAGGTTATGATTTTAATTTATAAGTCGTCATCATCATCATTACGAAAAGATATTTTTTAAGTAATTTTGGTTCGTGTTTTATAAAATCCGGCACATCTAGCACTTTATAATAATATTGATACAAATTATCATAAATCATAATTTACTTTAAAAAACCTACCTACATAGCTAACATATCACAGGTTTTGGACATAAATATTAAAGTAGGTAGATACCATGATACAAATCATTGCCGCGTTCCTGTAAATCTCTCTAAATAGTTCTCTAAATAGGAGGATGGTTCTACTTCATCGGTATATTTGTATAACACCTACAAACTTATAAATTGCCTACCATCTTGGTTCAAGTTACTTTTATTTGCTCTTACATTCGCTGCAATCAATTAATAAATCAATTTTTGCTGACATAGGTTTTCAACACAAATGAAATGTGTACAGATAGTTTGCACACTAGTAAAATAAAAAAGCATAAATTGATCTTGGAAAGCAGGAGCGTCACCATTTAGACTTTTGTTATCCAGCCAGAAACAAGTGGATTTTAGTGTTGTGATTACTGAAGTGTTAGTTAAAAAGCCACGAGAAATGTGAGTATAAAAGTTCATTATTCAAATAATAAAGTTATTCGCTTGAATAGATCAGTATTCAGATACATAATCGGTAGAATAGTTAAACATACGCACACTTGTCCTCATGTGTTAAGTTTTAAAATTACCTATGGGGGAATTTAGGTGAATAGATAATAATTTATTAAAAATTACCTACTTATAAATAGTAGTTTTTATAGGAATATAAAGTTTTACAAAATACAAACAAAAATAAGAGAAGGATTCTGAATAATTTTATAACTTGTTTGATGGATTCAAATAAATAGTTTTATAAAATTCATTTGAATTCAATGTATGTATTATTTATACCATACACGAACGTAGTATGAATTTACATATGAGTATTTAAATTTCAATATTATTATGTTTTAAATATTATGTTTTTCATTTCAGGTCTAAAATCGCGGATCAAGTTTTTCCATCGGACGAAGGGTCGGGAGTAGAAGAAGGAGAAATTATTGAAAAGAAAAAGAAAACCAAGCCAGTTATTAAGAAAAAAAATTAGAAGAACCATCAACATCAAGGTATTTTCATCATTCAGTGCATTAAGTTTTTGTGAAAAGATCAGTAGTTAAGTAGGTATTCAGCAGTACATTTTTTCATAGGTAGTTATCTATCTAAGGCCTTTTGATGAAAATCATAATGTAGTGTGCTTGGTAATTAATTGTCTCACATAAACTAGTTCATCGTTCCTTTGTATTTATTAAAATATTTTTTTTTCAATTTCAGATAAGATATAACTTTTACTTCATTTTATTTCATAATAATAAAATACTTACTAAAATATAAGCTTAAAATACATTTACATTTAAGTCATTATGATGACATTATTATCACTAAACATGCTTATACTCCAACGGACGAAAGCGAGGAAGAGGGCGAAATAATAGAAGTGCCAAAGAAAAAAATAAAATCCGCTGCTCCAGCTACTGCAAAGAAGCTGAAGCCTTCGCAGTTAATCAACAGGTAATACCATGAATACTTAGGTAAATAGTGAAAACTCAGTAATCAAGTATCGTGGCCATCCAATAATTTACTATTCACAGCGAGATTATTTAATTTCTTACATCAATCATCTCATACATAAATAAATAAGTAGGTATGAATAGTAAGTTTATACATAATAGTTTCAAAGAGTTAATTGTTGCCGCGCAGCGCCTACCAGTTTGCGAGAAGCAACTATGCTCGCGTACCTACTATTGACATTCGACAAGAAATACATTACTTTCGGACCCTTTGTGCTGTGCGCATCTAAATTTTTATATTTTTTCCAAATGTATCAATAAACCCAGTAATTGTACATTAAAACTGTCTTTAATTGAAGAAAAGCAAAAATCTACCAGTTGTTCCTCTAAAGAATCAACATTTGGCGACCGTGACTGAAAAAAAATATCTATCGATTACGCGTACTGTTTCAATATTTCTTTTTTTTATACAAAAACGCCGTGTATTTATTAAAATGTTTACTTTTAAATTTCAGATCTAAGCATACCGATTCACATACGGAAGAAAGCGAAGATGATGGCGAAGTAATACCAAAAAGAAAATACAAATTATCAGCTCCAGCTATTAAAAAATCGAAGCCTTCATCATCAACCTGCAGGTAAATACCCTAAATAGATACTAAAAAATCAGTCATCAAGTATCAACTCAAAAATTATAATTTAGTATTCACAGTACAATTATTCTATTTGTTGCATCACTCATCGATTTAAATAAGTAGATTGAATGTTAAGTTTGATTTTAAAAGGCTATATAATCATCAATTAATAAATCTTTTACATACTTACTATCGATTACAGCATTTCAATGATTGTTTTATATTTCAGACCAATGAAACCAACAATGAAAGATCTGTTCGGAAATGATAGCGACGATGATGACGCCTCCACGACCGTTGGTAAAGAACCCCCTAAACTTGCCTGCTATATTACACGCCGCGTGGCGAACGGTTACGCTAAACAGTTTCATCCTGAAAAAGGGGACCTTATACGTAGAGCTCAAAGTTTATGAATGCAGCGAAATCGAACCGGTTTCGCCAATGAACAGATGGCGCCAAGCCATCATCGCCTTAAAAACACGTACCGAAAATACAGCAAAGAGTTGGGGCATTTAGCTAATTATGTGAAAGAGGTGCGCCATGAGTTCAAAACTTGTCCTACGAACTTCTCTAACTATTCTTAATTTCTGAAATAACTCATGAATTAAGAATACTTAGTGAAGTTGCGTGCACGATGCGTGATACAATCAGTTCATTATTAATTAAATATACCTACATTACTTTTTAAATCGTCTTGAATGAATAGACAGCGCCGAGTTGTCATAGCGTTGAAAACTCGTGGACACCATAAATAGCTGAAGTCGTTTAGAAAATTATGTAGAAGTGATACGTGATGAATTTAAAACGTGCAGATAGGTAACCAATTAGGTAACTTACTTATTACTTTTAAATAGATTCTAAGATCCAATGTATCGAAAACGTCAATGAATAAGAATCAACACTCCTCAGATTAAAAGATTAGTAATTATTCATACTATTTGTTTTTGTTTTCAGCTAATTCAACCGCACCGTGTTGTTATACTGAATCTGATATTGAAATATTGAAAGATGAAATATTGAATAACAGAATAAATAATAACGAAAATAGCAGTAAAATGATTTTATGTAATGAATGCAACGTTCAAGTAGTTAAATCATGTTATAAATGCCATATACGAACTAATATTCATAAATCGAATTGTTTAATGAAATCTGAGTCTAAAAATATAGATATCATAGGTACCGCTTTTAAAAATAGAATTAGATCATATCGAGTAAATCCATGCCCAGAATCTGAGTATTGCACTCCTGAGGCATTTTTATATGAACACGAAAATGACGTAATTAAACTAATTGAATTATCTCTTAAGAAACATACTTGCATAAAGGTGAATTTTGAATTGTTTGCTCACCAACTCATTTTATTACGCGCAAAATATGGATGCCGTATACGAAACTGAGATCCAAAAACTTCAAAAGAAATACAAGTGGAACAAATAATAAAAGATTTAGAGGCTAGTACATCAAATAAAGATATTGCTGAAAACAAGAAGAAAAAATCAAGATTGTCTTTTAAAAAACCTATTTTTAAGCCCTTCACTTGTAGCAGTACTGCATGTACATCATATGTTTTTCGTACGGAAGAAGGAAAAGCGCGTCATTTAATAAAAATAAGCATTGAAGATACAGCAGGTACGGATTTCTGTGAAACCAAAAAACAAATATAAGTGCGCAATACGTAGTGAAAGACAGTTATGATGAAGTTCTGCGCGATGCAGAACGATTAATTGACAAAATGATTAAAAAAGTAAGTGTAGTTGATAGCAACATATCATATAAATAAAATATGCGTGTGTTATAGTTAAGATTAATACTAGGTGCTTGAATTTTATAATATTTGTTTTAGATCGGCCTATTTATGTAGGGTTTTCTTTTTTGGAGTATGCTAAAACCCATTTATATCAATTTCACTATGATTTTATAAAACACAAATATGGAAAACAAGCAAAACTTTGTTATACTGACACAGATAGTCTTCTTTATTTAATAAAAACTAATGATTTTTATGAAGATATGAAAAATAGTCTAGAATATTTTGATACAAGTAATCATTCTTTTGATAATGTTACAGTTATAGTTTTATGTTGTATTGCATAACATTTTATTATATTTTGTCATTTGAATAAAGAAATGGTATGATGATAATAATGTCAATGTATTTTAAGCTTATATTTAAGTAAGTATTTTATTATTATGAAATAAAATGAAGTAAAAGTTATATCATAAGTTTTTTTTAACCTTACTAAACTAAAGACCAAAACACAATGCCTGTGTTTTTTTGAAAAGATGGAAATAAATAACAGAACTGATTAGTTTTTTTTAAATAGATAAGTAATCTTTTCAAGTTGGACCTGTTAAGTTGATGAATAAACGAAAATGAATAGATGAGCTTTTAAGTTTTTGAAACGATGATCAATTTCAATACGCTTCGTACTAAGTTTTCAAATAGATGAAAATGAATAGATAACTTTTCAGTTTTTGAAACGATAATCTATTCAAGTAAGCCTTGTTTAGTTCTTGAATAGATGATAATGAATAGATGTACTGTCAAGTTTTTGAATCGATGATCTATTCGAATACGCCTCGAGCTAAGTTTTCAAATAGATGAAAATGAATAGATAGATAACTTTTCAGTTTTTGAAACGATAATCTATTCGTGTAAGCCCCTGTTTAGTTCTTGAATAGACGATAATGAATAGATGTACTGTCAAGTTTTTGAATCGATGATCTATTTGAATATGCTTCGTACTAAGTTTTCAAATAGATGAAAATGAATAGATAACTTTTCAGTTTTTGAAACGATAATCTATTCAAGTAAGCCCTGTTTAGTTCTTGAATAGACGATAATGAATAGATGTGCTGTCAAGTTTTTGAATCGATGATCTATTCGAATACGCTTCATGCTAAGTTTTCAAATCGAAGAAAATGAATAGATGAATAGATCGAATAGTGTATAATTGGGATTTTCTGGATCTTATTTGATCCAGAAAACCCAATTATACACTACTTACCTCGATTCGAATTACACGCCGTGCAGGCTCAACTCTACCCCAATACGAATAAGGACCAAAATGAACTGGGCCTGAAGCACGAACAAATCTGACAGTCGCCGTTACGTAAACTCAACGTATTCGAATCATACTGCACGCCAATGCCAGCTCGACTTCCGAACGTTGTAGCGCCACCGCGCAGTGTATGCGAAATGTTACGATACGTTTACGATCGTCACATTTATTCGTGCTAAGGTTTCTGATCGTAAACCGTTACGGTCGCAGTATCGATTGAAAAAATATATTTAAGATTTAGGTTGAAAGCGTGAGTCAAGATAGATAATATTCTAATAGCAACGATATTTTAAGGTTGTAGCTAAAGTACCTACCTTATAAGTTTATGATACACATAATTGTATATTTATCGATACAACAAACGTTTGGTTGGTTATGACTTTGGTAACATATTTAGGCAATGAGTCCAACTACATATATATTGAAACATATTGTTGGGAAGAATTCAAAGATATCATCAAACCTTAGAGTATGGCTTTCAATTTATCAAATCTTAATACTTTGTGATGAACTAAATGTTTAAAACTGGAAATATGCTTGAACTCCTAAGACAATGTTTAATTTTACAAATACTGAACTTAAACAAATAATAAAGGGGCTTCCAATTTCTTTATATATTTTTAATTAGGCTATATTGCATGTAAGAAATCTTGTGTATGTTTAAAAAATCATATTAAATGTAAATTACATTGATTCTCAATGTAAAGCAAAGTTGTTAAACCAAAACCAATGTTTTTAATTAACTTTCTAATGACTAATAAAATCTACATACCTGTTTCCATTGAAAAATACGAGTACATAATGCAGAATTGTACAAAAATAGGTTTATAACTGAATGTTAATAAAGAAAATAATATAGGTTTTAATATAATACAGAGAAAGTTTAAATTATAGTATTAATATAGGGTATTTAGGGTAAGGTTTCTTTAGGAGCGTCGTTTTAATGCATTTGTTGAAAAAGTATGCGAACAACGAAGTGTTTACTAGTGGCTAAGAAATAGTATATCTACCTTAAAATTATATTTATAGATGAACCTCTCCATAAGAAACTAATTAATATAACCTCTTTTCTAAGATAAGAGAAGAAACCTGTCATTTAATTTTTATTGAGTCGTTTTTATAAAAGTCAACAAAAATAAATACTTTGGATTTAAAGCTATTTTAGCAATTGGTGGTTTATTACACATTTATAGTAGGGTGGGTTTTTGTTTACCCTCTAATCTGAACATGCAATTAGGCGTTTTACAAAAGTTTGCAAGTCTCTAATACAATAAATGTTTTGGTTACGTATTTCTGTTTTTTTTTCATCAAACGTTCTATGGAGGGTTCATTATTACTATAAATATATAATGTATTTAAAATAATGTGTTTAATTGAATAATGAATTGAATATAATAATAATTATTGTAAATATAGTCAACAAGTGTTTTAAATAAAAAAACATCAAAATATTATAGGCTATGAGTGCCATTATTTCAGTGTTTGAAGACATGGAATTTTTCATTAAATGTTGCTTTGTAAAAATTTCGTCTGAATTTCAGTCAGTTTTGTTTTATAACGCTTGTTAGTATTTTAATTGTATAAATATAACTTTAGAATGTACCTTTATCTATTTCAAAAATAAAATAGTTTATAATTATCTAGATATTTTTATTTTACATAGAACCTATTTAGGTGTACTTATAATTTATATTCTGAAATATGACATTGCAAAGGTGAGAACGGATACGTAGTACTACAAGCGTAGTACTGGCGTAGCACATGCGTAGCACACGCGTAGCACACGCGTAGCACACGCGTAGCACACGCGTAGCGCGTATGACATAGCATGGATGACGTAGCACACGCATAGAATGAATGACGTAACAAATGCGTAGCAAGGACCGTAGCGGAAATGAAGATGTAAAATCGAATCCTGAGCCTTCTAAAATTATGAAACATCGTGATGAAGTGGTGATAGGCTGAAAAATGTTGGTTTAGATCAAATTAATGCAATATTTTGGACGTGCGTATCACACGTTGTGACTCATAACATACCATTATACGTATTAAGTTGTCAAGTAGTTAACTAAATTTCAACTTAACTTTAATCGACTTAATTTTAAGTAAGTGTTTATACGTCAAACACACTTAACACTAGTGAAGCTCTTTAGTTAGCCCAAAATGGACGACCAACTTGTGCATTTAACTAATAATTAACCAAATCGCGCCTGTCCAAACGTGTCAAGTGATTACTCGAAAAATAGAAAAATTTCTAATCTACTTGTTCACTAAATTTTAACTTGCAACTTATTACTAAATTCATTGTTTACATTGAGTAGCTTAAAATTAAGTTGAAATTTAGTTAACTACTTGACAACTTAATACGTATAAACCAGTCTTTAGACTAGTCGTTTCTGTGTTAAAAGACATGAGGAAATCTACTATGCCAGAGCCCAGAGGTTTAGTGAGGCAACCGGCGCAGCGCGGCGGGTGAGTTTTCCAAAAGATATTATTTCCTGGCCGGTTAGGAAGAATTTTTTGCGAAAATAATATGTTGGGGATGTCCCCAACATACTAAAATATTATGATGAAAAACGCGTTTGAACTTTGACATTTCAGTAGTGAGCCTGTTTTTTTTTTCCAACGACATACTATAAAATGGACATTTGCGTGTTTCAAAAAGGGAACGGAACAATTTGTGCTCATTATTCAAAGTGATAGCTCAATATTTCACGCAACGCAACAGAAGCTGAAGAGTACAGCGCCATCTATATATTATGCCACGAAGCTACATGTACTGAGACAGGTAAGCGTTTTCCACATAGAGGTTGGTTTCTGCGCTATCGTATCAGATGCAAGGTAAGAAAATACTTCACGGATCCCATAGATGTCAGGATATTGTTTCAAAATTCATAAAAACCTCATGATCGGACTTCTATGAAAAACTGTAGAAAAAGTCTCGAATGGGCCTGAGTTTTCCATTGCGATCTATATATAAAAATACTGTTATACTAAAATACTATATATTCTGTTTCTACTTCAATATCAGATGCCAGAAGCCCATACGTAAACTATCGAATTTTTATACCTTTAATAAAAGGTACAAAATTCACAATAGTGAATGTGAACCGAATGCTCGTTTCTAACATTTTCGACAATTTACAATCTTATGTCCTAGTTTCCGTCCGCGACTTCGGCCGCATCCCGTGTGGTTCTGTTGATTTTCCGGGATAAAAAGTAGCCTATGTGTTAATAATATTTTAGGATTATAATAAAATAGCGGATCCTACATTACCTAGCCGGTGACAACTACACAGTGACTCACAAAGTGAAAACGAATTTATAATGCAATAAGTGCATATTTATTAGAAGCATTTGCTTTCATAGCTAAGCCACTTGAGGCTAGAGATTGGATAATACGATCCTCTTTGAAAATTTCATTCGAAATTCAGTTATGGGAAAGGATAGATAACTTATAACTACTTATCCAATGATGTAGGTATTCAAAGGGGATTGAAAACATCATAAAACGTAAAAATACATCATAAGTTAGTATAAACTTCAAAAAAAACATTGACCATCTATCACTCAATTTCTGGACGTTGAAGTCATCCTAATAATATTCCTACTAAGTATATCTGTTAATTACTATTCAGTAGGTACCTATTTTTTTTATAATTATTTTTGTTTGTATCTGCAAATAAAGAAATCTACTTGATGGAATAGAAAGTAGCTAGATATAACCACAGATATTATAAACGTATACTTAATATAACAATATTATTGGATTTTTACTAGATGTTAAAACTGTGAATGTAGCTAGGTGCTAGAGTAGCTATAACTATTATTAGATAGATTAGGTACCGTAATATTTTCAGCAGCTTATTGATCATACATTCTTGCTACCTTCCTACAAACCTTCTTTATTTAAACCGGTAAAGAGACAGGAAACGAAATTAAAAAGTAAGGCTTGTAGTCGTTTGCTTAAAAAAACTCAGACACATGACTCAAGCATTTTTCTACACTTTTCAATGGAAATCTGTCAAAAAAATTACTATATAGTATTGATTCAGACTTGAACATTGTTTCACAATACGAATCTAAGTAGGTTTTTAATGACTACATAAGCGTTGTCGCATTGCTTGAAAACGCAATAAATTAAGTTCAGATCATGCAGTTTCAAATATTCAGTTCCAGTGCATCTTGCGTGCGATGAAATCTTTCACTGTACAGTTTGAGCAGTTGACCATAGTCCGGCGCGTCCGCAGCACGCACGCGACACCTTTCTACCACCACACCGCACACTGGCACGCAACAATAAAAAAGTAATTAAAAAAAACAAACGCCAGCGCGCGAAATTCGAATTCCGAACGCGAAAATGTGATGTGCATTTGTGCTGATTTTCTTGAATTTTTGTAACAAGTTTAATTTTGTAATGTTAAATTGACTGTTGGGTTACATGAACAATTTTTATTTGGATTTTACTCTACATCGTTAATTATGGTAAGTTTTTTTATATTCTTTTATAGTTCTTTGGCCGTTCCTGAATACTCAGGTAATCAATTAAGTTTTCTTTATTTCGTATCTAGGTACTTTTCATGAACTGGACTAAACGACATGTCAAATAACTGCTACATTTTCTAGATAGCTTTCAGCTTGTTTTGATCATAATTCCAAACATCAGTTAGGAAAACTAAGAATTAAATAGTTTATTTTCATTTTTGATAGATGTTTTCACACTTACTGCCCTCATTCAGAAAATGTAACTTAAAAATATGTGTCACTTAAAATTAGCGGTGTCTCTGTTGGTACTTATTGGTAAGAAAGAGATGTCAATAGACGAAGCGTAGATTATCTTTTAACGTACGTCTCTGAGTGTCGCAGTTCGTAAATTTTTAGTAAGTCCTATAGTTATTGCCTATTAGTTTTATGTAAATCTTATTCACCTAAAACTTATTACATGAAAGTAGGTAAGTACCTATAGAAAACGGTAGAAGATAAAGATGTAGAAATCAGAAAGATCTTCAATAGAGCCAGTCATGGTCGCATTTAAATTGGTTATAACCTTCGTAAGATCTATAAAACCAGATCGATAACATGGTCTTTATTAAGACCATGCACGTTAATTTGTATTGAGCCGTTATACCAACATTAATAATTATTTAAAGGCGCATACAGACTGCGACGTGCATGAGAACATTCCACACTCTAGTACTCTACGAAATAGCTTAAAACAGTTGAAGAGTTACAGTTCAGCTGCGTTTCAGCTGTCAAGTTTGATAGTAAAATACAAAATAGACTAGAAATAGATGAGAAGCTACGATTGAGCTGCGTTTCAGCTGACAAGTTTTTTTTAATAAAATTGAGCCCCAAGTTTTTCGCTTAGCTTATTCAAATTCCGTGTTTATAAAGTTTCTAATATTTATTTATTAAAAGGATCGTAACAGAGCTATACCACAAGTCAGTACGGTCCATGTTTTGCGATTTTATCTCCACATTGGTGTAAGATTAAGTTTTTAGGAGGAAACTGTATGTACTGAATTAATTCGCTTAATTTTAGCTTTCACTTGCTTACGCTATGGTTCTTAGGAAACAGTTCCCGTATTATAACGGCCATAGTTTAGCGGTATACAAGATTTAATGAACACTAAGTATACCTTACATTCTAGGCTATTGAGTTGCTAGATTCACCGGCGTATAAGGGTAGTTTTAGGTAGAAGTTCATGTTGACACCCGATGTTTCAAAATGATCATTGTGTTCTTCATCTTTCAAGTTAAATATTCTTTCGATTTGATATGTAAATCTGGTTTAAGGTCAGGATTTTCTTGGCCCAGAATAAGTTGCTATGAATAAATACCATTTCACATTAAGTCTTGAATATCTAAAGGAATGGGGCGTGTTGTTTTAGATTAAATGGTCTCTCCCACAACACCCAAACCAGAATATATATATTCAGAATATATTTTGGTTTGGGTTTATAAAACTAAATGATGAAACAAGTCTATGTCCTACTTGATGTTAAGCGGTAACCACTGCTTATAACGATGCATTACCTCTCAACACATCCACGGAAGACGTGTTCTGTGATGCATTGCACTGCGCCCACCACTCTGAGACATAAAGATGAAGTCTCATGTGCCTGTAGTTACGCCGGCATCCATACCCTTCAAACTGAAACACAGCAATGTAATGCGAGCATCACTGTTTATTGGTAAAAATAATTAGTATACTGTAGCTTAGGCGCGTACTACATTATCAATAATATCACGCAATGGCGGCAATCCTATTAGCACTGTCAATATTTCCTCGATACCTGCAGGAGTATGCCAATCAAAGTTGAACTGCAAAGTTTTAAATCATGGTCAGTTCATACTAACTCATAGTTATTCTGTGACTAAATAGTGACATTATGACGTCATTTGATGTGTTTTCGCGCATATTTCGCTGTCAAGTGTCTAAAAAGAATGATCACGTGGTACAAACCTGAAGAAATTACACTGGGCAGTGAAATATAACTTGACAGCAAAAGATTGGCATACGGGGGCCGATCGGGATTCGCAGTATCGTGTAATATTGATAGTGTTATCAGTGCCAATGCGACAGTCCCGGAACTCTTGCATCATTATCGACAGTTGCATCAACAAGGTCATTTGAACTTTGCTCAACTTAAGCAATGACTATCATCGTTTTGCGAAACTAGTTCAAACTGCGCTCAAAAGTTACCAAAAAGCAGCGCGAGGCCATGTCAAAAGCTCTTCTGCAAAACAATCAGGAAGTTGATAAGTTAGCAGATCTAGTTGACAATACCCTGAGCACTGGTTTCTGATATTAACCAAGCTGGCTGTGGATCGAAAGGCATTATGGTGGCCACACACCTTCAAATTACAAAAAGCCAGGGTTTGTCAAGTTAATTGGAATCGAGTATAGACAGTATGGACGTCATGAAAACTTGAACAAATAGGTTTGTTACAAAAGAAGGTGTGTTTGCTTCGACCGTATCTTAGTGAGCCGAATCTGGCCGATTGTTTTTTTATGATGAAAGCTGAACTTTCTACCACATTACAGGCATGATTTTTTAATGATGAACCAAGCAGCCATCTCTTCTGTTGTAATGCAGTTACCTCTGCCTACAACAGTACTTTACCTTACAACACACGTCCACTGAGAACGTGCCTTAAAAGTCATCACATTGCATCCATCACGCACAGACGTAATTTTGATATTAGCATAAAACTCAGTCAATGAACATATTAGTGTGCGTAAACCTTTCTAATTCAACAACCATTGACATTTGAGTCGTTAGATCTTCATAATGTTCAGCTAACTAGTGCTAATGACTACTTTGTTTCGCAAATTCTACGAGTTTTTATATAACTGTTTTAGAATAGACACAATGTGAGTATCTCAGCTATTATGCATCACAAACAGACCTCAATTTTACTTCTTACATATTTCGCAGGCTGTGTCAATAGCATTTGTATAGAGCAAATTAGTTTTAATTTGATATTAAAAGTAGGTTGCAGCATTGTGTTTTAGGAGGACACGTTAGGATGTGTGTGTATCCTTCGAAAAGGGAAGATGTTCCGCGCCGAGCGATCTTTGGTTCAAGGATATTCGCACAACGCCCAAAGTAAACAAAGTACTAGGGGAACTAGATTGCTTATAAAATACTTAGCTACATAGCTACATTTAAAATACATAATATACTTATCAACTTTGCTAAAGATGGCAGGCAAGAAGCTTGTCTTTTGTATTTAAAATAAGTAAAGTTGCTCTCGAATCCGTGTAAATAATGTAAAAGAAGTTGTAAAGGCCTGTTTCACTTAACACCCCTCCGTGAATCACGCCCTACTTGTTTACAACTAGACAAAACTTTCATATCGCTGAACAGTAATGAACTCTCTCTACTGAATTAAAGCTATAAGTAACATTATTCAATGTTCATACAGACGTTTATAGAGATTATCAGTGAGTAGGCCTGAGATATCAGAAATAAGGCCTGGGCACGTGTAGTCGGCATATTTATATAAAGTGACCATGACAATAAAATTACAATATAAGCCTTTTTTATATAATATAGAATGTCCTTTGGCCACAATCTCACCTGATCGTAAGTGACGATGAGGCTGACGATGAAGGAAGACAGTCTAGAAGACACCTATTCACTCTTACCTTGAAAAGACACAGATTATATTTCTCAGGAAAGACAGAATAGATGGATTGATTGTGTAAACGATGACATGCATAGGAAAAGAGTGAGAAGAGAATGGAGGAAAAAAGTATGGTGTGCCAACCCCCCTAGTGGGATAAAGGAAGAAGAAGAAATGACAGAGGTGTTCACCAACACTTCTTTCTTGTTTGTTTATTTTTCAGGATAAAAAGATACCTAGTATGCCAATATTGCTAATCTTGCTTACGAATATGTGCCCAGTTTCATCCAAATCGGTCCACTCTCGCTACGACGCGACGTGGTCGACGAACAAACATACTAACATCGTAACTTTAACATTTATATTATAAATATTAGCGGGATACAATTTATAATGTTATCCCTGTTAGCGAAGATCTAACATTTAGGAATATTCTTAGTTGAGAAATCTTCAAATAAACTTTACCTAAATTGTACTTTTTTTATTTGATTACAAACGCATGAATACATTTACATTGATTAGGACACCGTCTTTCCATTATTTTTCGAAAGACGGCAGCACATGATCCTCTAGTTCCCAGCAATTCTAAAACACTACCGTTTAGATAGCAGCCGTAACCTTTTGAAAAGGCAATCAGACTTTCTCGAACCCAAAGCTGCATGAACATGACTCGATGTTACAGGACTAGATATTGCTCGAAAGCCTTCATTATTACTCATGGTGTTTACGTTTATGAGATCAAAGTTAGCTTGACTAGTTTCGATGAAAGCTCAAACCAAACTAAATCAGCCCCCGTATGCCAATCTTTTGCTGTCAAGTTATATTTCATGCCCAGTGTAATTTCTTCAGGTCACGTGGTACAACTTTTTACCACGTGATCATTCTTTTTAGACACTTGACAGCAAAATATGCGCGAAAACACATCAAATGACGTCATAATGTCACTATTTAGTCACAGAATAACTATGAGTTAGTATGAACTGACCATGATTTAAAACTTTGCAGTTCAACTTTGATTGGCATCCCTGCAGGCACGTTCAAAATATTTGCAGTAATTGATAAATGTAAGGTTCTTTTTTTTTTCGTTCGTTCTTTCGTATGAGTTGGGACCTACTCTGGTAATGGAGTTTTTAGGTCGCTTTAAGGCATCCATGGTGGTGTTGACTGATAGAGCTGGGACCGATGGTTTAACGTGCCCTCCGAAGCACGGAAGCGCTCAGACGTAATGCCTCTAGCAGTCCCCCATCCAAATAGTAACTGCGCAGATCGGCGAAGATTGACTAAGCAAGCTACGCCACGGGCATTTCTGGGACCTAGGGATCAAACCATACCTAATTAATTATAGCTAGCTATAAGTTTTTTTCTGAAATTCCACTTTTATCTTAGATAAAACTCTAGATTGGTTTTAGGTAATTTATAGGTATTTTATACGACATTTTAAGAATGATCGGTTAAATCTCATAACGATGCCATTATCATTCATTCGTAATATTATAATCATAGTCTAGCCAGTAATATTATGATGAAATAATACTAACGCGGTACAGTCAACTGTAAATGATGATGATGTAAGTATAAAAAAATATATGGTCTAACAGTGTATTATTCAAAATAATATAACTACTAAGAAAATAGCATTTTTAACAAAAAAAATTATTAAAATTATATTCAACTTTAATTTTTTGTTTCTAAAAAAGTAAAACTTTGTCTTTGTAATATTTTTTATGACGTCAAATTATGAGTAAAGCAGATGATAAGAAACTATTA
This sequence comes from Gandaritis pyraliata, assembly GCA_947859175.1. Taxonomy (NCBI): domain Eukaryota; kingdom Metazoa; phylum Arthropoda; class Insecta; order Lepidoptera; family Geometridae; genus Gandaritis; species Gandaritis pyraliata. The sequence goes on along the minus strand of OX401871.1, from coordinate 3,838,529 downwards.
TTAAAATAAAATATAATTCAACTCTTTTACTTTTTCGCGCGATCTTCATGGAAAATGGGGAGATGAGAATTTTAAAAACTTTCTTCTGAAACATCACAGATCCTTGACCTTGTATTGACCATTATGCTTGTTTCATTACTAACTCTCATAAAATGAACTGGCCAAAGCGCAAGTTTTAGTACTTGCACATGGTTGTGTTCCGAGTGAAAGATTCGCTTTATAACCAGCAGGGGTATGCCAATCAAAGTTGAACTGCAAAGTTGAACTGCAAAGTTTTAAATCATGGTCAGTTCTTACTAACTCATAGTTATTCTGTGACTAAATAGTGACATTATGACGTCATTTGATGTGTTTTCGCGCATATTTTGCTGTCAAGTGTCTAAAAAGAATGATCACGTGTTACAAAATTGTACCACGTGACCTGAAGAAATTACACTGGGCAGTGAAATATAACTTGACAGCAAAAGATTGGCATACGGGGGCAGCTCTTCACTTCTAGTTGAAATCAATGTAACAGAAGAACCATTTGTAGGATTTTTAATGACGATACGGTTGTTGATATGATCAACTTCTCAGGCTGTCTGTACTAGGAATGGAATTTCACCGTGAAACCAAAACATGATATACGAGACGTTGTCAACCATATTCATTGCATTTCGCACTCGTCCGACCGAGAAATAAGATAACGGGGTTTGCTCCTACGCTTTAGCGTATATCATGATTAAAGTAAAAAAATCAAATTTATTCGTGAATTCATTCTGTTTTATGCCAATGCGGATATCCGCTTCAGTTTTCTTTTCAAACTTTTTCGTTTATTTCTTATCATTTGAGCTTTTAGCCCCTATTTCACCATTTCATGATTACGCGATCCGTAAAATATAAAGTATCTCCGTCTCTACTTTAGACTTGTTAAAGACAAAGATGGGTATAATTTTATTTGATGGGTAGCGTTACTCAGAGCTGAAACCGGCCCTTATAGTAAGAAGAGTACCATACGCCATCACAATAGAACATCACCATAACTATTTAAACAAGTTCTAACGCCATTGAGTCACTGCGTTTTAAGTGCTTAAAATACGAAAAGGAAGATAAAATATTGAAATTAAAACATTAGGAAGTACTGTAGGTACCTACAGCCAGCTATTTTATCTATTTTTATCATTTTAAAATGTATGTACAAGCTTTGCTTAGTTTGGGACTAGAGGGCGTTGTGTGTAAAGTCCATGAATATTTATTTATTTATATTTTAACTAGCATTTAAAATTCAGAGTTCATTGTAATAATTTTTTTTTGTTGAAAATGCAGTTTTCTAAAGTATTTGTATATAGTTATTGTTATGTAATAAATATGCGCAATTTTAACGTATCAGTTTCTCGTTAATTTTACATCTGTAAAAGTAAGTATTGGACCAATGTAGTTCTTAATTAAATTGTAGATACAGTGTCAACCTATACCAACATTCAACACTGCGGTGCTATTACACCAAGTAAAAGCGACTTTGAACACTTTTGAAGCCGTCTCAGCACACTTTCTGAGTGACTTGTCATTCTATCAAAAGCATTTCTTACATGTCTACGTAGCATTCATACAATCAATAGTACTGATTATTTAAATAATGTAATGGCTTGAAATTGATTTTTGAAATTGCGTTTTCACTTTTGCACGTCCACTAGCACCTAGGTTATGTGCCTAAAAGGTATGGTACCTATGATTTTGGGAAAAAATTTGGAATTGAGTGGAACTAACCCGATTTTTCTAAGGATCATAAATAATCTTCGATTTTTCAATGGTTTTAGTATAGTGTTTATTTAGGTCCGCTTAAATGGTGAAGGAAAACATCGTGAGGAAACCCACGGCTTAGTCAGCTCCGCACAAGTTGAGCTCCAGTCGAGTCGAAGTTTAACTGATATCTTAAACTTTTTGAAACATCATAATATGAATACCTCCACTCGACTGTTTGCAAATTGTTGGAAAATAGGTCAACCAACGACAGAAATATATGAAAAGTTCATATCACTCAAGTTCAATAACACTACCATATTTAGGAGCATAATATATGAGTTTTTTTACACTTGATAACAAAAGCTAACCAAAATAGAAAAGAATTCAGCACGTTTCATCGATCATCGGAGAATAAAATCTTAAAGTTCGCATTGCGGACTAACGTCTAACGGTGAACCCATATGTGGTCACTGATCGTTACAGTACGACCCCAGTTATAGTAGTTACATTAAACGTAGCTTCAATTTGCATGCGATGACCCAGTTTTACCAGTTAGTAGCTATAGCTAGTCTGAAAATATGGCCACCATACGTTTTTCTAGTAGTTACAAAGTACCATTGAAATTGCTATAGATTTTTATGAAATGAGCTCTTATTTTCTTGACTTGCATCTAAGAATTGCCTTTCTAGCCAAATTGACATTTTGCAGTTGCTAGATAAAAGAAGACTTCAATCTATGAAAATGGTCTCGTGACTTTTTTGTTGGAAATCATAATTTCTATTTTGATTAGCTTTCTATTTTTTAGCAATTGTAATTTCGCCTTGGCTAGTGCCCTAAAGATAGGGATGATAAAAATACGCAAAACACATTATCACAATTGATACACATTGAGAATTTCATTAGATTAGGGCTGGGTAAAAGCTAGCACGCGCATTAACCTCTATTTATTTATCTTCGTCATAAAAATAAGCGAGCTTACAATGCATCCATTTAGTTTAGAAACTACAGTATTCACAAGTTACCAACGTAAGTATCTAATTAACGGATACAATGATACTCATTGATTTTCAATTGACCTTCCGAATTACAATACAATAACTTACAAAAGTAAATAACTTCCCCACTGACGATGCTAAAATATGCATGATACAATGATTTTCCATCACAATTCGACACCATGATCTGTATGTTCATCATTTGTCGCCCAGAAAAGTGAAACTGATCTTAAACACCTCTTAATTCTTACCGTATGACCCTAATAAGACGGTATAATTTCCGATGTCATCGTAATTTTACTCTGCCATTGTATTTTCTGTCTTTGACCCTTTGAATACGGTCTCGTTTTCAATGTCAGGCTGTATCGGTCAAGGATTAGCTTGGTGCAGCGTTTGCAACATTTCAAGTTTACAATGATTTGCGGAAGTTTATTGTTATTTTCGTAGAAAGTGGAGGTTACATTACGGGTCGTGTGTTGGACATTGTTACAACTTGCAGACAAAAGAAATCGATGAATCGATGAAATGGCTTGAAGGTCTTGCGTTTTTTTGTATACTCTCACTTCAGTATTGAATACCTAGGTACAGTCAGCTCCATCAAATTGACAACCCTCCAACATGTGTCAAAAAAAAACATTTAATAAACATTTTTATTTAATTTTATAACAAGTGAAAGTAATTCGATGAATACGTGAAATAAATAAAAATAATTGCTATCATGTAAAGTCAATACCTATGTATTTTCTGTATTAAATATAAATTCAATTTACACTATATAATTACAAATAATATATTTATTTGACAAACGCCCATACAAAAGACTTCAACGAGCTCGCAAACAACGTGTTAAGTACCATAATAATTTTTGAACATAATTTTCACTAAAAACGGGCGTTTAGGGCGATATTATTTGATCGGGAAACAATAACCCTCACAAATCATGGTAAATACCCCGTTTTTAGTGAAATATATGAAATATTTATTTGCTTGAATATTGTCACGGTTTTTTATCAACCGGCCCGTATCGAAAAATTTATTCAAAAGTTGAATCACAAAAATCAGTCACAAATTCCGTTCACTACGGTGTTTTATACACGTTTAATATCCCGAAGCACCATTATAAATAGCGTATATTGCACACTGACAGTGTAGAATGGGTCCACTCGTGTCCAGCAACTTTCTAGAGTCAGACCATCGGGAAATTAATACTTTCCGCTAGATCTCAATACTAGATCGTATTATTATGTGTAATGTAGATGTAATGCTAGGAAATCATACTGTGTACTGTGGTAATGCGTAACGCTATATGACAGATATATGGGGTCCAACGTGTGCTTATTCGTCCAAGGGTCCAACTAACCTTTTTTTTTACGTTAGTTATTAGTTTAGTTAGTTTAGTTATATTTCACTGCCCAGTGTAATTTCTTCAGGTCACGTGGTACAATTTTGTACCACGTGATCATTCTTTTTAGACACTTGACAGCAAAATATGCGCGAAAACAAATTAAATGACATCATTGTCACTATTTAGTCACAGAATAACTATGAGTTAGTATGAACTGACCATGATTTAAAACTTTGCAGTTCAACTGAGATTGGAATACCCCTGCTGGTTTGAGAAATTTTTGACTTCGAGATACAATGATCAATTTGGGATTTGAATTCAGTTTTCCCAATTGAAAATCTGTAAAATTCATCTGTAGTTTGGAAGGATAACATTTGGAAGTTCACTCATATTTCCGCCGTAGGGACGATCGTGGAGGAGTTCCAGTCAGGTTTGTCCCTAGCTTCATCGGATCATTTAGTTTACACTGAATCGAAGGTCACTTCTGAAAGTGAGTTGACCTTTTCATTGGAACGTAATCTGCCTTGGATGCTGAGATCGTCAAGTAAAAGTAACAAACTAATAAGATAAAACAACTCTATGATATTTTTATGAACATCGTGCATAATATTTTCAGTTTACATAAATATTGTACGATAATTGCAGCCATCAAGGATTTCTATTAGCAATCTATTTAATGGTTCTACAATTTATTCATAGTTTAATTTGCATTTCATTTTCCACGAGCGCATTGTAAAGTGCAGACAACATAACAATAATATTAAAAATAAAGGTCTACCTAGATAATTTGCAGATACCTAACTAGATCGAATGAGAGCGTCAAAATCGTGAGTAACTTATTAGTCAACCATAATTAAGTACCTATTAAATATTTAATTAAAGAGTTAATTCGTTTATAAATTAGGCCCATTGGAAGCTACGAATTTTTTAATATTATTTGATGGGCTCTTGATTTGACATTATCTATACTATTATTATTAATCAACAACTCTATCACAGACTAAGAAATTGTATGCAGAAAGTTTGCTCAAGTATTGAAACTCGAGATTTTTTTACCTTTCTTCATTGAAAAACCATCGAAAATCAAATGCAGGCCACGTAGCTAGATATATTCACACTTCTGCAAAGATTTTTGATTGTACCTACTAAAAATGAAAATTGTAAAAAGAAATAGCTAGCTATATCTTTCTCCCTTCCTCAGTTGTGCTTTGAGAAGATGTAGTACTAAAGTTGGTTGGCGTGCATATCATATTAACATTAACCGTGACGCCACCATTTAGTTCAATGTTACAATTTTCACGGCACTCCTTTCACTAAAAGGGAATAACTATTATTGCCTATAATATTCGACTTCCATTCTCTTGGGTTTTAATTTCTACTACTGCATGAAATCGTACTCGTCATAAACGACTGGCTCTGCTGATTAAACTGCCCAGCAAATCTCCCTACACTTTTTGTAAAAAAACCTGGCAGGTTTTACCAAACCCAATTTAATCAATTTCCCTTTAGATTTCATTAATTTAATTATGTTTAACTTTAATAACCGACACTATATCATAGATTAAGGGTGGCTTACACCAGAATCACTAAACGTATTTAATAGCTAAATAGATTTAAATCTGACGTATTTATATGACTTGACAGCTCGCTAAATACTATTTAATAGTTAAATGAGTTTAGCGATTCTGGTGCAATCCGCCCTAAATAAGAGAGTAGAACCCTTCAAAAAGGACAGGTACCTCATGCATTGGATTAGTTTTTTTACACATTACAGCTTTTTTTAAAAAATAATGGGATAATGAACACCCAACTTGACTGAGCAGCCAGATCTTGCCCGTGATGCTGCTATATAATTAATGCAGAATTACTATTTCATATACTTAATACGTATAAAAAATGAGCGTTCCTCTTACTGCAAAGCATTCGTTGAATAAGACATCCATCCTCACAAAAACATTTTAAATCTCTTCGTAATACTTCACTTTCACTATAAACTTTACTATATTCATATTAAACGAAATATTGATCATAAAGCCAATAAAACACAAACTCATCACGAGTTACCGATGTTAGAAAACACACAACGTAAGTTAATGATATTACAAAATCGATGCTTACATTTACATATTGTAGCTTGTAGAAAGTAAACAAAGAGGCTGCATAGCTTTGGACCTTGGTTACAGTGAACAAGCGGAAGCGGACGCGGTTATCGTACCGTTTTATCATAAAAAATTCATGATTGTGTCCTGTCCTAGCCAAAAGGGTTTGGGGCAAAATTAAATAAAGCCTACTTATGTTCCACGTTTTTTTTTAAACTTTTAAAGATAGAACACATTATTTATTAGAAGAACAATGCATTACAATTCATTTTTTTGAAAAGTAACTGCGTTCAAAAGCCGTGGGAATCATTAATTATTGAACAAATGTCGTGTTTCCAAGGTTGTTAATTAAGTCGGAACCTGAGAAGCACCAAACGCTTAGGAATTTTTCATAAAAAAGTTAAAAAAGTAGAGTTTTTCCTAAGTTTTGCTAAAAAGAAGTTACCATACTGACTAGTGGTGAAAAAGATATTAGATTTTAATAGATACGTTCAAACCGGAATCCGGAATAAAGAAACCGTTTTGTAAGGGATTATGGCAATTCATGTCATCGTTAAAACTTCAAATTGTTACAATGAGATGATCGAAGGTAAATCGTCGGAATGTCAAAATAACATAATGATTAACGAACGATAAACAGTATTTTAAGTTTAGGCTTAAAAAATCTGTATTTTTCATACAAGTATTTTGTGACATTACAAGAACCTCGATGTTGAATTTCTTGAACTTTCTGACATCAACTTACTGTATTAACAATAGCTAATAACTATCGCTAGATAGAATGTTAACTTGGTATAGATCAAAACATGAATGGATGGATGGATGGAAAACATCAAAAATCAATGGATTAATCACGTTACTTATCATTCAAATATTTGAGAAAAATGAAAAGCTGTACTCAGCATAAATATTATGATCGCAAATCTGACTAAGATAATATTTCCATCTTGCAAAAACGTTACTCAAGTCTTCAAATCTGTGAATTGAAACACATTTGTATTGCAAATCATTTAAATTCGATGACATTTACAAAACATTTGTGTTGCAATTAAATTTGACCTGTCGTTAGTATAATATACCGTGAAGCTGAATAATCTGCCTTATAAAAATAGAGGTTATTTAATATTCATCGTTACCCATCACAAGGAAGCAAAATATTTTGACATAAATCAATCTAAAAGCATATATTCATCGTACATATTAATGTTTTAATCACATGACTATTATACCTTTACTTTATAGTCATAATCACAGCACACTTTATGTTCTGAACCTAGATAAAACCAGAAATAGTGACATATAAACCTAGATTGGTCCAGATTTACTGTGGCGAGCTGCGCTCCATTTTATTATACAAACACTTTGTAATACCAACGCTAACGGCTCACGTCGACAATGTCAAAAACTTTAAATTGCACAACAAGTACAGTTGTAAACATAATGAATTCAAGAATCAGCACTCGGAAAAGTTTACTACATTAATAAACAAAAATACAAAGAAAAATAACCCATAAATACTAAACAAATCTAGCCAATTTGATATATCAATTTCAAAATATTTTATCGCACTGATTATTATTATTGTTAATAGTTTATCATTATATCACAATAACTGGACAAATAGGTCAGTTTATTCTTTTAACGAATGAAATATAATCATAATTAGCGGTTATATTATAGTCATTACAATTATTTACTTTCACTGCTGGTAAAATATTTTCATAATAACGTTTGCAAATTTCGTAAAATGTTATCACGTCATTATTTTTAATTTAAAATAAAATTTGTAGATGGTTCTCATTTTTATAGACAGATAGAAAAAAGCACAGTAAACATAAAATTAAATTAAACAATTTGAAATTAGATTTATTGTGTTATATTATGGATTTGAGGGATAATTGTTATTTATATCGGCCGTATTATTTTTTGAGGGAAAGATTTCGCTATGCCAGTTTATAGTTTATGTACCTACGCTGGGGCACAGATAATATAACACTAGCTGGGGCAACCTACATAAAGTTTATTTTGACGCATAACTGTAGAAACATTATGCGAGCTACCCAAAGCACTTACAAAAGTCATAAAGTACTTTCGTATTTATTGGAATATCTTCATCAAAGCTTTCGCTCAGACAGAAAGATCAGTATTTGACTTTCAAATAAAAATTCTACATTGTAGTCGTGATCATATATGTCGCAAAACGCATTGTCCCGTCCGTAAGGTCAATAAAACGCTTGTTCATTTGACAATTTTGCAATTTGGAAATGCAGATTTTCTATTCAATGCAAATAGGTACTCAACTGTTACGGCTCTGTTTCAGAAGGATTACAAACAGGATTACAAGTTCCAAAGGCCTCGTTTTAGAAAACAGTGAGTAATAGTCGAAATCTATGCTAATTTATAAAGATGTTTGTAGTTTTGTTTGTTTGTAGGGGTAACTTTCGGAACTTCTGGTACAATTCTAAAAACAAATCTCTGGATAGTTGCATAGTGGCATTATTCCTTAATGCCATAGGTTACATTTTATTGTGATAATTATAAGAACTTTATTTGAACAAGTTCGTAACCTGAATATTTCTAAAACAAGCCGAAAAAACGCAGACTAATAAATGATATAACTTGAGTTTCGGTTCAAATCTCCCACTGCCACATAATATCAATATACTCTATGATCTATTTAAGTATTCTTTTTAGAATACAGATGGGTAAACAAGTAATTAAATTAAAAATTTAAAAAACCCCCGAATCTTGGACTGATTTTTATCCAACATAGCTAAGAACACTCCCGACTAACTCACCTTTCAAACAAAAAAAAACAAAATTAAAATCGGTCCATCCGTTCGGGAGCTACGTTGCCTCAGACAGACACACACACACACAGACACGTCAAACTTATAACACCCCGTCGTTTTTGCATCGGGGGTTAAAAAAAGTGTAATGCAAACAATACGTTACACGCTCCACGACGGAGAAGATTATCAGAACCGGTGCAATAAAGAAATAAAGGCGCACGGTCAAACTGAACACTTGACATGACAGTGAAAGCGGGCACGCGTCACAACAACAATCATCAGATCAACATGAGAAAACTCATAAATTATTATACTTATAACAAATCATAGAATTTAAATTCTAAAATAAAAAAAAACAAAAAAAAAAATTGTAAATGAATACCAATTTTTTTTTATTAATTTCTATAATTATAGTAAATATTTTTTTTCAGAACCCAATATAAAATAAACTTGGTAATAAATAGGATATGCAAAATATTCAAGATGTGAACTTTGTGCTTTTGACTGTTTTACCTTATCTTAAATAATATTTAATTCATATAACATTATGAACACTTTTTCTCACCTACACTAAACGAGTTTAGCAGACTACAAATTCTCTAGGTCCTTTACTATTGCAAAACGGAACCTTACCCAAAAACCCCGCTCGTGCCACTTACGTAATGTTCATTCATCTAAAAATCTTAGTTTTAGAAACGGAGAAATTTCACTTTTTTCTGCAGAGGTACCTGCGTAGATTACGACGCATTTCAATGTATTATGCGTGTGTGCCTACTACAGCGATTGTTTATTGGTGTGACTTTATTTAGAGTAGGTACGTAGGCCCATGTCTATCTAAGAATTGCCCATTGTCCTTTATTTCCTGTTTAAATTTTCGTATAGTCAGCATCATTTGTAAATGATGAGAGAAAGTTTCAAAAATGTTTTTTGACTGAAAACTATGAACTACCTATTTATTTACTTTTTAAACTTTGATTAAGAAGTAAAACTCTATTTAATTTAGGGAAAAAATTATGATTAGATCTAACAGTACCAAATCATATTGAAATTCTAAAATATTGATGCGACTATACACATCAAACTTATTAAACACAGTTAACTGAATAAATTAATTTGAGCAGGGTTGCCAATGTTTTTTTTTTCATTTTATTCTATTGGGAAGAAGTATTTTATAAAAAAAAACTACAAAGAAAATAAATTTGATTTATTCCACGTCCTAAGTAAGCAAAGGGAACCTCGTTTCGTGCAATAACTAATAGAATAAGTGGTACATACTGAGTAGGTAATCATTCAATCACATTAGTATAATTTTGATACGTTCGTCGCCTCGAACATGCAATTCACATTCTTGGCCAAAGACATTTTCACACGTCAGCCCCCGTATTCCAATCTTTTGCTGACAAGTTATATTTCACTGCCCAGTGTAATTTCTTCAGGTCACGTGGTACAATTTTGTATCACGTGATCATTCTTTTTAGACATTTGACAGCAAAATATGCGCGAAAACAAATTAAATGATATCATAATGTCACTATTTAGTCACAGAATAACTATGAGTTAGTAAAAACTGACCATGATTTTCAGTTCAACTTTGAGATTGGAATCGCCCCCTGCCTGCGACTGAGCTGCAAAGATTTGAACGACTTTGGTGAAATTTTGTTCGATTGCATTATTATTTTGGACAGGTTAAACAGTGTTTTACTTAGTAAATAGTAAATATTTTTTTCATGTTAGTATGAGAACTTACCTTATTAGTTTTGCTAGCAAAAATTACTGAAGAAAAATACAAGTGATAAGATTGGCTAGGACTGTGTATCGATTATACTTGGATGATTAGGCTAAGAGTATTCTTATGGCACACAAAACAGGACGTAAACAAAAGACAGAAATAAATGAAATGTACAAAGGCGAGAGGATGTTAGGTAATCTTACCTACTACATCGAAAATCATGTCTATAACTTACAAATGTGTGCTTTGCGTGTTTGTTTTCTCAGATACATTAAATCTAAATCTAATTAATTAATATTTACTTCAAATGTCTGCGATGTCGTGACTTGTAATTGCTGTCGCAGTATCAATTATTATCTAAATATAATGTAACATGTAGTGTTGGGTAACGTTTACTTTTTACCTACTTTGTGGGAGGTTTTATGTTATAAATTAGTTTTTTAAGTGCCTCATACAATCTTGTTTAATAAAATCAAATTATTAATTTCAGGGTCTTTAAAAAATATATGAATATTAAATAACGTCTCATAGTTCATCTGAAATGATGATTGATTTTATTTATAGTAATTTGAAAAAGTTGATTTGCATTATATTAATCCTACGGCTTAAAAAAATTTATCTGTGATTCGAGATTACTGAGTAAAAATCGTGTGCAGTTTCGAAACACCACACTATTTCCCATTAAAATTGCTGCCAATCGCAGCAACTGAGCCAGCCACACATGCACCAATGATCGTGCTTGGGTTTACTTAATCCAATTGATCGGAATGTCCGTGGGATATTCTTTTACAAAATAATACATTCATTTTTATGATTTTAATCAGTTGACCTATCTATAAATCGTTTGCAACGGTTTATTACTCAACTGTTTCATGTGTATTTTGTAAATATTATAAATATTGTAAATACTGTGTTAGCCTTAATTTTCTTTGTGAATAAATGTATTTTAATGAGTGCAGATAAGTGATAACATGGCTACCATTATTGAACGCTATATGTCAGTTTCCAGTACCAACATAACCGATCTCCTATCACTATAAAATATCTCAGACTAGTGGTTACCCGCGACTTCTAAACGGATTCTATGACATTACAGCGTTACATTACACCGACTCGCGTGTCAGATGAAAGAAACTCGTAGCTGTTAGTATTATATTATCTGTGCTTGTAGTAAGCCCTCTCAGCCATGAACCAAAAAGTTGAAGCAACTGACGTGACATAGACCTCGTGTCAAACACGTCAAATAATGTTTTATTGGCGCCACTTATCACGTTCACTCATTTTATCCTGTAGATCCTGATTCGGGATAAAAAGAAGCCTATGTGTTAATCCAGGCTACGAACTATATATATGCCAAGTTTCATCCAAGTTATTTCGGTAGTTTTGACGTGATTGAAACACAAATATCTAAACATCCAAACCTCTAAACTTTCGCATTTATAATATTTGTGGGAATGTCATATCCAGGCAAGTAGGGTATGCAACTGTTGCTGGTCTCGGCTGCAGGGTGGCAGGCTTAGCGGTGCCGCATGCCGTTATAATACGAACAGTACGTTTGCGATTGAATTTGATGCTTCTGATACAGATTATGCGTTTATAACGGTTGCATAAAGATAAATGTCTGTTACGTAGTGCGTATATTAAAATATAGTAATTACTATTTAACAGCGTGACTGGGTATGCAAGTAGAGGAAAGCCGAAGAAGAAAATGTTGGATTGTGTGAAAGATGATATGAATGATAATGTCTCTGACTGGTAATCTATGCAAAAAATTACCAATAAATTAATTTTTTTTTGAACAATACTTTTTACGATATGATAACCACTTATCATAAAATGAACCGTACGTACGCTTATTTCCTTACTCATAAGTAAAATAAATCAGACGAAGTCACGGTTTTTACAAGTAAAATAAAAAAATACTTAATTACTTATATTATGTCTAGATTATAAAGGTAAATTAGATTTTATACATAACAGACTTAACATGAAAGTGAGCTATAAATCTTTTTTATCGCTTTACCACCCAGTAAAGTAAGAGGTATCTTAAAAGTAAAATTTCACTAAAATCTGCTTAAAAATAAAATATTTTAATTTCTTACTTAGTTATTCAATCATAACTCGTGTGTCATGTTATGAGATTGCATGATGTGATGTATTTAAGAGTGCCTGAGTTACTGTCAACCATTTGCTGTCAACGGACACATCACGAACAGTATGGTCACAGAATAGATTTATAGTACTTATGGTGTTAAACCACAGTTTCATGTCACCAAGCATAGTTAATGTTCTCCTTAAACAGCATAAAAACATTTGAAATAGGTAATCCAGATATCAAAGAATAAATATAAAGATTCTACGCAGTATTGGTAACCTATTTGTACTTGTAATAAGTACTTACATATATAGATCATATACAACCTATATGGATTGTACCTATCTACCAAGAATCGTCTTATGGAGAACAGAATAGGTACTAAGGTATAGTAGTCACAACGGATCTTTGTCTCTCTAAAGTATCTGTCCAGAATCGATTTTTGGGTCGAATTTGAGGTTAGCTAATTTTTCCGTACAAATAGCATGCGTAATCGCGGTTGAGTCACCTAACTTCAGCAGGGGTATGCCAATCAAAGTTGAACTGCAAAGTTTTAAATCATGGTCAGTTCATACTAACTCATAGTTATTCTGCGACTAAATAGTGACATTATGACGTCATTTGATGTGTTTTCGCGCATATTTTGCTGTCAAGTGTCTAAAAAGAATGATCACGTGGTACAAAATTATACCACGTGACCTGAAGAAATTACACTGGGCAGTGAAATATAACTTGACAGCAAAAGATTGGCATACGGGAGCAGTTACATACCCTTCATTCAGAGCAAGTTGAATGCACGGGGTTATGCTTGCAAGGGCGGTTTCACTGCGAGAACACGATACGCTCAGTCGCAATTCGCTACTGTGATAAAAAGAGGGATAAAGATCAGTAGGTTTGTTACAAGTTACTCACATGTAGGCTGTTTTAATTTTTATTTCATGCAAGATGTATCTTATTTCTTCACGTCTTTATGCACAAGGTGAAAATTAGCAATATACAACCTTGGATCATTTATCATACATGAATGCACAACATCCTTTATGTGAAATTTTATTAGCTACAGAAAAACCTAGGCAACCAACTTATCTTGGCATAATTTTGATTGACACGTCGTGATATGTATAATAAGTTGTGCGTAAAAAGATAAGTAAATCAACTTTGTTTTTCATGTGCTCACTTTCATTTACTTCAATAGCAATGTGTGCTGATGCATTGATAACATGATTCGACGGCACGAGGCGTCTAGACTGCAAGATATTGTACCATTGTTCTTTGATAATACATATTTCTTTAGTTGCTTAGGTATTAGGGATTAAGAATAATGCACATAATAAATATAAAAAAATATTCATGGACATTTCACCCAACGCCCTCTAGTCCCAAACTAAGCAAAGCTTGTAATATGATAACTAGATGAATACACACATGAATAAGAAGTAGTAATATAATTATGTATAGCACACAATACTATGTTGTTTTAATTTTGATACAAATCAGCCCCCGTATGCCAATCTTTTGCTGTCAAGTTATATTTCACTGCCCAGTGTAATTTCTTTAGGTCACGTGGTACAATTTTGTACCACGTGATCATTCTTTTTAGACACTGGACAGCAAAATATGCGCGAAAACACATCAAATGACGTCATAATGTCCCTATTTAGTCACAGAATAACTATGAGTTAGTATGAACTGACCATGATTTAAAACTTTGCAGTTCAACTTTGCAGTTCAACTTTGATTGGCATACCAATGCAGGTAGGCCATTGGCTTATTCCATCATTGAGTTGTATAAAAAAAAATTTGCTTGTATTTCGGTAATCTCAGACTCATATTTTGCGAAAGAACTCAGATTTAAGGTTACTCAAGCATAGACTTGAGTACAGATTTACATACAAATCTGTCAAAAAATCGGCTTGTTGTGGTTTCAATTGGGTACCTCATCATCATCATCAACCTATACTCGTCCACTGCTGGACGTAGGTCTCTCCCAAGACGCGCCATTGAGCTCGGTCTTCGGCTCTTCTCATCCAGTGTCAGCGCTACATTTCGCAGATCGTCGCCCCATCTCGCCGGAACCGCGGATCCGGTACGGATTAGGTACCTGCCTACCTACAATCGAATCTTAATTGAAATTCATAAATTATGAAATTAAGTATTAAAGTTAATTAAATAATAAATTGATTGAAAAGATTAACCTGAAATAAATATTATTAATACCTATTAAGGTAGTGCGTTGAAGTGGAGGTCAGTTTGTCAGCTAAACGCAACTGTTTTACATAATATTATTTTAAATGCTAAATTCTTATCCAATTTATCTAGACTTCTTCCTGGTCCAGTCAGCATCAAAAATTTATGCTTTTTTTGTGTGTAATTGTAAAACTACCGCACACTCTTATTTAGATTTTGTTAAGTGATTTTAAATTATAATACAGTACCAAATATTGTTAGTTACAATTGTTGTTGTTATAAGTTCAGCCTAAATTGCTTGTTCTCATTTTTTGCAACTTTAGTAAATTATCGTTTACTCTTGGCGTTGACTGTACCTACCTATATTAAAATTATTATGACTAAAACTTTATGTTATTGCTTTATTGCATAAATAGACTAACAGGTATTCTATAATAGAATAGTATTTTGACGCTGTAAATTCTAAAGGATGTCATTATGTCAACCCAAGTTGACATTTAACAATTGTTAGACAATAGAAAACACACAAAGTGACATTTTAAGCTCTACCACTTAACATCAGGTGGGCTATCAGCTTGTTCCATCATACAGTTGTATAAAAGAAGCTGATTTTTAAAGCAATTTTTATCTGAATACAATAAGTAAATGCGTATAGAAGTTTAAATAATAGTAAATTACGTATAATGGAATTATGTAGAGTCCAAATAAGATGCCCGCCATTGGGTCATCGAACTCACAGCAAATAGAAGCGTCATCATACTCGTAGTAAAACAAAGCTATCCGCTATCTTATTGGTTTTTCGTAGGAAACGGCATGCCTAACTACATGACATCTTTTCTTTGTTTATTATTGAGAACAGTAGTGAGCGCGAGACAAACCGTAAGCTACACAAATTCTACAGATAAAAAATATTTGATGGATGGAGTTCAATATCCCAATCACATTCATAATCAGGTGTTTTGGTACCTACTGTAATGTAACGCGTAATACTCGTAATAGAAACAAAATAGAATTATTTTGACGTATTCTACAGTGTTATAAACGAATTTCCATCATTGCAAGTTTAAAAAATATATCCTCTGGACTCCATACACACATCTGCACCTGGGGGGTGATTCTGGGTATGGTAGAGATTTTACTCTGATAGGGATGACGTCATATCTCGGTCGAAAACTGGTTTCACCCACTAGTGACAGGAGTTTTCAACGTCGTTTTGACATCATCTCTATTAGAGTAAAATCTCTGCCGAAGTGAGAATAAGGTCCCAGATCTTTTTTACATTTTCTTTCGTTTGTTCTTTATCACAATCGTGCAATTCTGATTAGTGAGTTGCGACCGTATAGTAGTCACAACACAACGGATCGTTGTTACTCTGAATTATCTGCGCAGAACCGATTTTTGGGTCGAATTGGAGGTAAGCAAATTTTTCCCCACAAAAGTACATGCGCAATCGCTGTCGCACTTAACTTCAGAGGGATAAAGATCCGTTTTGCGTACAGCCCTCGTATGCCAATCTTTTGCTGTCAAGTTATATTTCACTGCCCAGTGTAATTTCTTCAGGTCACGTGGTACAATTTTGTACCACGTGATCATTCTTTTTAGACACTTGACAGCAAAATATGCGCGAAAACACATGAAATGAATGAATGTCACTATTTAGTCACAGAATAACTATGAGTTAGTATGAACTGACCATGATTTAAAACTTTGGAGTTCAACTTTGCAGTTCAACTTTGATTGGCATACCCCTGCTGTAGTACCTTACATACCTACCCATGAAACGTATTATTTTAGGGCATAAGCGTGATACAGAGTTTTAATTTTGTTCACACAATCTGTAACGGGTATTTTGACATACAATAACCCATGTCCTTTTAAATGGGCAATACGTTTTCCGCAAACCATTGAACGCTCTCACGTACAATGCAAGTGAAAAGTAACCACATTTACGATGCCGTTTCAGTGTTGCGCGGAGCTATGAATTATGAACAATGGTTGCCTTTCATAGATACAGTCAGTGTGAGTAGACTCGTAAGGTGTGTTAAATTTTGTGTTAAAAGTTCCGAACAAGATGCTACTTTGATTAATTAAAATAAATGAAGATTTTTATTACAAATCTATTCAAGAGCACTGCCCCCGTATGCCAATCTTTTGCTGTCAAGTTATATATCACTGCCCAGTGTAATTTCTTCAGGTCGCGTGGTACAATTTTGAACCACGTGATCATTCTTTTTAGACACTTGACAGCAAAATATGCGCGAAAACACATCAAATGACGTCATAATGTCACTATTTAGTCACAGAATAACTATGAGTTAGTATGAACTGACCATGATTTAAAACTTTGCAGTTCAAATTTGCAGTTCAACTTTGATTGGCATACCCCTGCTGTTGATCTACTAAAACGATAGTGTGTTAGATATTTGACATTTTTTTTCTTATTTTTTTTAGCATTTGTTGTCCCACTTCATCGCAAAGGTCTTCTTCCAACTTAAATTTTTTACTTAGCATGGGTCAAATATTTTTATTACGTTCAGTTTTTTTTCCGGAAGATGTTACCCCGTTGACTGTACCCACACATTCAAAAGTTTAGAACTATTTACAGGTTATTACCTACTTGCATATTGTTGGCTTGCGCTGCACGGAAATCCAGCTTTTTTGTAATATATTGGCCATATTTATAACAAACTCTTTTGCTCTAAAAAAAACTCTAGCAAGTTAGTGTGTTGTTGAAAACGATTAAATAATATTGAAATATATGTAATGTAATATCTCTCTTCAGGCGTAACTGAAATATACAGAATAAGTCCGTCAGAAAAAATAATGAGGTACAGACAAAAATAAACTGATTGGGAACAGTTAATACATCGCAATCCAGGTTGAAAAACACAAGTTAATATTTTCATTGTGTTGACACCATGTTGAATTGCAAATTCCAAGATGCTGTCATATGACGACATATTATGTGGTATTTTTTAGTTTGTGTCACATGTTATGATTGAAATATGGTCCAATTAACTAAAATCTGGGGATCATCATCAGCGTGTAAAAAAATGTCGTAACATAAATCTTTTACTAAAAGTCATCACGGCCTTGACATAATAATATTTAATTTCATCGATATGCAATCTAAAGTAGATTCTGTTTGCCTTGATTTTCGGCTGACATTTTGATTTTAAAATATGCTGGTGTGAAATCTTATACAACATTTCAAAAACTCATAAAGTTGCCATAGAGATTTGTTTTATTTTTATAAGAGTATTTTAACCTTTAAATACTCGCATGGGGTTAATTTTACCCAAAGGCAAGTTTAAAGAAGAAAGAAAGAAAGAAAAAGCTTTTATTCTGAAACACACACACAACAGTACAACAATATACACTAACACACTAACAATAAACTAACACACTAACAATACACTGACATACTAACAACATAATAGCTAACTTACAAAACTACTTATAACTAACTAAGGTAGTGGTGGTTACGTGCACCTGAGGCAGGTAACCACCAACAACCGTGTGGGCAAGATGGGGTGCACGGTGTCATCGTCGTTGTGCCGGTGTGCGCGGGAGTCAAAACGGGCTGCATCTCGCTTGATGCCACTTCAGATCGTGAAGTGACGCTGGTTTTCAGATGCAACCCAAGTTGATGCAAAGTCACTTGAAAAGGGGCAATTTAATGCATCATAAGCACATCCTCAGAGGACGTGCTGAGCACGTAATTAGTGATTACTAATTAACACCCGGTGGACCATCGCCTTGTCCCATCATTATTATTATATTTAGCCCTCCGTGTCCCACTGCTGAGCAAAGGCCTCCCCCCATTCTCTCCACACACTCCGATCCTGGGCTATACTTTGCCAATCTGATAAATAACGGTCAAGCTCGTCGCGCCACCTTCTTTTTGGTCTGCCGCGTCGCCTTCTTGCTGGGTCAGGATGCCACTCAGTGGCAATCCTTGCCCACAGCTCACCTGGCATACGGCAGACATGACCAGCCCAATCCCACTTCAGCTTTATATATAGTTGTATAAAAAAAAGCTGAAAAATAAGAATTGCATGACTTATTTTTATGTTCGCCAATTCGCACCGGTCAAAAAATTACATCTTATTTATAATGTTACTCTTTAATCGGATTTACATAGTTTACCTTTTAAGCAGAACTCTCACTTTCACTGTTTACGGCTTTATTCGCGTGACATCACAAACATGTAGCTTGAACTACAAGAATTAACTTTGTTTTGTATGGAAGTTTTTGCATGCAAGCTTACTTTATGAGCGTTTCGCACGGTACCTACAAGATACCGACATTATTATGTCGTGTACTAGAACAAAAAAATATCGTTGTCGTCAACGACACGGTGTGAAATCGTCTAATAACTACCTACTAAAGGGCTTTCGCACTGTCATCAAAACGATACGATATCGCCGAAGAGCTAATCTATTAATATTATATTTTCTTTTTTTAATTTTAGGAAAACTAACAGCCGATAGGTAACGTGATTACAAGTTTCCACATACTCGTATAGCGTGATAATAATTATTTTGTATTTTGGAGTAGACGGAATAGAGAAAAACACATAAAAATAATCAATCATATTACAATGCATATAGCTACATAAATAAAATAAAAAAGCATTTATAATTCATTAAAGTACACTGAAACATAGGTACGTCTATTTATTAATTTAGTCCAGCCCCTGTATGCCAATCTTTTGCTGTCAAGTTATATTTCACTGCCCAGTGTAATTTCTTCAGTGTTCTTCTTTCTTCTTCATTCTTTTTAGACACTTGACAGCAAAAAAAAACAGCACAGAAAAAAAGAAATTACAGAAAGAGATAAACATAAAAATAGAAAGTACAATGGGCGGCCTTATCGCTAAAAGCGATCTCTTCCAGACAATCTTTACTATACTTATTTCTATACTTACTTCTGATGCTGACCGTACAAGAGAAAATAAATTCCTTCAGATGCCACATATCGTGTTGTGGTTAATGCCAGGAAATGAACCTTCCACAACCACAATATCCTTCAAAGATACTGTCGGGGGGTTTTTATCGGGGTAATATTGTGGTCAGTAATGGTATCTAAAATCCTGCTTTACTTGGACACTTGTCCAATTACCTGTACGTACGTTCACCGACTAGATGAGTTCTAGAAGATAACATGACAGGTACATTTATCACCTAGCTACTTGCGCGGAGAAAACGAATATCCCTGCTCAGTAGGATTAGGCATTTTTACACTGCCACAGGGAGCTAATGTCATTTTGGTGTAGTAGTCATAAACGATCTTTGTCCCTTTGAAGTATCTGCGCAGAACCCATTTATGGGTCGTATTGGAGGTGAGCGAATTTTTCCGCACAACTGCAGGGGTATGCCAATCAAAGTTGAACTGCAAAGTTGAACTGCAAAGTTTTAAATCATGGTCAGTTCATACTAACTCATAGTTATTCTGTGACTAAATAGTGACATTATGACGACATTTGATGTGTTTTCGCGCATATTTTGCTGTCAAGTGTCTAAAAAGAATGATCACGTGGTACAAAATTGTACCACATGACCTGAAGAAATTACACTGGGCAGTGAAATATAACTTGACAGCAAAAGATTGGCATACGGGGGCTGAACACGCGCAATCGTTTTTGCATCTAACTTCAGAAGGATAACGATCCGCTGTGCGTGCACGCTTTATTGTTCACGATATCGCCACCTTCAGGTACCGATATCGGCCAATTTGCAAACCCCTTACCTATAGCATATTACACTCGATTATATTACCTGCGGAAGAGGTCAGAAAATAATGTTTTATATATATTATTTCAGGTTTTCCAGTTAACGAAAAGATGTGTGCCAAAATGCTAAGAAGACTTGGGCCCGGGGCCCATAGATAAATCAAGAAGTAAGTAATTTCATATACTTTTTTTAAAACAGGATGTTGTTGTATTGTCATAATCTTGTTGTAACAACAAGAAAATTGAGTAATCGGTGCTGTAAGCGCAGTACCTAAATTGTAACATACCACTATCTTTGCACACTTTAGGGCGTCTTGCACCAGAATCAACTAAACGTATTTAACAGCTAAATCGATTTAAATCTGACGTATTTGTATGACTTGACAACTCGCTAAATACTATTCACGAGTTAAACGCGTTTAGCGATTCTGGTGCAAGCCACCCTTATAATATTATGATATTGATACTTATTACAAAGCGTCAATACACAATCTTAGCCAAAAAACGATCCTCTCACTAGCTTGCCTTTCATTATTTACTTATATTGTTTTATTCATTTTACTGGTTGGTGTTGTTACTACACTCGAGAGCAAAAAAATCGACTCAGGCGACACACCTGCAGTCGCAAGTCACTGGCAAAAAAACTGATCGTGTAAATATTTTTTTCATAGTAAAATCATAAAGCTCCTATTATTAGCTTCAAAATGATATAAAATATTGTAATGTTTCTTGCTCACACAACCCAACAACATGTTGTGATCAGTAACCACCCTTTTTGCGCTTGTTTACAATAGTGCTAATTAAGGGTTACTTACCCATATAAAAGGTTATCTACCTGACCCACCCTTATCAGTTAGCCGTCAAACGTCAACCGATACACATCTCCGTTATCAACAAACAAGAATTCTACCTGAAAATGGACACAACAAGTGATGAAGCTGCTCAAGCGGTCACCCTATTGCGACAAGGCCAGAGTCAGCGTGAAGTGGCACATGCGTTGAACATGAGCCAGTCTGCTGTTTCCAGAGTTTACCGTCGTTACCAAGAGACTGGTAACTTTAATCGAAGACGCGGTTCCGGAAGAAAAAGGTGCACATCGGAGAGAGATGACCGTTTCATTGTCAGTACATCGCTGAGAAATCGGGCCCTCACTGGCGTTCAAGTCCAACAAGAGCTCAGAGAAACGCGAGGAGTGGCTGTTAGTGGCTGGACAGTCAGAAGACGACTTAAGGCAGCTAGCCTTGAGCCAAAAAGGCCAGCTACTGGCCCCAAATTAACCCCAGCCCACCGAGCAGCCCGCCTACGATTTGCCAGAGAACACGTTGATTGGACTGACGAACAATGGAGCTCCGTCCTCTTCTCAGACGAAAGCAGAGTATGCTTGCATGGTAGCGATAGAAGAGGACGAGTCTACAGAAGACCTGGAGAAAGATTCGCGCAGTGCTGCATCAAAGAAAATGTGGCTTTTGGAGGAGGTTCCTGGATGGTGTGGGCGGGCATTTCAATGGAGGCAAAAACCGAGTTGGTTTTTATTGAAACTGGTGGTCGAGTGGGAGGATTGACGGCGAACCGATACATCGATGAGATTTTAGGGGATCACGTCGTTCCCTACGCCGGTTTCATAGGCGAAAACTTTATCTTAATGCACGACAATGCCCGTCCACATACTGCAGGTTCCGTCCGGCAGTATTTACAGGAGGTCGAAATTGCCGCTATGGACTGGCCAGCGCGTAGCCCGGACTTAAATCCTATCGAGCATATGTGGGACGAACTGAAACGAAAAGTTCGGGCTAGAAATCCTGCACCAGCCACAAAATCGGACCTCAAAGCGGCGCTCATTGAAGAATGGGATAGCATCGAACAAGATCGAGTAAAGAAACTTATTCGATCCATGAAGAAGCGATTGGAAGCTGTTATTAGGGCCAGGGGGGGCAACACTAAATATTGATAGTTTAATTTCTAATAAATTAATATTTTGACGAATTTAAGCTGGTATTTTCTTTACTGTTAATGATCACCCTTTTTCATTGCTTAAGACTCCTTCTCATTCAATATTTTTTCATTACCAAAATAAAAATGTAAATAACAAAGTAGACCACTCATTTTAAAGTTAAAACTAACAGCTTTGAGATGTTAAAATCAGAAATAGAATGAAAGCTTCTGATTTTTTGCCAGAGTTTTTTAAACGCGGGCGTGCGTCCTGAGTCGATTTTTTTGCTCACGAGTGTACATTCTGAGGCAATAGAGGGTACGAAGCAAATCAAATTAAATTTCCGCTCTACCTATCTTGCAACATACAATCTCGAAATAAGAACTTACGTGATAAAAACCATTGATTCAATCAATTCTTCCTTTCAAACTTTATCATGAACTTACGTTTCTACTTCCTGGGAAAAATGCTTGATAATTTTAATAATGGTGAGACTATTGAGCAACTTTTCACTAGGTCCTACAGGTCGCATCCAATACATATTGCAGCATTCAGCCCCCGTATGCCAATCTTTTGCTGTCAAGTTATATTTCACTGCCCAGTGTAATTTCTTCAGGTCATGTGGTACAAAATTGTACCACGTGACCTGAACCGTACCAATTGTACAAAATTGATCATTCTTTTTAGACACTTGACAGCAAAATATGCGCGAAAACACATCAAATGACGTCATAATGTCACTATTTGGTCACAGAATAACTATGAGTTAGTATGAACTGACCATGATTTAAAACTTTGCAGTTCAACTTTGATTGGCATACCCTTGCAGACTTCTATTTGATGAAGCTGGAGTTGTGCGTTTTTATTTCCCCTCAGATCAGTAGTTCAGAAGTTCAGATTGTCCACCAGCAACTTGATAAATGATTTTCTGAAGGGACTTTTCTGTTTAGCTGCTATACAGAAAAGACGAAAGCAGGTAGGTAAGTCCGTAAGTAACTTTTACGCTCGTAATCTTTCTGAATAAAATCCATTATGAAAACGAAATATTGTAGGTGTTAGCGAGTACACGCTAAACTGTCTTTCATAACAAGCTGATGATAGGGTACGGATGAGCGTAGAAACTTGCGCAGAGATCCGTGGCATAGCGTTCACGTTTTTGCTTGATGTACGCTCGACTGATCAAATGAACACACAAATCTACTTGGAAAAATTATCAGCATGCGAGGTGCAATATAAATCTAGAGTCCTAAATTATTCCTAAAAGCATTATTATAAGCTAGCTATGTACTCTAAAGTTTTTGTACACCGCCGTCTTTCTTATTTTGTCTTTTCTCTCCATCCAAAGGTTGTCTGGATGAGATTGGTTTTAGCGATAAGGCCGCCTTGTACTCAATAGCTTTACGAACAGAAGGAAATATTTAGGTGGATTTTTTGTTGTTATACTGAGACACAAACACCCAAAAAACATACCTAGACGACTTTACTGTATATAGCGATTGCTTAGGTAAGTAAACGCGAATACCATCGCTTGGTATGTAGTTCTATGGTATGCGCGTACGCAACTTAGATTGTTGAAGAATTCGATAAATTGGTTCGTGTGCTACCATTTTAAGACTAGTTCTTTCGATGTGGATTAGCTTCGCAACTAATATGCAACTCTTGCAAGATTCTGTTTTTATGTCTATGGAGAATAAATTAATTCTATTCTAAACTATTTTTCGTGATAGTACCTAAGTATTTGATTGATTCAAATAACCTATTTAATTCTTATTAGGTGGTATTTCCCGGTCCGTTTAGTTATAAATAAATCAAAGCAATAAAATACACAGTACGTCAATATGATTAATTTAATAATTAGGCAAAATTGTCTGTCGAAATGACGGACAGAGGCCATATATAAGAGAAGAAGAAGAAGTAATTTTAGAGTAATGTCAGGGTAGTTAGTAGAGCTAATATTTTGGGAGATTACTTATGTACAATTTACGACAAGCCCCTCCCTAAATTATATGGAAATGACAGTTATTTTGAATAATAATTCACGTGATTATGGGAATCAAGTTGACAAGCGCTTGAGAGCCATTCTAAAGCGCTTGTCTACTCGGTTCTCTTTGTCAATTTGTAAAATGTCAACTTGGTTCGTTAGCCAAGTGGGCGTTTTTTGGGAACGCAACATCGCTCATAATCATCATTTTCTAAATCTAAAAGACCATTGTTGTCTACAGATGGTGACGTGCGACAGTCAAAGCGCTGCAACGGGCGGCTTCCACTTGGTCACGCGAGAAGATGCGCCGCGCAGGCCGCGCGCTCCGAGCATCTCTTCGCTCTCTTACAAACAGAAGATCGACGCGCTGTTCGACGATTCACGGTCTGTGACCAGCCTGCCGCAGTGCCCCAGCTTTGTAGCTCAGCTCGAGAGGAGGGATAGCAAAGTAAGCAATGCTCTTTTACAGGAATCTATATGCTGAATCATCTAGAAACACCGTAATCCACATAGAAATATTTATGTGTAATAGTATTCCTGCAATCATTGAAAGTAAATACTAGTTAGTAGAACTATCTTTAGTGTTTGGTTTCACATATTGATAAAATAATGTGTAATTACAGGTGAGCTCAACCACTGACGAGAAAGTGACGCTATTTGAAGATGACGATCATTTTTGCAAGAAGACACTCAACAGTATCAACAACACCGTCCAAGATCGCATAGAAAAGATGTTCATGGATATAACTGGGGACGCCAGATCCTCTATGGAAAACATAGGGGTCCATTTGTTTAGCGTTCACTATCTAGGCTCGACTCCTCTTCAGAGTAAAGTCACGAGCCTGTCCGGCCTTCAAACTCCACTACGAGACCTTTACTTCGGATACAGAAGAAACCATCGCCATAAAAGTACTCTAAACGGCCGACTAGAGATATCAAAAGGTGGTCTCAAAGTCAGATACAAAGGCGAAAAAGGCGATCTCGAACAATTGAACCCCTTCCCCACAATAGCAGTATGGTCCGCCGTCAAATTCGTCGTCCAGCCTTCTGAGGAAAATCACAAAGAACTGAGCTACGCATTCCTCCCTCTTATCACTGACCCCGACAACATAGATCGTCAAGCGTTGTTCAAAACTCTAGAATCTCCCGATAGAAAATACATCCTCTCCCACAACGAAAACTCGCATTCCCCCCTTTTCGCTGTCGTGATGAGGAAAATTGGTGTTGCCAAGCAGCTGGAGTGTCATGGGTTTGTATGTCAAACTACCGAAGATGCTATAGTTATAGCAGCCACGTTATACAAATCTCTGATGTCACACATGAGTCGGCAAGGTCATAATGATAAAAAGAAGTTTAAGAATCGGAACGGAGTCAGTTGTATGAGTATAGCGAGTAGCAACCAAAACGACGTTCCGGTCAGACCGCCTCGGAAGAAACGAAGCACGTCATCTTTGAGCGGCGATAGCGACCGAGCCGATGGGTACTCGGCTAGTGAATCATTTTCCGAAAAGCCTCATTTAGAAAGAATGAAAAAGATCTCCATGGAAAGTCTGCCACAGCTTCCCCCACCTCCGTCGATCCCTCCCGCCGAAATAAAACGAATCACAGTCGAAGAAGTCAAAGCCAAACTAGACTCTATAAAGCACAACGAAAGTGGAAGCGATACACAAGACTCGAAAAAATCATCGAAACCGATCAACCCTAATATATCCAAGCTTCAGCAGTCTTCAAATCCTCAAAGCAGCAGCGAATCTTCTGTTAGAAGTAAAGTGTCAGAAAAAATCGAGCTATTCAGAGAATTGGAGAGACGGAAAAACTTACAAAGACCACCGACCTTACCACCGCCTATTCCAACCAAACCGCAATCAGACTCATTGTCAGAAGCATCTAAAGAACCGTTACGACGAAGTCAAAGTGGGAGGAAATCTATCAACGAATCTGGTGATATTTTGACAAAGGTGGCTATTCCTCGATCGGGCAGCTTTCTGAATGCCGGCGGACTGACGAGGTACAAATCTCTTGGACACAGGTATGTGCATTTCTTTCCGTTTCATTACGATCGATAAAATAGACCTTACACCATTCTCGGTAATTCCGATTGAACGCTTGAGCGACATTTCCTTTCTACCGGTAAATACACCGCCTATATCTTATCCGATAGTTAACTAAGCTAGGTAGCTCTTTTATTTGTCACGAACCGATTTCTCAGAAACGAATTCTACATGAATCTTCAAGATGAATGGAATAAACATTTTGCTCAGTGGAGTGTGTGATCATTGCATGCAATTAATAATGGAAGAGCAACCGCGTCCGCTAGGTACATTCATCTGTCCGATATTATAAGTGCAAGTACCTACATTGTTAACGCAGTAGAGATGTAAAAGTAACTATTTTACATTTTACATGGTCTACTTTTGCTAATTGCTGCTCTTGGACACGTCTCAGCAGTCATTGCAATTTAGCAATATTAAAGTAAGAACCTAGTGTGCCTATACAAACTCATAGAGATAAAACTCTGTACTAATAACTGTTACCTCTATTTTCAGGAACAATGGAAAAAAGGGAGGTGGTTCACCCCTTGGGTTCAATGAGCTTTTTAACGAATTCAAAGTTCAGGAGAACTTACACTCGATGGATGAGATCCTCAATGCAATTATAGATGCAGAAGGGATGTCGTTCAATGACCTAAAACCGATATACAAAGAATTTTTGTTAAAATTAGCAGTAACGCTGACAAAAGATGAACTTTTTCAACACAGCAAAGCGATTATGAAGAAACAAAAGAAAAAAATACTCAGACGAAATAGTATATTTCAAAACAAAAGACGAAAGATCTTTAAAGGAGCGAGTGGACTCCGAATGGTGTTCAGAATGCCGTTCGGAAAAGAAACACGAAAAAAAGAAACTAGTATCGGACCTTTAGACTTCCAAGCAGCAACAACGAAAGAACCAATATCTGAGAGTTCAGTTTCCACTTCCAGCTACGATATAAGGCAATTCCGTCCCAAAGAACCAGTGCTACCACCACCAAAACGACAAGTGACCCGACAAAGACATTCAAAACGATCCGACAAATCTGTTCACGTTTCCAAACGCAATGGAAAAGTATCAAGACCTGGAGAAAGAACTTCTACATCTGAAGATTCAGACTTTCTGACCCTCAGCAATAGACTAGGATGCCAGAACCGGAACAGTTCCAGTGGATACGTCTCATGTTCTGAATGCGAGTCTGAAAGTTGTGCAGACAGATGCTACTGTTCAATGAAGGAGTGTCAGTCGAAATGTTATTGTTCTGCGATTGAAAAGAAGGACTCTGCGAAAACTAGGCTCTTGGCGAAAAGCAAAAGCTGCAAGGATTGTTCCAAGTAAGTTTCTAACCAATCAAACTCAAACTCGTTGAACATAGAACAGTTTTGCAAAACTCGAAATATAGCATTTGTAATTAACAAGACAAACATCGGGGTGACTGACCATAGTAGATAGTAAATTACTGGGCGGTTATAATAACCGTGAAATAATTACGATTCAAGCCAATTATAATAAAGAGCAATAAACATTACGATAATGAAAATCTCACGAGCATTTCGTACGTTACAATTTTCAATTTCGCGTTGTACGTGTGTTTTCATAACTTAAATTTCTCTACTTTCTTCCTTCGCTAGACGTTTCATTTATCTCCAATAGGCTCTCGGCGAAGTGAGTGTATTGCATTAATTACTTTACAGAATTATCTCGTTCAGAGGAACTCGTGCCTTGTTTGTTATTATTTATGGTTCATTATTAATAAGCTAGTGGTCGTAGAAATGAAATGTGGAGATTATTAGAGCGTGGCGCGTCCGCGGCTCGCGACGGCTCATGACTAACTGAGCCAAATTAAAATTGTTAACAGTTGTATTAATCTGATTTTCACTGAAATCTGTTTTGGCATCATTTAGCTTATCATCGATTGCCCAAATAGCTAAATTTATATCATATTTTCTAACATCTGTTTTCCAGTTTTCTTTTCTTTTATTCCTATTGGCTAGGTAGGTACATTCAACACAATTGTACATTATTAAAATTATATGTTGTGTGGCTTGAATGTAAAATTACAACGGAATGATACCACTGCATGACTTACTCTATAAATCAAAACAAGATAACACCTCGACCATTCAGCATCCTTTTAATACAAATATTCGCGTGTAGTACCAGTCCTTAGGCATTTATAGCTCATTAGTGTACAATTAGAGCATTAAAAACTAATGTTACAGTTGATCAAGTTTAGAATTGGATTTTTATTGGCTCTAATCATAATTTTTCATCATAATAGGTAGTACTTAACCTATCTATGTGTCAATAATGGCTCACGCATTAACCGGTATCGTCACGATGTGAAGGCACTGAAATATTTCACAGATTTCAAAGATCAAGATCGTCAATCCTTTTAACTAAGCTTCCTCTCCCTTGAGAGCAATGGTTTTGCATAATGTCTGATTCATAATAACTAAGTATTTTAAATCCTATAGATTTTTATAACATCTCAAATTTATGAGTGAGCAGCAAGCCAATTGCGATATCTCAATGGCCAGTGGCTAGTGTTAAGTGGTAACCATTGCATATAACGATGCATTGCCTCACTGAGCACGTCCACTAAGAACGTGCCTTCAGACCGGAACACACGACAGCAATGCGAGAATCACTGCTTAGCGGTAGAAATAGGTACGGTGGTAGGGGCAGTACCCCTGACGAGTTCTTTCACAGCTCTACTACTACTTGTTATTTTCCTTTGTCCAGGATAGCATTTTAGTACAAAAAAATAAGTATTTTGACTTCAAGTTAAAAACCTGAACTAATCCTTCCAGAGAATGCTATGAAGGTGATCTCAGCTACTGTTCCTGCGACTCGGAGAGTTGTGCCGACAGTAACAAGTGTTATTGCACCGGAGGACGAACTCTAGCACAAAGCTCTCAAAGCTTGGAGTATCTGAGAAGTCCATCGCAACGGACATACTCAGACAGGATGCGGCGGGCGTTTGATGAATACGATCCTAAAACCAGAACGAAGTAAGTATTTCAGCTTCTGAGTGTGTGATTGATAAAGTGTAGATAAGATGAGATAAGAAAAAGTTTATTTCGAGTCACTAATAAAATAGTTACGGTTTATGTAGCAAGTCTTTGAGGAGTAAATAAGATCCTGAAGCAACTAGAACTGCTCTCAAAGGATGAGGGAAGAGATTAGTTAAGGTTACATTTTCTATAGATAACCTACTAAATAATAATCAGGGCTTTTCAACCTAAATTAAAGCTAAAACCTTTTGGACGTCTAGCAGTGAAATGGTAGATGATATTGTCAAAGACGTGGGTTGAAATTTCAAAGACGCGGGTCCAAATTGGATGAATTGTGATGGATAGCACAAACTAAGAGAAACCTATTCCTAGCAGTGGGTGAAGTCGAGATGTGGATGATGATGAAAGAAAGAAAAGTATTTATGTACAGTAGTACCAAAAACCACACAAGACAGAGGAGGCTGGCATTGCATGAAGGAGGCCTATACCCAGCAGTGGGTGATACCGAGCTAAAATGATGATGATGATGATGTACCAAATTAATAGTAACAATAACTTAAAACTAAAAAGACTAAGAGATGATGGTGTGCTTCTGAATGTTTTTGAAGAGCATTTGTGTAACATTCCAGGAGTAGTTCAGTGCGTCGTCGCGAGGAGCGCGGGCGGCGCGCGCGCAGCTCCGACAGCCTCGCGCTCGACTACGAACTGCTGCTGCAGAACAAACCGCGCGACAGGAACCGGAACATGCACAGACTTACTGGTAAATATCCTACGTTTTCCTGAACATTTCTGTCTATTTTAGGGCGGCTTGCACCAGAATCGCTAAACGCGTTTAACTCTTAAATAGTATTTAGCGAGTTGTCAAGTCATACAAATACGTCAGATTTAAATCGATTTAGCTGTTAAATACGTTTAGTGATTCTGGTGCAAGACGCCCTTAGATAGCTTTGATGGCTGGAGTCCACCAATAGTCACAATCGTGTCTACCCTAGCTTTTGGTAGGTACTCAGTATTGACTTTAACCCATCCTTACCTTATTACCTTAATAGTCTGAACAACCGATATCCTGTTGATAATCTGAGCCCATATCTTTACTTACTGTAATTAACCTCTTCAGTTCGAAGTACCGGAGCGGGTTCTCAAGATGCACTGAGCGTGAAGAAGTCCGCAGAAATGGCTGCCCTATTCGCCGATGTTCGTCTTTCCCAACGCACTGATGTCCGTTCTTTAGCCGGCGGGCGAAGGCCTAGGCCTCCACCGTTACCTCCAGCCCCACCACGAGGAACTTCATTGTCGAGAGTGTTTGATCATCGCCCGTTAAGTAGAAATGCAAGCCTTGAAGATACTTTAGGATATCTACCTTGATGCAAATGAAGAATTGACCATATCCATACTTTTATGTACAACCTCAAAGTTTTTTGATTACCGTTACACTTCGCGGTAAGGCTAAGCTGGTGGTTATTCTGAATAAGTATCATGAAATATATAAACGGACAGGCTCAGTTGGTATTAACTCTGTTTTCCGTGCTGTGGGTCGTGGGTTCGATCTCCACCAAGAATAAACATTTGTGTACAATGTCTGGGTGTTAATATTTAGCAAAGCATGTATTTACAAAGAAAAATGTATATAAATAAGTACTATATCAGCAATTTGGTTCCAATAGTAAATACAAGCTTTGCTTGGTTTGGGACTAGAGGGCGTTGCTTCAAGATTCCCTATTTAATTTAGCCTGATGAAGTATCAAGAATAACTTTTGTACCGTTTATAAAATTCTGAACTGTGTTGCCATAACTAAAAAAATATCACACAACTAGAAGATATTTCAATTTAAAATTCCAAAAGTGGTGTGAAACTGGTTTCAATTTAAAATTCTACAGTACAGTGACGACTGTAGAGACTAAAAGTATCAAGAATGTATGAACATAACAAAAACAATCGATATTAAATTAATGCATAAGCTCGATAAAAATATATAATTGAATGCCTGAGAAGTAGGTATAAGAAAGTTGAGTATTCGTAGGTACCTACCTATGTAGATATAAATTTTATTATATTACTGGCCAGACTCTGAAAGAATAATAGTCATATTATAGTATATAAAGATTGCATATAAAAAATTTAATTTGAAAGCACATGGTTCCTAATAATCTCGATCAAAAAATCGATAAAAATATAAACATAGCTGACAATATTTAAAAGCGCATTTAGAGAAATTGCTATTCTGTTTTTTAACTAGCGAATTTTTATAAAATTACACATAGACTAGTGCATATTATACAAGAATTTATTTTATCAAAAATGTATCAATTTGTAGTAAATTAAGTAAATTTGCTTATTTTATCAAAAATGTATCAATTTGTAGTAAATTAAGTAAATTTGCTAAGTCCTTTTATTTTAATATCTATGATTTAGATTCTCGTTTAGAATGTGTACCACCTTATAATTGAATAAGGATTTTAACTACATACTTTATTGAGTTTAATTATAAGAATATGTGTATCTACTTATATAGTATTTCTATTTATGTAACTAACAAAAGCCTACCTATGTGTAATATTTTAACTGTAAAATATTTTATATGCTTATCATAATTTTTCAAACTTGATTTTAATTTTTAAAATATATGTTTTGTATATTACTGCGTCTAGATAAGTAGGCATAACCGTATAACTGAAAATCGAGTCTTTTAGTAACTAATTTACTTATCTACTTTTTATGTATTTGATATTATTTTTAAATGTAAATATATTGCATGTTTAGTACATAACGTATACATTCGGTATGAAGGGTGTTAAAGTTCTTAGTAAATTATCTAAATTGGTCCTATTTGTAAACTAGTGCAATAATCGGTGCAATAATTTTAATTATAAGTATCTTTCGTAAATACGAAGAAATTTCTTTGTGCAATATGCTGTAAATAAATATTGAAACTATTAGTTTCGCATTTTATTACCCACCAAAGTTTGGATCTCTAGTATGCATACTGTAAGTGATTTTGATCAAGTCTCAATCCAGACTCAAGCATAATTTTTTTCTCATGGATAAAAATTGACAAAAAATCTGTCGAATCTTTAATTAAATGTGGAATAAGAAATCCCTTCGATATCTCGTGCTGTATCGAGGGGATTTTTAATGAAATCTGGTGAAAATATAATTGGGATTTTGTAGCTAAGTAGGATGTCAAAATTGGATTCTAAATAACGATGTGATTTTATCGAATAAAAGTAAAAACCCTACATCTTGGTTAGACCTAAAATTAGCTAAAAAGAGGTTTTTGTAAGCAAGATAACGTATACCAGTTGAGAGAAAAGTTATAAAAAAACAAGTTAATATAACTTCATACTTTATTTTTTAACTTTATATCTATGTAAAATAAAATTTTCCAGTACATATAAACAGGTTTTTTCAAGTTACAGCAACAATAATAATTGTATAGGGCACCTACCTAAAATCATTTAGGATATTTCAACAGAATATGACTTACTATACCTTAGAGTTTTTAATATGAAACTTGAATTTACAAACATCAAACGAATTACATTTCTTGCTGTTCAAAGTTCTTTAAAGTCATTATGCTTGTCCAGTTTTCAATGTATATAAAATTCTGGAACTTGAGTTAAAATCACGTTCCATATTTTGGCCGGAAACCTCTAAGGTAGGCATTAGAGTTAATATTTACACAATATTAAAATAATGTGACATGCATTTTAAACTGAGTATTAGGTACATAAATATCTAACACTACCGTGTAGGCACTTAGAATTAGGATCCTTCTAATGAAAACAAATAATGAAAATAAAGTCCTATTAAAGTTATATCTGTGACAACTTTTTAAGTAATTTAGTACTTAAAAAGTTGCCAAAATATTACAAATATATAACGTAATGAAGGGAGGTAGCGTTAAAATAACCATAAAAGATGACATTTAACATCTGACAAGATGATAAAAGATGAATATAAAAGGATCCTTCGTTATTAAAACTAACACACATCTCTATGTGATAGATAAAGTCACACGCTTAAACTAAACTATATATTATTGATTAAATCAGGTATTTAACAAAACTTCCACTTGATCTTAACTTTATCGACTGGCCCGTTAGATTTTATTATATTATTACAGGGCACTAAAATTATTTTTTTAAAGGTACTCGTAAAGTATATTTTTTACTCATGCTGAATACAAGTGTCTTAAAATTCTCAGACGAAAAATAATTCGTCCTTGTTAAAATCGCGCCATGCGCATAAAAGCACCATGCCTGGACGGAATATGTTTTTATAATTTGGCAAATCAATAGAGCGATTTATCTTGCTATGATTTTTCACTCTCTGAATCAATTTAATCATTTTTAATTTATACATTCCGTTAACCATTAACCAATTTAACAATCAGCATCGTCAATGCATTCTAATCTATTATGGCATTTCAATATGGTCGCACTGTGCCGAGACGACCTCTCGGAATCGGTTCTGCGTAGCTGTGGCGGAACTTATTCGGCTGTCGCTCGACCAACTCGCGATAATCCCTGTACTCTCTATCGTAGTATCTATCTCTGTCTCCCTCGGTGTACGATTGGCGCTGCTCTTCTAATAGCCGAGAGCGACTGAATGCGCGTTGCCTCTCGCTCCAGTCTCGTCTTCCAGTCCTTTCTTCGATGACTGGTTCAATGATATCATCTTCTTCGATGCGGCGGTCTAACTCCCTTCGCTCTCTATATCTATCGAACTCTTCTCTGTGAGGTTTTGGCTCCATCCTGTTAATAAATTCATCTCTGTGCGCTTTTGGTTCAATCCTGTTAGCAAATTCATCTCTGTGAGATTTCGGTTCCATTCGGCTGGCAAATTCTTCTCTATGAGGCTTCGGTTCAATTCTATTGATGAACTCATCTCTATGCGGCTTCGGTTCCAACCTGGGTTCCATTCGTGGTTCCGTCCTGGTCAAGTATTCCTCAGTTCCGTATTCGTATCTCTTTCCTTCCTCGCGTTTGCGTCCTACACGAGGAAGCCTTTCAACTTCTCTATGTGCTATCTCATCTCTGCCGCGTTCCGATTCCTTCCGTCTCTCTGGCTCCCTGTGAGAACGCTCTAAATCGCGATGAGAACGTTCCGGTTCCCTTCGGGAGCTCAACTCTTTGTGCCGGTCTGGCCGCTCGTCCCTCCTTTCTTCCTCTGGGGAAGAAGTCGAGCGGCTGTTCCTTTCGAGCATGCTTCGTCGAATCGCCATGTGCTGCTCCAACTCGCGGTTGAATCTTTCTCTTTCCAAGTTCTTAAATTTTTCTTTCGCTACATTGAATCTGTCCTTTGGCGAAGCGTCCGCTAACTTCAAGCTCCCTTCGCTTGCACCTCGAGTTAACTTACCGAACCTTCTATCTTCTACTCTATCTATGCTTCGGTTGGAAGGCTTCGTGTCCGCGATGTATCGTCGTCTGTAGTTCACGGTTTCGTCGGGTTTTTCTTTCCGTTCGGGAGAGTCGTTCCTGAAGCGGCGTTCGAAAGTTTGGTCTCGGAATGGAGCTACCGGGTCTCTGAATAGGGTTGGCTGTTCCCGGAATGGGGCTACTTGGTCGCGGTATGTGTCTGGGTAGTCGTCGTTGAACTCTCTGTCGAAGCGCGGGGAGAGAGTGCGGCGCGGAGGCGAGTGGTGAGGAGACGTTGCGCGACGAGGAGATGCGTCGAAGGCTTCGTGCATCATGTAAGCTGTGCTCTCTGCCCAATCTTCTTCTGAAAAGTAGAAAATAATACTGTTTAATAAGAATTATATTGTTATTTTACCTTGCGATTTACTTTATAAACCAATATAGAATAATTATAAAGAGAAATTCTGGCATCAATTAGAATACCTACAAATGCTTATGTAGCTTTTATAAGATTTAGCCAATGACATAACTAACAAAACTTTTTCCCATTATTGCGTAAAAAAGTTAATAGGATTGCAAACATCACATTGCAACCTGAAAATTATGAATAAAAGATGTCAATTACAAAATTATCTATTAATTTTAATGGCCAGTTGCTTAAATATTTCTAAACCAATATCAAAAAGTGTTTTGCCTCGTTAGCCTACTTTGTGTGTAGTTTTTATGTTATTGCGAATTTGATTTTCGACTTGACCTATTGTCACAACGTTTAGTGTCTATAACGGGATAAATATTGATATGTGCTCTCAAACAATGAAGCAAAATATCGTGAGAAAAATGTACGTATTCGTTGATGGGCTTGCAATCTGTCACATTTGGAACACCCCTAAAAATGCGCCAAATGTTATCAAGCATTTTAAATATCAAAAGATACAATAAAATTTGTGAACTTAGTTTTGTAGTTTTATAATGTTTTCTTGTGGTCCTATTTCAATATTTATTCACTTAAAACACCTTTATTTCCTCAAATCACAGCAAACAGTAGCAGTTGATTCTCACGTGCCTCCATTTTGATTTGATATCTCACCATCTTGAATGGCTAAAAGCGCGCGTTGAATTGTTTGTATGGGATTCAGGTAAAGTAATTCAAGTTTCATTTTAATTGTTGTGCCATGTTGGTCTAGTTCTCTCTCTGTATTTAAAAATTAAATACTTAATTTGGGAGTGTAGTAATTTTGTTGGTTTAAGTAAAAGTGTAAAAGTAAAGAGCGAAAATTTCTCCACTTTTGTGTTTGTTTTGTTTTAGTAGCTAGCTATAATAATTTGAACTTTTAGATATTTTTTAAAAGCATCGAAGAAGTAATACTGTTATTTTTCTTTTGTACCTAACTGTACTTGCCTACAAAATTAAATACCTAAGTAAATTACTTAAATAGCTACAAAAATACTTTAATGATGATAACATATATATAAATTGATTTTAAAATATTTGCAAACGACGTTATTAGTGGGTAATTCTTTGAAAAAACTGGTCGCCAGTGTCATTAAAAATTCATTACCACTCAATTAACCTACTTTGCTTTAAATGTTTCCTGCGACGAAAAATTCCATACATGGTACTGTCACAAGCATACAAGGTACTTAAAGAATTACCTCAGATATTTAATACCCCATTGAGTGTTTGCACACTAGCACGACGACATCTAACGCTACACAATACCGATATGACCTTTTCGGTCTTATGAAAAATTCAATCGTTGCTAAAGCTGTACGACGTTTAACTTTTCTTCTTTGTTTAGTATACTTAGTAGCTTTTCAACGTTTATGGTTTATGGGTGAGAATTTTCCTGATCATTTTAATTATCATCACGTTCATTACATCTCTTAACTTCATGTGTATATTTTCTCCAAGAAGCGAGCGCGCAGTGTAACACAACGAATTTTTGATAACCATAATTCGGAGAGGCCCAGGTAGTTTTTAAGTAGGTATGCGATGACGAGTAGCATGTATGTAACCCAAACAAAAGAAACAATCAGCCAATTTAAAGACAAGGGAAGGTCAAGTATCCATTGAAAAATATTTTCCGAACGCCACCATTTTTTCCCCTTTGGGAAAACGCACCTCTGCTCATTCTAATAGAAAATACCTTTTGTTTCATTTATACGTAATTGCTGTGTGAACATCTACGACTGTGTTGCGAACTTGCGACCCTAATCCGATGGGGAGTGATGGAGCGTTTTAAGTTTATAAGTCTCTGCAATCTTAACTTCTTTTACACATCATAAAAATTATATTTATGGGAATAATACAGTTTTTTTTTTACAATATCATTACTGAAATCACAATTATATTTTTATTTAGCTACTACGGTAAAAAAGTGCCAAAAGTTTTCTGAAGAACCTAAGCTACGACCGATTTACACACTGATAAGTAGCGAGTTAAGTAGTTACACTGCGATACTTGGATAAAGATATTCTTCTATGCTCAGTCGCGTGGAAGTAGCTTAACTTCACCTAGTATTTATGACATTGCAAAGTGATCCTTATGCTTACTGAATAAAACTCTTGAATTTACAACGCGTTTCGTTTTCTCACATACGATTGACAACCTACAAAGTTATTATTCGCCTTTATTTGCCTGTTAAGAGGCAAGCAGTGCTTACATTGCCTAGTTAAATACGTGAATATATCAAGACCCGTTATAAAGGTATCCTTATACTACTTTGCAAGTACCTTGTTAAGTGTAAGCTAATAGCTTTGGATAAGATAAGAGGTATACTGAAGGCAGCTTTCTACACTTTAAGGAGTACCATTGACTCTTTGGTCAGCTTTGGCCCCGACGATTTAAAAACTATTGACTATAGGGGTTAATGCATGAGGCATTGTCCTATGTGAACACAAGATCATCGCATCTGAGGCCTTATTCTCACTTCGGCAGAGATTACTCGAATGACATTTAAACCGCTAATTCTCACTTCAATTTAAACTAAAAACATCTAAACATTGTCTATGTTCTTCATCTGTTTAATCATTTTCACGCTCAAAAGGAAGGATGCTGTATCATGCTCTACAATTTGCTAGATAATTGTTAACTGCCACGAGCCTAACTTCCTCTATATAAGTCGATCTCATCATTCAATTCTTAATTACAAAGTGATAGGACGCCTGGCTATAATTACTGCCATACAATAATGAGTGAGCTGGAATTAATAAAAAAGTGTTTGTATCGCTTTCTATGCGGATAGAAATGATTTATGATTAAATAATGACAAGAAAAATTTTAAAGCGTTTGTTTAATATACAAATAAATATATAAATATCCAATAGGTATGCATACATAGGTTCCATACAAATGCTCTCATCGTCATTATTCTGTCCTATCTGTATCCGTCCATCCGTATAGCTCTCTGCCGATAAGTCGATGGTAAAGGTGTGATGCATGTGTCGTTTATTGGTGAATCTCATCATCATCATCATCAACCTATACTCGTCCACTGCTGGACGTAGGTCTCTCCCAAGACGCGCCATTGAGCTCGGTCTTCGGCTCTTCTCATCCAGTGTCTGCCAGCTACATTTCGCAGATCGTCGCCCCATCTCGCCGGAGGGCGTCCTACACTACGCTTGCCTAAACGTGGTCTCCACTCCAGTATTAGTTTGCTCCAACGATTGTCGGTTCTACGGCAAACATGGCCGGCCCACTGCCACTTCAGCCTGCTAATCCTTTGAGCTATGTCGACGACTTTGGTGAATCTAGTCAGTGTGAAAAAACCAACATAACTTTAAGAGAATAAATAAAACTATATCTAACAGCTTAATATTGTTCAAACTAATTGGTGGGAATTTGCGAAAAAAATAATTTTGGAATAATAAAAATATATTATATTGAATTCCCCACCAAATTAGAAGGGATTTCTGGGATAAATAATTTCATTTCAAAAGGTCAAAAATGTTTTGATTTTTCAATATCTTCCGTGTCGTAGAACTATGACGTCTTATAATAATTACGTTGATTGCTAACTTAATATAAACAACTTTAAAATGTTCAGAGATATTTTTTTTGAATTGGTATTCATGAGCATGTGGTTTGGTTACCAACACTTTACATAATTATTGTAAGTCGTGTGCTATTAATTCTTTACATCGCGTCGTGGTTTTTCGTTTACTCATACATTCCACTTTTAAACGTGTAAGGTAGAATTTATTTTAAAACATAGTTTCTTTATAAGATATTATGCAAACAGAAATTGAGGACAACTATTTAGATTTCAAACATACTTATAGTAGTCACAACGGATCTTTGTCCCTCTTAAGTATCTGCGCAGAACCCATTTTTGGGTAATTGAAGGTAAGCTAATTTTCCTTCTGCACCTATATATGCGCAATAGTTTGTTGCACCTAATTTCAGAGGGATAAAGATCCATTGTGCGTACTGTACCTACTTGATTAAAATTGAAATAGTTGTCCTAAAAACTTTTGATTTTGATCAAAAACAATTTGGTAACTCTGACACATCTATGTTTAATTCACTGTTTTCGTTAGCTGTTTACAATTACACCCTGTATATTAACTTGAATAAAAATAAGTGAAATACCACAATGATGTTAAGATGATGTAAACATCTGCTTTACCTACCTTGCGACAAGTCTGGTACTTTCCGCACTTTGAGGTACTTATGAAGCTATAAGTACACACGACTACACGTCAAGTTACCCAACACTAGGTTTTTTACAATGCAGAGAATCGTTGGAAAGGGAGGATCGGTGAAGGCGCGCGACGCATGAGCAGCGTCTCCCGCACAAAAACATATCGGTCCCTCTCGCACGCTTCGCACTTTTCAACTTCAAATAGCTAAAGCTTCAAAAGACTAAACAGTCTAGGTTGATTTGTCGCTGTCTGTACATTGTACTACAACATTCATACGGATAAAAAGTGACCCCTAACGCTAAACCTATCTAAATTAATGCAAAGGCCTCATTATTACAAGCATATAGATGGCTAAGCGGCGCTACAGACAAGATAAAGGTTATGCGACAAAAAGTACTTTCTATAAGTAAATACATAAACTGTCGCATCTAGTGCTGTGTCAATCTATAGCTTTTTTGCTTTTTAGTGAGAGTAGGTATGTATTTAGATGACTTTACGAAGTGAGCCTTCTGTACCTTGTGCTATTTATTATTCTGTGCATGCAATGAGCGGTGGGTCACGACTGCTGACGCCATCGAGTTCATAAACATCGTTTTTTGTTACAAATATTTGAGGCTTGGTATTTAATTAATATATTTACACATTTTACTGCTGTGACTGTGTCGCTTTATTGAGCAGTAAAATGTTGTGATTATTTTAGAGTTTTTTTATTTTAGATAAAGTTAACCTTTGAGAATATCATGACATGGATTTCACTTTAACATTTTCGTATAATTTTTTTTAACTTGTGTGGTTTTGTTACGTGGTTATGTTTTTTTTAAAACTTAAAAGCTGATAAATCAGATTGTTAGTTCAAAAGATCGGGCTATGAAGTGTAAAGAAAATTAAATAGCCTTTGCCAGATTGGACTTTGCTTTGACTAGCCCAAGTATCCTATAGATAGTATTATACGTGAGAGATGTGTGTGTATGATTTCAGCGTGTTGATAATCCTGGCAACGTGTTAATGGTATTTTTATGACTATTTTATTACTTACGAAAAGCATGACCTAGTTTTATACGTAAAGATTGCAAGCCCATTGCAGACTAAAACACCGATCTAACATACTCATACCTACTTTATGCTACAACACTTCACTGTGATAGCTGGTTCATATAAAAACTCAGACACCGGTGGTCTAGTGATACCACCGAAACCCATCTTTAGATCCCATACGGTCGCGGGTTCTGATTTAGTCGTGCACCAATGGGTTTTAAAATTTATGTGCGCAATACCAGTGCTCTTAAATAGTAAAGTAAACCATCGGCTTAATCAGCTCCGCATGTATTGACCTTGCCTTTCCTGTGGATAAGGCCGACTAGGCTGAGAGGATGGTATAGGTGCTGGACAAGCATACCCTATCTAAATCATGTCCCAGGCACTACAGCATCCCGTTCATAAAGGGATAGGTGGCTCCTGACACTGTATCAATCTGGATTAGATGCAAAAAACTCACCACTAGTACTATGGTTATCATGCTGCCTGGTATACTCGTTCCTCTCAGGTGATGGAGCCAGATCACTCCCGATTCCGGAACTGCCTCCTGAAGATTCCAGCTTACGCCTCGCGTTTACCCCAACTATATTCTGGTTAAGGCAGCGTCTTGTGTCAATATTGCTGAGGTTCCCTTTCTGGCGGTGGACGGTGTCATAGTCCCGGGGAGGCAGGAGGATCGGACTTTTGCCTGGAATTATGTGATGCAAGGTTCAGATGGTGTATAGTGTGAAGCTTGTAAGCAGTAGCTGTTTGTGCGATGATGCTACGCTGTGACAATGTGGTTGAAAAATTAGGATATTTAAAAAGCACTACAGTATAGACTACAAATGCGAAAGTAGATACCCTAATAGTTATAACCTATAGTGAAGCGTGGCTCGAGGGCTAGTATCTGGCCCAGCGTATCAGCATTGCTATTCAGCATGGCAATGCAGTCAATATCTTGGGCACGCTTCCGATTGGTACTGATTTGGATCTGTTAAGCTATCTACAGATCATTTGCAACGATGCAGATAGCCCGTTTCACGTGTATTTTGTAAATATTGCCGAAAAGTCTTTATTAGTAAAATTAAGTAATCAATTATTTTTATATTACTAATTTAAAATGCAACGGCTTTTGGTTAAAATAAAACTGAGCTTTCATTTTAACAGAACGTCGAGTATAATGGAAGTGTGTTAATTTCCGCCAACAGTCTCTTTGCAAAGTGTACATTGCTATCGATTCTGTTGTTGCATTTTTCTAAACTAACCTAATTTGACAGCGCTAAAATTATAGCTGTCTTTGTCGTTTCAGTTTATGAGAAAGGGACGGCAACATTTTCAGTGCTGTCAAATTAGGTTAGTTTAGAAAAATGCGACAACAGAATCGATAGCAGTATTAAAAGTTCTCGTATGATGTTTTGTTAAGCTCTATGGAATACTAACAATAAACACATACATACAAAAGCTCTATCTAATATGCATGAATACATACCCAAATACGCGTAAGCATCTACCTACATAAATCAAAAGTCACTGACCTAGTCCCTTTTTACCTGTCGACAACTTCTGCTTCAACTCAGCCGCGAGACTGTCATACAAATTGGCGACACATCTCTCTTCATTGCTACCAGAGTCTGATTCTCTAGAGACCTCTGATCCGAGGGAAGAGTCTGGTGGTTTCTTTGTAGAAGGTAGAGCGCCACGCATTTGTAGTTTTCGTTCTATATCGGCGAATTTCTTCTGATTTTCTGGCCGGTCGATGAGCGCTTGGAGATGCGTGAAAAGCATTTCAGCTGTGTGGTCCGAGTCACATCTGTAATAAGTTTTAGGTTAAGTTAGTAGAAAATAGATTGAAAAGTATTACTATTAATAAAAGATGCAGAGTAATTGACGTTCTATCGCAACAACCAATCCCATGGCCGTATTCTGTGGCAATACGGTAGACTAAGAGACCATTTAATAATGGATCTGCCTTCCGTGCTGTGGGTCGTGGGTTCGATCCCCACCAAGAACCAATATTTGTGTGTGGCAAACGTAGATGTTTGTTCTATGTCTGGGTGTTACTATGTATTATAAGTATGTATTTACAAAAAAAAAAGTATATAAGTATTTTATCAGCATCTAGTTTCCATATTACAAGCTTTGCTTAGTTTGGGACTAGAGGGCGTCGTGTGAAATGTCCATGAATATTTATTTATTATTTATTTATTTATTTGTGACCCTTATTAGAATACACAAGTTGCAGTCAAGCATACTTGTAAATCTCTTGATAGTTTTTCACTGAAAAGTATCAAAAAATCTATGGTCTTATTACACTCAGGAGAACCCAAAAACTCTCAAAACCCTGGGTTAAAGTTCTCATCAATATAAACAACTCATTCTATAAAA
This sequence comes from Gandaritis pyraliata, assembly GCA_947859175.1. NCBI lineage: Eukaryota > Metazoa > Arthropoda > Insecta > Lepidoptera > Geometridae > Gandaritis > Gandaritis pyraliata. The sequence continues at coordinate 3,795,468 of OX401871.1, read as the reverse complement.
CCAATAGTTTTAGCGGGAAAAAAATAATCTGCTGTTTCTTTTTAAACTCGCTGAAGTTTTCGCAAGTGATTTTATTACACACCCGGTGTTAATTAGCTGAATAACAAAGAAAAACAAAACACCAATTAATTACTGTTTTATTTTCAGCGCTTTGTTGCTGTGCGATAACATTATTAAACTACTTATTGTCAGAAAATGAAATCTAGTCATGAACCAGCTCTTCTTTTGTTATATTTGACATCTATAATTAATTACTAATTGACTACTGATATAATATATTCTCATAGACCTACTTCTCATCTTGTGATTTCATAAAGCTTTCAGTTTTTTGTATTTGAAAATCAATTTTAAAAAGATTATTGTCCTTTTGTTTTTCTTACGTGAGCCTGGGATCAAGCCATGTCCTTCACTCAATGTTATTTTTAGATACCTTGTCTATTGCAAATATATGTTACAATTGTTTCTTTCAGGGTATCTACTATCTAAACCAAAAGTAACGATGATAGTATGCCAAGTTCAAAAATAGTTTATGACTGAACAACTTATTATTTTCACTTCCAATATGAAAGATGAACTAAAATAATATCCTGATGACGATGCAGTTGGAAAACAAGAAATCGAAGAACAAAGAATGTCAAAAAGCCAACAGTAAAAGCTTTGCATATATACTTGTGTTATCTTAAAAGTGGCACTATGATAAAAAACTATGAATCAATACTAATATCAATACTAATATCTTATAATAGATCTAGCTAGCTATAATTCAACCATTAAAGTTTTATTCACTGTAGTTTGTATGAATCGCAAAGTTGAGAGATTCAAAGTGACAAGGCCGGGCAGTAGGGGTATTCCAATCTTAGTTGAACTGCAAAGTTTTAACTCATGGTCAGTTCATACTAACTCATAGTTATTCTGTGACTAAATAGTGACATTATGATGTCATTTAATGTGTTTTCGCGCATATTTTGCTGTCAAGTGTCTAAAAAGAATGATCACGTGGTACAAAATTATACCACGTGACTCGAAGAAATTACACTGGGCAGTGAAATATAACTTGACAGCAAAAGATTGGCATACGGGGGCAGTGCATGTCATTTTGTGTTGCAAACTAAACATACAAAAAATATAACTTGTTTTAGTAGTCACAACGGATCTATGTCTCTCTGAAGTATCTGCGCAGAATCGATTTTTGGGTCGAAATAGAGAGGTAAGCAAATTTTTCCGCACAACTGTACATGCGCAATCGTTTGTTGCACCTTACTTCAGAGGGGTGCAGATCCATTGTGCATCCTGTACGTATAACACTTATGCCAGGAGCAATTGGGGTCATATGAACACGCGCTAGAAAATGCGATGTTTTTTTAAAGCTGCTATTCAAGTTCCCAAAATCAACTATCATGTCTTGTAATAACAGACAAATACAAGAACGTTTATTTACATTAGATATTAATTCCATTGTTATCTTACGCCAACAGATGCCACAGCCCAATGTAATTTGAACTTTACTGAAGAATGTTGTAACTTGTATGTCACAAAGTATGGTAGGCGGTACCTTCATGGTTACTATCATGTTGCTATTTCCATGCCATTCAATTGAGTAATATATTAAAATGCTGTTCAGTAACATTACGATTGTGTTATGGTAATAAAATACGGTCGCGCTCCACATTTTATTTGTTTAGCAATTATTAAGAAACAGACACGATATGGAGAAGAAATACTTTTTTCAATCATACCTGCTGAAGAGAGCAAAGCTTAGAATTGCTAACTAAAGCTACACATAAATATAGGTTTAGGACATAGTAACTTTTAAATTAATTATGAATTTTTATGGTTACACTGTTGTAGTCCTTACATCAGCGAAACGCTATGATGCTGTTTTATTTTTATACAAACAGTTTTTCTTTATTTGATGCTTTGATAGTGACATGTTGTTTAAGTAGTGATGTCATCTATAAGAGTTTTATGAAAAAAACACATTTGTTTGAGTATAGTCTTAAAGGTCACAAAGACTGCCATTTGGCGATATCCTACCAAACCCCAATGATATTTTTACTAAACTTTATTAAAAGTGTTACCCCTCTTATTTGACTGCATCGAAGATTCAATGCACATTGGCATCAAAACCTTGACATTAAAATGTCAACATTCCTCTGCTGGGCCAGCTTTACTGCAAACTATTTGCATAGTTCCGCTAGGCAAAGTTTTCCACGTAGATACAGCACGCAGTATCATTATTCAGTCGAAGCTGGGCTTCGAGTTTTCGCGAGTCGTTTTTGTTTTTTTTTTTACTTTTTTGTGACTATACATAGTTGTTTACAAATTTATAATGCACTAATTACAGTCGTGCCAAGAGATTATATTGCGTTTCATCGTGATAAAATACTTACATGCAATCATTATACTCTTCAACGACTATTCAATTAAACTTTTTGTTCCTACTAAGTATATTGCCTTTTGACTTTTAATTTTTACATCGCTTCATTATAGGTATATGTATATGGTTACAATAATACTTTCCCCTATAGAAAACTAGCAGTTACCCGCGACTTCGTACGCGTCTAGTTTCCGTGTACATTATATTATCTGTGCCTGTACCGAGCGGATACTTCTTTGAGAAACTTGACATTACACCTCAGTACACCGAACTCGTACCTACTCGAATGTCAAACGCTAGTCGTTAGACCAAAGAGGTAGTACTACGCCCTGTCAAACTGACGTGACATGACATGACAATGAAATCCTCTTGCCAATTGGCGCTGCTAATCCTTTTCGTTCATTTTATCCTGTAGATCCTGTTAATTATTCGGGATAAAATAAAAAGTAGCCTATATGTTAATCCAGGTTACGAACTATATATATGCCAAGTTTCATCCAAGTTGGTTCAGTAGTTTTGACGTGATTGAAACACAAACCTCCAAACATCCAAACATCCAAACATCTAAACATCCAAACATCTAAACTTTCGCATTTATAATATTAGTAGGATTAGTAGGATAGGATAGGATAGTAGGATTGTAATTCTACAAACGCTTTAGAGAACAGATTAAAAATGTATGAGAATTACTTGTCGTTTGGAAATGTCATTTTTATACGGATTTTGATTTTTGTTTCTTTTGAAATTGGCTAAAGGACTGACTTCCATAGAGTAGGTAGGTACAGAGTAGATAAACATTAATAGGTTATGGGCTCAACAACACAAAATTATTAAAATCAACCATAACTTAGGTAATATTTATTTTAATTAAGATTCAAACAAGTTTTATTTAATTAGGTATTTGTCTATGACCTCATGATACCTCTGAGTCATAGAAATGACCTATGAAAAGTGAATGTCAAGGACTCATCACTAAAATATCCACTCATAAATTAAGCTATGTTTTATGTAACTTTCAACCATGCAACGATTAACCCAGATATTGAAAACGACGTCGAAAAATACGGAAGAGATGAAAACTGGTATTATTTATCCAGCGTTCTAGGGTTACAAAACAAAACCGATTTTTACTATAGATACCTACCTACTTGCGAAAGTGTGAATATCACAGGCAAATAATACCATTCTCCATTTATAAATAAATATAATCAGAAAACTATTCAATAGATACAATTCATTTTTATCTTGCAAAGAAAATAGAAACGAATGTTTCGTTGGCACAAAATTGCTGATGCGGACCAATCAATGCGGACATTTTAATTTCCACTTCACGGTTTATTATCGATCTATTCAAAATATTTTTAGCGCCAAACGTGTTCCATTGTTGAATCAGAATGTTTTTTTATTAAAACTGGCAGGTGACAAAATATTAGTGAAAGTGTTGCCAACTTTTTGTTTGTGAAACGGCCATATTTACTACTGTCAAAATGACGCAAACTGTCAAAACGAACGTGCCTCATTGCTGGCGGTGAAAGGATAATAAAAACTAAGAATTTAAATGCGGAGAATGATTTTACGAATAAGTTATCAACAGTATAGAATTTCTTTTTGAGGTGTTCAATCTTTGTAAAGTATTGAGTTTCTGTGTCTTTGTCGGCGGCGGGGTCATGGAGTAACCTTTGCGCTAGAAAACGCTAAGAAGTGTTCTTCATTAGAAAGTAGGTACACGCGTAGAAAGGTACTTACCATAAGTCACTGGATTAAAATTACTGAGGTTTGTAATTAAATGCGGTCATGCCCTTTGATCTGTACTTGGTAAATATTGTAGTTTTGCAAAGCGTAATTATTAAATTACAAAGTTAAATATCAGATTAATTTACATAAATTATTACCTAAATTCAACATCTATTTATTTAATCGTTCAAAATGTTGAATAATAAATCGTTACTTATGGAATAAGTAGCACAGTTTAAGTAATAGAAATCAAATTTGAATTTGATTAGAAAATTGATCTTTAAAGCCTACAGTTATCCCATACCTAATAATTAGCATCCATCAACATCTTGCCTTGCAATTTTCTCGCTTTTCTCGGCTTTGATTTAGAATCTAATTAAAGTTTACAACCTCCATAAAGGACTGAAGGGCATCAACTCGTTACGTTTTAGATTTATAAGTAGTTCTCCTTTCAACCCACACCTAGGTTTTAATAAAAATATTTAAAATGACTAGATTTACTTCACCTTAAACCTACCTTAAATCTGGTTAAAAACACAAATAAAAAAATTAACTATTAAGTTTCGAGTTCGTATTCGTATACAAATAATAAGAAATAACTATTTAGCAAACCACTTAAGTATTATTTGAATAAACATCTAATTGTTTCTGGCATTTCAAAAGGTCGTTGCTAATGCCAAACGTCTATATTATTTTTCTTCGTTTCACGGCATCGTAGACACACCTATTATGGCTCTTTTCACACTGTCACCGGCACGACACGACACGATAGAAGACGATATCGGCGGCGAAGTACGAATGTCAAACAAGAACTAGACGTTTTGGTCCATTCCCACTAGTTACATTGCTACTTCTATTGAGGAAACTAGTGGGAAATTTTTATCCCAGTAGTTAAAAAAAGTAGTAGTAGTAATTTATTTCCATAAAATGTATATATGGGATAGATAATTCGAATTAGTTCTATCAATAGCATAAGCAATGTATCAAGTGGGAATAGATTTTTCCCATGAGTTGCATTTTATGAACATTTCAATCTAATCTAAATACTGGGATAAAACATTACCAATAGTTATATTAATAGAACTGGCAATTTAACTAGTGGGAATGGACCGACGTTTTCACACCGTGTCGTCGCCGATACCGATATTTTTCTTCGAACAACTGACATGTCAATGTCGTATAAGTGTGCGCAAACGCTCATTGCGAAATTTCTGGCACACAAACTGCCAGATGATTTTCCTACAAGCATCTAGGCTGAGATTATGTATTCAGCACATAGTCAATAAAAGGAGAAATACATGGGTTTTATTGCAAATTGAAATCAAGATATGAAATACTTGAATGAATGAATATTCTGATAGAAGGGAGTCATAAAAAATGGGGAAATGTAGGTCATGATTGCGTATAAAACGGAACTTAGCTAATTAAAAAAAAACTAAAAAATAATACTCCTTGTACGTAACTGACTCGGTAAGTACTTGTAGGTATAGATTGATGTAAGTTGTTGCGATAAGGCTCCACGTCAATTTTTATGTTTTTTTGACTGACTTGACTGTGTTTTTAACCGACTTCAAAAAAGGAGGAGGTTCTCAATTCGGTTGTATTTTTTTTTTATTTTTTTTTTTTATTTTTTTTAATGTTTGTTACCTCAGAACTCCGTCATTTATGAACCGATTTCAAAAATTCTTTTTTCATCTGAAAGGATATACTTCCAGATTGGTCCCATTTTATTTTCATCAAAATCGGTTGAGTAGTTTGGGTTATAAATAGAAATAACTGAAAAAAATATGCCCGGCGCGGCGCAGCGCCTACTATTTTACTGCTAGCAACGATGCAATATGCCAAGTTGCGGCGTAGCGCCTACCATTTTACTGCTAGCAACGATGGACCCTTTGTGGTGCACACCTAAATTTTTACATTTTTCTAAATTTGTCAATAAACCCAGTTTGTACATTCAAACCGCATTTAATTGGAGAAAAGCAAAAACCCACCAGTTGTTCCTCTAAAGAATCAACACCAACCACGTGCACGAAATTGCGTATTTTGCTTTCCTGTGACTTTTATGTGGTGTTTATAGTGACTAGAACATTCCCAATGAACTGTCATCATCATCATCATCATCTGATGATGAAGCTGGTAGTCGAATTGAAGTCGGTTTTCCAGTTTTTTAACTTATAAATTATGTTTATTTAGTTTACTACCTAGGTTTAATGGCAAGATTAATCGTTACTCGTACTGAGTATACCAACCTAAAATATGCGATGGTAATAAATATGCCATGATAACTGCAATAATTTTGATTACAAGCAATATGTCACTTTGATTTTTTATATTATATATTTTTTTTTAATTTATGACATCACTATGCGCAAGTATGCTAGTCCTGTTAGAGTAGGTCAAAATGATGAAAAAGCCGATGGCTCCCCCTGATGTAAAGCTGTAACCTCTGCCTATAACAATGCAGTGCTGTCGATTCTGTTGTTGCATTTTTCTAAACTAACCTTATTTGACAGCACTAAAAATGTTGCCGTCCCTTTCTCATAAACTGAAACGACAAAGACAGCTATAATTTTAGCGCTGTCAAATTAGATAGTTTAGAAAAATGCAACAACAGAATCGATACCATTAAATAAATAAATAAATAAATATTCTTGGACTTTACACACAACACCCTCTAGTCCCAAACTAAGCAAAGCTTGTGATATGGGAACTAGATGGCTGATAGAATACTTATTTTTTTTTTTGTAAATACATACTTATAATACATATAATACCCAGACATAGAACAAACATCTATGTTTTCCACGCACAAATGTTTGTTCTTGGTGGGGATCGAACCCACGACCCACAGCACGGAAGGCAGAGCTATTACCGACTGAGCTGTGACGCCTGTCACACTAAATTGCCTCACTAAATGGCCTATATAAGAAAAGTCTTACCTATAAGCGTGTACATGAACTGGACAGCCAGTTAGAGGGTTGTAAAGCAGCAGCACACACGCGACTACATCTCCTTGCACCACGGCGCTGGTGATGCTGCCGTGAGGGATAAAGTGCTTGATCGTCTGCTGCTTGCCTTTAGCCGTCACATTCTGAATTATCTTCAACCCTTTGTGGGATACCTGCGAAAGAAAAATTGTGATAAAAATGAGGTGATGGCGAGGAAATCTGTGTGTTAGCCTCCAGCCTCCGTATTCCAATCTTTTGCTGTCAAGTTGTATTTCACTGCCCAGTGTAATTTCTTCAGATCACGTGATCATTCTTTTTAGACACTTGACAGCAAAATATGCGCGGAAACACATCAAATGACGTCATAATGTCACTATTTAGTCACAGAATAACTGTGAGTTAGTATGAATTAACCATGATTTAAAACTTTGCAGTTCAACTGATATTGGAATACCCCTACTGTTATTAATTTTTAGTATTCTAAAGTTCTATAAGAATTCTTTATGGTTTCGTTCTGTCCGTCTGTCTGTCCTTAGTAAGAAAGAACCACTTTATCCAATTGAAATTTTTATTCATTGTTTTCTTGATGAAGGCAAAATATATTGAATTCGTTTTCATTTTACTTTAGAACGACTTACTTTGGAATACTGTGTGCATCCGTATCCTATCCTACTAATATTATAAATGTCAAAGTTTAGATGTTTTTGTTTCAATCACGCTGCAACTACTGATCCGATTTGGATGAAACTTAGAATATATATAGCCCGTAACCTTTTTTTATCCCGGAAAATCAACAGGATCAAACGAGACGCAGACGAAGTCGCGGAAGCTAGTATCATCAAGATATAGGCCGCATGTTACATAAAAACCATAAACCAAACCCTAGAGCAACATGCACCGGTAAAGAGCTATTACTTAACGTGTAGATTGCGATGATAATGTCCATTATATTTGACCCCTCACTGACTCGATGGAACTTATCAATGAGAGGTCTTGCATAACGATGTATCAGTTTTGATTCCTAAAAAACCTCGTCTGTCATATGACGGTGTATCTAACTCACACGTTATTCTGATTTTGCTTTCAAGGTGGTAAGGTGGAAATATAATTTGGGTCTTTTCAAGGGAACAGAGAATAGGTGTCTTCTAGACTGTTCTGCTCCATCGTCGACCTCATCGTCACTTACCATCAGGTGAGATTGTGGCCAAAGGTCATTCTATATTATATAAAAAAATGAATGAAGACGTTGCGGCCGCCCGAGGAAGCGTTGGCATGGACGCCTTCGACCAGGAATGGGGGGAACTAGCCAGGAACCTTTGCCCAGCAGTGGGACAACATAGGTTAACTCCTTCGCCACTGCCTCCGATTCAACTGGGATACCCTCAGGGTTGATGGCTCTGTTCTGTTTCCGGAGCCATTCAGCCATTTCCACATCAGCTTGGCGTTTTAGTTGGCGCATGTCAAGGGATGGATGGACTTCCTCGCATAGCCACTCGGCGTAACGCTGGCATCTCGAGGAGTGGATCTATTCAGTTAGGGTCGAAGCCGGTTAATAAAAAAAAAGTTTTTTCAGTCTAAGCGCCATTTTGGGAGGTTGGAATCCTAAAAGATAGCCTCAATACCAACCTGCAAGGTAACCTTAAAAGGTTCCAAGTCCCGAGCTCGCTCCTCTAGCACCGCGATGGCTGGGAGAGCAAACTCCTCGCCTCGGAGCCCCCTGGACTCCTGCGCTCCAAGAAACCAGACGTAGTACGACGCCTTCTTTATGTCTTTTTTCAGTCTGAGCGCCATCTTGGAAGGTTATGGCATTGTTGGGTGGCTGGAACAAAAGAAAAAATAATTAGTATAATCATTTTTAGCTTAGACTTTTCGAGACTAAGGGCGTCTTGCACCAGAATCACTAAACATATTTAACAGCTAAATCGATTTAAATCTGACGTATTTGTATGATTTGACAACTCGCTAAATACTAAATCGCGTTTAGCGATTCTGGTGCAAGCCGGCCTAACAACATGAGTTGGCAAACAAGCAACATGTAGATATGTGATTATCGTAAGGTACCTATGGATGTAGAGGTATCACTCACGCGTTGCTAACCATAGAGGTTCTGTTATTAGTCTCATTCATTCATTAAGTGTTATATCTTTTTATAGCTCGACTTTGAACTTTATTATAAGCATCTATTTTTTAATTTTAGTAACGATATTTAATTGAAATACCACGTTTCATATAAGTTAGTATAATATTTTGTCATTCTGATTGTACATTCATATTATTCACTTCTATTGGTAGGAGCATGTTCTAAAAAACTCTCACACAGTTACCTAATAGGTACATAACCTTGAGTTATATTTTTAATTGCTTCAAACAAAACTGAGAGCATGTCGGTAGAATTTAAGCAACCGTAATTATAAACACTTCAATTTATATGCAAATATTTGAAACGTAGATACAATTTATCAATTTGAAACTGGAGTTGAAATAAAGACACTGATTTGACTTCTGTGTAAAACCTACTAACGACCGAACCCACAAATTTAAACCTAGTTGAAGGTTAGATAATGATCTGCGTAGAAGCAATTAATTTTTTGACGAAATAGTTCATGTTGCTATGGAAATATACTTTTAGTTAGGCAAAACATAATAAAATAAATAAATATTCATAGACATTTTCACACATCGCCCTCTAGTCCCAAACTAAGCAAAGCTTGTAATATGAGAACTAGATGCTGCCCCCGTACCTATGCCAATCTTTTGCTGTCAAGTTATATTTCACTGCCCAGTGTAATTTCTTCAGGTCACGTGGTACAATTTTGTACCACGTGATCATTCTTTTTAGACACTTGACAGCAAAATATGCGCGAAACGTCCAAGGCGAAAACACATCAAATGACGTCATAATGTCACTATTTAGTAACAGAATAACTATGAGTTAGTATGAACTGACCATGATTTAAAACTTTGCAGTTCAACGTCTGTTCAACTTTGATTGGCATATAAAGAGGAGGCCTATACTCAGCAGTGGGTGCAAACGGGCTGAGATGATGATGATGATCCCTGCTGATAGAATACTTACATACTTTTTAATAAGGTTGGATATTGGATAATTTTTAATAGTCATAATAATATGTAGAAGAAACCATATTTCCCATTAGTTTTTTGTTTAAAACAGCGAAAACAACTGTATAGGCACAAGAGAGTCTCGTAAATTATTATGAAAAGAAGTTATGGTCAGGCAGAACAAAGTGAGACAAAAATTTCTTTGACGATCACTATATTCTTACCTAAATCTGGTAGCTATGAAAAACTAGAACGTATATTGAAATAAATAAATATTCATGGACTTCACACGCAACGCCCTCTAGTCCAAAACTAAGCAAAGTAAGTCGACCATCCATACTAATACAAAATGTTTGTCTGTTTGATACGTTTTCACGGCTAAATTTGACAAATCTAATTGAAAACTACACTGCTGAAATGGAATCTACAAAAAATTTGTTTGCGCGAACGAACTCGAGAGCAGAAGCTAGTTTTAAATAAATCATTTTTGACCTTGATATATCACGAATAAATTAGAAACAGGTTGGTATATCACGGCTTATTTTCGCTACAACTATTCGACACACGATAAATAACTCACAATGAAAATGAATCATAGAATTATACAAAATATTTGTACCATCCCACACAGAATCAGAATAGATTTCATGGAACACCTGTGTTTGAATGAGCTTAGAATTAGGGTCAAACCGCGCCTACTAACATTTAACAAGCGTCAGACAACTTCTCGCACATTTATTTATTTATTTATTTTAAAATTTCACACAAATAGGTAGTGCTAGGAGGACACACACATTTCAAAATGTTTTTGAAGATAAAAAAACTACTGAATATAATTATAAAAAATCGCAAACAACCAGTGTTTAGAGAACAACAATACAAAGGTTTAATAAAAATATAATTTTGATTCAATAAAGTTTTGTAAACGAAAAGTACAAAATAAGTTAAAAAACTAAAGAATACATTTTTTGGTCGAAAAACTTATTTGGATTAAAATTATATTTTTACTGAACTTTGGTATTGTTATTCTCTAAACATTGTTGTTTAATATTTTTGTTAATTACAGTCAGCGATTTTATATATAAAAAATGTTAAAATGTGCGAGCCTCTTCAGCGTCTTAACAGCATTACCTACAACAACCGAATACCTAGGTACTTTTTAGTGTTTGCACATAAATTAAATGCATCTGCTTAGCATATTGTTGCTTGCTTACTAATTTCAAGGACATATTTAAAGAGCTTTGTAAATAAAGATGGAATAGGTACTTACGTCTGGAAAGTTGAAGTATAAATTCTATGGCCCTTTTAAGACAATTTATTCCGGGTCAGGGGTAAATTTTCACTCGAATCTCAAGTACCTATTTACAAAACTATATTTAGACCGGGGCAATTTTTGAGAAAATAACTACGCCAGCACTGCAATGCAGTGGCCAGCTTGTCAGCCAAAGATCCTCGTTTTCCCTTCAAAATGGCGATCGTCGCGTCGCGTCGCGTCAAGTGCGTTTGCCACAGATACCTATATTCCGTGATAAATACCATCGTAGGTATGTGTTGACAGGTGGCACTTGACCCTTACAATCTAGCACAAGCATATCTCACATACCAGTGTCCAATGCCAGAAGATTATGCAGAATCGAGCCTAGAATTTGATTCAGATATTAAAATCAAATCGAGTTTTACTAATTTGATTCGAAACTTGGCCTGAATTCTTCGAGAAACATCTTTACATTAACATAGCAATATTTTACTTTGGAAATCAAATCAGTTTGCAATTTTATGATTTTCGACCGATGTTGTTGAGACTAGAAAGAAATAATATAAGACTATAAAAGACGATTCTAAATGATTCTTGTAATTTTATTAAATAAACGCTTTTTGACTTTGAGTGACATCTAAAGAGTTACTTACCTACCATCCGGGTTACAGTCTGATTTTTCATACAAGTTTTTTTTAAATGGGATTACATTAGATTAGAATTAGAAGATTACATTACATTAGATTAGATTTTGGAGAATAATTCAAAGAGCCGAAGCATCTTCTAGCAACGTTACAGTAACATTACTATACTTTCGCAATAGTCGCAGCAATTTTACAAAATTGCTCATATTATTGCGGGAATGGGTGCTGTTATTTTACACCGTTTTGTTATTGCTTGAATAGCACCGTTTTGTTACAGAAGCGAGTTTTTTTCTCTTCAGTATTGTAGTTCAATGTCATTAAAATTACAAGCAAGTCTTACTCTCTCATTTTAAAAGATGCACAATTTTTTTATACAAATAAATGATGGAACAAGCCGCGATGTTCCACCTGAAGTTAATTTGTAACCACTGCCTAAAACGATGCTTTGCCTCACTAGAGGGCGTGTCCTGGGATGCATTGTACTGCGCCTGTCACTAACATTTATACATTTATACCTATTGCAGCGGAATAAACAAGGCAAGTCCACTAACTAGATAATCTGTTAAATCAATAGATGGCCTAATTTTGCTCTCTTGGCATAACATTTCTACATAACTGAGAAATGTGTAAGAATGTGTAAGAAATTCGTTGAAAATTAAGTCACACTTTTACGAGTATTTTATGAAATTTGGTCAAGGTGCATAGAAGTAATTTATACAAACGTTATATAACCTGCAATCGATTAATTAATTTATAGCCGTTTAGGAAACATAAAAATTGGCAATGAAAATAAATTACACCGAATATTGGTAACATTCTTGTTAGTTTTGCATTTTGCATCCATGAATGGTAGTTTGGTGAAATTATACAAGCTAATGATGCAATTAAACAATTTTATTTAGTTATGTAAGGAGTATTAAATTGTCTATCAAACACAATTTATTTCAATATGCTATCATTCATAGTTTCCAAGATATTCACGTTTTTATACATAACCCGATTTACTCTTGAGTATTAAGTTTAGATGTTTGGATGCTTGTCCCTAAATCACGTCGCAACGACTGGTCCGATATGAGTAAAACTTAGTAAACACTTAATTCATAAGCTGGAATAAAATAATAGGATATTTATTATCCCGCAAACAGGAACTACCGGGGAAAAGAAGAACGGGACGAAGTCGCGGACGTAAGCTAGTTTAAAGTAAATGTAGTGGGCCATCGATTTGTCTCATCATATACATATTTGCATAAAAAAAAACATTTTGATAAGTTCGCATGAAAACACCGTACTTCGCGTGTTGCGATAGGTTAAAAATAAACCAATTTTTTTTGCTGTGTGAAGTAACTGTAAAATCCCAATATCAACTAAAAGCCCTCATTCATGATAGTTTTTTGTCATGCAGATCATAAGCTAGCATTTTATTAATAGTAGATACCAATTAGGTACTGTTTCACGGCGTGTTTTTTCTTACATTTTAAAATCACGACCGCGGGCTATCATACTTATGAGTTTTAAAGAACAGTGTTCAAAATAAGCAGGTTTTGGCCGAACCCGAAGAATTATTCATTATTAGATTTAGCCGAAAATGCAGTTTAGTTACTGAATGATCCTCCATGTTTTCTTGTTGATCGAAAGCCCCCAAACTCAAAAGTAGGTGAAGTGTTTTTTTTGTCTGAGTAATAAGGGTATTGATTTTTATTATTTTTTATTGAGTAACAAAATCCACAGCTCTTAAAAATAATGGCGAAAAAACTTATATATAAAACAGATAGCCAAAAACGGATTTAAATTCTAAGTACAATAACAAAAGTCGACGATAGTCACGGGATTCCAATAAAATAAATTCTCACTAAAAACAGGATATTCACCACGATTTGTTTTTTAGTGAATATTATGTTCTAACCTTAGGATGTTTATTTTATTTAAATAAATTCATGGAAATTACACACAACGCCCTATAGTCACAAACTAAGCAAAACTTGTACAATGGGAACTAGATTGTAGAAAGAATATTGTAAATACATTACTTTATAATAACACCCAGTGTTTTCAGTGAACGACCCAAGCATGGAAGGCAGATGTAATACCAACTGAGCCTGTCATATATATTTATTAGCAAACGCTATTAGCTAAATACACCACAATACTTAACCTTAACTGTTAATTGAAATGTTTAATTAAGATATCAAATGGGTTGTTGGTCTCGAATTTGTACAAACTTTTTGCCGAAACCTAAAACCGAAAAACAGCCAACACTACACACCGTTAGGACCGTCCAAGATTCAAAGCACCAGCTATGCCGTTATAGCTTATTATTAAAAAAAAAAAACAAGTGTGAGGTTAACCTGGATTTGAAAATCACTATGTTAGTATTCTAATAGCATTGGGAAAGTTCACAGCTGTTCTAGTTTCATAAGTGATGAAACAAGCAGATGGCCCACCTAATGTTAAGTGGTAACCTCTACCTATAACAATGCATCAATGCCTCAGTGATTTTATATCTTTCATTTTTAATTGTTTTGTATTAAAATTAATTCTTACTTGTTTTTTTTTTGTATTATTTTGAGTCCAATTTACTGTGATTTCTATATTTATTTTATTTTTATTGTTACTTTTATTTTAATAAATGTAAACGGTTAAACTGGCGTTTAACCGTTTTAATTAAATAATTAAAAATCTAAGGGCGTCTTGCACCAGAATCTCTAAACGTATTTAACAGCTAAATCGATTTAAATCTGACGTATTTGTATGACTTGACAACTCGCTAAATACTATTTAATAGTTAAACGCGTTTAGCGATTCTGGTGCAAGCTGGTGATTCTGGTGATTCTGGTGCGTCCTTTATCTTCAAAAATGTTGAAATGAAGTTATTTAATCAGAGTCGTACCAACCCTTTAAAAATAGGTGGAGGGTCCTTTAATTTTAGATTATTCTGTTTTATCTATTGGCAATCGTGCGTGTCCTAAATTATTATGAAACAACCGGTTACTTGTACTCGTAGGTAGATAGGAGATACTAATGCAAAGTCACGGTATTATTAATATGCAAATCGAAGCAAGCGATTGTCATAAATATTTTCTGTAAGCAACTGTTGGTTTCTCATTACATAAATGTAGGAGCATTGTAGTTACATTATTGATTTCTCACTTGCGTCATTCGTATAATTACATACCAAAAGGGAAATATTTATGTGACAGTGTTTATTGTAGGTATACCTACCTACAGTCAACATCAGAAGTGTATCAAAGTCAAAGTCAAAATTTCTTTATTCAATAAAATCACAAGGATCATTTAGAATCGTCTTATATAACTAGGTGATTCTATTCACAAAGAAAATTATGACTAATAAAGTATTTACAATATTTATAATATGTACAAAATACACATGAAGCAGTTGAGCTATCTACACACCGTTGCAAACGATTTATAGATAGCTCAACTGATCCAAATCAGTACCAATCGGAAGCGTGCTTGATGATTCTAGGTGCCAGTTCCACGCGACCAGAGCCTAGAAGAACGGGCAAGATACGGCCTGGTTCCTAGTGTTTTTTTGTATGATCCCTTTTACAGAGAAACATACATAGAACACAAGAATAGCACTGACATTGCAAGTTGAGTAGTTAGCTGTCGATGGGTGGTATACCATCATAATTAATTTCTATTGTCTTTAACCTTTTTTCATGAAAGAGTTTTTGCTCTATAATCATGACTGGTTGAAAAATGAAACTGAATATTTGCTAGAACTAGAAAACTTTTTCAGTAAGAAAATTTTTTTTGAAATGAGGATCGGAACTTTAGTATGGGCTCCGTCCCAAGTCGTATCACTATGAGGCTACTGTCAATGCATTGATCTATACATTATTTCTATGGTTTCTTGTAAAATAATAGCCAATATAATGCAGGGACAGCGCTTGATAAAAAATTGCTTTCACGAAAATGATGAAAATGACATTCGTAAATGCTATTGTTGATATTGTTATGAAATATACTACTCTTAAAACTCCTCTCAATTGGGTGGTTTAAAAGAATATAGGAATCATTTATTTTAAAATAGTGTAGAAAAAAACACACCGCGGATGACTTTGATAAACACCATGGTACCTAGTAACGATGATTTTGCAATTTATCTCTAACTAGTTACGAGTAGGTGCATAGTATAAGTACAAAAATATCTTACATAATAAGCCCTATCAGTTGTGTAATTAAATGGACAATCGCCAAACTATTCGATTACTTTCACTCGGTACTGTCATTCACACGAATTAACGAGGTAAGACTTTTTAAGACATCATGAAAAATGTGAAGAACATTCATATGGGTTGACTTAAGATCAAAAATAAAACAAAAATGTTAAGTAGGTAGGTAATTTATTAAAAACGTTCAATTATTTTTAACCTCCCATATTTTATAATTTTTTCTGTAAATTTTTCTACACTTAGGATTTAGGAAAAGTTTTATCACAATAAAATATGTAAGTAAGTAAAGTAGGTTAGGTTAGATTTACAGATTTTAAAGATCGTGAAAAAAAAAATGTTGATTAAACTTATGAAACTGCCTGTACCTACCATAAAGCACCGTGACAGAACGTCTATTTATCCGCTTCAAATAATTGACTACGAAATCAGATAATCTGATGGGATTAGATAATTGATTGAGATCTAATAAAATATGCGAGCACTAATCAGTTTAAATAATCAAAATGATTTGTTCATTTATTGGTTTAACTAAAATAAGTAAACACTTTAAGCTTAGTTTAGAAAATATAATTAAAATATATTGTGTTTTTTTAATAAAAATATTTGTATTTGGAAAAGAACACATTTTAATAAATAAGTACCTAATAGTTACAGCGAATACGAATTACCAATATCGGTAAGGAGTTTAGGAGTCACTACAGAACAACAAAACAGTCAAACGAACTTTAAACTATAAACGTTAGTTTACCACTTTTCAAACTAGATGTCGTTGGTAAAACACGGCGTGCGCTAGATCGCGCTATCGTTGCGTTTTGAAATATTATGTAGACGTTTCTCGCGCGTGACCATCTTTAATAAAAGGGTGTATGCCGCTTTGATGGCACGTGGGCCGGGGTCACGGCTTCGGTCCGCGGGGTATGGCTATCAAGACATACCCAACACGTAATTTTTAGAGCAGAGAGGCTGTTGGCTACCCCTATGTACCGGCGCCTCCTCCATTTTACCAATTTCCAACGAAAATTATCCGATCTTAACTTCAGCGAATTCCACGAGCGATACAAGCTTGGCGTAGTGCCTAGTTAAATTATTTGTATTTTAAATAAATAGTTTTCGATTTGAGAACCAACTTCTTACATACAAGTAGGCTACATATTACCAATTTTTAAATAAATCTATAAACAACTTTCACTATCAAGAGATGTCAATCCCCATCACGTGCCACATAGCCTACGTTTTAATAAGGGGGGATTATTCCATACCTAATGAGCATTTAATTGGAGGTATGATTTCACGCTATTGTTCTGCTTGACCCAGTGGTCTAACGGCGGATAGCGGAGCTAATTGCGAGTTTAATAGGCAGTACAACACTGTCAATGATTGGTGCTCTTTGATTTCGATAGACTCTACCTACAGATCTATGATTTACGCAGTTTAAATTAAGATTTAAGTACACAGTTTCTCTGTAAGATCTATTTACACAGTTTTACAATAAATGATTCATATTTCTTATTACAGTAGGATTTATTCCGAAATAATCTATGTGTAAAACGAAATATATTTGTTCCTTTTAGAGAAACTAGAATAGAATTTGTAAATCCTTTCTACTTAGACGGAAAATATTTTCTACTCTTTGTACCTTTTTATAAACAAAATATACTTATTATGTTGTTTGTTATAATTTAGCTGACATAAAAATTGTAAGCGATATGCAAGTACAATATGAAAACATAGATTATTGACATAAAAAATATGACATATCAGTAATGTAGGTAATTAATTATGAAAACAAATCATTAATTTTAAAAACAAATAAAACGGTAGCCAGAATAAAAAGCATATAAAAAAGTTACGCGTAGACTGCTGTCTACGCAACTTGTTAACTTGATTGCAGTTATTGTGTCTAACAATGTGAACGGAGATCGGACCAAGACTACGAAACAGCTGAACGCTAATTTTGGCCACAAAGTGACCGCACTTTGACGAATAGATTATGACATGACATGACACAATGACATTTGTCAAAATTGTCAAATCATCTGAGCCGTATCGTATGCGACATTGTACTCGTAATGGACATTTAATCAGAAGTATTTCTCCATTTTAGAAATCTTTATAAAAACTATACTAGAACATGATTTCATGTATTTATTAATATTTCATATTTAAATTTTCAAAGTACCACAATACCCATACTTTACAGAATCTAAAATAACACTAGAAAAACAATAAGTAAAAATATATAAATTACTTCCCAAAATGACAGAAATGAATTTAACACACACACACACACACACACACACACACACAGGAGGAGGGATTTAGTTCGAAAAGGTTCTACAGTGGCTTTTTGGAACTTAGTTAAATAAATAAATATTCAGGAACATTTCACACAACACCCTCTAGTCCCAAACTAAGCAATGCTTGTAATATGGGAACCAGATGGCTGATAGAATACTTATATACTCGTTTTTTTTTTTGTAAATACATACTTATAATACATAGTAACACCCAGACATAGAATAAACATCTATGTTTTCCACGCACAAATGTTTGTTCTTAGTGGGGATCGAACCCATGACCCACAGCACGGAAGGCAGAGCTATTACCGACTGAGCTGTGACGCCTGTCAAAGTTGACTGTACAGTTTATTTAATAGTTGTCCTTCTTTATAGTGCCGCGTCCTGGATAAAGGATTCACAGCAGAGCTTAGTATTCAACTTACGGATCAGTATTAAAACAAGGTTGTGTCAACGTTACGTCACGGTAACTGTGACGGTAACGGTAGACGGACGGTAACGGTGCCGGGAGGTCGCGCATGCGATTGTTTTTATACAACTTAGGGAGAACGCAAACCAAAGACAAAACGTCTTGTCGAACAGTTAGTGATGTGAAACTTCTCAGTAAAACTTTTTTAGTTACGATATGCTTCTTTTTATTTGCTGTTTCGTTACTTGCTTATTTAATGAGAATCATCCTAAGTACTTAATAATAATATTAAGTACACTACATAATTACTTTATATTCTTATTTATTAAAAAACACAGTTCATTCTCTAGGTATGTGCGTATAAAGCAATGTTTAATAGGTAGGTACTAAACAATGCTATAATAGATAGGTAAACATACTTGAGAAAAGTCTGTAGTGTCAATTGATGTGAGTTTCGTTGTAACGAAAACAGCATATGACGAGGAAGCATTCGTCATATGCTGTTTTCGTTATAACAGAAAATTTATTTTCACGTCACTAAGTACGCGACAAAACAGTTTTGTCGATAGATGTGCGTTGGCCCATAATAGCAACCTCTAAACCAGACAATTTTGTCCGATGTGGAATAAGGGAGAACGCAAACCAAAGACAAAACGTCTTGTCGAACAGTTAGTGATGTGAAACTTCTCAGTAAAACTTTTTTAGTTACGATATGCTTCTTTTTATTTGCTGTTTTCGTTACTTGCTTATTTAATGAGAATCATGCTAAGTACTTAATAATATTATTAAGTACACTACATAATTACACTATATTCTTATTTATTAAAAAAGCACAGTTCATTCTCTAGGTATGTGCGTATAAAGCAATGTTTAATAGGTAGGTACTAAACAATGCTATAATAGATAGGTAAACATAATTTTATGCATGCGTCGTGTCAATTGATGTGAATTTCGTTACAACGAAAACAGCATATGACGAGGAAGCATTCATCATATGCTGTTTTCGTTATAACAGAAAATTTATTTTCACGTCACTAAGTACGCGACAAAACAGTTTTGTCGATAGATGTGCGTTGGCCCTTAGGGAGAACGCAAACCAAAGACAAAACGTCTTGTCGAACAGTTAGTGATGTGAAACTTCTCAGTAAAACTTTTTTAGTTACGATATGCTTCTTTTTATTTGCTGTTTTCGTTACTTGCTTATTTAATGAGAATCATGCTAAGTACTTAATAATATTATTAAGTACACTACATAATTACACTATATTCTTATTTATTAAAAAAGCACAGTTCATTCTCTAGGTATGTGCGTATAAAGCAATGTTTAATAGGTAGGTACTAAACAATGTTATAATAGATAGGTAAACATAATTTTATGCATGCGTCGTGTCAATTGATGTGAATTTCGTTACAACGAAAACAGCATATGACGAGGAAGCATTCATCATATGCTGTTTTCGTTATAACAGAAAATTTATTTTCACGTCACTAAGTACGCGACAAAACAGTTTTGTCGATAGATGTGCGTTGGCCCTTAGGGAGAACGCAAACCAAAGACAAAACGTCTTGTCGAACAGTTAGTGATGTGAAACTTCTCAGTAAAACTTTTTTAGTTACGATATGCTTCTTTTTATTTGCTGTTTTCGTTACTTGCTTATTTAATGAAAATCATCCTAAGTACTTAATAATATTATTAAGTACACTACATAATTACTTTATATTCTTATTTATTAAAAAAGCACAGTTCATTCTCTAGGTATGTACGTATAAAGCAATGTTTAATAAGTAGGTACTAAACAATGCTATAATAGATAGGTAAACATAATTTTATACATGCGTCGTGTCAATTGATGTGAATTTCGTTACAACGAAAACAGCATATGACGAGGAAGCATTCATCATATGCTGTTTTCGTTATAACAGAAAATTTATTTTCACGTCACTAAGTACGCGACAAAACAGTTTTGTCGTCAGATGTGCGTTGGCCCTTATACAAGAGATGGTACAGTAAGCATGAGAAAATGATGATGAGACCAAGTTTTAAAAATATTTTATGACTGAAAACTAGTGACTTTTAATTTCCTTGACGGGCGTCACAGTTCAGTCAGTTATAGCTCTGCCTTCCGTGATGTGGGTCGTGGGTTCGATCCCCACCAAGAACAAACATTTGTGCGTGACAAACATAGATTGTTCTATGCCTGGGTGTTACTATGTATTATAAAAGATAAAAGATTTTTATTTATAAGTATGCATTTACAAAAAAAAAGTATAAGTATTCTATCAGCAATCTAGTTCCCATATTACAGCTTTGCTTAGTTTGGGACTAGAGGGCGTTGTGTGAAATGTCCATGCATATTTATTTAGGTATTTTAAATGATGATATTAAAATTGTAGTATATATATATATATATATATATATATATATATATATATATATATATATATATATATATATATATATATTATATTATTATATGTAGTATATGTAGTATATATTGTAGTATCTGTCAATGATAAATAACTAATAAATTATAGCATTTTTCAGGGACCGGGGTTCAATAACCTTGTTCTAAATTCAAATCTAGCTAGAATAAATAATTATAGCACTGATTCACACGTGCACACAACACACTAAAGGCGTGCCTCGAACAATGTGCTATTATTCCGGCTTGCGGACGGAAGACACTACACAATAGATAATATAATATTGTAAGATTTTAACCTGATTCTTTTTAAGGTGTGGGTATAATCCTGTGTGGTATTTGGAGCTGGTGTGTCATATAATTTTAATTTATTTAAATTTAATAATGGATTTGTTTCCTTTGGTTCAAAGAGCTCGGTGGTCTTATTCAAAATAGAGTAAAGAAAGTGGAAGCTTTGCTTATCCTACGGATAAAATGCGTGGTTCATTATCATAAACAAAAAAAAAGATATTACAACAGTAAAACACTGTATTTGCTATAAATTCACTATAAGTACTAACGGAACGCGAGTAATCGCTAAAACTTATACCCCTATTTTGCTCAAAAGTCTACATAGTCTACCTAAGCTTATTATAAAATTCAAGCATGAAATTCGATTTAGCCAGAGAAAAATGTCGGTTACTGCATGGTCATAAGGGCTCGCGAGGTCTACTGTTCTTACAAAACGTTGTACTACTTTTTCATCTAGATATTTAAGTAATTAGCTACATACACCGCCACCTAACACCCAATTATTAATAAAATATGTATTGTTAATTAAAAACAAGAGCACGTACATAAACGTGCACAAAACAGCGCGTTCTCATAATGTTTTGCATTCTCGGAACGAAAGTCGGAAATCGCGAGGAAAACTTTTACCGCACTTTTTACGCCTTTATTGTTTTAGTACTTTTACACTGTCGTTGATAGAAAAGCGTTGACAGGTTACTGGGTTAGAATTAAATGGGCTAAGTGCTTATTTAACCACCTTATTATTACGATAACCATCAGATAAAAATAAGTACCTACCTATAGGTACTATCAACTTTCGGCTAAAGAAAAATATTTCTCTGGCGAGACAACTCAAGGATGAGGAAAACGGGTTAGTTTTGAGACAAAAAGTCTCAAAATCCCCTTAAGCGGGGAATCCCGCCGGACAAAAAGTTTTAAAATCCCCTTTGAGTTATAGAACTCAAAGGGGATTTTAAAACTTTTTGTCTTAAAATCCCCTAGGCCCTTATACTAAACAAGAGCGATGAATAGTAAAACTCTACCACAGAATATGAATATGACTCTACCTCATCTACCATTTTCTTTGCATGGCTACTTATTTTTTGGTGAATATTCTATGTAGCCGATTTCTTCCCATTGTATCTTCTTCTTCTCTTCTATATAGCCTCTGTCCGTCATTTCGACAGAAAATTTTGCCAGTGTGAAGTGAATTATTTGAAATAAGTTTAGTCAAGTCGAGGCATACGTCAAGCCATTTGTTTTGAAGACAAAATGGTGGATTTTCCCTTCAAAACTTGAAACGAATTCCATCAAATAATAAAAATACATAATACACATTTATTCCAATGGCTTACACTAGCAAAGAAGTTTTTTAGAAGTTTTGAAGTTTGACCGACTCGCTATTAATATAATTAATTTGACATTGACAGCTTGTCCAAGATGACCGTTATAAAAAGAAAGTCAGTGTTGATAATCTTTAAAATGTGATTTTCATTCGTGAACAATATTGTGGCAAAAAATACACATGAAATACAAATTAACAATAACCTATTCAATAGGTGCTAGCAAATGGTCTAACTTCCGGTGACGGAAGCCATTATGACGTCATTTCCTTCAACACTGTTAAATTGAAGGCTCAGACTATATAATTTTAAAGAAAGAGTTTATACCTTTTTATTGTTCTGGTTTCCTTTTTAATCTGTAACAAATTAAATACAAAATTAGATATAAAAACAACATGAAAGTCAAATTTGAAAATTTCAAATATTGTGATAAGAACAGAACACAAATAAATAAAATAAAAGATTTAAAAAAAAAATTGTGTTTTTTATTTTACTTTTAAATGCTGTAAAAGGTCCCGTTTATGTTTTTTAAGATATTGCCTATTTTCACACTTTGCATTAAATACGTTACAATTAATTACAATGGAAAATTAAGTAGGTAAAGAAACTTTTAAATACAAAAACAAATTGCTTTCTCTTAGCTCAACAACTCAAATATTTTACAAAATATATTGTATTCTGCAGTAACTCAAGCAAACTTTTCTTATCTAAGGTCATTGACCCGAGATAAAAGTAGAACGGTACATACAGACGCTGCTTAGTTTGAACTTTGATTAAAATCTAGAGTTCAATGTACACTACTGGCTACCGATTACGGTTGGCAAGACTGAATAAACTAGTTGGCTAAATCAACCACCCAAAGTAAAGGTTAATTATGAAGTTTATATAAGGTGGGGACGTTTAAACGACATTAAATACTACACGGGTAGAGACGACCATTACTTATTTTATAAAATTGATAAATTCCTAAAAATAAATTAGCTTTGTTTTGTTTTTGGTTATTTAATATTTATCTTTCTTTTTGTTTTAATTTCACTCGTATAAGCTAAAGATAGACAGGTATGAGCTGATCAAGTAACCAAAGGGGTTACTTATTTTATGTTCAGATGTATTTGTCACCAAAAATCTCAATTTTCATTAAAAAAAAATTCAATCAAATATCGATTAATAGGTAAATAATGTACGATAGGCATGACAGACACCGCTAATATTTTAAAATGTACTAACAAACATGTGTATTAATTTAATGTCATCCATCCCCACCCTGTATTTTTCATTTATTTCTTTTCCACTTAACATCAGGTGAGATTGCGATCAAACGCTTGCCTTAAAATGTATAAAAAAAATACGTAGTTTAAATCCTCAAGTGGTCCAAGGTTCTCCACGCATAAACAATTTCATACATTCCTACTAGTGTCATAATCACTCTAATAACGGTATTTCAGAGCGGTATTAAACGCCCAAGCGTAGGTTTTCAATGATCATTATTTTAGACCTGTTATTTTGCTCGACAGTATACGTGCTGTGCAAGTGGTTTGAAATAACCAATTAAACACTATCGTAACATAGGTTTCGATTATGGTTACAAAATCTGGTAAAAATATTACACTTGACGCACTTTTTATCCACTACGCGGCAAAAGAAGGGTTATAAGTTTAGTCTATGTACGTATGTTTGCATGTGTGAGATACCTGTTCATCTGATACCTCGTAGCTTCTAAACGACTCAACGGATTTTAAGAAATGGACGTTAGACAAGTTCTTTTGACCAAAAAGATTGACTAAATGAACTAGTTTTGGTAAGTAAATACACATTTTTTGGTCGGAAAACTTGTTTGGATCTAAAAGCTATATTTCGTTAAACCTTTTCGTTATTATTCTCTAGATCCTGAAGCTTTGTGATTTTGCATAATTAGTGAGTTTATATTTTCAAAAATGATTATTTAGACAAAGAAATCCACTCCGCAGTTGCAATACATGGTAAATACGGTACCAAGTAGATGTAGTGTAGTTACTACAAAAACTTCTAAGCCTCAAGGAAGTATTTTTATATTAATTAATGGCCTGCGTAGAATCTATTGCGTCAATGACCTCATTAATATGAATTAAAGTAATTGTTTTTAATTATCACCCCCTTTAATATCTACCAGAATTTTTGTTACACACTGTACTCGTATAAGACTGAAAACTATTGCAGACATTACCAGGATAACAGCTTGACCATTTATGAGCCTATTTTTTGCTCTAAGGTATTTTCATCTCCACACCTTTTCAAACAGCCTCTTAAATTTCACGCTTTATATCAATAGCGCAAGGTTTAAAATCGCACGAACTGAGCTCAAACTATTTCGTAATTTGAGACTGTTGTGTTAATCAACGCAAAAAACTACTTAATTCCAATCACGTCTGGTCCATGACCGCTTACTTAACTATACCATAGCGTTATTTGTAATTCATTGTCTTGTTTTTATCCTTCAAATAACTTTGCGCTCACATAAATAAATAAATAAATATTCATGGACATTTTCACACGACGCCCTCTATTCCCAAACTAAGCAAAGCTTGTAATATGGGAACTAGATGCTGATAGAACACTTATATACTATTTTTTGTATATACATAAGTACATATAATACATCTTTGGTTTCATTTAAAAAGTTGATCAAAAATGATGGCCTCTTAAGACCCTAAAGTTTTCGAAAGAGTTCTATACTCCACTCTGTATAATATACGACATTTTTGTAAAAATAAAAACACTACAAGCCTTTTCCTGTATCACCTACAATCAGGCTTTTAAATCTAATCTAGATGATTTAATTCGACAGGCGTCACAGCTCAGTCGGTGATAGCTCTGCCTTCCGTGCTGTGGGTCGTGGGTTCGATCCCCACCAAGAACAAACATTTGTGCGTGGAAAACATAGATGTTTGTTCTATGTCTGGGTGTTAGTATGTATTATAAGTATGTATTTACAAAAAAAAAAGTATATAAGTATTCTATCAGCCATCTGGTTCCCATATTACAAGCATTGCTTAGTTTGGGACTAGAGGGTGTTGTTTGAAATGTCCCTGATTATTTATTTATTTAATACAGTGACAAAAGCCACATTTTGCTCATGCCCCCCAATGTACAGGACGCTGCAGTGCCTAAAATATGACTTAGATGGAGTAGACTTGCCCAGCACCTATACTCTCCTATACTATCCTCTCAGCCTAGTCGGACTTATCCACAAGAAAGACAATGGCAATACGTGCGGAGCTAATTCGCGGGTTTCTGTACTCTGTCTCACTTGTAAGATTGCAAAATTGCAGGCTTGTCGAATAAATACCTAAGTTCAGTCATAAATAGATAATCTAATTGAAGTTCCATCTCATCCCGTTATTTACGCCCACTTTAGTACGGTCAAGAAAATTTTCTAGACAACCGACCGGTGTATAACGCTATAAACGAAAGCTTAGCAAAAACTATACTATAGTTTATATTATCTGTGGTCTTAGTAAGTAATAAAATGGATGTAGGTCTATTTATGGGGAAAAGCTCTACAACTGCCGCAGCTGTCGACAAGCTTCGAAGCGTTTCATTCCTCCGACGACCACTTGTTTAGAATACCTGGTCAAGACAGGTTTTTAGATTTATTCTAGGAAGTAAGTACGGACCTTGAATTAGATAAGATTGATAGTGATTATGCATGGTACTTCTATCCAATTATAACTGTGAACTTGGAATTCTTGGCTTACATGTAAGCTAAAGCAAGCAGGAATTCTAGCTTCACACGGTTAGACGTACCTAGTAATCCTACACTAGTAGAACTAGTAGTAGTACTAGTAGTACTTGGATACCTCATCTATCTTTTGTCTGAAGGCAAGCTGTGCCGGGTTCTAAAGATTACAGTCATGAAGAAAATCCTCTTTATTAGCGATGTAGATGTTCCACTGGATAAATGCTGGTTGAAGCGGTTTGGGGGATTGTTCAGCTTTTGTTAATGAATTCGATGGTAAAATTCTCAGATATAGTTCTTGCTTAACAACATCCTTGAAGTATTGGGACTAAGTGGGAGTTAGAGCCTCTCTTTATCTCTCTGGTTGAGGCACGTCTATCTATTATACGTTGTAAAATGAATTTGCTACGATTGTTCAAAATTACCTATAAAATCAGAGATAAAATACACTTAAAAACAAAATGGCGGAATAACTCCGCAAATTCCACACTAAGGTCAAAAGTTATCCTACCTTCCATGCAAAAGAATGCTATTCATATGTTGACGCAAAAACTAAGGTCGTACCTTGATAAATAGGCTCCTTAACAGGTGATTCTAAAGCGATAGAATCAATTAACATACAGCGGCCTCGCTTCATCGACAGTCACTTAACTCTTGTGAGAAACTCAAGGCAGATCATACAATAGCATATTTTTCTTCTTTCTAAATATTCACGGTCAAAATAATCATACAACTGAGTTGAGAATATCTTCCTTTTTTGTACAAACGCTAGAGAATAGAAAGCTAGTCAAAATTAATCAGAATGACAATTACTAATCGATAAGTCAAGTGATTATTTTTATACATTTTTGACGTTTTACAATAGCGATTGTAGAATGTCTATTTGTCTAGGGGCAAGGGTCAATCACGTGAGTTCGTTCTATTTTCAAACTGTTTTGAGTGCTGTTCTGTTATAAAATTCGAAAGGAACGTGCCATCCCCTGCCGGCAGTCGCAGGGCCGACTAAGGGGATTTTTGAACAAAAAGTCCAGAAATTCCCTTCGCAGGGGCAACACGCAGGGGATTTCTGGAATAAGCCGACGCTTCCACTTGGATTCTTTTTATTGCCACTGGCACTGAGTAAACTCAGATAGGAAACAAAAGAAGTTAGTGTAAAAGGAGGTCGTGCAGATAAAAAAAAAGGGGAGAGGAACATAGACTAAAAATTATGTGTTTTGAAATTCGAATGGATATGCAACTGATTTTTTTTATCCAAGATAGGATTACTTCCACACAAAGGAATATCGTTTCTATTATGATAATGTATGTAGAGACCTCATTCAATCAAAGCGTTATATATTTATGTATAGTCTATTGATGGAGAGATATTTGAAGGATGATTGATCAATTAAGAATTGAAGATGTATTTTGTTGCGTGGGCGCAAAACAAATGGAGAAATGTGTAGGCCCACAGGCTATAATGAAATATTGATAACAATCTGTTGAATCATTATTAAAATTAACAAAATAATTAAGGAATTCGATTATTGGTTGCAAACCTACTGTAGTAAATAATCCCTTGAAACTTATGTGTACGATTATGTATTTTGCTACTTCTGAAAGTAGTTACTATTAATTATAATTGTGTGTTTTTCGCATAAAAAAATACGTTTTAGCTTTTAGCTGATTTATTACTAACTGCCTGTACTTAGGTACATAGCACGTTTATTTGTCTGAGAGAGGATCATTTTTTTATTTACTTAAATGTCATGAGCTACAGAATTTTATCCGTTACTAAAAAAATATTTTTTTAATTCATAAAAAACTGTTTTTATTTGAGAAATTATACATGTTTTATAGTTTGCTTGTGGTATTATCACTTTTTATTTAATACATTGGTCAAAAGATGAATTTAATTTTTATCTTCAAATAACCAGCCGGGTTGATGAGTCGACAGCCTTGAAAAGAGACAGGCGTGGAATGTTCGTAAACTGTACAATACAGTGTACAATGATAATGTGCAAAACAAGCTTGTATCTGCATCAGAGCGATGTATCAAATTACCCATTTTCTTGAAAATAATACTGATAAATCGTACTGTGTCTAGAGAGAAAATAATGGAAAGCGCACGGAATACTCACAACTAAATATTACTATATCAAAATAGTCTATTTCCTTCTTCAAATGTTTGTTTTAGCAATCTAGTTTCCTAAATACAAGCTTTTTTTACTTAATAAGTACTTAATAAGTATGTTTAATAAGTACGTAGATAGGTTAACCTACCTAAATAATTTAGTTATTTAATTATGTGTGTAAGGTAAAAATAAAATAAAGCTTATATTATAGATGGCGTTGTGTGAAATGTCCAAGAATATTTATTTATTATATAGGTACTATTGAATTCTTCTCAGGTGCCAAGATAATGATGCAAGTATTGATGAATTCTTCAATTTTTTTGTACTTTATAAGCCGTCAAAATATGTAATTTTTTTACAGTGCTAAATCTTTTTTTAAGTCTTCGATGATTTTAATCTAATCAATAATGAAAGCGCCACGAATTGGGCCTGTAAAATAATAGGTTTACATATTTACAAAATTTTTTACTGCAATTTTTATAGGTTGATCGTGACACTGATTCTTAGGCCTACGGTTCATAGGTAAAGAGCACTAGGTATAGATTTTTGCCTCTCAGAACCCAACCTGCCGTTATGACCTATGAGTGGATATTTGCATACTTCGGTCATACATATTTTAAGCTCATGATACGTATGTTCTTGAATAACTTTAAGCTGCATAATTTGTATTTAAACTATATGTCATTGTATAAGTATGGTATATACCAGGACCATTGAAAGACAAACATCTAAACTTTGACATATTATAGTATTAGCAGGATAGGATAGGATTCTCTATCGTTTCTCTACAAGTCTACCAAAATATCAAATTCCGAAACTAGTATCATATGTATTCCGATCATAATAATTAGTGTGATAATAGGACCACATTCTTTGACACCCTGTCAAGAGAGCTTTTGATCAGAGCATTTAGGTCAGACTTGCGGCTGATTGTAAATCATATCGGTTAGTAGCTGGGTTAATAACCAGGTGTTAAAAGTTACATCGATAACCAATCACCGTTACGTTAAACGAACATTTAATGTTATAACGGTTTGACTTTGCATTGCATAGATACCTATTATTATAGAGAAGAACTTATTTATATTCAATGGTGAACCTATTTTGGAACGTGCCATTTTTTTTATAGGTACATTATAGACAAACGTTTGACCGCAATCGCACCTGAGTGACGATGCGGTCGACGATGTAGCACATTTGCCTAGAAGAAACCTATTCACTCTAAGCTTGAAAACGTTCAAGTTGTAAGTGTTCGGAAACACAGACGCCGGCAAAAGTTCCACTCCTTGGCATTGCTGCATTGGCGCAAACTTTTGATATCGAAATAGACTCATCTGAGGGACGATTAATATGCTGTGTAGCGAATTCGTGCCATAAAAACTTCCAATTTGATAGAGTTCAGGAGCAAGATGGCCGCTCTTTATCATCTAATCAATCCATAGAGAATAGAAAAAGTCTAACATGCATGTATGATGGTCTTCGTTCGTATAATATGCTATTTTAGAAAGTCAATTTGACTAGGGTTGCAATTTTATTGTTGCATTTGACAGCGCTAAAATTATAACCGTCTTTGTCGTTTCAGTTGATGAGAAAAGGACATCAATATTTATAATGCTATCAAATTATGTTAGTTTAGAAAAATGCAACAACCGAATCGTCACCAAATATTATTTAATTACAAAATAATCACTCGATCATAGGTAGAATTAAAATACAAACTAAAATAGGTTGTCATTGAAGAAGATAGGTAATGTTATTATGTTCAGTCTGTGAATGTAGAGGTAATAAGTGTGTGTGTGTGCGTAGATATAATCTATGTCATCTTAAGGAAAGTGCGGAAATGATAGAGCTATGATTTCCTTACCGAGTCGAGATGGTTTTGTTTATTATACTACTTTATCAGGTACCTAAATCAAATGCAAACATTCATCTAGATAGGACGAATTACAACCAGAAATTACTTCATAAAACGCGTGTAAAGTATAATATTCACAAGTTTTATAGCTATAGTAAAAGTATTTTTTTAATAAAAAACGTGATGGAACGTACTCATGGTTCACCGGTTAGCACCACTACGAGTATCACCTTACAGAGCACATCCACTATAGACGTGCTCTGTGAAGCATCTTGAGCTTAGCAGGTAAAAATAGGATATTGATTTCATAATTCCACGTCTGCAGGTAGATATAACATGTTGATTCTATTACCTAAGAGTTTCTGCATCATTTAGATATTTTAACGTACGCGTGCAAAATACTCGAACACTTTTACTTAGCACTCTTTCGCTAAGAGATGCCGGTGTTTTTGCTCAAAGCTATCTGAATAATATACTTTTAGACCATGTTTAAAGAATCTTATCAGATTTAATAGTTTTCACAACGATACGTCATCTACGCGACATTACGCGATATAGTTGGAAAGTTAATGTGATAAAAGTACTAGACGCTTACACACGGGCGCCGTTACGCTCATAATTATTATCTTAAAATAAATAAACAAATATCCCGTTCTTGGTGAAAATCATGTAAATGTATTTGTGTAACTCTTGCTATCAGGAAACCGCAAAATATTTACCCAGTGATTTCTTTTCAATTAAATAACATGTTAAGTTATTTGGTTGGGTCCTTGGCATTGCCCGTACATTAAAATTTACTTGATTTTTTTATACCAAGGTACTTCCGAAATGTATAAAATCAATAGCAAGGCTAATACCACGTATCCATACATACCTAACATGGATATCCGTTCAATTGTTTGTGTGAAAGTAGGACAGAGCCACACTTTCGCAATATTATGAATGCAAAAATGTTCCTTTAGCATGTACCTAAGGTATGTTGGTTTACTTTACCAGTTTCCGTAAAATATTGTAGTATCGAAAACATTCCTGCGATACCAAACGCATAAACAAGGAACGAAAACGAAGCTTATCGAGTGAAAAAAAAAAACAAAATACATTGTGGAATGCGACCAGATAACCTTGAGCAGAGGGCAACCACTCACAGACAAGACAATAGCTACTGGACTAGACATTGCAACTTTGAACTAACTCGAGTGGAAACTATTTTATTCTATTTTAGAGCAGAACGAAAAAAAACAAGTAGTCAAAGTGAAAACGTCTACTTTTCACAAAATGCTTATAGCTGATGATATTGCTATAGGAAAAAAAGTTAACGAATGAAAAACAAAAAGTAGTTTCAGATATTTTTTAGAACATTTGAAAACTAAAAACACCCGAGTGAAATCTCTTTACTGACAAAAAGTGATTAAAACGATGCTTTATACGCTGAAAAGGTTTTTACAAAGAGGTTTTGCTTCGAAACTAAATTCATGAACAAAAACAACAAAACCATAATGAGCTTAGTATTTATCACGATGTATATCTTCATAATGACTTCCCGTCCAAGTCCGTTTAGATGGCAAGTGAGGATGATATCATTTTGCCTTTATATTTACTGTTTATTTTAACAAAGAGGTTACCGTTTTTATCTTTTAGTAAAGACTGCTGATTATAAGAGGCTCTAGATAAAATGAGCATTCTAAAAACCGAATGTGAACATAGAGTTTTCGAAGTAACCAAGAGATTTGAGAAGAGTTTTTACGTGTCTGGGCCGTGGACGCGTTTAGTTTTATTTTTATCCCTCTGAAATTAAGTGCAACAAACGATTCTTCATATACTTGTGCAGAAACATTCACTTACCTCCAATTCAACCCAAAAATGGGTTCTGTGCGTACTTCAGAGGGATAAAGATCCGTTATCTTTGGGTATAAGGTGTCGGTCTTGGACAGTAGCAGTATGCAAACATCCTATGGTAGATTTTATATTACCTGTTCACAAACAAGAAAAGAGATCACGGTCAGTGGATATACGGATCTTAGTAACCACTGGATGTATTTAACCTAGTGCGAGTTGGATTTTCTCTATTTCCATTTTATGACAAGATAAGGCAAAGTATGTGGTGTGAAAGGTCATAAAAAGCCTACTACTTTGACCTTGGTCGGGCTTTCGCTTAACCACAGGGCAAGCTAAGGTCAGGTTTTAGAAATGGCCTAACCATTATCACTTGCAAGCAGATGAAGTTTTTACTGGCATATTTATGATATAAATAAATAAAAAATAAATAAATATTCAGGGACATTTCACACAACACCCTCTAGTCCCAAACTAAGCAATGCTTGTAATATGGGAACCAGATGGCTGATAGAATACTTATATACTTTTTTTTTGTAAATACATACTTATAATACATAGTAACACCCAGACATTGAACAAACATCTATGTTTTCCACGCACAAATGTTTGTTCTTGGTGGGGATCGAACCCACGACCCACAGCACGGAAGGCAGAGCTATTACCGACTGAGCTGTGACGCCTGTCAATGTCTGTGATATATAATAATAGCTTAGAGAGATAAATATTATAATAGTAATAATCATTATTATGGATAATAATCCATGGAATGCAATTATACACTACTTACTATTTTGCGTGTTTTACAATTCTAGTAATTTGTTACAAAAGAAGATGCTACACGATTCGATTAATCAATATTGATTATCCAGAATCGTATCGATTAGTCACTCGATTCCTGCCATGATGCCGTCGATTGTCGGCCACGTCGACCAAAACAAATCGGACGATGTTTTATTTACTAGTGAATTTCACTTGAGATTGTAATTTTATAAACATTTTAATTTCAATAAACAGGTACTCAACGAAAGTAGCTAGATAGGTACTTAAAGTTGTATCTACTTAAGTAGTACCTACCTTAAATAAAAAATGATAAAATATCACTTTGATAATCGTAATTTGAAACGCCCGCCCCTGTAAAACTAATCTATTGAACTCAAATTCTTTCACATAAAAACAGTTCGTATCAGATTTAAGAGCAAAAAACAACAAGGAGTGTATTCAAATACCAAAACACGGGCACGCGATCAGGAATCGAACCGGTACCATTATCGTGCCAGACACACCTACCTGTCTCGAAAAGGTGACCCTGTATGTACAGTCGTGGAGAACGAGCTTAGAAGTTTGAGGCTAAAGAGGTCAAAATATTTGTTGACGAGTCACTTTTACATAAGTAGGCATTGTATTTTTTTGTATACTTTTACTGTATCCTATCCTATCCTACTAATATTATAAATGCGAAAGTTTAGATGCAGGATCTACAGGATAAAATGAACGAAAAGGATTAGCAGCGCCAATTGGCAAGAGGATTTCATTGTCATGTCATGTCACGTCAGTTTGACAGGACGTAGTACTACCTCTTTGGTCTAACGACTAGCGTTTGACATTCCAGTACGAGTTCGGTGTAATGCGGTGTAATGTCAAGTTTCTCAAAGTATCCGCTCGGTACACGCACAGATAATATAATGTACACGGAAACTGTAGACGCTTACGAAGTCGCGGGTTAGTCATAATTTTCTTTGTGAATAGCTATCTAATGTTTTTTATTCATATATTGTAATCGAAAGTACCTACATAAATAGCGTCTACATGGCAAAATTAATGGTATTATCAGTATTTTAGAATTAGTTAATTTTTTAGACGTAGATTTGTGATGTGTGCTGTTTTCGTCATCCAATCATAGCCCAAGCTCGTGATGAATGATTTGTATTTTATTATGATCTCCGCAAAATCAGCTATCGTAAAATGAAAACCGGTGTAAAATATGGTCATTTCTCTTGAAGATTAGCCCGTACAAGAAAACTTAGCGGGGGGACTTTGCTTTTTACAATGTAGGTAATGAAAATCCAACTTAACACTTTTGTGTGTGACCATACAAAAACGTGTTTAAAATTATACGCTGGTACGCTGCATAGTGTGAGATTAGATTTAAAAATAAACAGAAGGAACCAAAAAATATGCTTTTTCTCTTGGCCACCTCTGCTTATACCGAAGTAAGTAGAGCTACACTGCGTGGTAACGACCACTCCATTACGGAGCACTGCTGCATACCGCGCAATGTATTTCTACTCTACACTCAACATTTTTTTTTACAAATATACGATGGGACAAGCTGAACCTATAACAATGCATTGCCTCACTGAACAAGTCTACTGCGAACGTGCCCTGTGATGCATTGCACTGCGCCCATCACTCTGAGACATAAAAAAGTCTCGTGTGCCTGTAATTGCACCGGCTCCCATACCCTTCAAACCGGAACACAGCAACTTGCCACTTACCTATGATGATGACGTGTAAATCGGCCTAATACACTCTTCTATTATGAAAGCAACAGTTAGTTCATTTTCCAGTGTCATCTGCGGTCAGTCTCAATTACCTCGGTAAGTAGCTACTCACCTACATAAATCACGCAATATCCCTCTTGTACATTCGTTTCATCATCAGGTATTTTGTCTGGTCAGAGAACTTTCGCATAGAACTGAAACTGTGCTTCGCATTACCTAATAAACCACAAAACTTTAACATTAGAAGAAGTCGCAGAAACTGGAGTGAAATTCACACTTTTATAAATGCGAAAGTTTAAAAGAATACTGCTATAATGTTTACTTTCGCAAGAAAGTTGAGCTTTTGTTTACAGAGAGAGTTTTAAAATATATATTATAATTTTGACCGCACAAAAATCTAACTCCACGTACCTATATGCAATCACGGGAAAGGCTCTTTATCAAAAGAAACTTTAGAAACAAATAAAAAGATTAAAAAGAAAAAAGTCATGTGACCTGTACCTACTGATCACTCTTACCCCTGATTTCATAAACAATGTAGAGGCGAATACATGCGCTGCGCTAGGCAAATGCAAATTGATATAGTTTGGCATACTGTTCAGAGTGCTATGTATCTGTTCATAAATTCGGGGGTCAGTGATGTTTAGGACCAACAGAGAAAAGGAGTTACGATTCTACAAGACTCCAGCTACCAGTATTTATGTTAGTACAGGCTTCCGGCATCCAATCGGAATTCGGTCCGAACATCTGAAATTGGTCAGACGGGCATTTCGCAACTACGCAATGTAGTTACGTATTTTAACCGTAAAAGGCTGCGGTTGGTCTAATGAAGTAAGTTATGCAGTGAGATATGGGAACTCGTAATCAGAAAATCGAGGATACGCAACATTTTATGCCTCATTTCATTTAGTTATCGGATGGGAAAGGTAAGACCACACATCATAAAACAAGTATTTTGCAACAGAAACCCAATTCTAGAATGAAATGATAACAAGGAAATCGTGTCACTGAGAATAGTGTAAGTAATATATATAGTAAGAAATTTCCAGTTTTTTTAAACATAAATCCCCACCGGCTACGTCGTAGCATGCTACGGTGTAGCAGTGAGGATTTCTGTTTTTTTTTTTCTAGAAATCTCCACTAAGTATGTGGTCCATATGAAAGCATTTCTTCATCGATTGAAATGATACCTATGTGTTACCTTTTGTACCTGGCATAATAATATTATTATCGTAAAAAGGTTTATATTTTACACAATAGCAAGTTCACTGAACCAAAACCACCCATGTTTATAAACAGAAATAAACTAAACTATAACTTTGTACTAAGCTTCAACGAAAGCCTGTCGATCGCAAATATACGGAATGAACGCAATTAACGCATCACAATCTATAATTGATCACTTTCAAAGCCTTCACGAGCCTCAAAGGAAAGTAAGCTCATCTACTCGACCAGCTGAATGCGCTAACTGGTCTGTGGCACAGTGCGTCGGAAATGGCTGGAAAACTGCGTACACAACACGTATCTTGTATGGCGACATGTATCATACCTAGTAATTACATAGTAATTCCCGGCAGTCGCAGAGCACGCTAACGGGATTTCTGGACAAAAAGCCTAGAAATCCCCTTAGCGGGGGGAACATACAAGGGATTTCTGGAATAAGCTTTCAAATACACACCCAAAATCTCAGTTCTTGTATATGGACAAAAATTGCAAAAAATACAAATTTATCAGGCTATGGTTTTAATAAGTTTACCTTGCGTGTTCACTACAACATATGGGTTTTTTATTTTTTTCCGATTGGATATTGAACAATTCACTAATATTGGATAGTATCGTGCGACAGCTAATTAATCCTATGTATACGAAATATAAACTTGTAAAAATAAAGTCTAGACCTCTCTACTAATAAATGCCAGCGTATGTCAGGCAATTATTCGAAATGCTTTATTTTGTAAAAACCCTGCATATTATAAGAGACGTTTTTCCTTAGCACGCATTTCTCCTCTATACCAAAAACGTAGCTTCGTTGAACCCGTTTGGACCAGTGCTAAGCGAAGCTTAACTATGAAAATAAACGATCCCTATTAGTTGCGATCAAACACATCCTTACATAGCTTAGTTCTGGGGGAAAAGTACTCTAACCCAGCTATGTCTTATTAGCTGTGTCTGGTCAGCACTGACATAAAGGCAGCTTTCCCTGTAGCAGGAAAGTTAATTTTCATTATCAACATATTTATTAAGTCTGAGAGTGAAATTAATGAAAACGAGGATAAGTAATCACTTTATAACAACATAATTAGTTTACTTGTGAAAATGTAAAAAAACGAGTAAGCAAAAATGAATGTAACTCGTATGTTGTCATATCTAACTAATTTATGAATTCGAGATCCGATGACAAAACATTCTATGATCGGTTTCTACTTCAATCTGATCGTAGTATCAGATGACAGAAACCCACAAAAGCCGGATATTTCAAAAATGATACAACCTTTGTAGATAAGAACAAAATAAACTCAACCTGCATGGTTAAAAAGTTTAAAAACCATAAATAAGGAAGTTAATACACAAAGAAAAGCAAATACCTAGATAACTTGATTAAAGCGTATCATTACCTCATTGTTTATTAATCCGAACCAAACGACCTCAAGTATGACATAGAGAAAGGTAACCACAACCTCCCTACCTACTGAAGGCTGACTACACTAGAAGCTAGCTAATTAGAATTTGAAAACCCTTTGAATTTGAAAAAAAACGCTAGGAACCAGGCCGTATCTTGCCCGTTCTTCTAGGCTCTGGTCGCGTGGAACTGGCACCTAGAATCACCTAGTTATATAAGTTCTAAATGATCCTTGTGATTTTATTGAATATAGTGACTTTGACTTTGTCCCGTACAGGGTTACTTATCTCAACCGTCGTCTGAGAGAAAAATCTAAGCAGCTGTAGTTACAGAAAAATGTTTTTAGGTGTCACAAGGATCGATTCTGATTGAAATGCGAATTGCATTTAAAAATATCAAAAGTCGTTTATTTTTCGAGATTTTTTTTTTATTTATCTTGGCATATTTCGATCCTTTTAGTTCAGATTTTGCCTTCAGAGGGCGGTCGAGAGAACTCACCCTGTATAGCTAATTGGAAGCACCGTCTGTATTGTACAGTCAGTATCAGAAATAGATCACTTTTACAGCTTATTCTAAGCTTACATTCTAAGCCAATGTACCTACTCGTATTTAAAAAAGAGTGTTACCACCGCCAAATAAGGTTATTTCCTCAATTTTTACGAATATTAAGGAACTATGAAAAACAAAATGATTTATTTTCATTAATTATTAAAATAGTGATCGAGCCAAGTACCTTCCGTGTCTTTGTGATAATTAACACTAACGTTTTACGTAAGTATCGTGATTCACAAGAACATAATAATATTCTATTTTGTTTTCGGTAATCTAAAAAAACATAAATGAGTCTTTTGGAAACAAAACAATGATTTTTTAGCTTTTTATCCTCTTTCCTACTTTTTTAACCGACTTCAAAAAAGGAGGAGGTTCTCAATTCGGTTGTATGTTTTTTTTTTTTT
The DNA here is from genome assembly GCA_947859175.1 of Gandaritis pyraliata. Classification (NCBI taxonomy): domain Eukaryota; kingdom Metazoa; phylum Arthropoda; class Insecta; order Lepidoptera; family Geometridae; genus Gandaritis; species Gandaritis pyraliata. The sequence continues at coordinate 3,756,915 of OX401871.1, read as the reverse complement.
TTTTTTATGTTTGTTACCTCAGAACTCCGTCATTTATGAACCGATTTTAAAACTTCTTTTTTCATCTGAAAGGATATACTTCCAGATTGGTCCCATTTTATTTTCATCAAAATCGGTTCAGTAGTTTGGGTTGTAAATAGAAATAACTGAAAAATATGGCAAGTTGCGGCGTAGCGCCTACCATTTAACTGCTAGCAACGATGCAATATGACAAGTTGCGGTGTAGCGCCTACCATTTTACTGCTAGCAACGATGACCCTTTGTGGTGCACACCTAAATTTTTACATTTTTCTAAATTTGTCAATAAACCCAGTTTGTACATTCAAACCGCATTTAATTGGAGAAAAGCAAAAACCCACCAGTTGTTCCTCTAAAGAATCAACACCAACCACGTGCACGAAATTGCGTATTTTGCTTTCCTGTGACTTTTATGTGGTGTTTATAGTGACTAGAACATTCCCAATGAACTGTCATCATCATCATCATCATCTGATGATGAAGCTGGTAGTCAAATTGAAGTCGGTTTTTCCAGTTTTTTAACTTATAAATTACTAGCAGTTGCCCGCGACTTCGTACGCGTCTACAGTTTCCGTGTACATTATATTATCTATGCGTATACCGAGCGGATACTTCTTTGAGAAACTTGACATTACACCTCATTACACCGAACTCGTACCTACTGGAATGTCAAACGCTAGTTGTTAGACCAAAGAGGTAGTACTACGCCCTGTCAAACTGACGTGACATGACATGACAATGAAATCCTCTTGCCAATTGGCGCTGCTAATCCTTTTCGTTCATTTTATCCTGTAGATCCTGTTAATTATTCGGGATAAAAAGTAGCCTATATGTCAATCCAGGTTACGAACTATATATATGCCAAGTGTCATCCAAGTTGGTTCAGTGGTTTTGACGTGATTGAAACACAAACATCCAAACATCTAAACATCCAAACATCTAAACATCCAAACATCTAAACTTTCGCATTTATAATATTAGTAGGATGTTTGGAAAGCTTGTTGGGATCGAAATGGTATTTTTGCTAATTCTTTGCATTATTCTCTGGAACTTGAAGAATAGCGATTTTTCTAACATTCAGTGATTTTGTATATGTCCAAAAATGTGTGAGCAAGATTTTGTTTGACGGTTCTCAGCATCCAAGATATGAAATAGAAATAATATACAATTAGATACATAACATACTCAAATCTTATCTGTAAGATTGTAAGTAAGACGTTGTAAAGATACCAAGACTCCTAGACATCGTGACACTGATCTCAGCAAGAGCTCACTACTCTGAAATACGATTTTTTTGACACTTTGAGTTACAATGCGGGCAATGGCATTGTAGCACTTTGCAGTCAAGTTGTAGAACCACGCAGTGTCATTCAAAATATCGATGAAAACATTTGGTCATCGTTTTGCAGTGTAGATCTCGACTCGTTCATGTCCAATACTGAAAACAAACGCCTAAGGCAACTTTTTGTCTATGGAAGAAAACTATTTCTTTCTGTTTTTCCGTCGAACAAAAGAAAAGGACGAACGTCTAGGGCGAAGGCTCTCAACTCCGGTCATACGCGAAGAAATGCTATAGCAATGTGAAAGTACTCACACACATACAAAAAAAAATGCGGTAAGGCTCTGGAATGACCTGCCATTAGCCATCAAACAATTGGGCTCAAGGGAGTCCTTCAAGAGATCAGTACGTGAGCACTTTCTCAAGAAGTTATATTAAGGTTTCTATTCTATTCCCTTCACTATCACCAGTTATTATCTTCCTACTTCTCACCGTTTTGGTTGTATGTAAGTATAGTATAATAGTATAATTATTACATATGAAATATTTATATAGGTATTTATATATATATATATATGTTGATATATCTTTTGTGTTCTTTTTCTCTTTTTTTTTTATGTATAGTTATGTATTAATTTAAATTTTTAACTTTTAGTACCTACCTTTAAAAAAACACGCCACACCATCTTTTTGCACGCCCAGGAAGACTGGCAGACAATGCTCTTAGCATTAAGTCCTCCTAGCACTACCTATTTGTGTGAAATTTTAAAATAAATAAATAAATAAATAAATAAATACATAAAACATACGGACAGACCGATTGTTTTCACCGGATCGCGTGAATATTAATAGTAAAAGTGAATCTGCTAGTGCGGAGAATTGTTAATCATGTAGTAACTATGTTTTGATCATAAAAAATATTATGCAATTTTAGAAACAATAAATAAATAGGTGCATTTAAAATATAATAAAAAACAATAAAACCAAACAACCAAAAAAAATCAATAAAATTTTTAAAAAAAGATTGAGTCCTAGGATGCCTTGTGGGGACCATCGAAGTACTGCATTACATTGTCTTGTCAATAAATAAAAAGTAAGTTCAAAAACGAAAACACAACTACCTAAAAATCACGCACTAAAAAGTACTTACGAAATAAGAAAATACTTATTTCATCTGAAATTGTTATTTTCAAAGGCAGAGGTGGTTAAACGGGTCACGGTCAACATCCTCCTAGATCTTTGGTAGTCTTAGTACCCATTGCCAAAGGCTACTAATTTGGCGTTTTTTGCAGTAAAATTATGGCTTTACTTCACCAAAAGAAAGCGTAAATAAAACCTCTATCATATCATAATAAAATGCAACGTTTGATAACACTTTTCCGCCATATGAACATCCATTAGATTAACATTGATATGCAAATATGTTAATTTGAACACGCTTAGAAACTATTGCCGTAACTCATCAGAAGCCTCAACACGAAAAAATGTGACAATCGTAAACGTATTGTAACGGTAGCGTATCCGAGATACACTGCGCGGTGACGCTGCAACGTTCGGTTATCCAGCTGATGTTGACACGCAGTGTGACTCGAATGCGTTAAGTTTACGTAACGCGACGACTGTTACATTTAGCTTTTAGCTTTATTAGCTGTCTATTGGGAATTAATTCAATTTCAAATTAATTTGAACATTCTTATTGATGCAACTAGGTCGTATTTTAAATAACGCAATTTCGTTTTTTTGTTACAAATAGTGATGAAAAGATTTAGAAAGAAAAGTTGCAGTTGTGTGGAAGCAGCATAATTCACTAATTTCGATTTTTTTCTAAAAAATTATCCTGTTATAATTAGAGTGATTTCATTACGATTTTTTCTTGTTTATTGTGTATAAGAAACGCGTTGATGTCTTTTGTATTGAGATTCAGTAGTTGGTCTTAGTTACCTAGTTAAAAAAAATACTTTAAAAAACAAGCAGTGTACCTTATACACCAAAACCAGTAACGGAACCTTGCTCAAAATCATTCGATAAAATATCACTGGGAGAGATAATGCCGTTCTCGAGCAAACAAAAAAATTCCTAGTCATTGTCGGTGATACTCGGAACTTCGAACGTTTTATAATATAGCGTGGTACCTTATAAATCACTGTTTTTCTCATGTATTCGTCTTTACAAGATGATGGCTAAAAAGAAAAATTGTTTTTCATGAATATTGGATGTTTTTCACGATATTTGTTTAAAAAAACAGCCGTGAAGCATGTTAAGCTCAGCTAAGAGCTGTTTGTTGACCTATGATCTCATGCGATGCTCTCAGCTAATCACTATAAGGCTATCACGGTATCTCAGCGTATGATAAGGCTGTGTGTAGATTAGTAGGTAAGACTGTTGGGAAATACAACAGGAGAGCAATACATGGCGAAGACAAAAATCCAGAGTCTCGAACACCGCCGCAAAGTTGCATGCCTATCGATCTTTTATAGGATACATTTCGGGGAATGTGCTCAGGAACTGCATGACCTGATACCACCATCCCCTTTCCACCACAGGACAAGTAGACGCACGGCACAATACCATCCATACTTGGTACAAATTCCACCCATTCGCACCAAACGTTTTGGATCTACATTCATTATGCGAACTGCCAAGGAATAGAACGCGTTGCCGTCTTCTGTCTTTCCTGAGAAATATAATCTGGGTCTTTTCAAGGCAAGAGTGAATAGGTGTCTTCTAGACTGTCCTGCTCCATCGTCGGCCACATCGTCACTTACCATCAGGTGAGATTGTGGCCAAAGGACATTCTATATTATATAAAAAAAAAAAAAAAAAAAAAAAAAAAAGGCTTATGCCTGACATAAGCCTTATTTCCCAACAGTCTTAACAATCTTAATCACAAGATTGTGTGACCAAGGTAACGACGAAGGACTGGAAATATTACTTTGGCTACTTTGAAAATATTACTTTATAATACTACTAATATTATAGGTACAGTCTATATTTTGATTTTTGTCTTGTGACAGCTAAGCATTTCTACTTTGAGAGATAGCAGGAGTTTGTTACTAAAAAAGACAAGTATCTACAATTTTATTTAAGCAATTGCTATATTTATTGTTGACAAGAAATTTTTATATGGCTCTTTCAAAGTTTGAAATTTTGTAAATTGTAGTTTTTGACTCTTCTGACTCAAAAGGTGGCCGACCCCTGGCTATAGGTAAGTACATAATAGATTTCATAAATGCGGCGATTCCGTAAGTAACGACAAAAACTGTTATTTATTACCTTTTACCTTCTATTTTAATATAGAGATCAATTTTAAGGTTGATATTTTACACCCATTGAAGGTATAACCGTCGCGTAACATTTTTATATCAATTAAAATGATACGATGCCCTTCAAGAGCAATAATGTAAACTCATTTTATTTTCAAGATTGTTTTTATTGCTAAGGTCATAAAGTACATTTTTGTGTGACTGAGCTGTAACCGTGCCAAGGTACAATCGTGCGTTCACATAGTTGCAAGTGGTAATGAACCAACACACGTCACTGTAATAATATGACACAAAGTTTGATGAATCTGTCAAGTTAAGGAAATAAAATAATAATATTTAAGTTTAAAAAACTAGAAAAACCGACTTCAATTCGACTACCAGCTTCATCATCAGACGATGATGATGACGATTCATTGGGAATGTTCTAGTGACTATAAACACCACTTAAAAGTCACAGGAAAGCAAAATACGCAATTTCGTGCAAGTGGTTGGTGATGATTCTTTAGAGGAACAACTGGTGGGTTTTTGCTTTTCTCCAATTAAATGCGGTTTGAATGTACAAACTGGGTTTATTGACAAATTGTGAAAAATGTAAAAAGATAGATGTGCACAGCACAAAGGGTCCGAAAGTAATGCATTAGCCGAGCATCGTTGCTAGCAATAAAATGGTAGGTGCTGCACCGCAACAGTTGGCATATTTTTTTCAGTTATTTCTATTTATAACCCAAATTACTGAACCGATTTTAGTGAAAATTAAATGGGACCAATCTGGAAGTATATTCTTTCAGATAAAAAAAGATTTTTTGAAATCGGTTCATAAATGACGGAGTTCTGAGGTTACAAACATTAAAAAAAACATACAACCGAATTGAGAACCTCCTCCTTTTTTGAAGTCGGTTAAAAATCAATTTCTGAACGCTTGTAAAAAGCACCAAAGATGCAATAAAATGCTTTAAAATTAAAATTTAAAATGAGGAATGGTAATTGTAAAAATGACCCAGCAAAATAAGGATTGCGAGTTATGATATGGCCATGAATTACGGCACGCGTAATGAAAAGTTTAATGTGACAGCTGTCAAACTAGCAAGTGCGTTTTGTGCGGAAATGAAAGCGTAAGTTTTAGCTTTATGACTCTTTCGCATTTGCGTCGAGTCTCGAAGACTTGTTGGTGTAGGCACCAACTTTCTCAGTGTTTATATTTCACACGATTTCGACGTAACCACTGACAAGTTCAAAGTTTTAGAGTTCTGTTAACACAACAATTACTTAGATTGGAATTCTTAGTGATATAATAAAAATTACAGCAGAGAAATTTCAGTTTGCGCCACGTTTACGTGTTCCAATACACGCAAGATTTCTTTTTCTCGAAATGCGTCAGATTAATCGTACTCAAATGAGAACACACGTTACTTTTTTACTGAGTTGTAATGTAAGGTCTTTACCGTTTTTTTGAATACTCGATATAAAACTTAAATACCAGCTGAGGACATTATTTGCCAATGAAAACTGCCTAACAGGTTTTGCCCCGCAAAGGAATTCCTTTTACTGCTGGTGTCAAAAATTACAACATTGTAGAAATGTTTTGTATTGCGGTATTAATTTGGTCACTCATTGCACCACATACTCAACATCTTTTCCCACATAAACTATCGTTCAACAACCTTCTTCCAATGCAAGAATGTTGAAACTAGCTACATTCATGATTTTATTCTGTTCCAATCAATAATTCATAGACAAATTACTGACAACATCATTCGATTCGATTAAATCGAATACAGTAACGTCTTTAGCTATTGAAATAACATGTAGCCTCTATTATTTTAAAATGCTCATTATAATAAAGAATGTAGGTACAGTAAGCATAACGGATCTTTATCCGTCTGAAGTTAGGTGCAAGAAACGATTGCGCATGTATTGGCGTGCGGAAAAATTAGCTTACCTCCTATTCGACCAAAAATAGGTTCTGCGCAGATACTTCAGAGAGACAAAGATCCATTGTGACTACTATCTATCTTTGGTCTTGATATAAAACAACTGTTTCAAGACACTTCGTCAAACAATAGAAATAGTACACTTCGTGCGACAGCACCTACGTAAAATTATAGATACATACGTTCTAGTAGTGTAGAGTGAAACTGGCCACCTGAAAAATGAAAAAGAAATAAGTTACTCTCGAAAAAAGGATAAACTGCGCCCACGAGTATACCAGTCAGTGCAGTGTATCAATATCGACGAGACAGGGCAAGGTGTAGTAGTGGGTGGATTTTATAATACAGCTATTAATTCCAATCAATGTATTGTGATTTCACTAGTAAGTATTCAGTTTGGTTTGTATCGAGTTTTATTTTATACTAGCAGTTACCCGCGACTTCGTACGCGAGTACCGTTTCCGTGTACATTATATTATCTGTGCGTGTACCGAGCGGATACTTTGAGAAACTTGACATTACACCTCATCACACCGAAGTCGTACCTACTGGAATGTCAAACGCTAGTCGTTAGACCAAAGAGGTAGTACTACGCCCTGTCAAACTGACGTGACATGACATGACAATGAAATCCTCTTGCCAATTGGCGCTGCTAATCCTTTTCGTTCATTTTATCCTGTAGATCCTGTTAATTATTCGGGATAAAAAGTAGCCTATGTGTCAATCCAGGTTACGAACTATATATATGCCAAGATTCATCCAAGTTGGTTCAGTAGTTTTGACGTGATTGAAACACAAACATCCAAACATCTAAACTTTCGCATTTATAATATTAGTAGGATAGGATAGGATAGGATTGGTAGCGATATTCACGGACTCCCGTGTCCGCATTTAGACTCAAAGTTGGTTAGTTGATGCGTGAGGGGTAATCTGGCTAAGAATGTAGCCAGCCTAGCTCCTCCAAGAAGCACAGTAGCTTCCTGGGAGCTTCGCAGGCTTGAAAGAGTGGCTTGTCTTAAAAAATCTTATATTATAGCAATACAGAAATTTTTCTCCAACTTTTGTGACTTTTAACTATAAGCGCAGAAAGCTTTACCAGTTTGGAAGAATTCACTTAGGATTACAAATGAGAAGATTTTTGCCAGATTCAACAAATGTTTCTCAGTGACTGGTTCTAAGAAATGCCTAGTGAATACAATCTCTATGTCGTCCCGCTCCACAAATCTAGAAAATTATCAAATTGCAAACAATTTGTGATGCTTGTTTTTATGTAGGTAATACGGAAGAAAATTTTGTAGACCTAGACAAAATGCATGAAATTGAATTGAAATAAGGTAAGCTGGTATTCTAAGAGTCAATTAATTTCGCATTTTCAGCGTTTGCGGACAAAATAAGGTTAATAGAAACAGTTTAAAAGTATTCTAACTGCCAAGTATTTGGTTCTCATAACTTAGTTCGGGGTTAAATAGCGCTGTTTGGTTTTCAGACATGAAATTAGAAAGCGTTGTGTGAAATGTCCATGAATATTTATTTATTTTACATTTAGATGCTCTTTTAGTTATTGTTTTTCAGTGCAATTTTTGCAATTTTTTTAATAGATTTTTAAAGTCCTATGCCAAAGGGCAGCTTGCACCAGAATCGAAAAACGCGTTTAACTCTTAAATAGTATTTAGCGAGTTGTCAAGTCATACAAATACGTCAGATTTAAATCGATTTAACTGTTAAATACATTTAGTGGTTCTGGTGCAAGACGCCCTAAGTATTTTCTATAAGTACCTACTTATTAAGATGTGGAGGATTGATTGCAATGATAAAAAATAATTCTTTATTTATGATGTTGCTGTCTATAAACGCAATATTAATTTCTTTCGAAACCAGTGACTCATCTTACGTGTGAAATTTCGCCAACATTCTGCGAAAGTGTCTGCCCACGTTATTACTATTTTGTAGAGCAATACTAATATATCTATTATTTATAAGCATAATATTCATTTATAAGCGTTATAAAGCAATTATAGCGAGTGTTGGGAGTGGCCAGTAGGTACGAAATGTATGAAAGTCCATTTGCTTGGCTTTCACCTGTGCCGTGAGTCGCGAGGTTAACATAACAATCGCTTCGAGCTTTGTATGACGGAGCTGTAGGCAGTTTATCGTAAACACGCTCAAATCATACTTGACAAGGGTTTGTCCGGTAATACCAACTAGGTAGGTAAAGAAAGTACCTACTTAGATATTTAATTTGGATAATAATATAACGCTTTCCATTCATCGCAATAGAGCCTTTGCACACTGGTCCAGTACCTCTGAAGTTAGGTGCAATATTTGTTGCACCTAACTTCAGAGGGATAAAGATCATGATAGCGCACGTTGTGCGGAAAAATTAGCTTACCTCCACTTTGACCAAAAAATAGGTTCTGATGCTTCAGAGGATCCGTTGTTATTACTATACCGTCTACACCATGCCGACATGTCATGTCGGTATTGTCGGTTGCTCGAACAATAATATCTTTGCTGATATCGTGACGGTGGCAGTATGAAAATACACACACTTAAGTGCGGCTTGCACCAGAATCACTAAGGGCGTCTTGCACCAGAACCACTAAACGCATTTAACAGCTAAATCGATTTAAATCTGACGTATTTGTATGACTTGACAACTCTCTAAATACTATTTAAGAGTTAAACGCGTTTAGCGATTCTGGTGCAAGCCGCCCTTAAAGTGTTTAACAGCTAAATCAATTTAAATCTGACGTATTTGTATGACTTGACAACTCGCTAAATACTATTTAAGAGTTAAACGCGTTTAGCGATTCTGGTGCAAGCCGCCCTTAAAGTGTTTAACAGCTAAATCAATTTAAATCTGACGTATTTGTATGACTTGACAACTCGCTAAATACTATTTAAGAGTTAAACGCGTTTAGCGATTCTGGTGCAAGCCGCCCTTAGGCTCACTGCTAAAAATCTCGCACGCTATTTACGCCGCCGAGAAAAGTGTCTCCGAAAATAAATAGAGTAACCGAAGCGTAAATTCTGCCATCAGCTGTCTTGTTTCGCCAGTTTGTCAGTGAATAGTCATTTCCGAGTGCAACTAACCATACAAACGACTTAACCCAACAACTGTATTATTCTAATCTAACTACCGCCTTCGACTTTGTTTTTAAGTACCTACCCTGTAATGATAGATAGATAGAATATGCTTTATTGTATACCACTTAAAAAGAATACATTAAAAATCATAATTTTTACCCAATCACTACTTTTAGGAGAGTTTTTACTTCTTAATCAGAGTTGGAAAAATGGACAGTTCTTAGTTTTCAGTCATAAAAGATATTTGAAACTTTGTCTCATCATCATCTAATGATGCTGACTGAACAAAAGTCACAGATAAAGGAAAGGAGAACTATTGCCTATATAATAAACTAGTTGATCGCCTTTCTTTGCACGGGCATCAAGTTTATATACCTACCTACTATGTGAAAACTGGAATAACATTCTTTGAGTTATAACAAAAATTAGCCTTTACAGACAGACAGACGTAGCGAGGGTCTTTGCTAAGTACCATGTGTTATTGTAAAGATACTCCATCACATAATAAGTCACTTCCCAAAACCATAATCCAACATTCACAAAACCAACCTCAAAATTCAAGAAGCGTAAATTTTTTACGCTTTGCCATGTAAATGGGATAACCTTATAAGTTCAGACATGAACTCAAACGAAAATAGACTGTAACGTAAAGGTGTAAAGTTGAAATTAGAGCAGCGAGTCCAATCTGCCCCCGGATGCTTGGTGGTATTCTGCTCGGGTCGTGTCCGGCTACCACAAAAACTGTTATGCGTTAGACCTGGATACTGACGCCTGCGCTGGATTTATTGATGTTCTTTGTATTTCAATGACAAGGATCTAGACGGCTAAACCACTGACATATTTTTTCCCTAGCCAAATTAATTAAATACCTAAGTTAAAATCGCTAGAAAATCAATCAAAATGCATAGAAATGGCTGTTTTGCACGATTAGTCATAACCATACGTTTTTTTACGTCTTCTACTTCTCTTTTCCGTCAATCTCAACTTGACTCCCCATATTACTCAGATTTAGAGGCAGTTACTCCATACCTAGGAATAACTATCTAGATTATTGATGTTGGTTGGAGATTTCCTTACCACTCCGAATGTAACAAGAGGTTTTCAATCACAGCAAGCAGTTGTATGTAGCAACGACGAAAGTATTATGACTAAGCAAAAAGCTTCTGAAGCTTTATAGGGGTAGGGGGAGATTTTAGGGGTTTTGTTAGAAATTTGTTTGTATGCATGTCTAACTATAACCAAACTAGAAGCGTCAAAGCTCTTGAAGTATTTGAAGTTCGAGTTTACATGGAATGGGTATGTGCTTAAAAATATAGAACACAGGTATCTGGATATTTTTTCTTTATAATTAAAATAATTATCAGAAGAGATTGTGGTCAAACGATTGCTTATAAATTTATAAAAAAATCTCAACTTACCCCATTTGAAAATGTGCGGAAACCGCACCACTGCGCTCTACGCGTCTATTTTTAGCACAACCGTACACTAACCCCAGCGTCAATTTCATAAGACGTAATCCAGTTAGCAGGGTGCTACTGTTTCGTCTACTTATTGTGAAGAAAACTCCGTGTTCGTATTTTCTGATCAAGCACTGATCCGGACTCAAAGGCATATTTTAAGACAGTTTTGTATAATAATCTTTATTGGTTCTTTACAAACCAGAGTACGAGCCTAAAGGTTAGTTAAAACTCAAGAATAATTTTGTAAAAAACATCAAAATGTTTTTTATCTGGTTGCATAAAAGTTGATCAGTTAAAAGGGTTAGTATTGGCGGTCCCCGTTATTGCTTCTACCCGAAATAGATTAACAAATCGTATTTATGCGCTAAATGTCACGACTCCTGTAAAAAAGCGAAAATGACTTCATTTTAAGAGTAATAGACTTGTGGATGCGAGATGCGACTAAGTGGTAATGTATTGTTGTTGGGAAATCGTCTACTTATGTATGCAGAAAGAGGAGGTTAATACAGTAAATAAAATGCATTCAATGGGATCCACTTCACTATCTATTCGTACTTTTACACGGGTATATTCGACACGAAAATCTGAAGGCGACTGGCGAGGCGGCGGCGGCGGCGGGCTAGCGTTGTCGCGTCGGCTAAAAGTGCAAACTTGCAGTCACAGAATACGGAACACTAGCTGTAGCCCCAACAATTGTAATTGAAGTTATTTAAACCGAAGATTAAGTTATAAAAAAACATTTTGTTTATTAAAAGAAATATTGACTTTATCACTTCCTAAAATACTTACTTGCTAAGTTAAATTACGGGCGATGAAAACCAAACATGGTGACTTTTGGCGGTCGTAAGCGACAACTTTCTTCAATAAGCTTTATTACCACGTGTGTCGGTGTCGGTACATCTTACGTAAGGTGTAATCAACGACGTCGTTCATCGACTACTTTCCAATGGATAAGACTCAAGTACCTAAATATACGAGACGAGTACCTATTAGTTGGTAGCCCATTAAAGAATGGGCATTGGCTTTTGTTAAACATTTTTAGGGTTTTGTTTACTAAAATATCCCAAATACCTACTCTATTTTCATTTGTGTGTGGCAATCATAGATATTTGTTCTATGTCTGGGTGTTACTATGTATTATAATTATGTATTTACAAAAAAAAGTACCTATATAAGTATTCTATCAGCATCTAGTTCTCATATTACAAGCTTTGCTTAATTTGGGACTAGAGGGCATCGTGTGAAATGTCCATGAATATTTATTTATTTATTTATACCCTGGTACAGTCAGCGACAAAGTTCAATAAACAAATTCAATTTAATAGTGATTTTAACTAAGTTTACTTTCATACTGTAACCACTTATATTTATTATTTATAAAAAAAAATCACTTTATATATAAGTACGGGTCAAGTTCAAGAACTAAGTTAAAATTATTAACATAGTCAAAAGCGCGTAGAATTAAGAGTAAAAGTTGTAGTGCAAGATACATTTAATTTATAAATTATCGACATAAACGCTGAGCATTTTACATAAAAGTTACCGTGTTATGTATAATTAAATGCTAATCCATACTATGTTTAACAATTATACATTTTTTTACATGTGGAATGTTACAAGTTTTCATAATAAAGTAATAGTGATTTTGAACTTTAAGCTGAAACAATAAATACCAATTTGAAACGTACATAGCGTGTTCAAAGTCACAGGCACGTTTATTGATTAACGCCTTAAACCATACAATTTTCTTTATAATGATGTCTTGAGGCAGTGTAAAATTATGCAGCAATTTTTAATGCGTGGTAATTTCATAGTATTATTTAAAAAAAATATTGTTTGTGGCAAAATTTAAGCTGGATAATACAAATACTATATAGAATTGTTTTATATAAATTAATTTAATGCATTTTTAATTTGATGTGTATTATGTAAAGAAGTCAAAACAGAGGTTTGTTAGCGCTTCGTTCGTTCCAATTCTATTAGCGCTTAATTGTACAAATTAAATAATATATTATGAATGCATTATAAATACCGCAAATCAATAGAGCCATTTATTGTTATTGTATTGGTAATTTTATTAATATAGTCGACTTGAAATTGAAATTATAGTTTTGCTACATTCGTGAACCACTTTCTGCGACTTAGTTACAGCCCTATTACGTTAGACATCGATAATTTGTTTCTATCAATCTATCTTTGTCAAGCATGCATTATGCTATTGTAGACATCGCTCATCGAATGTTGCAATGATTTCGGCAGCAGTAAATGATGGAGATTGCAGGTGCCATAAAACCTTATAAAACCATCAAGGTTGACAGAACTATCCTTGCCATTTGGTTTAGATTGGAAAAACTTTGACCATAACGTTTTATGACGTGGAAGAAGATGTTGAAAATCTCTTAGTAATACGCGTCATAGGTATGTATAGTAGTCACAACGGGTTCGAATTGGAAGTACCTAAGCTAATTTATCCGCACAGCAATAAATAAATAAATATTCATGGACTTTACACACAACGCCCTCTAGTCCCAAACTAAGCAAAGCTTGTGATATGGGAACTAGATGGGAATGCATGCGCAATCGTTTTTTACACCTTACATCAGAGGGATAAAGATCCGTTGTGCGTACTGTACCTACTTAATACGATTCGTAAACAAAATCAACCAAAGCTCACTTTTCCTAGTTTCAAATTATTGCCATTAAGTGACCTTATACTTGATGTTTTTGTACGATCAAAGGTACAATTTGTATTAGTATTTGAGGTACCTAGGCAGTTTGAAGAAGACCTTGTGAACAAAACAGTGAAGATACCTGTCGATCAACATTTTATGATGCATTGTTTTGTAACTCAACTCGATACAAACCAATCGTTAATAAACAAAAATGGAATGTCGATTGTATACTTGTTTGTTTGTAGATTTGTTTTATAAACAAACAAACAAATTTTGTGTAATTTTCTATCATTTAATAGTGAACTAAAATTGTAACTTATGTTATGACCGGTCATGAACTACAAATCTATTAAACAATTGATCAATTACACAAATCAATTAACTTAGTGTTGATTGACCCCGGTATTGATTCAACCCGAAAAAAGTAAATACTTTGTATGCTATTTTAAAGTCAATTGCCGCTGTATTAACTAATTGGTAATTTATTTCAGGGAGAATACCAGAGCCAATGAATTTTAAATACTGAACCAATGAAAATTTAAACCAATGATTTAACTGAATCAAACTATGTTCCGACTTTAAAGTAGTTCGCCATCATCAGATAGAAAGTGATGATCTTAAATAGACCTTTTGTTGAGAATATACACAATAACAAATGCTTAATCATTGTTGATGTAAAACTTTTGTTTGTTAGATTATTTTTCATACAAAATACTTTAGCATCATCATAAAAACACTATATAGGTACTTACGTATGTTTGACCTACTAATAAAGTAAATCTAAATCACTGCAGCCTAACTCTTAAGGCCATTCCGAGCGATAGATATTGAATTTGTGGCGTTTCTTACTCTTCAATCAGGGACCGATTCGGTTACCCGCTAAAGGGGTTTTCGCTAGGGTTTTTCCAAGCGCTTATTACAAAACCCTCTGCATAAGTGTTACACTTTCATTTTGGTAAGCTGTTTTAAGGGGTAACCCCTTCAAATGAATTTGGCGCGAAGTTTGCATTGAAGACTTAAATGCAAACTTCGCGCCAAATTCATTTAAATTTTTTGCGGGTATTGAATTAACTAACTGGCATTGTATTGTCGTATCGTTAGATCCAATAAATATTACTCTAGCTTGATGCTGTTTTAGCAGTTAAATGATACTCGCGTATTGTGTTAGGTATTGCGTGGAAATTCTATAATTTTCTTCAAGACTATACGACGATTCATCGATACTAGATTGAGATCTACGTTGTATATATTGGAATTTTTATGCGATTCAAGAGTTAGGCTGCTAGTCGGTCATATTGTTTCTTATATATCGTTCAATTTTTAGACATCTGAATTAGTCTTGATCTGATTTGAATTTTTTAGAAAGATCTGAAAGTTTTTTATTTTATTTTATTGAATAAGTATTTTCTTCATACAAAAGACATAAACGCGCTACCAACCAATCAAATGTTTACCTAGGCAGGTAGGCAAGTAGGTAGGTATATAGGTAGGTATATAGCTAGGTACTTCTTTAGTATTCCGTTTATAATTTTTTAAATTAAACCTCTTCTTTTGTTCTTCAGTGCCCTTTACCTACACAAAAAAGAAATTGACAAAAAAATATTTTCTTACAAAAACCAGATATCGTCGAAAATTAGCATTTTTATCACCATTCATTTTAAGTCTCATTGCGCATCAGTTGAATAACTAACCTGGATGTCACTTTCATTCGAGTAACTTTCGAAACATTTAAATACCTAACATTGAACCCGCGATCAATGCGTACGCGACTCGCCATCTGATAATCTTGTATGAAAGCGGGCGAATTTGGGTAAACCGAATTTCGCCCACACACTTTCATTCTCGGTGGATACAAGTAGTTATAAAACCGGTGACAAAGACGGGTATCTGCGATGGTCAGAGAAGAGACAACTTAACTCACAAATACAGTCAGTATAAGAATTCAGTTTTTCCGTATTTCAAAAATATTACAACTACAACTTACAACTTAATATTACGTTTATGATAGTATTTTTATTGAGAAGTGTTAAAAATTTCACTCGAGTTTTTTTTGAGAATACGAGCTGCAAACTTCTTACATAGGTAGGTACAACATCCAAGAGAAAATCTGTAATGATAAGTCTTTATCGATAGAACCTTTTAAAAGTAGACAATCTCAATAAATTAATTTATGTAAGGAGTGATGTTAATGATATAGTTTCCAGCAATTAACTCGGAATGAAAAGACGTTTCCACTCAATTACGTATGTTTTTCTATTATATTTATTTGCGTGGAATATTTTATTAACTACCTACTCATAGAAATAACTACGGATCATGTCTAACGAGTTTTTTTAGTTTATAATTTAGTAGATACGGATAACACAGTTAACTATTAAAGTCAACATCATCAAATAAGTTTTTTAGAACTTAAATTACCACTTATAAAGTAGTATCTATACTTGCAAAACTTTTCAAACTTGGTTCGCTGAATCTCTGACATGTTCTTAAGGGGGAAAACTTAAAGGGGATTTTGAGACTAACCCCTAATTATTAGATAGGTATGGTTAATATACTACCTGTTTTATTATTGGTTTGAAAAGGCGCAGAATCATATACATTATTTTTGTTTTTAGATCAGAATCTCGTCATAGATAAAGTAACTCTGCACAGAATAGCCGAGCGGAACCAACTCTTTCTATTTTTCAAAGTGAGTATGAAATCACAAGTAATTCATTAACTTCGCACAAAGGCCAAGAAAAATTGCAATAATTACGTTGACAACCTTGAAATTTACATTTCACAGTTCAATCATGATCTTTGCTATTTATTGGCAAACTAATTAGTTTTCCTCCGTTTTTTGCGTGTGAAGAACTCTAATTTCAACCTTAGTTGAAGACATATAAGGTGGATAACTGCTTACAGAGATACCAAAGGTGTTTTGAATGTTTTGATACGTTTTTTGTGATGACGACATCAAATAATAAGCATTTTATAAAGTACTGTATTTTGTGAAATGATTTGCGCAACTTTAACGGTATGCACCGGCTGACCTATTTTACGATGACAGAAAAGAGATAAATGTTTGTTTTGCTTGGGCAAGACAGGCTTATAAAGAACTAAGTAACTATAATAGTCACAAGTAGTCACAACGGATCTTTGTCCCTTTGAAGTAACTGCGCAGAGGCCATTTTCGAGTCAAATTTTTTATGAGAATGTCCTTTGACCACAATCTCACCTGATGGTAAGTGACGATGAAGCCGACGATTGAGCAGGACAGTCTAGAAGACCCTTATTCACCTCAATACCTCAATAGGCAAGAGCCTATTGAGGTAAGCTAATTTTTCCGCACCTGTAGGTGCTTACATGCGCAATCGTTTGTTGCACCTAACTTCAAAGGGATAAAGATTAAGGAAAAAATGACACTACACATAGCTTTATTATTAAGCTATCTAGTAGGTAAGTTTAGATAAAAGAATTAGTGCGACGCGCGAGCGAAATCGATTTGCAAGGGCTAGGAGTAGAAGTACCTATAGCCTATGTTTCTACTTGACACTATTTCCTGCAACACTCGGAGTAGGTATTCTGCCAGCTTCAGACATTGTGAAAGTTATTCAATCATGTAAGACGTTCAACAAGTTATTTACCACATTACAAGTTGTACCCGCAAAATCACATAACACACCTTTTCAATAGGTAGAAAAGACCCTTTCATTTAACCATTTATTGACCGTGTAATCCCACAATTACCATTCAAATTACCTACCGGTTAGACCACAAGTATTCGAGGCCTAGCTTACTCGTAAATCCATTTTCAACGGAACATTTTCCTGACACCAAACCATTTAATGTAATAAATTCGAGAATAAATTCTTGCATTCTTACCTTCCAATCCGCACGCAACAATCCCCAATCGACAAATGTTTTAAAAATTCACTATTTCTTTGACAAAAACTTTCGTAACACAGTCCTTGCAAAAAACAAACTTAAACGGTAAAACTTTCGAAGTTTGTTCCCGAAAGAGCCGACCGGCCGTCGTTCTTTATTTGTTTATCGATTACCGTGCAAACTCACACTAGTTCAATAAAACATCAATTAACAATGATAAGTTTTTTGTCGAGAGGACGGCGAGACGTTCGCCTAGCAAGACTGTTCGCGGTTCACTGAAGTAAAAGAAGCGAGAAGGGACACGTCACTCGCTGCGCCCGCGCAGAACTCACCTTTACCTCGTTGAGTACCTATGCGGATATAATGTTTTGAAACTTGCTCCCAAAGTGGAATAAAGCTGGTGGTTGATGAAGCGCATTCCAGTGGCGGCGACAGCATCGTCGCGATGTGATGGTATCTTATCCTTCCAAAACGCTGCATGTACCTACCTATTACGAATTCATCGGTCCATATTATTCCATCCACTTAAACAAGTTGCAAATAACTTTTTAATAAAATTATCTTATTAAATAATAAACATTGAGAAATAGTGACGACTTTCAGCTTTTAAAAATATTTCTGTACCTAATTATTGGGTAATCGAAACCTGCAAAATGCAGCATCCCTTGGAAATTCGATTACCTACCCTACTGATAGACCAAGTCCCAAAACTTTGGACGATGCTAGCTTTGATATTTTGAGTCAAAGTATCAAATCCAATGCTTCATTGTATAAACACCAACATCTCGTGCTGCGGCCTCGATATTCGGACGGACAGAAACACCTCTCTACGCTCCATCTAGCCATTCCACATTCCCACAAGCGCACACCAACCTTTCAACTTTAACCACTTAAACATAAAGCTGAATTCCGCAGTTCAGTAAACTTTGGTCGACAACTGTACAAGCATTGGAGCGTTAAAGATGGGTACCAGTAAAAAGTACCAGATTAATGCTGGGTGTCAAAAATATGGCAGTAAGTTCGTACAAATGGAAATTCTTTGACGGACAGTTTTAGATGCCGGATAAACTCAGCCACGCCTGAATAACTTGATTTGTTTATAAGATTGGCGCGTTTAAAATATTCATTGCCTACTTATGAAGTAGATACAGTTGTGCATAATCAGAACTGGTTAACACACCTAGATTTTAAGTATTGGGGTATGTTGGGGTACGAATCGAATTATACACCGCAATACCACCAAAGGCTCGCTGCAGTGGACTTTTAACCAGTAAAATCACTTTTATAAAAAGCTAACCTGCTCTAATTTAGCCCAAGGTAGTTTTGAGACTAACCCCTATAAAATCATTCGTCTACGTCCGCCCGTTTTTACAATTCCTTTGTAATATCAGAATTCTGTACGGTGAACAATGATCTTCTATTGTGTAAAAATAATCTTTAGCGTTGGGTAAAGAAATACCTAATGCCTAATGACGGTCACACATTTTCAAATAAATTAGAACAAACCCAGGCATGTTCTGTTTTGAAGGTGTGTGGCAGGATAAAGCTTTGTCACAAATCACAATCTATAGGCACAATTCAATGATACTTAACTTATAGATAGGAACTTATCTATCACCAGATATGCATGTATGTGATGTCAATGTTGCATAACACGCGAATTTATAAAACTGGTACAATAAATGCCTTTGCAGGAACTTTAATTGGTTGTTAGATAACACACATAGGTACTATTAAATAACTATTGCCGACACTGCTTTAACCTATTAATGTGTGCATACGCACACTTGTGCGTATGCCCAACTTCAAAAATACACCAAAAATGGGAAGTAGCAATTTGCTATAACTTAGCAATCAAATAGACCGTTTTTTTAAAATAGAACTATCCATCTCTACTGCAAGGACTAAGTATTTGGGTTAGTCTCAAAATCCCCTTTGAGTTTTTCCCTTTAAGGGGATTTTGAGACTTTTAGTCTCAAAATCCCCTTTATTTCAAAATTTTTGAATCAAGGGGATCTTGAGACTAAAAGTCTCAAAATCCCCTTTGGCAAATTTACACCGTAATAGCATGGAGTTCCGGAACCTATAAGATTGTACCTACCTAAACTAGCATTCATAAAAATGAAGATTTGTCTTGATTTGGAGGAAATTTTAATAAAAGTACTAGGGTAGTAGAATAAAGTAAGAGGTGGTTCTAATTATTAAAACTAACATTGTGCAATCTATCTTTTCATTATTATTAGTGGCTACTAATAAAGCTATTTATTAAATGTAATAAATAATAAACCAAGCAAGCAAAATACTATCCAACAGGATGGGCTCATTCTGTTGGATAGTATTTTGCTTTCTTGGTTTTGTACTTATTAGCAACTAGCAGTTGCCCGCAAATTCGTACGCGAGTACCGTTTCCGTGTACATCATATTATCTGTGTGTGTATCGAGCGGATACATTGAGAAACTTGACATTACACCGAACCCGTACTCGAATGTCAAACGCTAGTCGTTAGACCAAAGAGGTAGTACTACGCCCTGTCAAACTGACGTGACATGACATGACAATGAAATCCTCTTGCCAATTGGCGCTGCTAATCCTTTTCGTTCATTTTATCCTATAGATCCTGTTAATTTAATTTATTTTTTTTATTTATTTTAATTAAAAGTAAAATTAAGATGCGACTATTTCGGTGTAATTTTACCCTAAGGGGATTTTGAGACTTTTAGTCTCAAGATCCCCTTGATTCAAAAACTTTGAAATAAAGGGGATTTTGAGACTAAAAGTCTCAAAATCCCCTTAAAGGGAAAAACTCAAAGGGGATTTTGAGACTAACCCAAGTATTTTAATAAAGATTAGCGTTATTCGAAGTTGGTCGAATCCGGCCTGAATTGGTAGTACTTATGAAACATTTTATAACCACAGTACTAAATAATAGGTAATGCTGAACTTGAATAATAAGCAAGTACAATAGGGTATTCGTGCTTCGTAAAGCTAGTTATGGCTGGCTGTTACCGGCTCTAGCAGTCATGTCCTGACATGGCTTGGGTGGTCTAAAAACTTCGTCGCCAATAGTGACTTTTTTATTCGCATACAGAACTTTTAAACATAGAATAGCAAAGGTACCTACAGAGTAAAGATCATTGAGAATAGTAGATCACTTACCGATGATGCTGTGTTCTCAATTAGTAATTCAGTAGACAGTAGAAAGATCTGCATCCCTCAGTAGACAAACTGGCGCACGGTAGCAACAAACTAATGTACTTCATATTTATTATAAATTCATTTAAATAAACATAAAATAAGTAAATTGAACCAGCAGTCGTATTTTAAGCTTATAAGCATAATCTGAAAAGGTACAAGTCACATACCAGAAGCTACATGAAAACTAATGTGGCATGCGGGAGAGAGCAAGAAGATATAGCCATTTATAAGCAAATCTCGTCTAATGAAGCAACTTTATTTATACAGGGTGGCCCGGAATTAGTATGTTAAGTTGGAACAGGATGATTTCAAAAATTAATAGTAATCAACATTCAGATTTTCATTTGAAACTATTTTAAATAAATAAAGTTGATAATCCTTTGAATTTATCAACAAAATCGTTGGCTACATAAATCTGCCATTCCGTAGGCACACTAAACTTTACTGCACATTTCATCAATAAAAATCATTGAATTCACAAAACTCGTAGAACATTTATTGTTCTCAGAAGCGTTGAACCCCCTCGGGTTAGAGTATAACTTTTGTGACACCCTGTATACAGACGGGTACTTACGATTGCAGAGATAAGAAGTCACGTCATTATGTTTTCATTAGAAACTTGATCCTTAGAAAACTTGTTCTGATTCCGTGTAGTTACACCGAGTTGAGACCTCGTATGTGGAATAGAAGTTAGCAAAACCTACATTGGAATTTCTTTTTTTCAGGAGTCAATGCCATGTTGATTATCAATTTTTTGACTGAAGTACAAAACTGTATGAGAAAATTATATATCGTCAGACTTAGGTAAGTACTTATAATCGCCACTCAATTTTTTTAAATTAATTTAACTAAGTATCTAAACAAAACGAGATGACACTATTTCATATTCATATTTATTTATTCATTACATACATGGTTTAAATAAATAGCTTAGGTCTTAGTTTGCTAAAAGAACAGTCATGTAAGTACCTACCTGCTCTGTGCGGGCGCAGCAAATATGGTAGTATAAATGACCTACCTACATATTAAAATAATATGTAATTTCAAAGCCGATATTTTAAACGTTAATTAATTTTTGACAGAAGTTGAGAGGCGATTGTTATAAGAAAGCCCCAGTATAGTATCTTATGTTTAACCTGCAGTATCCACAGCTCGATTTTCCATTTATATATTCAACTTTCCTGCTTAAATCTCATAAATAAAATTTTACGGTTCGGCGTTTGTAGAGGAATTCGGGCCAGTTTTTGTTCGGGTAGGCCACTGTTTAATATTAATATTAAAAAGCGTAATCAAAAAGAAATAAACATAAAGTCGACGAAAAAGGCGTCCTCGATATGTTCATGCTGCTACTAATTTGTGACAATCAGTAATTTAGTGGAATGTCGAGTTTGTTTTTAAAATTGCACGCCGTAATAAGCAGAATACAATACAATAGTTATTAATTGAGACCTTTACATGTATTTCAAGCAATAAATATACTTTGACTTTTGTTTGTTTGAAGCTGGCTAGTTGAATAGAAATGGCGCACTTCTAAGGTCAAAGTCAATAAAGCGTTTATTCAATAAAACCACAAAGGATCATTTAGAGGCAAATCAATTTCTTGTCCTGTTTTACTTATGGCACTTTATCTTCGTAATGAAACGAAGTGAAACTACACAAAATTGATATACGATTTGGTAATTTTTAGGAAGGGATGTAATTTTGATAAGTACACTAGGTACCTAGGTACCTAGTGTACTTATCAAAAGGACTATTTGTGTAACTAGTCAGAAACGATACGGCGCACTCAGTACAGATTAAATCAGTCAGCATTCTTATTGACCACTTTCTCACATCAACAGCAACGTAAAATCTTCAAATCTGTCAACCACAGTGGGCCGCAATTTTCAAGCAAAGAAAGTTACCACCAAGTGTGCCACAACCTGCGCCGTGAACTTGACCAAAACCGGTCGGGTCGAGCCAATACTGATAACTTCAAATTATAGGCCACTGACACACTGAGAGAATGTAAATTGGTCTCGCTTAGCAAGACTGTGGAAGATTATGGTATTTTGTAGACATTTTTCCGGCTGTAGTGCGTTTTAGAACTAGTTCTCGAAAGGCTAGACCTATGGGAAATAAACTCTACTCTTAACTAGTGTACCACTTATCTAACCTAGGAGGTGATCCTAGACAGATTGACTTTTTTTTTATCACGATATATATCTCCTAAAACTTTCAAAACTCGATGATATTTGACGGTTTTTGAGAGATACACCTATCGGTCTAGAATCACCCCCTACCTAAATATACCTGTCAAAATCAAAGTGAACACGCGGTCTCTAGTGTCTGCCATTTGCATTGTAATCTTTACCATTTTTATCTAACTTGATAATGAAAATTCAAGACTACCTACTCTGATTAATTCATTCAACAACTATACTTCTGAACTGTGTTATAAGGCGTAAAAAAATAAATTAGTTATTCAAACAAATTACTTTCCTATTCTTCTAAGAAATAGATCACTTTTCTAAGACCTTTATCAACATAATCTTGAAAAATTGACTTATAAGCACTTCATTTAAAATTGCCAATCAATCTTGTATTGGCATACAGACAGATGTATTATGTCGAGCCATTAGTAAAAGCGTAACAAGTTAATAAATGAATGTTTTTTCAAGTTAGAAAGGTGATCAATTTATGTTTCAATAATTGCTGTCATAGATTTATCAGGTAAATGGGTTTTTTTTATTAAGGATATCTAATCGTTTGGCTGTCAGTACACGTGATGGAAAGTGGAGCTGCAGCCTAAGGTGGAGTACGCTTAGATATAAACCACCTGTTCACTATTCTCTTAAAAAATCTTAAATTAAACCGTTCGGGAAATACTTAAGAGTTCCACACCTTGACATTACTTAGTGTTACTAATCTTGTATTTTAAAACAAATTCTGTACATTAGAAACGTAATTCTTGTAAGGTTTGCCTTAATATAAGTACAATACGGTCGGCGGATCTTGACAATCGTGAAATTAAACTTCGATGCGCAATGTAGCTTTTTTGACCAGAACAGTTCAAGCATAACAAACGGTTAACTTCGATTGGTGTGCGTTACTCCAGCAAAAGTTTTGAATCTGAAAATTCGACAAATGCAGATATTTAGTGCAATGGCTCCTGAAAATGTACCAGAAATTTTAAATCTGTGCCTATAGCCGTTTTTCAATTATTCAGGAAATTTACTTTTTGCTGAGGTAACGTTTTTTGCTGGGCCGATTTTTGCTTACTTCAAATAACTTTAAACGGCCATTGCCTAGGTCCATTAACCGCACTGTAACTACCTAGTAAAATGCAAAAGATGCAGTTTTGATTTTGAAGAAAACCGTTACATAAAAATCTATGACAACTATAGGAATATTTGAAAAGGATCATAGCAGAAATAAAACATCGAATTCATGTACATAATAAACAGAAATTATAATTATTTAACACCGTCAACTTATAAATAATACATAATAATATATTAGATATTTACCAATTGTCTTCAACATTCTATCAAAATTATAAATGTACGTGAAAAAACCTTTCAGGTCCGTTGTTTCAAATCGGTTTGAAACTGAAATTCATACGAACACAGTAGTGATCCCGAACACCCATGTTATAAGACCTAACTGAGACTTCCTTAACCCCAGTTACTGACATTATCTATCATCGACAGAGGTTAGGTAGCTATCTGCGGCAGAACCATACATTTTTGACTAAATAAGTCATTTAGGTATACCTTGTGAACCAGCGCCCAAGAGCGATTTAGTTGCTTAGAAACTTTTTTGTTGTTTATGAGTGTGCTATAAGGTAACGCTGAAGGTGGAGCGGGATGGCGAGATATGGGTTTCCTCGTGAATGAGGAGTACCACAGAGAAAATATGTGAGGAGTAACGTTTTTACCTGCCAAAATTGTTTTTACCTAATTACAAGTTAATTAAACAATAGAAAAATTAAAAGATGTACCCAACTGAAGAAATAGTATATTGTTCATGAGATAATTAGCAAAACGTGTATTTTTCAAAAAAATATAATTATTGAGAAAATTTTCATTGATTTTTTTTTAACACGTAGGTAATCCAAAATAAAAGTTCAAAGTATCATTTCCCCAATTATTAAGGAGGTAACTTTCACAGATTTTGAGATAAATTACGATTTCAAAATACAAAATCGCATATAGCGCATTCTTAACGGCTGTCGCATGCGCGAACTACATACAACGTAACCCGTAGATTGATGTGATTTGATAACGTCTGAAACTGGTGATAAGGTCACTGATGCGTGAATATACAGAAATATTTGATGTAATAATTTCAAAACTAAGCAATACTATAAGAAGGATCACATTTTGTCTGCTTTTGGGTGATCTGCGGTCTGACCGCCAAGTATAATGGTAGGTAATGGAGTTTTTTACAACTTTGATCGTATCTTTTTCAACTTTAACATTTATCAAATCATTTAAAACTGAAATGAGGGATAGTTAGAAACATTGTAGTTTCACAAAAGTTATAAAAATGTAAACAAAGTTTTGAATAACCATTGCACTTAATGGTCAGACCGCTGATCCTGAATCAAATATTTCGGTTGTTATGTTACACCCTACCCTCTAGTATCCAGTAGTACTGTGACTAGAAATAATTAAATATTCATAACCATTTATTATCTTAACTAAACATGGAATGAAGCAAGTTCTATATTTCTACACATCCGAGCAAAAAATACGGCTCGTAAATATGGTAATGCATTTCGATTGGGAATAAAACGAGGTAAGTCACGAAATGTATCGCCCTCTCTATTTGACTTCACACAAACTTGAGAGAGAAACATAGTTGCTAAAACCGTCATATTTCCAATTAAAACGCTACATATAATTTTACACCGGGTGCAAAATGAATGAAAAACCAGGAGATATAGTGCGTCTTGCTTGTTTACATAGCGTATAAAAGAGACCGGGATAGATGCACTCAAATTGTGCTCAGTATAGGTAATTCTAAGGAGGTTAAATAATTTCTAGACTAATACAAGGCAGGGCTATGTCAGCAAAGCTGATTTGATTATAAATTGATTTAGTGATATTAATATTCATTTGTTTTACTGAGTAAAGCAGCTTTGTTGATATAACTTGATATTTTGAAGGTATTGTGACGTTTGATAAGGATGATGCACTTTGTAATGAGTCACAATGAGGAAGATGAGTTAGGCATTTTTTCCTGTTTTTATAGCTTAAATCAAAAGTCTAGAAGATTGTAAGGACAACTGTGAAAGAATTTTGGCGATAGCTCAAAAACTGAATTTTCTACGATTTTTTAAAGTTTGGATTTTCAAAATCTGTTTTTAGCCCGGCGATTTCGCGTGTGACGTCAGCCAGGTCCGATCGCTCACCCGCGCGTTTTAAGCGTTTTCTGCCTTTACGTTTCTATTTATATTTCTGATAAATAGGGAGAAAAGTACCAATATTTTTATGTAATATTGTGCCTCTAAGTCCTAAAGACACGTTTAACGCTTCAGATAAACTTTTTAACCACCGACTGAAGAAGAAAGGTGTTCTAAGCTTAAGGCTTTTTTGTGTCTATGTGTCTGTACCTTTCAAGGCTCGTAGCTCCAAAAAATCACTCGTAATTTTTTTATAACTATTCTTGAAATGGAAAGCAGATAAATCTGGCATAGTTCTAAGCCAAGTTTGGTAGAAATCGGTGCAGCGGTTTCCAAGTTATGAGGATGTTTATCAGCCCTCGACACGCATTTTGAAGGGTTCTCAGGCATATATTGATTGTAGTTTGAAACATTTGGTTCTTATACCAGTATAACGTGAGCTACTATTTCTTAGTGTTTCATTGATTTTGTATATCAGGTAAGACTGGTAATGAGCAAGATTGTGTTATCGACGTGATTAGCAATGTTTTTAACCCCCGACGCAAAAACGATGGGGTGGTAAAGTTTGACGTGTGTGTGTGTCAGTGCGTGTGCGTGTGTCTGTGCGTGTGTGTGTGTGTGTGTGCGTGTGTGTCTGTCGAATGCGCGCATTGGTGCGCGTGCGGATGCGGATAATAGTAGTAGTCTAAGTCACATTGTCTACTAAGGACGTGCCTAGTGAGACATTGTACTGTCAAGTACAATGCCTCACTAGGCACGTCCTTAGTAGACAATGTGACTCGCTAAGAAGAAGAAGAATGTGACTTACACTAGGACGTGCCTAGTGAGACATTGTACTGTACAAGTACAATGCCTCACTAGGCACGTCCTTAGTAGACAATGCCTACACATACATATAGTGCAATGCCTCACTAGGCACGTCCTTAGTTACGAAGGACATTGTACAGTAGGTACAATGCCTCACTAGGCACGTCCTTAGTAGACAATGTGACTCGCTAAGAAGAAGAAGAAGAATGTGACTTACACTAGGACGTGCCTAGTGAGACATTGCACTGTCAAGGACAATGTCCTTCGTAACTAAGGACGTGCCTAGTGAGGCATTGCACTATATGTATGTGTAGGCATTGTCTACTAAGGACGTGTACAATGTCTCACTAGGCACGTCCTAGTGTAAGTCACATTCTTCTTCTTCTTAGCGAGTCACATTGTCTACTAAGGACGTGCCTAGTGAGGCATTGTACTTGACAGTACAATGTCTCACTAGGCACGTCCCCAGAAACTAAGGACGTGCCTAGTGAAGCATTGTCTACTGAGGACGTGCCTAGTGAGGCATTGTCTACTAAGGACGTGCCTAGTGAGGCATTGTCTACTAAGGACGTGCACGTGCGGATGCGGATGGTAGTAGTCTAAGTCACATGACAATGACAATGTGACTCGCTAAGAAGAAGAAGAATGTGACTTACACTAGGACGTGCCTAGTGAGACATTGTACTGTACAAGTACAATGCCTCACTAGGCACGTCCTTAGTAGACAATGCCTACACATACATATAGTGCAATGCCTCACTAGGCACGTCCTTAGTTACGAAGGACGTGCTTAGTGAGGCATTAGCAATGCATTGCTTAAGGACGTGCCTAGTGAGGCATTGTACCTACTGTACAATGTCCTTCGTAACTAAGGACGTGCCTAGTGAGGCATTGCACTATATGTATGTGTAGGCATTGTCTACTAAGGACGTGCCTCGTGAGACATTGTACTTGACAGTGCAATGTCTCACTAGGCACGTCCTAGTGTAATTCACATTCTTCTTCTTCTTCTTAGCGAGTCACATTGTCTACTAAGGACGTGCCTAGTGAGGCATTGTACTTGACAGTATAATGTCTCACTAGGCACGTCCTTAGTAGACAATGTGACTTAGACTACTACCATCCGCATCCGCACGCGCACCAATGCACGCATTCGACAGACACACACACACACACACAGACACACACACACGCACAGACACACGCACACGCACTGACACACACACACGTCAAACTTTACCACCCCATCGTTTTTGCGTCGGGGGTTAAAAACATTGCTAATCACGTCGATAACACAATCTTGCTCATTACCAGTCTTACCTGATATACAAAATCAATGAAACACTAAGAAATAGTAGCTCACGTTATACTGGTATAAGAACCAAATGTTTCAAACTACAATCAATATATGCCTGAGAACCCTTCAAAATGCGTGTCGAGGGCTGATAAACATCCTCATAACTTGGAAACCGCTGCACCGATTTCTACCAAACTTGGCTTAGAACTATGCCAGATTTATCTGCTTTCTATTTCAAGAATAGTTATAAAAAAATTACGAGTGATTTTTTGGAGCTACGAGCCTTGAACGGTACAGACACATAGACACAAAAAAGCCTCAAACTTAGAACACCTTTCTTCTTCAGTCGGTGGTTAAAAAGTTTATCTGAAGCGTTAAACGTGTCCTTAGGACTTAAAGGCACAATATTACATAAAAATATTGGTACTTTTCTCCCAATTTTTCAGAAATATAAATAGAAACGTAAAGGCAGAAAACGCTTAGAAACCGCGGGTGAGCGGTCGGACCGGCTGACGTCACACGCGAAATCGCCGGGCTCAAAACACATTTTGAAAATCCAAACTTTAAAAAATCGAAGAAAATTCAGTTTTTGAGCTATCGCCAAAATTCTTTCACTGTTGTGTTTTGGACGTAAAAATCTATCGATCTACATAAAAAAAAAAATACGCTCATCTTCCTCATTGACAAATAATGATATTTCACTGGAAAAACAGAAAAATTAATTATTATAGTAATAGTTTTATTTTAATTATTAATTTTGGAAACTCGGTCGGTATCAGAATGCAATGAAAATGTAAAGAATTATTTTAATTTTCTTTATATTGATATTTTTAATTTGTATTAGTTATAGTTACCAAGAAAATCTAGGTAGTCTAAGCCTCTTGGCCTCGCTATTTTAACAACTTTCAAGAAAAACTTTCAAAAACTGTTTCTTATCGTAAAATGTTGCTATTCATTCTAGTTCACTTGTACGAGATGAAAAATGTGTAAGTATTTTATTGTCAAGTGCTAACTATTTCTAATAGGTTAAAAGAGTCGAAACTGTCTTATCATAAAATTATTCTATTTGGTAATTTAAATACTTTTAAAACAAATAAGTTGTGATGAAACAGACCGATAATTAGGCCGTTGGTACATTTATTTTGGCTTGCAGTGTACACAAAGAAAGCGAATACAAAACATCTTATCACGGACATATAAATACGAAGATTATTAGAGGAAGGATATGTTGTTTAGTTCGATCAGTTCGATATTACAATGGCACTCATACCTCACTCTAAACAAATACTATTATCCATTTAAGAAACCTCATACACAAGATAAGACCACTGAATCTAGCATACGAGATATCCGCCTCGAAGGACCAAATATTAAAGATGTTTGAGTTGAAATCCGGTATAAGCAAGCAGACAGTGATTTTAATCCTTAAGTATAAAACCTTAAGATATTAACACGATTTGCATAATTTGGGGCTATCATAAGTGATATTGTCAACATTTCTTACGTCTTGCTAAAGTAAAAGTCCAGCTTTTCATCATAAAATAAAATAAACGTCATTCAACAAAGAAGTACAATATAAAAAAACTTTGATATCCGAATTACGAATTCTTACCAGAGTTTTAACGCTCGAAACGTGAATTATTTTCACACGATTGTAGTTTTTGACGACATCTTTTCTAATGAAATTTTTCGAACGATATTTAGAGCGAGTATATGATTTTAGTATATCGTACAAGTGCCTTAAACCACGCACTAGGAGTAATGATACAAAATTGATAGTTGCTGAAAATGTTCGTAGGTATTTCGATAAAGTCACACCTAGATACAGTACGCACAATGGATCTTTATCCCTCTGAAGTTAGGTACAACAAACGATTACGCATGTATTGTTGTGCGGAAAAGTTCTTGTTGTGGGTTCTGCGCATTTCAGAGGGAAAAGGATCGTTGTGACTACTATACATTTAGTTGATCTTAAACTACAGTTATTAAAACAAGGTCAAATGGCTTCTCCTTGAGCGTGGTCTATCTGAAATTTTCGTAATGTTTTCAACACGTTCCCACACGATTTCAATAGAAAAGTGTTGCGTTATACTATTTTGTAATAATGGCTATTTACACGTTGTATTACGATTGTAATGCTATAAGTACTTATGTGATATCTGTAATACTTGTGTCTATTCATAATATTCAGTTAAATTCATTTAGTACATAGTTCATTCATTTATTTCTTATCAACATTCATTCATTCACACACCCACTGATAGGAAATTGACAGATAGAATAAGATATTTCTTATGATACGTACGCTACATATTAACACTATGATTATTATATGAGGCCTTTTGCCTACTGTCAACATTGCCATATTCCACAACAGCATAAATAAAGTTCTACAATTAAGACGCTTCGAGACATTTCATCTTCTTTCGGAAATATAAACACGCCATAGCAACATTTACCCTTGAATTCATAGTCGTAGCGTCTGAACAGTCCCTTAGCACACATAATTCAGCAGTATATCGTTGTGTTCGCATCAAAATCATCTTTATTGACATTAGTTTCTCACCAAAAAATCGTCGTGAAAAACTCGTGAATTCAGTATTCGGGTAAGGACCAAATTTTTTGCCCAATTCCATACCCAATTAGCTTTTGTCAAACTTGGGGCTTCTTTTGCCTATGACGACGCTATTGGTTGAATTTCACATTTTGGGTGACGATGTATGCGCAGTGTGAACAATTCGCGCCACTACGCATAAACCGTCTTCTTCTTCTCGCTGGTCAATGGTTTGGACAACAACTCAACGTCTAGGGGAAAGTTCAGCCTCTACCGATAATCAAGTCCGTATTAAGAGTTCACAATGCTGTTTTAGATTACGGCCTTTTGTCAACATTATCTACAACAATAAGCAACGATTAATACTCAATAACAACTTAATTAAGAGCTTATAGTACCCCAATCTCTCATTTTTGATCCCGCATATCATTAAAAGTATTGAATCAATCATTTTGAAAAAAATATATATTACAGTTGAGAATATTTGTGATACATCATATGATGTGAAAACACGATTACTAAAAATTTTCTCGATAGAAAAAAATCCCAAACTTCCCTCTGAATCAATCTAAGAAACCACAGAAGTCAGTCAATACTTTACCTATACTATTGAAACTTTGTATATAAATTCAACTTAGCAATACACGTACATCATATGTTTTAGATTTATTAAAATGTTTTTTTTTTGCATTTTAAGAAATTAAATTCTCAAATATTGCGCGTGAGACGTCGCAATCGCTCAGATTCAGTCTAGCTCCGGCAGTCGAAGAGGGAACCCGCGTCGCTTGCTCGCACGCCTACCTACGTAGATACGTAAAATATAATTTTACTTATAAAGTAAAGTAAAATAGGAAATAACCAGTACAAAAAAAGAGAAGGGATTGGAGAAAATAAATTGCTAAAAACATGAATAATATTTTGAAGTAAGTATCTCAAATGAGTCATAAAATGTTTTTTACCTACCTAGGTGCCCGCGGGTACGCATTTTGGTTAGGACCTTATGAGGCCGTATTGAAATTTGACGACGTCAAGTTTAGGCATTTATGAATACGCGACGCGCTGCGCTACGCGTTTGCGACGCGCAAAGGACAAACCAATTTGATCTATCGACATTTTCGTTCACTGGATGAGTACCATAGATTTGTAGTCTAATTACTAAGTTGGTATGTTGTAGGTCACAAGGAGCATTTTGACTCTGACAGAATTTATCTCCCCTACTACGTTTTCGAATCCAGGACAGCGTACTTTACTTTTTCGAGTAAAATGATACAGGTGTCGATTTCGAGATATTTTGGGGTGCTGATTGCGGAAATGGCATCTACTTTGAAATCCAAGATGGTGAACATTGATTTTTTTGAGTAAAGTGATATGGATGTCGTTTTCAGGATATTTTGGGGTGCTGATTACGGAAATGGTATCCATTTTGAAATCCAAGATGGCGGACATTGATTTTTTTGAATAAAGTGATATATGGGTGTCGTTTTCGGGATATTTTGGGGTGCTGATTACGGAAAAAGTAACCATTTTGAAATCCAAGATGGCGGACATCGATTTTTTTTGAATAAAACGATATGGGTGTCGTTTTCGGGATATTTTGGGGTGCTGATTACGGAAAAAGTATCCATTTTGAAATCCAAGATGGCGGACATCGATTTTTTTGAATAAAGTGATATGGGTGTCGTTTTCGGGATATTTTGGGGTGCTGATTACGGAAATGGTATCCATTTTGAAATCCAAGATGGCGGACATTGATTTTTTGAGAAAAGTGATATGGGTGTCGTTTTCGGGATATTTTGGGGTGCTGATTACGGAAAAAGTATTCATTTTGCAATCCAAGATGGCGGACATCGATTTTTTTGAATAAAGTGATATGGGTGTCGTTTTCGGGATATTTCGGGGTGCTGATTACGGAAATGGTATCCATTTTGAAATCCAAGATGGCGGACATCGATTTTTTTGAATAAAGTAATATGGGTGTCCTTTTCGGGATATTTTGGGGTGCTGATTACGGAAAAAGTATCCATTTTGAAATCCGAGATGGCGGACATTGATTTTTTGAGAAAAGTTATATGGGTGTCGTTTTCGGGATATTTTGGGGTGCTGATTACGGAAATGGTATCCATTTGGAAATCCAAGATGGCGGACATTGATTTTTTTTTATAAAATGATATGGGTGTCGTTTTTGGGATATTTTGGGATGCTGATTTCTGCTGCTGCTGCTGCTGGGGATGCTGGGGATTTCAAAATGGATACTATTTCCGTAATCAGCACCCCAAAATATTCTGAAAACGACACCCATATCATTTTATTCAAAAAAATCGATGTTTGCCATCTCGGATTTCAAAATGGATACCATTTCCGTAATCAGCACCCCAAAATATCCCAAAAACGACACCCATATCATTTTTCTCAAAAAATCTATGTAAGCCATCTCGGATTTCAAAACGGATACCATTTCCGTAATCAGCACCCCAAAATATCCCGAAAACAACACCCATATCACTTTTCTCAAAAAAATCAATGTCCGCCATCTCGGATTTCAAAATGGATACTATTTCCGTAATCAGCACCCCAAAATATTCTGAAAACGACACCCATATCATTTTATTCAAAAAAATCGATGTTTGCCATCTCGGATTTCAAAATGGATACCATTTCCGTAATCAGCACCCCAAAATAACCCGAAAACAACACCCATATCACTTTTCTCAAAAAAATCAATGTAAGCCATCTCGGATTTCAAAATGGATACCATTTCCGTAATCAGCACCCCAAAATATTCTGAAAACGACACCCATATCATTTTATTCAAAAAAAACGATGTTTGCCATCTCGGATTTCAAAATGGATACCATTTCCGTAATCAGCACCCCAAAATAACCCGAAAACAACACCCATATCACTTTTCTCAAAAAAATCAATGTAAGCCATCTCGGATTTCAAAATGGATACCATTTCCGTAATCAGCACCCCAAAATATCCCGAAAAAGACACCCATATCACTTTTCTCAAAAAAATCAATGTCCGCCATCTTGGATTTCAAAATGGATACCATTTCCGTAATGAGCACCCCAAAATATCCCGAAAACAACACCCATATCACATTGCTCAAAAAAATCAATGTCCGCCATCTTGGATTTCAAAATGGATACCATTTCCGTAATCAGCACCCCAAAATATCCCGAAAAAGACACCCATATCACTTTTCTCAAAAAAATCAATGTCCGCCATCTTGGATTTCAAAATGGATACCATTTCCGTAATGAGCACCCCAAAATATCCCGAAAACAACACCCATATCACATTGCTCAAAAAAATCAATGTCCGCCATCTTGGATTTCAAAATGGATACCATTTCCGTAATCAGCACCCCAAAATATCCCGAAAACGACACCCATATCACTTTTCTCAAAAAAATCAATGCCTGCCATCTTGGATTTCAAAATGGATACCATTTCCGTAATCAGCACCACCTGATGATGTGTAGGCAAACAGGCGTTCAGCCCACCTGATGATGTGTAGGTAAACAGGCTTTCAGCCCACCTGATGATGTGTAGGCAAACAGGCGTTCAGCCGACCTGATGATGTGTAGGTAAACAGGCTTTCAGCCCACCTGATGATGTGTAGGCAAACAGGCGTTCAGCCCACCTGATGATGTGTAGGCAAACAGGCGTTCAGCCCACCTGATGATGTGTAGGCAAACAGGCGTTCAGCCCACCTGATGATGTGTAGGCAAACAGGCGTTCAGCCCACCTGATGATGTGTAGGCAAACAGGCGTTCAGCCCACCTGATGATGTGTAGGTAAACAGGCTTTCAGCCCACCTGATGATGTGTAGGCAAACAGGCGTTCAGCCCACCTGATGATGTGTAGGCAAACAGGCGTTCAGCCCACCTGATGATGTGTAGGCAAACAGGCGTTCAGCCCACCTGATGATGTGTAGGCAAACAGGCGTTCAGCCGACCTGATGATGTGTAGGTAAACAGGCTTTCAGCCCACCTGATGATGTGTAGACAAACAGGCGTTCAGCCCACCTGATGATGTGTAGGCAAACAGGCGTTCAGCCCACCTGATGATGTGTAGACAAACAGGCGTTCAGCCCACCTGATGATGTGTAGGCAAACAGGCGTTCAGCCCACCTGATGATGTGTAGGCAAACAGGCGTTCAGCCCACCTGATGATGTGTAGGCAAACAGGCGTTCAGCCCACCTGATGATGTGTAGGCAAACAGGCGTTCAGCCCACCTGATGATGTGTAGGCAAACAGGCGTTCAGCCGACCTGATGATGTGTAGGTAAACAGGCTTTCAGCCCACCTGATGATGTGTAGACAAACAGGCGTTCAGCCCACCTGATGATGTGTAGGCAAACAGGCGTTCAGCCCACCTGATGATGTGTAGGTAAACAGGCTTTCAGCCCACCTGATGATGTGTAGGCAAACAGGCGTTCAGCCCACCTGAAGATGAGTAGACAAACCAGCATTCTACACACCCGATGATGTGCATGTAAATAAATAAATGCAAGTAAATAGGCGAAATATTTCTCATATAAGATGTGGAATAAGCTTCCTCCTGAGGTTTTCCCATTTTTCGAATAAGCATACAACCCATTTGATCTGAACCGATGATGATGATCTGATCGAGTGAGAAGCGAACGGTGTTCTTAGGTAACAAACAAAATACAATCGAATTGAGATCTCCCTCTTGAAATACAATAAAATTTTCTGATTTCTCCTTGTTTTTTAGTACTGTGTCCATTCCATAATACAAATTATTTAGCATGATCAGGAGCCGTGCCACAGGCCTTAGAAAAAGTGGCCAACTATGGACCACTTTTATGCAATATTCCTTTCACTTTATTTCCATACCTACTGGGTGTACAATAACGTGTATCATAACTACCTACGGCGCTTTAGTATATTTGTACAATGATTAATTTTTTTATTTCCATAGCTCGGTACTAGATGTACAATAACTGTGTATTTACTCTATCGTGCGGTCGACTCGTGACCTCTGCGCTGCGTGATGAACTGTGCGAGTGAGATAGCTGCGAGTGCGCGGTGCGGTATCTGCACGAATGGGCCGTGAAACTTGGATTTGAGCTGGAGTAGTGTAGGCTCTTAAGGCTGATAACTATGTAAAGCTACGCCAATAATAACACTTTGCCCACATCAATAGATTGGCATATAAAATCAGCCATTTTGTATTTATAAAGCCGCCGAAATAACAAACCGTACGTTCCGACAAAGACCGAATGAAATAGAGCAGCCATATTGGATTTAAATATTGCTATCTCTTTCAAACAACATTATTATTATAGTTTTCAGAGAGCGCTACTATCGTCCATTTAAACCATTTCTGATTGGGTTATAGAAACGCCATTTTGCTTTAATTTTCTTTCGCTAGTGGCGCCACATTTTTCTCAATTGGCTACTCTGTTACTACTAACTTGATTTCCAATACTTGTGGACACGCAATTCAATTATGATCTAAATGCCTAAGCCACAGACCAAACAGCAACTTCATAACATTCATAATGCATTTGTACATGTCACTGTCATTATTATTCTCATCCTGATAAGTCAACCTCCTTTCATTCCTAACCTCTCTGCTAGATATAATCTTCACGAACAACTTGCTCAGCATTTTACGTGCAAAGCTGCCTCTGACCTGGTTTGTACAAATCCTACAATCACATTTTACATCTATAGTAGTACTATTCGCGTTTATGGAAGTTCTCCGGATTTTGGAAACATTGTTATAGCCCGTATCAGTTATCACTATTGTAGGAATTGAAGGTTTTGTGTATGAGTATGTACGTAACTTTAGCAAGGGAGAAATGTCAGCAATACCGCTATCATTGAATACATCGGCCGATAAACGACGAGAGTGCAACCTTTCTACAGAAATATTATCGCAACTTTTAAATTCAGACGTATTCCTCTTAACCGTAACCTCTTTTCTCAATCTAACTTTCCCCATATTCGCTTGGCACACGTCTGTGACACCAATCCTTCTTTGACGCGGTATAAATTCAGTTTTCTGATCGACTTCATTTCTCTGTTCCATTGATATGTTTCTATAGAACGGAGCTCTGTCTTCAAGTTTGACGTCATCGGTCTTGTTGCAGAAATCCTCAGTGGAGTTTCTGAAGGACAAACTTCTGTTCAACATTCTGACTCGATGCAGACCGCTTCTGCTACCAAACTCTTTTGAACTAGGCGTTTCTAAATAAGCCTTAGGTTCTTGAAATACTTCGTTTAGATTCTCCACCGAGACTTTAACAGCCTCCTTAAATTCTTCCAATTTGTCAGGAAAAGTGAAACATCTTTGCAGCTTCTTAATTTGCGGGGATTTTCTTCCGCTGCCCACGTCAATCCCTTTATAGCTATCTTTCAGTACCGACAACGCTAAGTTTCTTCTAAACGTATCAATATCGGATACCCTCCTGCTTTTCACAGGCTGAGAAACAGGTATATCTTCAAAGCTTCTATACTGTTCGAAAACTAAACTTTCGCGTTCATCTGAATGTATCGTCCAAGTAGATCCAGCCTCCGTCCCCGACCAATCAGATCCGATAGTCTGTAAGTAGTTGAATATTTCAACACCCCCGTCGAGAGATATCGACCTTTGTAATGGAATATCGTGCGTAAACTGTTCGTAATACGGTTCAAATTCGTCCTTCTCTTGGAATTCGTTGCCGAGCCACCCGTCGAACTCCTGTTTATTTAGGTTTAAGTTTTGTAGTTCCTGTCGCAGGTCTGGCTTTGTGTTTTTGATTTCTGAATATCGTCTGTGTTTGTTTATTGGTGCAGTTGTGTGTGTGGGTACAGAATGTCTACGAGGCAGTGGTGGGGGCGCCACCGGTCGCGGACATCTTGGCGAAAGTGGATAGCGAGCGGCCGGGGAATGAGCCCACGGCAATATCAGACTCAGCAAAGAGCTTGCGAAAACTGTGGAGAAACGGTAACGTGAGTATTGGTCTTATTTATTTGCAAAGAAAAGTCATTTTATAAAGTGTTGCTAGTAATAACTAGACACCTACACGCTGATAGCATTATTGTAAAACTGTACTAATAATATGATCAGGAACATATAAAACCAATTGCCACTATCAAGCTGGCATTTGGATCCTAGGGACCAGGATACAAGACCACCCATGACACTTTTTCTTGACTGCAGACTTAAAACGCGCATTTTTTTTTCGATTGTGGTCCGTCCGTTCATTTCGACAGAAACACGCGATGAATAACACTCGGGTAATATCGTCGCTGTTTTCACTAACTGACGTATCTGATATTTTGTGATGGTTTCGCGCCTCAGAAACCGGAATTCGGGCACGTCCAAAACTGTGATAGGGCTCTTAACGCACAGACAGTTTTATGGTCTGTGCGTTAAGAGCCCTATCACAGTTTTGGACGCGCCCGAATTCCGGTTTCTGAGGCGCGAAACCATCACAAAATATCAGATACGTCACTTAGTGAAAACAGCGACGATATTTGAGAAAAACTGCTACCTACTTGAGTTATTTTCTTGCGTGTTCTTCTAGACCGCGAGCAATTAGCTCTATGTAGCTTTTAAATCGTTTCTAAGTAATTTTATTGAATTTTTCAACGATCGCACACCATTTTCCCTAGGAGCCAAATGCCTATCGCCACGTACCGGCCATCCAATCAGTTCCACGGGCCGAAAGAGATTCGCGCGGGCGGCGGCGACCTGCGCCCGTCTCTACGCGACGTCA
Source organism: Gandaritis pyraliata (assembly GCA_947859175.1). Lineage (NCBI taxonomy): Eukaryota > Metazoa > Arthropoda > Insecta > Lepidoptera > Geometridae > Gandaritis > Gandaritis pyraliata. The sequence goes on along the minus strand of OX401871.1, from coordinate 3,718,361 downwards.
GCGCTAGCCAGAACCTGACGCGTTAAACAAAAAAAAACATAAAGGGGATCGCTCGTACGCACTGGGGGATTCCCCGCGGCGGTTTTTTTTTCAATTTTAGTGTTTTTTTTTATTCTATCCTCCTTAATTGCGCTAACTGCCATCGAGTTGGAATCAAGTCTGGTAGCACAGTTACTAAATACATTCGAGCAAAAAATGAATACATTTATTTTACTCTTAACAACATTTAACACAGTTAAAAAGATTCTAAGCCCATGATTTATTAAGTTCTCAGAATTGGTCGATAAAAGATGAAAATATCGATCAATAATATAATAGCACCGACCGTTACAAACTTATTCTAAGATTTGGTAACAAAAAACCGCCACGGGACGTAGTGCGTACGATCGCAAAGCGGGGAATAAAAAAGTTTGAAACATAGGAACAAAAATGACTTTTATTTTGCGACTCTGTTAGTGTTTGAGCCTAGTCTTTACTGAGATTATTTGAAGTGATTTTTAGACCTTCAAAAATTTTATTTTTACAAAATGGCATTAATTAAATAATCATACAAACAATTTTTAAATGTCGATACAAATTTAAAAGTTATACATCATCCAAAGTTTAGTAATACAAACTGAAATGTTATAACATTAGATAGTCTAGCTTCTAGCTTTGAATATTAGTGACTAGTATATGAAAGGTATATAAAGTCAATGATTTTTTACACTGAAGAAATACAACAAAAAAATAACAAAAAACAAGAGGTAGGAACGGGTAAGCTCAGAACAGTTTCAAGCATGATACATAAGAGTCAAAACCTTGCACATATCTTCTGGTCTAATTTTAACAGTTCTTGGGATATATCTTTCGTGATAAAAAGTCTATCGGTCTAGAATACCCCCAACCCCCCCCCCCTTTCCCCCCAAGGTTTGCGACCATCTTAATAAATTCAAGCATGTGAATAGAATCTATTATTTTTACAAATAAATTCAAGTTTTGTAAGTGTGACGTAGCACGGAAAAATGACAGTGCAAGGAATTCCCTTGTATAATGCAACAGTAACAAACTGTTCTGCCGTAAGGTTTAAAGCGAAGCTGTTTTTGCACGTATTTTTTTATAGCCGTGCTCAAATGCCGTGCTGGTGACTGTGTAACGATGGTCGTGCGTGATCTCTTTCGGCCCTGGTGTCATTTTCCATTACTTTAAACAATAACACACCTAAAAAGACGGAAAATTTTTGGATAATATAACGGACGGTTTTTTTTAAATATACTCTCATGCGATAACCAACGTGATATATGTCCATTTTTCAACAACTAGTTTTGTTTGTAACTTGTCCTGACATTTATGTCAAAATTGCTTAGCATGAACGTCCTAGACAACGCTTATTTCTACCGAAAAAAAAAAACAAATCATATTCCGTCCCATTCTTTTGTTTGACGGAAAATGCGACAGAAATAGATATTTTACTATTTCGTCAAATCGCGGTCTAGAGCTCTCATGCTAAATCAGCTGAAAGGATTTATATACAGGCTGTTTAATTAGTTGGTGAAAATTGAATTTGCCAAAAAAATCAAGTCAAGATTTTAGAAAAATCAACCAGAACCAAGTACCAATTATGCAGAAAAATGTAGTGCCAATCCACCGTAACCCTGGTTAGTATCAGATCAATCATCAACCTAATTTGACATTGTTACAATTATAGCCGTCCTTGTCGTTTCAGTTTATGAGTTAAAGGACAGCAACATTTTTAATGCTTTCAATTTAGATTAGAAAAGTGCAACCGTATAATCAACACCATTTTAGCATTACTGTAGAAAACTTTTGTAACATATTTTACAATGACATTATGGATGTCACTGGACAATTACAAATTGACCAAAATATTATGAACGGAACATTCGATTCACAATAATTCGTCTAAAAATTCGGTAGTCAAACTTACCGAATCAAATCAAATATAAAAAAACAAATAACAGGGTTAATGTTTATGTGAATACCATTGAACCGATGAATGAAACCCAAGACAATGAATTAACTCGTGCAATCGTGCAACACGCGAATAAATAATGAGAAAACGTTATAACATACTCAATAGATATGCAAAGATATATTGTGAACACGCCATGTACAAAACAGTGCATCCCATAGAAACTGAACTCGTGAGATATTAATTCACCCGTGAACCCTGATATTTTTTACCACTCCTTATTCCTTACTCCTAACAAACCTTATAGCCCATTGTCATCCGGTTCCGCGGGTAAAGGCCCATTTATTAAATCTACCCATTACCACATTTTTTCTGCAAATCTTTTACCACCCCCCATTCCTTACTCCTATCAAACCTTATAGACCATGACAAGTATACTCACAACTTCCTGATTCCGCTGTTCCGTTTCCATGGCGCGTCATCCGGTTCCGCGGGTAAAGGCCCTTGGACTGGTGGCTCGTCGTCTTCGCACCCAGTGCTTACTACAGGCGATGTGTCTGAACTGCTGCAATTGAAATATACAGATTAAAAATATGGAAAGATCGACATTTTTACACTTACATAACTCCGCTTTATGCAGTTTAATTTGTACATTTTTGTGTAGTAAAATAAATCTATATTGCATTGCTATTTTAAAAACTGGGGAAACTACGAATCGGTTATTTAATATTTAATTAACTATAATTAATTAATAATTAACGGTTAGTAAAGAGCTCCGTAGTTTTGCCTTCATAATTCTTCTCGTTCTTTTTTGTTCATTTGCCTCGCTATAGAATGATCTCTATAAAATGGATATAAGGTGCATATTCACCTGTCGGATTCAAGTTGTGGTGCCTGCAAGGATTTTACTGCTTTGTTGAGTTTCAGAACGGCTTTAGTTTTCTGTAATTTAACCTCTATGCATTGAATATAAGGTGCATATTCACCTGTCGGGTTCGAGCTGTGGCGCCTGCAACGCCTGTAATTGCTCCTCTGCTTTATTAAGTTTGAGTTTGAGTTCGTTTCTCTCGTGAAGGATGGCTCTCAGTTCGCGGACGCTGAATGTCGGTTTGGAGGATTGGTCCTCATCGTCTGGACCGCCGTCTGGGGTCGCAGCGCCGCATGATGCGCATTTCTGAAAATATCATAGTATTTTAGATAGAGTTTTATCGTTTCGTTTCATGAAAAATAGTTTGCTAATTTCCCGTTGGAGGCGCTTATCGAGTTTTCATACAAAATGTGTCTATTATTGCTTTTCGATATTCGTTTCGATCAACGAAACAAAACAGACTACGGGCTCTGGGCCGACACTACTATCGATTCTGCTGTTGCATTTTTCTAAACTAACCTAATTTGACAGCACTAAAAATGTTGCTGTCCCTTTCTCATAAACTGAAACGACAAAGACAGCTATAATTTTAGCGCTGTCAAATTAGGTTAGTTTAGAAAAATCCAACAACAGAATCGACACTACTGAATCTTACAAAAATACACTTACATAAATCTTCATTTCAATTGAGCCTGACCAAACTATCGGCTTATCAGAAAATACAAGCTGATGTACCTGATATTAAGCGGTAACCACTGCCTATACTATGCATTGCTCCACTGAGCACGTCTATTGAAAACGTACCCTGTGATGCATTGCACTGCGCCCATCACTCTAAGACATCAAATAAGTTTTCTGCAAAACTTCTGCAAGTTTTCTTTTTATTCTAAATCTGATCTAAGCTTTCTTTTGTTTTTGTTAACTTACTTTGTTCTGCGCTTCTGCTTGCTGAAGTGTTGTGATATCACGTTGCTGGGATTGCACTATGGCCGTCAATTCGGAGCGCTCTTCGCAAACGAGACGCATCTGGAATGTCACGTACAAACATTATAACAATGTAGGACTGAATGAAACGACTATACAAGAATAAGCTATCGAAGATTGCTCTTAGCGATTTTGAGAGCGCGATCAAGCGAGAAAAATTTGGCAAAATGTTACAGTGAAATTGTAAAATGTACATAGTATGGTTCTGGTATAGATTTTGCTGTTGCATTTTTTTAAACTAACCTAATTTGACAGTACTACACGCTGTCTTTTTTTCCATAAACTGAAACGACAGAGACAACTATAGTTTTAGCGTTAATCTGTATACCTATTCTTGTCTTCCTCTTCGAGTCGATTGGCTCCCATGTATTTTTATTATCTAGTAAGTACCTAGGTACCTACTAAATATCATGTCTTGCCCAGAAACGGGCCACGTCTATGGCATTTTCCGTGGCGTGACAAAGATCTTTCCGGGTGCAGGTGTTGGTGCATTCTGGGCAAGACAGGAGGTGAGGCATTGTCTGTGGGGCTCCGCAGTCACATTGTGCTTGGTCGGAGAACCCCCATTTTACGATATCATGATACACGTAGTTTCTGGTACCCACGACACAGTCTCTAATTAGGGCACTACGGGGTCAAGAATCAGAGCAATAGTGACGATTGGGTGAAGGCACTTAATCCTAGTGTGGGGTTCGAATTGTGAGTATTTTACCTGATTCTGTAACTGCTTATGTTTCCTCTTGAGATCTCGCGTAACCTGCGCCAGTTTCTCGACTTGATTCGTCAACTGTAAAGTATATAAAATAGCCATTTTACTCTAAGCTTTACAAACTATTGCGTTGTTTTCAGGTGGCGATTGTTAGTAAGATTTCTAGACATAGATATTGCAGTCAAACAAACTTTATACTGAAATATATGAAAAAAAAAACTGATGTATTTCAAAAACATGTGATAGAATAGTGTAGTAGCTTGTAAAATATTATCGTGACTTGCTACAAGTGTATATGATAAACTGTTATGATATGGATGGAATTGTTTTTATTATTTTAGGTACGCGGATAAGATATTGTCAGATTAGGATCGACATGCTTTCAGTCAACAGGAAACTGAATTTTAGAACACACCTACTTGACGTAAATAGGAATGATTTCATTGATATGTAAAAAATAAAAAAGTGTCAATATTTCCACTATTTTACACTTTCAAAGTTTTGAGCAAAACAACCTGGTAGTTGGTTTCGAGATCACGTGCTTAAATGTTTTCCGTGTTCGTAAGGAACATCTTACGAACTTACGAACTATTTCATCTCACTCAATAGATAAGTACTTATCACTACCATTGGGCATTCGTCTCGTCTCGTCTCGGACCGGTTTCGACATTAAGAATAAGAATAAAAGCATTTATTACGGCACGATTAAAAACTAAACAAAAAAACTTATACTAAATAAAGTTACATGGGTGCCGTAACACGTACCCTGGCTCAGCATAGGCTGGTTGACTGGCAACCAACGCTGGTCTTCCGCCAGGGCCGTTCGGTGATTTCCCGGAAAATCTAACTAACTATATACCTACATGGAAATACGGGAAAAAGGCAAGAAAACTAACAGAAAAAGTGTACCCAAAAACAACAACAATAAATAAACAACAGGCAGTGTGCACTACAACGCAAGATCCGTAAGTACTTATAATTTATTAGCTTAATTTAGGAACTAATAAACAAAACAAATTAAAATTAAACAAAAAAATATTCTCAAGTTATGGGTTCAGGCGCCATAAGAATAGACGACTGGTTACAGCAGTCCATTAGATGACGCTTGTGTCGTGTTTATGATTTTCCTGCTTCTTCTGACAATCAAAAAGGAATGTTTTAAGTTTACTTCTAAAACTATGCAAATTTTGCAGGCTCCGTATCGGTGGAGGAATATTATTCCAGCACTTCGATGCAGCGTAACGAAAGCTACCCCTGAAAGAGGCTGAACTGTGTCGCTGCATCGAGAGCTGGATCGAGCACTGGCGTGAACCACAGGGTCTGGAGCTTGAGACCCACGTAAGCTTCTCATAGAGATATGAGGGCGCTTCGTGCCTCAGCACACCAAACAAAACACTGAGAAAACTGGCAATCATAAAAGAGGTGAATTCAGCTTAAAGTATGATGAATTCACTCCAAGGACGGAGCATAGTGATTCACCAAAAAGAACGATGATAATACTGATGTTGATGATAACAGAATTTAAGATGACGTGTCACCATGGATTTAGTAGGACGAGCATACATTATATAATAATATTTCCTACAATTTTTCAGTGACGTAATCATATATCCAGTTACGTACTACTATTTTTCCTACTATTTTTCGGTGACTTCCTCAGATATCCAATTACGTCCTGCTATTTTTCGATGCCTTCCTCATATAGCCAGTTATATTCTATTATTTTTCCTACTATTTTTCGGTGACTTCCTCACATATTCAGTTATGTCATACAATATGTCTATGACTTAATGATATATGCAGTTACATTCTATTATTTTTCCTACTATTTTTCGGTAACTTCCTCGTATTTTAGGTTAGGTCCTCTTACTTTTCTTACTATTTCCTCATATCTCTGGTTATATCCTATTACCTTACGGAGGTCGCCGATCGTCCAGTGGCGCCCTCAACAGGAGGATTGTGTTTTTTAATATACCAATTAATATCTCTATAATACACCAGTGATTAGTTGTAGTCCTTACTCATTCTCCATCAGTAGGACTACAACTAATCACTGGTGGATTATACAGAAATTGTTTGGATTATTAGAAATCACAATCCTCCTATTGAGGGCGCCACTGGATTTACATGATCCCCTTATTGTTTAGTATCCAATATTGGTTATTTCCTTTTAAATATTATTTCAGGTGTGAGCTCAATATTTAAAAAAAAACTGAAGAACCATATACTTGAATCATTTATTACCGTCACAAATTGCCAATGTGTCAGCTATTTTTCGACGAAGAAACTTGTCCTTTGTGGTGTTAAGCTTCTGCTGAGCAGCTTTTAGAATGTTTTCCGATGAAGCATCCAAGGCGTCGAGGCCCCCGGATTTATCAGGGAACAGTGCTTCGTAGTCATACGTCAGGAGTCGCCATCCATCACTTGACTTCAGGATAGGATACTTATTGAAGTACTCCTGTAATGTCCCTTCCTCGTAGTACAAGTACCGGAGGCGAGCTCGCACCGTCTCCCGCCAGAGGGCACTGACCTCCTGCCACGGACGCTGAAGGACTTGACAGCTGCTCTAATGCTGACGCTACGTCCTCCACTTCACCTGCACACAAAAATTAAAACGATTAATAATTAGTACAATAACGGTTCTTAAATTCAGATATTTTATAATTTGTAATGAAAACTTAATGTAATTCAGATATTTTTCTCACTAATTTCGTTCTTGATAATTTAATTCAATCTGAAAACAAAAGCCTAGAAAAGGAGTTACCTTCTTTAAGACCAAATTCCACTTCTTCAAAGATCACGCGTAGCCATATCCATTTGGTGCACTGATCAAACCCGTTCACTAGCACTGATAGAATTCTTATTACCTAATTTAATAATTATACGAGTCGTGAGTCGTGCGTGACCGGCTGACTGTAGAACTAAAATAAAAATGGCGCGTTGGCTTGGCTTTGGCGCGGCGCGGCCCGCCGAGAGAAGAAGATAGATAATGGTTGCTCAAAAATTCAGTTATCTTATATTTGTAGGACATCATTCAAAATTTGATGTTACTCATAAATGGGTTTCTATAATAATAATTTAGTAGGATTCACTTAAAATAATATGAATAGAATAATGAACTTTGATGCTTACTCTAAAAATATGAGATTATTTAATCGTATTAACATAGGATTCACATAAAATAATATGACTGTAATATTAAAAAATGATGCTTACTTTAAAAATATAAGTTCAAAGCATTATAATTTATTATTGTACACTATGGGGAGGTCATCGTAATTTTAGAGAAGTTCATAATAAACTATGAAGTCTATTTAGATTACGGTGACTGTCATTGTGTTTTTTAACTAAAATCTTATTTATAATTATCATACAAATTTATGGGACAGTGGACCATTTTCTATTACATAGTGTTATTGTTTGAAGAAGACAATGTTATTTTAAAATTACAAATTTTTACGATGACAAGTATCATATTATTGCACTATTTACCCAAACAATTCATTCCATCTTTACACATTTCAGTTCTAGCGTAATATTGACTTATTATCAACATATTTTAGGACAACGCATCTATTTTAAACCAACGTCACGATATTTTAAGATTATGCCAAAATGACATTTTTCTCAGTGAAGACAAGCGAGATGAAGCTTACGCCGGTGCTTCATTTTCAGCAGGATGTTCTTGTTTAAAAACGGTGTAACGTGACCTCTTGGCGGAATATTAAAGCAAAAACGGGCACAGGCATTCTGGACTCGCTGAACCAGTCTTTGTGTTCTGGCTAGCAATCGAGGGCCAAACACGACATCGGAGTAATTTAGTTTGGAGAGTACAAGCGATTCAACGAGCCGGATGCGCAAATCTTCTCCTATGTGAGGCCTCATTCTGTACAATACCTTTAGTCTATAGAAACAGTTCCTAACAGACTCAGCAACATGTTTCTCAAACCGTAGTTCACAGTCCATGTTTAAGCCAAGATTTCGCGCCTCATACACACGCTCCACGGGCTCATTCATGAGCATGACATCTAACGCAGGACTGAGGCCAGCCAATTGATGCCTGCTTCCAAATATTAAATATTTGGTTTTAGTTGGATTAAGTAACAGGCTATTATTCTTGGACCACACTGCTATATTACAGAGATCACTGTTAAGCTTAACTATGGCCTTATCGATTTCAGAGGGCTTACAAGATATGTACACCTGTATGTCATCCGCGTATATATGAAACTGACTGTACTTAATGCTCATCTGCACGTCAGCAGAGTATAAAATGAAAAGAAGCGGTCCCAAAATGGATCCCTGAGGAACCCCTTGACTTACGGACAATATTTCTGAAAACAGAACCGAGCCATCGTCACGAGAAAGCTTGGTACATTGGTGCCGCCCGCTGAGATAGCTGTGAAACCACAGTAGGGTATCATGATCAAATCCATAATAATTTAATTTAGATAAAAGCAGGTTGATATTTATAGAATCGAAAGCTCTAGAGAAATCTAGCAGGACAACTAGTGTACACATACCCTTATCTTGTGCAGAAAGGATGTTATCGGTAACATCGAGCAAGGCAGTCGCTGTACTCCGGCCCTTTCTGAAACCTGACTGTGCTTTAGGCAGAATGCTATTCTCTTCAAGGAAATCAGTGAGCTGATGACTTACAACCTTTTCGAGCACCTTAGAGAGACATGGTAATATGCTTATGGGTCATTACATTCAGAGCATGTCTTTATTCACCCCTAAACTTCGAAAACATTTCTATCTCTCTACCTAACCTCTACTCCGCAAAATGAGAAGTTCTCTAGTGACGTTTATGTTACACTGCGTAGAGACGTGGCAACTTTCCGCGCTGCTGCCGTGGCCACGCAAGGCGGCCAAGCAGTGTAACTTAAATTACATTAGTGAGCCTTCCTTTTTCGTTTTGTAGTACAGAGTTGAAAGAGACCCCGTTTGAATACCTATTTTGAATAACGATGACAGCTGCCATTCGCCCCACCTTTTATGAAAAATACCAGCTTTGCAATTTGCGTCTTCCATTTTATCCCGAAACGAGGGTAATTCTCATTTAGCAGGTTAATCATCCAGCTTCACACTGAACTGAACTTAATCTATATTTAGGCCAGGCTCGAATCGAAATAATGCTCCGCATAGATGCGAATCTCACGTAAGAGCGAGACAGAGAAAGTCTCACGTAAGGGCGAGACAGAAAACGCAATTTGCTAAGTAACTACTCTACAACGCCTGATTTATTCTATAGTATAGCCAATAAAACCTATTAATCTGTGTTTGTACCACAGATACATGCGAGGCGGATAAACGGTGTGCGAGAAAAAATCCACCAATAGTATTACTTCACGTGACAAATGAAGTAATATTTCCCTCGCACATCTTTGGTGAAAAAGTAGCCTAAATGAATTACTTCTTGATCGAAACAACACAATGATACTATTTTAGAATTTTCAAACTATTGCAATCTTTTTTTCAAATTCCCTTTGAACCTAGATTTTGGCTACTTAGAACTTAGTTCCATAATATGCATAATCGGAGTTACACATCTAAACCCTTAGCAACGATGTGCATCTAGGTCATGATACTCGGTGAGTCTGCCACGTGGCTGTATATTTAGTTCAAGCTGATGCATATTTCATGGAATAGGTTTCAAACTTGCATTATTGTAGCTTGAATTGAAACTTGTGGTACACCGATTTCATGAAAATTGATTTCTTGATCAAATAGAACAATTTTACTATTATTTCAACCATAGGACGCTGCTGCTGAACATAGGCCTTCAGGGTGACCTAGTAAAGTAACCTTTACTAGAATTTTATGACCCATATTTCTGGAAGGTATAAATAGTTTATCTTTTTAGATTAGAATACGCCTATATATTTTTTTTAATAGAAAACGACCCGTCTTTCACGACCGAATTTGAACCCACTTTAGAATCAGAAGGGTTTGTCACCGTCACAATATTTTTTTGTGACATGCTGATCTTGACTTAAAAAAAAAAGTAAAAGTTTTCCTCTTTCAAAAACAAACAAATAGGTATGTAAGACATGTAAGTATATTAAATTGTTTCAGCTTATCTTGTAGATAATCCTCACAGATTTAATTGAGGTTATCATTTTGTCAAAACAAATATAAAGGCCTTGGAGTTGGTTTGCTACACTGATTTCGTTTGCGAAGATAAATAAAACAGCAGTTTGGCCCACAATATCTATAAACTAGGATTTCCCTAACTCTAGACCACCTTAAGCTTTCAAATTATAGCCAGTACTTTTAGATTTTCATGTTATGGTTGTGTGGAACTTGCTTAAAAGAACCTACATAGTTTGTAAGACGTATCAAAATAATTGTGGCTTTATTGATTGAGACTCTTTTGAGTTCGGAACCCTAATAAATACTACAGGTACCAGAAACTAAGTATTATCTGTGATGGTACAGTCAGCAACATAACGTTGATGAATAATTTAAGATAATTACCCAACTTATGTTTTTAGAGTTTTGACAAATTAGTAACTTAGAGTTTAGGGTAATTGATATACTACGTTCAATTATAGAACTGCTTTCAACATTTTGCGACTGCATTTATTTGGATTTTAAGCTCAACTTGTAAATCGAGTTATGTTGCTTACATACTATGACACTTTTGACTCTACATTATGCAGTATTAAAATTTTGGCCAGATTTAACTAGAATGTGAATTCATAATAACGAATACAACCGCTACCAACACGGCAGGCGAATGGTAGGTAATATAAAATACAAATAGATAAGCATCCATATTAACACTCAAACTGTATATTCTATTCTCCCACAAAATTGCGGTACAAAACTATTATCTAACTAGAACACAATTAACTCTGGGAACGCTCACGTTTGTACACCTATCAAGTAACATAATAAGCAAACGGCCATTTTACGTCTGACATTTCTTTGACCTATGCAAACACTGAGCCGAGACCCCCACGATACCTATTGCGTCTACAAAATGTACCCTATGTCTGTGATATAAGAACTATTGCTCTAGGTAGCGTAATAGTGATATTTGCGTCCCCTCTTCAGGTCGTTTGTTCTATATAAAAGCATAGGTATCTATTCGTTTTGGCTATATGATGTGCAGAAAAAATCTAGGCCATCCGAAAACGCGATAGGTTGACAATGTCGTCGTCAAGAGCATTAGAAAAAGAGTTGTACTAGACAGAGCAGCAGAAGAACTGGGCTGAAATTATAAAAGTACCTACCTACTATTTGATAATTATTTTATCATCTACTGTTAGATGTAAGCCTGCTCCAGGACAAAAATACCCGACCAGACAGACGTGTTAAAGGAACAGACATACCTATTCACATAGAAATTAAATTAAATAGGCTTACTATAATCTCCAGACAGGCTTTTTGTTACACAAGATCCTTTGAAGATGTAAAAGGGCTACTCAAATGTAGAGCTAAGCGATTACCAACTTCATTTGCGTTCAAAAACACACCATAGACTTTGTAATACAGTTGGTTTTGCCGCCAAACTACGTTCTCAATATGCAAATGAATTTGTATCCCTTCAGCTATTTGAAACAAGTACATACGTCTTATATTTTTAGGTATACGTTGTCTGAGCAGACAAAAGAAATGCCTAAAAAACCTTCATTTACGTCACGCCCGACCCCTATGTAAGCCTATAAACTTGTCCGTCCAAATATGCACGGTAAAATTAACTGGTTTGGGATCACCCGTATATGTTGAGGTCACTGCAAGATCAACACGCGGATGACATCTGAGAAATATTCTCAAAACACAGACCACTATGACCTTTGTACGCAGCTAGCTGGTGATTACCAGTAAGGACGTATGCTATGTCTAGGGTAAGACAAAATGTTGTTTAAAGACTCATTTCAGTTTTAGAGAGACCTGAGTCTTGTGTATGTCTGTTCTAAGGTTTGATTTCGAGTGTAAGTGAAACTGATATCGGTCTTCTGCGTAACGACAAAGGAAACAGGCAAAATGTACGTCATAGATTTTCGAGTGCTCGTAGTTTCTTATGGGACATTTACACGTTGTTTTATGAGAAAGGTCTGTACGCCAAGACAACAAAAAAGAATATAAACTTGATAGAAAGCTTTAGATTGACTCACTTATTATTTACTAATGGCTTATAATGCTCAAAAATTCAGCCTCAAGGGTGACTCGACTCAAGCATAGATTTTGGAACTAACAAAAAATGTACGATAGAGATGAGACTATATTCAGACGAATATAGTCTCATCTCAATCGTAGATTTCAGAGGGGTGATTCTACACCGATAGACTTTTTGACAGTCTTTGGAAGATGCTGTATTTAAAAGAATTTAGATGGAGTAGGCTTATCTAGCGCCAGACAGATACCAGCCTAATCGGCCATAGCTACAAAAAATACATGATCAAAACGCGCGAAGACTAAGCCGCGGGCTTCTTCCCCATATTGTTTTTTTTTTTTCCATTTTATTCCTAAGTACCTGCCCCATGTAAGTACTAAATACTGATCGATCCGCATCTTAAACTTCTCGATAAGACCATTTCAAGTCAATAAAACGACTGTTTTGTTATCACAGATATAAAACACTAAACGAGGTCGCCCTAACTTAACGACTCGATCTAATCTCGGATAAGCAGACGATTGTGGAACTTATTGCTATGAAGATTGAGGCTGTAAATAAAGGTGGTAAAAGCGAGATGAGGTGATAATGTTGCCAGGTTGTAAAGATTTTAGGGCACACCTGCCGGTGCATAAATGAAAGACGTGGGAGGGATGTTGCATATTCATTCATTTTTTTAGAACCTAGACTTCTTAGATATTTTGCTGTCATATTTTTTTCGCCTCAGGCTAGGGACAATCTGGAGAGGAAAATGGTCGAATTTAGTCGTCATCCTACAAAGTAGAAATATTCCTATCTGATGGGCGAACGAACTTTTCTACTTACGACTTACGCCGTAAAATTACGTCTATATCAGAGATTTCCCGTCAGATTTGTACCCAGCCCTAACCGTCTTTAACCTCCAGCAGCTAACAGACATTTTGTAGAATCCTGCCCATATTCAAATTCGAAGTTAAGGTTTTCGGATTATTGTATGTAAATAACCGCTGTGTGTGTCGTAATCGTAACCCATATGAAAAGTCTAAGTAGGCGGTTATAGAAAAGTTCATTTTAAAAACACATGAAAATCTCTTTAGATCCTTATCATCGTTATTAAGTGTTAATCATAAATATTAAGTAGGTAATTTTTATAAATTCTTAAAAGACGTTTCTCCTTACCACGTTGCCCATATTAGCACTACCTTTTCTCCACACTACACAAAGGTTGGTTGGAAGAAAATGCTAAATAGCATTAAGCTCGCCTCTGTACCATTTTTATGTGCAATAAAGAATTTTCTAATCTAATCGTAGCTCGTCATCATCAGATCTTGGAGTATTCATCCGCATTCAAATTGAAGCTCTACTTTCGGAGCTACGAAGCCACATACAAACATCAGACACACAACCTCAAACTTATAATACCCTTTTCGGTCGGGGCGGGGGTTAAAAATACGGGTGAACACGACACAACTCAAGGCGAATAGTTATAAAAACGTATTATGAAAACATGTCCCGGACAGATTTCTCATCACAACCGGACATTAGTTCGACAGAGGTCATGCATGTGCTATGATAAAACGGACAAAAACAATATGCTTGTAACATGTAAGGTTATCGTGAACAATACTATTATCCTTGCATCTGGGTTAAATGATGCAGGTACTTAGTCTGCTCATCAACACAAACTTGCGTTTACAGCAATTACACAGATAAATGCATGAAAATACAAATTCTGTAAGAAGTAACTGTTTAGGATTTAGGAAAGCGTGGCAGTAATACTGAAACCGGTTAAGTGTGAGTCGTACTCCCGCTCTGTGGGTTCCGTAATTATATTTTTTTAATAAGTGATGGAAACATCAAGTGACCCGCCTGATGATAAGCGTTAACATCTGTTTATAACAATACATTGCTTCACCTAGTCCATTGAGTAGAAATACGTAAGGTAAAGGTACAGTAAAGAACAGCTACCAAAAACAAAACTGCTGATATCATCATAACAACACTAGTAAAATAAGTAAAGAAAAAAACTTACACCCTCAATGATCTGCTGTTTCTCCTGAAGCTGCGACTCCTGATGTCTGAGCGTAGAGCGTTGCTTCTCAGCTGTACTGCTCAGTCGGGATAGCACCTCCTGATCGTGTTCCCGAGCTGGTGAGGGCGGAGCGCTGGAGCCTAGGGGAATATAGACTTTACCCCTGATGTAATATGAACTTTAATTCAGTGACAAGTTTCATGCTATTATAAGTTCTAAGAGAGTTTTGATCTTGTTTTTAGGCTGGTGACAGCGAAGCGCTGGAGCCAAGGGAATCTAGACTTTACCCCGATTTAATATGAACCTTATACCAGTGACAAGTTTTAGGCATAAATATTAGATAGTATTCACTTCTTTATCGAGCTCCTAGACTTGAAGAAGTGGTAAAAAGATAATCCTACTGAGAACAGTTGTCCAGTAATAACATAGTTTAGCCTACAAACTTGGTTGTAAATAAGACCCTTACTTTGAAGCCATACCCGGGATAGCACTGACCTTTTATTCTCCTCTGGCCTTTTAAAAATAAACCATCTCCTAAAGTTTTATGACCTTTATTCCCTTGACAAAAGCATGGGCGGGAATGAAAGTATACTAGAGAGTCCAATTAGAGAACATCTTAATTTACATTGTCGGGCTTATTAATAAGAGGCTTCTTTGATAAAGTAACTCGAATAACAAAGCTACCGTTTCAAGTTCAAATTAGATTTTAATGACAGGGTCTACTTCAATTATGTTTTTCAATAATTAAGCAAAAACTTCAGACCTTTTACAGTTTTAGTGAGGGATAAGTACCTGAAGTTTCTTTTTGGTGCAGAAGATGAAAGACAGTGGTCATAAATTGCGTTTACCTTTAGCAAACATTAAGATGCTAGAGATGTGACTAAGATTATGAGTCAAAGCGAATGATTTCATCGATGTCATCGCAAAAATCTTTGTGTTTTGGAGTTGACGTTCTCGACTCTACCATGGTAGGTATACTTAGTAATTTCTGAAACCCACATCACAGATAAACTTTTGTTCAGCAGAAAATACCTAATTTGAAGCCAATGGCCCCAATATGTCAAAGGAAAGTTCATTATGTTGAATTGTGGAATTTATTTGTTACAGTCACGCATACTATTGTCAATTAAGCATATTAAACAAACGCTAATGGCAATGTTTAGGTCTAGGTCACAGTCGATATCGCATGATTAGCATTAAAGTAGTTTTCCAAAACTATAATTAATTACTTTCAGGGTCTCCTAAGGTCACAACATCAAAAGGATCATTTTTAAACCGGTCAACATGAAGAAAACTGGATCGTTTCTGATATCTAAATCTAGTTATAATGGTCTAAAAAGATGTCTTACCATCTGTGGGTGCGTTTAGCGTCCTTCTTAGACGTTTGTTTTCATCCTGCAGCCGCGCTACTGCTGTAACCAGCTCCGCTGACTCCGTCCTCCATTGCTCCTCGATCGCTTCTATTTCCTAGGACATAAAGATTACTTTACTACATCTACTTGGATACCCACATGACAAATGAAATAGGCTCACGAGTTACAATGATCTCAAATCAAAGTCTCTAGAATCCATTCAAAAACATTACTGGAACATAGTTTTCTTGACCTTCGCAGTAAACTGGACATAAAATCTATTCCTGAGCCTTGATTAAAACATAAGCTTTATTCCCAAAAACGGACTTCGGTTCTCAAGAATCTTGAGGATGTTTGAAGGGTAAACAGAATAATTCACGTTTAAAATATCTAGATACTCAGCGGTCAGATACCGACAGCTTTCAAGCCCCACACTTTCTAGGCTCTGATGAAGCATAAAGATGTGCTCCTTAGTCGTAAACCTTTATAGACAAAATACAATGAACCTACAGCGCATCAACCTCTATCAAGCCTCTTACAATGTCACAAGTTCAAAGAGACCTAACTTCCAAAATCTTTTGTAACTTGTACAGTTCCACTAGTAAGTTACCAATTAGCCAACTTGTGAACTGAGCCCGACCTTGCATGGCTTGCACCGAAACGTGTTGCCGCCCTAAGTGAATGTCATGATTTCGATCACCTGCCACATAGCAATGAGAGCAGAGCGTACACGTATTGCAGCCACATACCATGTTACAGCTGATAGTAATACAAGTTACAACACATGTGGTTTGTCTGTGTGATAATTGTGGACAACCAGTTGGTGTAATTAAGAATGAAACAAAATGCCTGCTGTTATTGACACAACATATTGTAAGTGTGGGTGGAGCGCGAGCGGTGAGACTTCATTGGATTCAATTGACGCGAGACTGAAAAGAATGTTCTAAACGACTATTACCGAGCATTAGGTGGACACGGCTGATTAGGTAGACACAATAGGCGTGAGTATAAGAAACCACGAAAGCCTTCTTTGGCACAGGAACTGACCAACCAGGCTAGATGCTCAGTTTCGACAGGGGATAAAAGTAACAAAAGTTTGCGTGAACTGTAAATACCTGTATTCCAGATTTTGTCACTCGTAATTTCTATTTCTAACACCAATCTTCTTAGGAAATTGGATGAATGAAACAGAAATAGTGATAAGTGCAACAAACTGTTCAAGTTTAACTTTGTTTCCCAGAAGAAACAATACGACTGTATTTATGTTTATCAAACACTGTCAGCAATGTGCATACTTTTATGATGAAAACAATAACAAACTGGATTCCCTGATCTCCTAAGACGACCTGCAATGACTAAAAGTAAGTTGTATAGTATTTTTCAGCCGTTTTCTTACACAACTCTCTGACCCATACCATGCTGTATTTCCTCGTATAGTAAGAATTTATAGACATACGTCTATTACTCCCATGATATAAAGCTCCAGAATATCAACGTGGGGTAGTCAGAACGTATACTTATTATAGGTTCCATAATTTAAATCGTAAAATTCTGATAACAGGATGTATCGATAAAGCGGTGTTACGTTATGCAATCTACAACCTGTATCTTATACCTACTCAAAACACAGGTGGAATTCAATTATAAAACAAACCAGGTATTTACAACCTAATTATCTTTACGCACTAGCGCAGGATATGGACAATTTCAGTCGTGAACAAGATGGCTCATTGTAATGTTGATTTTTGTTGATCGCCATCTTAGACAGCTACATGAGGCTTGTTGCTTATCTCTCGCAGAATGCACTTTCTGTTCCGCCGTTAGTTTGGTCGGACTCAACAGTACAGTGAAGATATGTATGCAAATGCGCATATTACAACGATTCAATATCGTTTTTTTTAACCCCTGACGCAAAAACCCCGTCGTTTTTCATCGTCGCAAAAACGACGGGGTGTTATAAGTTTGACGTATCTGTGTGTGTGTGTGTTAGTGTGTGTCTGTCTGAGGCAAAGTAGCTCCCGAACGGATGAAGCAGATTGATTTTGTTGTTTTTAGTTTGAAGGTGAAATTAGTTGAGTGTTCTTAGCTATATTTGATGAAAATTGGTCCTAGATTCGGGGGTTTTTTAAATTTTTAATTTAATTACTTGTTTCAATCAAACTCACAAGTCACGGAAATATCTCGTTTTTATTGAATATCGGCTCACTTTGCACTTGTATCCAAAAATCCCAACCCCATCAAAGTATTGGCTAATCTAACTGTGCATCCGTGTATAGCACTACTAGTAGGGGAGCCCACGATGCTAAATGGGGATTTACTCGAGCGTCGTAGAGACCTATTGGGATGCAAAGCTTAGATGATAAGAAGAAAAAAGTGTTATATGATATATACCTTTACATCGGTGGGGGAAGCGGCTATAGATTTTTAAATATGTAAAAAAAAACTGTTGCATGGACATCCTCGAGCGCGTCAGATATTGATAGCATCAATGTCCTACGTATTTTTAATAATGTACGTATGTTAATCTGATCGTTTGCATGATGGGGGTGGTTGTATTTAAGGGTTGAAAATGAAAAAAAAACATAATTAATCGAGCGCGTCAGATTTTCTAAGGGAGTGTTAAGTGCACCAAAAAAAAAGCTCTCATTCACTAATCTGACGATTTCGATGGGACGCAAACTCGCGGCCATTTTCATAATGTGTAAAAAAAATTCGCCATTTTGAAATACTCAAGCGCGTCAGATTAAGATATATATGGTTCATCTTTATGTTCTAAACGTACTGTCTCATAATCTGACGATTATCTAGAGGGATTTGCCTGATCTGACAAAAAAAAAATTAGAAAAACGGTTCACCTTAAAGGCCATCCCTGCAACTTCCCGCTAATTCCATTCCTGGGTGCTTAAAATTGAACTTATGACATTTCTGAGCTCAAAATATAATTTATGTGATACTAGCAGTTACCCGCGACTTCGTATGCGTCTACAGTTTCCGTGTACATTATATTATCTGTGCGTGTACCGAGCGGATACTTCTTTGAGAAACTTGACATTACATTGAACCCGTACTCGAATGTCAAACGTTAGTCGTTAGACCAAAGAGGTAGTACAACGTCCCGTCAAACTGACGTGACATGACATGACATCATCCTCTTGCCAATAATTGGCGCTGCTAATCCCGTTTTTTCATTTTATCCTGTGGATCCTGTTAATTATACGGGATAAAAAGTAGCCTATGTGTCAATCCAGGTTACGTACTATATATATGCCAAGTTTCATCCAAGTTGGTTCAGTAGTTTTGACGTGATTAAAACACAAACATCCAAACATCTAAACATCCAAACATCTAAACTTTCGCATTTATAATATTAGTAGGATTTTGAGCTCGCTGAGTTCAAAGAAATAATATTTCTATGCATTTGAGCTCTCCCAGCTCGAAAGTCTGATAGAAGTTTCATAGAACACTATTTTTGGAATTTTCAAACCGCAATAACTTTTGAATGGATCAAGCAATTTTCACGCGGTTGGCGCAATTCGACGCAGTTTTATCATCCTCATAAGTAATTTTGCAATTTTAATTGATCGAGCCACAAATTTCGGAGTAATCCCGAAAAAACACTTTTTCGGGTTTCTTTAGTTCACGATATCTCTCGAACGAATCAACCGCTTTTGACCAGCTTGGTGGCGATCGACGTAGTTTTTCAAGCTCGAGAGTAATAGATAGAGAAAGAGTGAGAGAGGAATAGAAACGCGGAGAAGGAAATATAGGCATCACGCAGCTGCACGCATTTAACTTTATCGACGAATTTTTGTTATTTCGGCTTGCGGAAATCGTCAGATTTTATATTTTTCATTATTCTTGAATTATTTCCTTCAAAATAAAAAAAAATTTAGCTACGCTCGAGAATGTCGAGATGACGTTTTTTTTTTACAACTTTGTTGCCCTCCCTTTTTTTTACGTCACTCTCAAATTGTCAGATTAGTGGAATATACACTTTTTAGGATGTAATTAACTCACCCTACCTTAATCTGACGCGCTCGAGAATTTCTGATGGTCAATTTTTTTTTACTAATCTGATCCTGTATCCTTCACGGGCGGCCTTATATATGGGCCTCATGTTTTGTGGAGGTACTTAACCGGGTACAAGGTATCCCCCTGTATATTAATCTGCCGCGCTTTAGTAAATCCCGAAATCCCCGCTTGGGCTCCCCTACTATACAGAACGTCGTCGGTAGTGTAGTTTCTAATCTGTCACTTTTGCTTTAAAGATTATCGACGAAGACCCGTATACTAACAGTCACTCATAGACTTTAGAAAAACCTCATAAAGACGTGTGCGGGTTCTATTCTCGCCGACCAATGTATGAATTAAAAGAAGGTGCATTCTATATGCAGCAGGCTTAAAATCATAAAAACGTCAACAAAAAAATTAAAGAGATTGAAAATATTACTAAGTTCCTACCTAATGTCATTCTAGTTTTGAATATGGTCTAAACTGATTAAGTCAGTAGGTAATCTCCATTTAATGCCCAGGCTTGTTATGCAAAACAGCTGATTGAAAGTCAGCACACTAATGCACTTGAATGTGAATATTCAAAAGTTGACCTTTTCAATAATGCCTAGACGTTACATAGAAATAAATAAATAAAATAAATAAATATTCATGGACATTTCACACAACACCCTCTGGTCCCAAACCAAGCAAAGCTTGTAATATGGAAACTACATGGCTGATAGAATACTTATATACTTTTTTTTGTAAATACATACTTGTAATACATAGTAACACCCAGACATAGAACAAACATCTATATTTTCCACGCACAAAATTTTGAAATCACGACCAACAGCACAGAAGGCAGAGCTATTACCGACTGTGCTGTGATGCCTGGCACAAATAAAAATGAGTGGAATATGTTCCGTATTCACATTTACTGCTCAGGCACTGATCCAGACTAAAGCCTAGATTTTCTGACAGATTTGTATGAGAATCTATGCTTGAGTCTCGAGTATCTCATGTTTTAGTCCGTGTATGTGTCCTAAATAAATTAATTTTTTTTCTTTCTTATGATGTCTTAAATTGGTAGTTATGACACAAATGACATTTTGTATTTTGTTTTGGTTGGTAAAGATTGTATTTTTTGTTTTTAAATTGCCTCTAACAAATAAGTAGTTGCACACAGGTGGTTCTTGTAAGTGAAAGTCAGCGTTAAGTGTTACCCACGAGTAGGTACTTATTCTGTGCCTTAGTGAAAGCTCCACCTAAAATAATAGGTGCCAACAATGATTTATTAGCCATTTAGATGTTATAATGTTAGGTAACCGGTCAATGAACCTATCTAGGAGACTTTGATAGACTTAAATTACCTGACCGGTTTCTGAGTGATGTGAAACTGTCTCGGTTTTTACTCAGAAAGAGCTCAATTTATAATGATTTGGACTGTCATCTATTTATTGGAGCATTTAGTCTTGTAGGAGCGAGTGTTTAGATCATAAGTATATAGGTTAATACAGGCTGGCTTGAATGCATTTTTATATTTGAAACTGCAATGAAATAACCTCCACATAACCATAGACATAATAGATTTTTTAATACATTTTAAACCAAAAATCTGTGCCATTGCATATTCTCAATATAATAATTATTATCAAAAATGTGTACCTAGTTAATTAATAGGCAAACAAAACAATGACTCATTCTAACTTGCAGATAAGGGCAAGTTTCTCTATTTTCGAATATAGATAAGTAAATACGTATTCACCTAAGACTCCTAC
The DNA here is from genome assembly GCA_947859175.1 of Gandaritis pyraliata. Lineage (NCBI taxonomy): Eukaryota > Metazoa > Arthropoda > Insecta > Lepidoptera > Geometridae > Gandaritis > Gandaritis pyraliata. The sequence goes on along the minus strand of OX401871.1, from coordinate 3,696,626 downwards.
AATAATTGAGCATAATATTTTAATATAAAGAGTGTGAATATAACATCTTACCCGATATGTAATTCATCACAAAAACAGAAATGATTCACACTACAACAGCAATTAGTTTCAGTGCATTGACGCGACAGGCCGCGCAACCAAGAGCCGCGCAATACCATCACTCCACTCCTCTTTAGCAACTGTACTGAGTGCATTCTACTGACGAAATAACCGCTTCGTGCGTTCAGTGGCATGCATAATCAATCAATACCACCAATTTACCTAATCGTGACCTCTAGACCACGTACCTTCTCAAAACGCTGCCTGTATTCAGCCTTCTCGATCTTATCATTCTCCAGCTGTGAAATCTTCGCCGTCAGCTCCTGTAACGCCTGGTTTTCCTTCTCGTTTCTAACCGCCAGGTTCTCCAGTAGCTCCAGAGCGTTGATAACCTTCGGCAGAAGCGCAGTTACTGCGTCAGGACCGTATTTCTCAATGATTATTTCGCATTCTTTACCAATGTCCGACGCTAAATCGTAAACATCCACGACTGTTACGTCGTCCTCGTAATCCTGCATCTTGGCGGAGTAGCGCCTGCGGTACGACATCAAAACACTTTGTTTTCACTTCACGGCACTGGACAAAATCAAACTTAGTTCAAGTTTCACAATAAAACATACACCTTCCTCAAATCAGCCATCATCACTGAAAGAAAAACGAAATGTCAAACTGCACTAGTGTTGTACCGTTGTGTGCGATGCGGTTTACGCACGCGCGCACAATTCGCTTATTTCGATTTCGCTTTTTTGTTTGTTAACAGTAAGTATAACTACCTAACAATCATATTTTATTCACGACTGTAGATGAGTGGGTGTTCTATGTGAAAATAAAATTTAAGTAAACCAAACCAACATGCTAACAACGCACAACGCTTTCACGAAGTTTATTTACTTCACGACTAGTGTAGTGAATGCGTTGCCGAATGCAGCCGAATCACTGCTTGTGAGCGTCCCTGAGTAAGTGATACGTATACGTTGAACATTAATTAGATAGTTGTGATAGCAAATTCAGACCATTATTATTATGTGTCAAAATATCACGCAACGCTTAGCTTGATGATGTCATGATGGCACAACCGCACAACACTATAAAAATAAAGAACGAAACCGCCTACAGCCTTCTCGTTCTTTTATGTTCGGATATCAGTTTTTTGGTTCAATTATCATGCGTTGCGTTCGGATACACAGGCGTGCAAGTTACGTAGGCTTCGTGCACACGAGAACAGTCAGTTCTCAAGATTTAGAGAGAAAGAGAACGGAAGTGAAAAATCTTTCCTCTTATAAATTGTGCGCGATTTATCGATATTTTGTATCTCAGTCACGGCCTATCAGTCGGGACGATCGATAGGTTGGAATTTTAAAATTTAGGCCCACCAGCGGTCACCCATCCAATACGCCGTTTTAAGCCAAGGTGTGCCAAAGCTCTGTAGAAAGTTTCAATGCTATCCTGATACTATCGTAAAATAATTCTATCCAAGGGTAGAGCCATAGTAGGTATCCCAATAAAAACGTAGCTCTACAAAGCCACGACAACAGGCCGATAACACCAACATTTAATTTTCTTGATTACCACAGGTATTGAAATCGCACCTCTAGCCTCTAAACCAGCCAGTTACCCACTGCGCTACAAAAGTAGTACACCTACCTACCTAACTTACATACTCATTTAGTGCAATACATTATAAGCTAATTTTTATCTCACCCACAGATAGGATGTCGCTATTTGCAACTTTGTTTTCAAGTACATACGTTGTTATATCGATTCAGTAGATCTCCGTTCTGTACAAACTGTTTTCATAATCTGTGTTCGTACGAGAATCAACAGTTGGAACGTAACGATTGCTCGGAGAGCGCGCGGCGCGATTTTCCGTGCAACAACAAATTGTTTTATTTTTTTTATATTGTTTGTGCAATGAATTACCAAAGTAAAGCAAATAAATATGTGTGCCCGAATGATAGGCAGCTTTCTCTACGTGCCAAGTGAGTAAAAACCAGAGTTAGATACAAAGCTAAGCCCAGCTGTTTCGTTTGTTTGTTTTTTGTTTGCATTCTGATAAGAAAGTTTAGGAATCGAGGGTATAGTTTTTCCTTCCATGTGAAGAAATCCAGTAGCTATCTTATGTACCTATGGTAAAACTATTTATCGGCAAAATCAATAATTCTTTGGGCCATACACTTTTAATATCAAGTAAGTACCTAGGTACCTAGAAGTAAATCAGGGTAGATGCACAAAGTTGAAGTATTTTGCTAGCAAAAGCTTTCGTTTTACCAGAACGGATAATAATAATAACATTGAAAACTTACTAACTATTATGGGTACCTATACCTACCTATCTAAATAGAAATAGAAATAAGAAGACGCCCTATAAGTATGGGAGCACTACTGTTATGACCCTCGACTAGTTTATTTGATACTAAAGTGTAAACCCGTGTTGGGAGTCCTATTTAATAAAAACAAAATAAAATAAAAAATAAGATATAGGTAGGTACTGAAATAAAAGCATTTTCGATACCTACATACAATATGCCTAGGAAAATCCTTTCATGAAAACGTTCTATATTTAGCCTACCAAGGCCGGGGTTAATTCAACCAAGGAATAACGAACAGTTACTATAGGCCGCCATACATAGAATATGCTATAGTTAGTACATGATCACCACAGACCACGCATAGCTAGTAGAGAATGAACATAGATCACGGTATAGTTTGTACGTAGGTATAACATGATATTGGCCTCGACGACACTATCTATTCGAACATCCGTTTCCTGCGCTCAGTATTGGTTTCTGTAATCTCTTGCTGCGTTTTGTTTATGAAACAAAGCAGGTTACATGGAAATTACGGAGAGGTATAAGTTAAGGTAAATTCTCCAACGACGTCAAATAAAATTCATAAGAGGTCAGGCACTTTAGAGTAACAGAATAATTTATTTTTCTGCTAAGTACCAGATAGGACGCAACGACGTGACGCTGGCAGAAATGTCCAACTACAGACGATTGCCATAAACAAAAACGGACGCAGTGCGTTGCGCCTCTTTGTGTCCCAAAACCAAAACTTTCCCAAAGCGAAATCTTGATTCCGTCATATTATTTTTATACTTATGGACATTTCACACATCGCTCTTTCGGCAGTTTTTCCCTGACAAATATCAAAAAATCTATGCTCGAGATATATACTTGAACAAACTTTCAGCACATTATTATGATCTTTTAATAGAGTAGACGTACCTCTCTGTGCTGATGAAGGTTACTGCGAGTAGGTAAATAATATATGTAAATATTCCTCTTCGTGTTCCTCACAACTTTCTTTTGGTTTAACAACCCACTTACTTTTATTAAAATGTTTTTCACTGTTGAATAATACCAGGGCTTACCCCTTCAACTCTAATTAACATGTTCGTTAAAAACGCTAAGTACCTACACAAAGGTTTTACCCTTGTGAATATCAAATCAAGGAAAACCGCAAAGGAGTCCTTACTTACACAGTGTAAAAAAATCGCTCCGGAAAACTGACGACGCAGGCAATTTTGCTTCTCTACAATTGAAATAGTAAATCCTCTCTAGGCCTTTAGGGTGTGGTGTGACAGTTTGGAAATCCTTCTATCAAAAACATCGTAGGAACAGCTCTGGGTACGTCTATACAAAGGGCTAGTCCCCGTATTCCAATCTTTTGCTGTCAAGTTATATTTCACTGCCCAGTGTAATTTCTTCAGGTCACGTGGTACAATTTTGTACGTGATCATTCTTTTTAGACACTTGACATCAAAATATGCGCGAAAACCAATTAAATGACATCATAATGTCACTATTTAGTCACAGAATAACCATGAGTTAGTATGAACTGACCATGATTTAAAACTTTGCAGTTCAACTGAGATTGGAATACCCCTGCAGGGTGCCCAATTTGATTGCCACCGCGCCGTGTCATGTACGGCAGCCATCGTTTGTCATTTATTTTAAAGATAATAAGGTGGATTTTTAAATGCCGTGGTGATGGGACCTGGCTGATAGATTTGGACTCATGATAAACACAACGCAGCTAAGTAAATATTAATACTTGTATTTACTTTACCAACACCCGGATTTTTTAAATTGAGAAATATTTCTTTTTTTCCTGAATTTCTATTTACTTTATTTTACTGCTTCATTGTGTATTTTGTATATATTGTAAATACTGTATTAGTCGTTATTTACTTTAGTCGTTGTTAGTTTATCCAGTAAGTCCCCATTCTATTTTTAGTTAGGTTTTTACACCCTATAGGTTTGTTTGTGGTCATGGTAAACTGGCCGCTTTCAACTTGTTTGACAACGCTAAGATGTTGCATAGAAATGTTGTTGATCTTGTTAGTTCTTGGTAGCATGACAAAAGACTGTTTTGTTACGTAAGGACATTCGTAGTTTTATTCATACAACGTCAACGGCCACTTTATTATTACGGTTCATGAGATCTCGGAATTCAATGAATTAACACTTATGGATCCAGGGAATGACCAGGGGCCTCAAGCACCTCCAAAAATTTCGGGTCTGTCAAAAAAATTTTCCATTTTAACTTATTGTTTTATAACTAGCACTATTTCTTTTTTTTTACCAATTAATAGTTTAAAAGTGAAGACTCTATCTTAGAAGTATGCAGTTATTTCATTGAAGAAATATTTGTAAAGCCAATATTGTCTACAAACAATTTATAAATGCGGCAATGCAGCCAGTGTCTTGGGCACGCTTCCGATTGGTACTGATTTGGATCAGTTGAGCTATCTATAAATCGGTTGCAACGGTGTGTAGATAGCTCAACTGTTTCATGTGTATTTTGTACATATTATAAATATTGTAAATACTTTATTAGTCATAATTTTCTTTGTGAATAAATGTACTATTTATAAATTCTGAAAATGTGATCAACTTCTAAGTACAATCCTGATTGTATATTCTTCTACTAACTATTATGATGGTAAGCATAAAGCTGACTAGAATCCAGGCTAGGTATTCTGGTTCATTCGGAAAGCCTATTCCATAAGTACCTAGTTCCATATTTAATTTTATTTCGAAATCTCCTTCGAAAGTTTACGATATCGATCGGTACAGAAAAATATATTAGTACAGTCACCATCACAATTTGATCACTCAGGGTGTAAAAATCACCCTATTCGTTGGATACTGTTATTATTATTACCTACCCACTCAATCACCTGTCACAAGTAATAATGGGTACCCTCCGGTCCCGTAACATTATACCCTGTTACTTGGTAGAATGTGAAAATCGGAAAAATAAAGCTAGTGAACAATTCCAAGAATTTATTTCTAGGGCTGGTACAGATGGGCGAAAATAAAAGGTGGTCCGTATACGCTAATTGTTTTTTGTGTTTTTCCAAATTATGTAGAATAAAACAATACAAAATTACAATCCGCTCGCGTGTGTCCAAAATCATAGTCGCTTTACTCCTATGCTCTTTTGTAGACCTCTCTCCCTCTATGGTCCAGGAATTGTCTATGCATTCATAAAGCAGACTGGTCTACTAAGGCTCGTAGCACACGCTACAAGTCTCAGTCGTTTAGTCAACAGTCAATGCTTTCAGTATGTATTGATTTACTCACACTTCACTGATAGTTACAAAAGCAATTCTGGTTTGGTGTATTATAACTATGTTGCCAAAACAATTTAGATTGATTTTACAGAGGAGTAGCTACATTACTGGTTTTACTAATAGTAGAACAATGGATAGGTCAATGAATGGCTGTTTTCCGACTCCTACCGATACGGCACCTATACGATATCGGCGGAGAACTTTGTTACGAGCTTGCTAATCCCACTACTATTATAAATGTCAAAGTTTAGATGTTTGGATGTTTGTTTCACGCTGTAACTACTGGTCCGATTTGGATGAAACTTGGAATAGATTATAGTTCGTGACCTGCATTAACACATGGTTACTTTTCCCGTTTGTTTAAGTTATTTTTTTTTCGTGGACGAAGTCGTGGGTAACTGCTAGTTACTAAATAACAATCGTGACGTCAACGAAACTGCCTGAAGCATCGTAAAATATTACAGACAAGCCAACTTCGAACCCGATTTTGCGCCTAATTAAGCAAGTAAGTAGGATGAGAATGTTGTACATTATTATTGAAATTAATTCTACTATTGTAACGTTTTACCATGAGGACGCCACGAATACAAATTATATTAAGAAATCTACTAGTGTGCCACTAAACCCCTTATTCACCACATATTTTTCCTATCCAGCAGGGGTATTCCAATCTCAGTTGAACTGCAAAGTTTTAAATCATGGTCAGTTCATACTAACTCATAGTTATTCTGTGACTAAATAGTGACATTATGATGTCATTTAATTGGTTTTCGCGCATATTTTGCTGTCAAGTGTCTAAAAAGAATGATCACGTGGTACATTGTGCCACGTGACCTGAAGAAATTACACTGGGCAGTGAAATATAACTTGACAGAAAAAGATTGGAATACGGGGGCAGTGTGAGTTCGATCTTTTCATTTATTATTCTTTATTTATTTTACAACTACTTTATAATACATACAAATGTCGATATTTTGCACATTAAAAACCTTCAGAGGTTTGTCTAAGATAAATAGACTACTTACAGTCGCCGCCAGAACTACAACTGCGTATTTTTTTGAACCAAATTTAATTCCCGTTGGACTCGAACAGATTGGGCCGTGCGTAGACAACTCATATCTCAGTGTTAACGACTATATTCATGACGTTATACATAATATGTATTCCCAATATCTTATGAGCGTTTCACTGGAAGGACCATAGTGGAATTTTAGGTTTCTGAGTACCTTTGCATATAAAGAGAAGATGAGTACATAATCATTATTGCGATGCAATTTATATACAAACATAAAAATTAGTACTATGCTATCTGCTACGGAGATCTACGACGTAGCACCTGCTACGAAATAAATAAAAATGTGCTTTTCACCAGTCCCAAACGCAGGAACAACATTGTTATTGGTGTGGTGAACTAGTTGTGAGTAATGAGCGTACTGTGATTGTAACCCATTGTCTAACTTCCAGACGCCCAGATAACTTTACAATAGTACAATGTGGAAACTACATAACCACCAGACGTACTTAGTAATTTTTTTTTGTTTTTTTTTTGTTGCACAAGTAGATTAGTTTTTTTACTACCAAACAGGCGAACAAACATACGACCCAGTTGCAGATGCTGGCAATACTAAAAGTACAACTAGCGTGATGCTTAATTAATATAATATGATTAGTTGGTTTATGTAGTCTCATTTGCCCAGTAATTTCAGTTGCTATAGTGTCTTTACCCAAAAAATTCATGATGAAAAAAATCTAAATTATTTCCACTCTTGAGCCTAGTTGTTCATACATCTAACTTCATATTGATTGATGCCATTATCTATATCCAGGGGGTAGATAATGCGGTACATGACATCATTCTAATCACTATTTCAACGAAAAGAACATGCAAACAGGTACTTACAGTTTGTTATAAGTAGGTAGGTATTGTATGAATCAGAGATAATGTGTAACTTGTCAATATCACTTTTAGATATCTACTGTACAAGCCTAGGTACTGTACAAAAAGTTAGGGGTAGGTAGGTACATAATGGCAATTGGCAACCCTGAAACATTAAGTGCTTTTTAATCTGTGTGTGTATGAGGATGAAAATATAGAGTTTCGAAATCAAAATCCACAAATGAACTCATAAAATATCGGTTTTCTGTGGATTACGTCGACTACGCAAATAGCAAGCGCAAGGTGTTGAGCAAGCTTTCAAACTATGTCATCCTGTAAATCTGGGAAAAAAAATCCGCATGTATCAATTCTACTAAAATAAAAGATCTTTTTATTGGCCGTTTAGACTGCAATTGGAGACATTTTGAAAGGCAAAAAGCACAAGAAAGGCTGCGTGTACACACGGACATGCGAGACAGATGGGCGTTGGAAAAAATTACCAATAGTGTTACTTCATTTAATTTTCTCATTCCACCGCTCATTTGCCACGTCTGCCTCACACATCTCTGATTACCAGAGTTTGGTGTATACGCAGCCTTATGGAAAGCAAATGTTTGGACAATTTGTCATTTTCGGACAGCTGATGTGATTTGAAACAATCGGCGGATTGCCCCAAAAGGGATTGCTGACTTGTCAAAGCGGCCAGGGGATAGCATGATGGATTATATTATTATCTTTGTTGCAAGTTACAAGCTGTTTGGATTGGTAAAAGATTATAAACCTTAATTATAGCTCATAGGATGGAAAACGTTCTGAAAACTGAGGTTCAAACCCACTCCTGGATACCATGGTGATTATTGGTGATGTTACTTTATTTCACCTTAATTATGGTGTTCATTGTGGTTTCTACTTGGTTAGATAGGTTCATTCTACGTAGAAATAATTTCTAAGTATTAAATGTTGGTACCTAACTAGGAAGGAAAGTTGGCAGGTTATTTTATGAATTTTTAAAGTGAATCATAGAAAAGAGGTGTCAATATTTTATAAGCCAACTTTTCGAATTAAGCCCAGCTTAAGAGCAAGCAAACAATAAGGAATTTTAATCCGTCGCATCCTTCAATTGACACGATTGTAAGTACCTAAGCGAGAAAAAGCATTTGACACGGTCCATATGTATAAAGTCTTTGTACCTAATCCAAAAAGGGCTTATATTACTAGCCTTTAAGTATACCTACTTCGTAGAAAAACCTATGAAAGGCAACATTACAAAGGACTATAAATTGTACGAATATGTAACATTACCCCTTTTTGTGTTAGGTCAAGCTCAAGAACATATTTTATCCATTAGCAAGAGCATTCGATTAGTATCCAGCAAAGATTACACTGGTAGGTAAGTACCGTAGTAATTAAATAGAAAAGGTTTTAGTATTGGCACTAAAAACAATAAAATACGTTCACACTTTTAGGTCAAAACTTTCATCTACTACTACTCAAGATCTTCGTAGACACTGTAGCTAATACGTACCTAGTCAGAAGTAGGTACGTCCGTAAATCACGTTTTTAAAAGCCGAAAAATTCAACCTAATCTGCCGATGCATCGATGATCGATGATCGATGCGATCCAGGATTTACGTCTGGGAGGGGCTTGACCCAGGATTTCGGTTTAGAAGGGGCTTGATTCGCCTATTTAGGGATTTCCTTGACAAACCCTGGTCCGTCCTTGGGTAGACCTAGCGCTTTGGGGGATCGGGGGAGGTTTGAGCTAACTGGCCCCCTCCCTAAATCCACTAGTGTAACCTACCTAACAGTAATGTTTACTCTAGACTTCGCACGGGATGGTGCGCTGCCCGTAGCGAGCCCCCGCTGAGTGCGAGCGAGAGGGAAGCTATTGCCGCTGTCGTCAAACGCGCTGAAAAAGTGGACGAAGTGGAAGCCAAACGGGTTGGTCGACTGGTCGCTCGACTTGAAGGTAGAAATCACAATGTCGTTCTAGTATGAAAGTGTTACCTCCACCGATATTGTGTCGGTTGCAGTGTGAAAACCGCATTTGATGCTGACGAGTCCCAACTTTCTAACTAAAATACTTAGATGTTTCAATAATATATTTCATGTAGGTTGTAGGTATGCCTACTTAAAAGAACAGGGAAAACCTTGTAAAAGTAATCACTTGGAAAAAGGTCCTTGTACTTCGGAATTCGATACGTGATCTCAATTATTTGACTAAATTGAGCTCTGTCTATAGCCTTGATCTATTCTTGTAGGTACTTAATAAGTTATCGTATTTACTACCTACTCAGTTTCATTTATCGAATTTCTGATTCACGTTTGATGAATATCAACCTTTTGTTTATCAGGAAATTTTCTTAATTTTGGTTTATACCTAAACAGTTCTTTGATAATAAATAGATACAACAGAGGTTAAAATCCCTCACACAACAGTTTCGTGATTACAACAGTTTCAGAAATAAATAACTCCAACGGATCCTCAACCCCAACTTCTCTGTCAAAAATGTGAGGACTAAAATAACTGCTTTTTCAAAAATGCATACTGAAAATATATCTTTATCCAAAATGTTGGGCCCACCAGGTATGCGTCGATCAGCCAACGGCCCAGCACCAAGGTCCTGCCTTGTCTGCGGTGACACATCACGGCTCCTGTCACCGTTGAGGACCTGCTCCATCTGCCGGAACACAGCCTGCTCCAAATGTGTTATTGACACACCTCCACATAGGTAAACTGCAGTTTGGTACTAAGTATGAATGTTTTGTCATTGATCGACATCACCGCTAGCTAAATGAGAATTTGTAAAATCACGTCATCTTCTTCTTCTAATTTAAGAGCTAAGCTCTTGTCGGCGTAACATATGCATTTCCCGCCAGGTTCTCCTCTTCAGGGCAGCTTCCTTGACGTCCTTATACGACATGACATCTATCTTCGCCTTCACTTGGCTCATATAGCTAATACGCAGTCTTCCTCTTCCTCTCTTTCCTTCTACCTTCCCTTTCTTCACATCATCTGGGCAACAAAAAAAATTTTCCCTCACAACTCCTTAAAGTTAAGGGAAATCGTCAGGACCACCTGAAAATTTAAATGATTCCATCATCTTGCCGCTTTTGTTGTGGATTTGTTAGGCTGCCGGTGATTCTATGAGCACAGGAATTTCAACCTTAATATTTGTTTAATGCAGAGTATACTCCCGTGAGTCCTACATGTGCAACCTCTGCGCTGAGACGCGGGAGATGTGGAAGAAGTCAGGCGCGTGGTTCTATAAATCTCTCCCAAAGTACATTCTTCCAGAGCGACGCATTACGGGACGGTACTACGAGACTGAGCTGGCTAGATCTTTGCAGGTCAGTTCAAACTTTACAATAATGTTTGTTTTCTAACTTGCACTGCTTGAGAAAATGGCACCCAACATGAGGCATAATTGAATGGTAGTGATGCCCCATGTTGGGCGCCAGTTTTTTGCAACTAAATTTTTATCTTCTCTTGAGCATTGGCACTTTGCTCGGGAATTATCTGAAGATATGAATAAATGTTCAGGCATACTTTATAAGATAATTTCAAATAAAGTAGAGCTACCCGTTTTTGGGCGCCCAATATTTTTACGTTCAGCTTAATAATTTTCATGATAAAACCAACAACAATTCATTATTTATCGATGAAATGTCTAGCTACCTAACCTATCTAAGTACAGGAACCTTATTGTAAAAGGAACCAACTTTGATACATTTTCCAGCGACGATATTAAATTTTCTTTTGCTGTTCCGTTTTATGTAATGCGTACTCAATTTTCTTTTATAAATGACCTACATAATTGTAATAGACATCATTTGAAAGGCATTGAAATATTTGAAAGGCTAGTTCTTAGAAAGGTTTTTTGTATGAAAAACCCTCGACCTTAAGTACGTTTTGATGTTACTAAAACTCAATAGTTTATTAAGTTATCTCGCTACGATCTCATACATTTTCATCAACTTTTAAGAGTCCCATGACTTTTTATCTAGTCTTTTAAATATATTCTAGGCATTGTTCTACCAGTTTTTTTTTCAGGATGCGGCTGGTAACAGCAGCAATGATGGCAACACTGACACTGAACCAGGGTCACCAATGAGCGTCCATGCACCTTCCTTCTCCAGGCAGCCTAGCAACACTGATAGCAGGAAGTCCGTAGGCTCTCCTCATGTGAGTGAATTCTAGACGTAATTTTAAATTATTTACATTTATTTATTTATTGCTTCACGTATTCTGTGTGCAATGTCAGTTTAGGCACCTACTTATTTGTGAGAGAAATGCTATTATTTTGGAATGAGCGGAATCAGTCAGCCCTACTCTGCGTTCTCGTGCGTAAGAAACTACGAGAGAAATTATACAGGTTGTTCGAGTGAACACATACTTTAGCCAAGTAATGATACTCGTGCTGCTGTGTTCTGGTTTGAAGAGTATGGGTGCCGCACCTCGGTGCAATCACAGGCACATGAGATAGACCTTTACGTCTCAGAGTTATCGATGCAGTACATTGCTTCGCAGGGCATGTCCTAAGTCCATCTCTATAGTGTTACGCAGATGTTCCATAACTTTTTCATAAAAATATATATAGTAAGATCGTTTTTCTGCGCTTCCAATCCAAATAATTCATTATCCTGATCTCGGATGAAATACTTACATAATAATGAAATATTTACAAAATTACCGTCAGGGAATTCATTTAGGACTGAAAAACGTGGGTGTCCGTTTAATTTATACTTAGTAGGCATTTTCAGCCCCCGTATGCCAATCTTTTGCTGTAAAGTTATATTTCACTGCCCAGTGTAATTTCTTCAGGTCACGTGGTACAATTTTGTACCACGTGATCATTCTTTTTAGACACTTGACAGCAAAATATGCGCGAAAACACATTAAATGACGTCATAATGTCACTATTTAGTCACAGAATAACTATGAGTTAGTATGAACTGACCATGATTTAAAACTTTGCAGTTCAACTTTGATTGGCATACCCCTGCAGTGAAGATTTATTCATTTATTTTATTTTTTGAAGTAGGTAGGTAGTTACCTAAATAGATAGGTATTCAATTACAAATTGATTTCGTACAATTTCAAAAAACTCATCATGAAATTTTCCTTGTCTTGTAGTGGATCACAAAAACTACAACGATTCGAAATTGCAAAAAAAAAGTTATAGACATTTCTAACGGTTATTTCCTACATGGCACCAGCATGCTTACATGAGCGCCAAAAACGACGTTTCTTTCCATCGAAGAAAATATAAATCATACTCGGTCCCTTTCTTTTGTTTGACGAAAGCAGAGACAGGACTAGCTATAGTCTATTCTTCCGTAGACAAATCATTGTCTACTGTTCTGTGGTCTAGGGTGCATCATGCTAGCGCTGCAGGGTATATTATCTGTGACATGGTGTTTGTGTACGAAATGTGTGAAGTCCCAATATCACTCCGGCAATATTGGGTGCCGCGAAACAATAACATTATAAGCAGCTTAAGTTATAAACAAAAGCCCTCTTCAATATTGGAGAGGATTAACTGGACTGCAGATTAGGTTTCAGTTGTTTAGTAAAATGGACAAGTGTGTTTCTGCTCACACAAATCGAAGGCTTTCGACGTTTTATCTAATTTTACCATCCCATTCTTATCATGTCCTTAGTACAGTGATTACCTTATGTGAAAAATTGGGCATGATGTCGTAGTTTGACATGTGTTTTTTTGGCAATCCCATAAATAAACTTCACGCCATGAGGTTATCTAAATGGTTTTTATATAGTTCCTTGTATCAAAATGATATTTTTCTGTCGTTTAGAATTTTTGTAAAGATTGATAACAGCAGAATGATTCATTTCGAAGGATATAAATACATGAGCGGTGGTTATAAGGGCGTACGGAGTAGTTGGTTCTTAAAAAAATAACGTAAAACACGGAACATTTTGTGCCTCATTTTCATTAATATTATCCTTTTGAGAAATGATGAAAATATTATATACCTTGTGCCCTTACAGTTTTTAGGGGCATCGCCTCCGGGTAATATAAAACAATGCTTTATTTTACCCTCAACTTTATGTTTACTTGTTCTGACGGTTTTCGCTTCCGCTTTTTGAACCATAAGCTATTTCCCGCTTCTGTAAAATGCTGCTTTGATTTACGGTTCAAGTTTGAGGCTTTTAAGTACGCTTATTCTAATGATATCCTATATCCTGGAAGGCGTTGTGTGAAACGTCCATGAATATTTAGATAAGATTAGAAAATTCTTTTTTGCACACAATAATAAAATCGTACAGAAGCAAAAAAAAATTTAAATTAATCATCTTACGTTGTTTTAATTAATATTCTGTGGTTTTACTAAATAGGAAATCTAGTAAAAATCATTGGGGATTTCTTGAGTGGTCAAAGTAATAAAATGACCTTATTTGTGACTTTTATCACATCCCGAGAGAATCGCAATGGTATTTTTGCTAGATTTTCTTAAAAGAGTTACCCTTTTGTAATAAGGTTTTAGTAGCATTCAGCGTGTCTTCAGTTTAATATTATAGTGCCACAGAACTTTTAACCCTTATCCAAAACACTACTCTTAAGTTATGTTGGTTCGTTACTCATTAAATTCACATTTACCTTTAGGTTTACCTATTTTACTTACCTACACCTACATCTATCATGTCATGTAACAAACGCCTTAAGGCTGTGTGTCTGTTTGTTATGTTTTTACAAAATACCTACTCAAAATTAATTTGGTATCTAATTTACCTCCTCCAGGAAAATAAATAGAAGCGGCACAAAATAGAAATATGTACACTTGAGGCTTACATTATCTATTCAGAGAGAAACTCTCTTAATAAAATCTAGTAAAAATATTATTGCTATTTTTTGAGTTACAATTTTTGACTGCCATTTTGCGACTTTCATGACATCCCAACAATATTTCAATGCGATTTTACTAGATATTATTAGGAGAATTACTCTGCTTTTAGTGAAGAAATACCTAGCTACGCTTAAAGTTTCAAACCTAAGCCACTTTCCAACAAGCAATTGAAAGGAAAATAAGAAAAACATTTTCTAAAATGTATTTTCTGCACAATGTCCGGTAATACTTCTATCTAGACTAAATCCATCTCATTTCTTCGGGAGATTCCTGGGTACTACTTTTAACTATGTTTCATTATTCTGAGACTAAATTTTAATTATGTATTTTCCTAGCTTTTTAAACAAACGATATGTCGACGAAGGGTTGTTTTCACACCTCACCGGATATCGTGTCGAGCTAAGTAATCTCATACTAAACGCTCGTTTCTTCTTATGAGAGTGACCAACTCGGACAGAGTTTTGAGGCCACCTTAAGGCCTCTGTCGTGGCTTAACGACTGCTAGAGCCGGGACCGACAGTTTAACGTGCCCTCCAAAGCACGGAAGCGCTCAGATGTAAATACCACTAGCGGTCACCCATCCAAATAGTGACCGCGCAGAACGTGGCGCAAGCTACGCCACTAGGGTTCGCCCAACTTATAAAGCTATACGTCAAATAAAATACTATCTGTCTCTTCTTGCGAGACCAGCGTGGGTTGTTAGCAACCCACAGTATGCTGAGCTTGGGTCCATTTTGCGACACCATTGCACACTTTGTTAATGTATTCTTCTTTGTATTATTTGTATTTGATTTGTGATTCTGTTTAGTAATTATCGTCTCTGTTGTTGTTTATTTCTTTCTAGTGTATTTGTTTATTTTAAATTTCTTGTGTGTTGCAAATAAATGTTTTACTTACTTACTTACTTCTTTAAACTTGTCAAAAACAAGGACGAAAATATTTGTATCTCCAGCGGAATCTCTCTCTCAAGACTCTCTTGATCTCGTGACTGCATAGAGAAATCCTCAAATTCACCCCTAGAATTTTCGAATTTGGTTCAAACTAACCGCCTACAAAATCTGGTTATTGGAGTTTTCAGGGCGTAGTTTTTACTATAAAGTGGGGTGAAAAACCTTTTTAGCGCATGCCCGAAAATAGCTCGCAGAATGAAACTGACATATCCTAGAAACCCAATAAATGTAGTGGTAATAAAAAATGTTTTGTAAAAGTGTACGGACAGAACTCCCGCAGGGCTCCGACATCTCGGTCTGCTTTTGACGTGCCTTTTCAGGAAATATGTACAAGATTTTTATAAAAGGTAGAGCAATAATTTTTATTTTTATTAATTTTTACAATAGTTAGGTACCAGTCATAATTGTAAAATGCGCAAAATGTTATACAATTCAGTCATATACAAATAAGTATAGTACTTACTTCGGTTTTACATTTTCCTTGCTAGATATTTCATCAAAATAAATAAAAGTTTTATAGAGCTCTCCACATTTTTCTACTCAAAAGAGTTTATAGTAGCTGTTTTTGTTATATATTACTCGTGAAGCAAATGGAAATGATATAATTGCTTTTTGCTATCTGTCGCAACAGGCAACCAAGTACTGCCCCCGTATTCCAATCTTTTGCTGTCAAGTTATATTTCACTGCCCAGTGTAATTTCTTCAGGTCACGTGGTACAATTTTGTACCACGTGATCATTCTTTTTAGACACTTGACAGTAAAATATGCGCGAAAACAAATTAAATGACATCATAATGTCACTATTTAGTCACAGAATAACAGAGTTGGTATGAACTGACCATGATTTAAAACTTTGCAGTTCAACTGAGATTGGAATACCCCGGCTGAATAGAGGGTTTTCTCTTATTAAAAAATATAAGAATACGTTGAAATGTCCAAGGCTACCATTTTGCAAGTTTATGACATGGCAATAATATTTGACTAGTTTGAATTCAGAGAATTATCCTCAGAATGTGGATAGAAAGATATTCTCCATCAATAACTACGTTTAAGAATACAGTTTTGTTCCTTGTCAATTAAGGTTGAAAGTTCCTTGAACCTCATTAGTAAAACCATAGACAAATAAAAAAATAGACCAGCAGACGTTTAGAAAATATCGTAACCCGAAAATGGATTAGACATCTCACGCCTTCAAAGGCGTGAGATGTCGCTGGGGGTATCGAATCGGTAATAAATCAAAACGGTGTTTATTTTCTTGAACCTCTGGCGCGCTGACACTATAAGCAGTACGGAAATAAACGTCAGATGGCGCTATTTCTAAATTTTGCAAAGCGTATACCAAAATTCGGTTACAACGCGCGCGACGTTGACAACTTGTGCTATGCAATGTCGAACGAGCGAGATAGAGCGAGTCGCTCGCGATGCAGTCTGGATGCAGAGCGGCAACAGCGCTCTGGTCGTATCAAGCTAGTAAAATAATAGATGTTTCGATTTTAAACCTGACGCCTTACCGCCAAGTGCGTTTGTAACAAAAAAATACAATGATATTATATGAAATCTTAAATGTTTTTAGCTTGATAAAATAAAACATAAAAGTTAGGTAGACTTTTAATTACATATTATTAAAATATCACACCCAATAGGTACTTGTTTAGTTATGTACTAAATACATTACCATACATTACGAACCATTTAGGTACGAACAAATAAGTTTTCTGCGGGTGGTGCCTAGGTCTTTTGTTCCTAGGCTATCCTGTTCTAGTTTTACTACCTACCTACTTATAAATAATGGAATAGGTATGTCTGAAGAAGGTAGGTAGGTACCTATAGGTATATTTATCAATATAAATATTCTAAAGTAGGTATATGATTGATTCTAAAAATTTCAAGGACGTAGTTGCGTTGCGACTTATCATTAAACTTGGTGGTAAAACGGCTTGTCTACTCATTAGCAGTGCCTTGATCACGAATAAATTTGACAATCGTGAACGTATCGTAACGCTAGCGTATCCGAGATACACTGCGCGGTGACGCTACAACGTTCGGCAGTCGGGCTGATGTTGACGCGCAATATCACTCGAATACGTTAGGTTTACGTAACGCGGCGACTGTCAGATTTGTTCGTGATTACCCCTCAGTACCTTTTGCCGAGTATAGCACATTTCTGCTCGAAAGTAGTCGTCGAAAGTCCAGGTCGTCATGCCAGCGCTTCCTCGGGCGGCCGCGACGTCTTCTACCCCTTGGGGGTATCCAGCCTGTGACTCCTTTGAGCCCACCTTTCCGCTACTTTACGACCTACATCGGCGATTCCAGTTTTGGAGCGAAGTATTTTGTTCCGAATTCGATCTATTCTTTTCACACCTAAAATACTTCGCTCCATCACTCTTTGGCAAAGTAGTCAGCGACCACGTCTGAGCACCGTAGGAGTGATAAAAAAATATATATAAGAAGGTTCAGACTATCGAAAGAAACCACACAAATACTTTTGCATCAAATCTATAATCAGTTAAAATTCGATACCAACAAGTAAAAAAATTGAACAGAATTATAGTCCATAACGGGAAGCACTATTTTCATCACAACCACAACACAACCAACCAACTACAAAACAAGAAAATGAAATAATTGTACATGTAAATAAAATCGTCAAAGAGAATACAACACAACACGCAGGCCAATGACACTTTGTATCAAAAAATGACAGTACCGTTCCGTTTTAGCTTACTTGATGCGTAGAAAAGATAAATTTTTTTAGAAAAGAAATGCGTCAATCGTTTTGTACGTTTAACGAAACGTAAGGGAACTGTTTTCTGTGGTTATACCGACCATAGAGTACCTACTGATATATACACACACTAATCGAGTTTAGTTTAAATTATCGTCAAAACAGCTTGGTGCAAGATGCCACTAAACGTAATTTTGCTAAACACTTTTAACGATTTAAACGTGTTTAGGCTGAACTTAAACGACATTTCGTGCAAGCCGCCCTAGGTGTTTTATTTAGAAGGTTCATTTGTTCATAGTCCAAATATTATGCACAGACTAAAGTGCTGTGCTAAAGCCACCCTAGAATTTGGGGAACGAGTGAGCGGTATGGACTAACAATTCAAATTATAATTTTGACACTATAGTAAACAGACACTGACAGAATTGTGACCTGTCGCAAAAGCCGTAAATCAAGAAGGTGAAAACTTATTTTATATAGACGCCACCTATTAGTAAAGTTATGTCATTAATTTGTACACTATCTTTCAATTTGATGACCACCTAGGTGATCACGCCTAGGTGGCGTGGCGAAAAATATGTTAGATAATCAGTATGAAATAAAATCGTGATAACTAAATAAATGAACACCATTACAGATTCTAAAATAAGGACATAATTTTTGATGAATTTCAAAAATAAATTAATGGCGTTTCTTTTGTTCTAACGGCTACTTGAAGCTTAAGTCGTCGTCGACTGTAGCGTCATCCCCAAATACGCATGGGAACTAGCCGGTTTTGCGAGTCACGCTCTAATATATAGGGTGTAGCAATCTTCGTGTATTCATTAATCGATGGTAAAACAGACACGCAGAAAGTTTTCTTTAGGGAAGTTTGAGGTCACGCAGTTAGCACGATCCATACTGATACACTTGCGTCAATATCAAAAAAGTTTTAAGTACTTATCCATAGTCCGAGTTCCTTTATGTAAAAGATGATTTACACTCTCATAGTAGCTTACACTGCATGGTAACGACAACTCGAATACGGAGCGCTACTGCATGACGCACAGTGTACGAGTAAATGTGCTGTGGGTCGTGGGTTCGATCCCCACCAAGAACAAACATTTGTGTGTGACAAACATAGATGTTTGTTCTATGTCTGGGTGTTACTATGTATTATAAGTATGTATTTACAAAAAAAAAGTATACAAGTATTCTATCAGCATCTAGTTCCCATATTACAAGCTTTGCTTAGTTTGGGACTTTAGGGCGTCGTGTGAAATGTCCATGAATATTTATTTATTTATTTATTTAAATATCTCGCTATTTACTTACTTACTTTGTTACTTTGAGTTTAATCGGCCATCGTAGTAGGCCATAAAAGTATTTTAATTTATAAAAAAAAAAGTGTTGTATCCTAGTAGGGTAAGGTAAGAAACTCGCAAAGTCATAATTTTCTTATTTAATTTTGTACAATAGAAAGAACTTAAGCCCGTATCACTGATCCGGACTCAGATTAGCCAAGTGCAGAGTCAGACATACTTAAATCGAGACTTAAGTCATGTTCTGTGCCTTGATCACGAATAAATGTGACAATCGTAAACGTATCGTAACGCTAGCGTATCCGAGATACACTGCGCGGTGACGCTACAACGTTCGGCAGTCGAGCTGGGGTTGACGCGCAATATGATTAGAACACGTTAGGTTTACGTAACGCGACGATTATCAGATTTGTTCGTGATTACCCCTCTGATTCCGAAAACAATAAAATCTCTGCTCAAACGTTTTCCTTAGAAAGAATGACAGATGAAATCTATGCTCATGCTCAGATTTCGATGCTTGAGAATTGTTTCAAACTTGACTGATCTCTACATAAATATTCGACACTCAAGTAACGTTTCAGAATCAAAGCTCGACTCAAGTCAATACTCAAGTATTGATCCAGACGAAATGAGTATACGGCCCTTAGAGAGGAAAAACTAATAAAAGTATCAAATAGGTGCATGACCATGATCGCCCTCATTCTCAGTTATTTATGAACTTGGAGGTCGAGCGCGCAGGAAATAGCATCCTCTCTTATTTTAAACTGAAATGCGGGTAGTTTTATTTTAAAAATGTCAGTGACCTATGCAAGGATGAGTTAAATCTTTTTGTTATTTACACCATGTTTGACGACCGTATAAAGAAAAATTTTAAAACCATTTTGAAATATTGTGAAGGAGACATTAAGTAAAGCTCATTTATAATGTCGTTTTTCTCATCATGTTTGGGTGCCTAAAGTTGAAGTTTTTGATCTCTTTATTTGTATTGTTAAATAAAGATATTTAAACTGAGTTTATTCACAAAGAAAATTATGACTAATAAGGTATTTACAATATTTATAATATGTACAAAATACACATAAATAAATAAAAATTAAATAAAGTATAGTAGATATCATATACCGGTATACCGATTTAGATTTAAATAATGTAATAGCGTTATCGCCTTGAACCTCTGTAATGAAAATGTCTATGCAAAATAAACAATTTGAATTTGAACCAAAAATCTATCTTAAAATTTACCTTTTTATTTTTGTTATTTTTGTTCTATTTTTACGTGAATTTTAATTATTAATTGATTGAATGCATAAATTAATAACCTATATGCATTGAAAACTAATCGAAATGATTGCGAGTAATATTGAAACGAAATGTCATGTGATTCTCAAGTTTTGCATGCTCTATCGATTTGAGATTGTTAAATTGGCTAGAAGGATTGGTAAATTATTAAAATGATATGTAGGTACCTACATCTAACTGTCGCTGACTGTACCTATCGCAATGGGCCAAGTTTGTGTGATCAGCTCTACGCCGTAGAGGGGTCTACGACGTAGAGGGGTCTACGATATATAGGCAAAGTAATGGTTGGTTTGGTTAGGCCTGTACCTAATTCTACGAAGGGTCTTTAGTTAGATGAATCGTCATTTGTCAGATAACCTCCTTTCTTGTTACATAAACCAATGAGATTAAAGATAAATGCGATATATTTGAATGGTGGAATTTGTGATACAAATACGCAGTAGATTAAGGACGACATCCCTACATAGTCTACACACACACATATCTTGTTACTTAGGTATATACTCGTAGTACTGCTTAGATGCTCAATATCTTTAAAGATGTTTACGGGTAGTCAAAGGCACGTCTAAACATTATACCTACTTGGTTGAACGCCCACATTCAGATTGTTATTTATACCCTCTGTTCTGTGTTTCTACCCATGGCTGCGGCTAGAATTCTAATTATTTATTTTTATATTCTTTATTTAATTAATTCTTTTTTGTACCAAGTAAAGTTTGTAGAAAGGGAGAGATTAATGCCAGACAGTATTTTCTACCAGCCAACCTGGTTACGGTAAGAAAAGAGGTTTTTCTTCTTTTAATTTTGGCATCTTCCATGATATGCTTTTAAATTCCCCATGATTATTTTGACTTTAGCCAACAGAGAAGTGTGAATAACAACCGAGCAACATACACCAGTTTGTTATCTGCGTCATTTGTGCGTCACGTTATCTATTATCCGAGGGAGACAGATACAGCTTATTATAAATATCTGGGTTACTTTTCAACGCGATCAATGCAAATATCGAGGATCGTATTCGAAACCAATCAAAACAAAAAAAAAAAACAATTCGTTTGCAACGATGGTGTGTAGATAGCTCAACTGCTTCATGTGTATTTTGTACATATTATAAATATTGTAAATACTGTATTAGTCATAATTTTCTTTATTAATAAATCAAAACTGAGATTTAAAAACGGTTGCGTTTTGATTTTTAGTCGTAGATTTAGTATTATATTTGGCACAGTCATAAGCCATGGACCTCTTCTAATAATTATTATCATTATTATCACCGAAAATTTTTTAATAGTTATATTTAAAAGGTGTTTACGTCCGTCCATATTTTGTGCCAATTTGAAAACCTTAATTTTTAAATTGAACGATATGAGGCCTAGGTTTTATTACGATAATTTAGTGATGAAACAAGCAGATGGCCCACCTAATGTTAAGTGGTAATTGCGTATAGCAATTTACAATCCATTTCCAGACTGAACATGTCCAATGTCCAACCAAGTACTGCGTCCATCACTCTGAGACATAAAGATGCACTCTACGTAGAGGTGTGTTCTAGCTGTTTCTCTCTGGCCTGTGTTTAGGGTGACGGGAGGCTGTAAGGTGGCGCTCAATGAGAGATGCTGAGTTTTTATTGATTTACAGTTAATTGAGGTCGACTCAATTTATCAAGTGCTCATACAAGGTTGACATATAACTTTCTGAATTGAAGACTTCTATTTATCTTAACATCTACTCGTCAGCATCAAACATCTCTACTTTACCTAGATAACTACCTACTAGCCTACTACCTACATAATAAGTTTTATTACGTAAAGTTGTGACTTTACGTAACAAAACTTAGCTAGCTTATGATTGGAAAAGTTGGAACAAAGTTATTATTAGGTGAACGATTAGGAAGTTTAAGTTGTGTGGCTTGGGATAAGTTCTACTCTCGGGACTTCTCGGCACATAAGTTAGAGTGCGATACAATGCTCTGCCAAGTTACCAATTTGGAAAGCTAAACTGTACAAGCGTGCAACACGGGCTTCTACAATTATTTATGTATCTTTCAGGGTCGTTTTTGCACCTTACCCTTTGTTGTAGGCACTTATCACACGAGCGAAGTGCAGTTAATAATAATATCTTTTTTTTTCAGGAATGGAACGAGACGGATATCCTGACACACGGCTTCAGCGGTCTTAGTCTCCACCGCCAAGATAGTCTAACTCAACGACCATTGGGCGCTCTCAAACGCACTGGCAGCAAGGGCAGTGCGTACAGCCTCCGAAGCGTGAGAAAAGACGTCAAGCCGTTATCCCAAGTAGAAAGAGCTCCGGCCATCCCTGATGCAGGATTTGGCACGTTGGAGGTCAGGCTGGCGTATGAGAATGCAACGTCCTCATTGGCTGTCACCGTGCTGCGGGCTAGGGGTCTGATTGGGATGGATATGACAGGGTTGTCCGACCCGTTTTGTAGATTGGAAATCTTGCCTAGAGGTAAGATTAAAAAAATCTTAATCTGATCTTGGAAATAGACTCATCAACCAAAAAGTGCAACGTGCGTGCATGCTCATTCAAAAGGATACTATGTGCATGATTCAGTGCTAAACTGTTAAGAAGGGACCAAATATGAACTTTTTTACAGAGGGATCCTACTCAAACCGTATGAGAACCAAAACAGTGCACAAAACCAAAAACCCAGAATTCAATGAAACACTTCACTTCTTCGGCATCACTGAATCTGACCTCGCTACGAAGTCGGTGGAGATCGTTCTGTTTGATGATGATAGGTCTGTTATCTTGTATCTTATCTTCAACGCAAACAACCCTAATGATCTACTCTACAAAATGACTAGCTGCAGTATCTACGCATCTTTATCACTCCGAAGTTAGGTGCAACAAACGATTAACGCATGTTCAAGTGCGGAAACATTAGCTTACCTCCAAGTCGACCAAAAAATGGGTTCTGCGCAGATACTTCAGAGGGACATAGATCCGTTGTGAGTTGTGACTACTATATAATACCTGTAACCATCAGCAAAAGTTCTGCCTTACCACCTTAAGGGTGCATTTTCTGTAAACTGACTAGCCGTTAATTTTTGAATAAAAATAGAAGCAAATTATTTCGGGTGTAAAAGTTATGAAATGTTTAGGTCTCTGGTTGGTCAAAATAAGAAGACAAAAGAAAAAGGCGAGGTCAGGTAGCTAACTGATTGCAAGCGAAACCGTTTCAAAAGTGGTAAGGCGGAAATTTTGCCGATAGTACCTATATAGCTATTCAGTAACAATATTATATTTACACTGTGCGGCCACTTTGTGCGTTGATTCTTTGGTGCGTAAAAAAATGACCTTTCACATACAAATACACAAATTAAATTGAATGTTTCAATTTCAGATACGGCTGCGACGAAATGGGATCCGCTGTGATAGCACTCCGCGAATGTGCCAAGTCAACGTCCCAGATGCGCCTAGCGCTCTCCAGCTCGTCAGGCTCAGAGCCACTCGGGCCCAGGATATTACTGGCTTTGTGCTACAGCACTAAGAGACGGGCGCTGGTGGTCACTATCTGCAAGGGTGCTGATCTGCCGCCGCAGGACAGCAATGGATATTCAGATCCTTTCGTGAAAATGTAGGTGAAACTTGAATATAAAAGTTAGCTAAACCGGCATGAATTTAAATTAGTTGTTAGAGCCAGCTGCAATATTATACCTAGTTAGCAAAGTGTTTCTAATAAAGGTTACTTACCTAGCAGGGCTAGTAGCATAAAGACATCAAAGTTTTGATTTACAAAGGAGTTTATTTTTATTTTCAGACATTTAGATCCAGATCCTTATCACAAAAAGCACAAAACCTCAATAAAATGGCGCAACTTGAATCCCGTTTGGAATGAGGAGTTCCTTTTCGAAACGCGCCCTACCGAGCTCTCCCGCCAAAACCTGACATTGACAGTTTGGGATAAAGACTACGGCAAACCGAATGATTTTCTCGGAAGCCTTGTTTTAGGGGCGAGTAGCAAAGGACGGAGGCTAAAACACTGGATGGATTGTATCAAATTCCCAGATCATAGGCACGAGCAATGGCATTCTCTGACTGATACACAGCACCTGTAAAATTGTATCTACCTACGTACCTATTGCATTGTAAAATTTTGTAGCATTGTATAAAATTGTAGGTAGATATTCTTCGCATCGATAGATAAGTAGGTACCAACCTGCATACAAAAATAGGAACCTAGACGATCGAAAATAAATCATAAAACTCCTTTATTGTATGGTTAATTTTATGAGACAGGTGGACTACCTATACCTATATTTGAATGTTGAACAAGTTACTACAATCATAGCGTGCCAAAATTATAAAAAAAAATTGTATTATAATATATTTTATCGTGCCCAATATATTTTATCGTACATAATATCTATTCTCTTTTATTAAAATATTTGATATAGCAATGACATTTTTTTAAAATAATTGCCCATTATTGCTAATGTTATTTTTGAATCATTATTTGTCTTTAGAGCTGCGTGTGTGCTCCTTAATTTCTGTAGAATGTGGTATCTCCTGGTACCTGCCATGTAGTTACCTACCTACTACGGTAGAAATCAGTTGGTTTGGTGCGTTCTATATGTTCAAGGTTGACCTCTAGGTTTTATAGAACAAATAAAATTAAACTAATGGATTTATCTATATTCTATATATTAGCAGGCTGCATCTCAGGCCAACTAATCTCGTGTGCATAGGCCTGTTTTATCCTTTTTTTTTTACAAAAAAACCACAGGTCACGTCCATTTATTTGTATGTCACTGTCACGTCACTGTTAACTAGCTACGCTTGCAAAAACAAAACGCATTCATGTAGGTAGTTAGTTCCTCGCTGCCGCGAGCTTTTTTTTATTGATTGACGTTTTGTTTCGTTTTTCTTTTCGTTGTCGGTCGAACGAACGAGTGGTCGATACCGTTGATTGGATTGGTTTGTGTTGGATCGTGTGAAATATATATAATTTCCAATGATTTTTGACTAAATTGTTTGTAGTGTTATGCTAATAAATACATAAAACGACATGGCATTTCTATGTCCAGTCAGAATAAGAAGGGGGAAGAAAAAGAAATGTAAGTAAACTTTGCTAAACTTTTCATGTCAATGACCTCAAACTTTCTTTTCAAGTTGCTGCTAAATTAAAACAAGAAATTCTTAACTAGGTACCTACCTGTATCTTGTTTAATTAGCTTGACTTGCTACCTGTAAGACTTTGCCATCAAAATTTATGTAAAAACATGTATTCTCTAAAAGTCCTAGTGCAGGCAAACTCCATCAAAGATATCAACATCAACAGCTTCAATAGTCTTAAGTCTAAACTACTTAAATACCTAACTAGTAGGTACTTCAATGTTGTAATTATTTACCTACCTTATTCCTATTGCTAGATCATTTTATGGTTTATACTAATTTCTCCACTGTTTTATCATTTCGGAGCGATAATGAACAGAAAAAATTTAAACAAACGTTATTCTCACATTCTCATAGCTAGCAGTGGTGACTCAGACAAGGATCTGTCTCGCCCCGGGTCCAACCTCAGTCCTGGTATGGGTCGCATAACCGGCTCTGCCAGTATAGAGACTCTTGTTAGAGTCGGAATAGAAAAGGAACATGGATTGAGTCCAGACTCCAAAATGGTTGTGCTTCATGATTTTGCTCCGTGTGTAGATGACGAGTTGGAGGTAAAGATACTATTTACTTATTGTAGTACACAATATATCATCATCATCCTACCGTTATCCCATGCTAGGTGGGTGTGTATTGGTGTTCACATCTCTCTTACTCAAACATCTTTCATGCGGTCCATTCATCTTTTCTTTATCCTAACTCCATCCACATGTAACATCCACCTAGTTCTTATATAACTTGATGTTTTAACTGTTTTACTTAATTATAGCCAACTGTCTACAACTGTACAAGTTTAGAGCCAACCTCTGCAACTGTAGAGCTTCTTGAAGGCAATGTTTTGATTCACAAGCTGAAAGAATGATATTCCGCATTCTATTTCTCTATTTAACCCTTCAGCTTGCATCAGTTTCTACAATGTCCTACTGTACATCTTAAGTAAATGTAGTGTGTGTATAGTGTAGCTGTCATACTTCCTAAATCTCTACTTTCCAGGTAAAACGCGGTCAAATAGTCAATGTACTGTACAGAGAGAACGACTGGGTATATGTGATACTCGCAGACTCGAGACGGGAAGGATTCATACCGCATTCGTACTGCGCGCCGTGCGAACATCACGATCTAAAGAAAAAACTTCCAAGGAGTCGGTCACCAGCTGATTTGGCACATCGAGATGTTTCACAGTGAGTTTTGCACTAGTTACCTAATAACTGAACCAGGCCTTTGTATCTAATCAAAATTACTACAACTGCATCAGAGCCATTCTTTACCCACACTACAGTGTAAGCCCCCTCAAAACTCCCCTCCCCCTAGGTGGAGTAAACTTACCCATTCTGAGATAGTGTTCATACCTGTACTAACCTCTCAGTGACAAGGTTTAATGAATAAATAAATAAAAAGATTTTATTCAAAATAATCATGTTTTTAATTCAAAATCTAAGACTCATGAAACAATATTCCAGATTATCAGTATCGGACGGGGTGACAAACGACGGTACGTCAGAAATAGGCAGCGAAGGCGAAGCATGTCCATTCAGCAAGGATCCTTCAGGCCGATATGTTGTGCTGTACACATTCACTGCGAGGGACGAGAATGATGTGGATGTTGAACGCGGGGAGTTTGTTACAGGTTTGTAGCAAAGGCTATTAGATTTAAGGTTATGGATCATACTTGGGTACTTCAGATAATCAAAACCTACGCGATTTTCGCAATAAGTAAGAATCTAAGTAAAACATTTTATTTTTCTGAGAAAAATTTAACAAATCCATAATTGCATCTCTGAAATTGCTATTTTTAATACTGTCTTGTTACGATTTTCAGTTCTAAACCGAGAAGATCCCGATTGGTACTGGATAGTGAGGAGCGATGGTCAGGAGGGCTTCATCCCATCTGGCTTTGTGTACCCTGCTGTTGTACCATGTAAGAATTTACATTTTATCACCTCTACATATCCTCGCGGCTTGCGGCCTCACTGGTATGGTAGAGATATTATCACGCCTAGGAAGACTGGCAGGCAATGCTCTTAGCATTAAGTCCTCCTCGCACTACTTATTCGCCTGAAATTTTAAAATAAATAAAGATTGAACCTTCGTTTCAGCTTCATAATCTTTCATCAACAATTTGGATCACATAATACAAACTTTCCTTATTTTTAGACTAAAAGTTATGTCCATTAATATTTATTTACTTTTTGTATTCTAGCAGCTCAACAAGACAACACACAACCGGCGCTATCGCCGCAGCCGCCTGCAATACTGAACAGCACAATCAACACGTCTCAGGATACCGACGGCCGCTACCACGGGACTGAGCTAGTCATGCTTTACGATTATAAGGTACTTACCTAATTATTACTAGCTACACGTGGCTACACGATAGACTAGACACCCAACATAACAGTATAGCTACGCTATATACAATGCAGAGAACCGTTGGAAAGGGAGCGCAATAGGCGTCCACGATTCGCGACGTTCAACTTCTAATCAAACTAAAAACAGTCTAGGTGTGGTGTTGCCGTGTGTACAGTAGCAAATGTGAAAGGAATGTATTTATTTATTTTTATTTTATTTTATTTAAAATAGGACTCCCAACACGGGTTTGCACTTTAGTATCAAGTGAGCTAGTCGAGGGTCATAATAATAGTGCTCCCATACTTATAGGGCGTCACAGCATGCGATGAGGAACAAACAACAACTTAACATTAATAAAGGACAAAGAAATCACATCACAGTGCTAATAAAAGTTAAAAATAATAAGTACATCACAAAAGACTGAAGTGAAGTATTTCGTCTAACACAAGCAAAAACTCACTTTGTTTTTTAAACTCTAGCTTCTTGGTATCTAACTATGCGTTATGCCCCTCGTCATCATAACAGCCTGTACTTAGAACTCTGTTGGACATATAGATGCCCTTTGTGGTAGATTTCCAGAAATAAGGATGGCCTTCTCCTTACACCGACTTCCCGCGATCGCAATGGCGTCGGCCCATACAAAACTATTCAACCAAAAGATTTTTTTTTTAAATATAAATATTCATGGACATTTCACACGACGCCCTCTAGTCCCAAACTAAGCAAAGCTTGTAATATGGGAACTAGATGCTGATAGAATACTTATATACTTTTTTTTTTGTAAATACATTCTTATAATACATAGTAACACCCAAGTAACACCCAGACATAGAACAAACATCTATGTTTGCTACACACAAATGTTTGTTCTCAGTGGGGATCGTACCCACGACCCACAGCACGGAAGGCAGAGCTAATACCGACTGAGCTGTGACGCCTGACGAACTGAAAGAGGACTTTTAAAAATCTATTGTAATTTTACAGGCACAAGCACCAGACGATCTATCCGTGAAACGCGGAGAATGGGTGTACGCCGATCTAACGCAGCAGACTGTAGAAGGTTGGTTATGGGCTCACGCGCCGAAATCACGACGATCCGGTTTCATACCTACAGCGTATGCGCGCGCACCGCACACTACATCTTTGTGACGGGTTTAAGTCATCTTGTTTACTTATAAATTGTGAATATAGGCTTTCCAAACTGCTTTCGTTTAGGTTATGGGCCCAGCTCATAAGATTTATACTTTTGGTGCCTAATCCAGTCTACGTAATAAGAATCTCATGTATTTTTACAATGAATAGGTAGGCTGTGGGGTATTTTTTTATTGTAAATAGTTTTAAGTGTCTTCCATGTTAAACTTGCAAATGTTAAAAACAGCATTTATTAAAATTAATACTAAATTATCCGTCCCAAAATTCGACTGATTTCGATATTACGCTTTTGACAATTTTAGATAGGTGTAAGAATTTTTATGTAGTAAAATAAAGAAAATAAATGTTTTAAAAATTTTCAAATCTTTTCCTATACCTACTCATTTAATAGAACTTCAATAAAAGTCATTGGTCTAACTAAAATTATATTGTAATAAAACCTAGTCTGAATCCGTTATTATACTCTTCTTTTTCTTCCTGGCCTGTTGTTTAATTTCATCTTTTTCTGTCCATTCTTTCAATTGCTCTTCAACTTTTTTAATATCTTTTTCTGTGACTGTTACAGGCAATTGTAGTTCAATTTGTTCACTTCTTATGAATGTCAAAGCTTCTAATTTCTGTTTTAGGAATGGTCCTTGTTGGCTTTCAAGCAGATTTCTGTATTCATCCAGTTTTTTACCACGTATTTCATCGCAGTGCATCTCGGTTAGCTTACGTAAGGATTCCTTGCGGGATAATTTGTGATATGTCCTAAAATAGAAGTTTTATATGTAAAAAACTTGATAATAAGAAAAGCTGTTTGAAATCTCGTAACCGAAAATGGGAAGTAATCGGAATCTGATAACTTTTCTAGTTTCAAAACTGTTAATGATTGGCCAAATCAGAAGAGGGTTTTCACTATGTGTTTTCTGATAAATTGTTTGCCATGATGCCTACTAACAGCTCTACATGCTCTTTCTCCCATCACACTGCTTGCCACCGACAGAGAGTTCATCCTCACAACTTAGGGCCAAGTTGCCTCCTGTGCTGATGTTGACTATGTATTGGTATCTACAGAGTATAATTCTGCCTTCGTAATTGAAAAAGTAACTTGTCAAATCACGTTTTGTAAAAAACGCGTTTAAGGTTTGATAACTTATATCAGTTAGGTGAGAAATACTATTTTTTATAAAAGTAGTATTTCTTACCTAACTGATATAGTTTGGTCAGAACAAAACGACTTAGTTATCAAACTTAAAACGCATTTTTATAAAAAACGTGAATTTCCAACTTATTGTGTTTTCAATTACGAGGGCAGAATTTACAGGCATACTTACTTAGGATGCCCCTTGTATTCTATAACAAGCTTCTCTAAAAGCCACTCAAATTTTTTGTAATCATATTGGCGTAGATACTTCATAAGCTTTTTTCTTTTATCGATCTGTTCTTGAACTACTTGCTGTAAATAACAAGAAGCTTTAGGTCAGTACATAATTTTGAAATTAAATTTTATACATTTATACCACTTTAAATGCGAGAACCCAGACACAATAACTTTATTACCTTGTTGAGATCTATGCTCCGGCTATATCTATCTATATAAAAAAAGGACAATGATTCTATAAAAATATTTCAACACTGTGTGACACAGACATATCAGTGAAAGCTGCTTGTCTTTAAATAAATAATATAAGCAGATCCTACCTTCATTTTATTATTTTTGGGATGTTTATCCATAGCATCCTGGATGCTTCTTATGTTTGCTGTTAGCTTGGCAACTGAAATAGAATCATGTTTAAAACTATAGTTCTTTAGTTTGTGGCATGCTGTATTTTACAAGCGTTGAAATAAATGTAGGTGACAATAACCTACTTCGAGTTTCTGCAGTGCACTCGTCATACTTGTGTCGTTTGACTCTGTCCACTAGGTCTTGTTTCACTAAAAAGTTAAAATCTTTCTTGCCGAGGAAAGCTACCGAAAATATCTTCTTCACGGACTCAGGGGCGCTGAAAACCATCAAAGATGAGCATGTAATGTGCAACATAGAAGTGCTATGCTTAACTAGGAGTTAGTACAGTTTCCTAATGGTTAAAACTGAAGTGTGGTACCTACTCTTTGATCTCTTTACTAAGGCCATAGTATTTGCCCAATGCTGTCTCTGGTATCGAAGGTAGGCCTTCCAAATCACCAGATTTCTCAGGTTTGTATGCGGGTACATAATCCGGTCTGACCCATTTTATATTGACTGTGTGCTTGATTCCACGCGATTGGACAATGGAATATGATAAACGTCGCAGCATTGCGACTGAAATTCATAGAATTACAGTCACAACCCAAATAATAAATTATATACCAAAACAAATGTTTTTACCCAGAGATAACCTCAAAAAAGTTGAAACTATCACAGCACTCAATGTCAATTTCAAAATCAATGACAGCTGACTAACATGACAGTATCAGAAAATGTAGACCGGTACCTTACCTACCTAATAATTTTTACATTCTAGACTTCTAGTCTAGCACATTCATTTTGTCAGCCAGCATCAATAAGGAAGGTAGGTATCCTTACAATGTATGTTCCTCTGAAGTCAGTTGAGTTGAGAGTTGAGAGTAGGTAAACCTAAATTGTTCGTAGAATGTAGTTACTACTCGTATAACACGAAAGGGTATTTCATTGCAGCACAACGCAGCAAAATGTCGTCGATCCATCGTGCAGAAGGCCGCCGTAACGCATCGCCTTCCCGGCCTTCTGGTTCGTGTTCGTTATTCGAGAACCTTTGTTCCCCAGCGAGTGAGATTTGGGAATTATATGCTACCTAATAATAAATTATGGGTACGTACAATAAATAAAGTAAAACATCATGAACATTCATTATTTATTGCTCTTAGATCAAACCTCAACTTACAAGCAATATTTTGTACTAATGTACCACACCACATGACTGTAAGTACCTAACACTACAAACGTTTCTAATAAATTATACAATATCATTACATGTGAATAACTCAAATAAATACCAAATATCAACAAAAACGTGAACAATCCTAGGTAAATAGATCACACAATATGATCAAAACTGCACGGTCTGACCGCCAAGTGATAATCAAAAACATTGGTTTATATTTTTACAACAATAATGATATATAATGTTATTAACTTTATAAGTAAACGAAAACCAGCCGCTAGTAACTATTCTCTTTTAGGTTTAAAATGATTTTGGTACCTAATAAACTTTAGGTTGCAAAAATTACGACTAAACTTTTTTAACACTATTAGGTACCATTACACTTGGTGGTCAGACAGCAGATTGAATGAAACCAGGATGGAGAGAAATTATCAATTTTTTTACATAGATTAATTACAATCGAAAAACACATAAAACTGTCCATGAAAAAAAAAACTGTGGAATGTCAAAGTTAAAATCCAAAGGAAAATTTTACAAAATAAACTTTAGTTTGAAGTAAAGGAAGCCCAAAAAAGTAACAAACACTTATTTTCAAAATATCAAAATTTTCTTACAAATAAGACTGTAATTTAAACATTACCTAACTAAAGTGTATTCTTCACCAGTTAGATGAGTGAGTCTCTACTGCTGTTTAGTTGAACAAAAACGAACTAATAATGTCATATCATTTAACATCATTGTCAGCTGAGTCAATCTGTAAAAATTCTAACACGAACTCGAATTCATCCAAGTGACTGGTAATTTTTCATATTAGCGACCTACTCAGATCTCCGTCTTTTGTTTAAAATATTAGTAAACAAATAAACATTGGCAAATTCGTGACAACCTTAGCCATCGAACAGCCACAAGAAAAAGAAGAAGAAGACCCAACTCACTTTGAAAATAGAAAATGGACTCCATTTCATTTTGAAATGGTATTGTCATAAACTCACTCAACTTCGTCAATGAGGCGCCACATACCAGTTTTACAGAATACGAATGATTTTCACTGCGGATTCAGTTCTTCGAGGTTCGAAGTATGCAGAATAGCTCTGCTGTTGATATCTTTTGATTCACAATTCTATTTTTTTCATTATTTTGCAGTCTGCGCACGATTCATTGGCATATGAGTAAGAACAATAGACGCACCTTTTTTTATCTGCGAACTAAAGCCACTAGCGACTAAATAA
Source organism: Gandaritis pyraliata (assembly GCA_947859175.1). Lineage (NCBI taxonomy): Eukaryota > Metazoa > Arthropoda > Insecta > Lepidoptera > Geometridae > Gandaritis > Gandaritis pyraliata. Next base: position 3,663,231 of record OX401871.1, on the reverse strand, counting down.
GCAAACAATCCATTCGTCTCATTGCTAATGTACCGCACGCAGGTACAGTCAGCAACAAAGTTTTGATTCAAGTTTAGACTAGAAATATTAATCTTTGTCGTCAACAGTACAAACTAAACAGTAAAGCAGAAATTCTAAATAAATGTCTGATATTTATATTGTGAACTGAATTAATCACTCCAAACTTATTAATACTGGACTTCAATTAACTACTTAACTTTACACACTGCTATATCATGCTACTTATACTATGTCTTTCATACAATCATTATTACATATATTTTTAACATTTTGTGGACCAAGATTTTGAAATATGAATTTCTTGTTTATGAAAAAAAAATTCTAGCCATACATAGGGCTTAACAGGTTGAAACTAAGATTTTCAACAAGAAATATTATTTTTAATCAAATTAACGGAATATTTAGATGTTAAAAGAGTTTTTAAAACCAGAAGAAGATAGAGTTAAATTGGATAAATTATTTGATTACTATTCTACTATTCTAATTTAATTTAATTTACAGTAAATATTTATATAACATCAAATTATATGCGTGGACTATGTCGCAAACTATTTTTAAATAGGTACATACCTAATCGAAAATTAAACATAACAAACAGCACCAAAAAATAACGCGATATTTTTGGAATATTTGATGCGATCACAAAACATTTTAGAAATGTACAAATTAAAAGTATTCATATGTTAGACTCATCTAATAAATAATTTAAATTGATTAATGCTAACTCATTTTACTTGCAAACTTTTAAACTAGAAAATTTCCCAAGATAAAAGCTACATTTAAGAAATAGTGCTTGTGGATTACAAGTGAAATTAACACATTAGATAAACTTTTTATTAGGTTGACATAACAGTTAAGATAACTGGAAATATTATAGTTTCAAGACATTTAGTAAAGATCGATAGATGATGGAATTTTTTTCTTTTCTTAATAAATATTAAGAAATAGTTTGTTTTAGTTTGTTACTGATGTGAATTATTAAAATCAGTCCATCGATCTTTTATTCTATTATTACCTATTGATAATGCCACCATGTTTTGAGCACCTGTATATACCTTACTCTACACATTTTTACAGTAGTCGGTGGACCTTGGCAATCATGAAGTTAGCCGTTTGTTATGTGCAAAACAACTCCATTGCGCATCGACGACGGCTAACTTCACGATTGCCAAGATCCACTGGTCATACTGTAAGTTTTATTCATAAGCTTTTTGTATATCGCTATAACAGAGTTGCATTGTTTTAGAACCCAGTGTCGTTTGAAAAATAAATTCTACATAAATATTTGTTTATAATGGAATTTTATAGGGCTCAAATGGAATACAATACTAGTGTAAATTAAAATTAAGTTTATGAGGAATCAAACAGTTTGAGTAGGTATTATGTATAACTAAACAGGTAAGTATAATAATGTAGTTTCTCTGCAAAAGGTACAGTCGACAACATAAATTGATAATTGAGTCCAAGCGTGTTTTTCTTTCAAAACATTCTGATAGCCGTCAGATGTTGCGGTAAAGTTATTCTACAATTTAATTCTAATTTTATTTACATTTGGTAAAGGCAAGACAACGTGTCGTCGGACGATAGCTGCTTTATAACATAAGTTTTAATAATTACATACTTATTGCATGTAAGGTTACTAAACTCATGAAAACATGGTACTACACTCAGGCCGTTTGGAACAAATCTGACTGTCGCCGCGTTACGTAACGTATTGCGCGTCAACGCCAGCTCGACTGCCGAACGCTGTACCGTCACTGCGTAGTGTATCTCGGATAAAGTTCCTACTATACTAGTAACGAGTGCGAGCGAGACCAATAGATAAAATAATTTCACTTCAGTCCTCAGTTCTAAACGACCAGAGTATAGCCATATTGGATGTTATTTTAATATTAGGGTTTTGCAAGGCTCTCTTTGAATGTTTCTTGCTGTGAAGTTGTCTTTCATATCGTTCTGTCTCGCTCGAATATATCAAAACTGTACGTGAGCGACTGACTCGGCTAACTTCAAAATCATAAATCTGTCTTGATTGTGTGTGATTATAATATTGCCAGAAATTACTTTTCGTATGCAATCTTTTCAAACTAAATCGAAGTTTGTAGAAAATGTTTTAAAATAACTTTCGTTATAATTCTGCTTTTTTTTGAATTTGTAAAATAGCAAGAGTCAAGACCGTTCATCGTAGCTTTTCACCTGAGGCCAGCCTCTTAGTGACACTTCAATAACACAATTGTACACAATCTTTTTCTATGCGTTTATAATTCTGTATTACCTACTATCCGGTAAAAACTTAATTCTACATTTAGATGAGCGCGCATTAGTCCGAATTAAATCTTTTCAATTCAATAATTTATAAGAGTTGCTATAAAACATTAGCTGGAAAAACTCTGCAGGAATCCAAATCCTAAAGGATTTGACGAATGTGACCGAAACGGCGATGAGTTCATTCACAAAAGTTCATTCATTCATTCGTTTCTTGCAACGCCATTCATTCGTTTGGCTATACTCAAAGGCCCCAGCGAGATTGAAAAATCAGCACATGCTGAAATGGGACCATTGTGCAACATTACATAGACACTTGGTATTTTTTTTAAACTTTTTTGATAGGCGTCACAGCTTAGTCGGTAACAACTCTGCCTTCCGTGCTGTGGGTCGTGAGTTCGATCCCCACCAAGAAGAAACATTTGTGCGCGGAAACCATAGATGTTTGTTTTATGTCTGGGTGTATGTATTATAAGTATGAATTTACAAAAAAAATATAAGTATTCTATCAGCCATCTAGTTCCCATATTACAAGCTTTGCTTAGTTTGGGACTAGAAGGCGTGTGATATGCCCATAGACATTTTATATTTATTTTATTAAGCGTGAGTGTGTGTTTGTGCTTTTTTGTATTTTTTTTTGTTGTTGCAAAATAAACATTTTGTATTTGAATTTATTTGTATATGTTTGGAACTAATGCGCGTTCACAATAAAATCAAAATATGTAGTTTGAAACCGGCTTAAATCTAATATACAGTACGTAGTACAACCTGTAGGTACTTGCTTTCACGTGTAGTTTTTTGACCGGCGATTCGTACAGGCGCGGCGTCACCAGCGTTTTAGATGGATTCACGCTGCAAATATAAATAAACTTTAAAAACGATTTTGAGCTGTCATGTAAAAACCTTCTTTAAAATATGTCGCTTTGTAGGGATAAATCGTTATAAAAACATCAATTTTATTTTGCAAAGCTCTTACTGTGGGAACTAGATTGCTGCTAGAATACTTATATAATTACTAGCAGTTACCCGCGACTTCGTACGCGTCTACAGTTTCCGTGTACATTATATTATCTGTGCGTGTACCGAGCGGAAACTTTGAGAAACTTGACATTACACCTCATTACACCGAACTCGTACCTACTTGAATGTCAAACGCTAGTTGTTAGACCAAAGAGGTAGTACTACGCCCTGTCAAACTGACGTGACGTGACATGACAATGAAATCCTCTTGTCAATTGGCGCTGCTAATCCTTTTCGTTCATTTTATCCTGTAGATCCTGTTAATTATTCGAGATAAAAAGTAGCCTATGTGTCAATCCAGGTTACGGACTATATATATGCCAAGTTTCATCCAAGTTGGTTCATTAGTTTAGACGTGATTGAAACACAAACATCCAAACATCTAAACATCCAAACATCTAAACTTTCGCATTTATAATATTAGTAGGATAGGATAGGATAGTAGGATTTTTTGTAAATCATATAATATAATGCGTTTGAGCTTACCATAGATTTCTTATTATTGTTATTCACGTTTCTTCCCCTTCTTTTTACTGATCCGTTTGCTATGATTCTGCGCAAGCGCATTTACAATAGACACAACAAAGTACACCACCATAGCTAGTACAAACTTCTCTAGAAGGTTCGATAGCACTGAGCCTTGGTTATCGGTTGGTACGGCGTCGTTTTTGTGAAGACGGACTTTTTGATTGCGAAGGAATTCTAGTAAGGGAGCTTCCAGTTTTGGACCGATGTATGGTATCCTTTCTACCCATGAAAGGACTTGGCTGTGGAAATAGAAAATCATATTAATTACAGATAATTAGCAATTATCACGCAGTGGGTGTTTGATGACAGCCGATGACACCGAGGCAGGCCTAGAAGACGTGATATTGGAGTCATGATATTGGTGCATTCGACACAGATTGCAGACCAGCTAAACCAGCGCTAATCCTGGAAGGAAATGAGGGAGACCTTTGCCCAGCAGTGGGACAATATAGACCTTTATTTATAATCTCCTGTTATTTTAGCGCGGTTTTAAAAAATGGTCGGTCTTTGTCACTTCCCTGGCAACGACAAGAGACGACAACAGATTTAGCAGCCATTTTAGCTAGCGAAGATTTAAGATCAATAGAGTAACTTAAACTTAATAAAAACTATAAAACTTAATACGCTTTGGTTTTGGCGGCTCATATACGCCCTGTCCCTTTTACTCCTTAGTAAAATAGGTCCTTGGTTTATTTAAAAAATGGTATTATTTAAAAAGTGACAGAACAGGACGACAGCCTAGCTATTGTTGTCTCTGCTTATAATTACTGCATTACCTCACAGAGCACGTCCACCAGAGACGAACCCCTTCACAAATATCTCTTCCAGCAAACGTGACTTACCCAACTAAGCTCTCATTGAAGGCAATAATAACAAACATCTTCTGTATGTGCATTTTGATAACAGCTTTGCCCAGCACAGTGGCTCCGAAGAAAGTCCAGAACGGTACTAGGAAATGTCCACAGGTCAAGCCGGCGAGGTCGAACAGTGGGTTCGGAATGGATGCACAGGCTAGGATACCTGCGAACCCTACTTTTTGGACAAGTTTCTGTACCATTTGTTTTGCTCTGAAAAAAAAAATGGTCATGGTTAAGAGCAAGTAAACACTAACCGTTTTGAAGTACGCGCTTTGATAACGCGCGTTTTTAGATATATTCCAAATAGAGACGATATTGGAATCTCCACAATCTAGTCTCTAGTGTGTAATTAGTAATTCCAATGTAACCCACGCGAATAATTTTTATTTGCCCAGTTCGGTATCGTGCCACATCTAAGGCTTGAACCTCGCTTTGGACATATTCCAAATAGAGACGATATTGGAATCTCGACAATTTCGACTCTAATAGTCGAGGTTTTAAAGGTGAATTACCTGCCAGTAGCAGATCCCTCATCCTTTTCATTCAACTCTGCCACCCCACCGCCCGATAGCCTAGCCGCGCGAGCCATGAAGTATGGGGGTAATTCTCCCAATGCAGTCCCAAGTCCCCACATCATAGATTCTACCCTCACTTTAGACATTATGTTCCATATTGAGACGGCGTTGTTTGGGTCTATTTCTGCTGGGCATATTATACTGAAAGAGAAATATTACATTAGTTTATGAATACGTACTGATATAAGTACAGTACGCTTATTGGATCTTTATCCCTCTGAAGTTAGGTGCAACAACGTTTGCGCATGTACTGTTGTGTGAAAAAATTAGCTTACCTCCAATTCGATCCAAAAATCGGTTCTGCGCAGATAATTCAGAGATCTGAATAAGATCTCTGAATTAAGATCTGTTGTGACTACTACACTACACAATACTATTTTAAAAACTAGCTTCTGCCCGCGACTTCATCTGCGTCCCGTTTTATCCTATAGATTTTCCGGAATAAAAGTAGCCTATGTGTTAATCCAGGCTATGAACTATGTATTCCAAGTTTCATCCAAATCGGGCCAGTAGGTTTTGCGTGAAAAAGTAACAAATATCCATATGGTGTTTTGGCTTGTCTATAACAATTTATTGTACTTACTTACCTAGTATTATGTATAAAGTAAGGCAGCTTAGATATACCTTAATTATTAATAATTTGGCTACTTTTTAGTAATACCTACACACCTAGTTGTAAGTTTGTAAATTTAAGGAAATAAATATATTGAATATACATACAAACATTTGCGTTTATAATATTAGTAAGGAAGGATAGATTAAAAATATTCAACTTTTAAAGAGGTTTAAAAATAAAAGAAGGATACTCGTTACTTACTCGTTAGGATAAGGAGGTTCGGGAAAGTTGAGAGCGCCGCATTCGTAAGCTGCTAGAGTGACCCTCGCTATATGCGGACCGAGATACAACAGGAATGTATGCAAGCCAGTGCCGAGACCCACTGAACTGCACACTCCGAGAATCACCCACCATCCCCACCACGCTAGGGTGGCTATAACTAACTGAAATTATATAGAATAAATAAATATTCTAACGACGTGACGCTGGCAGAAATGTCCAACTACGGACGATTGCCATAAAAAAAAATATTCATGGACAATTGACACGAGGCCCTCTAGTCCCAATCTAAGCAAAGCTTGTAATATATGGGAACTAGATGCTGATAGAATACTTATATATACATTTTTTGTAGAAAGCGCTATATTTTAAAGATTACTCAATTCGCTGAGTTTAGAATCATTTCAAACGATATAAATTTTAAAAGGTGGGTAGTTTTGTTTTTTGGTGGGTGACATGATTAATTTAATTACATCATTGGTGCGTCATTCCGATATCAGAGTAAAGTACTAAATACTTTAAAAAATTAAAAAAGGATATCAAACGCAATAACGCATAATATTCAGCCATTCTTTTTTTAACCGACTTCAAAAAAGGAGGAGGTTCTCAATTCGGTTGTATGTTTTTTTTTTTTATTTTTATTTTTTTTTTTATTTTTTTTTTTAATGTTTGTTACCTCAGAACTCCGTCATTTATGAATCGATTTCAAAAATTCTTTTTTTATCTGAAAGGATATACTTCCAGATTGGTCCCATTTAATTTTCATCAAAATCGGTTCAGTAGTTTGGGTTATAAATAGAAATAACTAAAAAAAATTCCAAGTTGTGGCGTAGCGCCTACCATTTTACTGCTAGCAACAATGCAATATGCCAAGTTGCGGCGTAGCGCCTACCATTTTACTGCTAGCAACGATGACTCTTTGTGCACACCTAAATTTTAACATTTTTCTAAATTTGCCAATGAACCCAGTTTGTACATTCAAACCGCATTTAATTGGAGAAAAGCAAAAACCCACCAGTTGTTCCTCTAAAGAATCAACACCAACCACGTGCACGAAATTGCGTATTTTGCTTTCCTGTGACTTTTAAGTGGTGTTTATAGTGACTAGAACATTCCCAATGACAGTTCATTATACTCACTATATGATGATGACAGTTCATCATCATCATCATCATCATCTGATGATGAAGCTGGTAGTCGAATTGAAGTCGGTTTTTCCAGTTTTTTAACTTATAAATTATTCAAACTTGCAAAACAAAAAAAAATCCGAATGCACTTAGAAAAGATTATGGTACTTTTTTTTCTTATACAACTAAAATGATGGAACAAGCCGATGGCCCACCTGATGTTCAATGTACTTACTTGTACATAAGGCTGGTGGGGTCCACTTATGTGGTAGGAGGCAGCTGTGCCACTTATTAATAATACTATGAACAACGCTAGTAATTTGTACGCTAGTAATCTGAAAAAAAAAAAACCAAATATGATAATTTGTTATTTAACATGCACTTATAATATTAATATTTGACGGAGAAATGTTTGCCTGGACTGTTATTGGTTTTAGGTTTATTTCACGGTAAATAGAGTGCAACAATGTCATAATCACAGTGAGTAAACAAATATTATGTAATTAAGTATATCATATAAAAATATTTACATGAATTTCTAAAGAGTGACAAAATTTTAAATTAAGTAAATATCCCCAAGCAGCATTGAATTACAATACAAAAACGGAATTTCGGCACTATGGAAACATTTTGTAAAAAAAAAATATTTCGTATCTTTAACAAAACTAGCAAAAAACGATATTGATTGGTGTTTACCTTTGTATCCCTGTGGTGATAAGAATAAATAGTTCTTTGAAGAAATATTCTAACGTTGTGAATGGTCGTCGCCATAGAACCAAACTATCTGTGTCCACCATTGTGGTAGATTTGCTCCGACTGAAATAAAAAAGATTTTATAGACTATCACTTACTCCCGAATTAATAAACAAGAGGTTGATCAATCCGCCAAATAGTTTCAACCATCAACCAGGCAGAGCATAAATCCGCCTCTAGAAGTCTCTCTACATTGTTTATGAATTCGAGGCTTAGGTACAATACAGCTATTTTAAAATATATGGAAATGGATACTTATGAAATTGTTCTTTATTTATTCGTTAAATGAAGATAAAGGACAAAAAATTTGCAGAAACACTACATACTACTAAAACGTGATATGCTAGCGTTTAATAGCAGACGATAACATTTAAAACCCTCAAACCTAGGTGTTTTGTAATGCCCTATTTTGTAAACATTCTCGTGCACGATAATGTTGTCAAAAACTGAAACCAGTTAAAGGGATGGATAAATGTACCTATATGAAGATGGATGCTGTGTGAAAATAGAGATGACTGAGAGCTAAAATGACGACTGATATAAAAAGGATTAAAAGAATATTTGGAAAGAAAGACTTGGCCAAACTCGAGTGTCATGAACCGTGACGCTCCAAGCAAATTCGCCGTCAGCGTTGAGCGTTAAATACTAATATAGGAGTCAATATCTACATGATCACGAAGCAGCGCTATAAGCAGCAGTAAAACTCAAATTTTGAAATGACGATGCTAGGAGCGAGGTAATCCTTCAAGTTAGTCGATATTTTTCTGGCCCGGGGGTAAAGGCAAGAAGATATTAAAAAAGTAAGAAAAGTAGAAATTACCTGATCTCTTTAGGATGGGGTTGCTTGAGACCGTTTTGAGGACGCTGCTCGGTATCAATTTGAGCAGCGGCTGCCAGTTTGTAGTACCCAAGACGGGAAAGCTGAAACGAAACAAAATAAGAATGATTCTGGTGAATACAAAACGCAAACTGTGTCCTAATAAACATATTCGACAAAACTCGGCAATTTATACAATGACGAATATAAATGATGACCTTCTGTAAATTTTAAACAGTTTTCACAGAATATGTTTATTTAGACGAAAACAGAAGCTAAAAACACTCACAAAAATAAAGAAACTAACAATGAAACACGTTTAGAGAACCATGTAAGAGCAAATAATTTTAACACTCGTAAAAATCTAACTGTAGCGCGTGACGGGCACCCGAGCATGCACCACAATTGTGACTAATTTTAGTGAAAACACAACGGGAAGTGTACTACAAAGCTGTTAAATTGGTTCATTCATACCACAACTTAACGGATACGACACGGTTCAGAGTAGTAGACGTTAATCGTGCGTAAATCTGAGGAGAGATGACAGAAACATGAACACAATCGACGAAAGATCGAAACATTTCGTTGGAAACTCGACAAGATATCACAGCGGAAATTAAAAAAGATTTGAAAGTTCATTTGACGTTTTGCCACTTCTCCGTCGGTTTAAAATCCGCTGATCTAATAAGGTGCAGAAAACATAGTGGTTACACTACACACCTACGAGTACATGTAATTGTAACATACCGGCACTCTATGCTCGCAAATATGAGCAGTCGATGCAATCACATGTAATTACATTTGCTAATTTGAATAAAATTACTCCATTTAGACACATGCATGAAGAAAACAGTATACTACCACGGCATGCAGGGAAAGGTGCTCCACAATTTTATTAGGTACTTGGTAGGTTAGGTATACTAGGTCCCGAAAATTCGTACGAGGTGCATAGTCGTCAACTCTGTTGGTGACGGTATTAGATCAGCCGAAGACACCTGCTAGGCAAGTCCGTGCAGTACGCACAACGGATCTTTATCCCTCTGAAGTTAGGAGCAACAAACGATTGCGCATGTACAGGTGCGCAAAAATTAGCTTATCTCCGATTCGAACCAAAAATGGGTTCTGCGCAGATACTTCAGAGGGACAAAGACGGATCTTTGCGACTACTATACGAAGGTGTTCACCCACACACTTTAGCTATTCAAAGTCGAATGTTATTTATTCGTAACTAGCAGTTACCCGCGACCTCGTACGCGAGTACCGTTTCCGTGTAGGTACATTATATTATCTGTGCGTGTACCGAGCGGATACTTCTTTGAGAAACTTGACATTACACCGAACCCGTACTCGAATATCAAACGTTAGTCGTTAGACCAAAGAGGTAGTACTACGTCCTGTCAAACTGACGTGACATGACATGATACCATCCTCTTGCTGAATTGGCGCTGCTGATCCCGTTCGTTCATTTTATCCTGTAGATCCTGTTAATTATTCGGGATAAAAAGTAGCCTATGTGTCAATCCAGGTTACGAACTATATATATGCCAACTTTCATCCAAGTTGGTTCAGTAGTTTCGACGTGATTTAAACACAAACATCCAAACATCTGAACTTTCGCATTTATAATATTAGTAGGATAGTAGGATAGGATAGGATAGTAGGATAGGATTGATAGGATAGGATAGGATAGTAGGATATCACATAGATCACTTTGAAACATCCCGCTGTACGTAAAGAAAATGCGGTAGAGACGTGCAATATCTGTAAACCGACGTGATCTGTAAACCAGATCATCTCACTACCTCAATGTCACTATAACAATACAAAATGTTGATCTGCCAAAAATAGCAATTTTTACGACATTTTGTTATGATGAGGTGAATGTTCAGAGTATTTCGTTTTCGCCCTTTTCACAGTCAATCTGTAGAATGACGTGGGTTTTTTCGTGCTCAAAGAATGTTAGTAAGACACGTAGTCATGTAATATAGGTTGATTTATTTCCAATTGAGCAATGGAAATGATAATATTCATTTAGGAACCTTCATTTATGTGGACATAAATAAATATTTACCTAAATACCTACTTGTATTCAATGGGTGCATTATTAACAAGAATAAATGAGTAATTTGTGGTTTTAGAGCATGTCATATAAAATTAAATTGTTATTTAATATATTATTATGATTTTTACTTTATTACTCATCACATAGACGTAACAGACACTGAAAATCGTAAACATAATGATACTTACAACCTTTGTAAAACTTTCCCATAAGACTTTGATCTCTTATGTGTTTTCAGAGGGATTTTGAAAAGCAAAAGCTACGAAATCGGGAAATATTTTATTCATCAAACATTAATATTAAGTGTATTAGATAGACAGCTGATTCAATATATTGCTTATCAAAAAACAAGGAAACAGAACTATAACGAGATTGTGTTGTGTGTGTGTGTGTGTACCTCATAATATAGCAAACATATTTGCGTTATTTTACAGAATGATAACAGAATTCGAAAACGAAAAAGCGCAAGGTCAGGGTTCTACGTATAGTCTTTTTAAAAGGATATTTTTTTCAAAGTTTTAGACCTTGAATCTGTCTGACAAAGGATGTACAATGTAGACGTGATCGAGACAATTCAAATGGCAAAAAACTGTAGAAATGAAGGCCACATTACTAAAAACTATATTACATATTTAACGTAGGTGATAATGAGGTGATGGAGGTAGAAGATATTAAGTTTACAATCATCACTCTAACTTGCGAAAGTTCCAAAACTTATGTAACAGATAACGTGTATTTAGGTACTGCAGATAGTTTAAAGTCTAAAACTGTAAGTTTGTTGAGACAGAAGAAATAAAGAGAAATTGCTTAATTTTGAAAAAATTATTGACCATGCTAGAGTGAATACCTAGTATGAAATTGCTTAGAGACCATTACTGTGCAAGCTTTACTAAGTTTGCGACTATAGGGCATTGTGTGAAAGTTATTTAATTATTGTGCAGTTTCCCTGTTTGATCTAATATAGTTTACTTCGTCATCAGTATAATGATAAAACAGTCATTCGTCTATCCCATAATGTGAACTTTGACCAAACCCACATAAAAATGATAAGGTGCATTAATTTTATTACTAAATGGTTGGATTAGATCAAAATGTGTGCGAGAATAAAGCAAGTCTTTGGTTTCGAGTTCAGAAAACACTGAATTTCATTATCAGTGAGTAACAATACGATAATGGGAGATTTTTTATTGTTTACAAAATCAAAATGACACTCACGTTCCGGAAAGTCCCGCAGAATCCGGCGCGAAATAACAGCAATATATTCAAATTTTATTATAGTTACGTGGTGTTACAACCACGGTGGCTGGGTAACTGGTTTACTCGAGACTGTGACGTCACTTAGCACAGTTCAGTTGATAGTTACTAAGGAAATTTCACTTTCAAATCACTCTCTCTCATTTCACTATCGTTCGAGGCCGGCTTACTAATAAAACGTTAGAAACGAGTGCTTGCTTTTTCCACTTAATTCATCACACAGACGTAAGAGATTCGCGCTCTATAGCCCAATAAAATTTGATTACAAATACTGAGAGCACGTTAGAAGTGACAATACGAATGAATCAGTTCGTAAGAGTTATTTACGAATTATTAATTTAGCTTGCAGTGTTCACACTTCGAGAAAAACAAAGGGATGCGCCAAAATAGGGACAAAGATTCGCAGACTGAATACTCATTTCGTCTCATTTGTTTGTGCATCCGTATTCATAATGTTAATGAGCTAGGAAACGTAATGATAATGAATTATGAAACGTGTTTTAATAATACAAAATGTTTACAGTAACACGCATAATATTAAGCGACCAAGACTAGTCTTGAGTCTAGACTGCTATTTATGGTTGGTAGAGATATTGTTATTTGACTCTTATAGTTCCGACATGAGCTCGTAAAAGTGCTCATAGGTCAAGAAGACTCAAGGACTATCAGTTTTTAACCGACTTCAAAAAAGGAGGAGGTTCTCACTTCGGTTGTATTTCTTTTTAATGTTTGTTACCTCAGAACTTCGTCATTTATGAACCGATTTCAAAAAATCTTTTTTTATCTGAAAGGATATACTTCCAGGTTGGTCCCATTTCATTTTCATCAAAATCGGTTCAAGAGTTTGGGTTATAAATAGAAATACCGGAAAAAAAAATGCCAACCACGTGCACGAAATTGCGTATTTTGCTTTCCTGTGACTTTTAAGTAGTGTTTATAGTCACTAGAACAATCCCAATGAACTGTCATCATCATTATCATCTGATGTTGAAGTCGGTTTTCTAGTTTTTTAAACTTATAAGTTAAGCTATCTAATGACGGCTGTGATAGGTAAAGTAGGACAAGGACAAGATGATGATGATCATGAGTACTGGATATAGTAGTCACAACGGATCTTTGTCCCTCTGAAGTATCTGCGCGGAACCCTTTTTTGGTCGAATTGAAGGTAAGCTATTTTTTCAGCATACGCAATCGTCTGGTGCACCTGACTTCAGTGAGATAAAGAACCGTTGTGCGTACTGTACTTTTCATAGGTACTTATAAAATTTATGAGTTGAGTTTTGGAATACAACTCAAGTATTCTATGAAACTATTGGTATCTATTTCACACAATCATATAAATGATCAACATAAATGTGATTATGCTGATATATGTAAATGAATTTACTACATATGAACAGCTGACAACTAAAGTTCTATTTATTCAAACGTGGTTTCCCTCCAAAACCGATACACATGGAATAATGTACTTTATTACAATGAAAATAAAATGCACTTTTTTGACAGTCTGAAACGTGTTAACGAGGCTTTTCTTTATTGTCTTGTAGTCCTTATAACTGGTGTAATAGAGTTTATAATCGATTGTGATTTGTTTATAATATGGCGAGGTGGCGTGATACTCGCGTGCAGCGCATACGCAGGTTTACTGACCTGTATTGGGATTTGTATCATGAACAGCTCAATACTATTGTTTACCTAGGTAGGTACCTAAAACCATTTTATTCCATTGTAATAAATATCTAGCATTTATGTTACCTCTATACCTTATCTACCTACCACTCTTCCGTACGTCCTTAGCTCTAGTAAAAAACGTTGGACGCTCTACGAAGTAACAATACTCTATGGCTCTACAATCTACGTATAGAAGAGCCATAGAGTAGAGTACAGTAAATAGAGAAATAATTTTACAAGGATAGTAACTATCCTTGTAAGATTATTATGTAGTTTATGTACCTTTTGTGACTGACAGCAAGTTTACTTTCATATTAAAATTCAGATATTCCTTGTGATTTAATTAGACATTATCTTTGTCACCATGTGGTACCTTATCTATGTTCTTATTTTCCGGAAACATCGTAGGTATCTCCGATTTAGTCAATCAATACAGATTGAATAAGTTACCTAGGAGGTACATGGGAACTGTTACATCAAATTTTTTGCTTGTTCAACTACATCAATTTTGCTGGCTCATTTACTGCGACACTAGGTAGATGAATCATTTGTATTGGACCTTGAGTTGAGTGTACGGTATGTATGACCATCTCAACTTAACAAGGCAAAGTAGGTACCACTACCTTACCCACCTACATTAACTTTTAAGGCAGTCGCGATTAATAAAGCATCGTGAAAATTGCTGTTTTGAAATTCTCTAGTTTTATCATTTGTACCCAACTACCTATGTTTTGATAGCGTGTGTATTTTAGACATATTCTGAAGGAAGTCAAGGGATACCTATTAATTTGTCCCGTAGAGGTTCTGTAGGAAAAAGAATATCACGCGAAAGAAGTTCCGCACAAAACCTCTTTACGTATAAAGTTAAGAAGTACCTACCTAGGTAGAACGCAAATTCGTTTATAAGTACATTGCAAATATCAAGCTTTCCACCTGGGCTCAGCGTGGTTTTATTTACAATGTAATCATTTCTATTTCGGGCACAATAATAAAACACGAATAACCCTTTTGGCAGTCACATTCACTCTTTGTATCGACGCGTTACGCTGTTTAACCAGTAGTTGTACTGTACACTGTATCTACAGTAGTGTACGTTCAGCTTGGCCCCCTGACGCACACTACCACAATTTTATTCATATAGGTAGGTACAGGACCTGTCCTATTGATTATTAGCTCCCTATCGACCTGAAAGCTCAGTGACATGGAAGAGACTCCTCTTAGAATAACCAATTAGTCGCACATCTACCTCATATTGGTTGCTGAGCGGACCTTTTTGCTGATATAAAAAGGCAGGTCTAAATCAAATTGCTATGGACGCTGAGACGAAAGAATATGTTTTTTGAAACAGAAGGGCACACAATAAGTCTAATTACACCGGATCATTATTAGCTATTCAAGTAGAGTTTTTGCGTTCACGTAAGAAAAACTCGAGGTCCAGATGTGAAGTGAAGAGCTTAATAAGCGGGTTATAATGATGCGCCAGGCCACTTCAAACCAACAAGTATTTATTGTCTTCTGTAAACAGACGATGGAAATTTTTGTCTAGAAGTGAGAGTTCAGTAAATATTACAGTTAAATTGGTAGCTCTGGTTACGGAGTTTAAAGGCCACTGGAAAGAAAGCCCTCGTGTCTGTTAAGATAAATCTACGTAAGAAAGTATGGTTTACATCACACAGCGATGAAAACACCACATAGTGATTTCGTGTCTGGCAACGGTCTAGTGGCTCTGTCTGGGATTTCGTGACAGTAAAAACTCGCTTGGGTAATGAAATCGGAAGTTCAAAGAAAGCAAGAGTGTTGTTCATGGTACACATGTGGAAAATTTGGCAGGAGTCACTCAATACATCAATACCAATTCATACTATACAGTCTCTATACGAAACAGCATAATGTGACTGTAAATGGGAGGATTTTTAACAGTATTTACATTTAGAGAGCCACAGAAATAAGTGTAGGGAAAACTAGAACAGTTTGTATATCTATACCTATGTGTTTTATTTATAAATTGTTATGTTTATTGTATGAAAATAGTTTATGAAGCATTTTATTCTTATCTGTGCCAACTCTAGCAGCTGCTATTTGTAAAATATACATTGGCTGATTATTAAATGCTGATAGTAGTAGATCTAAAAACATCAATTTTCTATTTTTAAATTTTTCTATAATAGCCCCATTTCTTGACCAAGGTATCTTTATTGTATCCTAGCCTTAAAGTTAGAGAATTGTTAAGTGATCATTTGTGATAGTGTAACACATTATTACTGCAAAAATGCTACATAAATAGGTTTTTGCAAACTAAAAAAGATTCAACAAATTACTTCTAATTTAAGTCACTAATTTTTTCCATCTGTAACGAAACTATAAAGTTAAAGGCAAGCAACACATCACGGCCGGCGAAATAATAAAATTAAAGCACAGATATAAAGTCAAACAGCCTCAAACTAAAATACAGAACACACAGTAAGGACACTTGAGAAAAATTCTAAATGGTGTACAGTGTCCTTACTGCTACGTTACTGTATTGTGCTCAAACTTTGTACCAGCTCCGCTTTGTTGCCTGTAGACTTTTGTCCTCGTTTCCGACACTCCGCTCTCAGTTGCTCCTTATTCATGCCACCCAAAACTTCAGGGCTAAGATTCTGGCGAGCCTTCCCATTATCAGACATGGAATTTTGACGGGGAATGGCTACCGAGTTAGCCTGATTGCGGGCCCGTCGTGTCCCTGCCATTCTTTTTAAAACTATGTGTGTCTAACAATTTATTTGCTAGAATTTTCTCTCTGCACAACCTTGGATCGAAGATGCAATAAATACAAATTACATATATAGCTATACATATAATAATACACTATCAAGTACACAATAAAAAGTAAATTATGATATTTAAATTTGAATATGAAATAAATAAACTATATTGGGCTTGAGTTTATGTCTGAATGGATATCTTTAAATTATATTTTCTAGGGCAATTGAATTGTAACACTAATGCAATCATGTAAGTAGGTTGTAATCTTCCTGATCACTACCTATCTAATATATTAGGTAAGTAATTAAATAGAGTAGCTTAGAGTATGTAGGTTATTTATATGTACACAGGCTGGTGTGTGCTACCTAAGTGTAATGTAATGAATGTATACCACAGGTAATACCTACTTAGGTACCTATAGGTATACCTACAAAAAGTTTCTCAAATTGAAATGCCAGACCAAAGCTGTTCACGGAGATAGGTCAAAATACCAGCTTATTTCTGGATTAGAGTAAGCACTTCATCTCATTTTATTGATTAGACCACGGGAGCGCGTATCTTCAAATGACTGAGCTTCAAATAAAAATCTATGGTACCTACATGATCCAAGCAGTTCTAAATAAAAAAAGCCACTTTCAGCCCATATTCAAGCATAGTATAGAGGAGCCATCGAAATGGTTAATATTTCAGTCAGCAGTCATTGGTCAGCAGTTTTTCTAACCTAACAAAACAATGTAAAAAAAATAGAATGCTATTAGTACTAAATTATACCTACTTACAGTATGTAAAGTCCTAGCACACCTTTGCTTTTATTGATCTCTTTTTTGTATTGTACACTTCATTTATAACTTTTCACTTTCAGTTTTTCAAAAACCGACAAGCAGCACAAATAGCTAGGTACCTAGGTAGGTTAGGTAGGTACCTTTTTTTCCATTTTAGACATTGTGTTCTTGACATTGACGTTTATGATTTGTTTATTAGTAGAGCTGCCAACTGCTAGCTTTAAACAGTAGGTACCTAGCTAATAGCTAAGCATCTTGCAAAACGTTGCTAGTTGTACCCAAATTGAGGTAGCCCCCCAACACGGTGCGGTGGGAGGCCTACTGGGATGCATTCTTTCATAGTATTAAATTATTAATTATCCATTATTTTGTAGTAATACCAGATAATCGTTGATATTGACATTAATGAATTCCATACAATCTCAAAAATATTAATGAATTCTACATAAAATTACCTACCTTAAAAATAAAAATACTTTAGTGCGCTATGTGTAAAGTGAAAAATAGCTTGAAATATTAGCTAAAAAAAATTCAGCTTGTACAAGTTTCAATAAATTCAGCTGTCTGACCTAAAATAGCTAGAAAGCTATAAAGCACGCTATAAAGTAGCTAAGTTGGCAGCACTTTATAGAGTGGGCTGCCCGTATCTCATTTCCGTTTTACCTCTTTTATTTTTTGGGTGGCAATTATGTTTACATAAAAATTACGTGTAAACTGTCTAGTGGTACAGGTCCACAGAACAGGTAGCTCAACCTGTGCTACTTGTGCTGTGCTAGCTGTGCTGTGTACCAATATTAAATTACCGCGTGTAACATGAATACCACTGGGTAGTGATTCCTGTTACACGCGGTATTATAATATTCTGTGGTCTGATCGCGCGCGTGGAACTGACACCTAGAATCTTTCAGAAATCGTTATGTTTTGCCAAGCTGTGCATTCAATGGTTGTACAATAACAGGCCGAAGCAAGCAGCTAATTTGTTTCTGATACTTTGACAGTTTGAGGTGTCATTTTTGACAGTTCAAATGTCAGATAATTGTTTGTAGGAATAATGCTCGCCGTATCGTATCGTATCGAATAAAACTAAAATAGTTTGTTTGTTTTTCTTTCTATTTGCATGTAAAGTTAAAAGCGTTTTTAATCTAAGCATCAGCTGTGTCTTTTACCATGGAAAATGAATGAGGACATCAACGATTATGTGCCTTCAATTTTGAATCCAAGATGTGTGAAGAAACATGATATTTCACTGACACAAGTAAGATATTTAGACCTGTCGCCTTTCTTTGGAACAATACTTTAGCTTTAGCAATAGAGCTAGTTCGCCTACTTTATATGTGACAAGACAAGACAAGTGCTTTTTCATTGGAATAAAATGTTTCTATTCCTTACAGAATTCAATAGTGAGCCGATGCTCACTGTCCCTAAAGCGAGGCAAGGCAGTGCCCCAAATGAATGTATTAAAAAAGGTAATTCTAATACTATACCTACTTGTTCAAATAGAACAAATGATTATGCAACTTGAAAAATCATAAATAGGTCTTGGTGGCTACCAAAATTAGTCGTGAGTAGGTCAACTTTCCAAAATTATTCAAGACAGTCTTCTGAATGTTGAGATTCCAGACACATCCACTCAACAAGGTCTATGCACTGTCATACAAGGGGTAGGTAATAAAGCAGATAAAATAATGGGAGATTTAAAAATATATTTATGTAAGTATGTATGTATACTTTATTGCATAAAATACAAAATTTTTAAAATGGAAGAACTTATTGCTACTACATTCTCTACCAGCCAACCCAATGCATATTTTAGATTAATCTATATTACGCTGAGGATGTTACCGCTTCAAGAATGTTATTAACTAGATTATTACTCAGTTGAATGATAGAGAAAATAGATAAGTATTGAGAAATACCATCTAATGTTATTTTAAATTCTTTTCTATTAATATTTCAGGTTGAATTACCAGATAAGGAGAACTCACCCAATATCATCAATCTCATACCACAATCTGAAGTATGTCGCAAAAATGTAACACAAACTAAAGCACTCTCAGGCAAAGATAGCTTTGGCTTATCGGCCATAGAAGACTTAGGTGTAACTAATAAGGAGTTTAGTTCATTTAGTTCCGAAAATTTTTTGATAGATGAAAATCTTGAAAGATTAAAATACAAACATATTGTTATAGAAGACCACCAAGAGTCTTATAAAACAGTTTCTTCGGCAACTGAATTAGTTAAAGAGGATGCTAAAAGTAAACTCTTTAATGAAACTAAGAATACTCATAGAACTCTAATAAACGTCTCTTTTGAGATAAATAACTGTGAAAATGTTGATGTAACTACAACAAATAGTGCCATAAATAGATTTACTATCAGACATAAAGATACCAGTACAAATGTAGACTGTGAGGTCCTCGAGACTTCCCAAATATCCACCGAAAGTGAATTTGATGAAAACATGAATGAAACCTCACCTAGTCCACTAAAGAGGTCAGCTGTCTCTGTCAATCTAGAAATTAAAAAGCAAAAGCTGTCATCCACTGACAGAGCAGAATACTCAAAAGTTCTAATTTTGAACACAAACGCCATTGAGAAGATTTCCCATGTCATTGTCCAGCCACCAAATTATAAATTCGTGAAGCGTAATTTACCCATAAATAATAATAAAAGCTGTAACAAAAGTGTTGAATATGGAAAAACCGCAGGTTTAAAGCAGATACCGGTCGACAGTTTCTTCCGTTCCCATGTCGCTGTAGAGAGTAAGATCGGATCTGATAAATGGGAAGATGCGGAGGAGATGAGTAGAAATTCGGGTGTCACTGACGCCATCAAATGCGAGCGAGTGGTGCGATCTGCGAAGGTTTACCGACGAGAGAGTAATGAGCTACCAAAGTCTGCTAAGCTGCCGAAACGAGAGGCTTATTCTCCAAGGAGATCGGACGTCAAGACATCCAATTCCGAAGCCCCTTCACCTAGATTGGGAAGTTCGAAGAATGTTGAGTCAATACATTTCAGCCTACCCACCAAATCTAGATCAAACAAATCTCCCCTCTCTCCAAGAAACATACCACATCACAAAATTGTTGCAGGTCAGACAATTATTCACTGAAATCAATTATTATACACCCACTGAAGTGACATCTCATTTACTTTTCATGCTTGTTCTCTATTAGGAACACATCAATATTTATTAACCGAACAAAATATGATTATTGCAATTTTAAATTAATATAAAAACAATATTTATATGCTTAAGAAAATAAAATTCTTAACTAAATTTTATTAAATTGAACTCTGATTTCTACCGGTTAGTAGTTAGTAGAAAACAGAGTTCAAATCACTGACCGTAGGCAGTGTGCCCAAAAGTCTATTAATAAGATTTAAATAAAAGTAAATAAAGATACCTTTGTAGAGATTTACGGGTTGGTTCCCTAGCTCGGAGGTACCTACGTTTATTGCGTTTATATTTTCAGGAACACATTTCGCGGTTGACGCGTTTTCATACGGCGACATACCAAACGTGAAACACTATTTCCTTACGCATTTCCACACAGACCACTATTCAGGCTTGAAGAAGAGTTTCAATAAATTGCTGTTTTGTTCTAAAATTACCGGTAAGCGAAAATTTCTTATTATAAGAGAAGTAATGAAACAAGCAGATGACCCACCCGATGTTAAACGGTTACCTATGTCTATAACAATACAATACACAACGCAGCGCGATGTCATTCTCTGAAAGATATTTTTTTATCGTTTATTTAAAACACACTCGCCCAAAATCATTTTACATTACTTAAAACTGTTTTTTTTTCGCGATGAAAGTCATATCACGAAAAAAGTTATGAATATGAGGGTGACTGGGTACGCAGGTAGAGGAAGGCCGAAGAAGAAGTGGTTGGATTGTGTGAAAGATGACATGAATGTGAGAGGAGTAGATTCTGAGTTGACGAATGATAGGAGTGAGTGGAAGAAGAAGACATGTTGTGCCGACCCCGCCTAGCGCGGGATAAGGGCAGGGAAATGATGATGATGTTTTTTTTCGCGAAAATCTATTATTTTCCCTTTGATCTTTTAGCCGACCTTTGCATATCGCGGCTAGGCGTCAACCCGAAGTGTATTCACGTGATCAACATTGACGAAACGTTGAGAGTTGATAGCGTAGAAGTGACTGCTGTGGATGCTAATCAGTAAGTTTTTTTTCTATTGCTTTTCTAAGGTATTCGCACTCAAGCACCGAACTCTTAAGATTTTTGTATGATCTTTATCGCTTACTAAATAAGACTTATTTTCCATTAACAGCTGTCCCGGCGCACTAATGCTTGTGTTTACATTACCGAATGGTAAGACATTGCTGCACACTGGTGACTTCAGAGCATGCCCCCCCATGGAGTCCTACCCGGTCTTTTGGAATAGAGATATTCACACAATCTACTTAGATACCACGTGAGTACTACGCTTTTCCTAGAAGCTTGTTTCAAAAGTATTGCCTCATTTTGAAGTCGGGAATCAAAAAGTAGTAAGACAGGCGTCACAGCTCAGTCGGTAACAGCTCTGCCTTCCGTGCTGTGGGTCGTGGGTTCGATCCCCACTGAGAACAAATATTTGTGCGTGGAAAACGTAGATGTTTGTTCTATGTCTGAGTGTTACTATGTATTATAAGTATGTATTTACAAAAAAAAGTATATAAGTACCTATTCTATCGACTAGAGGGCGTTGTGTGTAAAGTCCACGAATATTTATTTATTTATTAGTAATAGATTTGCACTCATTCTGCTTAGCATGCTAAATATATTATGCAACTTGTAAAAGCAATCGCTATTTTCTAAACTAACCTTATTTGATAGCGCTAAAAATGTTTCCGTCTCTTTCTCACAAACTGAAATGACAAAGACGGCCATATTATACGGCTTTAGAAAAAATCAACAGCAAAATGTATATAACTGTCAAATACGCTTACTGCAAACCTGTCGCGAGTTACATAATAAGACGGTCAGGACTGACTGAAATTCAACCTTATCGTCTTGTAACAAGATACTGCAAATCCCGGTCTAAGAAATTAGCCTTCAAAAGTAAAATCCTTCCTTATCCACCTGTAATAAGATACATATTTCAACTACAGATACTGCAACCCTCGCTATGACTTCCCAACACAGGACCAAAGTCTAGAGATGGCACTATACATTCTTCGCCAAAAGAAAATGACCCTTGAAAAAGCTGACAAGAAGTTTTCCTCTGTACTTATTGTCTGTGGTACCTACACCATCGGTAGGTATTGTTTTATACTAGTTTTTATCCCGTGGCTTTGCATGGTACTGAGTAAATATAGTATATGTTTAGTAGTTTCTTGCATAACCACTGCGTCATTTATAAACCGATTTCCTTAACTAAGGTCCCATAGAAATTGCATCAAAATCGGTTCAGTCTTAAATCAAAATAACTGAGAAAAATGTCAAGTAAATGAAATTACGTATTTTGCTTTCCTCTGACTGAACTACCATCATCATCATCATCAAGTAGTCAAATTGAAGGCGGTTTTTAGTTACAGCACCTATCCAAATTTCTGTTACAAATTGTACATCTCCATAGGCAAAGAAAAGTTCTTCCTTGGAATGTCTCGCCGCGTGGGATGCTCTGTTTGGGCGTGTCCCGAGAAAGAGCGAGTTTTGAAAACTGTCGAGGGAAAAGCTTGCAGTCGAGACGCACCCGAGGCTTGTCAACTACACGTTGTACCTATGAGGGATCTCACACACGAGGTTACTGAACTCTCTTGTTCTCTTTTTAACCCCCGACGCAAAAACGACGGGGTGTTATCAGTTTGACGTGTCTCTGTGTGTGTGTGTGTTTCTGAGGCAACGTAGCTGCGTAACGGATTTTGATTTAGTTTTTTTTTGTTTGAAAGGTGAATTAGTCGGGAGTGTTCTTAGCTATGTTTGAAAAAAATCAGTCCAAGATTCAGGGGTTTTTTAAATTTTTAATTTAATTAGTTGTAGTCACTATTGATGACTAATTTCTAGTGATCAAATACATGTTATTTTTGCAGAAGCTACGTAGTTACCTCGATAGTCTGCAAGGCGCGTTCAGTGAAGTTGTGGCGTTCAAACCGAGCGGCTGGGAAAACGGAAAAAACTCTTGCGTGGAAAAGGACGGTGTTACTATTCACGGTAATAACATCATGAGCAGTAGAAGTCCACTGCTAGACATAGACATGTACATGAATCAGCTGATCGGTGAGCTCAGTAGTACCAAGATCGGGTGCTCTATTGACGGAGTAACAATAAACAATATTAGTTACGCCGACGATATGGTGCTTCTGAGCCCATCAATCAGTGCTCTCAGAAAGCTGCTAAGAATCTGTGAGTGTTATGCGGAGGCCCATGGGCTCAGATATAATGCCAGTAAAAGTGAGATGATGGTATTTAAGGCGGGCCCCAAAACTTACAACGTGGTTCCTTCAGTCTCACTTGCTAACTGTCAACTGAAGAGGGTAACGAAGTTTAAATATCTGGGTCACTGGGTCACTGACACACTCTCGGATGATGTAGATATGGAAAGGGAGCGCAGGGCATTATCAGTCAGAGCCAATATGTTGGCCCGTAGATTTGCACGATGCAGTGCGTCCGTTAAAACAAGTCTGTTTCAGGCGTACTGCCAATCCTTTTATACGTGCAGTCTATGGGTCGGATATACACAGCGCGGCTGGAATGCCTTGCGCGTTCAATATAATAATGGTTTTAGGATGCTGATGGGGCTGCCACGCTTCTGTAGCGCATCCGGTATGTTTGCAGATGCACACGTTGATGACTTTTACGCGATCATCCGTAGCAGAGCAGCATCCTTGGTGCGTCGGGTGCGTGGCAGCACCAACACCTACCTAAAGCTAATAGCGGACAGACTGGATGTAGACTCGGTGCTCATGCAGCACTGGAATAAGGTGCACACTGTGTACTCTTAAGTGCTGTGTGTGGTCTACATCTGGTTTGTCTTACCCTATTAGCTTTAACTTTTATTAACTTAACTTTAAGTATTCCAATATGGCTGTCATATTATTATGTATGTGTGATAAGCTGAAATAAAAATTTGAATTGAATTGAATAGACCTCCTCAATAGATGAAGAAAGAACGATTCAGAGCTCTCCATCCGCTGGTTTTCTGCGATCCATTCGAGAACATATATTGTTCTCCATCAGTATCGGTTGTTATAAGAAAAAGCATTGAATATTGCACTGTGTTGCGTAAGATTTAAAGCTGAATTTACAATTACTGCCATTATCAAGACTTGTTTTATTGACTCTTAGGCTCTATAAAAATAAAGTTGCTTTTCCTCCACAGGCATTCCATACAGCGAACATTCCAGCTTCTCAGAGCTGATACGTTTTGTGAAGTTTCTGAAGCCAAAGCAAGTTGTGCCCACTGTCGATATTTCTGGAGGAGTGAAAGCTGTTCAGGTACGACGATTATTCCTAAGTTATTCTACTGCTTTTGTGGGGGTCACCAGTTCTACTACTTCAATTTTTCCCCGACTCTAAAAACCCCATAGATCCTCACAACCAGAGTTGAGTTGCTTATAGTAGTTACTAGCAGTTATCCGCGACTTCGTCCACCAAAAAAAAACAACAAAGTAACCTTAACAAAAGCGGGGGAAAGTAGCCTATCCAGGTTACGAACTATAATATAGTCCAAGTTTCGTTCAAATCGGACCAGTAGTTACAGCGTGATTGAAACAAACATCTAAACCATCACCGCTCAGACGGGTGATCATCAGACGGGGACCATTTTGCCCCCATGCAACTAAGTATTATGTTCCTATCTGTACTTACTGTATTTATGCTACCTACTGTACATGTGTACCTAAGGGCGACTTGCACCAGAATCGCTAAACGCGTTTAACTGTTAAATAGTATTTAGCGAGTTGTCAAGTCATATAAATACGTCAGATTTAAATCTATTTAGCTGTTAAACACGTTTAGTGATTCTGGTGCAAGCCGCCCTAAGTAATTGGGAACAAATAAAAATGTATCTTATCTTATCTTTGACATTTTATAATAGTATTGGTATTATTTTGCAGAAGTACTTTCCCTGTCCACTCGTGTACAAGGACGAGATCCAATGTCAGAGCAAACTAACCGATTACTTCAGCATACAGAGCCGACAGCAAGCCTCGGCAGTCACCTGAATCTCATATTATTGTAAGTTCTCTGTATACAGGGTGTAACATAATGTCCCTATAAGCCCAAAATTACATGCAGTATTCTACACGTCATGGCGAATATTTGTTCCACGAATTTAAATGTTTTGTAGTTTTTGATTCATGAAAAGCGTTTTAAACTTTCCTTAAAAATAGCATTGCACACGCGTTAATGTCTATGTGTGGGTGCAACGTGATAGGAGGGTGCGTGAGCATGTGTACTAACTGGATACCTACGCAGAGTAAACAAATACTTGTAGCAAATACCTAATTAAAAAAAAATTGTAATTTCAAATGTTGTATTCAACTTTTGCACATGCCAATCTATTCACATGTTTGGTCTGAATAAATCCCTTTTTGGCTTGTAGGGACGTTATGTTACACGTTGTATTTTATGTCCGATCCTAATATTTACTTATTATTTATTTTAAAATTTCACACAAATAGGTAGTGCTAGGAGGACTTAATGCTAAGAGCATTGTCTGCCAGTCTTCCTATCAGTCTTCAGATCCTAATGTCGTGAGTTCAAATCCGGTCGTGCACCAATTAACTTTTCTACTCGGTAAAATGTCCGCAATGCCTGTGCTCTCACACGGTGAAGGAAAACATCGTGAAGATCCAAAAATGGGTCCTGTGCAGATACTTCCAGAGGGACGAAAGATCCGTTGTGGTTACTATTACTTCTGTCGTTGGCAACGTGCCGCTGTGTGCCTTTCGGGATCGAGACCCCAAAAACTTATTTATTGTGGTTTCATTATGTAAAGAGTTTTTAAATAATTTTGTATTGTTCCAGGTATTATTATTTATAAAAAGAGCCTACTAAATAAGCTGCTATTGCCTGTGATGTATTTTTGATATTATTATATTTTTAGGTTGTAATGTTTATAAAAAGATTTCTAGTAAAACTGTTGAAAATACAAAGTCTTTTTGAGCTACTGAAATAAACTTTATTATATTTAATTAATTTAACTTACGACTTGACCACAATTTACATATAACCAACCACACCATAAAAAAATCTGTTTCGTACAGAATTATTTGTCTTACTCAAAAATATTACATCATCTCTCTTGAATTATTTAAAAATACTATCATTTTAGCCTCGAACTAAAAGCGTTACTCGACTCAATGGTGACGATAATAAATAATTTTTAAAAACCTATTTTTCTATGTTCAAGAATGTAGATTTCAAAAAATCATTACACGAGCCTAGTAACTTTAAAATCTACCAAAACGGACACTTCTTCTTCTTAAACCTCTTATATCTCTTAGTGCTATCTTCAGGTTTGACCTCGGCCTCCACTCCGAACGGATGATCACATTCAGAGCCTGTGCAGTTGAGCATCTGAACTAGAGTAACTCGGTACCAGTGCTTGATGGCTGGTAGAACCGAGTCGATTATGTTGCGAAGTTCGTATGGATCATTTGATAAGTCGTACATTTCGGAGAAATTCTGGAACAATTTGTTATAATTAAGTGTGTTATTGAATGCAGAATACGTGAGATAAAAACATTTAGCGTAAAAAAAAACATTTCTGAAATAAATTATAAGTTTAAAAAACTAGAAAAACCGACTTCAATTCGACTACCAGCTTCATCATCAGATGATGATGATGACAGTTCATTGGGAATGTTCTAGTCACTATAAACACCACTTAAAAGTCACAGGAAAGCAAAATACGCAATTTCGTCCACGTGGTCGGCATATTTTTTTTCAGTTATTTCTATTTATAACCCAAACTACTGAACCGATTTTGATGAAAATGAAATGGTACCAATCTGGAAGTATATCCTTTCAGATAAAAAAAGAATTTTTAAAATCAATTCATAAATGACGGGAGTTCTGAGGTAACAAACATTTAAAAAAAATACAACCGAATTGAGAACCTCCTCCTTTTTTGAAGTCGGTTAAAAACAATGTCCTTATTCTTACTTTGACCAAAAACAAGCATGTACTGTAACGTACCACCAACAACTAGACACATCCATGGGTTTACTAAATTTTATTAAAATTCTACCTGTTTGTTAGTAGTTACAGGTAGAAAACGAGAGTTCAAATCACCAACCACAGACAGTGTGCCCAAAAGGCTGGCGTCGCGACATTACCTCTGCATGTCAAAGTCAAAATTTCTTTATTCAATAAAATCACAAGGATCATTTAGAATCGCATGGCAATACTAATTCTCTGCCCGAGGTAACCGCCCTTTAAAAATAATCTAAAATCATGACGAAATTACCGCATTATCCGCAAATAAGCAGTACTTCTTATCAATCCTCTCAGCGATGTGTCGCAGACAAGCAAACGTGTTATTTCTGGAGTCTTGACACTTGCAGTCGTATTGCGGGTAGCATTCCTGAAAAACAGTTTTATTTAGTTCGTGTGCGCTAATAATTTTTCTTTCATCTATGTTTGTTTTGCAATTTTTTTATGCCATGGTTAGGCAAACGGGCTTACACACCCCACCTGATGGTAAGTGGTTACTGTCTCCTATTAACATTCGCATCGCCAGAGGCATTGTTGAAATCAGCGATCGAAGAGTACCTATTCGGGTAACTTGCATTATAAATACTTACGGATAGCCTGGTGCTATCATATTTCCAAGGACAAGCGTCATCAACAGTATGGTCACTTCCCTCCCCATGATATTCTATCAGCATATTCCTCTCCACAATAGTACCGTTGTTGATATCTATTGGTTTCCCGTCCATTGCTTTTGGTACTTTCAATCCTGTAAATCAATAGAGGCTTGTACTATATGTTCGGACATGCCTCTGACTAGTCGAAAAATGGAAAAAATATGTAATAGAGTGATGAGAACACGGTAGGTAGTGTGCTCTACGAAAAGGGAAGATCTTCGACGCCGAGCCACGTTTGCTGACAAAAATGTTGCCATCCCCTTCTCATAAACGGAAATGACAAAGACGGCTATACTTTTAGGGCGTCTTGCACCAGAATCGCTAAACGCGTTTAACTCTTGAATAGTATTTAACGAGTTGTCAAGTCATATAAATACGTCAGATTTAAATCTATTTATCTGTTAAACACGTTTAGTGATTCTGGTGCAAGACGACCTTAGTGCTGTCAAATTAGGTTAGTTAAGAAAAATTATATGGGGTGATTCTCCATTACCTGCCAAGTGTATAATAGTCGGTGCGATATCAATGTTTAGTACTGGACTTGCATTGGTATAGTTCTTAGCCACAGTCGGTCCTTTGATGAGTAATGGAACCTTGATATCTGTCTCGTATGGCTGTCGCTTGTCGTACACTTGCGAGAATTGACCTGAAAAATGATTTTCAGAATACAATAGGAAAAACATTGCCCAGAACCACAAATTTATGACAGGCGTCACAGCTCAGTCGGTAATGGATCTGCCTTTCGTGCTGTGGGTCGTGGGTTCGATCCCCACCAAGAACAAACATTTGTGTGTGGCAAAAACATATATGTTTGTTCTATGTCTGGGTGTTACTATGTATTATAAATATGTATTTACAAAAAAAAAGTATATAAGTATTCTATCAGCATCTAGTTCCCATATTACAAGCTTTGCTTAGTTTGGGACTAGAGAGCGTCGTGTGAAATGTCCATGAATATTTATTTATTTATTATTTATTTATTTATAGGACTAGGATAGTAAAACAAACTGGTTTTTAATGAAAAGAAAAAACTTGTATACAATGTAAGTAATACAATTTTAGAGAAATCAATTTTAACCTGTATTTATAGTTGTATTGAAATTAAAACTTTGTTACATGTAGTTCGGATGACAATACTATAATTTGGTATCTTGGAGCTGATCTGATGATGGAGCCAAGAGTTTGGGCTTATATGATTTGTTTTGACAAGACGAGTCCAATAGATTGAGCTTGGTAACGGTAGGTTTTTTTTAGTTTTCATATACTACATAATTATTCTTCTATATATATTCACAAAGAAAATTACTACAGTATACACGTACGTACGTACGTGTTATACAGTAGGTATTTACAATATTTATAATATACAAAATACACATGCAACATTTGAGCTATCTACACCGTTGCAAACGATTTATAGATAGCTCAACTGATCCGAATCAGTACCAATCGGAAGCGTGCCCAAGACACTGGCTGCATTGCCGCGCTGAATAGCAATGCTGATACGTTGGCCCACATAACTAATTCTTCTATTACTTAGTCGGAATGTTTTTTTTTTATATAATATAGAATGTCCTTTGGCCACAATCTCACCTGATGGTAAGTGACGATGAGGCCGACGATGGAGCAGGACAGTCTAGAAGACACCTATTCACTCTTGCCTTGAAAAGACCCAGATTATATTAAATAAAAAAAAATATAAATATTAAATATTAATGTTTATAATTCTTACCAATATGATATCCATTATCTGAGGTGTAGATCAAGTAAGTGTTATCAAGTAGCGCGCTAGTTTCCAAAGCTCCTACAACGTCAGCTACCATTTCATCGACCGACAACAACGCCTCCCAGCGAGATCTGAACACCTCGTCTAACTGTGGTAGCATGGTGTCTGGGAGCGGCGATGGAGGCATTTGAAGTAGCCAGTGCTTATCCTGAGAAAATTAAAGTTTAAACTAGTAAAACCAACCTCAATTTGACATCATCACATGATGATGATGGCAGTTCATTGGGGATGTTCTAGTGACTGTAAACACCACTTAAAAGTAACAGAAAATCAAAATATGCAATTTCGTGTATGTGGATGGCATATTTTTTTCCAGTTATTTTTATTTATCAGCCAAACTACTGAACCGATTTAACATCAGATGGAACATCTGTATCAATCACATATTTTCATTAAAAAAAATTCACCGAGCTTATGGACGGTCAAAGTCAAAATTTCTTTATTCAATAAAATCACAAGGGTCATTTAGAATCATCAATATTGTAAATACTGTATTAGTCATAATTTTCTTTGTGAATAAAGTCATTTATTTTCTAGTAGTTACATTAAAAAAAAAAGCATCAATAGGTCCATATATGGTGCTGACCTACGCTTGTCTTTCCTGTTCGTAGTCGCCATTCGGGAACCTTGATTACCCAGCGGTTAACTAAGAACCCGGTTACTGTGCCTTGATCACGAATAATTGTGACAATCGTAAACGTATCGCAACGCTAGCGTATCCGAGATACACTGCGCGGTGACGCCACAACGTGCGGCAGTCGAGCTGGCGTTGACGCGCAATATGATTCGAATACGCTAGGTTTACGTAACGCGGCGACTGTCAGATTTGTTCGTGATTACCCTTCAGATGGAGTTAGCGAAACAAACGAAGATCTTGTGTTAATTAGAGCAAATCGGCTTTATGTGTTTGTTTGAGTATAACTTTCGAACCTCTTATCCGATGTGCGTAGAATTTGGTAGGTCGACAGATACTAGGTATGTCTTACTTGTGCGACCACATTGAAATTAGGATGTCTGACAGCAGTAACGTTTGCGTATTTCCCCTGATGCCGCGGCGCTGGCGTGAAGGGCTGGTGCGGCGCCGGCGGAGCCAGAACCATCAGGAATGGCTGCGACTCCGTCTGGTTCTCCACGTAACTGACGGCTATGTCTCTCTGTTTATCAATATCATTATAACATTAAATAAGTCGGTGTACATTACACACGCCATTTTGTCCCGAAAGGAAAGCTGCACTATAGCCCTTTTATTTTGTAAGTTTCCGGTGGGAATAGAAACCACGACTTATAATAGCGCAGAAGGTTCCGATGTGGTCCGAGGCCACCGAATTATAACCGTCATCACACAAATGTTCAGTAGGTAGTCTAATACAGTACCTACCACAGAACAGGTACTACGCACAACGGATCTTTATCCCTCTGAAGTTAGGTGCAGTGCAACAACGCTTGCGCAGGTTCTGTTGTGCGGAAAAATTCAAGTTCTGCGCAGATACTTCAGAGGGACAATCCGTTCCGTTGTCCGTTCGTCCGTTGTGACTCCGTTGTGACTATTATACTAGTCATCAATCAGCCCAGATGTCTACAATACACCATCCAAAAATTTCTAGAAATAACGCCTTCCTCATTGAGTAACATTACCTTCCCATCTAGTTGTGAAAGAAGAAGTAGGTAAAACTCTTCTACCACAACCAGTTGCGGGTAAAAAAATATATTTCCATATTCGCAACTGATTACGAAAATTAGTTGCGGAAACGGCCGGAAGAAACATTACATGGATAAATAGATACTTACAATAACGTCCGTGAGGTACTGGTTGGTGGAATGTGTGGGCACACCATTGTTGGATATGGTGTAGTCGTAGTAGACAGAGTTACCGACGAGACCGTGCCATTCGGTCCAGCCGGGGGGTACTCTGCTAGGTCCGGAAGCTTCTTTAACTCCATACTGAAATGTTTTTTCATCCACTGTCACCGTTTGGAAGCCTGCTTTGTTTGGTAATTACCGAGACAAGCAGCGGTCTGCATGATTAACATTTGGATGAAGCATTGCTGTGACATTTTCATTTGAGCCCAGCTTCATGCCATAGTTTTTATTGTCTCAAATCCTGGCCAAGCTAGCTTTCGGTCCTGAGGCTCGACACTAAAGGAACTTAGCGACTGAGCTAAAAACACGCAATGCCTAACGTAATAATTAGCAAGCTATGTAAGTGCGTCCCTTAGGTTTTTAACAAGAGATATGGGGCTTAATTCTCACTTCGGAAGAGATTTTACTCTAATAGAGATGACATCATAATGACATCTAAAACTCGTATAACTAGTGGGTGAAGCGAGTTCTTGGCCGAGATGACGATATCCCTATTAGAGTAAAATCTCTGCCGAAGTGAGAATAAGGCTCATGATTACCTGGTTCAAGTACTTCCCAGCATAGAAAGTATTGTACCCCGCATCTTTGAGTACAGTCGCGAAGGTATTTTCCTCGTGCACCCTTCGCCACTTATTGCCGTAGCATCCACCCGACAGACTGTTGTTCCTCGTATTGTGGTTGTGAGTGTACTGGCCGGTTAGGAAACTTGCGCGGCTTGGGCAGCAAATAGGTGAGGTTGTATACTGAAAGGTTTTAATAACTAATAATAATAATAATAGGCATGTAGGTACTATCGGCAAAATTTCCACCTTACCACTTTTGAAACTGTTTCGCTTGCAAGCAGTTAGCTACCTGACCTCGCCTTTTTCTTTTGTCTTCTTATTTTGGCCAACCAGAGACCAAAACATCTATTTATTTTTATGACGGCCCATTGTTTTCATAACTTTAACACCCAAAATAGTTTGCTTCTATTGGTATTCAAAAATTAACAGCTAGTCGGTTTACAGGAAATGCACCCTTTAAGGTGGTAAGGTAGAACTTTTGCTGATGGATGGTGAAAAATTCGCTTACCTCCAATTCGACCAAAAATGAGTTCTGCGCAGTTAGGCATAATACCTACCTACGTGATATTTAATTAGAAAGTCCCGTTGCTAGAGATAGTTAGGTTTACTCAACTACTTCAACGATAATGTTGTTTGTTTATCCTTGACCATGATTATTTTGTTTCAATTTATAATACCTACTCAAGGACCGGTCGTGTCTCAGACATCAAAGGACTAGGTGTTACCGTACCGCCTGTGTCTACGAACATGCGGGAGTCTATTTCAGTTATTTCGTTAGTCAAGAGTGAGGTAGGTATCTACCTATCTACTTATTTTGAATATCGAATGAGTGAGTTCTCATATTATCCATCAGAACAGATCACAGATAATTTTTCTGTGGTAAAGGGTAGCAATATCAAAATCAAAAGTATGTACCTACCTACCTAATATTATAATACTTACTGAATTGGAGAAAGTAACTCCCTCATTTCCGATAAAACGACGCACATTCGTCATCGGTTCCTGAAATTAAATAAAACAACAAAATTTCACTACGCCATTTTATTTATGTAACTAAACACAACCACAAAACTGACTACCAACCATTCCATCCAAAACAGCATCTTGATCATCCGTTATTATTATAACAAAGTTTGGTTTTTGTTGATCGCACACTGCAGCAGCGAGGAAGAATAACAATAAATAATTTAACATCATTACAACTTATAAATTAGCTTGGAGTTTTACTGAGGAAGTGCCGGCATTATTTCTAGGCCCGTGCATTCGCTAGCTATCGCGACTCCAACTGCGAAAAAACCTATGCTCTTGACAAGTGACCTGTAATAGAAAAATAACTCTTATCAACGCTTCGTTCGAATTATCAAATAAATAAACTGAATAGGTATGAATGTGTACAGTCGAGAGCATATTCATGTGCATTACATTACACTCACAAATAATTTGAGTGAAGACTTCATAATAGTTTAGAGCAAGATATCTCTAGTTACTCATTACAATCGGTTTCTTTTTTAACAAACTTAAAAAAAGAGGAAGTTCTAAAATCATTCAGTATGTTTTATAATTTTTTATGTTGCCAGTGTTGTCTAATTTTAAAAGTTTTCATTAAAACATGTTTGTTCTTAACTGTACATTTACATAATCTGCATTTTGTGTTCAACTCATGTTCAATGTTTGCTATGTATTGGAGTATTAGTATGAGACATATTATTATGTATCTAAATTAATCTGTTGTACAGAGAAAACTTTTAAATTAATTGTATGTAAAAAAATATTCATCATATTCACAAGGTTAATTCTATTTTGACTATGGTTCATATTCGCATTTACTACTCAAGCACTGGTTCAGACTCAAGCATAGATTTTCTGACAGTTTTTAACCAACTTCAAATAATTTATAGGTTTAAAAAACTAGTAAAGCCGACTTCAATTCGACTACCATCTTCATCATCAGATGATTCAAATTCAAAAGTTCATTGGGAATGTTCTAGTGACTATAAACACCATTAAAAAGTCACAGGAAAGCAAAATACGCAATTTCGTGCACATGCATGGCATATTTTTTTCCAGTTATTTCTATTTATAAGCCAAAGTACTGAACCGATTTTGATGAAAATTGAATGAGACCAACCTGGAAGTACATCCTTTTAGATAAAAACAGATTTTTTTAAATCGGTTCATAAATGACGGGAGTTCTGAGGCAAGGTAACACACATTAAAAAAAGAAAACACAACCAAATTGAGAACCTCCTTTTTTGAAGTTGGTTAAGTCTTTTGTATTTTTTTTAAGACTCAGTCATTTGTCTGGAGTCTTTCTTGTACATAAAAAAATACTTAATATAAATGTAGACAATTTACAATACCAAACAACAACAAACCGAGTTGATACTGACATAATCGGAGCAGAGTTCAATTATTCTAAGATGATTCATGAAAGTTATGTGACTTGGTATGGGGGGTACTCAATAATTATACTATAGAATGTGTGCCAATTACAGGCATGCACAGCATTCGCAACAATAATACAGACATGTTTAGTTTTTAGTGATTATAAGTACCTACATTGAATTAAATATATCCTGCACCGACTGCACGTTAAGGTTTTTTAGCAGTTGTAGGCAGGCTGGATAAGCAAGTAATATTGCGCAAGCCTCTTAAACATTACACAGAGGTGATATTTAAAATAATAAT
Organism: Gandaritis pyraliata; assembly: GCA_947859175.1. Taxonomy (NCBI): domain Eukaryota; kingdom Metazoa; phylum Arthropoda; class Insecta; order Lepidoptera; family Geometridae; genus Gandaritis; species Gandaritis pyraliata. Next base: position 3,628,200 of record OX401871.1, on the reverse strand, counting down.
TGAAATACTGTACAACTCTGTCTTAGAACGAATCATATAAATTAGATGCAAAGGCTCCACAAAGCCACAGATTACCAAACTAGTCCGTACTCAAAGCTTAGTCTGTAGATACTTTACATACAGCCTACGATAAAATAGAACTCTGATGATATTACCCCTCTAAGTACTGTTTATAAAGCCGAAGTTGTTATGATTTTACAAGACATGATTGATCAGATTCAGTAAAACTATGAAGTCATAATTACAAAACAAAACAGTAATTTGATTGTGAGTTGAATTCAAAATGCAGAGATCACATTTCAATGTGAGGTTATGTCTACATACTTACCACTTGAACGGATCGTAATAGAAGTCTTGGACAAATGAAACTACTCCCTTTTTGCCCATTATATATTTAGCAGGATAATTACAGGAAAGAAGGAAAATACAAACAAATTTTCAATGGAAATCACAAAATATTCCAATATTTCCAATCACTACACACGAAAACCGATATGAAAATTGAAATTTTGTTTGACTTGACCTAATCAAAAATGACTGACTGACCTGACCTGACATTGACTACGTTGAGTACAACGTTGACATGACAGTTGTCTTTTCTAAGTTTCCAAGTGTTGCCTATATTTAGAATTTACCCCAAGGCTCAACAAAAAAAAATAGTGGAGACCCTAGGAGAGTGAATAAATAAATCAGCCAATCTAATAATTGGTAAAAATTGTTTTTACAATCCAATCAGTAAAATGCGATATTTTAGTATAAACTCCTGGGTAGTATCGGTGGCCACATGAGTACCCAAACGATACTAGTCCCACTACCAGGCCTTTGTAGATAAGTGGTCCTCCAGAATCACCGAAGCATCCATCAGGCCCACCGGCATCTAACTTGCCAGCGCACATCATGGAGTCAGTTATCATGGCTCCGATAGTATTATACCGCTGCTTGCATACATTTTGATCTATTGTAAATAATGTAGTTTGTTGCAGTTGGTCTGGCTGTCCACCATCACTCTGTAAATAACACAAACTCATGCTATAACAATGGGGTTTTAGAAAAAGGTATGATTTAGTATAAAGTGTTCTGTAAAATATTACTAACAAAAAAATGTAGTAGGTACCTGGATAACCAAATTTACAATAGGTAGGTACCTATAGGCTTCTTCATTGACGGTTTTTATCAATGTTTATATCACTACTAGCTCTACGAGGATCTTCCAGCCCATAGGTAGGTACGGACCCTGCACCAGGAATCCGATATTTTTAAATATTTTACTGCCTACATACTTAGGTTTTTTTATAAAAACGAATATCGCATTCAGATTTGTATCTCACCTCTCGAACTCCCCACCCAATGATCACGCTTACTGAATTAGGTTTTACTTCCACTCCCTGCTTTATTAGCGTTCCCTGCCTCACATTATGGTCCATGTTGATACGCTTTGTGACCACTAATACTGCGATGTCGTTCGTGTAGTAGCTGTTATCGAAATCAGGGTGGTGGACGATTGTTTTCACGTTGTGTACAGTGCCTCCACGTGTGCGGAATGTAGATCCAACTCTGATTTTCCAGTATCTGGGTAGGGCGTAGCTACAAAGTTAAAATACAAAGTTGTAATAATTATAATAAAAATATTTTTATAATTTCCGGCTAAGAACAAGCTGAAATACGACAAATAAACCTTTAGCACGCCCTTGAACGGTATCTAATCTAAATCATACTTTATGTTTTGAGATCAGAAATAGTGGTACTGATGCAATGTAACTGCAACTCACTTCATCCCAGTATTCATATTGTACTGAAAGCAGTGTGATGTGGATATAACATGTCGCGCCGTCAGTATAACTCCAGCGCAATGTTGTGCGAACTGCTGATTGCCCCACGCATCTAGCAAAAGCTGAGCAATGATGGGGTACCGATCTATTGTCGTGGGCGATCCTTGAATGACTCTTGCGAGGTAGAATTGTGAGTTGACTGAAAAGAACGGCAAGATGAAATACCTAGGTGATACAGAGTGCAATAACTATCAATAATAGATACAGTAGCCATACAACACCACAAAGCCACAAAGTTCGGCTCTGAAGATTTCAGAACTATCATCTTTCTCTCGCTTCTTCCTAAAAGTTCTAAAGGAGCTCTATCGAGAGGTTATGCCTTACATTAGAACTGAAGTTTCTTGTAACTAACTGTCATAATTAAATTCCACGTGCGTCACCAAGATGCATACCTAATGAAGAGCTTACAGAGGCACAAAGATCTCAAACACGATTCTGGTCTCAGTGGAGTAACTTAATAATGTCTATGTACTAACATAATTCTTTACCATCTTATAGGTACCTATAGGTAAGTACATAAACTAGTGACTAACCTTTGACATCAGATGCAAACACTAGAAAAATCACCACAACACATTTGAAGCTCATTTTAAAACACCTTCGCACTTGCAGTACCTTCCGTGTATTCTTTAGGACTGTATCAGCATTAATGTATACTTACCTGCCTATACCAATCTTCATATAAAAGATTATAACAGTAGTAACTAGTGTGCAGTGCAATTAAATAGGTAAGTACCTACCTGTTTACAAAGCTTTATGACTTGGTAATAACGCTTTCTTGCGATCATGAATGTAGGTAAGTTTATTTTAAGCTTTTTAATTAAGCTGCTCCGAAACAATCTTGATCCTAAAGGTACAAGGTAAAGGTAAGGTTGATGATGTAGATACTATTTGGAAGTATGCACTGCCTACGATATCTTTTAAATAATTTTCACGATAAAAGCACGATTTCTATTATTGGGTAGGTTAGGTTGGTAATTATTTTTATGAAATTATTGTTAAATTGTTAAATAAATAACTATATGAATTTGAAATTAAGAAAATTAGTAAAGTATCAAAATACTTTTGACGAGTATAGGTTTGATCGACATAGCAATTTGTAGTTGCAAAGATCATTAATCATTGGAAACAAGTATGTAGGTACTGTAGGAGATCAGAGAGAATCCAATGGTTAAAGTTCATTCACACTTTGTAGTAGGCACCTAGTTATATTTTCGAATAAATCAGTAAATAAGTACCAATAGACTTAAGTATTTCATATTTATTTACATTAGAAGGTTTCTTTTAAATTTGTTGTCTTCTCTTCTAAATGAAACGCGTACCTACCTATTTTTTTAAAAGGAATTACCTAAGAGTGTACCTTACCTACTGACAATCCATTACTGAAAGGCCAATTTTATTTTGATCAAATACTGTTCCAAACAAAATAACCACAGGTAACATAGAATTAACGATTCTATAAAGTAGGTACAAGTACCTACAAGACAAAATTCATTTTGTATGCTTAATAAGATTTATAAAAAACTGTGCTATCCTTCCTACCTATTCTTATCTAGGTAGTAGTTTGATATAAATAATTTGGTAAATCTCTTCATTATGCGTAAGAGCTTACTGGTTAACTCCCTACATTATTTACAAAAACAACCAATTTTACAGGGTATCCCACACCAAAATAAATAAATAGCATTTTAGACAACAATTTTATGGTTTGGCTATGCATACAAGAACCTACGTAATTTCCGCCTACGTCAATTATTATTGGATGAAAGTTAATAGAATCTATCAAAGTTAAATATTAATATAAGTATAATATTATCCGTCTCTACTCTAAACTTAACAAAATAAACAGATTTATTTTCATTTGACGGATAGAGTTACTCAGAGATGGTGAAAAAGGCATATAATTTTTTTTTTTTTTTTTTTAGTAGCCCGTAGGGATCCCACTGCTGGGCAAGGGCCTCTCCCAAACATATAAAAATATATAACAAATTTTTAGGAGACATCCTTGAGCAATTGTAGGGTAGTTAGTAGCTGTAAGTATGGCAACTTTTGTAATTGTTCTCCTTGTTCACAGACTAGGATGCAAACTAGTTCACTCCATTGAGCCAATTCGTTCATTCACTATTATTTGAATGGAAATAAACTGAATTAGGTACCTACTGAACTATTTACACAGTACGATCGTGCAAAATGAGCAACTACAAAGGTAGGTAGGTATCGAGTATTTTGTAACTTAGATATTTAATACGTACCTCACCTACCTATTATAGGTACTTAACTCACCTATAAATTATTGTAGTACCTAGTTAGAGTACCTACCCTCAGTTACAATAATTATGTAGGTAATTAAATAAGAAGGCTAGAAGGCTATGCTAGATGTATCAGATATCCACAATAATAGTGTCAAAAATAATGTCTCACATTTAGATCTAATGAAAGGCCACAACCGTACCTACCTATCCACCCACCTATTTTTTTACTTGTTTAGGGTTATATCTTTATCTAACCCAGTACATACAGTAGGTAGGTACATATAAATAGGTTATAAATATTGTTATGGCGATTATATAAGTAAAGCTTTAAAATAACTATCCTTACCATAGACCTCATCAGATATGCCCAACTTTATAAGCTTACATTTATCTAATAATGCCTTTACGTCTTATTGCTGCTTGAATTTGACTATCAATACTTGTATAGTACTTCATTTGACTCAATAGTCTCACAACCTCCTTCATGTCTCCGTCAAAGAAGGCTTTAGACAGTTGTTTTTGCAATTTAGATATTACTGCTTTATTTTCTTTGTTCAAGCTCATGATTTCCTCATTGGTTGTGGCATGTTCCACTTCCTCATTCTTTTCCATGATGTTCATTAGAAATTCCTGGTCTACTTCAGTGTTCTCCGGGAGATTTTGGCCTTGGAGTTGAAGCATGTAGATCCCTGTAAGACAGTACCTTAGAATATAGACAGTACAGACACGGGTCAATTGATTTTTATTTTACTATGCAGCTGTAATTCTTGTTAAGTGGTACATGGAAGTATCCTAATCACACATTGTTCCCAGATGAGCCTTAACCGTGCTTTGAATAGTTCAAGATAGTTATAATTACCTCTTGATAATGGTTCTAAAAGGGTTTTGTAAGCTTCATTTACTAGTGAAGAATATTTCTCCGATATTTCTTGTTCTTCTTTTTTCCTGAAAAATAAATAAACTGTTAGAAACTGAGGGGCGAGTACGAGTTTACAGTGTGCAATATGTCTGACACCCAGCACACCAGTGTGCGCTGATTGGTATGGAAACACTGAGCGGAAGTAAATATTTTTTTTAAGCTGTACAACAGAATATTAGTACAAGTAGTTGTATTTATACCAATGTACCACTTGCTTAGTCCACCTGGAAAGGTGAAATAATGGGAGGAAACTTGGTTTAGCCAGCTCTGCAAAGAATTTACTGAAAATAAATGTCATTTAGTAGGTACCTACTTACTTATTAGCATATTTATCCGGATGAAGATACTTCTGTAGATCCTTGAACCTCCTGGCTAAGTCGTTTTCATTCAAGTCATAGGTTTTTTCAACTCCCATTATGTTGAAATAGTTTTTTGTAGCATCTGGACCCTGCAGAGCTTTGCAATTCGGACAGAATAGATTGGAAACTAGATCATTAGTATCCTTTTTACATGACCAGCATGATATAAGCCTAAATTGTCGTAGAAAAGCTAAATTTTTTGCATGATATCTACATACTCTTTGAAGTACACTCATGGTTTCTTACGAAAAAATTGTAGTAGAACTTTCCAGCAAGTCTGAAGTAGCAAGAGGATAAATAAAGAAGCTTCACTTCAGTATAAATTCTTGCCTAATTTTTCAAATATAGTTAACTAAATATTGCAAAAAAATAAACAAAAACCCAGCTGATTCAGACCACAAACTACAGAAGCTACGCTCAGACGGAGCACTCCCATAGAGCAAAATTCGTCCAATAGAATGCTCACGTATGTCATATGATTGGTCTTTTATTTTTAATTTGAGAGCACAGCCCGGGATTGCACAGCCATGGAATTGGCGACCACTATGTACATGAATTCCATGCCTGTACATTCCAAGGTTGTACTTTCCATGGTTGTGTAATCATGGCACCCGATTGAACCTACTTCTATCCTACTATTTTAATTAATTTAAACGACCTCGAGATAAGGGAGACTTATGAGTAAAACAAGATATTAAAGTATATTGAATCATATTTATTAAATAAAGAAAACTACGACTAATTCGTTTACAAAATACATACATGAAACAGTTGAGCTATCTGCAGACTGCTGCAAGCGATCTATAGATATCTCATCTGATCCAAATCAGTACCTTAACCACAATCAGCAGCGTGCGCTATTATTATTATTATTATTAGCCTTTCTAGCTCTCCGGTAGTAATTTAATTGTCTTTGTGATTTTCTGTATATTTTACGCAGCCTTGCACAGTCTGGTGTCAATTTCTTTTTTGTGTAGATGACTCACCTATTGCTTTTAGTACTAATGTTAGTACCAATGTTAGAATTATCTGTAAATAATAAAATAAAAACACTTATTAACTTAATGCAAAAACTTGTAAAGTACTTAGGTAGGTAATAATAATTTATTTATTTATTTATTTATTATAAGGCATCGCCAACAGCACACATAATACACTTTCGAAAATAACTTATAAACAATAATTATATTATAGAATGTGTGCCAATTACAGGCTTGCACAGCATTCGCAACAATATTACAGACAACAGTAAAACAGAAAAGAAAATAATAAGGTATGTGAGTATTTCTTACCATCTGATTTAGGAATATCTGTGGGTTCACTCTGGGATGGACCGGGCACAACCGGGATTTCAACATGGTGTAGTGCTGGAGAAGGAACAGTTATTTCTGAAACCAATCACAGTAGGTAATCGTTAGTCGGTAATCTGACAAACATCTAAAAATAATTTTGATTAGATATCTACAGGTTAATATAAAGGTTTAATAATACATAGGTACTTACCAGAATCAGTTTTGGACCATTTCTTTACTACTGCCTTGCAGTAAGTGTGATCTTGATGTGGTTGCTTTAGTGTGTAATCATCATGATCACGATTGACATGATCTGAAAATGAAAATACACAAATTTACATAGAAGTAACTGGATATACCAATTTAGACTGCGGTCATAGATAGGAAACATTTGCTCAAACCACAACAATATTCATATCCAGCGCTCAAAATGTTATAGCAAGAGCATGATTAATTTGGGTGTAACTTACAAGAGAATAAGGGTATTCTCTTGCCTTTAACATTTCTAGGTACATTGGGCTAGGGAGCCCAAGTAGCAATTTAACTAATCAATTGTTTGAGTACCTACTCCTAAAACAATAGTAATAAAATAAGCTCAACTCGTGTGGTAGTGAATTCATTTTGATTGTTATGTTCATAACGAGGTACTTACCAGGGGGTATTGGAGATGTTTGAGGTATATCACTGGATATCTCTGTTGCGGTAAATAGGTAACGTGGGATAGGCACCGGGGCGAAGACGAGCTCTATCGCGTGTGGACGCGAGAAACCTCTTCTCAATGTGTTTGCGACCCACAAACTGCTTGCGAAGACCTTGGAAGCTCAGGCTACGACTTCACAGTTTATGCACTCTTACCACTTTTGGAGTCCTATCTCAGTTTTTGGAAACATATGTAAATTATTGACGTCTTTTCGTCTACTAGCACAGCTCACAACACAGCACTTGGTGTACATATTTAGATGAAACTGCAGTTACAGAAATAAATCAACGCAAAACTTCACTCATCAACTTTAAATTAAAACTGCAATGGCGGTTAGTTTGTTGTTTTGTTTTGTTGCCCCAGAAACAACGAACAAACATGGCGGTCGGATCGGACAAGGGGCGTGATATGAAGGAAGGGTGAAGGGGGGGTGTCAATTGACATATGTGAGCCGCAGACTATAACTAGACTAAAAATATCGTTCACAGTTCAACCCCCGTGATTCAGACTGTATTGACATGCATGACATAGATAAATATGACAGTCGTGACATTAGCTGCTACAAGGGACCGAACTGACGACAATTTTTATATTGACAAGTCTCTCGAAATGACGACGGCCTGAATTATTAGTCTGTGGATCAAGCCCATATAAAAGAAGAAAAAGACGACTCTTTCCATTCCATTCCGTCCGTGGGTAGGGCAGGGGGGAGGGACAGTCGAGATTCCGTTCCGTCCGTTCCGTATTTTATTTTCGCATTCGCATCTATCCCACAGATTATATATTCTAAGATCTATCCGTACAAATAACGCAAACGCGCTATTTTCACGCCTATAGTATAGTTGATTGATTTGATTGATTTTCCTATTTCTTATTAGTAAATAGTAGTCTGTACGCTTATTCTTTTTGGTGGTAAATGGTAAATGCGACCAAAGTTGTTCCATTCCGATAAGTAAATAAAACTAATAAACACGAAGCTAATAAAATGGCATCTTATTTCAATGCCGAAGCTAGTAGTTCAGTGAACTTTCAAAAAGAAATATCCAATATGATGCATGGTTTCGGAGATAACCCCAATCCAAACCCGGCTACGGTGGTTCTCGTCGAGAATATAGTCTTACAGCAGCTGCGGTCTGTTCTGCAGGAGGCACTCAGGATCTCAGAGATCCGTGGTACAAAGAACATTTCTAACTATGAAATAATATTTCTCATGCGTAAGAATATCATGAAATTGAAGCAACTACAAAACTATCAGATGTCCCTGGATAATATCGATAGCAAGACAAGTACCGTGGGCTTGACTGACGAGGAGCTCCTGTATCTGGATGAGGAAGCTACTCCTAAGTTGAGGCAGCGGAGGAACCACATACAAATCATAGAGGACTTGGATGAGTTACAGGAGGTGAAGCACATTAAAGTTAACACGGTGGCTGTAAATCGAAAAATAAGAGCGTCAAGGTTATCAGAACAACTCCCGCTTGATAAATATGAGGCATATCACAAAGCAAGATGTTCCTCCTTTCGTACTAATGCTACATTCAAAGGATTTGCCAAATTGGAGAAATGGGTGAATCCTAATAACGAACTAAAACTTACTATCTTAGCGTTAGAAGTACTGGCTTTCATTGCCTATGAAACGGTTGCTGAGATAGTGGATGGAGTGTATCTAATCCGTCAGGATGCAAAGAAAAAGCCTGGAGACCCGTTCAGCAAGTTTGAAGGGGGCTTTTTCTGTAACCCAGGGGTGCTGCAGAATGCAGTTTATGTGAAGTCAGGATATGAAGGCTTCCCCGCCATCACTGTGGCTGAAGTTAGAGAAGTTGTAAGAAGGTACTTTATGCCTGGAAGTGGCATGAATGGATTGTTTTCCAGAAATATGAGCCCAGATGTACCACTGCGATTCATAGCGTTTTGAAATCTGTACCCTTTTGAAAAGTGACATACCTACCTAGTCATTATCTTTACATTGTTAAGTATTTTTAACCCCCATATAAAACATGGAAAGGGTGTTGTAAGTTGTATGGCATTGCATGTCTGTCTGTGACCTCGTAGGTTTGAAAGTAGTGCACTGACTTGAATGTAGTTTTTTTTTGTAAAAAAAGTCTGTGGATCTGGGATGGTTCTAAGCTATGATTGGTGCAAATTGGTGCAGCCGTTTCAAAGTTATGAGGATATTTATCAGATCTGAGAACCAGTTTTGTGGAATCTGTGGCAGTTTAAAACATATAGTTCATTTCAATTTATTCAGATTTGATGAACTGTAGACCATACTCCAAGGTCTAATGATAACCAGTGATGATGAAGAGGATCTAAGAAAATTTTCATTCAAAATATTTGTAAAATTAACTTAGTACCTAAGTAACTATGTTGCTTAAAGCTGTAGGTAGTATTTCGTCTACATTATCTAGTTGTTAGATAGTAGGTACCTTCCTAGGTTTTATGTTAATACCAAGTTAATATTAGTAACTTCAACCCTGTAGCAAACCCTGTAGGTACTAATACCACTAAGTTCAAAGTATAAAAAAAATCACTTGTTTTGTAACTAGTAGGTACATGTACTTATCTTATAACTTTGCTAATATAACCTACCTTACCTATCAAATCAATGTGTGCCATTGGTTAGTAATTTGTACCTAGTAAACTTCCTACATCATTAGGTACCTACCTAAAGTGGATTTCATTGAAGGCCCAGCAGAATGAGATCTATGTATGAAGGTGGTAAATGAAGAAAAAAGCAATCAAAAAACACCTTGGTCTGTGTACCTTTTACCCTTTTAGTTTGGTAATCTGTGCTTTTACCTAATTGCTAATTGGAAGACCAGCGTTAGTTGCTCTTTCAAACCTAATAGGTATGTTACTCAAAGACTGCAAACTGCACAAGTTCAGTCGCTGTTGGTAAAATTAAAATCAATGGGGTAGACCTATGATGTTCGACAGTGAAAATCCCGAGGACTGATTGATGATTGCGGACGATGATGTCTATCTATCTACTCTACTGGAATTACTGGACACCTGCATGCAATGCATGCAGGCAGGCACCTAGCCACGGCTAGTTGACTGCACAAACTAATAGATGCTACGCATCAGACGCACAACTCCCTCACAAAAAAACTAGCCGTAGAAATTGAACGACTAACTAATAGAAGTTGACGTCTGTTTTTTTTAAATACAGACTATACACCGATTAAAAGCTTGGATGGGAATGGATACAGGGCTTTTGAGGCAATTTACTAGCTGGGCCCTAGGGCTGTATAGTTTATTTTAATTAATTTGGATTTTTAACAATAAAAACCATATGTAGGTACATACAAATATTTATTCACATAAAAATAAAAATTAAGACTAATGCCGTAGGTACATAACATTTAAATCACTAAATAATTTCTCATTTAAAATACACATTAAGAACCAGTAGAGCTATCTGCAAACTATTGCTATGCTAATGATTTATAGATAACTGGCAGATACATCATACATAATATCATTTTTATTTATATGTATTGATCACCTATTTTTAATCTCCAAGGTGTACCATCTGTAATAGAGGGAAAATGAATGAAAGTTCTTGAATGTAAGAATTACAAACTAATAAAAAGAAATAAGTAGGCTTACCTCTTATCATCATCTTTTCAGTTTCATCTTTACCAGAGCCAGAAGATGAAGGTATGACTTTCATTTCTGAAAACAAAGTACATGTATTTAAAAAGACCTCATAATTGGCTTACAACGTTGGATCCTTGATAGACCGAAACATAAGTTAAATATAGCATAATATAGCATGATGTCCTTTTCTTGTCAAAATATAAATTCAACATTGTAGAAAGATATGAAATATAGAAACAAGATTAAAAATTATGGAAATCTATATGCAAAGACCCATGGTATGGCATGTTTCACCCATGATCATGTCACACAAAACTGTATCAAAATATTGGAAAACAAATCTAATTGACATATCATGATAAATATATTTTTAATGAAAACTAGGTTCATAGACTTACCAACATCAGTCCGCAGAAGTTTCTTATCAGTTTTACAGTATGTATGATCCTCATTCTGAAGTATTTTAGTGTATAGTTATGGTCCACAGCCATGTATCCCATTTCATCTGTAAAATTAAAATTCAAGCTTAGGTTTTTTAATTGTTCTAATGTTATCCACAATCAATTATTATCGGTGTACAATGAGCGGATGAGCTGTGTGGATTGTTGGTACTTGGTAGATACACAAACTTTAGTAGCAATAGAGCTTCCAGTGAAATAGCTGTTCGGGGAAATACTACCATCATACCTATTTCTGCTACCGAGCAGTGATGTTTTCATTGCTGTTTCGGTTTGAAGGGTACGGGTGCCAGTGCGATGGTACAGGCACATGAGACTTAGTATTGTTGTCTATCTTTTTTAGATGATAAACATTAGTATCCTAATAGTGAGAGTTTGGGCGGATAGGGTTAAGCACAGAATACAATTACTCACGAGGTTCACTGGTTTCAGGGGTTCCACTTGTAATCTCACTCCGTGTAAATAGTGTTGTTAGGGCTTCATAACGGAGACATTTTACTCGTGACGAAGCGTGAAACTTTCTTTGAAAATTTTTATAGCACAGGCGTAGGTTATGACGTTGAATGCGGTTCAAACTACGTAAACTTTCACGCTATTCACATTTAGTTATTATGATACACGGTTATAGTTACTTATGTACTTATAGAAATGAGAGAAAAGTTATGGAAATAAAATTAACAAAGAACTTTTCGTGATCAAGCCAAAATAGGGCGGCGGCCAGTGTTGCAAACTAGGCTGGCAAAATAAATGCTATATTTTTTTCATAATAATGAAAAAAACCTGATACTTCAAAAAAATGATATAAAAAATGCCAGTACTTTATTTAAGCATTTTATTTTAAATTGAAATGTTTATTTCAATTTAAATGTCTATTTTTATCAATTATTATTAATGGTACCTACAGGTTGAGCTGATGAACGTGGATGTGGCTGGTCGTGTTTTTATAGGGTCATGCCCATACATAATTATCTTTTGTTTCTATGACATGTAATATTTCTCCATAAGGAGAATATGAATGGCAGCACTTCGGGTTTAAAAACTTATTTATCATAAGAAATATGTCAAATAATTATGCTTAAGAATATGTAACACTGTGTTCTAAGAATGGGCTCCATTTTCACCAAAAGTTGGTTGTTCAGTATGAAATGCATTTTAATGACCATTCGTTTCTTGTATCAATTTTTTTACCAAGAGTTCTAGTCTAGTTTGAGGGTTTCAAAAAAACTGTAGACAAAACGTATTTTTCCGACGTATTTTTTAATGCCTAATAATATGTTATCAGCCTAGTAATATGAAATATGCCAAATCTAGCCATAAAAATTCCAAGTTGGCAATACTGATGGCAGCCGGCTGATAAAGTTTCACCAAAATAAACAAACATGGCGGTGGGCAGGCAGCCAATCACAAACTAGTAGGATGTAGCCAATCAGCAGCCTTAGAAAAAAAAGACGACGTAGACGACGACGACGTAATTTTGACGGCTGTCAAAAACTATTAGTTAATCGGTCCATCCACAGATAATCTAACGGTCCATATTTTTTTCCCTAAGATTGGAGCCCATGGTTGACTGCGGTGCGGTGCGGGCGACGACCTTCGCTCGTCACCGTGGTCAGCTCGGAGTATTATAATATCTGTGGTTCAGACCATCGATTAATGAATACACGTGTTTTTATTTGTCTATGGTTCAGACTAACAAATCTATCTGTGGTCGTCGGTCATTTTTCAAGAAATCAAGAAGTTGAACCAGTCGATTTGACATCGACAAAACAAAATTGTTCGTTGAAATAGCCGCGGTCAAGAGCGAGTCACAGACAGCACAGAAAAAAAAAATGAAAGAAAAAAAAACATACAACCGAATTGAGAACTCCTCCTTTTTGGAAGTCGGTTAATAAATAATGATAATTTTGTCAATGATGTTTTTTAAATATTCTAAAATAATGTGAAAAAAGGAGAACTTAGAGAATAAAAATAAAAGAAACAGTTTCGTGATCTTGTTTGATGCAAAAAACGAATAGGTACAGGTTGTGATGTGTGTATACCTTTTTAGATAAGCATTTTCAAAGCCAGACCCTATTGTGAAGTGATCGCTAAAATGGCATCACATTCTGGATCTGAGACCAGAGACTCTACGAACTATCGAGAAGAAATATCTAAAATGATGTATGGATTCGGCGACAGTTCTAGTCCAAACCCTGAAACAGTTCTTCTCATCGAAAGTGTGGTTTTAAACCAACAGATATCTTTAGTGCAGCAGGCTCACCAAGTCGCCATAGAACGCGGTAAAAATAAAATATGCAATTATGAACTAATCTATCTCATGCACAAGAATAAAAATGTACTGAAACTGAAGCGACTGCATGACCTCCAACTATCACAGGATAAGTTTGAAAAAGTTGATGTACCGGCTCAACTTGAACAAATAATATCCGAAGGAAGTATTTCCTGTAAAAGCAAGGATAAAAAGAAAAGAAAAAAAACACATATAAAAATCATGAAAAAACTAGGCGGGATAAAAGAAGTACAAAAAATGAATCATGACTATCTCGGACATTTACGGAAAGTGAGAGCTAAGAACGCTACGGATACAATGCCAGCAGGAGAGTACAAGCCTTTCCAAGAAGCCAGATGCATCTCATTCCGCACCAATACTGTTTACAAAGACGGCCTATTGAAATTCAAGAAATGGGTAGACCCTGAAAACAAATTCAAGATAACATACTTGGGATTAGAAGTTATGTGTTTTATTGCCTATGAGACTGTGGCTGATATTATTGAAGCTGTGTTACTTACCCGCAAGCGTAAAATTGTTGGTCATCATTGCGGTTTCTCATCGATGCAGTTGGATAATGGGGTTTCACTCCGCTGGGCTATAAGTGTGAATGAAGTCAATGAAGCCTTAGCAATGTACTTTACACCAAGCTATTGGTTAAATAGCTTGTTCTTTAAAAATATGGGTTTGGAATACCTTTCTGGTTAAGTTGTTTAATAGAACTTAGAAGTAGGACACCTTAAGTCTTGATATCTCCATGATGATGATGAAAGATTTATATGGTAGAAAAGACAGTTTCTAATTCTAGTTCTAAAACCCAAGAATGTATTCTGAAACTCTTGATGTTTTAAAGATGTTTGAGTGTATAAGGAGCTAGTCTGTTTAATACTGTAGTATGTGTGAATTACACTTATCTAGATGTGTAGACTTATAAAATGCAATCACTATGAATAATGGCATCTCGGAATAGATATTATTCGATTTTTAAAATAATGTGCAAGATATAAAGTTGTAAAAATAATTGTTTTAGAGTCTTAGAAATATTTCCTATCCGATTTAAAATTATGACAAAATGTATTAGAAAATACTACATTTAACTGTAAGATTTGGAATAGGTATCTAGTAGGTACCATCAGCAAAAGTTCTGCCTTACCACCTGCATTTTCTGTGAACTGACTAGCCGTAAAGTTTTGAATACCAATAGAAGCAAATTATTTCGGGTGTAAAAGTTATGAAAACAATGGGCCGTCATAAAAATAAATAGATGTTTAGATCTCTGGTTGGTCAAAATAAGAAGACAAAAGAAAAAGGCGAGTTCAGGTAGCTACCTGCTTGCAAGCGAAACAGTTTCAAAAGTGGTAAGGCAGAAATTTTGCCGATAGTACATTAAGCTTGGTTAAGTTACCTATCTCTTTGAATCTATTACTATTAACTATTATATTGTATAAATTGTACCTCAAAAATGTAATGAATAATAGTGTATACATTATTTCCATTAATGAAACTGAATTAAAATAATAATCAACTCTATACCATGTTTTGATAACCTATCCTATGAGCTAATGCCCATTCAACTGTATTACTAGGTACCTATTTTATGAAATCTAGAGGCCTATGTACTTTTCGTAGAAAGTCATTTCTACATTTTTATTCTTGAACCCTAAACTGTACTTAAAACCTAAACGGTGTAAGTCCAGCTCAGTAGCAAAAATGCCATAAAATAAATAATAAACTTAACTCAAATAAATGCTCAAACTTATACCTAAGTGCCAAATACAATTTACAGTCTAGTGAACTTGCAAAGTTAGGCCGAAAGTGTTTTTGTAGGAGGGTATTAAGGTTCGTCTTGGCAATTTTAGCTTTAGTTTTTTTAGACGCATATTTGCAGATTTATTAATTTATTAATAAGAACTATCTGGGTACATCACCAAAAATGGATTCACCGACGACGTTCCGGTCCTCGGAGCGTGTTAATTCGTCCTTGTTCCGGTCTCATTATTTGGATGGGTGACCGATAGTGGCAAACCTATACATCTGGGTACCTATACATACCTATATACCTATAGGTACCTATACATCTGGGAGCTTACGTTTTTCGGAGTTATTGCTATTTCGTAGTTTGTAAAAATCAAACATAAAATATATTTTATATGTCTGATTTCAAACTCTCCTCTTTACAATCATTGGCCATTCAACTCCATTCCATTAATACGTAGGTATTTATAGCTGAGTGCCTACATATACTTACAATTTTCCCAGCAATCTTAGACAGCGTGTTTTATCTAGATAGAATCAAGTTTAGCACTTGTTGAAGTGTGTTATGGGGCGATAACATTTATGACTGTTTTAAAACAGCAATCTAGAGTTTTATGTGTTATGTCTCTGAAAGGTGAGAGCGTGAACTTATAAAGTTAATATAATGGAATCTGAGTACCTCTAGGTACAGTACGCATAACGGATCTTTATCCCTCTGAAGTTAGGTGCAACAAACGATTGCGCATGTAACCTAACTGTTGTGCGGAAAAATAATCCTATCCTACTAATATTATAAATGCGAAAGTTTAGATGTTTGGATGTTTAGATGTTTGGATGTTTGTGTTTCAATCACGTCAAAACTAATGAACCAACTTGGATGAAACTTGGCATATATATAGTTCGTAACCTGGATTGACATATAGGCTACTTTTTATCCCGAATAATTAACAGGATCTACAGGATAAAATGAACGAAAAGGATTAGCAGCGCCAATTGGCAAGAGGATTTCATTGTCATGTCATGTCACGTCAGTTTGACAGGGCGTAGTACTACCTCTTTGGTCTAACGACTAGCGTTTGACATTCCAGTACGAGTTCGGTGTAATTTCAAGATTCTCAAAGAAGTATCCGCTCGGTACACGCACAGATAATATAATGTACACGGAAACGGTACTCGCGTACGAAGTCGCGGGTAACTGCTAGTCTTCAATAAAATAAAAGTGCAACACTACGAAACTATGAGCTTACGTAAAAATAAAATAAAATGTAGAGTACAAAGTCAAAGTCAAAAATCATTTATTCAATAAAATCACATGGATCATTTAGAATCGTCTTATTCTAGCTAGGTCATTCTAGGTACCAATTCCACACGACCAGACTGAGACTAGAAATTCAGATGGTTCAGTAAACCGTCAGTTTCTCATATAAAGAATAGGTAGGTGAGTAGTTTATCCAATATTTTCCTACATCTGAGATGCAATGTTATTACTATCCCCGTACAAGTGGCTCTCGGCCTACTTCAGCGCATCTCGAGAACGTTAGGCCTCCCTTTACGATTAATTGAGAGTTTCAGGCGAGGTTCTAAATTGCCTATCGACCTTTGCAGCGTATAGATAGTTACATTCACCCTTCTAGCTAGAGAGCACAGGATTTGAATATAGCTGTTTAAAGACCATCAAAATATTATTGAAGGTTTTTAGACCTAGATAAGTTCTTACCTAGATATCGAAATAAATAAGAATAAATTAATCTGAGATGTAGTTAGGTTTTTAATTGATACGAGGTGTAAAAAAATGCAGAATTATCTATTTCTAACCTAAGCAGTATTATCTATTCAAAGCCTAAACTACTACCTACTGTAGCGTCTACTATTAATTTTATTCTGTTCATAAAATAAACAGTAAAAAGCGTAGCGCATGAGCTACGTCGTAGCACGTTATAGCAAACGTAGCACGTTGTAGCAAGCGTAGCACGTTGTAGCAAGCGTAGCACGTTGTAGCAAGCGTAGCACGTAGCAAGCGTAGCACGTTGTAGCAAGCGTAGCACGTAGCAAGCGTAGCACGTTGTAGCAAGCGTAGCACGTTGTAGCAAGCGTAGCACGTAGCAAGCGTAGCACGTTGTAGCAAGCGTAGCAGTTACAGTCTCATATTATTAACATTTAGCTTTGGCTCACAAAAGTTACATTATTATGCGTATGTTGGTATATTGTTAGGCCCTACATTTTCAAATCCGAATTCAAAATTCCAAAAAAAAATCCAATTTCTGCCATATCCTAATCGCTGCAAACTTGGCGTGCTTGGACTCTGGTCGTCATTGCATCCATGTTTTTAAAGGTAGCTAAATATTTACAGAGCTATTAAACCTCGACAAACGAGCCTCAGAAAACTCACACAGGGGCCTTTAACCAAACATATTGAGCCTTCCTGTAACTCATAATTTCTTTTTTAATATTATTTATAAGGGATACCGTCCGGGCCGCAATCTGTATCCGAAATTGGAATATTTTTTACTTTATCCCTAGTGGTGCGAATCTACAAACTTGTTCATTCATATCCTCAGACGATACTCAACCTTATTTGTAGTAAAATAAGGTTCTAGGGTAGGTTTATTGATAGTGTAAATGTAGTATTATAAGACGTTTCAGGAATGTTACATTGCGCTTTGTTTTATGAAAGAGATGACGTTAGAGTGCTGCAGATCATTCGATTAATATAACTTAGCAAGTTTGTATAGTCTTTTGTTTTATTAAGTTACTAGCAGTCACCCGCGACTTCGTACGCGTCTACAGTTTCCGTGACATTATATTATCTGTGCGTGTACCGAGCGGATACTTCTTTGAGAAACTTGACATTACACCTTATTACACCGAACTCGTACCTACTGGAATGTCAAACGCTAGTCATTAGACCAAAGAGGTAGTACTACGCCCTGTCAAACTGACGTGACATGACATGACAATGAAATCCTCTTGCCAATTGGCGCTGCTAATCCTTTTCGATCATTTTATTCTGTAGATCCTGTTAATTATTCGAGATAAAAAGTAGCCTATGTGTCAATCCAGGTTACGAACTATATATATACCAAGTTTCATCCAAGTTGGTTCAGTAGTTTGACGTGATTGAAACACAAACATCCAAACATCTAAACTTTCGCATTTATAGTATTAGTAGGATAGGATAGTGCCACTTTGTATGAAATTTTCTATATACAAATTATTATTGTGTTGAAAGCTAGTACCGGAACATGAAAGGCCTGAATACCTTAAATTGAATAAAAGCTCAATATTATAATGAACAATTACGTAAAACGCCACGAATTTCAGCCGACTTAAAAAAGGAGGTTCTGAGCTAAGTGCTTCCATTAAAACAAAGTTAAAATCATGGATCCTTTCTGTCCCGGCGTAGAGACGGTATTCATTAGGGTTGAAAATAAAGTGTTGAGCGAGAAAGGTTAGTGCTTTACTTTTTTACACTAAGGAATAGAACATTCTATTAGTAGGTAGGTACAGCAGGGGTATTCCAATCTCAGTTGAACTGCAAAGTTTTAAATCATGGTCAGTTAATTCTAACTCATAGTTATTCTGTGACTAAATAGTGACATTATGATGTCATTTAATTTGTTTTCGCGCATATTTTGCTGTCAAGTGTCTAAAAAGAATGATCACGTGGTACAAAATTGTACCACGTGACCTGAAGAAATTATACTGGGCAGTGAAATATAACTTGACAGCAAAAGATTGGAATACGGAGGCTGCACAATAAAGTTGCAAGTTAGATTTCTTTTATTTAATAAAATCACAAGGATCATTTAGAATCGTCTTATATAACTAGGTGATTCTAGATGCAAGTTAAACGTTAATTTAATTTTTTTATTAGCTTTTTTGCGGCTATAATATCACTGTGGCTTTCTAGCCTATTGTAATCGCCACTTGTGTAAATACCACCCCTATTTGGGACGTTCATAGTTCACCACTAAATCCTGCGTTAATTACCATTTCTCTCAGTATTTACCATGCATTATTGTCATCATTACCATAAGGGTTCTCTCTAGTAAAACATTAAAACAACACGGAAGTACCTTGACAAGTGTTTTGGATGAGAAGCGTGTTGTTCTGCAATGAGCAGAGTTGTACTCAAGGTAAAAATGCAAAAGGGGCAAAGTCATTTTATTCGTTAAAAGGGGCTATGTTACACTTTACTCGTGTAAACTACAGGCTACAATCATACAATCGAGTGAAAATAGAACTCTTGACCTTTTGTTTCTTATGTACAAACTTTGCTTAGTTTAGGACTAGGAGTCATCATCATCATCATTTTAGCCCGGTATCACCCACTGCTGGGTATAAGCCTCCTTTATGCAATGCCAGCCTCCTCTGTCTTGTGCGCCTCTAAACCAGGTGTTCCCTGCGACCTTTACTACTTTTACTACTACTTTACTACTACTACTTTACTACTACTACTTTTTGCTACTACTTTTTACTTCTTTTTTTAGGACTAGGAGTTGCTGTGAAAATGTACATTAAACAAGTAATTAAATTAAAAATTTTAAAAAACCCCCGAATCTTGGACCGATTTTTATAAAACATAGCTAAGAACACTCCCGACTCATACACCTTTCAAACAAAAAAAAAACAAAATCAAAATCGGTTCATACGTTCGGGAGCTACGAGTACGTTGCCTTAGACAGACACACACACACATACACACACAGACACGTCAAACTTATAACACCTTGTCGTTCATTAATAAATCTAACCCTATTATTATTTATTTATTTTATTTATTTATTTACAGCGGCCTACTGGCCTATTGTGATCGCCTCCCTAAAAATCTAACCCTAAATACATCACTGCGCACACAAAAGTTCAACTCAAAGGCACATCATACTTTTATCTCGCTAGTCGCTTGTGAATGTGTAATGAAAACGGAAATGTGGCTTAGAGCAAAATCATGTTGGTAACTCATAATACTTTTACTTATTATGTGCATATCAAATGAAGCTAAATTATCATGCTTGAATGTAAAGATTGTGGCCGTTACAATAAATTACTTATGTTTTATTTATAATATATATTTATTTTACATTTGTGCGTGGAAAACATAGATGTTTGTTCTATGTCTGGGTGTTACTATGTATTATAAGTATGTATTTACAAAAAAAGAAGTATATAAGTATTCTATCAGCCATCTAGTTCCCATATCACAAGCTTTGCTTAGTTTGGGACTAGAGGGCGTTGTGTGTAAAGTCCATGAATATTTATTTATTTATTTATTTTATTTTTAATTATTTTATAATATTTTACTGAATTGAGATACTATTTTATGTTATTCAAATTGCACATTAATTAAAACATCACAAATCAAAACAGCAAACCATTAAAATTGCAAATATTCTAAAGCATTTTTTTTAAATGTCAATGCAACAAAACATCACAATCATCATCATCATCAACCTATACTCGTCCACTGCTGGACGTAGATCTCTCCCAAGACGCGCCATTGAGCTCGGTCTTCGGCTCTTCTCATCCAGTGTCTGCCAGCTACATTTCGCAGATCGTCGCCCCATCTCGCCGGAGGGCGTCCTACACTACGCTTAACATCACAAGCGTTTTATTAATATCAAATTAAAAGTAGAGCAGAATAATTTAAATTATCACCCTTATATATTACAAACTTGTAATGGTAGTAAAACTAGTAGTATCTTAATAGCAGCAGTACGTTCTCGAATAATAAATATATAGTAAAAATAATTAAATAATAAAATCGTCATCAGCTACTGAAATTGACTGTTCTGGGTTAGAAGCTTTAGGACTACATCTCGACAAAAATAATCTTCTCTTTTTAATCCGAAAAAAGTTTAGTTAGCTTTTAAAAGCGACTTCGAACTATTTACTAAACTAAATAAAACATTAGTTTAGTAAGTTCTTAATCCGACCCTGTAGAGTAAGTACATACATGGCACTGAAAATAGTCACAATTGCCACGTACAAGTGACGTGCTCTACGTGATCTTCATAAATTACCTTCTAAGTTCGTTCTCTACGCAGATGTCGAAATAATGTTAGAATAGTGCGCGAAAACGTGAGCGAAAAAAAAACAAACAAATTCCGTATAAGCCAACTACAAGAACTTGTGAATCTTATTTCGGTGGAGTAGAGGTTATTTTTGTGTGGGTTTTATGCCTTTGTGTGTTGATTCTACGCTTTTTGCATTGCTTTTCCCTCGATAGTTTTGGGATCGCAGTCATTTGGAAGTGACACAATAGGGATTAGGCTACGCTACTACGAATTTGCTACGGCGTAGCTGATCGTAGATTGTCGTAGCTAGTGGATAGCTTTATTCATTGCGTACTAATTTTTAAAATTGTTATTGGGTTTCCTAATAAAATAATCAAACTGACAAACAGTGATAGAGCCAATTTTAAAATCAATAGGTAATGTTTTAAAATTACGAAAGTGAAAAAGAAGACTTGGAACCACAATGTTTAATATTTAAAAAACTAAGATTTACTACCCAAATAATCGTGTTTTTTTTATACATTATAGACAAACGTTTGACCGCAATCTCACCTGATGGTAAATGACGATGCGGTCGACGATGTAGCACATTTGCCTAGAAGAAACCTATTCACTCTCTGTGTTTAGTAGAAAACTAGTGCAATAACACTTCAATAGCCAGAAAAACTTGGCACAACATAAACTTAACACATTAATGGTGTTTGCTAACGATTTTTAATTGTAAATTCCACTATTTAACCCCTAGGTTTCTTCGCAGAAAGAGATGGCGATAGAGCCTTCTCTGTCGGCAAACTTCGCGACATTCAGCCAGTGTGGCGACAACGCGCGGGGCTGACGCACGTCTGTTTCTAAAATAAATACGTGTTCTTTCGTAAACTAACGTGTTTGTATGTGTATTGTGAATATTTTTTTGTGCCATAAAAGTTAGTGGTTGTGAACATCTAACAGTAGAAATTTAAGGTTGTGTAATATATCATTTGAATAATTAAACCTATAAAAAGTAAGTGAAAATATTAGTGTTGTTGTGCGTAGATAACATTGTAATAATAGGTAAGTGGTTTACATAATGTTTCATGTCGCTACTGACTTATAATTTTTATGTAATAGGTATAAAACAAAAAAATTCTGAATATTTATTAAAATAACCAAAGCAAAATATTTATTATTGATATTGGTATGAGTAAAATGTTTTTCTTTTTGGCATTTTGTTTTGACTTGCTGAAATAAGATTTCGTTAACCTAGTAGGTGTTAATACATAATTAATACATCTTGGGCACGCTTCCGATTGGTACTGATTTGGATCAGTTGAGCTATCTATAAATCCTTTGCAACGGTGTGTAGATAGCTTAACTGCTTCATTTGTATTTTGTACATATTATAAATATTGTAAATACTGTATTAGTCATAATTTTCTTTGTGAATAAAACCTTAATACATAATAACACAATATTAAAGTACAATTATTGCACTGTAATTTTGTGACTACTTAATACATGTATCAAACAAAAGTTTAATATTTATTAATATTATATTTTATTAATTTTGTAATTGGAAAAATACTAAATGGTTCTTTTATTAGACCGTATTGTTTTAACATGTTCAAATGATCCGGAAAAAGGAGCCGACAAATAAGTCTCCACTTGAAAGTTTCTAGTAAATTACAAAAGGTTCAAATGAATTACATTTTTCTCATAAAAGAACTTTATCCTGTTAGACATAGAGTGTTTGCACACTGGCCCATACCGACATCTCAGTGACTCGGGCAAAATATATCAGTGTCGACGCCGATACAGTGGCAACGATATCTCGTGTCGGTGGGAGTGTGAGAATAGCCATTCTCAAGATGTTTTCCCCCATTTTTTCTTGTGAATCAGTACAAAATGTCACGTCGAAACATTTTTCAAGGAAAAGTTCGTTTTGGTAAATATTTACGGGAACTTTGACTAATAGAATAAAACTTCTGCCTGCAGTTTCACATTTTAACTAATGTATTCGGTTCTAATTATATTTAGTTATTTAATTATACTAATTATCATTCAATCGTATCATTGAGTCACAGTACAATAAAAACATTAGGTTGTTTTTCTTAAAAAAAAAAATATGATAGGATATTATTATTTTCTTTTATTATCTTTGGATGTTTTGAAGAGAGTGAATAAGTTTCTTCTAGGCAAATCTGTTACATCGTTGACCACATCGTCACTTACCATCAGGTGAGATTGCGATTAAAAAAATTGATCTTTCAAGCAAACCCGCGGGCAAAAGCTAACTGTATTAGTAATATTAATAGTAATATAGTATATTAATATTATTAGTAATATTTGGTAGTTCCAAGCTTTTGTACCTAATATTTTGTAGCTCTG
This sequence comes from Gandaritis pyraliata, assembly GCA_947859175.1. Lineage (NCBI taxonomy): Eukaryota > Metazoa > Arthropoda > Insecta > Lepidoptera > Geometridae > Gandaritis > Gandaritis pyraliata. Next base: position 3,604,386 of record OX401871.1, on the reverse strand, counting down.
AGCTTTTTCCGATAACTTTTTGGCGAAATCGACTTTTAGGACGGCAGAATACTTTTTTTTTAGGCTGAGGTTAAAGCTTACAAACATGTTGTTAAATTGTTCACTCAAATTAATAAAGTAGGAATAAATAGGGTACATAACTATCTATATAATACAAAAAATAGAATTTAATATTTATTCATATATTATTTATATTATTTTTTATATTTATTTATTTATTTATTTTCATATTTATTTATATTATTTATTTATTTATTAATATATTTTTTTTCGTTATTTTATTTGTACTGTGTCAGCATTTTGTAAAAATACAAAGCCTCCAAAACCATTTTAATTATTTATCATTTTATCTTTATGTTACAAGTATCTAGGCTTTTTTGTATAGATGTTATCATTTATTTAGTTACTCACTATTATTTATATGTGTCAGCATTTTGTAAAAATGAATAAAAAACTTCTGAAACCATTTTCGATATTATTTTTTTACCTTTTCTTCATTGCAGCGAGTAGAAGCTAGCTTTTATTCCCGAAGTTACTTATTCCAGGGTATCTTTTTCCTCACAACATGAACAGAAAGATAAACCACAGTAATTCCATCCGTGTCAGATAAACAAGACAAATTAAGATTAATATTGCATTTCCCCTCATTCACTTTGCATGAATTGTTTGATGTAATTAATACTAAAAGGATATGATTGTTAATCGCGTACACATGTATCCTTAATATTTCATTTTCTCAACATTTTTATAAAATTTTACAGTTGACATGTTCTACGAGATAGGGCAATGAAAAGGTGACACAAGCATTATGGTGTACGTTTCGGTACTTTTTACTCATAAAAGCAAAAAAAAATTAGCACGGATGTCTCTTTCACACTAAAACAGAAGGTGCGGGTTCTATTCCCGCAGCTGGACAAAATGATTTTATGATTTACAAATGTATGTGCTGAAACAACTACAACTAGTGGTAAAAATAATTAGATTACTTATTCTCAATGCAAAAATTTTATTTCGTATATGTCCACGGAGAGCGGCACCAAAATGTTACATTTTAAAAAGTTTAGCAAAAGCATTAATATTTTGTGAGAAATTCGTTTCATTTCACACCATACGTTGCATAACATCATCCATAATTTGTTGTTGAAAATTAGATTTCAAAAATGTCTACGGTCTAGTAGCGTAGCACGTCGTAGCGCTTCGTCGCGTTTCGTAGCGTTTCGTAGCTTTTGATAGTTTTTCGTAGCATTGTAATTTTGACTGGCTTTACAACTCGATACGTTAGTGCTTCTACCTTCTCTGTTCCTTCTCAGGCTATCTGCTTGTTTCATTACTTATTCTCACAGAAAAAAATCTTTAGATTCGTTATCGTTCTAAGTAAAATCGAAAATACACTAAACCAAAACAAACCTATCTTTCACAAAGCTAAGCGACAAGAATTCATCACATTAATTCAAAGGGTATTCAAATGTCACACGATTCCCACGATACGATTAATATTCTTCTGTACGTCAGAGACTACGTCTACTACGTAAAACGAGAAACGAATGTTGGTTTTGATGTTTTGTTTTACACTGCGCGACGACGTGGATATTTCTACAACTGCGCGTGCAGTATTCAGCGTGGGCCCGCAATGTAACTCAAAATGTAATCAGCAAAATTGTGGTCGTTTTTCGTAGTAAGCACGTCGCGTTCCACCTGTAATACGTCCTGATTAATAGAAGCTTGGAAATTCATTATTTATAACGTGAAGCTTTTCGAATAATTCAGATTTGATATGACTCTAAGCAGGCCCGTTGTGAGAATTTTGTTAAGTAGATTTATTTCGTATTTGGACGAACCCCTATTAAATATAATAACTACTACCGTGTTTAGTATATTTTCCGATCTTCAAAATTAAATTAGGTCGCGTAAGCCAGCCATGTTTGCCGTAGAACCGGTTTCCGAACCAATATCCCAATTTGTTAATAAAAAAAATATGTCAAAATATGGCCAAAAATGAGCACGTGTTATACAGGGTGGACTTTTGAGATGGGGCAGTAAGAGTAGCTATCCTAACTATAAACGTTTTTATTCATATATTCTTCAGTTAGATATCAGTGTAATTGTGTTTAACTATTACAAAAATAATACTCTCTTTTGTAACTTTGTTTTTTATACTTATAAATTTCTGTCACCCTTTGTAAATGAATCCATCAGGGGATTTCTGGATTTCTTGTCCAAATATGCTGGTAGTCGCAGGGCTGACTAAGGAGATTTCAGGACAAAAATTATATAAATCCCTTTTGCAGGGGCAACACGCGATTAAGCCTTTTTTAATTACGTCTCTGCTAAACTTGAATGATTAATTACAAGTAAATGTAGTATTGTGCAATCAATAGTCTACTTGTTGAGTCTGCACGCCCAAGTCTGTATTAAATAAAGTCGTGTTCTAGTGGCCGACTTTGCTGACGGAGTTTTAAAGGCCACACGAAGGCATTCATAGTAATTTATAGGTTGCCTACATGCGCACTAAGCGACCAAACCAACACCCAACGCTATGAAGTCCACATATACAAATAACTACTAACAAAACATCACATGACAATCTTATTTACAAAGAAAGTGTTTTACGACAGGCGAAACGTAAAAAGGTTTTCGATAATAAAACAAAGAGGTACATTGTGTTTCAGTGTGCAAAGTAATTTTAAGTAATTAAGTATTATTAATATATTATATTAATTAAGTAGGTAATTTTTATGTTGGATTTTTTGAAATCCAACATAAAAATTACCTAAAATTTACGTCAAATAATCAACATTTTCTAGTGCTGCTTTATTTCACGTTATTTGGTGTAAAATTGATTATTTTAGCATTGTCATCCACGAGTGTTTATGCCAATTTGAACCTTCGTTTAAAATTAATAAGAACTTTTATATTTTAAACAGTTTTAGTTAGATATTAGGTATGTAAGTATCATGTCGGCCATATCAAAAGGCCCAATATTGAACCTTTTCAGTTTGTAAGATTAGTTACCTATGTAGTTCTTGTGACCACATTAGAAATTCACGCGAGCAAAATCTGAATAAAGTTCAACTAATGTCTGAGTTCCAGCTGTTTAGGTGAACCACACGTCCGACTACCTACTCTGGATTACAGAATTGAGCTAACTTTGTACAGATACACAGTGACAGTTAGATAGCTAACTCATTTAATTATGATGGCTAGACACACCTTTACATTGATGCTATCTATGTATGGCCGCAATACCTTCATCTGTTATGCAGGCTTTACAAAGCGCCATATTGATTTGGCAAACAAATGGTTAGCTTTTTAACACACAAAAGAGGAGATTATAAGCGTCTATTTATCACATCGAATGGTTGCTCCGATTTCAATGGTGTTTTTACTGTTGAGTAGACTACGATCCAGCGCCGCGAAGAAGTCATTATATGTAGTCATAAATACAAAAATATTGACATAGACAGTTATTTATTGGCCACAAAAAACACACAACACAGGTAAAGTAGGTATACAATTGGAGATAAAAAGATAATTATTACAATAATTAATTCACAAGAGATATTTAAAAAATAATAAAAAGAGACAATAAATAATAGTTTCATATTTAATAATAATTAACAATAAATTAAAATTAGATGTAGGTATATATGTTTATTTTCATAAAAATACTAAAAATAGATAGCTAAAAATAGATAGATAGATAGATAGAAAACTCTTTATTGTACTGCACCGGAAATTAGATATTAGACATAGTTCTATTTTAAAGCGAAGTACAATGGGCGGCCTTATCGCTATGAGCGATCTCTTCCAGGCAACCTTTGGATGGACTGGATTTTAAATGTACGATAGTGACGGTGCAAAAAACAAAGACTACATTTCACAAACTAAACCGCATAAATAGAGACAGTACAAAGCATGTACTAAGTGGACAGTCGAGCCCATTTCACAATACAGTTAGAAAGGATCAGGATTGTACGAATTGAACCAGCTGATTGAATACTCACTGCCGTGCAACCGGAACTTTGTGACCAACTGTATTCTAGAACATAAAGCTTACAGCTGCTACACAATAATTACCGCAATACTAAACTTGTATGTGATTAATACTTCATGCATGTTGAGAAAATGTGGTGACCAATTTGAACCAGCCCCCGTATGCCAATCTTTTGCTGTCAAGTTATATTTCACTGCCCAGTGTAATTTCTTCAGGTCACGTGGTACAAAATTGTACCACGTGACCTGAAGAAATTAGCTTTAAGCAGCTGTAAGCTTGGTAAGCTTGGTGATCATTCTTTTAAGACACTTGACAGCAAAATATGCGCGAAAACAAATTAAATGACATCATAATGTCACTATTTAGTCACAGAATAACTATGAGTTAGTATGAACTGACCATGATTTAAAATTTTGCAGTTCAACTTTGCAGTTCAATGAATGAATGAATGATCACGCGGTACAAAATTGTACCACTTGACCTGAAGAAATTACACTGGGCAGTGAAATATAACTTGAAAGCAAAAGATTGGAATACGGGGGCTGGATTCTGGAATAGAAACCACGAACAAGACAAGAGCGTAGGCTTATCTCCCGATAGAGCCACGAAATTGTAATGAATGCAAGAAGGTGGATAGAGATTTCAAAATCGTTCTTTCAGGTATTAAATATATGAATGAATGAAATTACTTTACCTATGGAAACATTTTGCTGTTTCATACAAAACGAAAGTTTATGAAACAGCTATTTTTTTGCGATGACATTTAATAGTTTCTTAGAAAAGTGGTTCATATTGATGGGTTGATTTTACGAAATGTTAGGGAGGTTTTATTGCACCCGGTATTTAGAGAATGTCCAGTCTATGCCCTGCAGTGGACTATTTCAATGATTATGTTAAAATTGCCCCAACACTAACAAAAACAAAATAAAACCTCGTTACTAAAAACATGGAATTTCCACACACTTACCGACCAACCGACGTGTAATGTAAACATTGTTATCTATCAGGGGGGTAAGCACGAACAATAGCTGTCGCCACGTTACGTAAAACTTACGTATTCGAGTTACACTGCGCTTCAACGTCAGCTCAACTGACGAATGTTGTAGTGTCACCGTGCACTGTATCTCGGTTTCGATACGTTTACGATTGTCACGTTTATTCGTTCTGAGGCCTCAGTTAACGTAACATAAACAGATTAAAGTTGTGTTTGCGCAATCTTAACGAGTTTCGCTCAACGAAAAGAAACCAATTACTTTCGGTAAAGCTGTTGTTTGCAAAAAAAGATGAATGATTATAATGACTGTCGTGGCAAAGCGGAGACACTAATGGGGGGATACGTTGCCTCCAACAAAAATATCGGTGTCGGTGCAGACAAAGCGTGAAAGCGTTTAATAGTCATAAGTTTTATTCGATATTTAAAAAACGTTTGAATTTACAAAAGTTAAATTAAGGTTGCTTACCTGCCTTTGCAATTGTCAGCAGATTTTTTTTTTCTTTTATTTAGTGCACATTATATCTAAAGAATGTACCCTAATACGATTACAATCTAGCAACAACGTGGGCTAATAAGTAATTTAAAATTAACTTAAATTGCTAGAATTGCTTAATCTAAGAACGTGTTCATTAACACGTTTCTTATTGTCTCTATTTAGGATTTAAGGGAAGACACTATGTACATATTGTGTTCTTTTGTCGGCAGATGTTTCGGAAAAAACAGAACCAAAATCAAATTCTACTGTTCAAACGTCAAAACCGATTGAATAAAGCTACTACTCGTATCTAGATTCTACAAAGGGTTAGGTAGTATTTACATGTATGCGCACTCGACTTTTATCAGCTTTTTATCTCACAAAAAAGCTTTTGTTTAATTTATCAGAGTGCTGGGTGTAAGTGAATGTGACACTTGAAAAAATGAATTCACAGCTTCAGTAAGTGCACGGAGATGGAGTCTGGGTGCGTTCATTTATCTTGAGTCTACAGGGCTGTTGCTAGGGCTCTATCTGCTACTGCTACTGCGTTTATTGGTGAAAATAATAGTTATATCAGCCCCTCTTGTTGGGCCCAAACTTGTTCAACACGGGTTTATTGACACACCTAAGACTCAAGAGACACGACAATGGACTCGTGGTCAGTGTGGTATCTAAACCAGTCACTTTTATTAAACCTACAAGTATGTACTTGTACCCAAAACCTCAAGCCTACTTCATCTAAATCATGTCCCAAACACTGGCAGAACCCGTACAGAGGGGCATGGGTACTCCTGACGCTATATAAATCATCTAGATTAGATGCAAAAAGCCTGATTACCTAACACCCACGACTCTGATGGAAGACCAGCGTTGGTTACCAGTCAACCAACCTATGCTGAGCCAGGGTACGTTTTACGGCACACATGCCCCCCCATTTAGTATTTATAGTTTCATTTTTATTTTTGTTATACCTTCTATCATATTGTGCTGTTATAAATAAATCCTTTTATTCTTATTTTTATTCACCCAAAGATGCGTAGGTAAAAATCTCTTACGTATATAACCTACTATTAGAACTTTAAGATAAACGCATCAATCAATATGCTGTTTTGCTTGGAAGTGTGCTCTTGGCACGAAGTATGACCACGCACACATGGCCAAACTTTTAGATTTACGTATTTCCACGACTATTTTGTTCCCCAGTGGGGTATAGAGGCCATCCACACATCTTGCTCTGTCGCCTTGGAGTTGCAAAGCTGGTATTTCTACAGAAGTCAGAATAATACACCATAGCACACGTAAACAGTAAAAATGGATGGTTATCGTCAACTGTATCAAAAGAGTATGAAAAAGACTTGTTATGCCATGATATGACAAAAATATCAATGTAGTATTAAGCAAAATAACTACGATTCCAGTTCAGTCGCTCGTAAAAGCAAGCACATTTATTTTAATTGTTTTTCTTTGTGTTATTGCGAGTATTATTCATTAATTTTGGTGGAATTTTAAACATTAGTACTTGGCTTAGCGTCGTAGATAAAGTGTGAGCCATTGGAATAAATGTGAATTTATTATTTGAAAGAATTCGTTTCTAAGTTATGAAAATAAACAATAGCAAAACCCGCAGAAAACTCCAGCAAAATTCAATTTTATGGACTCGGTAAAAAATAGCTTTAAAATCCAAAGGGGCCAATAGGAAATTCTAGTAGATCGAGCTTCATCTTGCCTAGCGAGCGTTTTGCGGTGCTAGCACACGTTCACCAAATCGATTCTGCAAACATTGCCACCCTAGGGAAACCTCCAAATCCATGAGAGGATTTTTTAAATCAAAACGTGATTGAAGTGTTCAACACCGTGTACGAACGTTGTTTCCGACGCGCGTTTCATTCCCGGATTAACATCTTACTTTTTAAAGCTATGAGAATCAAAGTAGTTTTCGAGACGATTAACATGACGTCTTTTGCATAGCGTAGGTTATGTTTTCTAATAAACTGAAAAACTGTTCCATTTGGTTTTCTATTTGTTTGTTTGCAGACTTTGCAGAGATCATTGAAAAAAAAAACAAGTCGGAATAACGCAGGTCAGCAGGGGTATGCCAATCAAAGTTGAACTGCAAAGTTTTAAATCATGGTCAGTTCATACTAACTCATAATTATTCTGTGACTAAATAGTGACATTATGACGTCATTTGATGTGTTTTCGCGCATATTTGGCTGTCAAGTGTCTAAAAAGAATGATCACGTGGTACAAAATTGTACCACGTGACCTGAAGAAATTACACTGGGCAGTGAAATATAACTTGACAGCAAAAGATTGGCATACGGGGGCAGCTAGATCTCAATTTGTAGGTGGTCATAATGGCACACACAATGTTTATAACATTGGCAGTGATACAAATAAGGGTTATTTTCTGCGTTTTAGTAAAGGAACCCTAAAAACATTAGCGATAGTATAACTTGGTACAAAGGTTCATATTATTATTATATTGGCAGTAAAAATTCGAGGGCATGTTTGCTCTACGATATAATAAAATAAGTACTAACAGTCTTAGCCGTTTACCGAAATCAATGATTATTGGTTCTGAAAAAGAATTTTGCCGATAGCATTATTGCTTTCTTGCAGACTGTTTCTATATTACACCTTCACGTTTACACTTCTGAGTTTCGGGAACTGTACGGTATCGTAACGACTTCGTGGCATGTTAGCAATATAATTTTATAGCCTGTGGCCCAAATCTGTGTAATACAAATATTGTGCCGCGTATTGTAAATACACTCATAATGCCGACTATTGATATTGCGTAACATACGATTTCCACCCTTTCTATTTGGCCGCAAAAGCTTACTAAATATTTTGGTAAGAGGTAAGTGGATATGGGAGGGTTATAGCGTAATCTGTGGTTTGTTTGTTTTGGTTTTGCTAGGGTAATCTAAAAGCATGTCTAGAGGTGCAGCGGGTTCAGAATTTAGAAAGACGGAGTTGTGAGGTTTTTATTAATGTTTAAGTATAGCAGAACACCAAAATAAGGATTACAATAAGATTAATTACTACAATAGTCTAATCCTAGACCGGCCTCTACTTAAATCAGTGTTACAATTTTTTTTTGTAGTGGAATTAGAAGCACAATATGAACTTTATCACGAAGGAATAAGAGCCTAGAAGTTGTAAAACAGTCAGTGCGTAATCATAATTAATTTTGACCACAGGCTCCTTGGGATTAGAAGTTTTTTGATAAAGCTAAGAAAAACATAAAAATATGTTACACTCCGCCACACAAAGAATAAAACAAGAAGTTGTTGGTGTAAAAACTTTTGTCGTATTTCTTGCACTCTTGTGTATAAAGTGAGTCGATGGAGCGAGAATGACATGGAAAAATGTTCGGTGCCATAAACCTTGGGTTTTCAAAAACTCGACCGTCTGATTACAAAAGTGCCTTTTCACACGTCCCGGTGTCTGAGTAGCTGGTGCCGGTAACCCGGCGGCAGCGGCTTGTTTAGACAGGACGTAGGCTTCCCTGATAGATATCCAGAACGAACTATCTAACATCTTCATTTACCGAATACATGTTGTCCGTCTTATATCTGGTGAGGGCTGAGGGCTTACGCTTTACTATATACCTGGTAGCCACTCGGAAACCTTTGTTTCCTAGTGTTTATCAGTTTTGCGAGCTATGATCTTCAACTTGATGTATAAAATAAAATAAATACATAAATATTCATGGACATTTCACACAACGCCTTCTAGTCTCAAACAAAGCATTTATCTTTATAAAAAAATTAACAATATTGGTCAAGGTTTTGAGTTGACAGATTGCTTACACCGCCGTCATAATCTGTCACCGCTTTCTGTAAGTCAGGACTTTAAGAAATCACGAAGGATCTGGTACACGTCGGTGCCTGTAGCGATCCCCGATTATTTATAGGTACTAGATGTATTTCACGATTTTGCAGTTGAATTTGTTTGTCTACTTGAGGGAAAAGGCGAGTGTTCTTTTCTCTCAAGTAGACAAACAAATATGTAATTTTTTAAAGTGCCTGTTTAAAATATTACATAGATTGTTTTAAAATCCTACTAATCCTATCCTACTAATATTATAAATGCGAAAGTTAAGATGTTTGGATGTTTAGATGTTTGGATGTTTGGATGTTTGTGTTTCAATCACGTCAAAACCACTGAACCAACTTGGATGAAACTTGGCATATATAGTTACGAACTATATAGTTCGTAACCTGGATTGACATATAGGCTACTTTTTATCTCGAATAATTAACAGGATCTACAGGATAAAATGAACGAAAAGGATTAGCAGCGCCAATTGGCAAGAGGATTTCATTGTCTTGTCATGTCACGTCAGTTTGACAGGGCGTAGTACTACCTCTTTGGTCTAACAACTAGCGTTTGATATTCCAGTAGGTACGAGTTCAGTGTAATGAGGTGTAATGTCAAGTTTCTCAAAGTATCCGCTCGGTACACGCACAGATAATATAATGTACACGGAAACTGTAGACGCGTTCGAAGTCGCGGGTAACTACCAGTATTATATAAATTAAAAAAAACTTTTTCCAGAACCAGTTACCCGTGACACTATCGATAGGGTCATCGTGACTTCGAGACGGAGGCCTTAAGGCACCCTAAGAATTCCGTTACCAACTAACTCATACGAATAAAAGAACGAACTTCGAGAATGGTGCGGGTTTGGTTGGTAGGTACAAGTTACATTAAATCTAAATTGAAATTCCGAAAAGATTTCATAATCATCTATCTAGTGCGCATGTATGTACGCTTAGACAGTAACCAAAAATTGGAGTAGAACGCTATTTATTGTCTACATTTAAATGTAGACAATAAACTATTATGTGCTCATAATTCCCCGTATGCCAATCTTTTGCTGTCAAGTTATATTTCACTGCCCAGTGTAATTTCTTCAGGTCACGTGGTACAAAATTGTACCACGTGATCATTCTTTTTAAACACTTGACAGCAAAATATGCGCGAAAACACATCAAATGACGTCATAATGTCACTATTTAGTCACAGAATAACTATGAGTTAGTATGAACTGACCATGATTTAAAACTTTGCAGTTCAACTTTGATTGGCATACCCCGCAGAACTAGAATAAAAAATCAACTTCATCGGCAAAAGTAAACAAAGTGATTCAAGTTAGGTATAAAAATGTCATCTCCAATACAATACTACAAACCAAATACACAAAGCATACCAATTACACAGTATGGAAACTGGAGCAAAGTTTTATGTAGGTAGGTACAGTTGGCAACAGCAGTTTCGATACTTTTGTTCATGAAAATGGGTTTTTAATTCTGTTTGTATTCTATTGTTATCTTTGGAATGCGAATCTTTGTTTTATTTTTGCTGAAACAGTACCTACTTAATGGAGTTAGCGAATTCGTGTGGATTTTTGAGATTTTACGTATGAACGAACGTACTTAGATATTTTCATCTGTGCCACTTTATAAACGGGTAAATCGATTTTCCGATGTAACAGTTTCTTAAGTTGTGGTTGGCACAAAATTTCACATAATAAGTAAGCGTTGCAGTTTATAAGTGAAAAATCCAAAACGTCATTAGACGTTAAGTGCTTTAAGCGTGCCCAAAACTTGCGTATACAATTTGGTTAAAATTACACAGTAAAATATAAGCTTAAATAAATTAAAAGTTTTTATTCAATAAAACAACAAGAATTACTATACCTTCTTAAATCATCCTATTAGTTAATCTACGCCAGCTTCACTCCAAACGACCCTAAAATAAGCAACAATTAGATTGAACAAGATTAGAGTAAACAAGATTAGGGTAAACAACCAGTGTAATACACAACACGGCTATACCCATATCGTATTGAGTTTAGCTCCAAACATTGGGCCTGATGCGAGAATCAAATTCCCTACGCTCATCTGATATTCCTCTAATTCAATTCCCTAATTTGCGCACCGTACCCGTGCTGGCAAAAACGGCAAAGTGACAAACGGCGGCCTGTTTGGGGACTGGTTTTAAGATACGACAACCGCCATGAACAATTGTATGCTTAGTCGCTATATTTCCTATTTAATCAATCTCAATAACCATTTAGTAAAAGGTTAATATAACGTTTATATCAATTGTATTAAAGGTACCTGCCCCTGTATTCCAATCTTCTGTTGTCAAGTTATATATCACTGCCCAGTGTAATCTCTTCAGGTCACGTGGTACAATTTTGTACCACGTGATCATTATTTTTAGACACTTGACAGCAAAGTATGCGCAAAAACAAGAAGAGGAAGAAATCAAATGACATCATATTGTCACTATTTAGTCACAGAATTAACTATGAGTTAGTATGAACTGACCATGGTTTAAAAGTTTGCAGTTCAACTTTGAGATTGCGGTCGGGCCCCAGTAGTGCAAGAGTATCTAAAAAGTGATTATAATTTGTTAAAGTCAAATACTTATATCGAATCTGTAACCTGCATGGATCCCTTTTTTTTGTGGTCATTAAAAGAACACGTAAGTGTACTCTAAGCGCCCTTGACAAAGCATATTGCCGAATTTAGACGCTTTTAAAAACGGCTTTAATATAACGGAAATAGCGGCTTGGGAAAGCGTATGTTAAAACCACAAGTGTGGGAGGTTCTGTTGGAACTTCTTACATAATTATATTTAGGTATGTGTACCTTCCAAATACTGTGGTTGCTTTGTTGCAAAGCTAATACCGCCATAAATAAGCCAGCGTACTTTATAACATGAACACGCAAGTTCTTGGTGAAAATATTTATAGATAGATAGATATATTCTTTATTGTACTCTCCACTTAAACTAATAGAACAATAAACAACAACAAACAATATATTACAGACAATTTTATCACAACATATATATTTGACAGGCGTCACAGCTCAGTCGGTACTAGCTCTGCCTTCCGTGCTGTGGGTTGTGGGTTCGATCCCCACCAAGAACCAACATTAAGTGTGTGGCAAACAGAGATGTTTGTTCTACTCGTATGTTTGGATGTTACAATGTATTATAAGTACCTGCAGGGGTATGCCAATCAAAGTTGAGCTGCAAAGTTGAACTGCAAAGTTTTAAATCATGGTCAGTTCATACTAACTCATAGTTATTCTGTGACTAAATAGTGACATTAAGATGTCATTTAATTTGTTTTCGCGCATATTTTGCTGTCAAGTGTCTAAAAAGAATGATCACGTGGTACAAAATTTTACCACGTGACCTGAAGAAATTACACTGGGCAGTGAAATATAACTTGACAGCAAAAGATTGGCATACGGGGGCTGTATTTACAAAAAAAAGTATATAAGTATTCTATCATAATCTCCATATTAAGCTATGCTTAGTTTGGGACTAGAACGCGTCATGTGAAATGTCCATTTATATTTATTTATTTATCTATAGGTGAAACGCCCAGTAATGCTTGTGCCACAAGCAATACGTACACAAATTGTATTATGGCGTAGGTAAGATTGAGTTTCATATATAATTCAACCACATATTATTATCACCATGAAATACTATCTGACTATTAAGCAGTAAGGGATATGACAGCTTAATTATTTTATCTCATTATCTCCCTCACTCACGCAATGCACGTATTTCGGAGCTATTCATTCATGGTATTAGTGTAGGTTGAGGTGAGTGACAGAATACCAAATTATGTAGATTGTTCTTAATAATTACCCGAAATTCCGATGCAATAATGTTGAAATGAAATAAAATGATAACAAAATGAAAATTTGATTAATTATTGTTTGAACGTTGCTATGTTATCTTTTTTATGGCTTGGTAATATTTTTCTCGGAATTGAGCATTTTTCAGAATTATCATTTACATTTAAGGATGCAGACACATTCCGAGTAGAAAAACTCATTGGTGCACGACCGAATTTGACCTCGCGACCTTAGGAGGACCTTAGTGCTCAGACTCACCAAATTCAACATAAAGGCATAAAAATCATTGAGCCTGCCAAACGGAAAATATGAACTTTACCATCGAATACAGTGCCTTGATCACGAATAAATGTGACAATCGTGAACGTATCGTAACGCTAGCGTATCCGAGATACACTGCGCGGTGACGCTACAACGTCCGGCAGTCGGGCTGACGTTGACGCGCAATATCACTCGAATACGTTAGGTTTACGTAACGCGGCAACTGTCAGATTTGTTCGTGATTACCCCTCAGGTCGCCGGTCACGTGGACATGTAGCTTAATGCTAAAATAAGAAGCGTTTCGTTGAAAAAGACCAACCATACGAAGTCTCCGATTTCTAAAACTCTTTCGCTAACATGGCAATCAATGCTCGCACGAATTCAAACTTCGCGCAGTACTTAAAAAGAAAGTTAAGCTATATTGTTCGCTAAGCACCAAGCTAAGCTGAGTCAGCGGTATAGGAACACTTCAAAGTTTTTTAATAATTGCAACGACAAAGATATGAGGCGGTTATCTTAGAGTAATAATGAGAGATGAAGTTATTTTCTTAGACCAACCATTTGGTATAAATTTAGTGTGTCAAGCAATTCGATAGGCGTTGATTGTGCAATCACCTCTGTCAAACACTTGCGTGAAAAAAAACTGATTGACGTGACTGCAGTATAAAACTAAGTCGGAGCGTATGTAGTTAAAGGACTTGTTGCTTTGCATTGATTTCCGTGGCACAGCAGCGTGCATTGGATCGGCATATCTGCGCCAGACCGACACGCCTCGTACGCTTCGATTCCGACCTAGTGGACGCGTACCTTTATACCACCATGCTTATGCTAGGTTATATTATTAGTGTACAAACTTAAATTACGGTTGTTGGTAACCTTTTTTCTTGGATATAGTTTAACCCTTCAAAACAAATATCTACTTGCTCAGTGGTGTTTGAACTAAAACTTTCACTCAAATGAAAAACACAATAAGATGAAAACCACACACCACAATGCAAATGCGAATCCTTTTTCAACAGAAACTTGAGAGGAAAAGTCGGAATTTCTTAAAATTCTATTTACTTTTCTTACATTCTGTATCTTTGGTTGGAACGGTAGGGTCAATCTAATCAATCGTGATCTTCAGCGTGTCAAACAAAATACACCCGATCCCATTAAAAATGTCACCTAGCTCAGTGCAGGCCGCCTTAGCAACCCCTAGCAACCCAACGAGATCGACGCATGTGTGTCAATTGGGGTCTTATTCTCAGTCATCCCTATTAGAGTAAAATCTCTACCAAATTGAGTATAAGGCCCTTGGTGGGACTTTTGTAACCCTAATTCTGATTTTTTGACACACATGTGTGAATAAAACCGAGGATTTCAATATTTTCCATCTGACTGGATTATAAGTACTTATTTGTAAAAAATTGCACTAAGAAGTTTGCGATCCTATCATATTTGTCTGTTTGACAAAGCGACAGCCAGAAAGTGTTTAGAACGCCCTAGTATGTAGTTTCTCCCTTGGAGACTTTGAAAGAAAGAGTGAATGGAAGTTACGAATGGTTTGGACTTCATTCGACAAGTTACTTTTGTCTGCACCAATCCATTTCGTTTCAGGAATACGGTTTTCATCACGATTGTATTTTATTTATTTTATTTTATTGTATTTTTCTAAATGTGTATTCAACCTGAAAACGTCTTCTCAGAAATAATTATAAATCAGTTTTCTTAGCACCAGTTTCTATCGCTAGTAACTCGTTGCAGAACGTAACTACCTAATCTCTTTTGGTGGTTCATATTTGAAAGTTAGAGTTACTTGGTATCGTTTCTCAACTTCTATCACCGTTTAAATAGTGCCATCTTGTTTTATTGTTATTATTTATTTCTGTATAAAGTTAACTTTAACTTAACAGATAGTTAACTCTTAAACGTTAAATGCAGAACTTATACTAGAATTAATATCTACATAGAATATAATGGTGGCAGAAACTAGATGACAAATAGGTACTAACTAATATTTAGATAGTGACAAAGAGGATCTTAAGCAGTGTTTAACTGCCACTGGATACTGACAGTTGTGAAACGTTAAGCAAAACAAAAAAATTAAAATTGGTTTTTCTTTTTTTTTGTTGCCCAAATTCGTGCTAAAGTCTCCCTTACTCATCAGCGGTTAGAGATAACGTGTCATCTCACGTAGACCTGGGGCTCAGAGGACCAGCCACGTACGACAAAAACCAAGCAGAATGAGGATAAGCTAACGATACGATCTCCTTACGATAAGGGAATTAAATCACTGAGGCGTGGTTGCAATTACGGAGAATCACCTCTATCTCTGTAAGGGTGTCAAACGTCGGGTCTCAAATGGAAAGTTGGTGGTTTGTTTGTTGAATTGTTTTGTGGGTACTGCTATTAAATGTTTCTGTTGCTTCTGTTTTGTATGAATTTAAGATATTTTTTTCATATTCGTCACTGAAGGCTATCTCTTAGGATCGATAAATCTGTTGCCGTTTTTGTGTTTGCAACAAAGACAAAACAATATAAAAAGCCTTTTTTACGCAAAAGTATTTTGAATACCTATGTTTGCAACAACTACGAGTATCCATGCCAGGCATGGATTAACCTCGGAGTCCGCGCCGCCGCCCGCAAGAGGGCGACACTTCCTTCTACAAACTTTTCTCAAGCGCACGACGCGCTCCTTTTATTGTTATTTATTATTTAAAATTATATATATTACATCAATGTAGAACTAAAATTAAACCTCAAAGACAGCTAAATCAAAAGCTTTTATTTGGAACATATCTACAACAAATTTTGGCGACCGTGACTAAAAACAAATCTGCAAAAAACTTTGGACAACGCAACAACGCAACGTGTCAGCGCGGACATCTTGCATGCCGTGTGGAACTTTTGGCGAACTTGGAAAGAAACGGCAACGGCGAATCTTGGATTATTTGGAAAAAAGGAAGGAATTATTTGCAGGGGGTGATTATGAAGGTGGCTTCTGAACGAAAGGTTGGCCCGCTCCTCATCTGATTCCCTTTCCCTAGCATCTTTTCCATTCGTCTAGCGTGCTCGAGTTTCACATTTATTTTATTTTATTTGCAAAGGTTCCCTGCAAGTCCGTGCTTTGCACTGTTTTCCCAGCTAAGGCAAGCCAAGTCAAGCTTACATATTTTATTACAAAATCGCCTGGTGCTAAACAATTTGCATCTAGGTACAAAGCACATTTTATTTTCTCATTTTGGTTATATTTTGTCTCCTACAGTGCATCAAAAACTTACCCATTTCTGCATTGCCCTACATAATTTTGCTATTATATCCAACGCACTAAAGTTCCCTAATAACATATGCATTTTTATGCACCTGCTTTCCATGGGTGCTAGTATTTGCAACACAATTTTTGCATTCTATCCCACTGTGTTTTAGTGCATTATCTAAAGCAAAGTTCCTAACAATAATAACTATTTTATACAGTGAGATTAATCACAATTCATATCAATTCCAGGTTGATCAGACCAGTGCAAGTGCAATCAGTGCCTAAACCTAATTACTGTGCTCCGGTCAATGATCTTGACCCCATACCTGCATTCATACATTGCTATCGCTCGACCTATCAGCTGTTTCATGGTTTGCTTGGAGTAAAGGTATTTATAAACTTGATTTTTTGTCTTCATTACCATGACTGCCACAGACGATTTAAAGGATCTTAAAGCTAAAAGATCTTCTATTAAAGGAAGACTTACTACTTTTGAAAAATATCTGGATGAACTAAAACCATTAACTAGTATAAGTAAGCTAAAATGTCATGAAACAAGAACACGATTGAAAAAATTAGAAATACTTTTTGAAGAGTATGATCTTATTCAAACTAGCATTGAAGTTAAGCAGGAAAATTCAGAAAATCAGATAGAAAGAGATTCTAGTGAAAATAGGTTCTACAAGTCAATAGCAGAAGCTCAGGAAATCATAGAAAAATATCAAAGTAGTGCTGAATCTGATATTCAAAGTTCTAGTTCAAATGCAACTGTACAAACTACAAATATTAAGCTACCTCAAATTAAAATACCTAATTTTGATGGTGACATGTCAAAGTGGTTAGAATTTCACGATACATTTTCTTCTATGATTCATAATAATGAGTCTATTGCAAGTGTCAACAAGTATCAATATTTGAGAAGTGCACTTACTGGTTCCGCTGCTACTGTGATCGCTTCACTTGAAATATCGAGCCGTAACTATGAAGTAGCTTGGCAGTTACTATGTGATCGTTTTAATGATAAGCGTAAGCTAGTGTGTACTCACCTTAAGTCCTTATTAGATGCGCCGAAGGTCGGTGAAGAGAGTTCTCTGCGTTTCACAGCTGATCACATTGCAAAACATCTGCGAGCTTTAAATACCTTAGGTGAAAAAACTGAGAATTGGGACACTCTGATCATTTATCTATTTTCAACAAAATTAAATAGTGTAACATGTACGAAATGGGAAGAATACAAGGGTTCTTTAACTGAGGTACCTACTTTAGAAAATTTTTACACATTTTTGCGTATGAGAGCAGATGTTCTCGAGGCAACAGCCACAAATGCCGTTAGCAGGCAAGATTCTGAGCAGCAGCAATCGCAGCAACAGCCGCAGCTGCAGCAGTACAAACGTATGAACAAATTACAAAAATCATTTGTTGCTACTTCTTCTTCTGAGGGCCAAAAACCTACCACCAAATGTTTGGTTTGTGATGAGGAGCATCTCATTTACTATTGTAAAAAATTTTTGGCAATGTCA
The DNA here is from genome assembly GCA_947859175.1 of Gandaritis pyraliata. Classification (NCBI taxonomy): domain Eukaryota; kingdom Metazoa; phylum Arthropoda; class Insecta; order Lepidoptera; family Geometridae; genus Gandaritis; species Gandaritis pyraliata. The sequence continues at coordinate 3,586,225 of OX401871.1, read as the reverse complement.
CCGACAGACAGATTTAATTTGATTATAAAAAATAGATATTGTATTAACTGTCTCCGTAGCGGACATTTAGCCCCACAATGCAAAGCCATGTCTTGCAAATTATGCAACCACAAGCATAATTCTCTTTTACACTTTGACAAACCTAACGCTGAGAGTAAGCAGCTGGTTTCTAGTCCGATTTCATTATCAACTTGCGTTTCAAATCAAGTTTTATTATCCACAGCTATTGTGAAGGTATCATCTATCAATTCAGATAAGTTTATTGAAGCACGCTGCCTGCTTGATTGCGGAAGCCAGTCGTCATTCATTAGTCAAGAACTACAGAACCAATTGAACATACAAACTGAAAATATCAACTCGGTTTGCGTTACAGGTATTAACAGTATCTCATTTGAAGCATTACAGCGCTGTAACATTAAGGTACAGTCGCGCTCAAATGCATTTAGCACGTCAGTCAATGCATTTGTTATCAAGAACATAACCAGCTCGCTCCCAAATCAGGAAGTCGATATTTCAAAAATTAAGCTACCCAAAAATGTCACGCTAGCTGATGGTAACTATCATATACCGGCGAAAATCGATATACTGCTAGGGGCGGACGTTTTTTGGGACGTTTTATGTACAGAACAAATAAAATTAGGTAGTGAGTTGCCTATCTTACAGAATTCAATGTTCGGCTGGTTAATATCAGGACCGGTCATGTGTCAAAATAATAATAATCAAACTAAAATTGTGTGTAATTTCAGTCAGGAAATTAGAAGTCAACTAAACAAATTTTGGGAGCTCGAAGAGGTTCCTCGTAAGCCCGTCATGTCTCAGGAGGAGGCTGAGTGCGAGCGGCACTTCATGCAGCACACTCGGCGGCTTGAGGACGGGAAGTTTTGCGTGACGCTGCCTTTAAAAGCTGACCAAGGTACATTGGGTGATTCATACTACATAGCGCGAAAGAGGTTCGAATCCTTAGAGCGACGTTTTCAAAGGCAGCCTGACGTAAAAGCCCAGTATGTTGACTTCATAGACGAGTACGAAGCTCTCGGTCATTTGTCAGGGGCTGAAAAATCTGATAATGCTATATTTTTGCCACATCATCCTGTACTGAAGGAGCAAAGTGAAAGCACAAAATGTCGTGTCGTTTTCGATGCGTCCTGCAAAACATCATCAGGTTTTTCGCTCAATGATATCTTGATGGTCGGACCTACTCTTCAGGATGATATTTTCTCTATTCTAATCAGATTGAGACAGCATAAACTAATAGTAACGGGAGATTTAGAAAAGATGTATAGACAGATATTTGTAGAAAAGGGTCAAAGACACCTTCAAACTATATTATGGCGTAAAGACGAGCGGGAACCCATGCGATACCTACAGTTGAACACTGTGACATATGGTACGTCGTCCGCGCCATACCTTGCTACTAGATGTATCGTGCAACTAGCGATTGAATGTAAAGATCCGTTGATAAGCGATATATTAAAGCATGACTGTTATATTGACGATATAATTACAGGATGTTCAGATGAAAACGAGCTAAATAACATTTATAAAAGCATCACTGCTCAACTTGCATCAGCAGGTTTTAATTTACGAAAAATTAAAAGCAATTCTCAGGCACTAATAAATTTGATTGCAAATGAATCAACTCAAGAAAACGAACAAGAAAACTTAAAGATTTCAGGTCTCACAAATACATTAGGTATTGAATGGAATCCTAATTCAGATTGTATTATTATTGCAGTAGAAAAATCATTAAAAAGGTATGATCAGTGTAATAATCACCTGACAAAACGTATTATTTTATCAGTGTCATCAACTATTTTTGACCCACTGGGATTATTATGTGTATGTGTTATTACATGTAAAATCATTTTACAGAAATTATGGCTGCTGAACATTGGATGGGACGAACAGATTCCTTTGGAAATATTAGATATGTGGAATAAAATAATGAAAAACTTGAAGTTCATTGAAAGTCTGTCCATCCCACGCCAAGCTTTCTGCGCCAATCCTGTAGCAGTAGATATTCATACATTTTCAGATGCATCAATAAACGCGTACGCCGCGTGCGTTTATGTTCGTTCAAGTGATGCGCTAGGACATATAACGGTACGGCTATTGTGTGCCAAATCAAAGGTAGCCCCGCTCAAAACGTCTACTATACCTAGACTTGAGCTGTGTGGTGCAGTGTTAGCTGCGCGTTTATGTAACAAGGTAACAGATTCTTTGCGTTGCTCAGTAGGTAATACTTACTTTTGGTGTGACTCAAAGGTGGTTTTGGGCTGGCTGAATACACCTCCGCATAAGTTGAGCGCGTTTGTATCACATCGCGTAGTGGAGGTCAATGACCTGACTGCTGATAACAGCGTATGGATGTACGTACCTTCATTGCTGAATCCAGCGGATTTAGCGTCCCGCGGAGTGTATCCAGAAGAAGTACCGAACCTTTCGTTGTGGTGGGATGGGCCTACATACCTAAAAAGCGAAAAAGACCAGTGGCCTGACCAGCATATTTATGAAAAAAAGTTAGACTTACCTGAAGTGAAGGTTCACTTTTCAAATATTGATACAAATCCTAAATCGATTATTGAATTTGATCGTTTTTCTAGTTTTATAAGATTACGTCGCACTCTCGCGTATGTATTTAGATTTATAGATATAGTTAGAAGTAAGGTGAAAATAATCGGGCCTTTGACTGTCGATGAATTAAATCGCAGTGAGCTAAGGTTGGCCCAATTTTCACAGGTAGAAAGTTTTTCTATTTATAAGAATAATTTTAAGTCATATCCTGCAATGCATTGTTTAACCCCCATTGTGGATGAAGAGACAGGTTTGATTCGTGTTGGTGGGAGGTTACACAACTCAGATTATAGTTTTGATAAACGTCACCCCATTCTTCTAAATGGGAAACATCATTATACAATGCTAATTATGAATTATTTTCACATAAAGTTAATGCATGCAGGACCGCAATTGCTTCTTTCATCGGTACGAGAACAGTACTGGCCCATTGGAGGCCGATGCCTAGCAAGACGAATTTGTAACAGCTGTTTGAGGTGCAAACGCGTGAAAGGAGCAGTTGCGAAGCAAATTATGGGTAATTTACCTTCTGTGAGATTATCACCCGGTTTTCCATTTGAAATAACGGGAACAGATTACGCAGGGCCTTTTCTAATCATCAATAAGAAGGGTCGTGGCGCAAGGCTGAGTAAATGCTATTTGTGTGTATTTATTTGTTTCAAGGTCAAGGCTGTTCATCTAGAGCTGGTGAGCGATCTTACCACAGAGGCATTTATATTAGCGTTGCGTCGATTTATGTCTCGAAGAGGAAAGCCTCGTGAGATTGTTTGTGACAATGGCACCAATTTCGTTGGTGCAAGCCGAGAAATTGCTGCTCTTGTAAAAAACTGTTCGGAAGCTGTGGCAGGCTTATCCGATGAAGGCATAAAATTTAAGTTTTCACCAGTATACTCGCCCCATTTTGGTGGTCTTTATGAAGCAGCTGTAAAGTCAGCAAAATTTCATTTGAAAAGGGTCGCAGGAAATGCTCATTTCACATTTGAAGAGCTCACAACTTTGTTTTCTCAAGTAGAAGCTATTTTAAATTCGAGACCGCTCAGTCCTTTGTCCTCCGATCCCCAAGATTTTTCCCCTTTAACCCCTGGGCACTTTCTAATAGGAAGACCGCTAACATCACTGCCTGCCCCCGATCTACAAGATATCAATCCAAATCGACTTCACAGATACGCCCGTATTGAACAAGCCAGGCAGCATATATGGAGCCGATGGAGCCGCGAATATATCTGCGAGCTTCAACACCGAGCTAAATGGCAGAGCCAACAGCCAAACATCAAGCCCAATCAACTGGTGCTGATTAAGGACGACAGTAGCCCCCCTATGAAGTGGCTGCTAGGCAGAACGACAACAAGTTTCGTGGGATCCGATGGTCACTGCAGAGTAGTCGATGTATTAACCCACAAAGGAGTACTACGAAGAGCCATTCACAGACTCTGTCCCCTACTGGACCTTCCCGATTGATGCAGAGTTTTCTCACTTTTCGAGGGGCTGGAGATTGTTTGCAACAACTACGAGTATCCATGCCAGGCATGGATTAACCTCGGAGTCCGCGCCGCCGCCCGCAAGAGGGCGACACTTCCTTCTACAAACTTTTCTCAAGCGCACGACGCGCTCCTTTTATTGTTATTTATTATTTAAAATTATATATATTACATCAATGTAGAACTAAAATTAAACCTCAAAGACAGCTAAATCAAAAGCTTTTATTTGGAACATATCTACAACAAATTACTATAGTTTTCAGGTACGGTAGAATCTCCGCAGACTCTTAGTACTTAGTGGATAAGATGGAGACTCATCGTACATTTATTATTACTTTGGTGAAAATTAGATGGTGCTATGACATCAAAATATTTTAATTGGCCACATTTCCTGAAAACTTTATAAATAAATCTGGGGTTTTCGGGATTTCGTGCCAAATACAAAACCAATACCGCCAAATAACGGAACCAGTGTCTTGGAAAACAGTAGCGTCAGTCCAAGATTAGATACTTAATCATTGAAGCCTTTCCCAAATTATCTGCGGTTGGATTTACGAGTTCGTTGTTACCAAGCAATGGACTAATTAAAAGAACTTTCGGTGAATAAGTTGGAGGGAGCTGTTTGGACTGTTAAATAAGTTTACGTAAGGTCATAAAACATTTTGTTAAAATATATCAGAACCACGAAACCATTCCTGAGAAGCTGCAAGAGATAATGAGGTGGTATGGACATTTTTTATTATTACTTATATTGGTCTACATGTTAGAAAAAGTTCAAAAACATCCATTCCGGTAGCCAAACTATGTTTTGTCTCATTATCCGTCATCATTAAGGAAACTTGGAAGAATGGGAACACAGACTGAGACTTGTTATACGGTTTAAATTATCAAACTTGTAAATGAACTTTCAGATTGTATAACTTAGAGTTATGAAGTTTGGAGATTTTGGGGATTTTAAGGAAAAACCCGAATGAGAAAAACTCAGAATGGGCACAAAGATGGATTGCGTTGTTTTTCAAAATTAAAAAAGTACGATTGACTTTTTGTTGAAAAATGTTTTTGCCAAAGATTTTCACCTTTTGAACCGGTTTTTTTATATGAATTCTTTCTATAACTCCCTAGTTATGAAATTATAACTTTAAGATATTTGTCCATAAAATAATAAGAATCAACAAAATACTCATTTACCGCGTCGCTATGAAATATTAAAAAAATTCTTCAGGCGCTTTTGTAACTCTACATTTTTACTTGGAAAAGAAAAGTCGACGTCTTTCTCCGAAGCAATTTTTTCGCAAAACACGTTGATCGTTATTTGACAGCCGTAAATATGCAAAGGGTTTCTCGAATGGTGACTAAAAACAAGAAGCCGAAGAGCAACACGCTTACCATGAACGCCCCACACAATGTTACTTTCCACCGAAGAGAAAACATAATATTTTGTCACATTCTTTTGTTTGGCGGAAAAAGAGACAGAAGTAGGTTTAGTCTATCTTGCTGGACGCTTTTCGCCCGATGATGGAACGACGCTATTGTATTTGCTTTATTTTTGATGTTTATATTTTTAGATGGCATTTAAAAAAACACTTTGCTTTACCTCTATGTTTGTAAGTTGAGACTGAGGCGTTACCATTAAAACCACCGCAATTTATACCTAAAAGACGGCAGTTTTATGTCAGTGTCCGCTTTTGTAAGAAACTTGGGCTTGACGGAAAGAGGTTTTCATCTCTAGTCGGGATTTAAAGCATTGTTCAACATGCTCTTTACCTGTTCAAGGTTTTTGTTCATTCGAATTTTGCGTGCGTTCATTATGATTTTCAGCAGAACTCTGTAATTCAGGAAATAACGATGGCTTTAACAATAGGTTGGTGAAATTTTGAGTTTTAGTACCTACTCTAAGCCTTGTGTTAGCAGTACAAAAACTCTGAATTTCACCACCTTGATAATTAAAATGCAGCCAAAGTATAAAAACAATTGATAAAATATTTCGATTTATCAAAAAAAAAATTGACTTGCACACTTCAGAGCAATGAATTGGGGTCACTGCTGTAAACTTTAATATCTCAGATGCTCGAAGGAGGGTTGCTTTATTGAAATGAATGGTATAAATGACCATTCAATAACTTTTATTGATTTTATTTGGGTTAATAACGCACTGGTCAATATCGAATAGTTGTAATGCGTTCCAGATCGAGTTATGACTTATGCTGTCATACATACATATTATGTCAGTACATAAATGTCATCAAAAACATTTACGCTAACAGTACAAGCAGGGTAAAACTTGAAACAAGAGGCGGGGAGATCACAATAGAAAGAGGAGTTAGACAAGGAGACCCTTTGTCACCTAAACTGTTTATCGCTGTACTCGAAACTATATTTATGAAGCTAAAATGGAAACAAAAAGATATAGAAATGAACGGTCGATATTTAAGTCACTTTCAGTTTGCCGACGACATTGTGGTACTAGCAAACAAAGTAGAAGAACTAGAGGAAATGATATCCTCACTCGATCAAGAAAGCTCTAAAGTAGGACTAGAAATGAATGCAAACAAAACTAAGATTATGACCAACAGTATCGTAAAACCTATTCATATAAAAGGAAACGACATAGAATATGTCAAAAACTACACCTACTTAGGCAAACACGTATCATTCAACAAAACAAGTAATCAAGAAGAAATAGAACGAAGAGCAAATATAACATGGGGGAAGTATTGGTCACTAAAAGAAATAATGAAAGGTGATTACAGTTTAAGCATGAAGAAAGTTGTGATTGATACTTGTCTCCTACCATGCTTGTTGTATGGCTGCCAAACATGGGTCTTTACAAACAAAGTAAAACATAAAATTAGATCTACTCAGAGAGCAATGGAAAGGAGCATACTAAAGATCAGGAAAATACACAAAGTACGAAGCAATATCATAAGACAAAAAACAAAGTTAACAGATGCACTCACACAAGCCCTAAAACTAAAGTGGCAATGGGCCGGTCACATCTCACGCCTGACGGATAAAAGATGGACTATACAGACCACACAATGGAAGGGACCAGCTGGAAAGAGAAATGTTGGCAGACCGTACCGACGGTGGGCCGATGACATAATACAAATGGCTGGGAAAGACTGGATGAGCGTAGGAAAGGACAGAGTTAAGTGGAAGAAGCTAGAGGAGGCCTTTACCCAAGAAGGGGTCCGTATCTCCGAACCTGAAGTAAACTAACCATACTAACAATTATGTATAAGTCAAAACTACTAACATTACTATTAACTTTAAATTGTGTAACATTGTAGAGATATGGAAAATTAAAAGGCTTTATTATTATTATTATTAATAACGCACTTTTAGAAAACTCAAGTGTCTCTGAATGACAAAAAGTGAGTGAGCTTACACAATTTTTCACTAAAAAATAATTTTCATATTTAGTAATTGTGACTAAATAATAATTTTTGACCACACCTTGTTTTAACATCTTGACGTCTCACGTTATTTTTACAACTACTAGGAAAATACGTTCAGAGTTTTAATTGCTCTCGAGTGTAATAGCTACTGTTATATTTATTTCATAGTGCCTGTCATCGAGCCAAAACAAAAGCCGATTTGCAAATAAATTAACATTATGCTAAGTACCAATCAGGCGTTCCATTAAAATTCGCGCTCCACAGGTTTCAAACAACCAATCCATTATTTTAATATTGGTTGCATATTTGCAATTAACATCCGTAATATGTTTTACTCAATTTTACTATTATTTCATAAGTACTGTAGAACTTTTTATACAAAGTTAGTTTTTCTGTAAATTTTACAGGATTTTTAAAAATACAGACAGAAAACATCCACAAAAACTCCATTCATCGCACAGAGAATATTTACTCTTCATGTACAAGCAAGAATTTTCAAATTGCTCAAAGACAATACATATTCAACAAAGCCTACATAGGTACATACGATTTCTAAGAACAATCGTGACATGTTCAATTTCTTCAACCAACTCGTTATACTGTGTACCTAATTAGCACCAGAAACCCAATTCTTGTAACAAAGGAATCAAAGTAGAAGTACAATCTACTTTTGATGTAACTGTGATTGTAATGTGACTGAAAGTTGAACGAACCTAAATCGGGATTCTGGTGTATGATAATGACATTTCATAACAAAACGTGATTAATCCCATACATATTTGACCGTTTTCTATTCTCTAGCGATTGTTATTTGCCAACTTGGCTGAAAGAACAGTCGCTTCATACTAAATTATAATATGTCAATTTAATGTGTTTTTCGTATTCCTGGTAATTCATTTCTAAATTCAACTTGTTACTATGTTTTACTCAATTTTACTATTATTTCATAAGTACTGTAGAACTTTTTATACAAAATTTGTTTTTCTGTAAATTTTACAGGATATTTAAAAATACAGACAGAAAACATCCACAAAATCTCCATTCATCGCACAGAGAAAATTTACTCTTCATGTACAAGCAAGTATTTTCAATTACTAACTGTTACTAACTGTTAGACAAGACGTTTTGTTTTCGGTTTGCGTTCGCCCTAAGACCGTCCACGTAGTGCTACAATGTAGGAGGCTCATATCTTCGCCGATATTGTATAGATGTATTTTAGAAAACCTGAATTCAATGAAACAATAAAAACTAATCAGTTCTATCAATAGAACTAGTAATGTAACTAGTGGGAATGGACTGTTTTTTATCAGAATATGAGCCTTAGTGAAAAATCCCAAGAGCTTTTTGATATTCGTTGTTTGAAAACATCAAAAGCGGAATGGTCAAACATGACGTGTGCAATAATCAGCTCCTCATAGTTGGGTAAAAAAGGATTCTGTAAACAATATAGCCGATCCATTCACTTTGATATATCCGTTATAATACCTATTCCGAGACAAATTTATATACTTGCAGTAAGTATATAAATTGAAAATCGCTATTGCTAGAAATATTGGAAATGAAATAAATGGTGCAAAATGCTTATGTTGTTGTACGGAACGTAATAATTTTGAATATTTGCATAAATATTATTTTATGTAAACGCAATAACTCAAAATAATACGTTGAAAAATGTAACTTTTAAAAATAAAATTTTCATTACCAAAAAACGTAAAACTTTTATGAAAATCTCAATTTCAGTGACTTAAAAATCGCCACAAAATAGAAAAGTCAAAATCAATACGAAAAAATATGAGAGGACAATTTTCCGCCCTAATAAATAAAAAGCGTAAATACCATTACCATTACAAAATATTCTTATAACCGCTCCGATATTGACTGATACTTCAAAACGGGATCCATTTATCGAAAAAAGCTCTAAGCTTTTGCTTCCTTAAAAACTAGGGCAGTTTTTATGAACAAAATAACGGTCGTCTTCAAGAGATTTTGAGTTAAAATCTGAAGGAATATCAACTGTGGTTGAGCACTTGATTTATAAAACTAAAAGTAATAATAAATAAAAAACACACAAACAACTTCCCATGAGAAAAAAATATTCATAGCGTATCTTAGTTCATAAACTATGAGGAAAGTTTACATGTTTTTGCCATGGAATAGGTCGACTAGGCAATTATGATGTGTGATTGCTAGGTAAGCATACTCCATCTAATTCTGTCAGAACATCACTCCATTTAGTAGAGGTTATAAATAAAGTATTTGTAAGAGACGCCTTATCTAAGTTTAGTTTTATAGTCTATGTTCACAACTTCATGGTTTATGTCATTTGTGACATTTGTTTTGTAAAAAGTAAAATAAGAAGAAGAAGAAAATAAATTGTAATGAGTCTTTTTGGAACCTATCTGCTACGTTATTTTTCTGATTATCTTCCCCTAAAAAAGGAACATTGCCACAATACCAAGACCAGTCCACCTACTTTCCCGCTATTTCAATGGGAATAGCTATACAGTATTCCTAGATGCTGGTCAAAGTCAAAGTCATAATTTGTCATATAAAGTCATATCAATATTGTAAAAAATATTACAGACAAGTCACTGAGAAAAAGTTACACATCACGTCCGGCATGTTACAACTCCAGTTTCAAGAAAGCCCAGCAGGGGTATGCCAATCAAAGTTGAACTGCAAAGTTGAACTGCAAAGTTTTAAATCATGGTCAGTTCATACTAACTCATAGTTATTCTGTGACTAAATAGTGACATTATGACGTCATTTGATGTGTTTTCGCGCATATTTTGCTGTCAAGTGTCTAAAAAGAATGATCACGTGGTACAAAATTGTACCACGTGACCTGAAGAAATTACACTGGGCAGTGAAATATAACTTGACAGCAAAAGATTGGCATAAGGGGGCAAAATTTATGGAAAAAAAGCCAGGATTTTGTCAAAGTTAAAAGAAGGTTTCGCTAACAAGATAAGACAAGGGTAATGGGCTTTTTGTCGCCAACCACGTCCCACGATTAAATTGGTGAAAACGTCCGGGATACAAATTTTGTTAGGCTGCACAGAACGCGCCCATTGTGGATGTACCTACGTAATTGTCCCACTACTTACGGCACACTATTTACACACAGCTTGCTGGGAAGATCTGAGACACTTCACAAAATGTAGTGATACGTGTAAATGTTAAAAGTTCTTGAAAATAATACACCTCGAGGTATATTCTTATTTGTCTTATCAAACTGCGCTAGATAAAATGGCTGCTAAATCTGTTGTCATCTCTTTTCGTTGTCATGCAAATGACAATGACAGATATTTTTTTAAAACCGCGCTAATATAACCAAATAATATGAATAACGGGGCTACTTATAAGGCTTGTGTTTAGGTGCAAACAACAAAAATTGAGTCTGAATCTCTAAACGGTTGTAAAATGTCCACTTGGCAAGAACCATGTCCTTTGGTCCTTCTATATTGGAAGGATCAATAATTTATCAACTATGGAACAATTTGAAAACCTGGTTTGATGTGCATAGAACTAATACGAGATAAGTGACCTAGCCATCCTATCCTGCAGCGTACGGTGGTACGGCCACGTAAATTAAGCTCGACCCAGAAAGTGCGCAGTTTTTGGAACGGACCCGTTTTTTGGAGCGACTCCATTTTCGATAAATAGTGGATGAAACTGTTCTTGTCCTAGTTTTATGCGCTATTAAGTGAATTAAGTTTTTAGCTAAGGCTTGGGCGTTTTAGAAGATTTTTCAAACTATTTTTTTTATACCTAATGTATTCTTTAGCAAGACCAAAATAGAGGCAACTCTTATCCTATCCTATCCTATCCTACTAATATTATAAATGCGAAAGTTTAGATGTTTGGATTATGGATGTTTGGATGTTTGTGTATCAATCACGTCTAAACTACTGAACCAACTTGGATGAAACTTGGCATATATATATATAGTTCGTAACCTGGATTGACACATAGGCTACTTTTTATCTCGAATAATTAATAGGATCTACAGGATAAAAAGAACGAAAAGGATTAGCAGCGCCAATTGGCAAGAGGATTTCATTGTCATGTCATGTCACGTCAGTTTGACAGGGCGTAGTACTACCTCTTTGGTCTAACGACTAGCGTTTGACATTCCAGTAGGTACCAGTTCGGTGTAATGAGGTGTAATGTCAAGTTTCTCAAAGAAGTATCCGCTCGGTACACGCACAGATAATATAATGTACACGGAAACTGTAGACGCGTACGAAGTCGCGGCTAACTGCTAGTACATAATATAAATATAGTGAATTTCTCTGTTTATCTACAGGCATTTAGATTTCTGAGAACTCTTGAGGGACTTCTGCTTGAACTAATAGGTACTTACTGTATTTTACTTGCACAGAACTTTTCTTAGAAATCAGAGGGTAGTTCAAACATCATAATGTTTTTTGCTTACTTTTTGTTGGATAACCGGATTCTTCTTTTATACGAGATGAACGCTTTTTTAAATCACTCTCACTATTTAGCCGAAATTATAAAATTAATAATAGTTATTAATTAATTAATTATTATTCACATATTTATTTATTTCCCAATATACCTAAGTATTAAAAAAAATATATCATAAAAAATTAAAACTAAAGTGCCGCCAGCAGCGGGGCAGGCCCAAACTACAGGTGGTCAGGGCTGCGGACTGAGGAACCTCCTGACAATGACAATGCGTGCCGTATCGAGGATCATTGCCTTCAGCTAGATTATTATTAATTATTATTCTCATCATTCTCATCATAATCATAAGAAAACAATGGGAACCAAGTTGTAAGTTTCTAGACAGTTCATCCAGACTCTAGTCGCAAGGAATTGGTACTTTTTACCTAGTATATCAGACGATTCTAAATGATCCATGTGATTTTACTAAATAAATGAATAATGCCTTGACTTAATCCTGGTCAACGGCACCAAGTTGTAAGAGTTGTGAGAGCCCATCATACAAATACTATTGCGCTGCATACTCTCAAACGCTGCTCTATCTAAGTCACCCAAATTCAAGTGTATCTCTCCACGGACGTAGGTACTGTAAATAATTTAATTATTTACAAGTACTTTGGCAGTCTGGTTTATTGCCTGTGGAACCTCTGAGACGCTACACTTGAGTGGTTCCAGAATAACGTACTTTCCTAAATGAGAATGTACATGTGTAATTTCCAATTTATCGTGTTGTTATTGTCGAAAATCTTAGTATTGTGACTGGGTTTAGCCTATTGTTTTGGTATTGACCAAGACAAATAACTGTAGTAAATACAGTCGCGTTTCTTTAATTTATAGTTTCTTTAATTCGTAGTTAGTTCTTGTTTGAGTACTTATTTTTATTTCCTCTTAGTAAGGATAGTAAGAATACATCGTAAGCTAATTTGTTTTTACTTGAATTGAACTCTTCTATATCATTTTGAACACAAGATTGTTAATAAAAACTTAACATACGTTTACAAAGCCTAATAAAATTTTGCGTAGTGTGTAACGTCATACTTATATTACTATTATTCTTGCACTTTAGTACTTATTTTTGGTTGCCCGTCTGAGTTTCGTAGCTATAAGGAAGTAAGATCGTAGAGAATTTTGAAACGACGTTCATAATTCACCTAAAAATAAGTGTACGGAAAGAGCCATAGATTGTCTCATAAATGAACGTATCGTGCAACTTGTCTGGATTATACTGTTCATAGGGTTCTTATTATTCATAGTTACTTATCCAACACAAAAAAACCTTCCCCAGCACTATACCTTTTCCCGCCAATTCCACAAAAAAGTTCAAAAGGTAGAGGAAATGACGTCACGTCTGAGCCGGTCGTCAAACCTCCAATGGATGTTTTCATAGTGTTAGCGACACGATACCTACACGATATCAGCGGCGAGCTAATCCCATACATTTGTAGATTTGTAGTAAGGACTCTTTGTGTGCGAGCTCGTCCGGGGAAGTATTACCACCGTACTTATTTCTGCCACCGAGCAGTGATGCTCGCATATCTATGTTCCAGTTTGAAGGGTATAGATGCCGGTGCAATTACAGGCATATAAGACTTAACACTTATGTCTCAAAGTGATGGGCGCTGTGCAATGAATCATAAGGCACGCCCTCAGTGGACATGCTCAGTGAGGCAATGCATTGCTATAGGCAAAGGTAACCGCTTAGCACCAGGTGGGCCGCCAGCTTGTACAATCATTTATTTAAAAAAAATGGTTCAAGACGCTTTCACACTATGTCAGACAACGATATTTTGATTCAAGCCAGTGTCGACCAGTGTGCAATAGTCTGCCGAGTGGCCGTCGACCCTTTTAATTAGAATGGGCCTCGTCTTCAGGTAAATTGTGATGAGTAGGACTCAGAATATTGCCAAAAAAATAACGCCACATAGAAGACTGTTTAATCGTGCATAGAAGCGATGTGTAGTGTCAAGTGAATATTTAAAATAGTATTTAGTCGAGTCATTCTTCAAGTCGACTGTCGTATGTTTTGAAAGAAAAATGGTGGGTTTGAAGTTTTCCTTTTATAACTTGGAAACGAATTCCATCAAATAAGAAAATCACATAATACTTAGAGTATTTATTTCAATAACTCATATATAGCCATCCATCCATCCATATCCATCTAGTTCCCATATCACAAGCTATGCTCAGTTTGGGACTAGAAGGTGTTGTTTGTAAAGTCCAAGAATATTTATTTTTATTTATTTATAGCATATATGCTACGACTCCACATATTATTGGTTAAAATTCCACCAAAATTAAACACAATAACACAAATAATAATAAATGCAAATGTTACTTCCAAAATTGACAGAACTCGAATCCTTTTCTATTCTCAAGTGTTTGTAGTTCAACATTAACTTGGCTAAGGCAGACATTTGCAGTACAAGCGCAGCAGTGACTGAGTCACGTTTGTTTTGTACGACATCTTTTGGGAGCATCGCGGACACACGTGCCACCTTACGTTCTCCTAATTTTTATTTATCTGTGGTTAAATCTCAGGACTGTACGTACATAGTACTGTCAGGAATATAAAGATTACCAACACGTGTTAGTTTTTTATAAGAATACCTAAGTGATGGTGCAAGTAAATAGCCCACCTAATGTTATGAAATGTTTAAAACTTGCCTTTAATAATAATTCTAAGATAAAAGTACTTGACTTCCGAAGATTAATTTAATCCTTTTTTGTAATCAATTTAGAAGTTTATTTAGTTTAGGGAAATGTTAAATGTTCTCGAAGGGAAAGGAAATGGTGTAAAATCAAAGGGTTCAAAATAATCCGGGATCATAATCTAGGTCAGGGTTTTGGTACCATGGGACCTCGTAGCTTCTGATATCCCCGACACAAAGAATACTGGTGCGACACTAGTGTGTCGAGACTACGAGGCTGCTGTTTGTGTAACTCTCGATTTTCATTTTGAGTTATTTAAGAAAACCTTACATTCCTAGGACCGTAGTGACTTAAGCATAGATTTTTGTATGGGAATCTCTACTCAAATTTAGGCTTGAATCACGATTTCTTTAATAGGTTATGAATACATAATCGTCTGTCATTTTCTCGCGGTTATATAAAATACTCTATCATCACCATTTTATCAGCAACTTTAGCTAGAGTAGTTTATCCTCTCCTATCCTATCCTACTAATATTATAAGTGTGACAGTTTAGATGTTTGGATGTTTGTGTTTCAATCACGTCTAAACTACTGAACCAACTTGGATGAATAGCGGCATATATATAGTTCGTAACTGGGATTGACATATAGGCTACTTTTTATCCCGAATAATTAACAGGATCTACAGGATAAAATGAACGAAAAGGATTAGCAGCGCCAATTGGCAAGAGGATTTCATTGTCATGTCATGTCATGTCAGTTTAACAGGGCGTAGTACTACCTCTTTGGTCTAACGACTAGCGTTTGACATTCCAGTACGAGTTTGGTGTAATGAGGTGCAATGTCAAGTTTCTCAAGGAAGTATCCGCTCGGTACACGCACAGATAATATAATGTACACGGAAACGGTACTCGCGTACGAAGTCGCGGGTAACTGCTAGTTATGAATAAAACCGTCTGTATAGGTTCTTCATTTCTTCTTTCTTGATGTCTTATACTTGCTGGGCGAACTATCTTTTACAAATAGGCCGTAGACGGGCCCTTTTTGCGTGATAGGTGGCAGCTGCAATTCGAGCCACCCGATGTCTTCCAGGAAGGTCACAGCATGTGCAGGCTTCCCAAGAGGTCCTCAGTGTTCCGAGGTAGTGTGCTCGTTGAAACGCTATACTCTTGTCAAATTAGAACGTCTCACTGATCTCACTGTGTTGTTAGTCGCCTTTCTCAAAAGCAGAAATTGAGCATGAAAGATATTTTTGAATTTTTTTTTAAGATTTATCTAGTGCACTCAATTTAATCCCTAAAGAATGTACCCTAACAACATTACAATCTAGCCACAATGTGGGGTGATGAGTAATTTAATATTAACTTAAATTGCTAACATAGCTTATTCTAAGGGCGGCTTGCACCAGAATCGCTAAACGCGTTTAACTCTTAAATAGTATTTAGCGAGTTGTCAAGTCATACAAAATAATACAAGTCATAAAAGTGGAACAAGTGTCTGAATCTAGAAACCTTGGGTTAATGCTGGATAGTCATCTCCGCTTTGAAACTCATGTGGCTGATTGTGTTCGCAACTCACTCTACCGCTTAAGGTTGCTTTACAGGATTCGACCATATCTTAGTGAAGAAGTACGCATTGCCCTGTGCGAATCCCTTGTGCTTTCCCGCTTAAATTACTGTGATGTGGTCTATGGCCCGTGCCTGTTAAGTCGTACTGAAAGGATGATCCAAAGAGTACAAAACGCCTGTGCCCGTTTTTGTTTTAATGTACCCCCGCGAACACATATCACACCCTTTTTAAATTCATCCAACCTACTAAAAATGAAAGGGCGTCGATTTCTTCATCTTGCAACTTTGCTCTTTGGGTTAACTTCAAAACAGATCCCCAAATTTCTTTACAACAAGTTGAAATGGGCCAGTGATGGCTCACGATATAAGAAACGAGCATGTTCTCAGCTGGCTCTGCTAACACCAAGGCACCGATCGGTAGCATTTCGTGGCTCTTTTCGATTTGCTGCTAGTCGGTGCTGGAATGTTCTCCTCCCTCCAGTGCGTGCTCTAAAAACAATCAGTACCTTCAGATCCACTCTTAAAAACCAGCTTCTTGTTCAGCAGCAGATGGGCTTGTGATTGTGCTCTGAAACCCCTACCTATTTATTATTTTCCTTCCTTTGCCTTACCTAGTTACCTATTTGTATTTTTCCTTAAATATACCTAAGTATTACCGACTATTAGAAAGCTCGTAATTATATATTAATTCTATTACCTATCTTCTTTATCTATGTAACTGTTCCCTATTGTGCAGCCCTTGTAGTTGTGTACCTAATTTTATTTTATTTTATTTATTAACCTAAACCAGGCAGTGTGATGTCATCCACTCTCAGGTCCTGCCTGAAAACCAGCGCCGCTCTGCTTCTGCAGAGCTGCATTAAGCTGAGGCAGGACCTTTTTGACTCACATCAACGCACTGGTCAGCACACACACCTGCCCAGCCTACCTACCTAGTACTTACTTAGTAATTGTGTAGGTGATTATTGTTTTCTTTCTTCTTTTTATACTTGTTCTGTGCTGTACCTGTGTTGTAATTGTGTGTCAAATAAATATATCTCTATCTCTATCTCTATCTCATACAAAAACGTCAGATTTAAATTGATTTAGCTGTTAAATACGTTTAGTGATTCTGGTGCAAGACGCCCTAAGAATGTGTTCATTAGCACGTTTCTTAATGTCTCTATTTAAGGCGACTACACTTTGGAAAAATTGTATTTAATTATTTAGTACACTTATTCTAGTGCATGTAATTTTACAAGTCCCAAAAGGTAGACTACTAATACTATGTCCTTAAAATCATGATGTGTATAATTCGTATGGGGTTTTATTTCATAGTATTATCCCACATTATCCCATAAGCTGATAGATTATCGCCATTGTGTCAATGACTCATCCGGGTTCACACAAACAAGACAACCTGTATAAGCTTATCGGGGTCAGCCATGCTGAAACGGTCTTCCCGCGATAGTATCACGGTGTATTGATGTAGAAAATGAGCTTGTTTAGTAACCTGAATTAGGTAGAACACCAGCTCTGTAAAATAGGTGAACTGGAAAATAGGCTGAAATGTGCATCGAAATAGTGTTCAAAGTGCATCGGCAGGTAATTTAAATCTCATCACATCCGTATCTTGGCATGCACGTTTGTAGATAAGAGTTGTGCTTTGGAGTTCGTTTTGTAACGCTCGTTCGCTTTACCATTGCCCTCGAAATTCAAATTAATTTTAGTACCTAGATACACCTAGGTAGGCCCAAATACCATAATTAGTTAATAAATAAAAAAATTCAAAAAGTTATATAACTTAAAAGTACTAACTTTCCATTTTATTTTTCCAACCATGATTAAGAAATAAAAACTATCCTAAAAGTAATATTTAGATAAATAAATCGAACATTGGAAAGTGGGTCAAAGACTTGCAAGATTTAACCAAAACAAACACACAAACATTGCAAGCTAAACAAAAGCTTGTAAAAATATGATTGGAGTCATCGAAAACAATTTTAAAATTCTGAAAAGTAATCTACTTTTTTTTTTAAACTACCGTTGGTCACGTAAAGGTATAGGTATTCTTAAGCAATTCATTTCGAACAGAAACTAACTTTTTAAAATGAAATGGCCGACATGTTTCTCTGTAGGAAAGTCACGTCCACCATGTCAACGGGCGTGCGCCTCCTATTCGTATTGTCGTCGACTTGAATAGACTGCTCCTATCCTGTAGGCTGACTATGAATCATGAGGTACGGGGGATAGAAAGAGAATTATGGGTAAACCACACGGCCTTTCGCTGCAAAGTTAAAGTGGGGAGCGATGGATCTGGATGGATCTGGATTTATAAGTCGTTAAGGGAAAGAAAAGTAAGAAATTAAGATTGCAGCCCATGCAAATCGCGACCTTATGCACAGCAAAAAAATTGCATTTAAAGGTGCGGAAAGGATGCGTGTCCAAAGGCCGAGATTTCATTGAATATTGCAGTGTACCTACTCACTATTGTGTTTCCAATGTAAGGAAATGCTGATCGACATGTAGATTCTTTGGATCTATCTTCAGATGTTTCACATCGTGTGTACAGTAATCAGAATCACTTTTTTATCCGAGCCTTTACATGGAGCAGAAAACACAAGGAGTGATTTGATGGTTTGTTTGACAAGTAGCTGGATCATTTTATGATATTATCGTTTACAATAGGATTAATACAATTAGTAAGCTGATGAAAACAAGCCCTTTCATTTGGCTGAACCCGAACTGAACTTTGGGTAAAAGGAAAACGTAATGATTTATCAGGAATTGTGTGGTTCTTTGAAAAGTAATCATTTCATGTATTTATTTACCCTTTACCTTTATTTATATTTTTTTATTATGTTTTCTTTTTTTATGATCCGGCAACGGCAAAATGTGGTCAGTACGTTAAGTGATTTGGTCGAACAAACAAACAGATAAATTTCTTTTATATAAGTACTTTGTAGTTTACTAAAACATGGACACTGTATCCGTTACCTATCCACTATTGTCGGGTCAAGCTTTCAATAGATAGGAAAAAAATGCTCTGCGCTTTTTTCATTGTCAATCTATTATGTGAGATAACCGCTTTAGTTTATTTGGGTTGACTGGTCTCTGACAAGGATAAAAAGTTATTGATGTAGGTTTTACTGTTATTTTTATCGCATTATTTTCAAATTTTATCATAGCAAGCAAGCGAATATTTTCGCTAAATTTTTTTTTTAATGGAGCCCATTTGTTTTCTAGAAATAAAGCTTTCACGCAAATATGAATACCATCCATGTTCAAAATAAATCAACGACAGCTCGGGAAAAAGCCACTTCTAAACCTACGCAATTATCCTCCTAAACAGAAGAACTGTTAAATAGTTTCGTTTTAAGACGAAGTTTTTAATACAAATATAAAAAAATTGCATTCTTGCAACTTGCAATATAACTGTAAAAATCAGACTTCCCCAAGGATAACAACAATATTGACAAGATTTTTTTTATAACCTAAAGTGGTAGAAAAGAAGCAGACAGCCTACTGCCCCCGTATTCCAATCTTTTGCTGTCAAGTTATATTTCACGGCCCAGTGTAATTTCGTCAGGTCACGTGGTACAATTTTGTACCACGTGATCATTCTTTTTAAACACTTGACAGCAAAGTATGCGCGAAAACAAATCAAATGACATCATAATATCACAATTTAGTCACAGAATAACTATGAGTTAGTATGAACTGACCATGATTTAAAACTTTGCAGTTCAACTGAAATTGGAATTACCTCCCTTGATGTTAAGCGGGTAACAATGGAGATGCTACCGTGGTTTGAGGTTACAGTCGTGACGAAAGCCTATTTCATTACATCAGACAAACACGACAAAAGTCTCTCAGCTAAGGTTCGTGTTTACACAGGACGGCCACTTAGGCCTAGTGCCATTCAAACTGACATATCTGACCAAGTTCACGCTAAAACAACCCCGGGTCACGTAAAGTTCAACTTTTTCCGCTAAGTATGAGTGCGAGGGCGTAATGAGGACGGAAAAACTTAATAAAAATGGTAATGGGATAGACAGAACTGTGAACCGCAAATCACTATAAATGAACCTCATTTCACCATTTTGCGTACACAGACTATAGAAAATAAGTGGTTAAACAGGTTACCTAATTAAAAAAAAATTAAACACTTCTGACCCAGACTTTCAGGGTGTTTTCTTGTGGATTATCATAACAATAATATGGTCAAACTTCAAAACGCCTTTGACTTCCCGCTTTGACGGAAGCTGGTTAAAAGATTTCCAATGTTGACGTCAAATTGCTATAGAAGTACTTCAATCCCATCCATCTTGAGCACTATAATTATCTTGGTCATTATCAGACCCTGCAAGGGTATGCCAATCAAAGTTGAACTGCAAAGTTTTAAATCATGGTCAGTTCATACTAACTCATAGTTATTCTGTGACTAAATAGTGACATTATGATGTCATTTAATTTGTTTTCGCGCATATTTTTCTGTCAAGTGTCTAAAAAGAATGATCACGTGGTAGAAAATTGTACCACGTGACCTGAAGAAATTACACTGGGCAGTGAAATATAACTTGACGGCAAAAGATTGGCATACGGGGGCTGGGGTAGTTTAAAAACTCTAGTTCAACGAACACTGGTGCTTAAGATGAACCAAATACCTATTAAAAGTTTTTCAGCGTATAGGAATTACTGACTATTCATTTCTACATTTCTAAAGTATTCTTCTCTAACGATAGTAAAATATTAATTTTGTTGGTGTTGCCTGGCTACGTCCACTGGCATATTATGTTCTAGATGTATAATTAGGTCACCGCCTTTTATGCCGTATGACCGTGTTTCTAGCTCTGTTCCATCCGGCAGCAAGACTGGGAAATAAATTAGTTTTTCTATACCTATTGCCACTATAGAGAAGGAGACTTTATAAAGGTTGCTTACTGGGGAACCGTTGTACGCCGCACAAAATCGGTCGCTCTAGAAATCTTCGAGAAAGGCTTATTGCCTACGGCTGAAACTGTATACTGTAACTGTGGTGTTTTGGTCGTTTTTCAAGAACGTTTAGTACTAAGATATCTACCGTGCCCGGAGATACGATTGAGCAACGATTTCATTAAAAAAAAATCGGAATATTGGGTGAACAAAGTTTTTTCTGAAACAGGCCGCTATTTTGACGAAACAGCTCATTTTGTCATTGATTTGAAATTAAGAGATTTGTCCTATTTAAAAAAATTTTGGTGTAAATAATTGAAACATCATAAAAACATAATTTTGTCGAGACACGAGAATGAATAGGGTTATATCCTAAGTAAACAGTTGCAAAGTTTTTGCATGCCTTAAATTGTGGCGCGTATACAAACAACCCTTCGGTGCTCCCTTCATTTTTCAAAGGTAGCGCAACCGTAACCTTAAATAAGAGTTGCCTGACCTTAAATAAAATTACCGAACCTTAAATAAGTACTTTGCCTTGAATAAAAGTACCTTTTGAATGATGAGCTGAACATATTTGAGGTTTACATGTAAGAGGGGCTATTCATAGACCTTTGTATTTGGTCCGAAACTCTCTGATTCATTTGGTTTATTTGACTAGGTACCTACCTGAGACCACGTCCATTCATTGACTTATTGATTCAAAAACGTTTGCCTACAAAACAAAATAATGGGTTCGTAATTGCTCTAGCTCATAGTCTTCGACTGTCGCTTCGACTATTTCTTTTTCATTGATTTTCGGAACCAATAACATGACTCCTCTGAGAGGTTTAAAAGTAAGCATTTATTCCTCTTTGTAAAATTACAATTTAAATAATTTATTATCAAACGAAATTCAAAGTTATTAGTCATGTTTCAGAAAATTACATGCCTTTATATTTTTTTCGGCATGTTGGACAAGACATTCATGATTTTCTTGGCCTCATTCTACGCTAAGTCAGCACAATTTTCTTTACAGTTATTTTTGGTAACCTAATCAGTGCTCACTTTACGTTCTTTTTCGCGCAAGGCCTAAAATTCTTGGTCAAACTTTTCAGTGAAAAGACAGTAAGTCAAAAGCCGTATTTTTGGGAAGTTTTCTTTATTGGCGGGATGCGTAGACACCGACTCATTTCAATCTGCAGCGTCTTCAGTAATTTGACGGGGAGACTTATGGCAACGAAGTTATCGAGGTAGAGCTACTGGATATGGCCTGGAAACTGGGAAAGACTAACTTATATCATTTTAACTTTTACACGAAAAATTATCAGATAAATCATGTAGGTAAATAAATTAAAAATTTAAAAAACCCCCGACTTTATATACCCATATTGAGAGAGTTGTAAAAATAAAAGTAATGCGCCATTTTGTGGTGGCGGCCATATTTGATTTGAAATTTCTCATAATGTATTCTACTAGTCAAGCCCTTTGAGCAATGTACGATAAAATAGAATTAAACCCAATTTAATGCCTTCCCAGAGACAATTACCTCTACCAATTATATCTAAGTACCTATACCTTGGTACTAAACTCACTCACGATCAAAGTACTTTGAACCACAATCGACAAACGGTAATCAACGAACAGAACCACGCGACAGTTCAAATTAAATTATTGTCGCTTTGCGAGGATCCTACCCTATAATGTACTTGCAGCAGTCTAACAGTAAATGGTTAGATGACTTTTAGCTATCCGTCATCCCTATTCTACTATCGGACGACCAGACGATCGGAAATGAGAGATTTATTGTTCATACCAGCTACTCGCTCTAAGCGTTTTGCTTCAACTTTTATAATGCATCCAGCCAGAGTGGAACTCCTTGCCGGTGTCTGTGTTTCCGACTTCATATAATTTGGATGTTTTCAAGAGACGAGTGAATAGGTAATTAAATCTTCTAGGTAAGCGTCATTACTTAACATTAGGTGAGATCGCGATCAAACGCTTGCCTATAAATTATAAAAAAACCTACTAATATATCTATGTGATTTGTTCGTGAACAAGGTCTCAATAACTGGTCCAATTTGGATAGATTATTATCTGTACCAGCTGTGTACTACTTAGCTACAGTCACGTCATTCAATATAATTAGTTTGGTATAATTAAATTGGCGCTACTGACAATACTAATTAATTATTTAGAATCAAAGCTTGAAATTATAATGAATGGTAATTATAATATCGGTACGAATTGTTTATTTAACTCAATTTATTTACAGATGTTAATTACTAGAAAATGGCTGTTTACAAATTATCATCGATACGATACCTACCAACACGATATTGGCGAAGAGCTACGCCTCTACTCCAAATCCCACTAATATTATAAACTGGCTGTTACCCGCGACTTCATACGTGTGTACCGTTTTCTAAGCGGATTCTTTGAAAAGCTTGACATTACACCGAGCCCGTACTCGCATATCAGCCGTTTTACACTGACTTTATACAGCAAAGCTCGTACTAGGCCCTCTGAAGCGACTGACGTGACGTCGTCCCGGAACGACGTCACGTCAGTTGCAGCAGCGCCAATGCGCTGCTTATCCCGTTCGTTAATCTTATCCTTTAGCTCCTGTTAATTATTTGGGATAAAAAGTAACCTATGAGTTAATCCAGGTTACGAATTATATTCCAAGTTTCATCCAAGTTCGTTCAGACAAACATTCAAATATTCAAGCATCTGATGCCGACACTGATATTTTTGTTTGAGCCAATGATAATGTCGGTATGTATTAGGTGTCGATATCGGCCAATATGTAAAAACCCAACTGTGATGAAATAAAGTACTTAAACTATACAAAAAGTTATTTTGGTAGGTAATTATAGGTAACACGGAACACGTAAATAATTGCGGTAAAACTGTACTATCACATAATATTGTGGTAATTTTAATGAGATAATTGACGTTGATATGTTACACCTTTGACGATATAATAAAATTACAAATGGATCTTACTTGAGCTATAATTTTTGTAAAATACATCAGCGCCTTTTTAGTATTGCCGAGTCTTAAATTATGCAGATGTAAATGTCCAATACAAAACACAAGTCCAATGCAATCACTTCCAGTAGCAGAGTTTCTGCAACTTGACTCAGTTGCCACGATAAAATTCTTTATGCATCTACCGTGGCGAAATTGTCTGGGAATTCAGTTTCATTTAGTTAACGGAATTATTAAATTACGCCTCGGTGGCGTCTCGCTTCGCACTGCGCATTTGCACCCCTTAATTTTATGACTGGGCTTTGGGAAGATTTTTTCGTTCTCATTCTGACACACGCGACATTTTAGCTCTCTGTTGTTGGCATCAGTGACATTTTGGAGTTTTGAAAGTGGAACGGCAACATTGTGACATTTTGAAGTGCGGAAAATGTAACGGTAAAATTGTGATAATTAAATTGGAACTTGTGAAAATACAACGATAAAATAAATACATGCAATTTTGTTGGAGTTATCTCATTAAATGGAAAGGTTTAAAATAACTATGACTTTTAGGCGTTCTGAAAATGAAATTGTGTTCAAGCACACTTGATTGATATAAAGTTATCAAACTAATTCGACGGATGTATTTTTTAAACAATAAAATGCTCTTTTGTATTCAAGCACATTTTCATTTTCATGTAGGTACCTATGATTTTTGTAGACTGTAGTTTTTGCCATAAAATAAATATATATTCATGGACTTATAGTCATGGTTGGAGTAAGTTGAGTAATTACTCATTTGTTTTTCAAAATCCGTCGCATTGGGTGGGAAAACTTCATGGCATTCGTGGGAGTAGCCCGAATAAAATAGGTTGGTTTAAATGTAGGTGGTAGGTATTCCTTTTCAACGCTAGTTGCTCGTTTTTAGATCACAGATTCAGTGGTCCCTGTTCTCTAGTAAACAGTAGTAGAATATTCTATCACATTCAAATAGAAAGAAATGGTTTTTCAATTTCCGAAACTAAATTATTCACTTCAATTTAAATAGAGGTCAGGTAGGTACGAGTTATGCTACGTTGACGACGAAATAACAGTTAAGGGTACGGTCACACAGTGCGGTGCATTTGTAAAATATGCACAAATATGCGCATCGGTCATAGCCGCGGACATTTTGACCTTTTTTTATCTCTAATGTATATTTTAACCCAGACGCAAAAACGACGGGGTGTTATAAGTTTGACGTGTCTCTGTGTGTGTGTCTGTCTGAGGCAATGTAGCTCCGGAACGGATGAACCGATTTTGATTTTGTTTCTTTTTGTTTGAAAGGTGAATAAGTCGGGAGTATTCTTAGCTATGTTTGATGAAAATCGGTCCAAGATTCAGGGGTTTTTTTAATTTTTTAATTTAATTACTTGTTTTATCAACCGTTTTTTATTCGAGTTTTGTGCCACTTAATGTTGTTATGTCTCGTTGTATTAACATTTAATCAATGTGCCACAAGCGTATCAAGCCTAGTTGCCAAAAAAATGATCGTAGTGTCGCCAATAAGTACCCAGTAGTCTATTAATCATTGACGGTAGCGGCGCCAGAACCCTCGTCATCGGGTCAAATAAGTTCTTGGCATTTCCTTTTGATGTACAATAAAATGTTGTACTCAGGGTTTAAGCGTGAGTTGATGACGTATCAAATGTGACTTCCGTGTTTTTCCTCATGTGTTGGTTTTTTATATTTATAGGTCTGTGATTGATCGAAACTTGGCAAGCACCGATATTAAATGTTCATCCGTAGACATACTAAGAAAAAGTTTCGTAAGAATCGGGTCTTACGACTTTCAGTTGTTTTTCGTAATATGACCACTGGTGGCGGATCTGACGCCGTGTAGCAAAGCCTTTAAAATTTAAATTTATAATAAAATACGTTTTATATCATGATTCATGGAACATTTTGCTTACAAAACAGTGTATTGTTTAAGCATATTCGAGGCAACGTAGAAATAGTGGCGATTTATTCAAAACGTGTTGACTTATAAATAACGGAGTGAAGGCTTGAACAATGGTGCTGAAGGGTATTGGCTAGTTTTGTATTTTGAACGTCCATTCGGCTTCAAAACTTTTATATAAATTGAAAAGTCCACTGTGACAAAAACCCATTTTGATATCAAAGTTTTTGGTAAAATTATTCGCATTGTTCGCCGACTGTTTTAACTACGAACTTTGACGCTTTGGCTTCCTCTTTTTGTTCAATTTTTGAATCAACGTTTTAAAAACGTCAATTTTTTTTATTCATTATAGACAAGCGTTTAACCGCAATCTCATCTGATGGTAAGTGTCGATGCGGTCGACGATATAGCACACCATTATTATTTTCAATTGTTTTTTTCGTAGAGTACCTTCACCACCACATTCTTTTGGAACCTATTCTTCTACCAGTTACAAGAACTCAATTCGTATCTTTACGATAGTCTTGACCAGCTTCGAGAATTTTATGTTAGGCTGTACATGGTTATCAGTAAAGGGTCCTAAAACAGTGTTTAAAGTGCATGCACACCTATACAAGCCCCATAGCAACACCAAACTGCTTGATCTTGGAGGATATTCAGTCCTTCCTATACCTGAGTTTCTTTTTTACAAATTATAGACAAACGTTTGACCGCAAAATCTGATGGTAAGTGACGATGCGGTCGACAAAGTGTTTCTAGCGTACTTACACTAATGTTTGTTTGTTTTTCTCCCGATGTTGTGAATATTTACGGGTTAATAACAAAGTTGCCGATGGCGTGCCTCTAAATCTCCGCATGTCGGCCGGACATCAAACATAATCTTTTACGGTCACTTCCCCTACTTTATGGCCCGCGTTAGGAGTACATGATTTTGTAGCTTCTGAAGTGTGGTCTGGAGTCTTATGGCAGAGAAATAAAAGTCTCTTTCTGTGGAGAACTAAGTAGAATATTTTTTTTAATTAAACCCAAAACCTGGGTGTCTGTGTATTTTTTTTCTGTAGTTTTGATGAAGGGAAACCTTTCTCTGTCTCTCAAGCGAAAACTCATCGACATGTGTATTCTGCCCGTTCTTACCTATGGTGCGCAAACATGGTCTTTAACCGAGTCTCAAAAGTCCAAACTCAAGGTTTGCCAAAGAGCCATGGAACGCAGTGTGTTAGGGGTAAAAGGAACCGACAGGATCCGAAATACCGTACTTCGTGCGAAGACCCGCATCACTGACGTCGGCGAAAAGTCTGCCAAGCTAAAATGGGGTTGGGCGGGGCATATCAGCCGAATGCATGAGGACAGGTGGGCAACAGTCGTCACACAATGGGTGCCTGCAGATGGGCGACGTAGCCGGGGCAGGCCGAGAAAACGTTGGCGTGACAACCTCGACGCATTTCACGGAGCATGGTGGGAAGCAGCGGGTGATCGAAAGAATCGGAAGGATATGGGGGAGACCTTTGCCCAGCAGTGGGAAAATACAGGTTAAAAAAAAAAAGTTTTGATCGTCTTCATTTCTAATACACATATTCTTAGTTGCTCTCGAATAATCTTCGCCTCGAATAAAATCGTGTTACCGACTAAAGTACGATTTCGAGGTCGAGTGGAGGCGAGTACTATTCGAGGCAACGACTAAGAATCAAGTCTAAGTGACAACTTACTATTGAGCTAGTTTTTAGCTGTTTATTGAATAAAAAAATAAAATACTCTCATGACTGCTTTTATGAAACTAATTGGTATCTTCAATATATTTTTCTTTACATTTTCCATCACAGGAATGCGTGTATTTTGTTTGATAAAAATTATGAAAAATTATAATCCGCACAAGCAATGAGCATTATATTTTTAAGCAAACAAAATAGAATTCAATGGTACACGACCGAATTCAAAAGCTCTGTCTAATTTCTCGGAAAACCTTCCACAAATTCTTGTACAAATAAATTCTACCCTTATACCAACAATGAATGTTGAATGTTACAGAAATAAAGCTAAGTAGGCATTCATTAACAGAGGTTAAACGTAATTTGTTGAAAGCACGAACTTATATTTTAGAGTATTAAAACAAGAAAGAACGGTTACAGTGTTAGATTACCAGTAGGTCCACTAAACACAACTCATTAAGATTTATACAGAGTCAGCAGGAGTATTCCAATCTCAGTTGAACAGCAAAGTTTTAAATCATGGTCAGTTCATACTAACTCATAGTTATTCTGTGACTAAATAGTGACATTATGATGTCATTTAATTTGTTTTCGCGCATATTTTGCTGTCAAGTGTCTAAAAAGAATGATCACGTGGTACAAAATTGTACCACGTGACCTGGAGAAATTACACTGGGCAGTGAAATATAACTTGACAGCAAAAGATTGGAATACGGGGACAGGGGTCACTTTTTACCCATACCCTTATGAACGGGACGCTGTAAGTACCTGGTACATTATTTTAGATGGAGTAAGCTTGCAGTATTGCATTGGATTCCCTTCTAGAGTGGAATAAGATGATGATAATGTTTGATTGTATGTATGAGGTACCAAAATTATAGTTAAGTCTTTATCACAAAACTGTGATTAAAATTATTGTTATTGCTATTTACCGTCTTGTTGTAAGTGCATTTCGAACAGAGTTCATCTACTGGTTATTCGAGTGCACTGTGACACGTAAGGGACTGTTTCAATATTAAAGTTATCGATTAGACTTCGTTCCGTGATACTTGCCATGGTTTCGTCACGTGATCGGTTTGACCTAGTTGTGCATTAGGCGACATTTCGTTTATCTACTGCAGATGGAATTTTTGGTGCTATGTATTCTTTGCAGTTGATTACAAAGTTTGAAAATATACGAAAAGGCTCTTTGTTTTATTTTATTTGCTTGAAAAAGTTTCAACCCTTTCCGAGCGCGACCCCATTATTTGGATAAAAACCGTTTACACAGCATACTATTTTTTCTAGGACAAACATTGTATCTAAGTCTATTTACGAATACAAAGTGTTTAGTTTGGTTTCACAACATAATAAAAATTCTTTATTGCGGACTAAAAAAATTACCTACACAATGCACTTGGCATAAAAGTAACATACAATCGGCGGTCTTATCGCGCATGGCAATTTCCTCCAGACGACCATATAACTAACTTATCAGTACAGCTAACTTCGACCGACAGTCGGACAGTACAGCCAAAGCTGTGCCACCCACAACGGCTTTGGAAATTTGGAAAAAACCCACCTCAAAAACCAGATAAAAATACGGAATATTAGGATAATATAGGTATATAAAAAAAAAACAAAGAAAGAAAGAAAGAAAGGTCAGGATTTATTATTTACATCTTACAAGTTTTTAAATATTCCTACTCAGTCGGTATTAGCTCTGCCTTCCGTGCTGTGGGTCGTGGGTTCGATCCCCACTGACGCCCGTAGCACATCTCCGCGCGTTATTGGAGTAGCAAGTCCGCGAAATTCATTCCGCCGCGATCAAGTGTAGTTGTGTTAGCGGTATCGTGGGAGCGGAACGTTACGTCCAACACGTTTGAAGTCAACGCGGCTCCGCTACTAAATGGCGGCCGGAGCGCGGAGGTGTGACCGGGGCGTCGGAGCAGATCGCCGAATCCGCGCGGGGAAAGAGATAGAATTATAGTCAAATCTATACGTTAGAACAGGCAGTCACGCTAGTGTTCGGCTTCTCAAATAATACGGACAAGACATGGCGAATTTATAGCGGGTCCGCTGTTATGATATCGCGGCGGTAGTGTGGTTAGGGCGTGAGAACAAACATTTGTGTGTGGAAAACATAGATGTTTGTTCTATGTCTGGGTGTTACTATGTATTATAAGTGTGTATTTACAAAAAAAATATATAAGTATTCTATCAGCCATCTAGTTCCCATATCACAAGCTTTGCTTAGTTTGGGACTAGAGGGCGTCGTGTGTAAAGTCCACGAATATTTATTTATTTATTATTTATCATAATCGTGCAATGGCATGTGTTCGTCCTTGTATCTATGCCAACATGCCGCAACTAAAAACTTTACTAGATCTATTTGCATAACGTTCAATGGACCTCGGCAGTTGTTACTAAGCTAAGCAGCCCTAGAAATCTACTTCCGTCGTAAAATAAGCGCACAACAGTAAAAACTTATAAACACATATTTTTTTAACTCTTCTTGCTTTGATAGAATCAATGTAGGTAAGTTGTAAGTACACAGTCAGTAGGGCTTACATAATACACCGTACTTATTTCTGCCGCCATGCAATGATGCTATTCGCATTTTTGTGTTCCGGTTTGAAGGGTGGTGTTGGTGCAATTACAGGCACATGAAACTTAACACCGTCTCAGAGTGATACGCGTAGGCACGCCTGCATTGGACGTGCTTAGTGACGTAATGTATGCAGAGGTAACCGCTTAACATCATGTGGGCCATCGGCTTGTTCCATCAGTTGTATAAAATTCATTCCAGTTGTATTCAAAACTATAGCAAAAGGTGGTTAACAGCTTTGTTAAAAGCAGCTATGTAGCTGAGGGGGTATTCCAATCTTTTGCTGACAAGTTAAATTTCACTACCTAGTGTAATTTCCAAAGAGAATATCAAAATAAAAAAGCTGATAGAAGTTTTTTGTCACGGTGTACGAATCGAATTTTTTCGGAAAATATCGGGTTTTCTTCTGAACTTTATCTGTAATTGCACTTTTAAACTGTAAAGTACTGTGATTCCTACTCGTAGTTCAGTAAACATTGAGATAACTTTGTTAGAATTTTACTAAAAATGCTTGAATACTTTTCAATTCAAAGATTTTTTACATAAAATAGCATTATTTCAATCCCTTTAATATTATAAATGTGAAAAAGATGTTAGGATGTTTGTGCTTCAATCACGTCGAATACTGAACCAACTTGGATGAAACTTTGAATATATTTAGTTCGTACACGGGATTAACACTTAGGCTACTTTTTATTCCAAATAATTAATAAGAAGTACAAGAGAAAATGAACGAACGGGATTAGCAGCGACAATAAAACATACTTTGACACGAAGACGACGTCACGTCAGTGTTTTCGAAAGTGGTCTTAGTACACCCTGTATAGCTTTATGATCACGGTCAGTCATCCATGTGTAAATGAGGATATGAAATCGTGGCGATAATTTATCTTTGGTTACATCAGCAACACGCAAGCCGCAGGCCGACGGCGACGTTTCAATGATAGATCGATGTGGTTGATAGTAAATATCGATAGTACAGGTTGTAATAAAAATCCTTTAAAGGCGTATTCTCACATAGGAGTTAAAGTTGAAATAATATAAAAAACTATAATGAATTTAGTCAATTTTTTTTTCTGAATTTTGATTACGTTTTTGTGATCACATTATCTATATTTCATCTCCCCTGGGATCTAACAGGGTTTTCATTACAGGTACACTGCACTGTATGTATTCGATTTATACCTTTTGATCGTACCGTTCAACAAAATATTTTGTAAGAAGTTAAGAACAAAATGCTTCGCTGATCTACATAAAACCGTGAATTATATTATGCTTCGAAATAAGCGATAGGGTAAATCTAGACAAACCAATATTCGTAGAAAAGTATCAGTTTCTGCTTTACGTAAATATAAACTGAGTTACTGATAAATGTGAAGATATTTATAGCAACCAATTGGAGTATGAAACCAAATCCCAAACCAAACGCATATTAACCTTTTTCAAAATTCCACTATTACTTAATAATATAGATGCGATTTTAAAATACCTATGGTTGTAGGTACTACAAAATACCAATAGTAGCTAGTCCATAAAATAAAGTAGTTGCTTATAAAGATACCGAGTTAGTTTATAAATTAAAGAATTTGTTTAATATTAAATAGCTTAGATTCTTTTTTCGCTTCGCTTAATAATTTACTTGTCTAGAAATAGCGTCACTGGACAGGGGCATTACCCAATGTAAAAAAAGTAAATAACAGTACATTTCCTCAAACATTTAGCTACACATTTCACTCATGTACCTTTTTTCTACAAAACAGCTCGCAAAATAAATAAAACCGCGAATTCCAACGACTGTTTGTCTTTCCCAACTACTTAATCCGGTTAAAAAAGTCATGAGAAACAAACTGTTGGGAACTGAAACGTTAGTTTTCTAAATAACGGTGAGCTAATAAATGTCGCTCAGAACATACATACATAACAGGATAAACGAATTTTTACTTTACGTTAAACGAATAAGGTTGTGCTTTGTACACCATGACGTCCGCACGTAGCGTAGAATAGAAAAATATCCTATCCTATCCTATCCTATCCTACTATCCTACTTAATATTATAAATGCGAAAGTTTAGATGTTTAGATGTTTGGATGTTTGGATGTTTGTGTATCAATCACGTCTAAACTACTGAACCAACTTGGATGAAAGTTGGCATATATATAGTTCGTAACCTGGATTGACACATAGGCTACTTTTTATCCCGAATAATTAACAGGATTACAGGATAAAATGAACGAAAAGGATTAGCAGCGCTAATTGGCAAGAGGATTTCATTGTCATGTCATGTCACGTCAGTTTGACAGGGCGTTTGACATTTCAGTACAAGTTCGGTGTAATGAGGTGTAATGTCAAGTTTCTCAAAGAAGTATCAGCTCGGTACACGCACAGATAATATGATGAACACGGAAACTGTAGACGCGTACGAAGTCGCGGGTAACTGCTAGTTATTAATATCTGTGAAATACCAATTAAAAAATGTTTTTGTAAAAGTAAAAAATATGAATAATATAAGTATCTCTATGTATAAGTGTTCTATTGGTAATCTAGTGCCCATAGTACAAGCTTTGCTTATAGTTTGGGACTAGAGGGCGTTGTGTGAAATGTGAAATGTCCAAAAATATTTATTTATCTATTATTTATTCGCCAAGGACCGGGATAAGTGGAAGGGTTTTGGGGAGGCCTTTGTCCAAGCAGTGGGACAAGATAAGCTAGATAAAAATATTTAACTAATTTAAAATATAATTCTATTATATTTTACGGTTTACGGGCGGGTTTTTACGGTCACCGGTTTATAAAAGCTGAAGTTTTACAAACGAACGGTCAGTAAGACCACAAAAGTGTTTTGGTCTTTTTACCGACTCCCGATTGGATCTAAAGCGCACTAGATTTAGTTGCAGATAGGTTTCTTCTATGCAATATAGCTTATTTAATCATGTTATTTGAAACATTCGTTGCAGATAGAAAAACTTTAAAAAATCTTTTCTCTAACGTTTACAATGGACCATAAATTCCATATAATAATATAATATTAATCCCATAAATTTTTGTCGTTTTCTATTTTTTCAACTTGGCTAGAGGGACAGCGACGAAAGTTCGATACACCTAGCGATAAGGCCGCCTATTTGTACTTCACTTAAGAATAAGAACTTTGTATCTAATATGCAATTTTCTTGTACAATAAAGAGTTTTTTATCTATCTAGAATATTGGATTTTCTAATTTTTGTATTGAAGTGGTATCCTTTATTCCTAACTTATGGGATGTTATAAAAATGTTTTAGATTATTGATTTTTTCGGTTACACTACGCAGCCGGCTTGTGGAATCGTGTCATTTCTCCGCTGTGCAGCGCAGTGCAACTCAAAATGATACGCAATTCGGTTTTATTGTGGTTTTATTTAGACTCTCTGACCCTTTTTTACCACACCCCACAACTTTTTAACAAATATCCAAAACAGGTGGCCTAGTAACCGTAAAACATAGTCTTTTTCATTATTTAGATGGAAGAGTAGAACATGAAACAGTGTGTCTGAGAGGATTTTAAAGACAGTTTGAAACTTAAACTCTAGTCTACGAGTATATCGTCCGAAACTTTTCGTTTCTACTCAAAAAGATCTTCAAGTTTTAAAATGGCAAGTTTAAAATGGCAAGTTTGCGCTCATTTCCGCCAGTCACCAACCTTAAAATGACTGCGGGCCTCGACGAATTACTAAATGCCCCTAGAAGGGTTCCAACGCCCCACGGCAATTTCATCCCCTTAACAAAATTTATTTCTTGAACAAAATTATTCAATTAGATACTTGAGCTCCTTCTATTTAAGATTAGGATGCGCCTTTTTTCATTTGCATTATCGCCGAGTCAAAATTGATAAGCTCCCGTTCTGCAAATTAGGTTTGGGCAAACAGTGGTCTTAATGAAGGTTTCGTAATTTATTCTGGGTCTCGTCGATGCTCGTGATCCCAATTAAATGATTAGGGATGACTTTATTTGTTACAACCCTGAAAAAGGTATCTTGTTCTTTTAATTACTTAAAACTCAGAGTTCCAAACATTTCCATAATTATTTGAAACGTACAGTCGGCTGCAGAAATTGGTTACCCTATGGCCTTTTGAAAATCAAAATAATACAGGTAAAACGGAATCGGTGTTTTTTTTTTATTTATATTTAAAACATGTTCGACATGTTCGTGCTCGTAAAGCAAGTTCAAAATAATGCATTATTTGATCGCATAATTTATTATGATTTTTTAAAACATACGAGAGTAACAAATTAGTGATCCTTACTGTACATTTGACTGTACCTAAAGTGTGCAAGTACCGTTCTTGTCGATCGCTTAATTTGACATTTAGAATCGTCAAAATTCGATACTTCGTACTTGCAACTATGGATAAAACCATTTTTATCGAATTTTGACGATTCTAAATGTCAAATTAAGCGATCGACAAGAACGGTACTTGCACACATGTTCGTTGCTGTGGTCCACCGTTCGTTCAGCCGTTAAATATGTACGTCTTCTTCTTTACAATTTCGCAAAACCGGTCAATCGATTCATCATTTTGCAGTGTCCAACCCTAGGTTTGAGCTGTCAAATTGACATTACATGCATTTGACAATGACAGCTTGTCGCAGCTTCGCACAGCTTCGTTAGAAACGAATTGAATTCTGTTATTTATTTTCTTTCAGCTCGGTGTTTAAATTTGTCTAAGTGTTTTTCAACAGAAATCTTACAGTAAGTACATACTTATCATACATACTTTAGTAAGCACGTAGTGCCTAGCAGCTGCTAGGTGCCTCCGATAAACTAACAAGCAAAATAAAAAAGTCCCTACCTAGCCTATTACTCTTGCTCATCTCTGTGATATTTTGTGATGATGTACGAGTAAACGGTTGGTTGATCTCTACGTTTTCGTAGACCCTCTTACATTCTCAATCTCTATGAAATTTTTTAGCAATGGAAGAGCGCCGCAAGTTGACCACTGCGAGGCAAATGGAGCTGCTGGTGGAATTCATGAATGGGCACAGAAGCTTTGCCCTTGGCAAAGTGAGATCGCTGGAATACCGAAATCTATCCGGGAGATTCTGGCGCGAAATCGCAGAGAAATTAACCCGGAAGGACCGAGTAGGACCGGCAAGGAGTGGACTAAGGTGTGTGTTGTGTAGTACCTACAGTTACTATTAGACATGAAGAAATAAGTTTACCAAATGCATAAAATATTACTCATAATACTTTTATTTATCAGGTTTGGAATGACTTGAAGTGCCGCGTGCGGACAAAGATAGTCGCAGCCAATACTAGCCTTAGAGCTACTGGGGGTGGGCCCGGTAATGCACCTACATTATCTCCACTGGAGGAAATTGTAGTGAGCATTATTGGCCGAGATGTTGGCCCCCTAGATGGTGTGAGCCACAACCCGTTCGTCTCAAATAATGTAAGTACATATTATTATTAATAAGTTTGCTATAATTATGTAGTTTGGGACTTGTTGACGGGGTGTAGTATGAAATTTCCATCAACATTTATTATTGCTATAGTTTTATACAGAAGATTGGTTACTATGGGCAGTGAATATCTACTTGTTACTGGTTCTTGCAGTTAGGCCACATTGACATTATATTGTAGTCATGAATAGTTGTAATCAATAATATATATTTACAATTTATTTTAGGATAATAATGATATCGCGGTGGAGCAGCCTGAACCACAAGCACAAGCAGCTGAGGTTTCACCAGTCATATTGTAAGTTAACCATACTAAACAATTTAATAAAGATCTGGATTTATGATATCAAATCAATGTACTTAATTTATGTTTACAGTTTATCTTGTAATTAGATCAATATGTACCTTGTTCTGAATAAATTATGTTTATGTTAAATTATGTTTTAAGTTTAGATATCAATGACTTTGACTCTCAAGTTGAATATGATAGTCCTGCAATGCCTAGGGTGATGTCATCACCAATACAAGTAGAAGTATTGCGAGGATCTCCTGGTGTATTAGTGTTAAGTTTTATAATGTTTAATCTTGTTATTTTTATAAATAAACCATATGACCTATTATGATTTAATTTTTTGAATGTTTTTATCTATCTATATCTATATTTACCTACTAATGTAAGAAATAACAAACATTTATTGTAGAACTTAAGCTAGATTTTATTCATCAATATACATCTCTTTTGAAGCTGACATAGAATCAACGCACAACCTAAACTATAAGTCCAAACAATTTTAGGTACAGACAAACTTACTATAAGAACATTCAAAGAATGGTATTTTTTTCGGTTATAAAACCTCTCCTCATGTTCATAAGGGCACACGATGGCAACATGGGTACCATCGATGCAACCCAGCGCTGGCATTTTGAATTTACAGTAAAACCTAAAAGTAATATTCATTTAGGTATAATGTTTTAAATAAAAGTGAAAACCTTTTAAAACGGGTTCGTGCTTGGTGACATACCTACTTATAAATTGGTTTTGTTACATAATTAGGAACAATGGTGGATTGATGGTAAAATGGTAACTTGGTGGTAATTTATATAGGTAGGTACCTACCTACCTAAATACTGCAAGGTTGATATCAACTACTTACCCTTGCTTAACTAATTCCCTCTCCCTTCGTTGAAATGGGAATGACACATACTTGCTCATGATTTCATGTTTATTCAGAGCCAGTGTCACCTGCTTGATGGATTTCGAGACACTGGCTTGACATGCAGAATGCCTTGCACTGCCTCCCACAATGGTTTGGTACGAACCACTGGCATAAAATTCCAATGCAATTAAAACCTAAAACAAAGGTTGGACTATGTGATACATACCACATGGTAGAGATATCTACCTACCATAGGTATTTACATAATATATTTTATTCTAAAACATAGGTTCCTTACTTTTGTTTCCACGTCCAAAGAATCTGAGCGCAGAGTGGGTGGTAGGTGAGGTGTTAGCTCTTCGATGAGCTCTTTGGTCACGTCTTTGGAGAGTCGGTATTTTTTTAGAAATTGACGGTCTCCTAATTCTCTACACTGGCGTCTCAGATCCAAGTTGGCTCTTTTGTTTGCGGCCCTCGCCACCGCTACATCATAGTTGTGTGCATTCTCTAAAAAATCTAGGTAATTCATTTTGTAACTATCTTGTAGGTAATGACACTCTAAAATACTCCAAAACACTGTAACGTAGCAGCATCGGTTTACAAAAAGTACCTCTCGATGTACTTTTTCAAGCACGCTAATCAAACATTATTCCGACATGTTTAGAGTAGAAGCAACGAGCGTTTGACCGATCAATTGCTGTCAGAAAATTAGGGCAATACGTTAACTGTGAAAATCGGCCATAACGAAGCAGTAACGAAAACGGGTGAGCAGTTACAACTTAGCGCAATCGAGGCCCTGTACTCTAACCAAATTCAATGGCAAATGTGGAATCTCTGAAGTGCTGTGTAGATGTCATATTTTTTAGTGGAACGACAGTTCTATACTAAACGCTTCAGAAAAAAATGTTCGTTGATCATTTTGTTCTGATAGAGTTTGACCATGTTTATGGTGGACTCTGTTGCTTATAAAATTAAATGATGATACATGGAAAATAGTGTAAATGCAAGACAAGCCTACTCCATCTAAATCATGCTCAAGGCACTAACAGCGTTCTGTAAATAAGAACGTCAGTGAAAAAGTAGTGTCTTTTATATTTTTAGGCCTTTGTGTAGGATCAATCGAGTTTTAACGGAATGGAATAAAATATTTCGTTTCGGTAGGTCAGACAGTCTGAAAAAAACGTGTTTTTGTCAGAATTCTTTGAAGTCTATCAGCCCTAGCCAAGCAGACATTCTAAAATCGCGCAGAATAGAAAATTAATCAAAATGTACGACAATAACATTTCTAAACGATAAGTCACATGACTAATTCTATACTTTTCAGTAATTTTTTAATTAAAAAAAGTAATGAAAATGGATGGAAATAGCGTAAGTTACGTGATTGATTAAATTTTTCAACGTTTTCCATTTTCTAGTGATTGTAGAGCTATTGTAGAACACGGGATTCCAGTTTTGTAATTTTTTTTAGCAACATAGCGCTCTTATTTTTTGGTGTTATTGTATAATTTTTATGGAATTTTAACCAATAATGCCTATTTGGGGTCGTAGCACAAAATGTGAGCCATTGAGATAAATGTTTTGTACTGTGTCATTTCTTTATTGGATGAACGTTTTCAGGTTTTGAAAGGAAAGTCCACCATTTTGACTTCAAAACAAATGACAGCCGAATGACTCGATTTGACTAAATACTTATTTCAAATAATTCAATTAACACTAGCAAAATCATCTGTCGAAATGACGGTCACAGACAATAAATTAAAAGAAGAAGAAAATTGTAGAAGTGGGAACATGTCATGTCAATTTTTTAACCATCTTTGCACGTTCGTTCAGATACCGACCGTTGTCTTTGTAGACACCATAAGGACAAAACATTCAGATTCCGTGATCAAGAAAGCTTGTAATCTAATTATCACATCGCAAAGCCCCAACAATAGTATCTATAACACGACATGACGCAAAATCAAAGCGAGAAAGCTCTTTGAATTCTATTTCGCTCGACAGCGCGGGACTATGTCATTGTCTTGCCGTCGTCGCCTACAAAGACTGACTTCATTTTTCAAAGTAACTTTGATTCAATCTATTTACCAGATGCTACGAACAATACTCTAGATTTCAGTGAACCGAGCTATATCTATACTTTTTAATCCCGTACCTCTTTTTTATCGTCCTTTCAATGTTTGTAGGAAGCTCGGATGTAAATCGTGTTAGATTCGAAATAAAATACGTTGGGAGAGTACTATCGAGCTCACAGACAAATCAATATGAAATCCAGGCCGCTGTAGAACCCTTTCTAACTAAATCAATGATATATTGCATCAAAATTGATGTATCGTGATATGGCTAATTAGTTTGAAAAGGTACCATGGCCTACGAACCAAGTTGGTGGATCTAATCATAGATCGAATAAAATCAAGAATACCGCGATATTGTTGAGTACTTTTAAATCTGGCACTTCAGTTAATGCTATGCGTCCACTGCTTCGGAATCAGAGCGTACGCGGCATCGGTATTACAATTTTTATATGCGCAAATATGCCGATCCAGTGCACGTTGTAATAAAATAGAAATCAATACAAAGCAACAAATTCGCTCAAAATTCAAAACAAATTTGTACGCTCCGACCCCGACGCAGTGGACGCGTGGTTTAAGTGTACTTTTTTTTCATTTATATCATTAATATTTATAATATAATATTTTTATCATTTGGTTGTTCATTTAAAAATGATCAAGCCAAGGTTTCACTGTAGAGCTATGTCAGTTAAAAATACATGTTCAAAAATACAACCGTAACTTTTAAGGTTAATTATATTGAACAGTAAAGTTCGGTAACTATTTATTCTAGTAAATCGGGTTATTTAATTCGACTACGTGTTTTCAATCCCGCATTCTGTTACGCAGCAAACTCTCGATAATATTGTCACGTTCCAAAGTGGTCACGTAGTTAATTGGTGTAAACTTAACACAATGAACACAAACTGAACCTTGAACGTAAATCATAGAATAGATGTTCATACATATGTTTGTAATATGCACGACATACTACACATCTGATTCTGTCATTCTGGTTAAAACCACAAGTTAAATTAAAAACAAAACACAACCAAATCACACACAGGTTTCACACATGTGATGTTTTAAAAAAAGGGGTTACTTCCACGAATAGCGGTTATTTCTGTATCTACAAAATCAATCGCACTTGGACGATAATGGCATAATTTTCATCGTGGCAAAAACCAGTCCATTTTATGATGATGTCTGATTTAACTGTCAGTTTTCGGCCGGGTTCAACCAATTCTGAATAACGCTATTCTTTAGCTTCTAAGCGCTTTCTGCTTAGGCAAAATTAAAAACAAACCCACTTATTCGAACATCAAATATAGAAAATATCGCGACCGATTTCAAGGTCTTTACATCTATCGGAAATGATATTATTCGAGAGAAAATTCCAAGTGAAAATGTTCAACCACAGCCTCGATTGGCTTCCCACTTTTGTCTGTGGCAGCGATTATAAAACCATAGAACTCGCTAAGCTGTCGAAGCCAAACTTTTCAATAATTCCAATAATCACTTTCCTCTGACAACTGAACACCTCAAACATTATTCACGTGCCAGATAAAACTAAAGAGATTACGAAGACTCATTACAGCGAGACTCGCGGCACTTAGCAGAACATTACACGCAGTTATTGCAAAAGTTTAGCCAGCTCCGTCTGTCATTGGAGTCCTACCCATCAGCGCTCTGTCATTGGTTCTCGATTTTAGAGGACTCGAATAAAATGGTTTTAGCTGATAGACTTTAATGGTAGTGCACAATTATGTTTATCGATCTTATTTTTGAATAAGAAATCTGTGATTTTAAAAGTTCTTTATTCGTTTGACTACCATTCGTGTTATTTTTAACACTATTGGCCTCTAGGTGTAGTATTTCTACCCTTAATGCCTAAACATGTACCGTGTTACTTTGATAACTGAATAAATATTTATTTATCTATAAGTTTTAGTTTTCCAGCTTAACTGGCTAAAAGCTGAACTAAAATTGACTGAATCGTGTAGTTTTTATTTGTGGTTTGGTTTTAGAGTTGCCATTTATTTAGCGCTACTGACTGATTCTTTTAAGTACGCGCTAAATATCAAATAATTAAACTAAAGAAGTCGACTTTAACAGGTTCATAAAACATTCACCAACTCTACAATACCAATTATTTTTACCTCTCCGTTAGTTATTCAAGTAGAACGTAGCAATTTATCCGGTGACAATGACATTTACCTTGACATATCACTCAAAGCTAAATATAAATCGCGGAGCAAATTGTATAAATTATTTGGATTGGATGCGCTTCGGTGTGTCAATGTCAAGAACGGAACGAGCTAAAAATATTGGATGTCGTGTTTTGAATGTTTTGGTAATAACTTCTGCTAGTGAATTTATTGAATCTAGTTTATACAAGGGTGAAACTCAATTCCCCTAAGAAGTAGTCAAACTAAAAGTTCTGGCCGCAAGTCATAAAAAAATCAAGATGACAGAAAATTGTATTTCGTATACTACTGCAATGTGATTCAATCTTCCCTTCAATTGGTTCACTAAACATTAAAATAAGTTGTTAGATTAAAGGTAAATTGCCGTAAAGATACAAAATTATTAGATCGGTAAAAGCATTGAAGACACACCCAAATGCAAAAGAAAAAAATCGTATCATTTATTAGAACAAAGATTTGCATCATTTGTTCAATAGTGTATTTGCTGAGAGAGGCGATAAGGTGCATTTTCTACTGTGTATGATCGCCTGAAACTAAGGCGGACAACACACGTCACCGCCAAACATGACGGTGCAGAGTCTAGCAGTGTCTTTTTTTTTTGGCGATTATCCTCTAAAAAGTGCTATATGTACTGTGCTAAAAGCACACTTACTGAATGCAGCCTCGTGCGATAACTCTGATACTGCAAGTGCCCCTAGGTTACATTAGCCACAAATATTCAAATCACTCGGTACTTTGGTGGAATAAGGTTGAAAAAAGGTTATCTGGAATAGATTGCTTTTAGCAATAAGGGCACCTATTGTACCCTCAATTTTTATGTTTCTTTTGTGTATGTAATTTTTTTTTGTGTGTGCAATAAATT
Source organism: Gandaritis pyraliata (assembly GCA_947859175.1). Lineage (NCBI taxonomy): Eukaryota > Metazoa > Arthropoda > Insecta > Lepidoptera > Geometridae > Gandaritis > Gandaritis pyraliata. Next base: position 3,544,284 of record OX401871.1, on the reverse strand, counting down.
ATTTGGCTACCTATCTATCTAAAATAATAAAAGTTGATCTATTTGTAAACGTAGTTGGCACATTCCTCCTAGTGCTGAGTACAGCGTCAAACGCTAGCATTAGTCTCTTCAAAAATAAAGATTTGACACAGCATGACCACGCGGAACTAGCATGTGAGATTACCATCAGATGAGATTGCGGTGAAACGCTTTCTATATTGTATAAAAAAATGTGCATTACGCACGAGTGTTTTTCGCTCCTGTGTGTCTACAGCCTAAGCCTGGATTCATAACACTAAATATTCTACTCCGTTGACCACGAAGGCTGGGCTAAGGTCAACAGGCCTATCTTCACACCCTTTTCGTCCACTTGGATCGTTTCCAGTAAACTTGCTTTTTTGTATGCAGGCATTGAGCAAAATGATTAATAAAGATAAGGGAACTGAGACGGTCAACAAAAACTCCGGTTCCATTTTCTTCCAATTTGATAAAGCAGTAGCGATTCGAGCGTTGCCTTTTTGTGACGGTTTTAAACAGAGATAAGTAATAAATGGAAGTGGAATGTTGAGTTCTAAAGCTGTTTTATTTGAATAGGTATATTTGTGTGAATGTTTGAAAATAAAGTGAATACACGGTCTACGAATCTCTACGGCGTAGCAAAATGCTACGAAAGAAGTTTTGTACTTTTTGTTGTTGCGCTCAATTTCTATTGCGCGTATCGTGTTTTTAATACAAGAGCAATTTATTAGTGTTGTGTTCTAGAAATAATGAATACGTGATCTGCGAATTTCTACAGCGTAGCAGTTTGCTACGAAAAATGTGTTGCGTTTTTGCATTTACAATTATTTTTGGCTGCGCGTATAATAAGCTAGCTACAAAAAGTTATTTTTGAACCAAGGGATTCTAAACGATCCTTATGATTTTATTGAATAAAAAAATTTTGACTTTGAGAGAATGTAACCCCAAAATAACTACAAGTTATTACAGCTATCAACACTTAAAACCAAATTATTTAACCTTAAGATTTTAGAGGTAACATTGAGTTGCCTCGATATTATATTTCATCAGTTGATGCTTCACTGTTCTTGAAGCTCTGTAACGATCCAGATGGTTTGATAACATTATTAAGCTTAATGCCAATTTGGTTCGGGTAAAATATGCTTTCGTTTTAAACAAAATGAAGGGCTGTCTTTATTAAATGTTTGATGGAAAATGTTCGGGAGCTATGTTTAAATTCTTAGTTATTAAACAGTCGAAACAGAAGATTAATTGGAAATACTAAGTCAAAGTAAGACTTGTAGGTTTTGCTAACTTACTTTGAAACTGTTCTGGTTCTTTTGACCTAAACTAGAGATGTTTTTAACAGTTAACCCACGGAAGACGTGACTGTAAAAAAAAAACTTACGTGTAAGAAGTACAGAAAATATAATCTCAAATATTTTGCTACTAAGAAAATTAGGACTAATACTTATACTAATACTAGTATAATAACATCTAGTATAATATATCAATATATTACTAATACTAATCTTGCTACTTACCTACCTTAAGTATCTTCCTGCTCTGATCTTCTGTAAGTATGCTTCAAAAGTAGATAGGTATTAATAAAGTTACAACCACTAGACCGATTTTGATGAAACTTTGACTATAATTTATAAATTGAAAAAAGAATTAGATGACGCATATTAGGCTACGTCTGCCTATAAAAGTGCATTGCCTCACAGAATTGAGTAAGTAGATACCTAAAGAATATAAAAATGTTATTTAATAATTATGTTAGTAATATGGTTAAAATACCTAGTGACCATTTTTAAATTGTCGTGCCCTAACTGGGCTCATGTTGGTAGCATAAATATATTTAAGACCTTTTTGTACAACATGAACGCAATAAAGTATTGAGTATTGAGTATTGAATCATCTACTAAGGACGAGCGTTATATTACAGGCATTTTTAATCCTGATACCAACCAAGTGAAGCTGTAGACAAGAGCAAAGACTTTATTATATCAAAACAAGGCTATTATTTTCCTTATTGTATTGAAAAAAGAGGATTAGAAATGGTGTAAATCTTAGTACAGCGGAGTGTTTGACGGCTCCCGTGGGAGGGTGGAGCTCCATAGCGCTGGTAATTGCAACCTTTTTATACATTTATACCACTCGTTAGAGTAAATTCTTGCTTTCGAACTTTATTTTGGTATTGCTTAATTAATTTCGAGTGTTCTGAATTTCAAAGAAGTTTATCAATAAGTAAACAATTTTTTTGTTTATAAAAACTGAGTTGGAAACGGTAAGGTTGGAAAGATGGTGAAAAAGGCCTACGTCACGTGATAAACAAAACTTTTTGTCATTTACTATGCCCTAGCGATTGTAAATAAGTACTTAGCTACAGACTGAAGCTGTTTTTAATTGACTAATATTTACTTTATTGATAACTAGTAGTTACCCGCGACTTCGTACGCGAGTACTGTTTCCGTGTACATTATATTATCTGTGCGTGTACCGAGCAGATACTTTAAGAAACTTGACATTACACCGAACCCGTACGCGAATGTCAAACGCTAGTCGTTAAACCAAAGAGGTAGTACTACGCCCTGTCAAACTGACGTGACATGACATGACAGCCTCTTGCCAATTGGCGCTGCTAATCCCGTTTGTTCATTTTATCCTGTAGATCCTGTTAATTATTCGAGGTAATAAGTAGCCTATGTGTCAATCCAGGTAACGGACTACATATATGCCAAGTTTCATCCAAGTTGGTTCAGTAGTTTCGACGTGATTGAAACAATAACATCTAAACTTAACGATTATCCAAACTTAGTTTAGCGATTCTAGTGCAAGCCGCCCTAAGAGCGTAAGTAATCAAACACAAAACCACATAACTCACAAATTCCATTCACAAGTCGAGAATATCTAACGAGCCGAAACAATCGGGACAGCATCGATTTCAAACGCTGTCTGTTGCAGTGCAGCTGACAAATGATTCGGAAACTCAAAGGGTTAGGGAATAAAAGTTAATCGGTTAGCCGGCTTCGAAGCCCAACATATTTTTGTGTTACATACCATTGTTTTTTTGCTGGCTTAAGGGATATTTCATTACCAGTTTCAAGTCGACTTTAGTATTTTGATACTAAAGAAAATTATACTTTCCTTAGCTTTGTTAACTATGTATAGTAAAGCTCATCGACTGTAGGCCACGAAGTCAATAACGTTCAGATATTTCGCTTATCTACACGCAACATGCCCGTCGGCGAACATTGCCTTGAGCTCTCACCAGCTGACACTTATCGATGTCAGGCGGACAGTAATCGATTGTCGCAATTCTATCGATTCCTTCTCGATTTCAATGATTCTCTGACATTGAAGGTTGTTGTTTTTTATTACTTTTTTTGGTGGAATGCTAATGGTTTTTTTTTGTTTCAGGCTAACGGATTTCTGGAGACATTTTGAAATAATCAAGGTAATAATAATAATAAAACTGTCTATTTTTTTCTTACAATGAGGTTTATTTGTGTGAAAATAATAATATAGCTAGATGATTTTTTTTGCAGAATTTGGTGCTTTTTTAAGTCGTTTATCGTCGTTCGTCGTTTTAAAATATGTTTTTAGAAATTAATAAGCTGCAATTAATAACAGCGATAATAATTTATCAGAGACAGAAACAAAAGTAATTTCCAAGAAGTTAATGATAAAACCTTCATGTTCCAAAAGAGAATTACGACAAAGCAAAGTTTACCAAACTTACATTGGTAAATCTACTCACACCCAGAAATTAGTCACGCACGTGTTCTCAACAAAAAAGGTCTTGTTACTGGAAACTAGTCTTTATAAAATTAAGGGAAGTCGAGGACCCAGTGTAAAATTGACTACTACTTTAGTACAAAACCGAGCGCTGGTTTTTTTTTTATTGATATTTCACAACGCCCTCTGGTCCCAAACTAAGCAAAGCTTGTTATATGGGAACTAGATTGCTGATAGAATACTTTTTTATAAATGCATATTTATACGTAGTGACATCCTCTCAGACACAAAAGAAAAATCTATGTTTGCCACGCACAAATGTTTGTTCTTGGTGGGGATCGAACCCACAGCACGGAATGCACTGACTGAGCTGTTACGCCTGTCTGAACGCATGTAGTCTTAGATTACCTACTTACTATTTAAAACGGGTCGCGACTCGTGGTCCCACTAATTTGACCCACTGGTGGGACAGTGTGTCGATTTAATGGTTTTTAATTTTAATGTTTAAAGTTTAATGATTACAATCTTTTTATTACAAATCGTACAACAGTTCTACACACGTCACGTGGAGATAGGTACCTACCACATACCAACTTAGTAATTAGACTAGAAATCAATCGTACTCATCCAGTGAACGAACATGTCGAAAGATCAAATTCGTTTGTCCTTTGCGCGTCGCAAACGCGTAGCGCAGCGCGTCGCGTATTCATAAATGCCTAAACTTGACGTAGTCAAATTTCAATACGGCCTCTTAAAACATCTTTTTTAGGGATTGTAGAGCTCTTTACAAAAGAGTTTCATCCAGAGATACCGTACCTTTTGCCGCCAAAAGGGATGCTCGCATTGCTATGTTCTGGTTTTACCGGTATGGGATGGATCGCCAGCTTATATAGTTATTTTTTTCATAAAAAATATACCATTTAAACATCTGTTCTGTCTCGGAAATCAAACCAACATTAATAGCCAGCAGCGGTAGTGCTTCTATTGTTCGATTGAAATAGTTTGTTAACGCTAAAATCGAAAACGTGAATGTATTTTTCAATTTTCACATAAACTATCGATATTCTCTGCTAGCGATGCCGACGTGTGTTAGTGATGTTTTCATGAAACTCCAATACTCTTCAAAAATGTACCCTATCCTAAACTATTTAAAACCCAATTTTAAACGTAGTTGAAGTAATCACAACGGATCTTTGTTTCTCTAAAGTATCTGTGCAGAACCCATTTTTGCTAATTGGAGGTGAGCAAACTTTTCCGCACAACAGTACATGCGCAATCGTTTTTAGCACCTATCTTCAGAGGGATAAAGATCCGTTGCACGTACTGTACTATACTATGTTGCTTAAAACGAATTAAAAAACAATACATCATATATGTATGGATTGAAAAAAAATCCAAAGAGGTTTGCTTATTATTTTATAAGTTTTTTTAGTTTGCGTGTAGATAGATATCTATTCAAAATAATAGCTATAATAAATTCTCAAATCTAAAATTTTACGTATCGATAAAATATCGATACGCGGTGCATCACTAAGCTTGCAGTAGAACCAGGCAAACTTTTTACTTAGGATCCATTGTTTTACTGAAAATATTCATTTTTGGTGTTGTCATTTCTCACATTGAATCAACACCGTGACGCAAACATAGATTGCTCAATAGCCGCAGCGGAGTGCTTCCAAAATAGTTAAAAATGTTCACACGTGCATGAACATTTTTAGAACAAAGCGCCATTTATACGGAAAGAGATTTGTCGCTGCAAAATACGAATCCTGCACAAAAGAATACATTTTTCTACACTACGGCTTAGTCGTTTCCGCGTGTTTTGAAAATATTTTGAGGATTATGCCAACTAGGCTGAGAAAACGGTACTGATTTTACAGGCTTACTCGATACAACAACATGTCCCAGATTTACACTATTCGTGGCAGATTCAGATAATACGACACATGATATCTTCTCACAATCTCACAGTTAGGATCTGGAAATGTATTGAAGTCAACTAGGCATCTAGTCGCTAGTAAAATATAACACTCTAAGAAGGAAAAATCCTATCCTACTAATACTATAAACGCGAAACTTTGTGCGTATGAATGTATGGATGCTTATTACTTTTTCACGCAAAAACTACTGGTCCGATTTGATGAAACTTAGAACACATAGTTCGTAGCCTGGATTAACACATAAGCTACTTTTTATCCCGGAAAATTAACAGGATCAAACGGGACGCGGGCGAAGTCGTGGGCGGAAGTTAGTATAATAAATAAACACACCATAAAAGACTACTAAAACTCTACCACAGCATATTGAAATCATAACCCTTTGAAAGTCGGTTAGCAAATATCGGTGGACTGCAAATCGTATCAGTGACGCGCGATTTGCGATGCCAGGCACGCCGCCGGGCTTCAAATGTCAATTTCTGCGATACCGGTGGTGTTTCATGTTTAGATTTTCGTAAAGTGTTTTTGATACTTGGCGGTATTTTATGCACTGAAATGTTTGCATAAAAATTACGTATTTCAACGTCGGTATGGTAGAGGTTTTCGGTCCATCATTATCTGCGCTTAGGACTGGTGAAAAAAACAGTGTTCAAAGTAGATCATTCAACAAGTAATTAAATAAAAAATTAAAAAAAAAACCGATTTTGATACCCATATTGAGGGAGTTGTGAAAAAAAATCCAATTCGCCATTTTGTGGTGGCGGCCATAGATATTTGATTTGAAGTATTCTACTAGTCAAGCCCTTTCATTTGATACCCATATTGAGGGAGTTGTGGAAAAATAAGTAATCCGCCATTTTGTGGCGGCGGCCATCTTGGACCGATTTTCATCAAACATAGCTAAGAACACTCCAGACTAATTCAACTTTCAAACAAAAAAAAATCGGTTCATCTGTTCGGGAGCTACGATGCCTCAGACAGACACACAACATCCTTGAGACGTGAGCTAAGAATCACACTTGATGTAAATTTTAAACGACAAGCAAATAGAAATATTTGAAATAAAAATTTTTTGACACTATCAGTAACCAATATTATAAAGCAATTATGTTTTGTTGACAAGCACGCAGTTTTGCTAAATGTATTTATGTATACTGGTTAGAATTCCTGTTTTTGTTTGTTTGTACGGTTTACAAAAGCGACCAATTACGGAGTTGTTCTATTAGTCGGTTCGACCAATTAAAACTCTCCGTCTCATCGTGAGGGTCAAGTTCGGTTTACAAATTGACAAATAGACTGCTCTGAAATTCATTGTGATTTCAATGGATCTCAGCGTTGGAAATTGAATGAAACCACTGATTTTCTACACGCCAAAAATGTAGCATTTACTCATATTTAAAAATATTTTATCTATTCTGTGTCAACAGCACACTTGTCACTTTTTAAAGAGAGATTAAAACATCCCAAATATTTTATCAATCTAATGGGATTTGATCCCACAACCGTCTTTTTGATAAAGGACGCGTTGATTCTTAACTTTTGAGATGTTATAAAAATCTTTGTGAATGTAGATAAACTAATATTCATTTAAGCACAGTTATACGGTTACATTTTTATTGCTGCTAATGCAAAGTTCATGGTATAAAATTTCACATCAAACTTTGTAGATAGCATTTTAACCTAAGTCGAATTTCGTCGACCGTTCAATATACTTTGCTGGGTTGACCAAAAATAGAATAAGCATAAAACCTCAACGCTTCAGTGGACACTGTGCTGTACAATTCAGCAATCGCATTACCAGGATAAAATGTTGTATGTAAAGATGTCAAAATTCAAATAAACGGCTTCAATTTTTCTCCGTGAAAATAAATTGGAGACACGAAATAAATGAGCCGTCTCGAATAACATTTATTACTCGCAGCATCGCAAAATGGAAAATCATACATATGTGTATGTGATTTAGGTCTTTTTTTGGTCACCTTTGTTTACTTTAGATTTTTCTAGAAACGTTTGTTTGAAATTTGTAAGCAATGTAGACTTGTGAATACCTATCAAAGAAAATGTAAATGAGCCTACTTATAGTGATCTCATTACTAGAAATCTAATTTGTAATTTATCTTATTTTTTAAATTTACCTACCCTCATTTTACACGTAGGTTGAAAAAAAACAAATATTATCACAGCAAGTTATTCCAATATAACCTATAGATTACGAAGATAGTTATTATAAAAACCGCTCAGACCGTCGTACATTGTTTTATCTTAGCACCATCTTTTATCCTATCAAGATCTGATTATTTAATGTGCAGAAGAGAGATATAATAAAGGATACATTTTATGGGCACTGCTTTAAGCGATAAAGGCAATACACACGATGCGGATAAAACGCTCTGCGGTTTTAGTGTTCCGGTTCAGTTTTGGTAAAACAGAACACTTATTTAAAAACTAGCGGCTTCCCGCGGCTTTGCCCGCGTTGTGGCTTTTTACCCCGTTCCTGTTATTGTTTCTTTTTAAAAAGTAGCCTATATTATATAGGCGTACATTACCCAGTCTGTATCTCATGAACCGTAATAGTTCATTACAATATGCAAGCACTTATTGTTTCTCATAGAAAACACCACCTTTGGGTGTACATAAAGGCGAACCAAGTCGCTCTTTTCGAATAGATGTGATGAAAATAAGTTTTATATTGGGTCGCGGTGACCCATTATAAAACTTCTTTGTAAACAATGTTTTTTACTTTTTTATCAGCAGGCACTAAAATTACCAAGCTTGTCTAACTAACTCTCGAGCAAGCTACATAAAATTGGCCGTGGGAGAAACAGTCTTCCCTCAAGTCCACTCCAGCATATTTTAATGTTTGCCCTTGGGACTTATTTATGGTCATGGCGAAACATAGTTTAATTGGAAATTGTAGCCTTTTAAATTGGAATGGGAGGTCGGTAGGAATAAGAGGCAAGCGCGGCACAAACACTGTTTCTCCCCTAGCACACCCGGTTAGTATCACGGCTTCAATAATGTTTTGGTGAAGGGTTTTCACTTGTAGCCTAGTGCCATTACAAAGTTTTGGAGGCCTCAAATTTCGTAATAACATAATTAGTGACCCCTTTTTTAAAATAAGCCTATGATAGGGTAGACCCGCTGGTTTTAAAGAATTTAAAAACTCTACTGGGTAATTCACAGCGTCATCGTCACACACGTAATTTACGCACGCACGTAAATTCTTATTAATATATATATATTTTTATTTATCTACTTTTACTCTTAATTTCAAGTCAATAGCACTACGCGTACAAAAATTCTCGTACAAACTTTGACATCTCTTTGCACCCTTATTAAGGGTAGTTTACAAAAACTAAAAATGTCATTCTTAATTATTTATTTAGAAGTATATTTACTGCAAGTTTGAAATCAATCGAACCACTCATTAAAAGACTCCGATACAAACTACAACACCCTTTTGCACCCTTATTGGGGGTAGTTCTCAAAAACTAAAAATGACATACTTAATTATTGAATTTAAGGTATCTGTCCTCTAAGTTTCAAGTTCATAGGTTGAAGGAATACGATTTTTCATACAAACGTTTTCAACCCTTTTTACATCCTTAGGGGTTGAATTTCCAAAAATCCCTTCTTAGTACACCTCTACGCCCTAATACCTATGTACTCCTTAAATTTCAAGTCTCTACGATCAGCGGTTTAGGCTGTGCGTTGTCTATATGTCAGTCAGTCAGTCAGTCAGTCAGTCAGTCAGGACTTTGATTCTTATAGTATTAGAGATAGAGTGACGGAGATGGCAAATATACTTTTAGGTTGAATGTGCTTGCTTTATACGTTACCTGACAGAGGGAGAACGTATCTTGTGTAACATTGCAATTCACAGTGTCCACAACTCTAAGACCACGCCTTTGCACACTGGCTCATACCGACATTTAAACAATTAGGTACGACATAACACGTTATGTATCTACAAGTCGTTATCGACTGGTGTGCAAACGCTTATTTCTCGCACCGTGTGTAATCTTCCTTATAAATATTCCTTCTAAATAGCCCGTTTAGATAAAATCAACAAGAAACTCTCTTTCTCTTGGATATTTTTCTATTATATTTCGTAAGTGTAAGTGATACAGAGGCGTGGATAGAGGAAGATAAGATAACAGTATTTACGGAATATAGTTCAAAAGAAAATAGTTTTGTACGAAAAACAGGCATTCCCAACGCGCACTAGTGAGCAAAAAGGTTTTTAAAATTAGTATGTTATTTTGTCTTACAATCTCGATATATGATGTTACAACCTCGTAAGAGATTAATTAAGTTTGGTTTTAAAATTAAATGGCATTTACATAAATCAACTTAAAAAACATTAAAAGCAGGTAAAATCGTTATTTTAGAAGATTTCTTTTTTTTTATTGGTCAAATTCATATTGTGTTAGTCTTATATAGTAAATCCTAAAAATCTTAGGATTAAATTAACAAATAAATAACAAATTAAAATAACAAAGATTAAAATGACAAATATATGAGTTTATAATATATGAGTTTATTAGTTAAGTTTTGTTTTGTATGTTATAGTAGTCCCTAGGTTAAGGTGTGCAATAAAGTATTTTCTATCTATCTATCTTTATCTGACAGGCGTCACAGCTCAGTCGGTAATAGCTCTGCCTTTCGTGCTGTGGGTCGTGGGTTCGATCCCCACTAAGAACAAACATTTGTGTGTGGCGAACATAGATGTTTATTCTATGTCTGGGCGTTACTATGTAGTATAAGTATGTATTTACAAAAAAAGTATATAAGTATTCCATCAGTATCTAGTTCCCATATTACAAGCTTTGCTTAGTTTGGGACTAGAAGGCGTCGTGTGATATGTCTATGAATATTTATATTTATGTTTGTCTACATTTGTTTAAAGTTTTACGCAGTGTACGAGGCATCGGTGTTTACATATTATGTGTGCAGATATATCCAGTGTAATACATCAATACAAAGGCTCTAGTCGCGTGGAACTGGCACCTAGAATCACCTAGTTATATAAGACGATTCTAAATGATCTTCGTGATTTTATTGAATAAAGAAATTTTTACTTTGACTTTGACTTTGAAAAAGTAACCTATCCTTTCGCTCCGTACACTCTGATTCTGACGCAGTGGACACGTAGCTTTACCCGAACCTGTACGCAATTTCGATGGTACAATTCCTTTAGTTATAAAACTACTGCTATAACTGTCTCAACGATACCTTCTGTCACTAAATTCACATCGACAAAGTTATTTGGCGTATTGTAAAAGCAATTTAACAAAAACTTTCAGCTTCATTCTGTTGAGAACTTCACACCGTAAAACAACCACGGAACCCTAAATTAAGTAAAGTGTATTTATAGGCTCTTAGAGTAAGAAGTAAAGTGCGTACTGTGAAGTTAAGAGTAAGATTTAGGAGCCATTAGGCTGTTTTATACAAATTGGTTCGATATCGATTTGAAATCAGAGGAACGAAAATAAAAAAAAACACTAGGTAGGTATAGAGTTTTCAAGTCACGAACATGTTCTGTGAACATTTTTTGATTCTTTCGACTTTTGTAAGTCGTAGAGTGCTCTACAACGTAGACTACTTACAAAGTTCTAATACAAAGAATAAGCGATAGCTAGATACATAAATATTTAAAGACTTTTCGACCTTCCCCCGTATGCCAATCTTTTGCTGTCAAGTTATATTTCACTGCCCAGTGTAATTTCTTCAGATCATTCTTTTTAGACACTTGACAGCAAAATATGCGCGAAAACACATCAAATGACGTCATAATGTCACTATTTAGTCACAGAATAACTATGAGTTAGTATGAACTGACCATGATTTAAAACTTTGCAGTTCAACTTTGATTGGCATACCCCTGCTTAAGACAAAGTGTTATTTTTAAAAAGTCGGTAGTTCTGCTTCACTGACCACGTCCGCTGAGAACGTACCTTATGAGGCATTTACTCTTATGTCTCATGTGACTATAATTGCAACAGCACTCATATCCTTCCAATTGGACACAGCATTGCGAGCATCACTGCTCGGTTGTAGAAATTGGTACTACCCCGGACGAGCTCGATATCTTTCACAAGAGGACAGGTGTCACAGCTCAGTCGGTAACGGCTCTGCCTTCCGTGCTGTGGGTCGTGGGTTCGATCCCCACTGAGAACAAACATTTGTGCGTGGAAAACATAGATGTTTCCTCTATGTCTGGGTGTTACTATGTATTATAAGTATGTATTTACAAAAAAAAGTATATCAGTATTCTATCAGCCATCTAGTCCCCATATCACAAGCTTTGCTTAGTTTGGGACTAGAGGGCGTTGTGTGTAAAATCCATGAATATTGAAATAAAAATATTTAAAATTTAAATTAAAAAAAAGAGGCTCTACTACTGCTAAATTCATAGGTGTTATAACAGATTTTTTCTGAGATGTTACTTGTAATTTTATAAAACTCTATGCTTGATACAATACAGGCTTGAGCAAATCTGCAGCATACGAGTTTAAATATATTGATACAGTATCAACAAAATATTAAATTTGTTCTGTCAGTACATTGTTTCAGTAATATAATATGGATAATGTTTGTTATCCTCAGCAGTGGCGGATCCAGAATTTCAATTTGGGGGATCTAAACCCAGCTATTTAGGGGTTTCGGTAACAAAACCTTATAGATTATGTATTATTCATATGTTTAAATTGATCAATTATGTCTTTTGTGTTCAAGTATACTTATTTTTATTTTTCAGTATGTAGCTATGTATAAACAAAAATTCACAAAGAAAATTACGACTGTATTTACACTATTTATAATATAATACAAAATACGTTATGTATTTTTTTTGCATCATTTTTTTATTATCGGTTTAATACTGAATTTAGTAAGAAGGGCCCCTCAGCCTTCCCTAGATCCGTTCTTGGTGTGTGTTTTTGATCTGTGGTGGTCAATTAGCTCTGTTAGTAGCACTATAGTGGTTACAGCTATGTTCAAATAATACAATATTCGGAATATCATCTTAAAGCTGGGTCGATCCTTGTGATTTTATTGAATAAAGAAATTATGACTTTTGAATAACGTCAGTTCAGAAGGCTTAACTAAAATGTACGGGAATGTATTTTTTTTAACTTTTATTTTGGAATTACATTTTGATTAATTTACGGTTTTCTAGCGATTGTACACTCGAGAGCGAAAATTTTGGGTCTTTTATAAAAAAAAACGAATAATTTTATTTACTGAAATATAAGCTAGAATTGAACATCATGGAAATCGTGAATACAGACTTAGAGAAATTATACAAGGTGGTAATGCAATTAAATAATAGTTTTTTTTAAATTGAAAAGTAGTAAAATGTCTATCAAACACAATTTATTTCACTAAGCTAATATTCATGTCACCACTACCGGTGTAACATAAAAATATGAAATCAAAGATGAAAAAATATTGCGTGTAAATAAAAAAAATATGTACAATAGCATACACATCATCTCATAGGCATCTTAATTTAGCAATCCGAAGCATTCAAACGATTCATATAAATTACAGGCGTGTGAGGGAGACAGCAAAAATTCCTTCCTTTAATCTGTGAAGATGGGGATCGGAGCGGATTCCAATCATTGCTGAGAACGATCCCTACTCAAACTAGAAATGGGAAAGTCGGAAAAGTTTAAATTAGCCGGATAGTCGAATATAGATTTTTTGTTTTACGACTATTGCGTTGCTCCCGTGATATTCATATAAAGATTATTATGTGGTTTTACACTCCAAACTGTATTTACTATTTCATTTCTAAAAACCCTTGCATGGGGGCGATGTGTGTGACAGATATCTAATTAAAATTCTATCGGAACATTTTCATAAATGATTCAAGTTTCTTTTAACGTTTCACATCAACAGTTTGGGCCAATCAAGAAAAGTTTTAAAGACATTGAAACTGATGTTTGTATTCAGAAAACGTGAAAAAGCCGGATAAAAACCGGTCTCTAGCTACCTAAATCTGGTCGGAATGTATGGGGCATTGTAGATTGGTGTCATTTGTTTATGTAGATATTATTATCGAGCCGCCAAAACTATTCAGAACAATAGATATCAGATTTGGTGAATATTATGAAGCTATTCTGTAATAATTTGTATTGCGATAAGATTTTATCGGAGTTTAATAGATTGAGAAATGAACAAGAATTGTCTGCTAAGCTAGACACCCAGCGGTTTCTTTCGGACAACTATTAATATGAATAAATAATAAAAATCTTGGGCACGCTTCCGATTGGTACTGATTTGGATCAGTTGAGCTATCTATAAATCGTTTGCAACGGTGTGTAGATAGCTCAACTGCTTTATGTGTATTTTGTACATATTATAAATATTGTAAATACTGTATTAGTCATAATTTTATTTGTGAATAAAATATGTAAATGTGAAAAAAAAAATTGTGCAGGAAGCTTACCTATCTATCTTATTTTATTTTTTATGGCAATCGTCCGTAGTTAGACATTTCTGCCAGCGTCATGTCGTTCTATCTATCTTACAATGCCTTGATCACGAATAAATCTGACAGTCGCCGCGCTACGTAAACCTGACGTATTCGAATCATATTGCGCGTCAACGCCAGCGCGATTGCCGAACGTTGTAGCGTCATTGCGCAGTGTATCTCGGATACGCTAGCGTTACGATACGTTTACGCTCTCATCCGATATCGTGTTAGTGTAAAGAGATCCACTCGGATACACTAATTTAACAGTCTGCAATAACTAGGGGCTTATGTGCTATTTTATATGACCAACCTCTTTTTATGAAGGACCTTTGTGATGCTGGATTAAGAGTGAAAATAAAGAGCGTTATACAGGGAATGCTAAAAGCTGTTTAATTTGTACGGCCAGCTGCCATATCCTACCTATTTATAAATATAATTAAAATTATTATAATATTTAGGTAGAGGGAATTAAGTGGTATCAAAGATAAAACTAAATATACATCGTATTATTTTATCTCTACTTTATTATAGTTTTGACTGTGCATGTTTCGTATTTGTAACCTAATTGCGGATAGTTCAGTTTTTAGAACAAAAAATTTATGAAATACAAGGAGTTTCACTTCAAGAGAAATATGAGTCCTTAAGGGCAGGCGTCGCTCTGACAATGGTTTAATGTTGTGGGTGATTCTAGACGACCCGTGAAGGTAACGCCTGTCTATTATTTAGTAAAAACCATTTGTGTTCATAAAATCTAAATTATTCTCTTACAACCACTATATCTACCTTTCAATAAAAGGTATCCAGATTTATTTCCTCTCAATTCAGATCCTCTAAATACATCTGATTGATAGGTGACACAAAAGGGCAATATAAAATAATATAGGTTAGGCATTTACGAGCGAGGTAGAGATAAAGTTTCCTTTGCGACATAAAACTCAAGGTTCTGCCTTAAGAGTAGTAGTCAGGAAGCTGTAACCCATTTAATACTGAAGTCTGAACATTACTTCAGTGGTGGTAAGGTATGAACAGTTAATTTGTACCAGTTAAAACACTACGATTTCAATTTTTTTTTTACATTTTCTGATGTGACACGCTAGGCATAAATTCCTCCTACGCTCATCGGTCGAGCGTAGGAATGTACGCTATTTTAATGAGACACTGAAATCAGCGTGGCTTTTATCAAAAAGTGCACGCGACCAGCATCAGAGGCAATGTAACAGCTTAATGTCCTAACGTTACATGTTACAAAACGAGCATTCGTGCAGTCAGTACGTGGAAACGAGCACGAATACACGCGCATCCCGTTTTTTGACGAATGCCTTGTTACGCGGCTCAGTCAGTACATCACGACCAATCGTCCCGAGCGCACGTGTCATACTCATCTTGATTGAGAGTGGCTTGCGAATTACGGGCGAGCAAAGAGTTTGAAACGAACATGTTACACGGATTTTAGCACACGGCTAAAATTAATATTACTGCCCGTAACACCGATCGGTATCAACCTTTTTGGGTACACGGATTTGAAAGGCAGTTATTCCTTTTCTCTGGATTTTAGAGTACTTTAGTATAGGTAGTAGTGAGTCAAAGTGTAACTCTAGTTTCGTCTAAAAGCTTTCTGGCTCTAGAAAAATTTTTTGAAATCGATTATGTGCATCAACTTTTTTTGCTCACTGTACCATATTTACTCCAAACGTAAATCAAGGAAGGTTCCAACTTTGGTTATTGAATCCGTTTCTTATTCAGTGGATTTAAAGTTTGATGAAAATGTATATATATAAAAACGTTGCGGGCTGAGTAGAGTAAAAGTTTTGGTGTAACGTATATGCGGCGTAATGGTTATTGGATGTGTTATTGAAATGAAAAACTCAAAATACTTGGTTATATCAAAAATAATATAATAAATGTACATTGTTGGATATTTAAGTTACCATACTTTTAGCGCCAGTTTTCTAAAAAATCAAACACTTTTTAAGTTCCGCAACAATAAGTAAGTAGCCATTTTACAAAGGTTGGTTTTATGTTTTGTTATGTTGGATGTTTGTTGTTATTGTTACTGTAACAAATATGCACGACCTTGCAACCAGTGTTTTGTGGAATCTCACCTGAACTACATTATTATGGCTTATTCCTGACAGATAACCAAGACGAGATAACTGGTTATCTCAGAGGATTTTTTTTCCTCTCAGATAACTGGTTATCTCAAAGGAATTTTTATTCCTCGTAGTCTATGTACATTTTATACATACACACGTGTAGATATGTTTATTTAGATAACAGCAGAAATATAACAGTATTAAATAGTATTTAATTTTAGCGTGATTTGGTAGACATAGTTACTTCGATAAAAGTCAACCAGCAGTAGTTTCAAGGCAGATCCTCGAAACTCAAAAAATACCAACAAAGTACAAAAATAAATAAACTAAGCCCAATTTAATTTGCCTCTAAGCAAAATAAAAATGGACAAGCGTAAGTAAGACTTGCGCACTGAATTCTTCCAGGTAAAGTTTTTCTTAAATTCATAACACAAATTAATTAATATTGTTATTTTAACACAAAGCAATACCTGCTAGACTAGATTTAATTATCTTTTTCATTTTGTGATTCAAAGCTAGTGTACAACCAGCCTAATAGACTTATTAGCCTTTAGGCTAATTACGAGTACCTCCAAGTTTCCTCATAATAAAAATAATCTTCATAAAAAAAATATTCACTAAGAAAATTGCGACTAATATTTATTTATTTATTTATTATTATTTCAAAAATAACACATACTTAAAATTAAATAGTGCCTTAAAGCCAAGGTATGGCTTGTATAGGCACTAGGTTCTCGTAAGAATAACACTAATCGGTCGAACGAGCGCAGTAATACAGTATTTACAATATTTGTTTTTGCAGTTGAGCTATCTACAAACCATTGTAATCGATCTAGAGATAGCTCAACTGATCCAAATCAGTACCAAAAGCGTGCCCAAAACACTGGATGCATTGCCGCGCTGAATAGCAATGCTGATGCGTATGTAACCAAATGTATAAAAATTTTAACAAGGTTGGAATCTTCCTGTAAGTAAAAGTACTTTGTGTTAGAAGGTCTATTATACCTTCGTACTTTCAGCCTATTTAGAAATAGAACTTCTCATTCACAGTCAGACATTTTGTATTTTTTAGAACCCTAGAAATCTTGTTCCAACCGTTTTGAACAGCAAAAATAAAACTCGTAAATTCAGCAATCTATACCAGCCTCAGGCCACTCACAAACGAATCCTTAGCCGACGAAAAAATTAAAAAAGTTTATTTCAAAAAAGGAACTCAAAAGTTCACTATCAAATAGAGTAAGGTGAAGCTCGTTAGTGGCGTCGGCTTTTTAATTATACGGAAGTGAGAGTTTGCGCGGGTAAATCAACTTTTTTTTAATAAATCAGGAAGGCGTCTGGCCTGTGAGTAAATCGTGAAGCTGGACGGTATTTACGTAGAAAGCAGGTTGACTGTCAGTTGACTACCAAATAAGACTTGCCAGATAAAATTAAACCATAAACACTTATTTTAAGGTTCAGTAAATATTAGATAGATAGATAGAAATTACTCGATTTTATTGCACAGCTTAACCTAGGAAAAAAAAGAGAAAGAGGTTAGGTTTAAAGATTATTAAATTTAAGATACCATACTTGGTATATTTAAGAAATGTATTAGAAGCACAAAAACAAATTAATGTCAATTAAGTAGTGTTTAATCTCAGCAAGTTGGGTTTCACTAATAGCATCATGAGCTCTTTCAATTATTTTTATAACTTACTTCTTTTTTTTTTTGCCCAGTGGAAATCTATCATGGATACCCGCTAGCCAGCTTGACTTTATCCCTATTTTGTCTGTGTACTTTATAGTAATAGCTATTCTGTTCATATATATTTCAAAGCGTTGCCACGCGTTTATGTTGTAAACTGGCGTAAGCAGTAAGCGGCGATAAGTGCCTGCTTTCTCTGTAAATGCAGCCAAGACCGCTCCAGTGTGAGCCACTATTTCAATATTACTTCCCTTCCGCTCAGGTATGCAATATGGAAATAGCTCGGTTTTAGCTGCTATTTTAGATGCATCTATTTTATTTTACGAGATTTGAGTCAATTTTCTTCCAAGACCAGAGTTTTAGTTTAAAAAGGGTCTAACAAAATACATGCACTATATTAAAATGGCGGATTTTAAAAATACCATTCAAAAATTCCAGCAAACGAGTGCTTAACCAATGCTGTAACACAAATGTACAGTCTACATCAACAACAATTAGAAAGTGTAGGATCGACCAGATAAATAAATAAATATTCATGGACATTTCACACAGCGCTCTCTAGTCCCAAACTAAGCAAAGCTTGTAATATGGGAACTAGATGTTGATAGAATACTTATATACTTTTTTTTGTAAATACATACTTATGATACATAGTATCACCCAGCCATAGAACAAACATCTATGTTTGCCACACTCAAATGTTTGTTATTGGTGGGGATCGAACCCACAACCCACAGCACGGAGGCAGAGCTATTACCGACTGAGCTGTGACGCCTGTCAATGTTGTTCACCGTGTTCGGCAATTTGTCACAACAGCCTATCGGTTTTACCTTGAATTTAAATACTTTAGTCACAAAATAAAGTTTAATTACGTAAAAGTGCTCAAAGGACCAACCGGATTACACCACACGAGTAAGCAGGCACATTGCTATAAAAGGGCTTAACAAAAATTCATTTGAATGTAAAACCCGGGCCCTAATTTGGAAATCGTGTCGTCGACAGATTATCTCAGCTTTTCCACTTCTTTTAGGCTGTATAGACTCCTGTCCCTCGGAGATATTTAGTTTCGTATCACTAAATACAATAAATTATGAAAGTTTAGGTTTTTTAGTAGCCGGCAAACACTGGATGAGAAGAGACAGACAGACAGACAGGCATTTATTTGCACACTAAGTAACACACAGTACACTAACAGAACAGCAGGGGTATGCCAATCAAAGTTGAACTGCAAAGTTTTAAATCATGGTCTGATCTGAATCATGGTCTAAACTGCAGATAGTATTCGTCGCGAAGGTCTCAACAAACTTCTGCTAAGAAGCTTAACGATGGTGATGAGCCTGCACGTACGAATTTATACTTTTCGTTTTTAGATTTTTGAATTGTAAGCGTTTTTTGCATCGCAAAAGCTTTTAAGAGAATAAAGGTTCGGAGTTTTCTATTGTCTGAGTGAAATAAGTAATGCTGAATACCCTCAAATTTATAATTTTAGAGAATTTTAATTAAGAGTCACATAAAGATTCCATTGATTTTTCCGTGCTGTGGGTCGTGGGTTCGATCCCCACTAAGAACAAACATTTGTGTGTGCCATACATAGATGTTTGTTCTATGTCTGGGTATTACTATGTATTATAAGTATAAGTATGTATTTACAAAAAAAAAAGTATATGAGTATTCTATTAGCACCTAGTTACCATATTACAAGATTTGCTTAGTTTGGGACTAGAGGCGTCGTGTGAAATGTCCATGAATATTTATTATTATTTATTGATTTTTCCGTGCTGTGGGTCGTGGGTTCGAGCCCCACTGAGAACAAACAGTTGTATGTGGCAAACATAGATGTTTGTTCTATGTCTGGGTGTTATTATTATTCAAAGTAAGTATTTACAAAAAAAAGTATATAAGTATTCTATCAGCAATGTAGTTCCCATATCACAAGCTTTGCTTAGTTTGGTACTAAAGGGCGTTGTGTAAAATGTCCTTGAATATTTAATATAAAAAGTCATCGTTTCTAAAACTTGAGTAGATACGCAAAATCGTATTTTAATTATCATCAAAAGATAACCTAGATTCAAACTTAGAAAGTAATTCTAACTTTTGCCTTGATAAAGTGTCTCAATATTGTCAAAATTCGCTTTCCAAAATGTCGAGATGATTTAACCCGAAAATACCTTTGATCATTTTAAATGTACCCCAGTGCTTCCAATAAAATGTTTCTTTATTCTTGTTCCCGTTTTGAATTTGGAACGTTTGTAATCAACTGATTTATTGGGATACAATTTCGTTCTTTATTTTTTATGCGTAACGTACTCGTAAATCGACAATGAACAATACACCCTTTTTGCTGTTAAATGGATCATATTTTACCTTATAGGTTTATATCTTATTGTTTTTTCTGGTTTTATATCATTTAAATGGTTTTTATGGATTGTTTTTTATATTCCTATGTGCGGTAATATGCCTTCCGATGTTTTTTAATAAGCCAAAATGTACTCCTATTTCTTTGAAGTTTGTTTACTAAATAAATAAACATAAAATATTTTTAACATTCTGTTTCATCATTAAACTCACGACTGGTAGTCTCCAAGTTCCGTAATCTTTGGGTACACCTAGTAACTACTCAAAATCTCTTAAGATATCTAAGAGGGGTAGTCAGAGAGATAGAGAGAGAGAGAGTTCAAAAGCATAGTAGATACCTTTAAAATCTTTAAGCAACCCATTACGTACTCATGTTTTTTTGAAATGTCTGTTAGAGATGGTTACTCAGAGAAAATGAGTTAAAATGAGTTTTTTAAAGTACTAGAATTTTAACCCGTAAGTTTCCACACCAATTTGAACAGCAGCTTGTTAAAAAGTCTGCTAAAAATCAAAAGATGTAGTAACGCTCGTATTTTTACACTAAACTTGTATGCAGTTCGATATTGAACAATAAAAAATGTTTGCTACCGTCAAACTGCGGATTCCAACTTTACAAGTTCGGTCTGGGTACACAGCTTACAATATAGCTAGCTGGTACAATTACATTCAACACGCAACAATTTATATTTCAGCTTTATTTTGGCTACTTGTGTTTTGTTGGTGGCGAGTCTGGATTTTGTGGTACCATGGCTTTTCTTTACCTATATCTTTAGATTGCGTGTTAGATAACCAAAAATAGACTACAAAAGACTACTGCTCCGCTCCGACTAGGCTGAGAGGATGGTATAGGTGCTGGGCAACTTACACCATCTAAATTACAGCCCGCACTGCAGCGTCCCGTTCATAGGAGCATGGGTAAAAAGAGGCCCCTGACGCTGTATGAACCATTCGTTACATGCCAATGTCTGATTATGATTTTTGATTCTAATTTCTAAAAACAACTGGGTTTTATACTATAACCTTTTTAAATGTATGTGCTGCTATTTGTATTACCTTTCCGAGTTCAGGCAAGCGAGCGCTTATTGTGTTGTAACATGAAAGTTCAACTCGTGAATGAACAAACTAGTTTGAAGGGAATTTGAATTATTCGAATAAGAACCGTATGTTGGATCATGCGGTACAATTTGTTTAATTTGTAGTTGTGTTATAACATTGTTCTCAACTAAGTGGTCAAAAATGTTTAATTAAAAAGTGGATACTATTTTGAAGGGTTATTGTAGCATTTCGTAGCACTTTGTAGCACTTCGTAGCAAGGGTCTACGAAATTTTACATCAAGGAGAAAAACATTATGCGATCGGTGAA
This sequence comes from Gandaritis pyraliata, assembly GCA_947859175.1. Classification (NCBI taxonomy): domain Eukaryota; kingdom Metazoa; phylum Arthropoda; class Insecta; order Lepidoptera; family Geometridae; genus Gandaritis; species Gandaritis pyraliata. The sequence goes on along the minus strand of OX401871.1, from coordinate 3,522,653 downwards.
AGAAAATTAGCTTGATTGACAACGCCATCTAGAGTTTGTATTTTGGGAACTTGATTGCTAATAGAACAGAGTTTTTTTTATGAATACATACTCAGGGCGGCTTGCACCAGAATCGCTAAATGCGTTTAACTATTAAATAGTATTTAGCGAGTTGTCAAGTCATATAAATACGTCAGATTTAAATATATTTAGCTGTTAAACACGTTTAGTGATTCTGGTGCAAGCCGCCCTAATAATATTATTATAGTACATAGTATCACCGTGGTCTCACCCAAACAGAAAAAAACATCTATGTTTGCCTCTAAATAAATGTTTTTTCTTGGTCAGGATCGAACCCACAACGTGGAAGGCAGAGTCATACTGACTGAGGCTGTGATGCCTGTTACAAAGTTATATTATTACTAATGTACCATTTAACTTTGTAGGTAGATTCTAGATATTATTAATAACCTGCCAGAATTAATACTTACATGTCAAGACATCGCGTTCAAATATTAATATGAATTTAGTGAGACTTGTGTTTCATAGCGTGAATATCAAGTACCTAATAATTCTTAGTGCTCGTGGGGTAAACACAAATAGTAAATGATGTTAGAGGTATGGATTAAATGCGTCTCTAAGTGCTATATTAACAATTTCAAACAGATGTGAAAGCCATTTTTTTTGTGTATGTACAGCTCATCATTTGTGGATAGATAGATAACTCTTTTACACCACAGAAGTACTCGTAGTACCAGAAATATTTAACTTAAAAAAGGTATAATGACCAACAAAATGGGTGGCCTTATCGCTGAAAGCGATAGGTCCAGGGTCTTTGACTATTCTTATTCAGTACTTACTCTTTACACAGATTGACATCTCGTTTTGCAATTATACTTGCATATTTTGTTAACACTTGGTAGGTTTTAGGCAAAATAATATAATATGTAATTCCTATTTAACACAATTTTCAACGGTTTGTAAATAGCTCAACTGCATCATGTATTTTGTATTTATTATAAATATTGTAAATACTGTATTAGTAATTTTCTTTGTGAATAAATAATTTTCAATGTCAAATTAAGATTACTTACATATATTAGTCGACCGCATCGTCACGTCGCAGATTGAGGTCAAACGTTTGTCTAAAAATTATAAAAAAATCTCATTTATTATTTGTCTTTTAAAAAAGATACGTCATAATTATGTTGCAGGATGTAAACAAGAAAAAAAACTGTATCTACAAAACAATGTCTGAATTAATGCAATGAAATGCGGCGCTTGCTGCATTTTAAGCAGACAGTCCACTCTCTTGTTTATTATTTACGAGTATTGTGAGACGAGATTCAAGTTAACACTTGCTGGTAAAGTATTACTGAGATGGGGTATTCAAACTGTGCTAGTTATTTAGTAAAGTGGCGAGTAAACTGCTCAGAAATACTGGACGCAAACGTTTAAGATGGGGCATTCAAACGACGCTAGTCATTTAGTAAAGCGGTGAGTCCACTGCTCAAAAATAAGGGCGGCTTGCACCAGAATCGCTAAACGCGTTTAACTCTTAAATAGTATTTAGCGAGTTGTCAAGTCATACAAATACGTCAGATTTAAATCGATTTAGCTGTTAAATATGTTTAATGATTCTGGTGCAAGACGCCCTAAATGTAAACGTTTGATTAATGTCATTGCAAATGTTACATCTTTTTTGAAAACAGATTCTCAGTGATTATTGGTGACATTAAAAGGGTAAGTTCGTAACATTTTTGGCTACTGTCTTTTAGCACGAGTGGCTATAGGTTTGATGGCTTGACGCGTCGGTGGAACTGACTAAGTGTAGGTAAGTTACACTTTTTTATCTTATGCTTTGGTGATTCTCAGGGTTTTACTGAGAAAATCTGCATGCGCATGTATAACGCTTATGATAGCAACAACAGCCGCGGAAAAATATTCACAAGATTTATTCTGAGTATCCCAAAGTTTCATTTTAAAACAACAGTGGCGAGCGAGTGAGTTGATTCAGAATTTTCGCAGACAATTGTTTTACTAGTTTATTTGGCACTGCAATATCTAATTAAAGTAGAGCGCCTTTGCCGTATCTTAAAGAATTAACTTGATTGCGAAGATATTTTACGGTTATTTAAGCTTAGAACGTAGAAACGCTAACTTTGTTATTCGAAGAGGTTACGGGTTGTACCTATATTTGTGAGAAAAATTTGTAGAAATTAGATTATGGTTAGGTATTGTAATTACAGAAATAAACCTACTTGTGTATAGTACCAGATTTTGTATAAATTACTCAGGCTTTAGATGGATGATCGTCATAATGGATGAATGGGACGTCTGAGACGTGGCTGTAGTATCGAAAACATTGATAGATCAAGTTTTTAACGCCTGACCGAAAAACAGCAGGGGTGTTATAAGATTGACGGCGTTGTGTTTCTTTCTGTTTATCTAGTCAGTCTATGCCCTTGTAGCTCTGAAAACAGGACTCCAATTTGAATGCAGTTTTTTTTTGTAAGAAAAGGGATGGTTAATTTCGTATTTTTTAAATTTGTAATGAAAAAGTTTTATAAATGTAAAGTTAGTTAATGTATAACAAAAAATTGTATACGCCCTCGTTTGAGCACATTTGTATAATTCCATTTCCAAAATGCCAACTATTACATTGATACAAAATCTTTGATCGTTTCTTTAAAATGATCGCACTAAGCTTTGACTCATTGACTCACCGTTAATAAAGTGCCCATCACTTCAAGAGATGAGGGTTCTAAGCCAAATCGGTTCCCGATTCAATTAAGAGGCAAAGAACTACCGTTTGAAAAGTGATACTCGAGCGAGCGATCGGGCTTTTGAGGAGGCAGTTCGTTTTCAATCGCGAAGAATTTTCTTTAGCACTTTATTCTTGCATTTTGTAACGCAAAATGATGAAATTCAATAAGTATTTTTTCCTTGTAAATTGGTTCAACGAAATTCAAATTACTTTGTAGTATCATAGTGTTAGAAATTAAGTATAATACTAATTATATATTTGTAAATTAAAATGCACGCATATTTAAGAACAATACTAATTGACATCTTTTTAAAATGTACCTATATCAAGCAATAAAGATAAATATGTATTTTGACGGTTAAAAAAAAAATCTTATTTGTTATTAGACTTATTATGTTACTGACTGTACGAACCTACAATTCTTTTTAATTTTATTTGAGTTATATTGAGACATCTGTGTGACAGAGAATTTAATTAATTTAGTTCTTTTTCATGAATAATACTCATGTGAATTGAATATACGAATACGAATAAGGATTTTTTAATTCTGTTTTAAAAATGATACTTCTGTGTAATGAATATCTGAAGAATACAATACGTAATGTGAAATTTGGTTATAGTCAGTTTACACTAGTTTAGTAGCTAACTTATAAATGTCTAAACTTTTTAGCGCTACTGGCGACTGACCAGTTAGAAGTAAAGCGTTTTGGGTTATATTCCCATGGTAAAAGAAGTGATTGAACGAGATTTTTTCCAGGGTTCAGGTACAGTCAACATAATTAGTAAATGATGATGAGTCAATTTCAAAAGGGTTTTACGATTGAAAACTAACAATTCTTTATTTTCTTTTTCGAATAAAACTTCATCTTAAAAGTACCGTGAAAAAAAATGATTAGAGCCAAAATAGACAATTTTGAAATGTTGAAAAAGTGTTTTTTTAATGCATCTTCAACTCAACTCCTGTGTTCATTGAAGGTTAACAATACAGGAAATGTATGCATGTGTTGTTTATGATGAGTGCGAAGTCGAGTTTGTAAAGCTCGATTGTACCGAGTGACCAATTCATGTTGAGTAGTTACTCATTTGTTTTTTTTAATCCATACCATTGGGTGTGTTTAGCATTCGTGAGGGTAACCCATATTTGAGTCAGTTAAGCCAGTTGGGGTCCTATGGTAAGCCATTGGTTTGATGCAGAACTTTGTTATCGGGCTCGTCTAAAACTCCCACATACTTTTAGTTCGATACCTAACTTTATCAGGGTTGTCGACTGGCGCCAGTAACTGTCCCATAGAAAACCTACCTTTAAACCTAATGCTGGATCCCTATTCATCGCCGAATATAATGTTTTGAGCGAAAAAGCCATATCACAAAAATGAGGAAAATCGACTCAAATTCAAAAAATAATTACGCTTCGTTTTCCGTTCCCTCATAATGTTATGAGATTTTGCTACGAAGATTAGGCGATATTAGATTGTGAATAGCATTGCAAATTACTAATGAAACGGAAATGTGTTTGTTAACTGTTAGGATATTGCGGTCGTAATATAGCGGTAACAAGGTGTCATTATTTAAGATACACAAAAGAACACCAAAAGATTATGTACCCAATAAAAATCTTAGCTAATGTTAGAAGATAGTCAATTAGGTTTTAGATGGCTATGATCATAGACCCCGCTTTCTGGTTCATTCCAGTCGCAATTCGGGAACCTATAACCCGCAGCGGTTGTCAGTTCTACGAACTACGTGGCCAGCCCTCTGCCACTTCGAGTTGCTAATTTAGAACTATGTCAGTGACCTTGGTTCTTCGCGGATTTCCTTATTCCGATTCCAGAAAGCAAATTAGAAGGGCTCCTACCGATGGATTGACTTCTGATGAATCATAATGCGATCATAATCCCATAAGCGAGCAGATCGTTGCCAAGCAGTGTAACGACTTTGCCACTGTACTTACGACACTGTAAATCGGCTCTGAAAGCACATCAGTCACTGAAACTTGTACCTATCTGTAAATTTACCAGACTCCATCAATTCACTAAGTGTACGTTATAAATGGATGACATAGCGTCACTATCTATCTCTCCGTTGAAAAATGGCGTTTTCGTCTCGGTTCACGTGAAGGGTAACGTGTTTGAAAATGTAACCTAGATATCATGGAATGAAACGACTGACAACTGAAATCCGCAGACACATACTCTGTTATTAATAAACTCGATGTTGGCTTGGGATAGTTGTTACGGAACTTGGTTACGTAGCCGCACTAAAAGTAGTTAAACAGTGTTTTGTCTGTCGCATTTTTTTGAAGATTCAAATCAAAAGAAACAAAACACGGTGTAACTATTCCAAGTTTACATCGAGTTTACTAATAAGAGGGGTAATCAAATACCACCTACGAGAAATTGCTGTGCTGATACAGTACGTGACTAAGCTGACTGAGCAAGTTTTCTTCAAACTCCCATTCTGTAAAGATCTTGTGGTTCCAGAATGGATATTGGATACAAATATTCTCAATACTGCGCACGTAGAACCATGTAAATAAAGAGGTACTTACTTAAAAGATCGCAAAAAGTTCTAAAGATAAAAGTTCCAGTGGCATGCAAATTGACTAGAAGAATGTTACGCTACATATCATCGCGTATTTCAGCATCACGTAGGTACTTAACTAGACATGTTAAAGTTATCGATAAGTTCAACGTGTATTCTAAATTCAAGTTAGATCGACACACAAAACTTCGCTAAAGTTTAGCAGAAGTGTCAGAAACACGCGTGTTATATCTCACGTCTGGGGCCTAATTCTCACTTCGGCAGAGATTTTACTCTAATAAGGATGACGTCATATCTCGGCCAAAAACTCGTTTCACTCACTAGTTAACCGAGTTTTCGATGTAATTTTGACGTCATCTCTATTAGAGTTAAATCTCTGTCGAAGTGTGAATTAGGCCCCTGATCACGGGCATATTTCCATACTCAACTAGTAATACAGTTGGGGGATTAACACTAAATAAATCTGACATTCATATCTTTAAATAACGTGTTGGAGTCATACTGCGCGTCAATAAAACTTTGACTACCCAATCGTTACAGTGTCACCGCGCAATGTAAAGTATATTCACACGATGATATGTCAAATTGCTCCAACAAAAATATCTTCGTCGGTGTAAACGCATCTAGTACTAAATGTATGATATTAGTTCTTTGCCGATATTGTGTAGGTCTCGTGTCGATAATGTAAAAATAGTCGACATATCTACCATTACGACATCTTTGTGATTGTCAGACTTATTCGCGCTTTTTATGAAGAGTGCGATAAATGTAGTTTAACTCGGTGGTATGTGAAGTTCTGTTTAAACTTGGTTGAAAAATGATGCAGGCATTTTAATTTTAAATGGAAATAGTTGGAAGATTGATGCGTTGGAGTATGAAGGGGCTATCAACTTCGAAGTGGTGTCTATTACTTTTTCAAGTCATTTGGACTCCCGATGTTTTTAATAAAAAGCTTAACATTTTACAGTAATAATGTTTTTTGCTGTGAGCAAGTCAAGTGAGACGAAAGTTAAAACTAGTACCTAATAATATTCTTTTTAATATTCATGGACATTTCACACAACGCTCTCTAGTCCCAAACTAAGCAAAGCTTGTAATATGAGAACTAGATTGCTGATAGTATACTTCATTACAATAAAAAAAAAACACGCCACACCATCTTTTTGCACGCCCAGGAAGACTGGCAGACAATGCTCTTAGCATTAAGTCCTCCTAGCACTACCTATTTGTGTGAAATTTTAAAATAAAATAATAATAAATACTTTTTTTGTAAATACATACTTATAATACATCTTTCTGATAGTATAGCTCGGATACGTACTCAGGTAATTATAGAGTAACTGATACCCAAAGCTACAGTCAAACGTTTTTGTCTATAAATTTATAAAAAAATAAATTTGATAAATATTTTTCAGAAAAAAATTTACTATGACCTACGAATAGCTTGCCATAAAATTGTTAGCGAGATGCGAAATGCATAACTTTTTTATTCGTTCTTTGTCCCAGTTTGGAGCTGTGTCATCGTTTTTGTCAGTTGTCATTTGTCAATGTCATTCCCATACTATCTTTCCCGTACCGTGTTTGTATAAAAATTGTGTATAACACGTTGCTGTCGAGTCATACAATTCATTAATATTTGCAATCACATTTCGCGCAATGAATCGTGCCCTCGGGTCTCATCACAACACGACAACGAAGCCACAGTGTAACTTATTACCAGAGTGTTGTGTGTTTTTGAATGGGCTAATTGAATAGGGGTCTTTTTGTTGGTTAATTAAAAGACGGCTTGATAAGCGTTGTGAATTATTTAGATGAAGTAGACTAAGATTGGTAGTCTGGTAACCTAGGAATAAATTATTTTCAGCACTTTTTTTTTAATTTTTTGACTGAACTTTGACTACCTACATGAAAAACTTTTACCCTGACTAAATGAAAAATAAAATCCTTTCTTGTTAGATAGAAGAAAAGGATTTTTTTAAATTAAGTTAGAGCTAAAAATCGAAGCAATTTTTTTTAATAATCTGCTTATTCAATTCGATAATTCCACACCTTGAACTCTATCAAAAATGTAAATTCTGAAGAGTCAGTTAATTTTTTTTTATCTAAATATACAAAATAAAGTTATCCTACTATATTAAAATACACTATGTCCTCCAGTGTCATTACATGAACGATATTATGCCTGAACGTCGACACTGGTTCCCTCGTCGCTCACACGCAGAACTTGTTTATAATGAAACGCTCCGCGTTATCATAATTAATGTTTTGGTAATCACACCATGCGTTTTACTTGTTGTTTGAATTAGATTTATCATCTTTCCTTGGCTAGATAATGCTTTTGACAAAATGAAGTTTTAAATATTTAAATAGATTTATTATTTGTAAATAGGATTTCTGTTATAATATCACAAAAATTACGAGTCGACTGGGGTTCGAACCCACGACCTTCCACTTTAAAAGGAAAAACGTGTTTATTGTAAAAAAAAATCTATTATATTTAGTTATTGGGCCTTGTCGTCTTGAGTATTGTTCTACAGCTGACAGTGAAGGGTATCTTTTGCGTCAGTATCAGAGGCCTTAGCCAAGGTAACATTCGACAAGCGAAGTCGGCAGTAGAAAAGTCCAAAAATGTATGGGATTGGCATAAGGCATAGATATATCACGTGGTCTGTAGTCAACGAAACGAACATTAGTAGCCAAATGTAATACATGTCCATTCGATCGCACGAATCGAGATTACCTCCATACAAATAATACTTTTGACAAGCAACTTCAAAAGTACAAAAATGTATGGGATTGACATAAGGCATAGATGTATCACGTGGTCTATGATCAACGAAACGAATATTGGTATACATGTCGATTCCCTCGCACGAACCGACAACAGCCGAACGACTATCTCCATACAAATGCGTAGCCAAGTGGCTCTTCTGACAAGCGACTTCACTTCATTTTCTATCAGCACGATAGAAAAGCCAGCGAAAACCAAAACCCTATAGATATCGAAACAAAATGGCGATTTTAGGTGAAATTATGACGTTTCAATCGATTTGGTGACTGCCGAGATGACCGCGAAATAATCCTAGGTTTTTTCAAACCTACTACACTAAACCTTGCAGTAAAGGGCGATGTTCGCTACTGATTTTATTAAGAGCAATACCTACACATGACCTAACCTGCATGCATTTAAAAAAATAAAAGTACATAAGTACTTGAAGAAAAAAACATATTTTATTCAGAATTAAATTAACACAGGAAAAAAGAGCACAAAAATATTATTCCACGAAAATTCCAATATCATAGAATGTTGGTTGTAACTTTCAAGTAGGAATACTTGGTAGAATAACTGTATGTTTTGTTTAGGCTCAGTGCAGCAGTACATATTATTATGTAGGCAGATGATATCTGAAAATATAAAGATGTTAATATTACCTACCTTCCACATACCGTATTTAGATAAGTTATAAAATCTAATATATCATCAGTGTATCGAGGCTAAGGACACCGCTGTAACAAGAAAATAAATAACCCTTGATATTATGCTTGTAGGCAGGCACAGATTATAGTGTTTTCTATATTCTAAGTAGGCAGGTAAGCCGCTTTACACTGACTGTTTGGATTGAAACTAAAATCACTTCCTCATAGGTATCTACCTACAAACAATATTTTACCTCTGCAATGTGGCATGTTATGAATGTGATCTGGAATGTGGAATCCAAAAAAATCTAATATTATTCTCCATAGCCAGAGTTCTTCTTCATTTATTTCATTTTTCTGGTGTTTGCACATTGCATCCAATCACACCTTATATTTTCAGGGTTTTGTGGGTACTTTATTTACTAGGTACCTAGTCCACTTTTCTATTTTTTATCTAAATGTTTCACAATAAAATAAATATTATATATAAAATAAATAAAATAAATAATTTTCGTTTTTTACATAAAAATAAAATAAATAAACAAAATTAATATGCTAGGTTCGAATAACACTGACATGACATTGGATGTAGTAAAACCATAGACTAAACGTAATTTCTAGCGAAAGACTGACAGAATTAGCGAAGTTATTGATCGAGTAGGCATTTATTTCTCGTATGTTACTTTGTCTACCAATTTAACTTCGACATCGTTGAAGCGATCAAAATTGTAGAAATAGAATCATAGAGCAATATTATAATGGGGAATAGAGTGCCCTCTCTCGCCGATTTTTTGTCACCCTCGAATAATCGGTGAAGATTGACTTAGCAAGATACGCCACGAGCGCTTCGTCTTCTATAAAAAGTCAAGATTAGTATTCACAATGTAAACGATGTGCAAATCACCTACACTAATAAATCTTATATTTTGCAGTAAGTATAATTATGTATTTTTTTTAAAACCTAGTTCTAAGTTTAACGATATCGATACAAAATTCTAAATTCCTAACCTAGTACACACCTACTTCATTTTCTCTAGGCTAGCACCACTTAAAATCAAGATTGCCTGTCATTATCAGGTGCTATTGCTACTATACTTTTGGCAAATTATTTCTGTTATTATGGTGGCCATTGGTGGCGAGTATGGTAAACTTCTTTTTCATGCTTTCCTGTTTTCTTGGTAGAAGTCCCGCTTCTTATTACGTAGTACCTGCCTATTAGAATTTTTTTCTATGTTCGAAAGACACTGACATTGGATGTAAGAAAACCATAGATTAAACGAGATTGATTAGGCAAACAAATACGCGCCATGCCAGGCATGGCGTTTGTTGAGTGTGGCCGACCCCGCGCGCTCGCAAAAATGCAACATTGCTGGCTACACTGACTCTATTACGATGGCTACTTTTATAAAATTGAATGTTACAAGAACTTTTTCTTACAAAATTAGCATTTATTTATACTAAAGAAGAATTACCAACAATTTGGCCAACGCAATGTGTCGGCCACACAATAATAAATAATAAATATATTATTTATTGTTCTGTGGTGTCGGCGGACATCAAGTAGCGAAAGACCTTCGAAAGACTGATAGAAGAGGATGGAGATATGGAGTTTTCTACTTGTATATCAATTGGTCTCCCGATCTATCTTCGATATCGTTGCAGCGATAAAGATTGTAGAAATAGAATCGATTCCTAGCTAATGTACATTGGCTAAGGCCTCAGAATCCCTTAGCCCTGAATTACGACAAAACAGCAATCGATACATAGCGGTCGACATTTCTTCAAAATATAGAAAAGAGATTACATATAAGTTTAAGTTAGTTATAAGTTTTATATCACTAGTATTATATCTAGTTCCCTAACAGCTTTGCTTAGTATGAGATTAGAGAGCGTTGTGAAATGTATATAAGTATTTATCTTCTAATTTTTTCTTCGTATGGATTCAAAATAATATCTAACACGATGTTTGAAAGCGCCTCGTATTTCGTTTTGAGAGTTTCGCCAGGCTGTTTCAATCACTTTTAAAACAACGAAAATCGACTCGTGGTCCTATTAACGGGACCAAATAATAGGACCGAGAAAAACATCCGACCATTTTTTATCGAGAGTTGTTGGATACGACAGCGGCACAATTTCTTTGCAGTCGACAAAACGCTGACCGTTTTTAGGAAGCCAACGGTAGACAAACCTAATCTCCCTAATGTTACATCCTTAAAGCTTACAGCTCCGTAGAACAGATAGCTTTTGATCTAATCGCTACGTTTACTAGCTTTGGTATTCAGCTTGACCTGCTTTTTGAACGACGTAAGCTTGGAATAGCCTTGTGTCTTTTGGAATAGGATTTAAAATTGCTTGACAATTCCCAAAAAATGAGTGTTCAGTTCTCTATGGTGTGGTCATAAGCAGATGCACGCTCATCAACAGCCTGACGGTTCACTGTCCTTTACTGCTAACGCAAATCACGCCTAAATAAGTTTTCATTGATGTGAAAATCTTTAGTAACAACTTCTTGAAACAAAACACTATTTAATTGTTGCAAGTTCATGCTAAGTTTAATTACATTCTCGCTAGACTATATAACTATAGAAAATGTAATGACATTGACATTTCTTATTGAAATTCGCTTACTTCCAACGACCTGGGTTCTGCGCAGATACTTCAGAGGGACTAAGATCCGTTGTAACTTCTATACCTATTCCATGATTTCTATTTTCTAGCTACTATGAATAGAACATTCTTTCTTGGCTACAAGGACAAATTCTTTCAGAATTCTCGAAGCAGACAATTTCTTTGACTATTTGAATACCCGTGAATAGTTATCCGTCGTTGCCATAGCAACCAATCCAACCAAATCTATGCCACATCAATACAGATTCCACGAAAGTGCGAAAGTATTCAATTCACGTCAGAAAATGCTTCATCTAATATCTTAGAACATTTTCACAAGCTAAGCATTTCGATTTTACTCCGATAAATGTGAAATATCTACAAACACATGAGAGTTTCCAAAAAAACGGTGTTCGTTATATTGATGATGTAAAAATCACACACTGCTGCCCTCTGTTAAAAATATTCTAAAACTACTGGTGTATAAAATTTTAACCACCTTATTTTCATAGACATGATTGTAAATAGGGAAAGTTTTATTTATTTAAATTTTTACAACATACCTTGACTCTTATATAAGTAAACAAGGAAAAAATATTATGGGTCGTTTATCGAAGCTATAGTTTTGATACGCTCATATAAATCTCAGTTTTTAGTCTTACTGTATTTATATGAATGAGTCTATAGATTTATACATGTCAGTAGGCGAACAGCTACAAATAGTCGCAGATGATACGTTTATCGCAATTAAATCACAGTCTCAGCTGTTTTACGAACTCCGCCATTAATGTCGAAATTTAACTTCAGCTCACGTCCTTTTCAATACTACATGATACGTTCATATAAGTAATCGTATTTACGAAAGTGCTTAAATCGCTTCGCGAATCGCTATTGGATATTAAATTTAATGAGTTTCTCGAATAGTTGTTTACGTGTTTTAATAGTTCGGGAATTTAATACCCGAGCTTTATATGAATAACTTTTATTAAGCTTTTAAGCTTGCAATTCCTGAAATAGCGGTGCCTTAAATAAGATGATTTTTGATGTAAAATGATTTCAATAATTAATTTAAAAAAAGTTTTCCATCCTACTAATATTATAAATGCGAAAGTTTAGATGTTTGGATGTTTAGATGTTTGGATGTTTGTGTTTCAATCACGTCAAAACCACTGAACCAACTTGGATGAAACTTGGCATATATATAGTCCGTAACCTGGATTGACATATAGGCTACTTTTTATCCCGAATAATTAACAGGATCTACAAGATAAAATGAACGAAAAGGATTAGCAGCGCCAATTGGCAAGAGGATTTCATTGTCATGTCATGTCACGTCAGTTTGACAGGACGTAGTACCTCTTTGGTCTAACAACTAGCGTTTGACATTCCAGTAGGTGCGAGTTCGGTGTAATGAGGTGTAATGTCAAGTTTCTCAAAGAAGTATCCGCTCGGTACACGCACAGATAATATAATGTACACGGAAACTGTAGACGCGTACGAAGTCGCGGGTAACTGCTAGTGTTTAATAAAATAAATGTGTGTAAAGTCCATGAATAAATAAATATTCATAGACTTTACACACATTTAACACAACACACAACGCCCTCTAGTCCCAAACTAGGCAAAGCTTGTGATATGGAAACTAGATGGCTGATAGAATACTTATATACTTAAACGATAAACGTTACGATATCGTTGTTTAAACGATAGTTCAATAGTTATTTATTGGTTAACATATTTTACAGGATTTTCATACATATTAATTAGTTTTTTACTTTATAGCGATTGTATTCATAAAATGTCAATTTGCCTAGATAAGCTATTCAGCGTTATCCAACACCTTTCAAATCACACTCTATATTAGTAAATCATCCACAAAATAATGCACATTGAGCCTTATTACAATATACCATAAAGTGATTTTTCCCTTGTCATCTGATACAGAGTCGCACAGAATAAAGGTAGGGTAAGAAAGGTTTCTCATTCCGTAGATTGAAATACAAATTTACTCATTGAAAACGTTTTACAGTCAGATTACCTTTGTATTTATCTGCCTGCGTTACTTTCTGATAATTTAAAGGTTTATAGGAGTTTATGTTTTATCTAGATTAACGTCAACTGAAGCGGAGTCGAAATTCGCTTAAAAGGTTTTGTTAAGTGATTTCTGAACGGCGGTGGGTGACTATCCGGTCCCTATATTGCTTAACTTGCAACTGGTCCGCGACGCGCGACGCCATTAAAAAGCAATCATATTACTTTCTTAAACGAGTACGTCACCTGCAAAAAGAAACTAACATTTGAAAGACAATACCCACTGATGATAACCAAATCATTATCATCTCACAAACGTAACAATTGTAAAGACAATCATGCTGTTAAACGTTGCATATTATCCTATCCTACTAATATTATAAATGCGAAAGTTTAGATGTTTGGATGTTTTGTTTCAATCACGTCTAAACTACTGAACCAACTTGGATGAAACTTGGCAAACTTAGTTCGTAGCCTGGATTGCTTGGACGAATACATGTGTATTAGTGTTAATATTGTGTATAGTGTATTCGTCCAAGCTGGATTGACACATAGGCTACTTTTTATCTCGAATAATTAACAGGATCTACAGGATAAAATGAACGAAAAGGATTAGCAGCGCCAATTGGCAAGAGGATTTCATTGTCATGTCATGTCACGTCAGTTTGACAGGGCGTAGTACTACCTCTTTGGTCTAACGACTAGCATTTGACTTTCCAGTACGAATTCGGTATAATGAGGTGTAATGTCTAGTTTCTCAAAGTATACGCTCAGTACTTGCACAGATAATAATAATACCCAGATAATATAATGTACACGGAAACTGTAGACGCGTACAAAGTCGCGGGTAACTACTAGCACAATATATACAGATAGGTACTTGATTACAGTGCTTGCCTATGAAGCTAATCGCACACCTATTGTAAATTACGTAATACGACGACTGAGACGTGAGTGGTTCCACCACAGCTTGTGATCTAATTAATTATGCTGTATTGTGTTATACAATGATTAAAAGAAGGAATTCTAAAATTACTGCAGGGGTATGCCAATCAAAGTTGAACTGCAAAGTTTTAAATCATGGTCAGTTCATACTAACTCATAGTTATTCTGTGACTAAATAGTGACATTATGACATCATTTGATGTGTTTTCGCGCATATTTTGCTGTCAAGTGTCTAAAAAGAATGATCACGCGGTACAAAATTGTACCATGTGACCTGAAGAAATTACACTGGGCAGTGAAATATAACTTGACAGCAAAAGATTGGCATACGGGGGCTGATTTTAATACGACATATTTTTTTGTCTTTTATTTTATTTATGTAAAGACAGTCATAGAAATGTAGGTCTTTGACTAGAAGTCCGTCCTTACGCAAAGTGGTACACCCAACCTACTTTGTTTTTACAGAAGCACCCTCGACCACCCCACGGCATCTCTTTGATCTGCTTAGTTCATTTTGTAAGCGTTCACTAACATTATATTTTTTTCATTCATTTTATGCGAGCGTTTTGAGCTTTTTCTTCTTCATGAAGAATCTTTAAGCTTCAAAGCGATGGCGTAGTCAGAACATCTAAGGTTGTTTTTACTGAACATTTTTAATCGTTTTTGATCTATCTTGCATTGTTCTCCGTGGTCATTGAATAATAAGTAAATAAATATTTATGGACATTTCACACGACGCTCTCTAGTCCCAAACTAAGCAAACCTTGTAAAATGGGAACTAGATGGCTGATAGAATACTTATATACTTTTTTTTGTAAATACTTACTTGTAAATACATAGTTACTATGACATAGACATGTTCTTGGTGGGGATCGAACCCACGACCCACAGCACGGAAGGCAGAGCTGTTACCGACTGAGCTGTGATGCCTGTCACAATGGATAAGAAAAACTAGGCTATACCATTGATAGGCACTGCTCTAATGTCTAATCGTCACAAGATGACGCGGGTTTGAGTCCTAGCTAGTGTATAAAAAATTACGTAAGTATGTACAGTATGCACAACGGATCTTTATGCCTCTGAAGTTAGGTGCAACAATGATTGCGCATGTACCGTTGTGCGGAAAAATTTGCTTCGGGAAAAATTCGGAAAAGAGATCCGTTGTGACTACTAATAGCTACCTAAACTTCTGTGGTATACGGATTAAAGTAGCTTATGCCGTGTTCTCTCATCTCATTGGCACAGTGATCATTCGAATTAACCAATGAGATGAGAGATTATTTGACGGACGAAGATCTAGCATCGGAATCTTAGTAGTAGTAGTAGATAAGTAACGGTTACGATAAGTAGTTTTAAACGTCTATAGCCAGTCTTCCCCCGTATGCCAATCTTTTGCTGTCAAGTTATATTTCACTGCCCAGTGTAATTTCTTCAGGTCACGTGGTACAATTTTGTACCTCGTGATCATTCTTTTTAGACACTTGACAGAAAAATATTCGCGAAAACACATCAAATGACGTCATAATGTCACTATTTAGTCACAGAATAACTATGAGTTAGTATGAACTGACCATGATTAAAAACTTTGCAGTTCAACTGAGATTGGCATACCAATGCTTGTGTAAAATGAGTGTAAATCGCACTCTATTCAAAGTACCTACATGATACGTACTTAAAACGAACTGCCTTGTAAGCAATTATATTATTACACCTCTGAAAACTCCCTCGAACAAAAGCAATAGTATTTTAGAGTAAGCTCCACATTTAGACAAGGAACCGAGGAGGAACAAACCGTACAAGATGTTCACACGATCCTACATTTGCTTTTAAACGTACGATAGCGATGTACGGGTACTTGGATTCATGTGCTACATAAGCTTCAATAATTAAATTATTTTAGCGGGGCGTGTCGTGACGCACGAATAGTATATTGGCTTCATACCTTATCATCTTCGTGAATCGATTTAAATCGATTCACTAATCATGCCGCGGCCAAAACCATCATCGCATCAATGATTTTACACAATATCCTAAAAAACTACATCGATTCAGCGTGTAAATCGTATCACAGCAAACATTATCGATAAAATCACTCTGAATCGATGTAAAAGTCTTTTAGAATTCTCAACATGTATAGATTTGATATTTACAAATTTTCATACCAAAGACATAATAACATGTGTCAAAGAATACGGACTTTCAGACCATAAAGGGATCTTAGTAAATATACCAAATAAAAAACTTGAGTCACATAAACACTGGCTTACTAAAAAAAGATTATTCACTGAACAAAATATTCAAAGCTTTATAACTGAACTAAAGAATATAGACTATGAAAAATTTTTTATTGATACCAATAATGTAAATGAAAACTATAACGCTTTTAGTAAACATATAAATAAAATATTAGACCTATGTATACCAATAAAAGAAATAAAAATTAACTATAAATTAAAAAAGACATGGCTTACCTCTGGAATAAAAAAGTCATGCAAGCATAAAAGATTGCTAAAAATATTCTTAACTCAAACAAATAATTCTATTCTTAGCGAACACTATAAAAAATTTGAAAAAACCCTTAAAAAAGCTGTTACCACATCTAAAAAAATACAAAATATAAAGATAATGAAAAACTCTAACAATATAGTAAAATCAATGTGGCATTTAGTAAAAAAACATACCAATAAACTTCAAACTCAAGATAAGAAAAATATAAAAATTAAAATTAATAATAAAATAACTGAAGAACCTATAACTATCGTAAATTCTTTTAATACTTTCTTTACATCTGTAGGAAAAGATGCGGTAAGCGCAGGAGCACTGCCGCCAACCGGTCTACCTGTGATAAACCCTTCTGAAAACTCAATGTACTTACAGCCGGTAACAAAGAAAGAAGTCTTCGGAATCATTACAAAATTGAAAAATAAAAGAAGTTTTGGTCACGATGATCTACCGCCTTTACTTATAAGAAAATGTGCAGAAGAACTAACCCCACCTTTATCGTTCCTAATAAACCAATCATTCACAGAAGGAAGAGTTCCGGATTCACTAAAATTATCAATAGTAAAACCCCTCTATAAGAATGGAGATAAAAAAGAATGCAGTAATTATCGTCCTATAGCTCTTTTACCAACCTTTTCAAAAGTTTTTGAGACTGCAATGTCTCAACGTCTATACTCATACTGTGAAAGATTTAAAATATTCAATGACTCCCAAAATGGCTTTAGAAAGAACCGCTCTACATCACTAGCTGTCTTTAAATATGTACATGAAATACTAAATATAATAAATAAAAAGAAATATGCAGTAGGAATATTATTAGATATGAGTAAAGCATATGACAGAGTCATATACAATATCTTACTAGATAAACTACATGGTATAGGAGTAAGAGGCCTCGTCCATGATTGGTTTGTGTCGTACCTAAAGGACCGTGTACAAGAGGTAGAAATTGAACACTATAATAACATAACAGGTAAAATAACTAAAGTTCGATCACAAGAAATAGATATAACTCAATCTATACCGCAAGGAAGCGTCCTTGGTTGTGTATTGTTTTTAATATATATAAACGATATGCCAAATATTATAAATAACCATTGTACTCTATTTGCAGATGACATATCTGTTGTGCTTCCCTATGACAAAAACACAAATAACATTAACGATCATCTTGACGCTGTAATATCAGATATTATTAAATGGCTGCAAATACATAACCTCGAAGTAAACTTTAAAAAAACTAAAATCATTCAATTTAAACCTTATCAAAAACAACCCTTAAATATAGATTACTCATTTCAAAATATTAAACTAGAATCCGTAAACACTTACTCTTTACTAGGAATAAATATAGACTGTAGCATAAATTGGAAAGAACATATTAAAAAAGTAGCATCAAAATTGTCTAGATTTACATATGCATTATATGAATTAAAAAAGAACACAGATAAAAAAACCGCCACTTGTGCATATTATGCTTATGCACATGCTTGGCTTAAATATGGTATAGTACTCTGGGGAAATAGCACAGACTCAAACAAATTATTTTTATTACAAAAAAGATGTTTACGCATAATCCAAAACATAGACACAAGGGAGAGCTGCAAATCACACTTTATAAAACAAAATATTTTAACTGTAACTTGTATATATATATATGAAGTATGTATTTTCGTAAAAAATAATATGTACCTTTTTCCACACTACTCTCGACCTCAAAACCTAAGACCAAGAAATAGACTAGCACGACCCGACTCATCACTAAAATTTATACATTCCGGGCCCTATGCAATGTGTGTTAAAATATATAATAGAATCCCTAATGACATTAAAAAAGAAGAGAGACCTTTAAAATTCAAAAATATTTTAAAAAATTACCTCACAAAAATCTGTTTCTATTCGTTGCACGAGTTTCTGGAAGACTAAAACATCTATTATACATTAGATACCTGCAAAAATGTGCCACCTAATATTTAAGTATTTGTCTACCTAAGTACCTACCTAATTGCTGTGCCCTAACAGGGTTTATGTTTGATACTCTACATACTTTAACACCTGTTTATACAACATAAAAGCGCAATAAAGAATTTGAATTTGAATTTGAATATTGTTTTAAATTGTTGATGCGATGATGTTTTTGGTCGTTACTGAGAACTCAATTTTGAAGTTGATTTCGAACCTTACTCTTTGTATATGGATGAATGAACTATCACGTATTTCACACTGTAAAATAGCATTATTAATAGACTTAAGGTTCGTTTCGGCTCTCATTTTACAGACCGGGATCGTGTGATTAATACAATGTTTCTCGCACACGGCACTGCAGGGGTATGCCAATCAAAGTTGAACTGCAAAGTTGAACTGCAAAGTTTTAAATCCTGGTCAGTTCATACTAACTCATAGTTATTCTGTGACTAAATAGTGACATTATGACGTCATTTGATGTGTTTTCGCGCATATTTTGCTGTCAAGTGTCTAAAAAGAATGATACAAAATATACAAATGATACAAAAGATACGTGGTACAAAATTGTACCACGTGACCTGAAGAAATTACACTGGGCAGTGAAATATAACTTGACAGCAAAAGATTGGCATACGGGGTCTGTGCGAACATCGTGATTACATTATTAGTTCTATGTTCTACTTGCATCTGTTTAACAAGGTGAATTTCTCTGTGCATTTGTAATGTACAAGCATTTCGAGTGATTGTGCGATGTGTGTTATTGTGACGGTGTTTGGCTTTGTCCAACAAACTTAAAATTATTACAGTTTTCAAACAGTTGGTTATCAAGCGATAACGCTATTTTGTAACTGTTTTATTTCAAGCACATTTGATTCGAGCACATAAAATTATAACGAAAAGTGATGATAAAATTTATGAACATGAGACAACACCATTATGACTCTGTGCCTTGATCACGGATAAATGTGACAATCGTAAACGTATCGTAACGCTAGCGCATCCAAGATACATTGCGCGGTGACGCTACAACGTTTGGCAGCCGAGCTGGCGTTGACGCGCAATATGAATCGAATACGTTAGGTTTACGTAACGCGGCGACTGTCAGATTTGTTTGTTCCCTCAGAGCGATGGACGCAGTGTATTACGTCACAGGGTGCACGTCCTCAACGGACCTCCTCTCTGAAGTAATTCATTGTTACAGGCAGAAGGTAACCGCTTAACATCAGGTGGGCCATCTGTTTGTTACATCACTTTTCTCATATACGTACAGGCAGCTTCAAAAAATTACCACTTATTCTGAATAAATAGAAACTTTATCTCATAATGTGAAAAAAGAAATATTTTGGAAAATTTGATTTGTAGATATCTTATTGACGTTGAATGTACCATCTCTGATAAGGTTAAAAAGTCACGTACTTACCCAAAACCAGGTAACATCCTTACGGAAAAGCCACGTTGACATTATGCAGGGAAAGTTGGTAGATAAGCTGTAACTAATTAAGTAGAGGGCGAACCTTTTGGAGCTCATTAAAATTAAATGCCGTAACATGCTGCGGCGTGCGATAAGTCTTATCTGTGTTTTGTGTGTAAGTAGTGAACAAATTATGTTCGAAATAAAATGTTACTTTCAAGGAGTTTTGTAGTAAGATTCTATTTTTCCATCTTTTATCTTACGGTTTTTTTATACATTATAAAAAAGCTATATTTTTATAGAGAAACGTTTGACCGCAATCTCTGATGGTAAGTGACGATGCGGTTGACAATGTAGCACGTTTGCCTAGAAGAAACCTATTCACTCTCTTGAAAACATCCAAATTGTAAGTGTTCGGAAAAACAGACGCTGGCAAAGACTTCCACTCCTCTCTCTCTCTCTCTCTCTCTCTCGAATATCTCTCGAATTCGGGTAAAACCTGAATCTTTAAAACGTTTATTTCTTTGCAGAAGTCAACAAAACGTGCTTATTCTCCATCCCATACGACTCCACAAACAGAGAACGGCAAATACTTGCAAATCATACAAATATTTGCGTAGATTGAACCCGACCCTTGGCGTCCACCTATTCATATTGCTGACTTTACTGAAATATTTCTGTCCGGTTCAGAAAGGAATGTAGTTTAGGGGACTTAGCATTCCAATTTTCGGGGCAAGTTGGAATGTGATGTAGGAACAGTCAAAGCCAATTTTAGGTTCAAGGTTTATAGACATTTATTTCCAAAAAGACATGATATCCCACTTACATGAGAAAAGATCTTATATATATGTATAAATTAGGTAAGTATAGATAAGTATTCTTTGTTTGAGTAGACTTAGTACGTAGGTAGTTTTGATAAGGTTATGAATAGCACCCATTCAATTAATTCAATTTACGTATTTATCTCGAATAATCGAGACTGAATTGTGACTTGGTTTCTGTAAGGTAAACAGTGAAAGCTGTTATGTATTTACGTATTATTTACGTACCTATTTAGCAATCTAGTTCACGTATTACAAGTGAAGTGAATGATACCAGCTCGTCCAAGAATTACACTTTATTCAGTACACAATTTACCATGCTACTTCTCTCCACCAAGTCACATTTCCGAATGGTCGCTCTTTCGATATTTTTTCACCTAACCAGCCTTTCCAAGCACAAAATGGCTACCTCATTACCTCGACCAATCACAAAACAGTAATGACTTGGTGGTCAACTCACTAACTAAAATACATAGAAAAATACTAAAGATAATTAATTCTGGCTTCCGCCGAACTACTATATAATCTATAAATTAGATTTATATTTAATCAGCTATAAAATAGTTTACAAAATTATCGAAATCATTACCTACAGAAAAATACTAAAAAATATTTAATACAGACTTCCGCCGAGAAACGACGCAAACAATAAATTCGATTAATATTTAATAAGGTATAAAATAAATTGCTAAATTATAAAAATCACGACATTCGGCCATCCGTCATCATGCGATCTCCTGACGCATGACCTAATACCATAATATATATACAGTGAGCGGTTTCTACCAAATAATTATAAGCAAAATATTACGAAATGATTTCAAAATTAAATCTAAAAATCTAAGTACTTTAAGCCAGGAAAAACAATTCAATAATAATTTGGGAGGTTATCAGTCTATTTTTACAAAATACAACGCAAGTGGGCGAATTTTTCGGACGAACTAGGACGTTGTTGTAATCGTCTGACGATTGCTGACAGCGTTACCGGACTATTGGTGGGTGCAAAAGGCTCTAGAACACAAGTGAGAGAGTCAGGCGAGCACTCTGCTCTTATAGGATTTTATCGTGAATACTGTTTTCGCTGATTCGGGCATTCTGACAGGTGGTCGACCTCGGCCACGTTAATCTATCACAGCTCCAGGAGATTCCCTTCAGTGGTACGGTCATCATGATGACGCTCAGCAAGTAGACTCAGGTTGACAGGGCTGCAGGCACGAACTGCGGGGATGGCGCTATCATGTACTGGGCTCGAGCGCCTTTCATCAAAGGTGCCTGAACCTGGGGTATTTACTTCAACTGCAGAACAGAAAACACAAAGTTAAGATAACTTGCATATCTTTCGATAACAGACAGAGGTGCCAAATTTGTGTGTCTGACTGGAGATAAGCTAAGATGAATTAAAGTAAGACAGAGGTGCCGAATTAGCACGTCTTAGGTTCGTATGCTCCAAAGTTACTCAAGTCTGAAACTTTGCACATTTTCATTAAAGAAACGTGTTCAAAAATAATCCATGTCAGAGCACAATCACTTAAATCTTAATTCACTATCCAGCATAAGCGCCTTTAATCTTAATTCACTATCCAGCATAAGCGCCTTTAACAAAATCTTACGGATCACCTTGAACGGTCACACAGCTTACGTAATACCAGTGACTGTAGTATCCGTGTTTTACATCCAACGCGAGGCAGAGACGCAAGTTTGCATGTCATGGCAAAGCTACCTGGAAATTCAGATTCAAATTACAAAAATACCCATAACCAACAATATTGTCACCAATTATAAACGAAATTAGAGAATGAATAATGTCTGTTTACGTCAGAGAACTAAATGTAAAGATTAATTACCTACGATTAATATCAATTCGTCTGTTTACCCAAAATGTCAAAAAAATGTATAAATAACAATAATAAAGTCTTATATCCTCGAAATAAATCATGACAGTGCAGCAAATAATCAGCCATGGAGCAGATGTTATGTCACACGATACAAGTCCTACATCTTGACCAAAACCGTTACGTGATTCACGTTCGTTTATCGACGAACAAGTCTGCAAAAGACATTCAGCTTTCTTTCGCTCAGTCTAGCCTAACCTTCAAAAAACTGTACAGTCAGATACTGCTTCTGAGACCACAATACTTTTCTCTTACCTACTCGACTTGCAATGTCAGTGCTATTCTTGTGTTCTATGTATATTTCTCTGTAAAAGGGATCATACAAAAAAAACGCTAGGAACTAGGCCGTAGTTTCTTGCCCGTTCTTCTAGGCTCTGGTCGCGTGGAACTGGCACCTAGAATCACCTAGTTATATAAGACGATTCTAAATGATCCTTGTGATTTTATTGAATAAAGAAATTTTGACTTTGACTTTACTACAAACAGCTCAACCAACAAAACTAAAGTGAACGAACTGTCATACACAAATTAGTCAAGCTCTTAATCAAAGCTAAATTGAGTCAACCAACATCATTCTTATATTTTATAATTGATGGCATTATCTAGCCGATTTGATTAAAAGTATTTGGAACCATTGCAGGATATTTTACAACTGTTTATGTCATGCTGAAAAATAGTATACTATCGCTTTCATCTTACTCCATTCCATCATCATCATCTCATCAAACCAATCCTCATCTCAAACACCATTGGACCAGCTTCCGTTCAGGTTACAAAACGAACACGTTAGTAGTAAACAAACCTTCAAGTTTAACAACTAGCTTGGTCATCCTATATAGGTACTTCAGATTATCAAAAGTCTAAAACCAAACCAAAAACGTCCGGTTGGAATGTCAAAGGAGTTGGGATAACTATCAGGAACCAGCACTTATAAACCTTGAATAGAGCTTTTCGCACGTTCTTTGTAACTTGTCTAAAAATGATGCTAACACCAACACACCAATGATAGACCAAAGCTCCATCAGACTGAAATCGTACTCTTTGTGATACTCGAATAAAATATTGCGACTTCAACTCAAATGACGAAGGCCCTTGAAGACTACATAATTAAATTCCCTACCTTGAGGCTCTACAAGACTACATGAAACTCTATATCGACTCTACATCGACTCTACATCGAATCTTTATGGACTCTACATTGACTCTACTTTGTTTTTACATCGACTCTACATCGACTCTACATCGACTCTACATCGACTCTACATCGACTCTACATCGACTCTACATCGACTCTACATCGACTCTACATCGACTCTACATCGACTCTACATCGACTCTACATCGACTCTACATCGACTCTACATCGACTCTACATCGACTCTACATCGACTCTACATCGACTCTACATCGACTCTACATCGACTCTACATCGACTCTACATCGACTCTACATTGACTCTACATTGACTCTACATTGACTCTACATTGACTCTAATCATCAACTGCACTCGTGGCGTAGGAGTGCAGCTTGCTTAATAAATATTCACTAGTTATTTAAGTTAAGCAACGTTCTGCGCGGTCACTATTTGGATGGCTGACCGCTAGTGGCGTTTTAATGTGTGCACTTCCATGCTTTGGAGGGCTCGTAAAACTTTCAGTTCAGGCTTTAGGAGTCGTCAAGACACGACAGAGGCCTTAAGGCGGCCTAAACACTCACGTAACCACAGTTGGCCACTAACCCATACGAACGAACGAAAATCGTGATCGTGACAGCAAGATGTGTGCAACGAACGACACATCAGATTATACAGTAGATACACAGTACACACAGTAGACTTACTTGTACTACACTATCTACACCAACGATTCATCTCGCTTTCATTTGACAGTTAATCTTGATAACATATTGTCCAACAAACAAATAGAAACTTCAGTGATGTCTGACCCACATGTATGTATTTCGATGGGTGACAAACTAGTCAACCTCTCTAAAAGATTGCTAAACAAAATAATTAAGGAGCTTAACTCGAAGTTTTGGTTACCTTTTATCTCCTAAAACCTAATCGGTGGGTACTTGTAAATATCTAAAGTGTTATGCATCTATTCCGCAAATAAACACGTCCGCTATCTATCAACAAGTCTATAACAATAAGTAGACTTGCGACTATGTTACCATGTGAAAGCAATAACTGTATTGAGTAGGTATTCAATGTGCATAAAAAAAAGAAGCACGACCACAGTCCAATGCCTATATATTTGGTCGAGGCACACTTTAGCTTTACATAAAATAATATCTGTTTTGTTGCGATAATTCGTAGTTTGGTAAAACAAACAGTGACGCCATGGCCTAGCTACTTACAGAACAAATAAAACTCTTTTGATGTTTTCAAACCTTTACTACTTGCGCACATACTAAATGTACTAAGCACTAGAAAAACTTTCAGTCTGTCAGATAGCACAAGTGCTGGGGATGATCAACACCACCATGGAATAAACATTTCGAAAAAACAAATCTAATTTTTTCGCTACTAACGGGTACCTACTTGTTTTATTTTATGTTGTATTTAAGTTTGTAAAACCTACGTTTAATAGTAAGTAATCAATAAAGATCTATTTACCAATCTATCTCAATTTTCAATCAGGAAACCTACTAAGGTCGGTGTGTAGATAGCTCAACTGCTTGATGTGTATTTTGTACGTATTATAAATATTGTAAATACTGTATTAGTCATAATTTTCTTTGTGCTAATTAATGCTAAGGTCATAGTTTCGGACTTTAGATTTAGGTTTCCGGGTAGGAAGGTAGTCACACAACTATGTATCTACAAATACAATGCATCAGTTATTTCATTTATAAAAATAACAACCATCGTATTCACTATTACGGTGATGTCTTGACATCACAGGCGCACGTCAGAGTGCAGGGCATAGTCTACATACTGTCAGCACGCATAACCTCATATAAAGTTTGCAATATTATCGATTCTGTGCGAGCAAAAATTTAGTTTCAACTCAGGTTTGAAAGGTTATAAACTAAAAACATTGCCCTTCAAGCAATTCGCTATCCGGGAGCACTTAATTTTACGCACTCGTTTAACCTTGCACAAAGAATTGACTCATGCAAACTACGACCAAAGATTGAAACATAAAAATGGTTGGATCTAACCTTGTTTAAACCACTCAACACTCCAATGAGGGGTTCGGTGATCTTCAACGACGACACAGCACTCCTAAGACTGAAGTTTTCCATTTCCAACTGGAATGCTCGTGCGCTACAGGAAGTTCATCGTCAGGAATCATCGCACCATCAGAATCCATGGACTCGAAACAGAAGTAAATCATTGTAATTAGTAGGGTAACTACCTACATAACCATTCACTAAATAAAACCAGACTGAACTAATCTCGTGTTTTTTTTCTTTAATCTTCAATGGCACACTTGGCCTAAAACTATCACGCAGTCCATGTAATTTTTGCGACATACTTAGTCACGTACAAGTCCTGTGCGTAGTGCTACAAGAATCTTAAATAATGCACACATGGCATAAATAACGAGGCTTGGAAATAATTACGGCATACATAGCCGGCTTGCTTTCCAATCATTAAGTAATGTAAAACTATCACACAGTCCATGTAATTTTTGCGACATACTTAGTAACGTACAAGTCTAGTGCGTAGTGCTACAAGAATCTTAAATAATGCACACATGGCATAAATTACGAGGCTTGGAAATAATTACGGCATACATAGCCGGCTTGCTTCCCAATCATTAAGTAATGTAGCTCACTTGGCCGAACAGAGGCATACATAGCCAACTTGCTTCTAAATCATTTAGTAATAATCACTTTGCTGAACAGAGGCATACGTAGCCTAGGTATTATGTAATAATTCTATCAGTAATCTAGTTGCCATACTACAAGCTTTGCTTAGTTTGGTACTACAGAGCGTTGTGTGAAATGTCCATGAATATATATATTTATTTAATTTATCTGAGGCCTAAGTAGGTAGCTAAGTATTTACTTAGCCCATATCATTCTATTTTAATTTTATTCTCACTTAGCACACTTAGCTTAAATCATAGCTATCAGCGGGTAGCATAATATTTTAAAATTATTTTAAATATAAGGCAACTACCGACCTACAAAATAAGTAAACCATTAATCGAAGGGTGTTTGCATTACCGAATAGTCCCGGTGTATTACCGACCAGTCAATGCGAACAGCGATTCAAACGTATATAAAAAAAAAATGTAGTCAGTAGGTGCCCAAAATCTAAATGAATTTAATGCCACCCCAATCTATGAATCTCTGTACGTTTCAGGCTAGTAGGTACTGGCTAACCAAATATCTCAGTAGGTATTCAACCAATCTAAAATTCAATGGACAGTATAGGTAGGTACTCACAACTCCAAAAGAGAGATAAGTTTGCACGGCCAGATAGTCTCGGAGTATTCCCGACTGATCCGTGAAACAAAGTTTCGGTCTTTCAGAACATATTAGGTAGGCACCTATACTTTATGAAATCAGAAGTTAGCACGATCGGATAGTCTCGGGGCAATCCCGACCGACACATGCCAACAAAATCTTTCATTCCATTTAACATAAATGGCTGGATAATGTATGTACTAATAACTTTATAATGAAATTTAAATATATCAGGGGTGCACTAAAAAATATAAAATTATCACTTTACATACCGTTCATCCCACTTCTGAATTGAAGTGAATGATACCAGCTCGTCCAAGAATTACACTTTATTCAGTACACAATTTACCATGCTACTTCTCTCCACCAAGTCACATTTCCGAATGGTCGCTCTTTCGATATTTTTTCACCTAACCAGCCTTTCCAAGCACAAAATGGCTACCTCATTACCTCGACCAATCACAAAACAGTAATGACTTGGTGGTCAACTCACTAACTAAAATACATAGAAAAATACTAAAGATAATTAATTCTGGCTTCCGCCGAACTACTATATAATCTATAAATTAGATTTATATTTAATCAGCTATAAAATAGTTTACAAAATTATCGAAATCATTACCTACAGAAAAATACTAAAAAATATTTAATACAGACTTCCGCCGAGAAACGACGCAAACAATAAATTCGATTAATATTTAATAAGGTATAAAATAAATTGCTAAATTATAAAAATCACGACACAAGTTTTGCTTGGTTTAGTATTAGAGGGCGTCGTGTGAAATGTTCATGAATATTTATTTTTCACGCCTTTATCTCATAGCTAACTTTGAAAATTAACCGAATGAAGACATTATGAAGTGATTGGCTTATTCCCAGAGGTCCATGATCCTATTGTTTACAAAAAATTTAGGTTCATACATTTATTCCCAAGAGGTGCAGGACATTTTAAATTTTATAATATTCCTTTCCTAACGGGCCCATGAAATTGTTTGGTACAGTAAGCAACAAAAGGTTTCGATATTAAAGATTACTATTCTACGATCCGTCACTAAAGTCAATGTCAAAAATCTTTTATTCAATAAAATAACAATTTAGAATTATCAAAGAATTATCAATTAATAAATATTAAAGATTCATTTAGAATATTTTCCATAGTGTATTAGGTTTAGTAGGTATATGTTTCAATGCTCCTATTTTAGGTACTACCGTACTAACAAGCCAAAAGTTCAAACCGTTTGAAAACGATGCTATTTACTCTCCAACGAATCTTGCAAAAGCTTATAAGCGTACTGACGCTTACTGTATGCCTTGATGAAAGGATTTGCGAGAATCTCTATGCAACTATTCAAACATTAATCTTCTATTTGTAAACCAAAGCGCCTTTTAACGTGTACACGGCTACCGTCTAAACGGTTCTTTGCCAATTTTGGCTATAATAATTCAATAAGTGCAATAAACAACAATATAGAAGGTATTTATGTTGTGAAGTCTTGTGAAAATGGACGCAACGTTTGTTTTTAGCGAGACTGAGAGACAGCGATTCTACTTCGATTTTAAAAAGTATTCGTTTTAATAAAGTGACAGACCAAATTATGGGTTTGTTCTTATCGACCATCCGGTTAATCAGAGGTATTGAGAAGGATATTGAGTGGTCACTTTGGCCCAGAACCTAACAGAGAACGGTATTTACGAAATGAGCATTAGATTTGGTTATGTGAAAAAAATACACCACAGAGTAATACATCTACCGAACGTGCCCTAAGTTTGGCCATTATACACAAAACACATCCACTGAACCGGTAGGGCACGTTCGGTGCGTGCACTCTGTGAGGTATTTTGTCTTTGCAATGTGAAAAGGTACAGACCGAACTTAGTCATTTGAGAGTCGAAATTACACTATGGCTACACGCCACAGAGGCATTAAACTCTGCGCCGCGAACTCAGACGTGAATTTATCTAGCGCGATTTAATTAAAGGTGAAGGGGAACAGGGGTGGATTTAGGGGTGCAAAATGGGGCGGTATTTCTGAGGTCATTGACATAAATTGACTAAGTCAAGATCGAGCCTCAAATATAGCCTTTTTCTCCTAAAAATGTAAATACGGTGATTAGGGTTTTGCTATATAACCATGCTATTTAAATAAAACTTTAAAAAACTTTTTTTTGTGAAAGATTTGTAAAGTCGTGGATTTTATTTTACTCTAACCTTACCGGTTAGGTATTTATTATATACCTATGGGTTTTTGGTTCATCTGGACCTCATCTAATGATCAAAATAAAAAACTTGCAATAGTTTAAAAGCAAAAAACATGAAAATTATTTATTTTGCAACTTTATTTGCCCCTTTCTCTTCCCTTAGTCCATCCCCTTTGCCGAATAATTAGAGACAATGGCGAAACTAAAGCCAGGACGAAATTAAAGCCAGCTGCATGTACTGATCGTAACGATGACATATGAGGCGCCATGCCTCCTTGGCTTGACTGTGGGGAAATGTTTATTAAATTCTTCGGAGCATCTTCTTCTTCCAGGTGTCATAGAGATATATCATAGATACCGATACGATACCGACATTTTAGTCAAACAAAAATTTCGGCCATATGACACCTCGACCTATACTGTTTGCACTTTTAACTATTAGAAGTTGAACGTTGCGGATCGTGCGAGAGGGACGACAGTGTGTTTGTGTAGGACGGAATGCGAACGCGGCGCGTGCCTACGCCTTTGTGCTCCCTTTCCAACAATTCTCTGCATTGTTTAGATATAGCGTAGAACGTTGTATTGGAAGTATAACTTGACCTGTGTCCGTGTGTACAAACGCTCTTTGGCTGCTCGTCTAACCTCATGCGTAAGTAGACCAAGTTATACCAGCTTTTACAAACATATGCTACGATGCCCTAACAAGCAACGCCTACTGTAGTAGGTACAGATATGCAGAAAAGTGGAACTGGGTCAGCAGGAGTATTCCAATCTCAGTTGAACGGCAAAGTTTTAAATCATGGTCAGTTCATACTAACTCATAGTTATTCTGCGACTAAATAGTGACATTATGATGTCATTTAATTTGTTTTCGCGCATATTTTGCTGTCAAGGACCTGAAGAAATTACACTGGGCAGTGAAATATAACTTGACAGCAAAAGATTGGAATACGGGGGCAGTAGGATTACTTTAATGCTTGTTTCCATTTGCCTCTCTCTGGAATCTTTTTGTTATACTTCATTATGAAAATGTTCTCAAGACTGTTTACGGGAAAGTTGTGAACATTGTGTTGTGAGTTTATTGTTGTAGTGACTATCTTAATTTAAAGTAGTGTTTAAGACCTAGGCCAGTTTTTAACCAACTTTGACCGAGTTTAGCCTCAATCATAGCTCACCGACCGCTGGAGCTAAGACTGACAGTAAAAACACTCTGAAGAACAAAGCGCTAGTTATCAACAAGTAATTAAATTAAAAATATAAAAAAAAGCCTTTTCATTTGATACCAATGTTGAGGGAGTTTTGGAAAAAATATATAACCCGCCATTTTGTGGCGGCGGCCATCTTGGACCGATTTACATCAAACATAGAAAAAAAATCAAAATCGATTCATCTGTTTGGGAGCTACGATGCCTCAGACTGACACACACACACACACACACAGACACTTCAAAGTTATAACACCTCGTCGTTTTTGCGTCGGGGGTTAAAAAAAGAAACAAGAACGACGATAGCAATGCGACTGCGATCGCATAGAACCGATTTACACACTCCGAAGTCTGTACTTACCAGCCACTTTTGGCGAGGTAAGGTACACGTTGCAGTAGCGCGACGACAATGTCTCGTGGTTGAGTCATCACTGCCACACATGCAGTCTACTATCGCTTGTCTATCGCCCGCTTGTCGTCGTGTAAACACACGTGTCATATCCCCTGCCCCCGTATTCCAATCTTTTGCTGTCAAGTTATATTTCACTGCCCAGTGTAATTTCTTCAGATCAGATCAGAAGATCATTCTTTTTAGACACTTGACAGCAAAATATGCGCGAAAACCAATTAAATGACATCATAATGTTACTATTTAGTCATAGAACAACTATGAGTTAGTATGAACTGACCATGATTTAAAACTTTGCAGTTCAACTTTGCAGTTCAACTGAGATTGGAATACCCCTGCTGGTAGTGAGTGTTGATGATAGCGTCATTAAAAAAGCAACAAAATTGAAACTTCAAAAGTGCGACGCATGATCGCACTCATTCTAGTTTATATTACACCTGATTGTCTTAAAAAGAACCAGGCAACTAGAACAATTAGTTGCTGCTGCAACAACGGTTTTTTGTGCTCCAGTTTACGCATGTTGCAAATCTGTCGCTACTAGCATACTAAGTGAATCCCCGCAGAATATAAACCTATTAAGTACGCAGGGCTTTCAGACAGCCTAGCTTTGTCAGCAGAGATGTCCATTAGGTTAATACGCACTTAGGTACTTTTAGTCTAGATTCGCTTTGTTGTTCTAAATTAAAACTAATTACATTTTTTTGACTACGTGACTTTTCCTCATCCAAGGTAGGTACTCCAATACTCGAATGGATTTGTTTATTTATATTAAAATTTTAACGAGCTTTGCATTTTAATCTATTTAAGCTGGTTGTTTTCATGTTAATAAATTCAAACAAGGGACGTGAATGAGGCCTTGGCCTCATATCCGTGTATGCAATAGCAATATATTGTACCAATCTAAACTCTGACCTTGATTCCATTTTATTTCATCAGGTACGGTTTGGTTTGATGGGAATATACCGGAATATCGTTGCAATTACGTCCGAGCACGTCTTCAGTGAACAGTAGACTAGGTATATTCTGTAAAGTAACGCAATTGTTATAAACGGGCCATGATTGGTCTGTCTCTTTTTCTCATAAAAAATATCGTGTACCCTTCACTTTACCTGGGACCTAATTTTCACTTCGGCAGAGAATTTACTCCGAAAATTTACTTTACTTTTTAAAATTTACTTTGCAATCATATCTCGACCGAAAACGCGTTTCACTGGTGACAGGAGTTTTCAACGTCATTTTGACGTCATCCTTATTAGAGTAAAATCTCTACCGGACTGAGCATAAGGTCCCTGTACTTATACCACATACTTCAAAACCTTTTAAACTATGTGATAATAACCAAGGTGCTAGTTAGTGGTACTAGGGTACTAGGCATAAGAAGAGGTCTACCGTACCTAAGGATTGTTTTAATTTCTCACCAAGCTGCGCAATTGAGCTCAAACGTCTCTTCACACATTTGTTTGCCAACTAAGATGGATTCCGCCATCAGTTACCGCCGTCTTAGCAATCAATTTGACCAGACTCAATGTCCAGCGTAACCTGACCTGTCACATATCACACTGCCTTTGAAAGATTAGGAAGTGAATGTTGGGAGAAGGTCTTTTAAAGCTGGTAATGTTGGTTATACGGTTTTCGGGTGTTTTCATTTTTTTGAGTTGTTTATTCTTTGGATAGTGCTCAGCTTTCGGTAGTGGTTTTCGGGAAAAGTAAAGCTATAATGTTGTATCTTTATTTTATACAAGCTTATGCACATAGTTTTTTGTGTGGTACTTAAACTAAATGTAACATTGAATAAATAAAAACAATTTGATATACACCAAATAAATATATAGTAAAAAATAAAATAAATAGAGCGTTTACCTTTATTTGCAAAGTATTAGTCTAACCCGGGAGTCAGCAACCTTTTGAGTCGGAAGACTCAAATTTACAATTTACAAAATTTCAGTTTTTAAAGAGTCACAATATTTCTTGCCAATAATAAATAGTACGGTATTAGATGCGATGAAAAGCGAGTACTGAGAGATATAAATAGTGCCTAATCCTTGTTAATCGATTTAGAACGATTTTTAAATATATTTTTTTTGTAAACGTATGGAACTAAAGAGCCGCAGCTTCACATCCAACGAGCCGCATATTGCTCGCGACCCGCATTTTGCCGATCCCTGTCTAACCTATTGCTCAGTAGCTTTTATAAGTACTCAACGATAAAAAAATTACTAAAGAGCACAGGTTTTAAAGGAAACGTACTAGGAGAGCAGAACTAACTCAGCTGTAGAGCCAAGTGTTGTGAAATGTGTTTTGTAAATTGTTCAAAGCTTGGTTGTAACTCCGCATTAATTTTAAATACAAAACTTTTGAACAAACTTTTTGATTGATGAAAATTCTACGAAAATATTTCATTCTAAAACCAATCTCTGTAAATTGATGAACAATTTTTAATCACTTCGGTTGGGAAATTGCATTATTTTTCAAAAACAAAATCCAATCATAACACGTCGGATAGTTTCATCGTAAACTTTTGAATCTGAGTTTGGACGCGTTCATCTAAAACTAAATAGGGATGCCAGTAAAATGAAATTGGTTTTAAAATAAAGTGCCATAAAACTTTAATTTTATATACTGGATTCACGACTGCTACTGCTCAAAAATAATATGAAGGATTTTAAAACTAACTTACATATTCATTGCAGTAATCGATGGAGATATATTATGACAATTTTTTTGCAATCTACTGCAAATCATGGCCCTAAAGTAATCCATAAGTATTACTTTAGATATTTACATTTTGACAAAATAGTTTTTGTACTTGGACAAGTTTTTTAATCCATAATCCGATTATGGCCAATCCTAATATTCATATTATATCTTTTGATTTTGAAAC
Source organism: Gandaritis pyraliata (assembly GCA_947859175.1). Taxonomy (NCBI): domain Eukaryota; kingdom Metazoa; phylum Arthropoda; class Insecta; order Lepidoptera; family Geometridae; genus Gandaritis; species Gandaritis pyraliata. The sequence continues at coordinate 3,488,660 of OX401871.1, read as the reverse complement.
TTAGCTTAATTCAAGGGTTGAATATTAGGGTTGGCAGTAAGAAGCATTTTTCTTCATATTACTAATTCCCTTCTCATTGATCGCCTCGCCACGATCGCCCCATAAAGATTATTGAGTCAGTGACAACCCTAATCAGGAAGTCCATTGAGTACTACTTAAACTTCAAACGTGGTCCCGTTACATAAATATGGGGGTAAACGACACCTCTCATGCGTTGAATATTAAAGCTTATCTGGGACGTATTAAGGTAGAAAATAGCACTAATAATGGTGATATCGATTATGCGTCAAAATATTTATTTTTTAACCTAGGTAAATTGTTACAAGAGCTGTTATAGGCAAAAGAACTACAAGAACTATAAAATTTTTTTTACTAGTTAGGTAGGTACTAGGTACCTAAGGGACAACAATAAAGTGCTATAAATAAATATAAATATTCATGGACTTTACACACAACGCCCTCTAGTCCCAAACTAAACAAAGCTTGTGATATGGGAACTAGATGGCTGATAGAATACTTATATACATTTTTTTTTGTAAATATATACTTATAATACATAGTAACACCCAGCCATAGAACAAACATCTATGTTTTCCACGCACAAATGTTTGTTCTCAGTGGGAATCGAACCCACGACCCACAGCACGGAAGGCAGAGCCATTACCGACTGAGCTGTGACGCCTGTCAATAACATAAATAAAAAATATACAACCGAATTGAGAACCTCCTCCTTTTTTGAAGTCGGTTAAAAAGTAGAAACCATATCAAAATTCTAGGCATCTAGCACCTAGATGAGCGAGTATATTTGCATTGGTGTAATTATGTTCTTTTCTTTCTTTCTTTCTTTCATAAAAAATTACCGCCGCAAGCGATCCCTTGAAAACGATGAAAATAGTTCTTCACTTATCATAAACTTCCTTTCTAAATCCGACCCTGTGCTCCCGGAAGGAAAGATACTCGCCCTCAGGGCTAATGACGCCCGGTATCGAACTGTGGTCACTTATGTGAAATATCACACGCTGATTTGATGCCTATTTCCACCGGGATACAGTCTAAGTTGCAATGATGTTTGTGCTTGTGGAGTTTGTTGTTATGATTTAGAAACTTTGGTGTATGTTAATAAGGGTTATTTTGCAATGGCTGGTTAGTTTAATCAGCTGTTTGGTATTGGCAATAATTGGTAAGATGAAAATGATAGCAGTTTCGGGGTTTTAGCACGGAAAAGCTAAATCTGCTTTTAGGCTGTCTGTCAAACGTGAAATATTATACAGTGGATATTGCATTGGCGCTCTGAAAATGGAACGGTACAATTGTGCGCAGTCAAGGGCGTGAGCATATATCTTAGTTATACATTAACGGCTTGATCAACGATCACTTTGAAGTGTTAGAGCGCCAATCTGCAATGTACGCCAAACGTACTACTGACAAGCGTGAAAACATGTCATTACGAAAGTGTCTATATTTTGGCGTTTTTCGTAATTAAATTGTATATTTTTGTGTTGTAGTTCATTGAATGCTGATCGAAAAATCTGTCAAAGCGCACGGCCGCAATGAGGGCAAGTTTTCAACTCCCTAGCTCGAGTTTAGCTTTAGTGGATGTGACAGACAAACGGACAGACAGACACCGGAGTGAGAGCACAAGTGTTCCGTTTTTCAAAAACGGTATCGGAACACTATAAATAAATAAATAAATTAATATTCATGGACTTTACACACAACGCCCTCTAGTCCCAAACTAAGCAAAGTTTGTGATATGGGAACTAGATGGCTGATAGAATACTTATATACTTATTTTTTGTAAATACACACTTATAATACATAGGAACACCCAGGCATAGTACAAACATCTATGTTTTCCACGCACAAATGTTTGTTCTTGGTGGGGATCGAACCCACGACCCACAACACGGAAGGCAGAGCTATTACCGACTGAGCTGTTACGCCTGTCAATGGGAAAAAGAACATCGTACATTTTCGGTAAGCCAAAAACCCTGAGACTTGTGCCCTCATAACTTGTTGTCAAGAATGTACTTCATAAAGAACATCGAGTTACATTATCTGTGCTCCTGTTTTTGACACAAATAGAATGTACTAGGCTTTAAACATGCCAACAAAATATAAAATAACGAAGCGAAAATATAATTTAATATCCTTTCGCTACTTCTCTGTATATTTACGAACCAATAGCGAAGCGATGACTTTATGTACACAATACAGGGTGCTAGTTAAGCCTCAGAACTCCGTCATTTAAAAACCGATTTGAAAAATCTTTTTTTAACTAGGATGTATTTCCAGGTTGATCCCATTTAATTTTCATCAAAATCGGTTCAGTAGTTTGGCTTGTAAATAAGAATAACTGGAAAAAAATATGCCATCCACGTGCACGAAATTGCGTATTTTGCTTTTCTGTGACTTTTTGACAGGTGTCACAGCTCAGTCGGTAATAGCTCTGCCTTCCGTGCTGTGGGTCGTGGTTTCGATCCCCCCCAAGAACAAACATTTGTGCGTGGAAAACATAGATGTTTGTTCTATGTCTGGGTGTTACTATGTATTATAAGTATGTATTTACAAAAAAAAAGTATATAAGTATTCTATCAGCCATCTGGTTCCCATATTACAAGCATTGCTTAGTTTGGGACTAGAGGGTGTTGTGTGAAATGTCCTTGAATATTTATTTATTTTATTTTTATTTTTAGTGATGTTTATGGTCACTAGAACATACCCAAAAGCACGACATAAATAATATTTTATTATAATCACTAGTTTTGTGTAAATTCTAGTACTCATATTTTACATGTAGACACGTACCTACTTATTTGGTACTTATTTTTGTAAAATATCCTCACTTACTAGTTATTATTCTTTTGTTTTGTACCATGTATTTCTATTTATTTTAGTATTTTCTCATACATATTGTTTATTTATAATCAACACTGAAATTATAATCATTACTAAGATAAACGAGACCGGTCAAGTGCGAATGGACTCACTGATCGAGGCTTTCGAACCAAACTGCATATTTTATCTGGTTTTTTAAATATATGCTGTCAGTTCTTAAAAACTACTCATATTTACTTACTTATACGGGGCTTTCAGTCAATATTTTTGATCTTATTACAATCGAAAAAAAAAGTTTTAATAAATCTATTTTCGAATAAGTACATGTTAGATAATTAGTTGCTATTACGATTTTTGTTTTTAATTTATTACTACTCTCAGAGGACACCCTGTATACGTGCAGGCTTCTTCACGTTCCAAATACTGTTTACCGAGTTAATGTAGCCCGGCCACCGACGTAATTTGATTTTCATATTAATGTTCTGAAGTTGTGCCACATTTAGAACATAGGGACAGTATAAGCACACTTTGGGTAGCACACTTTGTACTACCTACGTGGAATAAAGAGTAATTCTCTTAGTTCACTCGTTCGTAGTTGCCAACACTGATGATAGAGTTTTTAGGCCTCTAGTCCTTCGTCATGGCTTAACGACTGACCGCCGGGACCGACAGTATAACATGCTCATTAAACCACGGAAGCGTTCAGAGGGGCGATTACGAGTTGACAATGTAAAAACCGGTGTGAAACGTCTGACACCAACCACACCGGTGTGCGCTGCTTGGTATAGATACACTGAGCGGATTTTTTGAGAAGCTTGGTCTCGTCAAGCTCCCGTTCAGTGTCTCCATACCAAGCAGCGCACACCGGTGTGGTTGGCGTCAGACGTTTCACACCGGTTTTTATACATTGTCAACTCGTAATCACCCCTCAGATGTACTATCGGCAAAATTTCCGCCTTACCACTTTTGAAACTGTTTCGCTTGCAAGCAGTTAGCTACCTGACCCCGCCTTTTTCTTTTGTCTTCTTATTTTGACCAACCAAAAACCTAAACATCTATTAATTTTATAACGGCCCATTGTTTTCATAAATTTTTCACCCGAAATAATTTGCTTCTATTGGTGTTCAAAAATTAACGTCTAGTTGGTTTACAGGAAATGCACCCTTAAGGTGGTAAGGTAGAACTTTTGCTGATGGTACATGCCACTAGCGGTCACCCATCCAAATAGTAACCGCACAGAACGTCGCTTAAATTACATAATGAGTGAAGATTGACTAAGGAAGCTAAGCCACGAGCGCTTCTTTTAGTAAAATCTAGCAATAATATCATTGTGATTTCAGTCTCGATAAACAAACGAACCAAAGAAATAATATCATAGTAGAAGCTAAATAATACCTACAATGTAACAACTATAATACCATGTGAAAGCAATTAATGCTGTCGATTCTGTTGTTGCATTTTTCTAAACTAACCTAATTTGACAGCACTAAAAATGTTGCCGTCCCTTTCTCATAAACTGAAACGACAAAGACAGCTATAATTTTAGCGCTGTCAAATTAGGTTAGTTTAGAAAAATGCAACAATGGAATCGATACCAATGTATTGTGTATGGAGTAATATTTACCAATATAGATAGATAGAAAATACTTTATTGCACACCTTAACCTAGGGACTACTATAACATACAAAACAAAACTTAACTAATGGTACAATGGGCGGTCTTATCGCTAATGAGCGATCTCTACCAATATACCCATCTCTGAATTTATTACATGTAGCTACTTAATAGTTAATCAGTTACCATCTGTTTGCAAGATCTCAACAAACATGTATAGACAAGGAGGAACGTATCAATCAACTTTTTCAAAGGGAATATTCGCATCAATCATTTTGTTGTCGTGTGTGATCGGGCTGTATCAAATATACATTATGTAGCTTAAAAATGGCCTCTCTAGTCAAGTCTATACTCTATATATATGCTAAAACATAGAAGACGTCAAAAAAGTATGGGATTAGTCACGTAACACATTGTCATACTAATATTATAAAATCGAAAGTTTGTATGTATGTGTGGATGTTAGTTACTATTTCACGCAAAAACTACTAGTCCGATTTGGTTCAAACTTGAAATACATATAGTTCGTAGCCTGGATTAACACATAGGCTACTTTTTATCTGGTAGGTGTCACAGATCAGTCTGTAAAATCTCTGCCTTCCGTGCTGTAGGCCGTGGGTTCGATTCCCACCAAGAACAAACATTTGTACATGCCAAACCTAGATGTTTGTTCTATGTCGGGTGTTATTATGTATTATAAGTATGTACTTATTTACAAAAAAAAAATGTGTATAAGTATTCTATCAGCATCTAGTTCCCATATCACAAGCTTTGCTTAGTTTCGGACTAGAGAGCGTCGTGTGAAATGTCCATGAATTTATTTATTTTATTTATCCCGGAAAATCAACAGGATCTAACGGGACGCGGCCGAAGTCGCGGGTGGAAGCTAGTTATATATAACTTATATTATTAGACGATTCTAAATGGTCCTTATGGTTATATTGAATAAAAGATTTTTGATTTTGCCTTTGACTAATGATCAAAATTTATTTTTTACCTAAGCCTACTCCATTTCAATATACTCAGCATCATATTAATTAAATGCAAAGGCATGTTTATTACTCATCAAGAAGTAAACCAGCTGTATCCCTTTAGACTGTGATGAGTTATCATTGTGAGGATGGGAAGTGAAGAACATTATACATTCTGAATTTCTGCCAATAAAATCATTCGTTCGAAAAGGTTGTATTGTCATGATTTTATTTGATACAGATGGTATAAAGATTTATTTTTGATATTTCTTAGAATGTTTGCAAATATTATAAGTTACCATTACACGTAGTTAGAAGCTGCTAATAGCTAGTAATACTAAAAAAATTCTTGTAGTAGAGTATCTAAACGTAGCACTATAGCTACGAAACGCTACTCGCGTAGCACTAGTGCTACGAAACTCTACACAACAGACGGCAATTCTTTTTTTTTATATTTTTTTCACACTCAGATGCAATATTTTCAACAGTGACTGATCTGTGTTTCGCCGACATGCAATATTAGATCTTACATCCAACGTATTACGGCAAATATTCCAACGGAATCTATACAATCATCGCCGTCAGAGTATAGCTAGCTAGTTACGAGTATATCTGTTAGTTTCTTAGACGTTTTGAATCGTAAACACTTGTAATAAAGCTCATTTTAAATTGAAAGTAAAATACTGCTCAACGTCCGAATGTGAATGCTCGTTAATTATCGAACAATTGGGGATTCCCCCCGGATTTGCTCCGTATTAAAACTGTCTGGAATAAAATAAATAATTTTTGGGAAATATTTCAGCGCTTTTTGTTTGGAAATGATAAAGCGAGGGAGTCGTTTCTGTTGATTTATTTGCTTTGGCCTAGACCTCACCATTTGTTGACAGAGTCTGAAATGGGATTTCGAGGGTGGTTCTTTACAAGTATGATCTAGTATAAACCAAACGCGATACAATGAACTACAAGTATGAAGTTTAAGATAACCTAAAACAGTAGCGTATCCTACTAATACTATTAATGTGAAAGTTTAGAGGTTTGGGTGGCAACTACTGGTCCGATTTGGATGAAACTTGGAATATATTTAATACTAATTGCAACCCGCAACTTCGAACGCGTGTACTGTATTTTTCACACGTTTTACACTGCTTTATAACCAAAAATCGTACTAGGCTCTCTGAAGCAATCCACGTGACGTCGTCCTCGTGTCAAAGTACGAGTATGTTTTATTGGCGCTGCTAAGGGCCAGGCCACAACAGTGCGTTGCGGCGTCGCATCGCAAAAACAACATCGCACAGCTTGATGATTTGTCGTTGATTTTTGTCGTTGATTTTTGCGATGCGACGCCGCAACGCACTGTTGTGGCCTGGCCCTAATCCCGTTCGTTCATTTTATCCTGTAGGTCTTGTTAATTATTTGAGATAAAAAGTAGCCTATGTATATCCAGAGGGGTAATCACGAACAAATCTGACAGTTGCCACGTTACGTAAACCTAACGTATTCGAATCTTATTGCGCGTCAACGCCAGTTCGACTGCCGAATGTTGTAGCGTCACCGCGCAGTGTATCTCGGATACGCTAGCGTTATGATACGTTTACGATTGTCACATTTATTCGTGATCAAGGGTTACAAGCTATATATATTCCAAGTTTCATCCAAGTTGGTTCAGTAGTTTCGGCATTCAAACATCTAAACTTTCACATTCATAATATTAGTGGGATAGGATAGTTTCGTATTTAAAGTGAACATAAGCTATCATCAGTTTAATATAAGTAATAAGTGGTAGTATTAGTGCCTTGCCTCTTGAAGATATTGTTGTAAAATAATGAGACTTTGCATAATACGAATTATTCATACGATAGAATAAGAACTATGTCGGTAGACGCGCCCCACTTGTCGCGAGATGATGATTAATGCTACTAGCAAACAGTTTTATATAGCGCGGCTTCAACCCCATAATGGACATGCTATTTTATGGGTGACATCGCTGACATATCGTTTACTTTCCTTGATACATCTTTTATTTTTACTTGTTTTATCGTAGAGAAACAAAGGCTATATAAGTTGAAGAAACAAACAACCAACACATAAAAAATTCATTAGAAAACTAAATAATAGGCCTTTACATCTATTGAAGATGATTTATACAGCGTCAGGAGGCAACCTATGCCTACACTTAACGGGACACTGTAGTGCCTGGGACAATGTTTTAGATGGAGTAGGCTTGCCCAGCACCTATACCATCCTCTCAGCCTAGTCAGCCGTATCCACAGGAAAGACAAGGTCAATACGTGCGGAGCTGACTAAGCCGCGGGTTTCCTCACGATGTTTTCCTTCACCGTAAAGCTCGTGTTAATGCGCATATAAATTTTCCGAACGAAAAATGCATTGATGCACGGTCGGGATTTGAACCCACGACCTTCGGATCGAAAGTCGAGGTACAATCCCACTCGGCCAACACGGCTTTTGAACTAAAACTAAAAGAGAGAAGAAAACTAAAGCATACACGTTTTATACTGTTTTATGTGGATAGGCGACACAGCTCAGTCGGTAATAGCTCTGCCTTCCGTGCTGTGGGTCGTGGGTTCGATCCCCACCAAGAACAAACATTTGTGCATGGAAAACATAGATGTTTGTTCTATGTCTGGGTGTTACTATGTAATTATAAGTATGTATTTACAAAAAAAAAGTATATAAGTATTGTATCAGCCATCTAGTTCCCATATCACAAGCTTTGCTTAGTTTGGGACTAGAGGGCGTTGTGTGTAAAGTCCATGAATATTTATATTTATACTGCACTTAGGTACCTACATACTTTTCTTCATAGGTGTTTCGAATTCCAACGACAACGAAAAGAAAAATCATCATTATTTAGCTAAAAAACTATTTTGTCATATCAACAAAACTTACTTTTTACATCATAAATTGGGAATTTCGAAAAAAAAAAACACCAGATAATATATTTTTTTAAATCCTCTTGCGCTAATAGCAGAAGTTCTTGTAGTAATAATAAAAAGCCTTATCCAGGACAGTATTACGAAGAAATAGTGTCGCCTACGTGTCCCAAATCTTGGCTGAAACACAAACTTTTAAATTTGGCACGTGAGGATGGTTCTTCTTCAAGTCTAGAGCTGTATACACCTTGGACCCAATTTAGATCTTATTCGCAATTATCATCCACGTTTTTGCTTGCGTGGTACAAAAGCAACTCAATATTGTCCAGGTATTCCAGAGGGTCTAACCAAGTTGACATTGTACAATCGGTTCAAAAATAGAAAACTTATCTCGTAGTAGTAGACCTTCTTTTAAAAGAGTTCGCTCGAGAAAGTACTACCACCGTACCCGTTTCTACCGCTAAACAGTGATGCTCGCATGTGTTCCGGTTTGAATGGTTCCGGTGCAATTACAGGCACATGAGTTAGTGCAGTGCAATACATCACAGGCACGCTTTCAGTGAAAGTGCTCTGTAAGACAATTTATTGTTATAAGCAGTGATTACCATTTAACACTATTTGGATGGGTGACCACTAGCGGTATTAACAACAGAGCGCTTCCGTGCATCGGAGGGCACGTTAAACTGTCGGTCCCCGCTCTAGCAGTCGTTAAGCCATGACAGAGGCCTTAAGGTGGCCTGTAAACTCAGTCATCAGAGTTGGCCACTCATACGAATGAACGAACAAATGACGAACCATTTACAGGCGTCACAGCTCAGTCGGTAATAGCTCTGCCTTCCGTGCTGTGGGTCGTGGGTTCGATCCCCACCAAGAACAAACATTTGTGCGTGCAAAACATAGATGTTTGTTCAATGTCTGGGTGTTACTATGTATTATAAGTATGTATTTACAAAAAAAAAAGTATATAAGTATTCTATCAGCCATCTAGTTCCCATATCACAAGCATTGCTTAGTTTGGGACTAGAGGGTGTTGTGTGAAATGTCAATGAATAAAAAAAATTAACATCAGGAGGGTGGTTCTGGGTATGGCAGAGATTTTACTCTAATAGGGATGACGTCAAATCTCAGTCAAAAACTGGTTTCACCCACTAGTGACAGGAGTTTTCAACGTCATTTTGACATCATCCCTATTAGAGTAAAATCTCTGCCGAATTGAGAGTAAGGTCCCAGATCATCTGTTTGTACTATACGCTCATAAAAAAAAGTTTCACCGTCTGATATATAGGAATCTTCAAGGGCGTGTTTTTGACTAAGAATACCAGGGATAATTGCTTACTATTGGCGCAGTGGTAAGGGAAATAGTCGTTCGGACCAAGTGTTGGTTGTAGGTACACAAATAAGCAGCATTTGGGTGTTTGTCTGACCCTTTTCACACCTACATCAAAATTAGTCGCTATTGAGTAAAATAGTTAATCCTCCTCAAATAAGATTAATCTATTGTTCTAAAGTATTGTTTGAATAATAGCCTTGTTTTGTTTAAGCTAATTTAGTAAATAGCTTTTTTAATCTGCCTAATTTTAATTGTATTCTAGGTTAAATAACAAAAAGTGATTAAGAATGAGTGAAAGATAAAAGAAGGGCAACGCTAAGATCTTTTGAATAGATTATTAAAGTTATGATATTAAAAATTCGATGTTAAAGGATTAGTAACCTTTAGAAAATGATAAAACTATTGTATTATGGTCGAATATCGCGACTTTGACTCCTATTAAGATTAGAAAATGATTTACGCTACATCGTCCCGGGGCTGGACCGTGTCCGAGTCCAACTAATTTGAACTTTATGTCCAACGAAATAAAGCTGAATAAACACAGCCACGGCAAGGACCCGGCGTTCTCCGCACACGGTTCTGTTTGATGAATCCCGATATACAACTGTAGCATCATACAAATAGAGTTTTAAATTCAATGACGACAATATTATGTTGCGGTTATTATCAACTTCTTTATCGTGTATTGCCTAGAATGGTTTTCAATACATTTTCGAAAGTGCAGAAACATCTAGAACAAACAACAACAGCAGCGTATTGCCAAAAAATGCAGCATTGTTCCAAATATTAAATATCCACTTGCAATTTGAAACTTGAGCATGTGAATACAGAATTTGGGCTCATAATGCTTGAACTACTTACCGACTGAACAAATATTTTCTTCTTTCGCAGGTAAACTGTTTTGGCACAACGCCAACACCCAGCTTCAGACTTTAATAAGTAAGTGAACTTATTATTGTTACAGCTTCAAGTTTGGTTATAAAGGACACGCTCAGAGAGACCTTATAATAACAGACGAAGATAGTAATAACAAAAGCCTTTTACAGCTCAGAAAGGATTATTACAGCTGTTGTAAGTCTAGTTCATTATTAGTTACTGTTGAAAATAGTTTTAGAAGCTTTGACTCACATGTCCTATTATTTTATGGTACAGACAACATCATTGGTAAAATGATCTTGGGATTTTTCTGGATTTGTACTATTGGCAAAATTTCCGCCTTACCACTTTTGAAATTGTTTTGCTTGCAAGCAGTTAGCTACGTGATCTCGTCTTTTTCTTTTGGTCTTCTTATTTTGACCAACCAGCAGGGGTATGCCAATCAAAGTTGAACTGCAAAGTTTTAAATCATGGTCAGTTCATACTAACTCATAGTTATTCTGTGACTAAATAGTGACATTATGACGTCATTTGATGTGTTTTCGCGCATATTTTGCTGTCAAGTGTCTAAAAAGAATGATCACGTGGTACAAAATTGTACCACGTGACCTAAAGAAATTACACTGGGCAGTGAAATATAACTTGACAGCAAAAGATTGGCATACGGGGGCTGTACATACCTACCTACATACGGGGACGAATATAGATATATTTATCTAATGTGTAAAACATTCATAATATAAGACGATATTTAGCATGGTTTTTATTGGAAATAAAGATCCCCTGCCGGGAGTAGCAGGGCTGACCAAAGGGATTTCTGGACAAAAGGTCCAGAAATCACCTTCGCAGGGGCAACACGCAGGAGATTTCTGAAATAAGTCATTATATTCTGGTCGAGTTATTACACCATAATAATCCGTTTTGCTACATCCGCTGACTGACATAAGATCAAAGATCGATCAGATACTGAATAATGTTACAGTGGCGAAACAGGAAAACCCTTAATCCGTATTAGACTGCACCGATGCCAGTTTATTTTCTCCGGAAAACAAGATGAAGGAATTATTAGCTTATCATCTAAACTTTTGCATTTATAATATTAGTAGGATGTCAGAAAAAACAATGGCCAATACGTGCCTTACTTTTAAAATAGTTTTTACACCAAAGCCAGCTATGTACGTGTAACATATAGCATGTTTTGGCTTTTAACCCGGCATATAATCGTTTTAAACTTCAGTAAACGGGAACAGATAAGGCATGCGCGTACCGTAAAAACGTATGGATACTAAAATTGAGCGTGGCTTCAAACGTTTAGGCTTAGATAGTACGATTAATATCCTATGTGTTTGTTTAACTGAGTACTTGAATGCTTCAGTCAGTATGCTGGTTACATAGGGCTGATAATATTACATAATACGGCAAAAACACAAGGAATGGTTCCCAATTTTAAACGTAACCGTTTAAAATTGGGAACCATTCCTACTGAACTTACTTTACTTTACTTTTTTACAACTGTCTGAGATTAACATCTCAGACAGTTGTAAAATTTCAACTTTCCTAAAAAATTTCGCTAGCTCAGCGTATAATACGTTGAATGTATTGAAAGTTCCTCGAACAATAAAGTTCTATACTATTTTCACTGCTGTTAACTATTGAACGAGTATAACCTTCGAATTTATAAACGAAGTAGATACTTCTCTAGAGACAAATTCAGGTGCTATAGGCAAATGCGGGTTAAAATGGTAAAGCAGATACAATCCTGATGTTAAGTGGTAACCACTGCTTGTAACAATACATTACCTCACTAAGAACGTCTTCTTAAAACGAGCCCTGTTTTGAATAGCGCCCATCACATTGAGACTTAAAGGTGTTAAGTATCATATGCCTGCAATTGCACTGTACCCTTCGAACCGGAACACTGCAATGCGAGCATCACTGCTTTGGCGGCAGAATTAGATACTGTGGTAGTACTTAGTATACCTCGTAGTCCTTTCCGTCCATGGTTGTCTGGAAGAGATCGCTCATTAGCGATAAGACCGCCCATTGTACAATTAGTTCAGTTTTGTTTTGTATGTTATAGTTGTCCCTAGGTTAAGGTGTGCAATAAAGTATTTTCTATCTATCTATCTAGTACTTCCCTGGGGGAACTCTTTCGCAAGAAGCTCTACTACTATTGTTTAGCCTCTATAAATTCGGGGGTAAATGTAACAGCCCTAACAGCCAGGCTGTATTATTGCTCATAAAACCAGTGCACGTTTTAGTATTTGAACTAGAGATATTAAATTCAAGCACCACATAGATTCAGCTCTTCTCGCAAGCGATTTATACTAAGTGTTTATACAGCGGATATCCGCTTTCTAAACTGCATCAGTAACGGATATTGATGTTCGTAATGTTATCAAACTATTGCCTTAGTATAGATAACTCATAGGAACTTTTAGAAAAGTTGGAATGTTTTCTATAATGTTATTATTAATTACTGAATAAAACTAAACTTGATTGCTGATAATATTTTTTTTGTAAATACATACTAAGGGCGTCTTGCACCAGAATGATAAAACGTATTTAACAGCTAAATCGATTTAAATCTGACGTATTTGTATGACTTGACAACTCGCTAAATACTATTTAGGAGCTAAACGCGTTTAGCGATTCTGGTGCAATCCGCCCTAAGTATACACCCAGGCATAGAACAAACATCTATGTTTCACATACAAATGTTTGTTCTTAGTGGGGATCGAACCCACGACCCACAGTTCGGAAGGTAGAGCTAATACCGACTGAGTTAAGACGGCTGTCTGTCCGCTCGTTGTGCGTACTGCTTCACAAATACGTGCTTTCTGGCTTATTTCTTCGCAGTAATTACCGAATTTCAAGTATGTCTTTGTGCGCCCAAACGTAGCTATTGTAGAACATGAATAATTTCAATGTTAATGGGTGTTTGAAGGGAGTTTAGGATATTTATAGGTAATAACGTGTAGAAGCGAAACTCATAGTTTCATTAATTTACTTATTTTATTTGTATAATTACAGCGAATTGGTAACAAACAACATAATAAACACTTCATGGTGTTATTGAGGACTGCTTTTTTTTGGTTGGGAGTAAATTGAGTAGTTCCTCATTTGTTTTTCCATCACATTGAGTGGCAGTCAGCATTCACAAAGTGGTTATAGCATTTGTACGAGTAACCTTAATGATTTAAACACCCATTTCTTCTTCTTCTTCTTACGTGTCAATGGTGACAACAAACACTAGACGACGTTCGAATAGAACTTTGCCACTTTTACTCCTTCGTCTGTGACGTAAAAAATATCATCCCTTGTTCAGGTGGTAAGGGACAAGGGGCAAACGAGTAAATGGGACATCGTTTGGATGGGGGCCCCGCAGTCACATTGACAGAGAGCGGGGTCGCGATAGCCCCATCTACACATGCTCTCCCTAGAGCGACCAACCTGGGTCCGGAGTCGGTTAAGGGATCTCCACACTGGCCATGGAAGATTTCACTTGACTGGACCCATTTCCTCTGGGAATAGGCCTCTTACATCACAACACTTTTTCTTGGACATCACTAAAGACATTGAATTTCTATAAGTCCACGGTGTGACTCTATTTGCACTCATTTCGACAGTTATTGCCAAAGCCAACTAGCCGAAAACGTTCATTTATTTAGGGAAATGGAAATAGAAAAGTCCTTTTCGTTGTAAATTTTTTTGCAAAACCAGTTTCAAACAAAAAAATATTCCGTTTGCACGTCAAACTCAATGTAAAACAGCTTGAAAAATTTAAATAGGTATCTGAGTTTCAGTTCTAGGTAAGATAGTACTATTCAATGTTAGGGATGGGGTTATGCATAATTATCCCGTCCATTACAGAGCAGACCTCTGATTAGACTGATGGCTTCAGCAAACTTGTCTGGTCAAAGTGTTCAATACAGACTAAGTAAAGATACGCCCACTAGAGTGGCAATGGGTTTTCACACTGCCACCGACACGTCATAATGACTAATGATAATCAAGACCTATTAGAGCTCGTGGTGACGTAAGCTGTGTTGCCCAATAGTGATGTCACATTATATATATATGTGATAGTGATGACAGGCGTCACAGCTCAGTCGGTAATAGCTCTGCCTTCCGTGCTGTGGGTCGTGGGTTCGATCCCCACCAAGAACAAACATTTGTGTGTGTGCCAAACATAGGTGTTTGTTCTATGTCTGGGTGTTACTATGTATTATATGTAAGTATTCACAAAAAAAAGTATATAAGTATTCTATCAACATCTAGTTCCCATATTACAAGCTTTGCTTAGTTTGGGACTAGAGGGCGTCGTGTGAAAATGTCCATGAATATTTATTTATTTATTTTATTTATTGCTGTTTTCCGATTTGCAGAATTCCGGTGGACGTTCTAGAATGGTTGATGCAATACTACGAAGGGCACGACTTCAGTAGACGTTGGTAATGCAGTTGTTACAGGTTTTAACCGCTCCATACAAGTGGGTGGAATCTACTTTTTTTCTCACTATTTTTAATAAAAAAAATTGCGAAGATGAGATGAAAGGTATTTTTTTATGTAAGCAAAAATGGTACTTAACATTTTTATCTTTAAAACCTAATTTACTTCAAAATACATGAGAACCTGAATTATAACGTAATCGACCCTGGATTATTCTTAAAGCTTTGGAAAATGTAATATGAAAATATAACGCGGCGCCATTACCGAGTTAACTGCCGATAATAATGCCTATTTAAAAGAACAAAAGACACAAATTCGTATAACATTATTTTGTTTAGCCAGTCGCTAAACAAAATACCGTTTCTACGAATTACAAATAGCTTTAAAGATAAATAATGTACACTCGAGAGCAATAAATCCGGGTCGCTGTCTCAAAACCCAATGTTACCAAGAACGTCGCGCGTTGAAGTAAAAAGTGCTTTATAAACCACTACAACCAATATATAAATCAACTAACTATTCTAAATTTAATTTGGGTGATCTTCAGCCTTACTCTTGAATCAAATAAAAATTCCAATACAATCTAGATCACAATCCAATATCGATGAATTTTCGTACTTTTGAAG
This sequence comes from Gandaritis pyraliata, assembly GCA_947859175.1. NCBI lineage: Eukaryota > Metazoa > Arthropoda > Insecta > Lepidoptera > Geometridae > Gandaritis > Gandaritis pyraliata. Next base: position 3,473,061 of record OX401871.1, on the reverse strand, counting down.
AAAACTCCTAACTATGAAAATCTTGAAGATCGATTTTGGCTATATCCTCAGTTTTGTTGGTCCATAGAGTCCAACTTAATAGAATTATTTGGGTTTCAGGCTGTAAAAAGTACTGCCAAGAAGCTAAGACCGAACAGTAAAAATAAAAATAATTTCAAGTCATCACCATCGATACCTATCCAGAAATGTCAATATTTTACCTTATTAAACTTTTATTCCACCGTTCACTAGCAGAGTTGGTCATACCTTCCATTCCTGGGAGACACCTGAAATGAGAATCGTTGTACAACTTTTCTAATTTTCCAATAAGAACTTATACATTCCGAATGGAGGCAGGATGAGGACAATTAAAATTGAATTGGTTTTCTGTGGTGAGATTATTGGCTCTGATTTGTTTTTGAGATACGGTTTGCAAGAGATTTGAAATAAATATGTTAGTAAGATTAGTCTGATATGAAGTTTAACTATAATATCTGTTCTGTGGTTTCAGAATGGTTTCAGGTAACGTATTCCACCTACTCCATGATTTCTTATAAACACGTATATTTAGCTTACTTATGGCGTTTGCACACTGACCGCTACCGACACCGATACGATACGATAAATGGTGTGAAAGCATCTAGTTACTAAATAGCGCTAATTCCATACGAATTAGCTCTACGCTGATATCGTGTAGTTCGTGTGTTTGTGGCAGAATGAAATCTAAAAGCCAAAATTAGAAAAATTATCAACAAGAAAACAAATGATTAGAAAACTTGAAAAAACATACAACTGAATTGAGAACCTCCTCTTTTTTTGATGTCGGTTAAAAATTTATGGGAATGGTCACGTCGATTTTGATTCAGAAATGCAATTTCCATATATTTTGGTTAGGCTATCCTCTAGCGATTGTAGAATGTCAACTTGGGGGCACTATTACAATCTCAGATACTTTCTGACCCTAACGTAAATTGGAATCGAGCCCCTCTGACGTAATGGCGGGATGGTATTAGGCAATGGGTTCAAGTAACGAAATCAGAAGGAGGAGTTTAAGGAGCAAAGGGACACTATCATACAAGAAAGCTTGAAGCTTTTAACTTTCTAGACTTAAAAAACTATGCACCGGTTCGAAAAGGGCTTCAGTTAATTTTTCAGATGGTTTTGATTAAATGAAAGGAAAAGTTTAGTCTTTTGGTTCAAGGTTCTAAGTTTTTCTGAAAAAACAAAAGATACTTAGTCAAATCAACTTTCCACTAAAACGTCAAAACCAAAAGTAGAGCTCAAAAAACGCAATTTTTTAAACAAAGTTTGTTTATGTTTGCGTAAATTGTATTCAATATGAAATCTTTATTTATTGTTAAAAAATCTAGCAGTCAGCTTTTTTCAACTTACTCAAATAATTGTTAAGTATTTTAAAATTGAAAATACATTTCACCACGCATTTTTTACGTTTTCAATCCATCCATTTGAACAGTATATGGATGAAGCGTTCTTTAGAAATTAGGTTCTTGAAAACGTAACAATAGAAACAATCTCTGGATTAGCTTTTCTAGTAATTGAAATGGAAATAGCTATTTTCCACTAAGAATTTAAATAGTAATTGAGAATAAAAAGATAAGAAAATGTTTTAACCGATTTTAAATAAAAGTTAGACGAATATATTGGACTCTATCTCAGGGAATTCTAAAAATCTTTAGTGACCGTTGTATAAAAGTAGTTTGTGTGCCAAGTATCTATAGTTTTGATACGTGTTATAGCTCAGTCGGTAATAACTCTGCATCCGTGTTGTGGGTCGTGGGTTCGATACACACTGAGAACAGTACTTATTATCTAGGTTACAATTACAATAGTAGGAACGAATAGATGATAAAAATAAAAGATCAACATGCAGTAGGTACCTAATAAAAAGTACTAGAACACTGAACCCCGGAGGTAGTGTATCGTAAACATTTTCCAGCTTTCAAAACAAAGTAAATGAATCAAATACCTTCGAGCACCGATTGGAAGGTATTGCTTAACCAGTGGCCAGTGTCCCGACTCGAGCTAAATCCAGGTTGATCCTCTCTGGCTGAATCTAAAATGGAACCGGGCGATTTCTCTCACCGTAGTGCTTTCTTGGACATACGGTTGTAAAGTTTTTTACAGTTTTGGTTCTATCCGATTGTAAAATAGCCTAATGAAATGATTTATGCAGCGTCAGGGGTAACTTTTTACGTAAGCACTTATTTAAACGCGTTTAGGACAGAATTTAAAAGTAGACATCTTTATGTCTACTTTTAAATTCTATAGCTTTCTATATAACATCTCTTACGCTAGTTGTGACTTAGTCACAAAATAAAATAGTCAATAAGACAAGTGTCAAGCTGACTAAGCAGCTATTTTCTTCACAAAACCTGTAAAGCTCTGGTTATAGCGGACTGTTTCTTTACGATGTTTTTCTTTGTCATTTTACAGCCCGTTCCTCGTCGGGTGTCGGGTCCGACAAAATGTCGAGTGATCTAGACAGAACATATTGTATGTAGCTGTTGACTTTTAGGTGATTTCGTAGTGACACTGTTAGGAATAGAAGCGGCGATATCCGACTTAAATACGGATCAACATGTGCATATGTTTCATCGAAAAACATCTATAAATTCACTACGACCGATGATCGTAAAGTCTCTCTCTCTCTCTCTCTTAATGTTGGATCAATTGAACCTGTGTCTGTCTATATGAAAGACAGTCTTTATGCAGGACTTATATCAAATTTCTCTATGGTAAACTGTAGGCGTACCATGATACCGTACCTACTAATTGACTTTACTTTACCGGACGGCGACGTTTCATCGATAATTAATCTTGCCAATTCAATTTAATTCAATTTAACGAACCGAATTAAGCTTGGCCTTTTTGAAAAGAAAGAAAAAACTGGAAAACACCATCATTTTTTGTGGTAGCACAGCCAACGCAAAAAGCATTCGCATTAATGTATTTTGAATGCGAATTTCGTAACCACAAATGCATGTTTTAAGCCTAGGTTATTTTACGTAGTTATCATCAGCATTCTGAAAAATTCGACTGCTGGACGATCTCCATAGCTTTCTAGGGCGAAATGGTCGCGAGAAGTTTGATTGGAATTGGATTGTTAAAGAAATTTCCAATTCGATCTCAATCCGACGATAACGACGATGCGTGACGATAACGTAAGTTTCTCATTTACTTGTTCTGGTTTGTGGTAGCCGTTCTTTTGTTACCCAGCGGTGGAGGTTGGTTCTTCAAGCAATGCATACATACATTAATTGCTAGGTATTTGAGTTGTTATTAGTTATGGTACCTAACTGTAAATACCTCACTACAATACCTAGGTATTGATAATACGTATAATAAAATATTGTACGCCCTAAAAGGGTAGGCTGTTGAAACTTTTTCTACCATAAGATCTCTTCTACACAGTTTTACAATAAATGATTCTTATTCATATTCTTATTCTTATACCTACCATGCTTCATAAACATTTTCGGCACGTTTCAAGGTCTGCCATCCTGGGGTACTTACCAAGCTGCATTAAGTAATTATATTGCTGTGGGAAAGGACTTATGTTCAATAGTGGACTTCCTCGACTATAATAATGATTTGTTAAAACTCTCAAATAAGAAAACGGTCAAACTTTTTGAGTCGTGTGTCGTTGGCTTTCCGACTTTCTTAAGTTTGGTCTTGCTTCGATAAAGTTCAGTACGAAAATATTTATGTACAGATAGTGTTGCTAAACTTTTCTGTTCTAGTCGGGGACTACTCCTGTCTATTTTTAAGAGAACTGAGGATTTTTCAGATTTAGAGACTTAAAAATTAACAGAAGAGGTCCCATCTCTTCCATTAATTTTCAGGAGAGTTTGAGAAGAGAAAACTTTGTACTCAAGTATTGATTGGAGTATATTTTTTTATAGAATAGTGTCATAAAATCTATGCTTGAGTTTCTACTTAGACTTGAGCAAGTTATCAGCATTCGGCTCTAAATAATAGGTCTCTGAATCAGCCAGACCCTCCGTTTTCATCCACGTAGTTGAGTTAAAATGTTTAAAACAAATTTATAACTCCAAAAGCTCACAGTTTGCAAACAAATTTTGGCCCGAAATGAACGTGTTTACATGTTCGTACATGTACCGTGTTGTTCACACCCAAAAAGCCGCTGCACACGGACCCGATACTTACACGATACCGATTATGTCAGCAGGGGTATGCCAATCAAAGTTGAACTGCAAAGTTGAACTGCAAAGTTTTAAATCATGGTCAGTTCATACTAACTCATAGTTATTCTGTGACTAAATAGTGACATTATGACGTCATTTGATGTGTTTTCGCGCATATTTTGCTTTCAAGTGTCTAAAATGAATGATCACGTGGTACAAAATTGTACCACGTGACCTGAAGAAATTACACTGGGCAGTGAAATATAACTTGACAGCAAAATATTGGCATACGGGGGTAGTTACCGATATATGTAAACCGTAGTGATTTTTAGATACTGTAAAACCTATTTTATGTGCAAATGTTAAAACTGTAATAATAAAAAAAAATAACGTAATTGGGGGGCAGTTTGCTGATATCGTGCAGGTATCGTGTCGGTAGCTGTGTGAAACAGACAAACACGGCCGCGATACAAAACAAGCTTTTGTGTCATCGAATCAAAGTTTCCCGAGTGGACACTTTGCGCACTAATTTAATATGCCACAAAGCGTTCTTGTCCGCGGACGTTTTAATTTCATAATTTAATAGCGAGGCTGGTGCCACAGGCTCAAAGAGCAACAGCTACTTCATAAAGCTTAAGGGAACAAGCCGATTAAACGAATCAGTAGCCTAGTCTTATGGGAATTTAACTTTAGAATGAGTTGTGGCAGAAAGACATCCAATTGGTTGAAAGCAAATTCTTAGAGAGGTTTCGAAACTGAGTTTCGAAAATAAGAGTTAAACTTCGATGGAAATTGGACGTAGCTATGTGCCATTACTTTCTGCAAAACAATTTTTCATTAGACAAAAACATACACTCGAGAGCAATGATTCCGGGTCACTTAAAGAATGTTAAAAATCTCGGAAACTAAAAATGATAGGTTAATGCAATAAATTGTATTTAATAGACAATGTAATACTCCTTAAATGAAAGTAAAAAAATATGAGTCACCATACATTTTATTAACACAAAATTACATAAAGAAAAAAACTGCTGATCTCTCCTTAAAACAAAAATAGGAAACATGAAATTTTTGAACTTTATTACGATTTGACTTGAATTTTAATACTTCGTATTGCCTCCTCGTGCTTCCATTACTGCGTTTACGCGGTTTGGCATGCTGTACACCAAGTTCCTTATACGATTTTGGGGAATATTCTCCCATTCCTCTGTGAGAGCAATTTTGAGCTCACGAAGCGTGATTGGGGGAGGGTTTCGTTGTTTTACGCATCTGCCTAGCTCGTCCCAAGCATGCTCGATCGGGTTGATATCCGGGCTGCGCGCTGGCCACTCCATACGAGTAATGTTCATCTCTTGAAGGTAGTCATTCACAATCCTACCTGTATGAGGTCGGGCATTGTCATGCATAAATATAGCATCCTCACCTAAATTGACCATAAATGGACCAACATGATCATTGAGGATTTCTTCCACATATCTTACGCTAGTTAAAGAGCCGTTTTCTATGATCACCAGCTCTGTGCGACTTTCAGAAGAAATTCCGGCCCACACAAGTACAGACCCACCACCGTAGGCTACTTTTTCTTCGATGCATGCTTGCTTGAATCTTTCCCCTGGTCTTCGATACACTCTGTGTCTTCCATCGTGCTTGTAGAGCATAAATTTTGATTCGTCGGAGAACATAACTTTTGACCAATCTTCAATACTCCAATTTACGTGGCTCTGGGCATATCTTAGTCTTGAAATACGATGCCCACGCTCCAGTTTAGGGCCGTTTGCAGGTCTAAGGGGTTTTAAGTTAGATTCAGCAAGCCGACGTCTTACTGTCCATGCACTTGGGTTACTTCCTCCGAGGCGTCGAAACTGATTTGTGAGTTCAGTTCCTGTGAGAAAGCGATTTCGAAGCATGGTGTTCACCAAGTATCGGTCTTCTCGTGCTGTGGTACACCTGGTTCTGCCCGTTCCTGGTCTGCGTAGGTTAGAACCAGTTTCTTCGTAACGTCGGAGAACTCTTTGTACTGTTGACAGCGACACACCGACAGTCCTGGCTGTATCGCGCTGACTCCGGCCGGTTTCCAGCATTGTAAGTATTCTGGTGCATTCTTCAGGCGTAAGCGACATAATTTCAGCTTGAATAATGAATATAGAGCACTATCAACATGGTTTATATACCCACATAAATGACAGATTACAAACAAAAGCAAAACCAAATGCTGTAATTTCGTAGTTCCATCTTCGAAAGTGGCCCTTTTTCAAATTTGATTTTTTTAAGATATAACTTTACAATAACTAAGAAGTTTTAATACCTTCATTTAAGGAGTATTACATTGTCTATTAAATACAATTTATTGCATTAACCTATCATTTTTAGTTTCCGAGATTTTTAACATTCTTTAAGTGACCCGGAATCATTGCTCTCGCGTGTAGTTTAGATGGCTTATTCCTGACAGATAACCAAGACGAGATAACTGGTAGATTACAATAGATATAGTAAAGTCTCTGGTTTAGACATAAACGTTAATCGTGTTATAGTACCTATGAGCGACAGTTTGACAGTTATTTATTGGTCACAAAAACACAGCACATTTATTAAGTTTAAGTTAAAGTAAGTAGTTTAGGTACACAACAGAAGTTTTCTTAAAATTAGTAAAGCAAACACTAAAATAAATTTGGCGTATTACGTGGAATGACCCAGCTGTTATTTTGCTGTGTTTTAGCACTTGTTTGTGACAAGTGGGTAACGAAAAGAACATCGGGAATGATTTCAAGCATTTTTATTCTGTTCTCGCGTTGAGACTATCGGATCCTTTTCTTTGCAGAACTTTGTGCAGTGAAATACTTTGTTTATTTATTTTATTTTATTGAGTAACAAAATCCACAGCACTTAAAAATAATGGCGAAAAAACTTATATTTAAAACAGATAGCCAAAAATGGATTTACATTCTAAGTACAATAACAATAACAAAAATCGACGATAGCCAAGGGTGGTTTCGTTTGAGATTAATACAAAGAAGTATTAAAAAAAATGGTTCCTAGTTAGAGTTGGAGTAAAATGAGTCTTTGGGCCTTTTACAGGTTTAGAATATAGTTGATCGAAGTTAAGAATAATATTAAAAGTTTTGTTTGTTGTTTTTCTTTTTAACCTTCACCCCTCGGTATCAGGTCTCGAAACAACTTGATCCTTTACCAAAACAACTTTATCAACAAGATTGTTTTGCAAATCGTCTTAGGAGCATTTTGTTCTTATAGCGTCTTGTCGTCCTGTTGGTAAAGTAGGTACAGTCGCGGTCAATTATTACTATAATGATCCACCATCCTTTGTGAGTATCAATCATTTAAGTTTTAAATTTAAGCTTATGATCTTAAATCATAGCTATAAAAACATCTAAACTTTGCTTAGTTTGCTACTAAAGGGCGTTGTGTGAAATGTCTAGGAGTATTTATTTATTTTTATTTTATTGACGATGTTGTACAACTTGTTAAACCCGTCGATTCGCTATTTTCAATTCAAAGACGTTAGGTTTTAAAGCTATTTTTGTTTGTTTTCAAAAGATTTATAACACAGCTCCCAACAAACATTTAGGCGTCAATTAGAGCTTGTTTTAGAACTTAACGAAATATAAAGGCGTTACAGCAGCAGACCTTATAACTTTTGGCGACAAAAAAGCGTAGACAAGCAAAATAATTCCCTAGAGCTATACCACAGAGTTACAAGGGCGCTAACAGTGTGAGTATAAAGGTTAAAGATATACAGCAGCAATTTTTAACACTACTATACAGGCTAAGCATCTTGTGTTAAAGCTATAAGTGAATATTACAACTATAAAATCTAAATAAGAAGCAAGCATTGACTTCAACCCCCCAAAGTGCTAAGCAAGCGATAACAAACTTTCCTAAGAACCAAAAGTTGTACAAAAGCAATAATTACCGCTACCAGATCTACAGTGGTGCTCGTAAACTCTTTCATAGCACCAAATGCCTAAAGAGGTACAAAATTCTCATATGTTACTTAAAGTCGAATTGGAGGAACATTTTTCGCTATCATAGAACTTCTAGTGCTTCATGTTATTTCTGTATAAGTTTAAGTAGAGTAATAGAGCTTATTACCACCTCTGTACCCCTTATTTGTTCATTGTTTGAAAATTTATTGTGAGCGGTAGTGGTAGGTACTACAAGTAGTCAAGCGAGAGTTTCTTGTGAAAATGGATCTGGGTTCCGTACATGATTTTTTCAGAAAATGTGTGTGAAAGTAATGCTACAACTACAAGCTATCATGAGGAAGTACTTTGTGAAAATGTGGATCGAGGATTGATATTGAAGAAAATAGTGACAATTATTTTAAGTTTTTAAAAAACTTTATTAAAAATATTAAATTTTTACACGTTTTAGTGTCGTTGATGACCTCTCAAGCTTGGCATTTTTTCTTTTGTTTGCATTCTTCAGAACAGAAGGTACCCAGGAATCCGTCACCTGAAGACGTCAAAATAATTTGTGATGACTCATTGACTTCATTAGTTGCAGTAATTACCGATGATGATGAGTTATCAGGTACAGTGAAGACGGTTTGGTTGAAAGGTTCACAACATACGGGGGAGTTCTCTTGGTCTGCATACTGAAAAAAAAAATAACTAATGTAAAATCTAATAAACAAAAGAAATTGTAGGCACCTACGCTTAAAACTAGTTATGTAGGTACATACTCGATTTGGTTGTATTGATTTTGGGCAGTTACTACGGATCCCTAAATTTATTTGGCCACCATGTTTATGTTGCGAATTGATTTGACTAAGCTTAGAAAAACAGAAGAAAACACGGTTTAACTGAAGTACTTTGCTTTATTGTGTTCTAATACTACTAGCACGATACTATAAACTGGAATAGGCAGCACTTAATGAGATTATTACAATAGTTTTAGGTTACTCCATATCTAATAAAATATTATTTTCAGCAAATAGATAACCAGACACCGGGCGCTTCAATAATTTGTTGATAATACATATACTTATTCACAGTGTACTTACCTTCGCAGTAAAAAGTCAACTTCTGTGTCCACTAAGTCGAAACTAAAATGTTTATTTTTATTTCACTTTCACAAACGAATGGCGGCGTTTTGGATCCGATAAATATATTAACAATACGCACTGTACGAGTACATAAAAATAAGAAGTTTGTTGATGAAACGAAAAAAAATCCTGATGTAAAAAATTTTAGCGCCTGAGGCTGTTGCTATTAGCCTTTGCGGACCTATACTAGAACTCAAAGCATTAACAATAACCTATTTGGCACCCTCTTATCGCTTAAAGATGTAATGAGCGACGTTGTAGTTCTACTGTACCGCTTAAGGAGTTAGTATTCACCTATTTGCAGCCCTCTTAGCGCCCAAAGAGTTAATAAACGATACTGTACTCTACTATATCACTAAAGGAGTTAATTTTTACCTATTTACCACGCTTTTATCCCTTCTAGTTTCAGTTATCACTATAATAGCTCTCTTATTGCTTTATTGTACCTCTTAACCCATTCTGTAACTCTGCTTTACCACCATTAAACAACCTAGGGTAATAAAAAAGTGTGCCCATTTCGGGGCTATAGTAGAGTTAGAGCGCGCTCTAACTCCGAATGCGTAACACTTGTTTATGACTTCAGGATCTGGTTAGCGCTCTAATAGATTTACTATAACTCTTAATCTTATCGCCTGAGGTTAGTTGGGCTGCCTTGTTACAGCGCTTCGCGAAGGCTGCGGTGTCTGAGGCATGTGCGCAACATGCATCACTCTGGCATGTCTAGCTTATAGAAATATCACTTGCAATCCAAATAGCGTTAGGGTAATTGCACACTCGCTGGTACCGATATGTCAGTGGCTTGAACAGTAATATCGTTGTCGGGGCCGACACGGTGATTAGCTCTGCGCTGATATTGATCTACAGTATACTCAACGGATCTTTATCCCTTTGAAGTTAGGTGCAACAAACGATTGCGCATGTATAGGTGCGGAAAAACTCGCTTACCTTCAATTCGACGCAAAAATAGGTTCTGCGCAGATACTTCAGAGGGGCAAAGATCCGTTGTGACTACTATAGTGTCGTGTCGGCTGTGTAAAATCAAAATCGCCGTATGCGTCTAGAATTTCAAGAAGCAACGACTGGCGTTGTTTCACCTAATCTTCGTTAGTAATGTTAGTATCGCTTTTATTTTAATATTTTATTTATCTACACTGTATAATGTTTAAATTCAATGAATAATAGATTTATTGTAATCGGTGCTATCATAATTTTTTTTATCTGTAATCGACACTATTGCATGTTTTACGAGTATATAAAACCTTCAAATTTTTCAGAAGCACAAATCTTTGTACACGACAATATTATTTGAAATTTTGCTTAGTTACTGTGGATTTTACATAAATTACTAAAATAGATAGATACCTAATTGAATTATAGAAATAAGCTCACAACTGAGTCTCAAGGCACGAAGAAAATCCATTCAAATTATAGAATGTCTTTTATAAAAATGTATTTTGAATCGTGAACCATTAAGCCATGGTCTCGCCTTACAAAGTTCTTTATAATGTAAATGGCATTGCCAAGATGCCGCTTTGTAAAAAGCGCCAAATGGTTCTCATGAGCTTTTTCTACCGAAGTAGAATGCGCAAATGAGTTTTGCAATAAAAATAGCCATTAAAACTATGCTAACTGCTTCAAAGTGTTCACTGAAATCCGTTAAGTGTTCCAGTCTAGTCAGTATCAGAGGTTGATCACTTTTCAGCATTCAAAAATAGTTTATCTAATCTTTAAAAACACGCCACACCATCTTTTTGCACGCCCAGGAAGACTGGCAGACAATGCTCTTAGCATTAAGTCCTCCTAGCACTAACTATTTGTGTGAAATTTTAAAATAAATAAATCATTATTTTTCAGTTATTACTTCGTATCATTATTGGTTTATTCCAGAAATCCCCTCAGCGAACCCTGCGACTGCTGCGGCAGGGGACCTATCAGTCTGTAGAAGTGGGTTAGTTTCAAAATCCCCTTTAAGTTTTAAGGGGATTTTGAGACCTTTTACAGCTAGACATTTTTCTTCCCCATATATTTCCAGAATGGGTGTTTGCACTTTGGCTAATAGCTACATTATACCTACACGAAACCGACATGTCACATGGTCGAAAAAAATATCGGTATCAGCCCCCGTATGCCAATCTTTTGCTGTCAAGTTATATTTCACTGCCCAGTGTAATTTTTTCAGGTCACGTGGTACAATTTTGTACCACGTGATCATTCTTTTTAGACACTTGACAGCAAAATATGCGCGAAAACACATCAAATGACGTCATAATGTCACTATTTAGTCACAGAATAACTATGAGTTAGTATGAACTGACCATGATTTAAAACTTTGCAGTTCACTTTGCAGTTCAACTTTGATTGGCATACCCCTGCAGCGCCGACATGGTGTAAGCCATATGCGATTTTGTATTACGAAATCGTTATTTGTCTTAGAATCTGTAAAAGTTACCACTCTAATATAGAAAAATGATACTTTGGACTTTTACGATTACGAATTTTGGATTGGTTTTTTTATTATACGTATCTAAAATAATTTTCTTAAGTACAAAACACAATTTTTTATAGGCTTTCATTTTGTCAAGAAATTTAGAAGTATTTCTTCTGTTTGTTTAATTTTTCGATTGGTTTGGTAAAAACAGTTTGTGCAAGTAAAAACGTTGCGCTCACAGCACACTCTTAAATATATGAGATAAGCTCTACGCCGATATCGTATAGGTATCGTGTCGGTGCCAGTATAAAATATATCCATTATGGCTCTATATAGATATACAATAGAACTCCGTAATTGACACGAAACCGATTCTCGTCTCCTATTACTGTAGTCGCTGACAACATTTAATATTTATACTTAGTCATTTTAAGGAAAATAAACGATTGTTTCATCCGAAGGTATTTTGAAACAGTAGACATAATAGGAATAAAAAATAGACAAGCATTTTATGGTATGATTTTTTAACCAACTTTAAAAAAGGAGGTTCTCAAAAGAGTTTTTTTTAATCTGTGTTACTTACCTCACAACTCCGTCATTATATGTAACTAATTGGAGTTATTTGTCCCGATAGTTATATAAAAAATTGGTTCATATTGACGCATATTTTAACCACTCCTAGTTTTGAGAAGTGTTCATAAAACACCCGGTATAGAACTAACCCGCTATTGAGTAGTGGCAGAAATTCATTTCTGATGTCGTAACCCTGCAGGAAATCCGCCATCAGATTCCTGAGTGTACACACTTTATCGAAATGCTTTTTGGTCGGCTCAATGGAACCCTTGTTGTAGATGAGGTATCCCTCTAGATATTCTCGATCTGGAAATAAAATACGCTTTCTGATATTTTGTGTGACCGGAAATGATTATTTATGGAAAATAGGGAGAACTACCCGTTGGGATTATAAAAGAGTCGAAAATGCGTTGATTTGAAAAAAAAAGAACATCGGAAACTTTGGCATTTAATTTTGCTGAGTGGATGCACAGAACAGAGAAAAGAGTGGATGCCTGTCGAAAATTTTAGTGTCAGCAGGGGTATGCCAATCAAAGTTGGCATAAAGTTTTAAATCATGGTCAATTCATACTAACTCATAGTTATTCTGTGACTAAATAGTGACATTATGACGTCATTAATTGATGTGTTTGCGCGCATATTTTGCTGTCAAGTGTCTAAAAAGAATGATCACGTGGTACGAAATTGTACCACGTGACCTGAAGAAATTACACTGGGTAGTGAAATATAACTTGACAGCAAAAGATTGGCATACGGAGGCAGCTTAGGTAAATTGGCGGTGTATGTTTGTTAGAGCATAACTTCCGAACCGCTTGTTCAATTTGCATAGAATTTGGTATGTCGACAGATAGTACTGCCATATTTTATTGACATGATTATGAGTAAAATCGCCTGAGTGGTTGTAAAGTTTAGGGCCAAAAAGGAGTTAAAAAAATCGCATCAAAAATCAAGTGGGGTGTCACATGATATAGAATCTCGCTTCGGTATTGTGGCAGTATACAGGAATAAACTCATTTTTTTAAATTTTTTAGTAAGTTAATTTAGAATCGGACTGATGAGTTAAGTCAGCTAAAGAGGTCAATTCTCGAATCAATTTAAAAATAAGACCTTTCTGAGCTTATCCACTTGGAAATTGATTAAAGTTGAAAGTTAATTTAAATACTTGAATTCGTTAGATCGGCTTTGATCAGTCTATACTGTAAAATATACTTTACATTCTTGATAGATTTCAAAGTTAGAATTTATACAGCTTTTAGAATAATGCTCATAGTAAATGTAAATTACTGAAATAAAATGTGCATTTATATAAATTCTTGAAATGTCTGACTCCGACGTCTTAGCCGAATATATCAAAGCGTTTATTTGAACGAATGAACGAAATATTAATCAGCTATAGACCATACAGCACAAAACAATAAAATTATCATAGAAAATGAACTTTGTGCTGAGTAGACAAGTGGTAATCTTTCGTGCTAAATCGCAGTCCACGCGCTCGACAAAATATGCTGTAGACACGACGTTGAATGACGTTGCTCACGTGTAATAAATTCTAACGTTCTGTCACTACATCATCGTGTGATTGACTGGAGCTGAATGTAAAGTGGAAATGGTGCTGTAAAATTGTAGAGGAATACCTCGTATGCTCTACTTCTCGTGGAATTTTTGAAGGAAACCAATATAAATTCTATTGTAACTAAAGTTTTCACAATTAACACTCTGATTGGCACTTGTTTAAGAGGCAAACTGAATATAGTCTGTAGGTGAATGATTATAAACATAAACGCAAATGACAAATAACACAAATAAATGCGTATTTATCAAAGAGTGGGAAATAATCACTGAAGTTGAGATCCTTCACAGTGTTTTCCTTCGCCGTTTTAAAACTCAAAGATCTAGTGGCAGTTTAATTTCGGAACACTGAAGCGAACTAAAACTGAAGTGACTAGAACCGCAATAACCAACTAACAGGTTATCCAATCTTTGTGCGAGTTTTAGAGGAAAATTAACTTTATTCCGTTGGCTTTAGCTCTAGTTTTGTCAAATGTTGAGTTGTGGCATCTTGATGTTTAGGGCCACATATTGCTCGTATGTTTACTTGAGTGTTTTTGGTCAGTGTAGCGAAGCTTGAGTGCGAGGTTAGCACAAATAAAGATAATCGTATTACACTGCGTGGCAACCACAGCTTGACTTTGGAGCGTTGCCGCACTACTGCGTAGTGTAACTCAGACCATACATCGCATCATAGCGATTGTAAAAACTGCTAATCCTGTTACTGGTAGCATTGCGTTTGAATAGATTTTCAATCTAAACAAGGTAAAAATAAAGCTCTTTTTCCATTCGCAGTATCTAGTTCTGTGAGCTTCAAATCAGGAACAATCCGATCCGCCTGTATCAATTACAGGTCTCTATGGGTTGGTTGACCTCTCGACGAGAGGCGAATGAAAATGTAGGCGATTTTACTACGTGATCTGAATTTGAAGAGATGCATCGTTGAGTTGATGAAAACATTGAATTTAACGGCTATATTGGAGTGAATTTGAAAGTTGACAATGAAATTAAATTAAAATAGACGACAGGGACTCTTTTTTCAACTATATGGGACAAGCCGATTGCCCACCTGATGTTAAATGGCTTTTATTACACTAAATACATTGTCTCACTCAGCATGTCCTCTGAGGACGTGCCATGGCGATTTTTGAACTGCGCTCGTCATTTTGAACCGATTAAGTGCATAAGGACGTTAAGTATCATATGCCTGTAATTGCACCAGCACCCATACCCTTTAAACCGTAACATAGCAATGCGAGCATCACTGCTTGGCGGCAGAAATAAATGTCGACTTGAAAGGATAATAACACAAACTTATAATAGGGTTGAACTCGCCTAAATTGGCGCACGACAAGATTCAAACCCACTTTAGGAACGGAAGGCGGGGTCGCTACCACTAGACCACCGGTGTATTGACCTAAGTATCTACATTTTGTGTAGTTACTAAAACACAAGCAATCCCACTACATAAAGGGCTTGTTTAACCATCTTCGAGCCGTCGCTATCCATCAAACAAAAGTATACCCATCTTTGTCTTTGACAAGTCTAAAGTAGAGACGGAGATACTATATATTTGACGGATCGCGTAATCATGAAATGGTGAAATAAGAGACTACGTGTCATATACTCGTACGTTGTAACTTGTCTAAGTTGTAAAAATGCTGCACCATTTGGTACTGTTCGATACTAAAACAGCCACGCTACCCTATTGGCACGTACAGTTATGTACACATGGCGTTTATCGGAATACAATCGACATATTTGCGGTGTACGCAAGTGCCGGTATTCCAACCTTGTCTCACGTAAGTGGCTAGCATACCTGAATCACTTAGTACCTTGTAGAAATGTGCTCAACTATTGGCTTACAAAATGGCTTTGTTTAATACTCTTGAGGTTTGGGGACTATTGGGGAAATCGCAAAGGTTTGTGCGATATCAAGAACCGAGTGGAGAGAGCTATAGAAATGTAAAATAATTGTTCATGACAGCAGGGGTATTCCAATTTCAGTTGAACTGCAAAGTTTTAAATCATGGTCGGTTCATACTAACTCATAGTTATTCTGTGACTAAATAGTGACATTATGATGCCATTTAATTTGTTTTCGCGCATATTTTGCTGTCAACTGTCTAAAAAGAATGATCACGTGGTACAAAACTGTACCACGTGACCTGAAGAAATTACACTGGGCAGTGAAATATACCTTGACAGCAAAAGGTTGGAATACGGGGGCTGTAATAGTCAACAAGAACAAACACCATCATCAGAACGATTGTTAATTGAAGGCAAATAAGTTAATTTTACAAAAATTTAAAAACCCCGATCAAAAAATATTCCTGGATTCTTTTCATCATTGCTCGTCATTATCAGACCTTGGAGTATGGACACCGTGTTATCAAATCTTAATACTTTGAGATGAACGAGATGTTTCAAACTGCAATGCTTAATATTCCACAAAACTGATTTTTAGAGCTCATGAATATTCTCATAATTTGGAAACGGCTCCATCAATTTTCACCAAACATGGCTAAGAACCATCCCTGATAAATCAAATTTCTTACAAAAAAAAACCACATTCAAATCGGACCGTGTTTTCAGAGTTACGAGGGCACAAACCAACAGACGGACAGACACACAGCGCTGTCAATCTTAGAACACCGTTCCGTTTTTCAGTCGGGGGTTAAAAAAGATTTTTCTATTGATCTTGAGCAGATAAACTCACTTGTCAGTTAAATCGCGGCAGCCAGATGACGGCTAAAGATTTTCATTTTCAAAAATGTTGGTCACAGCCTTCAGGCAAAACTGCAATAAATGTAGCGCAAACACTGGATGAGAAGAACCAAAGACCCGGCTCGGTGGCGCGTCCGTACATCCGCAGTAAACGGATACAAGTTGATGATGATGATGAACTGAATAATGACGTATGTATCCCTCATTAGGAAACCTTGTAGAATTACGAGAAACCAGAACTCGTATAATTAATTTCAGAGCTTTAATAAGCATCGCCATGGGTTTCGGTCAAGTAACATTAATTAATTTTGTTTGATTACGTTTAAGTATATCGTTTACAGGATCGCTATTTTAGAAAGGGTATTCAAATATGACCCAGAGAAATGTAAATATTTGAAGATAAAGATACTTTATTTGCTTAACATGTGTAAATGTGTAAATTAAGATGGTAGGTAAACATTATTGAAACAACATGTCTTACCGGTATCAACCGGTGTGCAAATCGAGATGATAGGTACGCTAATAGTTCGTCAAAATGAACTCACATTGGATAGAAATTTTATTAAATTCTATATCAAAATGAAGGATTTGATATAGATATTGTGGGTCGTGGGTTCGATCCCCACCAAGAACAAACATTTGTGCGTGGAAAACATAGATGTTTGTTCTATGTCTGGGTGTTACTATGTATTATAAGTATGTATTTACAAAAAAAAAAGTATATAAGTATTCTATCAGCCTCTGGTTCCCATATTACAAGCATTGCTTAGTTTGGGACTAGAGGGTGTTGTGTGAAATGTCCCTGAATATTTATTTATTTATTTATATAGAACAAAATACTTATTATTTATAAAGTTATTGGACCAAAATTATTTAATAAGCTCCAAGTATAAGACAAACTACGTGTGTTAATTCATTTCTGAACAAAGTCAAACTAAGACGGCGCTATGCGAAACGCCTATGATTTATTATTTACTTGAGCATCTATAATCCCAATTATTTTAAACAATAATTATTTTCACTAATAAAATCGTAGAAGCCCACATTAATTAAGCCGCACAAATTAGAGGATATAAAATTACAGCAAATAATTACACACGTTTCGAGCATGGAGCTTAGTTGTAATCCTATCAAGGCATAAGTAAACAAACATAGTTAGTTACTTTAGTGAGGTACGCGGTGGATACACATGATTTGCTACTCTCAGGGCTAATCACGTGGTTTTTGACGTTCAAACTAATTTCATCATCATCATCATCCACAGCCTGACTTCACCCTCTGCTGAGTATAGTCCTCTCTCTTTTTGTACCATCTCTCACGACCCCGCGCCACTCTCATCCAATTTTTTATAACAAACTAATTTATAAGCTTAAAAACCAGAAAAACCGACTTCAATTCGACTACCGGCTTCATCATCAGATGACGATGATGATGGTGAAAGTTTATTAGAAATGTTGTGGTGACAATAAACACCACTAAAAAGTAACAGGAAAGCAAAATACGCGGTTTCGTGCACGTGGATAGCATATTTTTTCAGTTACTTATTTCTTTTTAGAACTCAAACTACTGAACCGATTTTGATGAAAATTGAATGGGATCAACCTGGAAGTATATATCCTTTCAGATAAATAAAGAATTTCAGTAACATAAAAAATATAAAAAAAACCGAATTGAGAACCTCCTCCTTTTTTGAAGTCGGTTAAAAATCAGTGTGTATTCGTCTAAAACTTGATGATTATCAAAATTCACGTGAAACACTACTGCGCATTGTAGAAACTAACACGTGGAACTAATGAGAATTATAAAGTCTATGCTCTATATTATCACCAGAACTAGTGCTGCCCCCGTATGCCAATCTTTTGCTGTCAGGTTATATTTCACTGCCCAGTGTAATTTCTTCAGGCCACGTGGTACAATTTTGTACCACGTGATCATTCTTTTTAGACACTTGACAGCAAAATATGCGCGAAAACAGATCAAATGTCGTCATAATGTCACTTTTTAGTCACAGATTAACTATGAGTTAGTATGAACTGACCATGATTTAAAACTTTGCAGTTCAACTTTGATTGGCATACCCCTTGCTGTGACAACTTATGCTAGATAATTAAAATTGTACTTGTAATGAATATTCAATTATTTAATACGTGTATTACCAGCAGGAAAATGTCTTTGGAATATGGTCCAAACTCCTGAAAATCAGTGCCTTACATAAGTAGGTATTTAAAATAGAATAGGTAGTGGATTTGTAGATAGGTAGTGGATGGATTAGACTGTAAAATACTGGTTCTGTAATCGAACAATACAAAGACGCCGGTCTTTTTCGACTTCGTCGCGCCATCGGTACTGGGGGCGGCTAACAGGCATCCGTCCGTTCGGACGGCCTGTGTACGCGCGCCTGCACGATGATGATGATGAGACCTTATCCAATCCCTACAAGGACTCAAAAGCAATAGCTTCCTCGTCTATTAGAACAGCTGCCCAGAATAACTTTACTATCCCATCAACGTTTACTTCATGGGTGGCTAAGTGGATAAATTGTTATTCGCGCCAGTTTCCTTAATCTGAAGTGTGGCGTGCCTGTCACGTACTACTTCCATTTCGGCACACCCGTGACGTCACGTCCGCTGAAGATTCAGGACTAATGACGTCCTCTTCAAATTGGGAGGTAGCTGCCAATACTTTAGAATGATTAGGCGTTTTAGGCTGGGCTTAGCAAAAACAGATTTCTTATATTTGTAACTAAATTACACTATTGGACTAACGATTTTTTTATATAAAGGCTAAAATACAGAATCAGATGAGCCTATACTATGCTTTTTAATATGACTCTTAAGTCTAACTATGATGCTGAGACATCGCCATTTTGCTATTCTTAACTGTCTCCTCCACTTGCTATCAACGTATCTTAAGTACTTTTAAAAGACCATTTTGTTCCTCTTTAAAAATCTACCTATGCAAGTTATTTATTACGTGAAAAGATTTATTCATTTCCTATTTAGCTCAACGTCTTAAAGTTGAACGACTCATTATGCGAATCCTTAATAGTTACCTATAAGCTCCTAACTTAACTGAGTCTTAAGAGAAGTTGATATTTATGTTGGCAAGGTTCCTTAACTCTTCAGAGCTGCACTCCAACGTAAGAACTTTCGAACGATTTTCTACCGTAAAGCTGTCATCATAACGTTCAAAGTTGTACGCAAAGTAAATAGTGGCGCCCCAACACGGTACTGACGCAAGATCCTGGGAGCTTTGAGTAACATTGAAATTATTTATTTAATTAAGCTAATTAAATGTAAGGTTTGTGTGAGATTCTATTTAATATAATATAAAAAGAATATCAACACTTTTTTAAAATAAGTAGATTGTGGAAAATTGAAGATGGTAGTTCAACTCAAATGGAAACCAAATCGATTTCAAATTGACCGACTTTTCGCATCACTACCTTAAATGGAAGACGATAAAGTTACTTCCATTTCATTGCATTCAAAAGCACTACTTATGACACTTATTGATTTCGAAGAACTAGGAGAAATGTGCAGTAAAATGAAAAATTTTGTGACTTAACTTTGCTGTTCGTGTTTCCAAGTCTTTGTAAATAAACTTTTGTAAAACTAAGCTTTTTTAAATATCTTAGTTCTACGAATTCTGGGAAAAGTTCTTTTAAAACAAATACATCTCTCTCATGACATTTTTTTCAAACTCGTTTTTGTTAAGATCGAAAATAGGTACAAAAGATTTTAACGTCTGCTTTCAAAGACCTAAGGATGATTTTTAATTCTTTTACTACCAGCCAATATTCGGCTCGTTACATCTAACGACACCTTATATAATGAACTTTTACCTTAATATTTTCATCCTCGTTAGGAAAAATCTATCAAGGTATTTAAGGCCCCATCTGAACATTGCTTCGAGCCGGATCATTACTTTTACTACCAAGTGGCGTACATTAAATTTTTCAAGTAATCAGACCTTTGAGACTCGTGAATTTTAAACGAGTCTGTGTGAAGGTTACATTTTATGTATAATAATGTACGGACTGTATTATCAAATTTGGCAATGAAACAACAACACACATGCTCGCAAGCTCAAATCAATATGTCCCCAAGCACGAAACATCAAAACTTCAGTGCTCAACTCTCGTGTGCGAGTTCAAACCTAATTTTAATATTAAAGAGTTGTTAGATAGCCAAATATCATAGTCGATTGGCAAGAGTTTAGAATTCTCGCCGTTTTACCATAGCTCCGTAATAACCCCCTACAGGGCTAACTTCCAGCAAAATTAACAAAGTTGAGCTCTCGGCAAACCGGGATCCCAGGAAACATAAATTGTGATGAAATTTGAAAATAAAAATAGGCTTTTGGAAAATTGAAGGTCTGAAGCGTGAAGTGCTCGACCGTCCGATCAGTTTTGAAAGTAATTTCGCGAGAAAAATGTTTATTGGAGGATTATTTTGTATTGTTGTTATTATTTTGAGCCCTTTTGTAGCGTTGGTATTGTAATTACTGTAAGGAAACCATTATTCACTATGACCACAGCGATTTTCAAATTGTAATTCAGGTGACTGCAAAGTATTTAAACTTATTTTGGATTGTACCGGTACCTATAGTTGGAAAAAGACTTACTGAAGTGAATGATACCAGCTCGTCCAAGAATTACACTTTATTCAGTACACAATTTACCATGCTATTTCTCTCCACCAAGTCACATTTCCGAATGGTCGCTCTTCCCATATTTTTCTACCTAACCAGCCTTTTCAAGCACAAAATGGCTACCTCATTACCTCGACCAATCACAAAACAGTCATGACTTGGTGGTCAACTCACTAACTAAAATACATAGAAAAATACTAAAGATAATTAATTCTGGCTTCCGCCGAACTATTATATAATCTATAAATTAGATTCATATTTAATCAGCTATAATATAGTTTACAAAATTATCGAAATCGTTACCTACAGAAAAATACTAAAAAATATTTAATACAGACTTCCGCCGAGAAACGACGCAAACAATAAATTCGATTAATATTTAATAAGGTATAAAATAAATTGCTAAATTATAAAAATCACGACATTCGGCCATCCGTCATCATGCGATCTCCTGACGCATGACCTAATACTATAATATATATACAGTGAGCAGTTTCTACCAAATAATTATAAGCAAAATATAACGAAATGATTTCAAAATTAAATCTAAAAATCTAAGTAATTTAAGCCAAGAAAAACAGTTCAATAATAATTTGGGAGGGTATCAGTCTATTTTTACAAAATGCAACATAAGTGGGCGAATTTTTCGGACGAACTAGGACGTTGTTGTAATCGTCTGACGATTGCTGACAGCGTTACCGGACTATTGGTGGGTGCAAAAGGCTCTAAAACACAAGTGAGAGAGTCAGGCGAGCACTCTGCTCTTATAGGATTTTATCGTGAATATTGTTTTCGCTGATTCGGGCATTCTGACAGGTGGTCGACCTCGGCCACGTTAATCTATCACAGCTCCAGGAGATTCCCTTCAGTGGTACGGTCATCATGATGACGCTCAGCAAGTAGACTCAGGTTGACAGGGCTGCAGGCACGAACTGCGGGGATGACGCTATCATGTACTGGGCTCGAGCGCCTTTCATCAAAGGTGCCTGAACCTGGGGTATTTACTTCAAGGATCACCTTGAACGGTCACACAGCTTACGTAATACCAGTGACTGTAGTACCCGTGTTTTACATCCAACGCGAGGCAGAGACGCAAGTTTGCATGTCATGGCAATGCTACCTACTCGACTTGCAATGTCAGTGCTATTCTTCTGCTCTATGTATATTTCTCTGTAAAAGGGATCATACAAAAAAAAACGCTAGGAACTAGGCCGTAGTTTCTTGCCCGTTCTTCTAGGCTCTGGTCGCGTGGAACTGGCACCTAGAATCACCTAGTTATATAAGACGGTTCTAAATGATCCTTGTGATTTTATTGAATAAAGAAATTTTGACTTTGACTTTACTACAAACAGCTCAACCAACAAAACTAAAGTGAACGAACTGTCATACACAAATTGGTCAAGCTCTTAATCAAAGCTAAATTGAGTCAACCAACATCATTCTTATATTTTATAATTGATGGCATTATCTAGATACATTATATAGATATTTTACAACTGTTTATGTCATGCTGAAAAATAGTATACTATCGCTTTCATCTTACTCCATTCCATCATCATCATCTCATCAAACCAATCCTCATTTCAAACACCATTGGACCAGCTTCCGTTCAGGTTACAAAACGAACACGTTATTAGTAAACAAACCTTCAAGTTTAACAACTAGCTTGGTCATCCTATATAGGTACTTCAGATCATCAAAAGTCTAAAACCAAACCAAAAACGTCCGGTTGGAATGTCAAAGGAGGACTTCAACTCACATGAAGAAGGACCTTGAAGACTACATAATTAAATTCTCTACCTTGAGGCTCTACAAGACTACATGAAACTCTATATCGACTCTACATCGAATCTTTATGGACTCTACTTTGTTTTTACATTGACTCTACATCGACTCTACATCGACTCTACATCGACTCTACATCGACTCTACATCGACTCTACATCGACTCTACATCGACTCTACATCGACTACATCGACTCTACATCGACTCTACATCGACTCTACATCGACTCTACATCGACTCTACATCGACTCTACATCGACTCTACATCGACTCTACATCGACTCTACATTGACTCTACATTGACTCTACATTGACTCTAATCATCAACTGCACTCGTGGCGTAGGAGTGCAGCTTGCTTTATAAATATTCACTAGTTATTTAAGTTAAGCAACGTTCTGCGCGGTCACTATTTGGATGGCTCACCGCTAGTGGCGTTTTAATGTGTGCACTTCCATGCTTTGGAGGGCACGTAAAACTTTCAGTTCAGGCTTTAGAAGTCGTCAAGACACGACAGAGGCCTTAAGGCGGCCTAAACACTCACGTAACCACAGTTGGCCACTAACCCATACGTACGAACGAAAATCGTGATCGTGACAGCAAGATGTGTGCAACGAACGACACATCAGATTATACAGTAGATACACAGTACACACAGTAGACTTACTTGTACTACACCAACGATTCATCCCGCTTTCATTTGACAGTTAATCTTGATAACATATTGTCCAACAAACAAATAGAAACTTCAGTGATGTCTGACCCACATGTATGTATTTCGATGGGTGACAAACATGTCAACCTCTCTAGAAGATTGCTAAACAAAATAATTAAGGAGCTTAACTCGAAGTTTTGGTTACCTTTTATCTCCTAAAACCTAATCGGTGGGTACTTGTAAATATCTAAAGTGTTATGCATCTATTCCGCAAATAAACACGTCCGCTATCTATCAACAAGTCTATAACAATAAGTAGACTTGCGACTATGTTACCATGTGAAAGCAATAACTGTATTGAGTAGGTATTCAATGTGCATAAAAAAAAAGAAACACGACCACAGTCCAATGCCTATATATTTGGTCGAGGCACACTTTAACTTTACATAAAATAATATCTGTTTTGTTGCGATAATTCGTAGTTTGGTAAAACAAACAGTGACGCCATGGCCTAGCTACTTACAGAACAAATAAAACTCTTTTGATGTTTTCAAACCTTTACTACCTGCGCACATACTAAATGTACTAAGCACTAGAAAAACTTTCAGTCTGTCAGATAGCACAAGTGCTGGGGATGATCAACACCACCATGGAATAAACATTTCGGAAAAAACAAATCTAATTTTTCGCTACTAACGGGTACCTACTTGTTTTATTTTATGTTGTATTTAAGTTTGTAAAACCTACGTTTAATAGTAAGTAATCAATAAAGATCTATTTACCAATCTATCTCAATTTTCAATCAGGAAACCTACTAAGGTCGGTGTGTAGATAGCTCAACTGCTTGATGTGTATTTTGTACGTATTATAAATATTGTAAAATATTAGTCATAATTTTCTTTGTGCTAATTAATGCTAAGGTCATAGTTTCGGACTTTAGGTTTAGGTTTCCGGGTAGGAAGGTAGTCACATAACTATGTATCTACAAATACAATGCATCAGTTATTCCATTTATAAAAATAACAACCATCGTATTCACTATTATGGTGATGTCTTGACATCACCGGCGCACGTCAGAGTGCAGGGCATAGTCTACATACTGTCAGCACGCATAACCTCATATAAAGTTTGCAATATTATCGATTCTGTGCGAGCAAAAATTTAGTTTCAACTCAGGTTTGAAAGGTTATAAACTAAAAACATTGCCCTTCAAGCAATTCGCTATCCGGTAGCACTTAATTTTACGCACTCGTTTAACCTTGCACAAAGAATTGACTCATGCAAACTACGACCAAAGATTGAAACATAAAAATGGTTGGATCTAACCTTGTTTAAACCACTCAACACTCCAATGAAGGGTTCGGTGATCTTCAACGACGACACAGCACTCCTAAGACTGAAGTTTTCCATTTCCATCTGGAATGCTCGTGCGCTACAGGAAGTTCATCGTCAGGAATCATCGCACCATCAGAATCCATGGACTCGAAACAGAAGTAAATCATTGTAATTAGTAGGGTAACTACCTACATAACCATTCACTAAATAAAACCAGACTGAACTAATCTCGTGTTTTTTTTTTCTTTAATCTTCAATGGCACACTTGGCCTAAAACTATCACACAGTCCATGTAATTTTTGCGACATACTTAGTCACGTACAAGTCTAGTGCGTAGTGCTACAAGAATCTTAAATAATGCACACATGGCATAAATAACGGGGCTTGGAAATAATTACGGCATACATAGCCGGCTTGCTTTCCAATCATTAAGTAATGTAAAACTATCACACAGTCCATGTAATTTTTGCGACATACTTAGTCACGTACAAGTCTAGTGCGTAGTGCTACAAGAATCTTAAATAATGCACACATGGCATAAATAACGAGACTTGGAAATAATTACGGCATACATAGCCGGCTTGCTTCCCAATCATTAAGTAACGTAGCTCACTTGGCCGAACAGAGGCATACATAGCCGACTTGCTTCTAAATCATTTAGTAATAATCACTTTGCTGAACAGAGGCATACATAGCCTAGGTATTATGTAATAATTCTATCAGTAATCTAGTTGCCATACTACAAGCTTTGCTTAGTTTGGTACTACAGAGCGTTGTGTGAAATGTCCATGAGTATATATATTTATTTAATTTATCTGAGGCCTAAGTAGGTAGCTAAGTATTTACTTAGCCCATTTTAATTTTATTCTCACTTAGCACACTTAGCTTAAATCATAGCTATCAGCGGGTAGCATAATATTTTAAAATTATTTTAAATATAAGGCAACTACCGACCTACAAAATAAGTAAACCATTAATCGAAGGGTGTTTGCATTACCGAATAGTCCCGGTGTATTACCGACCAGTCAATGCGAACAGCGATTCAAACGAATATAAAAAAAATGTAGTCAGTAGGTGCCCAAAATCTAAATGAATTTAATGCCACCCCAGTCTATGAATCTCTGTACGTTTCAGGCTAGTAGGTACTGGCTAACCAAATATCTCAGTAAGTATTCAACCAATCTAAAATTCAATGGACAGTATAGGTAGGTACTCACAACTCCAAAAGAGAGATAAGTTTGCACGGCCAGATAGTCTCGGAGTATTCCCGACTGATCCGTGAAACAAAGTTTCGGTCTTTCAGAACATATTAGGTAGGCACCTATACTTTATGAAATCAGAAGTTAGCACGATCGGATAGTCTCGGGGCAATCCCGACCGACACATGCCAACAAAATCTTTCATTCCATTTAACATAAATGGCTGGATAATGTATGTACCAATAACTTTATAATGAAATTTAAATATATCAGGGGTGCACTAAAAAAAATATAAAATTATCACTTTACATACCGTTCATCCCACTTCTGAATTGAAGTGAATGATACCAGCTCGTCCAAGAATTACACTTTATTCAGTACACAATTTACCATGCTACTTCTCTCCACCAAGTCACATTTCCGAATGGTCGCTCTTCCCATATTTTTCTACCTAACCAGCCTTTTCAAGCACAAAATGGCTACCTCATTACCTCGACCAATCACAAAACAGTCATGACTTGGTGGTCAACTCACTAACTAAAATACATAGAAAAATACTAAAGATAATTAATTCTGGCTTCCGCCGAACTATTATATAATCTATAAATTAGATTCATATTTAATCAGCTATAATAT
Organism: Gandaritis pyraliata; assembly: GCA_947859175.1. Taxonomy (NCBI): domain Eukaryota; kingdom Metazoa; phylum Arthropoda; class Insecta; order Lepidoptera; family Geometridae; genus Gandaritis; species Gandaritis pyraliata. The sequence continues at coordinate 3,446,316 of OX401871.1, read as the reverse complement.
AGTTTACAAAATTATCGAAATCGTTACCTACAGAAAAATACTAAAAAATATTTAATACAGACTTCCGCCGAGAAACGACGCAAACAATAAATTCGATTAATATTTAATAAGGTATAAAATAAATTGCTAAATTATAAAAATCACGACATTACTAAATCTATTCAAAGAGAAATTTACGAAAAATGTTATAAACCTCTTTTAAACAAATTCATTGAAATAACATTCATATTTTAATAATGAATTTATGAACTATATAAGCGTTTGTTTTTCTACACCTTTAAATCCTTTTATAGCTTTACTTAGCATACTTTTACACGCCACCTTATTGCCAATTTATTAAAAAAACATAACTCAATATAATAATATCAACTTCCTGACTAAAATTACTAAAGTTATAATTAATTAAAACAACTCAACAAGATAGTCAAATAAAGAAAAGAGCTTTCTGAAACTTGGAAACGACAACGTCTGACACCAAATTAACTTTTTGAATGGGTTATTTTAAGTGAATTTTAAAGAAAAAGGGTCATTCTCGTAATGGAATTGTTTTAAATATACCTAGTTGGGATAACACTTTCATTGTGTGACGGCATAGATATCATTCATGAATAAAAATTGTAAATATTGTTGACATTCGTAACAAAATTGCAGTATTTATGAGTTTTATCACATCCCAAAAAAATCTCAATAACATTTTTACTAAATTGTAATAAGAGAAAACCCTTCAGGTCAGAGCGCCTGAAGGAACTTACCACTAAATAGGCGAGTAACTAAACTCTCTCAGGGTCAGACTTAAATTAATTTGTCACGATACCAATTTAATGAGGTTCTCTTGACTAGAAGCTTTACCACAAGTTGGTAAGTAGGACCAGTGCTGTGCTAGTGTGCGATATGGGGAACGATGCTTTGACGTCATTGTTTACCGATGTAATAATAGTTACAATGGATCTTTGTCCCTCTGAAGTGTCTACTCTGGGGTTGATACTAGACCGATACATTTTTTATCACAATAGATATATATCCCTCAAAATGTCAAAACTTCATACTTTTTGACAGTTTTATTATATCTATCGTATTTTTCAGAAAATGAAAAAAATAATAATTAAGGGCGGCTTGCACCAGAATCGCTAAACGCGTTTAATTCTTAAATAGTATTTAGCGAGTTGTCAAGTCATACAGGACAGGCGTCACAGCTCAGTCGGTAATAGCTCTGCCTTCCGTGCTGTGGGTCGTGGGTTCGATCCCCACCAAGAACAAACATTTGTGCGTGGAAAACATAGATGTTTGTTCTATGTCTGGGTGTTAGTATGTATTATAAGTATGTATTTATAAAAAAAAAGTATATAAGTATTCTATCAGCCATCTGGTTCCCATATTACAAGCATTGCTTAGTTTGGGACTAGAGGGTGTTGTGTGAAATGTCCCTGAATATTTATTTATTTATACAAATACGTCAGATTTAAATCGATTTAGCTGTTAAATACGTTTAGTGATTCTGGTGCAAGACGCTCTAAATGTTTTTGATTTCTGTTACTTAATAAGATTTAAATCGATGCAAAAAAAATATAAAATCAAATACCATTTAAAAACACATATTTTCAATACGAGATAAGCACTTTTGAAAAGTCATTCCTCATTCAATACCCTGTGTTTGATGGCATTAGTAAAGAGCTAATAGAACTTATAACATTACATCTTCACTAGTTTTGTAGATCGAGTTTTTAATCCCGTTAAAAACGTATTAAAATATGACAAGTTACTTATTATAATACAACCGTAAAAAATATATCGATATCTATTATTAAAGAATTGAGCACATCACTAGCAGCGTCAAACTGCTTAGTAAATGTGAAACTTTTGACCGGGTATGTATTAAGTAGGCTTTTGTTAAAATAGTTTTATGTTCCGAGAGGCGCTTTTGTCATGTGCTGCACATTCAAGTTTGTTATGCGCTTACTTAGCTCTGTGTGACAGTTGGTCTTCTTGTTTTAACCTTTTAACTACTGATATTCTGTGCTCTGAGAAATGTGTAATAATAACTTTTGAAACTATCATGGTTAAGTACACAATTTTAATACAAGTAATTAAATAAAAAATTTGAAAACCCCCGACTTTGATACCCATATTGAGGCAGTTGTGAAAAAAATGAAATAATTCGCCATTTTGTGGTGGCGGCCATCTTGGATTTGAAATTTGTTATAGTGTAGTAGTATTTAACTAGTGAAGTCCTTTGATTTGATACCTATATTGAGGGACTTAAAATAACTAAGAACACTCCCGACTAATTCACCTTTCGAACTGAAGTCTTCGCTAGTTTCCATTGATATTGACGTTCGGATACTGTTGTGCTGTTTGCCAAAAGTGAGTTAGAAGTGAGAATGAGGCCGGTAGTATCGTTCACAATAAAATAATGCAAAAAAGGGTTAATCTAGATAAACGCTAGGAACCAGGCCGTAGTTTCTTACCCGTTTTTTAGGCTCTGGTCTCGTGGAATTGGCTCCTAGAATCACTTAGTTATATAAGACTGAATGATTTGATTTTATTGACTGAAAGAGTAATGACTATGACTTTGGTCTGAAAACCGCTGCAAACGATTAATAAATAGAATGATCCAAATGTTGCTAATGCAACATGTAGTATTGCTAAGTGATAGTTGAATGGATATCATCAGTTAAAAGGGATTACATACAACATAGATTACTTTTTATCGTTATTGGCCGGAGCTAGTTTTCCAATAAAATCAATCACTAACTGCCGATACCACTCGCAGCGATTGACGAACAGACGTCTATGAATTATTAATTTTGATATTACCAATAAAATACGAACAAACTTTGCTACGTAATAAATAATAAACGAAATACTTGCTGAACTTTTACCTATGTTTATATTTTCGGTGTTTATATTTGGGGTAAGTGATTTTGAGGTTATATGAATTAACCGGTCACATTTAACGTGTTGATTTTGAAGTATTAATGGTCGATTCACACTCTTAGCAAGTTAAGTAGAGCGTAGTTACACTACAAGGTATGCAGTAACGCTACGTGGTTGAGTTATCGTTGCGCGTAGATATTATAAAAATCTATGGACCTGAAGGGATGACTCGATTTTTTTTATGAAATATAAAATTTTATAGAGAAAATGTCTTGTTTAGAAAATAAGAACGAAAAGAAGATAAACGAAATTCAAAATCTCAAAACGTATGCCACCGGTCACCCAAAACACTTTTAGCGAAACATTAACAGCCTTATATCGTAGCGGTTCTAATTTATTGTACACCTTAACACGGCATTTACCGAAATGTTTATGAAAGAAACTCACCGTTTCCTTTACGCTGGCATCCAACACATTAGACGTGATTTAGTGATAGCATTAATCAAAAAAGGCATCACTCCCCCCTTTTCCGTCACCCCCCCTTGGCTTCCCCCCTTACCGTCCATTTGTGGATAACAGACTGCCCTAATATTGCTGATTTCTTAACTCTGGAGGCGTATCGTAGCATTAGTTATTTCGATTTATAATCGCTTTCAAAAACGATACAATTAGTTTTTTTTTGCCTACATAACTTTAGATGGAATCCCTAATACTATTACGATCTAGCCGAACTACAGGCTAATAAGTACTTTAACTCTAAATTAAGTTTTTAGTATAGATTAGAACGTGCTCTGTAGCACGTTTCTTACAGTCTCTATTTAAGGGGAAGACACTTTGTTCATGTGTTCTTCATAGGTAGCTCTAGTTTACACTATATATCACTTTTATCATCACTATACTAACTCAAGGGTTTTGTTCATTGGAGTCTTCTTACTAAGTCCGTGTTGTCGAGGAGCTGGATGACCTCAACGTTCACATGATGAAAAATGATCTATCTGTACCCGCTACAGGTAAAATGAGAAAAGAAGCAGAAAGAGCAAGAAGGTGACTATGAATGAGGGTTGGCCCCGTTTTTAAATGATCATCAAAACGCGTGCTAACCCTCACAGCCACGCGATCTTTTGTTTATCAACGGAGTCCAGAATCCAGATTCTTTCATTAAAACCTCTGTAATAAATCTTCCTTTCGTCTGAGATTTATTCAATGAACTAGGAAGTAATTAATAGACAAATTGAAGTATAAGCGACTCTGTTGGCGTCGATTACACAAAGTGAAACAATCGGTGGGGTGGGGTGGCGTTTTGTTACGGCCTTTGTAAGTTTAAAGAGACTAGGTTTTATTTAGGCATGAAACTTCGTTATTAAAATGAAACGAGGCATTCAAGATTAATTGGAGTACACAGGTAGGTACATAAAAAATGTGCACCGGGATATGAAATACCGTAATTTTGGAGAGGTACGATATTTTCAAGTTCTTTAAAGCATTCATATTGTAAAAAAAAACTAAGTAATGTCATAGGTTCCAATATTAACCCTGGTAGGGTACGACAATATTAAGCGCTAGGTGGCTAAATAGTAGATATATTTTACAAGGAAGATCAAACTTATTTTAAAACAGTAATAGAATCAATCAAATTTTGTACAAAGAGCACTTAATCAGATCTACAAAAATATTTTCTATGAAATGGTGATTTTTTTTACAATATTTCAATGAAAAGGTCGTATCTCTCAAAATCACGTTGTTCAAGTTTATTTTTATTAGAAAGAAAGAAAGAAAATAATTTTATTAACCCATACTTACAGGTACCTTAAACTAAAGTAAAGCTTAAACAATAATTATGGGTTAATATTAGGTCCCTGACCTAACCAACCAACCAACATACGTGCACTGTGACCAAAGGGTACCAGTGCAACACTGGTATTCTGTCAGAGCCTTATTAGTTATTTTTCTGTTCTCTTGAATTTTTCTCTTATTCAATGTGCACTTTCCAGGTGCGAGTATACCAATAGTTTCGTATGTATAGTTTAGCTTGTTTTAAGCAATTTGATAAGTTGTAGGTAGCTAATTTGTAATTATAAAATGTTTGGGCAACGTTGCGACTGACATACTTACCACAAAAATGGTAAAAGTTCCTACATAAAACTTAAATAAAAAAAAAGTTGAAAAGTGTTCTAATTATGCCCAAATAGCCATTATTATCTGAACGCCAATCGGAATCTGCTATCCGATACAGGCTTCCAGTAATTTTATTATGTTCCCGTCATTACTCCCTCAGGATATATATGAGGCTATTTATTTGCGCGTCTTATGTTACCTTCAGCGAGACTAATGTTCATGAATTATGGAAAATACGTATATTGAACTCAACTCGACGTGAAATTACTAAGTTTCTGATGTGTATAGCTTGGGAAATTGTTGTTGAATAATATTTGCGGACGTTTTTACACAGCACTGTCTAACCCTTTTCAACAAAAGTTTAACTATGATGACAGCCAGATTAGATTTGTTGTAGTCTACTACCAGTGTAACTCTACTTTGTGCTTACCACTTGTGAGTGTGAATCTGGCTTAATACATATTCACGAGATATAAATCGTTTAGATCGACATACATAAATGTGCGTTCAAGCCTTACCAACATCCATCAATTTGAATTTACCTACTATTTTTCGTGATTTCTACCAAAAAACAAAAACTTTTCTCACCAACTACTCATACGCACAATGGGTGACAAATCACCATCTACGCATGGCAAGTGACAGCGACCACTAACATTTAGTTTTCTAAAAATCGTTGACCAGCATCACACCGATTATAGCGGTAGATAAAGACGCTATTTTTACCTGAAATATACTAAGAGCTATTTCAGGGTTTTTTGAAACTGTGATAAGTGACAACTACAAAAATAACAAAAAAAAACCTGAATTTCAGAACTTCCTTTTTTAACCGACTTCATAAAAGAAGGAGGTTCTCAATTTGGTTAAATACGAGTATTTTTTTATTTGTTTTTATTTAAAGTGTGTTACCTCAGAACTCCGTCATTTATGAACCGATTTGATTTTTTTTATCTGAACGGATGTACTTCCAGATTAGTCCTATTAAATTTTCATCAAACTCGGTTCAGTAGTTTGGTTTATAGATAGAAATACTGGAAAAATATGCCATCCATGTGCACGAAATTGCATATTTGGCTTTCCTATGACTTTTTAGTGGTGTTGGTCACTAGAACATCCTAATTAACTGCCATTATCATCATCATCTGATGATGAAGCCAGTAGTCGAATTGAAGTCGGTTTTTTGTATACTTATACTCGTTAATACTAAGTACGCCTGATTACGGATACCAGACACTAGGTGTCTGATACACGTCGTTAATAAAGCACCCTAGATTCCAACCTGTCTTAAGGCTAGTTTTTTGTTGTTGACATGACGGCTGGCGTTTTTTGCGAATCCAGCGCTTGAACTTGCCCGGTATGTAGGTACAAATTCAGCCGTCAGTGCGTGATTGATCGATGGGGCTAGTTTGCGGTCCCCACCCCAATTGTACCCTTGGAACTACAGCCGTTCACTATCTGGACGCAAAATCGACTCAGGTTTACAGGGGGTCATATTACTTAGGTAACTATTGCAGTGGGCCACTCCAATTTATATTATTTAACATCTAGATATAATAAAAAAAGTAACGAAAGGTGTTGATCGAGGACCAAATATAGATCAGCAATTTATATTCTGAGACGATTTCAAAATCTTGGAATGACATGAAATGATTTTTGTTTAGAAAACTTCTTTGTACACAAAATAGTCTAAAAAGTATCAAATACTTGAAATCTTTATAAAGACAAGGGTTCTAGATAAGGGTTGACAATATAAAGTCTAAAAAACGAGTTGCTAAGCTTTTACTACTAATAGTTTTTGACTAAAAAAAATACAGAACTTTACAGTTATTGGGAAATCACAATCCCTTTAGACTGGTTTTCTTAAAGTATGTTCAGTATAACTTACCTAACTAGCTAATATCCCCTCTAAAGTTATAAATTACTAGTAGTTACCCGCGACTTCGTACGCGAGTACCGTTTCCGTGTACATTATATTATCTGTGCGTGTACCGAGCGGATACTTCTTTGAGAAACTTGACATTACACCGAACCTGTACTCGAATTTCAAACGTTAGTCGTTAGACCAAAGAAGTAGTACTACGTCCTGTGAAAGTCGACGTGACATGACATGTCATCATCTTCTTGCTAATAATTGGCGCTGCTAATCCCGTTTTTTCATTTTATCCTGTAGATCCTGTTAATTATTCGGGATAAAAAGTAGCCTATATGTCAATCCAGGTTACGAACTATATATATGCCAAGTTTCATCCAAGTTGGTTCAGTGGTTTTGACGTGATTGAAACACAAACATCCAAACATCTAAACTTTCGCATTTATAATATTAGTAGGATAGGATAGGATAGGATTTTTTTTTTCAGCATTATGGCCACAGAAACCTGGATGAAACCAATAACGCACGAATTACTACCCAACGCAACGTAGACATCGTTGTATAACGGTTTTTTGTCTTTTGCATTGACCAGCAGATTCATATTCGATCGAAAGAGACGGAACAGGGTGTACCTATTCCAAGCTTACATCAAGTTGTTGGGGTATAAAATGCCCTGCAGGGGTATGCCAATCAAAGTTGAACTGCATAGTTGAACTGCAAAGTTTTAAATCATGGTCAGTTCATACTAACTCATAGTTATTCTGTGACTAAATAGTGACATTATGACGTCATTTGATGTGTTTTCGCGCATATTTTGCTGTCAAGTGTCTAAAAAGAAGGTCACGTGGTACCAAATTTTACCACGTGACCTGAAGAAATTACACTGGGCAGTGAAATATAACTTGACAGCAAAAGATTGGCATACGGGGCTGTATCCTGTGGTTATCCCCTCCCTCTGGCCCTCCAAACTTTTTGTTTACAGGACACTGAGCGAGGGGTATTCGCAAAGTTTTGCTACTGTTAATTTTGCAAGACGAAAGGAAGTTTGTGAGTTTAACTAGGCGTTCTTTATCTCGGTTTTTCAGGCTTGTTAGGGTATCCCTCAATTATTAAGTTTGCGTATTTGAAGTTACAAAGCCTTAAGAACATTGGCGTGGATACAATAGGCTTTTACATGAAAATTGGTAGGTATTTGTTAAAGCGGCACGATAGAGTAGCTTCCGCCCTCGGTTTTGCTCGTGTCACTAACTTGATACATAAGATAATAATTTATAAGTTAAAAAACTGGAAAAACCGACTTCAATTCGACTACCAGCTTCATCATCAGATGATGATGATGATGATGACAGTTCATTGGGAATGTTCTAGTCACTATAAACACCACATAAAAGCTACAGGAAAGCAAAATACGCAATTTCGTGCACGTGGTTGGTTTGATTCTTTAGAGGAACTACTGGTGGGTTTTTGCTTTTCTCCAATTAAATGCGATTTGAATGTACAAACTGGGTTTATTGACAAATTTAGACAAATGTAAAAATTTCGGTGTGCACCACAAAGGTCATTGTTGCTAGCAGTAAAATGGTAGGCGCTACGCCGCAACTTGTCAGTTGTCATATTGCATCGTTGCTAGCAGTAAAATAGTAGGCGCTGCGCCGTGCCGGGCATATTTTTTTCAGTTATTTCTTTTTATAACCCAAACTACTCAACCGATTTTGATGAAAATAAAATGGGACCAATCTGGAAGTATATCCTTTCAGATAAAAAAAGAATTTTTGAAATCGGTTCATAAATGACGGAGTTCTGAGGTAACAAACATAAAAAAAAAAAAAAATAAAAAAAAAAAAAAAAAAAAAAAAAAAAAAAACATACAACCGAATTGAGAACCTCCTCCTTTTTTGAAGTCGGTTAAAAAGTAGCTCGAAAGCTATTTCTACTTCAAAACTGTATTATGTCATTAATATCATACTCAAATCGAATATAAATTCTTTGAGCAAGAATAAATTACTAAAGTAAGTAAAGTTTTTATAAGAAACGCTAAAAAGTGTAGGTATGTTATGCTTTTCATATTATGACGACGACCTTACCGTTTTTTATGACCAAATTAAGTAAGCTAGCTACAGTACGCACAACGGATCTTTATTCCTCTGAAGTTAGGTGCAAGAAACGATTGCGTATGTACTGTTATGCAGAAAAATTAGCTTACCTCCAATTACCCAAAAATGGGTTCTGTGTTACTCCAGAAAGACAAAGATTCGTTGTGACTCTACAAATATATTTACTTACTCTAAAAAAAGTGGAATATCACAGTTTAATTCGTGCAAATAAATCCCCTACCTTGGTTTCACTGTTTCATATCAAACGGGGCGTGGGTTCATTACCACTGATTACGAACAGTCTTTCTTAAAAATGTAAATGAGATTTATTCCATTAATTCCTTTTATTGGCCCTAAAACTGTAGTCAAAGCATTGGATTCCTAACAAACGGTGGACGTTTTATGACGACCGTTTTATGGATAATTATGTTGTTGTTAACATGTCATTTTACAGAATCTCGGACAAATGAAAACCTAAATAAGTGTAATAATAAAATTTAGTGAAGACGGCTATAAGGGCTTTCAGTTACTTTATTTTTTTTTTAATTTATATTTAACCTTTTTTTAAATTGGTTTTAAACGAGGTAGCTCAAACTATAATTAAAATGTGCTTATTAATAATAACGAGTTCTCATGTGCATTATAATGATGTCAAATGATGACAACCGCTTTCCAGCAAAGGATAGTTAATTACTGACCTTTTGTTAAGGAAGTTTATAAACATTTTCATCCAAATTACCTTAGATTTAGTTAGTTTTAACAGGAAATGACAAAGTTTTTGACTATAAAAAGCAAAGTTCATCACCATGAAGGTATTATTTCCGACTGAAGTCGACGACCATTACGTATTTGATTATGACATCCCAGGCAACGCCATCTAGTTTCAATCTAAGCAAAGCTTGAACTAGGGAAACCAGATTACTGATAAAACGGTTTGGGAGTTACGAATACATAGTAACACCCAGATATAGCAAAAACATCTACGTTCGTTCATCACAAAAATTGTTTGTTTGTAGGGATCTTTTTCATATATGAGATTAGCTCTCCGATATCGTGTAAGTAGGTGTCGTGACGGTGGCAGTATAAAAAGAGCCAAAATTGATTGGTCTGCGGCCGTCAGAAGTTGGTGATCTACGGGTCATTAGGTTGATTAAGGATTCCATATAATTGATGTTCGGGCCTCTATTACAAAAAACGATGGACGAAGATTCAATACTGACATTTGTGTTACACTGCGCAGCCGTGTTGTGCGTTGACGCAGGCTTTTTGTAAAATGACAACGTCACTGCGCAGTTTAACTCAAAGTGACACAACGGATTTTCGAATGTTAACTTTCGTAGTAGACTGAGTCCAGCTCGACGGTATTTGTTTGTAATTCATGTAATTGTGAACCATATTGTGTATTTGGAGAAAGTTTACGATGTTATTTTTCTTGAAGGTCAGTCTGTTACAATCACAATATTTTTGTTATTATTACATATTTGTTGGACTGGTTATTATGTTGTTACAAAAATCAAGAAATCTTCAAATAAAGTATTTTTTATTACAAATATTATGTGGGAACGCTTATTTTAACTGTAATCAAACACATTCCACTATCTTGAGATCTGATTACAAAACAATTCGGGATCGGTCACTACTTTATCTACTTCATTCTGAATCAGATGCCATAGACCCTGATTACCAGTCAGCCCCCGTATGCCAATCTTTTGCTGTCAAGTTATATTTCACTGCCCAGTGTAATTTCTTCAGGTCACGTGGTACAATTTTGTACCACATGATCATTCTTTTTAGACACTTGACAGCAAAATATGCACGAAAACACATCAAATGACGTCATAATGTCACTATTTAGTCACAGAATAACTATGAGTTAGTATGAACTGACCATGATTTAAAACTTTGCAGTTCAACTTTGATTGGCATACCCCTTCTGATGATGAAGCTGGAAGGTGGCCAAGGGAACTCTGCCCAAAAATAATAGCATGTTTTTAAAATAACTTCTGTTCTGTGTACTTAACAATAACAGCTCAAAACCAAAACATTCAAAGAAAAGTGTGGATTGTCTGAAAGTTGGAAATGCTAAACTTTTATTTGCCTATATTTTAACGTTTCTGCAACACTAACACAATCAAACTCTTTCAATCAGTCGGCTATGCAGTTGAGTGGTAAGTTGGAAGGCTTTAGATACCCATATTCGGTGTGAAGCCTACATTTCCTATGCAGAAGGAATATTCATTCTTTAGAAAATTTTTCTTTGATACTCCCTCATTTTATCTCCTTATTCATTTACAGAAGAATAGCTCATTTCATTCTCTTTCATCTTTTGTACTTTGAAAAAATAATATTTAGATATGTTATGAACACTAAAGCTAGTACTTTTAATATTAAGCACTTGATCTTAGTGAGAAGTCTTAGTAGCTTCAAACAATTCTACTTATACCTGGATCAAAGCATCAAAACACCGAGAATTTGAGAGCTTTTTTAACTAACTACCTACCTACTATCTACGTATTTAGTAGTTAAGAATTGAGAAATTTAGTAGGCAAGTATCTGGCCCAGCATATCAGTATTGCTATTCAGCACGGCAATGCAGCCAGTGTCATGGGCACGCTTCCGATTGGTACTGATTTGGATCCGTTGAGCTATCTATAAATCGTTTGCATCGGTTTGTAGATAACTGTTTCATGTGAATTTTGTAAATATTTTAAATACTAATAAATCATCATTTTCTTTGTGAATTTAAATAATTTTATCACAGTTGTTAAGCAATTTCGTTCTTTTAGAAATAAACCTATCGAAAGAAAAAGAGAACAACTAAGTAGATACTCAATAATTTCTAGGGCGAAAGATTTTGGGCTTTCTTGCGACATTCACAATGTCGTTTTACTAATAATTTCCAATACAATATCGACCGTTCGACGGCAAATTCGCAAAAGCTTTTGTCTGTCCACTGACCAATATTTCTTTATATTCTGAGACCGTATTTTTCGTACACACGTTTCAATTTCACCTACCGTCTCGGGTCGGCTTGCTACGTCATTATTTCAATGAATGAGTCTTACTTTCCCGCTTCGCTTGTTATGAAGGGACCGTGAGCTAGCTGAAATAGTAGCGCATAGTCGATTTTATGGCCCAGTGACTCAACTTTTTTATGGTGCCGGGACAACCAGATGGCCTGATAACCTTCATCTTTCTGATATTCAATGTATATTCTTTTATAGTACTTATGATTACCTACTCTAAGTACAAAATCTATTGTTAATAACTACATTGATGTTAAAAATACAAACAGTATGTCCATAAAATACTAAAACAAACTCTACAAAGACTGCGTAGTTTTTATTCATCTACGTTTTGAATATTTTATCTTTGATAATGGTTTCTGGAGATTTTAGGATTTAAGGCGCAAACAAAATGTCCTAGTTTTTCCTGGTGTGATACAGAAAAGATTATATTATATTTTATTCGCATTTTTCTGCCATGTTAAATAGTGTTATCCGTTTGTCAGATTTGCAGCTTATAAAAATCCTTTAAAAAAATAATGAACCCTCTACATTATTGGTTCACTACTGAAATAAAACTGCATTTTATGCAATCATTTCCTAATATTATTCTTGCACCATCATACACTTTAAAACAGTAATACTTATCTAATTATACCACACACACAACTGACACAACTTCACTGCCCGAAGGCTCAAGACCAACTGCCGTGCCTGCAGTTCTTTTGATATACTTTTCATAAAAAATGGCGGTTCTCAAAAGGAACTTGTATTGTCAGACAACACGTTTCCGGTGGCTAATAAATTGAGTGTTTAATAAAGACAGGCTAAGAAAGTCAAACTAAGAACCTTTTTAAATTAAAAATCCGCGAATAAATAGAAATAAATTAATCAAAATATACAAAATTATTTTATCGAATTAGTATTAATTTTTGAAATCATGACATTCGGCCATCCGACAACGTGTTGCCTCCCGGCACACACCTTATACCTGGTATACAAATCATAATTGTTATAAACAAACTTTATATAAGAATAAAACATAATAATAATAATAGGCGCTGTGCTCTCAGGCCAGATAGAAATAAAATAGTTCAACCTCCATCAAAGTTAACAATACACAGTAAAGGCCCATATAAAATGACCATACACGTATATAATAAACTACCAGAACGAATGAAAGAAGCCCAATCTGATACCCTATTTATAAAATTACTAAAATCTTTCCTTTTAAAAAAAATGTTATTACGAATTAAATGATTACATGAATGACAAAATGTGCGAATATAATAATACTGAATTAACCCAAGAAATTGACTAATTGAAAAATTGACGTGAATAAAACCTCGGTCTGCCTACTTTCCTGTTGCAATACCCCTGAACAGGGTTCATGTGTGATACCTACCTACAATGTAACAACTAAGTATAATACCATGTGAAAGCAATAAATGTATTTAGTATTAAACTACAGACACGTTTCTTTTTCTATGAGTATACCTACTGTGAGCGGTTTTTACTAAATAATCACAAAAAAATAACCACTCTAAGTAATTAAACTATTAGAAAATTATATGCGAAAATCTACATAAAGTCAGGAAAAACAATTAAAAAATAAACAATATTCTGGAGGTGTGAACTCCGCGACTTCAACGCAAGTAGGAATCAGACGAGCGCGGTCTGCTTTTATACATTTCTAATCGTAAGTTCTGCATCTCGCAGATTCGGCCGTTCTGACAGGTGGTCGACCTCGGCCACATTCATCTATCACAGCTCCAGGAGATTCTCTTAGGTGGTACGTTCCTCATGACGATGCTCAGCAAGTAGACTCAGGTCGACAAGGCTACAGGCACGAACTGCGGGGAGGGCGCCATCATGTAGTGGACTCGGCGCCTTCCATCAAGGGTGCCTGAAACTACTCAATGCAACAGCTCGAGTGTCTGCGTGCACTGAGACAAACCTGAGGTAGTGTTTTTTTAGAATAAGTTGTATAAAACCTTTTGATTAATAAATAAATACATAACAAATACAAATAAATACTTCAACATGTTCGAACAACAGAGGCGACCACTTAGCGTGTCATGGCGTTCAAATGTCCCAGCCACGATCAAGAATCGTGACACACAACTTGGGGGATAGGCACTCTCCGCGTCAAGCAACCACTGCTTAGCTGCAACACCAGTTGAACCATCACCAATTACTGTACAACTGTACCAGTATCTGCCATGGGGCAGATCTTATGTCACACGGTACGAGCTCTTACATCTGTTACAATCGAAGCTGTTACAATCTTTAACTATTGAGCTACGTCAGTGACACCTGTAACTGTAATAACCATTATTTATTTTTAGTTTAATTTATGTAGTGATAAATAAAAAAAATCTCATCTATCTATCTTATTTAACCTCATTACACCAGTTCATGGTTACCACCTACTCCGCTAGTAACAGTGAGTCATAAACAATAAGCACTGGCTCGTAGGACTTCTCTCAAACTAAGTATACGGTACGGCACGTAAGATCTGCTACGAAGATACCTCATGTACAATAAAAGTATTCAACAAGACCCAACCGTCGGACCCTGATTCACAGCCATCGTCAACGAACAAGTCTGTAAAAGATATTCATCTTTCTCTCGCTCGGTCTAACCTGACCTTCAAAAACTGTACAACCAGACCATACTTCTGTGATCACAATTTCTCTTAATCGACAGAGAAACCAGAACAAATTCAACGAAGGTGATTTCAAAGCCAACGATATCTTACACAACAGACTTTCCACTAACTTTTTGAAAACGGAACAGCAAAACTGTGCTAAAGCACACCTTTCAACCATACACCACTGCTCATAAAATAGGTAGGTACTTCAAACTAAAGTATCAAAGGTAACGAACGACATCTCAATTCATCATAGACGAAACGTGAACAAATGCCACGACGATATATCTTCTATGTGCCAAACTTTGGCGATGTTTCATAACGTTATTTGCAATGGAACTACAAATCCTTTATGACTTGACATGTCAACAGTCATAACAAAATCATCGCCAAAACCATTAAGCCAGCGACAGACAAACGATTCCATGAGCCATTTAATCATGACATTTACTTACAAGAACCTGTAAATAGACAAACAATGTATTTACTGCTATTGGTAATAACCAATAGATAAATGACAAATAGTAGTAGGTAATATGAGAAATCTTTAAGTACAAGTACAAGGCTTGCCATCGCCGGATACATCGCGGAGGACATCATCATCATCATCACTAAGTACAGCTCGACCTACGAAACTAAAGTGATAGAAACTGTTGTACACATTTGGTCAAGCTCTAGTCAAAGCTAAATTGGATCAACCAACATCGTTCGTAAATTTTCTAATCGATGGCATTATCTAACCGAAATGATAACAAGTCTTTGCAACTGCCTAATGCCATGTTGAAAAGTAGCTTACTACCGCTTTCATTTCACTCCATCACATTCGAAGTAAACAACTTCAACCTTCAACTAACAACTAGCTTGATCGTTCTATACAGTTGAAATCATCAAAAATCCAAAATCAAACCAAAAACATCCGGTTTGAACGTCAAAGCAGTTGAGAAATCAACTAACAGGAACCAGCACTTATAAGTCGAAATAGGGCTTCACGCACGTTCTTTGAAGCCTTGTCCAAAAAAACTATTCTAAGATCAACACATCAGGTTATAGACCAACGCTGCATCAGACTGAAATCGTACTATTTGTGTTACTCAAATAAAACATTGCGACTCCAATCCAACTCGCATGAAGCTTGAAAAAGATAAAATTGAAACTCTACATTGACTCTACATGAGACTCTACATTGACTCTACATTGACTCTACATGAGACTCTACATGAGACTCTACATTGACTCTACATTGACTCTACATGAGACTCTACATTGACTCTACATGAGACTCTACATTGACTCTACATGAGACTCTACATTGACTCTACATGAGACTCTACATTGACTCTACATGAGACTCTACATGAGACTCTACGAGTCTCTCAAGTTACCAAAATTACACTCATGGCAGTGCTTGCTTAGTCAATCTTCACCGACTACTTATGTTAAGTAACGTTCTGCGCGGCCACTATTTGGATGGCTGACCGTTAGTGGCATTCATATTCATATTCATTTATTTTTAACCATAGGAACTTATAGAGGACACTTAGTTACGTCACTTTTATACAAAACAATAAGTAGGTATAGTGAAAAATCAAAAATAGTAAAAGAGTTCCAAAAGTTAATTAATAAATACATCTGAGCAATTCCGTGCTTTGAGGGCACGTAAAACTGTCAGTTCCGGCTTTAGCAGTCGTGAAGCCACGACAGAGGCCTAATGGTGGCCTAAAAACTCAGTCACCAGAGTTGGGCACTAACTCATACGAACGAACCTAAATTGTGATGTGTCACAGCATGATGTGTGCGACGACATCAGGTAAAGCAATAAGTACACAACACACAGTAGACATACTCGTACTACACTACACCAACGATTTATCTCGCTTTCACTAGACAGATAGTCATTTAGTCTTAATTTCTTTATTCAGTAAAATCCCAAGGATCATTTAGAATCGTCCTATGTAACTAAGTGATTCTAAGATGTGCCAATTCCACACGACCAGATA
The DNA here is from genome assembly GCA_947859175.1 of Gandaritis pyraliata. Lineage (NCBI taxonomy): Eukaryota > Metazoa > Arthropoda > Insecta > Lepidoptera > Geometridae > Gandaritis > Gandaritis pyraliata. Next base: position 3,429,709 of record OX401871.1, on the reverse strand, counting down.
ATCGTGAAAATATTTCATACAACAGTACACAGTTAACGAGTAAACACCGACATATTATGCATTCATTTTGAGGGACGACAAACATAAACTATCAACCTCTATAGTAAATTGCTAAACTCAATGATCAGGGTAACCTGGGGTACACTCGATATTTTGGTTACCTTTACCTCGCAAAACCTAATAGGTGGGTACTTGCAAATATCTCAAATGTTCTACATCTATTCAGCAAACAAACTAGACACGCCCGTTGTCCATCAAGCGATAAGGCCGCCCATTGTACTTCACATAAGAATAAGAACTTTGTATCTAATATGCAATTTCCTTGTGGTGTACAATAAAGAGTTTTCTATCTATGTATTTGCGATAAATCGTAGTTTGGCAAAACAAACAGTGACATCATGGCCTAGTCACTTACAGAACAAATTAAACTCTCGATGTTTTCAAAACTGATCTACCTGCACATATACAGACGTACTAGCACCACATCCGATTTTAACTCAGATTTAAAAAGTTAACAAACTAAAAACATCGCCCTTCCAGTAATTAGCTATCCGGGAGCACTCGCTGTTCTTCCAGCGTTTAATTTTACGCACTCGTTTAACCTTTACACTAAGAATTGACACTATGCAAACAGCGATCAAAAATCGAAACATAAAAATGGTTGGATCTAACCTTGTACGCACTCGAGGCGTTCGGTGATGTTCAATGACAACATAGCACAGCACTCCCAAGAGTGCTCACACGTGCTGGCATCACAAGCCGGCACTGACACTGAAATCTGACATCATTATCACACTCCGCTGAAATACAAATAATAATCTTCGACATAAACCATTCAATAACTTCAACCTAACAATTTAGATAAACATTTTAAGCGTATCTTTGTTCTATTTTTATCTTTGTATTATATCTAGTAAAAATAGAAATCACTTTGAAATATAAAAATTACAGAGAACATTCATAAGTCAAATCAATCCAGTAAGTATTAATTGCTCACTCAAACCAAGGAAACATTGAGAAACCAAAGTTATCATAAGCATTTATCAGTGAAGGTAAATCAGTAAGCAAACATTACTTACTCAATCCAGTTAGCAAACATAGCTAACTCAATCCAGTTAACAAACATAGCTAACTCAATCCAGTTAGCAAACATAGCTAACTCAATCCAGTTAGCAAAAATAGCTAACTCAGTCCAGTCGGCAAACATAACAGACTCAATTATCAGACGTTTAGATAGCTGGTATGTCCACTAACAGCGGAAAAAACTCCATGGGTAGGTAAACCTGCCAACCAAACGCAGGGGCGTTTGGTTCCAACGTTCCAATATCCAACGAACAACCCTAGTTCGTTCAAAAAGTTATAAACAGAGGATCTGAAAAAGATATCAATAAGTAACATACACATAAATAGTGTAGATTATAACTAAATGAATTTTTATGGTAGTTCAATCATTGTCAGTAACTTTTGTGATTGTATTTTTTTATCATTTATCATTTCATTACTGCAATTCCTGCTATTGCTTTGTATAGCTAATACACCACAGGTGCACTGAAAAATGTGTCGCGTGCATCATCGAATAGCCATGATCTAACACAGACATCCTGTATCATATCACCAAAGAATAGCCTTGACATAATGCGTAGTACAAACTTCATCGAACCATGATTATGTAGGTACACCATATAAATATTGCAATATGTATTGCATACCTATAAAATAATAGTAATTTTGAATAAGAAAAATAACAAAAAAAAATATTATAATAATAAAGAATCACACAATAGGTATAGAAGCCAAATCTTACAGGTGCTATCAGAGTGTGGCCCTGATCAAGCACCGATAAGCTAGGCTGGGGTGTAAAAATGTGCCGTAAAATACTACCAGAGGGTTGCCCTGGCCAAGTACTAAACAAGCACACTAGTACAAAATTCTACGCATCACAACGTCAGAGAGTAGCCCTGATCTCATGTGCTACGAAAATACCATGATACCGTGTGTAAAACTTTAAAATATTATGTGGGTGTAAAATTTCTGTTTGGTTGCTTTTCCCTCTTCTGAAGTGAAATAAAACTGCATTTTATGCAATCATTTCCTAATATTATTCTTGCACCATCATACACTTTAAAACAGTAATACTTATCTAATTATACCACACACACAACTGACACAACTTCACTGCCCGAAGGCTCAAGACCAACTGCCGTGCCTGCAGTTCTTTTGATATACTTTTCATAAAAAATGGCGGTTCTCAAAAGGAACTTGTATTGTCAGACAACACGTTTCCGGTGGCTAATAAATTGAGTGTTTAATAAAGACAGGCTAAGAAAGTCAAACTAAGAACCTTTTTAAATTAAAAATCCGCGAATAAATAGAAATAAATTAATCAAAATATACAAAATTATTTTATCGAATTAGTATTAATTTTTGAAATCATGACACTACATTATAGATATACTATGGCAGAACCCAGCTTTGATAGGTAGATAAAATGCATTTACCTTCTAGATCTTTTTTGCCTTTGGTAGAGGCTTCGTAGCTTTTTAGCATTCCATTAAGCTTTCTCTCAGTAGTTGTTTATTTTCAGTGACATTCTAAGTAATGTTTCACTTCTATTTTATTTAATTTTAGCTGTAGTTTTGTTAAAATAGTGCATCGCAATTTTATCTGGTTTTCTTACTTTATGTCGCACTTTTTAAATTCAGTAATATTTTATAATTAAGCATGCTTAAAACTATGATCATAAAAATCCCCTTCGCAGGGGAAACACAAAGGGGATTTCTGGAATAAGTCTGTAAATTCTAGATTTTTTCAGTTTGTCAAATTCGTTGGTTTTATTCAGCCTTTTAACCTATATTATTATAATTATATAGAAAGCTTATGGCCTACTGATAGTAAGATCTTAATCTCTGCCTATAATAATGCCTTTTTAGTTCAATTCATTTCATTGATTTTTTATTACTTTACGTACCCAAAATTTTATTTTCAGAAATAGTGATGCGGCTCAATGTTGGTTCAATACTTTTTTATGCATTAAAATTCCTCTTTATTTATAAAATAAAAAGAGTAGCTACATAGCTTATCATTATTTTGTCAGCCTTCTTTCAATTATTAAAGCATATCAAACATACACAGTTATATACTTTTCCAAAACATTTCGTATCGCGTACTACCAATAGACACTGCAAACTAAGGTATGAATCTAACCACAAAGCATCTGGATTATTGTTCAGGAAAATCGCACGATTATGGCTCGTCTTTCGTGTATTATGTAACATTTGTTGTGTTATTTCTGCCTATTGTCCTTTGATTCTCCGATTTCCCGGGGGAACTTCTGATGTACTTATTGCGTGTGTGTTGTGAATATTTGTGACAGGTCGTAAAAAATATGGTTATTTTGTAATCCCTCTTCTGAAATACAACCTAACTGAGCAAAAATAATGTCACTACGCTTTTGTTCAGTAATCAAAAAGATCACTTAGAAACAGCTTATGAATGAGATTTTCTCGTTTGGTTGCATTATAATTTGGTGAGTCATTTAAATCGTTTGTGGTTTTGATATTTAGACAAAGATGGGAATTTACTTAACTATCATGAAATTTTTACATCTTGCGAAGTGACGAAAGTCTGGTTTGGTAGTGTAATTGCAATAAGTGTTAAAATAACTAATTATTCAGAACGAAAACGTCAAAAGGAAATTGCTGCGTGCGAATTTGGCCAAGTTAAGACCCGATAAACCGTTATTGGACGTATTATACCCGTAATTGGATTTTCAATTAATTGGAAAATGCAATCAATGGGAAAATCCATTAAATTTTGACTACAAATGCCCGGTAATACGAAGAATTCGAGGATTCCTGGAAAAGTTATAGCGACTGCACTGATTCTGGTATAGCTGTATATCTATCAAGTTCAACATCCTTGTGATTTTACCTCTGAATAGTGCTAGGCTTGTAACTAAACTGTTGCATAAATATATGGCAGATTATACATATACCTACACTCCTGCACCCTTGTTTAGCAAATCTATGCAATAGATTTTCTATCTCTGGTACCAACCTATAAAAAGAAGTAAAAATAACAGTCGATTTGGATAGTTAGCTAGTTAGATAGTAGCTATAATAATTATGCTCAGTGGTTTTAAGTGCCTGTTCTTTGCTCACTATCGTTAATCCTTGTTTTTTTTTTAAAAAAAGCCTTACAGTACTTTAACTTTGCTGGAATATCGGGAAATAATTATTTAAGGGTAGACACTGTAGTGCCAATTTGTTTCATTTTCCTAAACTAACCCAATTTCACCGCTCTAAAATGATAGCTTGAACTATTGGAAAACCCGTCAGAGAAGTAGGAACCTTATTTTAATTTAACCTAGTAAAAATATAGTTGGGATGTTGTTAGGATGTCTTTAAGGTCACAAAACTGCAGCCGAATTTGTGCCTTTTCCCTCACAATCAATCATATTTAGCTATATTTTACTAAGAGAGTTACCGCTCAGTTTTAGATTCGAAAGTGTTTTAGTGAAATACTGTTCTTTGATTATAACTGTTTATTTGTTATCCAGTAGTTGTTGTGACGCCTAAATTAACGGATCAGCTTAAGATTAATTGATTGGATTAATTAGTTCTAGTGAGTTAGTGCTCCGGCATTCATACTAATTATTTGTTAATTTAGTGAATTACAGAACTGTTACAGATGATATTGCGTATTATAAGCCTTGTTTTAACAGTATATCTTCAAAAACTTTGAAATGTGTGAGCGAGAAGGTTGTTTGACGTTACTCTATGACTTTAACAACTGATTAAAGTTATACAACGATTTTAAAGGTCATGTGCACCAAAGACTAATCAACCGTTTAAATATTTAAACAGTCGTTTAAGTAAAATTATGTTTCCACATCGTCTGTTTCATATTTGACCTTTAATGTTCTATAGCAATTACATAAATAATGTCAACTTGCCTTCATAATCAGCGCTGTTGAACAGTGAAGTAGAGAGAGAATCACCTAGTCACAATATTTCGCAGAATTTTCAATATGAAAGTAGGCACCATAATTCTATCAAACAATTCTTAAACAATTATTTCGAGTAATCTTTGAAAAACAATCTCCTTACTCATTTAAATTATGATCAAAAAAATAACAAAATAAATCTAGATGTAAATAAATGTAGATAGTAAAAAGACCTAGGGCAACGATCTAAGATAAGTGCCACCTCGTAAAAGTCAAGTCTATAAGCACTAAGATATAAAGATACTACAAATCGAATAAAATAGCAGTAAAATAAAAATGTATTATTCTCAAGTTTTGCGTTTTTTGCAAAAATTTAGATGTGATATAAATCCTGTATTTATTGTTTGTGAATTTAGATATTTACATACAGATACAAAGTTTGTAATAGAGATAAATCATCAAACTTACCTTTATAAGTGTGCTTATGACTAGACGGTAAAAATGAAAACTTCTATTATCAGAATTAGGTAGATCTTTATCATACCTTTCATTTAGTTTTGGAACGAGAAGTCCAGTATGAGTAGTTTCCGAGATATGGTCATTTAGGTCCGAGATATGGTCAAAGTTAGATGTCGAGTGGAACCAAGTAAACCCAATTCTTCTTCTTTTTTTTATTAGCATTACTGATCCGATAGTAACGGTTCACTTTTGTTCACTGTAAAATGTGTCTAAAGAAGTTTTTACAAACTAAATGCATAACATGTATGTCTAATACCGGCTTTAGAAACAAGACGAAAAAGTATAACCGAAGGCTCCCAAGGGTGTGAGATACAATATCGCCAATATGCAAATGTCCAAGTTTTCGTGAATCCACATTCGCTAGTAAATCAGAATCGGTATCCCGGGTACTAGGGAGGCCCTTCGATCTTGCGGCTTGATCTCGACTGATATCAGTCCATTTGACAAATAGAGTGGCACAAAAAAAGGCAGTATGGTAGCAATTCGTGTCGCATTTTTTAAATTTCAACTGGGTAGTAATAGAAGTAGCTACGTGGATTATTTATTTATTGTTGGCGTTCAAAAGTGTATTTTGTGAAAGATATGGTGCCTTTTTGGCACTAAGTAGGTATAACAGAGAGTAAGTAGGGTAAGTGTGGCTTTATCCACCATTCCGAAAAAAAAATATTATACACAAAAATTACTATTAGCTACTGACAAACTGCAACCTCAAGTTGATGCCGGGGTTAGGCTTATAAGCCATCTAAGGGGCAATAAAATGCGTGCATGACGGATACTAAGAACAAATTTACACACTCATAAGTACAGTGGCGAGTTACACTGCCCAGTAGTGACGTGTTATCGACTTGTAGGTGAGCGTCGCTTTGTTCAGCATAGTGTAACTATACCACTAAATTACTACTTGTTCACCACTGGACCTACTTATGAGTGTGTAAATCGGCTACAACGTACTAAGCAAAGAATATCTTTCTTCTTATGTGCGTCCTAGTGAGTTAAGTACCATCGTTGTAGGTCAAAGTAATTTGGAGTTCGAGTAGGAAAACATTTTTTGTGGTACTAACACGGTGTTTTGTTCTATTGTTAGCTTATTACGAGAAACCTTTCTCTTAGATTTCGTGCAAACATAAAAAAAAAATATTTTGGACAGTAATTAGCAACTCATGGACCAAATCAAACCTAATCTATCCTATAAACTAAGGGCGGCTTGCACCAGAATCACCAAACGTGTTTATCAGGTAAATAGATTTAAATCTGACGTATTTATATGACTTGAGAGATGACAACTCGCTAAATACTATTTAATAGTTAAATGCGTTTAGCGATTCTGGTGCAAGCCGCCCTAAGTTTTTGTAAATGATGAAAGTAAAATCATTATTTTTACTAAGGAGTGTAAGGAAAACCACTATTTTACAAAAATATGGAATGCGCGTAGCCGCGTAGTAGCTTCGTAGCATTTTGAGCGCGAAATAAAAAGTTTTTCAGAATTTGAACTGATGTGTACAAAAAACTATGACGATATAAATTATTTAAAATAGTATTTAGTGAAGTCGAGTCATTTGTCAAGTCAGCTGTCATTTGTTTTGAAGGCCAAATGGTGGATTATCCTTTCAAAGTATGGAAACGAATTCCATCAAATTAAGAAATTACATGGTACACATTTGACGTATGACTCGACTTGACTAAACTTAAATAATCCACTTGATACTGTCAAAATTGTCTGTTGAAATGACGGACAGAGGCCATATAAGAGAAGAAGAAGTTTGTGACACTATAGCTATTCTAAAGTAAGTAGGTAGGTAGCTCTTTGATCATAAAACAAGCAACTGCATAGTATTTAGTGGTCTGCTGTATTGCATCTTTTAGACAAGCGCCCCTAAACTGCGGTTGTAACTTGTAACTGCTAGTTAGAAAGTAACTTTTAGCTTGTTGTGGTAATAAGAACTACGTTTCTGAGCACTAGCTTCCAACTTCGACTTTACTTGCATGTTTAGGAACTGTAGTTAGTGTAGTTTATCAAAATTAAGTGAATAGAACGTTGGTTACAGAATATAACTAAATTAACTCTTTTATTCTTTAAATCTTTTATATGACAGGCGTCACAGCTCAGTCGGTAATAGCTCTGCCTTCCATGCTGTGGGTCGTGGGTTCGATCCCCACCAAGAACAAAAATTTGTGCGTGGAAAACATAGATGTTTGTTCTATGTCTGGGTGTTACTATGTATTATAAGTATGTATTTACAAAAAAAAGTATATAAGTATTCTATCAGTCATCTGGTTCCCATATTACAAGCATTGCTTAGTTTAGGACTAGAGGGTGTTGTGTGAAATGTCCCTGAATATTTATTTATTTTATTATGCAAATAGTTCTGTATATTCTAACCAAAACCACAGATAATGCCTTATTATCACGACCGTAATTATTAATTAAACAGGAGCCAAGTCCACTTGCCAAAACAATTAGATAAGTACTTGAACAATTAGGACACTAGACGTTAAGTTGCGTTTTTACATTATTATTTTTAGTTAATTTTGCTTCGGAGAATCAATCATAAAAAGATGAGCTCGAGTGTCATTTCAGATTTAGATATTTTATTGAATTATGATAACAGTTTTATAAAAAGAATATAAAAAATTATTCATGTAATTTATTAGGTGTTAATTTGGTATCTTTGAGTTTGTTTTGGCTGGAGATCTTTGCAAAGCAGTTAGTATTTTTAGACGAAAATAGAATACAATAAAATTTTCAAAATAAATCATCAGTCTATCCGTTAATTAAAAAATACAAAATAAACATAAAGTATTTTATTTATAATATTTTTTTCGAAAATCCGCAAATTTTGATCGCGTTTTTCCCCTCACTAGTAGATCTTTAGGTCGCAACGACCCGCTGAGAATTTAATTGTCCAAGTTCCTGCTTTATGCAGTTCAGTGTTTAATGGCAGTCGTCGGGTTAACTCCTGGTCGTTAGGACCCCGGCGCGGTAATGAGAGCACTATGTGAAAAACTGGGAAGATCGGGTTAAGTTATATAAATTTCTTTGACCATTACCAAGTTTTGTAAAAGTTTAAAACTTTTTGTTGGAAGTTTCTTGGTTTGTTTTTTTGAGATTGATTGGACCCATTTATAATTAGCTGTGAATTTGTCAGTAAACTAGCTGAAACTAGCTCATTTTAAAAATAGATACAGTAATTAGGCACTACGAGTTTTTATCTCTGAAATTAGGTGTAACAAACGATTGCGCATTCGACCAAAAATCGGTTCTGCGCAGATACATTTTTTTTTATTTATTTTACTCTTATAAATTAGTTACAGAGATCAGCTTAAATATTGTACCTTAAAACCACAATAAGGTTTGTGTGGGTACTCACACTCGTCGCGTAATACGTAATAATACGTAGCTAGGTACACATATAGACGACTCCAGTGAGTAGGTAGGTAGCTATCTGGATGTTCCAAGAACGCTTGAGACGAATGACAACAGAATGTTCACCAAGACAATACGCTAGCTACAACTTCAGAGGGACAAAGATCCGTTGTGACTACTGTACCTATTGTATTCCTGTTTTTTGTATTAATCTTTCCACATTCGACATTTTACTATCTGCATCTAAAACAAATAAAATCTCAACTTTTGGGATGTCATTTAGTTTTGTGTTTTTGTTTAGATTTAGTAAACAGTAATTTTGTAAGAGTGGTTTGAATCCATGAAACAATATTGCAGTTACTGTCTACAGTCTAGTTACAGTTGGTACTACAGTAAATCACCATCTGGACTGGAATCATAAGCCGTATATAGGATTGAATACCGTACAGCACACTGACTGAGCTTAGCCATATATTATTGTGTTATGTACCTTATCTCACGCATATAATTGTTCCGATCTTGTAGTTTCATTTTGCTACACTAGCACTGAAAATGTTGTCATCCCTTTCTCATAAACTGATATAACAAAGACGGGTATCATTTTAGCACTGTCAAATAAAATGATGTCTTCATCAAATGTGACATTGAAGGCATAAAATTTTTTAAAAATATATATTTATATTTGGACGCAGTGGTAACATTGCCTCACAGGGCACGTCCTCATTTGGCGTGCTCGGTTAGACAACGCATTGTTTTAGGCAGATGTTACCCTTATGTTACCACTTGACTTGAACCAACGCTGCAACGGCTTGTCCCATCGTTTAGTTATAGAAAAATCTGATAAAAAAAAAATGTTATGAAGGTTTGAAAGTATATTCAGTGTTATATATTGTATATATATATATATATTGTATATATATTGTTCAGTGTGTCACAATCTTTACAAAGTCCTAAAGGGAAGACATTAAAACGGGTGAAAACTTGACGTTTTACAATGGGTATTATTTTAATAATCCACAGTAATTGTGCACATACTAACCCGAATAGGCACTCCGATTATGTTTATGTTGTGATATTGTTTAGATTACATTGTTTGCTGCGGACGTCATTCTGTTTTCATTAATAATCATAAAACAGTAATGTACGTACAGTCAACCAATCTGCAAATAGGAGCTTTTCAAAATAAATAATAAAAATGTGACATCGTCACTTACCATCAGGTGAGATTGCGGTCAGCGGGGGTATTCCAATCTCAGTTGAACTGCAAAGTTGAACAGCAAAGTTTTAAATCATGGTCAGTTCATACTAACTCATAGTTGTTCTGTGACTAAATAGTGACATTATGATGTCATTTAATTTGTTTTCGCGCATATTTTGCTGTCAAGTGTCTAAAAAAATGATCACGTGGTACAAAATTGTACCACGTGACCTGAAGAAATTACACTGGGCAGTGAAATATAACTTGACAGTAAAAGATTGGCATACGGGGGCAGACGTTTGTTTATAAAGATCGAAGTTAAGCACTCAGTGAGAGCACAAAACACAGTTTTGTTTTGTTCATAAAAATGCAATACCTAACTGGGTAAAATTGCTAATTTTGTTTCGTACTTTTACTGTTGGTTCCAAAAGTTGTTCAGATTGCGAGTACTTTAACCCCCCCAAAGCTTTCAGGAGTGTCTTAAGAGTCACCATCCTCTCAGCCTAGTCGGCCTTATCCACAGAAAAGACAAGGTCAATGCGGAGCTGACTAAACCACGGGTTCCCTCACGATGTTTACCTTGACAGTTTAAGAGCACTGGCATTACGCACAAAAATTTTCCACCAACAATTTGAACCCACGACAGATCTTCTTATAATTTAAGAGTTAAGCTCTTGTTGGCGTAACTTATGCATTTCCCGCCAGGTTCTTCTTTTCAGGGCAGCTTCCTTAACGTCCTTATACGACATGACATCGATCTTCGCCTGCACGACCGATCGGAAGGCGCAAAATTACATACAATAATAAGAAGGATAAGATCGTTGCTGCGTCATCTAATGAAAACCATTTTTTTTATAAATTTATAAGCATACCTCTCCAAAAACAAACGATAAATCTCGAACATGATTGGATGTATCGTAAAAAACACAACAGCTTGTACAATAAGATCAAATGACATCGGTATATCAAAGCAATGCTAGCATCGGGAGAAATAACGAGATACCCTGTATCTCTCCTACTTGAATTCTAATAGAAAATGCGCTATATCACACTGACATAAGATACACAATACTTTGTATAACAACTGTGATAATCAAAACTAATTAATAAGTGAATGTTAACCTTAATATAAGTAGACCCTCTTCAAACCACATTTCTTGACGCAGCGTGATACTATTCTGATTCATATTTTTGGTCTAGAGTCATCATCATCCATGACAGTGCCCAGGAATCAGGTTCAATGGGCTTTTTTAAAATGTTTTCCTTCACTGTTTTTAGACCCTGACCACGCTAAATCTGCAATGCTTAAAATAATCTAAAATGCAATACTTTTGAGTAGCACCGTGGATCACGATATGAAAAAATTTACAACATTTTAAAATTATACTGTTCTTAGATATTTTTGGAACTATACTTTATTTATTTCATTGCAGACTAAGCGTGGTAAGGCTTGCAACCATCCTACGACAGTCACCTTATATGAAGTAATCTGTGACCTTAGTACCTTAGTGAAACTTCAGTATACATACTATTGTTTTCTCTGTGACCCTCACGCCTTTCCTGACTTACGATTCACGATAAACTTGTTCTTTACGTTCCATTTATACGATTCCATGCCACCATCTAACTTACCTATATACCCAGCGAAAAATAACCTTCCCACCTTTACCTAAAGTCGAATGTCAACTGAGCAATAATTTAGGGCTAATTAACTTTACGCGTGTCATGAGATTACTGAAATTATTAGGCGCTTAAAAGGGTTATTGTTTGAGATGCAAAGGAAATTGATTCATAAAAGCATTGGGTTAAGTGCTATTTACAATGTTGAATTATTTGAAAATATGCTGTCCTTTTTATTGGTGTAGTAAAGTCGACTAGTTAGCTATTTAAATGGGGAGTTATTGAAGGTTATCATATATCACTTGGTAATATGTTTTCAAAATTTGTATTTAGTAATAAAAAAATCGAATTAAGTAAATACATAATTTTAACCGGACTTTCTGTTTTATTTTTTTAATAAAAATATAATAAAATATAAGACAAATTCGATGGGTTTATAAAAATATTTTTGCTGAAGTTTGAACAAAACTATTTGTTCAAACCTCAGTAAAATTAATTTTGGAAATAAACCACAGTTTAACAAGTAGCTAGCTATACCTAATGAGTTCCCATATCACAAGCTTTGCTTAGTTTGGGACTAGAGGGCGTTGTGTGTAAAGTCCATGAATATTTATTTATTTAGTTAAAGTTTATGTAAATTTTACATACCGCTCCGAGCAATTTTATTGTTGGTATTTAAATTGTATAAAGTTGTTTCTTATTGTATAAACAGATAATGCAATTATTCTAACGAGTACTTGCTGGGAACAAATACTATTTCCGCAGAAGATCCAACAATCTAGAAAATATTATTGTAATTTATTATATTTTATTCTACGCTTTTCGAATCATTATTTTTTGCATAAGAATTTCTTTGTGGATAATGCCCCAGCAGTGGATACACGCGCATTTAAGTCGCCGAAAAAAAATCGCAGACTGTAACTGTTTCTAGTACATGTTTCGTGTCTTCTTTTAGGTACTTTAAAATAGATTAGGTCTCGCAACTATTTCTGGAGTTTTGAACAAAAATACAATTTAACACTTACCTATTAGGTGGAGTTAGGTACATTGTTTTGTAAAAGAGCGAAATTCATTGTTCTCCACAGTAAACCCACAAAGTATCATCTGAATACGTCTTTCCACGTGAAAAACTGAAAATTTCACGCGAGATAGAACGCAGTAAACTCAAATTTGTTTTGCGAAAGTGTGTGATAATATTTTCGGAGTTTAAACCGGAGCTTCGGGTAGAATTATGAGGCTTTCCGTGGTTTTGGCGACACCCCTAATCCTTTTGTTTACTGCTGCAGTGTTGTACATTCTAATATTACTGTTAGAGCATTACTCACGTGGAACATACATCCGTGAAGGTAGTGGTAGGGTCGGCACCCGTGTTTCTGTCCCAAGGGTGTACGAGTTTTAGGTTAAATTAATTCACACGAAAACAGGTGTGTACCTTAAAAGTGACTCATTCTATTTATTTTAATACATAAATAAGTAGTGCTAAGAGGACTTAATGGTAAGAGCATTTAGTAAATTCGAATCCGTCGTGTTAATTAAAAAAATTACAAAAATTTGATTGCAATCTCAATTGATGATTAACGCAAAAACTCTTTAAATTATTCAAATCATCAGTTATTTGGAAACAAGATTTAGAGCATGTTCTATGATCCGTCGAGAAAAAAAAGGAAGATTGAACCAATTTCACAAAGTAGCTATAATTTAGACAACATAATTATGCTTAGTACTTGACGCCAGTAAACATTACTACCAAAACATCGTTAAAGGCAACCTGCTCTTTACGTACTTTTTAAGGTGAAATAAAATTAACAAGGTTTTTAACGGCTACTTGTGTATGCTCTCGTAAATATAAAATTATGGTATATTATTCATTTATATTGTTTTGTTTGTTACAGGAAGCTCATGGACTTCACGAACTGCCATTGAAGGTAAATATCCAGTGTTTATTTGTTTATACGGACCCACGAAAACATGGAGTTTTCCTGGATCTTAAATACGTGGGTAGGTAATCCAATGGTACCCTCATCATATATTTATTTGAAAAATACCACGTATGGCCTTCCTTTATTTCCGTCCAAAAAATCCCATTAATATTAAAGTCCTCGACAAAACCGACAAAACACGAATAAAAGTCTATAAAATACTAAATTAACTCAGAAAAGTAATCTTATTACATTTTTTATTAAAAATTTTATAAAAATTTAAAAAAATATTCAATGTTTGATGAAGGTGACACTGAACAAAGAATAAGCATTAGGTAAGCAAGTTCCTGCACAAGGGATGATATTTTGGACGCAACAGACGAAGGGGTAAAAGTGGCGAAGTTCTATTCGAACTTCGTCTAGTGTTTGTTGTCACCATTGACACGTAAGAAGAAGAAGAAGCAAGTTCTTAGCTACAAAAATTACTCTATTACTTCTAAAAAGAATATAGACATAATCCGAACCAAAATAGACTTCAATAAGCTTTATTGAGTCAAAATTAATAAGAGCCCAATCTACTTCCACTTCTCTTTTTTGCGGAACCCAAGATTATTCTGCCTTTCAACCAAATAGTACAAATAAACAAATCCAACGGCTTATGTTATGTTATTAGTTATTCATTTGTTATCTATCTCCCTCCATCACTCGGAATTACAATGCGGAGGTGAGAACATTTCCTTTTCATTCATTTTTTACAACATAAAAAAACAGATCTCAAAAGTGCAGGTACAATCAAGATCAAAATCTGCAGTAGAATAGAAACAACTGCCAGTCGAAAAAAATTCTCAAATACGTTATTCCATACTAAGGGCGGCTTGCACCAGAACCGCTAAACGCGTTTAACTGTTAAATAGTATTTAGCGAGTTGTCAAGTCATATAAATACGTCAGATTTAAATCTATTTAGCTGTTAAACACGTTTAGTGATTCTGGTGCAAGCCAAACTAAATATTTCGCAATGTTTTTCTTGATTGAATTTAGAAAACTTGTACTTTATCAATTCTACGATTTGTGTAACTTAAAATGCTTACAATAATCGGAAATTATATTGAACAAGGCAAATGATTTCTCGTTACAAAAAACTTCGCAGAATCGAAATAAGAAGCTTATGAAGATATTGAACATGTAACTTGAACAATTTTCTAAAATGCGGTGACCGACAATAACGGCTGAAAATGAAACCTGTATATTTTACTCCGGATCGCTAGCATGTCACGTTCATTTTCTATTGTTTTTCTCATAAAAGCTCATATCATCCCATATTATTTTCTTTATGTTTCATGTTCATATTAAAACTTGTGGTTGAAGTGGTTGACTATAACAAAAAAATTCATAAAAAGAAAGACGAGTTCTAGAACATTTCAAGCATTCGTACTTGAAAAAAACTTGTAAAAGTAAAAAAAACTCAGATTAAACCAAACTTTTTTATTTGCCCGTAAGTATCTAAATAATAATATATGAGTGACAAGTCAAGGTTCACGAACATAATGTTTCTGAAGAAACATCCAAAATCGTGAAAAGATCGTGTGTCTGTATATATTTCGAGACGGAGTTTTATTACTAAAGCTGCTGTATCCTTAATAGCAGTGACCGTAATATGACGACCGTGATTAAAATCTCCGATGAGATCGTGGCCAACTTTATTCATGTTTTTTGAATCTGGTCTTGTTTTTAAAACAAGACCAACCAACTTCCAAAAAAGGAGAAGGGTCTCAATTAGTTATTTTTTTTAACGTGTGCTACCTCAAAACTCTGTCATTTGTTGTGTGTAAAGTCCATGAATATTATTATTATTATCTATGAACCGATTTGAAAAATTCTTTTTTTATCTGAAAGAATGTACTTTCAGGTTAGTTCTATTTAATTTTCATCAAAATCGGTTGATCAGTGATCGCAGCCCTTTTTTTTGATGGACTAATTTTCTCTTTGACGTTGGTAAATGGACGGCCTCCGTTTTTTAAAACACTAAAGCCATACAATCTACACGAGATCCGAACCTGTCTACCTAGCTACACATGTATAATGAAATGAATAATTTACGTTCCTGCCTCATATTGGATTTAGTAGGTTTCTTCAATTGAATTCGAAAAGAATACCGACCTAGTTTAGCTCTAGAGTTTTGGTGGGTTTGTAACGGTTTTTTACGATTCAGGATTGAGAGTCTTTTAGTACTTATCCTAGTTTTTATAACGTACTAGTAGTTACCCGCGACTTCGTACGCGTACAGTTTCCGTGTACATTATATTATCTGTGCGTGTACCGAGCGGATACTTTGAGAAACTTGACATTACACCTCATTACACCGAACTCGTACTAGAATGTCAAACGCTAGTCGTTAGACCAAAGAGGTAGTACTACGCCCTGTCAAACTGACGTGACATGACATGACAATGAAATCCTCTTACCAATTGGCGCTGCTAATCCTTATCGTTCATTTTATCCTTTAGGTCCTGTTAATTATTCGAGATAAAAAGTAGCCTATGTGACAATCCAGGTTACGAACTATATATGCCAAGTTTCATCCAAGTTGGTTCAGTAGTTTAGACGTGATTGAAACACAAACATCCAAACATCTAAACTTTCGCATTTATAATATTAGTAGGATAGGATACGATAGGATAGGAAGTAGGATAGGATAGTAGGATATTGTAGCTACTACTAGTCTCAGAGGAGACGTTTTTGCAAGCGTATTGTAGGAATTTATAAAAACTGTCCGCCAAAGCGTTTCAACCGCAGCATATGCGCCTACCACAGCGCCTGAATACACATCTACATCGTTTATAAAATCGGGGGTTAGTATCCACTTACAGTGTGAAAAAAATAGCATACCTCCAATTAGACCCAAAAATGGGGCTTGCGCAGATCCGTTGACTACTAAGACTTATTTTTTACTAGAAAAGCAGGGTATTCCAATCTCAGTTGAACTGCAAAGTTTTAAATCATGGTCAGTTCATACTAACTCATAGTTATTCTGTAATTAAACAGTGACATTATGATGTCATTTAATTTGTTTTCGCGCTTATTTTGCTGTCGAGTGTCCAAAAAGATAATATAAGATAATAATCTAAAAAGATCACGTGGTACAAAATTGTACCACGTGACCTGAAGAAATTACACTGGGCAGTGAAATAAAACTTGACAGCAAAAGATTGGAATACGGGGGAAGGTCATTGACTTTACAGACCCTTAGTAACTACCAAGGGATCCATTGAACGAATAGTATGAGGACCGCAGATGTAAAGTTTTAAGTGACACCGCTTAAGTGTGGGCTTTAGTGCAATGGGGTTTGTTTATAGCTCTTGGGAACTTTTTATTGTGACTTTTTACAGAGAGTGTGGATTGTCTAAAAGGAGATTGTGGAGTATCATATAGGTCAATGTGGTGGGTTTGATTTTGCCTTTTTGAAAAAGGTGAGATATAAAGAAGAAAAAAACTGTTGATCGAGCGGAGCGAGCTATGTAAATCATAGATAAATCGGCTCTATTTATGTATTGTACTTTGTTAAGTATAAGCCTTTTCTTTTGTTTATTTTTAAAATAAATATAGGATAGGCCCACTTAACGAGATAGGTTGCAGGTCTAAAGCCACTCTTTTGTCCTTTACACCCATAGTAAACCTATGAGTAGGTAAGTACTCCATTTTGATCTACAAAAATGAAGTAAGTAAAAGGTACACAATAATACAAATTGAATTTACATTTTTATCCTTTCTACACCACTAACTTGGTCTGCAAATAAATTTACAATTTTCATTCGGATGAAGTCTGATGAGTTTCACTGTTAATTACCACGAGACGAGGAAATAATATTCATTTAAAGTAAGAGGAAAACATTTTCTATTCGTTTTGTGTAATTGAAACATGTTTTCATATTTTCTCAACCATTCTTGTTTATCCACAGTTTGTTTTTAAACATAAATTAAACTAAATAAATATTAGAAATTGTTTTTGTTACGTAACATTTTATTTCGTCAGCCGAGTTTTTTCGGATATGTGTTTAGAGATAGAGAGACATTCAGTTTCAACTATGGTTCGATAAATCTTCAGCTTACCTGAAACGTCACTGTAAAATAAACAAGTAATTAAATTAAAATTTTAAAAAACCCCCGAATCTTGGACGGATCTATCAAACATAGCTAAGATCACTCCCGACTAATTCACCTTTCAAATAAAAATAACAAAATCAAAATCAGTTCATCCATTCGCGAGCTGCGTTGCCTCAGACACACACACACACACACACACACACACACACACACACACACAGACCCGTCAAACTTATAACACCCCGTCGTTTTCGCGTCGGGGATTAAAAACAGCCTTAAGATGAAAGCTGCGGTTCAGTTGCGTTCCAGCTGTCAAGTTAGATAGTAGGTAGAATACGACATAGCCTAAAAACAGATTAAAAGATACGAGTCAGCTGCGTTTCAGCTGACACGTTTTAAAATTGAGCCTCTGTGCTTGACACACCAATTTCTAAACTAGTGTAATCTTGTCATACAACTTTCTTCCAAAACTACAGCGCACCCTACTCGCAAATTGATGTTCTACCGAGACGAGAATGTTCTTTCCCTTCGATGATTCGAATTGCCTGCGGACATTGGTTGTTTGCACACTGGAACCCACACGATACCGACGTGCCAGTGGCTCGAAGAAATCAGAGGCCTTAGCCAATGTACATTAGCTAGGAATCGATTCTATTTCTACAATCTTTATCGCTGCAACGATATCGAAGATAGATCGGGAGACCAATTGACATACAAGTAGAAAACTCCATATCTCCATCCTTTTCTATCTGACTGATGTCTGACTGAGACTGATGTCTTTCGAAGGTCTTTCGCTACTTGATGTCCGCCGACACCACAGAACAATAAATAATATATTTATTATTTATTATTGTGTGGCCGACACATTGCGTTGGCCAAATTGTTGGTAATTCTTCTTTAGTATAAATAAATGCTAATTTTGTAAGAAAAAGTTCTTGTTATATTCAATTTTATAAAAGTAGCCATCGTAATAGAGTCAGTGTAGCCAGTAATGTTGCATTTTTGCGAGCGCGCGGGGTCGGCCACACTCAACAAACGCCATGCCCTGGCTTGGCGCGTATTTGTTTGCCTAATCAATCTCGTTTAATCTATGGTTTTCTTACATCCAATGTCAGTGTCTTTCGAACATAGAAAAAATTTCAATAGGCAGGTACTACGTAATAAGAAGCGGGACTTCTACCAAGAAAACAGGAAAGTATGAAAAAGAAGTTTACCATGCTCGCCACCAATGGCCACCATAATAACAGAAATAATTTGCCAAAAGAATAGTAGCAGGTGCTATACCTGATAATGACAGGAAATCTTGATTTTAAGTGGTGCTAGCCTAGAGAAAATGAAATAGGTGTGAATTTAGAATTTTTTATCGATACCGATAAACTTAGAACTAGGTTTTAAAAAAAAACACATAATTATACTTACTGCAAAATATAAGATTTATTAGTGTAGGTGATTTGTACATCGTTTACATTGTGAATACTAATCTTGACTTTTTATAGAAGACGAAGCGCTCGTGGCGTAACTTGCTTAGTCAATCTTCACCGATTATTCGAGGGTGACAAAAAATCGGCGAGAGAGGGCACTCTATTCCCCATTATAATATTCCTCTATGATTCTATTTCTACAATCTTGATCGCTTCAACGATGTCGAAGTTAAATTGGTAGACAAAGTAACATACGAGGAATAAATGCCTACTCGATCAATAACTTCGCTAATTCTGTCAGTCTTTCGCTAGAAATCACGTTTAGTCTATGGTTTTACTACATCCAATGTCATGTCAGTGTTATTCGAACCTAGCATATTAATTTTGTTTATTTTATTTTTATGTAAGAAACGAAAATTTATGTTTTATTGTGAAACATTTAGATGAAAAATAGAAAAGTGGACTACCTAGTAAATAAAGTACTTACCCACAAAACCCTGAAAATATAAGGTGTGATTGGATGCAATGTGCAAACACCAGAAAAATGAAGAACTCTGGCTATGGAGAATAATATTCGATTTTTTTTGGATTCCACATTCCAGATCACATTCATAACATGCACCATTGCAGAGGTAAAATATTTTTTGTATGTTAATATTTGAGGAAGTGAGGAAGTGATACCTATGAGGAAGTGATTTTAGTTTCAATCCAAACAGTCAGTGTAAAGCGGCTTACCTGCCTACAAGCATAATATCAAGGGTTATTTATTTTCTTGTTAAAGCGGTGTCCTTAGCCTCGATACACTGATGATATATTAGGTTTTATAACTTATCTAAATACGGTATGTGGAAGGTAGGTAATATTAACATCTTTATATTTTCAGATATCATCTACCTACATAATCTACTGCTGCACTGAGCCTAAACAAAACATACAGTTATTCTACGAAGTAGGTATTCCTACTTGAAAGTTACAATCAACATGCTATGATATTGGAATTTTCGTGGAATAATATTTTTGTGCTCTTTTTTCCTGTGTTAATTTAATTCTGAATAAAATATGTTTTTTCTTCAAGTACTTATGTACTTTTATTTTTTTAAATGCATGCAGGTTAGGTCATGTGTAGGTATTGCTCTTAATAAAATCAGTAGCGAACATCGCCCTTTACTGCAAGGTTTAGTATACCTAGTAGTAGGTTTGAAAAAACCTAGGATTATTTCGTGGTCACCTCGGCAGTCACCAAATCGATTGAAACGTCAAAATTTCACCTAAAATCGCCATTTTGTTTCGATATCTACAGGGTTTTGGTTTTCGCTGGCTTTTCTATCGTGCTGATAGAAAACGAAGTGAAGTCGCTTGTCAAAAGAGCCACTTGGCTACGCATTTGTATGGAGATAGTCGTTCGGCTGTTGTCGGTTCGTGCGAGGGAATCGACATGTATACCAATATTCGTTTCGTTGATCACAGACCACGTGATACATCTATGCCTTATGTCAATCCCATACATTTTTGTACTTTTGAAGTCGCCTGTCAAAAGTATTATTTGTATGGAGGTAATCGTTCGCTACTGTCGATTCGTGCGATCGAATGGACATGTATTACATTTGGCTACCAATGTTCGTTTTGTTGACTACAGACCACGTGATATATCTATGCCTTATGCCAATCCCATACATTTTTGAACTTTTCTACTGCCGACTTCGCTTGTCGAATGTTACCTTGGCTAAGGCCTCTGTATCGAACCCGACATGGTCTAAAAGGGTAAAAAGGGTAAGTAGGTATGTCAACAAGTAATTAAATAAAAAATTTAAAAAACCCCTTGGACCGATTTTCATCAAACATAGCTAAGAACACTCCCGACTAATTCAGCTTTCAAACAAAAATAATTAAATCAAAATTGGTTCATCCATTCGGGAGCTACGTTGCCTCAGACACACACACACATACACATAGACACGTCAAACTTATAACACCCCGTCGTTTTTGCGTCGAGGGTTAATAAATAAATTCGCAACACCTTGTCTTTTTGTATTAAATCCTGTGTATTATATTAAATCAACACCATCTAAGTAGTCTCAAACTAAGCAAAGCTTCATCAGAGAACAAACATCCATGTTTGCCAAGACACAAATGTTTATTCTCTGTGGGGATCGAACCCACAATCCACAGCGCGGAGGGCAGAGCTATGACGCCAGTCGAGATGTCTGAGATAAGCTCTCTGCCGATATCGTGTCGTGACAGTGTAAAACAGCCATTCGAAAGGCCGACCCTTTTAGGGACCAACTACAATCGCCCTAAAACACATCGATTTAATGTAGCATCAATAACGACACGGAACCCCGGACTTTCCGCGTCTTGTATCAACCGGAATTGGGTACAATTTTAGTTAATTGGACTATTCCCATTTTTCGAACTGCAGGGGTATGCCAATCAAAGTTGAACTGCAAAGTTGAACAGCAAAGTTTTAAATCATGGTCAGTTCATACTAACTCATAGTTATTCTGTGACTAAATAGAGACATTATGGATGTCATTTGATTTGTTTTCTTTCGCGCATATTTTGCTGGCCGTAATGGCAAAAAAAAGCATATTTTGCTGTCAAATGTCTAAAAAGAATGATCACGTGGTACAATTTGTACCACATGACCTGAAGCAATTACACTGGGCAGTGAAATAATAACTTGTCAGCAAAAGATTGGAATAGGGGGGCTGTGGTCCTTAGTCATTAAAATGCCCCTATTTTTCCCCCTTTTAGTTCCATTGGCATGTCTACCATTCCATTGGAATGACTACCTACCTTTAATTCCCGTACTTATGCACACACACGTAAAATATATCCAACAAAATTTTAAATTTAAAAGCTACTCATAAAATTATATTCAACTACACTTGTCTTAGCTGGATTTTTACAGGCAGTTATTCATAAAGTTGAACTATAAATCCAAAGTAAGCGAGCCGTATAATCATGGCAGTGGGATATACGAAGTAAATCATGGCTCAGACATGGGGTACGCCATCAATCACTAACCTTCGAAAATTATGCTTCATATCTCCTTAACGTAGTCGATAAGTCAGTGGTTGGTTGACGAGTCGGATTGACCACTTAGCACTAGTTTTGTTTAGTGTTGTCCAAAATTTAGTAAAATAAGTTTATGTGTAGTACTATTTTTGAAACTAGATGGCGCTGGTAAAGTGAGACGATTTGTAGAACGCGCTATCGTTGTGTTTTGCGTGGTGAGGCCCAATGCCTCGCCTTTTCGATTTCTACCTACTTTTTTTCATTATACATACCTAGACCCCGATTTGGATTCTATACAAGTTTTATGTCGGTTAATTATAAATTATAAATCTTTTATAATTATAATCAAGTTCAAAAAGAGGAGTTTCTCAATTCAGTTGTATATTTTAGTTAGTGACCATTCCATATGGCATTGGCCATTTCGAAAGTTTTTCAATAGACTGGTGATTGGTTCTTTTGTTTTTGTTTGCATTTGGTATTTGTTTGCGTAACGTTAAATAGTTCTGTTACTGAAACTTGGATGCCACATCCTTCCTCTTAACCCGAATAGTTCTCAGAACTTTGACTTCCAGTCCAATAAACAAATCTGTCGATTCGCAGCTAAACGTGGTTGAATTTATATAGAAAACAGGTTTTCGGTGCCTGGTAAATAACTTAAAATACATTCTGCAGAATACTCTTCTTTATTTTTCTTAACTTGTAGCTAAAGCCGGTTGTAGCTAAAACTATTTTTACTGTGAATTATATTAATTTTTAAAATTGATAATTTCTTGAGACCAGCTCTTCTTTTACTTCCCCCTCTATGTGTTTTACTACCTACCAATTACAGTTAAAAAGTAATGCTCGAGTCCTATTGACTAAAACCTGTTTTAATGTAATCATTTTAATCCAAAAAGTCACGAGTATATGAAAACACTAGCAGTTACCCGCGACTTCGTACGCGAGTACAGTTTCCATGTACTTTTCATTTTATCCTGCAGATCCTGTTAATTATTTGGGATAAAAAGTAGCCTATATGTCAATCCAGGGAGGTGATTCTAGACCGATAGACTTTTTTATCACGATAGAGATATCCCCCAAAAACTGTCAAAAACTATGGAGTTTTGACAGTTCTTGGGATATATATCTATCGTGATAGAATGTCTATCGGTCTAGAATCGCCCCCCAGGTTACGAACTACATATATGCCAAGTATCTTCCAAGTTGGTTCAGTAGTTTCGACGTGATTGAAACACAAACATCCAAACATCCAAACTTTCGCATTTCGCATCTAAACTTTCGCATTAGTAGGATTTATCAGTAATTGATAGCAAGTCTAGGCTTTGATTTCCAATGATTTTTGACTCTATTTTCATTGAAAATGCGTCCATTCCAACAAAATCCTATTATGCAAATATGTCAAAGCTCTTGTATTGATCGGGAGATATTGGCTTTTGATTCGCAAACAAAGACTACCTTCTGTTTTAAACGTAGTACTGAGTGGGATGTCGATAAGTCGCGGGCATTATTTATTTTGTAGCGATACGGAGGGATGAAATGAAAAAGACTTACAACTGGTAATCCCTAAAATCCCCATTATTCCCCATTCATGGTTAATGTCCCTTTATAGTCTTTTAGTATTTAGAAACTGCTACGATGTCTAAGGCCGTGGTCTGTGTTAAAACATGACACTTTGGTCAAATGTAATTTTTACAATAATTACAGCTCTGTGGATTTTGTTATTTTATATTTTACTAGTAGTTACCCGCGACTTCGTACTCGTCTATAGTTTCCGTGTACATTATATTATCTGTGCGTGTACCGAGCGGATACTTCTTTGAGAAACTTGACATTACACCTCATTACACCGAACTCGTATCTACTGGAATGTCAAACGCTAGTTGTTAGACCAAAGAGGTAGTTCTACACCCTGTCGAACTGACGTGACATGACATGACAATGAAATCCTCTTGCCAATTAGCGCTGCTAATTCTTTTCGTTCATTTTATCCTGTAGATCCTGTTAATTATTCGGGATAAAAATTAGCCTATGTGTCAATCCAGGTTATGAACTATATATATGCCAAGTTTAATCCAAGTTGGTTTAGTAGTTTAGACGTGATTGAAACACAAACATCCAAACATCTAAACTTTCGCATTTATAATATTAGTAGGATAGTAGGATAGACAATTGTTTGTCCGCAATTTCACCTAATGTTAGTCGACGATGTAGCACATTTGGTTAGTAAAAACGTATTCACTCACAACCAACCAAATTTTAATATTAATTGGATTATTTTAGTAGAAAATAAAACATTTTTTTGTAAATAAAGTATTGTCTCTGTTTAGGAACCCTTTAAGAATTCAGTCAAAAACACATGGTCACTTTATTCCCATTCACGGTAGATATCCTCTTAAGTAGGTAGGTAGTACAGAGAACTAAAATTCATAAAAAACTGAGTAAGTATTTCTAGTTTTTGCTACTACCAACAAGGTGTAAATCTACGAATACGTGCGAATACTTTTTACCACAAAATAAACCCCTATTCGCGCTCACAGGAATAAATCTAAACGCACCCCCTTTATAAGTCAATGAATCCATTCCTGATTCCAGCTTTGTACAACGATCAGGATATCGGGAGCTTTAGGTAAAGATTGACAGCTCTTTGGAATTTACGGGGAAAGTGGAGAAACATGGAATATTCTTTCGTATATGCTATTATTTGTGGGTTACAAAATTTTTTAGGAGAATGTAGGATATAGTTAAATATGTAAGAAAACAGAAAAAATTGTGATAAAATAAATTGATATAAATAATATCATATTTTTTACAATGGGTATCTTTGGACATCTACTAGTTGAATAAAGGAAATCATCATTTCTGACGTGTTACGTCATGAAATTTTTTATCATGTCATGGGGGGTTTCCCCTATATTCTGTCTAGGGGATACCCCCATGAAACCGCAACCAGACCGCCTCAAGACTACGAATGAATTGAGAGAATAGTATTTTTAGTTTTTTTTATAAGCATAAACTATACCATGTTTTATTTATAAGACCAGGCTATAATAGCTACTATTGGTGCGACTATTATACATTTCCCTAATTTTTGTAAAACTTACCAGAGTATCAAAGGCTTTAGACAGCAGATGTAATCCTCCCCTCGTGACGAATGTTTAAAATCCTCAAGACTTTAAGATTTAGATTCAACTTGTTGACGCGACTTTGTGTATTTATTTAGATCTTTAAAAAAAAAAGTACCTATATAAGTATTATATCAGCATCTGGTTGCCATATTACAAGCTTTGCTTAGTTTGGGACTAGAGGACGTCGTGTGAAATGTCCATGAATATTTATTATTATTATCTATTTTACCGGTTCAGTTTGGTAGAATACCTTTTAGTTTCTTGCACATAAGACAAAAACGTATATAGCTGTAAAAATCCACATTATATACGAAAAAGTTAAAATTCTAAGGTGGTGTGATACACCATTACCAGACATAGGTAAACTATTTTCCATAAACTTTTCAATATCCACCCTAAAAACTTATTCCACGTCATTGAAGCCTATAAGGATCGTGTTAACATGTATCATTTCAAAGGTTCAAAGGTTTCGAAGGAGGAAAATTCGGTCCAAGATAAATCACTTAAATAAAGGGATTTCATAGTTTTTCCGCTCAATAATAGGTTTTTGGCTTTATACGTGTATAGCTGGGATTTGGGGGTTTTCGAATAGAGATGAGATATTGCCACTTTTAATCCAGGAAAATTAACAGGATCAAACGAGACGCGGTCGAAGTGGGCGGAAGTTAGTTTTTAATAAAATTAACCCTAAAACTACATTACCAAAATTGTTCTGAAACCCATTATGTTATCCAATCAAAGCTGTAACAATGAATCATTAGTTTGATTCGTGTTATATCCTTCCGAGGAGATAAACTAAGTAGGCCCTGAGGTATCATAAGTTCCAACTTCTCTAAAACTTAGTTAGGGTTCAGCTACATATCATAGCAATCTTCAGCAATACGTATGGGTTATGTGATGTGGCAGAGCGTTAAAATTTGAAAATAGAAGGGCGTCTACGAAGTTAACTATTAGTCAAATGGGCAAAAAAATAAGGTCTCAAATAAAAAAACAGCAAAAGAAAATCTTTTTAACTACTTTTTTATTAGAAAAGGTTATGGTACAAATAGGGTTCACCTGATATTAAGTGGTTATATCGGCCTTATATAACGCGGTCCCTATTATATGAAGAAACTATTGACGAGGAAGATATACCCTATATTACCCTATTTTTCTTACTTTTCTTTGTAATAAAAAAGATACAGTTTACTTATTTTACTACTAGTAGGTTACTTATACGACATGACAGCTTAATCGGAAATATCATTGAAGGGAAGGTAGAAGGAAAGAGAGGAAGAGGAAGACCGCGTATTAGCTACATGAGCCAAGTGAAGGCGAAGATAGATGTCATGTCGTATAAGGACGTCAAGGAAGCTGCCCTGAAAAGAAGAACCTGGCGGGAAATGCATACATTACGCCGACAAGAGCATAGCTCTTAAGTTAGAAGAAGAGAAGGTTACTTACGTAATTTTAAATTATCAAAGTTATGACGACAAAAAATAAAATAAATGACGGCATTACTTTCCGCACATAAAACTTTTTATTCTTTAGCAATACTGCGTCGGGTAAATAAAATAAAAATTTCATGCATGAACCTGTCATAAAAACGAGGGTAGGAATAAAAACTTTAGCCGACAAAAACCACGGACTCAAACTGAAATGAAAATAAAAAAATATTACTTTAATTGAAACTCCACGAACCAGAATGTGATACGATTGAGAGAGCACTGTGTTTTATATTAAAAACTTATACAATTTTGTAGGTAAATATTTTGCAAGGCATTGCTGAAATGCATTCTTTCAAGAGCAAAAAAATATTATTAGAAATACGAAAGGGGAGTAAAAAGAGGGGGGAGGACAGAGTTCCCAATCGAAGAATATTTAAGTCAAAAGTAAGGAATAGGTTTAGTTAATCTTGGTTTGAATCTTAATTCAATACTTTAATGAGGTGACCTACTGTTTACCATTACATTATGACCGAAGCAATAAACTATTGTATTTTCGTTCCAAAGTCTTCTCGATACAGGCTAAGCCTAGTGAGGAGACGGACAGTTAATTCTAAGTTTTGTAACCTTTTAACATTGTCTGAGAAAATTATTTTGTGTCCAACCAATAACCTAGTTAAAATTTTTCTAGTGATATTCTTTTTTCTCAAAAATAAACATTTTTTACTTTTACTTTACTTTGATCAGCCCCCGTATGCCAATCTTTTGCTGTCAAGTTATATTTCACTGCCCAGTGTAATTTCTTCAGGTCACGTGGTACAATTTTGTACCACGTGATCATTCTTTTTAAACACTTGACAGCAAAATATGTGCGAAAACACATCAAATGACGTTATAATGTCACTATTTAGTCACAGAATAACTATGAGTTAGTATGAACTGACCATGATTTAAAACTTTGCAGTTCAACTTTGATTGGCATACCTGCAGAAAGCTCACAGGTAAAAAATTCTAACATAATGATCTAGTTGTGCTATAATAGGTAGGTATTATAATACTCAGACACAGCAAATATAATTAGATTATGTAAATAACTTTCAGTTTATCTAAACAATTATCAATTCGTGTATACACCTTGGCGCGGGAATTGAAACCAAATTCGTGCATACACCTTGGCGCGGGAATTGAAACCAAATTCGTGCATACACCTTGGCGCGGGAATTGAAACCAATCCTATACGTCTCAGCTTAGTATCCCAAAGAAGCGGTCGTAGCGTAGCTTGCTAGTCAATCTTCGATATCTAAGTTGAGCGACGTTCTGACGAGGTCACTATTTGAATGGGTGACCGCTAGCGGCATTTACATCTGAGCGCTTCTGTGCTTCGAAAGGCACGTGTTGTTTGTGAGTTCGATCCTTACAAGGATGTCGTTAGATATTTGTTCTGTGTCTGGATGTTATTTAGGTATGTATTAGTATCTATATATGTATACAAAAAAATGTGTAAAAGTATTCTATGAGCCACCTATTCGTAGTTTCCACAGTACAAGCTTTGCTTAGTTGGGTCTAGAGGGCGTTGTGTGAAAGTCCATGAATATTTATTTATTAGTATCTGTAGAGTTACACTGCGTGGCAACATAGTAGCGCTCCGCAGACAAGTAATCGCCATCACGCAATGTACTAATCGTAGACCACAAAGATCGTCAAATCCCCAATACACGTTCTATTTGCAATCGAAATCCCTGTAAATTCCTACGATACTCGCAAACTGAATTAGGGTTTCGCGTAACGAATGAACTAACTGGTTAATCAAGTTAAGACCTTACAGGATTGTGTTCGAAATTCGAATCAATTTGAACAATCGATGCTGTCACGCTCGGTAGCAGTTTGAGTAAGGGTGTGTTTACATTGAAACTTTAAAACACAAAGGTAGAGATGGTTCAATCAAAAATTGCACTCTCTCTCCTTTATACCGCGTTTTCTTCACGTTGACGGCACAAATAGGAGGCTTTCTTATAATATTCATCATCTTAACGCCCCCTAGTTCCCCCCCCCCCCCGAACTTAGATCCGTGAGTGCCTAGGTACATGAACAGTCGATCAGGGGAACCAACCACTACCGATATATGTTTTCATTAGTTCAAGTATTTCTTTGTAACAAAGATCATACAAAAAACGCTAGGAACCAGGCCGTACATTTTTGCCCGTTATTCTAGGTTCTGGTCGCGTGGAACTGGCACCTAGAATCACCTAGTTAAATAAGACGATTCTAAATAATTCTAGTGATCTTATTGAATAAAAGAATCATGACTTTAACATCATAAATTTTTTGAAGAGACTAATATTTGCTAAGTTGTGCTACTGTTAAAAACTAATCTATTCTGTGCTTTCATTACTTCACGCCAGATGAGATTAGCTGCCATTTGCCTGAGTTTATAGGTTCGTAGGGTTAAATTTTAGTTTTTGATAACACGGCGCTCGTTTTTTGACTGCCGTTAACCCGACGTCATGAGGGTGGAAAATGACTAAATACCTATACCAACGTGACGACTCATCATGAGTAGATATTAGTATACTAAGATAATTTAATATAAAAAACCAATTATATCAAACACAGTTTTTCCTAAACTAAAACAAAAAGCTGGGTCTATTTTGAAATATTTTTTTTAACCAAGTAAATAATAAGTAATAGTAATCTTTATTGTTTCATGTTTTAGTAAATAAATAAAGATCTTTTAACACATAACTTTTTTTTTATCTTTTCCAAAGATGCCACATTTCAGATCAATGAAATCAGTTGGTTCCTAGCTAATCTCACTTTTAGTAATTAGCTTATAACAATAAAAAAATAAGCAAAACTGTCACGACATGAGAACGGTCTTCATAAAACGGTCGTACTCATTACGAAACAAAGTTTAAGCGGAAATCGTTACAATTTAGCAACCTATAGGTAGCATGTTGGCAAGGTACTTACTAATATAGATAAGTACATAATTTTAAGCTTTGTAACCGCGAGCTGATCAGTTTGTTGATACAAGTTAATTACGATAGAGTTGATAGATATACTTGATATTCTAAAGTACAGTCAGCCACAGTCATTTCAAAATGTAGGCCACTGAAGAACTTTATCAAACTAAATTAAAAAAATGTCGTAATGGTCAATTAAATAAAAAAAACTTTACGTCTCCTGAAAACATGTCATATTTACATATTGTCAATCTGATAACAGGGGCCTAATTCTCACTTCGGCAGAGATTTTACTCAAATAGGAATGACGTCATAACTCGGCCAAAAACTCGTTTTTTTGACGACATCCTTATAAGAGTACAATCTCTGCCGAAGTGAGAATTAGGCCCCTGTTATCAGATTAACTATATGTAAATATGACTAATAAGGCTCCAGGACGTATGTATAAATA
Source organism: Gandaritis pyraliata (assembly GCA_947859175.1). Lineage (NCBI taxonomy): Eukaryota > Metazoa > Arthropoda > Insecta > Lepidoptera > Geometridae > Gandaritis > Gandaritis pyraliata. The sequence continues at coordinate 3,399,639 of OX401871.1, read as the reverse complement.
GTCACAAAGCTATTTAGTCCTAACGCGATGTAGTCTTATCGAGATTTAGTCAGAAAGCGACTTAGTCATAGTGCTATCTAGTCTAATCAACATTTTATAGTCTCAAAACTTTTTAAAATATCGATTTGGTTAAAGATGCTGGTACGTTTTTTTTAATATATAATATAGAATGTCCTTTGGCCACAATCTCACCTGATGGTAAGTGACGATGAGGCCGACGATGGACGTTATTCTAATGAGGAATAGATAAAAAGTTTTGTGGCTGCTTGCTTCAAAAAATAAAGTATTTCAACAGTAAAACTTATTTCCTTTGCACAGCCTACAAAAACATTCCCAAGTCTAAGAATAAGCTCATTGGAATGCAGATTCTCACTTGAAATTCTGCGGGCAGAAGTTAAACAAAGCTATACAAAAACAAGGAGCGCATGGCACTGTCTTTTATTTTTTTTTATTTTTTGTTTCTTCTGTTCGATTTTTAAATGCAAATACATGCTGAATGTTGTGCAGCTGAAGGTTTTGTGTTTAAAAAGTTGTAACCGTTACAATACTGCGGTTTTTCAGAGACATAAACCAAACATTAGAACGTTGAACTACCACTGCAGCCTAGTGAAAAGCTAGTACTGCCATCATCTGATTTATAGAACTTTTCAAATAGATCCTTAGAAGTTTTATTGATTAAAAACAAAAAACAAATGATATTTAAACTTCTATTCTTGAAATCGGAACACAATAATGCGAGGATAATGATACTATGACAGTTTGACTATAAAAATGAGTAAATACCATGCTAGTAGGTACTATCCGAACCAAACTTAATAAAAAACAGCCTTCGTATGCCAATCTTTTGCTGTCAAGCTATGTCACTGCCCAGTGTAATTTCTTCAGGTCACGGGTACAATTTTGTACCACGTGATCATTCTTTTTAGACACTTGACAGCAAAATATGCGCGAAAACACATCAAATGACGTCATAATGTCACTATTTAGTCACAGAACAACTATAAGTTAGTATGAACTGACCATGATTTAAAACTTTGCAGTTCAACTTTGATTGGCATACCCCTGCAGTTCTACAAAAAGATGAGTATTTACGGTTGCCGTTTTCCTAAAAACCAAAGCATTATGCACCGAATTTATAAAGCAGCTTTTTACTTCTTTTTATTTTCTACATGTTTTTTATTTGCAATTGAGTAATAAGGTTCGTGACTCTTTGAACGTTTTAGTTTTCATGAATAAAATATTTTTTAGATCGGCTTAAAATAAAGATTTATGAAGAAACACGATTTTAGATCAAATATAATTCTAAGTGAAATGTTTTCTAGAGAGTGATTTATATGCTGAACTTTTCGTAAAGCAAATAATTGATGTTTTGTAAAAAATATTTCCAAGGGATTATTTACTTTTATCAAATAGTTTTTTGTAACTTACCTAAAATAGATAAAAAGGCCTTACATACTTATAATACATAGTAACACCCAGACATAGAACAAACATCTATGTATGGCACACACAAATGTTTGTTCTTAGTGGGGATCGAACCCACGACCCACAGCACGGCAGGCAGAGCTATTACCGACTGAGCTGTGACGCCTGTCAAAAAAAATTATATATGAATATATATATATATATATATATATATATATATATATGAATCAAGTTCATGTTTTTTTACAATATTTTATAATACGTATAAAATACCCATGAAGCAGTTGAGCTATCTACACACCGTTGCAAACGATTTATAGATAGGTCAACTGATCCAAATCAGTACCAATCGGAAGCGTGCCCAAGACACTGGCTGCATTGCCGCGCTGAATAGCAATGCTGATACACTGGCCTATATAATCATCAGCCCTCAGTGATTTTTTTACTATTAAGATGGGACCAGCTATCGGTTTGTTCCACTTGACGTTAGAAAGTTACCACTGCCTATAACGATGTATTGCTACACTGAGCACGTCCACTGTGGACGTGTCCTGTGATGTATTGAACTGTGCCTGAAGTATAGGTGCTAAATCTCATGTGCATGTAAGTGCACCGGCAGTCAGCACTAATACCTTCCAAACCGGAATTATTAAGAATTCCATTACTCACTTTGCAACCGAATGAACACTGGAGCAGAAATCTAATTAAAAACTCTACAAAAACTAACCGTTTTAATTCAGAGTGCGGTAATCACTTAAAACAAACAGGTGTGGAGTTAAGTAGCAACACGAGTGTCTGGGGTGCACAAATAAACTTTGGGTTTTTAAAATCTTGTGACCGTCACCGTCACCGTCGTATGACCATCGATTAATAATACAAGTCTATGGTATGACCTACCTATCAATTATTATTATGCATTGAATAAGAAAAAAGAATAAGAATAAGAATTTATTTATTTGACAGACATTACAGAAAAACAAATACAATAAAAAACAAATTGCTGTCAAACAGGTCCAGTCTCAGCTTCGACTAAAATATACAAAATTAGTTTATAAAAGAAAACGTTTATTTCGGAAAAGTTTGAAAAAATATTTACCATTAAATGTCTTTTTTATATTCTCTGTTTACCCTATGGCATAGGCCTTTTCCAGCTCCTACCATTGTTCCCCATCGTTTGTGGTTTTTGTCCAAAGCATTCCTTCTTGGATGACCTCTTTCCAGCGCTTATATTGTCTTTCTGTGCTTCTTTTTTCGGTTTTTAGATGCCAGACTGTAATTTTTGGCCTCCTTGTCGATGCCTCTGATTGTGTCTTGCCCATCCCTATTGATGGCGTCAGTTACCTTGGCTAAGTCATAAACTTTTACAAAAGATAAAAAAAGTATATTCTATTATATCTAATACAGTATTTACAATATTTTATAATATATAAAATACACATGAAGCAGTTGAGCTATCTACACACCGTTGCAAACGATGAAATAATTAATTTGTCTAAAAAAGCATCAAAGAAAAAACTTAAGAAGTAAACTAATACGTCTGCTAAAAGACGTTCGCCGTTTCTTACAAAACCAAGGCTTGGGTATTTTAATCTCATAAAGCAGGTAACACTGCACGTGCGGTCTCGGAGGTGTTTGTTGACTCTCATCTAATTAATGGAGAGTTGGCAACACCTTATTTTCAGATACATTTCCTGTCGACTACGAGCCTTAACGTTTAAGCTGCTTTAGCGTAGACAATGTCATCAAAACTAACCAAGGCTTAATTCTCTGAATAAGATCTAGTAAAAAATATTATTGCGATTTCAGTCATGTGTTGTTCAACCAGAAAGTTCGTATTGCTTGTACAAAACAGCAATATTATAAAAATTAATGCTGAATTTTTCAAAAAGAATATCATTAAGAATAGGAATTAATTATAACTAGGATATTCACAGGAAAAGTTACTAACGCGTACAGACACTGACATAAGTATACGGATCTATGAATAATATTGTAAGCGAGTGATAGAAGTGTAACTCGAATAAACTTTTTAGAACAGTAAATTTCCTTAATTCTACAACAAAATGCCTCAGATTTAAACTACTTTTATGGTTCTTCAATCGAGACTACGTTTTACACTAGTTTCTGATGCTTTTAAGTTGCAAAAGCTTATCAAATTGTTTAAAAATATGCAAGCCACTGTGACAAGACCACTTAAAAGACAGTTTAGTAATAGGCACACGTCATGTCAAGTGACATTACCAGTCTTCCTGTCTTTGGTGCGCACACTTGTAAAATAAAAATGGCAATGACTTCGAAAAACAAAGTACACAGCAACACAAACCAATTAATAAAGTGAGTTATTAAAATCCAAGTCAAGCAATACTTACCTAAACTTTTGCTAAAGTTAGAAAACAAAATAGTACACAGTTGAACAATTTCAAATTGTTCACAAACTTATGTCACTAAGTTAGTATTGGAAAAGCTCACTCAGCACTATTCCACGCAACATTATTTTAAAGGGCAAGACAATTACGAAGAACAACAACCCCAGTATTCCAATCTTTTGCTGTCAAGTTATATTTCACTGCCCAGTGTAATTTCTTCAGGTCATGTGGTACAAATTGTACCACGTGATCATTCTTTTTAGACATTTGACAGCAAAATATGCGCGAAAACAAATTAAATGACATCATGTCACTATTTAGTCACAGAATATCTATGAGTTAGTATGAACTGACCATGATTTAAAACTTTGCAGTTCAACTTTGAGATTGGAATCGCCCCCCAAAGTAGGACGGAGTTTCGCTTCTATTAGATACTGTATCACTATTCGAAATCCGAGTAACAATATGGCACGCTGCCAAAATTAGGGCTCCGAAAAAAATGGTTTTCCATTAACAGTGTGTACGAAGCATGACGGAAGTTAGTGATTTTGAATCCTAAGCTTGTGAAGACAAAGCTGAAAGTTATATGAAGGCTGTTGTAGCGCAGCGGTACAATATTTTGCTTTAGATGTGAGGCTTTGCCTTTATTACTTTGTGTGTAGCTTGTTCTAAATACTTATGATAAGTAGGTGTGGCTTACACAAACTTTAGAAATCATCATGGATAAGAAGATAATCTTCAAAAAACTAATCATAATATTTTTATACACATAGCTATTATTATAATCCCGGACGTAACTAACGATAAAAATATTTATTAATCTGAGGGTTTTCAGGTGTTAAACAGCGTTTATAAGTATGGCTAAGTCATAAATATTTACCCAAGATTTACACAAACGCATTACTTGATTAAACTCGTCCAAATTGAGATGTCGGGTCCCGTTATTGTGAATTTGGTCCCCAGATGAAAATGTATGAGGCTGACCCAAGAGAAACATAATTTTGTACAGTCGGCTACACATCAACCTAACCACTGTTTGAACTATTATAATTTGAATGTTGCGAATCAGAGATCGCAATAGGTGTAAGCGCGTGGCGCGCAAGCAGCTGTCTCACATAATAAAAAACATATCGTCCATCTCGCATGATTCGCAACATTCAAATTATAATAGTTCAAAGTTCGAACCCTTGATAGGTTGATGTGTAGCCGACTATACAACGCTGTTATAGCTAGTACCAACTGTAAGCACATTCTGAACTAAATACATTCTAGTATTTAAATAAAAAGACTGCCGATTGTATTTTTTTTTTTTACGTTTTAATGTTTTGTTAGACAAGTGTCACAGCTCAGTCGGTAATAGCTCCATTTATGCTCACTTAGTTATTTTCCCTCTGTTGTGTAACCCTAAAGTACATTGTTAGCAAAGGTACTGTAATTAATAATTTCATGACAGCGGATTTTACGACTTATTTTCGGTTTAAAATGGCCGACTGAATTTGGTTTGTTGTGTATAATTTTGTGAACATTGTTTATTTAAAACATCGCGTCGACATAGTTAAATGGCTTATTCCAGATATCTCCTTCGTGTTGCCCCTGCGACTGCTGGCAGGGCGATCTTTGGACAAAACTTCCAGAAATCTCCTTAACATTAACACGCAGTGTAAACCTAATATCAAAAACGCAATATAAATAAATAAAATAAAATAAATATTCAGGGACATTTCACACAACACCCTCTAGTCCCAAACTAAGCAATGCTTGTAATATGGGAACCAGATGGCTGATAGAATACTTATATACTTTTTTTTTGTAACACAACATCATTATCAGCTTGTAGAAGTCAAAGGTCTCACATATTTCCAGCACGTAAAAATGATTGTGGTCCTTCTCTATCCACCGACTTTCCGCCATATCATCGGATCATCCTATACACTTTGTTTTCCGAATCGTGGTCTTCATTCAATATCTTTATAGGTATTTATTTAAGTCTTATTAAATTATTTCAGGGTGTCTTCAAGTGCAAGCGACGCGTGACCCGAGGGCTGGTGTGATCTGTCTTATTGTAACAGCATTGCTATTCAACGTGGCAATGCAGTCAGTGTCTTGGGCTATATATAAATCGTTTACAATGGCGGTATCTCAACTATTTCATGTATATTTTGTAGATATTCTAAATACTGTATTAGTTGTTAATTTTTTTGTAAATATTTACAATATCATTGGAATCGCAACCAACATTAGACGTCACTTCATGATTATATTTCATCAATACTTCAGACGCAAAAATATAAATAAATAAATAACTCTTTACTGCAGACAGGGTAGGTCCATAGGTACACAATTATATATAAAAAACACAACGATACGAATGTAAAAAATAAAAACAACACTAAAATAGAATCAAACAATAGATTTAGGTGACAATTTCCACCTCTCGTTTGTACGTTGCAGTCAACATCAGTCTGTCCGTCAAACTACTAATAATAGAATTTGGGCAGTTATTCACCTTATCTATGAAGGCCGCAATTTTTTTTCGCTGGATGGCGTTAAACATGGTACGCTTCAGCGAACTTCTGCTTCTGCTTCTGGCTTCTGCGAACATTCCTGAAGCGCTGCAGTAACGCCTCAGGCCCATAAGGTGCCTGCCCCCGTATGCCAATCTTTTGCTGTCAAGTTATATTTCACTGCCCAGTGTAATTTCTTCAGGTCACGTGGTACAATTTTGTACCAAGTGATCATTCTTTTTAGACACTTGACAGCAAAATATGCGCGAAAACACATCAAATGACGTCATAATGTCACTATTTAGTCACAGAATAACTATGAGTTAGTATGAACTGACCATGATTTAAAACTTTGCAGTTCAACTTTGATTGGCATACCCCTGCTGAAGATATTATTATAGGCCATCTTATATAAGCATATCACAGTTTCTTTGTGTTTATACCTAAAACACCTTTGCAAGATTACAAAGTTGTCTTGCACTATTTAGTTTAATAGTGTTTTAGAGTGATTATAACTTTACACATTACCCAAAACCTCACGTTTTATAGTGCTATTTTCAGCCTCCACGGTGTCGTTAACAAAACTGCTTAATTTCCTAAGAATATTTGAATTTTGAACGCTAAGTTTCAATGTTTAGCTTTTGTGCTAAGATAATAGGTTCTGATAGCAACTAAATGCACTAAGTTCAGACCTTAGATGAAACACAGATTATATTCAGGTTGAAAGTTTAGGAAGAAATTAATAAATAAAAATTGTACCTAAGTGAAATATGAAAGAGTCTAAAATGATAATATCTGTGCCACGGCAAAAAAACATGGTCTAATTGAAGGAGCGAGCTCTGTTAGCTAGCATGTTAGTATACCACATGATAAAGGTAAAAACTGTCAAAAAATGCAGATCTTGATCATACTTTGAACAGATATCCAAGATGAGAAGTTTCCGAGATATGGCCGTGAGCGTTTAACATCGAGTAGAGCCGAGAAAACTCGATTCAATGACCTGTGCGTTACGGTTCATTTTTGTTCTGTTCACGCAAAATGTATCTAAGGAAATTTTCACTACAAAAACAGATTATATTATTTGTGCTATTGGTGCCATTATATTTAAGCAAACGATGACATAAAAATTAAGGATGGTGAATGACTCCACTTTTCCTCAGACCTGTCTACTAGGCGTTTGAAGTTCACTTCCTCTTCAGCAAGTACCGGATATTGCCGCTATGACTGTCGTTGCTGCCGTTTCCGTAAATCGTGACTTCACTCCATTTCCGGCAATCGTAACTAGGCCGTTTGGTCCCGATTGGCTTTGATCTTAGGTCAAAGAATCAAGAGCCTTGCTCGGCGATACTTATTTCCACGTTTATAATGGAGTTTACAAGGGCACTTGCTAGACGAGTTTCACTATATTTTATTCAAAATGTAGAACACATACATAAATTGCAATGTTTTCATGATGACATTCTAAAGTTATTTGTAACTGCATGTAATTTTGTTATGTGAGCTCTTTTTTGTGCAACCTCCTTGCTGTTTTCAGCATAATACACATTGAAAAAGTTTTTATCAAACATCTAACACGACATCTTTGTGTTTTGTAAGACACTAGTATGGGTGGGATTTTTTGAACGGAAAATACTAACTTTTAGCTTACAAAACTGAAATACAAGTGTACACTTGGTCAGAAATTACATCTTAAAATACAATAGAAGCCTAGGCAGATGCTAAAACTTTCTGTAACACTTACACAAAAGAAAAGCTAAGATACGAGAACAATATTCCGTTGAAACTAACGGCTCTTGGCGCTGAACTTTTTAATTATCTTAGGAAATTAACCCTATCCTTCCTATATTTAAAGCTCGCTTTACAATAGCTATAACGAGTAACAAAGGATATTCAAAGTGGGTACATAAGAACCAACGGTCGAAGTTATAATAGGTATGGATAATACTATCGTTAGTTACGAAATAAAGCCTAGATTGGGCAGAATCTGAACTACCTAAACTAATGTTTGTATATAATTTGTACAGAACCATTAGTGTTGGATTCTGACTCACACTTTGTAAATTTTTATAACTATCAACGTTATGTCTCAAAAACATAATTTTAGTTCATATTTCCAACTAAGAAAAGTACAATTCTTTTTTTAAAGTAGACAGTAAAGAAATTATTTTACCCTGAAAAGTTATTAACTTTTGATACTTTAAACATAAGTGGTTTCTCGTGGTCCCATTATTTTATCCCATTAATGGTACGATTGAAGTTATTTGTTGTGTTGCCTGTTAAAGCTTCCATTCAAAGTCAAAGTCAAAATTTCTTTATTCAATAAAATCACAAGGATCATTTAGAATCATTCTTTATAAAAATAATAATTCAAAACTGTGTAAAACATTCGTTTCTTAGTGTCTTTACATACCTACAGGTACTTTTTAAAGAATATTCCTCAAGTTCCGAAAGGATATCAACTTACATTTAAATACGTTCCAACTCACCTCATTTTGAAAACTTTTCATAAAAATTGTCACATGCTCGGTCCCCAGTGTGTGAAGTTTGAGAATTCATAATATTCTGAAACTTTAGAGAGCACAGCTTAGAGAATTTCAGCTAAATCATATCTATTTACTTTTTTTAATCTACTAAGCAGACAAGCGACTAAACAGACTGTCCACCTGATGGTAAGCGGTTACCGTAGCGTACGGACGCCTGCATTATCAGAGGTACGAACAAACGAGGAGACTACTATGTTCTTGAAATTACCATGATGATGATGAAAACCTTTTTACAAAATATCGTTGAAGAAATTATTTTAAAACTTTTCCAAAAGTTTTTTTGCTAACTATACCCTGCATAAATTAGCTACAATTCTCTAAAACAAAAATTGTAACAATATCTTCGTTATTGAACAAAACATTTATTATGTGTGTGGAAATACACAACCTCTGGGGCAAGATTCTTGCTGCTGGTTGCTGGTGGTGGTTCTTCTTCTTCTTCTTCTCTTATAAATGGCCTCTGTCCGTCATTTCGCCAGACAATTTTACCAGCGTCAAGTGGATTATTTGAAATAAGTTAAGTCAAGTCGAGTCATACGTCAAGTCGTTGGTTTTAAAGACAAAATCGTGGATTTTCTCTTCAAACTTGAAAACGAATTCCATCAAATAATAAAAACACATAATAAACATTTATTCCAATGGCTCCTATTTTATGCTATGACTGCAAGAATTATTGGTTAAAATTCCACCAAAATTAAAGAACAATACTCATTATAAGACCAAGAAAAACAATTAAAATAAATGACTGTGCTATGTTGCTTTTACAAATGACAGAACTCGAATCTTGGTGGTGGTTGATGGAAGTCTACAGAAATGGGACAATAAACTAGAAGAATTTTAGTACATTATTACCGAATTAAATATTGCCTGTTTTTGACAAGTACCTATGAGTAAAGACGGAGAACATTTTATCTGTCAAATAGTGTGTTATTCAGAGTTGGTCAAACCCAGCCTCAGTGGACAAGCTATCATTCTTTTAACCTGTGTCCCACCAAAACTGTCAGAACTTACCGACTAAATATTTTACCTGCTCACTCCTTTATGACATTGGACCCTTTACTTTGCATTAATATAACATTAAAGTTTCAATGGTATATTAAGCTTGAAACAGAGTCCTCAGGGACTATTTTTGACTTGAATATTTATGCAAGAAAGTGCAAGAGCGTATAGTACGCACAACGGACTAAGGCGTAACAGGATCTTATCAAAAACTAAATAAAAATAAATTTCTTATCCTAAGAGCAAACAATCTAAATTACAAAACTAAAACTAAAAAAGGTAGTAACTAAAACTAATTAAAACTAAAACTATAAGTCAATGTTCAGGTCCCTAAGCCAGTCCAATGCTTCTGAAGGAAGCTCCATGAGATCGACCGACTAAAATAATCGGAATGCAACACTAGTTATATAGGTATTTTAGGAATCCCTTAAAATAATAATAGCTCTTATAAGTGAATACTAATTTAAATATTAGGCCAAGTGCAAGCACTTTAATGAAAACTTTTCAAAAATTTCATTTCAATTTCAAGCACTTTGAACAAGCAAATCGTACAAACAAAATAAATAAAAACGTAAACAAAACAATTACTTTCATAACCAAAATCGTGTCGTCAGTGTTTACATTGTGTTTACAAACGTTTATTCATTTTACAAATCCATTCTGAAAGTGCTGATTTTATTCCCTTGATTGGAAAATGAAATCGATTTCACTACGAATACAAACGACTGTTAATAAGTAAATAGAGTACATTTATAAAGGTGAGACTATTCCAATAACATTTTTTAATCAAATAAAATCAAACGTTTGGTATTTTTCTTCTTTATTTTACGAAGGTAATTTTAATAATGTTGTTGAAATCTGTTTCAGAAATAGCGAAAAACAAAACCAAATAAAAATGAAATCGCACACTATTTTTTGTTACACTTTATTCGATTGGTGTATAGTATTTGAGACAATTTAGTGAAGTCAGTTTGGATATTTTATTCAATACGTTTTTATAAGCCAACACTACTCTATGTTTTATCTCTTTAATTCTTATAATGATTACGCAAAGTTACGTCTGCATTTTTTTATATAATTTTATTGATATTTCAAAAAACATGGTAAATTCCACAGAGAACCCAATTAGGTATACGACGTGTGAAGCTTATGCCAATAGCTGAATATTTGACTGTCTTTTCATCACACAGCCTGTAAAACTCCACTGTTGGACCTAGGCTTCCATAGATTTCTAGAAATAATGCTCTTGGGTTTCTCCACAACCGGATAATACCATCGGTCCATTGAGTAAACCTGTCCTTTATCAAGTGAAATTCACAAGCATTTTATCCAGGAAAAATGTTGATAAAAACACCTTTAGTGAACATAATGTCGTAACATGTAGCACGCATTTAGGACTAAAAGGCCCATTCGTCATGACGTGTAAAAAGGCCTGGTCGTTACGTCATAGTACCCAAGTAACACAAGCCGTACGTAGTACGTATGTCGAACATTAGAAATATTGTGGTGTGTTGAGGTGAGGTAGGTTTAGGGCCGTATGCACATTAATTACTAAGTCTGGATCAATACTTAAGCATTGATTTGAGTTGAGCTTTGATTCCGAAACGTTGCTTGAGTGTCGAATATTTACGTAGATTTCAGCCAAGTTGGAAACGATAATCAAGCATCGAAATCTTTGCTTGAGCATACATTTAATCTGTCGGTTTTTTAAGGAAAAGGCTGAAATAGAGATTTTGTTGTCTTCAATAATGTTTTAAATAATGTCTAAGGCAGTACAGCATCCCAAAGAAGGCAGCATGGGTCAAAAATGGGCCTTGCTTGACGCTCTGTAAATCATCTAGATTAGATGCTAAGGTCTGATCAAGTCTCAGTAAAAATAAAGTTATTTGAAGTTTTTACGTATTTTTGATGATATAAGTTAAATTAGCACCCTACCTAACTAATGAATGCTGAACATGTTGCAAGTTACCAGTATAAAGTTTAAAACAGTTGTTGAATAATGTTCATAACTTTAACGACTCAATTACAAAAATGCTTTGTAAACTTCTAAGACCATCTTTCGCAGAAAGCAACCATTTTCTTCATTATTTAAGTTCTGCATAAAACTATGTAGCTTAAACGAAAGTTTATGCATAAAAACGTCGATTAAAATCAATGGAGAGTTTCAAACTTATGATTTATTCAAGGAATAAAAACCGTAGCGATGCTAGCGAGCCGGATTGGCGTCATTTAAAAAACGATCGTAACCGAAACGCTACGTAACGTAAAAGCCGGCCAAGTGCGAGTAGATCTTGCGCAGGTGGAACCCAACTTACTACTTTTGACTCTGTAATATTGCGGTATAGTGTCAACTAGTCCAAAAGTTCACAAACGGGACATAAGGCCAGGACAAAGAGAAAAAAAAAGAAGAAGAAGTTTCAACTAATCCATGATCTCTGATTCTAATGCACTGTGACTATTACATAGTAAAGATAGAAAAGAACGCAAGTTAAACCGTAGTCGTAGTTTTAATGATATTATTTTTTGCGTAAAACTTTAAAAGTGTGGATATAAATCTTAAATGTTAGTTAGTTATGACTGATAAAGTAGCCAGTCACTGTAATGGGTTTTTACTTTTAGGATGCAAAACCGCAGAACCCTAAAAATAAAACGGAATGCGAGTAGACCAATCAAATGGGCTTTACGTCACCTTTAAACGATGCGCTACCATTGTGAAACTTCCAAAAATGTAGGATATCGATTTAAAAAACTAACGGCGTTATTAATAACGTCGTTAAGTAAGGGTGGTATTCACAAAAATAGTCATCATCAAGCGTGAAGCGTGCTTTGAAGAAATTTTTTTAAAGAAAACTGTCAAATATTATTATTATAACAGTTGAGATACAAGTCGCGTGCACGAATACAAATTATCTACCATCTAAACATCCGTATTTTGTAATATTGGAATAGAATATTCTTAGCATATCTTTTGATGGCGGCTTAGCTAAAAAGCAACGTAACGAAAAAAGGAAAATCAAATAGGCTTACGTACTACGTAGAATCAAATCGAAGTCAAAACGGTGAACGTCAACCGACTTTCCTCTACCATTGGAAATTGTAGTCAGTTTCACTATTAAAAAACACGCGATCACAAATCGAGAACGGGATTTGGGTACAAAAAAAAGCCCCCCGACTCGTCCGTTATTCTTACCAGAACTCGATCCGTTTTTGTGTTTTGTTTTCGAGAACGAAATCCAGACTACGGGATCGGTTTATTTAACTTGTTAACAGAGGCTTCTATTTTCGAATGTTTTCCTTGGGTAAGCAAAATGGTTAATTTGGTTTTGCGATTTGTTTAGAAAAGACGTTTCTTTGAGTAAAGTATTGGCTGAAGGATTTCGTGCCATTTAAAGAACCGATAGTACTTTCAACAGTTGAAGAAAAGCTTCTTGAGAAATCGTTGATTTAGGAATTCGAAATTCTTGATGATAAAAGTACTGGAGGAAAAAGTAACTTTTTACGATTTTTAGTGACATTTTTATGCCATAAGAATTTTGAGTTAGCATGATATTTGATGGGACATAATACCGTGCCGCAATAAGTGTAAATGGTTAGTAATGCGTATTTTACGGCCTAATGCGCTAGCAAGATTAATTAAACTAAAAAAGCAAGTACTGAGAGGATGACTGATGTAAAAGAGAGTAGAGAAAAAGCAGAAACAATATCGATTCAAATAATTGTATAGGGATTGCGTGTCAATCTCTAGTCAGTATCTAGTGTATGAAAAACCATTGGATTCTTTTGCGGCACCACTAGCGGTCCGTTTTTAATTTGAGTCTGTGGCGCAATTCTTTGAGGTTGCGCCTTTTGGGTTTGTTACTTAATTTTCTCTAAACTGTCGCCAATTTCGGCGATGAATCGAGATCGGGTTCTTAATTAAAGTCACTGATACACGTGACTTTAGAATGCGTAACCATAGTAAGCCGTTTCTATAAATGACATTGCAAAACCGTTAGCGGTTAGCAGGTTGGAACCTCGAACTGTAGGCCTCGACATGACAGCGCGCTTGCATTCACCGAATCTGCATGAAAAATGGAAATGGATCCACAAAGCTGAAGGAAAAACGACTTATATTTGCGACACAAATACGTTGGAACTGGAACGGCGATAACAAACGAACAGACTTAATATCTGTTTGTTATGCGGTGAAATGTGTTGAAATGTTTTCTTTTTAGGTTATGAATTCAACAGTTTAACAGTATTATTATTGTAAACTATTGATCAAAAGACTCGTTCGATTAAGTTACCACTGAAATTTGATCTTTAGTGTCTATTAATTTTTGTAATTTAAATATTGAATAAATATTTTTATTTAGATGCTGAAAAAACTTTATTCGTTTCTGCATTGGTATGCCAATCTCAGTTGAACTGCAAAGTTGAACTGCAAAGTTTTAAATCATGGTCAGTTCATACTAACTCATAGTTGTTCTGTGACTAAATAGTGACATTATGATGTCATTTAATTTGTTTTCACGCATATTTTGCTGTCAAGTGTCTAAAAAGAATGATCACGTGGTACAAAATTGAACCACGTGACCTGAAGAAATTACACTGGGGAGTGAAATATAACTTGACAGCAAAAGATTGGAATACGGGGGCAGAATAACGGAGAAGAAATCAGTTGGATAACATAAATCGTAGAATGTAGTGAACTAAGAACTGAACTAGAAATTTTTAACCATTAGGACTTCAAAATTTCTTCACCATTTCGCTAACTTACCCTTAGATACGAAATAGGCTGTGAAGAAACATATCCCGGTTAGGCTACCGTGTCACAAACGTATATAAACCCACCACATCGATTATCCGTCTAGATTCCCATTATTTGTTACGGAACCCTTTTCCATTCCATTTGTTCAAACGAACCCGCTGGGTAACGATACATTAAACCAGAAATTAAGTGCGCTATTTGTTTGCACCGTTCCAAGGTGGAACTATAGGTGTGATTTACGGGTTAACTTGGTATCTATGTAATTTAAGGGTTAATAATGATACCAACTGTAGAATCTCGTTTAGTATAAAATATAAAACTCAATAGATAATTGTCAAAGTCAAGCTGGCTGCGCTGATAAAAAAAATGTACTCCTTTTTGTGCTCACAATCGTTCCGAGTTTAAATCACATCTATTAGAAAAACCTCTGCTTTTTACTTGAAATCTTTAGGTTATGGGCCCAGCACGCTTCCACTGCCCATACCAAAATACATCAAACAGTTAGTGGATACCAAAATGTCGGTGTTGGTTCCGATACGGTTTGACAACATCCGTATAAGATTAGCCTAAAAAGAAGAAGAAGAAGATTAGATTCGATTAGAAGTAATTTATAAGATTAGCTCTCCGAAGATATCGTGTCGCAGCTTTAAAACACCTATTATCGTTAACTCTGGACTGGTTGAACTCCAAAAAAAAGTTCTATCAAAGTGGTGATACCGTGTGTATTACGCCTTAGAGCAACCAGCTTCATTTCTTAATGACCATCCACATTGTAGGACAGAGGCGATAAAAAGACATTGTTAAGTTGGTGATGGGCGTTTAAAAGCCTTTTGATCACCAGTTCACTGACTATGAGTTTATTTCTGTAATTCATTGTACTACGTTTCATGAGCTTTGCGGACTTTGTTGTTCTGTTGTTGCTTGTACAGAGAGTATTTTAAAATTCAAGGAGTCGCTAGTATAAGACGAGAATTCTTACTAACAGTAACACTCAGACATAGAGCAAACCTCTAAGTTTGTTACACTTAAATGTTTGTTCTCATGGGGATGGAACCCACGACCCACAGTATGAAAGTCATGAGCAGTGACGCTTGTCAAAAATAATAACAACGTCTAAATGAAGCCACGATCTACATTGACATTGTGAGGATAAAGCTTATTTTTCGCCCTTTTATAGTCATAGGTAAAGATAAGATAAGATAAGATAATTATTTATTTATAGGTAAAGGTAGTGTAACCACACCACGTGGTAAGGTAGTGGAGTCGTAACTTGCACTGCATCGTCACTCTGGGACGTAAAGGTACGTAAAGGGACATAGGTACTGTCAAACTCCGATTGTTGGTGCTTTGGTCTGGCGTAGGTAAGCCATCACTCGATTGGGTTCAGCTGAAAATCAGCGTTGAATTGCATTTTTTAGCAACTCAACAATAATGCTGAGCTGCCACCTTTTTGGCAACATATAGTTCTATGTACTTTTGTTTTATGTTTGTATTACGATGTGTTGTCAAATAAAGCTTTTTCTTTCTTTCTTTCTTTAAAGGAACATTTTTTTCTATGATAATGGTTATTTTTTTGGATTATTTGGTATTGGCACCCTTAAATTGGATCAGGCAATGCGCTAGGCGGCAGAAACAGGTGCAGTAGTACTACTTTCCCGGATGAAGTCTTTCATAAAAAGCTCTACGTTACAATCGTTGCAAAAACTAGTAAAATTACATAAAATTTAAGCTCTCCGCTTCATAGTTGAAATAATTTTGGTCCAGAGTAAATTCGGACCGTAGTTTTAAGTTTAAACCGAACTTTTCTCGTCAAAATTAAACCGAACACGAAATCGTTTGAATGGCTCAACTTCAAGAATTAATTCCAACTCGAGAGTCCTTTAAAATAGTTTCAATCCAGGTACAGATGATAAATTGGACCAATTCGTTACTTTCAAACCTCATTTACATGGAGGAAGTTTCTCGTCTAGAAGATACGATTATCGGGGAAAAAAATAATACTGAAATGCGTAATCTACATTACGATCTTGCATTATGTTTAATGGTTGAAATGCAATTTTGTCTCTTGTTACCTAACGATGATTGATTTATAGTGTGGTCAAAACTGGAAAAGAATTGGTACCTCGTAAGTAGTCCAAATTCATACATCACTGTATCAATGTACCTAAGTAAAGTACTATCTAAAGATGCAAAAGACGAGAATGCGATAATCGCATACGAGTTTTCACACACTGAAAAAATAAGATTGTTGAATATACTAAATTCCTAGTAATATTTAACGAGACGTTTAACGAGAATGCATTATCGTCACAACTATGCGAGGTTTTCTCTCCATATAAATAAGGATTTACTATCCCGCGTACATTGTTAATGAAACAATCCGTTAAAAGGGTTTGGGTCTTTACAAAGGTCAAGTGCGAAGGTACGTTTAATTCTCTTGAAGTAGGATTTACATCGTGTTCTTGCCAAGATTCGGAATCGATAGATGTTGAAATATTATTTTTTAATTTTGTTATATTTTTGCATGATATAATACTCTTAATCGATAGGGCACAACGGCACTACGTTAGTAAAAAGTCTGAATTGAACTTCAAGCTACAGAGTAAATAAAGAAATGTAACTCATAATATGGTAGGTGTCATAGATTACAGCGTGGACTTTTATGTGACCTTTTATTGACATTTCTCAGTGAAAATCTGTTAAAAAATATAACTCATATGAATACTCATTTATTTTAGACTTTAGATCCCATTATTTATTTTAGTATTTATTGCTTTAAATAAATGTTGAAAAGATGTCAATTAATAAATAGTGTATTAGGTATGTATTCGGCTTATATTCAGGGGTGCAACTTTTTTAATTATAAATAAACAAACGGATGCAAAATGGAATATGTGCAGCATAGCAACATGTTTTAGTATAAGATGACTTGAAGACGTTACGACTCAAAATACCTACTTACTGCGGTGTGGCTTAGAGCAAGTGAGCAACCCCTGACAATAAACGTGTTAAACGCAATAAAACACAAGTGTAATTACTTGGGGATTTGGAGGAAGCAATTTCGCGTTTGTACGGAATTATTTTAAAACAAAACTGCTGGATCTGATTGCAGATAAAAATAAATAAACCGGGAACACACAAAGTAATCCTACTGAAGAATTCTTTGTCACTTCCACTTGCCGATGTCGGATTTGGATCCGTTAATTGAATATCACCGGTTCTATTCAATATGATGCAGCGGTATCAGTGAGAAAAGCTTTATACATTAATGTTCTGC
Organism: Gandaritis pyraliata; assembly: GCA_947859175.1. Taxonomy (NCBI): domain Eukaryota; kingdom Metazoa; phylum Arthropoda; class Insecta; order Lepidoptera; family Geometridae; genus Gandaritis; species Gandaritis pyraliata. The sequence goes on along the minus strand of OX401871.1, from coordinate 3,381,775 downwards.
AGCAATAGACATTTTGTCGGGCCCGACACCCGACGGGGTGTCAAAGACCCCTTCTTACGTGTAACTAGTGGAATCATAAAACCCAGATCCAGAAGATATATTTTGTAGATCATGCAAGCTTCTTTTAGTTCGTGATTTATTTGTGTCATGAAACAGTGATGTTCATAGGGTAATGTGCCGGTTTGTAATACGATTTACGCAATAGATGCAGTGCAATTCTACACATTGCAGTTGTCATACGCAGAAGCAATAGTTCAACACCCAGGCATCTCTCAATACTCAATACATTTATTGCTTTCACAGCCCCCGTATGCCAATCTTTTGCTGTCAAGTTATATTTCACTGCCCAGTGTAATTTCTTCAGGTCACATGGTACAATTTTGTACCACGTGATCATTCTTTTTAGACACTTGACAGCAAAATATGCGCGAAAACACATCAAATGACGTCATAATGTCACTATTTAGTCACAGAATAACTATGAGTTAGTATGAACTGACCATGATTTAAAACTTTGCAGTTCAACTTTGCAGTTCAACTTTGATTGGCATACCCCTGCAGTTGTTACATTGTAGGCATTGTCTCTCATTCACCTCAGCTCTTTTCTAATAATAATACCAACTACGGGAATCAAAGTCACACTCTTTTCAACTGCCCAGTCACGGATTGCGAATATCGTAGTCCAAATGCCAATCATGTACAACCCAATTTCCGTTCGAAACTGAAGTAATTGACAGTTTTCAAAAGCGAAATTGGAATGTTCAAATCAATGACAGACACATTTGTGTCGCGTCGCGTTAGCACGATGATTCTTGACTTGATTGACTCGAATGATGGAGTTTCTGGTCCTACAGTACAGCCCTATGTACACACACACATATATGACGCGTGAACAAACGTCAATTGTTTCTATGTATGAGTAGTAAGGTAGTTATAAACTCGTTTTTGTATAGCGTGTCTGGGATGTGGCTGTGTGCTTAAAATATCTCAACTGTTTCAACTAAAGTGGCGCCAGGTACACCGTAATCTGTAATTTAGACTAACGGCCAATTTAGAACGCTCGGTTAAGATAAACGGCGAATTCATTCACCAATTTACATAAATATTTACATTTGACTTCGTACCTGGAATTTTCGGGGATGCTGATTGTATTGCGGGTTGTGGAATAAGGAAGTACCTACTGTTATTCAGTTAACAGTCTTATACGGGGTTTAATAAATAAATAAATCAAAACATTATTGAGGACAACAACAATAATAGGTAGTAGTTCCTAGTTACATTATCCTGCAATAGGCGGTCTTATCGCAGGGCGCGATTTCTTACAGACAAACCTTTACAAACTAGGTGAAAACGATTGTAAATACAAAAAAATCTTGATGTGTTAAACTCCATACACTTAGCTCATAAACCACTTATAAGTTTTTTATCGCTCGACCAGTACCTAATAAAAGTGATGGAAAACTATAAAAGCGTCTATTTCATCTCTTCCTTAACTCGAGTCCCAAGGCGATGATGAACCCAGCTTCCATTTGTTTTATCTGATAATAGGTTGAGGGTCAAATGTGGCCTCCACTATTCATATATCTACTCGTAGTTCAACGTTCAGGAGTTGTATTTTCATAATGTTTTTATATTTCAATAATGATGGTAAAAATTATTGTAATGTGGAAACCTTTTGTTTGCTGACACAAATAATTAATCACCATCATTTCAGCTACTTTTTCTATCTATCTATTCAATCCAAAATACTAGGATCCTTTAGTACTCTAAAAAATGCCGTTGTATTTAGATATTGTTTGTTGTGCATAGCTTTGGCACTGAAGCTCGATATGATCATTAATAAGCTTAGTTTGGGACTAGAGGGCGTTGTGTTAAATGTCTAACGTTTATTTATTTATAATAACTAAAAATGTGCTGATACTCTCGTCTGAGCACAATTATACCGTTCCATTTTCAGAGCGCCATATCCATTGTATAAAACGTCATTGACTTATTGTCTGAAATAAAACATTTTATATTTTATTATTTTTATTTTATTGATTCTAACTTATCAGATAAATGGCACGTCAACTAAAGAATGCAGTCTTATTCCATAGGAAATAGGGTTGTAAATTGAAAAATAATGTTACCGTAGTTAATCGTATCTAGATGGGTTTGTACAAAAGAAAAAATCTAATTCACCTGAAAAGGCATTTCCTACAAATAAACCGAGGTATAACAATACGTTATTGTACTAAGAAGACAATGGCTTCCACAACAAAATCGTTCCTTTAACATTTGTGTGGGTTCATCCGAATTTTTATAGCGTGTTGTAGGAATTATTGTTATTTTACAAAAAATGGGCTGAAAATCATCATCGTGGTTATTTGTCATCTGGTAGATTTACAAACTCAGAGCGGGATAATATCGTAAGTCATTCTGTTAAGTATACATAAGTATTTACCTATGTATTATTTTGTACTAGCAGTTACCCGCGACTTAGTACGCGAGTACCGTTTCCGTGTACATTATATTATCTGTGCGTGTACCGAGCGGATACTTCTTTGAGAAACTTGACATTATACCGAACCCGTACTCGAATGTCAAACGTGAGTCGTTAGACCAAAGATGTAGTACTACGTCCTGTCAAACTGACGTGACATGACATGACATCATCCTCTTGCCAATAATTGGCGCTGCTAATCCCATTTTTTTCATTTTATCCTGTAGATCCTGTTAATTATTCGGGATAAAAAGTAGCCTATGTGTCAATCCAGATTACGTACTATATATATGCCAAGTTTCATCCAAGTTGGTTCAGTAGTTTAGCCATGATTGAAACACAAACATCCAAACATCTAAACTTTCGCATTTATAATATTAGTAGGATTAGCGTAGTGTAGGACGCCCTCCGGCGAGATGGGGCGACGATATGCGAAATGTAGCTGGCAGACACTGGATGAGAAGAGCCAAAGACCGAGCTCAATGGCGCGTCTTGGGAGAGACCTACGTCCAGCAGTGGACGAGTATAGGTTAATGATGATGTATTATTTTTAATGCCATTCTCACATGTCACGTACTCAATGGACTTACTATGTAAGGTATAGTGCGGTAACTTTTTAACCGTTTTTCCATTAATTATTCTTATTAAAATAATAATTGCAAAGAGCTAAACCTAGAATCGCTTAAAGTTACACTTGGATCGAAAGATGTGGTTTACCTCGAGTTGCTTGCATATCAAAATATTTATCTTCGTAACAAATACGAATCTCATTATGCAAAAGTCGACTCTGCATTTTAAAGCGCTTTTAGCTAGGTTTTAAAGCGCTATTTAGCTAAGTTTTCAAGCTCTATCCCAAACCATTAGCTGAGAAAGGAGCTTGGAATACTGTTAAGTATCTTTATGTTGTTTTTATATGTAGTAGGTACGTTTAAGATTAATGCACTGAACGCTGACGATGTGAGATAAAAAAGTGCAGAATATGGGTAATAAGTGATTTTGAAGAAAGTAAAATACATTATAAAAGGTTGGAATAAAGAAAATAAAGGTATGCTGTTTTGGACCTTGGATTAAACATGATAAGGACCTTTATTATTCTTACGTAATTTTAGTTAGTTTGCAACAGAACTGCCACCAATAATTTAATTTCAAGCTTTTTCCAAACAAACCAACCAAACCAGACACCGTGCAAGATGAACTAAGCGCATTCAAACAAAACCGCGGACTTGGCACTAGTTTAACGGGTATTTATAACATTTGGGGACGCTATGGCAAACATTTTAAACTTTGAAGAGATATAGTTGTGGCACTAATGTCATTGGGTGAACGCCAAATCCATATCTGCGGTCTTTTTGTTTTGTTTTTACTGTAGTAAGGCAAAAGGGTATTTCTCTACTAAAATTAAATAGAAAAAATATTGATAATTTTTCACTAAAAACGGGGTATTTAATACGATTAGTGAGTTTGATTGGTTCCCGATATTTCGGCACAATTGCATACCATGATTATGGGTTGAACAGTAGCGTCATCAGAAGGTTTTTTATCATTATTATCATCTTCAACCTAGCTTCACCTCAAATGTAAATACGGTTTTTTAAAAAACAACGCCCAAAAGATAACAGTGTCAAAATCTGGACATAAAATAATAATATTGCAATTTGAGTCCAACAGGAATTAAATTTCAAAACCATTCTTAACTAGCTAGTTATTAAACTTCAAGATATTTTATTATAACAAGCACTAAAGATTCTTTTAGAGCAGATATAAAACACTATTCTAGCTAATAGGACGATAAAGTTAGTTTTTATCGGACTCATGAAAGCTGACGAGGATGTTATAGTGAACGGATATGGCATTAACCTTATTAGCTGGCTGCCTCCCGTGTCTTTGATCACTTTTTACCCAAAGTACTTAGTCTATTTTATTCCATGTGATCAAAAATATTCACAGCTAATATGCATGTTATAGAAGAATATTAAAATAGTTAGGAAAGAAGTGGATATGCACTTTGTTTTTTTTAAGGTCAGATCCCATTTGTTTTTTGATGGACCTATCTGCGTCGATACCGATATTTTCGTTCGAGCCATCGATATTTCATCGGTGTTGTAGGTGTTTTCAGCCAGTATGCAAACCCCCTAAAGGTTAATAAAAAAATATAATGTCATGTTATTTAAGCACTGCAGGGGTATTCCAATCTCAGTTGAACTGCAAAGTTTTAAATCATGGTCAGTTCATACTAACTCATAGTTATTCTGTGACTAAATAGTGACATTATGACGTCATTTAATTTGTTTTCGCGCATATTTTGCTATAAAGTGTCTAAAAAGAATGATCACGTGGTACAATTTTGTACCACGTGACCTGAAAAAATTACACTGGGCAGTGAAATATAACTTGACAGCAAAAGATTGGAATACGGGGGCTGCTTTGGGCAAAAATTGTCCAGTAGGCGGCTCTCTACACTAAAGGATGCCGGAGGTCGTTAGGTGCAGGCCGCACAAGATTGGTTGCTTTGGAAATCTATAGAGGAGCCGCAAAGAGCCCAGTGGTAGACTTCCTACGGTTAAAATAATGATATTTTGAGATTCTCATTTAGCTCAAAATATTTAGGTACAATCATAGTTTTTTTTAGATAAAATTACGGGACGACCTGGTACAAGTTTGTACCACGTGATCATTCTTTTTAGACACTTGACAGCAAAATATGCGCGAAAACAAATTGAATAACATCATAATGTCACTATTTAGTCACAGAATAACTATGAGTTAGTATGAACTGACCATGATTTAAAACTTTGCAGTTCAACTTTGAGATTGGAATCGCCCCCCTGCCTATAGTGTCTGAAATATGACAGAAGTTGAAAATCTTTAGTTAAAATAACCGTTTGTACCCGAAAATCAATTTGACAATAACGAAGGTTACTATTTAATATGATTCCATGTACAAACCTTTTTGTACATATATTCCATTGCAGACTTAGCGAGACTATCACTTTGAGATGTAAAGGGGCTTATTCGTAGTAGGGGCTTTATCTTTAAGTTTTTGCTCTGTATGTTTTTTGCCTCTTTCTATTAAGCATTTATTGTGGTGGTTTTGAATAAATGAATATCAATCTATCTATTCCAGAAATCCCCTGCGTGTTGCCCCTGCGAAGGGGATTTCTGGACGTCTTTTTGTCCAGAAATCCCCTTAGTCAGCCATGCGACTGCCAGCAGGAGATCTTGTAAAGGCATAACACATGCCTCGTTCTACAAACGAACATAGCAATGCGAGCATCACTGCGATAGAAACATTAGTATTGGTAGTACTTCCTTGGACAAACTCTTTTAAAGAGTTCTATATTATTTGATGTTCAACGAAACCCTTAGCTTAAAACTTTCCAGGACGAATTCATCTCCAAAAGCCTTTACCGTTCAATTACTGCTAGTGTAATGCCACCTCGCTTTGTAGGTATAACTTCATGGACACCTACGAATGGCAAGTGTCACCACAGATAATTAACTAAGGTTTTCCAAGGTGTCATGATACTAGTTAACTTGGATGGTTGCTTTTATGAGCTGTTCTGGTATAGAGCTTTTAACTAGAGTTAACAGATCAATGAGAGGGAAGCATGCTTTGAAGATATCACTATTTGTTATGTAATACTAGGTCTTAGATTCGTTCTTATACTCCAAAAAATCTGTATTCTAAATCAAGATCAATCATCAATTTGAGTGGAGAGAGAAGGTTGTTTTATTGAAAATAACGAAATCTTAATATATACATAATATAATATGTAAACAATATATAATATAATAAAAAAAACCGTGAACATTTGTACCGTGAATATATACTAACCATATATGGATCTAGCTAGATATCTAAGAAATAAATAATAAATGAAGATTTTCAAAAAATTATGACACACCTACACAAAGAATCTAATTTATAATTTTTTCAGCTTTTGTACACCCTCTGCTAAGTAAAACCATCTTTTAGTCATTAATCTCTGTTAGTCTCTTCTGTTCTAGGCCAGTCTTTCTTATTAGCACCTGAAAATAGAACTGTTTTTAATCGATTACTTAGTCTTGTTTTACTCTGCTTGAATGTAATGTTGATGTTAAAGACCTCAAGATTCTTGCGGGGTGGTCCCTTTATAAATCACATCGATATTACGGGCTAATTCTACAAAGCCCCTGACGATTAATAACGTTTATCGCGTCCTATCATATCGAGTCGGTAAATAACGGATCGACAGATTAATAATAAACTAAAGGTAATTTAGAGTGCTTTTCCTTTCGACCCAAGATTTTTCAACCCAATAAGTATTTTTCTCCATACGACCAAAACTTTCGATTTATTAGTTCTCCTTTCAATGCACATTCCACTTATTTCTAAATTCTATAACATAAAAAATAAATAACGTAGTATAACACTGAAGCAGCAGGGTAACATCATCATCATCATCAACCTATACTCGTCCACTGCTGGACGTAACAGGGTAACAGGGGGTTGCAGGGTAACATACAACGGTTGAAATATTTTTTCTTATAAAAATTCAAAACCCCACTTGGGTTTTGAATGTTTGTTATTTTTATGGCTTCTGTCTGTCCTGTCCAGACAATTTTGCGTAATCCCATTACCCTGGCATTATGACTGCCCCCGTATTCCAATATTTTGCTGTCAAGTTATATTTCACTGCCCAGTGTAATTTCGTCAGGTCAAAATTGTACAAAATTGTACCACGTGATTATTCTTTTTAGACACTTGACAGCAAAATATGCGCGAAAACAAATTAAAGGACATCATAATGTCACTATTTAGTCACAGAATAACTATGAGTTAGTATGAACTGACCATAATTTAAAACTTTGCAGTTCAACTGAGATTGGAATACCCCTGCAGACGACATTGTCAACTTAGCGTGCTCTAGAATTACGCGGTCACTAATTCGGTATTTACATCTGACGCTGAGTAAAATAATAATCTACCATTTGATTTGTCTGCACATGTAGCACTTCTGTAGCATGTGCAAAGTGTTCATACTGTTCATACTTACATTCCCAGTTCGTACATCCAAGGGTATTCCAGCAATCATTTATGTCACCACACCACAGGTACCTACACTCTGGCCTGCTCGTTATTACTCAGAACAAGACCCCTCTTAATCTCGTGTTCCGTCGGGTGATCAGCAATTAAATTCGAGCTCAGATGAGGGTAAACTTGATTTTGTAGCGATTTCATTCCACGGAATAGATGTAGTACTTCTTACTGGGGGGTAAACACGAACAAAACTGACAATCGCGTTACGTAAACCTAATGAAATCGAGTCGTATTGCACGTCAACGCCTACTTGACTATAGAACGTTGTAGCGTTGCCGCGCAGTGTATCTCGGATACACAACCGTTTACGATTATCTCATTTATTCGTACTGAAGGTTCAACTGTGATGCTGCAATTTATCATCCACGCTATTGTAAAGGCTAAAGTGCCTCGTTATGTATTTGAACATTTGAAATATATTGAGGTAAATACCTAAAAACAAAAACAATGATATTGTGTAACCAGAAATATACAAGGTGAATTTTGTAGTTATATTTTGCCTGCGCCGCTTCCATGTCAAAATTGAAAATATACTCACCTACATAATACAAAGTCATGTGCAACGTGCCGCCCCATTCACAATCTCGCAAGATGTAGGCCTGCTGATGAAAACACCTTTACACTGCAGTGCAAAAAAACTGCAGGTGTTTTTTCCTTTATGGGGTTGTTTTGTTTTTTTACTCTCTTCAGCATTACACCAAATGTAAAGCTAGTTTTTTTGTATAAGCGCTTTCATCCGTCCTACAACTAGGTAAGATGAAGAACACTATTTTTATTCACAAAGAAAATTACGAGTAATACAGTATATTTTACAATATTTACAAAATAAACATGAATAGATAGTTGAGCTATCTACAAACAGTTGCAAACGATTTATAGATGCTCAACTGATTCAGTACCAAATGACGTTGAATTGACGTGACAAAGTCTAGAAGAAGAACTTTTGTAGAGGCAAAGTTAATTATAAAATTAATTGGCAGCTGAAAGTCTTCGTCGAAACAGTTTTGGAAATAACTGTAAATAAGTAAGGTGCTCAAGTTTACTCACTTTAATATTCTAAACTGAAACCTGGTATCATACCGCGGCAAACAAGTTTTCAACTTGCTTCAAAGTTTATTATGTAAATACATTTCACTTTGACATTAAAATATTTATTACAGTAGTGCATTTGAGACACAAATTTGAAGTTTGCATCTGTAAGCACTTTAAGCGGTAAATGGTTTTAAATATTCATTAATATCACTGAAATTAAACCTGTTTTGAGTAGTAACAGAGTGCTTTTAGTTTCTAAATGATTACTGAGTCAGAACATCTCTTTTACCTACGCTTTTATTTTAGAAACCTCCAAACATAGGTAGCAAATATGATGAGATTGAATTACAGTCCTTTTGATTTTTTGTTTTTTTTTTAAATGTTTTTGCAATTTGAAAATATTCACTCTTTTCTACTACAATTCTGTACCTATTTATCGAACTACGTGTGAGCACATTTCTTTGTCCCGCATTATACGTACAAGCTCGTCACATGCCCTTTGCTGCCTCGGTCTTTTGTACCAGCAACGAAACAATGTTTGTCCTGTTTTACACTCGGGTTTTAACGGTGAAGGAAAACATCACAAGGAAATCAGTAATATTGCAGCAGTGATTCTTTTAAAGTGCAACGTATGGTAATTAAAAAAAAAAGCTTTAGCCAAAACATAAGTACCGCGCGGAAAAATTGTATTTACAAAAGAATAATTGGGCGTACGAATAATCCATACAAATTGTTACAACCAAAAAGGATTTTTTACGATAAACTGATACGGAAGTGTTATTTAAAAAGATCCCAAATACGTAGCAATTTGTTTTGAACTTTTAGGTTTTTTTTAGGTTTTTATTTTTTTAGGTAGTATTGAAAGTTAATTTCAGTTCAGCAGGTAGGTATAGTAAAATAAAATACAATATTATTCTACTATTTGCTAAAAGTGTTATTAAAATTTCACATTATGCCACCCAATGTGACGGATTATGTAAAACAAATGAGTAACTACTAGGTCTAAAAAAATAATTCATGGACATTTCACACTACGTCCTCAAGTCTTATACTGAGCAAATTAAATAAATAAATAAATATTCAGGGACATTTCACACAACACCCTCTAGTCCCAAACTAAGCAATGCTTGTAATATGGGAACCAGATGGCTGATAGAATACTTACATACTTTTTTTTTTTGTAAATACATACTTATAATACATAGTAACACCCAGACATAGAACAAACATCTATGTTTTGCACGCACAAATGTTTGTTCTTGGTGGGGATCGAACCCACGACCCATAGCACGGAAGGCAGAGCTATTACCGACTGAGCTGTGATGCCTGTCAAATTGCTGATAGAATGCTTATATTTTTTTTTGTAAATACTTGTTATACTCAATTAACATTTTTCTAATGCTCGGGTTACACTACACAGAATTATATTATCATGTTATAAACCCACTAAAGTCTCAAAACAAAACATTCCTGTGTAAAAATAAGTTAATCAACAGTCTAGCTGGGTACTATAAATAAATCCGACGAGTGACTCCAATGTAAAAGCAATTTGTATGCGGGACTGAATTAAAAAAAAAGGTTTTTGTAGAAACATCCAAAAAGGACGGGCTCAAGGCATGAGAACCAGCATTAGTCAAAAAATGAATTTATCGTATTTTGGATATCAATTGAAGAAAATTGTTGCCGGCGTCTGTGTTTCCACCTTCATATAGATTGGATGTTTTCAAGAGACGAGTGAATAGGCATCTTCTAGGTAAGCGTGCTACATCGTCGACCGCATCTTCACTTAACATCAGGTGAGATTGCGGTCAAACGCTTGCTTATAAATTTATAAAAAAAAAAAAAATTGTAAGAAGTAGGTAAACCGTCACTCGATTGGGTTCAGCTGAAACTCACCGTTGAATTCCATTTTTGTCAATTCAACAATAATGCTGAGCTGTCACCCTTTTGGCAACATCTAGTTGTATGTACCTACCTACTTTTGTTTTTTGTTTGTGTTATGTTTTTGTGTTTTGTCAAATAAAGCTTTTTCTGTAATCGTCCACTTAGGTTTTCTAACTCTGGATCTGTTTGACCACAAATCTAATCTGAAAAGATTTTTGTTATAAGCTTCCAATCCCACAGGTGGGCAAAGATATACATTTTCCAATCATTGTAGTCGTATACTTTTACTGGTTGAAGGATTTTGCTACACTGCCGTGCTTCCCAACTAGCAAAAAGTGGTCTTATATAAGTCACCAATGCCTTTTGGTCAAGATCTATAGCATTATACTTTAGTCTTGAAAAGCTCTTGTAGTGTCTTATACGACCCGATTTGGGCACAAATCTCAAGATTTGTACTCTTGATTTAGCATTGATTATGCATTGTAACGTGCTACTTTAGTCTTATTTTTGTCTTACAAACGCACTGATTTATGCTTCTACTCTTCAAAAATGTCAAACTATGACAATAATGATGCCAAAGGTCTTGTACTTTGCGAATTGAGGAGTTTTGTTTTTTGTTTTATATAAAACTGCTGCGCAACATGTCTTCATTATTGTAATAATAAATATTTTACATCTCACGACAGTGACGTGACAATTGTCACGTCACTGTCGTGAGATCCCACAGATTCATAAGTCTTGGCACATAAAAGAATCTGTTTCAGAAAAATTTATAAAAATGTGGTCTCGCTTTTCGCTTCTACCATCATCCCTCTCCCGGCTAACCAGAGATTTTTCCGGAACGCGGAACCCGGACAAGACGACTCGTCAACGCTTGGTCCGAGTGTGGAATTTTTAAATTATACCCAAATAAATGTTATGTTTCACAAGCTGTTTACTTTCATTTAGCTGGACGGGAATGAAGTCGTGATAAAAATAAAACGCGAACAGGATTTTCCTTATCTTTGCGAGAAAGATTGTTTACTTTTTCTTGGAAGTAAATCTAGGATGATTAAAAACAGTGGGGTCATTCTCCTAATAAAGTCTAGTGAAGATAATATTATAAGTTGTGATGTCATAAAATTTACAAAATGGCAACCTTTGTTTTTTTCTAATAAAATCGCTATGATATACCAACATAATAATCATTAAGAGAATTGTCTCTCAGAGCGAAATTTTTATGAGTAATTTTGATAATGTTTGTGGTTTTAGATCAAAGGTTTTTGAAAACTTTATTTGGTCATCATTTATTTCGAAACAGATTTTTATCCGTTGGTATGTAAATATTTGACATGGCATTGAAGATAAGCTTATAAACATAATGTTGGTACAAATTATTCATAACACGTAAAATATTTTTTTACTATCAAATCGTCTACTAAGTGATATTACAAACGTTTTAGCTACTTATTTAATTCATTCCGTTAATTCCTCAAAAATACGCTATGAAAACCCCTTTAACTTATGCAACAAGATAAGTAAACGTCATAATCATTCCTAGAATACATTACCATCTTTCACCACATAACTCCCAAACAAAACTGGAAAGTATAATCGCATCAGTCGGACGGAACTCGGGATAACGGTTGCAAATATTTACATAGCCCCGGCATGTTGACCGGGATTACCCGTCTGTAGCATCCTTTGATGAGGCAAACAGCGATTATGCGAGCGCTGAAGAATGTTTTTGAACATCATAGACCGCCAAAGGGTTATTGTTTACAGTTTAAGAGAAGGAAGAAAAAAAAATAGAGAAATCAATTATTTGTAGTATATCACACACGGCTAGGTGATATATTGGTAATACCACAAAATATTAGTACAAGTAGTAATACAACCAATATTATTTTGAGAGTCAATGCATTATCTACAATAGCATTTTTTGATGGACGTAAATCATGACTTCTTACATAGTCTTTTTCCAAACTATTTTATTTAAAATAAATAGTTTATTCACAAAGAAAATTATTATACTTTACGTAATTTTTGCTTTATTATAAACTAGCAGTTACCCGCGACTTCGTACGCGAGTACCGTTTCCGTGTACATGATATTATCAAGTTTTATCCAAGTTGGTTCAGTAGTTTCGACGTGATTGAAACACAAACATCCAAACATCTAAACTTTCGCATTTATAATATGACTAGGATAGGATTTACAAAATACACATGAAACAGTTGAACTATATGCAAACCATTGCAATATATTTTAATCAAAATGTTGTTTGTACACGGAAAAAAAAGCTTGTGGAATTAGTTTTCCTTCAAGAATATTATTATTCTCAGGAACATTGTTTTATATTAAATAAATATATGCTTGAACTAACAATAATATCTCAGCTCAACAAACATGATATTCTCCATGAAAAACAGTATTATTTTTAGTATATTTACTAGAAATAAAACAATAAGTTTTAATTCAAGCGTTTTGGAGAGTTGGCTGAATAAAAAGTACTTTCTTGAATTAAGAATTTCATGTGTTTCCATATGAGAATATGTTGTTTGAGTTCAAGACCCATAAAGTTTTAAATCAAAAGTAGCACTATTGACTTAAACAAAATATCAAAATGTGTTAACTGGAGAATATTATTCTTAAAATAAAATCGATATTTCTTCTAATTTGACAAGTTTACGTTACTCATATCCAAAAATTAGATAAGTTTTCACACAAGAAAACATTTTTTTGTTCAAGAAAATTTGTTTTTGTAGGAGTATTTATTGGGGTTGAATTAAGAATATGAAATGGTTCAAAATGAGCCTATGGACGTTTTTTATTAAGAATATACAGTTTAGGTTTAAGACATTTTATTTAAAAGTAAGTAAGTCAAAGCATTGGCGTAAGAATCCAAATTATTTAAACTAAAATAGTTCAATGTTTTCAGACAAGATTTTTTCGTTTTCTGAGAATAAATTATAGTGTTCAATTAACAATATTAATATTTCTAAGTAAGAAAGAATAACGTTTCTTCATAAGTTGTTTTAATGTTTAGATTAAGAAAAAATATTTTAGAATAAGTAAGGTTAGCGTTGGCGTAAGAATCCAAATTATTTGAACTGAAATAATTTAATGTTTTCACACAAGACTTTTTCGTTTTGTGTGAAAAAAAATATGATATTCTACTAATAATATTATTTTTTCTAAATAAGAAAGAATATCGTCTCTTCATAAGTTGTTATAATGTTTGAATCAAGAAAAAATATTTTAGATTAAGTAAGGTTAGAGTTGGCGTAAGAATCCAAATTATTTGAACTGAAATAATTTAATGTTTTCACACAAGACTTTTTCGTTTTGTGTGAAAAAAAATATGATATTCTACTAATAATATTATTTTTTCTAAATAAGAAAGAATATCGTCTCTTCATAAGTTGTTATAATGTTTGAATCAAGAAAAAATATTTTAGGGTAAGTAAGGTTAGCTTTAGCGTAAGAATCCAAATTATTTGAACTGAAATAGTTTAATGTTTTCACATAAGACTTTTTCGTTTTGGAAGAAAAAAATATGATATTCAACTAATAATATTAATTTTTCTAAATAAGAAAGAGTAACGTTTCTTCACAAGTTGTTTTAATGTTTGGATCAAGAAAAAAATATTTTACGGTAAGTAAGGTTAGCTTTAGCGTAAGAATCCAAATTATTTGAACTGAAACAGTTTAATGTTTTCACACAAGACTTTTTCTTTATATAAATTCTTATATAAAGAAAAAAATATTTTAGGGTAAATAAGGTTAGCTTTGGCGTAAGAATCCAAATTATTTGAACTGAAATAATTTAATGTTTTCACACAAGACTTTTTCGTTTTGGTGAAAAAAATATGATATTCAACTAATAATATAAATTTTTCTAAATAAGAAAGAATAACGTCTTTTCATAAGTTGTTTTAATGTTTGCATCAAGAAAAAAATATTTTAGGGTAAGTAAGGTTAGCTTTAGCGTAAGAATCCAAATTATTTGAACTGAAACAGTTTAATGTTTTCACACAAGACTTTTTCGTTTTGTAAGAAAAAAAATATGATATTCAACTAATAATATTATTTTTTCTAAATAAGAAAGAATAACGTTTCTTCATAAATTGTTTTAATGTTTGGATCAAGAAAAAAATACTTTAGGGTAAGTAAAGTTAACTTTAGCGTAAGAATCCAAAGTATTTGAACTAAAATAGTTCAATGCTTCCAGACAAAAGTTATTTATTTTGTGGGAATAGGTATTCAAGTAAAAATCTTAATGTTTCTAATAAGGAAAGAATAACGTTTCTATAAGTATACTGTTTGTTTGAGCGTTCGTTGTAGCATTAGCGTAATAATCTAAATTATTAATTAGGCAACACTTTTTTTAGTTGGTATAATTTACCCCATCCCCTACTAGTAGTTGTTTAATTTAAACGATCATCCTTTAAAAAAATGCCTAATTGTAGACCAACATAATTGTTATGAAATCACAGATATCTTAACACGATTACGAAGTGTACAATGTGTAGGAGTACATTAACTATTTCAGAACAAATTAAATCCATTCAATTATGAGAACATATGAGATCTTTCAACATAAACACTTAATGTAAAACTATAAAGATGGCCCACCTAATGTTAGTGGTTACCTATGCTTATAACAATGCATTACTGCAGAGCACGTCCACCGAGTGCGTGCCCTGTGCGGCATTGCACTGCGTGCGTCCATCACTCTCAGACGTAAAGGTGTTAAGTCTCATCTCATATGCCTGATTGCACTGGCATCCATAACTTGAAATCGGAACACAATAATGCGAGCATCACTGCTTAGCGACAGAAATATGTGGTGGTAGTAGGTAGGTACTTCCCCGGACGAGCCCCCTTCACAAAAAACTCTAAGTAGGTACAAGCTAGGTAGGTACCTAACCTACCTACTACAGCTTTTTTGATGTTATTATTATGTCATTGCATTTTTTTTTATATAATATAGAATGTCCTTTGGTCACAATCTCACCTGATGGTAAGTGACGATGAGGCCGACGATGGAGCAGGACAGGATGGGGCATGGAGGATGGGTTGTCAGTGGCCAGTGTCATAATTTTGTTATAGGTATAAAGTTTGCCTACGTACTTATACCTCCTATTTTCTATTTTTCTATAAGTTTCCTATTTTCTCCTATAATTATGCGAATACGTTATAGCTAACTTAGCATAGATACTTAGGTAAGTACCTAATAATTACTAGATAGGTAGGTATATAATCATATAAATATATCGATATCATAAGTAGGTAGATAGATACCTACTTATCTCTCTTAAAAGAGAGCTACTTTAATAGATACTTAAGTAAGTAGATACTTACTAAAACATTTTAATCACAACGAAAATTACGACTAATACAGTACCTATTTACAATATTTATAATTAGATACCTCATTACGGATCAGAAGGTTTTGGAAGCTAAATGTTCTTAGGTACACATCGACTGTAATGTAAAATGCTCTGAGAGCAAAACGTCCTCAATTGAAAATGGTACTGGAAGCTAAATGGCCTTTCCAATAGTTAGTCCTCTAGTCTTTATGTCTTTGAATCAATTTGTCCATTACGGAAAAACGACCAAGGAGCAAGTCATGATACCTATATATTTAAATATATATATAAAATACACATGATACCTTTGAGCTATCTACAAACCGTTGCAAACGATTTATAGATAGCTCATCTGATCCAAATCAGTACCAATCAGAAGCGTGCCCAAGACACTGGCTGCATTGCCACGCTGAATAGCAATGCTGATACGTTGGCCCAGATACTCACCCCCTCGGGTACTTACTTACTTACTTACTTTTAAATAGGTACATGAGTACTTACCTGGTCTACGTAACTTACCTACCACAAAATTAGAAATAACTTAAGTAGATAAGTAGGTAGGTACACCTACCAAGCTAGCCACTACAAAACGTACCTATCATCGTTCGTTTAGCTTAAACACCTTCAAGGCGAACTGACTGAATATGACTTCACATCATCCAATGATGATATCTACCTAGGTAGGTACTAGGTAGGTACCTAAGTATCTAGGTACTAAGTAGCTAGGTACCTCGGTAGGTAGCTAGGTACCTAGGTAGGTACCTATTTTGCAAATACCAGTACGCGAACAGCGTTACATAGGTATTCGATTTCGAGAATTACCTTGGTATCTACCTACGTCACAATACTGCCTTTCTGACTGACGAGCATTCTCTTTTAGACCATTTCAGATTACAAGCTGTATGTAGGATGTCTTACTTATGTACTTAGGTAGGTAGGTAGGTAGTAGGTACCTAGTTATCTAACGGATCACAAAGATTATGGCTTGGTTACCTTTATGTAGGTAGGTAGGTACCTATAAATAGGTATTTCGTCTTTCGTCCAAGTCAAGAACAACATTCTTGACAGTCAAGAACAACATTCTTGACAGTCAAGAATGTTGTTCTTGGAGGAAAGTCAAGAAAAACGTTTTTAATGTAAGATAACAAAAGTTCTTGGAATACCAGTCAATTATAAAAATGTATCTATCCAAGAATTTTAGTTTTGGATGAAAATTAATTTTCTTGACTGACACTCGATCGTCAATTGGTTGGTCACACGCCGGGCAACGGAAGAATCGAAAAAGCATTGAGTGTTACCATCTCAAAATAGGTACTCCTCAATTTTGAGATGTTTGTAACTATATAATTATTAGGTAATATTAAACAAAGCAAATAAATCGGGTGAAAAGCTACCATTTACAAAACAAGGTGTGATATCGCGGTATGTATGTACAGGACATTTCTTTGAGATGTGTCAGTAAGGGAAAGTTTTAAACAGTAAGAGATATCAAAAAATGCTGATAACAAGTAGAAATTAAAATTAAAAAAAACTCCGACACAAAATAATAAAATACTTCAATGTAATTTGCCATTTTGTGGTGGTTGAAATTTATCACAGTGTACCTATAGTATTTTACTAGTCAAGCCCTTTCATTTGATAGGTACCTAACCTACCCATATTGAGGGAGTTGTGAAAAAATATGTAATCCGCCATTATTGTCATTACGGATCAGGCCGAACAAAAAAAAAACAAAATAGCTTCATCCGTTCGGGAGCTACGATGCCTCAGACACACAGAAACACAAACACACACACACACACACACGCACACACACACACACACAGAGAGAGAGAGAGAGAGAGAGAGAGAGAGAGACAGTGACACGTCAAATTTATAACACCCCGTCGTTTTTGCGTCGGGGGCTAAAAATAAAAACAGCATGATAAAATGATTTTGGCAAAATGTTATACAGGCCTCGGGAATCAAACCGGTTCAAAATTGGCCACACGTGTTTGTTTTATTCAACTAGGCTTATTGCGGGCATCGATAGTGTAGGAAATAAAAAAAATACAGTTTTAAAAATATTTGCATTTTACGGTACCATTAGCTTACTAGTCTGTACCTTGCCATGAAGTAAGTTTATTCACTGTTTGTTTGGTATCCCCAAATGTAGCTAGTGGCAACACTTTTTGATTCGTTCGTCGGTCGGTCGCGTCGCGGTCGGTTTGGTTCATCAAAGTTTCAAACGAAAAAATAATTTACTGGACTTCAAGAGTGAGTAAAGTATTGAAGAAATTGTCTCATTGGATAGGAATAGCTTAATTCATTGTATTATGTATGTTATTAGATGAACGAAGAACAATTTGATGCAGTCGCTGGCGGAACAAACGGAGAAGCAGACGCAGACGCTATAGAACACGTGCAAGTGCAAACTTGTTCCTCAGGCTCCGACCGGGACGGGGACAATACTGGTTCCTTGCTGAGGAAATGGGAAGCCCTAGAATCAGTAATTAATCGGTTCCAAGGTAAGCCTGGTTACCATTTACCATTACTTACTTGGTAGGTAGGTTGTACCCTTCACCCTTGCGTACTAAGTATAGTAGATAGCTTTTACCCTAAAGCTGGTCGCAGATTTACCGGTCCGGCCCTCCCTTCTATTGCATTCTTGGCTCCCGATTCGGATCGGGTTGGACCGGGCCGGGGGTGCTGGTAGGTCTGTGACCAGCCTGAAACGCGCGCAATGAAATAGTGGCCAAACTTTCAATGTAGAGGAAGTCACATGTGCGTGCTACCGTGCATAGTCAATTTGACATGTAAGTATTACATACCTAATCTCTCTTTTCCAGAAAATGAAATTAAACTAAGGTACCTAAGCGAAGACATTCTCAAAGAACTTTGCCTGCTAATAGGCCACCGAAGTTTCATTAAATCTAAATTGGATGAATATTTCACTGGACATGTAAGTATTAAAATACATATAATGTACTCTCCAAGCAGGACGTCAGTGCAGGCCTTACCACCCCATACAGAACCTTCTAAGCACGAGTTTAACTCACTCTGGACCGGGTTTTTATTCCTTGCAACATTTTCATCCGTGAACCTAATGGTTAGCGAGGGAATAGGCTACTAGTTTTAAACCTTGGTTTTGGGTTATTTATAGAAGAGTAAGTAAATGTTTTTTACCCGGTTGATTGTATGGTATTGCAACAGTCACTGGACTCTATTTGAATACCACTATTATTTGTTACCCAGGGGTCAGATGTTGGGTTTTTCTTGAAAGTTTACTCCTGCAGATACTGGTAACTCGCTCAATCCTATACTACAATAATACAATACAATGGTATTTGTTTTATTCAGCATGTGAAACTATTAATAGGTAATGGAATTAATTTTCGTTTTCAGACGGATACTGATACTACACTCTCAACAAAGTCTGTAACGAGTGACACCAACGATGAAGTAGGAGATTTGGATAATATAGCAATTGAAAATAGATTTTCAATAATTGTAAGGCCACCTTTACCGGACTTTTATCTAAAAACACTTCTCAGTACATCACCATGTGGGAACAATATAATTACCTACTACAATTTAGATAACACACTAACTAGTAAGGTAAGCACAGGAATCAGTTGGTAGATATTATCATCAGATATATATTTACCAGGTTGTAAATCAGTAAGTAGTACCTACTTTAAATAAATAAATATTGGTGGATATCTCACACAGCGTTATCAACATCCAAACTTAGTACATTATTATAATGGTTTGTCTTGTCGGGTACTATATTATGTTATGGTAGCTGGTCTGATGCTGGAGATGGAAGGTGGTCCTAGGAATTTCTAAACTACACATGATAACCCTGTTGATTTGTGCTCGTTTGATTTGGGGCAAGGACATAGATTATCTTAGGGAAGGACATAGGCTACTTTATGTGAAGGTACCACGCGAGGAAGCCGGGGGCGACAGCTAGTGACGAACAAATTTTCATATTATTTGAAACTATTATTCTTGACCAACATTATAACTCTTGCTTGAAAACATCTTTTGTCTCTGAGTAATGAAATTGATTGTTCATTTTTTTAAGTTTTACTGATTTTTTTCAGATCAACTTGGATTTCAAGCAAAAACACCTGGATAAATCTATGAACTTTTACACAAAGTGGCACCCATTTATTAACAGTTTAATTAGTATGAAATTTGATAGTGCCGAAGATGATAATTTAGCATATTTATACGAAAGTATAAAAGCTGACGATGGTAAGTGACTTGATTTTATCTTTTACTACGAAAATCTTATCTTTTACTAGCAAATGTAAATAAACTGGACAAGGCGCAAGTTTTATTTGCGCATGCTAGTGTTGCGAAAGATTCACTTTATAACCAGCTCTCCACTTTACCAATGTAACAAGAGCTCCCATTTGTAGAATTTTTAATTACGATACGGTTCAGGATAGGCTGGACAAGTAATAATAGTAGTTTTTATTTAATTTCTCGAATTCAGTTAACTTTTAGAAGTTGTCTATAGTTTTCCTTTCATGAGACCATTATGGTACAGGTTTTCTGAAAATATCACCCATTTTTGCCGGGTACTTTACGAGAAACCCGTCTGGAATGACAAATTTCGCACAAAATAATTTTTTTCTTCAACAAAGTTTTTTTAATAAAAAATCTAAATATGAGGATCTTTTAGTTAAGTTCTAAGCTTTCATTAGATTCCCCACAATGGGGTAAAAAAATATTTTTGTTTTCATATCCCGTTTGAACCCCCTTAATAGTCCCTAATTTTCAGAATTTTTTTTCCCATGCAAACCCTCATATTGGGTTGTGATAAACTATTACTATTCCAAATTTTTACTCTCTAGCTTCTACGGTTCAGCTCTGGTGGCGTGTGACAGACAGACAGACGGACAGACAGACAGACGGACAGACAAACAGACGGACACCGGAGTGAGGCCGTTCCGTTGCGTTCCGTTCGTGTTCCGTTTTTCCAAAACTGGGTCGGAACACTAAAAATGTATTTTTTTAAATTCATTATTGAATCATTGTCTAATTTCTTTTTTCAGACCAAAAAGTTGCTGATCAAATCAAGCTACTGTGCTACGTGCTACCTGATCCTTCCAAGATGGAGATTAAATAAGAAAACAAAAAACACTAGAATGCATACAAAACATAGTTGAAGTAAGTTTCATTTTTACCGACCAACAAAAAAAGGGTGTTATGGGTTTGAAGTGTGTTTCTGTGTCTGTCTATACTGCCTGTGTGGAGTGGTAGTGGTAGTGGCTGTTGTGGGTCATAAGTTAAAGGGTGCAGGTTCGTTTCCCACGACTGGACAAATATTTGTGCACAGATAATTATTTACAATTGCATCATTGTTTAATAAGCTTTGCTTAGTTTGGGACTTGTGGGCGTCGTGTGAAATGTCCATGAATATTTATTTATTAATTAATGTAAATAATTAAGTATCTTCTTGAAACGCAATAGAACATCCTGTAGATGAAAAGCGGGATTTTTTGTTCTGTATCTGGGAGTTTTGGTACCATGGTTCTGGTAGTCCATGGTTTTTTAATAATAATGTAACTTGTTTCAGAATTTTGGAGACGAAACCCTAAAATTGAGTGAAAACATCCAGACATCCATCAGATATCGCCAGACATTATCCCTAGCGAGAACTTTACAGTGACTGTAGCTAACCATATCGCAACATTTTCTTGTTCCTGTCTACTATCTTGAGATACACCAATTGTTTTTGGAACAGGTTTTACATTCGTGTTCAGTTTTTTTAAGTAAGTCGTTCTTTTATAATCTGTATTTAAATTACCGAATTTAAGTGTCCGCGCACGATGATAATAGTATATATGGATAGAAGACAGTAATACAAGCAAAAAATGTTCTATAATAAATTATCCTAAAGAGTCACGTTTCCGAGATATTTGGAGTTACAAATCGCCAATGAGGTAAATGAGTCACATTTTTATATGGTTTATATGGTACAGATTTTAAAAATGCAAACTTTTAAAAAATCGTAGAAAGTTCAGTTTTATAATCATCTAGACTTTTGATTTAGGCTAAAAAAAAAACAATAAAAAAATCTGACTCATTTACCTCATTGGCGATTTTTAACTCCAAATATCTCGGAAACGTGACACTTTAGGATAATATAGTATAGAACATTTTTTGCTTGTACTAGTGTCCTCTACTCATATATACTACACTCACCGTGCGCGGAAACTGAAAAAAATTCAAAATGGCGGGCGGGTCGATATGCCACAAACTAAAGGTTCTACCCCATTGGAACTAACTTTGTCAAAATTATCATAAGAATTTTGTTGTTTTGGATCTTCACAATAAGATGCTGTATCTGTTTCACATTATCTTACACAGTATTTGCATCAGAGCATTCAGGTAACAGCACTAGCAGTATTTTATTTATCAAACATATTATGGTAAGATATAAAATGCTTTTTCAATTCACTTTTAGAATGATACAGTCTTTTACAGTCCTCTTCAGGCCCAGGAGAAATAATCAGTAATATTATGAGCGTATCGCAAATGGTAGAAATAAGGTAGAAAATTTTCATAAACATTATGACAATTCAACATGTTGAAAGTCTTACGCTAAGCATTAAAATTAAATTAAATTAGACAATAAGATTAGTCAGAGAATTTTGCGTTATGCCTCATATTAAATGCTGTACCTAATGTTCACAACCCTAACCTATATATTTTGAGCTATGGACAATACATCTGATATGTATGGCACTACCTTGTCATACTTTGTTACGAATCCCGTAAACGCATCTTTGTATTAATAAATACAAATGTGTAGAAGCGGCAGGGTAGCTGGCGTGGAGAGCATGCTAGCATTTGAAGTTGAACAATGTGTCGAATGCCTTCGTTGCAGATTCAAACCTGTATTTTACCTTGTCGATGACTAGATAATATTTACGACTGTTATCTCCAGCAGACCCACATCTAATAAGAAACGGTTGCAAGGTTTGCTTTTGTTTTTGTGCTGCTCAGATGACATGGACGCCGGCCGGTTGAGTAACATGATAATTTTTATAGATTAAGGACAGTACCTATCTGTAAAAATCATCATGTTACTCAAATCATATTATATAAAATAAACTAACTTTTTTGTAATAACACTAGACGATTTGTCGAAAGTATTGTATAGTATTCAAGGTGGATTTTTGAGACGGGACAGCTATCTTAACCATTGTAGCTACATGAAAACGTTCTTAGAAGACTAACCCAAGCTTTTAAAGATATTTTGACCTGCATTCACAGATTCATGTAGTTTAACAACCCTGGTAAATATGTTTTGACTATTATATCTTGGCTTCCTCTAAAAAATCCATCATGTATATCGTCACAAACCCAACATTTAAACTTAAACTAAAGTTTGTCTGCGTTGTAAATTTAGTTTAGGAACAGTAATATGCTACTTTTCATTATTTTTGTGATTGTTGTGTACCCTGGCAAGGCCAAAAGTTTTGTTTAATTAAATAAATTATGTGTCAATATAATTATTCAACATTAAAAAAAAAAAAATATAATTATTGTTTGCTTTCATTTCACAGATTAAGGACATACCATACAGATTAAGACATACCAGAGAGCAGATTTTTAAGGTGAGTGTATTAATACTCTTAATTTAAATAGCCGGTGGTTTCATACTAAAAAACGGGATGTATCGGGTGTTATACTTTTTGTGCATATCATTTCCTTAGCTCAAGTTTTTATTAATAAAGTTTGTACAAGATTTGTATTGAGAATTACTTTAAGTAAAACTATTATTTTTCTTAATTTTAAAATCCGGTAGGCGGATGAGCGTGGCATTTATTTTGCCAATGCATAAATATGACAAAATAATTTTCATGCCCTATTTTTCCGCCTACTGGTTAACTTCCAGGATTTTCAATTTAATAAAAATAATAGTTTTAACTAAAGTGGAATTCTCAATACGAATATCATACATTCTTACTTCAAAAAGAAAAATTACTTGTGCTAAGAAAATTATATTATCTACACAACGCACAGAAAGTATCCACCTAAGATAAATCTGGTTTTAGTATGAAACCACTGGTTATTTGAATTAAGAATATTAGTATACTTACCTCAAAAATCTTCTTTCTCAACTGAAAACTATCATTACTCTCCACTTAGGATTTAAAATGCTTGAGTTAAGAAAATAATATTATCTAAAGAACGCACTGAAAGTTTTCACCTAAGAGAAATGGTTATTTGAATTAAGAATATGAATATACTTACCCTAAAAATATGCTTTCTCAACTCAAAACTGTCGTTAATATCCACTTAAGATTTAAAATTCTTGAGTTAAGCAAATAATGTTCTTTTAAGAACGCACAGAAAGTGTCCACCTAAGATAAATCAGGTTTTAATATGAGACATCTGGTTATTTACCTTAAAAATGTGTTTTCTCAACTCAAAATCGTCATACTCTTCACTTAAGATTTTAAATGCTTGAGTTGACTCATTTATAGTCTCAACAGAACGCACAGAAAGTATCCACCCAAATAAATCTGGTTTTAGTATGAAACCTTCTGGATATTTGAATAAAGAATTTAAATATACTTACCTTAAAATATGCTTTCTCAACTCAAAACCATCATTACTCTCCACTTAAGATTAAAAATACTTGAGTTGAGCTATGTATATTCTCTACAGAACGTACAGAAGGTATCCACCTAAATAAATTGGTTTTAGTTTGAAACCTCTGGTTATTTGAATGAAGAATATTTTTAAATCCGCTGAAGAAGTTGCCATTTCTGAACAAGACAGATGTATTCTCCAACAAAGTAATAAGCTCTTGGCTAAAATAAACAAAAGTTCTACACTGAATATTATATTTTTTTCTGTTCAAAAAAATAGTATGTTTGGAATTTCAAGAAACTTGTCCTAGTTGCTCAGAGACATTGATTATGTCTCCTGTTCAGAATATATCCTCTTAATTTGAGATAATAATGTGTTGAAACCCAAAACAATAAAATTCTAAATTCGAGAAAATAACGTTTTCCCTATATAGGAAACTACATTATTCTTGACCAATAAATATAGTCTTGTTTCAAAACATCTTTTCTTTCCGTGTAGATTAGGTAGGTAGCTACAAGTTAAGTTACAGGTATAGGTACGTAAAATTATTTCATGAAATACCTTCGAAGAGAGTAGAAAATCAAAATACTAAGATTTGAAATAACTGGTAGCTATTCAAAATTAGCACATCTATTCCCCCTTGCCACTATCAGCCCCCGTATGCCAATCTTTTGCTGTCAAGTTATATTTCACTGCCCAGTGTAATTTCTTCAGGTCACGTGGTACAATTTTGTACCACGTGATCATTCTTTTTAGACACTTGACAGCAAAATATGCGCGAAAACACATCAAATGACGTCATAATGTCACTATTTAGTCATAGAATAACTATGAGTTAGTATGAACTGACCATGATTTAAAACTTTGCAGTTCAACTTTGCAGATCAACTTTGATTGGCATACCCCTGCAGGGGACTTCTCAGATACCGCACGCGAGGTCAACGTAACTCATGCATTGAGATGCAACGGAGTGCGTCTTGTAGAATTACACGCTCTCAGACCATCAATCCTCCGTGAGTGACGAACCAAATGGAATACCGTCTGAGATAGAATATTTTATCAGCAGCGCTGGGGGATGAAACATGATTGTGATATTATATCGACTGCCGTCGAAGTACACTGATGTGGTAATGTTATAAGTACTAACTCCCATCTAATTACAGTAGGTACTAAAAAATAGTCTAATATATAAATTCCAAATTCCAATATGTCTTTTTTATATAACTTCATGATGGTAAAAGTTGATCCCCTTAAGCTTAAGGGGAAAATTTACAAGACGGTAATTAGACCTGTCGCGATGTATGGATCAGAGTGTTGGGCAACGAAGAAGACGGATGAAAGGAGAGTGCATGCTACTGAGATGCGAATGTTAAGATGGATGTGTGGGATAACGAGGTTAGATAAGATAAGGAATGAGTACGTGGGTCCAAGTTGCGATTGAGTTGAGAAAACACATTTTTAAGGTAAATAACCAGATGTCTCATATTAAAACCTGATTTATCTTAGGTGGACACTTTCTGTGCGTTCTTAAAAGAACATTATTTGCTTAACTCAAGAATTTTAAATCTTAAGTGGATATTAACGACAGTTTTGAGTTGAGAAAGCATATTTTTAGGGTAAGTATATTCATATTCTTAATTCAAATAACCATTTCTCTTAGGTGAAAACTTTCAGTGCGTTCTTTAGATAATATTATTTTCTTAACTCAAGCATTTTAAATCCTAAGTGGAGAGTAATGATAGTTTTCAGTTGAGAAAGAAGATTTTTGAGGTAAGTATACTAATATTCTTAATTCAAATAACCAGTGGTTTCATACTAAAACCAGATTTATCTTAGGTGGATACTTTCTGTGCGTTGTGTAGATAATATAATTTTCTTAGCACAAGTAATTTTTCTTTTTGAAGTAAGAATGTATGATATTCGTATTGAGAATTCCACTTTAGTTAAAACTATTATTTTTATTAAATTGAAAATCCTGGAAGTTAACCAGTAGGCGGAAAAATAGGGCATGAAAATTATTTTGTCATATTTATGCATTGGCAAAATAAATGCCACGCTCATCCGCCTACCGGATTTTAAAATTAAGAAAAATAATAGTTTTACTTAAAGTAATTCTCAATACAAATCTTGTACAAACTTTATTAATAAAAACTTGAGCTAAGGAAATGATATGCACAAAAAGTATAACACCCGATACATCCCGTTTTTTAGTATGAAACCACCGGCTATTTAAATTAAGAGTATTAATACACTCACCTTAAAAATCTGCTCTCTGGTATGTCTTAATCTGTATGGTATGTCCTTAATCTGTGAAATGAAAGCAAACAATAATTATATTTTTTTTTTTTTAATGTTGAATAATTATATTGACACATAATTTATTTAATTAAACAAAACTTTTGGCCTTGCCAGGGTACACAACAATCACAAAAATAATGAAAAGTAGCATATTACTGTTCCTAAACTAAATTTACAACGCAGACAAACTTTAGTTTAAGTTTAAATGTTGGGTTTGTGACGATATACATGATGGATTTTTTAGAGGAAGCCAAGATATAATAGTCAAAACATATTTACCAGGGTTGTTAAACTACATGAATCTGTGAATGCAGGTCAAAATATCTTTAAAAGCTTGGGTTAGTCTTCTAAGAACGTTTTCATGTAGCTACAATGGTTAAGATAGCTGTCCCGTCTCAAAAATCCACCTTGAATACTATAGCATGTGCTTTGTTTACTTTGGGACTAACTACTATCACTCACTCTACTCTAAATACTCTTTTTTTGTAAATACAATAACACCCGCAGACATAGAACAAACGTCTGTGTTTGCCAAGCACAAATTTTCTTCACTGTGGGGTTCGAACCTATGATCTAAAGTACGGCAAAATAAAACCCAGAGTCCTGCTTAAAACTTTAAAAGCTACCACAATAGGAACAAGGTTCCAAATAATTATAAAAATTATTATTATAAAGCTGTAGTTTCAAGTTCGCGGTTATAAACTCGTAAAGGTTGTCATGTCATATCGAAGGTCTGGTTTCAAAGTTTGCGTTTCACACTCGTTGCATACCAGACATTTTCGAAACAGTGGAGTGTGTTTCGTTCCACACAAGCTCACTTTTGTGACGTCACTTACATTTTATCTGCGACATAACCACAGATGTTATAATAAAGTAGAGTACACAAAACGTACAGAGTCTGCACAATAAAAAGTATATTGTGTTTATTCTAATGATAGATAACAAATAATATGTTATAAGTTTGTTGGTTTTTATTCATATTTAACGGATTAAAAACAAATGAACAAACATTGTTGTACTTAATAAATCAGTTGTTGATAACATCCACATTTTTGTTGTTTTCAGTTTATGCCGACAAAACCACTTATTTTCTACTTGTTATGATTCTGAAACATACTTTGTGCAGTCTAAGTCTGTGGTAGAGTAGGAACGGGCGCAGAGAATTCAATTGTTCTTTGTCGCACCTTTTCAAGTTATCTAATTAGACTTACACTGTGTTCGCAGACAAAGATTTAACTTGTCACGAGATAATGTGCACATCTGCGTCCCTTTATCCATTGTTAGCTTCTCATATCAAAAGTTACTGAGCAAGTTTGTTTGAAATTGACTCGAATTTGTTTGCTTTTGAGTTTTGCGTGAATTTGTTCGAGTTTGTTCTTTGTATTGTCGAGTTGCTGGAAATAAGTTGATATTTAATTGGTACGTTTGCTTTAAGTGTTAATAAATATCTAAGGCTGCAAAGGCACCATAGCGACCAGACTTTTTAAGTTTTCCCGGTTTTTGTTTAATCAGGCCAAGGTGACGACGGATATAAGTAAAACGAAATATATTTGGCCGCCAGTGAACTAGCGACCGTGATTTAACGTATAAGTGCGTTTGCAGCCTAAATTGAATATTTACACAATTACCATTATAATTTAAAATATTATTTTTATAACACTTTAAAATAATGGTTTCAAAGTCCCTTTCATTTATCAAATGTTTTATTTTATTTTTTTATTAAAAAATGTGACGGAACAAGTTGTTTCACTCTATTATGTCTTTATATCCAGCTTAAAGTGCTGTTCAGCAAATTAAAATGTATCCCAAGATTTATTATTATAATAATCGCTGTGTTTTTCTCCGTTATCCTGCCTTGTATTAGGTAGTTTTAAGGAAATAAACATTGTTTTACTTGTATTTTCTTTTATTCCTTTTTCCTTTACTTATTGAAATAAAATAATTTTGTACTGTTGCAATTACAGACTTAATAGCTTTATGTCTCGAAATGATGGACGCAGCGTGATGCCTTACAGGGCACGTTCTTGGACATGCTAGTTGAGGCAATAGGCATAGGTTACTCCCATAGAAATAAATAACCTCAAAATAGTTATGTGCTACAACAGCGTTCTCTAGTTTGTTACGTACGTATTGCTAGTATTGTTGGATATTCCAGGGTTTTAATCAGTATAGACCTGCGAATGTGTATAGAAGTGCATTTCTGTTGATATATTTTATTAAAGTTTGCAACAAAACAAGCCTATGGCCTAGTTACAAGCAGTTATTTATGCCTCAAATAGTGCATTACCTCACCGAGGACGTGTCATATGAAGCAATGTACTACATCTATGTACTACGGACGTGCTCAGGTATGGCAATGCATCGTTATAGACAGTGGTTACCACATAACATCTGGGCCATTGGTTTATTCCATCATTTATTTGTATAAAAAAATGCAATTTTAGTGGTCAATACGACCTGCAGGGGTATGCCAATCAAAGTTGAACTGCAAAGTTTTAAATCATGGTCAGTTCATACTAACTCATAGTTATTCTGTGACTAAATAGTGACATTATGACGTCATTTGATGTGATTTCGCGCATATTTTGCTGTCAAGTGTCTAAAAAGAATATTCACGTGGTACAAAATTGTACCACGTGAACTGAAGAAATTACACTGGGCAGTGAAATATAACTTGACAGCAAAAGATTGGCATACGGGGGCTGGTCGCGCAATGTATTTTGGTTCTTATTAAGAACTTCCGTCCCCTTTCTATTTGATCCCTACAACAGTACTGCGAAGGTTATATCTAAATCCAGTGACTCACCTATCCTAAAAACTATTCATCACAGACTCTGTCACTTTAAGCCATCTATGGTCACTATGGTCAGTCGAGCTGGTAATTTGCGAGCGGCAGCCGGCTTCGCCCTTTGACGAGTAAATTGCGACCTCGTCACAGCTGAAAGAACTAAGCTGATTCTCTCGGTACATTATCCTATCGATCTATCTATTTATCCAACCTCGGAGAGCTTAGACGTCAGATAGTTTCGTCAATTAATATCGATGTCAGACCATCTGCTTTCAGTAAAAACTTGAAAAATAAATAAAATGATTCAATACGTAGCTAATGTAGCTAACTAAACCTAGCTAAAACATAAAATAAAACCACTATGCTTATGTGACTGGTTAGAGGCACCAGCAGGGGTATGCCAATCAAAGTTGAACTGCAGTTGTTTGGTCAGTTCATACTAACTCATAGTTATTCTGTGACTAAATAGTGACATTATGACGTCATTTGATGTGTTTTCGCGCATATTTTGCTGTCAAGTGACTAAAAAGAATGATCACGTGTTACAAAATTGTACCACGTGACCTGAAGAAATTACACTGGGCAGTGAAATATAACTTGACAGCAAAAGATTGGCATACGGGGGCTGATTGGGTTTTCTAATCAGGTACATAAGTAAACCGCGTACAAAAACTAAACTAAAACCGTTCTTGAAATTTATATGGGGAATGTATCAGGCGTGCTCTAAGCCAAACTACTGAACTGATTTTGATGAAAATTGAATGGAACTAACCTTGAAGTAGGTACATTCTTTTAGATTAGAGTTTTTCAAATCGGTTCATAAATGACGGAGTTCTGAGGTGACAAACAGTTAAAAAAAACCTCCTCTCCTTTTTTGAAGTTGGTTAAATATATTACAGCTGTCGGCCTAACCAAATGGGTTACAATTGTTACAATACCCAAACGTCAGTGCGCGCAGGACATTATTAAATTGGTTTTTTTTTCGTAATGAAGTGCGGAAGTGACCCAGCTATTTTAATAATTTGTGCTTGGTCTTCCGATGAGCAGATTAAATGGAGATTAGATTTTGTTTGATGATATATTCAATGTTGCCACTGAGACGCGCTGGAGATGAGCTCGATAGTTTGAGAGCACAAGTTTAACCTTCGTAGATAGCATTTACACAGTTATAAGTAACAGTAGAGAGTCATGTATGGAGTGCGGTAACGACAACTTGACTAAGTACCGCTGCGGCAATCTGTAGCAATCTTTTTTATTTTTTTATTATTTTGCATATAATATGTTACGTGATATTTACTCGAGTTGATGTTTTTATCAAAAAGCCAAAAGATTTATAAAAATATACTATGTAGGTAGGTAGTGTAGATACCTAAATGCTGAATGTTTCATTATTTTAGAGACAAATAATTACTAAATCTAGTAATTCCCAAAAAAGGTTTTCTGCGAAGAAATCGATTAATATAAAAGTGCCGGAAGATTGATGTGCTGATACGAAATAGATCATTATCGGGGTTTTTGATCACGAAAAAATATTCTACAAACAGTAGGGACACTAAAGTTATATTTACTCTACTATTTCAAGTTACAGATCTTTTCTAAGCTAAAACAGTAGGAAAAAATCTTCGATCAACTATTATGAAAAAATGGCCTAAATTAGATTAGATTTTTTTTATTGCACATATAAAAATAGAATAAAGGCGGGCTTAATGCTAATTAGAATTATCTTCCAACCAACTTTGTGTAGTGTTAATTAAATGTGATATTAAAAATAGTAAAAAAATAATTTCGTTTGTAATATTTTTGAACCCCATTCCTACTACACTGCGGTCAGGCCGCTACTTTCCTATTTTATTAACCGACTTCAAAAAAGGAGGAGGTTCTCAATTCGGTTGTATGTTTTTTTTTTTTTTTTTTAATGTTTGTTACCTCAGAACTCCGTCATTTATGAACCGATTTCAAAAATTCTTTTTTTATCTAAAAGGATATACTTCCAGATTGGTCCCATTTAATTTTCATCAAAATCGGTTCAGTAGTTTGGGTTATAAATAGAAATAACTGAAAAAATATGCCAAGTTGCGGCGTAGCGCCTATCATTTTACTGCTAGCAACGATGAACCTTTTGTAGGTACACACCTAAATTTTCACATATTCTATATTTGTCAATAAACCCAGTTTGTACATTCAAACCGCATTTAATTGGAGAAAAGCAAAAACCCACCAGTAGTTCCTCTAAAGAATCAAACCAACAACGTGCACGAAATTGCGTATTTTGCTCTCCTGTGACTTTTATATGTGGTGTTTATAGTGACTAGAACATTCCCAATGAACTGTCATCATCATCATCATCATCTGATGATGAAGCTGGTAGTCGAATTGAAGTCGGTTTTTCCAGTTTTTTAACTTATAAATTATTTGGTTCTTATGTTCCAGTGACATTACTGCTTTACACACTTGTCCGGTGTCTCGGTGATGTTCAAGTGACGTAATGGATGAGACCAATTCAATAGGGTCGTCTTGAGTTTGATGATATCGACAATTTAGAGTGATGACGTCATTCTAAGTGACAGGGGCTTTCTAGACTATGGTTCTAGTCTCGATTTGAATCAAAATTGGCTGAAAAAGTGTGCCATATGTCTAGGTACCTTTAGTACCTACCATCAATGTAACATGCACAAAAATTTAAACTATTACACGCCATCTATCGTTTTCTTGAATAATTACAAGAATATTTATTTAAGCGCTCATTGCGTTGTTGAATAAATTTTATATGAATTTAGGAAATAATTTAATTTTAATCTGACGTTAACTAACTTTCCTAAGTATTTTAACATTCTCTTACAGTATTAGTAATTGGCACTTAAAGTTTAAGTAATTCCAAATTGTTGCTCCACAAAGCGCTAATAAATTTTAAGTCGTAACGTAATAAAAGATCGGACGGGTAAGCTTGCAGGCGCACTAACGACCGCGACTTCGTATTGGTGGGATTTGCGAACAGAAAAAGTCGCCACTTTTGGTGTTTTTTAATATCCGGAGTGCAGTACTAGTTTTTTTTAGATTTAGATTTAATTTGATGAAAGTAGTCTGGTAACGCTGTCGGCAATTGTTGTATTATATCAGAATTCCTAGCCCTACCGAAAAAATATGTGGGCGCTACTGCTTATGCAGACCCAACCCTACTCTATATGGTTATCCCTTCAAAGTAGTATCTAGAAATTCTTAAAAGTCATCGAATTAGGGCGGCTTGCACCAGAATTGCTAAACGCGTTTAACTATTAAATAGTATTTAGCGAGTTGTGAAGTCATATAAATACGTCAGATTTAAATCTATTTAGCTGTTAAACACGTTTAGCGATTCTGGTGCAAGCCGCCCTTAGTCAAACAGAATATAAAATTTTCGTAATTGACGCTCATTCAACACCCAGAGGCCAAACAGGCCAGCGGTGTGGGCCAGCGACTATCCTGACCTCTTCGGTCGCTAAGTGCGCATGTAGACTTACCTCCTTCAGTATAAAAGGAAAGTTTAGAAGTAAGAATCGATGAACTGAAAATCGGTTTTATTTCGCTCAGTATTAGCATTTGAGATCTCGTAGAAATGGTTCTGTAGACAACAATAAGGTCGTTGGTGTATTAGTTTTATTAGGTACTGAGAAAAAAATAACTGATAGTTCAACACTGAAATCAGTTCTCAAGAATTTGATAACGATAGCGGCTTACTTTTAGAAACGAATTTTACAGAATTAGTAGTAATTCTATCAGAAATAACGAATGTTAAATAGATTTTGGTTCTGTAACAAAACTTCATTTTTTTTTTCATAAATACGAAACCCTAAGTAAAGCAATTATGATAAAGCAACATATTATTTTATTTTATTTCGCTGCGAACGAACCTTTGGATCCAGGATAATTGCTGTAAACTTCCCACACGTAATCAAAATTGGTTCTAAAGCAATAAGTAAGCAAATCCTAAATTGAATTTTTCCCAATGAAATATAAATTTTCAATTCCGGATTATACAATTCCATTCGTAACAAAATACCAGTTAGTACCTACCTGCCATTTGTTCGGCTTTGTATCGAATTATTTTCACGTAAGCTCGTAATTTGTATTATAATGGCCCTTCTACCAACATCCTATTAAAAACACATGAGTGTCAAGGACACAATCGTAAAAAAATTCAGTAGCTCAAGGCGTTTTTAACGATGTCTTTAAAAAAGGTATTGCGTTTTTATGCTTTTTTGGATTTTATCATAACGGAACTTCTTGGTGCGAGTATTGCGATTGTAAAATGGAGTGTTAAAATTCACTTATTAGATTGTTACAAACCTAGTAAAGATACGAAAATAAAACTGAAACTCGACGGTTTTTCTCATCAAGTGTTAGACACAGACATACTTATACATAGACATACATTTATTTGTTACTTCACAGTCAAAGTCAAAATTTCTTTATTCAATAAAATCACAAGGATCATTTAGAATCGTAGATTCATACATAGAAAACCATAAAAAAGAAAGAAAACACCAAATTATAATGTGTGCTGTTGCACACTGTGTTTGCGCTACATTTCCCAGATTGTTACCCTAACCTATCTCAGTTGCCAAGTGTCCTTTACTACGCTTTCCTAACAATTTTATGTACAACTTACAAACGAATAAAAAGAAAACAAATAACTTCAAAAAAAATATGTACAATGCGTGGTCTTATTGCCAATAAAATTCTAAACTCACAGCCATTAGCCAACCTACAGTTAACAGTAACGAATGAGGTAGGCGCTTTGATCCTTAAAACACAACATTATCTAGACCAATTATCTCTAATCTTCGAGTAACTTTGATATTTTTTAGAAATCAGCGAAAAAGTTCTAACATCTTTGTTGAAACATCGAAAAACTTGTATTTTCTTTGGACACGAAATAGGTCTAATCCTCGTTATGACAAGAATAAATTCGCCAAGAGTGAGTTCCATTGCACTGAGAATCCCATTGGTAGACAATTTTAGTTGCAAAAATAACAACAGAATTATCTTTTATTCTTTAAATTATATATTAAAACAGGAACTTGGTGTTTATTGGTAAAAATATTGAAAAGTGTATTAGCATCCACTCAATTTTAATTCAAAGAAATAAATCACAAAAGGATAGGCAACAAACTTTTACAATGAGGGTTAGGTACATTTTCACTTTTTACCATTGAAAAGTATTTTCATTATAACCATAAAAATTTTACTATCGAAAAGTGTTTAAGTACCTATCTATTCAATTTGAAAATCAATAATTGACAAAGAAATAAATAACAAAAGGATAGGCATTAATTCTTACCACGAAGGTTTTATTTTTACTTTTTGCTAACAGAACCCTAGTAAGTTATCTTTCGATAGGATCCTGTTTGTATCTATCGACGTAATGAGGCTGTTTTCCTCCAAAAAGTTACAAGAACCTACAATATTAAACCTTGATAGCAAACACGAAAAATTTAAGTTAAAGATTTTTTTTTTCAAAAATAAAGAAATTACAATCAGCAATCTATGTACCAAACCGTTGCTTAAAATATACCTAAAAAACAAAAAAAAAATCTACTCAACTGCCCCCGTATTCCAATCTTTTGCTGTAAGTTATATTTCACTACCCAGTGTAATTTCTTCAGGTCACGTGGTACAATTTTGTACCACGTGATCATTCTTTTTAGACACTTGACAGCAAAATATGCGCAAAAACACATCAAATGACGTCATAATGTCACTATTTAGTCACAGAATAACTATGAGTTAGTATGAACTGACCATGATTTAAAACTTTGCAGTTCAACTTTGCAGTTCAACTTTGATTGGCATACTCCTGCAGGCTTATTTTGCTAATGCATATTTTATAAAATAAATTCAAATATTCAATGAAACTAGATCTAAAATTAGTTTGAGCAATATTTCATTCGTTGGTACAATTAACAAGGTAACAAGTACCCTCGGACTCGAATAAATCAATGTATGAAGTTCACGAGATATATTTCATGCTAACAAGGCCCTCACGGGGCTATTCAATAGAAATAGTTGAATATATAGTGTAAAGAGAAAGTAGGCTTTTGGATTTTAGGCGTTATCATTGCTTTCGTTTAGTTAAAACCTTTTGGTATGATTAAATAAAGGAGTAATTTAATTAGTCAGTTTCACTAACTTTTAGGGCGGCTTGCACCAGAATCGTTAAACGCGTTTAACTGTTAAATAGTATTTAGCGAGTTGTCAAGTCATATAAATACGTCAGATTTAAATCCATTTAGCTGTTAAACACGTTTAGTGATTCCGGTGCAAGCCGCCCTTAGTTTTATGGATAAAAAATAAAGAAAATTGCGATGAATACACAGTATTCTATCCTACTAATTTTATAAACTAGCATCTACCCGCGACTTCTTCCGCATCCCGTTTGATCCTGCTCATTTTTAGAAATAAAAGTAGCTTGTGTTCATCCAAGTTACGAACTTATATATTCCAAGTTTCATCTAAATCGGACCAGTAGTTGCAGCGTGATTAAAACACAAACATCTGACACGCGAACGAAGTCGCGGGTGGAAGATAGAATATTTTAAAATACACATAAGGGTTGAACTATCTATAGACCATCCCAAAGAATCTAACCTGATCTAAACGTTACTTTATTTAAAAAAAAATCAGTGAATTTCATTGTTCCAATGGTATCTACTAATCGACAGCACATTCATCATGTATTCATTCATCACGTTACGATCGAAGAGGTACCTCCAGAATATAACACTTCACGATTTCCTGAAAAAGAATTGAACGTGAGCATTCGTTTCAACGTTCTAAATCCTTTCGGTTTTACTTAGAACTCCTTGTTAACTTAAACACTGCTTAACACCGCATTTAGGTTTCCTGGAAGAGATCGCTTTCAGCGATTAGACCACCCATTGTATTACCTTATAAGTTTTCTTCTTTCTCTATAATGTTTTCATGTAGTGCACTAATAGTGAGTTATCTATCTATCTAAAATCTATACTTATCATCTGTCTAAACAAACTGAAAAAGAGTTGAGAGGTGATTCTAAGTGGTACTCGTATATTTTTATATCTATTTATAAGTTTTTTATTAAATTGAAAATATTTATCACGACTAGGTGTGAGCATTCGTTTTCATTTCTCATATTTTTTGCGTCAGTTTGGCTGTAGCTTTACTAGTAACACGTTGGAACTTTTTTATTGCTTGTAGTAATTTATGAAAAAGTTCCGAGAAGTGTTGAGTCCGTTTAATTTATTAAGGGTCATAAATTATTTTGTAGAGATTTATCGCCTCTGAGGTAAAGACTTTTTGCTACCAATTTGTAGTGTTCGAATTCTTTTTTTTTTCATCCATATTTGCGAGCGGCAATCGTGTTACCGTCTGTCACGTGTGGAATATAACGGGTTTACTTAGAATCGGTTCTCAACTTGGGTGTGTGTGTACCAATTGTAATATTTCAATAGATGTCTTCTAGACCGTCTTGTTCCATCGGCACTTTCCATCAGGTGAGATTGAAGTCAAAAAACGGTCTGTCAAATGTAAAAAAAAAATATTTCGGCGTATTGGTGACTAAACTCTTTGCAGACATCCATATTTATTTAAAGTAGGTACCAAAAAAATATTTTCAGGAGATGCCTACAGTATTTACAGTCACAGGGTTTTTTTATCTAAAGTTTTTTAAGGACATTATTGACTGAGGCCATAATGTATTCAGTTTTTCCAAAAATACTGCACAAATTCCTCTCACAAAACTTACAACCACCGTTAAATTCAATGATACTTACGCATGGAGAAAAAAATAAATCCAATATTGTATGATTAATACCCGCAACCCGGGTCTTATCAAGGGGATAAGATGGGGAGAGGTTATTTACTGGAGTAGGGATGTTGGAAAGGAAACAGATACTATATTTTAAGAAAATAAAAAACTCAGAGGGCGGTTAACACGTAGACATGAAATTGGTAGAAAGTTTTACGTAAATTATGTGTAAATGTTATTTTTTTTGGCCGTAAATAAAAAGCTTCTTTGTAAGAAAATAAGTGAAAGAAAGAAAATACTTTTATTTAGGACACACACACAGCGGCACAATACTTTAAAACTAACAATTAAAACATAGACCATAATTATAGGTAGGTACTATCAGCAAAATTTCCGCCTTACCACTTTTGAAACTGTTTCGCTTGCAAGCAGTTAGCTACCTGACCCCGCCTTTTTCTTTTGGTCTTCTTATTTTGACCAACCAGAGACCTAAACATCTATATTTTTATGACGGCCCATTGTTTTCACAACTTTTACACCCGAAATAATTATACAGTTTAGGTAATGTTAAACTCACTCATGAAATTATTTTATTCGTTAAACTGGTCTTCTGCTGAAAATATAACTAATTCTACCGCAAATCCAGTGATGTTCGCGTTGCTGTTTGAAGGGTATGGATGCCGGTGCAATTACAGGCACTTGGGACTTAACACCTTTATGTATCACAGTGATGGGTGTGGTGCATTACAGGGCAAATTTGCAGTAGGCAAGCTCAGTGAGAAAATGCATCGTTATAGTGCTTACAACTTAACGTCAGGCGGTCCATCGGTACGTTCCATAGTACAGTTGTAAAAATACAAGTTACATAAAATATAGCTACGCTACATCTTAAATCAACAGAAAATAATTAAAAAGTTCACACAAAATGAGTTGTTAAATAATTTCAAAGTAGAATGTTAACATCCAAATAGCGAAGAAAGAAAAAACAACAACTTGGCTCGTTTATTATCAGCTTATTCGTTGTAAATGCGTTATTGCGCAAGAATTATGTTACTTTAGCACTTTCAAAAGTTATGACGGGTTCCATGAGTTAAAACATTTTTAAATCGCCTTTGCATTATTGTACAACCTAAAAGTATGCTTCTGGTTTCAAAACGAGAAAATAAAGAAACAAGCTCATTGGCTACATTTTAGAATTAATGAGTTGACGTGGCAATAGGCAGAAGGGGATTTTGTGACAATGAGTCTCAAAATCCCCTTAAGGGAGAAAACTCGAAGGGCATTTTGAGACTAATCCGACAATAAGCAGCCTAGAACCTACAAGCACTCTATTAAAGTGATCCACCTGTCTTTTGAGTGACCTTGATTCTAGGATCAAGGTATTTGAATGGTTACCGATAAATGAGGGAAACAGCACAGTCTAGGCACGTCATTATTAAAGTGATATGTGATGATACGCTCTCAAAAGGTCAAGAAAAACATCGTAAAACGCGTGGCTTAGAGAAAACCTACTAAATGGCTGGTACTTAATAATCCACAGAGCTGGTATGAAGGTTGAAGGCATTTCACGAGAAACACAGATTTGAACAGCACCCAGCACTAAAGCACCTACATAATTTACATCTGAGTAGGTAGGTAAGTTAAGTAGGTACATTAAATATATTATGATCACATTAAAATTTGAATTTGCAGTATTTATGTAATTATTATCTGTAACAGCGTGGTAATAATCGAATATAAGTAGCACTTTGACTATCAGTAGCAATATCAACAAAAGAGCTCCAAGTGTAGCTACGGACCGGACGCATTAACAGTGTAAATGAGCCCGTCAGGGGATTTCTGGACTTTTTGTCCAAAGATCCCCGGCAATCGCAGGGCCGACTAAGGGGATTTCTGGACAAAAAGTCCAGAAATCTCCTTCGCAGGGGCAACACGAATAAGCCACACATTCCATGAAAAGCACAATCGATTTTTATGCTACTCTTCGGGAAAATGTTTCCACAAAGAGTACTCGAAACAAAATAGCTCTAGTTCTTTTCATGGTATGCTTTTATATTGCTACTTAAATCATTACAAATTGCCAAGTTCCCACCTTTCTCCGCTGTGATTTTTCCTCAAAAACTTTTCCAATGTAAGCAATTCCAACACCGATCACCATTAAGGAGACAACTTCTTTCAAAACCAATACAAACTAACCTAAAAGGCCTACAAATTATTTAAAACGCGAGAGAACTTTCAACTTTATTCGCAAATCTGGTACAGAGGGACGAAAATTAGCATAATTAACAATTTACCGACAAACTTGCAGGAAACAATCCATCAATTGGTGAGTCTAAAACCAATTATGCGACAAACGAAGGAGGGAAGAAAGTGGGGAAAATGGATGGAGCTTTGAAAGTGTTCCGATTGTGCTGGTCGCCAAATGGAATGGAATTTTGATGGCTCTGCCCCGGTATGCCAATCTTTTGCTGTCAAGTTATATTTCACTGCCCAGTGTAATTTCTTCAGGTCACGTGGTACAATTTTGTACCACGTGATCATTCTTTTTAGACACTTGACAGCAAAATATGCGCGAAAACACATCAAATGACGTCATAATGTCACTACTTAGTCACAGAATAACTATGAGTTAGTATGAACTGACCATGATTTAAAACTTTGCAGTTCAACTTTGATTGGCATACCACTGGGTTAGAACTTCTGGGTTTTATATTATCGAATAAAAACGTTTTTGACTTAAGTAGGGACTTCCTGTCAATACGTGTACCATTAAAAAAATATGACGATAAACTGTTACTTACCTACTAATGATTTTAAAATTTAATACTTTTTTAATTAACAGATTTAAAAGGACTGTCTGAAACATAAGAAACAGGTTTAAAAGAGCGCTTTAAATACATATGATCAGAGTTTTTTTCAGTATTTCAGCCGATGAGTATACTTTTCTATAGGTGGTAAACGAATTATAAATAAATTATGTAGCTATCGTATAAATTTAAGTAGGTACTCACTTTACTCATCTATATTAAATTTAAGTAGGTACTCACTTTACTCATCTATATTTAAAGCTTAAAAGTATTT
The DNA here is from genome assembly GCA_947859175.1 of Gandaritis pyraliata. Taxonomy (NCBI): domain Eukaryota; kingdom Metazoa; phylum Arthropoda; class Insecta; order Lepidoptera; family Geometridae; genus Gandaritis; species Gandaritis pyraliata. Next base: position 3,341,413 of record OX401871.1, on the reverse strand, counting down.
TGTATAATAATAGGCTCTTACACTTCACAATCATCCCTATTTTACTCACGTTTCATTATTTTCTCTAGCGAATCACGAACCACTTTTTAAAACAGTCTCCTACAGAATTTGAATCAAAAACAGCATTACCAAAAAGCCAATACTTTTTCGACACAGATAAATCTAAATATTCAAGATGTCCCAAAAACCAAGAATAAATTATTCATGGAAAACTCCAGACCCTGGGATAGTGAAGGACTGAGACGTATGGGATATTATGGAAGGTCTGTCGTGTGAACTTTATTTCTTAGATACCGATACGCTGAGTAGGGATGACCACAAATCGGTTGGGAGGAACACTACTGAAATTCGAAGAAAACCTTTTCCGATTTAGTTTTTGGTGAACATTGGGTTATAAAATAGTTCAACCTCTGTAACTAGATGGCGCTGTAATTAAAAATACTGATCAAGTACCTACTTTACAATTTTTGTCTAAGATTCCAACCTCGCTACTAGTTGGTATTGATTCATTTTTGCCGATTGCGTATTTGTTTTGTTAAAAAGTTATTCATTTCAAATACTATTCAAATTTAGGTTTTTTGACATACAAGTTTTGTGTATTCTCTGAAGTTCTCTGAAACACTTTTTAGCTAGTGTATGTTGTGCCCATTTGGTACCACAGACTCAGTTTATCTCCAACCCTCGGTTCTATCGCTGAGCGATGCATCGATACGTTACTGTCGGCATGTCTAAAACGTTGTCGAAAAACCGAACATAATATCAATGTTCCCACGTCTGTTTCCAATTTATAACAGCATTTTTTATACTGCAAGCTATAGTAGCACCTGTAATTAGCACTACAAGTTGCTTTTCAACATTATAGCTACTCGAAACACTCGAATAGGAATATTACTTCTCTTATAATATAATTTCAAGCTAGATCAAAAACAATATGCCCAAAAATATGAGTTTTATTCTAGACATAGCTTTAGTAGGATAATTGAACGTAACGCAATTTCGCTTGAATTCTGCAACAATTTAGTAAGCCCTCCTAATTTATTGCCGCGAATATTTTCATGTACAACCTATTACAGCAAAATATACACTGTCTCAGCTATGAGTTTATTTAGCACCATTATTTTCACCAGTTGTCCTCCACGCGAATTTATACTCTAACCTCTTGGGGGTAGAGACAAAAATGGTATATCACGGCTGGTAACTCTATTTCCTCGTCCATTACTCTTTTTCACTGCTGTATTACAAGGAAGGCACCGGCTAAAAGTAACACAAAAGGTACTGGTAACTGATTGCCCTTGAATGTTACTGAAACTTTACGGACTATGCATCATTTGAGCTACATTTTATAGGATTATGAACTCTAAGGAATGTATATTTTATGAACATTTTTTATGAAAATAACAAAACAGAAGTAACTGATAAAATTAGGTGAATTAATGGGTAGTTTTTGGATCGTGATACCAAATAAAAAATATTTTAATAGACTGTCTATGCCTCTATAGTTTGGATCGTGAACCAAACTTTAAATTTGAATCCGAACACAGAAGTTTAATCAATTAAATCAAAGTGCACAAAGAATAAAACAGAAGTTCTAAGACACTCGCGGTCGGACTTACACAACAAAGCTTTTCGAAGTTTTGCTCGTGAAGTGACTATTTTCACTTCGAAGTAGGTACGTCTGACTCAATGCGCCAATCAGCAACTTTGGAGTTCGTCGAAAACTGCTATGACTTACCTATAAAACTATTTTTTCGAAGATATAAATATAATACCGTCTTAGAATGCTATAACTTTTTTCGATTATGTGAATAATATGTCGTTGGTGTAAAGTAACATGTTATATACGAGTAAATATAATATTCTCGTGGGCATTTGACGACTTTTTCAGGGCTATATAATAGAAGATTATGCTAGTATAATTTAAAAAAAATAAGTCTTTGTTTGTTGAATAAAACGGTACCTAGTTTTTGGCTTTTGGGAGTTTGAGGCCTTTTTTCATCCGTCGTTTTTACGAAAAATCTATAACACCCTAAATTCATGGACGAATTGCCAATGGGTTTTAATTTACTCTTTAAAGATAATCATAAAGATTTGCCAAACCTTTAGGCAAACTTTTACCGAATTTCCGGTTCGAAACTTGGCTTTGTTAGATTTAGTTCGTCGAAAGAATTTTTGCTCACGGAAGACCAAATTGAGTGGTTTCAATATTTCTCGTCCCAACACTTATCGATGTGACTTGGATCAACAGAGTTGTAATAAGAAAAAAAATAACAAAAAACTACGAGTACCGAAGACCGAAGAAGAAGTGGTTGGATTGTGTGAAAGATGAATGTGAGAGGAGTAGATGCAGTGTTGACGATTGATAGGAGTGAGTGGAAGAAGAAGACACATTGTGCCGACTCCATCTAGCGTGGGATAAGGACAGGGAATGATGATGTCTTTCTCAGCAACGATAAGAATATCATTATTTAGGATTGTTGTTTATTAACAACAACAACAAGGCGCGAAAAAAGCTTATGTTGATTAAAAATTACAAGTAATTTTTTATCTCGTATTCTTTTCAATCTAGATTACGTTGTAACTCTTGAGAGAAAAACATAAAGAGGCCTTGCGTAAAATTTTACTATTTTAAATTTTAATTTTCAGTTGAGCTATCTATAAATCGTTTGCAACCGTGTGTAGATAGCTCAACTGCTTCATGTGTATTATGTACATATTATAAATATTGTAAATTCTGTATTAGTCATAATTTTTTTGTGAATAAATTTATCACCTTGATATTGCATTATCTAATGCAATTACTTTAAATAATTTATTCACAAAGAAAATTACGACTAGTACAGTATTTACAATATTACTTAATAATATTTACAAATTTACATGAAACAGTTGAGCTATCTACAAACCGTTGCAAACGATTTATAGATAGCTCAACTGATCCAAATCCGTACCAATACAATTACTTGTAAAAAAATTAGTTCCTGTCATCATAACAAAACAAAAACAGCTGAATTATTTGAACACAGACAGACATAGGTAGTCAAAGCTCAGTGGCAAAATCCGGCCCCATCCGAACAAATCCTAGCTACACCCTTGGCTCAAGCGTTTTCGCTCGATTCGAGATATCTGGCTTCGAATTGGATTACCATCTAGTACCTACCTACTGGAGTACCTACATAATGTATTGGGTTGAAGTGAATTCGAGTTTTGTGTCGCAGAGCCATAACATTTTTAACGGTTTGCCGGAATGATGGAGGAATCACAATACAATTTCACCGAGTTTGACTTGAGAACGAAAATTCGTACATTTTTCTCATAAATCGAAGCATAAAAAATTATATGAAATTTTTTATGGTTTTTTTTCGGTGATAAATTATTTAAAAAAATCTTAGGTTCAGCCCCCGTATGCCAACCTTTTGCTGTCAAGTTATATTTCACTGCCCAGTGTAATTTCTTCAGCTCACGTGGTACAATTTTGTACCACGTGATCATTCTTTTTAGACACTTGACAGCAAAATATGCGCGAAAACACATCAAATGACGTTATAATGTCACTATTTAGTCACAGAATAACTATGAGTTAGTATGAACTGACCATGATTTAAAACTTTGCAGTTCAACTTTGATTGGCATACCCCTGCTGTCGTATTTATATTGCTTGGTGTTAAGATGCTTATTCATATTAATGAATTTCAATTTGCAGTATTTTTCCTAAAAAAATATTGTATATAAAAAATCTATCTGTTACATATGATATTTTATTACTATGTATTATAGTGCCTGGCAAATAGCAAGAATTGTTTATTTATTTATTTATTTTAAAATTTCACACAAATAGGTAGTGCTAGGAGGACTTAATGCTAAGAGCATTGTCTGCCAGTCTTCCTGGCATTTATATAATTATTATTATTTTATTATTTATATTTAATTGTATTTGTAAATAGCTAGATAAGTTATATACTTACATCAAAATCGTTCCTAGGTAATTTTAGCAGTTTTTTTTTTAATTTATTCACAAAGAAAATTATGACTAATAAAGTATTTACAATATTTATAATATGTACAAAATACACATGAAGCAGTTGAGCTATCTACACACCGTTGCAAACGATTTATAGAGAGCTCAACTGATCCAAATCAGTTAGTTTAGTTAATTATAGTTAATAAATTAATCAAATTTTAGCAGTTATTCTAGGTTATTTAATATTTGTCTATAAAAAACAACTTCTGCGTCACAAAAACTGTATTTTTTTATAAAAAAAAAGTGTGATTCTGCCACACTTTAGTTCTAACTTAAAAACATACCTATATAATACAGCCACACCACGATGGTCAATCCAACAGTTTTCTAGCACATATTTTATGTCCCATATAATTTATTGGTTCATTTCATTCCTAATAGTCGATTGAGACGTGTCCACACTCTAAATATCTCAAACTCAGCATTGAAACATCGTTAACATTCAAAGCGTAGCTTTTTACGTTCAACAGAAAAAGAGAAAAACGAATTTATATTGTCATAACATTGGCTGTTTTTATCGTAGATAAACTGTTAAAGCGTCGAAAACGTTCACTTTACGACTGGTCTTTTTACCACAGACAAAATATTAGTACTATTTCATACATGCTTCACTTTTATTTTTTAACCATGACGTGTACCCCCCTTTCAGGGCTTATAAGGACCTTATGTAACACTCTGTAGAGTTCAAAACAAGATATGAAAACCTCACAGCTCAGTCCGTAGGTATAGCTCTGCCTTCCGTGCTGCTGTGGGTTCGATCTCAACTAAGGACAAACATTTTAAATATGGAAAATATAGATGTTGTTTTTATGTCTGGACGTGACGTATAAAAGTATAAATATTTACAAAAACATTTAGAAGTATTTATATAAAAAAGTATGGGTAATATAATAAATAAAATAAATAAATATTCATAGACATTTCACACGACGCCCTCTAGTCCCAAACTAAGCAAAGCTTGTAATATGGGAATACATAGTAACACCCAGACATAGAACAAACATCTATGTTTTGCCACACACAAATGTTTGTTTTTGGTGGGGATCGAACCCACGACCCACAGCACGGAAGGCAGATCCATTACCGACTGAGCTGTGACGCCTCTCAATATATTTTTTAATATAATATTTTTTTGTACAATTATTATAATTATTTCATCAGTTAGCTAATTCCCATCTAGCACAAAGTTTTCTTAGGTTAGGGCTAGAGGGCGTGGTGTGAAAACCATGAATATTTATTTATTTCCTAATGTATCATTTTCTTTTCAGTGCCAAAGATTTTATTAACCAAAAAATAGTCTAATGAGAAATAAGCATAATAAAACAATTCGTGTAGGTATGGTTATTTTCTCATAGACTTACATTACTGACATGAAAAACATTGAATCTTACTACGTTGCGATAAAGCCCGGTTTACATTGAAAGTCAATTCACAGTGAGGGGACCTCATCTCAGTATAAAGCGGGTCATTTGGGTCAAACGACTTCATATTATAACCACTGAGTACGTGACGCGTCTTTTGTATAAGGCAATAATAAATTCTCTTTTGGACACGAAAAGGGCTGGACAAGATTTACTATAATTTAGATATGTATTAATACTTTAAGGGCGGCTTGCACCAGAATCACTAAACGTGGTAAAAATTGTAAATACTTTATTAGTCATAATTTTCTTTGTGAATAAATTTTCTTACAAAATAAATATAATGTTGAAGAAGAAATTTAAAAAAAATAACTACACGTGGTTAACAGCTAAATAGATTTAAATCTGACGTATTTATATGACTTGATAACTCGCTAAATACTATTTAATAGTTAAACGCGTTAAGCGATTCTGGTGCAAGCCGCCTTAAATACATCAATTTATGCTTGACATACCACCTACTCGAATTTAGCGTTTCGCTTCAACTTTTATGATGAGGACAGTCAGAGTGGAATTCCTTGCCGGCGTGTGTTTTCGACTTCAAGTAATTTGGATGTTTTTAACCGACGAGTAAATAGGTATCTTTTAGATAGGCGTGCTACATCGTCACTTAACATCAGGTGAGATCGCGGTCAAACGCTTCGGCTGTCCCAAACCAAAACCTAGCATGAGCCAATTTTTTTTGGTAGACGTTTTTTTACGACATCGTTCTTTGAATGACATTCTAGGAACGATGATGCAAAAAAAGTCTACCAAAAAAAATGGCTCATACTAGGTTTTGGTTTGGGACAGCCGGCTTGCCTATAAATTATAAAAAAAGTTAAGTGACAAGCTACGCGTTCACTGGGTCGGAATCGAAGCGTAGCGTACGCAACGTACGATGATGTGTCGCTCATTGGACTCTAGCGGAGATCTATCTCTCTATCCAGTGAACATTGTACCATGTAGAAATCAATACAAAGCAATCAAGTCGAGTTGAATTACGCATTCCCATATCACGGGTATGGTTGTGGATTCGAGTCCCGTTCGAATCGACGTTCCACTTAAAGATGCAAAAAAATCTTTATGATTTTCATTAGTGCAGGATAGCATTTAAATACAATAGCATGTTATTTCTAATATTTGAGTGATTGTCACATTGTACTAGGTTTATTATAAAAAAATTAATCTGTAATATTCCAATACATCTAATAATAAAACTATACCAAGCTATACCAAGTTGTAAACTCGTTTATGTGCTGGTAAACTTGTGTTGAGCTACCTAAACAGTTTTCGTAGCAAAGTGCTACGTGGTGCTACGCCGTAGAGAGCTGCGACTAAGTTTGGTTTTCAATCAAAGTTAATATAAAACTCGATTGGTTTTCTCAGAGGTTATAACTCCTTTTATTAATAGAAAAAAGGTATTTTATTGTCAAAAAAATCTACGAATGGTCTCTGTATAAAAAACCTAAAAATCTCATTGAATCTCAGTTTAAAGTATAAAAAAAAATATAAAAATTAAAAGTCCTTTCTAATTTTCCGCTTGACTTTTATTAGATTGATTGAACGCAAAATTGCCAGAAAATGGTACTCGAATTCGTTTCTTTCGTTGACACAAAATCTGGTTGAAAAATATCTTTCCTTACAGGTGTTTCTAAAAGATTGCCTTGCTTCCGTCGCATTAGTAACCTTCACCTCTAGCTATGTGCAAAACATTTGAAATTAGTATCTGTCTTGGCACAATGGTTGCTATTGTGTGAGTACAAAGGAATTTCACCAACAACTATACGTAATACCCCACGTTTAGGTTCGCGAGTGGCGCGCTTGCACCAAGCGGCTCAGTATACAAAATAATTAAAATAATACAAAAAAAAGTCCATCTTCTGGTCACTCATAGTGCTGATGGATATCCTCTTATCTTGGAAACAACTGCACCAAAAATGGCTAAGATTCAACCCAAATCAACCAGCTTACATACAAAAAACACATACTTTCAGCGTTATGAGGCCATAGACAAACAGACAGACACAGAATGTCGTCAATCTTTTATCTACCCGTTTTTTTTATGTCAGTGTTAAGTGGAGAGACTAAAGTGGAGGAAAATACACTGGGTGATTCTAAAAGCTTCAGCCAAAACGGTCTGGGATTGTTAGCTTTTATTAAGTAGACACCTATTAAACTATGAATAAAAAAAATATATTAAAAAGGATAAAAAACACCATGCCTTTTTAAATTTTCAACGCCTTGCCGAACTGTAAAACAACACCGTTTCTCACGCACAATGACGTCAAGAGTATGCATGGGTATTCATTAAGCCCGCTATGCTTATCGCTCCGCTTATATACCTCCAGGGCCTAATACCCCTGTATTTGTATTGTGAGGCGTTTCTTTTACAAATGAGCTGACATGACAGTGGGCGAAGTTTTGGTAACAGCTTTTGGTTCAGGCTAAAGTTTTGACACCCCGTCGGTTTATTTCAGGAAAGATTTCAGACGTTTGTCTAGTAGTAAAATTGGGTAAGCTGTATTTTCCGGCAGTCATCATCAGCATCATTATTATTTCTTTATTTTTTAATTCGACTTCCATGATTTTTCTGTTGTATACGGCATATTATTCAAAAACAATTTTACTAATACAGGGTGTACCTTTTTTTAAGTACACAAGCTCTATATATTGTTTAAAAAAGTCCGCGTCGTGTCAGTCTGAACTGATCTACGACGTCTTATAATAAAACATGCGTTAAAAGTTGCCCCTGACGCTGTATCTAGATTCTAAGCTTAGAGAATATAAATGCTATTTTAGAGTGGCAAATATGCTGTATACTTATGCGTAAAACTCAAAGAGAATTTCCATAAAGGTGTTTAACACGAAGGAATGCGCCGTCCTTTGTTCTAATTCGGTCACAATTCTGGAAACTTCTGCGACTTTCTCGAAGGGGCTCGTTATGGAAATTTGACAAAATTCGGCAAAATCAAATTGTATTGATAATTTCACTTTGTGCAATTTATGAATTACATTGTGTTCTAATCGAAGCGGAAGTGGAATGTACAATATTACGAAATTGAAATCAAAATGGAATCTTTTGCACATTTTTCATTTGTAAAAGTAATAAAATGTTTACGGTCTAAATGCTCTGAATTTTTCCATTCTACTTTAAAGTAGCTAAAATACTTCGAAAGAAACGCAAGATTCTGAAGTATAAGATAAGACTCGGGCATGGAATTTAATTTTTTAACCCACTTCAAAAAAGGAGGTTCTCAATTCGGATGTATTTTTTTATGTTTGTTACCTCAGAACTCCGTCATTTATAAACCGATTTAAAAAAAAAATATATCTAAAAAGAAGTACTTCCAGATTCGTTCCATTCAATTTTCATCAAAACTGGATCAGTAGTTTCACATAATAAACAAAAATAACTGAAAAAAAATATGCCATCCCCGTGCACGAAATTGCATATTTTTTACTTTTCTGCAGGGGTATGCCAATCAAAGTTGAACTGCAAAGTTGAACTGCAAAGTTTTAAATCATGGTCAGTTCATACTAACTCATAGTTATTCTGTGACTAAATAGTGACATTATGACGTCATTTGATGTGTTTTCGCGCATATTTTGCTGTCAAGTGTCTAAAAAGAATGATCACGTGGTACAAAATTGTACCACGTGACCTGAAGAAATTACACTGGGCAGTGAAATATAACTTGACAGCAAAAGATTGGCATACGGGGGGAGTACAGTCAACATCGTTACTATATAAATGCGCGAGACAAATTTTTAACAAGACTTAAATCTACTCAAACTTAACAACTTACAACTTTTCATTTTTTTACGCTTCTTAATAGTAAAATCGTATCATAAATTATAATGAACAATTAGCTATCTAAGTTTTTTTTTCTTAGGTAATTATTGTATAAATATTGTGTTTGCTTATCTGTGAATAAACTAACCTCTTACTGTAAAAAAATATGAAAAATGATCTACGTAGGTACACAGAAAAATAATAAAAATGTATATAATTTTATTCTGAAAAAGTTGCTGATGCTGTCTGTATTTTTAAGTAGGTATATTTTGAGATGTAAGTAGTTACATTGTGAAAGTTGCTTTTACCAAACTGGAACATAAAGTAGCGCAATTTTAAAGAATATCGCCCAGAATGGGTTTTAAGCCGTATAACGACGAATCGTAAACTCGTGCACCTGAGCTTGCTGATAAAATTTAAAATATAATGTTGCTACTATTATTGCTGAAATGTTTTAAACTTTGAATTTTCTCAGAAATTTATTACTTACCTTGTTTTTAACAGCCTAACAAATATTTATTCACAAAGAAAATTACTACTAATACAGTATTTACAATATTTATAATATGTACAAAATACACATGAAGCAGTTGAGCTATCTACACACCGTTTCAAACGATTTACTTACCTACTTAGAATATGATGGATTCCTAGCGAGTATCATCAACATTGGATATTTTCACTGACATGACTCATCAACGCACAGTCGAAACTATTGGACAAAATAGGGTTAGAATTTGGTGGGCGGGTTTTTAGAACTCGTGGGCGCGCACCGATTTTTGTAAATGACACCCGGAGGTTAAATTAACCTTTTTATATATAGTACTTAGCTGCATTGCTTATGCAGATGTTTCACACTAAACATGGTAGGTTTGATTTTCGCTGCGTGATTTTCGATGTATATTAATAATGTTTTTATTTATTTTAAAATTTCACACTTTGCTAGTAATAAACTGAAATAGAAATACACTTTAAAGTTTATCTATAATGTCTCTATATTTCAAATTTTAATTTTATTTTTATCAGTAGCGTCGCATCCTAGATTTTATTTCTTGCTAAATATATAAAATTGAATAACTTATTCATAGCTATACGTAATTTGGTATTTTATAGCTTGTTTTAATTAATATTTATTCCGGAAAACGAGCTTTATTTTCGCCATTTTATTAACCAAACAGCACAGTGTTATATTAAAATCGTCCCACAACCCATAACGGTATAATTTACACAAACCACTACAATAACCGAAATTTACATAATAGTTAAGGTTACATTCAGCTACCAACGTTACGAGAGGCTCTTTATTACTACATGATGCATTTTAACCTAAGGATTTAAGAACTGGACACAAATATCAACTTTATCAACCAATCTAAAAAAGATTAGTGGCTCTTTGAAATGCATTAGTTAGGTCATGTGGAAGTGAATCTTCGAATCCCGTGGGTCTACATCAGGACATGAATCTGTGATTTCTTTAGTGTTACGTTTTTTTCAAAACTGGACTGGAACGCTAAAAATATGAGCGTAGTGCCTGTAACCTCAGAAAAACATTATGAGGAAATCTGATGCGCAAGAAATGACAAAGGCTTGTAATTGGTACTGATTTGGATCAGCTGAGCTATCTATAAATCGTTTGCAACGGTGTGTAGATAGCTCAACTGCTTCATGTGTATTTTGTACTTATTATAAATATTGTAAATACTCTATTAGTAGTAATTTTATTTGTGAATAGATTAAATAGATCCTATTTAAAAAAAAATTACGTACGAAACAATTAGGTAGGTACCAATTAATATTTGGACGTGCTTAACCACTAAATAGGACTATAGAGTACCAAGAAATGTAAAGGGATGTATCTACCATACCACAGTAATAACTTCTAATAGTACTGAGCCGTTGAAGTAGTATTTATTTTATGAATTCCACATCTTGTACCGCTATACTTCAAGGCTCCAGCATGTTTGCCCCTTTAATTTCAAACTCAGGGTTCCATAAATTTGTGTAATGAAATCGTCGCGGCTGTATTGTAAGGTATATTGGACCCTTGAGGAGGTTTATGGAGCGGTTATGTTACCTGGCGAGAGTTATTGCAAGAATTGTTGCAGTAATTCTGATAGTAATATCTACTATTTAAGTTACAATAAGTCTTAAACAGTATGTTACGTAAAAGGCAGTAAATTAGGGAGGTTTAATATAGGGTTTGCTATTAGGCCCTATTGTCATAGTAAGAAGTTGAAACGTATGCTCAAAAAGTAGTCAAACTCAAGTATACATTTTTTGTCAATTTTCAATAAAAATCTGCCACAAAAGTTATATTTGAGATTAGATTTAGACTTAAGGCGGATATCACGGTCAAACCGTGAAAATGCCCATTTTTGACGTTCTGGATCTCTGAAACTGAAACTCTTAGATAATTTCGATTTATTGTATGGTGTAGAATAGCTATTCGCATTGACCGTAGCGGCCTCGCTTTTTGCAATTTTTCTTTATATATTTAAATAAAGCCAAAATTCCGAAACAAGTTTTTAATAAAACTCGCGCAGACACTTTTTCAAGCTCCTGGATTGAACTACTGTGCAAAGCAAACGAAATGAAAAATATCTACAAATATCTCTTATATACTGCCATTGACCGTAGCGGCCCCGGAATTCAGAAATAAGTATGGGATATCTACAAAAAAAAATCAATTCAAAACCATAAAATTGCTAAAAACGTTCAGAATTAGCCGTTAATTTCTCCATACTACATTAATATTATTAAGTAAAAATTATACCAAAATAAACGTTAGTTCATAATCAATAAAATTGTATACTTTTTATTTAAATAATTCATTTTATTATATTGAATAAACGTAATTTAAAACTGCATGAAATGCGATCTCAGACTCTCAGACGAACTCAGACGCGCGCCAGCCCTTGAATCGCGGCCAAACTGTGATAGCCCTCTTAAGCGTTATTTCAGCATACGAGTTTTAAAATCTATCACGCATGGATTTGTCAAAAGCCTACGTACCCTTAAATACGCCCGGAAGTTCAAAGGGTGGTCATAGATCTGGTCATAGATCAAAGCAATCAATCAATCTGGTCATAGGTTTGGCAAGTTTTCGAAAACGATTCAAATTGATCATTGCGATTATGTTGAATAGACAATTTATTGTTAACTTTGTTCAAATTTCCTACATTTTATGAGGTAAAGTTTTTGTAGCCGGAGCTTAATCTATTACAATATTTATTTACTCATACCGTACATGAAATACGAAAAAAGCTATGAATATGAGTGTGACTGGGTATGCAAGTAGAGGAAGACCGAAGAAGAAGTGGATTGTGTGAAAGATGACATGAATGTGAGAGGAGTAGATTCAGAGTTGACGAATGATAGGAGAGAGTGGAAGAAGAAGACATGTTGTGCCGACCCCACCTAGCGTGACATAAGGGCAGGGGAATGATGAATGATGACCGTACTTGAAATATTAGTCTCAAACTACTCCTTCATTCGTTCCAGATGCCCTTTATTTGTATAATAGACGCTTGTGTCACCACGCACCTAGAAGCCATAATTCTGAACTTTTCTATAGATCCTGATGGGAAGACTTCCCACTGTGCCGACCTTTACCACCCCACAATCAAATGGGCCTTATTGTTTTACTGAAATAAATATTTATCCATATTCATTTCTCCCTCTGTCCTACCAATTTAAAAACAGTATGCTGACTTTGTAACCGCAGTAAAACTTAACTGCAGTGTACCTACAAAGTACAGATGTGTACAATGTACTATTCATTTTTCATGGTACTATCGCGGTTTACTGGTTATAAAACAGTTTCAGTACTAGAGATTTATGAGAAGGTAAAACATAGCGAGGACTCGGATAAAAATTTGAATTTCATTGCATGGTGCAAAATGTACACGCTTACCATTATATGGTTTTTATACCTGAGTTCAACGACATTTCATACAATGGACAATGCATTGGCGCTCTGAAAATGGAACGCTACAATTGTGCTCAAACGAGGGCGTGAGCACATTTTTAGTTATACATTAACAGCTTGATTATCGAACGCTTGGAAGGGCTTGAGTGCCAATCTGTAATGAACAGCAAACATATTACTGACTAGCAGTTGCCCGCGACTTTGTACGCGTCTATAGTTTCCGTGTACATTATATTATCTGTGCGTGTAACGAGTGGATACTTCTTTGAGAAACTTGACATTACACCTCATTACTCCGAACTCGTACTGGAATGTCAAACGCTAGTCGTTAGACCAAAGAGGTAGTACTACGCCCTGTCAAACTGAAGTGACAAGACATGACAGCATCCTCTTGCTAAATTGGCGCTGCTAATCCCGTTCGTTCATTTTATCTTGTAGATCCTGTTCATTATTCGGGATAAAAAGTAGCCTATATGTCAATCCAGGTTACGAACTATATATATGCCAAGTTTCATCCACGTTGGTTCAGTAGTTTAGACGTGATTGAAACACAAACATCCAAACATCTAAACTTTCGCATTTATAATATTAGTAGGATAAGCGTCAAAACATGAAATTTTCAAAGCACGTAAATTCTGACGTTTTTCGTAATGAAATGATGATTCCTTTGTATTGTAGTTCAATGCCTGTGGTCTGAGTTACAAAAATGGAGTGGCATTTTGTATGGAACAGATGATTTTTTTATGAATATAGACTCTACTTAGTAGCTATGAACACTTAGTGTAAGCGTAGACAATATATTTTATTGTTTTATATACACAATTTCAACTCAACATGCAATTCAAATTCATAAATTAAGCAGATACTACACAAACATCATATTAACCGGCGATGTAAAGCCGCTTACACACGCCGGGTATTTGCATAGGAATGTATAAACACGTCGTGCTAGATATTAATAATATTGCAGTGTAAATTTATAGTAGATGAGGTCGCGATCTGTTACTTTAGGTTTTAGGGCTTAACTAGAGTAAATGTTGACAGAGTAAAATAAAAATATATATAGTACCCAAATACTTACATATATACATATAATGGTACTTATTGCGGTATTATTATAATAATACCGCAATAACACACACACACAAACACACATAACACAGTATACTGTGAGTTTATATAATGAGCTAAATATTATAAAAACTCGTGAAAAATGCTTACCTAAATTTTTTTAAACTGGCAAAAATACGTGGTCAATTTCACGTGCATATTAAATAAATATTAATCTAGTAATAAATGAACTTAATGCTCAATAATGCATGAATTAATTACGCTAGCGAATAATTTAATTTCACTGTAACATAATTCTTGTTTAAAACAAAAACTCAATTAGCTATCCAGATCAGTACGTAGCTTAAAAGTTTGAGCATATTAAAAATCGCTTATATCTTCTCGTTAAAAAATCAAGGTGGAAACTGTTATAGTACCAAACTGTATCTGTTGTGTAGATATTCGTAATTTTCTAACCAATAAAGTTGAATGAAGAATCGTAAAGAGTATAGTTTCGTCAGAAAACCAAATCTCACGAAAGCAAAATTTGACGCATGTTAACTAACCGTCTTACTTATGACAAAATCGTTGATCATTACTTAGCCACCTCTTAACTGAAACACTTTCAAGCCTGTTATACGATGTTTAACTTTTCTTCTTTGTTTAGTTTTGACACTTTAGCTTCTCAACGTTGAGACGGGTATATGGGTGAGAGTTTACCTGATAACTTGTTTATACGTCTCTCAACTTATGAAAGACATTTGAGAGGCGATTCTGGGTAGGTAAGGCCGTAAATTTTTATAAATTGTTCTTTTGAATCCTACTTTATTATATATTGCTGTCGATTCTGTTGATGCATTTTTCTAAACTAACCTAATTTGACAGCACTAAAAATGTTGCCGTCCCTTTCTCATAAACTGAAACGACAAAGACAGTTATAATTTTAGCGCTGTCAAATTAGTTTAGTTTAGAAAAACGCAACAACAGAATCGATACCATTATATTTAGCCCTCTGTGTCCCATTGCTGAGCAAAGGCCTCCCCCCATTCTCTCCACACACTCCGATTCTGGGTTTGAATCCTACTAAGTTGGAATAAAGAAACACAGCGGCAATAAGAGTTTTACTGGGACGTTGTAAATCTATACGATTGCAACGCATGCATCTCTCTTTATGAGCTCTAAAGTCTATTTGATATCGCGCGATGAAAGTAATTGCATCAATAAATTTTAGAAAGATATTTGGTTAGAAAAATGTTGACTTCACTTCGGTTGCATCGTCGGAAATTGTAAAATGAACTACGAATTGGGATACTCATGCAAATAATCAGGGATTTCATTAATATTTATTTTTCCAAGTTTCAATGTGGATTAATTTGACGGGATTTTTACTCTTGTTGATACTTTTTTTTGTAAATACATACTTCTAGTAGGTACTTAAATAATAATAGCACCCAGACATAAACTTGGTGAAACATATGTTCAAATTATGCAATAATCTTAGTAGGTAGGTCTTTCTGAAATAAAACAAAATACCTAAACTGAAAACTCAAATGTTCTTTTCGATATTTCTTTTTCCGCGTACTATTTAATTTGCAATACCGCCGTCTAAGACGAAAACTCAAATGTATTTTTAAAAGACAGTACCTATATTTGACGGTTTTGGAAAGTGTATACAAGAACTCACAGGTTGATTTATTGAGTGACCCAGCTGCTCTTAGTGTGATTGAAACGTGTAGCCAATTCAGGTTCGAAAGCCCATGTGCCAGTTCATTACGAGCCATTGCATTGTGTACACGCCCTAACGTACGTGTGAACGGGCTTACAGAACGTAGCGCTAAAATTATTATGATTTATGATTTTGCGGCTTCATGCAATGGTCTAGCTGTAAATCAGCTGATCTATGACGTCACTGTGGTTATGACACCCATTTGGAATAGAGCAATCAGAAAACCATTTTGAGAATTGAATTTTTATCCTTAAATTATTTTTCAGATTTAACGGTTCCTTTTCTATTATTTTTTTCTTCTTAACCTAAACTGTCCCACTGCTGCGCAAAGATCTCCCCCATTTCCTTCCAGGACTTCCGCTGGCTTGCCATGTCCCACCAATGTGCTTCGAATGCGTCAATATCGTGGCTCCAGCGTCTTCTAGGCCTGCCTCGGCGTCGTCTGCCGTCTTCAGGCACCCACTGCATGATAATTGTCGTCCATCGATCCCTGTGCAAATTCTATTTTCCTATTTAGTGAAAATATCTGAGTATTAAAAACGTACACCCCTTGTTGGTTAAAGCTAAACCATTTCACCGTTTTCTTGAAAAAGGAGAAATAATGATTACGTCTCTTTTTCGATAAAACACTGGTTTGTTCAAAACGACTGCGGTCGCACTTTTCGGTATATCCGCCTTGGGCGTTGCTTTGTCTAAGCCGGAAGGCGTGGTATTGAAGAACAATAAACATTTTCACCAAATATCGAAAATTATTATAAAACAACAAACAAGTTTGGAATATGAATGATAGCTTATACATATATTTTTAAATTTTATAAATTAAAATTTTTTAATATTAATGATTAATATTAAAATTAAATTATTATTATATTATTATAATTAAATTATTATTATATTATTATAATTAATAGAAATTATTAATTTTTTAATAATTTCTCTTTTTTTACCCTTGTAATATTTAATTTAAATACAAATTTATTAATAAACAATGACTATTAATTTATATAATAAAATATTAAAATAATTATATTCTGTTACAACCTTTACACGTAAGGGTTTTTTGATGAAAACGTTTAATAGAAAGTTTGTCTTCTATCTTGACACGATAATTCGTTACTCATACTAAGTAAGTAGGTATTATAGGATGGAACAACAAGTCTATGCCATAACACACGCAAAATGTACTCAACTAAACAAAGCAAATTATGCAAAAATAATAGTATCTATCGACGGGACGCTGCAGTGTAAAAAGTGGCTCATGGCGCTGTATAAAGGAATCATCTAGATTAGAAACAAAGGCCTGTAGGGGTATGCCAATCAAAGTTGAACTGCAAAGTTTTAAATCATGGTCAGTTCATACTAACTCATAGTTATTCTGTGACTAAATAGTGACATTATGACGTCATTTTATGTGTTTTCGCGCATATTTTGCTGTCAAGTGTCTAAAAAGAATGATCACGTGGTACAAAATTGTACCACGTGACCTAAAGAAATTACACTGGGCAGTGAAATATAACTTGACAGCAAAAGATTGGCATACGGGGGCTGATCTATCTAAATAATTTAGTTCCTTATCCTACCTACGAACATCCGTTCGTTGTCCAAAAGATAGGGCATAATGTTAACGTCTGATGCAAGATGGCGTAGAATGACAAAAAATAGGCTGTGCCATCCTTGATAATCTTGATCCCTGCTGTCGAACACTTGAGTAGGGTCCACTTATTACCTTATTTACTGAAAAGGGTCGTCACCTTAACTAAGCAGATAATGGTGCCGAAATTTTGTTGTAAGAGTTTTTTGTAGTTAATCATTACTAAGTAAAGGTGCTCGTAGAAAGAAAATTCGTTTTGACAATATTTAATGAGCTTTTAATATTTTTTTGATAATGTAAAAACATTTAGTTTTTTTTTCCCATTTTAAATAAATTTTATTTTCTATATCGCTTCCTCAATTTTATTTTTGTCACTAAATATCAATAATACTTAATAATGAAATGAAAACTATGAACTAGAACTTGTAACATAGCGATGATAATATTATTTTTTTATATACTATAGAATCTAATACCTACAATTTATTTAGCCACCGTACCCTAAAACGAAAACTAACTTGACTCTGCCGATATTTGTGTAGTGTGATGATGATGATATGTCTAGCTGCTAGCACACATCATTACACTATGCAAAAAAATATATCAACCCTTTTCCTCACAAAACTTCAGAAAAGTAAAATGTTCGTAAAGCTACACCGAAAAGAACACCGTATCGCTTTTATCAGAAAACACACCATGAAATTGCCACGATACAAAAAACTAATCCATCAAAGAAACTGTTCGAGCCGCAATGTGCCGCAACTTCATAACAAGTGCCATGGGTTCCGGACCCAAAAAGGTAAATTTTTTCGGCTTCGGTTTTTATTCAAGACGCGCTATCGAAGGGCGTTTGCACATTGCCCGACACCAACACGATATTTATGTAAAAATATAGTTTTTGGCCCCGATACAGTGTGTGTTGTGGAGTGTGCAGTGTGTAACAAATTAAATTTTATTTCTAATTTGATAGATTATTAATTATTATTAATATTATTAATGGGCACGCTTCCGATTGGTACTGATTTGGATCAGTTGAGCTATCTATAAATCGTTTGCAACGGTGTGTAGATAGCTCAACTGCTTCATGTGTATTTTGTACATATTATTATAAATATTATTAATTTAATTTAATTTATAGCCGTTTTTGCTGTTTCAGTGTATGAAAAAGAGACGGCAGTATTTTTAAGTGCTGTCAAATTAGGTTAGTTTAAAAAAATCAACAACAAAATCGACATCATTTAACTTCCCAACGGTATTGTATAGGTGTCGTGTCGTTGGTAGTGTAAAACGTCAATTCTCTACGTCTTTGTGAGAAATCAAACCGGGCGTACGTGTTTGGAAATTGAATTTATTATAAACAAAAATTTTCAAATTGTTCTGAAGGATTTCAAGTGATAAGTATCCTAAAACCTTCAGTTCAGATTGGTATTGATAACTCACCAATATCCCACTAATATTATAAATGTGAAAGTTAAGATTTCTTTTTACTTCATTATTTCCTGTTGCTATTAAATGCAACAACCTTTTCTTTAAAATAAAACCTTGTCTTTTTTGTCACATATGATATTTTCGAAAATGCACTCTAATTAAATCGGACGTATAAAATTAAACATAAAATGCTTACCAAATAGATACGATTAATATTTAATTTGTTCAATAATTCAAATTGAGATTATTTTTCGTATTTTTATGATAATTTTCGATATAAACGAAACTTAGGCTTGTAAAAACCCATTATTCCTCTCATAAATCAATAGAGGCGTTTGATCGAAAATGAGTTCGATTCATCAAACTTTCACATCAATATAAATTAAATTCAATAGGTGCTTGGTAACTTTTTAATTAATTATTCAATTTTCGTTTTCTCAATTGCTTTCGTCGGCAATTTTATTAAATTACGTCAAATTTTACTGAAAATAGTAAAACAATTCTCAGAGTTAGTAAGCTACCTAATTTTATTAGAATAAAAAAATAAAATTTAGATTTGTAGACATATAATTGACCATAATATTTATTACGCTGCAAGATATGCCTATTGGAAATTTCAAATAGTATTTCATCTGAATTTTACACATTACAAAGTTTATCAAGAATAAGCCAATCCAGAATCTTGATATCTTTTAAGGTACCGTAATCACAGTCGTTCATTATTAAAAAAATAAAAGGTATTTTCTTTAACAAATTCTCTCATTAAACAAAATTGCTTAGAAAATGGAACTCACTGTAAAGACTGTTAATAAGATGGGCAAAAAAGTAATTGAATCACATTGGGGCAAAATGTTGACTTCCAGAATCGTGGACAAGCCATAGAACTTTATGGATCTCATTATTTTTTCCCGCCAAACTCATTCGCAGACTTAATTCAGCTTTTCTCGCAGACATTTTCTCCTAAGGATTCATCTTATTCATATTTCATAATTTTGTAATCAAGTATGAAAATATTTGTTTAATAAAATCATCAGTAAATTAGGTATTATGAAATTATTTCAAAAAAGGTTATACTTGTAATACAACATCTACAAAAGGTCTAAAGGGTTTATTTTTTAAGTAACTTTATGCACAAGTGTGCCTCTATATTTTAAACTTTTTTAGGTGGATGTTACTTACTTTTTCTAGTAGCGCTATAAAATCAGCCAAACATTTAATGTAATTAAAAAAGAATCACGTTTCCAAGAGCAATGTCAGAACATTATCTTCAACATGATCTATACACCCCAAGTCATTTATCACTCTGTTCAGGCACTTCTTCATTTGTCACTCATTTCCGTCATCCAAAACGACATTGAAAAATGACTTCCCATTTAGTTGTACAGCGACATCACCGTCACTCACGTCGATATGTATTGTTTCAGATAAAAGCGACACGAGGATAATGACGTCACTAAATAAAGGTAGAAGGTGAACCAAGCAAAATGGATATAGATCATGTAGTACTGGATAAAGAAGCAATCAGCCGTTTCGAACAGTATACGTTGGCAAAGCCTTCACTAAATGGCGGAATCCCTCTGGAAAGATGCCAAGATGCCGACTCCATGATATCAAATAGCAGAAAGAGAGCACAAACATCGCGCCAAAAAGTTGTTTGTTGCTTTTGTTTCAAAACTACTAAATACAGGAGAAAACAATTTATCGTAGGCTCGCTCACCAACCTCGTGATATTCACCGTTCTGCTGGCAT
This sequence comes from Gandaritis pyraliata, assembly GCA_947859175.1. Classification (NCBI taxonomy): domain Eukaryota; kingdom Metazoa; phylum Arthropoda; class Insecta; order Lepidoptera; family Geometridae; genus Gandaritis; species Gandaritis pyraliata. The sequence goes on along the minus strand of OX401871.1, from coordinate 3,320,727 downwards.
ACACTTTCCTCGGCTCGTTTATTTTCCTAGCTATAGAAGGTGGCTCAGAAGTACCCGCCAGACCTCGAATACTGCCCGACAGACAGAAATTAGGTCACAAAGAAACAAACAACACGAATAAAAAAGTCACAGATGACGATTATGAAAACGGAAACATGACATTGTCCGCCAATTATTTCTGGGACGCGCGGAGCCGAGCTGTAGAAAATATTTGGGAGATTACAGTTTCACTGAACATACTGTACAGAGAAAATTGGACGCGATTGGCTGCACAGGAAATTTTGAAATTCCAGAACGAGTTGGTACAGAGGGTGACGACTGAAATGGCGACGCAGTATGGAGTCAGCTACCGAGAGATGGCACTGGGCGAATTTACAAGCGAATTCAGTAACCATTATGAAGAACACGAGTGGAATTTAGCACTGGCATTTTTCTACTCTTTAACGGTTTTAACAACCATAGGTAACAATTTAATACATTCCTTCTGCTTAGTTGCAAAGTTCAGCACGAAAATAAAATATCATTCTCTTTTACAGGTTATGGGAATATTGCTCCGAGAACGATGGTCGGGAAAGGTGTGACTATTATCTACGCTCTATTTGGAATACCACTAACGCTTGTATACTTGTCAAGCGTTGGTTCGTTGCTATCCAAAATGGCTCGCAGTGTTTTCAGTAGAGCATTGTGTTGCTGTCTTTGCTCAAACTGTGGTTACTGTTGCTACGATGAAAAACGAATGGCAGAAAAAGAAAGGAGAATGAAAATGAAGCGACAGCAAGAAGAAATGTCTAATATCAACAGTCAGAATACAAGCAAGACACCTACTGAAGAATGCTATGTGTTGAAACCTGATAGTCAGAAAGACTTATCAATATCAGAAAGACCAACAACTAGTACTGCCAAAGATGATATTATAAGTTGGCCTGACACTGACTCAAAGCTATCAATGCACGGGCTTAGCATTTTAGCTCCTGTATTCTTATGTCTAGCAGCTATTTTCATATACATAGTAATTGGTGCTTTAGTCCTTTTCAAGTTGGACAACTTAGGGATCATAGATGGTTTTTACTTTTGCTTCATGGCGTTGAGTACTATCGGCTTCGGAAATATAATTCCTGGCATGAGTTACACGACAATCAATGGTGTAAGATACTATACAATAAACTCAGCGACTTTGTGGTTTTGTTCTGCATATACTTTGACAGGACTAGCATTGACTGCCATGTGTTTTGGTGTGATACACGACGAGATTATTTATAGGATAAAGCATCAACAAAAAGAGTGGTCACAAAAAGGTAATACAGTGAACGACGAAGTGAACTTGAACGATTCGTTTTATATGAACTCTTGACAAATGTTTAAAGGTAAAAGTGAAAATTTGTATAGTATAATGGAGGACAATTCCGTAGTAGAACGTAAGGTTGAAATGGACAATAGAGAAATATTATTAAGTGTAGATGATATGACAACTGCCTTAGATTTAAGTGAGGAGTTTCCTCCACCACCTCCCGAGGAAGAGATAGTTGCTATAGTAACAAAGAAGGAACCAAAAGGTTTTGGTAATATGGTTGCTTATAATGTGTTACCAGAAATGTTGGAGCATGTGAACTCACAATCATAAAGACTTGTACATGTACAGCGCACCAAAAATTGTATCTGTTATAATTCTTTTCTTTCTGATAATTTTACTGGCTGTGAATAATCTATACAACACCCTGTTTTGGTAATTTACATTACTTATCTCGAATTTATTTTTTTCTTAATATTTGTAAGAATGTATGTATTGTATATTAGTATGTAAATGTAGATATTCATAGTTGTAAATTTGTGAATATTGTAAAAATCTTTTAATTCTAGAACCTGAAACGATGTCTAACATCTTTTATCTGGATCTTTGTCAACTGTTAATATCAAAAATGTAATTGTTAAGATTTTCATGTGGCATAGTTTCTTTGTAAAAATATCAGTTTAATATAAATTCTTATAAATACTGCGTACAGTTATTTAAAACCCTACGTACACTTGCATAGAAAAGACTTAACTCTTTTATCTAGATAGCTATAATATGTATTTCTTGTCAGGCACCCTTGCATACCTTTACTCACTCTCAAGTTTAGTCAAGAGGAAAACAAATAGTGATTTATATTGAAATAGTGATAGAGTTCTTTTTTGATCGTGTACGCGTTCATTCGTTTTATTGCTATCGTATGATAATTTCTTACAGAAAACATGGTTCTAAGCTTTCGATAACGGTTTTAGGAAAACCATGCAAATATTGTACGGCTTTGAGGGGAATCGAAGGCCAGGCAACGCCAGACCATAGATTATGCGTCTATTCAATATGTTTGAATTTGAAGAATATACGTTATTTATGTAATACGTAGTATATGGTTGAGTTATTGTTAAGGTGGCTCTTAAATCATTTTACAGCGCAGAATGTCTAAAAATCTTTAAAAAAAATATTAGAATTTCTATTTTTTTGCTGCAATAGATCACTACTACTAAAATTATTATCTACGAAGGACATAGGTATTTAGGCTTTACTTTTTATTGGTTTCGCCAATACCTAATAAATAAATAAGAGTCAGTGCACCTGAGAAAACCGAAGATCTCCCAATAACAGAATGCAATATTTTTCTTTCAAATTAGCCGACAATTGTATTTTGAAATTGAATGCTTTTTGAAATCACGTGAAATAGAATATTGCGAAGCTATGACGAGACAAACGCAAATCGATTCAATTTTATCCCCCAGAGATTCAATCTTCAGCATCACTGTAATCTAGGTAGCTAGCTCTTCGATCAACGAAGCTAGCCACACATATTATAAGAGTCGTCATAGAGATTTACGAAATATTTCAAATTATGCAAAGTCTGTAAGTCGATAAGCAAGTTTTTTTGAAATATCAATTATAATTATACCAAGAAAAGGTTTGATATTTATAATTTTAGTAGAATGAACAGTCTCCGTAAAACAATTTTCTCTTGTAAAAATATCATTGGGATTTTGTTGGGCTGTTATAAAAAATATTCTTACAAAACAAAGCATCAGAGTAACAAGAGTGCGAGAAAATACTGTCAGTTTCATGTCAAATTTGACTTCAGTAAATTTTTTATACGTCTGCTAAAGAAACGTAAGAAATGCAAATGCCAGCGATAGCTGTCTAGTTGATGGCCGGTGTAAAAATCCTTCAATCACGAACCATCTGAGGCTTAGCAGCACGAATTAAATGGTAGACAAGTGTTATCGCGCAATGTATTTCGGATTCGAAATACACTGAGCGGTGATGTTGCAATATTCGGCAGACGAGCAGACATTGACGCGCAATATGACTCGAATGCGTTAAGTTTACGTAACGTGGCAACTGTCAGATTGGTTCGTGCTTACACTAAAATTTTTTGACATCGTGTCGTGGCCGGAGCTTTTAGGGGGGCTTGTGCCCCCTAGCCCCCCTGGATCCTTTAGTGCAAGGCTGTATAGCAGTTACCTCCACAACTAAATTAGCTGACTGGAAGTACAAGTAAGTAAGTAGAAGGGTAAGTAATTTATCAACTAAGTTGAACCAAGTTTGGTGCACCGGTGAGTCCTTAGCATCGAGATGGCAATTTCAAACTGCTATCGAATTCCCTGGAGAATAGAGGTTTTCGAATAGTGGCCATGAATCGGAAAGCAAAGTTTTGGATAGCCCCCCACCCGATGGACCGACGACATTGTTAAGATCACGGGAAGTCGATCGATGGAGATAATGAGAGGACTCAAAATCGTTCTCGAGTTATATTGAGGAGGCCTAGCTATGTCCAGCAGTGAACGTCTGCAAGAAGGGTGATTCACACTGCCGCTAACACGACACCTAAACGATATCGTCGGAGAGCTAACGTAATATATTTGGTAGGTACTAAACGCTTTCACATCGTATGTGAACACAAGAACAAAGTGTAGTCCCCTTAAATAGAGACATTAAGAAACGTGCTAATGAACACATTCTTAGGGCGGCTTGCACCAGAAGCGTTAAACGTGTTTAACTCTTAAATAGTATTTAGCGAGTTGTCAAGTCATACAAATACGTCAGATTTAAATCGATTTAGCTGTTAAACACGTTTAGTGATTCTGGTGCAAGCCGCACTTAGAATAAGCTATGTTAGCAATTTAAGTCAATTTTAAATTACTCAATAGCCCACATTGTGGCTAGATTGTAATCTTATTAGGGTAAATACTTTAGAGATTAAATTATGTGCACTAGATAAATAAATAAAAAACATCGTGTGTGTCAACAACGATATTCGAGCAATTAATATGTCGGTGTCGTAGTGTCGATATCGACCAGTGCGCAAACGCATATAGAAATGATCCTAAAATAAGTATAAGTAAGGACCTTGCAAGCGTTAAACTAAGAACTGTTATATTCCAGTACGGTCTTACTTAGAATTTCATCTCAAAAGTCTCTCAAAAGTTTAGAGGCGTATGTATAAGCAAATGATCAGATTGTTTTTTTACCTATAAACCTGTTTCAACGTTGAAAAACTAATATGTGTGTCTTAAATAAACAAAGAAGAAAAGTTAAACGTCGTATAGCAGCTTCAGAGAGTTTAGTTGAGAGGTGGCTAAGTAATGATAAAACGCTTTTTTCATATAACCGCTGAAGTAGATTGGGACGAACACACATTCCACAATGAAGCTATCAGATCAGATTCAATCAGTATACCAGTATGAAGATGAGGTTATGGATTTAGAGTACTTGAATGGAAACGTTCAATGGTCACAAATGGTCGCTGATATCCACTTAGTGGTCATGCCCCATTAAGTTGGTATGTTTGTATGAGCTACTAGATATTCTATTGATGATGGTAGCTCAAGTGTTTTTAACCTAGTTCAAAGCTCGAAATTCATATACCTATCTTTAATTTGAATTTCATCTAAACAACACATAGTGGAACTATTTCGGCGTCCGTGTTTCCGAATAATTGAAAATAAAGTACATAAAGTGATTATATATTTTCTAGGTATATTTACATCAAATGTTTACTTCATCGACCGCATCATTACTTAACATCGGGTGAGATTTCGTGAAGCCTAAATGTCTCGCTGCACCATTTAGAAAAAAGTCGAGGATTGATTTAGTATGAATAATTTAAAAGCTCTCATATCAGTCAGCCAGTACAGTTTTTTTTTAAATAAAATAATAAAACTTAATCAGACGCCTTTGCGAAGTAATACTGGGCGGTAACGTACCACCGCTCCGCTGCTGTCTGGATGTCACCACCATGCAGTGTAACACAAATTATAAGTAGATAAATTAGGGGCAACCCGTAGGAAGAATTCGATCACTTGACTGGCTTAGATACGCTACAGGCGATTTTCAAGATGGTGGAAAATAAATTTTTAAATAGCTTATAATCTAAATTCTAAAAAGTTCCCTAAACATAGGTGTAGTTTATTTCAGAATCTTATTATTATTAAGGTCAAAAGCTACCAAGCTTATGTCTGGGTGTAACTTCCTATTATTAAGTATGTATTTCCAAAAAGTATGTAAGTACTTTATTATATAAGCAATCTAGTTCCCATATCACAAGCTTTGCTTAGTTTAGGACTAGAGGGCTTTGTGTGAAATGCTCATGAATATTAATTATGCTAATTAAGAGGGCAGACATTTGTAATCATATGACTACTCAACTAAACTTTAAAATATTTTTATTAGATAGATCCCATAGATTTATTTTCAGTACTTAGCTCAGCCCCCGTATGCCAATCTTTTGCTGTCAAGTTATATTTCACTGCCCAGTGTAATTTCTTCAGGTCACGTGGTACAAAATTGTACCACGTGATCATTCTTTTTAGACACTTGACAACAAAATATGCGCGAAAACACATCAAATGACGTCATAATGTCACTATTTAGTCACAGAATAACTATGAGTTAGTATGAACTGACCATGATTAAAAACTTTGCCGTTCAACTTTGCAGTTCAACTTTGATTGGCATACCCCTGCAGCCTATATTTGTGATAATAAAGCCCAAAGTAATCCAAAATATTCAAATGTAACAAACAGAAAATATGTCAGTATCAGACAAAAATACAATACAATACATTATATTTTCCCTTGCAAATTCACATTTTCAGAAAATGCTTTCACCTACTTTCAGGTGTCAAATTCATACGTCTCTTTTATTAATCTTCTCGAGAAAAAAACTCCGGTTGATGACGTCATCTGAAGGTGAAGGCAATGGCGTAGGATGATGAATTGCACACGTAGAGTGAGTACTTTTGGTAATGGAACAATTTTGAGGCAGAATTTGCATGATCCTTTTCTTGTGCGGTGTCACTGACACTTGCAAGTCTTTTGCATACTGAAATGATTTTTATTTTTTAATAATAATATGATTTACAAGTCTTCGTCCTTGTTAAGATATACACAAGTAATTAAATAAAAAATTTAAAAAACCCCTGAATCTTGGGCCGATTTTTATCAAACATAGCTAAGAACACTCCCGACTAGTTCACCTTTCAAACAAAAACAACAAAATCAAAATCGGTTCATCCGTTCCGGAGCTACGTTGCCTCAGACACACACACACACACACACAGACACGTCAAACTTGTAACACCCCGTTGTTATTGCGTCGGGGGTTAAAAATACATGAAGCAGTTGGGCTATCGACGAACCGTTCGTTGCAAACGATTTGTAGATATTGTTAAGTAAACTAGTATTGCGCGATATAAATTTTTCCATGTACGCTAAAATATAGCAAGTCGCTTATAGGAGACTACAAAGTGTATTCTTTGCGTTTAAATCCCGTTTGCTATAACACCAAGTATGGTAATAGTAATAATTTTCAATCGGCGCCCTTAAATAAGCCATACAGCATCCCTCATGAATAAAAATAGAATATTTATGCTTCAATGTTTTCAGTTTCCGAAAGGTTTTATTTTACGATCTTTGGGGTTCCGTAGCAAAATATTTAAATTGTCTTCAAAATTCATAGATCTTTAAACAATATTAAATTAATAAATTACTCTACTTTGCATGAAGCAAATTATGCAAGGTAAAAGAGATGATATACCTGTACCTTGCATAATTTGTCATACACATATTCTACTAACAACGGTACTTAACATCGATTGATAGAGTCCTAGGTACTTACGCTACCTATTCCAGAAAGATCACTGATCAATTTGAAGTTCTTAACAAGTAATTAAATTAAAAATTTAAAAAACCCCCGAATCTTGGACCGGTTTTCATCAAACGTAGCTAAGAACACTCCCGACTAATTCACCTTTCAGACAAAAAAACAAAATCAAAATCGGTTCATCGGTTCAGGAGTTACGTTGCCTCAGACAGACACACACACTCACACACAGACACGCCAACGCCACGCCACGCCGTATAACACCCTTTCGTTTTTGCGTCGGCGGTTAAAAAGGTTTTTAATAAAAAAAACACGAAGACCAGAAAAAATAGTTTTTAGTGAGAAAAAAATAGCTTCTAGTGCAAAAATACCTTTCATGAACCCTTAGCTATCGAAGTTCTCTACTCCAACTTGGCTTGGCTTGTTGATACAAAATGAGGCTATTTCTTTACATTGCCGGTAACATTGTTTTAAGGAAGCGATGGAATAGAAAGCTTTGAACGTTTTATGTCTATAATAAGCCATATTTTAGGGGGTCTTTCAATTTTAGCTTCTGGGAGGCGATTCCAATCTCAATGTTGAACTGCAAAGTTTTAAATAATGGTCAGTTCATTACTAACACACAGTTATTCTGTGACTAAATAGTGACATTATGATGTCATTTAATTTGTTTTCGCGCATATTTTGCTGTCAAGTGTCTAAAAAGAATGATCACGTGGTACAAAATTGTACCACGTGACCTGAAGAAATTACACTGGGCAGTGAAATATAACTTGACAGCAAAAGATTGGAATACGGGGGCTGTTTAGTTTCAGAACTTTAAGATAGTCTATGGTTTGTTATAAAGTATGCATATTAAACTGATAGAGATAATAGAAAAACAATTACATGAGACTTTTATTGTATCAGAGTGATGAACGCACTGCAATACCACATCGCATTTCCTTAGTGGACGTGCTCTGTAATGTAATGCAAGGCAGATTTTAGGTAGGTGCTTAGACATTGCCTCCGACTCTGTTGTTGCATTTTTTTAACTGACCTAATTTGACAGCGCTAAAATTGTAACCGTCTTTGTCGTTTCAGTTTATGAGAAAGGGACGGTGACATTTTTAGTACTGTCTAAGTAGGTTAGTTTAGGAAATTATAACAACAAAATTGCTACCATTGTGTGGAGGAAAAGTAGAATCACTAAATAACCCTTAAAAGACCACTCAAAGGTCTTATTGACCGCTTACTCAAAATAAGGAACTAAAAAGTATGAATTTCCTTGGTGAAAAATCGAGTCAAGGTTTGTGGTAGGTCTAGATACGAAAACTATGTCACATAGATAGTTTTATGTGATATCGTGGAAATTTACGAGGTATATCAGAAACAATATAACATTAAAAACAACATTAGATAAGATAGATAGCCGCTGAAACCGCGGCGAGGCAACCATCGTCGGTTTATAGCGATATAAATGGCCAATTTTATGAATAAAAATTCGTTTATTTTATACTTTTGCAGTGGTCATCGCCATTTTTATTTGGTTAGGCTTTGTTTTTAAAGATATCGTTACGACTACATCTAAAAAAATATAATACAAAATATTATGGTTACTGCAATTCCATCACACATAGTGTTATGATTTTACTTTTCTCTACTTCCCTATTAGACTATTATCTATTACATCCCTATTAGAGTAAAATCTCAGCCGAAATGAGAATCAGGCACTTGGTCCAAAGCATATCTAAGCTGTTAGAATATTAAAATAAATGAAAAGTCGGATGCTATGATGAAATGTTTTTTGGCATCAATTTAAAGTGAGAAGTGCTCGTAGTTACATACAATTTCTGAATTATTTTCTCTAAGAGTGGTTACACACTGCAACTTTTTAGAACAATCCAAATAGTTAGTTTCGGTAAATTCGTGACATAGAAGTTTAAATAATAACAGTCAGTAGACATCGTCACGTAAATAACGTCTGGATAACGTTTGCATCACTGCCAGAAATTCGCAGTGTGTAAACGCTTTTAATATTTGAACATTTCTCTTATACGCTTATGCGTTTTTGGCGCATTAACCAATTGGATAATTTTGGCACTAAAGTGGAGCTCTTACCGAATTAAAAAAGTATTTAGGGTTATTCACATCGCTCACAATAACCCACACAATTTACAAAGCTTTTTAAGCAGTGCAGACAGACATTTGTATTTGTAATAAAATGAGCGTTATTACAATTTTTTACAGCACTTAAAAAATTGTAATAATAATAGCTTGAAGTTATCTTGTTTTAGTCGTAATTTTTTTGTGAATATTTAATTTTATTATTTGTAAAAATAACACTAAAAATATCATAAAAACTAAACAAACACATCCAACGAAAAAAGAACGAACAAACGAACGAATAAAGTGCCTTATTCTGTACAAAACTTCGAAACTTCCAACCGTAAAACGTACAAGACTACACATTCTCTAACCCAACAATTTTATCTAGCATTTTCTATGCCACTAAACACTATACACAATAAATACTTTAATTTATTGCACTTATTCCCAACTTCATAGCTTTATCTTGGATAGTACCCATTAATATTCCAAGGCACTTTTCTACTTAGATGATTTTGGCCGATACCTGCCCTCATATTTGGCCTTAAAGTCCCTGGGGAGTAAACGGAATGGAAAAATATATGGGGTTTCTTGTAATTTGCTCCAAATCTCTGAGGGGTTTGCACCACGGGGTTTTTTTTGGCATAAGTTCAAATAATATTGTTTTTTAGACTGTTTTAAGGCGGTTAACACATTAACTTTTTGAGGATAGAAAAGCATGTTTGTAAAAAAGTTTGCTAAAGTACATTTTTATAGTATGTATAGACAGGAAAAACGTATAGTATTGCTATTAAAAACGGACAATTTATACATTGTCAAGGGCCACTGTTCACCCATTCCCCGATGGACGGGACGCTATATTGTTCTAGACATTTTTTTTGATAGAGTAGACTTGTAGCAACTATACCATCCTCCCAGCAGAGAAGTCTGCCTTATCCACAGGAAAAACAATTGGTCTCCGATAGTCTTAAGAAACTAAAGGTTCCTTTGAATAATTGCGTTGCCCGCACACTGTGATTATGTATATGAACTTGTCTGGTAAGTGTCTGGTAGGTAGCTATATTTCAAGTTTACTGTTTAGCGGGGTTTGGCTCCAAACTGGATTGATTTTTTTAATAAGAAACCACGACATATTAGCTTTCTACTATATACAGAGCTAAACTTAAACAAAAAAACTTTAAACAATTTCGAAAAAACATTCAAGATCTTTCGTGATATCTTGATGGTGATAATCTTGACCTTTATATTCTTCTTTTATGGAACTTGCGAAAGTAATCAGAGCATGCTCAAACAAATTCACGTGCCCACAAAATACACCAGCCAAAAATCATACATAACCGCAGAAAACCTGGCTTTCGGCCTTTCATTAAGGTAAATTATTATAATACGCATTTTACTAATCCCTTATCGCACGTGTTCAGAGGGCCCTGTAAATTATGGTATTAGTTTTATTACTGGGCCTGTATTTATGGCAGAACACTCATGGAATACCTTACCTTCCTAATTAGGCTTTCTCATATTGTGGGGATGATCTCGACTACACCTAATTTTGATGCCTACATTCCGTGATATTTACATAGGCTCGTGTTTTGACAAAAAAGTCTAAAAAATCTTTAAGCATTGAGTAGAAATTCTCAAATCTGTTAAAAAAATTATGCTTGAGTACGGTTTCATGTGTATTAGTTGAAAACCTCCCAAACAATTTCGTCATCTTAATTATATCCAGTATTGATCGAATCTCTGGCTACAAATAAATATATTTTATCAACTGGAAATTAGTTTGGTTAAGATGCTTTCGACTTTCGACAGCTAGGTATCTAATATAGATGATTTACACAGCATTAGGGGCCACATTTTACCCATGCTCCAATGAACGGGACACTGTAGTGCCCGGGATATGATTCTAGATACAAAGTAGGCTTGCCCAGCACCTTTACCACCCTCTCAGCTTACAACTACAAAAACTGACATTCAATTTAGCTATTTTCCTGCAATTGAAAAAATGTCCCATTTATTTACTCTCAATTTAAATTCAAGTAGCTATACGAGTTAAAGAAATTGAGATCAAAAACAAATTTGGCAGTGTAAATGCCAAAATATAAAGAAGTCTTTTTCCTGAGTTTAAAATGGGTTTTTCGAGTTTCATCAAAAGTTTTCCTGTTAGTATACCATTTATGGTACTCTCACTATCCCTTTTAGAATTTGTATAAACGACATAATACGAGGGCAATGTATCCCTGTGACGTTACGTAAACGTAACCCGTCGTCATTCAAAACATAATTTTGAAAACACGTTGCTGATTATTACCTTGGAGACCCAGTCCTTGTCACAGGTAAAATATAACAGTAGGTTTGCTTCACTTTCAGGTGATGGGTTTACTCTTCATGCACCATAAAACTTCATTTTTGGAATTCTAGATCATGGAGAATTTCAGAATTATATCAATACTTAGCATTTGAAGATTGCGGTTAAACGCTTGTATTATAACGTATAAAAAATAGAAGTGCTTCGTGCTTGAAGAGTTGAGACCAAACTTATAACTTAAAAAAAGGTTTTTGGGTTATTGGTGACTAATTCATTGCTCAGTCGGCATTACTCTATCTTTCGCATAGGTTCGATCGCTACCAAGAACATTTTTTTTTAAATGGCATACATGTTTGTGTTGTTCTGTGTCACCATGATGGGGTACTTATATTTAAAAAAAAATTAGCTAGCACTATCGATTGAGAATATTCTGAAGATGGTTTTCGCGAGTAACTTTTATACTTAGTAGGTATTTATGATCATAATGCACGCAATTTTTGAAACGAATTTGCTAGGAAATACTTTATCCGTTTTCTAGTTAAAATGTCAATGCTCTTACTGAACCAGCTGTTTACTATTAGCTATAACTAAACCGCACTCTCATGGGAAATTAAACGGAGTCTTAAGACTACCACCTAGAGGCTATATTCGTAGCGCATGGGGAAACATTCAATGTGTTGTTTTTATCTCTTTTTAAACAACCAAGTATCTTCTTTTTGTTTAGTTTGCATAGGGTCGTCATCATCATCATTATACGTACGTCTTACTTGGTATTGGTTATTAGTATTAAAGAATTAGCCACCCCATTTATATTTTAGGTAAAATATCAACATCAGCCCCCGTATCCCAATCTTTTGCTGTCAAGTTATATTTCACTGCCCAGTGTAATTTCTTCAGGTCACGTGGTACAATTTTGTACAACGTGATCATTCTTTTTAGACACTTGACAGCAAAATATGCGCGAAAACACATCAAATGAAGTCATAATGTCACTATTTAGTCACAGAATAACTATGAGTTAGTATGAACTGACCATGATTTAAAACTTTGCAGTTCAACTTTGCAGTTCAACTTTGATTGGCATACCCCTGCTGTCTAGGAAATTGAGACTGTTTTTACCAATATCTATATAAAGTATTTTCATGAAAAATTCAGTGCACTAAAACAGTCCATAAGGGTAGTCGTGGGCAAGTCTTAAATTATTCTGTCAAATTAAAGTGCTTGTTTTTGCTTGTTATAATCACTTTTTTACAAAAAAAACCTTCTATCTTGATTTAAAAGCAAATACAATTGAAAAATACTCCATTAACCCCTTCTGTCACTACCTACTAAAGCAAAATACATCGCTTCAAGGGTCTGCAATATCCGATACCCAAAATTACGTAGTCTATAATTTATGGTATGACTTTTAAGACCCTTTGGATAAATAATTGTATGTTTGAAGTTTTATCCTTGTATAGGGTTATAAGCAATTTGCACAGGGTCGTGTTGGGACCTTTAGGGTATAACCCTGTAATGCCCACAAGCAATAACCTTTTGGATTGAAAAATCACATAAATTTATTTTTAAGATATTTAACATCACAATAATCATTTTTTGAATCACCTAAATCAGTTAGTTCCAAGTCATGGCATAAACAACTAGTTATTTATAAGCTTAAAAAGTACTTACTTTAATAAAGTACTTACTGATACAGTGGTTTTTCTGAATAAATAGTGAATTGGACTTTGACCACAATTACTTATTTCAAATCAGCTTATTTCGATTTGTATTTTTAAATCCCGCTAGTAACTTTATCCTTTCAGCTAATACCTATATAAACCTACAATGTTTTATTCGCTTAAAGGTCTATAAAATAATGCCCTATGTATATTTGAACTGAAGTATCGTAAATATTAGAATCACGACCTTACACTTGACCCATAGACCAAGTGAGTCGTAAACTGTCCTAGAAGAGGCAATAGATTTGACCATCAATCACTTTTCCCTTTATGAACTTCCACACATTCCGTCATCCTGACCTCAACTAGGTGGTTTTATTTAGCTACATCCTTCTTTATTAGTTTAGTTTCACGCGTTATTTACCTAAGTCTAAGGTTGTTATACCTACTTACTTGGCCTGCAGGGGTATGCCAATCAAAGTTGAACTGCAAAGTTTTAAATCATGGTCAGTTCATACTAACTCATAGTTATTCTGTGACTAAATAGTGACATTATGACGTCATTTGATGTGTTTTTGCATATTTTGCTGTCAAGTGTCTAAAAAGAAAGATCACGTGGTACAAAATTGTACCACGTGACCTGAAGAAATTACACTGGGCAGTGAAATATAACTTGACAGCAAAAGATTGGCATACGGGGGCAGTATATTCTAGAGAAATAAAAAAAATTGTACTGAAAAAAAATTTACAGTGATTTTAACTTTGAGTCGACAAAATTAAATAAGATTACCTACGACTATTTGTAGTAAATAATAACTTATAGTTATGGTAATATGTATACGATTATTGAATTTATGTGCTAAAAGTTTAGATTGGATATAATTCTCTCTTTATACTTCAACACAAAGTAAACGAACGAATTTCAAAGTCAAAGTCAAAGAACTTTTATGCAATAAAATCACAAGGATCATTAAGAATCGTCTTATACTACGTACTTAGTTATTCTAGATGCCAGTTCCTCGCGACCAGAGCCTAGAAGAACGGGCAAGAAACTGCCTGGTTCCTACTGTTTTTTGTGTGACCCCTCTTGCAAATAAATATACTTAAATGCTTCCAGTTTGTTGACATTTCAACCAATGTAAGAGAATTATACAAATTCAGACATGCCAAGGACATACCTAATGAGTAGGTAGGTATACCTAAATCTAAAATATTTAAAAAGAGATAAAAGACAGTACACGCTACGCTTCAAGAATGAATAACTTGTTCGTTATTTTAACTAATTTAATTGATCCAAATCAGTGTACTGATTTGGATCAGTTAAGCTATCTATAAATAGTTTGCAACGGTGTGTAGATAGCTCAACTGCTTCATGTGTATTTTGTACATATTATTATAAATATTGTAAATACTGTATTAGTCGTAATTTTCTTTGTGAAAAAATGTTTATTCTATTTAATTTATCTTTTACACAAAAATTGTTAACTTGTAGTTGTTTCTTTTAACTAAAACTGATACTTCATGCACCTATAAAAAAATTAAACAAAAATCTCTAAAAACACTAATTTTAATGCATAAATAAACCAATGAAATTTTAAACCAGTTTTTTTTTATAAAAACAAGGCTCACTTTAACGATAGCTTCATTAATTCTACTGACATTATAAACCTCTTCGAGTCAATTAATTCATGATTCATACAATAATTACATCTAAACTAAGTACCAGCGTTCTTACAAAAAGAGTCAAAGATCTTTGTTTTCACAAAAGTCGCAGTACCTTTTTAAATTCTAAATGATCCTTGAGATTTTATTGAATAAAGATTTTGACTTTGACTTTTACCTTACTCGGTTTTGTACAGTTTTGTAAAAGCTTTTTTCAAAGCGCTCTGTCACTTCAATCAAATCCAATCAGTTCAGTAATTTGAGTTTATAGACAAGTACAGTACGCACGAGGGATCTTTATACCTATGAAGTTAAGTGCAACAACGATTGCGCATGTACTGTTGTGCGGAAAAATTAGCCTATCTCCAATTGGACCAAAAAAATTTTCCGCGCAGATTTCAGACTTCAGAGGGGCAAAGATTCGTTGTTGCGACTCTATAAACAGATACGACAAAACTTTCTTACGAGTACAAACTTGCATGATTTGATTCGACTACAAAAATTCAATATCGAAAACAAAAGAACGTTCAAAAAGCCTGCGAAATTGGTAATACACAGTACTGAAAGCAAGACGGTATGTGTCAGCATAACCCTTAAACCTTACCCTATCAGAACTGCTTAGACCAAATTGAACTTTATTGTATTACACCAAAGCTTGTTTTCGGTAAGCTTGTTCATGCAAAGTGACCTTAGTAGTGACAAAACAGGAATTTCGATCAGCACAGTAAGGGGTCCGGCAAATTTTCTTTATTAAATTGCGTAAAGGCCAACTTCAAACAAAGAACAATTCAAAAATATTAACAAAATGTTTCATGTTCTTGTGAAAGTCTTTTCATCTTTAGCCTATGGACTACATATTGATAAAAATCTTCTATTTCGTTTTCATAACTTTGGTATGTAAAACTTAATCTTTCGCAAACAATATCAATTTTCATCAGCCCCCGTATTCCAATCTTTTGCTGTCAAGTTATATTTCACTGCCCACTGTAATTTCTTCAGGTCACGTGGTACAATTTTGTACCACGTGATCATTCTTTTTAGACACGTGACAGTAAAATATGCGCGAAAACCAATTGACAGCAAAAGATTGGAATACGGGGGCTGTACTTAATAGGTATGTAAAATAAATTCAATGCATTATTACCAACTTCGTGTTTTTTGTTGGTAAAACATTGAAAAATTGGTAGTTTTGCTTAAAACTACGCTTTTGAAATACCTATACAAATTAAAACCAATAATAATTATATATACATACCTACATAAAAAAATTATAGTCATCGCTATATTAAATCTGTATTTATAGTATTCTACTATTAATTTAAAATCTCTACCTTGATTAGTGCAAACCCTCTTTTATAAAATCCCACGAAGCTTAAATTAGTTCTAATTCAAATAACTATTATGTATATAAAATAAAACCGGTATACCTACACTAACAATGGCAAGTTCATTATTATGAGATCAAATCTCTAAATAAAAATGCAAGATTTTTATCTCGATGTTTGTGCTTGACTTTGGTCGCCACAATTATAATGAATTTTAGCTTTAACTTTATAGTTTATCAAGCCGAGAACAAAATTCATACTCTCGCAGATCTTTTCATACTTAACGCGGTTACACGTTACACGTGCTAACTGCGTTAAATATTTTAACTAGTCGATAATTAAACATAATTTTATTTATTTTCTAACACGTTGATCTAAGTAGTATAACGCATAAGGTTATTGCGATGCCATTTTACTATTTGACGAAGAAACCAGATGTGTAGGTAAACTTAAAATGATGTGTAAAGAATTTTTACCGCATCCATTTATTGTTAAAATACATTAAATGTATTTTATCATTTTTTTTTTAATTAACCGGTCTCGTCCCACTGCTGGGCAAAGGTCTACCCCAGAGACTTCCAATACTCCCTATCCTGAGCCTCCTCCCACCATCTCCCTTCGAAGGCGTCCAGATCGTCCCGCCAACGTTTTCTTGGCCGACCCCATTATCACTACATTACATAGATCAAACTAAATTTTAGTTTGATCTAGCTTTAGTTTTAGATGAAAAATAAATACAACACTCATAGGGAAACATTGAAATGACGTCAATTTCACAACAAATTAGTCCAAAGACTATTTTTAAAATAAAATATTCATGAATAGCAAGCAGTATGTAAATACTATTGCGCGTTTTCAAAGACCGTAGCGGATGTTTACCTGAGTAATTTATAATCTGTAGGTTATCTTGTTTTTCTTTCGGAGTTTCTCTTCAAAAACATTAAAAACCACAAAACGCTGGTTTTGCAACATCCGCCGCGTATCATCGAAAGTCACCGCTATTAACTTTTTGCCTTAATATTCACCAACTGACGAACTTATCTCGTTAGATGCACCAAAAGTTTCCGAGGACAAGAGCCTAAGTTTAAACCCAGTAACCAGAATGGAAAGAACCCTAGGAAATAAAGCATCGTTCAGACGAGCGCCTTAACAGACTAACTGTTACCCTCGACTTCGTACACGTGTATCGTTTTCTGAGCGGATTCTTTGAGTAGTTTGACATCACACCGAGCCGGTAATAAATAGTTTTATTATGTAGTATTTTTTGACTGCACCAATCTAGGACCGGTATTAATTAAGACGGTTTTTTTTCGAAAGGACTAAAAATAACCGCAGGTAATCCAATTTGGGTTTTCCTTGCATAAATAGTGCGTCAGAGGCAGTAGTGCGTCACTTTTAAAAAACATTATATAAAGACACGTTCCGACTGTCATCCAACAGTCATGGTTTTGTATGACTAACTTGAAATGACTATGTATAAAAACCTAACCGTAGCAGCTCCGGACTGTCTAACGAATTAGATTTCAATTTATTTATTTAAGGAACTTTTAAAATATCTGACGGTGTTGGTATAGTAACAAATGTTACAATCATAAATGTCATACCAATGTCTTTTAGGCATACTACCGTTTTAGGTATCCTGAATCTTAGGCATTTTGCTTTTTAGACATAACATTTAGGCATTTTACTTCTTAGGTAACTTAAAAATTGGACTTTCTAATTAGGAAGCTTATTATGTCTCATTCTCAACTTTGAAATTGAGAAGTCCAAGTTTTTGGTGACAACACTTTGGTGATTGCAAGTTTTGACGTATCGGAGTCTCGTGTGTATTAAGCTTTACTTCTCAAAGTTGAGGATAAGATTGTAGGTAGAAAGGTCTGGGGAAACTGGCTGATTAAGTCATTGCAATTTGAGGTGCTTCATCATATTATTGGTCTCTGTTTAAGTAAGGGAATGAAGGGAGAGTTTATCAAAAGTTTGATGTTAAAGACGCCCTGCCCCCGTATGCCAATCTTTTGCTGTCAAGTTATATTTCACTGCCCAGTGTAGTTTCAGGTCACGTGGTACAATTTTGTACCATGTGATCATTCTTTTTAGACACTTGACAGCAAAATATGCGCGAAAACAAATTAAATGACGTCATAATGTCACTATTTAGTCACAGAATAACTATGAGTTAGTATGAACTGACCATGATTTAAAACTTTGCAGTTCAACTTTGCAGTTCAACTTTGATTGGCATACCAATGCTGAAAAACAAACTCGTTTGTTTTAAAAAAGCATTTTTAGAAAATGAATATTAAAAAAATATAGCAGTGACAGTGAAGTACTTTATCATAATAACGATAGATAAACTCGAAAGTTTGTAAGTAAGGATGTTTGTTACTTTTTCGCGCAAAAACTACTGGTCCGATTTAGATGAAACTTGGAATACATATTGTTCGTAGCCTAGATTAACGCATTGACTACTTTTTATTCCGGAAAATCAACAGGATCAAACGGGACGCGGACGAAGTCGCGGGCGGAAGCTAGTACCTACGTTATATTTGGACGTACTTTTACTCGTAACTACTTTTTTATTAATCTCTCAATATTATTGTATATCAATGGACTGAAATAAACATTTCTTGTGCGTAAAAAGAAGTCAAGAATCAAATTAGCTATGAAAATTCTACGTCGATAAAAACTGGAAAATGAATTTGACATTATTACTTCGTTTCTCGACAGCGAGTTGTGATTTAATAAAAGCGGTTTTTCTACAACACTTGACATGGGTCAGTGAGTTACAAAAAAATCTTGGACATGGATTATTTTTCTGTGACTTCCAAAGGTTACACTAGACCAGCCTACTTACCATAATCGCATTGAGCGCCCTAGACAAAAGTTTATTTTTAGAAGAGTTTGTTTTTTCCAACAAAAAAATCCTTTAGAAAGAGAAACACTTGTCTTAAACACTTTTTACTTCTAGAAGTAAAAAAGTTTAATTATCTTCTAAAAATAACTAACAACCAAAAAAAGGTCAAAAACATTGAATTCCAAAACAATACTTAAAACAGAAATAACAAAATTACAAGATCTCATTGGACATTGTGAAGAGTAGGTACTTCTAGCAACAATAAATGAGCACCTCTTCGCTAAAGAGGCGAAAAACAAGTGAAATTATCACGAACAACAACCTATTCGACGTATTTTGGAGTTCGTTTATTTTTTTCCTTATAATTTTACTGATTTAATATATGCGGGGATCGATCTTACGACCCAGAGCATGGAAGGCAGAGCTATACCGACTGAGCTGTGATGGCCGTCGCACTTCCGATCGTTCTAGGCATAGTAGGATAAGAAATCACCCACGAACTTCGGATGTCCTAGATTCCCCATCCCCCTTTTCATAGATTCCTTTTCAGTACAGCCTCCGTATGCCAATCTTTTGCTGTCAAGTTATATTTCACTGCCTAGTGTAATTTCTTCAGGTCACGTGGTACAATTTTGTACCACGTGATCATTCTTTTTAGACACTTGACAGCAAAATATGCGCGAAAACACATCAAATGACGTCATAATGTCACTATTTAGTCACAGAATAACTATATATACTATAGTATAAACTGATAGTATGAACTGACCATGATTTAAAACTTTGCAGTTCAACTTTGATTGGCATACATACCCCTGCAGCCTACTTTTGCTACGCTCACCAAACTCTATTACTATGCGGTCTGGCATCGTTTAATTTCTATTCTCCTTACCAGCGGAGTGTGAGAGACAAGGCAAGTAACCAAGTGTAAAATTAATGTAAGACGCGCTCTCAAACTTTGTCAGCATAATATTGAACGCTCGTCCGACAAGCGAGAAGTTACTTCGACTGTTTTTAGACTGTTACCGATACGATACCTACACATTCAAATTATAATACTTAGTTCAAAGTTCGAACCGTTGATTGGTTGATGTGTAGCCGACTTTACACACAAAGCAACTATGGCCTGGTTATACCAACTCCACCCTTGTTTTTAACAAGTTCAAAGTGAGTCGAGTTATATTTTTATCTGTTGAATAGTTTGGAGTTCATAAAACACGACCGAAGTAAACTAACAAAAAAAAATTACCTTTGTGTTAAAAACCCGGAAAACTGCAATTTACTTGCGTCTGGTTTTTAATAGCGTCATAACATTTTTAGTTTTGGTATCCAGTGGTCTTTTTTGCATACTTATTTATTATATTTTTAAACATCGAGTTTATTAATAACAAGATATGGAAATAATACATGTTGAAGAGTTGTTCAGTTACGATTATG
Source organism: Gandaritis pyraliata (assembly GCA_947859175.1). Classification (NCBI taxonomy): domain Eukaryota; kingdom Metazoa; phylum Arthropoda; class Insecta; order Lepidoptera; family Geometridae; genus Gandaritis; species Gandaritis pyraliata. The sequence continues at coordinate 3,300,269 of OX401871.1, read as the reverse complement.
CATTCGGGAGTGTGTCAAAGCATGTTCACTTATGTGGACTAGATTATATTCGATTTTTTTACAATTTTCAAAAACATAACCAATCTTTTTTTTTTAATTCATAGAAATTTCACACAACGCTCTCTAGTCCCAAACTAAGCAAACTTATAATATGGGAACTAGATGCTGATAAAATACTTATATACCTACTTTTTTTGTGAATCTTTATCCTGCATCGCATCGTGCCAAAGGATTATACGGGACAACCATCCCGCCATCACAAGCCGAAATAATAAAAAGAGCTACAAAACCACTTAGCCGACTTCTCAGATAGGCGACGCGACGGCTTAAAAATATCCCATTTCCTCCAAAACTCTCAAAAGAAAGCAATTAGCCATTTTAACGGGTGGTTTATGGACGTCAGTTTTCAATCAAAGTGGAATTGAAATGAAGAAAAATAAACTTAGTCTTAAATTCAATTTTGTAAGGAAAATTTATTAATCTTCTACTACTAAAAAAATCTACTATCTCAACTTTACAATAATAGAATATTCTAGCTGTACACCTTACATAGGTACAATGTCTGCACAATACAGACATGTTATATTAATTGCTCGAACTACTGTTGTTGCCAACGAGAAGTAAAAACGTTATCGCACGATATTGTATACGTAGTGTGTCGGAAATAACAGACTGAAAACAACCTATATCTGTGACGAATACTTGAAATTGAGTCAGGTCATTAGGTTATAAATAAAATACGCTAGGTTTTTTATCAAACTGACGATTTGCGAGCGAGTTCAAGCGAAGCGAGAGCGCAGCGGGCTCGCAGCGAAGACGCCGTGGGTGCGCAACGTGTATGCCGCGTTTTGTATCACGCTTTGCACTAGTAAGTAGAAACCTCTGATTCAGAAAACCAATGGATATGCCCTACCAACAAAAAAGCGTATCTACTCTACTACGGAACCAAATATAGCTGCCTTCTTAGTTGTATGGACAGCAAATCTACCACAAACGCGGAACACAACATGGCGGCGCTGGCTACGCAAACATAAAATCATGACGTCACAAAAAAAATTCGAAAGGACAAAATAGTGTCTATCTCTTTCAACACATTCAGTATTTGCTTGTTTTCAGTTTTCTACCTCCATGGTAGAAACTTATTACAGAAAAAGTTGACAACCGAATTCCAACTGCCAAGAACTGCACGCACAGCGCTCAAAGCCAGCTTAACATTTCAAGACTTTTAAAACATTTGACTCTTTCTTTCATGATATAGAATGTACTAAGGTATTTCCGGAATCCTTCAACTTAGAGAGAGACAAGCAAACAAAGCCTCTACGAACCGTAAGTAAAAACTTTTTGGTAGCCATGGCGACCGATGAAAAATCTAATATCACTCAACTCGCGAGGAAACTCGACAATTGCACCTCATGAATTTTAACTAGACATTTTCTTTTGGTGAATCTGAGGTCAACCTCATTGAGGTGGAGTAAAGTTATATGGCGTTTTTCATAGTGGAGGCAACGAGGTAAAGGTGAATATAAAATTAGGCATGAAGTATTTTAACCTATGATTGACTTACGATTATTGGAATCATTATATTTTGTGTTTATACCATTGACAAAAAGTCTAGTTAAAGGCAAAAACTGGGAAAATGATGATGATGTTTTTAAAGGTGCTATATTTCACTAGGAAAAGGAATGGTTGCTTATATGGTTTTCAATTATTTAGTAAAACGAAAAATCAGACACCATTCGCTTTCCGTTTTTTAGCGAATCATTAGCATCATTAGCATTGACAAAATGTTTGCGGAAACGCAACCAAAGCGTCAGGTACCTATTAGGTCACTCTACGAATATGTTTGATTAATAATTAACATTCAAAGTGAGGTTGTTCTTTGTAGGGTTAATTGCCAAATATGTGTTTGTTGTGAGTTTTGACTTTTATCTCTTTGTCAATATTGTGCAATAATGTTCCACATCTGATAGTTCAGCTGTCAAATGACAGAAAATCCCCAATGTTTCATTTATTTAACATTATAATCTATTTGTCTAAGATTGTTTATAATATTTTTATTAAAAATTCAAGCTCAAGATTTGCCAGAGGGCAATCATGGAGCGTAGCATACTGGGTTACAAGAGAACCGATCGTGTTAGGAACACCACGTTGCGCTCCTTGACCGGCATCGCTGATGTTGGAGCGAAAACGGCAAAGCTCAACTGAGAGTGGGCCGGTCACGTGAGTCGCATGTCTCAAGACCGGTGGACTACCACCACCACAAAGTGGATACCTGAGGGTCAGCGGCGTCGGGGTCGGCCGAGAAAGCGCTGGAGGGATGACCTTGACGTGTTTGAGACGGATTGGTGGGAAACCGCCAAGGATCGGGATAAGTGGAAGGGTTTGGGGGAGGCCTTTGCCCAGCAGTGGGACGAGATAGGCTAGTATGAAAAAAAATATTCAAATTTAATTTTGGGAAACGGAATGACCCAATAAGAGCTTCAAATTTCAAGCGGAAGTTTATTATGTGAAATGGGGTTTATTTTTAACCTATTAAATTAATAATTTTACTTATGCTTTTTTTCTACTTGTTACGATCATGAAAGCTATTTATTCCACAAAGAGCTCTATTAATATTAAAGCGAAGAACAAAGGAAATATTCTGATAAGGAAACTGTCTTACTCCTTTGTTGATACGTTACACCAACATGATAATAATGCCAGGGAGTAGGTATAAAAGGTTTAATAGTAGGTATCTTTAAACCTAACTAGTTTATGTCACGTTGTACCCAATCACATGTCTTTATTTCTCTATCAAAGGCTTTTGATTGGACACCAAATATGACCGTTTGGTCGTTACGATATCAAAATTAGTTAATGCTTAACATTGTTTTTAATAGCTCTGTGAAATTCAGCTCAGCATTATAGCTACATTCATCAATTTTTTCTACAATATTGTTATTACTTACTCGAAAATTTCTATAATTAAAAAAAATGCATGTCTGCTATGATTCGTAATCAAACTTTGAAAAACTTTTCAGGCCGAAAATTGACTGGCTACAAATTGTCATACGCGACTTTCTACCGCGACTTACAATTTTGTATGGAATGATGTTACTAACGATGCTGCGCGACCATTTTACGGACTCTATATTGATTGTAGATTGTTACCGTTGATGATTTTTTCTGTTTTTATGTTTCATCCTAGTTTTTTTTTAAAGCAAAGGCGTCTTATCTACTAAATGCTTTCCGCCAATATTGTGTAGGTGTCGTTGTGTTGGCGGCAGTGTGAAAACATTCGTTAAATCATTGCGACCTGGCTCTCCAAAGTCGCGTCCGAGCTTCCCAGCTTCATCCATCCCCGCAATATTTTGAGTCTCGTTGTCAAATCTCAAGCAATAAAATGTTTTCCGTGTTCTGAAAGTATATTACAAAGTTAAATTAAAGGCCAGCGTCATTATTAAAGTTTATGACTTTGCTAACGTTGTTTATGGGGTAACGTAATACTTCAGAGTGGAGTTTATCCATTACTAGAGCAAGTAAAATGAGGTATGAACCGTAAGCTAAATTACTCAAGAATGAACACAGGGTTCACACTTACAATTTGGATGTTTTCAAGAGGAGAGTGAACAGGTTTCTTCTAGGGTTTTTTGCTGCGTGCCCAGGCCGCTACACCTTTGCTTCGTTCGTGTTAGTCTCAAAATCTCCTTTGAGTTTTCCCCCTTAAGATAATTTTTAGACTTTTTGTCTCAAAATCTCTTTGATTTGGAAAAATTTAGAATCAATGGGATTCACCCTCGGTTCATTTGGACTTGGTTGCAAATCTTCAGTGTCATAGACCACTAATGCAATTATTTGCATTAGTGCATTTACAATTTACATTGTAAAGATCATATTGCAATCCTCGTCATTTCCCTGCCCTTATCCCACGCTACGTGGGGTCAGCACAACATCTCTTCTTCTTCCACTCATTCCTCTCCTATCATTCGTCAACAAAGAATTTACTGTGAATATTTTTTTTTGACATCTTGACATTTCTTATACCCAGAACGTTATTGTACATTGATAGGAGAAATTGGAATTTTCTCTAGATCATCACTACTCTGGGATTGTAGAGTAATTTCTTACTTTTGATGTTCATGATAAACTTTAGGTATAGCACTTTAACTCACTCAGAAAATGAATTTAACACGTAAATATTTCGGTTTCTTTCAGTTTGCTTGACTTTTGTGACGATGATAAATAAGTACCTACCTATTTTTTTTTTAGCCAATAATAGTAATATCGGCCATAAAAACATTAGCTATTTATGTAGGTACTTTACAGTTGACTCTAGATAACACTCATTATTGTAACAAAAACTTGTATAAAGGTTGTCCAAAAAATATATCTGAATATAATGTTTAATACAAGTCTATACTTACAATAAAATTACTCTATAATACGTAGCTAAAGCGTGTTGTGTTTTAATATCTATAGCTGAACTAATAATATAAAATATAGTAAGTAATTATGATTTCGTGAAGAATAAGTGTGAAAATAGTCATATAAGAGTTTGTCATAAACGACCACGTTTAAAAATTATAAGCATTTCACTAGTTATACTGGTTGTTCCAGAACTAGTATGTTATCCTGGGAAGGGGTGATTCTCAACACAGACGAGAAAACCAAATGTTCTACGACTTCAACTTATACTGAAAAAATGTGGAGCAAAGTTTGTCAGTTAGAATGGCATTGTACTTGTGTAGTTAAGTAACGTACAAAAATTTTGTAAGTCTTAGAAACATTTTCCCCCAAACTGTTCAACTTTATGGTCAGAATCATCCCGTTTAGGTTTAGGATTCTATGTCTAGCTAGACATAGAATCCTGTAGGACACCCTGTAGATAAACCACTTCCGGATTTCATATTGATAATTCCAAAGTACTTCCGAAATCCCAAGATCAAATAAAATGTATTCATTGATGTATTTAAATCGAAAGTTGTAAATCAAATTAGTAATACCTACTCACAAGGTAAATAAATACTAAAGTTTTTTTATGCAAAGCAAAAAAAACTGCACGCTAAAACACAGTTACAACTTTATAGGTTACCAAAAATAGTAACGATGACTCAGAAAATTATTGAAAAGTCAAAGTCATCTCTCATTCGCTAACCAGTGGGACGACGGCCAGTGGGCCGAGTGGGAGGAACGTCATTATCAACAACAGTTTTCGTATACAAGTTTTAAACTAAGTACCTACCTACTTAGTTTTTTTACAAACTTTTTTGTTTTTGTTGGAACACCCTGTACTTTTAATTTGATATCCATAAACTGTCCATCAATGTCAACATTAAGAAAATCGTCGCAGTTCAAACAAAAAAACTAATTAAACTGTTCACGTTTATTTATATGTGTGATGTGTGATAACTTTTCGGTATTATTATTAAAACCACAGCAAAATTGCCGGATCAATAAAATAATTAAAATGTATTTTATATTGAATTACGGTATTATAAGTTTTTAATTCAATAAAATTACAAGGATCATTTAAAATCGTCTCTTTTAGGTAACTAGGCGATTCTAGGTGCCAGTTTCACGCGACCAGGGGCCTTATGCTCACTTCAGTAGAGATTTTACTCTAGTAGGGATGACGTCAAAATGACGTGAAAACTCCTGTCACCAGTTGGGGAAACAAGTTTTCGGCCGAGATATGAGGCCATCATTATTAGGGCCAACGCACATCTGTCGACAAAACTGTTTTGTCGCGTACTTAGTGACGTGAAAATAAATTTTCTGTTATAACGAAAACAGCATATGATGAATGCTTCCTCGTCATATGCTGTTTTCGTTGTAACGAAACTCACATCAATTGACACGACAGTCTTTTCTTACGTTTTTTTATTAATAGGTTCGCAAACCAGCCGTTAAAACAATTTAATTAATTAATTAAATTGGCCGAGCGGCCTTCAAAAGCAAACATGCATGCATAAAATTATGTTTACCTATCTATTACAGCATTGTTTAGTACCTACCTATTAAACATTGCTTTATACGCATATACCTAGAGAATGAACTGTGCTTTTTTAATAAATAAGAATATAAAGTAATTATGTAGTGTACTTAATAATATTATTAAGTACTTGGGATGATTCTCATTAAATAAGCAAGTAACGAAAACAGCAAATAAAAAGAATCATATCGTAACTAAAAAAGTTTTACTGAGAAGTTTCACATCACTAACTGTTCGACAAGACGTTTTGTCTTTGGTTTGCGTTCTCCCTTAGGGCCAACGCACATCTATCGACAAAACTGTTTTGTCGCGTACTTAGTGACGTGAAAATAATTTTTCTGTTATAACGAAAACAGCATATGATGAATGCTTCCTCGTCATATGCTGTTTTCGTTGTAACGAAATTCACATCAATTGACACGACGCATGCATAAAATTATGTTTACCTATCTATTATAGCATTATTTAGTACCTACCTATTAAACATTGCTTTATACGCACATACCTAGAGAATGAACTGTGCTTTTTTAATAAATAAGAATAGAGTAATTATGTAGTGTACTTAATAATATTATTAAGTACACTACATAATTACAAACATAACTTTATGCATGCTGTGTTCGCTTTTTCGTTATAACGAAAACAGCATATGACGAGAAAGCATTCATCTTATGCTGTTTTCGTTATAACAGAAAATTTATTTTCACGTCACTAAGTACGCGACAAAACAGTTTTGTCGTGGTTTGCGTTCGCCCTTAGAGTAAAATCTTTGCCGAACTAAGCATAAGGCCACAGAGCCTAGAAGAACGGATCAGAAGATTGGAACAGTGATTTAGTGTTGTGTTTGTTTTTTTGAAACTTTTTAAACTACTGCTTCGATCCCTTCCGTATTTAACCCTAAACTGCTTGCCTAGGATTAACCTTAAATATTATGTACGCCACGCATAGTTGTCAAATGGAACGTACACAAAAATATTGCGGGTATTAAAATGCTTTTTACACAAACAATTTTAGGCACGAGTTCGTTTTGAATATATTACGCGAGGGCCAAAAAGACATGTAAATATTTTATTTACTGTCGCGGCTTCCCCGTTTACGCAACCCTCATGCATACCTACTTATTCCTGGTAATAGGCCTGTCAAAAATATTAGGTAAAATTTTGCAAAGTGACAGTTATAAAAAATTTATAACGATATTGCATTTTTTTTTATTTTGTGACGAGGGCAAATTATTTGTGTAATAGATGCTGAGTGAGCGAGTAGTCCTGCAATCATTATTTTACAATAAAATTCATACACCTGCGATAATAAAAAACAACTTGTCTTCATACAAAAATGTATAATAAATAAGCAAATAAATATTCATGGACATTTCACACAACGCCCTCTAGTTCCAAACTAAGCTTATGATGTGGGAACTAGAATGAAAATAGAATACTTATATACTTTTTTTTTAAATATAGTTACCTATACTTATGATTTACTGTATTTTTTTCGCGCTCACACTGTTAGTGCCATAGAAAAAAGATATTGATGGATTCAACCTCCAAAGTGGGTTTATAACACTCGGTATAGTCAACTAGGTAGTGAAATTTTGTCTTGCTCATATATATGCAGCAGTGTACCAAACAAGGCCACGAGTAAACAGTAATGGAAGAATTTCAAAACTATATTTCAAAGTAAACTGGTTACGGTGCTCACCTCAATGAAATTGAATAAAGAATACAATTTGCACGAGGAATAGATAGAACCTCCGCTAGGGGTGTCACTTCGAATAATCTCGCAATGTAATTTAATCTTTATTGCGTTTCCTTTAGATTCAATTTATTAAAGATAGGTACAAAACGGGCTTAGTAAAATCCTGTGGGATTTAGAAATTTGCAATTTTTAAAAGAGGTGTTTTAATTACAATAATACTATTTTGTCTTAGAATATGCCTAACACAACCATGCCAAAAAAGATCACATCGAGATTGAACCCGTTTTTAGCATTACTCAAATCGTTACAGACAATCATCTAGGTAAAAATGTACATTTTGGCACAACTATACGTAAATACGATAATTAATATAATTTATGATTATATATGATTACGTTGATAGGGTTAATAAGAGTCAACTCATATTAACAAAAATAAAATTTGCGAATTTCATTTAAATATTTCCTTATTACCCGTGATTTACTTCATAATTACGATCAAATTAATATCCAAACATTATGTAAATAGAACAACAAACCGTTTTTATTGTAGCAAGAATGCTAAGTGATATTTATTTAATAGACAATGACCGTGAATCTAGTCAATTTTATTTTAATTTAGCTATGTACTTTTAGTAAAACGTCTTCCGGTTTAAATTTATTTTATGGATTTTGTAGTGTTTTGTTTAGTTGTAGATTTAAAATAATACCCTTAGGGCGGCTTACACCAGAATCGCTTAACAGGTAAATAGATTTAAATCTGACGTATTTATATGACTTGACAACTCGCTAAATACTATTTAATAGTTAAATGCGTTTAGCGATTCCTGGTGCAAGCCGGCTTTAGTAAAGATTAATTAAATAAAATAAATAAATAAATATTCATTGATATTTCACACGACGCCCTCTAGTCCCAAACTAAGCAAAGCTTGTAATTGGTTTTTTTTCGTGTGAATTCCCCTTTCCAGATAATGAGTACGTCGATATTATCTGATAAAAACGTGTCGGCCTGGTGTACTAGGTTCTGCATCACGTCACAATTTAAACAATATTATTTAGGAACCTCCCTTGGGTTTTTACTTAATTACAACAGGCGTCACAGCTCACATTTTTGCGTGGCAAACATACTTAGATGTTTGTTCCATATCTGGATGTTACTATTTATCTGTTTATCTATCTCGATGGGTTAATTTTAATTTAGAATAGTAACTTTTATTATTTTTCCTTTTTTGTGTATATGGTCGCAAATAAACCCCTTTGATTTGATTTGATTTGACTATGCATTATAAGTATGTATTTACAAAATAAAAGTATGTAAGACAAGTAATAAAAATAAGGGTTTCTTGTGTTGATTCAGTACTCTAAAAAGGCAGAACCTAAAGTTGTAAAACAAGTTAAACTGGTTTCCAATCTGCGTTATTTTTATTTTTTGAACACTCAAGTTCAAACTACCTTTCATCTTCAGCACCGAAACTTCATCCATCAAAACGGATCTTGTCATTTTTGTGTTTAAATTTTTTTTTTTTACAAATATTTACCAAATCCATACAGTCTTATTATTATTTACTTCGTACTATGCCAGTGCGTTCAAACGGTGAAGGAAAACATCGCGAGGAAACCCGCGTCTTAGTCAGCTCCACATGTATAGACCGTATTTTCTGGGGATAAAGTCGACTGGACTGAGAAGATGGTATAGGTGCTGGGCAAGCCTACTCCATCTTAGACCATGTCCTAGGCACTGCAACGTTCCATTCATCGGGGCATAGGTAAAAAGTAGCTCCTGACGCTGTATAAATCATCTAGATTGGATGCACAGTATTGCATAAGTATAAATATTATTATAACTGTAAAAATGTCAATGGTCACTTAGTTTTCATTCGTGTTATCAGTTTAATTTGTGTTTACATTTCATATTATCTGTGCTGTGCTGTTGTGTGTGTGTCTGAAAATAAATGTCATTTTTTCTTTCTATTTGCCCTATTTTTTTAACCTTTTTTTTTTTAAATAAAATGTTTGTCTTGTTTTTTTTTACATGTTTTAGGGAAGCGTTTAACCACAATCTCAACAGATGTTACAGTCCAAGATATATAGCACGGGAGAAGAAACCTTTTCACTTTCTTAGTACCTGCATGTATTTCCTTTTGTACGAAGGGAGGGGATAATTCTGTTTAGGCCTCGTGATATCCTTAAACTTGAACGTATTGTACATAAATAAAAAAAAATAGGAAGATTGAATTATACTAAGGCTTTTAGTTACCTATAAAACCATTTTATTTTCCGCGTTTAATTATAGATTTACTTACGAAAGTAACATGTCATTTAAAAGAACTGTGAACTTTGTGTCGTGTTATTAACACCAGCCTTGAACCTTTTGAAAGGAGTAAAAAGACTAGCTTCCGCCTGCAACTTCGTCCGCGTCCCTTTTGATCCTCTTGATTTTCTGGGAAAAAAAGTAGCATATGTGTTAATCCATGTTACGAACTATACTCTAAATTTCATCCAAATCGGACCAGTAGTTTTTGCGTGAAAGAGTAACAAACATCTACAAGCTATTTTGTTTAAGTTTTTGTGTAAAAGTGTTGTTAAAATGTACATAAAGTTATGTCATTCTACTGATTCATTGCTAAACTTGAACTTGGACGTAAATTAACGCTAAAAATAGGTAAGAATACACTATAAGAGTATAGATAATGTGACATAGATTACTTAAAGACTAATTACAAGTTTTCTTACAAACTTTTTTGTTTCATAGCTGTAAATAAAATTATGAAAATTTTATGGAAGTAGGGACTTATCTAGAAAAAAAGTATCGATGTCTAAAATAAATTAGTAAAATAAACAACTGGTTGAATGTCAGTCATTTATTTTGTTTTTAAAAAAAGAATTTGTTCTATTTGGCTAGGAATGGTAAACCAATATATGTCACGGTATTCGTTTTTAAAACATAGATGTTTGTTCTATGTCTGGGTGTTACTATGTATTATAAACTTATAATACAATTTTGTAAATACATACTTGTATGTATTTACAAAAAAAAGTATGTAAGTATTCTACCAGCATCTAGTTCCCATATTACAAGCTTTGCTTAGTTTGGGACTAGAGGGCGTTGTGTGAAATGTCCATGAATTTATTTATTTAGATAATGTTTGTACCCAGTTTTCTTATGCTATTAACGATTATAAATTATGTATAATAGTTATTCAAGAGTTTAATTTGAGTAGCACTGTTTCAGTAGAGAGCAAAACTGAACCAACTTAGCTGAGAAACCACACAAAAAAGTGGTTTTAATTAAAAAAAAAAAAAAAAACTGCACATACGCACTCACAGCATTCGCTTCTAAACCAGCCCTCTTGCGCGCTTTGCCATCGAGGTCGTGATTCATTCCAAACATTTTATCAGCACACGTAAACTTAAACGATTCAGTTTCGATTGAGCCTTCGGATCGGGTACTAGCTCCACAACATTTACAATGGAATCACTTCCGGATCAAAGAATTTTCCAGTTTCATCCTAATACGATGAGTTATATCAGATCTCAGTACAACCTGGATAGACCGGGAGAGATGGATAGAGCTATCGATGTTTTGGAGAATTGGCTAAAGAAACAGAACCATTTTACTGTGAAGAATTTTCGTAAGTATTTTTTTTTTACTTATTAATTCATATTGCTTATGATAAACTGTACTATTTTCAAACATGATTAGTTTTGAAGTTCGAACGTTTTTTTATTTCGGCTTATGTTTTGGTGCCAGTATTGGTAATGCCAAGTAGTAGTCACGGGAGATGAACAAAAAAGTAGGAGGATTGACCCTTAATGTTACCCACAGCAGGGCAACGCCCTCTTTTTCCGGTTTCCATTGATTTCGTTTTGTATCCGTCCAGTTCATTCTGTTATCGGCAAGTGGCCTCTGAGGCAAAAGCCTGTGGTAATGAACTCACCTGGATTCGCTTACTTGCTATTTTTATGCTATCACGTACAGTTTAGCCATTAAAACGTAACATAATAGATATTCATATTTCAATATGGATATTTTTAAAGACTTATTTTTGTTTATGTAGATGAGTGACCCAGACGTGAGTTTATTTTTTATTGCTGTCGTTATCAAATTAACGATCTACATTAGAATGTCTGAGACGCTATTTATAAAAGCCTATTCTTGGTATGTACGACATTAAATTATAACACGTTTATTATTGTACTCTAAAACATTAGCGCTGACTTTCATACCTACAGCATCAATAATTACAGATTAACTAATACCTAATTAATTTTTAAATATACTTTTTTGTGAACCCGGACACTAAGTATTTTATAGTCTATGGGTGAATTCAAACCAAAAGAAAAATTCAATTTATTATTTACTAGCAGTTACCCGCGACTTCGTACGCGTCTACAGTTTCCGTGTACATTATATTATCTGTGTATTATTATTATGTGTGCGTGTAACGAGCGGGTACTTTGAGAAACTTGACATTACACCTCATCTCATTACACTGAAATCGTACTGGAATGTCAAACGCTAGTTGTTAGACCAAAGAGGTAGTACTACGCCCTGTCAAACTTACGTTACATGACATGACAATGAAATCCTCTTGCCAATTGGCGCTGCCAACCCTTTTCGTTCATTTTATCCTGTAGATCCTGTTAATTATTCGGGATAAAAAGTAGCCAAGTAGTAACTATATATATGCCAAGTTTCATCCAAGTTGGTTCAGTAGTTTAGACGTGATTGAAACACAAACATCTAAACATCTAAACTTTCGCATTTATAATATTAGTAGGATAGGATACTTAGGATTTTTTTTCAATTTTTATGTTTCTTTCTTTTGTGTGTGCAATAAAGTTTTTATCGATCTATTTCTACTCTTGTATTTATTTGATGTCACCATCTGCAGGCTGTATAAAACAGTTGCAGGTTATATGTAATAGTAGTCTAACCTACTCAACGGTATTTGATCACTTCCCGTTATTTTTGACCATGTTCGACTTGAAATTTCGCACATTCGTCTAGTTCCGATAGCAGGTATGCAAAACCGTAATGTGACTCGATGATATGACCCAAATACCTAGTCACAGGGCATTAACCTCAATTTTGAACCAAAATGCTCTCAACTACAACTACTGTCAAAACTTAAACAAACATTTTGTTAGATATACAAATATTGATACAGAAAATCGGCAATATTACTTACTTGAACCAATCGTTGAACATTAAATAAAATAAAAATAAATAAAATACGCCAACTGAATCACGCTCATGCTGCTATATGACGTTTAAATTTTCTTCTTTTTTTATTTCTCAACGTTGAGACGGGTTTATGGGTGAAAAATTTCCTGATCATTTGTTTTTAAATAGAATATCAATAAATTTAATATAAATAAGTTGAATGAAGAGCTGGCGGTTACCTTGGACAGAGAATTAGTATTGCCATACAAAGAGGTAACGTTGCCAGACTTTTGGGCACCCTGCTTGCAGTCGGTGATTTGAACTCTGTTTTCTATCTCTAGCATTTAAAATTCAGAGTTCATTTTAATAAAAATTTTTTTGTTAAAAAAATTATAGATAGAAAATACTTTATTACAAATACAGTATTTACAATATTTATAATATGTAAAAAATACACATGAAGCAGTTGAGCCATCTACACACCGTTGCAAACGATTTATAGATAGCTCAACTGATCCAAATCAGTACCTTATATATATATATATATATATATTATATATATATTTTGAATAAATTAAAAATATATATTGCATATAAATAAATTTAATAAATTGAATTGTTTTTTACAGCCCGAGACTTCCTAGAACGGCAGATTATTTTAGACAAGGGATCTGTGGAGCGTGCCAAGAACCAAATGGAGAAGCTGTTTACCATGAAGACCATTGCCACCTCCGTTATCGGACTGTATAACGCTAAGCAGGACTTCGACGGATTGAGAGATGTTTAGTGAGTTTAATAAGAACATTTTACATCCTTTTAAGACATTTTTTGGAACCAAAATAGCTACCTCTGCTTTTTCCACACCCACTAGATTTTCGTCTACAGTGCGTTGATAACTACTAGTTTTGTATTAAATAAATAATATTTAAAAAAAAAACAAGTATATAAACCAATGTTGAGTTCCCCTTAACCTCTAGTAGGTATGCTGTGTCCAGACACAATAGAAAATATTTTGTGTATCATTTCAGCATAACAAAGTGTAAAGAGAAAATATTAAAAGTAATTTACTGTTCATATTTATGTAAAAATGCCAGTTTTCAAGCGAAAAGGATGAGTCCAATTTCTTCAACGAATTTGCCCTACAAAAGATTTGAACGCGCTCGACATTAGATAAGATTTTTTGAAATTTACCTTATTTTGCTACCAATTAACCCGGTGTAAGCTTGGAATTATTAAACCAAATTTTGGTGCAGGTACCATTTTTTTTGTTCAGAAGTCTCTTATATTTATTTATTTGTGGCATGCCACGGTACAATAGTGCAGGAGATTTCTGAAAAAGGTTTATATTAAATCATTTCTTTATCCTTTTAATCAGGCTAACTTTATACTTTTCAGAAAGTTAATTAAAAGAACCAAGTGTTGTTCCCACGCACAAAATCCTAATTATATTTTCACTAGATTTCCTAAGAGAATTACTGCTCTACTCTAATTATACCTAGAGACAGATTTAGGGCGTCTTGCACCAGAATCACTAAACGTATTTAACAGCTAAATCGATTTAAATCTGACGTATTTGTATGACTTGACAAGTCGCTAAATACTATTTAAGAGTTAAACGCGTTTAGCGATTCTGGTGCAAGCCGCCCTAAGTATAATTATTTAACTAGGTACATGAGATACCTACCCTAACAATATTTTTTTAAGTTGGTATCAAATTGCTACATAGACCTTATCCTTATGCTAATCAATTATACTCTTAATTTAAAAAGTATTTATGAGACTATCGGCCGGTTTCTGAGAGTTCGATCAAAACTAATCGGCTGTCAAGTCACTTGCTATTTCAGCTTTTACTTCAAATTAAATAGAGATAGCAAGTGACTTAACAGCCGATTAGTTTTGATCGAGCTTTCAAAAAGACCGAAAGATATTTTATCTATGGGTGTGTGATACATCTATTTAAACATGACGCGGTAGTTTTCGGAATTTTTATTACAAAGCTGATTTACATATTCATAAAATGGTTTATTTGCAAAGTGTTATTCTTTATTTAATATTGATGAACAAACTTAACTAGTATTTCTACTTTGCATTTTGATAACTGCAAGGTCATGAAAAAAAATCACGTGTTTTTTTGGAGTTCCGCAATCAAAGATTACCAACTCCTTATTTATTAATAAACCTACAATGTAATGGGTTCCGCTCTTTTGTGAAACAAAGTCAATCAAAGTGAAATGTTACTTTAGGGTCTGTTTCTTCATCTCAAAGTAAAGCCATCTTTGTCTTTGACAAGTCTAAAGTAGAGACAGAGATATTCATAACTGAAGGATAGTGTAATCATGAGATGGTAAATATACAAATAATTAAAGCGTTTAGTTTTAAGTTTAGGACTAGATGGCGTTGTGTAAAATGTCCAGGAATATTTATTATGACATCATAACATAAAAACATATTGATCTCTTTTCAGTATTCAAACTTTGATGCCAAAGCTGACACCGGACCATTACAGGATTTACGCAGCAAAAGCGCTAAATGACGAGTTTGACACAAAATTACTGACTAAATGCTACATAATGGCATCTATTGTAAGTATTATAATATATCTATGAACAGCAAAATACGCTAGACTAGGATTGTTTGTAACATAGAAAATAGTTTTAAATTACTAAGAAATTACCACTTTATTGTTGTTGTTAAGTTATTTTATAAAAAAAAAAGTTATGAGTCGAGTGGGATTAGAACCCACGACCTACTCCTTGATACGGAGATGTGACCACTCGTAATTTCACTTGACTTGAGAAAAAATTCTAGAGATGGACGCTTTCAGAGACCGTAGATAGTATTTTTAACCGACTTCAAAAAAAGAGGAGGTTGTCAATGCGCTTGTATGTTTTTTTATTTTATTTATTTTTATTTTTTTGATGTTTGTTACCTCAGACTCCGTAATTTATGAACTGATTTTAAAAACTCTTTTTTGTCTGAAAGGATATACTTCCAGATTAGTCCCATTTAATTTTCAGTGGTGTTTATAGTGACTAGAACATTCCCAATGAACTGTCATCATCATCATCATCAGATGATGAAGCTGGTAGTCGAATAGAAGTCGGTTTTTCTAGTTTTTTAAACCCTATTTATAACCACTCATTATTCATTTATATCAGTTTACAAAGTCGGTTGTTATTATAATTTAGCAATAAATAATCACAAAGGGTTAATATAATTTCATAATAAATAAAAAAGTAAATTAAATTTATTCACAAAGTAAATAATGACTAATACAGTATTTACAATATTTATAAATGTACAAAATACACATGAAGCAGTTGAGCTATCTACACACCGTTGCAATCGATTTATAGATAGCTCAATCAACTGAAAAAATTAATAAAAAAGTAATAGTTGTTATTATTTATTATCAAACAATAACAAACTGTGATTTAAGACGTCTTTGATCTCACACGTAGGGTTATTGAGGTTATAAGAAACGATAACATTTGGATCACTTATTGTACTTAGTAACCAATAGCGGTCCGTCCCGGCTTTGCACGGGTATTTAACAAACAAAAAATATTAACGTCATTTTTTGCCACCTTGGGTTATCTTATTGGAGTTTTAGTAAGAAACCTTAATTTTTTTTGAGCTGTTACAGGCGTCACAGCTCAGTCGGTAATGGCTCTGCCTTCCGTGCTGTGGGTCGTGGGTTCGATCCCCACCGAGAACAAACATTTGTGCGTGGAAAACATAGATGTTTGTTCTATGTCTGGGTGTTACTATGTATTATAAGTATGTATTTACAAAAAAAAAGTATGTAATTATTCTATGAGCCATCTAGTTCCCATATCACAAGCTTTGCTTAGTTTGGGACTAGAGGACGTTGTGTGTAAAGTCCATGAATATTTATTTATTTTTGAAAATATAATATAGCCTAAGTCATCCGGGGATAGTGTAGCATCCCAACGCTGAAAGAATTTTTCAAATCTGTCCAGTAGTTTCGGAGCCTATTCAATGCAAAGAAACAAATATTTCCTCATTATAATATTAGTATACATTATTATAGGTACCTATGTATTATAAGTACGTATTTACAAAAAAAAAAAAAAAAGTATTCTATCAGCAATCGAGTTCCCATATTACAAGCTTTGCTTAGTTTGGCAATAGAGGGCGTTGTGTGAAATGTCCATAAAAAGTTTAAAAGTATTCTATCAGCAACAATGAAGTTCCCATACAAGCTTTGCTTAGTTTGGTTTGGGACTAGAGGGCGTTCTGTGAAATGTCCATGAATATTTATATATATTTATATCCCTCTTAGTAGTTGTTCGTGTCAGTCGTTGACCAAAATTCTACAGGCGCTAAACAATTTTTTATTTTCAGATTTTGGAATACGTTCGAGCATTTGACTACAGCAATGGTTATGTAGCGATATTTGATTACAGAGATATGAACGTTCTTGAACTACTGTCTCAGCTAAACCTTACAGAATTACGGCAGCTTATTGGATATCTCATGGTAAGTACATAATCAGGCTCTCTACTGTATTTAAGTAGGTTTTTTTTTATTAATTTGGACATCCAACGTAGAAAACACAAAAAAAAATACAAAACAAAAGCTTAATGGGTATTATAACTACGTGTTTCTCCAGTTAAAGGATGCCACGGCATGCATTAAAACTTACTTAAAATTTAACTTATTAACTTAAAGACTCAACTAGACAAATAGGTAATAGAATATACAACAAGTAGTAGATATAGTACATAATAGCTTAACTTTAGTTGTTATAAATTCAAACAATAGAGGCAATTAAATTCCTAATAAAATACACTTATAACAGTTCTTATAACTAATTTATAACTATTTTTAATAGGGTTCATAAAAAAACGGTCGAAACCAGGCCGTAAGTCGTTGCCCATTGTTCTAGGCTCTAGTCGTGAGGAGTTCCTATCGACTAGGAAAAATGACAATTTAGCTAAAATCAGAAAATTGTCAATTTTTCTGATTTTTAACCGACTTCAAAAAAGGAGGAGGTTCTCAATTCAGTTGCATTTTTTTATGTTTGTTACCTCAGAACTCATCTGAAAGGATGTACTTTCAGATTGATTTAATAAAATGTTCATCAAAATCGGTTCTGTAGTTTGGCTTATAAACAAAAATAACTAAAAAAAAATATGCCATCCACGTAAGTACATGAAATTGCGTATTTTGCTTTTCTGTGATTTTTTAGTGGTGTTTACGGTCACTAGAACATTTTTAATGAACTGTCATCATTATCATCTAGTAATGAAGCCGGTAGTCAAATTGAAGTCTGTTTTCTTAGTTTTTTAAACTTATAAATTTATTTACCTTACACTGTTGCTCTTGTAAGAAAAGTGGTTTATATTTGGGCACATTAACCCCGTAGTATTCCGTAATTAGAGATATGAAAGAAAAGAGACTACTACTCAGTATTACAAAATCATCTTAGATTCAACACGCCTAGTACTTTTCGATGGCAATCTAATTTGTTGATCGCAAACCTAACTATTTACCTCTTTCTTGTTTGAACCTGCCCCCGTATGCCAATCTTTTGCTGTCAAGTTATATTTTCACTGCCCAGTGTAATTTCTTACAAAATTGTGTGATCATTCTTTTTAGACACTTGACAGCAAAATATGCGCGAAAACAAATTAAATGACATCATAATGTCACTATTTAGTCACAGAATAACTATGAGTTAGTATGAACTGACCATGATTTAAAACTTTGCAGTTCAACTTTGATTGGCATACCCCTGCAGGGATAAATCATTCATGGGTTCCTTATAAAATACACCCACGAATCATACTGTGTCTTGTTAGAATAAAAATATCTCAATATATAACTCGTTGGGATTAATTAAAAAAAAAAGTTGCATCGAGTTTTAAAGTAAGCAACCTTTTTTTTCAGGAAGGCTATCAGATGAGACTTAAAGGCCTTCACTTTATAACGACATCAAAAGCCATGGACGTGCTTGTGAAAATCCTAAAGCAAATGTTCAGCGCCAAGATTGGTCAGAGAATTCACGTCCACTTGACGCTGGAGTCGCTTCATGAACATGTACCTAAGGATTGCTTACCTGCTGAGTTTGGCGGTGAACAGAACTCATTACATACCTTGTGTGGTGAGTTTTTTTTCATTTATAACATAGGTAACTCGCAATGTAGGTACCTACCTACTTTAGAAACGAATTTTGGAAAAATATAATTTTACCAATATAATTTTATATAATATGTATATAATTTAATATATATATAATTTTACCAATGTTCTTACACATTTTCAATGCTTACGGATTAAATGAAAAATTTTTTTATAGATTTTTTATTTGTTGGTCAGCGCCGTATGCCAATCTTTTGCTGTCAAGTTATATGTCACTGCCCAGTGTAATTTCTTCAGGTCACGTGGTACAATTTTGTACCACGTGATCATTCTTTTTAGACACTTGACAGCAAAATATGCGCGAAAACACATCAAATGACGTCATAATGTCACTATTTAGTCACAGAATAACTATGAGTTAGTATGAACTGACCATGATTTAAAACTTTGCAGTTCAACTTTGATTGGCATACCCCTGCAGATCTTCATAATAAAATAGTTCCTAAGAAATCCCTGGTGGTCTATTGATATGTATATACCCTCTAAAATATTTGAAATACATGATATTTATTGGATATTTGAGTATTATATTCGATATAAATAGAATTTTATTATAATAATGTTTATTGCGCAATCATAGGACGTAATCACAAAATATTAAAAGGATTATAGATAGATTTTTGTGATATTAAAGTACCTATTTCAAATAAGTAAAAGTTTTCTTCTATTTATTTTATACCCATATCTTTTTTCAGATGAGTTTATAGACGAGTTGGCCCGACCAGAACACGTCGAGTACTTCAGAGAAATGGGCAAAGCCGTCGTTGACGAGTCCCTAAGGGTTGGGGATAAGATATCCAAGGATGATATACTGGGCATCACAGGAAGTTTTAGAACCATAACAGTTGACTAATGTCATAAAAAAAAAGTGACGAAAAAGAAATGGTAAAATTGCGGTGGGGTCGTAATTACTCTATAGTTATCCATCATTGTTCGGTCGTCGAAAATATTTGAGGAGGTGGTGTACAAAACTAAAAATTTAAAATTTCAAAAACCCCTAACTTTGATACTCATATTGATGAAGTTGTGAAAAAAAAATGTTTGCCATTTTGTGGTGGCGGCCATATTTGATTTGATATCTGGCATAAGTGTATAGTATTCTACTAGTCCTTTTCTTTGATATTTTTTCCCTACCCAAGATAGTTTTAAAAATTGATATCTAAATCATCGTGTCTATCTATAAAAAATTATACGGGACGAAAAAAATTATATATTGCATTAATTAACTTAAAAAAGACAAAATAATAAATAGAATAAGAAAATTGTGATAGTTATTAAAATAAACCCTTTCTACCCAACATATTATGTATTATTCTCATAATTCAAAAAGTATTTAGTTTGGGTACAAAAAAATACCCTACACGGGGAGAGGACTATAACAATTCAATTTAAAAAGCTACAATTCGTTATTATTTTCACGTTACAATATGTAGCGGATTTAGCTGTATACACACCGAACCAGACACCATTTTCCGTAATTTTTTGCGATTCTTGCGACGGTAAAATGGTTTTTGTGTGAAAATGTTGAATAGAACCACCCAGATTTTTTCCTTCTCTTTAAATTTGAATATGTTATCTTTAATTTTTTACAATAATATCTCTACATTTATTATTTTTAGTGTCTAAAAGTACTCCCTAAAAAAGATTGAAATCCGTTTTCCCGCCGTTAAGGTCATAGGGCTAACTAGTTATTATTATCTAAGCTATCTTTTTATGTGTCTGTTTTCCTTAATAAATCTGATTACGACAATGTTTTATCAATTTATTAAAACCAATCGATGAATAATTTTTTTTATGCTAGCCTTGCTCGTCCCACTGCTGGGCAAAGGCCTCCCCCAAACCCTTCCACTTATCCCGGTCCTTGGCGGTTTCCCACCAATCCGTCTCAAACACGTCAAGGTCATCCCTCCAGCGCTTTCTCGGCCGACCCCGACGCCGCCGACCCTCAGGTATCCACTTTGTGGTGGTGGTAGTCCACCGGTCTTGAGACACGCGACTCACGTGACCGGCCCACTCCCACTTGAGCTTTGCCGTTTTCGCTCCAACATCAGCGATGCCGGTCAAGGAGCGCAACGTGGTGTTCCTAACACGATCGGTTCTCTTGTAACCCAGTATGCTACGCTCCATTGCCCTCTGGCAAATCTTGAGCTTGGACTTCTGTAGTTCAGTCAGCGACCATGTCTGCACACCGTAGGTTAGATTAAATTTGTGGCGTAGCCACAATATCAGTATTTAACCTTACGTATTTATTATAAATATATAAACATATCATTATTTATCTTACAAACTAAACACACAAACATGCACTACATAAATCACAAAACAAATACACCACTTACCTGTTACGAGAATATCGTAATGAAGAATCGTCGCGCCATCACCGGTCGTGTCGGATCGTCTCAGCGCGCCTCAACGGTCACAGCTAAGCAGAGAACAAAAGGACTGGAATGCGCGGGCGCCTGTCGCCGCGTCGCTTCACTCGCCGCTCGCCCCACCAGTCTGCCACACGCTCTCACGGCAGACGCACGCTCGCTTTGCTCCGCAACTTGCCTACCTACCTTCACGCGCTATCGCTTACGAATATTATTGCCTTGCTTGTGTTGTGCATACTTTTATATTTATATTTAGTAGTGTCGAATTAGATGGTGTACAGTGGATCAGAAAACCCATCGTTTTATTTACCGTCCTCCAGGATAGGACTAGGTAAAGTGAATAAACACTACAGCTGGTGACCCCTGAACATTGGACACGGCACGGAGGATCATATAAACCGTAAGCTAGTGGAATTGTATTTCGAAAATGTCTACTGACGACAACACTTCTAGAAAAGATGCCGAAGATGGCGGTTCGCAATTCGAAAAAAGGACATTTACACCATCCGATATTTTTCGTGTCGGAGTACGACTTCCACCATTCTGGCCAGACGAACCCGCTGTTTGGTTCGCACAAATAGAATGTAGTTTTGCACTCTCCGGTGTTAAGGATGATGATACGAAATACCACTACGTAAGCGCGCAACTAGAGCATCGTTATGCCGCCGAGGTAAAGGATATTTTAGTCAATCCACCAGTGAAAGGCAAGTACGAAAAGCTGAAAAGCGAGTTAATTAAGAGATTGTCTGCGTCACGGGAAAAGGAATTAACCCAGCTGCTCATGCATGAAGAGTTAGGAGATAGACGTCCATCTGCATTTCTCCGACACCTGCAACATCTAGCTGGCCCGAACATACCAGACGACTTCATCAAGACCGTATGGACAAGCCGTTTGCCTAGTAACATACAGATCGTTGTAGCATCGCAGCCAGAATCTTCGCTCACAGCGCTTGCAGATTTAGCAGACAAGGTGCACGATCTTGTACCAACGAAACCGCAAGTGGCCTCCACGGATGCAGTTCCTGGTTCCTTGATTGAGAAGCTATCCAGAGAAGTTGCCGAGCTCAGCCGTCAGGTACAAGCCCTCTCATCTAAGGATTCAAGGTCCCGATCGAGAGAACGCGGCCAGCGCAGTAGAAGCAATACACGTTCTCAGTCTAATTACAGGAAATTTCCTACGTGCGTTTTCCATCATAGATATGGTGACAACGCGCGGAGATGTTTGAAGCCCTGTGATTACCAGCCGGGATCGGGAAACGCCAGAGGCAGTCATCAATAGCGACACATGATTGCCCCAGTTCATCCGGTCGCTTATTTATCACGGACAGACGAACAAAAATACAGTTCTTGGTCGACACAGGTAGCGACCTCTGTGTTTTTCCTCGCTCCGCTCTCAAAGAAAGGCGACCACAGACAACAGATTTCGATCTTTTCGCAGCTAACGGAACACCCATTGCTGTATATGGATTCCAGTATATGGAGCTTGACCTCGGCCTTCGCCGCGCTTTTACCTGGCGCTTTACAGTAGCGGACGTCACCAAGGCTATCATCGGCGTCGACTTCTTATCTTTCTACGATTTAATGGTAGACTGCCGAAACAAACGCCTCATCGACAACAAGACTACTCTGTCAGCAAGCGCAGCTCCAGTCCCTTCATCCGACGCCATATCCTCGGTGAAGACAACGACAGGCGAGTCGAAGTATTTGGACCTTCTTCGAGATTTTCCAGAGATAACTCGCCCAGCAGGCACACATCGGATCATTCGTCATAACACGGTTCATCACATTAGGACCTCGACAGGACCACCGGTGTACTGCACGCCAAGACGACTCGCTCCAGACAAGCTGAAGATCGCCAAAAAGGAGTTTGAAGAAATGTTGAAGAATGGGACAGCGAGACCATCAGAAAGCCCATGGTCGTCCCCGCTTCATCTCGCTCCCAAGAAAGACAACGGATGGCGACCATGTGGTGATTACCGGATGCTAAACGCCCGAACAATCCCCGACCGCTATCCCATACGTCACATTCAAGATTTTACACAAAGTATAACTGGTTGCAAGATATTTTCAACTGTAGACCTGGTTAAAGCTTATAACCAGATACCGGTCAATCCTGAAGATATCCCCAAGACAGCCATCACGACGCCATTTGGAATGTACGAGTTCCCTTTTATGACCTTCGGCCTCCGCAACGCTGGACAAACATTCCAGAGATTTGTCGATGAAATGACTAGGGACCTGGATTTCTGTTTTTCATACCTAGATGACTTTTTGATTTTCTCTCCTGATGAAGAGACTCATTTTCATCATTTACGTCTCCTTTTCGCAAGGCTGAAAGAATACGGAATGGTCATTAACACATCCAAATGCGTCTTCGGGGTAGAAGAAGTAACTTTCCTCGGCTGCAGCGTCTCCTCCTCTGGAATCAAGCCATTGGATAGCAAGATCCAAGCCATAAAGGATTTTCCCGTCCCGAAGACCGTCAACGAACTTAGAAGATTTCTAGGCATGATAAACTTCTATCGTAGGTTCATCCCAAACGCGGCCAAGTCGCAAGCACCGCTGCATAACTTGCTTACCGGATCAGCAAAAGGCTCCCATCCCGTAGATATCACCGGAGAAGCCCTTCAAGCATTCGAAGACTGCAAAGAAAGCCTATGCCGCTCAGCACTCCTAGCACATCCGGACATGGAAGCAAAACTAGCGCTGGTCACGGATGCTTCGGATACTGCAATCGGCGGGGTACTACAGCAGCAACGCGACGGCCAATGGCAGCCTCTAGCCTTCTTCAGCCGCAAACTGAGCCCATCGCAGAGAAAATACTCGCCTTACGATAGAGAACTTCTCGCCATTTACGAAGCCATAAAGCACTTCCGTCACCTCGTGGAAGCCAGACACTTCACTGTATTTACAGATCACAAGCCAATCTGCTTTGCATTCCACGGGCACAAGGAGAATTGTTCACCACGTCAGTTTCGCCATTTCGACTTCATCGCTCAATTCACAACAGATATCCAACATATATCGGGAAAGGACAACGTAGTAGCCGATACGCTCTCCAGAATAGAAGAGATAGTCCAACCCGTCGATTTGAGACAGTTAGCGAAGTCACAGAACAGCGATCCAGAACTAGCACAACTTTTAGAAGGAGGGACATCGCTGAAGCTCGTCAAAGTAACCGTACCTGGAACAAAACTGGAACTTTACTGCGACGATAGCACACCAACTCCACGCCCCTATGTACCTAAAGAGCTCAGAAGGCAAGTCTACGACAGCCTGCATTCACTCAGCCATCCCGGCGCTAATGCCTCCGCAAGATTAGTGGCACAGCGTTATGTGTGGCCTGGCATCAACAAAGATTGTCGCGAGTGGACTAAGCTCTGTCACGCCTGTCAGCGCACGAAGATCACACGGCATGTATCACCACCGGTGGGAACCTTCAAGCTTCCAAGCGCTAGATTCAGCTACGTGCACATAGACCTCGTTGGACCCTTACCACCCTCTGATGGATACCGTTATTGTCTTACCGCTGTCGACAGGTTCACACGATGGCCAGAGGCAATACCCTTGCAAGACATCACAGCTGAAACAGTCGCGAAAACCTTCGTCTCCAGCTGGATCTCACGCTACGGTTGTCCAGTTCAAATCGTAACAGACCGCGGAAAGCAGTTCGAGTCCGCACTGATGAAGCAGCTTTCAGAACTTGCTGGATTTCAACGCAACAGAACGACCGCGTATCATCCTGCAAGCAACGGCATGGTCGAGCGAATGCACAGACAGCTCAAGGCGGCCATAATGTGCCATGAAAGCCCTAACTGGACAGAGAGCTTACCTTTAGTACTCCTGGGAATGAGAAGCGCCTTCAAGGAGGACATCCAAGCGTCACCCGCTGAGCTTCTCTACGGCGAAACCCTCAGACTGCCCGGAGAATTTTTCCAGCCGTGCACAACACTGCACACGACCAGCGACTTCACTGACTTCACAGCACGACTTCGTTCCATTATGAACAACATCCGTCCTCAGCCAGCAGCAAGACACAGCAGACGAAACATTTTCATCTTCAAAGACTTAGCATCTGCTACTCACGTTTACGTCCGCGATGACACCGTGAGAGGATCTCTTCAGCCGGCTTACACGGGACCATATGAAGTGCTGGAACGAGGCGCCAAAGTCTTCAAGCTGCGAATAAAAGGAAAAGAACAGACAGTATCAATAGAGAGACTGAAACCAGCGTACGTACTTACCTCTGATGCGCGTCCAGGTCCTCTTGCAGATGCTCGTCCAGAAACTCGTCCAGATGCTCGTCCGCTAGTAAAAGAAAGAAAAACTCCATCTCCTGTTCCTGAAAGCAAAGATGCAAACGTTAAAACTACGAGCTCAGGGAGAACAGTGAGATTTCCCGACTACTATCGCCCATCCTAGGATGGTCTCCGGGGGGGAGTCATGTGGCGTAGCCACAATATCAGTATTTAACCTTACGTATTTATTATAAATATATAAACATATCATTATTTATCTTACAAACTAAACACACAAACATGCACTACATAAATCACAAAACAAATACACCACTTACCTGTTACGAGAATATCGTAATGAAGAATCGTCGCGCCATCACCGGTCGTGTCGGATCGTCTCAGCGCGCCTCAACGGTCACAGCTAAGCAGAGAACAAAAGGACTGGAATGCGCGGGCGCCTGTCGCCGCGTCGCTTCACTCGCCGCTCGCCCCACCAGTCTGCCACACGCTCTCACGGCAGACGCACGCTCGCTTTGCTCCGCAACTTGCCTACCTACCTTCACGCGCTATCGCTTACGAATATTATTGCCTTGCTTGTGTTGTGCATACTTTTATATTTATATTTAGTAGTGTCGAATTAGATGGTGTACAGTGGATCAGAAAACCCATCGTTTTATTTACCGTCCTCCAGGATAGGACTAGGTAAAGTGAATAAACACTACAAATTAAATTACTATATGAAATATTATTTAATTATATATTATACTGTCTCAAGAGTTTTTTAAACATGCGCTCAAACGTATCTCTATTACATCACTTGAGTTACCTATCGGTAATTAATACTCGTAGTTTATGTCATCAAAGGTTAAACTGACCGACTGCTAATCTTTGTTTGAAGTTAGGAATAAATAATTTTTATAGCGCAGTTAAAACTATGGCCTAAAAATTACCCTGTATAATATGTATGTAATCACTATGAAAGTTGAGCAATCTATAAATCGTTTGCAACGGTGCGTAGATAGCTCAACTCCTTCATGTGTATTTTGTATACATTATAAATATTGTAAAAATCACAATAAAAGTTTGGATGAATGTAACTCATTCGCAGAGGTAATTATTTCAAGGTTATATTTAACTACCTACATTATTAAGTTTTATTACAACTAGTAATTATTGTTGAACATAAACCAGCTAGGTAAATACACATTATAAACAAAAATTATGAATAATAATAAGTTGTTAAAAATGGGTACAATGGGCGATAAAAGTTCTTAAGAGGCCTACATTACAACGGTTTTAAAGTAAATGCCCATCTTTTAACCGAAACCGAAAACCTTTGCTTTTTTTTATGGTCAGAGGATAAAAATGAATTAACTTTGCTTGCTTATCTATGCCGAAATTACTAAAATACCGATTTGCTAGTTATAATAAATACAAACCAACCCAAACTTGTTTCGAATTTTAGCCACAAATAAATCATAGATGGCTACTATTACTTCTTTTTTCGTGAGAAATGATCAAAGTTGTCTTTTGACATTAAAAAACATGTTATAAGCGAATATATCAAAAAACGTGATATTTTCCTAATTATAAATGGTTTGGCATGTATCAACCCTGTGGTACCTCAACTACGCGTAATATCTTTCTTCTTGACTTCATGTCACCGCACTTTAGGGTTACCGCGCACTCGTGCGAAGTGACCACAAAGGACGAGAAACGCAAAAACGTGTAGCGAAAAAAAAACAACGAAAAAACTTAACAAATTGTCTCTCAAATGAAGTCAATATTTCAATTTCTGTGAAATAAGTACAGTCAAGAACATAACACGATCAACAAATTCAGTTTACTATGACTTAGTAGTTTAGTGAGTATTGTAAAAGCTATAAAACTAAAAGTCAAAAGTTTCCAAAACATAGTTGGACAGTAGCTGCGTTGGTGACTAGTTACAGGAGCCAATTAGACCTTGTACTTGGAAAGGTTATAAAAGACTAGTTACCCGCGACTTCGTACGCGAGTACCGTTTCCGTGTACATTATATGATCTGTGCGTGTACCGAGCGGATACTTCTTTGAGAAACTTGACATTACACGGAACGCGTACTCGAATGTCAAACGTTAGTCGTTAGACCAAAGAGGTAGTACTACGTCCTGTCAAACTGACGTGACATGACATGACATCATCCTTTTGCGAATAATTGGCGCTGCTAATCCTGTTTTTTCATTTTATCCTGTAGATCCTGTTAATAATTCGGGATAAAAAGTAGCCTATGTGTCAATCCAGGTTACGTACTATATATATGCCAAGTTTCATCTAAGTTGGTTCAGTAGTTTTGATGTGATTGGAACACAAACATCCAAACATCTAAACTTTCGCATTTATAATATTAGTAGGATAGGATAGGATATCGTCAAACCTATAAAAAATGGTCGAGTATCATCGAAAACAAAGCGGGTTTGTCAATTTTCGCTCGACCTGTGATATCATTCCCTCAATGTACTCTGTTAAATGTGTTCACGTACACACATGTGTTCACGTGTACACGGACAACACAAGGAATGCGTGCGCTGGTCGGGCGCGGGTCGGTTGATTTTCATACAAATTCACGCACACGACTCGCATCCAACCCGCATCCAACCCGTATCCAACACGCACCCGACCCGCACTAGTCCTCCATGTGTATCGACCCTAAAACCTGTCGACAGTTTAAATTAAAACGAGCGCCTATAAAATGTAAAATAAACTCTGCTACAATATAAACATCGCACATTTTGAACAAGGCCTTCCGGAAGCCAGTTAAACTAGATATCTCAAACAAGTCGGTACAATGCAAAGTATGGCTCCTGATCCTATGCTAAAGTATCATCCAGATACTATGACTGTGGTGAGAAAACTTTACAACCTGGATAAGCCAGGTCAAATGGACCAGGCTGTGGATAGTTTAGAAGCTTGGGTGCTGAAACAGGAGCATTTTATGAAGAAGGACTTTTGTAAGTACATATTTATTGTTACAATAACTGTGCAATTGAAGAGCGACTTGCAATACGAGATGACCGCAAAGAGTGCACATAATATTATTTGATACATCCGGGTTGATTTAACGACGATATCATCGTTTCACTATCTGTAAATGATTAAATCCTTGAATAAGCATTTTTTAAATTTAATTATACAGGGCGTCCCACGGCTATCCCACATTTCGATTGGTTTTTTCATCTACAGAAATTAGTAGAACATAAACCTTTATAATTTGAAATGCCAAAACAGCTCTACCGAACATACTATACAATTATGTAGATAGAGTTTGAGGTACCTAACGAAAGTAGTTAGTCGTGAAGTAGCTATATAAATAAAAAACCAGACTGCAGATAAAAATAAAAACAGGTGAGCAAATATGAACATAACATTATTCGATGACTTTAGGTAACATCAAAAAACTTGTCGCTCGCACATATCAACATATTTGAAGATGTATTGTTATATCTTTAGACTGAAGCTTTGCAATTTTTAACCCAAAAACGACGGGGTGTTATAAGGTTGACGTGTCTGTGGTCTGTGTGTGTGCGTGTGCGCGTGTGTGTGTGTGTGTGTGAGGCAACGTAGCTCCCGAACGGATGCACCGATTTTGATTTAGTTTTTTTTGTTTGAAAGGTGAATTAGTCGGGAGTGTTCTTAGCTATGTTTGATGAAAATCGGTCCAAGATGGCCACCGCAAAGTGGCGGATTAGGTACATATTTTTTCACATCTCCCTCGGTATGGGTATCAAATGAAAGGGCTTGACTAGTAGAATACTATAAACACTATGATTTTGAAATCAAATATGGCTACCACCACAAAATGGCGAATTACATTTTTTTACAACTTCCTCAATATGGGATCAAAGGCGGGGTTATTTTTAATTTAATTACTTGTACATAATGCAGAGATTTTATATTTTCAAAAATTATGTAATGAGCGAGCGAGAAGGTTGTTTGACGTTACTCTCTTCGGGTGTGGTACCCATCGATATATCTTTTCCTGATGAACCGTCTGTTAGGTGTTAGCGCTAAAAAATATCTAGATTATACATTTTTGCCCTCCACACAACTTGGAGGGAAGAGGGAGAGGCCTTTGCCCAGCAGTGGGACTGAATAGGCTATTAAAAAAATACATTTTTTCCAAGTAACATTGCAATAATATATGTATGAAAAAGCTGGCTTTTTATACACTGTTATACACCACTTAAAATTACTGTTTTAGACAGTCGAGTGATAAAGTTTTATATTTTACTGAGATATGGATTATTTTCTAAGTAAACAGATAACATGCGGATACAATGAATAAGATACATACCAGACCTCGGGTCACGCGTCGCTTCAACCTGGCTCGAAGTGATAATAAAGATACAAAGTGTCTAAAGATCACTTCCGTAAACATTTATTTATAAAATAAAAAGCATTTCTGGAAAACTGCACCGAATTAGGGGTAATAAACAAAAATATATTCAACTAAGTAAACAAACAAGCAAGTGGTTACCGTAGCCTAAGGACACCTGCAACACCAGAGATCCAATGGTCCTATTTATACCTACAGGTCGTTGTAGAAGTAAACTTCAACTAAATATAATTATAAATATAGATAGACTAAAGCAACTCTTGGTCCAAAACCAAATAGGTTCTGTTAGATTCAGTCATGCTTTCATCGAGAAATCAAGATTTTTATATACTGGCAACTTAATTCTGAGCAACTTTTCACGTTACCCAAGTAACCCAGTTCAGTTTTCCGGAGTAGGTTTTTGTCACCCTGTATTTATGTTTGAAATTGTTTTAGCCAGGGAGTATTTGGAAAGAGTGATAATACAACTTAAGGGATCCGTGGAGCGAGCTAAATCACAATTGGACAAAATCTGCACTCTTCGTACTATGATGCCTAAGTTCTTCGATATATGGAATCCTCGAATTCAGTTGCAGGAACTCAACGGCTACGTGTAAGTAAAATTATATATAATAGGTACTTATTTAGTAAAAAAGTGCCTTTCTATTAGACGAAATTAAGCCCAATTAATTAAGTTCAATGTGAAAATTACTGAATAGAAAAATTAATTATGTTTTTCACGACAGATGTAGAACAATAACATCTATTTTTGCCACACACAAATATTTGTTCTTGGTGGGGATCGAGCCCACGACCCACAGCACGGAAGGCTGTTACCGACTGAGATGTGACGCCTGTGAAATTCACTGCTGGGCGTGGGTCTGTACCAAGGCGCACTAAGTAACCCCAGTCTTTCGCTCTTTTCCGAAGCTTACCAACTAGGTACAACTAGATCGCAGCCCAAACTTACCCGACGGTCTGCTAAAGAAAATAATTAAATTTTAGTGACTATTGACGGTTTAATGACATAAACATTCCCAGGTCCCAGTGCCTTCTACCGAACCTCACCAAAGAACAATACAGGATCTTCCTGATGAAAATCAATGGAGCTGGACCGCACACAACAAAGAAATGTTTTACTATTTACCTTTCTGGTATTATGGTAATACTTAATAATATGATTCGTTAGTTTAGTATGTATCGAATCTCCGTTATAACCTTGGTACGTCCACGAACTTGCCTGTATAGTCACCTCTCTCTAGCCTCAAAGGTTTGCTGGAAGAAAACTCTTGTTAGGGTTAAACTCGCCTTTGTACTTTGTACATTGTCATCTATTTTTGTGACAGGCGTCACAGCTCAGTCGGTATAGCTTTGCCTTCCGTGCTGTGGGTCGTGGGTTCGATCCCCACTGAGAACAAACATTTGTGCGTAGAAAACATAGATGTTTGTTCTATGTCTGGGTGTTACTATGTATTATAAGTATGTATTTAAAAAAAAGTATTTAAGTATTCTATCAGCCATCTAGTTCCCATATTACAAGCTTTGCTTAGTTTGGGACTAGAGGGCGTTGTGTGTAAAGTCCATGAATATTTATTTATTTATTTATTTCTGTCTTTTATTTATGTCCTGTTTTGTGTGCAATAAAGAATGGTGAGGTTTTAACATAGTAATACTTATAACGAATTATTTCCTTCTGCCATCATCTGCTGCCATTTTAGTTAGATGAGCTTTAGCAAACCAATACTTATGAATAAGACCACGTGTTTTTCTCTGAACTATCTGATGGTGCACAGCATCTTAGTATCCATATGTTTATTCTGAACTGCATTGGCATTTTTCAGATGAACGAATACATAAAATCACGTGACTACTGCGATGGTATCATTGCTGTTTGTGATCTGCGAGGCGTTCACGTCATGGAGTTCATAGGAATAATCAATATTACTGAGTTGCGACAGATAGCCACTATTGCTATGGTAAGTAAGGCTTATATTCCTCCTCGGTCGCTGATCATCACGACAGTACGAATAAATGCATCTTCTATGTTGCGTTATCAATGACCCCATTTACAACATGTCAAATGTATGAACTGATGTAGATATATTCAGAATTTTCATATTTTTGAATAAGGCCTTGACAGAATGTTGGCCTAGGGACACAAAAGGCGTTGGCAGACCAATAGCCAGGTGGATGGATGACATCGTTGCCGAACAGGGGAAGACCAGCAGGGGTATGCCAATCAAAGTTGAACTGCAAAGTTTTAAGTCATGGTCAGTTCACACTAACTCATAGTTATTCTGTGACTAAATAGTGACATTATGATGTCATTTGATGTGCTTTCGCGCATATTTTGCTGTCAAGTGTCTAAAAAGAATTTCCTGAAGAAATTACACTGGGCAGTGAAATATAACTTGACAGCAAAAGATTGGCATACCGTGGGCTGATTGCAATAGGTCCAAAATAGATACGAGTGGCGTTTGAGGGAGGGTTATGCCCAGCTGTAGATTACTACAAGCTGTTTATGATGATGACCTTTTTCAGGAAGGGTACGACGCCCGAGTGAAGTCAGTCCATCTAATATCAACATCTAAAACTATAGACCTACTTGCAAGAATACTGAAACAGGTCCTAAGTACCAAGATAGCCAGCAGAGTCCATGTGCACAAATCACATGAGGAACTATTTAAGTTTGTACCGAGAGCGACTCTACCGAAGGACTATGGAGGGGAAGAAAGACCTTTGGATGAGTTGAATGGTGAGCAACGATGGTAGAACTTATAACCTTACTTAGAACCCTGTCTAACCATGGTTCCATCTCCTTCTCAGACTCTTATAAGACTGGTGTGATCAGAGGAACTCCCTAGCCAAGTACCTACACAGAAATAATAAATTACATATGATGACCTTAATCATACTTAATCTAATATCTCATTCTGTTATAAGTATTTCAAATGTTTTATTAGTTTTTATAAATAACTAGCAGTTACCCGCGACTTCGTACGCGCCTACAGTTTCCGTGTACAATTATCTGTGCGTGTACCGAGCGGATACTTTGGGAATGTCAAACGCTAGTTGTTAGACCAATGAGGTAGTACTACGCCCTGTCAAACTGACGTGACATGACATGACAATGAAATCCTCTTGCCAATTGGCGCTGCTAATCCTTTTCGTTCATATTATCCTGTAGATCCTGTTAATTATTCGAGATAAAAAGTAGCCTATGTGTCAATCCAGGTTACGAACCATATATATGCCAAGTTTCATCCAAGTTGGTTCAGTACCTAGTTTAGACGTGATTGAAACACCAACATCCAAACATCTAAACATCTAAACTTTCGCATTTATAATATTAGTAGGATAGGATTTGTATTTGTAACTTCAATAGTATGATAATCGATAGTGGCTAAATAATAGAAAACTTAAAAAATGTGTGTTGCCTTGTGTGTATGACTTTGATAAGTCACGTGACCATTCCAAAACTACCTACATGCTTGAAGTTTTATATTCTGAAGAACATGTTTATCATGTGGTACTGTAGAGTACCTATGTACCCGTACTACCAATTGATATGAATTTTTTTACATAACGTATTTTTTTCAGAGCAATGCCTCGAAGCCTTCAGTTCGGAAGAAAATGTAAAGTACCTTCTAGACATGCGAAACGCATGCACAGACGAGACTCGACGAGCAGTGTGTACCTTCAACGAAACTTACTTAGGATTAGCTGGAACTTTCAGAACTTTGAACGTGGATTAATCATTGGTGTTTCTCGCCATCAATAATCAAAAGAACAATGCTGTTGCAAGAAATATGACCGGATTCAATTGTCATTCTCATTGTGCACACAGCGACGCATCAACCTAGACTGTTATGGATTTTAAATTAGTGCGTTCCCTTTCGAACGATTATCTGCATTGTTTAAAGCGTAGTTATAAAAGTACTTTTAATAAGATTAAGTATCTACTGCAATAATCTTTACCTACTAGTAAAAACTGTGGGGTGAGCAGAAACAAACTGACAGTCGCCGCGTTACGTAAACCTAACGTATTCGATTCATATTGCTCGTCAACGCCAGCTCGATCTACAAACGTCGCAGCGTCACCGCGCAGTGTATCTCGGATAAGCTACCCTAGTACTTTTATTGAAATTTCCTCCAAATCAAGCCAAATCTTCATTTTTATGAATACTAGTTTAGGTAGGTACAATCTTATAGGTTCCGGAACTCCATGCTATTACGGTGTAAATTTGCCAAAGGGGATTTTGAGACTCATTGTCTCAAGATCCCCTTGAGTTTTTTATAATACAACATATGAAGTTAAATTAAAAACCAATGAAAATTACATGCATTTTATTTGGCCAATATGTATAGAATTATATAGTTTAAATGGCAGTGGGTTGGCCACATACCTAATAGAACACAAACTTTGAGGAATAAAGGCTCTTGAATAGCGATCACGAACCGAAAAACCGGAACACATACCCTTCAAACCGGAACACAGCAATGCGAGTATCTCTGCTTTGCGGCACAAATAGGTACGGTGGTAATACTTTTCCGGACAAACTCTTTCACAAGAAGCTCTACTACTACTATCATGATGGTATGATGAAACTTAGTCTCTAATTGCTTAGAAAAAAATTGTTTCAAGCACATCTTCAATTTAGTTAGGCAATAAGTCGAGATTCCAAGCAAACTTTGATGCAAGATTTATATTTTGAGGTGTAAAACACAAGTATCTCAAATGGTTGTACCTATGAGACGAAAATTATGCAGGTCTTGACTTGACATACCTAATAATCAGGCCTTTGCATCTAATCTAGATGATTTATAATACGTCAGAGACCACTTTTTGCTCATGCCCTTATGAACGGGACGCTGCAGTGCCTGGGACATAAATTAGATGGAGTAGGCTGGCCTAGTATTTATAATATCCTCGCAGCCTAGTATAAGTTTTCCGAGCTTATTGATATAAGAAAAAAAATCCTTGGATATTTTAGAGGTTTGTTACTCAGTCACGACACGGCAAAGCCGATTCAGGTGAAACTTTTAGATTATTCAAATAAGTATTGAAAGATCGTACGACACTTTGGTTCCTCACCGTGGTCGTGACTCATAGTGTTTCGTTTTTATTATTTACGTTCAAAACACCAATGTTTCCTAAAGCCAGACGCATATATCAAATTTTTTGGCGTAGGTACTTGGGTCGACTTGCACAACAATTGCTAAAATTTATCCTGACGTATTTATATGACTTGATAACTCGCTAAATACAAATTAACTGTTAAACACGTTTAGCGATTGTGGTGGAGTGGAAGCCAACCTTAGTCTCTACGGTAAGTAGGTATGCGGTTAACGATACGAAGGTCAACAACTATTTAGATAGACTCAGATCTTATAAATTTGAATGCTACAACGATATTAATAAAAGGGAAGATGCGGTACGCTTTAGCATCATGTAAACAAAAACTGGACTAGATAGGTAAGTACAACTACAAGTAAACACATACCTACACACATCTATATTTTCAATGCTTCGTGCATCATGACAACGATATACGCAGACTGTAGCGCAAACGAGACGACAATAACTGTGACTGTTACACACCCATTTCATTCCCGAACAAAACGATTCGACTTTTGAATAGGTACCCCCGAAATCTGAAACGCAAACGCAAAATGGCGACTTGAAATTGATTTATTTAAGGAACTTTAGAAATTTTTATGTGAAAATGTGACACCGTGGAGTTTGTTTTTTGTTTTGGAACTACTTATTGAAACACTTTTAATAAGAAGACATTATTCCTGCATTTTACAAAAACTCTTTCGTATATAAGTAGAATGTATTAGAACTGTGTACGTGCTACATACACGTCAGCTCGATTGTGACTAGAGCCAATTGTGTGCATGGAACCTAATTTGTGCGCTTCACGCCTTCGAAGCTGATCACGAATCTTCACACTTTTGTTAATATCGTTGAAGTACCAATGTCAGACTTCCACTCAGCCCAAGTGTGTAAAAATCAGATACAAAAACCTCAATACCCAGTCGATTACCACCTACCTTATAGTTTTCACCTTCAATTTAATACAATTCAAGATCTCATTTTTTAATTTGGTAAAACAAATAATAATTTATTTTTGTTTTTTAATTTCGTGGACGAAGTTGCGGGTAACTGCTAGTAATAAATAAAAAAAAGTATAACAAGATAATAATAAGATAAAAGTTTTCAATACTAAGGTAATGGATTCGTTGCCAAAAGACGTTTTACTAGAATTTAATACCGATACTGTAGAAGCGGTGAGAAAGGAATTCAATTTGGATAAACCTGGCAGAGTTGACGATGCAATCAACATCTTGGATGATTGGGTGAAGAAACAGACCCATTTTGTAAAAAAGGATTTCCGTGAGTTTTATTTTATGGTGTTTTATATTGTGTTTCACGAAATTGTTTTATGAATGTAACTAGTAGATATATAGACCTTTTAAATAGGTACAGTATCAGGAGCCATTTTAAGTACCTACCTGTTGACAATAAAATGGTAGACCTTTGGTTAGAAGCCACTGGTTCTCGAAGCCACAGTTCAGAATCTTATGGAATCATAATATACTAATTTGTGTAACAATTTAATGTCAGCAAAAATAAATTTTATTTCATTTCAAAATTATTTTTTCCCATGTCTCTAATTATGTATAAACAGGGGGGCGATTCTAGACCGATAGACTTTTTTATCACGATAGACATATCTCTTAAAAACTGTCAAACACAATGGAGTTTTGACAGTTCTTGGGAGATTTATCTATTGTGATAAAAAGTCTATTGGTCTAGAATTACCCTCCAGTACCGACTCCGCTACAACCGTTTTGATAGTTGGATGTTTGTATCATAAAATAGGTGTTTGGTTTTTCAAAACTAGAGCGGAACACTAAAAAGACTACTGGAAAAGATAAAAACATATTTTATCGATTTATCTTTGTTAATTTCCAGAAAAGTACTATAATTATAAAACAAAACTTGTAATAATACCTAATGACTACTTAAGCTTGGGCCCTGCCCTGCTGCTGGCGGCACTCTAGTTTTTAAGTTTTTTTTATAAAATATGTTTTTTTTAACTTATATTGTAAAAAAATTAAAAATTAAGAAAATAAATATATATGTGAATGACTACATACTTAATTAAAAAAACTTTATTTTTTCAGCTAGGGGATATCTAGAAAGAACCATAATTTCCTGCAAGGGTTCCGTAGAAAAAGCAAAAGTACGAATTGACAGATTGTGCACTTTCAAAACCATAATGCCAAGTTTTTTTGTGGATACTTTCCCAAAGGAGGAGTTTGCTGAACTTCATACATTTTTGTAAGTTCAAGACTTAGAGCTGCTTACACCACAATCGCAAAATGTAATTAACATTAAACAGCAGGGATCTATTTAGCGAGTTATCATGTCATATAAATACTTCAGATTAAAATCGATTTAGCTGTTAAGGTTAGCAAAACCAAAATCTCTAAACTTCTAGCTAAAAAATAACTAGTTGTTTGACATTACCATTCGTGCTAAACACGTTTAGCAAATAATAAATAAAAACTCATGGACATTTCACACGACGCCCTCTAGACCCAAACTAAGCAAAGCTTGTAATATGGGAAAACATAGAACAAACATCTATGTTTTGCCAAACACAAATTGACTTGCAAGCCGCCCTTATTGGTTGTTTTAGCAGTTGTCTACTCTACACTACTACCTCAGTTGTACAGTATTTTTTATCTGTCTATGTAAGTAGGTAGGTAAACTTACAAATATTTTTTAGTATCCTACATATTTAAAATCTTCTATCAGTATCGCTTACTTGTAACAGTATAATTATTATAAAAACAAGGTAAAAGTAAATAACAAGGTACATGTTTTTTTTTTCAGAACAGATGGTTATTTGCCCAACATGTCCCCCGATCACTGCAGGATTTATATCTGCAAACTGATTGGGAGAGAGGATGCCGATATTCCTATATTTAGTTACTTTAGATACACTATTGTGGTGAGTTCAGTATCAGTGGTGAAATACATATACAAATACTTATACTTACTAGCCGATCTGCTCAAAAAATTTTCCGCGCTTCTCCAGCAGCCTTACTCTTGAAAAAAATTAAATTTTTCTTGTTTTTTTGTCTAGGTCTAATATAGTATTTACTATCTGTCTGTTTTTTTTTTCAGTTAAGTGAGTACTTGAAAATGAATGACTACGCGAATGGATACCTCTTCATCATAGATTTTACCGACGTGAATCTCATGTCTTTGATCACAAAGCTGAACGTTGCTGAGCTCCGACAAACGATGACAATATTGTTGGTAAGAAAGCAAACAATGGTGAAGATGTTGACTGCAGAAGCTGCAGTCTAACTCTTGACAGCGATCCTGAGGCCTTAGCCAATGTACATTAGCTAGGAATCGATTCTATTTCTACAATCTTTATCGCTGCAACGATATCGAAGATAGATCGGGAGACCAATTGACATACAAGTAGAAAACTCCATATCTCCATCCTCTTCTATCAGTCTTTCGCTACTTGATGTCCGCCGACACCACAGAACAATAAATAATATATTTATTATTGTGTGCCCGACACATTGCGTTGGCCAAATTATTGGTAATTCTTCTTTAGTATAAATAAATGCTAATTTTGTAAGAAAAAGTTCTTGTAATATTCAATTTTATAAAAGTAGCCATCGTAATAGAGTCAGTGTAGCCAGTAATGTTGCATTTTTGCGAGCGCGCGGGGTCGGCCACACTCAACAAACGCCATGCCTGGCTTGGCGCGTATTTGTTTGCCTAATCAATCTCGTTTAATCTATGGTTTTCTTACATCCAATGTCAGTGTCTTTCGAACATAGAAAAAATTTCTAATAGGCAGGTACTACGTAATAAGAAGCGGGACTTCTACCAAGAAAACAGGAAAGTATGAAAAAGAAGTTTACCATGCTCGCCACCAATGGCCACCATAATAACAGAAATAATTTGCCAAAAGAATAGTAGCAATAGCACCTGATAATGACAGGAAATCTTGATTTTAAGTGGTGCTAGCCTAGAGAAAATGAAGTAGGTGTGTACTAAGTTAGGAATTTAGAATTTTTTATCGATATCCATCAACTTAGAACTAGGTTTTAAAAAAAATACATAATTATACTTACTGCAAAATATAAGATTTATTAGTGTAGGTGATTTGCACATCGTTTACATTGTGAATACTAATCTTGACTTTTTATTGAAGACGAAGCGCTCGTGGCGTAACTTGCCTAGTCAATCTTCACCGATTATTCGAGGGTGACAAAAAATCGGCGAGAGAGGGCACTCTATTCCCAATTATAATATTCCTCTATGATTCTATTTCTACAATCTTGATCGCTTCAACGATGTCGAAGTTAAATTGGTAGACAAAGTAACATACGAGAAATAAATGCCTACTCGATCAATAACTTCGCTAATTCTGTCAGTCTTTCGCTAGAAATCACGTTTAGTCTATGGTTTTACTACATCCAATGTCATGTCAGTGTTATTCGATCCTAGCATATTCATTTTGTTTATTTATTTTATTTTTATGTAAGAAACGAAAATTTATGTTTTATTGTGAAACATTTAGATAATAATAGAAAAGTGGGCTACCTAGTAAATAAAGTACCCACAAAACCCTGAAAATATAAGGTGCAATGTGATTGGATGCAATGTGCAAACACCAGAAAAATGAAATAAATGAAGAAGAACTCTGGCTATGGAGAATAATATTCGATTTTTTTGGATTCCACATTCCAGATCACATTCATAACATGCCACATTGCAGAGGTAAAATATTGTTTGTTTAGGTAGATACCTATGAGGAAGTGATTTTAGTTTCAATCCAAACAGTCAGTGTAAAGCGGCTTACCTGCCTACAAGCATAATATCAAGGGTTATTTATTTTCTTGTTACAGCGGTGTCCTTAGCCTCGATACACTGATGATATATTAGGTTTTATAACTTATCTAAATACGGTATGTGCAAGGTAGGTAATATTAACATCTTTATATTTTCAGATATCATCTACCTACATATCTACTGCTGCACTGAGCCTAAACCAAACATACAGTTATTCTACTAAGTATTCCTACTTGAAAGTTACAACCAACATTCTATGATATTGGAATTTTCGTGGAATAATATTTTTGTGCTCTTTTTTCTTGTGTTAATTTAATTCTGAATAAAATATGTTTTTTCTTCAAGTACTTATGTACTTTTATTTTTAACTGCATGCAGGTTAGGTCATGTGTAGGTATTGCTCTCAATAAAATAATTGGCGAACATCGCCCTTTACTGCAAGGTTTACTAGGTTTAGTGTAGTAGTAGGTTTGAAAAAACCTAGGATTATTTCGCAGTCACCTCGGCAGTAGTCGGCAGTCACCAAATCGATTGAAACGTCAAAATTTCACCTAAAATCGCCATTTTGTTTCGATATCTACAGGGTTTTGGTTTTCGCTGGCTTTTCTATCGTGCTGATAGAAAACGAAGTGAAGTCGCTTGTCAAAAGAGCCACTTGGCTACGCATTTGTATGGAGATAGTCGTTCGGCTGTTGTCGGTTCGTGCGAGGGAATCGACATGTATACCAATATTCGTTTCGTTGATCACAGACCACGTGATACATCTATGCCTTATGTCAATCCCATACATTTTTGTACTTTTGAAGTCGCCTGTCAAAATTATTATTTGTATGGAGGTAATCGTTCGCTACTGTGGATTCGTGCGATCGAATGGACATGTATTACATTTGGCTACCAATGTTCGTTTCGTTGACTACAGATCACGTGATATATCTATGCCTTATGCCAATCCCATACATTTTTGGACTTTTCTACTGCCGACTTCGCTTGTCGAATGTTACCTTGGCTAAGGCCTCTGATCGATCGGTATTGAATTTGTGGCGTTTCTTACTTTTGAATGAAAATCTAGCGCCAAATTAGTTTCAATATTGTGTGGGAGTTAAATGAACTAACTGCCACTGTACTCTTTACGCTGTTTTGGTAGCTAAATGATAGTCGCGAGATTGATTGAAATGATTGATTCAATACTTTTAATGATATGCGGGATCAAAAATGAGAGATTGAGATACTGTAAGCTCTTAAGTATTGCGTGGAAATCCTATCAAATGTTTCTTCAAGAGTACTAAAATTCAACGATATTGGATTGTGATCTACATTGTATTATATTTTTTATTTGATTCAAAAGTCTGCTGATCGTGTCGTGTTGTCTAAAAGTATGCCTAAAAGTCGATGAAATTGTAAATCAATCGGAAAATTCAGCTTCTTTGACCCTAGTAGCTGCTCGTTTGGCTGCCAAGTGAGCGTGTGGCCTAAAACCTCTGGTATGGATCAGGGCATCCTTGAACATTCATGACTTTATTTCTTTTAACTTTCAGGAAGGTTATGGAATGCGACTTAAAGGGATCCATGTCATCAGCTCCTCGAAAGCCATCTCTGTTATGGTCTCTATACTGAAGCAGGTCCTCAGTGAGAAGCTGGGCAGCAGGATCCAGAGTCACAAGACAATTGAAACGGTCTATGAGCATGTGCCGAAGAATATAATGCCAGTGGAATATGGTGGAGAGGAAAGATCACTGAAGGAACTCAATGGTGAGTTCGAGTACCCTATCATCTCAAAATCAGCCTAAACAAAATTCGCTACTGGGGATAGCCTTCGATGGATTTCCAGAGAACACAACTTTAACCCTTTTATTCTTATTGATTTCTTAAAGCTCCTCTGGCTAAAATGGCTGCTAAAACTGTCGTCATCTCTTTTCATGCAAGTCGTCGTCATGCAAGTGACAGTAACAGAGCATTTTTTAAAGCCGCGCTATCATGACAGGAGATTATGAATAAAGGCCTGACTTAGTCATCCATCTTCTACCTTTACAATCTTGTCAGGGTCTGTGAGACGGGAGCCGTTCTAGGTTTTGTCTTCCTGCCAACATTTGAGAAATGAAGAGGTGGTTCGCTGATGGGAGGTCACACCTGCAATTGCTCTCTCGTCAGTGAAGTACCTACCTTATGCTTAGACTCTAGTGATTTAACTGATTCTGAATTAAAACTACAGGGTTCTTTGGTTTTATCTATGATGAATTGATGAATGATGATATAGGTCCCAACATGGTCCCAACATGGTCTGAGGAAAAGTGGGAGGGTGCCTTGCGGAGCCAAAAAGACATGAAATTCAACTTCCTGCAAGATCAGAGCTGACCTGTTAGTAGGACTTATAAATAACAAAATTTTGTTTTCGCAGAGAACTGGATACAAGTAATCAGCTCCAAAGAATTCATGGAATACATTCTGGAGATGAACGAAGCGAAAACAATCGAATCTTGCAGACAGACAGAAAGTTATGCCGAAGAATACATAGGGATGCCTGGTTCTTTCAGGAGCTTAAATGTTGATTGACAAGCTACCGAACTCTTGC
Source organism: Gandaritis pyraliata (assembly GCA_947859175.1). NCBI lineage: Eukaryota > Metazoa > Arthropoda > Insecta > Lepidoptera > Geometridae > Gandaritis > Gandaritis pyraliata. Next base: position 3,257,838 of record OX401871.1, on the reverse strand, counting down.
TTCTCGCGATGTGCATTTGACAACTTTTCCGACCCTCCACCATCTCCACTTTAAAATCGTTTGTAAAAAAACGACGCTAAAGTGGTGGTGGTGGGATTCAGGCCTGCTTTAGCGAATAAGTGTTTTTATTTGGAGTAAAACTACCTATTTTTATTAAATATTTGTTAAAACGGTTTGCTGGACTACTATGCCTCTGTTAATGGATTTGGAAGTAAAATAATATCCTCAAGTTCTATAGACGCAGTAGGTAATGTTGGGATGAATTTGAAGGGATTTCTGGTGCCGGAGAGTACCAATGTTCAGACGTCAGCCATTTTCAATTTCCAAACTCTTGCTAAATTAGTTTTATGTCCTTAGACATGTTTCAGAAACTAACCGACGTGGCCCGATATGAAATAATCGAATGAGTGGTTCTCGAACGCAATGAACATGTAAATAGTGTTAAAGGAAACATAACGTCAAAGGCATAGACCAGCCCCTCGATAGCTGGCTTACTGTGTAGAAATGACCACTATACATGGTATTGTTAGGATCATGAGTAAAAATTTTCCCTTAATCTGGATGTTATACGATGTAGTACTTGATGAACATGACGTATTTTTATTTATGAGACGTTCCAAAGTGATTCTTGTGATTTTATAAATAGCTTTGAACTTGTGTAAATCAAAAAATAATAATTGTTTATTCTACCTAATTAAATGTGAAAATATGCTTTTAGAGGTATTCAAGATCTTGTGAATACCTAAAGCAACGAATAGACAAAGTCGAAAATAATTTTAGATAAAATGTTGTGAAAATAAACATGAAAAGACATATTGCCTCATTTATTTATTTTTGTAAGTTTTACCTCCGACTCCTTAGAAAAGTGAAGAGCAGAGTATAGAGCGAAATTACTAATACTCTGTTAGTAGCAGTTAGATACTCGTTGGTAAAGTCTATGACTAAGAAAAAACATTCGCGAAGTAGCCAAGCTAGTATAAAAGTGCGCTCCACATTCTCGGCAAAACTACACGAGACATAGCGAATACAAGAGTGTGGAGGACATATTGGGCAAGTCTCGCCTATGTTCGTGCAGTCTCCATCCCGTGTCGGTATTTCGTATCCGAATCAAAGGGCTCTCGTGTAGTTTTGCCGAAACACAAAACACTTCCTCCACATTCCCGCCGCGTCAGTCTGCTTGCAGGGAGCACGGTGAGCGCACGTTGATTTTGTTGAAATAGAAACTGCTTTAAAGTTCTTATAATCACGTGTCAATGATAGAGTTTTTAAATTTAGTTGACAGAAGTTGGTTCTATGTCACTCTGTGAAAATACTTTTACACAATTATATTGGATATTCTGATTTCCATGTGTTTTCTATTAATTAGATATTTCCAAGATACTAAAATATCCTCTAACTTTTTCCAACATCTCTTGATAACTTTTTTTTCTCGAATAAACATATAATTGTCAATATAATTGTCTGTGACAGGCGTCACAGCTCAGTCGGTAATGGCTCTGCCTTCCGTGCTGTGGGTCGTGGGTTCGATCCCCACTGAGAACAAACATTTGTGCGTGGAAAACATAGATGTTTGTTCTATGTCTGGGTGTTACTATGTATTATAAGTATGTATTTACAAAAAAAAAGTATATAAGTATTCTATCAGCCATCTGGTTCCCATATTACGAGCATTGCTTAGTTTGGGACTCGAGGGTGTTGTGTGAAATGTCCCTGAATATTTATTTATTTATTATTTATTTATTGTAATAAGCCACAGCACATAATGCTGCAGCGACAGCTGTTTCCACGTCCATCTCGTTCGAGTACCGAGCGACAAATGCGCGAGCGAGAATGTGGAGAGCGGCTCTCGTCTCGTCAATAGTTTTGGCGAGACCCGAGACAAAACCTCTCGTGGAGAATGTGGAGCGCGCTTAAGTTTCGCAGTGTGGCCCACAATTACGCCAATGTCACGTTTTGTTAGATCTTAGCACGAAGGAGAATGACCTGTGGTGAAAAGTAATCATCGGTGGAGAATTTTAATTCAGACAAAATTATGAGAAAAAATGTGGTGTCTCTGAAAAATAAATGACATACGAGAGTTTCATAGTTAAACTGGTTAGTAAAAAGACCTTGGAATGTATTTAATATAGCAGACTCATATAGGTACGCGCCAGCTATTAAATTTCTCATCTAGTGCCTAACGAAGGAAGCGTAGATCATAATTTACGCCTTAGGATAATGAGTATCTTAGTAAGGCGAGCTTCAGAGAAGATAATAATACTTACTAGTATGAAATAAATTGTAATTGTGTTACCCTACGCCTTTATTCATAATTTCTTATCATTTTAGCGTGGCTTTTAAAAAGATTTTGTCATTGTCACTTGCATGACATCGAAAAGGGATATTTACTTACTACGAGAAATTTATTTACTTGACACTGGTAAAACTGTCTGTCGAAATGACGGACAGAAGCCATAAATTAAAAAAGAAGAAAAAGAAATGACAACAGAATTAGCAACTATTTGAGCTAGCAGAGATTTAGGGCGTCTTGCACCAAAATCACTAAACGTATTTAACAGCTAAATTGATTTAAATCTGACGTATTTGTATGACTTGACAACTCGCTAAATACTATTTAAGAGTTAAACGCGTTTAGCGATTCTGGTGCAAGCCGCCCTTAGAACGAGCAATATGAATAACATTTGAGTTTTTTGTGAAAAGTTCGTCCGGGGAAGAATTATCGTACTGTCGATCTACTAAATATTACTCCAAATCACGGTTTATCTATAAGTACTTGTAGACTACGCTTGCTTAAACGCGATCTCCACTTAAATATTCATTTGCTCCAACGATTGTCGGTTCCACGGCAAACATGGCCGATTCACTGCCATTTAATTTTCAGCTTGCTAATCCTCTGAGCTATGTCAAACACCTAGTTTTTTGTCGGATAACCTCGTTTCGGATTATATCCTTCAAAGAAACTCCGAGCATAGCTCCCTCCATAGCTCGTTGCGCGACTTTCAGCTTGTAGACCGACCCTATCAGTGACCACGTTTACAAGATTAGCACATTTCTGTGACATTACAGGAGGGATCGAAGGTGATCTTGTTATTACAACAACCATGAATTAAGTAATCTAATCGGAGAGAAAATTACTTAACAATATAATTGTATAATAGGTACCTCCGTAAATTGCGCACTTGTCGGTGAATGAAGCGGCTGTGACTGGGGGTTAATTATGAAGTTTACCTTATTATTTATTTGATAAATTAAATGACTCTTATGACGTTGTTTTAGAGTCTGTATTTTTATGAGAACATAAGAGGGCGCTCTATCAAAGAGATCGCGATGCGTGCGATTTCGAACTGTTCTCGCACGTGGCTCGCTTCTAATTCATTTTTATAATCAATGGTCCCGCAGCACCTCGCTTTTGACCAACACAACCATCTCCCTTTGAGATAACCAGTTATCTGAGAGGAAAAAAAATCCTCTGAGATCACTGGTAATCTCGTTTCGGTTATCTGTCAGGAAAAAGCCAGAATTTCGTAGTTTTGTGATGACATCTTTCATAATAAAGACAATTTTACAAAAACCGGTTATCATAAATTATAGTTGGTAAAATTCATCTAGTTTTCAGTTACTTAAAAGTTTTAAGAAACTGAAAACTAGATGAATTTTACCAACCAATTTTAACTTTCCGGCCTTTTAAGTTAAAAGGCCGGAAAGTTAGAGGTAATTTTGAGATTTATCGAGAAAATTTCGCTTAGTTATATTTCTACTCAAAATTAGATTGAACTATTTGTATGTACGTATTTTTTTTCAACATCTGCAAATATGCAAAGGCTAATCTGCAGTGGCCGTTTCAGAGGGTACGCCCTCAAGGTTTTAGGACTAGTCACCGTAACCATTGCCGCAAGTGCGCCTGCAGCCTAACCCTTAGTTTTCTGAGAAGCATGACCATCATTATAATACCTTTGTTTTACTTCCTTGAGAATCTAATTAGTAGGTATTGCTATTTATAATACGTCACCTTTACACCTCAGTTAAGTTTATTGACCAATTATTCTGTATTGACCAATTTGTCATGACGTGTGGGATGCACTTGTAGAGTGTTTAAAATCAATTACTCTAACACTCTTGTTTTGTGTTTTCATCATCATCATCAACCTACATCAGTCCACTGCTAACCAGTAGTTGCAGCGTGATTAAAACACAAACATCCAGACAATTATATAATAGACATCTATAAAAATAGTGTGATGGGATGTCAAAGTTTAGTAGTTATGTTTCACTCACGCTGCAAATGCTGGTCCGATTTGGATGAGGGAATGTATTTTTGATCCCGAAAAATTGACAGGACGAACAGTCGCGCACGAAGTCGCAGGCGGAAGCTCTCTTCTCTCTGGTTGGCGTCACAAATGTATCTCAGAGCGGAAGCTAGTAATTATAATAATTTATAATGTAACTTGTTTTCAGTAATATTACATTTGGTAATACTTTAGATGGGAAAAATAACTTATTCTTATATAATTTTTATCTAACTCTTCAAAAGTAACAGATAACAATGGCGTCTACCAGCCTTTATCTCATTCAACCGTCAGTCACAAATAAGACATACATAAGTGTTATGTTTTTCCTAAACTAGAATAAAATAAAGAGTAAACTGGTGGTTTGACCAGCCTTTTTGTAGAAAAGTAAATTTGTGAAACGGTACCGTCAGTTAAGGCAAGGGGTAAGGCTAAACAACCCTATAGCTCGCACATTTCAACATTTTTAAAAATATAACCTCACTGAATGTAATTATGAAAAATCGCAAACCTTCATGGTCTGGTCACATTGCATAGGTTCAGTAAAAAATATCATTTTAATCAGCCCCCGTATGCCAATCTTTTGCTGTCAAGTTATATTTCACTGCCTAGTGTAATTTCTTCAGGTCACGTGGTACAATTTTGTACCACGTGATCATTCTTTTTAGACACTTGACAGCAAAATATGCGCGAAAACACCTCAAATGACGTCATAATGTCACTATTTAGTCACAGAATAACTATGAGTTAGTATGAACTGACCATGATTTAAAACTTTGCAGTTCAACTTTGATTGGCATACCTCTGCTGAACAAGTTTTCCGAACAATAAATCTGCACCAAAATCACATTGGTGCAAATCCCTTACGCGCTGTAATTTCCGTCTGACGGCTGTCTCGCAAAACTTGAACGTATTGAAGCAGGCCGTCAGCCGCCTGTCTGCATTTTATAATTCTCACGGCCAATTGTTAGTCTCATTACAAACCTGAATGTGAACGGTACGATGGAGTTTATACCAGCTGACCCGATTTTGGAGTTTAATCCAACTACACTAGAAGATATTAGGGGATGCTGGAACCTACAGAATGGTAGGATGAGCCAGTCAGTGGACATTTTGGAGGCGTGGCTGGATAAGCAAAACCATTTTGTGAACAAAAATTTCAGTAAGTTTTTCTACGCATCAATTTTTTTTTATTTGTTAGAATAATTTTATCATGTAGGTACTTTTTCGTCAGATTATGTAGCTATTCAGAATAGTCAAAAACGTTTGTCTACACGCGAGAGCAATGATTCCGGGTCACTTAAAGAATGTTAAAAATCTCGGAAACTAAAAATGATAGGTTAATGCAATAAATTGTATTTAATAGACAATGTAATACTCCTTAAATGAAGGTATTAAAACTTCTTAGTTATTGTAAAGTTATATCTTAAAAAAATCAAATTTGAAAAAGGGCCACTTTCGAAGATGGAACTACGAAATTACAGCATTTGGTTTTGGTTTTGTTTGTAATCTGTCATTTATGTGGGTATATAAACCATGTTGATAGTGCTCTATATTCATTATTCAAGCTGAAATTATGTCGCTTACGCCTGAAGAATGCACCAGAATACTTACAATGCTGGAAACCGGCCGGAGTCAGCGCGATACAGCCAGGACTGTCGGTGTGTCGCTGTCAACAGTACAAAGAGTTCTCCGACGTTACGAAGAAACTGGTTCTAACCTACGCAGACCAGGAACGGGCAGAACCAGGTGTACCACAGCACGAGAAGACCGATACTTGGTGAACACCATGCTTCGAAATCGCTTTCTCACAGGAACTGAACTCACAAATCAGTTTCGACGCCTCGGAGGAAGTAACCCAAGTGCATGGACAGTAAGACGTCGGCTTGCTGAATCTAACTTAAAACCCCTTAGACCTGCAAACGGCCCTAAACTGGAGCGTGGGCATCGTATTTCAAGACTAAGATATGCCCAGAGCCACGTAAATTGGAGTATTGAAGATTGGTCAAAAGTTATGTTCTCCGACGAATCAAAATTTATGCTCTACAAGCACGATGGAAGACACAGAGTGTATCGAAGACCAGGGGAAAGATTCAAGCAAGCATGCATCGAAGAAAAAGTAGCCTACGGTGGTGGGTCTGTACTTGTGTGGGCCGGAATTTCTTCTGAAAGTCGCACAGAGCTGGTGATCATAGAAAACGGCTCTTTAACTAGCGTAAGATATGTGGAAGAAATCCTCAATGATCATGTTGGTCCATTTATGGTCAATTTAGGTGAGGATGCTATATTTATGCATGACAATGCCCGACCTCATACAGGTAGGATTGTGAATGACTACCTTCAAGAGATGAACATTACTCGTATGGAGTGGCCAGCGCGCAGCCCGGATATCAACCCGATCGAGCATGCTTGGGACGAGCTAGGCAGATGCGTAAAACAACGAAACCCTCCCCCAATCACGCTTCGTGAGCTCAAAATTGCTCTCACAGAGGAATGGGAGAATATTCCCCAAAATCGTATAAGGAACTTGGTGTACAGCATGCCAAACCGCGTAAACGCAGTAATGGAAGCACGAGGAGGCAATACGAAGTATTAAAATTCAAGTCAAATCGTAATAAAGTTCAAAAATTTCATGTTTCCTATTTTTGTTTTAAGGAGAGATCAGCAGTTTTTTTCTTTATGTAATTTTGTGTTAATAAAATGTATGGTGACTCATATTTTTTTACTTTCATTTAAGGAGTATTACATTGTCTATTAAATACAATTTATTGCATTAACCTATCATTTTTAGTTTCCGAGATTTTTAACATTCTTTAAGTGACCCGGAATCATTGCTCTCGAGTGTATATAGTGTGCTTACCTGCTTTAGTGTTCAATTTTTGTAAACTTTACTAGCTATGTGCTTTGTAAATCACTGGTATTTTGTGAAAAACCCCTTCTGGTAAAATTACGTAAGTTAAATTAAGTAAAAAATTTCCATACCAAAAAATATATAGGTACACGGTCCATTCTCCCACACAATTTAATTAATCGGTATTGTATCTAGGATATTAAATATCTACTTACTTATAGATAAATGCCAACTTTTTACTTAACTTACTCCTCAACTCTTTAACTTTTTGTACCATTTACATAAAATTTGCAAACTAGTTCAAGTTTTCTATATAGTAAGACCCAGACATAGAACAAACATCTATGTTTGCCACACACAAATGTTTGTTCTTGGTGGGGATCGAACCCACGACTCACAGCACGGAAGGCAGAGCTATTACCGACTGAGCTGTGAAATGAAATAGGTGGTTTTTATCGGCAAAGTTATTCTGATGGGTACTTTAACACCCCGAACTGTTCGAGAATGGTCTTAATACAAACATCCATCCATGTACATCCATGGGGATGACATGGATGTACAGGAAAGAAGGGACTAAGGACGCAGACAAAGTCTCAAGTCGAAGCTAATGTTACAACCGACCTTTGCTTCTCAATAGTTTTTTACACGATAAAGTGTTTCCTCAATTTACTTCATTGCTGCTATAATTGCAGTTAGTAATAAGTAATATACTTATATAAGAAGTGTCGGTCGTCCAGCGGCGAGATGGGCTGACGACATTACTAGCGTCGCAGGTCGGATTCGGATGAGACTGGCGCAGGACCGCAGAGAATGGCACAATGAAAGAGAGGCCTATACCCTCTCACCCAGCTGAGCTCAGCAGTGGGTGAAATCAGGCTGTGGATGATGATGATGAATATAATCTATACATGTTTTAATAATTCTCAGGCCGAACTTACCTGGAAAGAGTTTTAATAGTCTGCAAAGGATCAGTGGAAAAATCCAAGTCACAAATAGACAAGTTATGTACCCTTAAGACTTTGCTACCGAAGTTCTTCATTGGTGGCGGTATCAAGGAATTGGCATACGTGACTGAGCTTTTGTAAGTTAAAGAGGCCTGTGACTAAAACTTACAAACGTAATAGTAAGATAACTTTTAATTCCAGCATATTTCTAAAATATTGTGATGTTATTTAGATTTAAATAGTATTTTTCTTAGCGTGTTCTACTTATAATACACTAGTAGATAACCGCGACTTCGTACGCGACTACCATTTCCGACATTATATTATCTGTGCGTGTACCGCGCGGATACCCAACCTACTTTGAGAAACTTGACATTACACCGAACCCGTATTCGAATGTCAAACGCTAGTCGTTAGACCAAAGAGGTTGTACTACGCCCTGTCAAACTGACGTGACATGACATGACATCATCCTCTTGCCAATTGGCGCTGCTAATCCCGTTTGTTCATTTTATCCTGTAGATCCTGTTAATTATTCGGGATAAAAAGTAGCCTATATGTCAATCCAGGTTACCTACGCACTACATATATGCCAAGTTTTGTCCAAGTTAGTAGTTTAGACGTGATTGAAACACAAACATCTAAACTTTCGCATTTATAATATTAGTGGGATAGTAACACCCAGACATAGAACAAACATCTATGTTTTCCACGCACAAATGTTTGTTCTCAGTGGGGATCGAACCCACGACCCACAGCACGGAAGGCAGAGCCATTACCGACTGAGCTGTGACGCCTGTCACCTTTGAACGCCACGCCTCCACGCCTGTGAATTTAAACTATATTAATAGAATAGAATAATTTTATTACCAAAAATAACACACATATTTAGACTGGCAGACAATGCTCTTAGCATTAAGTCCCCCTAGCATTACCTATTTTAAAATAAATAAATAAATAAAAATAGAGCACAGAATGTTGGGTAAACAATATTGGGACACAGTCGTTACAGAAATTAACAAGTAAGTACCCTATGTATTTAATAATATGGTTTTTATTTTATTGTAACATTATTGTCTTATTACAGCTATGCCATTCCTCTGCCTAAAATGACAAAAGACCACGTCAGGCTGGCTCTTATGCGAGTAAACGCCAAGGAGTTCCCGAGTGAGGATATTATGCCATTTTTTCGACTAGCACTTGCTGTAAGTTGAAACAATACTATTGGCTAGTTACAGTACGCACAACGGATTTTTATCCCACTGGAGTTAGGGCTCACAAAAAAAATTACGACTAATACAGTATTTACAATATTTATAGCGTACAAAATACACTGATCCAAATCAGTACCAATCGGAAGCGTGCCCAAGACACTGGCTGCATTGCCGCGCTGAATAGCAATTCTGATCTGGAGTTAGGTGTAAAAACGATTGCGCATGTACTGTTGTGCGGAAAAATTAGCTTATCTCCAATTCGATAAAAAAATTGGTTCTACGCAGATACTTCAGACTTCAGACGGACAAAGATCCGTTATCTTTCACTCGGAACACTACATGCAAGTTTCACTTGCGCCTTGCCTAATTTATTTTACAAATGTTTTTTTATTTCAGACTTGTGAGTATCTGAAAGCCCATGATTATACCAATGGCTATATTTTAATTGAGGACTTTAGAGACGTTAATCTAATGGATATAATGACCAAATTAAATTTTGTGGAGTTCCAACAACTTTTGGCAATTTTGATTGTAAGTTTATTCTATTATCAAATTAACATCGACAAGTAACATTATTTTTATGAACACTATATAGCCTCTGCAGCCTTACTCTTGAATTAAATACAAATTCCAATACAATGTAGATCACAATCCAATGTCAATGAATTTTCGTACTCTTGAAGAATCCACGCAATACCTAACAATACGCGATCGTCATTTAGCTGACAAAACAGCGTCAAGAGTACAAATATTTATTGGATGTGACAATCCAATGCCAATGCCAGTTAGTTCATTCAATACCCGCACAATATTGAAATAATTTGGCGCTAGGTTTGCATTCACGAAAGAAGGTTGATTCTGATTATACCAACGAGAACCTAGTGTCTAGTCAAACCTTACCTAGGCTTTAAGGCACTAAAAATTAATATGTGTGTAATTTTTGTATTAATAATAAATAAAAAAATAAAACTGCCTTGAGTTAGGCTGCTGACCAAAGCTAGCCTTCAGCTTAACTTTTGACGGCGATTTCGATCGATCGGTATTGAATTTGTCTTTAATTTTTTTTACTCTTGAATAGCTAGGTCACGATGCTTACTACTTTTATTTTTTCAGGAAGGTTATGGCGCCAGAATAAAAGGAATCTACATTCTGACCCAATCCAAAATCATTGATTTATTCATAAAAACCTTCAAACCAATGCTAAATGCTAAGCTAGGGGACAGAATTCAGGTTTTTCAAGATCTGGAAGAACTGCACGTTGTTGTTGACAAGAAAATACTCCCCGTGGAGTATGGAGGCGAAGAGAAATCAGTTGAGAAGCTGATAGGTAAGGTTTGATAAAAATACATTTATCTAAGTACAATACATAATACTATATATATACTATTTAAGAAATTGTAGATTGACATTATTAGGTATTTTACTCTATTTATCAGATTTTTATTAAACTTTGCACACCTTCCTGAGGTAAATTGTCTGGCTCAAATTATATTATAATGTAACAACTTTTGTACCTACATCCACGCAAATAAATATATAAATAAAAAAATATTCATGGACATTTCACACGACGCCTCTAGTCCAAAACTAAGCAAAGCTTGTAATATGGTAACTAGATGCTGATAGAATACTTATTTTTTTTTTTGTAAATACATACTTATAATACATAGTAACACCCAGACATAGAACAAACATCTATGTTTGGCACACACAAATGTTTGTTCTTAGTGGGGATCGAACCCACGACTCACAGCACGACTTCCTATTTACTATTTATCGTAATAATAGCGGACTTCGGAAATGAGGAAATACGTACGTCGATCTGGACTAACCACTAGGTTATAGTGGCGACTGCGTACCGGAAAAGGAAGACTAAGTCGGCCCCCGATGAACCGACGACATTGTCAAAATCGTGAGAAGTCGATGTATAGAAAAGGTCCAAAATCGTTCTATCTGGAAATCAATGGAAAATCAGCAGTGTACTTTTCAGGCTGATGATGATGAGTGTAATTCACTAAAGTTTCAAAACAATTTGTATAATATTTTTTTTTCACATATAACTGGTTATAATTAACTTAAGTAATGTGCAAAAAATATATTAACATCATTAAGATAATTATTGTGAAGTATATCTAACTAAACATAATTATAGTCAGTAGCAAAACGAGCGGCGTCTATTGTGACAATGTTTTAGAATAGCTAGGTACCTACTTTTATTTTGTAGTAAACTTTGATGTGTGATTTAGTCTATCTATCTACAACGTGTTATACAAGGTCCCTATAAGCCAAAAAGATTCAGACCAAACACGTGAATAGATTTGGCATGTGCAAAAGTTGAATACATCAATTTGCTATTTTTCTTTTTGTCTTAGAAAGCGCCAACCCTAAGTGTTTGTTTACTTTGCGTAGGAATCCAGCCTGTTCAGACATTAATATTAATGAACAGAATTCATTCTACATTTCAACTAAGGAGTACCTACCACACTGCAATGTACTGTCCGCAGCACAAGTTTATGAACAATATTTGAGATTAGCCAACTATGTTTGGGAGTTTTTAGTACCACACGCACCCTCGTATCACGTCGCGCCCACACATAGAGACAAGAACAAGAACACAATACAACAAGGTGCACACTGTGTATTCATGAGTGTTGTACTGCCTTAATTCATATGTTACCTACCTTGTAACTAAAAATATGGGAGTAATGGTGTGTGAAAGCTGAAAAACAAGTTTGAATATCAAAAATAAATCTAAGTTGACAGTGATTTCCATTAGAAAAAGTTTCGAAATTTTTGTCAGTGGTTTAGTAACAACCGTGGTATCAAAAGTGTTCAACTGATAGCATTTTTTTTTTCAGATGATTGGCTCGATTTGTTAAGCACAGAAGAAAATGAAAAGTACTTAGCGGTTGCGAAGGCATCTTGCACAGATGAATCTCTGCGATCATCGGGCAAGTTCAACGAGGATATCATGGGACTACCGGGAACCTTTAGAACTTTAAATGTAGATTAGATTAGACTATGGGCGATTTTACACTACCACGAAAACACGGCATCGTTGAGAGCTAAATAAATAAATACCTATTTATGGACTTTCACACAACGCAATCTAGTCCCAAGCTAAGCAAAGCTTGTCCTATGGGAACTAGATTGCTGATAGCTATATACATTTTTTAAATACTATACTTATAATCATATTAAGAACCGTAAGAATCCGACATAGAATAAAAATCAATAAATAAATATTCATGAACATTTCACACAACGCCCTCTAGTCCCAAACTAAGCAAAGCTTGTAATATGGGAACTAGACTACTGATAGAATACAATACATCGTTTTTGTAAATACATTCTTATGATACATAGTAAAACCCGGACATCAATAATAAATAAATAAATATATATGGACATTTCACACGACAAAAAACAAACATCAATGTTTGCCACACATAGTAAATGTTTGTTCTCAGTGGGGATCGAACTCACGACCGACAGCACGGAAGGTAGAGCTAATACCGACTGAGCTATGCCGCCTGTTGCTAACTTCATACCTACATTTTGTACTAGATATGAATGATATTTTCGTTCGTCTGACATGTCGTTAGCGTAGATGTCAGATGTAATACAAAATTTCTGGTTAGTTGCATTACGTACGATAGTCAAAGTGCGGCCACAGTTAGTGCCACCAATGTAATTCTTCAAAGATGAATCTGAAATTTATTTACCTATTCAATAATTGTAATATTTATTCACTAAGAAAATTACGATTAATACAGTCGTAATTTATAATACAATTTATATTTACAATATTTATAATTATATACAAAATACATATGAAGCAGTTGAGATATCTACACACCGTTGCAAACGATTTATAGATAGCTCAACTGATCCAAATCAGTACCAATCGGAAGCGTGCTCAAGACACTGGCTGCATTGCCGCGCTGAATAGCAATGCTGTAATTGTATGATTATGAAGCCTTTATATAATAAATGGGTCAAACGAAAAGTAGCTATTGTGTTTTATTTACCACAACTTATGATCTCATAAGTTATAAGACTAGTTCACCCATTAAAAAAAAATAGAACCTATCACTTAGGGGGTCGACCCTGAGTATAATGGAGTTAGAGCCTGTTTCACCACACCTGAGTAACGCTATCCGCTGGATAAATATACTCATTTCTGTCTTTGACTAGTTTAAAGTGGAGACGGAATTATCTAAATAATGAGGAGATGGTGAAATAGGCACGTTACTCAGAGATAGTGAAACAGCCCCCGTATGCCAATCTTTTGCTGTCAAGTTATATTTCACTGCCCAGTGTAATTTCTTCAGGTCACGTGGTACAATTTTGTACCACGTGATCATTCTTTTTAGACACTTGACAGCAAAATATGCGCGAAAACACATCAAAAGACGTCATAATGTCACTATTTAGTCACAGAATAACTATGAGTTAGTATGAACTGGCCATGATTTAAAGCTTTGCAGTTCAACTTTGCAGTTCAACTTTGATTGGCATACCCCTGCAGACCTTTAATAGACAATTAGACTAGAAACAACCAGTTAGAACACAAAGTCTGACAAAAAAACCTCGACTTCTAAAATCTCACTAAGTAAACCCTGTTCATTATTACGAGTATGCTGATCACTATTTAAACCCTGGATGGTCAAATCTGAATGCTTTCAGAGGAACCAATGTTACCAACTGCAAATGATGCATGAGTCTTGGAACTGGGTTTCAGAACTGATGAATATCCTCATACTTTGGAAACCGCTCCACCGATTCTAAGTATCGAAAACATAGATAAGAATCATCTCAGAACAACAGCTTTTAAAAAAATCCGCGTTATATCAAACCACTATTTTCAGAGTTACGAGGCCACACGCTCGTCCATTGTCTCAAAGCAAATGGTTAGTTCACAAAGAATATACATACATACCTATTTGTGTCTTAAAAATGTTAATATACAGCTAAGTATCTACCTAAATAGTGTTGCAGTCACTTATTAATTTCCGAACAAATTGAATAGTTCTTGAAGTCTACGTTTTAGACAAGCATGATTGCTTTTACAAAATAAAATAACCAATTAAAACTTATCAAAGTACTCCAAAGTACTATACTTACTAAAGTACTGTAAGCTTTGCTTAGTTAAAGGCTAAATGACGCTGTGTGAGAATTTCTTATACTAATTTAGAAATCTCCTTCGCGGGGACAACACGCAAGGGATTTCTGGAATAAGCCCTATTACATATATCTTACAAGTTATATGTCTTATTTATGTTTAGGATTTGATGGCGCTGTGTATAAAAGTTCGACAGGACTCAATCGCGCTAATCTTCGAACTCCAGGGGCTCAAGTAACTCAAATTAAAAAGTCTATTGACTCGAGGCAATATGAAATCGTCACAAAGCGCTCATAACGTACCTATGTGGTACGGTAATGGTTGAACCGTTGAAAATTAGCGCGATTGGACCTCAGTATTTTATTAACCTATCTTATGAGTTAGTCTTATGAAGTTGAGGCGTGCAATGAATTGCTTACTAGCACTGTGGGAACTGGGCAGTATTAGCTTTCGACATGGACATAACTCACACGTCGCCGCCTCTTGAGGCCTGGCTGGAAGTACCTACAAGTTCAAAGGGTCGATGGTCTACTTCGGCTTAATTACTCACACCAGATTGCTGACACTGTATCAATGATCTTCCAAAATCAATTTATTTCACGACGTGACCAATGACCAAAGGGCTGGCGCTTACCTTGGACAGAGAATTAGTATTGCCATACAAAGAGGTAACGTTGCCAGCCTTTTGGGCACCCTGCCTGCAGTCGGTGATTTGAACTCTGTTTTCTATCTCTAGCATTTAGAATTCAGAGTTCATTATAATAAATTTTTTTTTGTTAAAAATACTTATCATTATTTGTATATAGTTATTGTTTTGATCAATAAAATTACACTCCAATTTTTTTCATTGTAATATAGAATTCTGCATGGACATCCAGCTCACGAAACTTCCTCATGGACCATGAGTCATGGTCATCACCAGACCTTTGAGTAAAATAAGTACGATACTTTACTTATGAACACAAAGAAGGGTAGTAACAAATAACACCAAATTCAATCAGTGACTGCAACACGTTACATGAAACGACCAAATTTTATAACTAGATTATTCTGAATGCTTAGATCTTGGCTACCTCATTTTTATCCGAGTCACATACGAGAGCCACGCGCAGAAGGCAGATCATAAAATAAATTAGTAAAACCGGATTTTCAGGAGCAGTTTTGTGAGAAAATGATCGTAGAGGATTCAACGCTGGTAATTAACTTATTTTATTATTTTTTAATAGATTACGAAGTGGCGATGAGAATGTTAATGAAAATGAAACCGACTAAATTGAAGTTTTCCATTGCAACTTGGCTAGGGAGAATCCTAGCCGGTTCAATGATCCGAGAAAACAGTTACACTTTATCGAGGTATTAATAATACAAGTAATTAAATTAAAAATTAAAAAAACTCCCGAATCTTGGACCGGTGTTCATCAAACATAGCTACGAACACTCCCCCCGACTTATTCACCTTTCAAACAAAAAAAAAACAAATGGCGTCGTTTTGAAATTGGGGTTAAAAAGATCGGCGTACTGAATTGGAGAGGCAGCCTATTTCTTAGAAACTTGCCACTGAGTCTAGCTCTTCTCATCCACTTATCTTGTAAACCTTGTCAGAAAGAGTCTTACTCAATGTTTATAGAAATGACCGGACAACTTCTTTCAGAATATGAAAACTGAGCTCAGCCAAGATGTGGATAAACTACTCCGTGTTGGACCTGCAGATTTGGATGCCGTCATGCAGCATTATGACGTCTCAACTGAGATGCTAGAAGAGATGGTCAACAGCATACGCGAGTGGTTTCGAAAACAAGCTCATTTACCTCAAGGGCAGCTTCGTAAGTTTTTAAAAACGCTGTAGAGGTTCGTCGAGGGGCGAATTCAGGTCCTACACTAGGCAGTATTTGAATGGTTGAAAACGGTTTAGCAGACTGTTCAGGGGGAATGTGGTAGGGACCTACTAAATTAAAATAAGTGTCAAACTTCAGGGTCTATGCAGTGAACCAGTGTACTTTGGAAGCCAAATCTAGGTATCTTGGCAAACTAGTCTTTACTTAAAGGCTGGTGACCACAAGGATGTTTTATAAGCTGGATGTCTATGCAGAATTGAATATTAAAACGAAAAAAACAGAAGGGCATTTCAAGGAGTATTTGATGAGCTTAATGACCAGAATTCAATGGAACCAAAATACTCTAGAGTATTTCAGGTGCTTTTTATAAGAAAAACTAGCAGTTACCCGCGACTTCGTACGCGTCTACAATTTTCGTGTACATTATATTATCTGTGCGTGTACCGAGCGGATACTTCTTTGAGAAACTTGACATTACACCTCATTACACCGAACTCGTACTGAAATGTCAAACGCTAGTTGTTAGACCAAAGAGGTAGTACTACGCCCTGTCAAACTGACGTCACATGACATGACAATGAAATCCTCTTGCCAATTGGCGCTGCTAATCCTTTTCGTTCATTTTATCCTGTAGATCCTGTTAATTATTCGGGATAAAATGTAGCCAAATATGTCAATCCAGGTTACGAACTATATATATGCCAACATTCATCCAAGTTGGTTCAGTAGTTTAGACGTGATTGAAACACAAACATCCAAACATCTAAACATTCGCATTTATAATATTAGTAAGAAGTAAGATAAGATAAGATAATAGAACAAGCAAGATTCACCAGAGTTAAACGGTCACTTCTGCCTATACCCTCACCAGGGCAACAACTGCCATCATCTTGTGAGAAGAGCTATATCCTCACAAAGCAACCATTTCATTTCATTTTTTTTTTTTAGAGAGAGTCCATTGCAGACTGTTTTTTACAAAGCTTTTGTAATATCTTAATTTAAATTGTTTTTTCAGATGACAGACAGATCGTGGGTCATTTGATGATCCTAGGCTTCAGTATAGAACGAACTAAGTGGAACATAGATAACTTCTACACAGCGCGAAGAAGGATGCCCGAGCTGATGTGTGATAGGGATCCAAGAGATGAGACATGGATGTGGTATCTGAAAAAGTTTTGGTACGTGCTTCCTCAGAAAACTGCTGAAAACTGCAGAATTATAATCTTCAGGTAAGTCTTAACGACACTTAGTATTATAATTGATATTGTTTTAAAATAATTATGATGACTTCGGGATTACTAAAACATGTGTTTATAGATACCTACCAAGAAAGAAAAAATATCATCCACAGGAATTTCAATAATTATCATTTTATCTAGTCCTTAATTATTTCACAACCTTGAATTGCCATTTTTAATTGAATCTAGGTACAAAAATTAATTGTTATAAAGTAACCGGTGCTTTGGTACAAGTCGTTGTAAGCTCCTGGCACTTGCGACAGTTTAATAGAACTCAGGAAACACAGAAAAGACAGTTCTAAAGTTTCCTAGAGTAGAAATTGTTAGCTGACATAATAATTATAAACTAGCTGTTACTCGCGACTTCGTACGCATTTTGTACCAAATGTCATAGACATTCTAATCAGTTAGTTGTGCCTTAAAGTTCACTGGTCATAAACTATGGCTGATTACTACGTGGGAAGTCTTCCAAAAATTAGTAATTTTTTTCAGAATGGATAAAGAAGAAAACGTTGCCGTAACCCAGTCATTGAAACAAGCCTTTCTGCTGTGTGAGTACAGAATTTGGAATGACGCAGCATTGGAAGACTGTTGGATCTTCGACTACAAACACTCCACCTTACAGCAAGCAACTCAAATGACACCGATATTGATATCCAAGATCATTTATTTTTGGAAGGTAGGTAACAGATTTAGAGCAGATACAGAACTCCAGAAAGCTTTAAAGCAAAGAAATCAGTTGTTCCATACATTTTTGCGAAGTTTACTTATTAATAAAGTTTTGTAAAGAATTTGGTTTTCCTATAGGTAGGTATATTTATAGATATTGTTTTTATATGTATCTGAAAGAGATAGACATTACATTTTACATATAATAGCAGATATTTTGTTTTTGCTTTCCCACTGTTGGTTCTACTTATAGAAAACTTTTTACGTGCGTACTATTTTGATGCGCACAAGTTTTCGTGAAAAGAACCAGTGAAAAAAAATAATAACATGTTTTTTTTGTGTTTTTGACATCAACAATGCGTTGATACAATTGTATGCTTTTTTTATAATTTAATCATATTTTCAGTCATGCTTCGGTACACGAATAAGAAGCGCGCATTTACTCAACCTTCCACCATTTGCCCCTACGATATTGAAACTTTTTAAAATGGGATTAAAGTCTAAAATCGTAAACCGAATCCACGTCGCTAACACTGAGGACTTGGTGGACATTTTTCCAAAAGAGGTTTTGCCTAAAGAGTATGGAGGCACTGAACTTAGTTGTCAAGATATTGCAGGTAACTTGGTAGTAACAAAAGAAAGTAAAGTAAGTGTTGGTACACTTACCTACTTAAGTACTTTACTTTCTTTTG
This sequence comes from Gandaritis pyraliata, assembly GCA_947859175.1. Lineage (NCBI taxonomy): Eukaryota > Metazoa > Arthropoda > Insecta > Lepidoptera > Geometridae > Gandaritis > Gandaritis pyraliata. The sequence goes on along the minus strand of OX401871.1, from coordinate 3,238,984 downwards.
TTTTACTTTAACATTAATTATGGTGGGAGGAGGCTCAGGATAGGGAGTATTGGAAGTCTCTGGGGGAGACCTTTGCCCAGCAATGGGACGAGACAGGTTAATTAAAAAAAATTAATTAGGGTCTAAGAAAACCATAGCAGAGTTTTTTTTAGTAAACGTTCAAGAGGTTAAGTGATTACCCTTATTATGTGTCTCTGACAGGAAATAATTTTATAATTATTCTCTTACATTGAAGCATTACAATGTTGAAATAAATTGTAGTTTCTTGCCCTTTCTTCTAGGCTCTGGTCGCGTGGAACTGGCAAATAAAACCACCTAGTTATATAAGATTCTAAATTATCCTTGTGGTTTTATTAAATAAAAGATTTTTTTTGACTCTTATTTTGTTTTTTACAGATGCATGGGTAAAGATGTTCCTGTCAGAGCCATGGTGCAAGTATCTGGTGGAGCAAAACTCAGTTTACTCTGATGAGTCAAAGAGAGTGGTTGCGAAGAAAACTGATGAGATATTTGGAATAGACGGCTCGTTTAGGAAGCTTTGCTTAGACTAGACTGCATGCGTATTTGGCGGCTTCAAGCTGTAAAATAGGGTTTCTACCGCCTGTCCCTATTTCAGCCTCTCCCCGATATAGATTACTAAATAGTATGTTTGCGCTTAATCAATATATGGACCGGTTATGAAGTTCACATCTTTCGTTTTAAAAATTCGATGGATTTCACTTTCCGTTGATATTGTTCATAATTTTCTGATAGCTAATCGAGTTGGAGACCGGACCAGTCACAGTGGCTATGACTGTAAGTTTGCCAGCAGCATCATAATCCTGATATCCTATTTTTTTACTAAATTGCGAACGGAAAATAATTTGATTTGATTTGATCTTAGCATTTTTTTAATTTTAAGCCGTTTATCCTATTTAGCTTCTATTTAACTTTGTGTGCCCTACACTTTTTGCTTCTTGTTTTTAAAAAACTTTTATAATGTTACCTACATTATAAAATATTTATTTCGATACCTAGGTACCGTTTTTTATACATAAAACCACACAATCTACAGCATAGAGATAGTTACATACCAAAATACTGATTCTACATAAATTTTTATTAGCCCCGAAGTAAATCATGAGCCTTTTATTTACTTAGAGCAATATCTAAGTTAAGAAAATAAACGACAGAACAACCATATTTCAAACGGTAATCTTTGTATATAACGATGCTTTTCCTCACAAGCACGTCCATTGAGGACATAATAATATCATACTGCATCTATCACTCTGAGACGTAAAGATGTGTACATGTAATTGCAACAACACCTGATACCCTTCAAATAAATACATAGCAATGCGAGTGTAGTGTTTGTATCTATTTAGTAGATTGGATACTGTACCCTGTCTCACATACACAAGTAAGTTAGGTAACTGTTAGTGTCTCCTGTCAATGTCAATCTCCCGACCTGTCAATGTCATCCGTACGTCTGGGCGGGAGGACGAGGGGGTCCTACTACTACAACGCCACTACCTCTCCGATATCGTGTCATTGGCAGTGTGAAAGCCTATCTGGCTTCAATGTATCAATAGGTAGTGGTAATAACCATCTTGCGTAGGCTTCACCGCATTCTGATTAACCGAGCTTTCAGACATCAGTTCGATTAGCTTTAGCTCATGTTCAGAACCGTAGCCTGATACGTAGGTAAATTGAATTGAGAAGTCAAACAGAGGGTCTACTGCCATAGACGTTATCTCGTCTCGGTTATCTGTCAGGAATAAGCCGACGTAGCATTGTTTTGTTAACGTTAATACATTGCGTAGCTACGTCAAAAGCTGGGCATAATGAACAAAGTAGCAGCGCAGTATAACGGATCTCTGTAGTTTTTCATAGTAGGACTGCTTTATAAATTAAGCTCTAGCTACTAATAAGCGTTTGAAGTAGCGGAGAGCTCAAAGCTACGCTAAAACTGCTTTGAATTCTACGAAACGAGAATAGGTACCTAGTTTCATTTCATGGAGTTATGGTAATTTATCCGTGTACTTAGTCACAACGGATCTTTGTCCCTCTGAATTATCTGCGCAGAACCCATTTTTCGGTAATTGAAGGTAAGCAAATTTTTCCGAACAATCGTTGGTGCACCTAACTTTAGAGGGATAAATATCCTTTGCGCGCTGTACCTAAGTTTATACATGGTTATTTTACGAGCTTTTTATTAATAAAAAAATAATCAAAATCAATGAAAAGTATTTTTATTTAATCGTTTATTTCGAAAATAATAATAATGAGCAATAGGTAACTAATAGTTATAAAATGCATTTACAACTAACTTAATAATTAGCTTAGAGTTAAATAATATCACACCCTCGGTTTTATTACAACTAGTAAAATACCCAAAATATTTTAAACAAAATAATAAAATTACTAAGTATACCTACTTATTACTACGTGCAATTCTAGTTCACCTAGGATCTAAGATAATTAAGGGATTTCACATCATTAATAATAATGACCCTGTTAATTTTCAAAATCTAATAGAACATTTGTTTATATACAAAGAAATAAACAATTTTTCATAAATAAAAGTCAAATTATGGGATTTATGCATGCTATCGAAATATCTATCAAAATATTCTTATACAATGCAAAAGTATTATTATCTAAATTAATCTACTAAAACACGTACGATTGAGTTCAAAATTACAAACAGACTAGGTAGGTACTACAAGCAGGTATCTACAATACCTACTACTATCTACCTACCTATTCAATACCTACCTATACAATCTACAATCGCTAAAGAAACAAAAACGTCAAAATGTGCATGAGTCATGTGACTTCTCGCTTCGAAATACATATCATTCCCGTACAATTTGATTAAATTCTCTAACGTCGTCGTTAGGTTAGAATGTCTTCGCTGCGCGCTTGCTGCAATGAAGCGGCATGCCCGCTGCACACTTGTTTCTTTTTGAACTCGCTTGCAAATCGCCAGTGTGTTGGCGTATAAAAAGGGCTGCAAGGTACAGTGTCCTACATAAGCCAAAAACACGTCACAACACTCCGTGACGCGACGCGAAATCAATAAATAATTTAAAAGAACTTTCACTAGTCTTACGTCAAAACTGGGTCCGTAAGTAGGGCGTCAGCGCGTCACGTTATTACAACGTTACATCACGGTCCAAATAGAACAAACCAGTCAGAAACTAATTTGTGCCAATTTTTTACGCACGCACAATCTTTATGCATCTAGACGGTGTTTGTACAGTCGCCATCAAAGTCAAAGTTGAAAACTTTAATATAATACTCGTACAGGGTGGTTTAATACGACATCAATGTCAAAGTTGAAAATTTAAATTTAATACAGGGTGGGGACGTACGTACGATATCAATGTGTTTTAATCTAATGTCGTTCATAGCAGATCCAACGACCCTGGATACAGGTTACTGTATCAATGTAAATCTGGCTTTAGTTATAAAAAGGAGAATCTATGCCAGTTCGAAATTACCATAGTTAGGTACTCGCATACCTACTCACTAATCACTGTGTAGGCGCCTAGGAATTTATAACGAATTTATATGCTTTTTATTTTTATTTTGGAAAAGTCAAATTGATAGTTCTACCAGCAAGTAATTTCTACGTTTCATATTCTATAGGTAGAGCATCATAAACTAGTGCTATTAAATTCTGTACCCTGATTGTTCTAATCTGAACCGCAATTCTATTGTAATTAGGTATACTATCAAGTAAATTAGTCAAAATCTAATTTCCTAAAGGATCCCACAAGGTATTCTTCGTTCTTCTCTGCATTCGGCCGTCTGTTTTCATTGGATATGAGCTTACTGGATTCTAGTAGGAGTTTCTTTGTCCTAGTACTGCGCATTTCTTTCTCGTATTTATCTGAAAATAGATAGATAGATAGAAAACGCTATTGATTAATTACATACTAAACACAAGTACTTAAAATAAAATATATTTAAAATAATAAAATTAAAAATAATACGCAAGTGTAACAGGTAGAGCACGCTTAGTAACTACGCAGGTAGAGCAAACAGGTGCAATCCACTTATTTACTCTTCTTAAATTATACAACTTCTACAGTCCCAACCCAACGGAAGACAAGCGTTGTGTTGTAAAACATAGCAAAATTAAATGCTGAATTGGACGCTTGTTTGAGACAAGTAAATGGACGATGCAGGGAGATACTCATATTTTGTTTTGTCGTTTTTTTTATGTTTGTTTATGTATCTCATGTTTTTGAGTGTTTCAAATAACTTTATTTTCCTTCTTCTGTCTTTCTTTCTAATTCCCGTAAACCCAGCGTGGGTTGTTACCATCCCGCAATATTCTAAGCTAGGGTCCATTTTGCGACACCACAGAATACTTTGTAAGATATGCAGGGGTATTCCAATCTCAGTTGAACTGCAAAGTTTTAAATCATGGTCAGTTCATACTAACTCATAGTTATTCTGTGACTAAATAGTGACATTATGATGTCATTTAATTTGTTATCGTGTATATTTTGCTGTCAAGTGTCTAACAAGAATGATCACGTGGTACAAAATTGTACCACGTGACCTGAAAAAATTACACTGGGCAGTGAAATATAACTTGACAGCAAAAGATTGTAATACGGGGGATGTATTCTGTTTAGTAATTATTGTTTTTGTTTTCTTTGTAATGTATTTAATTTTGTATTTTTTTTTATATTACTTGTTTGTTGCAAATAAATGTTTTACTTACCTACTTACTTAAATTTTCATAGAACTCTAGCGATTGTAAAATGTCAAGTTGGTTAGTGGGGCTGGTTATTTACTCAATAAATCTTCTCGCAAAATTCAGCTCTATCAGTGTAAAATCCGTTCAGTATTTAGAGGACTCGTAAGGAATGTGTAGCAATACTAGTCAAGCAGGTGACTTTTCGCCCTACTTTTACACTGACTAATTACATACCAAGCCCTACTCCGGAAATCAAACTATCTATTAATAAAAAGCGAAGTAGGTAAATCAGATTGGCGTGGTATTAAAATTGCGCAGTTATTTAAGTGCCCAATTTAAATACCAATGTAACTCGAACTATGGTGTGTCTAAGTTAAATAGGTCTACAATGTCACAATTCTATAAGGAAAACAAAAATTAAATGGATAAGAGTAATGACGTGAGTTTTATATTAGTTTCCGTACCTAATACCAAAAATTATGAATGTGCTAATAGCTTATGTTCCCATGTCAACAATACAAAAAATATCGCTGTTTTTAATATATAACAAACAAACATTTCTACATTGCATGCAAAAATGCGCGTAATTCATTTGCTTACATTTCATAATGGTAACTATATGTATTTTAAAACAAAATAACATAGTAAAATACTATTCTAAGTAATCAAAATAATATCACAATAATTGTAGAAATATGCTCAAATCAAAAGTGATCTTGATAAGTATTACGTTTGTATGGAACTAAGATAAAAATAAGATAAGATAAGATACTAAGATATTTAGTTATATCCATACATTTTGATAAAGTTCTCTATTCCCTAGCTACAATCGCTAGAAATTTCAACATTGCTAATGAAACCTTACCTTTAAACTCAGCCATGTAAGGTTCATCACCGCCATAGTCTTTCGGCAGATACTTCTTCGGAACATGCTTATGCAGCTCTGATATCGAGTCGTGGATGACCAGACGGTCGATGACCTTGGGGCTGAAGAACTGCCTCATGAAGGTCACGATGTGCTGGAGGATGCTATTGGCATTCAGTATGTGGATAGCTAGAACTCTAATACCGAGGCCTTCCTGTAAAAACGAATATTCATGTTAGAATTGGTATTCTACTCCTGCTAATAGTACACAGTGTCATATATACTTTGTATTAGAAAATTAAATATTAAAAGATTGCTTAGACGTTGGAGCAAGCAGTTGCCCAATTTGTGCGTAATTTAACTATCTGGATGGTTTTTCAAAATTGATTTTTGACGCTGTTGGTTCTAATACTTAGGGCGGCTTGCACCAGAATCGCTAAACGCATTTAACTCTTAAATAGTATTTAGCGAGTTGTCAAGTCATATAAATACGTCAGATTTAAATCGATTTAGCTGTTAAACACGTTTAGTGATTCTGGGGCAAGCCGCCCTTATTCTTTTTTGTAAATTCCTGCGGGTATCGTTTTTCATTTGTTTTATTTTCATCATCCAGGCTATAGTATTATATTTTTATTTCTTTTTTTGTATTTGCTTTTGCGGTCAAAAGTAATAAATTTTATAGGAAGGGTAAGAGGTATAAAAATCAAATAGCTTTAAAAAATATAGTTCTATTTTTATACTACTGTTTTATAAAAACTTGAGCTTTTTATAGAAAAAAAAATTCTAAAAAGTTAGGTACCACTTACCTATTAGATTTTTGTTATACCTATTAAAATATTTGCTTTCATCCGCGATTTTTCGTGTTATTTCACTTACCCTATATTTAAAGAATTTGCAATGGCTACAATGTGACTTAAAGATAATTTAAGTTTGGAATTACCCAGTAGAGGTAGAATAATTTTGTTGTGCAATTCTGGCAGCAACTTGCTTGTCATTCCTTATGCCGAGCATTTATTCTTGCCCAACTGATTTCAAAGACTGATTTTATTGAAATAAGGATTTGTGTAGCGTACTAACTACAACCTCAGGGCTATTTAGTAATAGAAGTTACTAAATAGGTATTATAGTGTAATAAGTTTTATTGTGGGCCATTTCCATGTAATGAAGGAAAACTTCATGAGGTAATCTACGGTTTTGTTTTTCCGGATGGATTCAAATTCAAATTATCATTCCAATGATTTTATTTGGATAAATTGGATTTTGAATGATTTGGATTGGATTTGGATGATTTTTTTTTTTTTTGGATGAGAAGAGCCGAAGACCGAGCTCAATGGCGCGTCTTGGGAGAGACCTACGTCCAGCAGTGGACGAGTATAGGTTGATGATGATGATGATGATGATTTTATTTTGAATATCGTTGAGTTGGTTTAGCTAAAATATGGAGTGATGGTCAAATGATATCGTAGAACGAGCTGGGGATTAATGGTTAACACTCGCAGTGATGGGCGCAATGCAATGCTTCACAAAGCACGACCTCAGTGGACATGCTCAGTGAGGCAATACGTTGTTATAGGCAAAGGTATCAGGTGGGCCATCGGCTTGTTCCATCATTTAGTTGTATAAAAAAACTTAGCCAGGGGCCCGATCGCAATCTCAAAGTTGAACTGCAAAGTTTTAAATCATGGTCAGTTCATACTAACTCATAGTTATTCTGTGACTAAATAGTAACATTATGATGTCATTTGATTTCTTCTTCTTCTTCTTGTTTTCGCGCATATTTTGCTGTCAAGTGTCTAAAAAGAATGATCCACGCGATCCACAAAATTGTACCTCGTGACCTGAAGAAATTACACTGGGCAGTGAAATACAACTTGTCAGCAAAAGATTGGAATAGAGGGGCTGGTGTAGGTAACTTACATGGAAAATTTGAGATGTTTTCTGCATGATGACAGGATTCATTTTGAGAAGATGGCTGAGCGATGTCTCTTTCATGTCCAGCACCCAGATATCAGCCAGAGAGTAGTCGTAGGTCATTCTTATATCGCCCAACTATAAAACAATATTCTTCAGAAAAATCAGAACTTATGTGTTAATGGTATACTTATTCTAAAAATCCCCTCTATGAAATTCCCACCAGTGGGGAAATAAGTGTCTTAGACTAGAGGACGGTTTATAAACTTGCTTTACCGCAAAGAATGATAATGTAAATTAAAAAAATATATTCGTTGCGTTGTTTTATAATATTAGTAAAAATCACAAAATTTTTGACTTGATAAGTTTTTTCATTGAAAGTTAATGTCTATTGATCCAATACGCTTCACGGTAAGGCAGCGTCATCTAACCAGGTTGGTATTTTAAAAGTTTTACTAACAAATAGGAAACTAAACAAAATGTGTATGGAAATGACATTTAAGACCCCACAACACAAAACAAGATACTAAATATTTCTGACATTTCCTATTCTCTAGCAACTAGACGTCAACTTAAAAACACACCACAAAACAAAGTACTCAACATTTTTGACATTTTCGATTCTCGGGCAATTCGAATGTCAACTTGAAAACACAACATGAAACAAAATCCGCAACATTGACGTTTTCGATTGTCTATTAACAAAATGTCTACTTGGCTAGAGAGGCAGTTCTGTCCCAATCATGAATTCTACTGTAGCTAGTGCCAGCTCGATCAATAGACCCAGGAAATAATAAAGTCTAGACCTTGTATAAAATATGATAATTTATTATGACTGTCTATATTAACTGACATTCTACTATGAGAGTTGATGAGACAATTGGTTAATGATGATCACGACAGTTTCCAACATTTTGAAGGTTGACGAGTAGAAGATGATTACCTTTGACATTGCAACGGTTAACCTCTACGAACCATAAAAGGTTTAAAATTGACACAAAAAAGTTCAAGCAGTACAAGGGTAGAAAAATATTTCCTATTTACATAAAATAATAGATGGGATAGACCTTTACCCCGAAGTGGGATAGTATAGGTTAAGAAAAGAAAACAAAAAAAAAAGCTGCGGATCTCTTCAGCATGGTAAAGTAAGGTCAAGACCAAAACGCTATAACTCGAGGTTATGGTCAAAGAAAAAACAAATCTATGTTTATGTTTATCTATTTCAGCGTAGCCATTGTCATAGGTTACATAAATATCACACGGTAGGCACATTAGTCAGGTGTTATTTTTTGTTAACTACTTATTTAAATAGGTACTTGAATCATAATAGTAGCAGATTAACCTGCTAATTTGAGCTTGACGACATAAAAAGGTACTTAGACAAAACAGTGGACAAATTATAGTTTTTGTTCCGATGAACAATGTTAGTAAAAAACATAATTTCAGTTGACTAGCTGTATCTACTTAATCGTTTTGTATAAAAATAATGTGGAGAGAATAATAGTGTGGTTTTTCAACTCGTCTTACATCATAACTATTAAATTGGTGATATAAAGTCTGCCTAGGGCACGATAGAGGTGAAACAAAGGCATAACCAAAAGTTACGTTGCATTGTTTCCATAATTATCTATTTTGCTGTCAGATTTGCTAATCTACCAAAGTTTAAACTAAAATATCTCGCAAAGGGTAACGTCAGGCGACTTCTCGCACGCACATTGCAACATTATTGAAGATATAAAATCACTAAGCAAATTGCAAAACAATAACAATAACAAAACTGTAGAGCAAAACGCTCTACAGAATAACGATGCAAAGGTTCAGCAAAAATATCATTTTGATCCAAACAACAAATCACTAAAATATGCGCAAAAAAATTAATATACTAAAAGCACATTTTTTTGTCAGAAAACTGGTGCGATTTCGCATAATTAAATTCAATGATTTTATATCTTAAAAAATGTTGAAATGTGCGTGCGAGCATAACTTTAATTTTAATAAAAACTAGTTATAATTATATAAAACTAGTTATATCTACTTATAACTAGTTACTATATCATAACGGTTTTTGAGATAGGTATCACAAACAATATTCAGCCCTTTATAACGAACTGCCCTTAGCCAAATTGACATTCGCCTAGACAAAATTGAATGTCAACACCGTTTGGGATTAGTCATGCAATTGGAGAATGTCAATATAGCTATACTATTCATAAAGTACTTACCATAAAGGTATTTCTGAATAGAATCTCAGAAGAGAACTTGCTAGCGTCTTCTGTGAACTTCACTACTGCTACTCGATTGCCATTATACAGACGTGGCATTGCTATTTGGATGCTGGAAGTCAGAAGAGTTTGGTTTGAGCATGTCATTTCTGGAGTACGGCTTAATACTCTGGGTAAAGTCAAGAGATGATGAGTAGTTTTAATAGATATTTTTTTTATTATACAAAATAAGTATTGAAGAACACATTAGATTCATAAAATATACCTACCGAAGCTACTTAGCATAATAATGTGCGTGCATGTATATAATACATGCTGAATTGAGAACGTCCTTTTTTAATAATGTCGGTGCATTGATGACAGAGAATACGAATAATCATATCAAGGCTTTTTTACATAAGGAAGCTTTTTCTAAAAATGTTATTTTGTATTTTTAATCATTCAAAACTGGTTAAAATTCTAATTATAACCCTGGTTTGTCGTTAAAAGTGATTTTATTCAACTCGTACAAAGTCAGTTTGTGACAGATGCGGTATAACTAATTTCCTATTCATCTCTGTCGTATTTTTATTAAAAATATGGGGCGATTCTTACTCCAAATGGCAAACTGGTAAAACTAGTACACCAATACCATCATAAACAAACTCAAACAAACGTATCTGTCAGTCTGTAGTTGTTTTTTACTTTTTCTTAAAAGATTTTAAAAAAGAAGTTGTGACTTTTTTGTAGTCATTTCCAAGATTGGATCGAAGGTTTTTAGATTGTCTTGAACAATGGATACAGTGTGGATTGAGACCACTAACCGAAAGCTTAGAGTGCCCATAAATATAAATAGTGTAGGTGCGAAAAAAAATTAGCCGTTCCATAGAAAATGTATGAAAAAGCTGATTTCTTATGCGCGCTTATGGTTTTATAGGAATGGTCTTTCATTATGATGGGTGCTTTTGCCCCTTGAAGTTTTTGGGTGTTATTATTATACCCGGTCTAAATTCCATACTTACTATGAACTCCAAATATCTTCTGAGCTGTTCAGGATCTTGTCCCTATTTTGGATCAACTCTGGCGCATACGAACGGTATTTGTACAGATTGTCAATTCTTCGTTTCGTTTTTTCAATCGACCCTTTTGCAATAATTAGTAAATTTTCAACAACTTTCCTATCTGAAAGAAAATAAAATCCAATAAAGTATTTGTTTGTATGTTATAATTTAATTTACAATCTATTTTGATCGTGAGTTGTTATATTCATTTATAATCTGTGGTGCGGAGTTGACGCGATCAAGTGACTGAAAACCGGTCACGTGATCGCGTCAACGACAAAGTTTTTTTATTGTATACTGCTTATTATTTATAGCGGTACATACGCAGTAATTATTCCATAAATAAAGCTATGCTAAAAGTACTAACTTTAATAATGAAAAAAAAGTTCTAGGGAACAAAAACCTACTTAATATGTCGCAGAAAATAAGTCTTGGGTCTTCAAGACGATGGCTAAAACCTACAAATAACATCAAAAATCTGCCGCACATAACCAAATTTATATTTTACATTTTCTAAAGAATTAAAATTAATACCTATTGATATATTCATCTACAACGACAATAAACGAAGTGTATTGGAAAGTCGTGTGACTATCCCTTACATTTTTGACGTGTTCTATTCTATAGTTACTCTACGAATGTAGAATTTCAACTTGGATTACGGACCAGTAAAACAATTGCGATATTTTGATGTTTATAATTATAATTATTTGATCCGCTGACTAACGTTATTGGGTGGAAAGTGACATAAACGGGTATCAAAATGTCAAATTAACAGCCATTTTGAGTTATTTCTATAGTCATTGATATAGTGCTAATTGGGGGGTAGATGATTTTTTTTTCTGTAAAGCAGCTTAAAGCAGGTATTGTGCTCACGGTAGCAGTCGATCTCTACGTGGGAATGAACTTTAAATTGTTCTCAGAAAATTTCCACTCATTGAAGGTGTTCAACTTTTCACAACACTAATTATTTTTTGTTTAATGGACTATTTATTTTTGAGGGACTTTTTTGAATACTCGATTTTTAGGCTTAGGTAGATAAATTTTAATTGTTGTAATTAAAATTTAGTTAATTGTGTTCTTTATATTTATACTAAGTAATTTCAATTTAGAAAAATGATAATTATATAAATACAGAACAATCAAAATAATAATCCCTTGAACCGTTATTATTGACGTGGTTCTTATGTTAAAAAAACATTACAGAAGCGAGGAAAACCCGGACGTATTCTAGGCAATATTTAAGGTAACTCACTTCTAGAGAAAAGTGAGTTACTTACCTCAAATATTGCCTAGAATTCAAGTATTGAACAACAATTTAAAAATATGTACCTATTCCAGCTTCAACCAAATGGGGTTGCTTGTTGAACCAGTCGATAACTGCGTCTACATCATCTTGAATAGTGCTCTCTTTCAAGCCAAGTTCTGCGCGGATCAACCTCTTGTCTTCCTCAGTGACGACGTACAAAGGGTGGTGATCGTACATCTGGAAAAAGAGCATCATAAATAAAAACCAAATGCAATAAAGTTATTTCTGACAACTGACAAAAATAATCCAAGAATAAAATGTAAATATAATTAAGTCTTTATTGCTAATCATATTTATGTAAATTTTCATAACAGAGTTTTTGCTGCAGTCTAAATTCGAACGGAACCCGTGAGACCTTTCAGCTAGTTTATTTTTAATTATTTGAACCGGTTGTACTTATTGAAATACTAGCAGTTATCCGCGACTTCGTACGCGAATACCGTTTCCGTGTACATTATATTATCTGTGCGTGTACCGAGCGGATACTTCTTTGAGAAACTTGACATTACACCGAACCCGTACTCGAATGTCAAACGTTAGTTGTTAGACCAAAGTCAAAGTCAAAGTCAAAATTTCTTTATTCAATAAAATCACAAGGATCATTTAGAAATCAAAGAGGTAGTACTCTGTCTTGTTAAACTGACGTGACATGACATGACATCATCCTCTTGCTAATTGGCGCTGCTAATCCCGTTCGTTCATTTTATCCTGTAGATCCTGTTAATTATTCGGGATAAAAAGTAGCCTATGTGTCAATCCAGGTTACGAACTATATATATGCCAAGTTTCATCCAAGTTGGTTCAGTAGTTTCGACGTGATTGTAACACAAACATCCAAACATCTAAACTTTCGCATTTATAATATTAGTAGGATGCAGAGATTTGATGCCTGGTTATTTTTAGATATAAAAGCAATTTTTATAAAGGTGCCTTCACAAATGCAATAATTTTCTTCCTACATTTATGAATCGCTAATAAAATTTTAGTATATATTTTGAGATATGGTTTTGAATATATTTATGTAGCATTAAAACCCAGAATATTAATAAATCTGCATTTAAACAAACAGTTGTATGACGTCTTTTTGTGTGAAGTTTTTTTTTACCTATAACAGGATACAAAATGCACTGTCGTTACCTACTACAACTTGATGAGACTCTGCTACACTGAGACACTGTTAAACAATAACAGACTGAGACACTGTTAAAAATGATAGTATTGAAAGATGGTTAGCACTCATGTTGATAGGCTTGCATTACATAGTTACGTATTCAACACGTAACTTTTAAATTGGGCCTTCAAATAGTGTTTGTGCAATTAATGTGCAATGTGCATTTCAAACCAAACAAAAACGAAACACTATTTAGTCTACAATCTTTGAATATCATTAACCGTTTATATAAGTAAATGAAAGTTAATAAGTATTAATATTGAAAAATTAAATTAAAAACAAAGAACTATTTAAGTAATTTAGTTCTATTTACAACTATAGATTAAAAAAAAATGTTTTTTGAAGTTTTAACTGTCAGTCAGCCACCGCACCATCTATTTGTTTATTTATCTACATTTTATTTATCTATTATATTTTGATTTTTGTCAATTAGTGTTTCTTGAAATATAAATACTCAGAGAGGCTTGCACCAGAATCACTAAACGTGTTTAACAGCTAAATGGATTTAAATCTGACGTATTTATACGACTTGACCACTCGCTAAATACTATTTAATAGTTAAATGCGTTTAGCGATTCTGGTGCAAGCGGCCCTTATATTTTTAGTTTTACGCATTTTGGCTTGGTCTTTCTGGTATCAAACCTTATTTGTTTTTATTATTAACAGAACTCAAGAGCTTTTTTATTCATACTTGATTTACGGTATTATTTTTAAACAGGTATTTCTAGGTACTTCTATATTTAGCGACACGGTAACGCAAAGTATCATTGTCTTGCAAAAAAATACTAGTAAGTAGTTATACTTAATTGTAATTACGTGCACGTACGATGATGTTTTGCACTCTCAAAAAAATACTCATGACAAAATTATTATATGTTTCACTGAGCAGGTAAGTTATTTAATTGTAGTCTACATGTTTGTTTTGTCTTCAAATCAATTATCAGAAATATAATGGTTCTTCGAGATTATGATCTCTTATTAAATGCGCTAGTTCAGTTAGCCAAGTTGACATGCAATAAAATCTATAGAAAATATGGATCGGTTCTTCTTTTTCTCTTATATATTATGGTCTCTGTCCGTCATTTCGACAGACAATTTTGCCAGTGTCAAGTGGATTTTTGAAATAAGTTTAGTCAAGTCGAGTCATTCGTCGCTGTTTTTTGTTTTGAAGACAATATGGTCGATTTTCCCTTCAAAACATGGAAACGAATTCTATCAAATAATAAAAACACATAATACACATTTATTCCAATGGCTCACAATTTATGCTACGACTGTAAGTATTATTGGTTAAAATTCCACCAAAATTAAGGTACAATACTCACTATAACACTGAGTTTGAGAATAACTGAGGTAAGACTGGTAAGTGGTAACTAGATCGCAGAATCGATGCGATTTTAAAAGTTCATCCAGTCATAATTCAAAAAAAATGTTTCTGTGAACTTTATTTTCTATTTTTAGGAACATCGCAAGATCTCACTTAACTCGGTTATATAGGGCTTAGTTGTTCTGCTCTTCGATATACTTGTAATCTAGCCTGACTTGCGTTGTTTGCTTGCAATTTTGCTAAAAGTACATACGCATTTGGAACCAGTTCCTCCAGAACCAGTTAGGTAGGTATAGGAGAGGAGAGAGGATCGCAGGTGGTCAGGGGCCTTATGCTCAGTTCGGCAGAGATTTTACTCTGATAGAGATGACGTCATATCTTGACCGAAAACGCATTTCACCCACTAGTGGAACGACTTTTTGACCTCATTTTGACGTCATCCCAACCCCTAGCAAAATCCCTAGTAAAATCTCTGCCGAACTGAGCATAAGGCCCCTGGCCTTGAAGTTTAGATTTTAACCGACTTATAGGTATCTATAAGGTCTATTCATTTAATATTATATTAATATGTCTAGGTCAGATAAATAAACATTTATAACATATTAAATGTAATTTACGATTCAACCATGTAACTAAAACCGATTTCTAAAGCTGTTTCACGCTGTTTTTACAGTTATTATAAACAATTTTGCAACCGGCGCATGCGCAACTATTGTCGATAGATGATAAATACCTTCGGTAGGTAATACAGGATTTCCGGTGGTTTCTTCACATTGATAATCAATTCGATATAAACCATAAAGGTTGCGTATACGAGATATTTTCAGAAGTTCTTGTCTTCTTTAATTATAATGTCCCGCTGCCATCTCATATGATTTTTGTCTTGTAAATACCTACTTACAATTTTTTTTATAAATAAACCATTTATTGTTTTGTTTTACGTAATCACCAGTTAGTTTTATTTTAAGAATAACTTTGGAATTGTTTGCAAGTAATACTTCTCATATCAATAAATCTTTTACCCTTATTTCAATTAACCTGTTTATATAATTATGTAAAATCACGTCATTAGCTTCTTCAGCCCAACAGTCTTTTTTTTTCTTCGTTTTATTTTATGGCCTCGGTCCGTCATTACGACAGACAATAAAATTTTATCAGTGTCAAGTGAATTATTTGAAATAGGAAATAGTATTTAGTCAAGTCGAGCCATTCGTCAATTCGACTAACTATTATCCGTTTTTTCTTTATATTTGCGATATTTTTTGTAGTTTTAACTGCCTTTTGATCAATAACAGACAATGATCAATGCGTGTTTTTTTCTGGTAGCAGCAAAATAGCTGTGTAGGTAACCTATAACATTTTTTTTAGTTTTCGTTGCGTAACTTTTATTGTGTCACGCGAGAATAAAACTTGCACCTCTTGCACTGCGCCAAAGTATGCGTAACGGATGCCTAGCTTCATTGGCCTACTAATTATAATGAGCCGAATATTCGATTTGATTGCCACACTGTTATTATGTGTTTTTTTACGTAATATTACATCCGCCTGTTTCTATTATCAAAATCAAACAGGTCATGACAATTTGAATAGTTAAAATGTATGCCATGTCCCATAACCTTGACTCATTTATCTGTGGGTTAAGGGCATGTAGGGTAGGTATATACTTTATGAATCATCATTTGATGTTTTGGGCGAGCTCCTGACTACTGAACAGTAAATAAAATTTACAGTTTCAGACTTTACTAAGATAAATCACAAAGGTTTTTATAATACCAAAGTTATGAGTCGAGCGGGATTCGATTTGGATTCGAGTTCGAAGGAATCGAGTTTCAGACTTTTAGAAAACAAACATCGTATGTTTTTAGAAATATTTACAGTCTGTGTTTCGTATCCCTATTTAGTCAGCTATGGGGAATATTATTTGTTTTATTAATATTTGTTGGTTACTTTTATTTTATTACTAATGCCTGTCGAATTATTTAATAAAAATAAATGGGTTATTTAGAGCACGAGGTCAACACGTTGTTTTAAAATTTAAATAAATTGTCGCATTAACCAAAAATATTTCCTTATTTATTATGTAAATATGTATAATTGTCAATAAATATTTTTTAATGTAAAAAAACTTAAACAAAAAATAAATAAATAACTACTTAAATAAAATATTAATTCTTAATTCTTTATTGCACACAACACAGGACATAAACAAAAGACAGAAATTTATAATTTATTTATTAAATATTACTATTTTGTTATAACAAATAGTTTACGAAGTGATTCCTAAAACCAGGTGTTTATTTATTAAATATTATTATTAATATTTTAATTAATCTACTGTTCAAACAAATCTTTTAAATATTTTTATTTTATTGATATTCAGTTTCATATAATTTTTAGAAAATATATTTAAATTATTTATTTTTCAGATCTAATAATGTATTAATAAATATTTATAAGTTTTTAAAACTCACCTTGGCGGATCGTTTCCGTATAATTGAATCCTTATGATTTCACACACGTCTGCTTCAATTCGCACCACTTTAACTTTTGACTATACAATACACAGTTCGTAATTAAGTACGGCCCAAACTTGTTACTTGACCTCTGCCTTAGAATTTTGCACTTTTCATGACGTGTTTGGTATATACCTGAAATTTATTGCTATATCAAAAATCTTTTGAAATTTAAATGCAAATAATTATACAAAAAAGAAACGTGCCTTCTACTTTGAATCGTCCACGTGTTTGTTGCATTACGATTGGGTTGAGTGGTGGTCAGTTCTTTGAATTAGTGGTAGGAGGCGGTACTTACAAAACTAGAACATTGTAGCGTACACTGATAAATTAAATTTAAAATTGATAGAATTAAAAAAAAAATTGATATATTTTTTTATGTTAAATCGTTCTATTTATTTTTACTATAAATTAATTAATTGTCTAAACAACGAAAATTACAGTCAAAGGTTTCTTGAATCCAAGTTTCTTTTATTTGGAACCTATCTACAACAATAAGATAAGCCTTGATTTGTCCCCAACAGCTATGTACTCAGGTCTAAATGCAGTAGGTAGGTACAAGTAGGTACATAGTAATAGTAATGTAATATTCAAGAAGACTAAAACAATGAGAGATAATAGGCTCATTAATTATCACCAAACATGGCTAACCATCCCAGATAAATCAACTTTCTAACAAAAATACCGCATTCAAATTGGAGCCCTACTTTCAGAGCTACGAAGGCTCCAGACAAACAGACAAAACGACGTCAAATTTATAACACCCCTACCGTTTTTTCGATCAGTGGTTAATTAATACACAAATAATGTTTTTCAAATACTCAGTAAACACTATAAAAAAACGTTTATTTTATGATAAAAATATTTCGATGTAACTTCATCTTATCATTAATCCTATCCTACTAATATTATAAATCCGAAAGTTTAGATGATTGGATGTTTGTGTTTCAATCACGTCTACACTACTGAACCAACTTGGATGAAACTTGGTGTAGTGTTTGTGTTAGACAACTAATACAATCCACGGTCTCGGCGCACCTGCGAGCCACCTGCAGCTGACGTCACTTGTTTACTAGCTGCCGGGGCCGATATAAACCGGGGCGATAAGAGCGGCGGGGGAGTCTTACGCAAGCCACGGGCGAGGTTGGACGTGTCGCTTGTACACACCGCTTGTTGTCGAGCCTGTGACGATCTAGGTACTAGGTGCTGCCTAAAGTACTACTTACTGGCCAGCGAGTAGGTAGGCACTACATGTGGCGACGAGGTAAAAAGGTAAGGTTATAAATAACTAAAAAAAAAAAAAAAAGTTTATAAATAGAGATATACCGATATGTTTAACGTAAACAAGATATTGGTGTGTCAAAATAAAATGGCATTCGGTACTTAGCACGAAAATAAAAACTATTCAGTTTCATGCCGGTAGGCGTGCAAACCAGTTTTATTACCTAGTCTAGGTATTGTTGTTTACCGCTTGGCAGCACAGGCGCAGCTGGCCGAGAACGCGAGCGTAAGCTTGCATTACGCACCATTTTATTTAGATACTTACTTAGTAATCACCATCGACAACCGAGAACATGTAGGGAGGTAGTCTTGTTTTTCTTATTTTCAGTTTGTTTAGTTTAGTTATTGGTTACATACTACCTACCCACTTTCATTTTATTGTAGATTTTTTATGTGTGTTCAGTGTCGGATAAATGGATTTATCTATCTATCTATCTATGACGACAATTAATTACAAATGTAATTCAAACGTAATTTATTCAGAACTAGGTACATATAGGTTAAATTACAAGATAAAACGATGAGACAGCAAAAGTTATAAACTGTGTAGCTATCTCAATGAACAAAATAAAATGTCAGTGAATAGAATTACGTTATTTACAGGGTAAAAGAAGGACATGGTAGTTAAAAGTAATAATAAAAGTGGTACTTATCTACCAAATTGGTAGAGTGCCTATTTGACTACCTACCTTACCTACTAGGTACTTACTCTGTTATCTTTTTTACGTAGTCAGTAAATTAAATATGACTGTAAGTAACTTATGTAGAAAAAGTTAAGTTAAGGTACCCACTAAACTGGGAACATTTGGTAAAGAATACCTCCATTAAATTGGGAACAGGTACCCACTAAACTGGGAACATTTGGTAAAGAATACCTCCATTAAATTGGGAACAGGTACCCACTAAACTGGGAACATTTGGTAAAGAATACCTCCATTAAATTGGAAACAGTTACCCACTAAACTGGGAACATTTGGTAAAGAATACCTCCATTAAATTGGGAACGTAACTTATGCTACCCACTAAACTGGGAAGATTGGTTGGTACAAAATGATACCTTCATTTAATTGAGAATTTGGCGTCGCGTGTAGGTACCCACTTAACTGGGAAGATTGGTTGGTACAAAATGATACCTTCATTTAATTGAGAATTTGGCGTCGCGTGTAGGTACCCACTGGGAACATTGGTACTAATTAGCACCTCCATTTAATTGGAAATTTGCATAAAAAGCTCCGCAAATTGGAAAATGGCTAAACCACCCCCATTTAATTGGAAACGGTTCACTGTGAAATAGGAAATCCCTTTCTATTTACAGGTCACCCCAAAATACTTAAATCATAGACCATGTTATGTCATGTTATGTTATGGGACTCCCGTTTCCGGATTTAGACTCAAAGATGGTCCATTATGCGTGGGGGATGTTCTGGCTAGGAGTGTAGTCAGCCTAACTCCTCCCAAAAGTACAGTAGCTTCCTGAGGGCTTCGCAGGCTTGGAAGAGTGACCTGGGGTTGCTTAGGATTTCTGTTCGTTGTATTGCTACGCCCTCGCATTCCAGGATTACGTGAGCAGCTGATTCTTCTTCGGTAAGACAGCCTCTGCAGAGTGGGCTGTCAGTGGCTACGATGTTGTAAAAGTGTTTGTTCCAGGGACAGTGTCCTGTCAGGGTCCCCACAATGATTTTGAGATTCAGTCTCTGCAGGCTTAGTAGACGGCGTGTTAGTTTCGGTGTGATGGCTGGAATTGCAGCTCTTGACTGTCTGCAGTCAGTCGTACGTGCTCAGCATGTGTTGTGTGGTTGTAGGGTTTTCAGACGCACCCAGGTGCGTAGCAGAGAGAACGGTAGAGGAAGGAAAGGAGCTGGCCCCTCGGATATTGTTTCCGATCCTCTTCTGGCTAACTCGTCTGCAGCGTCATTACCCAGTGATCCACTATGTCCCTGCATCTATTGTAGGATTAACCCATTTCTTAAGGCGATGCTCTCTTGGGCAAGGTGACTTTCGTGTATGAGTCTGGAGGTGCAGTTGTGGCTCTCCAAGGCTTTGAGTGTGGCTGTGCTATCTGAAAGAATCCACATGTTATAATCAGCGATTCCTCTCCTGTTGATTGCTGTTGCTGCTTCGGAAATGGCTGCACATTCACATTGGAAGATGGAACTGAGTGTGCCTAGTGTCATTGATATGTTAATGTTGAGATCTAGCGAGTGTACTCCGGCGCCTGTACCCTGTTTGGGTTTTGAGCCATCAGTGTAGACTCGTACTTCGCTGATTCCTGATTGATCTCTTTGGTCTTCATGCAACCTGTTATAGTAGAGCATGCCAGTCTCTGAAAGCGTTGCAGTTTGGTTATCACGGTCGTGAATTCGGTTCTGGTCGACCATACAACTGCTCCGTGTATAAGTGCTGGTCTTATTACGGTTGTATAGAGCCACCGGGTTATTTTGGCAAAAGACCCCATGTTTTTCCGAGCATTCTACCGCGTTGGAAGAATGTGGAGTTCGCGCGTTGGAGTTTGTGGTCAAGATGCTTGTTCCAAAGAAGTGCTATCCAGTAGACCCCTAGATACTCGACTTCGTTGATTAGCTTGAGATCAGTGTTGAAGAGCTTTGGTACTTTTAGGGTTCCCAGGCTTCTTTTGTGTGTGAACATGATCAGTTCTGTTTTAGTGGGATTGACTGATAAGCTATGGCTAGTGCACCAGCTTTCAATTGTTTTAAACGCTGCTTGCACAGACAGGCTACAGAGTACGTTTTCGAATCATCCAGTCGTGAGGATAGCAAGATCATCTGCATATCTCACTGTGAAGAGCCGCGGCCGTCCACTTTTCGGATGAGTTCGTCCACTACTATGTTCCATAGCAGGGGCGAGAGGACGCCGCCTTGTGGGCAGCCTCTCACCACTATGCCCCTCGTTGTGGTGTTTACTGTGAGTTGTGTTGCTCTGTATTTAAGCATGTTGTTTGTCCATTCTGCTAGCGTAGGGTCGACACCGTATCTTGCTAGTGCAAGGTCTATGCTAGTGAAGGTTGTTTTGTCAAAGGCACCTTCTATATCTATGAAGGCCCCCAGAGTTGGTTGTTTTGTGGCTAAACCGTCTCCATTTCGAGAGACTACGCTATGGAGTGCGGAATCTGTTGATTTGCCTGGACTATAGGCGGGTTGTTGCGGATGTAGCGGTTGGCGTAGGAAAGTGTTACCTCTGATTTCCTGGTCACATATCCTCTCTAGGGTTTTGAAGAGGAACGATGGTAGAATAATAGGTTGGAAGGATTTCGCCATTGTGTAGTCGCTCTTACCAAGTTAGTAAGAATATAACCTTCACTCCCCTCCACTTCTGGGGTATGTAGCGATGGGCGATGCATCCTCTGAAGATGTTTACTAGGCGTTCGGCTAGTAATTCGCCACTCCACCTTAAAAGGCCCGGAAAGATTCCGTCTAGCCCTGGCGATTTGAAAAGAAGGAAGCTGTTGATGGCCCAAATTACCTTCTCTTTGTTGATCAGGTTTTGAGCGGTGGTCCAATCTTGACTACTGGTTGCTCGTTCGCTGTGTGCTTCCCATTCGAACGAGTCTGATATTAGACATCCCGGGAAGTGCGTTTCAAGTTCGCTGGTTTCATCGTCCGTCTTGGTGTACGTGTTACCAAGTATCCGATGGTACGCGCAAGTTCACTGGATAGTATGCCTTTTGTTTTGGCTGCCTGACTGGTGCTATCAATGTTTGTCTCCAGCATATCCTGTTGCCTGAGGCGTATTCGTTTTGAAGGTAGATTTGGTGGATTGGTATTTCTCCGAGTCCCTTGGTTGTTGAGTGTTCATTGATCTGTTGGAGAATTCCGTACTTTGCAACGTAGTCTTTGCAGTTCCGGGTTCTACTCCGGGTTCCAGGGACTAGTTTAGCGAACTTCGTTATATCAGTCTTGCGCGGGAGGCGCCTCGGACTCGGCAAAGGTAAGGTCACATTTAGATTAAAACGAATCTATCTATGATCCGAACACGATTTGTAGCATTGTAGCAAGTATCGAAGCGATGTAGAGTCTCGATGTAGTCTCAATGTAGAGTCGATATAGAGTCTCAATGTAGAGTCGATATAGAGTCTCAATGTAGAGTCGATGTAGAGTCTCAATGTAGAGTCGATGTAGAGTCTCAATGTAGAGTCGATGTAGAGTCTCAATGTAGAGTCGATGTAGAGTCAATGCAGAGTATCATGTAAAGTCTCGTTTAGTCTCTTGTAGAGTTTCAACGTAGAGTCAATGTAGAATTTCAATGTAGTCTTCATCGTTTTCTTCGTCATGGGAGTTGGATTGGAGTCGCAATGAGTACGACTTTAGTATGATGAAGCTTTGATCTATTATTGATGTGTTGATATAAAGAAAAAGTCTGTCCAACAGGGTTTCAAAAAAAAAAAAAAAGAAACAGTGAGCTTTGGACTATTATTGATGTGTTGATGTTAGAATCGCTTTTAGACAAGGCTACAAAGAACGTGCGTGAAGCCCTATTTAGACTTATATGTGCTGGTTCCTGATAGTTGATTTCTCAACTGCTTTGACATTCAAACCAGATGTTTCGGTTTGGGTTTAGATTTAGTTGCTAGTTGAAGGTTGAAGCTGTTTACTTCGAATGTACTCGATTGGTGAATATTTGCTGAACGGAAGCTGGTCAAATGATACTTGAGATGAGGATTGATTGAACGGTGTTGGTTGATCCAATTTAGCTTTGACTAGAGCTTGACCAAATGTGTACAACAGTTGCTATCACTTTAGTTTCATTGGTCGAGCTGTACTTAATACGGTAAACAGCAGTAGCGCAATAAAATAAATTTAATAAGATAGAGATGTAGTGTTTGTGTTAGACAACTAATACAATCCACGGTCTCGGCGCACCTGCGAGCCACCTGCAGCTGACGTCACTTGTTTACTAGCTGCCGGGGCCGATATAAACCGGGGCGATAAGAGCGGCGGGGGAGTCTTACGCAAGCCACGGGCGAGGTTGGACGTGTCGCTTGTACACACCGCTTGTTGTCGAGCCTGTGACGATCTAGGTACTAGGTGCTGCCTAAAGTACTACTTACTGGCCAGCGAGTAGGTAGGCACTACACTTGGCATATATATATAGTTCGTAACCTGGATTGACACATAGGCTACTTTTTATCTCGAATAATAAACAGGATCTACAGGATAAAATGAACGAAAAGGGTTAGCAGCGCCAATTGGCAAGAGGACTTCATTGTCATGTCACGTCAGTTTGACAGGGCGTAGTACTACCTCTTTGGTCTAACAACAATCGTTTGACATTCCAGTAGGTACGAGTTCGGTGTAATGAGGTGTAATGTCAAGTTTCTCAAAGTATCCGCTCGGTACACGCACAGATAATATAATGTACACGGAAACTGTAGACGCGTACGAAGTAACTACTAGTCTTTAAATAAATGCAACGCCTGAGTTCCATACAAAGCTAGTTATATAAAACAATCTGGTAACAGAAATTATAAAAATTATACATACCGTTCATATTATAATAATTCAATGTTAGCTCATACCAACAAATAGTGCTTTCACTACGTAATGCCAGAAAGGAATAGATAATAACACATACAAACGTAGGTATATAATAATAGAAGTCACAACGGATCTTTGTCTTCCTGAAGTATAGACAGATAGATAGACAGATAGACAGGCATTTATTTGCACACTAAGTAACACACAGTACCTACACTTACAGAACAAAACCTACAAAAATAAAAATAAAGTAGAAAAGTATCTGCGCAAACCCCATTTTCGGTCGAATTGGAGGTAAGCTAATTTTTCCGCACAACAGTATTACTCAATACATTTTTTGCTATCACAAGGTATTATAGTTGTTACATTGTAGGTAGGTATCACACATGAACCCTGTTCAGGGGTATTGCAACAGGAAAGTAGGCAAACCGAAGTTATATTCACGTCAATTTTTCAATTCAGTCAATTTCTTGTGTTAATTCAGTATTATTATTATATTCGCACATTTTGTCATGTAGGTACATGCGCAATCGTTCGTTGCACCTAACTTTAGAGGGATAAAGATTCGTTATGGGCACTACAAATTTTGAGTTATTATCTTACCGGCAACTAGTTTATAAAGTGTATTTGAATTTTTTCAAACTAGATTTGTACCTATACAATTTTCTACAAAATGATTGACATGAAAAATTAATTATGATTTTGATACTCAATTCTTCGTTTAAATACTAAGGGCGTCTTGCACCAGAATCACTAAACGTATTTAACAGCTAAATAGATTTAAATCTGACGTATTTGTATGACTTGACAACTCGCTAAATACTATTTAATAGTTAAACGCGTTTAGCGATTCTGGTGCAAGCCGCCCTTACACATAAAATAATTATATTAATTACTAGCAAAAAAAAACGGGAAAAGTAGCCTATGTATTAATCCAGATTACGAAGTATAATATATTCCAAGTTTCATCCAAATCGGACCAGTAGTTACAGCGTGATTGAAACATAAACATCCAAACATCTAAACATAGACATTTAAATAGTAAGACATAAAATTTTTCAAACTATTGATTTAAAATTACAATGATATTTTTAGGTAAGAGCTCTGGACAAAATAATAGTTACCTATTATGTAAAAATATTTTAGACAACAGTTTAGTTTCCGTTTATTTGACTGTCATGTATTTGGAATTAAAATTTGCATAGTAGAGTTGGGACAATTAAGTAGATACAATAATAATATCGATAACCTTATTCAACCCCTTTTTTTACTTTTGGTATCTATGGTAAACAAATTAACACACGAACCGTTTTTTTTAATAAACTAAAAATATAGGAATCTAATGCATAATTTTTCATAAGAAAACCAATTTTAGCATTCATATTACTAAAATTGATGTAAATGTAAAATAGTAAATATAGAACATAAAAACCTTAGATACAATATTACTTTGAAAATATCTTTTAATTTTGAAGTCAAATGGTTTTTCCCGTTTTTGACATAATTATTAATTGGTGTTGTTATGTCTTAAGAATACTTTATTGACGTCATTTAAAATGTTATCTTGATTAATCGTAATCATTATAAAAATGCTTAATTGCATAGTTATACCGATTATATTTTTAGATACATTGTTTTTATAGTCTGAAAAAATTGTCATAATTCAATTCTAAAATAGGTCTAATCACATGTCTTTTAGATGGATGTACCTATTTTTTATTAAACTCAGACCAGTACTTGATCTGTACAGCATCACTGTGAGTAGGTATACCGCTATTAACGATACGTACTGTGATATTTTTGACGTTTGCATACATTTTTGGTGTTCCGATCCAGTTTTAGAAAAACGGAACACATAAGTACTTTTAAAATTTTTTTACAACTTTTTTTTTGTTTAGGTCAAATCTTGCTTTGACTCTTGACACCTGATTTAGCTGAGGTATATCTATTATTAGTCTTCTGTGACAATGCAATTTGAGCTGATCTGATGATGGAGCCAGCAGGTGGTTATGGGAACTCGGTAATAAAACGACGCAATCACATCGAGTTTGGGCTCATTTGATTTGTCAAGACCAGAACTTTGTTTCTAAATAATATCCAGGATCTGATGATGAAACTGGAAGGTAGCCATAAGAACTCTGTAATAAAAGAAAAAAAATTGTTTTAAAAAGAAAAACATATTTATTCATTCTACAGCGTTTGTAGAACATCAACTTGGTTAGGCGGCTGGTATTGTGTTCCGTTTTTGAACTGTTTTAGTATCACCATTACTTCTAATATCTCATTGTTCATATCGATAAATATATTCCATCTCTAAAAATATATTCTGAGATATCCGGAACTGTTTTAGCTACTCTAAATCATACGTTGTATAGATGCAAATATTTCAATGACGTGAAAGATTACATAGCTATAAATTTTATCGAAGGTTTCGTTGATTTAAGTTCTACAAAAGAGTAATACAAGAAAACCTCCAAAATAGGAAATAGCTACTTTGGTAACCATAAAAAATATTTAGCATCAAATTGATTAAAAAAATTCACAACGTATATTATAAAATATTTTTTAAGGTTTACAAAAAATTAAAATATTATAACTGGACGACAATAATAACGGTATTTAAAAACATCCTGACGTAGTTTTGGTTATTATGTGAATGCTTTTTACCTGTGTCATAATAAAAAAATTATGTTTGTAAATTGTATCATCGACATGAAAAGAACGAAGAAGATAACAAATTATCCGATAGACGATGTTCCGTTAGTGCTACCAATAAAAACCGTGAAATTCTGAAGCGACACTAAGGGCGGCTTGCACCAGAGTCACTAAACGTATTTAACAGCTAAATCGATTTAAATCTGACGTATTTGTATAACTTGACAACTCGCTAAATACGATTTAAGAGTTAAACGCGTTTAGCGATTCTGGTGCAAGCCGCCCTTAGGGCGTCTTGCACCAGAATCACTAAACGTATTTAACAGCTAAATCGATTTAAATCTGACGTATTTGTATGACTTGACAACTCGCTAAATATTATTTAATAGTTAAACGCGTTTAGCGATTCTGGTGCAAGCCGCCCTTAGTACCTAGGTACTTAAATAAAAATATATAACTTTTATTTTGATACATTGATATATAAATAATTTAACTTCAAGGTTTCTGTAACAAGGTTATGATGTAAACGATAAGATGTGATGTCTAATATAAGAACAAGTTTTATAAAATCGTACCTACTTGCCTCCCTAGTCATTGACATTCTACGATCGCTAGAGATTAAAAAACTTAAAATTGTTAGGTCACGTGACTTACGGTCTTACCCAGAAACGTCTCTCAAAAGTGGAAATTGAAAGACGTCTAAGCATGTGTATTATGTATTTTTATTATTTGATGGAATTTGTTTTCAAGTTTTGAAGGGAAAATCCACCATTTTGTCTTCAAAACAAAAGACGCCGACTTGACGAGTGACTCTACTTGACTAAACTTATTTCAAATAATCCACTTGACCCACCAATATTAAACTTATACATAGGTACTTATTTATTACTAGGTTGAACTTATGATAAACTGACATAACGACCTTAAGTTTTCAATTCATAACCATTTTTAAACTACGTTCATTGCCATTATTTTGATTTATTACCGTCAGTTAACTAAAATATTGTCATTAGCGATGTCTTTCATAGTGATGATGTGTCATAAATACGTATGCCTACAAAAAATCGGAATTATAATATCTAATACACGCGAGAGCAATGATTCCGGGTCACTTAAAGAATGTTAAAAATCTCGGAAACTAAAAATGATAGGTTAATGCAATAAATTGTATTTAATAGACAATGTAATACTCCTTAAATGAAGGTATTAAAACTTCTTAGTTATTGTAAAGTTATATCTTAAAAAAATCAAATTTGAAAAAGGGCCACTTTCGAAGATGGAACTACGAAATTACAGCATTTGGTTTTGCTTTTGTTTGTAATCTGTCATTTATGTGGGTATATAAACCATGTTGATAGTGCTCTATATTCATTATTCAAGCTGAAATTATGTCGCTTACGCCTGAAGAATGCACCAGAATACTTACAATGCTGGAAACCGGCCGGAGTCAGCGCGATACAGCCAGGACTGTCGGTGTGTCGCTGTCAACAGTACAAAGAGTTCTCCGACGTTACGAAGAAACTGGTTCTAACCTACGCAGACCAGGAACGGGCAGAACCAGGTGTACCACAGCACGAGAAGACCGATACTTGGTGAACACCATGCTTCGAAATCGCTTTCTCACAGGAACTGAACTCACAAATCAGTTTCGACGCCTCGGAGGAAGTAACCCAAGTGCATGGACAGTAAGACGTCGGCTTGCTGAATCTAACTTAAAACCCCTTAGACCTGCAAACGGCCCTAAACTGGAGCGTGGGCATCGTATTTCAAGACTAAGATATGCCCAGAGCCACGTAAATTGGAGTATTGAAGATTGGTCAAAAGTTATGTTCTCCGACGAATCAAAATTTATGCTCTACAAGCACGATGGAAGACACAGAGTGTATCGAAGACCAGGGGAAAGATTCAAGCAAGCATGCATCGAAGAAAAAGTAGCCTACGGTGGTGGGTCTGTACTTGTGTGGGCCGGAATTTCTTCTGAAAGTCGCACAGAGCTGGTGATCATAGAAAACGGCTCTTTAACTAGCGTAAGATATGTGGAAGAAATCCTCAATGATCATGTTGGTCCATTTATGGTCAATTTAGGTGAGGATGCTATATTTATGCATGACAATGCCCGACCTCATACAGGTAGGATTGTGAATGACTACCTTCAAGAGATGAACATTACTCGTATGGAGTGGCCAGCGCGCAGCCCGGATATCAACCCGATCGAGCATGCTTGGGACGAGCTAGGCAGATGCGTAAAACAACGAAACCCTCCCCCAATCACGCTTCGTGAGCTCAAAATTGCTCTCACAGAGGAATGGGAGAATATTCCCCAAAATCGTATAAGGAACTTGGTGTACAGCATGCCAAACCGCGTAAACGCAGTAATGGAAGCACGAGGAGGCAATACGAAGTATTAAAATTCAAGTCAAATCGTAATAAAGTTCAAAAATTTCATGTTTCCTATTTTTGTTTTAAGGAGAGATCAGCAGTTTTTTTCTTTATGTAATTTTGTGTTAATAAAATGTATGGTGACTCATATTTTTTTACTTTCATTTAAGGAGTATTACATTGTCTATTAAATACAATTTATTGCATTAACCTATCATTTTTAGTTTCCGAGATTTTTAACATTCTTTAAGTGACCCGGAATCATTGCTCTCGAGTGTAGTTTGGAAAAATGTTTATTGCTAGCTATATGCTTTACTTCATAGATTTTCAGAATGAAAATAATAAATATATTACCATCTTGCCTGATGGATCCATCTGTTTCACGCCTCACCTTTCAGCTTGTGGTTACAATTTGAGAACTTTTCTAATGCCCATCAGTTATGCGAGCTATACTTACCTACCATTCTCTCAAAAGAGGAGGGCATCCAAAAACTACATGACTAAAATAACAGCTAATATATATTTTTACATTATAAATTTGAGAACAATTCTAAGAAAACGTGTTAGATTGCGACAAAAATAATTACGAAAGTAATATTATTCTACAAAGTTCAGTGATTGGTACTGTGCTTGAGCTTATACGATTTGATATGTAATATTCGCATGATTATTTAAATTAGGTAGCTCGTTTCTGACTAACTTTGTGACTAGAACAATATCTTGAAGGTTAATAATATTATTTAGCATTTGCTCATTCGACACCGACATCCAACACGATACTGTATGATAGTGGCTCGATCAAAAATAAAAATATCGGTGCCGGTGGTGTCGACACGAATGTAACAGCGTTTAGTACTAAACACTCAGACGATATCGTGGAAACATTAGCACTCAGAAGATATCATATAAATATGTGAGTTTTAGTGATAAGGCCGCCAATTGTATCCCACTGTCGTTTATAATATAAAATACCTAATTAAATATAATATAAAAAATTACAAAAATGAGATAAGACTATTATGCTTAACTCGTTATTGTAAATTTTTATATATTTTATTTTTTTAAATGTGGTGTGATAATTCATCGTTTAAAATTTAAAGACAATAAAGCAGCTATATATACATTATTATAGATTACGTATCGTTGGCAGTATGCAAACATCTATAAACTTATATCAAAAATATATCGTACGCTGCCATACTGTATTGACCTATCTATCAATACCTCTTTGAGTTCAAAGAGGTATTCATAGAAAGGTCAAAATTGTTCTACCTGAAATAATAGGCTATGTCCAGCAGTAAATGTCATATTATGATGATACCCAATAGTGCGGACGTACTTATTTAGGTAGGTACCGTTAATTACTTTACGTCTATTAACCTGTATTGAACCCATGACCTTACCTTGAAAAGTTTGCAAGTTTTCAATGGCCAAGGTTTTTAAGATGTCCTCTTCACGATGTATATAATTATGGATTTATATACAGTTATGACGGACAACATAATCATAATGAATAAAGCTTATTAATAAGTGTCGATCGTCACTAAAAACGGTAGTAGTACCTATCTTCAGTAATGATAATGATAAATCTACGAATAATAATGCAAAACAATTAATAAGTTTAAAAACTAAGAAAATGAAACTAAACTATTGAACCAATTTTGATTAAAATTGAATGGAATCAAACCGAAAGTACATACATCCGTTCAGATAAAAAATAATTTTTGAAATCGGTTTATAAATGACGGAGTTCTAAGGTAACAAACATTAAAAAAAAATACAACTGAATTGAGAACCTCTTCTTTTTTTAAGTCAACTAAAACAGTGATTATGGCAACTTTATTTATGTACAAAATGAAAAATGACTTTATTTTCATTATACAAACTAACTACGCATTTATACATTAAAATATCTTTGGGTTAAGTAGGTAGAGTTTTTATGTTTTGTTACAATAGCCTCTTTGGTTAAACTTTGCTTTATAAAAAGCCAACAACAATCGTTCCAAAAAGATTTCTAAGAAGATAAGAATTCTAACATCAATAACGACTTAAGTTTACTTTGAAGAAGTTTTATTATTAAAAACAGAAAACTTATTTCAGTAAGTAATAAGTAAGAGTAAATCTAAAATATTTCATGCGAAAGAGCTCTTTTAGGCCTTCCGGAACTCGATACCTTCGTTATAAGATAAATCATTATTGGCTTAGCTTGCTTGATACAATTTTGTGTTTAGTTATTGTATGATTATGATTAGTAAAATCACATTACTTATAAGCTTAATAAGAAGGATGTTTTTCATAAAAGATTTAAATATATTTTCAAAAAATATATTTTCAAATGTACAACGTGTTACATAGTTGTCCCTATAAGCCGAAAAGGGGCTTATTCAAACCACACACGTGAATAGATTTGCATGTGCAAAAGCTAAATACAACAGGTTTGAAATTTCTGTATTTTTTATTATTATTATTTTTTTATCATAAAAATTTGCGACAATCCTAAGTGTTTATTTACTTTGCGTATGTATCCAGCCTGTTAGTACACATGCTCACGCACCCTCCTATCACGTCGCACCCATACATAGACACTTTAACACGTTTGCAATGCTATTTTTAAAAGTATAGATATTAAAAGTCGTAGAACAAATGTTTTTTGCCATGACGTGTAGAATACCCCTCTTTCGGACTTATAGGGACAATATGTTACACCCTGTATATTATATTTGAATAATTATTACCATCAATTGGGATTTTCAATAAAAACGATAAATTTTGTCAAAAAGTTTATTAAAAAACTATATATACAGAATAAATTACCTTGTATCTTTTCGTACCAAACAAGTAAAAAAACTAAAACCTTATGTATAATCGTAGATAATTTTCAGACATGGCCATAAATTTAAAGTTATTTCCGCTACAATTCATGAATTCTATTTTTTTTAAAGAATATGTTCAAATTACCCCATAACCAAGTCGACAATTTGCAATTATTTCAGGAAAAACCTATATACCTGACTAAAACGTTCCTATGCGGCAACATTCGGGTTTTTTACTTATATCGGGTTACGAAATACATCTTATTCTAATGAAATTTATTTTTAATCCACTGCCAATCGTCTAAAAGAGCCTGGCATGCCCAGATAGTCTTCGTTGAACTTTATCTCTGTTCTCTTCGACTCATCAGTTACCAGTATGTCCCCTTCTTTGATAATTCTTTTAGCTTCATCACCGTTTAGAATGTCTTTCCATTGCTCTAAAACGCATACACAATGTTTGATCAAAATATTATATAAAGCAAATATTATGATGGAAGTTTTACAGTGTTATAATACCCCCAGGTAGCTCATTTAAATTCTTTAAAGTAGGTAGCTATTAAAATAAATAAAAATTAATGTTTACTAACGTTTCTGCTTATAGTGAATCTTAAAAGCAAACTTCAAATAAAGAAACTTTTTTGTGGGCTTTCAACGTCAGAAACTTACAACCTCTTTGCAACCTCAACGTTACGTGCCTCAAAGAGCATTGTATTTTTTGTTCTTTGTGATCGCAAACCATAGGCCTAGTACCTACCAAGTTTATTGACTTCTTTAGACTTGAGATCTATCAGTAAAGAGAAGACCTATCAGTTTAAATTTTTTAGTTCAGAAAACTCACCGCTCAGTTTATCCATTAGCTGGTCATCGCCTTCAAAGTCCTTCGGTAGAATCTCCTTAGGCACATACTTGTGAAGATCAGCGTAGCTGCTGTGAACATGAAGCCTGCTGGCTACCTTCTCACGGAGCGCCTGTTTTAACAGAAACACCACTTTGTCCACGAAGGGAGGAGCGTTCAAGATGTGAATTCCTTTTATTTTGGTGCCAAATCCTTCCTGAAAGAAAAATTGATTTTTAATATAGCCGGATCCTTGTATTAACTAAAATTGTGTGAAAACTGGGAACTTGTGAGTGAATAGGTGTCTTCTAGACTGTCCTGCTCCATCGACGGCCTCATCGTAACTTACCATCAGGTGAGATTGTGGCCAAAGGACATTCTATATCTATATTATATATATATATATATATATATATATATATATAAAATAGTGCGACTGATAGATACGTGACAAAATTAAACTAAAACTAAACATAGATGTTTGTTCTATGTCTGGGTGTTACTATGTATTATAAGTAATGTATTTACAAAAAAAAGTATCTATGTATATCCTATCAGCATCTAGTTCCCATATAACAAGCTTTGTTTAGTTTGGGACTAGAGGGCGGTGTGTGAAATGTCCATGAATATTTATTTATTTATTTTAAAAAATAATAATAAACTGTTCAAAGGTTTTTTTTACATAAAGTGTAATAGGTACCCCGCTATTGTATGTTGTATTAGTAATATTTTTGTTCCATAAAATTTTTTGAATTAGCTACATAATGTACTGTGCTTATTATGGACCATACTCAGTTGATTGTAATAGCCGTAGTAGCAACTTTCGTTGTGTTGAGCATTGCTCTGAACATTTTTTTAAAATAGAGTAGGTAGGTTGCCTCAACTTTATCTATAAGTTATCTACGAAAAATATTGCTGTTTACAAAAAGCATTTGAAAGTCATAAATTATTAAAGTACCTATCAATCATTTACTTATAACGATTGTTGACTGATTGCGTACATATTGTGTATTAACTGAATAAATAATTGAATAAGCAAGGGTCCAAGAGTTTTGCCAGTACGAAACTTTAGGGATTCAATTAAAATTAAACTTACAGTACACAAAACTTCGGCTTTCTTAACCACAACCGGGTTAATCTTACTGACAAGACCAATGTGTATGTTTTTCATGTCAACTATATACCTCTCTGAAGGTGTGTAGTCGAAGTTTATTCTATATTCTCCTAGCTGAAAATAGAGAAAATATCAAACTCTTGAGTGAAGACCATCCTATCCTATCCTATCCTATCCTACTATCCTACTAATATTATAAATGCGAAAGTTTAGATGTTTAGATGTTTGAATATTTGGATGTTTGTGTTTCAATCACGTCTAAACTACTGAACCAACTTGGATGAAACTTGGCATATATATAGTTCGTAACCTGGATTGACACATAGGCTTCTTTTTGTCCCGAATAATTAACAGGATCTACAGGATAAAATGGACGAAAAGGATTAGCAGCGCCAATTGGCAAGAGGATTTCATTGTCATGTCACGTCACGTCAGTTTGTCAGGGAGTATTTCTACCTCTTTGGTCTAACAACTAGCGTTTGACATTCCAGTAGGTACGGGTTCGATGTAATGAGGTGTAATGTCAAGTTTCTCAAAGTATCCGCTCGGTACACGCGCAGATAATAAAATGTACACGGAAACTGTAGACGCGTACGAAGTCGCGGGTAACTGCTAGTGTTTCATAAGCGTTGGGGCAGTAGATAGAAATAGGAACTTAATTATCTAAGAGAAGCGTCAAGTGCACAATAATATTGGTTGCTCAGTAAATCTACGGAGGAGATACCATTTTTATCTATCGGTCAGTCTGATGTAGACTATTATGTTCAATAATAACGTAAGCCCAACAACTGGATTGATAATTATCAGAGTTGCTAAATCATAGCTAGATATGCATTGAGTTTTTATAACCATAGGTATTAAGAAAACCACTCCTCGGTTCGGCTGGAAGGAACCATAGAAGCATAACTGCATGATGCGCTCCACTCCGCTAAAGATAGAAGTAGATGGCGTGGCGTTGTCTGTAAAAAGATCATTCTACGGGGGAATCAAGACCCTCAGCCATGAGGAGTACGACGTAAGGAGGAGGTGAGGTACTTAAAAATACATCTCTTTTAACACTTTCCATTAGCAAGACCACGTTCAAATTAAATTGACTCACCATAAAACAATATCTAAAGTATGAGAGTAAGTGGAATTCCTCCAGTTTGCCATCCAGGAACTGCGTAACCATCACCCTTGAATGGTCTTCGGGGTGGAGTTTAGGTAGTGGGACATAGTTTCTGGAAATACATCATAATTTTAATTTTATAATATCTTAAATAATCACTTACTAATTTACTATAATCACAAGGAATTCTATACTGGGACCTGCCTCCGTATGCCAATCTTTTGCTGTCAAGTTATATTTCACTGCCCAGTGTAATTTCTTGTACCACGTGATCATTCTTTTTAGACACTTGACCGCAAAATATGCGCGAAAACACATCAAATGACGTCATAAAGTCACTATTTCGTCACAGAATAACTATGAGTTAGTATGAACTGACCATGATTTAAAACTTTGCAGTTCAACTTTGCAGTTCAACTTTGATTGGCATACCCCTGCTGTACGTAATCATCGTCATCCACCGCCTAACGTTATTCAATTCAATTCAAATTTTTATTTCAGCTTATCACACATAGGTACATAATAATATGACAGCCATATTGGAATACTTAAAGTTAAGTTAATAAAAGTTAAAGCTAACTGGGTAAGACAAACCAGATGTAGACCACACACAGCACTTAAGAGTACACAGTGTGCACCTTATTCCAGTGCTGCATGAGCACCGAGTCTACATCCAGTCTGTCCGCTATTAGCTTTAGGTAGGTGTTGGTGCTGCCACGCACCCGACGCACCAAGGATGCTGCTCTGCTACGGATGATCGCGTAAAAGTCATCAACGTGTGCATCTGCAAACATACCGGATGCGCTACAGAAGCGTGGCAGCCCCATCAGCATCCTAAAACCATTATTATATTGAACGCGCAAGGCATTCCAGCCGCGCTGTGTATATCCGACCCATAGACTGCACGTATAAAAGGATTGGCAGTACGCCTGAAACAGACTTGTTTTAACGGACGCACTGCATCGTGCAAATCTACGGGCCAACATATTGGCCCTGACTGATAATGCCCTGCGCTCCCTTTCCATATCTACATCATCCGAGAGTGTGTCAGTGACCCAGTGACCCAGATATTTAAACTTCGTTACTCTCTTCAGTTGACAGTTAGCAAGTGAGACTGAAGGAACCACGTTGTAAGTTTTGGGGCCCGCCTTAAATACCATCATCTCACTTTTACTGGCATTATATCTGAGCCCATGGGCCTCCGCATAACACTCACAGATTCTTAGCAGCTTTCTGAGAGCACTGATCGATGGGCTCAGAAGCACCATATCGTCGGCGTAACTAATATTGTTTATTGTTACTCCGTCAATAGAGCACCCGATCTTGGTACTACTGAGCCCACCGATCAGCTGATTCATGTACAAATTGAAGAGTCGAGGCGAAGTCAAGCCGCCCTGCCTCACTCCACACTCCAGTCTGTACTCGTCTGATAGCGACCCTGCCCATCTTACGTTGTTACGTTGGTTACTGTACCAATATTTAAAGAGCCGCACCAGCTCAGGGGGTAGCCCAGAAACACTCTGCATCTTTTGCCACAACCTGTCGTACGCAACTAGATCAAATGCTTTTGATAGATCTAAAAAGCAGGCGTAGACAGGCGTGCTTCTACTGGTGTAGTATTGGACGGTGTGCTTAAGGGTCAGTATTGCTGATTCAGTGGACAACCCAGCCCTGAAGCCGAACTGGGCGTCATGCAAGCTTAGATGTTCACTAAGATGTCGATCAAGTACACCATCCAACACCTTGGCTATTACAGTCGCCAGTGATATGGGCCTGTAATTTCCTAAACTGGATG
Organism: Gandaritis pyraliata; assembly: GCA_947859175.1. Classification (NCBI taxonomy): domain Eukaryota; kingdom Metazoa; phylum Arthropoda; class Insecta; order Lepidoptera; family Geometridae; genus Gandaritis; species Gandaritis pyraliata. Next base: position 3,202,455 of record OX401871.1, on the reverse strand, counting down.
CGTCTCCAGTTTTATTTTTAATAATAGGCACCACGAGAGTTTGCATCATTTTTTTCGGGAAGGTACGTATGGCCAATACAGAAGGTAAAGAACATGGCGAGCACCCTTGGCAAATGAACTCCAGCATACTTTAGGTGTTCAATGCTTAGTGAGTCGTGGCCCGGGGATTTTCCGACATGACATCGTCGAATTTACCTCTACCTACTTTGAAATAGCTAAATGCCCTGTGAGCTCACCTGCTTATTTTATTTTACATAAACGCTGTCTTTACTAACATTATTGGTCTTTCTATGTCTTTGATATAGCTTTTTGTTATGGCGTTTGCTACTCAAAACGCTTCGTATATATTTTAACACATGCCTTTACCTTTGCTGAGGTTTTCTATACTCTAGTAGCGGTTTTAGAATACTTATCAAAAGGCTTAAGGGGCTCAGGAGTTGTGTACGTCCATAGATACCAAGATACATTTTATTAAGTTTTCTATACATTTTTATATACTTTATGTCATAAATAGATACTTACACAGCATTCCAATTCTGTTGGAATTCCTCCACAGATCTGTTTAGGCACATTTCTGGCATCAGTCCACGTGTTGTTAGCATTCTCTCCAATCGACTCTTCATTCCTTCTATAGACCCTTTGGCTAAGATGAACAATCTCTCCAAGACAGCGCGACCTGGAAATTTAAGCTTCAATTTTAATCGTACTACGTGTGTAAAGACTATAGCTGCAATACATTTTAGGAGTCTTTTTGTCGTAGGCTTGTAATAGTTGCCTATAGCTATACCCCATCTTATCTTGCCCACACAGTTGTTGGTGGTTACCACGTAAGTGCGTAGGTACCCACCACTACCTTAGTTGTACTTACGTTCGTCCTTGTGTATTGTTAGTTATCAATGTATTGTTGTGCTATTGTGTGTGTGTCCCTAAATAAATAAATAGTGGTCACCACCTTACCCATGTAAATTCCAGCTTCAGCCAGATGAGGCTGTTTCTTCAACCACTCCTCAATAATGTCCAAGCTTTCTCTGATGCGTTTAGCGTCGTCTACTCCACAGGCCTGGCGGATAAGCTTCATGTCTTGCTGAGTAACGATCAGAAGCGGGTGATATGGTATACTCTCCATGTTTTCTGATGGCAAAAACACATAATAATCATTTGTTGTTGGTCCTATGTCATTTATTTCTCAGAGGGCTTTGACTCAGGGGGCTGGAAAATATTATTCTAGTAATCGATAGATAGATAGATAACTCTTTATTGGTCACCACAGAAATATTACAGGAAACACTTAACTTAAAAATAGGTATTACAATGTCCGGCCTTATCGCTGACAGCAAATAATTTGAGAGAGAGTAATGTGATTATTTGCGTACATTTTCTGGGGCCTTATTCTAACTTTTACTCTAATAGGGAGGACGTCAAAATGACATCGGAAGGGTGAAAAGAGTTTTTGGCCGAGATACGACGTCATCCCTAATCGAGTAAAATCTCTGCCAAACTGAGAATAAAGCCCCTGACGTTTATTATTCTCTAGTGATTGTATAATTTATAAGTTAAAAAACTGGAAAAACCGACTTCAATTCGACTACCAGCTTCATCATCAGATGATGATGATGATGATGACAGTTCATTGGGATTGTTCTAGTCACTATAAACACCACATAAATGTCACAGGAAAGCAAAATACGCAATTTCGTGCACGTGGTTGGTTTGATTCTTTAGAGGAATTATTGGTGGGTTTTTGCTTTTCTCCAATTAAATGCGATTTGAATGTACAAACTGGGTTTAAGCCGCGATGTGACTTTTTAGATGATTTCACAATTAGGACCTTGTCCCAACGATATAGAACATGAAATGACGCATAATGTTCCAGTTTACCTCGCTTACTATAAAGTACGCTATAGCTGTTTACTTTATTCTGCACGATCGCTTGTGATGAATGTTTCCCATGGTCAATGGCACACTTATTATAAACCACAGTTCAAACACTGTCATTTTTATTCCTCAATTCATAAATACTGCATTACATAAACGACCATACTTGTAATTTGTCACGGACCATCTGACTTCCCCGAAATCATGGTTATTTACATTATAAGTACCAACGCATTTTTGTTTAATTTTCATAAAATTCACGTACGTACGTATTTTAAGGTTTCTTTGGTTTTTTAACTTTTCTAAATACAAATATTAACAAAAGTTAAAAAGTCCATTCAATAATGAACATTCAGTTCTAACATAATACTCACACTAGCCTTAGACTTGACCAACACACCCACACTAGAATTTTCTGTGCCGTGGATATATCAATACCTACGAGTACCTACTTTTAAGTAATTCACCATGAGATTACAAAGCCGTTTGAGTGTATTCATCATGTGTTTTATGTTTACTTTGCTATTTCACAGAATCCGAGGTTGTAATGTCTTGAACGAAACAGTCTGCAAATATTTTTATAAGAAATCAATCAATGTTTACTAAGGTCTTGGGTAATAATCATTTATTCTAGTGTTCTGTATTGGTATGCCAATCAAAGTTGAACTGCAAAGTTGAACTGCAAAGTTTTAAATCGTGGTCGGTTCATACTAACTCATAGTTAAATAGTGACATTATGACGTCATTTGATGTGTGTTCGCGCATATTGTGCTGTCAAGTGTCTAAAAAGAATGATCACGTGGTACAAAATTGTACCACGTGACCTGAAGAAATTACACTGGGCAGTAAAATATAACTTGACAGCAAAAGATTGGCATACGGGGGCTGTTCATACAACTAGTGCCTACAACATTGACAATATCTTCGACTTATTGTGACTTGGGAGTGTGATTGTTTCTTGATATGTTGGCACAAAAACACAGGTTTGAAATCCAATCATCTCTATCAAATAAAGGGCCGATTAAAATGCACAATCCCCGCAATACATCTAGTTCAACAGGTTATAAAGCTATTTTATATAGTCAGTTAGATTGTCTGTACCCTACAATTAGTTGACCCTGTTCACCACGCCAAGGTTCACTGTGTATGTTTACCTTTAGCAACTTGACCAGCATTCTTCGCAAAGGCCATGTTTTATTTGACGTAAGTTCATCATGAGATCGAATAGAATGGTGAGCTTTGAGCCTCTCGGCAAATTGAAGTTCTACAAATGATAGAAAATATAAAACTTAAACACGATTAGTCACGTGACTAATGTCATATATTCTAGACATATAGGTCTCTCTCAAGATACGGCATTAGCCCAACCTTCAGTTTTGCCTACTACTGCCGACATCCTTTGACTTGTGTCGTTGATTCCTCATCATCGTATCAGTCTGCAGTCTACTGCTGGATATATCCAGCTGTGGGTCAGTGGCCTTCCCCATAATATTCCAAAGAGTTCATCTATCATCCGCTACCTGTACAACGATGTTAAAAGTTTTTCGGCCTAAAACTTCCATCAACAGAGTTGGCTACTAACTTATACAAACAAACGAACAATATAGGTTCGTCAGGCGGATGGCCATCCTGCACTTCGCATTCCGGTCCGTAGTCATTTCAAAACCTTTATTCCCCAGCTATTTAATTGTCAGTACTACGAGCTATGTGGCCAGCCCACTGCCACTTCTCATCGGTGACCTTGCTACGGATTGTCGGATGTCGTTGATTGTCATGATCATTGTAATTATATTTTAAAAAATTCTAGGTAATCACTATATTGTTATGTGCTTTAATTATAATGTATTATAATGCATTCAAAACAAGATAAACTAGAATGATTCCAAGATAAATTAATCATCATTATTTTAATTGGTTCATGTTATAGTCCTACGTGTGAAATGTCCATGAATATTTATTTATAACGTGTTTTTTATACATTACTAGCTTCCGCGACTTCGTCCGCGTCTCTTTGATCCTGTTGATTTTCCGGGATAAAAAGCCTATGTGTTAATCCAGGTTACGAACTATATGTATTCCATGTTTCATACAAATCGAACCAGTATTTTTTTGTGAAAGAGTAACGATACATCTATACTTACAAACTTTTGCGTTTATAATATTAATAACATAGACAAACGTTTGACCGCAATCTCTCCTGATGGTAAGTAACGATGCGGTCGACGTAAGCTTATCACCTACGTACTTACTCCAATATTTTTGCGTGTGAGAATTATTACTTAGTACGTTGGTTAGAAGTATTGCGATATTGTGTTTTCTTTTTATTTAACATGAAATGTTTGTGGGTTTGTATGTTCGTTTAGGTCAAATCGAAATTTGACGTACCTATTAGTTTTTGGTGACAACTGACAATACAACATATTAGGTTATGATGTCAAAAATAATTTAAGCACATTATTTTTATTGTTTTTTATTTCACATGTCTTGACAAATTAAGAGCTTTGCTATAGAAAATAAATATACTTATATGAATTTTGAATACTTAATACCCACCTCAAAAAAACTTCTAAAATATATTCTTGATTATCATAAATAAATTAAAGAAAACACTTTCGCCAGTACCTACCTAATTCACAATTCATCCGCGTAGTTACTTTTTTAAGTTATAAGTACGTTAATTTAGTTTTAAAAATATCAACGGATATATAAATATATCCGTTTGTTTTGTAATTTTTTTAACTTACTTGTTATTTTCCACTATAACACAGAATAAAACAACTAACTACACTCAGAAGCAGAATACTGGACAATAAGGCAAACGACGGTCCTTCTACGATGGTCAGATCGAAGAGCCAAAGACAATTGTACCCAAGTAGATGTTCCATTCTATATTATATGAATTAAAAATACCTACATACCATCGTAAAAATAACAAAATCAATCAGAAGGGTAATTCTTTAAATAAAACTAATTGAATATTATTGGTATATTTCAATGTCGAAAAAGTCACAAACTAGCAACCACGTTTTGTGACTTTGATGACATCTCAACACTTAGTTACCTCTTAACATTAGGTGGGCTATAGGCTTGTACCATCATGCGTATAGTTGTAGGTACAAAAGATATTTTACTAAAGGTAATTTCAGCTTCTTTTCTGGTTTAATCAGCGGTTATTTAAAAAAATAGCAAAATGTTGATTTATACTCTATTTAATAATATTATTATGTTTGTACAAAGTGTGGGTAATTTTTTCATTTGATGGGTACTTTGTTTTCAGGTAAGTACACAACAAAATGTTTCTATTTTCTGATAATTATAACTATGCAAACCAATATATATATTATTATATGTAGATACCATGAAATATACACAAGAACTTGTACATTTAGTAATGTTAGATTTAAACTATGATTTGGTTCATCTATATTTTGTACAACTAATCTATGTCCTTAGCACCTGTGCGTAATGTACTTACTATTATGTACGAGATAAACAAACGTCAGTGCAAATATTTGCACCATTTTCCGATGACGTTTATAGTAAACTAGTAGTTAGCCGCGACTTCGTACGCGAGTACAGTTTCCGTGTACAGTATATTATCTGTGTATTTATAATATTAGTGAGATGGGATAGCTATTTTATAAGCCTAAGGATTTGTTTACTTCGTTTGGATAAGTTGATATATAACTTATCAACAATATTTTTATATATCTATCTACAGCCCCCGTATGCCAATCTTTTGCTGTCAAGTTATATTTCACAGCCCAGTGTAATTTCTTCAGGTCACGTGGTACAAAATTGTACCACGTGATCATTCTTTTTAGACACTTGACAGCAAAATATGCGCGAAAACAAATTAAATGACATCATAATGTCACTATTTAGTCACAGAATAACTATGAGTTAGTATGAACTAACCATGATTTAAAACTTTGCAGTTCAACTTTGCCGTTCAACTTTGATTGGCATACCCCTGCAGGACATAGGTACTCGTACATGTGCTCAATACGTGCAAAACTGACTAAGCTATGTGTTTCCTTCCATTTGAGAGCACTGGCATTGCTTATTTGTGCATATTTTTTTCGCATATAAAACCAAACAGAGTCTACTGTAGACTATAATCTTACTTGAACTATATTTTAGTATCTTGAGTAAGCAAAGACCTCAAGGAGCCGTGTCAGGAAAACTACAAATGTTAATATGAAATTATTTAATTTAAATCAGATCCTTACTTTCTATAAAATCTACATTTCATTATTATTCAGCTGTTGCAAAGTATAAATGCTAAAATAAATTTTCCCAAACTGAGCAGGTAAAAAATCATTGCTTATCTTAAGAGGGTGAGAAAAAAGGGCTGTGAAAGTTAAGATAATTAGGTTTATTCTTTACAAAAGATTATTCAAAGTTTTCTTAAGAACTTAATTCCTTTATTTTTAACAGGTAAATGTGCAAAAATGTTTTAAATAGGCGTAAATGATGATGGTTCTTTGTAACTAAACTTGTTGAAATTGTCGGTAATAAAATATTTTGTTTGTCTGTCCAATTTTGTTGATTTGGTTGTTGTTGGTTTGGGACTAGAGGGCGTTGTGTGAAATGTCCATGAATATTATTTATTAGTATTGGAAAAAAATTTACTAAGTACTCCTTGAAAAACATATAAAACAACGTTTTGTCTGGTCACCAAACTAAGCATTGTACAAACCAAGTATTGAGCAAGTTTGCATTGAGCTTAATTTTCCATAGAACAAATTTTCACGTGTCAATTTTATTACAAAACAATCATAGACATTTTACACATCTTTTGAAAATGTGAACACCTTTTTTTTGTTTTTAGCTTTGCTTAGTTTGGGACTAGATGCCTGAAAAAAGGATGTTCCCTAAGAGAACTAAGTTTTTGTCAGTAGTGTGATTTAACCTTTATGCAGATACACAATAACACCAAATGTATGAAGATTGAAGAATACACAATGCACAATTCGTAGTGAAGTCGTTGCGCTGTGAAACACGACATCTGACATTTTGCTACCAGCCTTGTGATTTCTGAGCTCTTGTGAGTAGTTGTGAGTCTAATCAGAGGTGAGGTCGAATTCAACCAAAACAGAAATTCTCTGAATAAAATCTAGTAAAAATATTATTGCTATTTTTAACCCCCGACGCAAAAACGACGGGGTGTTATAAGTTTGACGTGTCTGTGTGTGTGTGTGTGTGTCTGTCTGAGGCAACGTAGCTCCCGAACGGATGAACCGATTTTGATTTAGTTTTTTTGTTTGATAGCTGAATTAGTCGGGAGTGTTCTTAGCTAAGTATGTTTGATGAAAATCGGTCCAAGATTCGGGGGTTTTTTAATTTTTTTATTTAATTAAGTACTTGTTATTTTGGGATGTCATATAAGTCACACTCTAATTTTGTTACTTTTATGCGAGCTAAATACCATTGATATTTTTACAAGAGAAATACCCTTCAGCTTTTGCAATACGATTTGTGCACGACTGTACTGATTAGAATATGGAATAAGCTTTGTTATGCGCGTGCTCACATCGTAAATGTATAGAAGAAAACGAAACGTTATAAAGTATTTTAAAAAAATCAAATCTTGCACTAGACCCAATTCAACAACTTTACGCTTCGACCATAGTTTAAACATAAAAAACTTGCAACAGGGGTATGCCAATCAAAGTTGAACTGCAAAGTTTTAAATCATGGTCAGTTCATACTAACTCATAGTTATTCTGTGACTAAATAGTGACATTATGACGTCATTTGATGTGTTTTCGCGCATATTTTGCTGTCAAGTGTCTAAAAAGAATGATCACGTGGTACAAAATTGTACCACGTGAGCTGAAGAAATTACACTGGGCAGTGAAATATAACTTGACAGCAAAAGATTGGCATACGGGGGCAGATCTTGCAAATATTCTCGCAAATGCTCTCAGTCCAAAAAATGTCAAAATCGACCGAAGTCAAACTTAAAATTGTATTCGCAGAGAGAATTTAAATTCGATATAAAGTATAACAACAGAATAACAATCATTCAATCTAGAAGCAAAATCCCTGTTTTTATATTCATACACAAAACCGCTTGGGACCGTTAGCTCCTTTGAGATAAAACATTGTTTGGGGTAGTGTTGATGAAATACGGTGGAAAAGGAGAAAAACTAGTGGGAAAAGTTTCGGGTTTGCTTTTGTCCTGGGAGACTTAGCCTTGTATTATTCAAGGTAACTGTCATATTGCTCAAATTGTGAGTGAAATCTGTGTCAAACAAAATTCAGACAAAATCCAGTTTAAATTTTGCCATCAAAACAAATGACAGTCGACTTGACCCATACTTGACCAATGACTCGACTGGGCTATGCTATCCCGCTAATATTATAATGAACATATTGAATCGTATTTCACTCAATATAAATGTAGAGCTGATTATTATTATTGTCTCTATTCAGTGTCGAAATGTTCCCAACGCTTATTGAAACGAATTGTTCATTACGAAACCATTAATGAAACTGAATTAGCTTTATTTAAATTCAAAGGGTTAAATCTCTTAATAAAATCTAATAGTTAAATAATAACATTACGATGTTGTTGGAAATTGAATTGTCATAGATGTTACTTTGACTGTCATGAGTGATGGACGCAGTGCATTGCCTCACAGGGGATATCCTCAATGGATTAACTCTGCAAGGTAATGCATTGTTATAGACAGAGGTATTATTAATATACAGTAGACAATTTACTTGTTCCATAATTTTTTGTCATAAAAAACAAAAGATATTCCAAAACAAATACCACGATATTTTTAACCTCCGACGCAAAACGACGGGGTGTAATAAGTTTGACGTGTCTCTTTCTATGTGTGTGTGTGTCTGTCTGAAGCATCGTAGGTCCCGAACGAATGAAACGATTTTGATTTTTGTTTGAAAGGTGAATTAGTCGAGAGTGTTCTTAGCTATGTTTGATGAAAATCGGTCCAAGAAGGCCGCCGCCACATAATGGGGTATGATATATTTTACACAACTCTTTCAATATGGGTAGGTAATCAAAGTCAGGGGTGTTTGAATTTTTAATTTAATTACTTGTTCTAGATTTTAAATAGAGAATAAACTCCTCTGATCATTACAACCATTTAGTTTCAGTTTGAATTAATTTTGAGCTAACTGTGCGCTTTGAAACTCGCCGCCACCCAGGGGATCGTCTGGGTCAGAACGACCAGTCTTATTGCTCGTTAAAAATAATTATTTTACTTTGCAAAATGCTTTGAATATCAGCATCATCAGTACCCTGAAGATATATTGTGTAGCTTAACATGAGCGTATAGACAACGGTTTGTTGATGGGAGCAAACGAGCAGATGAAAACTATTTCTTTATCGTTTTTCGTAAAACAAAAGAAAGAGATAAAATAGGATTTGTCTTCTTTTCAGGAGACAAAACCGTAATTTCATGATAGAGCATGCTAGACAATCATCATACGTCTATCAGCTGATTATCCCATCCCACTAATCCCACTAGCCCACTAATATGCCACTACTATAATAAATGTCAAAGTTTAGATGTTTGGATGTTTGTGTTTTAATCACGTTCTATTGCAGGCGTTTCAGCTCATCTTTGGTTCAAAGCAGCGTAATATCTTTCCCACAGTCGTATCGTTGGTAATGTGAAAACAGCAATATTTTGCGCTTTGATAAGATAAGATAAGATAATTCTTTATTTGTCCTCAGCAAATATACAGATGACTTAAGTAACTTATTATAAGAACAGGTAAGTTATTACCTACCTACAAAAAAGTAAAAATAAAAATAAACAATTAAAAAACAAAGTAGGTAAGCCCACCTACTATTGCGATAGTTTTAATAAAACGTGAGTTAAAATCGAGAACCTTTAGTACGGCACCTCTAAATATGAAATCTGTTGACAGGTGCCGCGTTGAAGCGGATTCAATTTGCAAATAATATTCAATTTGGCCCGTGTCAACTCGTCAGAATGCCCAAACATATTGGACTATCAGACGCAGCTACACCCTTTACATACTTGTATATAATATAACTACTGTGAATATTGAGTTTGTAAAAAAATACTACAAAAAAATACGACAACGCGAAACAAGATCTTCTAATTGCATGTTTTGTAAGTCTTATCCTTGTTTAAGTACTTATTAATTAAAATTATGTAACTTTAAAATAATGGGGTTTTTTATTTGTCAATTTTATACGCATATAACTGTTTATTTAATTACATCCCAAATATTATAAATGTCAAAGTTTAGATGTTTGTGTTTCAATCATGAACTACTGGTCCGATTTGGATGAAACTTGGAATACATATAGTTCGTAGCTTGGACATAGGCTATTTTTTATCCCGGAAAATCAGCAGGATAAAATGGAACGCGGACGAAGTCGCAGGCAGAAGCTAGTAAGTTACAAATTTTACTCTTAACACCTGAGTGTGTTTATTTGTTGAGGTGTTGTTGTACATTGTTTGAATTTTCTTATTATCTTTATGGACTTTTATCAACTTTTCATTTTAGGCGTCAAGCACCTGGCAGCTCATAAAAGTTACCAAAAATAAGAATTAATGACAGAACTTTACTCATTTTGGCTAATTGCTTCAACGACAATAGACTAACAAAATGTAAAAAAAAGTTTTATCAAAAAGTTAAATTACCTTGTTCCACAATTGAGAACTTTTAGTGGAAGACAAAAGGCTCTACCCGAAATAAAAATAAGATAAGTTTTGTAACTTTTTTCGAAAGGGAAATACAACGATGCTAAGGAATAGCTAGTTATTAGGGAACTTCCAAATTGTTCGCATTTCATTTTCAAACCCTTCGATAAAACCCGTATACTTACTTACACATGATATTCTTTCTCAAACTCTTTGAAAAAAGTCTTTATGTAGGTTAGATATACATACTACGAGCGAGTAGGTACGTATTCAATAAGAAAGTTATTATTATAATTTAGCTACCGTTTAAGAAAGAAAGAAAGAAAGAAAGAAAAAGTTTATTTCGTATCATTAAATAATTACAATATAATACTCAATACTCAATTCAGTACCTACCTACCGATCGGTTTAAGTTAGTCTACAACCCAGCATAGAATTTTATTGTATGTAATTTTATGAATTAATTAATAAAATAATAAAATAAAATATTATCAATATAAATATAAATCATTAATTAAATAATTAGTAAAATTGCATTGTACATAAGTACATGTTTTTATTTTTAGATAATAAGTTATTTGCCTACCATGGACCAAATATTTCTTAATCCATGTTGTTTACGTACCTATTTATGCCTTGTAATTTGTGTTAGGAATTAGGATGATATAAACATGTTTTCTTTATTCTTCTTAGTTATTTCTTCATTCTAGAAAAGGGTTTGTAGGGATGCTTGCATTCAATTTATGGCACAATCACGCTAAATTTATTAACCGATTTGGATACAAACTATAACAAATGCTATATAAGCAAAAACTATGACTGTTACATTAGAAGTGGTTGATACTTTACAGAAATTACAGTCTGAGAAACTGATTTTCACACAAATTTACTTTATTCCTCGGTTTGAACATTGCTAGGAGTGGTCATTGCTGAAGACGCAGAAATCTTCAATTAACTAAATGAAATTTACCGCGACGGTCGAATAAAATTTGCTGTTTCCCACTGCCAAAGACACGACACGATATTATCGGAGCTAGACTTCTTTAAGCAGTGGCTGATTGTCTAATTTTGATACTATCAGAATCTAACAAATTACAATCAGAATGATAGTTTAGCGATTGGCTAACATCAATAATTGCACTAAGAAATGGATGGTTATCAAAAATATTATTGTTAAGGCTAATCTATGATGTAGTTATAACGTAAACTTTATACGAACGATTTAAAGTAACCATATCTGTACACGATTCTTACTACAATCAGTACTTTAAAAATTGGTTGGATTATGACAATTTTCTAAAACCTTCACGTTGTAAAAACATGATTGAAATCCATTGATAGCGGTCGAAAAGTCATGGTAGCAACTTACGTAGTCGTTGTATATCGATGGTATCAAATGATTCCTTTAAATATTGTTTCGAAATTAGACAATCAGAGGGCGTTAGCGTTGAAACATTTTTTTGTTCGAGTCACTGTCTTATCTGTGTCGGACATCGGACAGTGTGCAAGCCCCCATTGGCTCCTTCAAAGTGTTGACTGAGACTTGATTCAAATGTTGCTCCTTAAGTTCTCAGCTGCAAAAGTTTTGGAGTGATTACATTTTGATTTCAAAAACTTAAAATGCTATAGATAATTAGAAAACTGAGGTAGGTAAAGGAGTTTATCCATTGTGGTGTAGATTTTTAGTCAAAGTCAAAGTCAAAGTCAAAGTCAAAATTTCTTTATTCAATAAAATCACAAGGATCATTTAGAATCGTCTTATATAACTTTACGTTATAATATTGCTATTCACTATGTACGATTTGGGTATATTTTTAAATAAAAATAAATGTTTTTTAGCTAGTAGGTATAAATTAATTATTCTACTATATGATGTTCCAATGTAAACGAATTTATAAATCGTATAGACACTAAAAACCTTATAACGAATTTTAATATTCCTAAGCTAAAAATCCGTAAAAATATACCTACAAAATTACTCATTCCAATTTTTTTCATTGCCTCAACTTTATTTACCCTTACAAATTCAGCATTTGTTACAAAACTTTGGAAATCTCAAATTCAAAAACCAACATCAATGTTTACGGAGCAAAATCAAGAAAAGCTTCAAAGGAAACTGGTGCTTATATTTTATTGTATAAAGCTGATTTTGGGCTGAACATGCAAATTCTTTTAAGTGACATTAAAATCGCAACGGTTTTCGAATGTCCGTTTTCAGCTAACCGATTTAGTGCGGTTTTGTATCTGGGTCCTTTATAAGGGCTTTGTGTGCTCCTAACTTTTTACTCATAAAGATTTTTGGCACTGCTTTTTATACGTAAGTGTATAAGATTACTGTGTGTCCATATCTACTGTAGTTTTGTTTGTATGTTTAAGGCTTAGACGTGAATCGATGATTTCAAAGAAAAGTAGTCTAGCACGTATTTACTTTCTAGGGAGAACGCAAACCAAAGACAAAACGTCTTGTCGAACAGTTAGTGATGTGAAACTTCACAGTAAAACTTTTTTAGTTACGATATGCTTCTTTTTATTTGCTGTTTTCGTTACTTGCTTATTTAATGAGAATCATCCTAAGTACTTAATAATATTATTAAGTACACTACATAATTACACTATATTCTTATTTATTAAAAAAGCACAGTTCATTCTCTAGGTATGTGCGTATAAAACAATGTTTAATAGGTAGGTACTAAACAATGCTATAATAGATAGGTAAACATAATTTTATGCATGCGTCGTGTCAATTGATGTGAATTTCGTTACAACGAAAACAGCATATGACGAGAAAGCATTCATCATATGCTGTTTTCGTTATAACAGAAAATTTATTTTCACGTCACTAAGTACGCGACAAAACAGTTTTGTCGATAGATGTGCGTTGGCCCTTACAGTGCCTTGTTCACGAATAAATGTGACAATCGCAAACGTATCGTAACGCTACCATAATTATTTGAGATACACTGCGTGGTGACGCTAAGACAGCTGTTACTAAAGCGGCAGACTAGCTAGCGTTGATGCGCAATATGATTCGAATACATTAGGTTTACGTACTGCGGTGACTGTCAGATTAGTTCGTGGTTACCCCTCAGATTGTAAAGAGCAACAAATACATAGATAATGATGTAAATAGCAAGTACATATTGATTACACTATTTTATATGTACCTCCAAAGGCTACACACACATCTTGAAAAAATAAACCAAATTATAAACCTGAATAAAATTCTTTTTAATTGCTAATTTATGTTTTGAGCTAACCTTCTGTTTGTTAGTTTCTGTGACAGGGTCCGGACGTAAATAAATATCTGGAAAAGCTAAAAAATGGAACCATGGAATTCTCAGAACCAAAACATCTGAACTGAAAGAGATCAGAAAAATACACCTTATTGGTCTGCGAATAAAGTTGATAATTTAGCTGTACCTACGTGGTTCCTAGCAATAGAGGAAATGGTCTGCGTTTTTCGTACTCACCTGGCCGTGCATAAAGTAAGACCTGTGCTTTTGTGGGTACAATTAACTTTGTGACTATAAAAAGTAGTAGGTAATTGTTGATTGGACCGTGCTGCAGTTTAACATAATTTTTTTAAAATCATCAAAAGCCAAACTTCAGTAAAATATCTATTGATAGACAAATCCTGCAGGGATATTCCAATCTCAGTTGAAATGCAAAGTTTTAAATCATGGTCAGTTCATACTAACTCATAGTTATTCTGTGACTAAATTGTGACATTATGATGCCATTTGATTTGTTTTCGTGCATATTTTACGGTCAAGTGTCTATAAAGAATGATCACGTGGTACAAAAACGTGGTACCTGAAGAAATTACACTGGGCAGTGAAATATAACTTGACAGCAAAAGATTGGAATACGGGGGCTGTATGGACTAGTAGGTAAGTATTTTAAATTTTTTTTTTTACACAACTAAATGATTGAACAAGACGATTTCTACGCCAGCTTTCCAGTATTGATAGAAAAAAAATAATCTTGCTTTATACAATTTTAGATTCAATTATTATTTTAAACACGACGTTCTTATGCATACTTTTTGCAAAACATAAAATTTTCACGTAGAAATCTCAAGGAAAACTTTCCTTCAATGGAAACCTTCAGTTGAAATAATTAATTTTAATATATGCTAATGAGGAAATTGAAAATCGGACGCCGCATGTCTGTAAGGGTCTAGCTGGTGGAATACCTTCGCTTTAGAAATCGTTTGAATTGGTATCAAGAAGTCTCGACAGCGAAAACATAATTTATTAATTTGCAGCTGATTTTGTTTTTAACCCCTGACGCAAAACGACGGGGTGTTATAAGTTTGACGTGTCTCTGTGTGTGTGTCTGTCTGAGGTAACGTAGCTCCTGCACGGATGAACCGATTTTGATTTTGTTTTTTTTTTGTTAAAAAGGTGAATTAGTCGGGAGTGTTTTTAGCTATGTTTGATGAAAATCGGCCCGAGATTCGGGGGTTTTTTAAATTAATTTAATTACTTGTTACAAACTTTTATTTAACTTGCAATATTAGATATTATGTTTGTGAGTATGTATGTGGGTTTGTTTAGGTCAAATCTTGCAAGCCAAAGACACACTTTCCGATGTCCGATTTAGCTGAAATTTGGCATTGTACCTATCAGTCTTCGGTGACAATGCAATAATATGGTGACAGCGAACTGATCTAATAATGATGCTGGAAGGTGGCCATGGGAACTCTGTGATAAAACGATGCAACACCATCGAGTTTAGACTCGTTTGATTTGTCTAGGACCTAGATGACAAATTTTAAACAAAAACTTATTTAAAAGATCGTCATATGTTTTATAACTTTTCCATCCATTGTCACCATAGGATACATTTATGTATGTCTTACGCCTTATTCTTTGGGTACATTGAATATTTTGTTCCTTCTTTACCTCTGCATACATCTACATCATGAGATGTCGTGTGTTTTACGCCTTCTGTACCAAACAATGGCCTTTTTGCCCCTATCTCCTTTACATCAAGTCAAACTGTAATGTTCGATGTGGTCCCACATGCAAAGTTTACGACTTTATTTAGAACTACCTACTGTATTTTGCTCGGTGGACGATCACGTGGGACTCGCGTCTTGGTTAAATGTCGACGTTAGTTACTTAATTGCTCTCTCACCTCACATGACCTTTTGATAAAACAAATTACTCCTAGTTATGTGTTATTTACTATGAGATATTTCTGTGAAGTCATCATATTAATGCAAATACTGGGTGTCCCGAAATTAGTGTTTTATCTCGATTCTCGACTCTTACAAGAACAACAAAAGCTCTGTTTATTGTGAATTCAAAGATATTTATTATAAAAAAATGTGCAGGTATGGAATGTACCTACGTGTTGACGAATTAGGGTTGCCAATCAAATAAAAAGTAATAATATGAAAAGTTAAAAACTGTGAGTTGTTAGAATCTTTGTCCGCCTAGCTGTTCATTTTCTGTATCACCCTGTTCAGGCTCTACATACTAGATTCGGAACACGCTGTATTTTGAAAGCCATTGTCAATGTGTTTACGTGGTGTTTACTTACGTCAGAGGAAAAATCACAAGTCGCGGGATTTTTGCCAAATAAATAAAATAAGTACGAGTAAGTTTTACAATAACACTTGAGGAATAAAAGCATTTTTAATTATATTATTTAACCAAATTGCTATTTCAATGATATGTAGCAAATCTTTACTAGTGTCACGTAAAATAAATTTTCTATAACCATCACATACACACATAGTGTGAAGGTTATAGAAAATTGTGAAGGTTTTGTGACAGTGGCAACGAAAAATAATAATACACCGACGACGAGTGAAACCATTTTTCCCACTAATATTATAATGTCAAAGTTTAGATGTTTGTGTTTCAATCAACTGGTCCTATTTGGATGAAAATTGGAATATATTTTAGTTCGTAAACCTGGATTAACACATCGGCTACTTTCTCACTTTTTTTAGATTAGATATTTTTTTCTTAGTTTTTTTTGTGGACGAAGTCGCGGGTAACTTCTAGCTATTAATAAGTAGATTGGTAGATAAAATTGTAAATCACACAGCGGAAAAGGTGGTTCCCTTCCCTTCCGACACGATAGGTTAGCAACGGGACGAAAAGAAAATATCTGGAGTAATATCTGACGTGGGTTGACATGCTAGATTATTTTTCGTTCCTTTAATAAAATGAGTTTGCTTACGAATGTGATACCTACGAAATTAAATAGGTACCTAAACGCGCGAATAGATCTAACAATTTGATATTCTTTTTGAACATTAAATATTTCTATTTAACTTTCTTCTTCTTTATGGCCTCTCGCTTCGAGTTCCTGAACCCTGAAAAACTAACACAAAACATTTTGCACTCAACAAAATTACACACCCTTTAGTAATTTATTCTTTTGACTTCCGTGTGAAAGGCCAAGCTTAAATTTCTTGACTGTACATCAAAACTAATCTACATTTAAGCCCTCTTAGTACTTAAGCGTACACTTTGTACCATCATTCATGCATTACGTTTGCTAAATAGTCAACCCTCATCCAAGACACAGCTTAGCTACAGCACGATCACTCTTCTTCTTCTTCTCTTATATATGGCCTCTGCTCATCATTTCGACACACAATTTTGCCAGTGTCAAGTGGATTATTTGAAATAAGTTTAGTCAAGTCATACGTCAAGTCGTTTGTTTTGAAAACAAAGTGGTAGATTTTACCTTCAAAACTTGAGAACAATCTCCATCAAATAATAAAAGTAATAATAATAAGAAAAATAATATTACAAGCTTTGCTTAGTTTGGGCAAAGCGTTGTGTGATATCATCATCATTTCCCTGCCTTTATCCCGCGCTAGGCGGGGTCGGCACAACATATCTTCTTCTTCCACTCGCTCCTATCATTCGTCCACTCAGAATCTACTCCTCTCACATTCATATCCTCTTTCACACAATCCAACCACTTCTTCTTCGGCCTTCCTCTACCTGCATACCCAGTCACACTCATATTCATAACTTTTAGTGTGATATATTAATGAATATTTAAAAAATAGTGTACTAGCTGATTCAATCTCACTGTCATCCAAGGGCAGGAGGCCTCAAGGGCCAACATCTGTGGTTTCACATCTTTGAAGTAGGACCTGTTTTTATAGCTGTGGGATTTGCTCTTCGCAAACTTAACTGTGAGGACGTGGTTTATTCAAATGAGTTTTTTGACATATTATCATGCCTTTGAGTAGTTATAATGTTTTTTATTATGTGGAAATAAATAGTGGCATAAAATTAGAATAACAAAGTGCATAGAGTAAAGATATAAACCTTCATACTTTTTGGATATTTCTTATGAGACATAGTTATAAATACGTAAACGTTTTTATTTACAACTAAAACACACAATTACATAATTCATTTTATAAAACACAATTCAAAATATACCTACCTTTACATATTTCTTTTAAAACGGAAAAATAGACAAGTTTTCCCCTGATACTAAACTTTCGGCTCCAATGGGGATTTTTATAAGCTTTTAACACTTTTAAGCACATCTAGAAATAAATAATAGCAAAAGAAATAATAACAAAGTGCATAACAAAACAACACCTTTTATGCTTTCATGCCATTTTATGTGCAAGTCTTCAAATTGCTTGTTTGTAACAACACGCGTTGAACAATAAAGTTTTTTCTACACTTTCCATAATTATCAGACGTAGGTATGCCGTTGTAAAAAACCTCCATGTTTGTCAAAAAAACGTAGTCCATTTCTATCTTGAAAACAACAAGTTATTTTTCATTCATGACTTCATATTACAAAGTATCTTTTTTTAAGGCAAATAACCAAAACAATGTTCTCTTAAATATTTAAGAGGACTTCACTGCGCATGCCTCAGGCTGTAACTTACGCATGCGCAAAACAAACCTTGTGGTAAAAGATGGCGTAAAACACCCAGACCCATCACCTATTGTTGTGTAAAATTTTACTATTTTATCATTATAATGAAGTCGTAAACTGCAAGCAAAACAGTATTTTTATCACCCAATGTCCTTTACAACGGACAAAGTAGTAAAACTTGAAGTGAGACGGAAAGAAATGGTTTAGATTCATCGTTTTGATTGTGAATTGTGAAGTGTTGACAGATCAGTGGCAATCGGCGAAAATGAAATATTTCAGTTCTACGAGTTTCAGTTAGTTATATTATTAAGTACGTGAAAATTCGATTTGGAACCAAATCGAGACTTGATTGACAAAACTGTTTCTGACAAACTGAAAAATAGTACAAAACCAACAAAATATTAATGAATCCTATGGAATTTGAAGGTGAGTAAATCTTCATTATCAACATTAGTGTCTTAACCGTATTACGTACTTTGGATATGAAATTATTGTTACAAAAATTTTTGGATTTGTTTAACTAAAAGAACAATATAGGAAGCAGCATAATAAATTATATACTGAATAAATTCTGGCTTATTAAATTAATAACTATTATTATTAAATTAATAATAACTTATTAATAAATTCTGGCTTATTATTGTAAATATCAGTCAAGCTGATATTTACAGTCGCTGGAAAATAGAACATGTGTAAAATGTATGAATATACTTTTTTAATAGTTTTCTAAGTATTCTCTAGCTACTATAAAATAGCTGTATATAGGGTACATACCCCAAAAGGTAATAATTACAATTTTATTTCCAGTGTTTGCTATTATGATAAAGCATTTTGATATGATTTATTTTAATAATAATATGATTTATATGATATGATTTATTTTCTGTGTCATTTTTAAAAATTCTAATTTTTACTCTATATCAACTTGCATAAATTTAACAAAACCTTTTCATTTCTAAATATTTATACATAAATAAATTCTGATAAAATACAATTATTTTATGCAAAGACATAATTTATTAGCATATTAATTTTGCGTCTAAACAAGCTGATTTTAGCCCAGAATACCAAATTCTAAACTGTGATCAGATAACCAAAACAATGAACGAGCTAATCCAAGATGTTTAGCTAAACGAGAAAGCTGTAAAGGTATTTTCAAACCTCACAATAGAAGTCAGGTACAAAAGCTATTGTATCCATGCCCGCATAAAGACGAATATTCTTGTACCTTAAACTCTTGCAACCCCGGTATTCCAATCTTTTGCTGTCAAGTTATATTTCACAGCCCAGTGTAATTTCTTCAGGTGATCATTCTTTTTAGACACTTGACAGCAAAATATGCGCGAAAACAAATTAAATGACATCATAATGTCACTATTTAGTATTTAGTCACAGAATAACTATGAGTTAGTATGAACTGACCATGATTTAAAACTTTGAAGTTCAACTTTGCAGTTCAACTGAGATTGGAATACCCCTGCTGGAGTAAATCAAATTATAAATTTTGGTCAATTTATTCAGCTCATAGTACGAGAGTTCATAGTCAAAACTCAACATTACTTTAATACAACGTTAAACTCAATGAAACACAATCTTTTAATATGCTAACCTTCATAAAATCAGAAAAGCCAATCATCAAATTTCGCCAAACGGACATGACAATGCCGAAAGTGTAGAGTAAAAAAGCATTTACGTCATCTGGCATTTACGTCATATTGGCTTTAAAATATTGTTCAAAAATGACACTTTTTGTACTTTCGGCCAAATCTGTTTTTTAAATTATTATCTTTTTAATAATTGTGTCACACTTCCTGTATCAAGCAAGTTGCATTATCAATGTAGGCTCCCGTAGATAAAAAGTAGCCTATCTGTCAATCCAGGTTACGAACTATATATATGCCAAGTTTCATCCAAGTTAGTTCAGTAGTTTTGACGTGATTGAAACACAAAAATCCAAACATCTAAACTTTCGCATTTATAATATTAGTGGATAAAAAACATGTCAATTAGGGGACTGCGTGAGTGTCGCCTCGCAAAACATAATTTACTTTGAAAACTAACCCTTTATATACGTAACTAGCAGTTACCCGCGACTTCGTACGCGAGTACCGTTTCCGTGCACTTTATATTATCTGTGCGTGTAACGAGCGGATACTTCTTTGAGAAACTTGACATTACACCTCATTACACCGAACTCGTACTGAAATGTCAAACGCTAGTCGTTAGAACAAAGAGGTAGTACTACGCCCTGTCAAACTGACGTGACATGACATGACAATGAAATCCTCTTGCCAATTGGCGCTGCTAATCCTTTTCTTTCATTTTATCCTGTAGATCCTGTTAATTATTCGGGATAAAAAGTAGCCTATGTGTCAATCCAGGTTACGAACTATATATATGCCAAGATTCATCCAAGTTGGTTCAGTAGTTTAGACGTGATTGAAACACAAACATCCAAACATCTAAACATCCAAACATCTAAACTTTCACATTTATAATATTAAGTAGGATGTTCCCAAATTGTTTTATATTAGTATATCGTTCTACGCTGTGAAACGCATTGATAATCTTTCACCGACAAAACTTTGGTCGAAACTGTCAGAAGTTCAATTTTGTGGCTTCGAGGTGAGTGAATATTTAGTTTTATGAGTCTAGCTCTAGGGAGAGAATAATGCAGTTTCAAAAGTGCCTTTGAATTTAAAATTCTAACCAAGCTGTCCTTCTACAATCGCTAGAGCGTAAACTACACATAACGTATAAAAATGACATTTTCAAATAAAAAATCACGTTGTCATTTTTGTCATTTTTTTAACCCCTAGTGTAGAGTTGAAAATGACAACTTGGTCATGGAAGCTAGAGTGGTTTGAAATATAGCTAGCTGAGGTATATAAGATACTAGCAGTTACCCGCGACTTCGTACGCGAGTACCGTTTCCGTGTACATTATATTATCTGTGCGTGTGCCGAGCGGACACTTCTTCGAGAAACTTGACATTACACCGAACCCGTACTCGAATGTCAAACGTTAGTCGTTAGACCAAAGAGGTAGTACTACGCCCTGTCAAACTGACGTGACATGACATGACAACATCCTCTTGCTAAATTGGCGCTGCTAATCCCGTTCGTTCATTTTATCCTATAGATCTTGTTAATTATTCGGGATAAAAAGTAAGGTAAGGTTATGAACTAGGTATATATGCCAAGTTTCATCCAAGTTCGTTCAGTAGTTTCGACGTGATTGAAACACAAACATCTAAACTTTCGCATTTATAATACATATTAGTAGGATTAGCAGGATGCAATGACGTTCAAAAGATTTCCAACAAACAAAATCTTGATATCAGTTGAAATATTTTGTCCTACGTTCGTTACGTCTGTCATTCACGTGTACGTTCTCATATCTCTACATCAGCGAACAAGGCGGTCAGGGGCGGATGTGTGCGACACGTACAAACTACGTGCTACCGCTGCGAATTTGAAGTCTGGGCTCTATCGTAAAACTTGATGACCTAGGCTTGGGCGGAGAAATAGCCTGGGCAATTTTAGGCGTATGCAATATGCATATTACATCTTGAAGCATAAGCCTTGTTGAAGCTGCCCCCGTATGCCAATCTTTTGCTGTCAAGTTATATTTCACAGCCCAGTGTAATTTCTTCAGGTCACGTGTCAGGTCATGATCACGTGGTACAATTTTGTACCACGTGATCATTCTTTTTAGACACTTGACAGCAAAATATGCGCGAAAACACATCAAATGACGTCATAATGTCACTATTTAGTCACAGAAAAACTATGAGTTAGTATGAACTGACCATGATTTAAAACTTTGCAGTTCAACTTTGTAATTCAACTTTGATTGGCATACCCCTGCTGAAATGAATTTACACACTTATAAAATGTAGTGGCAAGCTAAGTGGCGGTTACACTGCTGGTTAGCGCGGCTACTGTCGCTGTCGAGAAATCGATGCGTCGCAGTGTAAACCAGTTAATAAGCACTTTGTTAAAGTTTTATAAAGAAGAAGCACAAACGCTTAATTTTTTTAATGGAAATTAATTGTTATTTATTTGAAACATCTTCAAGGTTACAAAACATTTTAAGGGTTTAGTCCTTAAAATGTTTTGTAACAAATATAATGTTTTTATTTGTTTATTTAATTGAAGTCTTTGAGGCGTTGAATTACAAAAACAATAGATCATGTTTTTAACCACCGACGCTAAAACGACAGGGTGTTATAAGTTTGACGTGTCTGTGTGTGTGTGTCTGTCTGTGGCAACGTAGCTCCTGAACGGATGAACCGATTTTGATTTTGTTTTTTTTTGTCTGAAAGCTGAATTAGTCGGGAGTGTTCTTAGGTTTGATGAAAATCGGTCCAAGATTCGGGGGTTTTTTTAATTTTTAATTTAATTACTTGTATATAACTTTGAAATAGATATGACCGATTTAAAAAACAATTAGTACTTAGTTAGTGTATTTTATAAACCAAACATCTTTTATTTAATTATTTATAAGAATAAGGGCCTGTTTCACCATTTCGAAGTAACGCTATCCGTCAAATAAAATTATACCCTTCTTTGTCTTTGACAAGTCTATAAAGTAGAGATAGAGATATTTATAAATGTCGGATAGTGTAATAAGTTGGTGAAATAGGCACTAAGTCATGAAAAAAGTAAATTTCCCACCTGATGTTAAGTTGTTACTTCTATCTATAACAACGCATTCCCCACAGCGCACGTCCACTGAAGAGATCATCGCTTTGAAACGCCAATTGCGTTACTTACTGGCAATAAGTACTTGTCCAAAAAAAATCTTACACAAAAACGTCTTAGAATGAATAAAAATAAAAGTTCTAAAAATATATTTCTAGACTTTAGAGTTTTAACAAAAAAGTGAAAACTCTGGATCCCATCTTGTCACTAAAGGCTATGAACTCAGTTCAGCCCCCGTATGCCAATCTTTTGCTGTCAAGTTATATTTCACTGCCCAGTGTAATTTCTTCAGGTCACGTGGTACAATTTAGTACCACGTGATCATTCTTTTTAGACACTTGACAGCAAAATATGCGCGAAAACACATCAAATGACGTCATAATGTCACTATTTAGTCACAGAATAACTATGAGTTGGTGTGAACTGACCATGATTTAAAACTTTGCAGTTCAACTTTGATTGGCATATCCCTGCAGACTGAGATGAGAGCGTACGTGACTACTGTGCGAGCGAGCTGATTTACTCGTGGCCACTTTGGATGCTTTAGAGTTCATATCGTAGGTAGGAAAGTTTTTGTCTGAGCTGTGAGGGTAGTACTTGGGTACAATACATAGTAACAGTATCTACATAGAATACTTATATTACCTAAACAGACTGAATGTTTATAGTTTCATGTACATTAATGTACGTAGGTATTAATTGTTTTTTAATTGGGACAAATGGGACAAAAAAGTCCGATCTGTCCCCTTGTCAGTAACAATAGGACAGATCGGACATTTTAAATTTTTAAAAGCTTCATTTGTTACTCTGCTGCAAAAGGGAGAAAGATCGGACTTTTTTATCCCATCTGGATATATGGGAACCAATAGTAATAGAAGTCAATTGAAGTCACAAATCATGGTAAATATCCCGTTTTTGGTTTAAAATATGTTCATAATCATAATAGTTTCAATCCGTCAAGTTTTTCACAGTGAAGATTAAGAACCAACTCTACATTCTGAGAGTTATAGAAAAATAACTGCAGGGGTATGCCAATCAAAGTTGAACTGCAGAGTTGAACTGCAAAGTTTTAAATCATGGTCAGTTCATACTAACTCATAGTTATTCTGTGACTAAATAGTGACATTATGACGTCATTTGATGTGTTTTCGCGCATATTTTGCTGTCAAGTGTCTAAAAAGAAAGATCACGTGGTACGAAATTGTACCACGTGACCTGAAGAAATTACACTGGGCAGTGAAATATAACTTGACAGCAAAAGATTGGCATACGGGGGCTGGAAATAAAACCAAACACGATGATGATGATGAAGCTTTTTATACCCAACCACTTGTTTCTGTGCCGTCAATAGCGGTATTTACCTATCTAAGATATAGTTCAGTTAACGGTTAACTATAAAATTGACGATGCAAACCCACAAACGATCCTAGAAGCAGTAAAATTGATCGTGAATGCTTTTCATGGGCTGTTTATCAATCTTATTATATTGTTTTTCGATACGGTTCAAGTAGTTTTCAGGGCGGTTTATTTTATTAGGGGACGTAGATTGAAAACATGGATGTAAAAAAGATAGGTTGCTATGTTTTTGTAGCTTGTTTCATCCTTGGACAAGGCTCAGTGGGCCGGGTGAGATACAAGATGTCTGTAAAGTCTGCAGCGAGTGAGACAGTTTATATTTGGTCAGGTTACCGTTACTAGTATTTTTATTTTAGCGGTTTTTTTTCTGAAACGACTGCTAACCGTCGACGGTGCTTTCGTGTCGCTCAAAAACTCCGTCACTATGTAGCTAATGTGTATGAAAAGTCCTCCAAAAAACGCTTTATGCGCGGTGCCACAAATTGTTCACACTGCGCATCAGCCTTCATGTTGGATTTTCAAATTCCACCAATAGCATCGTTATACGCAAAAGAAACATGTAATGTAATTAATGCTCTATACGATTTTTTTTCTTTAAATCTTATGTCAATATCTGTCAAAGTAAATGACAAGTTTACATGAACATGACCAATGAGCATGGCCCTGGATTCGAGTTTTGTCATTTGTAAAAGCAACAGAACACATTTATTTTAATTGTTTTTCTTGGTTTTATAGTGAGTATTGTTCTTTAATTTTGGTGGAATTGTAACCAATAATACTTGCAGTCATAGCATAAAGTGTGAGCCATTGGAATAGATTTTTATCATGTGTTTTTATTATTTGATGGAATTCGTTTCCAAGTTTTGATGGGAAAATCCACCATTTTGTCTTTAAAACAAACGACTTGACTAAACTTATTTCAAATCCACTTGACACTGGCAAAATTGTCTGTCGAAATGAGCATAGCCCTGGTAGGTACATCAAACTGTAAAAAATGTGTTTTGAATTTAGAATAACTCCCAGTAGATCAAAAGCATCACAGGTCACTCCAGGATCTATCATAAACTAATCTACGCGCAAAAAACCAGCGTGAAAATGATTATTTTTATCGAAAAGTCGGAACCAATCAGTTGTTTAATCATGCAACCACTCCTGTCCTATCCAATTTCGCTACACTCAACCATGGACCATTTCAAGTGATGTACCCACTGTTCAATTAAATTTGGGTAGTACAGCCAGCAACGCTAAAATGTATTCGATAAATATTTTGATGTTTGAATTAGAATATAAATAGAAATTATTTATTTTACGCAACATACAAATAGGTAGGTATCAGGTTACCAAAATACCCAAAACGAGAGATTATAAGCACAGCACTTTTATTTTTATTTGAGCGACTACTTAAGTTAAATGTATCAATATTATAAATCGCGGCAGAGGTTCAATTGACTCGATTCATAGTCGAACCATTGGTTCTCAAGGGTCTTAACTGCTAAGAGGTCTCAAATAATAACATAAATACGTACAATTCGCACAAAAAATAATGCTTGTACTGTGCATGAGAGCTGCGAATTGAGAGCCAGTACATAGCTGTTTCTTTATCAATTCAAGTAAAGAAAAACAAAATTGCGAATATAAACGAAACAACTTTTATCGCCGACTGTACAGAGGGCCCTTATATGCAACGTGGATACGTGTAGTGGATACGTGTCTCTAAAGCATTTCCAGACGATGGTATTTTGGGTATTTCTACATTAAAGCTTCTGTCTTCGGGCGCTTTCACACTGCCGCCGACACGATATCGTGGGAAACTTATCTCATGCAAGACGCTTTCCTTTCACGCAATGTCGGCGACGACAACGGTATTTGTGTTCGAGTAACGACATTGTCGGTAACGTGTAGGTGTCAGTGTGCAAACGCATTTCGGTGCACTCACGATAGTGCTGCTATTAAATTCTGTATACTTTAGTTGCGTACCTAACAAAGAATTCTATTTTATATTATCTTAGGATCCCATTTTGCACATTACTAGCTTTAGCTTTTCTTTAGTTTTAGTATCAACTATAAGAACTTGTATGGTTTTACTGGATAAAATAAAAAAATGTCTATCGTGCCTGGGCAAAGGAGTCAGTAATCATAATATACTCGTACTAATACTTACTATAATACTATACTATAATATTATAAACGCGAAAGTTTGTAAGTATGTATGGATGTTTGTTACTCTTTCACGCAAAAACTACTGGTTCGATTTGGATGAAACTTGGAATACATATAGTTGGTAGCCTGGATTAACACATATGCTACTTTTTATCCCGGAAAATCAACAGGATCAAACTCAAACAAAAAATACTCGCGCGCAGAGTTCTAACAAACCTGACATTTTTTAAACAGTAGGTAGTTATCTATTTGATTATACAATGATATTTTGCCAGATATTGATATTTTTCACCTATCATTGCCAAAATACCGCCGAGAAGTTATGTTAAGTTAGCATTGCCGATAAATAATAATTTTGAGTAGTAATTTAGTTTTTGTTTCTTCTGTTCTTGTGTTATATTTATGTTTATATCATATTATATTCTCCTTATACTTTAACTCTGTTCACCGCTACTCTGTATTATGTAACGGTGGAAACTTTGCTGGTTTATGTGTTTTTTTAAGTTATTATTTATAAGTTTATAGTACTGTTTGTTTCCCAAATAAAATAAAATAAAATATTATCAAAAAAGTGACATGTCTTGCATGGCTGCAATTAGGAGTACATGACTACATATCTTGTAAATATTGAAAACTTTTCACTACTTTCAAAGCTAAAATAATCCAGAAGCAAGTGCGGATGTACAGTACGTGCGTCGAGAAGTGGCACATCAGAAAACACAATGTGCTTTGTGCTTTGAATCTGTAATGTATAGGGGTGTTGCATCCGCAGTGAGAATAGGTAGGTAAAGTGAAAAAGATACAGGAATATAAACCCTGTTACCGTGTAGTAGAGATGGAATTCGTTTCTACCGGGAACATTATTTCAGTTACCGATAAGAATGAAAGTACTACAATTTCAACCTTGTTTCTGTATACATAAGGTGCAACTAATTTATACCGTTGGATCAGGAACGAATTCAGGACACAAAATATCAAAAAAATATTTTTAATCAACAAAAAGTAATATAAAAAACTTTATTATTGTAGTCTTTGCAGGATATTTAAGTTATGAAAGAATGTGTTAAAAAACCGCTTAACATGCTCACCTGATGGTAAGCGGTTAATTCAATTTCTATGACACAGATAAAACTATGTTAAAATATCAGCAATTTAGTGTATAAACATAATCTAAGAGCTTCGAAAATTGTAAGCAAAAATAATTTTCAAAACCAATTAACTATTGCACGACTAGTTTTGTTCGACAGCCCTACCGCCATGTTCTACATGCATTGAGTGCCGCTACGATGCGCTAATACACGTACCTCTATGTGGTTTAGTGAAAGCACAAAACATGGGAAAGCATGTAGCTAGCTGAATGGCTTTTCGCTAACATACAGGTAAAGAATATTATGTTTTTAGAAAATATATAACAGATATCCTCTTAGAGTTAAACAGTTATTAATGTTTGTTATTTATTTTTCAAGCTCAACCAAACTTATACATAAAAGTTGTTGGTATAACTGCTCTTATATAAAAACTTTTCATATAAAGTAAATCTGTTATTGGATGTAAGGTTCATTGATAGAGTGCCAAATAGTTTTTTTAAGATCTGCAGAGGTATGCCAATCAAAGTTGAACTGCAAAGTTTTAAATCATGGTCAGTTCATACTTACTCATAGTTATTCTGTGACTAAATAGTGACATTATGATGTCATTTAATTTGTTTTCGCGCATATTTTGCTGTCAAGTGTCTAAAAAGAATGATCACGTGGTACAAAATTGTACCACGTGACCTGAAGAAATTACACTGGGCAGTGAAATATAACTTGACAGCAAAAGATTGGCATACGAGGGCAGTATCGATGTCATAGTTTAAGTTATTAGTTTAAACTATAGTTTATAATATCTGTGGTATAGTTATCTGAACTAGGATGAGATAGCTAGTTACTAACTGATGAGAGTTCAAAAAATGTCTCTGTGCTCAGCCATAAACCTAGACCACTCAGCAAAACAAATCCAGCAAAAATAAATAAATGAACTTCATTACGTTTTCACAAATGCCGCAAAGCCATTAGCCCGTAAAACCTCAATAAAACTGTCCTATACAATATTTACCAGTGTTCTCCAATAGCACTTAATACCGCCTGACTATGTTATAGTCGAAATAAGGCTGCAAACACACTTAGCGGCCAGGTTGAGACGCGACGGCCAGCACGGTTTACAGAGAATTTATATTTGCGGCGGCGGCGACCGACAGCGCAGAATGTGAAGATTGACTAAGTAAGTTAAGCCACAAGCGCTTGGACTTACCTAGATGGCTTTATAACTAAATCTAAAACCACCGATTCTAAATGATCCTTGTGATTTTAATTAATAACAATTTTCTGTTTCTGATTCTGCCCCCCTATTCCAATCTTTTGCTGACAAGTTATATTTCACTGCCCAGTGTAATTTCTTCAGGTCACGTGGTACACTTTTGTACCACGTGATCATTCTTTTTAGACACTTGACAGCAAAATATGCGCGAAAACAAGAAGAAGAATAAATCAAATGACATCATAATGTCACTATTTAGTCACAACTATACTATAACTATGTACTACTATAACTATGAGTTAGTATGAACTGACCATGATTTAAAACTTTGCAGTTCAACTTTGAGATTGCGATCGGGCCCCTGGCCACGTCTATTGCGCATGTAGGCACAAATCAAAACAAACTGCACGAAAACCACAGACATTATTTACCCCACCAATAACCACAATAACCATAGCCTATAACTCATCAACTCAATAACCATAGACGCAATAAAGAAAATAGAATATCCTAAAAATTCTCTCTCCGAGTTCGTATAAGACCAAAATTCAATTTCAGGTGTCGCAAACGATAAAGATTTTACATAAATCAGAGATATCCAATATTAGCGTTTAAGCCCCCATTCTAATGTTCCATGGGATCTCTATTCTCGATTTAAATGACTTATTCTATTACATCTGCGTGCGGACGATTCTGGGGCGTTTACCACTGGTTTTTGGCTGTAGGCTAGAATAAGATTCAAATCAACGTCAAAACGGTGGGGGTTATACTGAACCCCAAAGGCTTTTGAAAAATAAAGTTTACCAAAGCTCATATTTATCGAATTGGAAAAAAAACGGTTAAAAAGTACGAATTAATATTGTTTGTTTATAGGAACAATTGAAAGAAAGAAAAAAAGAAAGAAAGAAAAAACATTTATTGCTTTAGAGCTTACGAGCTATATTAAAATTAGATACATAAATTAATTCTCTAAGGCAAAGGGGGTACACTCAGCATGAATGCTGCATGGACATTATGTCCGTGTAGCGCTGATTTTCAGTGTACCCCTAAATTATGGTCGACAGGTGTCAATTGCAATAGGTTTTAAATCAAAGAGTTGTTTGAAAAGTCTTTTGGTTGTAAACACCTTTGAGAAAGAGTCAATGTCTTTCTCGTGGAAAAATCCAAACGGTTTACTTTAATATTTTAAGATTTTAGATTTCCGACGACTTTAAATATCGGTTTCGTCAAAACGGTGCTAAGGGCACGAAAAACCATGAACATAAATTATTATTGGGAATTGATAATACATTTTTAGTAGATTCTCGTTACCTGGTTTGTTATTTTCTATTAAATCGGGACGGTTTGTTATATTGTTATGGGCTTGTTCAAATTACAACGGGACCTAAAAAAACATAGGTCTTCACAAAAAAATGACGCAGACTTTACAGACCTTATTTCGGTTGATAAAAAACTATGTAAATAACCTAAAGATAATTATTTTGAAAGCAACTTTTTCATCTTATACCTTATTTTTGGTATTATTTTAACTTCTGCTCAGTAATCAATATTTATTTTCATGAGCTCCAAACCTAAGTAAACAATAAGAGATAAAGTGTAGAATGCTAATGGCTGAAAATATTTAGATAAAAAAATATAAAAAAAAACATTTTTATACCCTCGTTGTTGGATGACTTTAGCAAGTTTTACATGTTAAAAAAAAAGTCACTGCATACAAAAAAAAAACAAGTCAAACCCTTGATTTGCTCGAACGTGATTAGCAAATTGCAGCTAAGATCAATTATACTCAATACATAATGATGACAATACATATATATATTGAATATACTTACTGCTTGCAAGCGAAACAGTTTCAAAAGTGGTAAAGGCGGCACTATTGGTGATAGTACATAGGTTGAGGATAAAGATTTATTTCTCAGTTCGCGACTTCGCAGAACAGTCATTTCTCGAAGTACCGTATGGTTTTTGCTCCAGACCCGGAAACAGATGGTTCACTCCCAATAACGTGTCGGAAGTTCGAAATCTCCAAGTTTCCGATTAGTTCGGCTCTAATTCGAACTTTGTTTTGAGCAAAAACACGTTGCAAGTGTTCGCAAACTCGGAGTGAACTTGCTTGTTTCATAAGTTTCTTGCAAAACGTTTAGGTTTGTTTATGATAGAGATTTCGGTTCGGCTTTGAGAGGCGTTTCATTGCAGGTTCAAATCGCTTAAGCCAAGTTTACGTCAGTATTAGAACAGTTAGTAAGCTATTCGTTCAACTAGTGTGATACTATTTTGCCATGAAAACATTCTAACACAACATTCTGTAAAAAAAAACAACATAGTACGGTTTAATGAAATGATAAAGACCTCAGAGCATCGAGTTTGAATTTAAGTTTAATTTGATTAATTCACGAAAATTTAATCGCAATTTTTTATACTGAAAAAATAATTTGGTACAACGAAAACAATTTTTCGCTATGATAAAATTGCGAATCCCTTTTCGCAAATCAAACAAATAAAACCTGCAAGCTCAGAACAACAGATTCTTAAAGGGCGCGGTGCAAAAATTCAATATGATTGAATAACCAACTTTTAGTCACTGATTTAAACTCCATACGCATTTTATCAAATTAAATCCGTATAAAAACTAACCAAGTGATTTAAATGAAAACTTGGCTAATCAGTGTCATCGCTTGTTTGTTCGCCGTACATTAATAAGGCGGTAACCAGATAAATTATTGGTAAAACTTTTCCCATTTCCCAGTATTAAACAATGGTATTGTGAGGCCAATGTCACAAGGAATTGGCTTCAGTCAGAAGTAATCTCTATGTTTATGACATAAGATTCAATTTAGTTTGGGTTGCATCGAAAAGCTTAATGGAAAACGCTTATTAACCCAAAAATGGCTGCTGTAACTTTATCTTGTCATAGAATGAAGATAATCACACGTCTATCAAAAACGAAAAATCTACTAATATTTGGATATTTTCAACTAATTTCTAGATCCACAAACTCATCATTAAAATAACCAACTCACTTCATAGTTTCCTGTTTAATGGCATCTCGGTGAAACTTTTCAGACAAAGAACAACAATTTATTCTGTGCAATTGTTTGTAAGTCCCTCTTATTCCGCTACATTACCCCCTAGATAGCTATTGATGTAAGCGACCATTATTAGGGTAATTAATAAATGGTTTGGGTCATAGCCACTGATTTGGGAAAAAATGCGAATTTGGGAATTGCCTTCTTATTCACAATCCTGGATCAAGTGTAGTATTATATTGTGTAAATCTGTGTTGGGTATCAATTTTAATAAAACAAAAATAAAATAAATGAATTCAAATATGTTTATTTTTTATGCATAATAATAATATGCCATTTGCAATTCAGTAATTTGTTATTACTGTATAAGACCAACGACTAAAATACAAAGAGAATGTTGTTTGT
The DNA here is from genome assembly GCA_947859175.1 of Gandaritis pyraliata. NCBI lineage: Eukaryota > Metazoa > Arthropoda > Insecta > Lepidoptera > Geometridae > Gandaritis > Gandaritis pyraliata. The sequence goes on along the minus strand of OX401871.1, from coordinate 3,170,094 downwards.
TTTTTTTTATATTACAAAGACATGGAATTCCTTTTACGTCGAGCTGCATAATAGGCAGGTGCTTCATTGTCAATCGAAACCCAGAAAACAATAAACTGAAGACTCTCAAAATCTCAAAACACTTTCAAAGAAAATGTGGAATTAATTGCTTTATTCCTTTCAGATGAGGTTTGAAATGAGATCAGCCACCTACAAGGCTTCTCTCCAAAAGATTTGAAGCAATGAAAACAAAAGCCCTATAAAATATGGACAAGAACAAGAAAAAAAATCACGCAAATGGGAAATTCAAGAAAGTTAAATCAGAAAACTATAGAATTGATGATGATATTACTACGAGCTGCTGTTTCTGTATTAAAACCAAAAAGAATAAAAAGAAAAGTTTGATAGCTGGGTGTATTACCAACTTAGGAATTTTTATACTGCTCCTATCCTACACATTACTAGGAGCGTTTATATTCCTAGCCATAGAAGGCAGTGCGGCTAAAGTCCAACAGAAAACTCTAGCTACTACATCGTACCATGCAAATGAGAAGGTGGTTCCTCTGTCGAAGATTAATGGGAGTATATCCCAGGCGAGTGCAGAGCTCCGATCGCAGACAGTTGAAAGTATTTGGGAGATCACAGTGTCACTCAACATTTTATATAAAGAGAACTGGACGAGGCTAGCGGCCCAGGAGATTGCCAGGTTTCAGGAGAAGTTGGTCGCGAGGGTGGCAGCTGATGTATCAGCTCAGTATGGAGCTAGAGCCTTGGAATCAGCACCAGCATTGGTCTTGGATGAGTACGAGTGGACCTTTGCTAAAGCGTTCCTGTATTCTTTGACTGTACTCACTACAATAGGTAAATTTTTGTTTTTACAGGCCTTCATCATCTTCATTGCCTTTCTTTTTTGCCTTTACGCCTTTTTTTTCATGTTCTAAAATCAATTAATGTTTCCAGGATATGGCAGTGTAGCTCCTAAAACAGCTATAGGCAAAGCAGTAACAATAGGCTACGCAATGATAGGGATCCCTCTCACTCTTCTATACCTATCCGTAGTCGGAGCCTTGTTATCGAGACTAGCCAGGAGTGTGTTTAGCAGAGCTCTTTGCTGCTGTCTTTGCACTAAATGCGGATACTGTTGCTTAGATGAAAGAACCATGTCGAGCAAAGAACAGAAAGAAAAGGTCAGAAGGCAAGACGACTTCAGAACTCAAACATTGCATCTACAAGAGCCTTACTACGTCAGATCTCCTTCTGGAACGATCATCTCAGCGTCCCAGGCACACGGCGTCAGCACATCCGTCAAAGATAAGTCACAAAGCCTTAGTTTCTTACGAGATTGTGACTCTATGAGCTGCACTGATACTGACTCCAAAATGTCCTTACGAGGCTTATCAATACTGGCACCTATCTCTTTGTGTTTAGCTGCTATTTTCATATACATCTTCTTCGGAGCGTTGGTTTTGTATCAGCTGGAAGGTTGGAGTCCGATAGATGGTGTCTACTTCTGCTTTATGAGTCTTAGCACGATTGGTTTTGGACACTTAGCCCCAGGTGCCACACAGAACAACGGCGCTTCATCAGGAACTATCTGGTTTTGTTCAATTTACATTATGACTGGACTAGCGCTTACTGCCATGTGCTTTAACGTTCTACACGATGAGATTGTCCACCGCCTGCGGCATCACGAGAAAGTTTTAAAGTCGAACCAAAAGGTAATGACGTCAGAGTTCTTACACAGATCCTGACGAGACGACAGCGGCAACTTGACCGAAGAGACAATGATCCACTCTGAAGGGGAATCGTTGCCGGAAGTTCTCAATCACGTGTCAGGTTCGAGGTTCGAAGGAGGAGCCATACGTAGGTCTGTGTACACTGTTAGAGAAGAGAAAGAACCAGATAGAGTGACCCCCATGTAACTAGACTTTGTATTGGTTTCAAGCTCAATAGCGGCCAAAGTGTTTATGAACTGTAGATACTCGTATTTACTCTCGGTCTTTTTGTATGAGACCTTCTTAAAGAAAAAAGTTGAATACAGAAAACATGACCTCTTTGCTTAAAGGGGTGTGAACCTCTTTTATCTCTGTCATGGACTGTCTCAGTGGCTTACACTGTTGATTTTTTGTATTTAACTCTTTTTTGAACTTTTTAGTTGTGAATAAAGTTAATATACGTTCATGCCAACTTGTAATAACAAAATGACTGACCATAATGGAGTGAATTATTTTATTTAGGGTACATTAGGATTCCTTTAGATTACTTAAAGTCCTCAGTAAACCACATAGTGTAAAAACTTAATATAGGATTTTTATTTAGATTTAAAGTTGATTAATCATTCATCTTCACATGTTACTATTATTGTTGAAGAGTGCAATAGAAGCTTTGGGTTTCTAAGGGTGAATTTTACGGAACAATACTATCCATCTCTAGTTTCAAATTGTCAAAAACAAGAACAGAAATATTTTAATCTAAAGAATAACATTATTTGTTTGTTAAACCCGGCATATAAGTGAAATTATTAAAACACTAAACATGGTGACCCCAACTGTATTTCACTGACATGATGAAGATAGTATTCGCTAGTATAAAAATTTACACACTGTCGAGTACAGTAACGAGTTAAGTAGCCCCTTGTCTAGACCCAAGGTTCAGCTAATTTATTGGTTAAAAATAACTGATATATTTCATGTTTATCAAAATCGAACTTGCCAATCGAACAGAGGTATGATTCACATAAACATAATTCAGCCCCCGTATGCCAATCTTTTGCTGTCAAGTTATATTTCACTGCCCAGTGTAATTTCTTCAGGTCACGTGGTACAATTTTGTACCACGTGATCATTCTTTTTAGACACTTGTCTTGACAGCAAAATATGCGCGAAAACACATCAAATGACGTCATAATGTCACTATTTAGTCACAGAATAACTATGAGTTAGTATGAACTGACCATGATTTAAAACTTTGCAGTTCAACTTTGATTGGCATACCCCTGCACAGGTATGTATCACATAAACATAATTCAGTATTGTAAAATTCACATCTTTGAAATAACCACGGCTGTCTAATCCTCGAATTCATAATCAATGAAGCTTCTCTAGAGGTTTTTTCAATTTATTCGGGCGCTGCGCTAGCCGAATAAAACGAATAAAACGGTTTGGCGGGAGGTTCACCCTTCGTTTATGAATTCGGCGGTAGATGTATTACTCGGAAACCAAATCATCCTAGACCGTATAGACAAGTTGACATTTGACAATCGCTAGGAAAACAGAAAAAATTAAAAATGTATAGCAAGTAAGTAAATTAAAAATTTTAAAAACCCCCGATACTCGAACCAATTTTCATCAAATATAGTTATAACACACTCTCGACTAATTCACCTCTCAAACAAAAAAAAAACAAAATCATAATCGGTTCATTCGTTTGGGAGCTACGTTGTCTCAGACAGACACACACACACACACACACACACACACACGTCAAACTTATAACACCCTGTCGTTTTTGCGTCGGGGTTTAAAACTGTGTGTTTATCTATTCGTCCAAAGAAGATAACCGCTGTTATCTACGAGGAAAAAAAATTCCTCTCAGATAACTGGATAATCAGATCAGATAACAGATAACCAGTTATCTCAGAGGAAAATAATCCTCTGAGATAACCAGTTATCTAGTCTAGGTTATCTGTCAGGAATAAGCCAAGAAAATAGACACAACTTTTTGTTGAGCTGTCATTTCATACAGCATGAAGCGCTCGTGGCGTAAGCTTAGTCAATCTTCCCCAATTATTGACGTTTTTTGGGGTCACTATTTGAATGGGTGACGCTAGCATTTACATCTGAGCGCTTCCAAGCTTTGGAGGGCACGTTAAACTGTCGGTTCTAGCTCTAGCAGCCACGATGTTAAGCCACGATGGGGGCCTTAAGGCCTAAAAATCCGTCACCAAAATTGGCCACTAACTCATACAATTTAATTACCATACAATTTAATTTCTATTCTCTAGTGAATGTAAAATGTCAACTTTGCTAGGACCCTTGGTATTCTTAGGGGTTGCGACTCGTGGTCCCACTAATTTTAAGATGACCTCAAGTTATCTTTGTTTAAAATGAGCTCAACTTCTCGAATACCAAGGTTAACACTATAGAAGTATAATAATGTATAGAAGTAGTTATAACACCAGGGGGGTGATTCTAGACCGATAGACTTTTTTATCACGATAGATATATCTCCCAAAAACTGTCTAAAACTATGGAGTTTTGACAGTTCTTGGGATATATATCTATCGTGATAAAATGTCTATCGGTCTAGAATCGACCTCCTGTATTTAAATACAATGGTTGTTGTAAAACAACAAACCTAAAAATGTATCAATTTCAGTTTTATATAAACAGGTGTATTTGCTGTATGATGTAACTTGAATATTTAGACTCGTACAAGAAATAATTCAGTTTTTATAGGTACGGAATTATTTTGTACGATTTCGTTTGTTATATTGTGTAAAATAAAATTTTGTGATAGAAAAATAAAGAATTGATTACATTCATCTAGTTTTATTGAAGTTATCTTGTTTTTATTTAGCACGAATAATAATAATTAGGCCTTTGCATCTATAATCTACTTAAATAATTTAAACAGCGTCAAGCGCCACTTTTTACCTATGCCCTTATGAATGGGACGCTGCAGTGCCTGGGACATGATTTAGATGGAGTGGGCTGGACTAGTACCTATACCATCCTCTCAGTCTAGTCGGCCTTATAAGACAAGGTCAATGTGCGAAGCTCACTAATCCCAAATCTTCTATATACATTGCGCGGTGACGCTATAACACTCGGATGTCGGCTTGTGTTGACGCGCAATATAACTCGAATACGTTAAATTTACGTAACACAGCGACTGTCAGATTTTTTCGTGATTATCCCTCGTAATCTGACATTTAGCATCATACGTTGACTTGCTGTGCTGACGTAAGTACCTAGTTCATGATGAAGGCTACTAACTAGCCTCTTAACGTTAGCAAAATGACGATGGTATAGTAAAGCTAACTGGCTGTATAATACGGGTACCAACCATTAATATTCAGGAAGTGATAAACTGTTAAATTAAAAAAAAAAGTAGTTATGAAAGTCACGATTCGGATGTCATTTTATGACTTTTATAATCATCAAATCTCAATGATATTTTCAGAAGATTTTATTTGGAGAATAACCTTCTGCAGGGGTATTCCAATCTCAGTTGAACTGCAAAGTTTTAAATCATCGTCAGTTCATACTAACTCATAGTTATTCTGTGACTAAATAGTGACATTATGATGTCATTTAATTTGTTTTCGCGCATATTTTGCTGTCAAGTGTCTAAAAAGAATGATCACGTGGTACAAAATTGTACCACGTGACCTGAAGAAATTACACTGGGCAATGAAATATAACTTGACAGCAAAAGATTGGAATACGGGGGCTAGCTGTATAATACGGGTACCAACCATTATTATTCAGGAAGTGATAAACTGTTAAATTAAAAAAAAAAGAATAGTTATGAAAGTCACGACTCGGATGTCATTTTATGACTTTTATAATCATCAAATCTCAATGATATTTTTAGAAGATTTTAGTTGGAGAATAACCTGATGAAATGAACTCTGGTCAAATTCATTCATGTAAACGAAGTTGCATAATCTATTGTTACTTTGCATTACTTTATTTTGACTAAGTACCTACTATTTATTTTATTAGCAGAATTGGCTTTGTCACATCTGTCATCTCGGATAAATCCTGTTCGTAGTTGACCCGAAATTAATTTTACCCTTAGACAATCTAAAATTACCCTAAATCCTTTTGTCTCGACGCCCCACTTTGTATTGTGTGATTTATCTCAATGAGTTCATTTGTGTATTGTTATCGAAATACCTTGCCATCTCGGGTTTTGAGTTATCATTTCGGAATACCGATTTTGTTGATTATCCAAACAGCATAAAACAGATTTTCCTAGTATTATACAGGGTGTAACATAATGTCTCTATAAATCCGAAAGGGGGATATTCTACACGTCATGGCGAACAAAATTTTGTTCTACGACTTTTAGTACCTACCTATTTCAAAGTTTTTCATTCATGAATAGCATTGTAGAGTTTCTTTAAAAATAGCAATGCATACGTGTTAGTGTCTATGTGTGGGTGCGACGTGATAGAAAGGTCCGTGAGCATGTGTACTAACAGGATGGATACATACGCAAAGTAAATAAACACTCGAAGTGGTCGCAAATTTCTAAGATTAAAAAAATAGAAATTTCATGTTGTATTCAACTTGCACATGCCAATCTATTCACGTGTTTGGTCTGAATAAGCCCCTTTTCGGCTTATAGGGACAATATGTTACACGTTGTATTAGGGGCCAGTACCCTCTGATGATGACTTCACCCGTCAATTTCATTGCGATTTACCTCAACATTTAGCAATTTTTCTCCAGCGTCAAAATAGTCTTCTTCTTCTTTTCTTATTTATGTGCCTCTGTCCGTCATTTCAACAGACAATTTTGCCAGTGTCAAGTGAATAAATTGACATTGTATTTAGTCATGTCGAGGCAATCGTAAAGTCGGTTTTCTGTTACAGATTATTTCGGCAAATCAACCATTGATGTAGCATTCTCGATGCTTTAGAACTTGCCCTGACTCCGTGTTTGAAATTTGTAAAACGACGGGACGCTGGCAGAAATGTCCAAATACGGACGAATGCCATAAAAAAAATGTAGCATTCTATCGGAGAAACGTTCATTGACCAGCTCGTTTTTATGATCCAACTGCAGAATCATGACTATGTGTGGTAACTACCGATACGTAGACTTAAAAAATATAACGAACAAAGTCATCGCAATTCTACTAGCAAAATAAATTCAGCTTCAGTTTCACGTGAACGAATAGGGGATTGCAAAAACATTTCGCGTCGGTAATGAGGGCATCCATAAAAGGTATTTTGTAGATAGAGCCTTATTCTCATTGAGCCATTAATGATGCTCCGGACGTCGATCATTAAGCATTGAAAATATTCATTGAAAAACGAAAAAGGTACGAGTATTTTGTACAAATTGAAAATACAGGGCAGTTATGTGGCGCTTTCGAAATCGGCTGCGGCTGTGCAAAGCTGGTGTTAACTGGACAGCCCTACTACGAGTAAGTATTGCTTTGATGGTGAGTATTTGAAGTCGTAAGTGAGTTGAAAAAATGAGATTCTCGTACTGTATATGCCTATATATGCGGTTTGCCTTATCCAAAGATTACAAATTATACAAATTCTTTATTTCATAATGTTAATACGAGTATGACATTATTAGTACTACTGTTTACTAACTCGGTACCGAAGAAAAATTTACGATGATCACTGGAGTAGATATAGAAACTAATCAGATATCTAATAATTTTATTTTATTGAAAAAATCTCTGTGTCACAGTCATTTAGAATTTTCTTTGATTATAACTTTTTTTAATTTTAAAGTAATTTTATTTGCAAGTTCATGAAGTTCTATTCTATTTATTCGTGCGAGTATTTTTCGAGTTGGACCAGTCACCATCGAGTTTTCATAGTAGTATGTGGATTTATCGAAAACTGGCGATTTTTACGGTTAAATAACCTCAAACTGCAGCGTCCGTGTAATAGCTTTCCCAGCTCCTGTTATTGCGTGTTTCTGATATTGCACCTTGCTTTTAAATTAGCATTGTTCTGTATTGCCTTTGAGAGCGCCAATGTGTGAAACAAATGAAATTCGATTTGGCAATGTGTAAAAATGAATAAAGTGGAGCTTTTTTGATGAATCCAATCAATGCTATTGGTTTTTCGCTTGGAACAGAATTTTTAATTCGAAAGGTTTTTTTGATCATGTTTTCGAAAAAAATATTAGCAAAAACGGATTATTACGTACTATTTGAATTTATTTTGCTCTACACTTATGACTACAAAACTACCTACCTACTTTACTATTTCGTATATAAAATAATTAAATTGTACCTATGCTGATTTTAAAGTCCATTCTCAGTTACTATTTCTATTGATGGAACTAGTGATAATTTTAGTGCCAGTATTTTTTTATACAAATAAAACAGATGGCTCACCTGATGTAAAGCGGTTACTCCTGCCTATAACAATGTAGTAACATTAATTGGAGATTTTCATAAAATGTAACTAATGGAAAAATGTCTATTTCCACTAGTACATTGCTTGCTCTATCGATAGAACTCTGCCGTCCGTAGGAAGAATGCAGTGACTAAATCAAAAATGTTTTTGAGTAAATTGCAGTAAAAGTTAGTCAATATCCAGGGCTGTTAAAAATAATAATTTTATTAAAATCTCAGTTGACATTATACCTTATTTATATTGACGACTATTTTTATTACGACCGCAAAGTCTTAACCCTTTTCAAACCGGATCCCCCAAAAGGTTTTTCAATACGATATAAAAAACCCATTGGTCCAGTAAAATCCACATAAACTGCTTAATTTTTACGATAAACGCACGAGTATCAAAGAGATTTCGGGAAAAATTCAATGAACAAAACTTCCACGTAAAGGTTGCGAACCGATTTTCCCTAAAGAGTTTCCTTGAAAACTGTAACAGTTATGAATACTGTGAGATACTTCTCACAGTTTTCTATATTACGTACTCGTAATATAGAAAACATCGGAAAATGTTAATAAATAAAAAAAATCGTGTAACAGTTTTAGTCATAATAAACTAAAAATCCATCCCGAGAAAATCATTTTGTCTGTACATCGAAAACTAAGGTTTGATAATTTGTTGTATTATTAGGACACAAAAAATGGCTGGATATAATTATGTTTTAGTCGCAAAAATAATTTAAATGTACAATAAACTGAAAATAATAATAATTATAAATTGGATTTTTGCCGACGCATGTAGGTAATAAATTGCAGAATTTGCAGCTGAACGTACGTTCATTTTTGAGAGCGGTTTTTTCATTTTTATCGGCCAGCATTTTACGGTCGCTACTTTTTCAGAACACCGGGCTTTCCCGATTATCCCTCAGAATACCTACCGATATTCCCGCAGATTTAAATTTTACATGGCATCGCTTCGATTCAATTTATTGAGATTTTCTTGAAAGCAGACAAGGGTGACTTTTTCACTTGGCAGATCATTATTTTCGACTTTTATCCTCTTTAAATTAGAAACTAAATCCAATCCAACCGCTTTGTCTCTGAATATATTTTAATAAATATTAAACAAGTTAAAAGTAACTCTTTTTAATAAGTACCTACTTATCTGAGAAAAATGTTGGGCTGGAAATCTTTGGTCCCGTGAGAGGATTTTTATATACATAGTTTACCGTAAAAATTTTAAAAAGCCGATACGTTACTAGAAAATGGCAGTAACCCCCAAGGCTGCATGCCTACATTCAGACCATCGTTACAAACTGATGGCAACCCTTCTAACTGCTGCTATCTCATTATGTAAAGCCGCTACACGGCGCCACTGTCGTTGCGCAAAACAAAGCGCATTCTTTATATGGGATTGTATACGGAGTGACCGATTTTGTTGGACCACAAGTTGGACAGATATTTTGACAGAGAAATCGATGATGATTGGCTATTTTGCTTCTTCTTAGCTGACATTGGTCGCGTCGGTCGACCGTACGAAAGAACATTCCTATGAGGCACCCATCTGCTGCTGACTTCAGCTATGTGAGGAATCATAGGTTCGACTGACGCGACGTCAGCGTAGAAAGAATTTAAACCTTACAGGTGACATTAAAAATCTATGGCTTTATATTACACACAATGGTGCCAGCCAAGTTGATAAATACATGTAGCTCTATACATGGATATATAATACATGGAAAAGGGAATAAGACAAAAATTTTCTAATAAATCTTTATTTTAAAGTATTTTTTCTTTTTTTCTTTTGACAATAAAATTTATGAAATATTAATCACAACGAACATTCACTATACCTCAAAAGTAGGGGTTTCGGGAAACAAAAGCTTATCATATCATAACTATCAACAACTACAATATAAACTCGAAACTTACGACCGCCGACGTAGCTCGGCAGACAAATCGGCCCGTCTGCAAGCCACATTTTATGAGCCCCCAGTACTTTGTGGCGCGAATATTTTACCGATAAATATCTCTTAAGACGTCCCCCTTCTGTTTATCGTGGGATTTCGCTGATTCCTTAAACAGTTTTCCTTTTAAACCGCTTTTTATAGCTTGAATATTGTCTCCAGATTGCTAGATAGGAATTCTTTTGCTATTCTGCTTTTGGGGGACAAGGACGCATCGCGTTACGCTAATGTGGGACTTAAGCAAATTGGTGATTTTTAAAACAACCGCGGGGTAATGTTTTGGCTTGGAATAAACGTTTTGTTTTTGTGAGGAGCTGGATTTCATGGCCTTTAATGACTGGGTAATGTTGCGATGTATAGAATACGATAAGGCGACCGTTGCATGAGCAATGACAGGCCTAAGTTAAAACAGCCCCCGTATTCCAATCTTTTGCTGTCAAGTTATATTTCACTGCCCAGTGTAATTTCTTCAGGTCACGTGGTACAATTTTGTACCACGTGATCATTCTTTTTAGACACTTGACAGCAAAATATGCGCGTAAACAAATTAAATGACATCATAATGTCACTATTTAGTCACAGAATAACTGTGAGTTAGTATGAACTGACCATGATTTAAAACTTTTCAGTTCAACTGAGATTGGAATACCCCTGCAGGAATATTCAAATCACGTGATAGTTTTAATAATACAAACGCCGTAAAGTGTATTATTTAAAGAAATGAATTCAATTTCATCGCATTATGTTTAATTACATAGTATGTAATAAGCCTTCTCAATTATTGTTTATGGTAGCGTGCTATATAATAATTAAATAACCTTTTTTAAGGGCACAATTCTACTAATTTACAACGGTTACGAACCATAGTTCGATCGATCGAAATGTCAGTGTGCAATTGGATCGTTTTAAGGTGAATACGAAATAGCCTAAAAACCAATGAAACAGCTACGGTTTAGCTGCGTTCCAGCTGTCAAATTATTTAGTAGAACTGAGCCTCAGAATAGCTCATTTTTTATTTTGAAAAAAAAATCTAACGAGTTCCGGATCGTCTACGAAGTGCCTACAGAAGGTCAACGAGGCGTCTACGGAGGCCTACGAAATGTCTACGAAGTATTTTTGGAACGTCTACAGAGGGTCTACAAAATGTCTACGACGTAGATAACAAATATCAAGAAATTAATTAAAAAAAATTGCATTCTATTTATAAATTGTATTGCTTGCAAAAGTAAAGAATATTCGAGATTATATCTGGCTATGCGGAACAAACAAAGTAACAAACAAACACAACGAAATACGCAAGTGCTCTTAAGAATAATGCATTCAGAAATTGAAATTGAAATTGCAGTTTCATCTTATATCTGCGATACAGGAATGCTAAGAGTCCACTTTTTATTAGGGCTGTCCTAAAAAAATTAATTTTAAATGAATAATAAGCTAGATATCTGTAGGATTAAGGATTTGACCAGCAAAATACCGCCAGTATCATCAGTAATATAATATTAGTCATCACTATCTACCACGTATTTTTTCAACCTACATTTTATCACACCTTGTAAAATAAGATATAAGTAAGTATGTATATTTTTCAAGTCGAAACTGTATTTTTTCTAGGTCTAGTGGGAGCAACCCCGCCGTCTGATAAGGGTTGGATCTAATAACGGATTTTTTTATTGGGAAAATCTATGCGTTAGTCTCGCATGGCCTTGATACGTCTGTCAGAATAAAATCGAGCTTTTGTAAGGTTGTTGCTGCATTTTAAAATCTTTTAAAAGAATTAATTTAAGCTTTGTGTGAATTAAAAATTTTGTTTTTAATTTTTTATTTTTATTTATTTTTTAATTTTTTATTTAAAATCGTTGCGACAACCCTAGCTATTCAGTAGTCATACAGAAATGAACTCAGTCGGTAGCGACCTCTGTCTTATTTTGAAATGCAATTCTGTGCAATCACTTCGCTCTGCAATATGGTAGATACGATATTTCGGTTCATTCGTGTGTTTGTTGAAATAAAGTGCTTTCACACTGGCATCGACACAATATTGTCGGAGAGCTAATGTTATTTAGAACTACTTAAACGCTTTCACACCGCCTCGGCCAACAAGTAATTAAAATAAAAAATTTAAAAACCCCCGAATCTTGGACCGATTTTTATCAAACATAGCTAAGAACACTCCTGACCAATTCACCTTTCAAACAAAAAAACAAAATCAAAATCGGTTCATCCGTTCAGGAGCTACGTTGCCTCAGACACACACACACACACACAGCCAGACACGTCAAACATATAACACCCCGTCGTTTTTGCGTCGGGGGTTTAAAATACGAGCCAAAATACCGGTATGAGTACCTACCGATATTTTGGTTCGTATTTTATTAATTATCTGATCAATGTCATAAAAAAGCCATTGTGGTACAAACAAATTATCGCCAACGCTATCTGCACGCGAATCCCAAAACAGCAACTGACAAACTTGGCCGGACACATGATTTATGATTTTGTCATAGATAAATCATAAGAAGGTACAACTTACATCTACCCTACCCTACCCTAAAAAAGTACACATTTTATTTGGGTGCATAATTTTTTTGACCACGTTCTCACCTGATGTTGAGTGAATTAAACGAATTGACGGTCGATGATTCCACGATACTAAACTAATATAAAGATGCTCTATTCATAACATAAAATGATTTTTATCGATATTGTAATACTAATACCTCTTAAAACTCCTCTTTTGACATTTTTCCGAATAAAATATTTCCAATACTAATAATCATTAATCAACACTTTCTTGTGATAAAAAAGCGACGGAACAGGCATTATATCATGCGATTTTTTAAATTAAGTAGTAATAATTTCGGGGTATCTCAAAACTAAATATTATGTTATCATTATCTGAACTGAACTTATTCATTCTTAAATGTTTACCCCATTACTGTTCATTTTTATGGTTGGAATCATCCCGTACAGGCTAACATACCAGTTCCGGAACATCCTGTATAGCGATTTTAAACATACTTTAACACAAAACAGTATGATCTTTTTTTAATTTATTTCTCGAACCTTGATGATGTGCCTTTCTTTTGTCCTAATCTTTGACCGCTTACAGTTCATCGGTGATTGTAGTTAACGTTGTATGCGGAGTGCAAAATTTGCAGCTTCACAAATTGCCTAGTTTCACGCTAAAATACTGTTTACCATTCTGACTAACCTACTTACCTCGTGTTGTTTACGTAAGAGAGCTAAATACTTGGTCAGTGAACTTTGTATACTTATATCTTATTAGACTAGTATTTTACCCGCACTATTTATTATTACCTACTTACCTACTTAAGTATGTATTTACAAAAAAAAAAAGTATATAAGTATTCTATCAGCCATCAAGTTCCCATATCACAAGCTTTGCTTAGTTTGGGACTAGAGGACGTTGTGTGTAAAGTCCATGAATATTTATTACTTATTTATTTATTATTTATACATTTTTCTTGAGAATTAATTAATTGTAATAATTATTTTTTTATCTCCTATTGTAAGCAATTCTAGCAATTTAAGTTAATTTTAAATTACTTATTAGCCCACGTTGTGGCTAGATTGTAATCATATTAGGGTACATTCTTTAGAAATAATGTGCACTAAATAAATGAAAAATCTCCTATTGTATACCTACTTTACCTGTGCTGTGTTTTTTGTGGCCAATAAATAACTGTCTATGTCTAATTCTATGTCACTAAGATCTCATGATGTTCATGAATAAAAAAAAAAAAGCCACGCTCTAAAAAGTATGAAACAAAATATATAAAAATATTTTATCAGCTATCTAGTTCCCTTATTACAAGCATTACTTAGTTTGGGACTAGAGGGCGTTGTGTGAAATGTCCATTAAGTACATAATTTTTTATTTTTGACGCTATCACTGTTGATAATCTAAAAAATAAATTGTATTTCATCGAATCTTATCCTAAAAAGTACTTTTGAAACATAAGATATATACCACCCGCTATAAACTAGAGTATAAGATAAGATAGGATATCCTTCGCTACTGGAGCGTGGATATTCTAGTGGAGCCATTAGTACTTGATGCATGGGGTTTCGTCAGGGTCCATTGGCATGCGAGACAAATGTGGAGCGCACACGCGCGTTTAAGCAGTATTACTATTTGTACTTACTAATATTAAGTACCTACTTCTGTGCTTCTACGTAAAGTAGGTATCTTTACCATAATTTTACTTTAACTTCTAATAGGAAGGCTAAAACATAAACACAAGACAGCCGATTCTGGCGATAAGACTAATCGGCTTATTCCTGACAGATAACCGAGACGAGATAACCAGTGATCTCAGAGGAATTCCTCTCAGATAACTGGTTATCTCAAAGGAATTTTTTTTCCTCGTAGATAACCGCGGTTATCTGTAAGGAAAAAAATTCCTCTCAGATAACTGGTTATCTCAGAGGAATTTTTTTTCCTCGTGGATAACCGCGGTTATCTGTTAGGAAAAAAAATCCACTCAGATAACCAGTTATCTCAAAGGATTTTTTTTCCTAACAGATAACCGACAGTAAACGGTTATGGTTAGTTTACAGAAATTATACCTCCTGCTAGATAATGGCGTTCTGTCATTTGTAAAAGCAATATAGCACATTTATTTTAATTGTTTTTCTTGGTGTTATAGTAAGTATTTTTCTTTAATTTTGGTGGAATTTTAACCAATAATACTTGCAGTCATAGCATAAAGTGAGAGCCATTGGAATAAATGTGTATTATTACCTAAGCTTGGAATAGTTACACCGTGTTTTGTCTTTTGCATTGACAAGCAGATTCAAATTCGGTCGAAAGAGACAAAACACGGTGTAATTATTCGAAGCTTACATCGAATTTATTAATAACAGGGATAGGGATAGACTACGTAGGTAATAAATACATAATGAACTAACATCAGCTAACATATTCTTTGCAGTATAGTGGTAGTATGTGTAATACTCCAAACTAAAAAAATTATAAACCTTAAACCTTCATGTAAAATCTTTGTGTGAGAAAATAAACGTATTATTTATTTTATTTATACTCCAAACTACAATAAAATTATGCCTGAGATTCCTCAAAGCTGGTTTTCTTTCAGAACTTGGAAACGGCTGCATCAATTGTCTCCAAACATTCAGAGCTACGAGGCCACAGACAAACAGACAGATTCACAACGCAGCAAAGTTATAAAACCTTTTTCAGTTAGGGGTTAAACAAACCCAAATACGCACCTCTGTATGACTCAGCTTCTCAAAGATGTACTGAGATAATCCCTTAAAATCATTAATAAAATAAAATCTCACAAAAAGTCCATAGCAATGTCAGAAAATGATAACTGTAATAGATCAAAATCAATCGCTGATGGACGTTTATTACACAGGAAATACTTTTAAGACAATAATAGACTGGATTGATAAATGGGATGACTGATCAAAATGAAAATAGCCTGAGATGGGGAAATTCTGCTTAGACATGTTGATGGGACAAAATAGAGTGGAGTGGCAATGAAGACTTTTTAGCAATTAATTTGTTTTTTAAGAGAACAAAAAGTATTTTTTCATAACTGGTAATAAAATATAACGAAAACGGAAAATAAGTGTTGACTGTTTACAAAACAATGAAGCAAATTGTTTTTACGTGCTAGTTACGAAACAGTTAGTTACCAAAGTGGCCGAAGGGGAAAAAGTGATAGCCAGTTGGTTGCTGTATGTTGGGCGGTTGATTCTGCCTATCATTCGAAAGAGCACATTCACCGAATAAGTACCCCATAGTAATCAACGGCTGGATTACGTCGGTTGGTCACCAATAAGGAGAACACAGTCAAGAACAAGTCAAAAAAAATTAATATCCATCTTTGTTTTCGACAAGTCTAAAGTAGAGACGAAGATATTTTTGCGTAATTGAGGTGATGAAATAGGCACTTACTAGCAAGTAATGTGACAAAGTTAACTTTGACCAAGTACCTATTTAAAAAAAATCAATTATTACAGGCAACACAGTAACAAATACAAGGCCCAGGTTATAAATACCTTAAAACTAAAATACATATACATATATTTAACTTATTTAGCGTAAATACCCTAGGGGATATATCGTGCTTAGCTTAAACAAACTACTAAGTACTTACTCTAAGACTATTAGCGAGTACTTAGTAGTCTGGTTATCTGAGAGGAATTTTTTTTCTTAACAGAAAAAAAAGAAGTTTTTTCTTTTTTTTCCGTGGTTATCTGCGTGGAGTCTTGGTTATCTGTCAAGAATAAGCCGTTGTTGCTAACAAATAATTTACTACAATCTGTCTCCACAGTTTTTCTATTCCCGTAGCGCAATATGCGTCGGGCCCACGAATGTGGTGCCATTACTCAAAGTCCGGTGTTCTTAGAACTTACTTTTCCTGTATCATACACTATATTCTAAGATCATACAATATTTTATGATATCTACGCATCGCCTAGTTCATTCGTATGAATATGGCCAACTCTGGTGACAGAGTTTTTAGGTCACCTTAAGGTCTCCGTAACTGCTAGAGCAGGACGCCTAACTTACACAGCCAACTTGACGCACTTAGCGATGAATAGTCTTCGCTACAACAACTTAGAAGTTGTCAAAAGCTTATTGCAGACGAGAGGGGAATATTTATTTTGTTTCTGTTGATACTTTACTTTCAATGAAATTGGACTGAATTTCTTATTATCTAACTTGGCAAAGTCGAAAAGCTGTCATTGCTGAAAATTCTACAAAAACTTATACATTTTCCTTGAAGTAAAGTTTTATAGTGAAACTAGAACATCTCTCATAGTATTTTTAAAACTAACCACGTAATGTATTGCTGTTATTTCCACACGATAAATATTTATAGCCCCAACTATTGTTTATTGGATCCAATAAGACGAAGTTATAAAACAATGTTAAACTAGACAAAGTGTGCAGAGAGACACATTAGACGTAAAATAGGGTCACTCTATTTTGTGAAAACTTTGTCTATTTCGCTAAAACGATTTCTAGTTGTTTTTACATCGATAGACAACGTTGTAACTTTGCTATACGATTTTTACTGAAAACGATTTTTCTTACAGAGTTATCTAATTTCAAGTTGCAATATCCAGAGCGTACAATCCTTTTCTCACGGATCAATTATAAGAATTTACCGCCCTCTCGGGTGGCGGACTGACAACCGGTTTCAGACGTAAATTATGCATTTACCCTTCGCTTGCAAGGAAAACTATACTTACTGTAATAATGCTTTGAAATATTTTGTTTCTTCTTAACTTGTGAAGGTATACAATGCACTTTGTAGAGGTAAGTAAGTGTAATTATGTTTGATGAAAATATTTATAAGAATATTTTATTGATCAACATAATAACTATGTACAAATACTTAAGAAAAAAGCATTTTTAACAAAAAAAAATTATTAAAATGATTTCTAAATGCTAGAGATAGAAAACAGAGAATATTCTATTACATTTATTATTTATTATAATTATTATTATAAGCCTTCAATGTCCCACTGCTGGGCAAAGGCCTCTCCCTCTTCCCTCCACGCTGTACGATCCATATACCTATAAGAATAAATAAAATAAGAATAAAATAGGTACATTTATTTGTGACGAATATAATTTATAAGTTAAAAAACTGGAAAAACCGACTTCAATTCGACTACCAGCTTCATCATCAGATGATGATGATGATGACAGTTCATTGAGAATGTTCTAGTCACTATAAACACCACATAAAAGCTACAGGAAAGCAAAATACGCAATTTCGTGCACGTGGTTGGTTTGATTCTTTAGAGGAACTACTGGTGGGTTTTTGCTTTTCTCCAATTAAATGCGATTTGAATGTACAAACTGGGTTTATTGACAAATTTAGACAAATGTAAAAATTTCGGTGTGCACCACAAAGGTCATTGTTGCTAGCAGTAAAATGGTAGGCGCTACGCCGCAACTTGTCAGTTGTCATATTGCATCGTTGCTAGCAGTAAAATAGTAGGCGCTGCGCCGCGCCGGGCATATTTTTTTCAGTTATTTCTTTTTATAACCCTAACTACTCAACCGATTTTGATAAAAATAAAATGGGACCAATCTGGAAGTATATCCTTTCAGATAAAAAAAGAATTTTTGAAATCGGTTCATAAATGACGGAGTTCTGAGGTAACAAACATTAAAAAAAAAAAAAAAAAAAAAACATACAACCGAATTGAGAACCTCCTCCTTTTTTGAAGTCGGTTAAAAATAGGTAGGTATTCGCACAAAAGAACACACTACCAAGAAAAAGCAATGAAAAATAGAAATAACTCACATAGAAATAGCGCACGTAGGTAACATACACATATTATCTTTATCTTATAACATAGTAAATAAATATATGACTAACAGCAAAAACGGAAAAAATAGAGAGCGATTCGTAGCTACTTTTGGTAAAACTACATAGAAAACAATTATACTTCATGAATGAGTGTGTGTTTCCCTCTAAGTCCACGCTACACCACAAAACATGAGTTGAACCCAAAAGCTGCAGGGGTATTCCAATCTCAGTTGAACTGCAAAGTTTTAAATCATGGTCAGTTCATACTAACTCATAGTTATTCTGTGACTAAATAGTGACATTATGATGTCATTTAATTTGTTTTCGCGCATATTTTGCTGTCAAGTGTCTAAAAAGAATGATCACGCGGTACCAAATTGTACCACGTGATCTGAAGAAATTACACTGGGCAGTGAAATATAACTTGACAGCAAAAGATTGGAATACTGGGGCTGCAATGGAATAAGTACTGACGCCGTAAGTATACCTATAGGTTATGTACGAGGCATATTTCATAAAGAAACTGAAGGAAAGGTGGTTTTGCAACGTGTCATAGGCTCATTATTCTCATGCAGTTAAATGATGATACTTACTGTACCAAACACCTAGAAAGATTACCTATGTATATCAATCAAGAGGGAGTTAAAAACACCCAAATTAGAGCATAATTTTGTGACATTGAGGGTAGTTTCAGAATATGAGCTTATAATTCTAAACAGAAGAACTCACTGAAACCATTCCCGATAAATTCGACAACAAACTTTAAAAATACAGTCCTACGAGGCAATTGGTAGGTGCCATAAAACATGTAGTTGGACGACATGGAGTTGGCCGACGAGCGATAAGCAACGGCCAACATTGCGTGCTTTGACAACGAAACATTCGGCTAGGGGCGGCGCGTAAATAATTCAACGTGAAAAAAGTTTCAAGCAGCTTAGCACTTTTTGAAGCGTACAACTTTTTTAGAAAAATATTTTTGCCTATAGTTTAGAAAAACACCATGGCAATTCCAAATTTTTTTTCCCACAAATACACTTGGTTTTTTAGAATGATCTCAAAATAATAATGAATTTAAATTCAGCATATTATTATAAACTGTTATTTATTGTTAAAAACTTATTATAGCAATCCTACAGTATAGCCAAATTAAATATTATGCTAAAGACTTACAAATATGTGAATTTAGTAATACATAAATTACTAAATAAGTACCTATTTTTTTAGCAGGTAGGTAGTTGACAATGAAATATTTTCACCCATTAATTCACTAGAACCTTCTGTCTCATGAATTATAAAAATCTATAATTTCGCGAGTTCATCTGATAAATTCGCAATAAATTCGGCAGCCCTACAGGCCAAAGGGCTTGTCGATGCGTGGTTTAGCCGACTGCGTATAAATCAACGGCAAAGGACAGGATCACTTGCCTTCTTATGTTCTGAGGGATAATGAGAAAGGACGTACTTACCTACGTGTTTCGCACCTTTTTGTACACCTAGCAACTTATTTCTAGTATCGAATATGACCAGATAAAATGGTAATAGTAAAAGGGCCATATATTTCGTAATGTTCGTCATCAAGTTAACAAAAGTTATAAGTAAACATAATTTTTACCGTGTTTTGTTCGAGTATTTGGTACTGCTGTCGATTCTGTTGTTGCATTTTTCTAAACTAACCTAATTTGACAGCACTAAAAATGTTGCCGTCCCTTTCTCATAAACTGAAACGACAAAGACAGCTATAATTTTAGCGCTGTGAAATTAGGTTAGTTTAGAAAAATGCAACAACAGAATCGATACCACTGTCGATTCTGTTGTTGCATTTTTCTAAGCTAACCTAATTTGACAGCACTAAATGTTGCCGTCCTTTTCTCGTAAACTGAAACTACAAAGACAGCTATAATTCTAGCGCTGTCAAATTAGGTTAGTTTAGAAAATGCAACAACAGAATCGACAGTGCTACCCTTCAAATTAATCTTGTAGAGTCTTTAGAGTTTTATTAAAAAAATCACACTGCACACTCTGCAGTCTTTTACTAACCTAGATGGACACAAGTCGCTTTTATTTTTAAAAATGTCCTAGTCTCTCCTTTGTCACTTTATTATTTTTTACCGCCGTAGTATCCACTATAATGCATCAGTAATGCACCTGCAGAGCGCATTTTTCCTCCAACCTCGAAGGAAAATCATATATAATAAAAGTTTAGAAGTGAAACTCCAATGGTTCTGTAAACAGAACATTGCTGCCATCTTTTTGCGAGCTAAAAACAGAAGAACATCGTTTTAGATGACGCGATTAAAACTTTGAATTTCAAAGCGACCCGGGAATAAATAAATAAATATTCATGGACATTTTACTCAACGCCATCTAATTCCATACTAAGCCAAGCTAGTAGCTGTAATATGGGAACCATAGATTGCTAGTAGATTAAGTAATAAGTATACTTTTTTTTGTAAATACATAGTAACACCTACACATAGAGTGAAAAACAACTAGGTACCCAGTTATATTTGCCGCACTCAAAATGTTTGTTCTCAGTGGGGATCAAACCCACGACCCACAGCACGGAAGGCAGAGGTATTACCGACTGAGCTGTGATGCCTGTGAATCTTATTGACCAAACGAATTTTCTATGTGACAAATTGATTCAGTTCTATCATTTTAACTATTACTTTATGGTAAATTTTCAGCTCGGGAGTTGAACCTTATTAAATTTGCACGGACTGGCAATCTGATATAGGTGTCGTGGAACTTTTGAAATGTGGGTACTTACATTTATAACTTGGAGTCTTGGATCCTGGTTTATTGATTACGCAGATATCTTCTTAGTGGGTCACTTATGATAGGTTATGAGGAGTTTAAAATAGGGATTTAAGCTATGAATCTCTGTTAGTAAAATTGTGAGAAGATTCAGATATGGTGGGGTTTGTGATCGGTTCGACCAGTTCGAAGTAGTTCGGACTATCTTGTTGGAGACAACCACAGAATCTCTTATCTTTTATTTTATCTTATTCCTTTTTATTATAAGAAAAAGCTCCGGTTAGAACTCGTAGTTGTTCTATTAAATCTTGTTTGATGAACATTTTTGTATAGTTTGCTGGAAATTCCAAGAAAAATTAAATAATTCAGCAAAGTATTCTACGGTTTGAGTTTAGTTTGTTTTATTATAATACCTATTCCACGTTGGTAGGATTTCTATTTGATAAAAATAGACCATTGTAGCTACTTCACCGAAAATAGAGTTTCCTTTCTTTTTCAAGTCGGTTGAAAATAATATAAAATGGCGTAGCTACATTTCCGCTTCTCAAATCCCCGTAATGAGAGATCGTAGCAAATCGAATCAACGGGGGCCGTAAATTTCCGACGTCAAATCGAAAGCCGAGAAAAGATCGATCAATATACTTAAATACAGTAGAACTCTCTGACTGGGATTTTGAGATAAAGGCTTGTGTCGACTGAGCGGAGCGAGGTTTGTTGAAAAATATTTGAACCGGTTTCTACACTTTTGAACACTCGACTTGACGACAAAAGTTTTCGTTCAAAAAATAAGGAGTGACCATTGATTGGCAGTAGATTTACCGGGCTCATGATGATAGCTACTAGAATAATTAAGTTTTCAGATACAATATCTCGACACAAGTAAGCATTTCTTATACCACTGTGTATTTTTTATAGCCTGAATGTTAAGTGGTAACGACAGCCTATAACGATGTATTGCCACACTGAGAACGTCCACTGAGCCAGTGCACTGTGATGTTCTTCTGTGATGTCAGGAAGCGTTCATTTCATTCAACTTGCAAAAAGATGCAGCGCAAAGTTCCTTTACTTTAGTGAACCAATAGCATAGCGCCTAGATGACGTGACTCCACTTTCACGGATATTTTCTTGATAGGTTTTAATAAAATCTCCTCTCATCGGGCGAAGTTTTATATCCAGCGAGTTAACTTGTCCCCTATGTTCTATACTTGTTCTATACTCATAGATACGTAGATAACCCTTTATTGTACAAATGAAAATTGTAAATCTAGAGACTAACTAGAAATGTGCAGTATAACCAATAACAGTTTTTTTAGAAAACCACCCCAGGTACAGTCGGCTACACATCAACCTATCCACTGTTTGAACTTTAAACTATTATAATTTGAATGTAGCGAATCAGGGATCGGAATAGGTGTAGGCGCGTGGCGCGCAAGCAGCGAGTCTCACATAAAAACATATCGTCCCTCTCGCATGATTCGCAACATTCAAATTATAATAGTTCAAAGTTCGAACCGTTGAGAGATTGATGTGTAGCCGACTGTACCTACTTATCATCGGTAATCGGTAAATAAATTTCAATGAGCTTACAACTTAAGAGAGTTTGCCATCAATAGATCAAAAAGAAAATTGAAAACACAGACCAAGTCGCAGACGGCAGCCTGTATAAAACACGAGCTACAAAAGCCTTTAAAATCACCTTTACGAAACGAAAGTTTGGCCAATTTATTTAAGCTCGACCATTTCAAAAGACAGTTCTATTTAAAATTTCATTTCACCAATTTGTGCGCAAATGGAGGCCCGCGGGCCGAGTAAAAGGTTTTATGGAGAAATTACTACCTGATTCTGTGTAAAGTGTGATATCTGCTAGAGCATGGATAACTTTAATTTAAACGACTGAGATTTAAATATTTTTCATCGAATTGGTGCATACGCGATACACCCCAAAGCGGGACGTCAATTCAGATTTTATTTTCCCACTTTGAATTAGAATATGTTGAAAAATATTTTGTAATAAGAAGTTGGCAGCGGATCAGTACCACCTCTGGTGTTGCAAGTGTACCTGAGCGACGGTGACCACTTTCCAACAGATTGACCGTTTATGCATTTGCCATCAGATCATCATTTCCCTGCCCTTATCCCGCGCTAGGCGGGGTCGGCACATTTGCATTCGCCATCAGATATGGTATAAAAAAGGTCTGATTAAAACAAAATTAAGTAACTTTAAGCCCAGCTAAACTTTATTATGTTGTATAGAAAGGGGGCATGAAATAAATGAACCCACAACCATCTTCTTCGTAATAAAAATACTCTGGAGTCAAAAGTCTTGGTTTTTGTCCTTCATAAATAAATAAATATTCAAGGACTTTACACACAACGATTTTACTTTTATTTATTTATTTATTTTTATTATTATTATTTCAAAAATTACACATGTTTAAAATTATATAGTGCCTTAAAGCCTAGGTATGGCTTGTCTAGGCACTAGGTTCTCGTAGGTATAATCGATCGAACGAACTTATGTTTCATGTACACGAATACAGGAAAACACTACAAAAAATTAGCAAAAAAAAAAAACAAATACGAATGAAAACAACGCTTAGGAATGAAACTCAAATACGGGCCCTCATTCTAAACAAAACGAGTTGACGCTCAGTTTGACATACGAAAGTGTTGCTTGTTTTATTTATTTTAAACTAAACAACAGTTACACACACAGACAGTTACGGACAGTTAGGCAATATTGCGCGAGAAATTATTGTCTATTTTAAACAACGATTTCTTGAAAGCTGTTTCACTTCTTGCGTTATTTTCGAATGCTTTTGACGTTTCGGGCGATATTTCGTTTTGTTTAAAAAATAAAATTGCCAGTACATGTTACCATGGAGATGACTATGTGTGCCAAACGTAAGTAACGGGTTTTTTGATAGCTAGCTTATAGTTCCTCGCATTGCTATGTTCCGATCTGCAGGGGTATGCCAATCAAAGTTGAACTGCAAAGTTGAACTGCAAAGTTTTAAATCATGGTCAGTTCATACTAACTCATAGTTATTCTGTGACTAAATAGTGACATTATGACGTCATTTGATGTGTTTTCGCGCATATTTTGCTGTCAAGTGTCTAAAAAGAATGATCACGTGGTACAAAATTGTACCACGTGACCTGAAGAAATTACACTGGGCAGTGAAATATAACTTGACAGCAAAAGATTGGCATACGGGGGCTGAAGGGTATTGGTGCCACTGCAATAATTGCAGTGGCACCAATAGGTTGCCACTGCAACATTCAGCCCATATAATGATTTAATTCAGATAATGATGTAAATTTTCATGTGCCTGTAATTATTACAGGCACATGAAAACTTACATCATTATCTCAGAGTGATAGAGTGCGATGCCTCACAGGGCAGAGGTAACTGCTTAGTATCAGATGAGCCATCCGATTAATCCAACACTCACTCAAAAAATAGCACGAAAAAAGTACCTTCATTAAACACCAACATTTTGTCCCACTATTTTATTTCATACGAGTTAAACCTTTCAAACTAATTAACAATTGAAACTAGAAATTAATTAGGACTAGCGGTCTTATTACTGTCAGACCCTTTTTAATGGTCGTGTGGTCAAAGCTGCGAACTGTTTGTTTTAACGTTGTTTCAAAAAGGTTCGTAGAATATGATATTATTTTAGTGCTTCCTATTTTATGAATGCTTTTCAATTTATTTTTACTTGGTTCCATCCAGTTTTACAGCTGTATAAAAAAGTACATACCGTTTCTGTTTGTCTCAACTCCTAGTTTCATCCAAAACGGTGTAGCCGCGGCTACGATACTAATTAGTTTCAATCCCGTCTCAACATATTATTAAAAAAACCCAAACATTCGCGACACAGCAATTAATGAAGCTCCCACGAATCCATAGTTTCCCACGCAATTATGTAAAGGCTCTGCCCCCGTATGCCAATCTTTTGCTGTCAAGTTATATTTCACTGCCCAGTGTAATTTCTTCGTCACGTGGTACAATTTTGTACCACGTGATCATTCTTTTAGACACTTGACAGCAAAATATGCGCGAAAACACATCAAATGACGTCATAATGTCACTATTTAGTCACAGAATAACTATGAGTTAGTGTGAACTGACCATGATTTAAAACTTTGCAGTTCAACTTTGCAGTTCAACTTTGATTGGCATACCCCTGCTGACACTGTAAATTATGTGGAGATATTACTGAAAAGGCCTAATTTATTTTAGTATTGGTTGCACCTTCTTTTCTACTACTAGCAAACCATACTTGTAGTCTTAGCTATTAATATTCTCTGTGCTTGTAGCAGATATCTTAGGTTCGTTTTTGCTAGGGACCATTGTGTCCCTAGCAAAAACGAATTTAGGAGAAATGGCAACCACCTCTAGGATTGCCTAAAGGTAGTCTTGGTTCTTCGTTATATTATGCAAGATTTATAGTTATTAATGTGATTCTATTGAATACAAAATGTTTCCTGTCTGTTTCTATTCATAGCGCAAGTTTCTGGATGAAAATTTTAATTTCCTAATAAATATTAAACCAAAAATATTCCACCTATTTAACTGATTGCTATCATTTCCCCTCAGAATGATATACTAGGACCCTCAGTGTTTTCCATTAGATAATTTAATTTTCTAACGTTATAAATGTAGGCTTGAAGTGTTTTATTACTATTGTAGCTATTGATACTAATACTAGTTAACTGATAAAATCAAAGTAATTTTATCTGCTTTACTGTTGTCTGTAATATTGTTGCGAATGCTGTGCATGCCTGTAATTGGCACACATTCTATAATATAATTATTGCTTATATGTTATTTTCGAAAGTGTATTATGTGTGCTGTTGGCGATGCCTTATAAATAAATAAATAGATAAAAAAAAAAGTAAACCTCATTGTAAACAAAACAACCGCTCTACAAATAACTCAAGTGATAGATAAAATCAATGAACAATTTATTTACAATACTAGTCTACGCAGTAGATTTGTATGCACTGTTTTTCTCTGTGTTATCATCACCGAACTATCACCACGACCGAACCCTTTTTAATTTTTAACATCATTTATTTAAGATTTACATATAAGATTTATAATAATCAATAATAAAAAGTAAAGAAAAACTAAAATAAATGTTAATTAAAATTAGAATTACAAAAATGCTATATTCGTCACACTTATTATATTAATTTACTATAATTTTGATTTTATTATTTCAGAGATTATATTTTTTGATCACAATTCTGTGTGCCCCGTCCAATATTTACTAATCATGTCAGCCCCTTTCTCCCCTATCATAATACTTGGTGCGTTGGTGTTCCCTCTTACGATAAATGGCATTATACTAGCGTCTACCACTCTTAAACCTTCGACATTCTTCACCCTCAGTTGTGGGTCAACCACAGCTGTGTTATCATCAACTGGTCCCATTTTAACTGTACCAGTAGGATGGTACAAAGAAAGAGTCATTTCTCTTGATATGCAGTCTAAATAATCATCACTTTGCTTATCATAGTTTTTACAAGCATCAATTTCTAACCATTGTAGTTTGAATCCAGCCTTTTTAAAAGCTTCTGTATCGCCAAGTTTTAGACTGATTTGCTTAATACCTCTTATAACAGTCTTCATGTCTTCTGGATCTTCGAAATAGTTTGCATAAATCAACGGTTTGTCCATAGGGTTTTTACTTTTCAGTATGACTTTCCCTCTTGACTTAGGTCTCAAAAGGACATTATAAACTACAATAGTAAATTGGTTTTTGTTCATTTCTTCAAACTTTTGCTGGATTTCGTCACTAAATCCGTGTTTTTCATGAAAATTCAGCATGTTTTTGATAGCGCTTGAGAATATGAGATAGTGGTTTTGCATATCAGGACTAGTTGCATGTGGGTCAGTTGTGTTCCAAAAATCAATAACTCTATGAGGGCTTATATCAGCCAAGGGACCTACATGCTTAAGCAAGTACTGAGCAAATATCCCTGCTATATTTGGTAACGAATCTAATACAGTATTGGAATCAGGAGCTGTATAGTAAATAGGAACGAAGAGATGGTCTTGTAAATTTTCACCAACAGGCAAATCAGCTTTGACTTCGATGTTCATTTTTTCCAAATGTTCTCGAGGTCCGATGCCAGAGAGAAGCAACAACTGGGGAGAATTAATAGCGCCACTCGATACAATAACTTCTTTCATGGCTTTTACAAAAATATCTTTTCCATTTTGCTTCAGTAATACTCCCTTGATTTTATTTGTTCCTGGCTCGAATACCAATTTAGTTGCATAAGCATTTTTCATAACATGCAAATTCTTCCTATCCTTTAGGGGACTCAAAAATGCTCTCGCAGTACTGCATCGCACACCATTCCTTGTAGTCATGTATGATTTAATGACTCCCATTTGGTCTGCTCCGTTTATATCTGTGTTGTTCTTTAACCCTAGCTCGACAGCTCCTTTGATGACCAGGTTTTCTAAAGCACTGAGATTAGGATTGTTTTCTACGGTCAAATATCCGTCAGTGCCATGATACCCATCATGTTCTTTGGTGTAATGTACAAGCTTTTCACTTTTTTTGAAGAATGGTAGCACTTCTTCGTAACTCCATCCTTTGTTGCCACTGGCTGCCCATTCATCGTAGTCTAGCTTGTTTCCTCGGACGTAAAACATGGCATTGATGCTGCTGCTACCTCCGAGAGTCTTTCCTCTTGGCCAGGCACAGCCTTTGGTTTTGTACCCACGGCAAGCTCCTTTTTGAGGTTCAGTTTTGTAAGCCCAATCTTCATCCGTATTCATATTACTGTAGAACAGTTGGGGAAGCTAAAAAGACAAGAAGTGCTATAGTGGATATTTAATTTTAGCGTAATTAGTGTAAGAAATCAAGTCATCTTCTTGAATTACCATGA
The DNA here is from genome assembly GCA_947859175.1 of Gandaritis pyraliata. Classification (NCBI taxonomy): domain Eukaryota; kingdom Metazoa; phylum Arthropoda; class Insecta; order Lepidoptera; family Geometridae; genus Gandaritis; species Gandaritis pyraliata. Next base: position 3,142,055 of record OX401871.1, on the reverse strand, counting down.
AAAAGGCTATACGGATGGTTCCTATGATGTTTGTTATTGAAGATCAGTAACCAATCCAACTTTGCAAAACTAATTAGAACTTTGCTCTTTTAAGTTTGCTATGCAAAATTGATCTCTCACCTCAGTAGCTATGGTTGGGTTTCCTCCTGCTTCGAGCAGCAAGACTTTCCAGTTGGCATTTTCACTCAAACGGTTAGCGACTACCGAACCGGCTGAACCAGCTCCTACTACTATGAAGTCATAGTTAGGATCTGAAAAAAAAATTATGTGTAACATTCATCAAGTTTTCTGTAGAGTTCAACGGGTCAGACCAAAACTATTCTCTATTAGATGTAAAGACCTACTTGTCTTGAAAACAACGGACTGTTAAAAATAATACAAACTTCTATATACTTATAGCTACCTGGTGGCCACTTATAGCTAACGGATTATAAGGGTAGTACAGAGAACATTGCCTACGATTATATCCATTGCTATGAGATTCTTAAAATAATGAACCTAGTTGGAGTAATACAACGACTCAAGGAAAACTATGCAATCAGGTAAACAATAAATTAAGTACATTTACATTAGAAAAAAATATGATTTGCACTTTGTCACTAACTAGGAAAATACTTAACATTATTGACCATGTTTTCCTATTTCTTATCCTTATGTTGGGATGTTGCATGTTTGTGACATAATTACCTCGCAAAGGCCCCATGACCTTTTAACCTACACAGTCACTTATATTGCTCTACTTTTGGACAATAGCTATGTTTTTTTTTATATGAAGGTTAACTAAGTGTTTGGCAGCCAGCACACCGGATGGAAAGTGTGTAGCCCAGCCTAAGTTGGAACACCCTTAACTATAACCCACTTGTTCATTCTTTTCTTAGAAATTTCTAAATTATACAGTTTTGATCATAGGTTTCTCTCACGATCTTCTGCTCTTCTGCAATGATTGCCGCATTTTGTAGATATTTGCAACATCTTACTCCATGGCGTCATTACGCCATCAGCATTACGCTGATTTAAACTTGGTCTTTGCTAAGGTTTGCTCCAGCTATGTCAATTTCAATCACGGCCGAGGCATTTTAGTTGACTTTTTACCTCTGTGATATGCCAAACACCTCGATCGAAATAGCTATGATCTCAGCATTTATTTTGATATGAAATGTGTACCTATGTAAATTATAAATAGTTGATAGTCTACGCCTTTGATTATATAAGGCTTACCTTCGATCACAGCGTTAGTAGCATCAGCAGGCCAAAGGTGATCGCCAGCTAAAGCGCACTGTGCTGCAAAGAAGCCCTGAAGCGCCTGCGCAAAGAGCGGTCCAGCCACCTGGTAGCTGTTGAGGATCGGAGTAGTAACCGCGGGGTCACACGTCCACATCTTAACCTGGAATTAGGTACACAACAAGACTGCAGATTTCAGTGTTTTGAAAATTGTTTGCAATCTAGTTCCCATATCACCTGCTTTGCTTAATTTAGGACTAGAGGGCGTTGTGTGAAATATCCAAAAATATTGATTTACTGAGATAAATTTTCATTCATTTATTTGTTCAAAACAATGACTATATACAAATAAGTACTTTAGAAAAGTGCATTTTTAACAAAAAAATATTTAAATGAACTCTGAATTCTAAATGCTAGAGATAGAAAACAGAGTTCAAATCACCGACTGCAGGCAGGGTGCCCAAAAGGCTGGCAACGTTACCTCTTTGTATGGCAATACTAATTCTCTGCCCAAGGTAAGCGCCAGCCCTTTGGTTATTTATTTTATTCACTTGTTAAATGGCAGCTAGTGCCACATGTAATTTGGAGGTGTATCTGACAAAGGGGACTCAAGAGCTGTTCTATGCATCTGAGAAAATAAACAATAGTACAGTATTCAATGTATATAAACACTTTGTTTCACATTTCTTTGTAAAAACCTACGTAGATAGATATAAAAAGAATTCGCTTTTAGTGAAAAATACCGACAATACCTATAAAATAAAAATTTAAAAGTGTGATTAAGCGAAGAAGATTCTGTAAGCAGATAGATAGACTATATCTTTATTTCGCACCAATATAAGAGAAAAAAAACAAAACAAGTGAAAAAAATCAAAACATGAAGTACCTACCTACAATGTGTAATGGGTGAAGTATCATATATCTGGCACCTAGAATAAGACGATTCTAAATGATCCTTGTGATTTTTATTGAATAAAGAAATGTTGACTTTAACTTTGACTTATAAGCAGGTAGTCAAACGAATTACCTTAACGACTTGTGTGATTAAGTGGACATTATTAAATTGCAATTTGGAGTACGTAGATTTATTTTGGACAAGGACTATCATTAGAATAACTATCATTATGCGATTATCTTTGCTTGCTAGAGTTGCTAGTCATAAATCTTGACCTGTGTGCGAATTGGTGCTTTTGGCAATGAAGACGAGGGGGTATACAAAATATTACGACAAAAGTGTTAGATGAATTATGATAATAATAGAAGTATGTACGAGAAAATATTTGAAAAGAAAGGTGGCTTTTGTGAAAGGTCAAATGAGAAAAAGGAGTGAACACCGAGATGATGGTTGATAGCAGAGAGTGGAGTTACTTAATAGAAGATAAATTTAATATCGACTCTACCTAGCGACGGCTTGATCACAATAGGCCAAAAGGCCGCAGTGATATCATAGCCGCAAAAAGCTAGCGACGGCTTCATCCCGGACGAAAACGGTTTTAAAATCTAACAAAAAGTTCCGTTGGACTTTTATTTTATAAAATGTACTGTTGGAAAGAAAAGTGCTAGGCTGTTTAAAATACTCAAGGTGATCATTTTTCGGTGATCGAAGTATGCATAGAGGTCTCAATAAATAAATATTCATTGACATTTCACCCAACACCCTCTAGGGCGGCTTGCACCAGAATCACTAAAGTGTTTAACAGCTAAATAGATTTAAATCTGACGTATTTATATGACTTGACAACTCGCTAAATACTATTTAAGAGTTAAACGCGTTTAGCGATTCTGGTGCTAGCCGCCCTTAGTGTACCCAAATTAAGCAAAGATTGTAATATGGGAACTAGGTATATTGCTGATAGAATACAATACTTAAATACTTTTTTTATAATATCCAGTCTCAGGTTATCGGACGAGTCAAGATGCTATTTTTATAAGTGTACCACTTTATATGTAAAATGTTTAAACATTTTACATATAAATGTTTCTGTGTGGTATCTATAAAGTGTAGTTGACCGTGATCCCCTGTATATTAAAGTGTAAAAAAACCCAGATAAGTACCTACCTACGAAAAGTATAGGGTACCTACTTTGATTTGGGGAACTAAATACTCATAGATAGCTAGATATCGCTATATTAATATCTTTTAGTTCACTATGGATTTTAGTGTTATGTGAATATGTTTGAAATTCGCGCGGTTTTAAACATATTCTCATAACACTATAGGGGGGATAGTCAGAAGCACGTCCAAAAATAACGTTTTTTATAAAAAACCTTGTTGGGCACAAGCTCTCAAGACCATTGTAATACCTAGTAGGTATTCATTGTTTTTTAATTGGGGGACAGGTAGGACAAAAAAAGTCCGATCTGTCCCTCTGTCCAGGGGGAAGAATTAGACATTTTAATTTTTTTAAATACGTATTGTCATCCTGTTGCAAAAATCCCCAGAGTCACAAAAGGGAACAATTCATAATTTACCTAAATTTGGTTAGATTTAGGTTACTTACCTAGATTTTTACTAAGCTCTTTTCTGTATTATTTTAATAACTCCGTGCTGTGGGTCGTGGGTTCGATCCCCACCAAGAACAAACATTTGTGCTAGCGTAGATGATTCTTCTATGTCTGGATGTTACTATGTATTATAAGTTATTTACAAAAAAAAGTATATAAGTATTCTATTAGCATCTAGTTCCAATATTAGAAGCTTTGCTTAGTTTGGGACTGGAAGGCGTCGTGTGAAATGTCCATGAATATTTATTTATATAATAAATATGAATTTGAATCAAGTAATTTATCCCAGTTAGTTTTAGAAATATAATAACCGACTTACCAATCTTGGATTCACAGCAAACTTAGATCTAATGTTCCGAGGTACATTCAACCCAACACGTTAGCGGTTGAACAAACACAAGCGTAGTCTATCACAGCACGTAACGAATTGCAGTTGGATATCGTGATATAAGAAATATGAGCTGCATAATGCGCGAAGTATGTACCTATCTATAAATTAGGATTATTATTCCTTAGTAGCTAGATTATAAAGCGATATGCGTAGACGATATTATCAGAATCACGAGTTGTAGGCTGGTCAGATTTGTAATGGCACTAAGGGCCATACCTAGCTGTGGAAGTCTATTGTGATGGTGATGGTAAAATAATAAGTTCTTTTAAATACCTTAGTACTTGTCTGCTGTTCAGATTACCGGATTAATCAAAATTGTCTAAGGGCGGCTTGCACCAGAATCGCTAAACGCGTTTAACTATTAAATAGTATTTAGCGAGGATGTCAAGTCATATAAATACCTACGTCAGATTTAAATCTATTTAACTGTTAAACACGCCCAGAGTTGAGACTTAAGAACGCCAAAGATGGGCAATTTTCACGGTTGTGAGGCACCCATCTAACAAACCGTATAAAGTTGATATCAAGTTAAGTAAAGTTGCAAGCAAGTAAAGTTGATATGGTTGACCGTTGATATCAAGCGATATCAAAATATCGCTACATACCTATTTGATTGAAATAATGTTTTACTGAAAAATTTGATTTGTTTAGATGATTCGAGTGAATTCTTTGTAGGGTTAGCTCGCCTTAATTGTAAATACATGTGGTTAGTTATACTTTACACTTTTTACAATAAATATATTTTTTTCAGTGTATCTGTAAGTACTTACATAAAATAGAGTTACTTGATCAGCTCACTTCATACGTCTATTTATAGCTTATCAGTAATATATTATCCTATCCTACTTCCTACTAATCCTATCCTATCCTACTAATATTATAAATGCGAAAGTTTAGATGTTTGGATGTTTAGATGTTTGGATGTTTGTGTTTCAATCACGTCTAAACTACTGAACCAACTTGGATGAAAGTTGGCATATATATATAGTTCGTAACCTGGATTGACACATAGACTACTTTTTATCCCGAATAATTAACAGGATCTACAGGATAAAATGAACGAAAAGGATTAGCAGCACCGATTGGTAAGAGGATTTCATTGTCATGTCATGTCACGTCAGTTTGACATTCCAGTACGAGTTCGGTGTATTGAGGTGTAATGTCAAGTTTCTCAAAGTATCCGCTCGGTACACGCACAGATAATATAATGTACACGGAAACTGTAGACACGTACGAAGTCGCGGGTAACTGCTAGTCAGTAATATAAAAAACACGAGAGAGTTTATTAATGTTTTGGAATTTGTCAATCTTATACGATTAGCAGTGATGGTCCTGTGTTATTATTTTATGTCGTACATAATGTCCTCACCCTATTAACATTATTTCTACGGTCTAAACTGCTCGTTGAACTTGCCAGTGTTGATTTACTTTACTAGAATATACAACCTCATTGCTTGGTTGGTACATAGTGATAGACATATCCAGTTATATTATAACGGGTTTTGATTGAAAGTGGTTTCTGGCATGAGTACAGTGGCATAGGTACTTTGCCTCAGTTAAGTTTTTGCTACACATGCTTTGAGAGAGATGCTTTTTTTAATGACGTAGAGCCTTTGTCTGACTGAAGTAAGGCACTACACTCCTCAATTTCCTCCAATCAGAGCCAAGAATAGGGTCTACTGAGTTACCTGCAGCTAAGTTCGGAGAAACAAAGATCGAGTAGAACTAAGTAATATGACTTTTACCTACATAAAAATATACATTTGAGTTTGGCTTTTGTGGGCACGTAATCACTCGTTTTAGTTCCCGTACAATACTTACCCCTGAATTCATAAACAGAGGCTGAATTCAACGAGCGCAACGTCTGAATCCGCCTCTAGAGGAGCCTCTACGTCGTTTACAAATTCGAGGGTTAGTCTTGATAATCACTATAGTTACTTTTTTTTTCAATCTTTTATTTTTATTTATGAGTCAATAACAATTTGAATAATGATGACACAATTGATTATTATTTTATTTAGGATTTTTTTCCAATGAGAGCAAAACATCGTCGAAAAAATCCCTCATTAAATTTAATTTGCTAAATGTGTCTTACGTAGTTAATGAATAAATTAATTTAAAATCTGAGCTTACTAGTGTGGATTTTAATTATCTACGTGTACCGTCCCTATCGCTTCAGCTGGATATACCTACACATACTGTACATTGTTCGTTGATCATGATTCATGATGCAGATTTAATTTTAAAATGCAATGAACTCATACCTTACATTAATAAACAACTGACGTATGGACAAATCACAAATAAAATGTTTTACTTATACCAACGGTATAGTTACCATAGTTGATAAAATTAAATCTACTTTTGCATAATATGAATCAGTAATTTGATAACCAACATTGAACTAGAGGTTTATCATACCAATCAGTTTTTTATCAGTAATCAATACATTACTTAATCTAATTGAACTAACCGATAGTTTCATTAGAATCTATTCCTACGCTAATTATATTAGCAATAATTTTGGCAGTAACATAAGCAGGTGCTATTCTATATCCAAATGTATCTAATTATATATTTACCTAAGTACATTATCAAATATCAAAAAACTTTGAAAACAATAATGAAATAGGTAGCTTCAAAACATAATAACAAAATGCAGAATGAGTCGTCAGTCGGGTCGGACCTGAGGGGAAGACGTTTTGCATAATCTAGCCAGGATGTACTCAGTCAAGACAGGAGTGGGTCAAATTTAATCTAATATTGTATAGGCCTCAAGGAGTCACAAGCTGGATACTCCCAGGGGGTAGAAGACGTCGCGGCCGCCCGAGGAAGCGCTGGCATGACGACCTGGACTCTTTCGAGCGGAAATGGGCGGAACTAGCCAAGGATCGCGGAGAGTGGAAGACGAGGGGGAAGACCTCTGCTCAGCAGTGGGACAGTAAAGGTTAATTAAAAATAATTATATGGGTAGGTAGGTAGGTAACTAATTTATAATGTTTTGAATATCCATTCAAGACATTTTGCTCTTAACAAAAATCTAGGGATGTATTATACTAAAGACAACATTATTAAATTACCTAATGTAGGTACTTAGGTACCTTACCTAAATTTTTAATAAGATGTCCGGAGACAAACAGTAGAACCTCAAAATAATCCATAATACCAAAAATAATCCAACGAAACGGTCGAGGATTTGTGAAAAGCTTAGTAAAAACCAAACTGATTTGCCGATCTTCTCAACAGTTTTCAAACAAGCTAGGTATAATACAACGTGTAACATATTGTCAAAATGGGCTTATTCAGACCAAACACGTGAATAGATTGGCCTGTGCAAAATTTGAATACATTATGATTGAAATTTCTATTTTTTTTTATCTTAGAAATTTGCGACAACCCTGTGTTTATTTACTTTGCGTATGTATCCAACCCACAAACTACAGAAGCTACGCTCAGACGGGGCACTCCCATAGAGCAAAATTCGTCCAATAGAATGCTCACGTATGTCATATGATTGGTCTTTTATTTTTAATTTGAGAGCACAGCCCGGGATTGCACAGCCATGGAATTGGCGACCACTATGTACATGAATTCCATGCCTGTACATTCCAAGGTTGTACTTTCCATGGTTGTGTAATCATGGCACCCGATTGAACCTACTTCTATCCTACTATTTTAATTAATTTAAACGACCTCGAGATAAGGGAGACTTATGAGTAAAACAAGATATTAAAGTATATTGAATCATATTTATTAAATAAAGAAAACTACGACTAATTTGTTTACAAAATACACACACACAGGGCACAACCGGGATTTCAACATGGTGTAGTGCTGGAGAAGGAACAGTTATTTCTGAAACCAATCACAGTAGGTAATCGTTAGTCGGTAATCTGACAAACATCTAAAAATAATTTTGATTAGATATCTACAGGTTAATATAAAGGTTTAATAATACATAGGTACTTACCAGAATCAGTTTTGGACCATTTCTTTACTACTGCCTTGCAGTAAGTGTGATCTTGATGTGGTTGCTTTAGTGTGTAATCATCATGATCACGATTGACATGATCTGAAAATGAAAATACACAAATTTACATAGAAGTAACTGGATATACCAATTTAGACTGCGGTCATAGATAGGAAACATTTGCTCAAACCACAACAATATTCATATCCAGCGCTCAAAATGTTATAGCAAGAGCATGATTAATTTGGGTGTAACTTACAAGAGAATAAGGGTATTCTCTTGCCTTTAACATTTCTAGGTACATTGGGCTAGGGAGCCCAAGTAGCAATTTAACTAATCAATTGTTTGAGTACCTACTCCTAAAACAATAGTAATAAAATAAGCTCAACTCGTGTGGTAGTGAATTCATTTTGATTGTTATGTTCATAACGAGGTACTTACCAGGGGGTATTGGAGATGTTTGAGGTATATCACTGGATATCTCTGTTGCGGTAAATAGGTAACGTGGGATAGGCACCGGGGCGAAGACGAGCTCTATCGCGTGTGGACGCGAGAAACCTCTTCTCAATGTGTTTGCGACCCACAAACTGCTTGCGAAGACCTTGGAAGCTCAGGCTACGACTTCACAGTTTATGCACTCTTACCACTTTTGGAGTCCTATCTCAGTTTTTGGAAACATATGTAAATTATTGACGTCTTTTCGTCTACTAGCACAGCTCACAACACAGCACTTGGTGTACATATTTAGATGAAACTGCAGTTACAGAAATAAATCAACGCAAAACTTCACTCATCAACTTTAAATTAAAACTGCAATGGCGGTTAGTTTGTTGTTTTGTTTTGTTGCCCCAGAAACAACGAACAAACATGGCGGTCGGATCGGACAAGGGGCGTGATATGAAGGAAGGGTGAAGGGGGGGTGTCAATTGACATATGTGAGCCGCAGACTATAACTAGACTAAAAATATCGTTCACAGTTCAACCCCCGTGATCCAACCTGTTAGTTTAGTACACATGCTCACGCACCTTTCTATCGCACTACGTCGCACCTACACATACCTAGACACTTTAACAGGTGTGCAATGCTATTTTTAAGGAAACTTTAGGACGCTTTTCATGAATGAAAAACTTTGAAATATTAAAAGTCGTAGAACAAAATGTTGTTCGCCATGACGTGTAGAATATCCCCTTTCGGACTTATAGGGACATTATGTTACACCCTGTATAACAGGTTTAACCCACTGAAAACTCCCAAGTCCGTCCACGCATATTAATTTATGCTAATAATTGTAGAATCGAATCGACACATATTGGAAGGCGCGCTGCGTGCGTGCACAATGCAGCTCAATTAGAATTAGCTGCTATTGTTGCTGATGTCCTAGTAGAATATAAAGCAGAGAAAGAAATTATTCTATTCTTTTGTTTGTTTGAAGCGCTTCATTTCTATGGCGATGAAGCACAAAGTCAAATTCGTAATGGAATATTCTAAAACCATTATTTTTACAATGGATCAAAGATATTTTATAATTGAATATTCAAAACTGGGCCACAGGTGATTTAGTCAAAACTCGATAGTTTTTGGCAGTTTTGTAAAAAGTCTAATAATCTAGATCTAGAATCACTCCCCAGATTCGTCTTCAATTAGACGTAGGTAACTCCAATTTTGTAGAGATGGTTGTTTTTTTTTGACTATCAGCTCACTTAGCTTGGGTGCTGTTGTACTAAAGAAGAGAAGACTCTTATATCTCGTCTCTAGCGACAGAAATAGTGTAATCTTCCGCAGACAAATCTGTCTAGGATGCTCATGCTATGCCTGCTGGTCGTCAGCACCCAGTGTTTGTCATACCTACTGATTAAATGAATATGATTATGATTCGATTATAATTACGAAGGACCAAGCAATTTGAGCATAAGCGTATTGCCTCTATGTTGGTACAAAGTACAAACTAGATTCATTGTCGTAGCATAACCACATATCAGCCTCTTTATTATCTACGGAGGATGCTACGAAGTTGTTCAATATATAAATAAATATTCATAAAAATAATAGATTTCTAATAGAAAGACAACATGCTTGAAAATCACGCAGATTTATTGCAACACTATGATAAGCTGAATCTATTGAATGAATAAAATAAAACTCATGAACCTGAGGTGGCTTTCAGAAATCTAAATTTTACTTACTTACAGTTAATACCTTCACAGACTTGTTTATATTTTTAACCCCGACGCAAAAACGACGGGGTGTTATAAATTTGACGTGTCTGTGTGTGTGTGTGTGTGTGTGTGAGGCAACGTAGCTCCCGAACGGATGAACCTATTTTGATTTTGTTTGAAAGGTGAATTAGTCGGCAAAGTTCTTAGCTATGTTTGATAAAAAACGGTCCAAGATTCGGGGGTTTTTTTTTTAATTTTAAATTTAATTACTTGTTGTTGATTGTGACACAATATTACTGAAACTTATCCTGCTCCATCGTCGGTCTCATCGTCACTTACCATCAGGTGAGATTGTGGCCAAAGGACATTCTATATTATATAAAAAAAAACTTAGTAGTAGTACCATAGTTCGTACAAGGTAATCCTTGTAACATTATCAAGTGAGACATGAGATTATACAGGCATTACAGAATAAGAGAACTGCTCGTCCTTTTGTCCTGTATGTGATCAAGCAAATGGCATGCAGTTGATTGCATGGAAACAAAAGAACCTCCCCATATAAACTGCATTGTATATCGCTATGTCCTGTTTGTCCTGTTACAATAGAAATACTTGAATGTCTCATCTTCATTGACATTCTAGGAATGGGAGAAAGGGTCAAGTTTCATTGTGTAAATAGGTACTAAATAGTGGTCACGTCACGGACGCTGTTATAATCATCTAGATTAAACGCAAGTTACTTACTACGTATTACGTATACCGTAGGTACTTACTTGCAGTTATTTTCGACAGAAAACCTGATCAGAACAAGAAATAAAAAATATGTTATATTCCCTCGCATCCCATCTCAATCGTTACAGTCATTACGTTCCACGCAAATTTACCTCGTAACGTTTACGAGCCTAATATAGGTCAATTTGGTAGATATGGGACTGTAAAGCAATGATAATGGGCAATTAATATCTACTCGTGTATCGTGCTACTTAAGATTCAAGTTAGAGAGTATTTCTCGAGCGTCTACCGCAGAACTGTTAGCCTGGTTCATTGTGTTGTAAATATAGGTGCTTATTAGTACATCTGTGGTCCCCACTTTATGTCTGAAACCGATGATCTCTGCTGGTGCATGTTTTGGTCTCCAGTGATTTCTATTAGTCACCATTCAGTCATACGTCGTAAAACTTGTCTTTTACCTTTAGCTATCTTTCCCTTTACGATTTCCAGCTTTTGTATGATTTGGTTGCCGCATTTTGCTATATCACCGAAGTAGGCGAGTATGCTATAAAAATTTCTAATTGAAAGGAAATTTATTATTCTGATAAAAATAAAAATTCACGAAATACCTCTTGATAAATGCAGTGTCGTTTTAGGATGTAATCATGATAAAACCTAGTTTCTAACTGGAAGTTTCAGGCGGCGGACCTGTTGCGAGCCATTTTAATAAATATTAAAATCCAATCTGGTTTGGATGCGGCTCTGTAGTGAAAGTTTTAAACCACAACCTTTTCGTATTTAAAAACTTTTAGGGAAAAATGATTCATTTAGATTTGCTTTATCATCATCAAAGTCTATTGCTTGATATAGGCCTCCTTCAGAGATTTCCAAAAAGAACATTTTTAAGCTTTCATCTTTAATTTTCCTGTGATCTTAGCAATTTTATTGGTTCATCGGGGGCCGACCTACGCTTTGCTTTCCGGTTTGCGTTCACAACAACGGTTATTAGTTCTGCAAGCTAATGTCAAAAAATACTGAGTAACTTAAGCTCAGTGCTTTTTCAACTTGCTAATTCTGAAAGCTATGTCTGTGACCTAGGTTCTTCTGCGAATTTCTTCGTTTCGGATTCTAATAGGCACCGAAACTCCCAGCATAGCTTTCTCCATAGCCTGTTGCGTAACTTTCAACCTATGATAATCTTGTATTGACTAGTTTCACTATATCATCATCATCATCATCAACCTATACCTACTCGTCCACTGCTGGACGTAGGTCTCTCCCAAGACGCGCCATTGAGCTCGCTCTTCGGCTCTTCTCATCCAGTGTCTGCCAGCTACATTTCGCAGATCGTCGCCCCATCTCGCCGGAGGGCGTCCAACAATACGCTTGCCTAAACGTGGTCTCCACTCGAGTATTAGTTTGCTCCAACGATTGTCGTTACATTTTACATTTGAGTTTCATTTACATTAATGAAAAGTCTAAAATGTATTGATAATTAATTTATTAGCTAGACATGACGGGAGTGTATAGTAGGTATGTTTGTTACGAATTCGTTGATTTTAAAAGTGTCTTACTGTATTATGGTAGCTCCATCACATACTTACACATGAATTGCATAACAATCATCCAGATAGCGAAAGTAAATCCTAAAATAATGATTTGGAAGATGTCTATGTCTGTTGTGCCAGGGCTGGAGTAAGCATGTGCCATTTTTATTATTTGGTACAGCCTGAGATCGTATGGCAAACGATAAAGAATAGCAGAATTAGGATTACAAAGGATCCAACAACAGTAAGGAGTTGGTTGAGGTCGAAACTCAATCCACAAGTTCCAGTCATTTTTGGTGTAGAAAACTCACGTCTCTGTCTTTTGATGGATAAGTATGTTAAGATCTTCAGTTTTCGCTATAGCTTTGGCAGTTTTCAATAAAATTTCTTCTCAGGCGTTGTAAAGCGGTAAACATTGAACTCCTTGTCGCTTGCTTCATCTATAACTTGGTGAAACTTGTATTCTGTTCATTAATTCAGAACTTTATTACTTTACACTCCTGTACAATTATTGCAGTAGATTCTGTATTTTACTTTCGTATATTCTAGCACTAAGTTCCTTGAAAATACTTGCACATCCAGCTCATAACGATCAGCAGAGTCACAAATGCAAATGCTATTAGCAATACCTGAAGTACGTCGACATTATAGCACGTAGTATTTTTCTTCCCCATTATCTATCTTCCACTGGTTATATGGCAGACAACTAAGAATAGCAGTACCAGTATTACTATAGATCCTATAACCATCAGCAATTGATTCAAGTTAAATGTAAGACCACAGGAGGTGTCTGGTCCTTTTCTACCCATTTCTTAGATATAATATTCCATGGTACCGTGGTACTCATAACAGTAGGTTCGATTTTACATTGGATTTTTTGAATTTATTATTGTTTTATGCATTTTCACGGGAATTTTGATTTTGACACGTGTATGTCTATTAGACAGAAATGACACGACTTTCATATAACAGCAGGAAGATTTAACTTTATGGTATTGTTTATGTCTAAAAAGAAAGAGGGTGATTCACTTTAGCAAAAACCTAATTTAATAAAATAATAAAACAAAAACAGTACTGTGAAAATCGCAAGTTGTTTGTAGCAGGTTATTCGTAAGTAATAAACCAAAAATAACAGTTGGTACAGAAAATTAATTGCCGGTACTTATTTCCAAAATTTCCTTTAATCCAGAAAAAAGTTAACTCTAATTTTCTTAGATTGTGTCTGCTGCTAATTCACGCATTTTAAATGCCGCGGTGGTCACTTTGCAATACACTAGCCCTCAATAAGTTAACATGTCAAAACAATTAAACGCAAGATTTAAACAAACAAACCCAAGCTACCTACATCACAAAATAAATTAAAAGTTATTTAAGTATCTTATTCTCTAATAATAATCAAGCTATGAAAGTATATATCAGTCGTTACATATTTTAGAACACACTTAATCAATAACTTACCTAATAATATTTACAACTATAGTTTTTTAAGAATTTACCAAAATCCTTTACAAATAATATGTATAGTTTAAATTTAATAAGAACTGTAAAATGATTGTGATCATCTAAGCTCGGTTTTACTGTAGGTACCTAAAAAGACATAAATAAATCTTTATTGTCATGACCTTCTTGAAAACTTTGATGTTGGTTCGCGAAGAGATGAGATGAAGAACTCAGGCATCCGATTTCCCACTCCTGGAAATTTAAAGATTAATGTGTCAGAATTACCTACATAGATATAATACGCTCAATAGAATTTTATCCCTCTGAAGTTAGGTGCCTATCGCATCGCACCCAAAAATAGACGTTTTAGCGCGAGTTTCATGCTATTTTAGAAGAAAGTTTAGGATAAATTTTCTGACTAAAACACTTCGAAATTACAAAAGTCGTTGAATAAACGTTTTTCACCATGATGTGTTTCTACACATCATCATCATCATCATTAAAGTGATACGTTTAAAAGGTTGATATTCTTATCAACCTTTTAAACGTATAGGAACATTTGTTCACAACACCCTGTATATTCGTGTCGGTTGCTTTTTACACATTTTCAAATTAATTTATTCATTAAATAAAGAACATAAACTCATTCACTTCACTTTATAAGAGGTTCCCCTTTAGATCTAGAACAGCCTAGTCTTGGATGAATATGCTTATTCGTCCAGAAGTTTAGTGTAACTAGTAATACATTAGGTAGGTATAGTTATGTAGGTACTATATTCGTGTCCTACCAAAAGTCTCTATCTTCACAGAATGAACTTTTAAAAGAAATAAATAAAAGTGAATTGCAAAACCAAATTGTCATTCATTTTTCCTACAGCACTGACGATACGTACTATTATTTTGGATAGCTTTGTAGTACCCCAAACGTAAGTAAAACTCAAAGATAAAAAAAAAATGTAAAAATAAAAATTACCAACTATCAAGTGAGTTCGACATACTAATTAGCAATTCAACAAATTCTATATTAATACAACTTTATACAGTTAAATACACCATTCCATACCCGTCACCAAGGTTAAACAAAACAAGTAATATTTTTACACAATTTTATTAAAACCAAACCTAATCTAGTTTACAATCCCTTTGACTAAAGTGACCGCGTAAACACAGCGTCATATCGCAGCGTCAGCTCAGCGATTACATGCTACAGCCGAAATTGTTGTATGACAATATTCTATAACTAATTGATAAGTTGTCTACCTGTTTGATAAGTCAATACTGTTTCAATCCAGAAGCTTAAAAAAATGTCTGCGAGTTTTATTAAAAACTTGCTTCGAAATTTTGGCTTTACATAAAATTGCAAAAAGCGAGACCGCTACGAACAATTTTGTGTTTGTTGTTATAATATCATTCTATGAATATTTGTTGTCTACCTGTTTGATAAGTCTTATATAATGCATGCTGTGGCATCCTCTAATTGAATGAACACAATAGTTTTAAGCCCATTGCCATGACATTTCTGTTGTTATCGTGTCACCTTTGTTGGATGTCCTATGAATAAAAATAAAAAAAAATAAAAAAACAATACTACAAACACAGAGTCGCAACAACTAGACGCAGTAACAAGACGCTGTGTATACGTAGTCACTAATAGCTCTACTTATACAAACTAAACGATAATCTGGGTGATACAGGAAGCTGTAAAAAATTAAAATGCTGACATACTTCAATGAAATTAACCTAATAACAATAAATAATCTAAACACACATAAAACTTAAATGCGAAGTATTTACCTGCTGGTTTTAAATAATAAATTCATTCTAAATTCTGGCTTCATCGCATCGGTCAGATAGGTCCAATATTTGGTAAAATGAACCTTTTGCTCTAAAAAAAACTACGAATACGAACCCATTATTAACCTCCGACTGAAAAATATGCATGTTATAAGTTTGAGTGTTAAAGATACATACCTACTAATATTATGTGCATTAGCATAGGTACTCCATTTTTATCTGCGGAACCCTGAAATCAATTGTAATACTTTGTTGGTTCTACATAAAAGAATGCAATTTTAAAACCAAATTGATGAGAAAAATCAATCATCATCTCTTTAATCGGAAGGTAATGGATAGAAGTCGGTTTTACTAGTTTTTTTAACTTATATATTAAAGTCTGTATCACCCAATACACCAAAAATGCAAAACTTTATACTTACAGCCAAAATATTAGTTATCGTAATAGTTAGTAGTGGGTAACTAAAAACATCACAGCATTACAGTGTATTGCACTTATTATAAACATGGCAAAAGTCGTGACTCTTTGGTTAAATATAATAAAAACATGCAAATATAGGCCTTGAATTTGAATAGACTATTTACGAAAAAATATTTTAGACATTTTTCGGATAAAAATAAGCCGCACGTCCACGGGGACTTTATACGGTTAAACCTTTGCACAATGACGTCATAGAAATTTCTGTTGTTGAATTTTTATTGGACTACGGTGTCAACCTTTCTTCGAAACTCGGAAAAAACAATCTGATCACCTTTTCGATAGGTACTTAATTTTTATTTATAGCTTTTGTGACGTCAATATAGGTACCAGATATACCCAATACTTTTTATTAAACTGGATTTTATTTTAGCAAAACATAGTGCATTAAAATAAAATATATTATATAATTTTGTTATTTTAATGCGAGTGGATTTCTACGAAGTCGCACATGAATTTTTTTACTACAGATTTTAATATTCCATTTTAGGTACCTAAGTATTTATTTCACATGCAAAACAATAACATTTATGCACGTATTTAACACATATCTACAAATGCATGTAGGAATAATTATAATAATATTAATATAGAAACTATAAAATCTGAAACTCCTAAAAGAGAATGGTAGTGTCACGGAAAATAATATTTTCTTATGGCACTACTGGTTGAAAAAAGCAGCTACGTCACGGAGGATAAAAGAGTCAAATAGAGACAAAACGAAAACTGTTGATGGGATGGACACGTTCATAGTTCAGTTTATGCTAAGAAAATTAGGTCAGAGTAAAATTACTAAGTAGCCTGCTTTGTGACTAGATCGTCACATAATGAGGAAGATGAGTTAGGAATTTTTTTTTAGTTTAAATCAAAAGTCTAGAAGATTATAAGGACAACAGTGAATGAATTTTGGCGATATCTCAAAAACTGAATTTCCTACGATTTTTTAAAGTTTTGATTTTCAAAATCTGTTTTGAGCCCGGTGATTTCGCATGTGAGTATAAATAAGAGTAAGTATAAGTATTGCCTATATAATAGTACACCTACACTAAGGAAAACAAGAAGGAGAATAAACGAAATATTCTATTCAAATTCATTGAAAAAAGCTGGAATGCGGTTCTACAAAAGCTAGTTATTGTTTCTTGTACTTCTTTAAGACTTTTCTGCGGGTAGTTTCCATAGTTCTCGTCACGAGCCAGTTCGCAAAGTTGTATGACATAGCTTGGATCCCGTTGATCACATTGACAAACGCTGCGTGAGGGAGATAGCCTGTAGTTCTCGACGTCGTCCCAACTAAATTGATTGAGGATTTGACAAAGTCTTTGGCTGTGGGAGCGAGAAGGGTGCTGCGCCTGATGCCGGACATGTTGGAGCATACGAAGCCGGGAAGGACGCATTGGACGATGATGCCGTGTTTGGAGTACTCCATATCGAGACCTTCGGAGAACTTGTCGACGTAGGCCTAAGGGGGGGTAAAAAGGATAGTTTAGATTGACGTTGGAGAGTTTATGGCAGTCAGTTGGGACTGTTAAGGCTAAGATGTGGAAGAAAAATGTGCGGTACGTCTGGAAGAAATCTACCAATAATATCAATTCATTCGACACATGAAGTGACACTATTGGAGGACTTTTCCTCGCAGACCGCTCATCTGTCTTGTAGGTGGTGGTCTGGTCGAAATGAAAGCTAAAGCTTTTAATCTAGAAGCAAAATGGTTAGTAAACAATAAAAGGAGTAGTTTTTAAGCAATTCAACCAGTTCTCTTTCGTCTTATCAGTAAACTTTAATCAATTCTCAAGAAAGATTATGCTCAAGGATGTGGTAACGATCATCACAAAAAAAGCAGGACTGATGACCCAGTTCAAAGTTTAGGTATGTGATCTTCGTCATTTCTAATACACCACTATGAAAAATCTTGTGAATACGTTGCCAAAACACCAATTCCAAAAATACTGACCTTGGTAGCAGCATAAACAGTCAGCAGCGGCGAGGGTATGGCTGATGAGGCAGATCCCAGGTTTATAACCACACCCTTCTTCCGTTCGACCATCGAGCCAAGTACCAACTTGGTCATTTTGGTCACTGAGACTATGTTGGCCTTGATGAGGTTGGAGATAGTGTTGTCCCTAGAAAAATATGATTGGCGTTGCAATTCTGGTATAATTTGTAAATTTTGCTAAGAAGGATTTTAGAGATGCGTAATTGGCCTATTTTGTTTTATAATTTTAGTTTAATAACCTTCAATGACACTATAAAAACCTAATTATGATGACGCAATGAACAAATTAATAACCAAAAAAAAATGTTTAAATCACAACCTCTATTTATTTCAAATTTCAAACCAAATAATTGTAATCAAGATTGCTCATTAAAATAATTTAATATTTTAATCAGTGTAAATTAATTCATTTTTTTACATTATATTCCCACTATTGTAATTATGCTATAAAAAAACGTACCTACATAACTCCTGTTTGCAACAAAAACTATGTAGGCGATTCATGCGTCAAACGGTTTTTGAAATTTCGATATCTAGACACATATAAGCTTAGCATTAAAACATTAATAGGTACTTCTAAGATCAAATCAAATATATTGTAGGTGCATCAAATTTATGAAAACCTATGCAATAGTAATTTTATGTAGGTACCTATAAATCCATGGAATAAAGAACCACTCTACTAAAAAAATTACGTGTTAACCTTGTACAAAACGGGAAGGATAGCGCAACGCCGATAATACTGTGCGATCTCAAAGAAAGCCGGCACAAGGAAGCAAATGATCCTGTTACAAGTATCAAAGGGGAGCATCTTGGCTCACAGCCAGTAGTAGATGCAGAGTGTTATCGCAGAAATACGAAATATCCGGTAGAAGATACGTTGGTAAAGAATTCTCGCGTAGGCAAAGAAAATAAACAAAATATCCAGCAATAGTCCTCGCTGAATTGGTTTTTGGACGTGTCTTTGAGTACTCTCCTTAGAAATTCATTAGGTTATTGAATATTTGAAGGAATATAGTTTCTGTTGCTCTAACCTATTGGTTTAATTTTTTAGCTAGAGATAGGCACTCCTTTTTTATCTTGACTCTGTTTTAGTATTATGTATCACTAGTTAGTTCTGTATCAAAAATTGTAAACAATATCTTATTGTATGGCTTTATGGTATTCGATCTCTCTACTGTGTTTTTAAACTCATAGTTTCCGTCTATCATCATTTCCCTGCTCTTATCCCAAGCTAGGTGGAGTCGGCACAACATGTCTTCTTCTTCCACTCATTCCTATCATTCGTCAACTCTGAATCTACTCTCATATTCATTTATCATCTTTCACACATTCACACAATCCAACCACGTCTTCTTCGGTCTTTCTCTACTTGCGTGCCCAATCACACTCATATTCATAACTTTTTCATTTTACTTTCCATCCATAGCGAGTAAAAAAAACCATACTCAGTTAGCTCGTAAGTAGGTACATTTTGGAGAAAACGATGGCCATATCTTCAACCTCGTTACGATGAAGTTCTTAAACTTTATGATTCCATTATTGATTCAACTCAATTTACGATGCAATCCTTCGACTTTTACGATTCTACCGGCTTGATAAAACCCTGATTCTGTTCTTTAGAACCTGAATCTCTCTATCAGTTTTGAGCTATATATCAATTCAAAGGAAACACCACCTATAAATACGAACGGTTCACAAATAATGCACACGGTCGATAAACTCCGATAGCTGGAATAATATTTCAGTTCTCCAGCACCGTCATGCAACCACACCTGTGCCTTTGAGAAATGCTTAATGCATTAGAACAGAAACTCCTTGAATCAAATTGTTCAAGAAATCGATAATAACAGGTAGACCTACGTCAGATAAGGAATCATACATTATGAGTGCATTTTTGAGCATTAACTTCAAGATTATTGAGAGACAGCACCTAAGAAATTAGATTTCCACCTGCATCTCTTTTCTCGCTGGATGGTTCTAAGATTCCTTTTGTATCTTCTACTTTTCAAAAATTATACGGTGTATAGATTATACGGTGTGTGTGTACACTGCACGGCGACGACGTTACAACGTTTGGAAGTCGACAGCGTTTACGCGCATTATGACTCGAATACGTTAGGTTCACGAAACGCGGCGACTGTCAGATTTGTTGTGCTTACCCCCATTTCAGTTCTATGCAACTTCTACCTATTTATCGTGTGATCGCTGCCTCGGTGGTGCTATGAGGTGTGGGTTCACCTCGTTCAAATCGAACGGTGATATTAGAAGACGGGTATTGAGATGCAATTGGTTTTCGACGCTCGGATTCTCGCATGCTTTTGTCGATTGATATTACAAGTGGGATTTTTCACTGGCGTTTTGAAACGTGACTGGGTTGAAATGTAATCAATTCAACTTCACTCAAAGTTTAAAAAAGTGTTGTGTAAGATAAGGCTAATTGAGTTCGACTAGCTGTTTCTAATCGTATGTAAATACTAGGACTACCTAGGCATACTACACGAGCCATTACATCCCCTGGAACTTTAAGTAGTTTCCTTCGGTATTCTAAATCCAGTAGATCTAAGGAAGGTGGTCACACCAGGTAATCCCGAACATTACATGAGGCACTAGCCTACTTTTAGTTAGTAGAAATCCCCTTGATTCCAAATTTTCAAAATCCAGGGGCTTTTGAGTTTTTGACAAAAAAGTCTCAAAATCCCCTTAAGGGATTAAGGGATTTAAAACTAGAAGGGATTTTGAGACTAACCCAATTACTCCTAACATCATGTGAGATTGCGGTCAAACGCTTGCCTATAAGTTATAAAAAAAACTGGGCACATTGCAAGTTCAGTGCCATTACTAGAAGAAATACTAACAGCTTTCTAAGACAAGTTTTCATTTCCATAAAGAGGTTCATCACGCAAGTTCATACCATTCTAGTGTACTCTCACTGGCTTATGAATAATTTATTTCTTCACTGCAATGGTTTTGATTACAGAAAGACGTCTTCTGAAGGCAAATTGTCTACAAATATGGTTTCTCTACACTTACAGGAACAAACAAAAGTAAATGTTCTACGACTTTTGCGTAGGTATTCGATGATTTTAATGTTTTTTTTTTCATTAATTATTAAAAAATACCTTCTCCATGTTCATTTTCATGGTCTGATCTGATTTAGTTTTACGATATCAAGCTTTATCGCCTTACAAATAAAGTTCAAACTCATCAGACACCCGGCATGGGTATAACATGAATCAGCTGTAGTACTTACCAATCAGGTAGGTCCAGGAAGTATTCAGGGTAGGCATGCGAGATGCCAACGTTATTCACCAGAGTGCCGATCTCGAGGCCAGTGATCTCCGACTCGATCTTCTCGTAGATCGCCGCATCGTCACAGAAGTCTACTTGGATCGTCTTTGTGGCGACTTTGAATTCTTTTTCTGGCGACAATTGAATTTAAATAGAAAGGTACACAAGATTTTATGCATTCGCAAATCGCAACTCGGATTCTCTGTGCTGCGGTATCAAAGAGTTAGGTTAGAAAATCCCTTTTGAGGATTTTGCTATTTTTGTCTCAAAATCCCCTTGATTTTGAAAATGTACAATCAAGGTGTAATTTTGTCCAAAGGGGATTTTGTGACTTTTTATCACAAAATCCCCTTTGGGCAATATTACACCGTAATAGCAGTATTTTATTCTTACTTGACTTAGGCTTGATCCAAATATGGCGAGCACACAAACTTTATCTTGCGCATAAGACGCCTTACCTCGTTGCTATTTAATTTAGAAGAGTTTAGGTAACGTATTTTTTTCTTATAAAAATCTAGATAATGTATCTTTCTGTCATAAAAACGTAGATACTGTATCTCTCTCTCATAAAAACATATACCAAATAGAAGATACCGGTATCTCTATATTTCATTCCAAAAGTACACGAAAGGACTTTATTTAAATTTTAAGTTTCTAAAAAAAACTAAGTGCATCCGTAAGTATTTTCTTACCCAATTCTTCAGAAGTAGCCTTCAGCTTATCCAGAGAACGGCTGACTAGAACAATATCACATCCACGAGAAGCTAACTGTAACAAAACATTTTCATTCATAAACTAATCATTTCAATCCGCATCCATTTCAGTCCAGTCTTTAGGACTTCCGCACAGCCGATCAGCGGGATGCAATACGCACAACGGGTCTTTATCCCTCTGAAGTTAGGTGCAACAACGATTGCGCGTGTAATGTAGGTAATGTTTGTGGTGTGGAAAAATTAGCTTACCTCCGATTGGACCAAAAATGGGTTCTGCGCAGATACTCCACAGGGACAAAGATCCGTTGTGACTACTAATTACCAATAGGTACCTACATAATTGGAAAAACTATTAATATAATTTACAAAAGAAGAGGCACACTCATATTGAAAGCCTCAAAACGCTCACAAATCCGTATTAATATTATAAGTAGTCTAGTCAAAATACTACAAATATTATTTTACTATCCTAGTTTGCAGAAACGTACACACTCGTACAGAATGAAATTCGTATTTGCGTTTGTGGTAGACCTACATCCGGCGTACACAAGATGCGATGCGATTTCATCATAATTATCAACCTGCGGAAGTCTATTGCCGGATATAGATCTCATCCATGGATTTCATTAAAGGAACAATTTTCCAATTCTGAGTCTTCTCTACACACCTGTCAAATGGCGCCTCCGGTTCGTGCGATGCACACTGAAATTCAATTTGCTGCTTTTGTGCTACAAATGTTACCATTGCTGTGTGCAATTTTGTATTTTCTCTAACATTTCACTTGTAGGATTAGAGATAATATACAATTCTTCATAGAAACGCATTGATATAGAGTTTTTACAAAGTTACGCCTGAATATATGAACGGCTCACTCACTGATGAAATAGAAGCTGCAAGAAAACTTTGTATAATTTTGTCATGCGACGCGATTAAATTCCGCACCGCACCGTCTATAGTAGCCTATTTACAGTACATTTTATCTTACAGCCGCAGGGATATAATATTAATACTGTAATGGATTGGATGTTTGCAGACTCCATGAAAATTAATGACAATCTTGCTTGCTGCCGGGAACTCCGCTTTAGACAGCCCGAGAGATAATCATTACCTTCTTACTTTACACCATTGCATATTCGTAAAATCTAAAGCGTCCAATTTATTGCATACTTTTTCAGCTTTTTAGCAATTTTTTCTTCTGTTTAACAATTTGTATAGATTTTTTCTATGCAACTACATAACAAATTATAAATACTTTAAATTACTAAGTTTTTGTTAACGTATTTGGTATGAATTGAAAAACAATACAAAAATTATTGAGTATGCATGATGACGTCAGAAAAAATTGACGTAAGGAAACCACCACAGCCTCCTGCACTAATACTTAACGGCGCTGATCTCCGAATTCATCGGTGCTAAAGCGCTTGGCTACAATGCGATGAACAGATTTATGCACCACTAAGGATAATGTTCGAATTAGTTATGCTTGAGATGGGCAGTGTTTTTGGAGAGTTCTATAACTCAATGGTGTGGTGTAAGAAAACTCTTACTGTCTCCTACGCTAATAATGGGTTAGTCTCAAAATCCCCTTTATTTTAAAATTTTTGAATCAAGGGGATCTTGAGACTAAAAGTCTCAAAATCCCCTTTGCGTAAAATTACACTGAAATAACGTACGTATCTTAATTTTACTATACCTACCTACTTTTTGAATTAAATACCTAGTCCACTGCTACTGAACTATCCATTTCAATGATCAAAATATCTAATAATTAATAAGGTTGATTATATATTATTTGGATTTGGAGTTTAACCATTTGGTCAATATATTTATGCACCACTAAACCCTACTTGCATTGGCATAGAGCGGATACCATAATAATAATGATTAAACATTGTCGCAGCCTCATCTTCATCAATTCTACTGTTATTTAATTTTTCATACAAATATTGCCTTGAAGAATAATAAAGACATGGAGTAGAGCTAGGCTAATGTCAAGGCTAAAGTGAACTTCTTCTAGCTCAGATGATGATGAGGACTGTTTTAGAGAGTGTTCATCCTTTATTATTCTTCCCAATAGCATAGGACAGAATAAAACACTCAGTCTATTTAAATAAACAGAAGCACGAATGAAATGATAAAAGCAAACAAAGCCGGCTTCGCGGAGAAAGCTGCGGATCACACAAATCCATTTGAGTCCAGTCTCACATTGCACCGCG
Organism: Gandaritis pyraliata; assembly: GCA_947859175.1. NCBI lineage: Eukaryota > Metazoa > Arthropoda > Insecta > Lepidoptera > Geometridae > Gandaritis > Gandaritis pyraliata. The sequence continues at coordinate 3,117,628 of OX401871.1, read as the reverse complement.
TATTCTAGCCCCCGTATTCAAAAGAACTCATGTGCCATGATCTCATTGGACACACAACATCTACACACGATACCAACTTCTCAGTCGCTCGAACATTTTGATAAAAGAAATGAACCTAGTACGTTTTAAACTTTGCCAGCTTTTGATTCCAGGCGCATATTCACGAGAAATTTGCAATTCATGAAACTGCAGGGTACTTCTCTCGTGGAGTTTTTTTTACTTGATACCGGAGGGCCTAGTACGAGTTTTGGTGTATGAAACCGGTGTAAACTGGCCCTCTTTGCTTGACACATACCTCTCTAGCATATTGCTTGCCGATTCCGTCAGTGCACCCGGTCACAACTGAAACAAAGGAAGTTCGTATTACTTACTGTAGAGGTCGCTAGGCCACTGTGTGGCTGATGCATTATTCATGCAGCTAAATTGGCCCAGAATTGGTGTCTATGAGTTAGATGAGATGCCCTATTACGCCCGCTTAGTATGAGCATCTAATACACCGTTTCGGCTAATTAAGTGAAATCAAAATGTACGGTCAAATACCTATTTGACTCTTAGTATTACTGAATACACTTTGTAAAAGATAAGATTGCAATAAAATATAATAGACAAACCCAATTAGAATTCATAGTAATAGATTGTGAAATCCTGTTCCTTGGTACAGAAGGTATTTTACAATAGATTATCAAATTCTGCTGCAAACTCGGAAACAGAGATTCTTTCCAATTTTTTTCGTAAAATCTAAAGGTAAGACGTAAGAGTTTCGATAGTTTACTAAAGCTGATAAGTATTAGGTACCTAGCTTTCTTTGTTAAGAGCGTACAGTACTCCAGCTCAAATCAGTAGATTTTTCGACTTTCCATAGTGTAGGCACCCTCGAATTCAGTAGGTAAGTTTAGTACCCTTTTACGTGAAGTAGGTACATTACATACTTACAACATTCCACGAAAGCAAACGAATTAAAATTCTGTAAGTATATTTACTTAAAGAATTTTAATTCGTGTGTGTGTTTAACAAATAGTGTTTTAAAAATTATCACGTATAAGTCCTTGTTTATTTTCTTACCTAAAACTTCTAAAATCGATTTGCTAGTACGTCCAAATCAAATTTGAACGTGACAGCCCTAGACTTCACAATAAATGTGCGAGGCAGCCCTAGTTTACTGTTCAACTGGGTATCAATTGCAAATTATGCAGATTGCCACCACACATAAATTGTTGACTCAGCATCGCGTGCACTGTTCTGTAATCTGTGTCAGCATATCTGCCAATATACGATCATACCTCGGGCGTGGTAAGCATTTCTCATTTTGTACGTATTAAGTACTAGCAGTTACCCGCGACTTCGTCCACGAAAAAAATTATATAACCTGAAAAAAAAAGCGAAAAAGTAGCCTATGTTTTAATACAGGTTAGGAACTATAAATATTCCAAGTTTCATCCAAGTCAGACCAGTAGTTACAGCGTGATTGAAACACAAACAACTAAACATCTAAACTTTGACATAGGTAGGGCCTATTGGAACATTCCAGCTCCTGAAATTCGATTTAGCCAGGGGAAAGGGGAAAGTGTCGGTTATTGTATTGTTCTGTGGTTATAAAGGCTTGCGAGGTCTATGTTCTCATAGGACAACTAGTAGTAGTGGGATTAGTACGAGGCTACGAGGTGCTTCAGAATTACCCGTCAGCCAATAAATTTTGAACATATTTTTGGAATTTCTATGCTAAAAATTAAATGCTGTGTGAATATTATGTAATTTGGGATGAAATGAGATTTCAAACTTATCAAAAAAACATTTTTTTTTAAAGTATTTTTAAAGTCTGTTAAAAAAACTACATAGGTCGAGCTATGTAGATTTCTTAAACCAGCGATCCAAAGACATCTCAACTGATCCAATTCACTATTGATCGGAAGCGTCCTCAAAACACAATTAAAAAGCATTTTCCAATTCGTGTAATTTATTTATTGAGATACTTACCTTCCTACTTCCGACGACCGCTTAAAAAGAACTTTCTCTCAGCAAATCCTGTCATAAGATCATTGCCACCGCATAACCGACCTTGCACTTGCGTATCAAGGATCAGTTCGCCTTGAACTTGTCCGAGACTCAGTGGCAGTGAAACTCACAAGTATAAGGTCACTTGTTATGTGGTCTTTGATCATTTGGCATTAATTATAAATGTATGGAGATGGACTTGTAGTATTTTTTTAGAAAATTATTGATTTTAAGCTCGTATGATCTGATAAAATAAGTTTAAAAAAATAGGAAAACCGATTTTAATTTGACTACCATCAGATGATGGTGATGATACCGAATTGTAATCCTTCTCCTTTTTCGAAGTCGGTAAACAATAATAAAGTCGTAAGAGTAGTGGTAGGTAAGTAAAGAAAATTTTTGTAAACGTGATTGTAATATGCAAATTAACTCGTTTTAAATAGTGCAACGGTGTGTAGATGGCTCAACTGCTTCATGTGTATTTTGTACATATTATTAATATTGTAAATACTGTATTAGTCATAATTTTCTTTGTGAATAAAGTCATGTATTTTCTAAAAAAAAAATAGTGTCTACAACTTATATCCTACACGCGTAGTACTTGTTTACAAGCCATAATAATTTAGGTACTTAGATAAGTCTTAAGAATGTGCGTGTGTATCAAAAATTTTCATTAAACAAATGTTTTCTCAGCGTTTCCACAACTTTAGTGCCTATAAACATGCACACGGTGGTAGCAGTTTATTAACTACAGCACGTAATGAGTCAAACGAACGAGACACTAATCTTGAGATCAAGACAAATCTAATGCATGACAATCTCGATTATTATCAAATCCGTGAGTCAACGCGTAATATCACCTAATCATCATCATCATTTGACACCTCTACAGATGTAATTTACAAATAAATACACTTTGACTTTGTAACAAACATTAAAGAGTCTTACTTAAAATCGCTTTTAGATTCTTCATGTCACTTTGTATATATTTGAGAAATGAAAACACATACTGTAACATTAATTATTGAGTTAAATAGGTTTAAATTTTAAATTTTAATTTTAATTTTTAAATTGAATTAAATAGTTAAATAGGTTATTTGAGTTAAATAGTGGAAGGGTTTGGGGGAGGCCTTTGCCCAGCAGTGGGACGAAGTAGGCTAGTATAAAAAAAAAATAGGTACACCTTCACTTTTGATAAGATAAGATACATGGTAGCAATAAAAATAGGATTGTGTTGAACCTCGGCAGTTTAAGGGTGCGACAGCCGTATACATGCAAAAAGGCAGTCACCCTAATCTAATTTAAGAGTAAGGAAATAAACCGTTAATTTCAACTTACGTGAAATTATCGCGGTGCTCTGTCGCGCGAGAATTTCTTGATAATTAACGAGGTAATTTTAGCAAAAATTAAACATGCCTGTAGATTACAGTAGGCAGAGGTGGAGTGCTTGTATAAATTCCTGTATGGGGAAGATGAAGTACGTCCTGAAACTTTCAGGTATTTTCAATCGTAGATAAAGAAAATAACATGACGAAAAATATCTAAAAGATATAAAAAAAAATATTATATTTAATATTTTGTTATACCTAGGTACTTACCAAAAGTTATGATTAAGAATAAAGTTGCATCTTTGGTTTCCTTATTTTTACGATATTCCAAATTCTTTGTTATTTTCCCTGACTAAAATAAATATACCCATTAATTTTGATATGAAGAAGATTATAAGTGAACACTATTAACAAACTCTGATAAAATTATTAATCTACTTAATAAGCAATATAAAAAAGTTTTCTAAAAATTATGTTTAATTTTAACAAAACATGCATTTGCTCAAAAACTATTTCGTTCCATTTTAAAATTTATTGAAATATCAATTTACAATAATCATTAAAATACAATTAAAAGGTATACGTATCATTTATTAAAGTGGATCGTTAGCAGCTGTTACGTGTATGAGATAGCGATCAAAAGTAAGTAGGTATTATATAATACTGTTACCTACATATATGTAATTATGTATTTACAGGAAGAGAAAACTATAGTGTAGCGTAGGCTTATTCATATTCTGTGACTAGTACGGAAGTCTGGTGCGCGTGCATTTTTCACATGTTTTGTATGAATTTATGATATTACGAATGATTTTACCAACTTCAAAAAAGGAGGAGGTTCTCAATTCAGTTGCATTTTTTTTAATGCTTGTTACTTCAGAACTCCGTCATTTACCAAGTGATTTTAAATTTGTTTTAGCTTTTCCCTATTGGCCCCATAAAGATTTCATCAAAATCGGTTCAGTAGTTTGGCTTATATAAATCAAAATAACTGAAAAAAATGTGCCATGCACATACATGAAATTGTGTATTTGGCTTTCCTGTAACTTTTAGTGTTTAGAACATTCCCGATGAACTGCCATCATCAATTTTTTCAAATCGATTTATAAATGACGAAGTTCTGAGGTAGCAAGCTATATTTTTATCATTTGTTGACTATTTGGCATTTACTTAATTACAAAATCAAGACTGATTAAAAAATTAGGTACCCAACCAACATTATGCAAAAACGCACGAATAAATTAATCATTATTTCTATGTAAATTATTTCACACAGCTGTAGAACTTGTACCTATCCAAAAATAAAACAAAATAAACCTCGTGGAATCCACCTACGTTTGCACTTTGATTGTTTCAAAGTCAAAATCCAAAAGCAGAAGGATTTTTTATGAATCACAAGGCCTAATTAATATATGTAAGTATAATATACAAAAATAGTAATAGTTTATTTACCAAAACACTAGTTAGAAATAAAACATAGGTAGCAACAAAGGTTAGGTAATAATAAGTAAGTACACGTTTTTTGTTGTTTTATAATGAAGTACTTACCTACTTACAATTTTTATAAGTACAACTAGTAAAACCACTTTAATCGAAATCACTAAAATACTTGTAAACTGGCTTAAACAGGAAATATTATAAAAAAAACAATATTGATTTTATTTATTTGCTGACACTCAACACAATAAGTGGACAGTTAGCATTAACTTAGGTACTAAACCTACTTATTCTATTTATGGACATGACTAATATTTATACTTAAAATAACCGCGGACATCGTAATATTTCAACAATTTTTTTTTTATTTTTTTTATTTGAATAACACAATATAAATATAATCATTTTAATTAAAATTTGCATTTTCTCATCAACTTCATTGAAATTCCCAGTTCCTTTCAGCATGTTTTTATTGCACATTTTAAATCGTTAAAAATTAATTGGCTACCGAAAGATGCGCATACGAAAAACCTCGCTATTTAGGTGCTAACCTGAATGGTTCAAAGTCGAAACCCTGAAGAAAACCGATATTTTGACCTTATTAGGCAAATATATATTTGCAAACACGTGCTAATATTTAAAAATGCATTAATGTACGAAATACTTAATAAGTAGGTAACTATCTACTTACTAATAAGTATTGGTAATTTCTTCAGTAAGTAGGCACTTACTTAACAAAAAAACTGTGTCTTAATAAAAAATACATGTAAAAGCAGTGGCACCTAATGTGTTTTAAAAATACCTAGTGATAATATATTTGTTAAGAGGCCGTATTTCGATTTTGACCTATTTAGGCCGTTTTACGAATTCGATTTTTATTATAGTTAGCGTTTTACGATTACAAATATAAATGAAAATTAAAGTTTGGTTCTATGTAAATAGAATGCTTTAGAACATTTTAAATTAGGCAATACACAACTGAGAATTAAATTAATTTGTAACGCATGTCTTCGTAAAATGAGCAAATAAGTGAACTTTTTGTCTTTATTTTACCGGGAAGTATATGCAGAGGTGAACGACCTCAATATGAACCTCAAATAAACCCTAGAGAGTTCAACGCACACAACTTTACACACTCACACAAGGCAGTGTCATGTCAACTATTAGTACCTAGGTATATGACATAGATTCTATGTTATACAATACCGTAGATTAGAGAGTGACCCAGTAAACACACCGGAAACGGAAATAAACAGTCTTACAAAATTCTATGTGTAGGTACTTTTAGACAAAATTAATTGTAGGATGGATATCAATAAAAAAAATAAGTAGTAGGTACTTACGTGCCCATTTCCCTTTCGATTTATAGTCCACATTATTCACAGCTGGCCCTATCGCGTAAATATAAATAAGTTTCAAAATATACTTCACAAAATAACACAAAAGCGCCGCCAACAGCACAATGGCAATTTTCTCAAGATTCGAATACATATCCGATGTAAATATTAGTCTAATTTGGTGAAAAATCGGTTTTTTCGGTAAATAGGTTAGAGAGAGTGATGATCGGTGTGACAGTCTTCGCGCATGCGTACCAGCGAAGAAACTTCGACGCGCACCGAGTGAGCGAACCATTCGCGCAGGAATGACGAGGCGAAAGCGAATGCGACCGAATTGAAACCGAATTACTTTACGCCCGCCGTGTGGATGTGAAAGGGACAGAAATATAACGTTATCCCGCTCGTGATAACGATAAGAAAAACATGAATGTGGATCACACGCACTGCACTAATTCCTGTAGGAATTATAAAACAAGTTAATTTTACAAAAAACTTGAAACTTCCGACCATGAATATCTCCTAGATCCTTTTCATCAAAGCTGCTCATCATCAGACCTTGGAGTATGGACTTGTTTATCAAACATTACTTTGAGATGAACGAAATGTTTCAAACTGCAATTTTAACAAAAACCGCATTCAAATGGGAGCTCTTACTTTCAGAGCTACAAGGGTTCAGATTGTGGTTCAGACAAACAGACACACAACGCCGTCAAACTTATAACACCATACCCAATGTAAGAGTGATAGTTCTTCAAAGTACTCCTATAAGGTCAAAATTAATTTTATTTCTTTTATTTATTCATGAACTTCCACGCAAACTTCCTTGTTCGATCAATATTATTTAATTTTATTCACAATCTAAAATTATATGTTAACTTTCAAGGTTTCATTGTATTTTGCATTCAATATTATATTTTTTGGAATTGACCTAAATTATATAAGTAGGTATAATTTTAGTACCTACTTATCTACACATGCACAATGCACGTATGCACCACAGACTAAGGGCGTCTTGCACCAGAATCACTAAACGTATTTAACAGCTAAATCGATTTAAATCTGACGTATTTGTATGACTTGACAACTCGCTAAATACTATTTAAGAGTTAAACGCGTTTAGCGATTCTGGTGCAAGCCACCCTTAGATCTAAAAAACTAAGTGGAAGTACCTAGGTACTTAGGTACATCCTCATTAGGTATCGCCGCGAGTTTCATGTTATTTTTGAAAAAAGTTTGATATGCCTATGCATGATAATCTTCGTCAAAAGGGGTTATGTCCATGCAAAGTTGTTTTGAACAAACGTTATTTGAATGACGTGTAGAATTCCTCCTTTTCGGATTTATATCTGTTATGGTGCACTCCGTAAATGTTTTAAAACCAAATTTAATTACCCACTCAACTAGAATTTTTTTGGTTTATTTATGAAATTAACATTTCCCAATAGTAGAACTATTAATAATAAATATGCATGGACATTTCACACGACGCCCTCTAGTCCCAAACTAAGCAAAGCTTGTAATAGGGAACCAGATGCTGATAGAATACTTACCTATATACTTTTTTTTTTGTAAATACATACTTATAATACATAGTAACACCCAAAAACATACATACTTACTTAGTTTAAACTTGAATAAAATAAGCAAAAAAGGCTACTCATTTTCAATGAATACCGAATCTAAAATGTTGATCATTTAATAGCCCATAATTATGTAGGAATCTAGAAAAAAATAAGTCCAAAACTCGCATATTTGTTCTAAAAGATTCTTACTTCTAAATAAACAAAATGTACTTAAGTTTTTTTGTCCTTTGAAGCAGTTGCGCTAAAATATTTGTTGGCCACATCCCGGGGTCCCTTCCGGCAAGAGAATGCAATGAAACCGCTCATTACTTTTGAAACAACACATCTCGTTCCAGAGGGAGGGTTAGGGGGGGCTAGTAGGGAGGGCCAGGGGGATCCCAGATAGATAGATAGATAAATTATTTATTTAGTTCACAATCACAGGTAGGTACAGCACAAAACAAGCAGAAAGAAAAAAAACAACAGACAATAGATGCTGTGGATTTAGCAATAGAGCGGGCCAGGATTTGAAGCTTTAATAGCTAGGTCAAGTCCATCCCAAACCGAAATCCCTGAATCCGCCACTGTCTCGTTCTAATGCTCAAGTCTAGACCAAAACTGAGAAATTGACAAAAAAGTCTCAACACTCTTTCGACATTCTTCACATTTTTTCGGTTTTTTGATTGGCTTTGCGGTTTTAATTTTCTTTTTTGCAATAACCTCTAAATAGATACCTAGGTCTCAGAATAGAGATTAGGTATACTTATGTACCTATACACTTACGAACTAAATTATCATTGAAAAGACGAGAGTAGAACCAACAATGAAACTCAATAAAAAAAACTCATAAACCTCCTTTTGCTCGGCGTAGTCGGGTAAAAACACCGACCCTTTATTTCGCATATTGGCCGCTGCTGTCAAAACTGGTTCACCTCAAAGTTTTAACAAAATCAAGGAAACGATTGCAAAAAAACACTTACACGGAAATTCGCAAAAACACGTTTTGCACTTAAAATTCATTTCGTTTCATTATTATCTTCCGGACCTCTGAATAAATAAGTTTAATTAGTTAATTATAAAGTCAAATCATTTTAAATTATTCACAACTTGTAGACGTATGATGTACCTATATCACACAAAATATAAATAGGTATGTAGATTTACCAAAATCTAGATCCAAAGGGTCTGGGGCAAAAATCTATGGAGCCCAGGTCCCGATTTTTTTAAACTCGCATTTATGAAACTTTCTTTGTTACAATGTACTTGTAACGTAGTTTTAATATACGTTATAATTTTATTAAAAAGCAACGGGAATACTTAGTTATTCGACATCCAAACTTCGACAAAAAACAAAGAGTCTGCCAGAAAATGGTATTTTTCGATGACTTAATTGACAGTTTGTATTTGTTTGACTTACTAGCTTTCACCTGCGGCTTTTCTCGAAGTTTGTGATAATTAAGTAATATCATAGATACTATCGTTTGTTACGTTTGTTAGGTATATCTACCTAGGTACATACCATAACCTACCTACCTACTGAAACATAATAGCAAACGATAGTAGTGGTGTGAGTGAATGAATTACATTTTATTTAGGTATGAGCACAAGTCAGGGTATAATATAAAATAGCACAAACATACCTGAATTGGGGCTATCCACAATGGCACAGCTTCAACAATATTAACTGGTTGAGCCTGCACCAAAAATCTTCTCCTTCTAGGGCCTACACATATTGTACAATTGATGCACCGTTCTCCTTCTTCTATATTTTTTGTCGGTTAAAAATCCGGAAAATCAATGTTAGAAAAGCCAAACAAAAAGTATAAAAATAGTTATGCGTGCGCTTTTCAAGTTCTCAGAACATCCTTCGACAGACGTTCTTTTTTTAAAAAAAAGTTGTACATGGCCCGTAGTGATTGGGAAGAGGCATGGAAGAGGTGATTGAAAAAAAAGGTTTTACCTAATCTAAATAATACTTCATGTTTATTTTATTAGCTAGGTACATTGTCACTTCTTTTGTTAGATACCTACCTAGATAAGTATGTAGGTGCTGCTTACCGAACAAAAAAAAAATTATTTTATTTATTATAGTACTTAGGTACACTACCTACCTCAAGAAAAAAATTATTGTTTAGTTCGGAGTTTATCTGCCTTGTCGCCCGTAGCACATCTCCGCGCGTTATTGGAGTAGCAAGTCCGCGAAATTCATTCCGCCGCGATCAAGTGTAGTTGTGTTAGCGGTATCGTGGGAGCGGAACGTTACGTCCAACACGTTTGAAGTCAACGCGGCTCCGCTACTAAATGGCGGCCGGAGCGCGGAGGTGTGACCGGGGCGACGGAGCAGATCGCCGAATCCGCGCGGGGAAAGAGATAGAATTATAGTCAAATCTATACGTTAGAACAGGCAGTCACGCTAGTGTTCGGCTTCTCATATAATACGGACAAGACATGGCGAATTTATAGCGGGTCCGCTGTTATGATATCGCGGCGGTAGTGTGGTTAGGGCGTGTAGGTATATAATGAGTCAGCAAACTGTCCAAAGAGTCTCTAGACTTTTCTAACCTTATATTAGGAATGAAAAAAAGATGTCACTGTCCCGGTTTCTTGTCGTGTTATCAAAATAATGACTATTTATTACATTTTTATAATTCCCGCTGTAATAGAGATTTCGATAGAACAAATAACTACTTAAAAATAACAAAACTAATTTGCTGCCACATTAAATTGTTGCGAGTGGAGACCTGCATTGCCCCAGACCTTTTAAAAAAATTAGGTATTGACAAGCGACATTTGAATTTATCCTTAGCACAACACCGCGTTTAAAAATTAAAGCGATTTTGCAAGATCCTGGAATATTGTGAGAAAACCTGTAAAAGCTCCACACAGAGGCTCCATTTATTGGTCAATTTGGCCATGTGCGTATGTTGATGGATAAAAAGTGGCCTCTGACTTAGGTAGTAGGTATAAATCACAAAGGCTGGTTTGTTTATTTTTACAAATTGTTGCAAACTTTAATTAAGTCAGTCGGCCTTACTTACAAGCTTCAAAAGTTTGGGTCAGTCGATATAAGCTCTTTATATTTTAGCACTTTTTTATTAGATATTGATACCACGTAAGGGTCGACTGGTCAGTGGTTTACGACTCCTCCACGCAAGATCTCACCTCATGAATCCCAATATGATCATAATGGATAGACGCCTTTAAAATTCAACAACTTTCTGGATGAGATTAGTCCTACTACTTCAATCATAGATTGCACTTTGTTTTTCGTATGTATCTGCCTAAAAATAAAACATGTAAAAGTAGGTAAGTAACTAAAAGTATTTGAACTTCGCAAGTTTTTTTATGATGACCAAGAACATCAAAAACTTCTTCATTCAAACTTAACATTTAGGTAAGTATGCAAAGTACCCTAGGTTCAACTTTCCTGGCTCCCAACGTCGTAACAAAACATTTGCAAGTTTCACAAGGTTAATTCTCTTAGTAAAATCTAGTAATAATATCATGCGATTTTGCACGAAATGTCAACCGTGACATGCCAATAAAACCAAGATGGGCATCTGCGTTTGGTGAGATACAAATGTTTTTACCAGATTTTATTAAGAGAATCACCCCTGTTTCAAGACCAAACTTCCCACTAACCTTTTTATTTTGAACTTACTGTACCTACAACATGCATTCTGAAGCGTTGGAGCGAGTGACGCCAAGTGCCCTACAGTCCTGTAGGGTGGAGTGACAGAGTGCTTTAGAAAGAAAGAAAGAAAGAAAGAAAAAGCTTTATTTGACAACACATCATAATACAAACATAAAACAAAAACAAAAGTACCTAGGACTATAATAATATGTTGCCAAAAAGGTGGCAGCTCAGCATAATTGTTGAGTTGCTGAAAAATGCAATTCAACGCTGATTTTCAGCTGGACCCAATCGAGTGACGTCTTACCTACGAAGAAGAAGAAGAGATCTTTCTTTCAGTCTTTAGTTTTTGAAATTAAAATGCGTGGTCTTTGATCTTGTTAAGCGCTATTGTTTGATATTTTAGCCTTCCTAACATCACAGAATATTATCATGCATTTTGCACTTTGAGAAATTCGTCTCGATTTTTTTCGACTATGTACCAAACAAAAAGAATAAAGAAGAAGAAGATTTGGCAAGAAGGGAAGATGGAAGATGGACGAAGGCGGTCACAGAATGGCCAAGGGACGCTCGTAGACCAAGAGGCAGACCACCCGCCCGATGGTCGAATGACATAACACAACGAGCTGGGAATCAATGGTTGAGACTCGCAAGGGATAGGAAAGAATGGCGCAATAAAGAGGAGGCCTATACTTAACAGTGGGTGCAAACAGGCTGAGATGATGATGATGATGATGATGATATACCACACCGTCCTAGACGATTACAGGAGGCACTACACCAACGTCTCATTCATCGGGCATGAATGAAGAGTGGCCGATAATAATGTGCAGACCTACCCACCTCTTTCAATATCATCTAGGTTTGCTGGAAGAAAACTCTGGCTGGCCTTTGTATAAATCCATTATGTAAATATGTAGGTATCTCTCTTTAAAATTGTGTGTACGATAAAAATACATTATGACGCAACGCAAGTGTGTATGTTGGTATAAATCTATTTTCAAACTTTAAACAATCTTTAGCACCCGATTTCCCAAAAGCTATTTTCTACCTATTTAGGCTTGCCCTAGATTTTTTTTTCTCTTATTTAGTGCACATTATTTTTAAAGAATGTACCCTAATACGATTACAATCTAGCCACAACGTGGGCTAATAAGTAATTTAAAATTAACTTAAATTGCTCTAAGAACGTGTTCATTAACACGTTTCTTATTGTCTCTATTTAGGATTTAAGGGAAGACACTATGTTCATGTGTTCTTGCTTTAGATAAAGAAAAATTTAAGAGGATGACTGCCGACCTTGTAGTGGAAAGCCACCCTGAGAAGAAGATTTTCTAAAAGGGTTCAAAGTTTAGTTAAATTCAATAAAGGTCCCATCTGTTAGCGAACAAGTTAGTGATAAAGTTTTTTCTTTAAAAGGCTTAAAGCCGTGGACGAATCTAATTAGCTTCTAGCCTTAGAGCTTGGCCACACAATGCGGGATCTCTACACTAATTACGCACGAAATTCTGGTGCAGCCAGTAGTGGTAACAATTCGCTTTTGGCTTACCTTCGCACATAATCCGTGTCTGTATAGAAAAACTTGGTGTAGGAACTTACCTACGTACTTATACTGTTAGGACCGATTCAAGTTCATTCTAGTGAATTAACAGTTTGCCAAAGGTTGGAAATATTAAGTACGGAGGTTTTATTATTTCAATCAAAATGTTCTAACAGAGGTACCTAGTGTACCTACGTAACTAATAAAAGGTTCAAGTTATTTTCCAACGAAGTTTTTTGAGCTTTCAATGTCGGTCATTCTATAGATAACATGTAAAATTCAGTCATAATCCGTTTGGTTTAAAAAATATTTGAGACTGTACTTTTTTTTCATTTGTATTTTATACGTGGCAAAATAGCTAGCGAACCTTTTCCCTCTCAATATTTTATCAGTTTATTGAGACATCGCGTGCACTCTACTTTATAGACAAGTTTATTGGAAGTTATAGAAGCTGGATACTATCTTTGCATTTAAATAGTCCATAAGTCCGTAGACTTTAAATAATAGATGTGAAAAGATTATCTTGATCAATCGCTTCACTGAGATTTTTATATTTTAAATTCAAATCTGGTTGAAAATTTAATGAGACTTCGCCAATTTTGGATAAACAACTTATTATCATATTAGCCTTTAAAGTTTATTTTATACCTAGTATCGAGGTTGAGTCAAGGCAGTAACAACTAAAAATATGGACATTAGATATAGGCACTTAATGAAGGCTACCTAGGTATGCTAGTCTCCATATTTAGTTTACGACACCCATTAAAAATATTCTCTTTTCCATATTTTCCATCAGCGACTGTTGTTATATCACAATAACTTACTTTGATACACTTGCGAAGGTAATAAGCTACATAGCAAGGCGTGACAAGACACCAGCCTAACCCAAAACACAATTATAATTTGATTGTGGGTTAAAGGAACCATCAAAGTAGGGATCCGACCCAGTGTTATACGGGGCGCTGCACTGTGCGACTCAATGGAAAAAAAACAAGTCACCAAAGTTTGAGTTTTATTCTCGAAAACCAAATATAGAATCGAAAGTAAAACTGTTTTTGTATGAATAACCCTGCACTCCTGACAAACGAGTTAAGCCTAAGGACAATTTTATTTTTCATAAAAAATCTCAGTAGGTACGTAGGTACTACTTTTTATTTTAAACAATCGTTCGTTCATATGAGATAATGGCCAACTGTCTGGCGTCGGAGTTTTAAAGCCTCCGTCGACTGCTAGAGTTGAGAACGACAGTTTAAGGTGCCTTCCGAAGCACGGAAGCGCGCAGATGTAAATGCCATTAGCAGTCACCCATTTTTTTTTTTTATAATATAGTATGTCCTTTGGCCACAATCTCACCTGATGGTAAGTGACGATGAGGCCGACGATGGAGCAGGACAGTCTAGAAGACACCTATTCACTCTTGCCTTGAAAAGACCCAGATAAATAAATAAACCCATCCAATAAGTGATCGCACAGAACATTAATTAGATAATCGGTGAAGATTGACTAAACAAACTACGCCACGGGCACTTCTAACTAAAAAACTCAGTCTCAACAACACCTTTATTGATCAGAAAATATACCTACTCAATACTCAAAACATTTATATTGTGGTAGGTTATACCCACTTATAATAAAATACCCAAACATTGTTTATGTATCAGGGCACGTCAAGTCGGGTAGGTTCACGAGGACGTAAGCTTTCTTTTAGTACGAAAAGAAAAGTGTGAAATATGAATGAGTATCGTCACAGCTCAAACAAACTGCAGCTCGATAACTCCATTCAAACTGTTGCGTTATTTGATAATTTATAAGTTTAAAAAACTAGAAAAACCGACTTCAATTCAACTACCAGCTTCATCATCAGAGGATGATGATGATGAGAGTTCATTGGAAATGTTCTAGTGACTATAAACACCACTTAAAAGTCACAGGAAAGCAAAATACGCAATTTCGTGCACGTGGTTGCTGTTGATACTTTAGAGGAACAACTGGTGGGTTTTTGCTTTTCTCCAATTAAATGCGGTTTGAATGTACAAATACTGGGTTTATTGACAAATTTAGAAAAATGTAAAAAAGGTGTACACAGCACAAAGGGTCCAAAAGTAATGCATTAGCTTTAGTAATAATACGATGATTATTACTAAAGACGATTAGAGTAATAATACGATTAGAGTAATAATTTCTTTTTTCTATGTGTGCAATAAAGTTTTTATCTATCTATCTAATACGCAAACATTGTTGCTAGCAGTAAAATAGTAGGCACTGCGCCGCGCCGGGCATATTTTTTCAGTTATTTCTATTTATAACCCAAACTAATGAACCGATTTTGATGAAAATAAAATGGGACCAATCTGAAAGTATATCCTTTCAGATAAAAAAAGAATTTTGGAAATCGGTTCATAAATGACGGAGTTCTGATTAAAAACATTAAAAAAAATAAGAATAAAAAAAAAACATACAACCGAATTGAGAACCTCCTCCTTTTTGGAAGTCGGTTAAAAAAGGTCTGTACCTATGTAGAAATCAAACGTGGCTAAAACAAGGCTCAAACAGGTTAGGTAAAGTCTGAATTTTGATTCTGTCAAATTTTTTTTATTGAGATAATTTGACCTACGAGTCATGTGTCTCTTAGGTAACCAGTTATCTAGTCTTGGTTATTTGTCAGGAATAAGCCGAAAAAATCTAGAGTTCTAAATAAAACCATAGGAAACCAATAAATTTTAAAAAAATATATAGTCGTGTGAAATGTCCATGAATATTTATTTAATTTTTATAGTAGGTATAAAACAATATTAGTGACCTAAAAATATTTTTTTTTTCAGAAAGATCAAGAAAGACTGATCGAGACAGCTCGACTACGAATATCAATCGGTATTTTATCGATAAAAATGTTATGTTAAGTGCACCAGCTTTTTTTAAGCTGTGTCTGCACATTCATTAGAAACATGGTTCCCTGCCCCATTTACCTGATGGCACTTTTTGTTTTTCCCGCGAAAAATACCGAAACACGGCTGTATTTAGCCCTTGAAATGAAGCTTCAAATAGACGGAGGTTCTCGGGTTTTGGACGAGCTTTTTTTGTTATTCTAAAGACGGCTTTAGCATTGCTTTTCAGTTGAAAATAGACTTGTTTTTTACTGAAATAATTGCTTACGGCGCCAATTTTCCGATTATCAGGGATGACTGCATCAATCACAGAACAGAGAAAAGTAAGGCATCAATCATTCAATTAATCATACGCACTTATCTTTATTAGGATACTAGCAGTTACCCGCGACTTCGTACGCGTCTACAGTTTCCGTGTACATTATATTATCTGTGCGTGTGCCGAGCGGATACTTCTTTGAGAAACTTGACATTACACCTCATTACACCGAACTCGTGAAAAACGAAAAACGCTAGTTGTTAGACCAAAGAGGTAGCACTACGTCCTGTCAAACTGACGTGACATGACATGACAATGAAATCCTCTTGCCAATTGGCGCTGCTAATCCTTTTCGTTCATTTTATCCTGTAGATCCTGTTAATTATTCAGGATAAAAAGTAGCCTATGTGTCAATCCCGGTTACGAACTATATATATGCCAAGATTCATCCAAGTTGGTTCAGTAGTTTAGACGTGATTGAAACACAAACATCCAAACATCTAAACATCCAAACATCCAAACATCTAAACATCTAAACATCTAAACTTTCACATTTATAATATTAGTAGGAAGTAGGATTAAACTAAGTATTCGTGTAGGTAACCCTTATATTTGTCATCTGTGACCGTTCATGTGAATGTTAAATGTATTCTACTTTTGTTGGTGCTCGCTCTCTGCAATAAAATGGATAAGTGAAAGGGTGTGTTTGATTACTAAAATAAGAAAAAATTATAATCTTATCCCCTAAAGAAATCGGAATGTGGTAGGTAGGTACACATCCCGATTTCTTGAGCGGAGACAATCGGTACTAGGGTCGTGTTCTAGGAAAAAATAAGGTAATGCCACAGATAATAATGTAAGGTAAGAATTTTAAATAAAACAGAATGAAAGTGTAAAGTCTTTTATAATATTACCATTTACAAAGAACAATTTGTATAGTCTTAAAAAGTTTCACGCAATCAAACCAAAGAAAATATAAATAATGATTATCTATATACTTATTTTAAAATAACTACCTACCTAGATTGGTAAGGATCTTGTGTGGGTTTGTTAAAGCTGATTTGACAAGCCTGCAAATTCCCACACGCGTTCAAAATTCATTCATGCACGCTTGAAGAAAAAGCAAATGCAAATATTTTCCCTGATGTACTATTTTTGTAGCATTGATGTAAAATTGTACTACTTATGCGTTGACATTGGTGTCTAAGCACAATTTTACCACGCCATTTTGAGAACATCTGTCTATGGAATGTCTTATGAAAAATCTAGAATACTTAGGGCGTCTTGCACCAGAATCACTAAACGTATTTAACAGCTAAATCAATTTAAATCTGACGTATTTGTATGACTTGACAACTCGCTAAATACTATTTAAGAGTTAAACGCGTTTAGCGATTCTGGTGCAAGCCGCCCTTAGAATATTATCATTGATTTATTGTGATTCTTCCATCAGTTGTGATGTTAAGAGGAGAATGTTTCTTGATGTAAATCGCCAATATTTCTGAGTCTCGTCCAATCTCTGTCACATTTTGACGGTTTTCTTTGAGCATCTGAAACAAATATTAGAACTTTAAGTTTAAAACTACGACAATTTTCAATTTGACTAGCTTTCGGCATCATCATCATATGATGATGATGATAACAGTTCATTGGTAATGTTCTAGTGACCGTAAACACCATTAAAGTCACAGAAAAGCAAAATATGCTATTTCGTTTACATGGATGGTATATTTTTCAGTCCGATTTTGATAAAACTTTTTATAGGACCAATCTAGAAGAATCAGGACTTTTTCAAATCCGTTTTTGAATAACGGAGTTTTGAGGTAACAAACATAAAAAAATACGACCGAATTGAGAACTTTCTTTTTTTCAAGTCGGTGTTAAAAACCTTAAATTCTATAATGTTCTAGACTAAGCCTCATCATCATTCACTGTTGGATATAGGCCTCATTTCAGAAATAACAACAATCTTCTACGTTCATCGATGTCGTCAGTCCAACAGGGGGCCATCGCTTCGCCTTCCAGTTCGTGTTCGGCATAAAACCAACTCACCGTAAAGCCATCACCACCGTCAGCTAAGAAAGCAGGGGTGACCACTGGATAGTACGTCTCACTGTCCACTGGTGACCCGTCTTCTAAACTCAATGAGGTAATGCGATTGCCTTCTGGCTGTGACACATTGTATGTTACTTGCAGACCTGTAGAATAATCACATCTTCATTATACGGGGTGTAACATAATGTATCTATAAGTCCGAAAGGGGGTACTCTACACGTTATGCCGAACAACATTTGTTCTACGACCTTAAATATTTCGAAGTTTTACATTCATGAAAAGCTTCTTAAACTTTCCTTAAAAGTAGCTTTGCACACGCGTGTCTATGTGTGGGTGCGTGAGCATATGTACTAACAGGCTGGATACTACGCAAAGTAAATAAACACTTAGGGTTGTCGCAAATTGCTATAATAAATTTTTTTTAATTGTTAGGGAACATTGCTATTCATAGAATGTAATGTACCCTAATACTATTACGATCTAGCCGAAGATATAGAAATTTCAAACATGTTGTATTTAACTTTTGCACATGTCATGCCAATCTATTCACGTGTTCGGTCTGAATAAGCCACTTTTTGGCTTATTGGGACAATATATTACACGACGTTGTATGTAGATGATGATGATGACGTATTTTACGGAAAATATAAATTAAAAACATGGCTTATTGACCAGTCCTTTTACAGTCTGGACGAATTCTTAAATTGATTGTGTACTATAAGTAAATTATTTTAGATTTTAATTAATGTGATTTTAATGAAATCTTTAATTATTATTTTTAAGTAGCTTACGGCCGGTTTCTGAAAGCTCGATCAAAACTAATCGGTTGTCAAGGCACTTGCTATCTTTATCTAATTTGAAGTAAAAGCTGAAATAGCAAGTGACTTGACCGCCGATTAGTTTTGATCGAGCTTTCAGAAACCGACCCTTAATCATGTTTATTTTCTTTGACTGAATTATTATTATTTCAATGGAATTCGTATTTCTGTTTATTCGTTTATTGTATCTTTATACGATTGTATAGACGTGTATATAACTATTAAATGACGTGTAAATTATTTTATCAATAAACATCTTGAATCTTGAAAATGAAATTTACCTGAAACTTGCAACACATAAGGGCCTTTGAACGGATTGAAAGCCCAGGCGCTGCTAACACTTCTTTCCATTGCTTCTCTTAGATATTTTCCTTGCAAGTAAAAGAGGACAATTCGATCCTTGTACGGCAGCAACTCGAAAATTGATCCTTGAGTAATTGCTGAAAATGATTAAGTTAGTATCATGAACAATTACAATCGTTCACGTCTCGTTTGTTTTGTTATTTTTCGAGATAAAAAGAGATAAGAATGCTTTGGTCTGGCGTAGGTAAGCCGTCACTCGATTGGGTTCAGCTGAAAATCAGCGTTGAATTGCATTTTTTAGCAACTCAACAATAATGCTGAGCTGCCACCTTTTTGGCAACATATAGTTCTATGTACTTTTGTTTTATGTTTGTATTACGTTTGATGTGTTGTCAAATAAAGCTTTTTCTTTATTTCTTTAACTTTAATACCATGTGAAAGCAATAAATGTATTGAGTATTGAACTTTGATATGACAATGATAATAATAGTGATTAGGAGACATAATATAAAAAGTGTACTTACTTCCTTTGACAATAGAAGCTTTAATGTTTCCTCTTTGTATTAACGACACGTAGTTTTGAGCTGAATCCACATTTTCTTTGGCCTGAAAGTAGTGAAAGATCATAAAAAATAAATAAATCTATGAATGCGAAATCGTTAAGTATTAGCCTGTTATTCATTAAAAATTAGGATATCCTACTTCCTATCCTACTAATATTATAAATGCGAAAGTTTAGATGTTTGGATGTTTGTGTTTCAATCACGTCTAAACTACTGAACCAACTTGGATGAAACTTGGCATATATATAGTTCGTAACCTGGATTAACACATAGGCTACTTTTTATCCCGAATAATTAACAGGATCTACAGGATAAAATGAATGAAAAGGATTAGCAGCGCCAATTGGCAAGAGAATTTCATTGTCATGTCATGTCACGTCAGTTTGATAGTAGTACTACCTCTTTGGTCTAACAATTAGCGTTTGACATTCCAGTAGGTACGAGTTCGGTGTAATAAGGTGTAATGTCAAGTTTCTCAAAGTATCCGCTCGGTACACGCACAGATAATAATATAATGTACACGGAAACTATAGACGCGTACAAAGTCGCGGGTAACTGCTAGTACTTAATAAATTCATATTTTCATATTTTGCAAACTGATGAGAGGTGAGACTTCTCACAGAAGTAGTAGGGCTCTTTGTGTGCGAGCTCGCCCGGGGAAGTACTAGCACTGTACCTATTTCGTGCACCTAGCAGTGATGCTCGCATTGCTGTGTTCCGGTTCGAACGGTATGGGTGTCGACTGTCGGTGCTATTACATGCACACGAGACACCTTTGTCTCCAGAGTGATTGGCGCAGTGCAATGCATCACAGCGCACTTCCTCAGTGGAGGCAATACATGGTTGTAAGCAGTGGTTACCACTTAACATCAAGTGGGCTTGTTACATCACAAAAGTAGTATAGACAAAACATTTTCGTTTCGTCTGCCCTTCGCTGCCATTACTTACCATCAGGTGAGATGAGATTGAAGTCAAAAGACGGTCTATCTAATGTAAAAAAAAGCTAGTTAGTTAGTTTTTTAACTAAATATGTTTTTTTTATTGCACTAGTAACCCAACCACATATCCCTTGCCCCGGTTTGGTATGAAAAAGCAAATTATCTCCCTCCCAAAGTTATCAGCTCTCTCTCTCTCACTTACATACTCGACCATTCCGTCTGCAATCAAGTCTCCAAGTGTGCATTCTCCGAAAACGCAGTCTTCAAAGTGCAATGTTTCTTCAGTTTCGCCAACGACAACGTTTTCCGCTTCATGGACCAATTTCGCGTAGGGCTTCAACTTTTGCTTTATCTCTTCGTCTGAAAACCATACAAAATACTAATGTCACATTGTGATTTTTCATAATTTCATCGCATTAGTATTCAAAAATTTCTCAGCTACTTAGGTACAGTACACACAACAGATCTTTATCCCTCTGAAGTTAGGTGCAACAAACGATTGCGCATGTACTGTTGTGCGGAAAAATTCGCAAACGGTTCTGTGCAAATACTTCAGTGACAAAGATCCGTTGTGACTACTGTAAGTATGTGAATTACCCTTTATTATGACTAATTGCAATTCTTGTGAAAAAAGGAAACTAAAGAGCAGCTTATTTATCTATTCTTCTTTTTAACCGACTTCAAAAGAGTCAAAGTCAAAAATCTTTTATTCAATAAAATCACAAGGATCATTTAGAACCGTCTTATACACTAGGTGATTCTAGGTGCCAGTTGCACGCGACAAGGGGGGTGATTCTAGACCGATAGACTTTTTTATCACGATAGATATATCTCCCAAAAACTGCCCCCAAGAGCCTACAGGAACGACTAGAAACTACGGCCTGCTTCCTAGTTTTTGTATGATCCTTTTTACAAAGAAATATAATAAAACTTTTTAAGAACTTTTACCTTCTTCAATAGATCGATTCAAGAAAATAGCATTGCCTTCCCATTTCGTGAAATCTCCTTTGTAGTCGAAGTAGACTGATAGATTTCCCATGTATTTGGTGAACGCTGAAGCTTGGACTATCAGGACCTGAAATAATATATAATTTACTATTAATGTAAATAATTAATAATTTATAAGTTTAAAACCGACTTCAATTTGACTACCGGCTTCATCATCAGATGATGACGGCAGTTCATTAGGAAAGTTCTAGTGACTGTAAACACCACTAAAAAGTCACAGAAAAGCAAAATACGCAACTGTATGGCATATAGATAAAAATATGCCAAAAAATATATAAAATATGCCATAAAATTTTCATGAAAATTGTATGGAACCAATCTGGAACAATCCTTTCCGATATAAAAATAATTTTTCAAATCGGTTTAGAAATGACAGAGATCTGAAGTGACCAATATTAATAAATATATCTCTATCTCTATCTCCAATATTAAAAAAAAATAGGGACCTCCTATTTTGAAGTCTGTTAAAACTAATAATTAACTTTTAGAAATAATTAAAAAGAAAATTGATTGAAATATAACCGTCTAGAGAACCTCCTCTTTTACTTTTGAAGTTGCTTTGAATAAAGGTATTGTTACCTTGTGTTTCTTCCGACAAGTACTGTTTGTAGCTGTCTCCACAAAGACAGGATATGGACCGTCAGCTGTTTCTCCTGATGGAGTCTCACCATTCCACAGTAATGAATGGGAGTGACCACCCACTATTATGTCTATTTGGTCACCATAGCTGCGCGCTAATTCTCTACAAAAAAAATACAAAAAACGCATTGTAAAATATCAGTAAATTGATAGGCGTCACAGCTCAGTCGGTAATGGCTCTGCCTTCCGTGCTGTGGGTCGTGGGTTCGATCCCCACTGAGAACAAACATTTGTGCGTGGAAAACATAGATGTTTGTTCTATATCTGGGTGTTACTATGTATTATAAGTATGTATTTACAAAAAATAAAAAGTATATAAGTATTCTATCAGCCATCTAGTTCCCATATCACAAGCTTTGCTTAGTTTGGGACTAGAGGGCTTTATGTGTAAAGTCCATCGATATTTATTATTTATTTATTTATCAACATCCAGAATTGTACTGTTTGAATAGAGACCTAAGCCTAAGCATACATTTTTTATAATTTTTCATTGACGTGTCAAAATCTATGCTTGAATAATCATATTTTTCTATCGAGTTCTGTTAGTCATGTCTTTTACTCATCATCATCAATAGATACAGTTGTTCTACACTCGAGAGCAATGATTCCGGGTCACTTAAAGAATGTTAAAAATCTCGGAAACTAAAAATGATAGGTTAATGCAATAAATTGTATTTAATAGACAATGTAATACTCCTTAAATGAAAGTAAAAAAATATGAGTCACCATACATTTTATTAACACAAAATTACATAAAGAAAAAAACTGCTGATCTCTCCTTAAAACAAAAATAGGAAACATGAAATTTTTGAACTTTATTACGATTTGACTTGAATTTTAATACTTCGTATTGCCTCCTCGTGCTTCCATTACTGCGTTTACGCGGTTTGGCATGCTGTACACCAAGTTCCTTATACGATTTTGGGGAATATTCTCCCATTCCTCTGTGAGAGCAATTTTGAGCTCACGAAGCGTGATTGGGGGAGGGTTTCGTTGTTTTACGCATCTGCCTAGCTCGTCCCAAGCATGCTCGATCGGGTTGATATCCGGGCTGCGCGCTGGCCACTCCATACGAGTAATGTTCATCTCTTGAAGGTAGTCATTCACAATCCTACCTGTATGAGGTCGGGCATTGTCATGCATAAATATAGCATCCTCACCTAAATTGACCATAAATGGACCAACATGATCATTGAGGATTTCTTCCACATATCTTACGCTAGTTAAAGAGCCGTTTTCTATGATCACCAGCTCTGTGCGACTTTCAGAAGAAATTCCGGCCCACACAAGTACAGACCCACCACCGTAGGCTACTTTTTCTTCGATGCATGCTTGCTTGAATCTTTCCCCTGGTCTTCGATACACTCTGTGTCTTCCATCGTGCTTGTAGAGCATAAATTTTGATTCGTCGGAGAACATAACTTTTGACCAATCTTCAATACTCCAATTTACGTGGCTCTGGGCATATCTTAGTCTTGAAATACGATGCCCACGCTCCAGTTTAGGGCCGTTTGCAGGTCTAAGGGGTTTTAAGTTAGATTCAGCAAGCCGACGTCTTACTGTCCATGCACTTGGGTTACTTCCTCCGAGGCGTCGAAACTGATTTGTGAGTTCAGTTCCTGTGAGAAAGCGATTTCGAAGCATGGTGTTCACCAAGTATCGGTCTTCTCGTGCTGTGGTACACCTGGTTCTGCCCGTTCCTGGTCTGCGTAGGTTAGAACCAGTTTCTTCGTAACGTCGGAGAACTCTTTGTACTGTTGACAGCGACACACCGACAGTCCTGGCTGTATCGCGCTGACTCCGGCCGGTTTCCAGCATTGTAAGTATTCTGGTGCATTCTTCAGGCGTAAGCGACATAATTTCAGCTTGAATAATGAATATAGAGCACTATCAACATGGTTTATATACCCACATAAATGACAGATTACAAACAAAAGCAAAACCAAATGCTGTAATTTCGTAGTTCCATCTTCGAAAGTGGCCCTTTTTCAAATTTGATTTTTTTAAGATATAACTTTACAATAACTAAGAAGTTTTAATACCTTCATTTAAGGAGTATTACATTGTCTATTAAATACAATTTATTGCATTAACCTATCATTTTTAGTTTCCGAGATTTTTAACATTCTTTAAGTGACCCGGAATCATTGCTCTCGCGTGTATCTCACGAAGGCGGTTTGGCTATGTTTGAAGTTGTGCATGCACATACACCAGTCGTACGCCCTTCTCTCTCTATCTCTGTATGCCTGAGCAGTTTGGAGCTTACGCACACAAACTTAGCCAAAGCGCCTTCGTGAGATAGAAAAACTATACTATTATCATCAGCCAGCTGAAATCCACTGGACATAAACCTCCCTCCAAAGATTTCCAAGAAGAACGATTTCGGGCTTTCCCCAATCTCATTGGGTAGGAAACCGTCCTTCGCCTTTCAGTTTGTAGTCTCTTTTTAAGAACCTTTATTTCCCACTCAACTCTCAGTGATTGTCTGTTGGACAACCTATTTAGCCTTTTATTTTTCAACTATTTTCATTTCCTAGTATCAACAGCAATAAAAAAGATAATGTACAAGGTACAAGGCTTTTACAGCATTTTAATATAACTTCCTGAGTCTGACACTAGATAAAAGATCACTACAATACGAGGTTCCATCAATTTTGTTGTCTCAACAAGTGGATAATGACAAACATCCCGTCTCGCGGTGAACAATGAAGTCAATGAACATAACTCAATGATTTAGGCTCGTATACACTCCAAGAAAACTAAAATCGAGATACAGTAAGTACGCATAACAGATTTTTATCCTTATGAAGTTAGGTATTGATTATAGATTGCTCATGTACCTACTGTTGTGCGGAAAAATTTGTTTAACTCTAATTAGCCAAAAATTGTGTAGCTAAAGTGAAAAGTAAAAATTGGGTAAATTGTAAATTGGGTATCTGTGCAGATACTTTAGTTAGAGAGACAAAGATCCGTTAATTAGTAGGTGTCGATTTGAGTACGTGACGAAAAGATATCGATGGTTGCAGGTTCAAGTGGGGTAATTGACAATTCACGACTTTTCAAGCATTTCAAGCACCAAGAACAAACATTTGTGTGTGGCAATCATAGATGTTTGTTCTATGTCTGGGTGTTACTATGTATTATAAGTATGTATTTACAACAAAAAAAAAAAAAAAGTATATAAGTATTCTATCAGCATCTAGTTTCCATAATACAAGCTTTGCTTAGTTTGGGACACAGATTATAGAAAAGTACAGATGTACTGTATAGCCATTTTTGTGTCACAGTAAGAAGTGCACCATGATGGAGTACTTTGTGTCATTCAGTCTCTGGCCATTGACACCTCCAATGCCAAACATATTTTTATACAATTATGCCGGCGTGTGTGGTTCCCACTTGCAAAAATTGGCCTGGGTCTAAAAACAAAGTAGATGGGATAACATACATCACATTTGGGTCTCTATTTGATAAGGAATCGTCTTGGAATCATCAATTTAAAGAAAAATTACCATCAATTCAATAATGTTGCAAACAACACCAACATTTTTTTCCCAACAAAATTTATATTAATCTTTATGACTACACATCATTAGGCATAAGTATTTCAATAGGTATTTTTAATCATAGAGCGCTAAATTTGTTATTTTGAAAAAATATTTGTGTAATTTTAGGATTCTTGATGACATACTCAGACGAGAACAATGGACAAAAATCATTCAAAAAACACGTCCTGAGTCTTTCCTTAATTCTATTAAAATTTATGAATATCTATTTCAGTACCTCCTACTTAGGTACCTAAGCAGCATTTACAAAAAAAAATACCCCAAAAAATTGGGAAATAGTTTTGTAGGTGCAACATTGGGCTGCGCGAACATCATGCGCACGGCAACATTTTTATAGCATTTTGGTGACAAAATCCTTCATACAAATTATGTCAAATGCGGCTTTTACTATATTCTAAGGTTTGGGACTAGAGGGCGTCGTGTGAAATGTCCATGAATATTTATTTATTTTTATTTATTATTTAAAGTTTTTTTTCTTTATTCTTTGTTTATGAACCCTATTTTCAGAAATAGATTGCAGTTACACGATTTTTTGTCCTCAATATTTTAGCGTAACCTGCGTTACTGACATTTTTAAAGCTGGAATTATTCTGAAAATTCCATTCGAAAGAGCAAAAAAAAGGCAAAACTTCAACTCATTTTTCGTGTTTTGTCAGTAACCCCAATTGACCTAGCAACCATCTAATTATACTTCAGTCTAATGTATTTACGCTGAGACTCAAGAATTACGAATAACAAAGATAGTTTTAAGTAAGTAAGTGTAAGTATACACAGGTTTCACGGTGAAACAATGGAGACAGGGAGTATCAGTTATTGTTGTGTTCTGCATTTTATTGCTTTAGATTCACGATAAAATTATATAATTAATAGGTAATGGTATCGATTCTGTTGTTGTATTTTTCTAAACTAACCTAATTTGACAGCGCTAGAATTATAGCTGTCTTTGTAGTTTCAGTTTATGAGAAAGGGACGGCAACATTTTTAGTGCTGTCAAATTAGGTTATTTCATTAATCTTTATTCACAAATATTTACAATATTTATAATATGTACAAAATACACATGAAGCAGTTGAGCTATCTACACACCGTTGCAAACGATTTATAGATAGCTCAACTAGGCGTCTAGTCGCAGCGACGCGTGACCCGAGGGCTGGTGATTATCTGGGCCAGCGAATCAGCATTGCTATTCAGCGCGGCAATGCAGCCAGTGTCTTGGGCACGCTTCCGATTGGTACTGATTTGGATCAATTAGGTTAGTTAAAATACAACAACAGAATCGACAGTATTGACTGTCTCGAATCGGCCAACTAAATAAATATCAATGTCGAGAGAGCCCACATTGTACTGAAACAATTAAATAACATCACACCAAACACATTTTACAATGTAAATATAGTACCAAGTTACTTTATTACCAGTGTACACACAAAAAGTTCAGAAATCGCATGTACCTACTAAACCACGTATTCTCCAAAGCTTGTCATCCGTATTATATCCTTATCCACCGATTTCTTTTTTAGTGAAACATATTGGTGTAATTTCTGTTGTTCCGTTGTATAACTAAGCGTTTAAAATACATAAGTTCTTATTGCGTTTAAACTAAAGTTCAAATTGGCATAAACACTCATGAATTACAATCCTACAATCATTTTTAAACCAAACCAAATAACGTCAAATAAGTCAATACGAAAAAGATGTCGAATAATTTAACGTAAAAGTACTCGCAGGTGAATAGAATAATTCTAATTTTATGATTGTTAGTCAAATTGTCATTGAAGTGGTATTTTAATTTGGACCTCGCATTAAACATGATAAGGCCTATATAATATATTTTAACGTCATTTTAGTTGGTTGGCTGTAACAACATAATTGCTAACACTTTTTATTTTTAACCCCTGACGCAAAAACGACGGAGTGTTATAAGTTTGACGTGTATATGTGTGTGTCTGTCTGAGGCATCGTAGCCTCCCGAACGGTTCATAAACCGAACTCCCTCAATATGGGTATCAAATGAAAC
Source organism: Gandaritis pyraliata (assembly GCA_947859175.1). Taxonomy (NCBI): domain Eukaryota; kingdom Metazoa; phylum Arthropoda; class Insecta; order Lepidoptera; family Geometridae; genus Gandaritis; species Gandaritis pyraliata. Next base: position 3,089,750 of record OX401871.1, on the reverse strand, counting down.
GGCTTGACTTTAAAATCAAATATGGCCGCCACCACAAAATGGCTAATTAAATTTTTTTTTCACAACTCCCTCAATCAATATGGGTAAGTCTTATCAAAGTCAGAGTTTTTTTATTTTTTTATTTAATTACTTGTTATGTAAGATAAAGGTTTAGGTTTTCTGTAATAAGGTTTACTTACTTATCAACGTCGATTCCACAGTGAGATAGTAGAATGATGATATCTACTCCCTTTTCGGTCAAGATTTTAGCTTCTCTCTTAGTAGCTTGACCAGGATCTGTGAATATAACGTTGCCAGGTGATGCCAGGTCCTGAAAAATAAGATGAGAGACAAGAGATTAGAGAAAAGCAGATCGACGGTTAAAAGGCGACTTGACTCAAGCGCCATTTCGAAAACTTTACAGCAGAGCGATTTGAAAAATAAAAAAATGGAATAAAATTAATTGCGTGGAAACTACGCATTGAATTAGAACAAATCTGCTGAATATTGAAACTTTAAAAAGGGTTCTATGATATTATGTATGTTTTATTAATAAATTAGTTATTATAACTGAATAAGGTGTTACTTCAGACAAGTTGCACTAATTTCAGGTGAAGGCAAATTGGTTTAAATACAAATACAATAATTAATAGATTAAGGTTGAAAGATTTAACACCCATAATTAAAAGAAATTGTTCAAGGCGAAATGATTTAAATCACAGGGGTATCTTTTTATGGTATGAAAACATACGTTTTGATTTTGTATGTGATCCTGTATGGTTGGGTTTTGTCAAGAAGGCTCAAGCGACTTATCTTCAAATCAACGATCAAAGTAAAATGAATGAAGCGACATTGATGTTATTTTGTAATCAAGGCCAAATGCGTTAAACTCCAGTGCAAGTAAATTTTAGAAAAGGTTTAAACGATTGAAAAGACGGTATTACGAAAAAAAATAAAAAGCAAATAACTTAAATCACAGCCATCTAAAATAATTCTTTATTTCAATTGGCTCAAATACATCATTTTAAAAAAATGTTAAAAATCATGTCGCTTAATTCTGTGTTATTAAAAAATGATGCCAAAAATGGTCATGGACTCAAGCGCCAAAAAAGTGCTCCGATTTGAGTGAAACCCGGATCATACGACGCAAAAATAGACGAATCCAAATATGTATATAACTCAATATCGCAAAAAATGTCGCTTGAGTCAAGTCGCCCTTTAACCGTCGAGATGATGTATTGGAAAGGTGAAAACCGTGTCGAATTCTACGTTTGCTTTTGTGGTTGTGCCGAATTCATGTAAGATCATTACATATTTTTATCATTGTGGGCGGTATCTACATATTGCTAAGAATATAGTTGTCTCTTTCACCTTAGTATCAGGAGTGATAAGTCCAATAATCCCGATCTTCCGTCCTTTTCTTTTTACAATAACGTGAGGGACATACAATCCTTGCAGAGACGGTTCGTTAGATGTGTCCATGTTTGCAACTACCACTGGAGCCTTCAAGGCTTTGAGGTAAGGGACTAGACCTTCGGGACCATCGTCGAATTCATGATTGCCTAGTGCCTGAAACAAATTGAATCTAGTAAGACTTAACAAAAGGGGTATTTTAGGACTATAATAATAAATATTCAAATAAATAAGTTTATCTTGCTGTGGGTCGTGGGTTCGATCCCCACAAAGAACAAACATTTGTGTGTGGCAAAACAAAGATGTTTGTTCTATGTCTGGGTGTTATTATGTATAATAAGTATGTATTTACAAAAAAAAAAGTATTTAGTTTGGTACTAGAGGCGTCGTGTGAAATGTCCATGAATATTTATTTATTTATCTATATATCTATCATGGACATTTCATTTCTATATTATGTATTGGTGGTAGGTAATTCTGTTGTTACAGCAAACTAACTAAAAAAAAAATACGTAAAAATAAATAGGCCTTATTATGTTTAAACCGTTTAAACCGAGGTCGAAATGAACAAACCTAAAATTTAAGTCAGATTGTCTACAATGTTAAAATTACCTAAAACTAGAATTTATCCGTTCACCTGCGAGTGTCGATGAAATGAAATGTGTTTATTTTGCGTGAAGTATGGTAACAAAAGTTCACAAAAGTAAGTAAGTATCTCTCATCGTCAGAGATACAAGATATATTTATTTGCCGAAATAAGTGTTACAATTTGGTCTTATGCTAAAGTCAGAGGCACTTAAAACTTATTCACCCTTTTCAGGTATCACAAAAATGTTATATTTGGGCGCTTAAACTTCATAGTATTATTCTTTTTCAAAATATTCTTCAGTTGAGTAGAGACATTTTTTGACTAGATATGATTTTAATCTTCTTATAAATTTAGTTATTTCTGTTTCATTTTTAATATCATTTGAGACCGACAGTGTATGTGTAAACAATGCTTCAGTTGAGAGACGATTATAAGTAAGCCTCCAAGTAGGTAAGTTGCCTTTATCGCGAGCTCTACAATCAATACAAGACTACCAATTAAGTAGTACAGAACGACCTACTGAGCAGAAGGTGTCTTGAAAAACAATAGCTCGTTAAGATTGTAACGCTTCCTGTCATCGGTAGAATAAAATTATACCTACACTATGTTTTATGAAACCCTGTTATTAATAAATTCGATCAGGTTGGAATAGTTACTAGTTACACCGTGTTTTGTCTCTTTCGATCAAAGAATCTGCTTGTCAATGCAAAAGACAAAACACGGTGTAATTTTTCAAAGGTTACATCGAGGGCTCAACCTCTTCCCCTAGAATTAAAAAAAAACCATAGAAACCCTAACAGCGCATCTTCGATTCGATTGGCGATTGGCGATTCGATTGGCTCCCATATGTATTTTTTATTATTTAGTAAGTACCTAGTACCTAGGATACGGGATATTTAGTAGGTACTAAATATCCCGTTTTGCCCAGAAACGGACCACGTCTATCGTCCACGTCGTCGGCATTTTCCGTGGCGTCACACGCGCATGAGTAACAGCGCATGATTCCATCAAATCCACTTACATGGGCATCATGGGGCAGTAGATTCATGAACGCCTGAGTAACGTTCCACTTCAGCAAGGTATACCAGTAGGTACCCTGGAAGCTGTCTCCGGCATTCAATAGGATGGCATCGGGCTTTTCTTGCAGCAATACGTCGATCTCGTGGTAAAGGCGGGGGAATCCCCCAAGGCAAGAGTTGTTGTTGAAACGGCATGTAGGTGTCGCTAGTGACGTCTCTTCAAATCTGCAATGGTTTTATTTTTACTTTATTTAATAACCAATTCCACAGCTATTAAGAATTAAGAATAATAATAACAAGCTTAATTTTAAAACAGATAGCCAAAAACGGATCTACATTCTAAGTACAGTCGAAGACACGTCCACCTGTTGGGCTTTGAACTATTAGAAGACAATGTGTTTGTGGCGGTTTTATGGATCAAAATATAAAAACTAAATAAAATTCATCAAATAAATAATTTGACCAAACCAATGGATCAAACAGTCAATTCAATAGTCTTTGTAAATTACGTACAGTCGGCGACACATCAACCTATCCATCCACTGTTCGAACTTTGAACTATTATAATTTGAATGTTGCGAATCAGGGATCGCAATAGGTGTGGTGTAGGCGCGTGGCGCGCAAGCAGCGAGTCTCACATAAAAACATATCGTCCCTCTCGCATGATTCGCAATATTCAAATTATAATAGTTCAAAGTTCGAACCGTTGATAGGTTGATGTGTAGCCGACTGTACCTAGATATAATTTATAAACATTGTAGGTACTATGCAATCATGCCGGTACACATCATTACATGCATGATAATCATAATTCTGACAAGAATCTTTGAGATTATTCTTATCTTAGTCCTCCAGTATCTATTTATCTACCGGTAGTGAACAAGCCTTTAGAAGTACATCTCTTATTCCGGAAAAACCTCGAAGATACAGCACTAAGGTGTTTGTATACCCATAGCACCACAGAACATTGCCATGTTTTCTGTCACTAAGACGCTCGTCCTAGATGGACGTGCCTTGTGTACTGAAATTGTTATAGGTAGAGGTATTGAACTGTTATTGAACTGTTACCTACTACACTTATATTGATAAGGTCGACCATTATAATTGTTGCATTAGTTTTTATGAAAAAAAATATAGGTATGATCCTGTAGAGGTAAAATCCTTCAGCTTGAGGTAAATGGGTAAATGCTAATGTATGGACTATATAAACGGACTAGCGATAAGACCCTCCATTTTATAACATATATAGTTATTTTAATAATATTTTACCTTCCAACTTGATTATCTGTTTGTTTATCCAAACTAAGCAAATCTTGTAATATGGGAACTAGATTGCTGATAGAATACTTACATCTCTTTTTGTAAATACATGTTTATAATACATAGTAACACCCAGACATAGAAGAAACATCTATGTTTACCATGCACAAATGTTTGTTCTTGGTGGGGATCGAACCCACGACCCACAGCACGGAAGGCAGAGCTATTACCGACTGAGCTGTGACGTCCGTCAATGATGTGGTAAAGCACCTTGTAGTAATGCACCTTTATTATTACTTTCTATTCTGTTTAACGTCTTGCGAGAATGGGTTGTGTTGAAAATTTAGTTCAAATAAAACTTACCTTGCATGAAAGTCATTGTAATGCACTATATCCAGCTTGTAGAGCCCTTCGAAGGGCATTGCGAAGCCGTCAACATACACACAACACATTAAACTAAATAACAACGAGTAAAACATTTCAAAACTCATTTTCTCTGTTGTTTCACCTTATTCAAAATCGATTAATAAATCTGTGATAACTACTTTGATGCTAGCGTTTCGTTTTCCAAAATAGTAATGAAAAAATTATCCGGACGTAATTTTCTGAGCTGGAATATCATCGATAATGTTTTTAGGATCGATATATCAAGTGATATTATTAAAATCGCGAGAAATCGACTAAGTTTTCGCACGTGATGTACCGATGACAGCTCGATTACGATCTAAATGCCCTAGATAAGCGATTATGAATAACGTCGTAAGAAATACTAAGCCATAATATTTTAAGTTTTTCTTCGCGGTTTCTTGCGGCCTACCGCGGCCGAGGCTAAACAACTACTGGAGCATGAATGCTGAATATTTACCTATCCTTGTAACGACTTATCTGTTAACAGTCGAAATGGTTTTGTTTTTCTATTGACACGCGATTTTGAAACTTATCGGCCTTGATTTAAGGCCGAGTAACTAGAGAGTAAATACCTAGTTTACACTGAAAGGTTGTTATGACAACCTTTCAGTCTTCCAGTCTGTGTTTTGAAACGTTTTGAGTAAGAATTTATGAATTCTTACTCAAAACGTTTCAAAACAATTTCCTAAGTATGTAATGTACTTATCTACTGTAATATAACTAAGTAGATAGTTTCATTTCGAAGAACTATTTTCATCATTAAAAATAAACATTTTTATCATTAAAAATAGTAGTTGAAATTAGTTTGAAATTTCAGTAGACGTGCTCAATGATGCAATGCATCGTGGCAGTTGTTACCACTTAACATCAGTCAGGGCATCGACTTGTTCCATCATTTAATTTAAATTGTATAAAAAAACTTGGGATTTCCAGATCATCAAATAAAAAATATTATTTGCGATTAATTTTTATTAAAAAAAAAGTTTATAAGTTTGGCGCGTTGATGTGAGCCAAAAAGGTCCAAAAAGGATCGAGATAAGTAAAATACTTATCCTTTATATGATAATTCTCTGAGATTAAGATGTTAATTTGAGTACAATTCAGATTTAAATAACGTAATATGATACTTAAATTAATAAATCCAAAGTAGTTTTTCACACACAGTTTTAATTTAACATCATAATCCATGTATTTTTTAATCTCTCAATGGGGTGGACTATCAAAATATTTAGTCTTCATTTTTCTGTGTACAAAACAGGTTTAAAAGTTTCAGTCCTTTTTATTGATCACAATCCTCCCATCAGTGCGTATGTTTAAAGGACTGTGTTTCTTTACATAAGCTTCTAGTATATCAAAATCTTTGCCCACATCCTGCGGGTTATTTTTATTGCTGAACATCTGTAAAACGAAGAATTTCTGTGATTCTTACTCAAAACGAGATAAAAAGAAACTAATTTTGGAAAAACGGAACACTTATTTTTGGTTTGTTTACCTTTTTATCTTTTTTAGTGTTCGTGCGGAAAAATTAGCTTACCTCCAATTTGATCAAAAATAGGTTCTGCTCAGATACTTCAGAGGAACCTAAATAAAACTGAACCAGTTTTGTTTAGGTTTATTTTTGATCCCCATCATTTGAGCAGAACCCATTTTGAATGTAGGTAAGATTTGAATTGTAGGTAAGATAATTTTTCCGCACAACAGTAGGTACCTACATGTGCACCTAACTTTACAGGGATAAAAATTCGTCGTGCGTACTGTACCTATGTAATTTCCATACTTTTCATTTCCTAAGTGAAGGAAAATAAAAAATAGTTCTTATCCCCCTACTATTAAATATCAAAGTAGCTTACCGGATATCCAAGCCAAAAGCGAGGACCCACAACATGATACAACACATCATTTTTCAATGGTTTAGTCGAGCCTTTACCACCGACGAACACTGAAGTCACTCGCTTGCCTTCTGGCAATGCTATGTTGTATGTTACTTGTAAACCTGAAACCAGTTTGAATGCTTGGACGTGCCTGTGACTATCCTTATCCACCAACACAGATAGATAATTTATTTATACTGGTAGTTCATTAGAACAAATTGTTCATAACGGGTATTACTCATGTACTCATTTGCCCCTACCACCTGCACAAGGGATGATATTTTGGACGCCACAGACGAAGGGTAAAAGTGGCGAAGTTCTATTCAAACTTCGTCTAGTGTTTGTTGTCACCATTGACACGTAAGAAGAAGAAGAACGGATATTTTCGGGTTATTAAACCCGGTATATAGTTTAGAGCGTCAGCGAGATAGATATATTAGTCCTTCTTCTCGCAAAGGATTTACTCATAAGCTTATTATCAAAGCCCGTAGCGAGTTATTTTCGAAAAGCGAGAAAATAGTAACTAGCAGTTTTTGTATGAAAAACAATCGTTTGTAAATCCCCCGCTAGAGGCGCTTATCGGGGTTTCATACAAAATATCTCGCAAGTCGCTTTTCGATATTCGTTTTGATCAACAAAACTTAGACTATGATAGCCCGAAAACGGAGTCTGAAAATTAGTATAGAGTAAAATGGTTTGGTGAAACGAAAACTAGTTTTCTCCATACAAAAATTTCAACTCTTTTTGCGCATATTAACATTATTTAGAAGTTTAAAAAACTAGAAAAACCGACTTCAATTCGACTACCAGCTTCATCATCTGATGATGATGATGATGAGAGTTTATTGGGAATGTTCTAGTGACCATAAACACTACTTAAAAGTCACAAAAAAGCGAAATACGCAATTTCGTGCACGTGGTTGGCATATTTTTTTTTCAGTTATAAACTACTGAACCGATTTTGATGAAAATGAACCACCTGGAAGTATATCCTTTCAGATGTAAAAAGAATTTTTGAAATCTGTTCATAAATGACGGAGTTCTGAGGTAACAAATATTTAAATAAAACAAAAAACAACCGAATTGAGAACCTCTTCCTTTTGTTTTGTTATGTCCTGTGTTGTGTGCAATAAAGAATTAAGAATTGAAGTTGGTTAATAATAAAACTCAGACTTGAGACTCCAGCTTACTACAGTATTTACCTGAGACTTGTAAAATCCACGGCCCTGTGAATGGATCTGTAGTCGCATCGCTCACACTTATCTCAAGGGCTTCCCTTATCTGTTTTCCTTTTAGTTTAAAATGCTGTATGCGATCTGAGTAAGGCAATAATTCGAATAATACTCCTTTGGTTATTTCTGTAAAAAAAAATTACAACAAAGCGTATAAAAGAGCTCGTAGTCAGTCGGTAACGGCTCTGCCTTCCGTGCTGTGGGTCGTGGGTTCGATCCCCACTGAGAACAAACATTTGTGCGTGGAAAACATAGATGTTTGTTCTATGTCTGGGTGTTACTATGTATTATAAGTATGTATTTACAAAAAAAAAGTATTTAAGTATTCTATCAGCATCTAGTTCCCATATTACAAGCTTTGCTTAGTTTGGGACTAAAGGGCGTTGTGTGTAAAGTCCATGAATATTTATTTATTTTATTTGGTATCATAATGGAGGATGTGTATGAAGTTACGATAATCGAGAAATCTCGATTTTTGATTGCAAATTTTAATTCAGTAAGATTATAAACTATGGTGTAGGTACTTACTTCCTTTTTCAATACTAAATTTGATGTTTCCACGTTGATTGAAAGCAATAAATTCTAATTTAGAATTTATATGAGTTTTAGCCTGCAAGAAAAACAACCCCGTTTTTAAACCAATAAATTAAAGGCAATTTTAGGAATTTATTTATTTTCGGTACTGATTTGGATTATTTAAATTTTTTATATCGTAAATAGTAATTTTATTTGTGAAAAAATTAATTTTTACAAACTTTTATTTAACTTGTTTGTGGGTATGTGGGTTTGTTTAGGTGAAATCTTGCAAGACAAATTTGAACCACTTTCCGAAATTCGATTTAGCTGAAATTCAGCATACTTATTAGTCTTCGATGACAATGCAATAATATGGTGACAGCGAGCTGATCTGATGATGGAGACGGAAGGTCGGCATGGGAACTCTGTTATAAAACGACGCAACCCCATCGAGTTTGGGCTCGTTTGATTTATCTAGGACTCCGGTCCGAGATAAATCAAAGATAAAATCTTGTTTTTAAAAATAACATTTTTAAACAAAAACTTTGTTACTTTGTTTTTATGTACACACGGCCACAGGTCAGGTTATACACCCAATACAACCATAACTACGCTGCATACAATTCAGAGAATTATCGGAAAAGGAGCGCAATAGACGCAGGCCCGTCTTACACAAACACACTGTCGTCGCTCTCGCACGATTCGCAACGTTCAACTTCTAATGGTTCAAAGTCCAAACAGTATAAGTGGACGTGTCTTCGACTGTACTTACATATTCAACCATAGAGTCGGTTATCAAGTCGCCGAGAGCGCACTCACCGAACGCGCAATCTTCAAACTTCAATGTGTTTAGATTGTCCCCCACTGACACTTGCTCTGCTTTGTGGACTTGAATAGAATATGGCTCTAATTTCTTCTTTATTTCCAGATCTGGATTGACAAAGACATGTTAAGTTGCCAGTACTCTCAGTATAATATAACTAGTATTATATTATCTGTGGTTTAGGGAAACATCACGAATAAACACGCAACACGCGTATTCTCCTTCTCTTCGATTAACCGATTAAAGTTAATTTTTAAAAAAATGTTAAAACCCCCGACTTTAAAAATCTCCTTAGATTCTCTTCATCGTTTCCGGTCATCATAGAGACCTTGGAGTATGGACAGTTCATTAAATTTGAACACGTTGAGATGAACTAAATGTTTCAAGTTGCAATTATGCCTGAGATTCTTCAAAACTAATTTTCAGATCTGATGAATATTATAACTTGGAAACGGCTGCAACAATTTTCACCAAATATTCATACCTTCAGGAATAGTTCTGTCCAAAAAGATGGCGTCTCCTTCATGTTTGATGTAGTGCCCATGGCTGTCGAAGTACACCGTCAAATTCCCCATGTACTTTGTAAAAGCTGATGTTTGGACTATCAAGACCTAGAAAAATTACAATTAATTAGGACAGTATCTGCCCGTTAACCTATCGATGTCTAAACGAAACCTACATTAATTAATTTTCTCAGTAAGTATATTAATAAAAAAGCTTTCATATCGATAAACCGCATCGAAATCAGAGCATTACTTTCGGAGTTTTAAAGCCTTCCATTTATAAAACCTCTCTCTTTTCATACTAGGGTTAAAATACTAAATAAATAGATAGATAGATAGAAAACTCTTTATTGTACTGCACCGGAAATTAGATATTAGACATAATTCTATATTAAAGCGAAGTACAAAGTAAATGAAGTGGTAGTAGTAAATGGAAGTACTGAGTTTTATAGCTTTTATTTTAATCACCAAGTAAATTAATATTATTTTCTTACGATTACGATTATTTCGACAGTATTTGCAATATTTACAAAATAAACAGTTGAATTTATCTACACCGTTGCAAAAGATTTATAAATAGTTCAACTGATGAATTATGTATCGTAAATAAATAGTGTTACTTATTTGTTTTTGTTTTTTTGTGTTTTGAGTACAGTAAAGTAGATATGTTACATAGATGATTTAAAATTAGGTATGTACCTTGTTATTATCCTTCCCTTCTGTAAGTAGTGGATAGGGTCCAACTACCGTTTCACCAGTCGGCGCCTCGCCGTTCCAAAGTAATGAGTGAGTATGTCCTCCAACTATCACATCTATGTATTCACCGTAGTCCTGAGCTAACTTTCTGTTAAAAAATTAATTTTACAAAAAAATTAAAACCCTCTATCCTGAAATCTGGAGCTGGGCAGGACACTTGGCAAGATTTGGTGATGGCAGGTGGAGTAAGTCCTTGACAGAATGGTGGCCTAGGGGGCACAAGAGAGGCCTTGGCAGACCAACAGCCAGATGGATGGATGACATCGTTGCCGTACAGAGGAAGACCTGGTTGCAAAAGGCCCAGAATAGACACGAGTGGCGTTTGAGGAAGGGTTATGCCCAGCAGTGGGTTAACACAAGCTGTATATGATGATGATCCTGAAATTCCCACTCAATCTTCTTCATAATGTTCTACCAGACCTTCGAATATGGACTCCAGTTCGTCAAATCATTAACGAGGCGAACTTTTTACACAGAAATCCCACTAGTATTATAGATTTGGGTGCCAGAAGGGAATAATCCAAAGTTTAGATGTTTGGATGTTTGTGTTTCAATCACGTCGAAACCACAAAACCAACTTGGATGAAACTTGGAATATATATAGTTCGTAACCTGGAACACCTAGGCTGCTCTTTATCCCGAATAAATAACAGGACCTACAGGATAACATGAGCAAATGGAATTAACAGCGCTAATTGACAAGAGGGCGATGTCACGTCAGTTTGTGTAGCCGTCTAACGACTAACGTTTGACACACGAGTACGGGTTCGGTGTAATGTCAAGAATCCGCTCGATACACGGAAACGGTATACGCGTACGAAGTCGCGAGTAACTGCTAGTTAGAAAATAATTAGATATTTGTCACGCCCTAACCACACTACCGCCGCGATATCATAACAGCGGACCCGCTATAAATTCGCCATGTCTTGTCCGTATTATATGAGAAGCCGAACACTAGCGTGACTGCCTGTTCTAACGTATAGATTTGACTATAATTCTATCTCTTTCCCCGCGCGGATTCGGCGATCTGCTCCGACGCCCCGGTCACACCTCCGCGCTCCGGCCGCCATTTAGTAGCGGAGCCGCGTTGACTTCAAACGTGTTGGACGTAACGTTCCGCTCCCACGATACCGCTAACACAACTACACTTGATCGCGGCGGAATGAATTTCGCGGACTTGCTACTCCAATAACGCGCGGAGATGTGCTACGGGCGTCAGGGTTACCCGTTTTACCTGTCAACTGCGAGTCCGCAATGAGACAGAACTATGATGATATCAACTCCTTTTTCTTTGAGGGCCAATGCTTCGCGCTTCGTTGCTTCGCCAGGATCAGTGAATGTTACCTTGCCGATGTCTAAAAACGTCTGGAATTGAAGAGTTTTGCTTAGTATTTTTATTTTTGAATCTATTGCTAGTTGCAGACTGCTAGTTTTCAGTGATACCTAAAACATTTTTGAAGCTTGTATCATGAACATTTACTTATTGTGATAACTGTACCTATTATAGGCGTTACAGCTCAGTCCGTAATAGCTTTGATAAATAAAATAATTTGATTAAATTGATTAATAAATATTCATGGACTTTACACACAACGCTCTCTAGTCCCAAACTAAGCAAAGCTTGTGATATGAGAACTAGATGGTTGATAGAATACTTATATACTTTTTTTTGTAAATACCTACATACATAGACATAGTAACACCCAGACATAGAACAAACATCTATGTTTTCCACGCAAAAATGTTTGTTCTCAGTGGGGATCGAACCCACGACCCACAGCACGGAAGGCAGAGCCATTACCGACTGAGCTGTGACGCCTGTCAACTTAAACTCTCATTTCCAAATCAGATACATAAGGAAATGCTGTAACTTTGCAGTGCAATGGAAAATACTTCTAGTTGTACATAATGAACTCACAGAAGTATCTACAGTTATCAACCCGATGATAGCGATCTTCCGTCCCTTTCGCTCCACAACGATATAAGGCTTGTATTTGCCTTGCAATGATGGCTCTTGCGATGTATCCATATTGGCGACTACCACGGGTGCCTTCAGTTTGCTCAGGAACTTTGCAAGCTTGACTGGTCCGTCATCAAACTCATGGTTTCCGATAGCCTAGAATGAGAAGTTTCTGGAGTTTGTAATTCGAATGTGCCGCAATTCAAAAAACAGACGGACAAACGACGCGTTCCAATGTTACGAGTGTATGTCGAAAGCGAGTTAAGAGTGAGAATGATGCCGGTAGTATCGTTCGCAATAAAAGAGTGCGAAAGAGGGTAGATGTCTGCCAAATTTACTTGCAAAGACTTTGACATGGCGCATGCAACTGTGCCGAAATATCGGAACCAATACTCACAAGTCTTAGTAAATAGCCCGCTCTTAGTGAAAATTAAGGTTTTTAGAAATATAAGCACTTGCCCTTCAAATGCACTATTCCGATAGCAATGGGAATAATTATAAAAAGTAGGTTTAAAAACTAAAAGCCAACTATTGAAAAGTCACGGACATGTCTTTCTGTGTGTCCTTTATAGTGTTTCTTTTCTTTGTTTAGTTACTTAGTTTTGTACACACAGCCACAGGTCAGGTTATACACCCAATACAACCATAACTACGCTGCATACAATGCAGATAATCGTTGGAAAGGGAGTGCAATAGGCGTAGGCGCGCGCCGCGCTCGCATCCCGTCCAAACACACTGTCGTCGTCCCTCTCGCACGATTCGCTACGTTCAACTTCAAAGTCCTAACGGTGGACGTGTATTCGCGCGTACAATAAAATGTTTTCATTCATTCACGGTCCAAAATGTATGAAACATGAAAATATACTCGTCTGAAATTATTATGAACATAATGATATTCAAGGATAGTAGAAACTACAACTTACATGGGCATCATGAGGCAACATATTCAAGAACTGATCAGTGATAGATCCTTTCAATGTGGTGAACCAATAAGTACCCTGGAAGTTGTCTCCAGCATTCAGGAGTATAGCATCTGGCTTCTCTCTCAGTAGCTGGTTTATGAGGTGGTAAAGGCGAGGAAACCCGCCTAGGCAGAGTTTGTTGTTAGTCCTACATATGGAGTTCGCTAGGGAGGTTTCTTCAAATCTGTGGAACAATATTTTAATAACAAAGCTGTGTTCCGCTTTGAAGGGTATAGGTGCCGGTGTAATTACAGGCACATGAGATTTAGCACCTCTATAGATAGATAGATACATAACTCTTTATTGGTACACCACATGGAAACATTACAAAAAACAAAGAAAGCTTATCAGGTATGACAATGTGCGGCCTTATCACTGAGAGCGATCTCTTCCAGACAACCTAAGCGAGATTAGTGAAGATAGAGAGGAAGGCTCTATGTCTCAGACGAAGGCCAGGTCTTCAGTGGACGTGTTCAGTGAGGCAATACATCATCACAGTCAGTGGTTACCACTTAACATCAGGTGGACGATCGGCTCGTCCCATCATTTAGTTGTACTTATAATTTTTTTTAATTGCGGCTTTGACTTAGATGTTTGTTAGTACGATAACCTTTCGATATCATGATTTGTGACCTATTGCAATGGTAGCTTACGATAAACGTTATACATAATGAAGTGATTTACTACCACTATCTATAACAGTAATATGCCTCAACCTCACTGACCATGTCCTCTCAGGACGTGTCCTGTGATGCATTGAACTGCGCTCATCACTCTGAGGCATAAAGGTGTTGCGTCGCATGTGCCTATAATAGCACCAGCACCTATACCCTTCAAACCGGAACACAGCAATGCGAGCATCACTGTACTGTACTTATAGTAAAAAAAAAATACATAGGGTTACGACTAAGCACATTGATTTTTAGATCTCAAGGTCATTTGAAGATGACCAGACGCATCCAGACACTATTTTCCTTAAATACATGTAATTTTCCTGCTAATAACTGAAATAAACTAAATTTAAACTTACCGTGCATGAAAATCATTGTAATGTATAATATCCAATTTGTAATCTTCTTTCAAAATAGCACTTTCACAAAAGCTGTTTATTAGTAAAACAGTACATAGAATAAAAAACATTTTTCGTGCTAAAATTCTAAGATACGAACTCTATTCTCACTCGCGTGGTTATTACTGAAATGAGCGCTAATGTAAGATTATCTCGGCAAGGGTCGGCCCTCACTACTAAGTATCTAAGCGGTGTTTGTGGTCATCTCATGCATAAACACCACAGAATCGTCGTGATAGGTAAAAATTAATAATAATAAATAATAATAATAAATATTCATGAACATTTCACACGACACCCTCTAGTCCTAAACTAAGCAAAGCTTGTGATATAAATAAATAAATATTCATGGACATTTCACACAACGCCCTCTAGTCCCAAACTAAGCAAAGCTTGTGATAAGGGAACTAGATGCTGATAGAATACTTACTTATATACTTTTTTTTTTTTTAATTCATGTTTTATATTCTGTGTACTTTTTGCCAGCGTATGTTTCCGAACACTTACAATTTAGATGCTTTCAAGAGGAGAGTGAATAGCAAATGTGCTACATCGTCCACCGCATCGTCACTTACCATCAGGTGAGATTGCGGTCAAACGATTGTCTACAATATAAGTACCTATATAAAAAAGTACATGTTCCTACATGCACTGTAAAGTTTTAGATGTATGTGTGATTAAATAACAATGTATCTATCTATCCAAGATAAAACATAGACGATATTCGTTAGAAAAAAATCTTTACATCGACTCTATAAAACATTCGTCACTGACGTTGATGATATAAAGTTGAAATTAGCGTAAGCATTTTTTTCAACTCTCAAGCTACTGAATGCTACTAAATGCTACTAAATGCTAAAGCTACTAAATGCGATTGCATACGGGCATATACAAGGTTTAATGGAGTTTACGATAACTAGCATTCTACCCACGCAGTATAAACGAACTAAACTCCTTAAATGATATGTAACCAATACGTGCTTTAGGTTAGTAATAGGTTAATTAGTATAAACAAACAGATTAGAAAGTGTTTTTTTTTTATAACTTACGACCACAGACTACTTAAAATTAATGGGACGCTGTAGTGCCTAGAACATATAATTTAGATGGAGTAGGCTTACCTAGTACCCATACCATCCCCTCAGCCTAGTCGGCCTTATCCACAGGAAAGACAAGTCAGTACGTGCTAAGCCGCGGGTTTCCTCACGGTGTTTTCCTTCACCGTTTGAGAGCACTGGTATTACATACGCACGCTTTTATCTTTTGCGATTCAATTCACAAGGTGAGCTTTTTTTTTTTAATTCTGTAATTTCATTGACATAGCAAACAATATTTACATTACGTAGATTATCTACAAATCTTAAACACAATTCAATAATTCAATAAAACTGGATATGTTTTTCAAAGTGACTCTTATGTTTATACAAATAAATGTTATTTAGCTTTGTCACAGCGGTGGCCAACATAATGTGGCTTCATTGTGTGCTGACTCAGGCAGCCATTTTAAGTATTCATCCAGTAAATCTGAAACAATTATACTGGTATCGATTCTGTTGTTGCATTTTTCTAAACTAACCTAATTTAACAACGCTAAAATTATAGCTGTCTTTGTCGTTTCAGTTTATGAGAAAGGGACAGCAACATTTTTAGTGCTGTCAAATTAGGTTAGTTTAGAAAAATGCAACAACAGAATCGACAGCACTGTTATTATCATAGGCAGTTCATAACCTAAGTTAGCCGTTTCGATGCGCAATGAAACTTTTTTGAACCAAAATACATTCAGGCATCACAAACGGTTAACATCACAATTGCCAAGATCCGTCGACCGTACTGTAAAGCGGATACTTACAGTGTTTATTGTCTTCCCATACTTCTTGCAACGCTTGTTTAGTCCCCGCCCGTCTGAAGATCAGCGCTTTGAGAAGTGATTCTGTCCTGGGCTGTAGTTTAGCCCATGACTTCACCATAGTCGATGGCGGCGAGAGAAGTGAGCTGTTGTATTTACGCAGCTTTGGGAATACT
The DNA here is from genome assembly GCA_947859175.1 of Gandaritis pyraliata. NCBI lineage: Eukaryota > Metazoa > Arthropoda > Insecta > Lepidoptera > Geometridae > Gandaritis > Gandaritis pyraliata. The sequence goes on along the minus strand of OX401871.1, from coordinate 3,073,368 downwards.
GCGCCTTCGAGGAGAAAGCGAGCAAACCATCTAGAAAAATAAAAATAAACTTATTAGATTATTTTTGGGAAATATCAGGAAAAACAGGAACACAAACAAAATACCGTGATTCGGGAATAGCCAGAGTGATCATTTATTTTCTACTAGTAGTTACCCGCGACTTCGTACGCGTCTACAGTTTCCGTGTACATTATATTATCTGTGCGTGTACCGAGCGGATACTTCTTTGAGAAACTTGACATTAAACCTCATTACACCGAACTCGTACCTACTGGAATGTCAAACGCTAGTTGTTAGACCAAAGAGGTAGTACTACGTCCTGTCAAACTGACGTGACAATGAAATCCTCTTGCCAATTGGCGCTGCTAATCCTTTTCGTTCATTTTATCCTGTAGATTCTGTTAATTATTCGGGATAAAAAGTAGCCTATATGTCAATCCAGGTTACGAACTATATATATGCCAAGTTTCATCCAAGTTGGTTCAGTGGTTTTGACATGATTGAAACACAAACATCCAAACATCTAAACTTTCGCATTTATAATATTAGTAGTTAGTAGGATTCAAACAATTCCAATGTCACTGTCATAATGAAACAACTTCAACTTGTACACAGAGTATTATATAGTCTATGGTCAAACACCACAATTTTATTTTTATTTATTATGGTCAACCAACAGTTGTTACAAATAAAACATGTTATGAGTTACAATTATTCGCGTACCCATGAAGTACTATCACTATGTCAGACACTACAGCATCCTATTTATCTTGGTTTGGCTAAAAATTGGTCCCGGAGGCTGTATCCATTATCTGGATTAGATGCAATGTCTTGTTTATACATACCTATATCGCTCAATTTTTTCAGGATAATCAACTTCAACTGTGGGCAACTCCCATCCAGCTCTGCCGAAGGTTCCTTTGAAGTGGCACTTCACTCGGCCTGATCCATCGTCATATCGAGGCTCCGGCTCCGAGAGAGGCTCGCCTGATCAAATTAATAAGATTTTAGGTTAGATTTTTTTTAAATAATATTGTTATTGGCAAGAAGGGAAGACGGAAGATGGACGAAGGCGGTCACAGAATGGTGGGTAAGGGATGCTCGTAGACCAAGAGGCAGACCACCCGCCCGATGGTCCAATGACATTACACAACGAGCCGGGAATCAATGGTCGAGACTCGCAAGGGGCAGGAAAGAGTGGCGCAATAAAGAGGAAGCCTATACTCAGCAGTGGGTGCAAACGGGCTGAGATGATGATGATGAGATGATGATTGTTATTTTTAGCGCATGTTCAACTCACATTAGGAGTTATTAGATCATGTCAAGGGAATGTCTGTGATCGCTTCTTCAACATAATATTTGACAGGCGTCACAGCTCAGTCGGTAATGGCTCTACTTTCCGTGCTGTGGGTCGTGGGTTCGATCCCCACCAAGAACAAACATTTGTATGGTAGCAAACATAGATGTTTGTTCTATGTCTGGGTGTTACTATGTATTATAGATACATCACATGGAAACATTACAAAAAAACAAAGTAAGCTTCTAAGGTATCACAATGGGCGGCCTTATCGCTGAGAGCGATCTCTTCCAGGCAACATAAGCGAGATTAGTGAAATGTTAATGAATATTTATCTTTCATTCGCTAAGCCATTCATGACTTTCATAAGTACCTATAGACGAGAAATTTATCTTTAGGTAATCTACATTATAATTGAATCCATTTTACTCAAATTAAATTATTTGCAAAATAGAACTTACCTAAATTACAAAGTTGAGGTACATAAACCGGTAGCCATTCCGGTTCGATTGCCGTGACGTTTCTCATCACCATCTTACGATTCGTCTCAGATCCGGTTTCGTATAACTGAAAAATGAGTTGAAAATCAGAAATCAATAGTTATTCATTAACACTCCTGCTAATATTATATATGGCAAAGTTTGGATGTTTGTGTTTCATTAACGCTGCAACTACTGGTCCGATTTTTTTTTATATAATATAGAATGTCCTTTGGCCACAATCTCACCTGATGGTAAGTGACGATGTGGCCGACGATGGAGCAGGACAGTCTAGAAGACACCTATTCACTCTTGCCTTGAAAAGACCCACATTATATTTCTCAGGAAAGACAGAAGACGGCAACGCGTTCCATTCCTTGGCAGTTCGCATAATGAATGTAGATCCAAAACGTTTGGTGCGAATGGGTAGAATGTGTACCAAGTATGGATGGTATTGTGCCGTGCGTCTACTTGTACTTGGATTTCGATTCGATTTGGATGAGTCTTGAAATACTTATTAGACGGAAAATCAACAGGATCAAACGGGACGCGGACGAAGTCGCGGGCGGAAGGTAGGTACTAACATAAGCTTAATTCGCATCTTGACCAATTTATTTACTTACCTCTTGGTAGACAACCCATTCCGGTATAACTTTCCTAAGAATAGATTCCGAGTGTAAATGCACCGGCTCCTCCAATTCCGCGGCGTGGTATGCGTATTTAAACTTGCGTTTATCTTGATCTGATGACAAAAACAACAAAGTTAGACTACTATTATAAATATGAAAGTTTAGATGTTTAAAAAGAATAAGAACTATCACTATCATGGGCTAGGGGGGCTCAAGAAAGGTACCTACATAAGTATTTTATGAACAATCTGGTTTGCATACAAGCTTTGCTTAGACTGAAACTAGATGGCGTTGTGCAAACCACCAATATTTATTGATTTATGATGATACCTTCTTTGACCTCCTCAAGCTGGATCTTCCTGGCCACCTGATCAGCCAACCCGCTGAGTATCAGTTGCCGGAGCAGCCTGGCTTGGTTGTCACTCGGTGGCGCCATCTCTGGGTCGATAGTGGCGCCCGCGCCGCATACACTTAGATTTATTTCTGAAGTCAGCTGTTTACGCAGCTTGCGTATCTCTTTGATCGCCTAGAACAAATAGATACATGAAAATGAGTTCCACGACTTGTACTTGTAGGGCGGACCGTTTCCCGCAACTAGGCCGCAAGCGGGCCCTTTTTGCGTACCACGACTAGTTTCATACAGAAGATATCGCTAGCAACTCTATTGTTTCAGCACTATTGTTATTGTGTTGAAACAACACACTAGATTATTATTATATTTAGTACTTTTTTCTACACCATCAGTTTTTAGACTACTAAAAACTGATGGTGTAGACATAGCTGTGTTACAAATTTAAAAAACTTTATAAAGAACTTATGTAGACTTATGTAGATACATAAAATTGTCCAGTGCTGCCGCCCCGGGCCACAGCCCCCATGGCCCGAGGGTAATTAGGACCCTGAGAATGATTACCTTGTCTCTCAGTCCGTATTTAGCACAGAACAGATCATGTTCCCCTTTGAGGTGTGCGAACTCAGCCGCGCCGACCGCCCTCAGCAACACTCCGGGATCGCCGAGTAGAAGTGTGTGTCCTGTAGCCGGCCAACTATCCGGTTTCCCCGACATTACCTGGAATATAAATAGAAATTATTTATTTTACGCAACATACAATTAGGTACATTTTTACTTAATAATCCTACTAATATTATAAATGCGAAAGTTTAGATGTTTGGATGTATGGATGTTTGTGTTTCAATCACGTCTAAAGTACTGAACCAACTTAAATTAAACTTGGCATATGTAGTTCGTAACCTGGATTGACACATAGGCTACTTTTTTAACCGACTTCAAAAAAGGAGGAGGTTCTCAATTCGGTTGTATGTTTTTTTTTTTTTTTTTTTAATGTTTGTTACCTCAGAACTCCGTCATTTATGAACCGATTTCAAAAATTCTTTTTTCATCTGAAAGGATATACTCCCAGATTGGTCCCATTTTATTTTCATCAAAATCGGTTGAGTAGTTTGGGTTATAAATAGAAATAACTGAAAAAAATATGCCCGGCGCGGCGCAGCGCCTACTATTTTACTGCTAGCAACGATGCAATATGCCAAGTTGCGGCGTAGCGCCTACCATTTTACTGCTAGCAACGATTGTGGTGCACAGTGCACACCTAAATTTTTACATTTTTCTAAATTTGTCAATAAACCCAGTTTGTACATTCAAATCGCATTTAATTGGAGAAAAGCAAAAACCCACCAATAGTTCCTCTAAAGAATCAAACCAACCACGTGCACGAAATTGCGTATTTTGCTTTCCTGTGACTTTTATGTGGTGTTTATAGTGACTAGAACAATTCCAATGAACTGTCATCATCATCATCATCATCATCTGATGAAGCTGGTAGTCGAATTGAAGTCGGTTTTTCCAGTTTTTTAACTTATAAATTATATCTCGAATAATTAACAGAATCTACAGGATAAAATGAACGAAAAGGATTAGCAGCGCCAATTGGCAAGAGGATTTCATTGTTATGTCACGTCACGTCAGTTTGACAGGGCGTAGTACTACCTCTTTGGTCTAACAACTAGCGTTTGACATTCCAGTAGATACGAGTTCGGTGTAATGAGGTGTAATGTCAAGTTTCTCAAAGTATCCGCTCGGTACACGCACAGATAATATAATTTACACGGAAACTGTAGACACGTACGAAGTCGCGGGTAACTACTAGTAAAACAATAAAATGCGTAAAAAAGGAACCCACTCTGCAAATGCGGCGGGTGCACGGTGGCTCCTTTAGCGCTGGTTTTCAGAAATGCCAAGAGTGGAGAGGCGCACAGCCTCTGCGACACGCGCCATTTTACAAACAATATTACTGTTTCATTTATAACTAGCCTCCGCTCGCGACTTCATCCGCATAAGTACGTTTGATCCTGATGTATTGAGTATTTTGACAGGCGTCACAGCTCAGTCGGTAATAGCTCTGCCTTCCGTGCTGTGGGTCGTGGGTTCGATCCCCACCAAGAACAAACATTTGTGCGTGGAAAACATGGATGTTTGTACTATGTCTAAAAAAAAGTATACAAGTATTCTATCAGCCATCTAGTTCCCATATCACAAACTTTGCTTAGTTTGGGTCTAGAGGGCGTCGTGTGAAATGTCCATGAATATTATTTATTTATTTATTGATTTTCCGGGATAAAATGTAGCCCATGTTACGAATCCAGGATACGAATTTTAATTAAAGTAATTATCATAAATTAAATTATAAGACAACCGCGGTTATCTGTAAGGAAAAAAAATCCTTTGAGATAACCAGTTATCTGAGAGGAAAAAAAATCCTCTGAGATCACTGGTTATCTCGTCTCGGTTATCTGTCAGGAATAAGCCTAGATAACGTCTAGAAGTAATAAAGTCAGCTCGCTTTTAAGTTCATGATTGTGTTGGTGTTTTTATATGCAGAGCACGTGGTGTTTTTTACCTCAGGCACGGTGAGAGCCGATACTAGTGCGATTGTGTAGGGCAGTAAGTGTTGTTGGTGGCTGAGCGCCAACATTTTCCCGTACCGCGGCAGAAGTGGAAACGCGGATACTGCCTTTCCAAGCGGTGTTACTTTTAACACCTAGAACAAAAAATATAAAAACTTAGTATTAGTAGGACAATATAAATTAAGTTTTAAGACACATAAAAGTAAACACTTGAAGAGTTCGGTGAGGTAATACAATTGTTATAGACGGAGGTAACCACTTAACATCAGATGGACCCATGCCCCGATGAACGGAACGCGTAGTGCATGGAACACGATTTAGATGGAGTAAGCTTGTAGTATGTGTACCGTCTTCTCAGCCTAGTCAGCCTTATCCACATGAAAGACAAGGTCAGTACGTGCTAACCGCGGGTTTCCTGACGATGTTTTCCTTCACCGTTTGAGAGCACTGACAAAACATACCCAGAGAACTCAGGGATAGCAGAGTTATCTATCAATGAAATTACAATTTAATAAAACTAAACTATCAATAAAACGATTGTGCATCAAAAGATCTGGGGCAACGCAGGTCTCCACTCGCAACAATTTAATGTGGCAGTAAATTAGTTTTGTTATTTTTAAGTAGTTATTTGTTCTATCGAAATCTCTATTGCAGCGGGAATTATAAAAATGTAATAAAAAGTCATTATTTTGATAACACGACAAGAAACCGGGACGGTGACATCTTTTTTTCATTCCTAATAGAGGGTTAGAAAAGTCTAGAGACTCTTTGGACAGTTTGCTGACTCATTATATACCTACAAGGCCACTACAAGGCAGATAAACTCCGAACTAAACAATAATTTTTTTCTTGAGGTAGGTAAGTGTACCTACTATACCTAATACTAAGGAAATCAAATAAAATAATTTTTTTTTGTTCGGTAAGTACCTACATACTTATCTAGGGAGGTATCTAACAAAACAAGTGACAATGTAGCTAATAAAATAAACATGAAGTATTATTTAGATTAGGTAAAACCTTTTTTTTCCATCACCTCTTCCCAATCACTACAGGCCATGTACAACTTTTTTTTAAAAAAAGAACGCCGTCGAAGTGTGTTCTGAGAACTTGAAAAGCGCACGCATAACTATACTAACTATATTTATACTTTTTGTTTGGCTTTTCTATTATTGATTTTCCGGATTTTTAAACTGATAAAAAATATGGAAGAAGGAGAACGGTGCATCAATTGTACAATATGTTTAGGCCCTAGAAGAAGAAGATTTTTGGTGCAGGCTCAACCAGTTAATATTGTTGAAGCTGTGTCATTGTGGATAGCCCCAATTCAGGTATGTTTGTGCTATTTTATTTTATTGTTATGAGACGAGTGACGAAACAAGTCCAATCCACAGAGGACGTATCCTATGTGGCATTGTAGCGCGTCCATAACACATTAAGCAATGCAAGCATGGGGCGTAGAGACGTTCTGTAACTTCAACAATGAGCGAGTGTTGTTGAGTAACTTACCCGCCTGCATGTTTGTTTTTGATATTTTGATAATGTAGCTACACAGGTACGCTAGATGGGTCGCCTTATGACTAACTTAGGTAGGTGCTAATGCTTATACCTAACTACCTAGCTTCTTACATTTTAATGAGTTAAGTATCGGTGAGGCAATGCATTGTTATAGGCAGAGGTAACCACTTAACATCAGGTGGGCCATCGGCTTGTTCCATCACTGAGTTGTATAAAAAAAGTATATTCGTATAAGTTCTTATATTTTCATTTAAAAGGTTCTCAATAATTAAAACTTATTTACAAGAGGTAAGTACCTACCTACCTACTTACTTATTTTCCTTTACGCCTTATTCACACTTTTTATACAAAACTTCTTGTATTCGTAGGTTTCGCCTAATAACAACTTATGCCAAGAATGTTTGGTTTTATTACGAAATCGACTAAACAATCCTGGCCAAGCTGCAGCTCGAGCATATGGACACACAAGAGTATGCCGAGGTTGTGGAAGCTCTATATTGAGATCTAGATCTTATGCCATCTACAATACCGCAGAAGGAAATATATTAGCGTCATGGATTATTCCGTACCAGGTAAAATGATTTCTCTATTTACTATTTATTTATTTTACTAGCGCATTGTTACTCGCGATTTCGTCTGCGCGGAATAAGTTTTTTAAGTTTTCATTAAAATAGGTTTATTTTATATTCAAGAAAACGTCGCATATCCACCCCCAATAACCCAAAGTAACTACCTACTCTACTCTACCTACCTACAACTGCGTGATCTCGCTGAAATGTAGATGTAAAACAAAATAATCGTAGGTAACTTGTCTTTGTCCTGAAAATGTTACCAGTAGGTAATTACCTACTTGAAACTCACAAACCACTGTGGAACTGACTAAACCAAGGGTTTCCTCACGATGTTTTCTTTCACCGTTTGAGGGTACTAGCATTGCGCACATGTAAATGTACACCTATTGGATAGTAAAACATAATGTGAAACAATAAAATGAAGCCATTTATCACTAACCACACATATTTTATTTCAGGCCAATAACAATGATCAAGAATGTAGACGATGTTTTAGTAGAGCTCAGTTTCTCAGCTCAGGATATGCTCGAAATTGTCGAACAAGAGCCACATCTCGGGCCCAATCCAGGAATCCCACAACCACCTCCTTTACCTGCTGCACCTTTGGGAATACCTGCCGCCAACAATAGAATGCAACCCACCATATTGCTACCACATTATAAGCGGCCAGCTGTGACCATATCTCGCTATACGCCTAAACGATGCCGATTTAGGAGGAGTTACTCCAATCTTAATTAGAGCAAGAATCAAGTCACGGCACGTTAGTAGGAAAATCTACTATAGCTACGTTATGTTTGAGAGTGAACCGGCTGACCGCAACAACGTAGAAAATATATTAGGGTACTGCTGTAGCTGCATTGTGGGCAACAGAACAGTTGGCTGTTGCACCCATGTTATGACAGTTATATGGTTTCTTAGCTGGGCACGGCATCAAGACAGTATTGTCGCACCAGCTATGTTCCTAAACCATGTAATTGAAGAAGAAACTGAAGATTCTGACGACGAGCAAAACTTGCAGTAGGAAAAGTTATTGCTAATCGAGCAAACGAAGCTAGCGAAGATCTTAATAACATTGCCATAACATAAAAAGCGGATATAACAACCGACCTTGGTCGATGTTGTATGTTCCTAGTGATTAGATATGATCTACCTATCAAACTGAGATGTAATTGCTAACTACCTAACAACCATACCTAACAAACGTCACAAACGATAGCATGATATTACCTATTACTTATCACAAACTTCAAGAAAAGCCGCAGGTGAAAGCTAGTAAGTCATACAAATACAAACTGTCAATTAAGTCATCGAAAAATACCATTTCCTGGCAGACAACCTTTGTTTTTTGTCGAAGTTTGGATGTCGAATAACTAAGTATTCCCGTTGCTTTTTAATAAAACTATTACTTATATTAAAACTACGTTACAAGTACATTGTGACAAAGAAAGTTTCATTAATGCGAGTTTAAAAAAATCGGGACCTGGGCTCCATAGAGTTTTGCCCCAGACCCTTTGTGAATAAGTTGTTCATAACTTACATCTTCATCATCTTTCATCTTGTCCTTATTGAACGGCGGCTCCAAAATACCCAGTACTTCAAGCCGCTTCTCAGCTAATCTAAGCTGCATCCGATCTGGCGCCGTTGGAAATGGGAAGTTTACCACCTACAATCAAAGGTAACAACTCTTTATATTCAAAAATCAACCTGTTAGACAATATAGATAAATATGCACGGAGAGAGCGACGTCACAATTTTTTTTTATCTAATTTACACGCAAGAGATGTCAAATGCTGCTTCATGATGCATGCTGCTGGTGTGACCTTGCTGCTATTGCAGTAGAGTCGAGTCTTGCAAAACGTATAGTGCTAAACATTCTAAACAAAAGACGCGCGCACGGATTCCCGTTCACGCATAAAATAGCTATATGAATTCATGAAACCAGTGAAACCACGCATAAAGTGATGAGATGATGATGATGAGTGAGTGGTTGAGATGGATTCGTAAAACAAAAGACGATCGATCTACTCGCATCGTCCGTAGACACACGCCGCGCGTTTACATAAATCAAATGAAGATCGCGCGACACACGTAGCGCTACAAAACAAAAGACAACACTGATAAGTTCAAAAGCGCGCGTGGGGATTCGTGACGTTTGGAATTAACGCTTTGTGTCTCTATAAAAGAAAAGGGGATCACAGTGCGCGGCCTCGCGTACTAAATACCAAACAAAAGACGGTAGCAGCACTCACCTTATCGATCCCCATACACTTCATAGTGAGCAGCAGGTCGTCAGCGGGCCGGCGGCACAGCTCGGGCGCGTATTGCGGCACGCACTCGTGCTGGAACACGGCGCTGCTGTACAGCCGGTACGCGTGTCCGGCGCCGACGCGTCCGGCGCGGCCGGCGCGCTGTCCGGCGCTGGCTTGCGACGTCCACACCACGCGCCATGCGCTAGCGCCGGTTACGTGGTCGTACACTCTACAATAGACAAATTGGGGATAGCGTACGAGTTTGGCTGCATAGATAGATAGATAGATAGAAAATACTTTATTGCACACCTTAACCTAGGGACTACTATAACATACAAAACAAAACTTAACTAATTGTACAATGGGCGGTCTTATCGCTAATGAGCGATCTCTTCCATATCTGCATATCATCAAGGGGTTTCGTTCAAAACAAAGGAATTTACGAGTGTCTGAAACTTGGGACGGATAGACATGCTACAAGACAAGATAAATAATGAACATGTTTAGTTTACATTAGCTGACCTTAAAAAGTGGTGTTGTGACCAGGATTATCTCTTGCATGGGCTACTAAATTGTGCACTTAATTCATTTTCTTCATTCTCTCGCTTGCTTGGCGCTAATGAAGTTTAGAGTACTTAGGAATCCACTTACTTCATTTTCTTCTTGCCAGTATCGACAATGTATCTAATAGCTGGCAGAGTCAACGACGTCTCAGCCACGTCGGTACTAACAACACATAGCCTCGCTCCGATTGGCGCTGGAGAAAATACTCTCGCTTGCTTGGCGCTACTGAGCATAGAGTATAGAGGTAGCACCCACAGTGGTTGTCTGCATGCTTTTATAGAGGCGGTTAAAGTGTCTTCTTCTGCGTCTGAAATTATAAATCCATAATATTTTTTTTTATTGACTTCCAAATTTACAAAGAAAATTACAACTAATACAGTATTTATTTAGTTTGAATTATAAACTTTCCGATCAGTCTGCGAGTTGCTAGACCAGTCGGTACACTAATCGACAATTTAATCGCTAGACAGTGGGATGAAACATTTATACTATTGCGTACCTGAGTCGCTAATATGTCCTTCACTATCATCATCATTGCCGACCAAGTCAGCCTGTCCATCATCCTCTGGCATATCGTAATCATCGAGGTTTATTTTCGGCAACTCTTTAGACTTCAGTTTAGCTTTTCTGCGTGCTTTACGAGCCCGTTTCATTTCTCTTTCAACCTGAAAGCATAATAAACCCTATAAACCCTACCCTACCCTATTCAACCGGGTTCTTTGTTTAAGTTTTGAAGTATTTACTTACCGCATCGTCATCTGACTCGATGTCATCAGGGTCAGAATCAAGTGCCGCTTCTTCTTCTGTAACTGTGTGACGTTTAGTGATCTGTTTGGAATAGTCGATGTCTTTGCGGTATGGGAAAGACGCTTTCAGTTTTCTAACTAAGTAGTTCACCTAGAAAACAGTTTAATAATAATAAATATATATTCATGGACATTTTACAAAACGCCCTCTAGTCCCAAATAGTCCTGTGTCGATCGCGATTGATCAAATCACTTTGATTCGATCACCACCCATGCGGGAGTGATTGAATGAAAGATGTTTAAAAGATTCGATCATTTTTGACCGACCAGCGCCGCACGTACCTACGCCAATCTATGTGCAGGATAGAAAGAGATAATTGCTCGCCAAGCTAAATTGGACTTTATCTATTGTCCTTAAAGTAGGTAGCTATTTCAGATTCATATAATATTGTAAACGCATACACAATCACGCAACGCAACTAACAAATTTGATGTGGTCTCTTTCGTTCGCATGCAAGCAAGCACAGTACGTCGCACTCGCATGGGACACGATCGTTTGCGCGGGTCGCGAATTTCGACCCGCGCAAACGACTCGCGATCGATATCAATCCAATCAATCAATCAGTTGCTTGGTGACCTTCTAACATTCTGCACATCGCATGCATACCGCAGAATTCGGTACTAAAACAAACAGTGTGATTGTCGAACTATTTTTACTAAGTACTATTTTTTACGTGTTTTTCTTGCAATTTGATTGATTTTGGTGATTTGGTGGTGGTAAAATCTAACATAGTTATTACGACTTGCCTGCCTAACCTACAATAAACTGCTTACTTATTTACTGAATATGAACATTGTGGTGGTGGTTTTTTTTTAATCATAAAATATTATAATATCTTGCACTTTTATAAAATGTCAGATCTTGCGAGAAAAAAAAGTCCAATATGGAAGCATTTTTCTATAATCAATAAGGACAAGGCAAAATGCGAGTACTGTGCGAAAACCATTAGCTATTCGGCGCGGCGGGCGGTGGACGAAGGAGTCGGCTCAGCGACCCGCAACCCGGAAAAGGATCGAATCATTTCGATTCGATCACTTCACCATTGGGTCATAATCGACCCGGGTCGCAAGAAAGGATCGATCGACACAGGTCTAGTCCCAAACTAAGCAAAGCTTGTACTATGTGAAGGAACTAGTAGCCATAGGTAGGTATATCGTGGGTTCAAAATAATACAACCGGATATTCAGTACGTATAGTAAGCAAAGTATATTCAAATACGAGGCGGCGTGCCTCAACACGCAAAACGTAACGATAGCGCGATCTAGGATTCGCTCCTTTTTAGCAGCGCCATCTAGTTACAAACCAAGTAAACACAAACTTAGATTTTATTAATATTATCATATTATCATTGGACATACCGCCCACCAAGGACATGATGAATGTCCTTAACAATCACAAAATTCCGCCCACCGTGAGGTGCGGACATAACTTAACTTGACAGCGCCTTAGGTAAACATTTCCTTTCTTATCGTGGACTGTATATAAAACAAATACTTAAACTCTTAACTAAACCATAAACTTCTTGATAAACTTAATCTTAGCACTTTCTTAACATTAACACTTTCTTAATATTAACACTTTCTTAATCAGACACAGGTAAAATGCACAGTTTAGATACAGGACGCTTTATTACAGAGCCGTTACATTTCAGAGAAACTACACGACAGATTTTGTCCAAACCAGGATGCTTGTCGGTGACCTTTCCTAAAAGCCATCGAGCTGGAGGCAAATTATCCTCTTTTACAAGGACAATATCACCAATATTTGGCTCTGGGATGTGCTTATTCCACTTATACCGTTGCAGTAAGTGCACTAAATATTCCTGCGACCATTTCCGCCAAAATTCCTGCAGCATACGCTGCGTAACCTGCCAACGTTTCAAACTACCCATATTGAAATCTTCAAAATTGCGATCAGGAACGGTGATCAACGGTTCACCGATTAAGAAATGACCCGGTGTGAGAGGGATGGGATCGTTAACCCCGTCGGGCATCATTGATAACGGTCGAGAGTTAAGGCAGGCTTCAACCTGAGATAAAACTGTGGACAGCTCTTCGTAGGTAAGTGTTGAAGTACCAATAACTCGCCTCAAGTGGAACTTCGTCGACTTTACGCCAGCCTCCCATAAGCCACCAAAGTTAGGGGCGTGAGGTGGAATGAAATGCCAGGAGACACTAGTATTTCCTAACCATTCCCTGATTTCAGTAGCTACTGACGACCTCTCTACATCGACCAGATGACGAAGTTCTTTCGAAGCACCAAGGAAATTCGTGCCGTTATCACTCCAGACGTCCGTAACAACTCCTCTTCTTGCAACAAATCGCTTAAACCCGGCTATAAAACCTTGCGAAGATAAATCGCTGATCGCTTCTAAGTGAATCGCTTTGGACACCATACAGATAAATAGGCAAATGTACCCCTTGTATGATTGATGTCCGCGGCCTTTTGTAGTACGGATGCTAATCGGTCCTGCGAAGTCAACACCACTGTGTCGAAATGCTCTTGCTGGAGTCACCCTACTAGCTGGCAGCTGTCCCATCAACTGGGTTTGAGTAGCTGCTGCATATCTCTTGCACTTAACACATTTGCGTACATACATCTTCACGAGAGTTTTGGCTGAGATGATCCAAAACTTGCTACGCAAATGGTGCAACATCAACGTGGGACCTCCATGCAATGTTGTTTTGTGGGCATCCGCAATCAAAAGATGGGTAAAATGGTTCTTGTGCGGCATGATGATGGGGTGTTTCAGGTTGTCATCCAAATCTGCGTTTTGAAGACGGCCACTCACTCGTAATATTCCATCATCGTCAATTACTGGGCAGAGGGATTTTAACTTTCCTCTGGTTTTGGCTCTTCCTGTTTTCTTGATCTCCTCTATCTCTTCACTGAACTCTTGCTTCTGGACCTTTTTTATGCAAATTTTCATTGCATCAGCTATTTCTTCCTTTGTCAGATACTCTTCATATCTTTTTCTACTATCTCCTATGTTCTTCCATTTCAAAACTCTTCTGCAATAGGCAATGACTCTCACCAACTTCTGTAGCGACGAGAACCTAGTCCACAAGGGATATTCGTTTATCTCTTCAGTACCAACGTGAGCCTTGATGTTTCTTTGCTCCACGCTGGTGGCGATCGATTTCGGTCTCGTGTACTCGATCGTTTCTTCTCGCAACCACGTTGGTCCCTGTGCCCACAAATCACTGCAGGCTAGCTCTTGTGGAGTTATTCCTCTGGACGCTATGTCTGCGGGATTATGCGCAAATTGAACGTGCGCCCAATGTGAATTATCTAATAGAGTGAGAATGGTCGAAACTCTATTTCCGACAAAGGTAGACCAGCGGCTTGGGTGGCTGCTGAGCCAAGCCAAAACCACTGTCGAATCCGTCCAGGCATGAATTTGAGTTTGTGCAACTCCCATGACTTCAGCTACTTCTACTATCAACTCTGACAGCAACACTGCTCCCATCAACTCGAGTCTGGGGATGGATTGTTGTTTCACTGGCGAAACCCTTGTGCGAGACGTGATAAGGCTAGTCTTGACGTTTGCTTGCGAGTCCACAACTCTGATGTATACAGCTGCAGCATAGGCAGCTTCTGATGCGTCGCAAAAGCCATGCAACTCAACTAACAAATCATCAGTCTTCGTTTTGACCCATCTTGGTAGGCTAAACTGTCTCGTCTCCAACAGGTTTTGTCTGTACGTGTGCCATTCAGTTGAGAGTTCAGGTGTCAACTCGTCGTCCCATTCTAATCCAGAAAGCCACAGCTTCTGAATGAAGATCTTGGAAGTGACAACACAAGGTGCTGCCCAACCTAGTGGATCAAACAGACGTGAAATATCGGATATAACCCGTCTCTTTGTGATTGGCGTTTGCTGTGGAGGAAGTACTACAGAATACTTAAATTCATATCCTTCTCTATCCCAGCTAATTCCCAATATTTTCACTATCTCATCCATTTTAATATCCTTCTTCCCCTTTTCTTCATCAATCTTCTCTGCCTGTTCCTCATTATTCTTCTCTTCCACGTTCCTTTCCCTGTCTGAAATTTCTCTATCTAACTCCTTGCTACTACTAACCCATTTCTGTAACTGAAATCCTCCCTTGGTAAGTACCTTTTCCATATTCTTATACAATTTTAACCCTTCTTCGACCGTTTCACATCCTGTCATTAGGTCATCAACGTAAAAATTGTTCTTTATGTTTTCAGATACTTCGGGATACTGCGTGCCTTCATCGACTGCAATTTGCTGCAAGGACTTCACTGCAAGGTAAGGAGCCGATGCTGTACCAAAGGTAACTCGTAATAATCTATACTCTTCTATTTCAGATGCGGGTTCGTCGCGCCACACTACTCGGTGAAAGTCAACGTGCGCCGGAGAAATCTTCACCTGCCTGTACATCTTGACGACGTCGGCACAAAGACTGATAGGATGCAATCTCCACCGCATGATGATGTGACGTAATGGCGGTTGCAACGTGGGACCTACTAAAAGATCATCGTTAAGTGATACTCCATTTGTACCTTTCATCGATGCGTTAAATACTATTCGGACCTTGGTTGTTGTCTTGTCGTTGCGTATGACAGCGTGATGCGGCAAGTAAACTGCTGATTGGTTGTTGAACTCATCCGCTGGCACTCGCTCCATATGGCCAAGGTTTAAATAGTCATGAAACACTTCTGAGTACTGCTTCTTGATTTCAGGTTCTCTCTCAAACTTTTTTTCCAGATGCTGAAATCGTCGTATCGCGAGATCTCTAGACCGACCATGTTGACATGTCGGATGGTCTGTTCGGAACGGAAGATTGACTACATACCGACCACTTTCATCTCTGACTGTGGTTTGCGTGTAAATTTCTTCACAACGCTGCTCTTCTGAGGTAAGGATCTTCTTTTCAGGTATATGGGATTCTATCTCCCAAAACTTTCTCAGCAATGCATTGTCATCGGTCTGAGCGTGCATGCTCACAATGACACCGTGATGACACTGTGGCGAAGGACTCTGATTGTCATCTGCTTGATGTGTGGGACCAGAAATGATCCATCCCAAGGCCGTACATTGCGCAGTGGGCATGCCTTTGGGACCCTTAATCAGACCTTCTCGTATCAGCTGACCGTACACATCTGCTCCAAGCAAAATGTCTATTTTGCTCGGCGTGTGGAATTGAGGATCAGCGAGTGTGATCTCAGCCAGCTCGGGCCATTCCACATGATTGATCTTCTCTGATGGCAGAAGGCTAGTTATAGCGCTCAGAACATGCGCACGCACTTGGATCTTGAAGGCAGGATCATGGCGCGATTGGATGGTTATCATGATGATGTACTTCGAGGCTAGTGTGCCTTTATCGCCGCCTAATCCAGAGATGCTACTCCTACTAACGATCTTCTTCAAACCAAGTAACTGTGCTGCTGACTCTGTGACAAACGATGCCTCAGAGCCTTGATCCAACAGAGCTCGAAGAGTGTATGTGTGTCCGTCTCTTGCTTCAGCTTCAACAAGAGCTGTGGCTAGCAGAATTGGTCTCGAAGAAGTCTTCATCGAGAAATGTGCTGCCACCTTTGACGTTGATTCAGCATTATCTAATGCTGCCTTAACTCTCGAAACCGTATCACTGACCTCGACTTCTAACCCTGACTTAGCGGACTCGGACGTGCTAGCTTCCGATGCTTTCGGATGAAGCAATGAATGATGCTTTCTCCGACAAATACGACATCTAACTACCGAACGACAAATGTTGGCGGAGTGGTTGCTGCCTAAGCAGTTGAAACAAAGCCTGCTGGTTTGAACATAATCATGACGCTTATCATAATCTTCACTCGAAAATTGTTTACAGTTTGACAACTTGTGTTCACCCTTACAATAAGTACACTTCACTTGAGCATTGGAACCAGTTGCTACAGCATGCAATACATGCTTCTTTTGAGTTGAGACATTTGGCTTTGAAACCTTTTTCGGGTCAACAAATTCAAGGGATCGGAATCGAGTTTCTAAGAACTCCTTCAGTTGTTTCAAAGTTGGTAGCTCATCTGATGATCCGATTTTTGATTCCCAAAGCTTACGCGTTTCGGCATCCAACTTTGAACCAACTAGATAAATTACTATGGTATCCCAGGAATCCACATCTATGCCCAAATTTCTCAACCCATTCAACGTGTCATTAGTTACATCGAGTAAACCTTTCAAAGCACTGCTTGACTCGGTTCCAAGGTTCGGTTGGTTCACAAAACGCTTCAGTAAACAATTGGCTAGATATTTTTTATTGTTATACCTACTATTCAATGTTGACCATGCTTCCTGATAACTTGCAGCTGTGATAGGAACATGTCTCAACAACTGTTCGGCCTCTCCCGACAGATGACCTTTCAGATAATGCATCTTTTGAACATCGTCTATCGAAGAGTTATTGTGAACCAATGATTCATACAAATCTTTGAATGTTGTCCATTCCGAATATAACCCGGTAAAGGTAGGGATTGATATCTTAGGTAATTTTACATTACAATTTTCAAACTTTGAGTGAGAAGTTGGATTAAAGGTGCTTGGTGCACTGGATTTCAAATTTAACAAGCATTCCCTAATTTCGGCTTTACAATCTATATAAGTTTCCTCAACACTCTCATAAACATTTTCAGAAATGTAAGGTGTTTTCTCTAACTCTTCCGAAGAAATTTCGGTTATTATTCGCATGTGTGTATCTGAAAACGCCTTCCATTTCATTTCTAATGATTCCATTCTCGTCAGTAAATGCGACTCTTTAAGAAGTCTTTCTTTAGGAGATTTTTTGAAATTCTCATAAGCCTTTAAAATCATAATTTTGTAGCCTGATTGCGCCTTTAAAAGCGGTGATGAAGACATAGTGACAAATTCCAAGCAACTATTTAATCCCAACACTTGTGATTTTCAGTTAAAATAACTCTAAATTTTTCTAAGTCGATGACAACTTTTGAAAATTTTACAAGTGTTTGAAATTTAAAAAAGTCTAACCAAAATCGGGCATAGGTTCCCCGTCGGTTACGTTTTTGGAAAACTATTCTAAGTCTAAACTACTACTAAGTAACTAGCACAAAATTTTAATTTTTAAAGTCCAAATATTTTATGAAATTTTCTAAGTCCCTGCACTAATAAAGTCAATGTACTCACAGTTTCACTTCTGTACCACTTGCCGTTGATTCCCTTCCGAAGAGTGGCGTCTCCTCCTACGTCACGGTTGTGACGTTGGTAACGCGGCGTCACGTCGTGACTGCCGTCGCTTGCTCGCCTTCTCCGGTTGTGCTGGTCCGCGTCCGTCGTCAACGTACGCGTCAGCACTGCTCAGCAAGTACGCGTCAGCAAATTGCTGCCAACGCTGCTCGGCTTACTTCCTTGGTTGGATTGGCTTATAATCCAACCACCCGTGACAGATCTCTAGGCAAAGCTATTGAGCTAGGCCGAGATACCGCCCGGTGCGCACTGAGTGGCGATCCACCACTTTCTCTAGTGCGTTGATTCAAAAAACAAAAATTATCCGGCTCGTAAGGACCATGAAGGAACTAGTAGCCATAGGTAGGTATATCGTGGGTTCAAAATAATACAACCGGATATTCAGTACGTATAGTAAGCAAAGTATATTCAAATACGAGGCGGCGTGCCTCAACACGCAAAACGTAACGATAGCGCGATCTAGGATTCGCTCCTTTTTAGCAGCGCCATCTAGTTACAAACCAAGTAAACACAAACTTAGATTTTATTAATATTATCATATTATCATTGGACACTATGTAAACTAGATTCCTCATAGGATACATATAAAACATTTTCTTGTAAATAGTAACGTAGGTAGTATCGTCGACCGCATCGTCACTTAACATCAGGTGACATTGCGGTCAAACGCTTGCTGATAAATATATAAAAAAACACTGATACATGAACAAACATCTACATGTACATGTATGTTTGCCACATACAAAATATGTTTGTCCTCAGTGGGGTCCGAACCCCACTCCGAGCTTTTAAAACAATTGAAAGCTGGTGCACTAGCCATGGCTTATCAGTTAACCCCACAAAAACAGAACTGATCATGTTCACACACAAAAGAAGCCTGGGTAACCTAAAATTACCCAAACTCTTCAACACTGATCTCAAGCTAACCAACGAAGTCAAGTATCTAGGGGTCATACTGGATAGCAAACTGCTGTGGAACAAGCACCTAGACTACAAACTCCAACGGGCGAACGCCACATTCTTCCAATGCAGTAGAATGCTCGGAAAAACATGGGGGCTTTCGCCGAAAATAACTCGGTGGCTCTATACAACCGTAATAAGACCAGCACTTACATACGGAGCAGTTGTATGGTGGACCAGAACCGAACTCACGACCGTGATAACCAAACTGCAACGATTTCAGAGACTGGCATGCTCTGCAATAACAGGTTGCATGAAGACAACGCCGACGGCTGCCCTTGAGATAATCCTGGGCCTCACGCCACTCGACCTTTATATACAACAGGAAGCGACGATGGCCGCTATCAGACTCAAACACCTGAACCTATGGGGATCAACCAGGAGCCCACACGCATCTATTCTGGTAAGAGCGTTAGCGCATGAACCGCTGATAGGAGCACCGTGCGACAAGATCCCCAAGCAACAAATATTCCAGAAACACTACCACATACAAACCCACGAAGACCAAAGAGATCAATCAGGAAGCAGCGAAGTACGAGTCTACACTGACGGCTCAAAAACCAAACAGGGTACAGGCGCCGGAGTACATTCGCTGGATCTCAACATCAACATATCAATGACACTCGGCACACACAGTTCCATCTTCCAATGTGAATGTGCAGCCATTACCGAAGCGGCAACAGCAATCAACAGGAGAGGAATCGTTGATTACAACATACGGATCCTCTCTGATAGCACAGCCACACTTAAAGCCTTGGAGAGCCACAACTGTACCTCCAGACTGATATACGAATGTCACCTTGCCCTGGAGAGCGTCGCCATAAGAAACAGGGTAATCCTACAGTGGATAAAGGGACATAGTGGATCACTGGGTAACGATGCTGCAGATGAGTTAGCCAGAAGAGGAGCAGGAACAATATCCGAAGGGCCAAACCCCTTCCTTCCTCTACCATTCTCTCAACTACGCACCTGGGTGCGTTTGGACACCCTTCACTTACACAACACACGCTGGGCTCGCACGACGGACTGCAGACAGTCAAGAGCTGCAATCCCAGCAATCACACCGAAATTAACACGCCGTCTACTGAGCCTGCAGAGACATAACCTCAAAATCATCGTGGGGACCCTGACAGGACACTGTCCCTTGAATAAACACCTCTACAACATCGGAGCCACTGACAGTTCACTCTGCAGAGGCTGTCTTACCAAAGAAGAATCAGCTGCCCATGTAATCCTGGAATGTGAGGGCGTAACCACACAACGAACAGAAATCCTAAATAACCCTAGGTCACTCCTCCAAGCCTGCGAAGCCCCCAGGAAGCTTCTGTGCTTTTGGGAGGAGTTAGGCTGGCTACACTCCTAGCCAGAACACCCCCCACGCATAATGGGCCAACTTTGAGCCTAAATGCGGAAAAGGGAGTCCCATCAATATCAATAATATATATATGGGGTCCGAACCCACAACCAATAGCGCAGAAGGCCGGACCACCAACTGAGCTAAGCAAAAACGCCAGTAGAAGCTGTTCCTACCTCTTGCTGGCCGGTCACAAATATAAGTATTCCTCCTTCCGGTAGTCTTGTATGTATTTTGACAGCTTTCTTGTAAGCTTCTTTTAAGTAGTCATTGTATGTTCGCTTGTTGAAGTGAATGGTCACTGGGAACTGTCTGGAGTCTATCTGTAAAGAATATGGAATTAATGCACTACTGTTTCAATGTCTGTTGTGGTCACTAGTATTCTTACTTGAATAGGTACCAATGACTATCTATCGACCCTCATTGCACCTGTCATCCACTATTAAAGTGACTGTCTGCTGCATTTCGGAGAAGCATTACCTTGCCGTAACTCAGTATTATACTAGCACGGAAAGTAAAGTTTTTAAGACCAATGTGAGCCTATAGCCTTTTGAAGGGTCTTAAGGACTACCTACCTACTACAACTTTAATAAGTATGTTTAGTACGTTAATACTACATTAAGTACGTTTTTATTTATTTTTTTTGTATGTTTTTAGTAGTAAGTAGCCTCATTTTAGTAATTTACCTTTGTACCTACTTCTGTATGGCTATGTATTTTTTGGAAAAATAAACATTATCTTATCTTAATTCATTAGAAATTTCAATTATAAAGCATAAGAATTATAAGTTTATACATATTGTAAAAACAAAGGAAAAACTACTGTAGATGCGCAGTGTTTAAGTGCAATCTGGTTTGTATAGGTAGTGGTTCATATTTTATTCTCAGTGGCTCACTTGGGCCCCGTCTTTTTCGCAGTATTCAGTTCGAATATTCCACACCACACAGAAAACGCATTATAACATACGAGTAGATATCTACTCCTGGTAATAGCTACTGTGTTTTGGTAGCAAATGCCAGAAATACTAGTGAGAAAAAGTGCATGTTTGTAGCTAATGTGTAACAAAAACTCACATTTACAACAGGCGGTGGCTGCTTAAAAAGTCTCGTATTCTCCGTAAAATCCTCAACTCTAAGCGTAGCCGACATCACTATGAGTCTAAGGGGATTCCCCCTTTTTCTCCTCAAAGGTACAATCCTAGACAAAAGTCCAAGAAGTATGTCTGTATAGACACTTCTTTCGTGAGCCTCGTCAATAATGATCACTGAGTATTTGCTGAGGAGAAAGTCTGATTGAATCTCTTTTAGAAGAACACCTGGAATCAATGCATAGATTTATTAATTTGCACAAATTATATAAAGATGTGCAGCCATATTCGATGTCATAGACGAGCGAAGCGAGCTATCAGTTTTAGCCTTGAAAACGTATATATTCCTACTTCTCCAAGATATTATGAAGTAAATGAAAATGCTGAGATGTGAGAGTATTCTTTCCAATAACTTACCATCAGTCATAAACTTGATCTTGGTCTCCTTGCTAGCATTTCCTTCAAACCTCATTAGATACGAGACCTCTTTACTAGTCAAACCCAGCTCATACCCAACGCGAGATGACATAGCCACAGTGGCGACTCGACGCGGCTCAGTCACTCCTATCATCTTGTGAGTGGCGTAACCAGCTTCGTAGAGAAACTGGGGTATTTGAGTGGTCTTACCGCTGCCTGGAAAACAAGAGGTAACAAGATGAAATAAAAAAAACCCAAAACTTTTTCGAGAGGACCCTGATCGTATTTAGAATTAAGAGTTGCTTCAATCTTCATCAGAAAGCAGCCAAACACGAAGTATGAGGACGTAATCAGATTCGACATACATACATCAGCCAGACACCGATATCCATGAATATGATAAAAAAATTTAAGTGTACCAAGTGGCTAAGGTCCTAAGACTGTTATGCTTTCATCTTTCCCCATCAATAACTTCTCGATACTATAAAATTTAAAAATATAGTTGAGGTCTTACCTGTTTCACCAGCAACAATCAAGAATTCATTCTCATTGATCAACTCCATGATTCTTTGTTCCTCTCCCAAAATCGGCAATCTCAACCTTGACACCTGAATCTTAGGGTCTCTTTTCACTTCTACATTAACTGTTGTATGAGACAGAAGAGGTTTCTTTTCCTCAACTTTCACAGGCTTTTTTGTTACATATTTCTTTTTCACTTCTTTATTTTCTAAACTCTTATCATTTTCTTTCACACTAGTATTAGTAGAATCTGTTTTAGATTTTATACTATCTATAACCTTAATAGGATTTTCAACTTTACTTTCATGTACCGAAGGTTCATTTTCAGTTTCTTCATTAGCTGTACTTTCTACAATTTCTGGCTCTTCATCAGATTCAGAAGATGTCTCATCTTCAGAGGATTGTTCCAGACATACAACATTTGGATCATATTTAGATTTTTTGATTCTCTCTGCTCTGTCAAGTTTTAGTAAACGTAAACGTCTTTTGGCTCCTAAAAACAGTTGAGTAGAAGTAAATATATTTTAATATCATATAGAATAGTATAGCACCATGAGGCACAGACTGGCTTCTACCCAGCAGTGGTCTAAGTAGGGCTATCCATCAATCTAACTTTTAGAATAAGGAAAAAAGTTAGATTTAAGTTCATCATAACATAAATAAAATTTTACTAAGTTCAACAATAGTTAATGTCTCACCAGCAATGCTACTAAGCTTCTTATTTTCATCCTTGTCCACAGTCTCCTGCGCAGACTTTTCAAAGTTGTATTCATTCAGTTTCCGTAAGCCTATAGTTTGGACAGCAGATATTGTTGTTAATTGCTTCACTTCATCAGGTGAAGCTTGTACTAGTGATAAGGATTCTAGAAGGGCAGCTCTCTGGAAAAAGTGTTATTATAAAGATGATGTGTTGAAGACTGATAAATAATTATTCCTGCATAAAAATACATTTACTTACAATAAAAAACTAGGTGTGTATAGTATCAATCCCACCCTACATTTTTCTATGGAAAAGTTCAAAGCATAACTTACATTTTCCTTCTTTTTCTTTTTATCAACAATTTTTTCCAATCTTTTCCGTTGAGCTTTTGATAGAAATCTGGTTTTCTCTTTTTTCTCAGCAACAATGTGTGTATTTCTCTTCTTAGAAGGTAGAACCAGGAGATTGGTTGCATCAGAAGCTCCATACTCGGTTTTGTTGAAATCAACTTGGATCTAAAAGATTAAGTAGGTAGGTACTTACCTAAGTAAATGTACTTAGATGATATTATTTAGTGCAAAACAATGGTTTTTAGTGCAAGAATAAAGATTAAAAACTATAATAATATAGTAAAGTACACAGAACCTCTGTAAGAGGTAAATTAAGATCTGGAAATTCTTCAAAAATCGAAGGATTTATCTTACCTCGTTCGTTTGTGTATTATCGATACTGGTTTTCACAATTTGCCGAGCTTTGGCATTGTATCTATTCTTTCCCATGGTTGGAATATGGGCTACCCATCAAGAAAATAGCCATAAATCATCAAAAAACAAATAGAATAAATATAAAACGACAAGCAAAGCTAACCACGTGCATTTTGTTATGACTTTTTTGCTTGCAGTCAGGCAAGTTGATATTGACATACTTGACATATTTGACAGTTCTCCAAATATTAGCGCGTTCCAGGCGGCATAATTTTTGTATTTTGTTTTTTTAGCCATACTTAATTATATAATACTAGCAGTTACCCGCGACTTCGTACGCGTCTACAGTTTCCGTGTACATTATATTATCTGTGCGTGTACCGAGCGGATACTTCTTTGAGAAACTTGACATTACACCACATTACACCGAACTCGTACCTACTGGAATGTCAAACGCTAGTTGTTAGACCAAAGAGGTAGTACTACGCCCTGTCAAACTGACGTGACATGACATGACAATGAAATCCTCTTGCCAATTGGCGCTGCTAATCCTTTTCGTTCATTTTATCCTGTAGATCCTGTTAATTATTCGGGATAAAAAGTAGCCTATATGTCAATCCAGGTTACGAACTATATATATGCCAAGTTTCATCCAAGTTGGTTCAGTGGTTTTGACGTGATTGAAACACAAACATCCAAACATCTAAACATCCAAACATCTAAACATCCAAACATCTAAACTTTCGCATTTATAATATTAGTAGGATAGGATAGGATAGGATAGGATAGGATAGGATAGGATACTGTCTGGAACTCTCTCAGACCAGACAGAACATGAGTGTGGTGTACATAAATACTTCTTAGTATTTAGTTCTCTATTACCTGTTAGCTGTCAGATGATACTGTCATTCATACACAAAATTTAAATTAGATTAAGGGAACTCTGGCATGAGGATGACAACAGTTATATAATGCAAACGATCGTAAATAGCGATCAGTTTTAGAGCGACTGAACGGCATTTGAAACACAGACTAATGAGGAAGATGAGCGTATTTTTTTTTTAATGTAGATCGATAGATTTTTACGTCCAAAACACAACAGTGAAAGAATTTTGGCGATAGCTCAAAAACTGAATTTTCTACGATTTTTTAAAGTTTGGATTTTCAAAATGTGTTTTGAGCCCGGCGATTTCGCGTGTGACGTCAGCCGGTCCGACCGCTCACCCGCGCTTTCTAAGCGTTTTCTGCCTTTACGTTTCTATTTATATTTCTGAAAAATTGGGAGAAAAGTACCAATATTTTTATGTAATATTGTGCCTTTAAGTCCTAAGGACACGTTTAACGCTTCAGATAAACTTTTTAACCACCGACTGATGAAGAAAGGTGTTCTAAGTTTGAGGCTTTTTTGTGTCTATGTGTCTGTACCTTTCAAGGCTCGTAGCTCCAAAAAATCACTCGTAATTTTTTTATAACTATTCTTGAAATGGAAAGCAGATAAATCTGGCATAGTTCTAAGCCAAGTTTGGTAGAAATCGGTGCAGCGGTTTCCAAGTTATGAGGATGTTTATCAGCCCTCGACACGCATTTTGAAGGGTTCTCAGGCATATATTGATTGTAGTTTGAAACATTTGGTTCTTATACCAGTATAACGTGAGCTACTATTTCTTAGTGTTTCATTGATTTTGTATATCAGGTAAGACTGGTAATGAGCAAGATTGTGTTATCGACGTGATTAGCAATGTTTTTAACCCCCGACGCAAAAACGATGGGGTGGTAAAGTTTGACGTGTGTGTGTGTCAGTGCGTGTGCGTGTGTCTGTGCGTGTATGTGTGTCTGTCGAATGCGCGCGTTGGTGCGCGTGCGGATGCAGATGGTAGTAGTCTAACTAGGCACGTCCTTAGTTACGAAGGACATTGTACAGTAGGTACAATGCCTCACTAGGCACGTCCTTAAGCAATGCATTGCTAATGCCTCACGAAGCACGTCCTTCGTAACTAAGGACGTGCCTAGTGAGGCATTGCACTATATGTATGTGTAGGCATTGTCTACTAAGGACGTGCCTAGTGAGGCATTGTACTTGTACAGTACAATGTCTCACTAGGCACGTCCTAGTGTAAGTCACATTCTTCTTCTTCTTAGCGAGTCACATTGTCATTGTCATGTGACTTAGACTACTACCATCCGTATCCACACGTGCACGTCCTTAGTAGACAATGCCTCACTAGGCACGTCCTCAGTAGACAATGCTTCACTAGGCACGTCCTTAGTTTCTGAGGACGTGCCTAGTGAGACATTGTACTGTCAAGTACAATGCCTCACTAGGCACGTCCTTAGTAGACAATGTGACTCGCTAAGAAGAAGAAGAATGTGACTTACACTAGGACGTGCCTAGTGAGACATTGTACTGTCAAGTACAATGTCTCACTAGGCATGTCCTTAGTAGACAATGCCTACACATACATATAGTGCAATGCCTCACTAGGTACGTCCTTAGTTACGAAGGACATTGTACAGTAGGTACAATGCCTCACTAGGCACGTCCTTAAGCAATGCATTGCTAATGCATCACTAAGCACGTCCTTCGTAACTAAGGACGTGCCTAGTGAGGCATTGCACTATATGTATGTGTAGGCATTGTCTACTAAGGACGTGTCTAGTGAGGCATTGTACTTGTACAGTACAATGTCTCACTAGGCACGTCCTAGTGTAAGTCACATTCTTCTTCTTCTTAGCGAGTCACATTGTCTACTAAGGACGTGCCTAGTGAGGCATTGTACTTGTACAGTACAATGTCTCACTAGGCACGTCCTAGTGTAAGTCACATTCTTCTTCTTCTTAGCGAGTCACATTGTCATTGTCATGTGACTTAGACTACTACCATCCGCATCCGCACGTGCACGTCCTTAGTAGACAATGCCTCACTAGGCACGTCCTCAGTAGACAATGCTTCACTAGGCACGTCCTTAGTTTCTGAGGACGTGCCTAGTGAGACATTGTACTTGACAGTACAATGTCTCACTAGGCACGTCCTTAGTAGACAATGTGACTTAGACTACTACACTAACATCCGCATCCGCACGCGCACCAACGCGCGCATTCGACAGACACACACACACACACACATACACGCACAGACACACGCACACGCACTGACACACACACACGTCAAACTTTACCACCCCATCGTTTTTGCGTCGGGGGTTAAAAACATTGATAACACAATCTTGCTCATTACCAGTCTTACCTGATATACAAAATCAATGAAACACTAAGAAATAGTAGCTCACGTTATACTGGTATAAGAACCAAATGTTTCAAACTACAATCAATATATGCCTGAGAACCCTTCAAAATGCGTGTCGAGGGCTGATAAACATCCTCATAACTTGAAAACCGCTGCACCGATTTCTACCAAACTTGGCTTAGAACTATGCCAGATTTATCTGCTTTCCATTTCAAGAATAGTTATAAAAAAATTACGAGTGATTTTTTGGAGCTACGAGCCTTGAAAGGTACAGACACATAGACACAAAAAAGCCTCAAACTTAGAACACCTTTCTTCTTCAGTCGGTGGTTAAAAAGTTTATCTGAAGCGTTAAACGTGTCCTTAGGACTTAGAGGCACAATATTACATAAAAATATTGGTACTTTTCTCTCTATTTATCAGAAATATAAATAGAAACGTAAAGGCAGAAAACGCTTAAAACGCGCGGGTGAGCGATCGGACCTGGCTTACGTCACACGCGAAATCGCCGGGCTAAAAACAGATTTTGAAAATCCAAACTTTAAAAAATCGTAGAAAATTCAGTTTTTGAGCTATCGCCAAAATTCTTTCACAGTTGTCCTTACAATCTTCTAGACTTTTGATTTAAGCTATAAAAACAGGAAAAAATGCCTAACTCATCTTCCTCATTAGGATGCTACGGATATTTGAGAAAGTAGGTACCTAGTAGGTAGAAAATTATGCCGACTGGAACGCCACGATATAAACCTACCTATGTTTGTTCACAAAGAAAATTATGACTAATAAAGTATTTACAATATTAATTATAATATGTACAAAATACATATGAAACAGTTGAGCTATCTACACACCATTGCAAACGATTTATAGATAGCTCAACTGATCCAAATCAGTACCAATCGGAAGCGTGCCCAAGACACTGGCTGCATTGCCGCGCTGAATAGCAATGCTGATTTTGTCATGTCATATCTTTATCAAATTTGCCAAAATATCAATGTCAATGTCAAAAAAGCATGGTGGCATGTTTGTTTACCATTGTAAAGTTTATTTACAATTTTTCTACTTATTTGATTGATTTTTCTTGTAAGTCGTAATCACTAATCAATACTTTGGCATCAAAATGGACCAAGAAACACTGTACGAAGTAACTAGTTATTTCATCAATATAAATAAAAACGAAGAAGGTGCGAGTTCCTGGCATGAGTCAACGCTGGCCGTAAGGTCGGAGAAAGGTTTGCATTTCTACGAGCTGGCGCACAATATAGACTGTTTGGACAAGAAAATAAATTGCTTGCAAACATTCCTGCCCCCCGCTAAGTCCAAAGCCTCCTCTAAACTATTTACAGACAAAGTAATTAACGATTCGATGAGAAATATTTATTACACTGAAATGATTCAAGATCAGACATTGTGGCCTCACAACTCCCAACTTATGGATGAAATGACCTCTGTCGTATCCTTCGAATGGTCTCCCATTGATCTACTAGCTAACCAACAGTCGGTACTGGCTGTTTTGAACAATATCGGTGGGGTCGACTTGTTCATAAAAACCAATTCAAAGTGGAAGCATGTGCTTGAAATAGCTGGATCATTCTCTGACAATTTTCGCAAGACTTTGAAAGAACCCAGGGAATTTTCGGAAATGAGGGAGGCAGCTCATATTCTATCGTCCACAGCCATGTGCTGGGCTCCAAGACTAGCTGGTGATAAATGCTGCTACATTGCTACCGCTCAGAAAAATGGAGTGGTCATGTTTTGGTTAGTCTCAAGTCAAACTTCGATTGTCACTGTTCACTTCCAAGGATCTATAGACAGTGGTGAAGGTGAAATTCTTGCAATGAAATGGATCCCGATCTCAGACCACCATTTTATCCTGGTTTGCTCAAATATATTTGGGCAGATCATCCTCTTAGATTGTCAGATTAAAACTAGTCTTGTGCAGTCGAAAAAATCACATACCATATGGTCAGATAAAGATAGAATGATATCCAGCCAACTTCAGGTCATAACAATTAATGATAAAATCATTCTAATATGCAACAAACACCGTCATCTATTAGTTTTAATGATTGATAAGTACTACAATGTGTGCGGGCGATACATAAGCAACGTAAATGATCATCGCATAACTTGTATCACAAACTCTAGAGATGAAATATATCTGACCACAGTCAATTGTCAAATATTCAAGATCAACATATCAATCAACGACACAAATCTGGATGTTAACTTGACTCCTATACCCTGTAATAACATCAGCCCAACCTGTGAACTTTACGACATCAGCTTTTCGCAAAACGGTGTTATATGTACCTTGATAACAGTTGATAGAAAAGTTAATTTTAGAAAAGAATGCCTAAAAATTAATGTTGTATTTGCAACAACAACTGCAAAACTCAACACCTTAGTGAATATATTGCTGGAGAATCCAACAAGAAAGTTGACATACTATTGGGATGTTGTAGAACTACTTAGATATAAATGTATGAAACACAAAGAGGCCCCACCTATTGTGTATTATGACTTGTATGAAGAAGCATGCCGAGACATTTACTTACTCAAACTATACCTGATCTTCATAACATTTTATAACAATCTGAAGAACTTATTCAAAATAGACCCCATAGATAATATACCAGAAGAATCGCTAGATACACTAAAAGAAGAAGTTCTAGTCATTCATGCAGAGATGATGTTCAAAGAATATAATACAAAACGGATAAATGAAGGTCAGTTAGAAGGAATAGAAAAAGAAAGTTTGTTTGGAGCTATGAGCTTTCTAGAACACTACTGCAAAAAAAATAACAGAAATCTTACTGATATTTTGAATATAGAAAAAAATGATTTGGGAGATATAGTATGCGAGTACACTTGTCAAGGCTGTGATGAGAAAATTCAAGATTTTACTTGCAGAAATAGACATTTAAACATGTTTTGTTCATTGACTTTTACTCCGATAGAGAGCTTTGAGTATCTGTCATGCTTTTGGTGTAACCGGACTGCTAGAATTGAATTGGCTGCTGACGATCCCAAGTGTATTATGTGTGATGTACAGTTGGTTGTGACATGAACTTTGTATTCAAGTACGAGTAAGTAATCACAACGGATCTTTTTCCTTCCGAATTATGCTGCACAGAACCGATTTTTGGGCTGAATTGGAGGTAGAATTTTTTCGCACAACAGTACATGCGTAATCGTTGTTGCACCTAACTTCAGAGGGATATAGATCCGTTGTACATACTGTAGGTACCTTTGATTTTAAGTATAATTCATATGATAAGTTAAAAAAACATAGTTTGATAGGAATTCCTAACCGAAAACTTACCTAGGTGAAGTATGTAGTAGGGAAAGTGGTCTGCCATACTTCGAAAGTTCGAAAACTGACTATTTACTACGTCTGGTGCCACAAATTAATATCATAATTAAAAGAAACGTGTACTTAACTAATTTAATTTATTTTTTTGGTGTGCTATCGCTCCCCATTTTTATCGATATTACGGCATGTAATTTTTATTTGTAGTAAGTAGGTAGTAAGTACCTGTAAAATACTAATTTAGAAATTAATATTTTTTGGCTATCTCACAATCGCTATCATGTTGACATCAACATGTGTATCTACATAGGTACACATGGTTTTGATAGTTTGATATACTATCTAAATAAGGAGATGGGTAGGTTAGGTACTTAGGTATCCAATAAATAGGTCTCAATATTGTGCTTACGGTAGGTACCTACTTAAAAATACCTACCTATTAGAGATATGTGTGGCTGAAGTTAATATTTGGTATCCAATAAAAATCAATTTGCAAAAGTTCAGGTGTACAGTTTTATTAAAATTTAAACTAAATACTTAACTTATATATTAATTTAGATTATGCAGCTTTGTAGTATCTCTTTGCAACTCCATCCCAAACTGAAGAAGTAATAGTCTGTGGGCAAAAAAAACTAATTATAAAAAGGAAATGGAAAAAGGTTTTAATTGATAAGGAGGTTGGTAAGGCAACGTGATCGCAAAACGGCGAAGCGTTTTTTAAATAAATAGGGATCTAATAAAAAGGTTCTCTAGATAGGCAATTAGCATCTACTAGCAGCTAGATCTAGGTGCACATTAGTGTCGATTCTGTTGTTGCATTTTTCCAAGCTAACCTAATTTGACAGCACTAAAAATGTTGCCGTCCCTTTCTCATAAACTGAAACGACAGAGACAGATATAATTTTAGCGCTGTCAAATTAGGTTCGTTTAGAAAAATGCAACAACAGAATCGATACCATTGTCTTGCAATGCATCATAAAATAATTTACGTTTTATGTTTTATCCATACTCGGGTTTCTCACACAAATAGCTTACCACAATGAGTTGGTCTCCGACATATTCTCTCTTAAAGATAGCGTCGCCTTTTGCTGTCTTAATAACCTGATCGATCGTGTTGCCATCAACAGTGTAGGTGTTCTTGACCTGCAAACAAAATATTTGACTTGTCAGACGTCTGCGTTTGTTTAGCTACTTTAACCTAATCGACGCCTCACACACAGCCGGAAAATTTAAAACTTCACTTTTATGAATGAACAAACTTTTACAAGATCTCACTAAAACCCTAATATATCGTCGTTATCGCGTAATATTTTAGCTAAATACGAAATGAAAATTTAGTTTTTATGATAATAGCTCCATTTAAGGGGCCGTATTAAAATTTGACGACGTCAAGTTTAGGCATTTATGAATACGCGACGCGCTGCGCTACGCGTTTGCGACGCGCAAAGGACAAACCAATTTGATCTTTCGACATGTTCGTTCATTGGATGAGTACGATTGATTTCTAGTCTAATTACTAAGTTGGTATGTGGTAGGTACCTATCTCCACGTGACGTGTGTAGAACTGTTGTACGAATTGTAATAAAAAGATTGTAAAAAATAAAATAAATATTGCAAACCCTCTATTATGTAGAAAATAAAATAAATATAGCAACCCCTCTATATATTTTTTTTATTGATCTAACAGTATTTATAATTCCAGTTTAATGCCCCCTCTTCTCCTCTCAGAGATATTGTAGCCCCCTTCCCGTATCTCCGCTACTAGCAGAATTCGACCTCCATTATTTGGAGCCATTCGAATCGAAACATGAATTTTGCCAAAATAAAGGAACATTTTGCCTCTGACAGAATTTATCTCCCCTACTACGTTTTCGAATCCAGGACAGCGTACTTTACTTTTTAGAGTAAAATAATACAGGTGTCGATTTCGAAATATTTTGGGGTGCTGATTGCGGAAATGGCATCTACTTTGAAGTCTAAATGGCGAACGTTGATTTTTTTGAGTACAGTGATAGAAGTGTCGTTTTCAAGATATTTTGTGGTGCTGATTATGGAAATGATATCCATTTTGAAATCCAAGATGGCGGACATTGGTTTTTTTGAGAAAATAGATATGGGTGTCGTTTTCGGGATATTTTGGGATGCTGATTATGGAAATGGTATCCAATTTG
Source organism: Gandaritis pyraliata (assembly GCA_947859175.1). Taxonomy (NCBI): domain Eukaryota; kingdom Metazoa; phylum Arthropoda; class Insecta; order Lepidoptera; family Geometridae; genus Gandaritis; species Gandaritis pyraliata. The sequence continues at coordinate 3,040,658 of OX401871.1, read as the reverse complement.
AAATCCAAGATGGCGAACATTGGTTTTTTTGTGAAAATAGATATGGGTGTCATTTTCGGGATATTTTGGGGTGCTGATAACGGAAATGGTATCCATTTTGAGATCCAAGATGGCGGACATTGTTTTTTTTGAGTAAAGTGATATGGGTGTCATTTTCGGGATATTTTGGGGTGCTGATTACGGAAATGCTATCCATTTTGAGATCCAAGATGGCGGACATCGGTTTTTTTTAGTAAAATGATATGGGTGTCGTATTCGGGATATTTTGGGATGCTGATTATGGAAATGGTATCCATTTTGAAATCCGAGATGGCGGACATTGGTTTTTTTGAGAAAATAGATATGGGTGTCATTTTCGGGATATTTTGGGGTGCTGATTATGGATTTCAAAATGGATATCATTCCCATAATCAGCATCCCAAAATATCCCGAAAACGACACCCATATCTATTTTCTCAAAAAAAACCAATGTCCGCCATCTTGGATTTCAAAATGGATACCATTTCCGTAATCAGCATCCCAAAATATCCCGAAAACGACACCCATATCATTTTACTCAAAAAAGACGATGTCCGCCATCTTGGATCTCAAAATGGATACCATTTCCGTAATCAGCACCCCAAAATATCCCGAAAATGACACCCATATCTATTTTCTCAAAAAAACCAATGTCCGCCATCTTGGATTTCAAAATGGATACCATTTCCGTAATCAGCATCCCAAAATATCCCGAAAACGACACCAATATCTATTTTATAAAAAAAACCAATGTCCGCCATCTTGGATCTCAAAATGGATAGCATTTCCGTAATCAGCACCCCAAAATATCCCAAAAATGACACCCATATCTATTTTCTCAAAAAAACCAATGTTCGCCATCTTGGATTTCAAAATGGATACCATTTCCATAATCAGCATCCCAAAATATCCCGAAAACGACACCCATTTCACTTTACTCAAAAAAACCAATGTCCGCCATCTTGGATTTCAAATTGGATACCATTTCCATAATCAGCATCCCAAAATATCCCGAAAACGACACCCATATCACTTTCCTCAAAAAAATCAATGTCTGCCATCTTAGACATGATAGTGGAGGAGGGAGATAAATTTTGTGAGAGCCTTCCTCGCTTTGTCACTAATCGATCGATCGATAAAATCAATCTAATTCAACTTTTTCCAAAAATACCTCATAGGGTGTGTGGTACCTCTATGAGAAATTGGAGAGGGGTAGAGAGGGGGGGGGGACTTCACAAGGAGTCAAGTCAGTCAGCAGTAAGTAGATGCTAAGTAGGCAAGTAGCAGAAAGTAGTAAGTACATTTGAGTAATTTATAAATCGGCCTATATACTAAGTAGGTAGGTACTTGATTGAAATAGTGTTTTTTATTATTTACAAAAGTTCAAATATCGTGAAGATACCGACATTTTATGAAACCTAAATAATGTAGTTAGAAAACATCTACCAAGTACCTACGGCCGCACGAAAGATCAAATCACGCGGTCACACTATAATTTGGTGCCGATACTGCTATTTGTCGATATATTTATATGTATAGTGCGCACGACGAAAAGCGATACGTCCTCCCTCCACGGCCGCTCAGCGCGGAATGCCACCCGCAGCGTTGCGCTGCATGATATATAGGTGATTTTAGAAAAATCCTATAAAAATAAGTACAATGTAGAAGACTATAATTTTTTTTTATTTGCAAGAAAAAAACCTGTTCTTTTATATAGTATGCGTATTTTAACTTTAAACTTCTTACTTTCGTAGAAATCACAGTTTGTTTGAAGAGTAAAATTACGTAAAAGGCGGTGTTTTCAAAAAATAATTTCTCTAACATATTGTATGAACGGGTAGCAATTTTTTCCCAGCATTCTATTTTTAACAAAATAAATATTTTAATTGCATTTTTAAATTATCTTTAAACTAGTTTTTTATATGATAAAATCAAGACGAAAAGTTCACATTTTTGATAATTTTACGAAGACATGCGTTACAAATTAATTTATTTCTCAGTTGTGTATTGCCTAATTTAAAATGTTCTCCCAGCATTCTATTTTTATTGAACCAAACTTTAATTTCCATTTATATTTGTAATCGTAAAACGTTAACTGTAATAAAAATCGAGTTCGAAAAATTAGCTAAATAGGCCAAAATCAAAAGAAGGCCCCTTAACAGCCGGAATTCACTTACCGGGACGTCCTGAATCTTGTCATCAAATTCAACTCCCGATTTGAAACTATGTTTTTTCTCACCATCAGGGGTGTCTGAGATGTAGGTGTATGTGTCTCCGTTCTTCACCAGCTTGGAGGTAGGCTTGAACGCCATGTACTTCTGAATCTTATCATCGGGGAGACCTTGAAATGGGTATACAACAGTATTTTTGTTAAAAAAATCGCGACTGTGTTAACCATGCAAGGGTCTATGCAGGGGTTATTGCAGGCCCTATTTACTAAGCAAGGGTCAATTAAACTGCAAATTAGTGCAAACCAGCTACTTTGACGAGCTATTTGGTACGTAGTAATAGTTAGGTTAGGTCCGAATAGTTAGGCTCACCGGCAGACTTAAGGAAACCCTCAAAGTTTTCGTCCCTTTCGAAGTTGTATTGTTTATCCAAGAAAGCCATTTTGCTAGGTCGGTAGCCGTAGAACACACGAGCAGAAAATAAAGAGTAAAATCACAACCGTTTCCTTTCCGATATTTATTTGCCATGTTATCGGGTTTAGATAAGATTAACAAAACTTTGATACCTTACGATTTCATTCACCTAATTAACTTTGATTAATACCTGGGTAGGTACCAAGTTATCAAAATTTTGTCAGTCATAGTGGAGACTTTAGCACTTCAACGCAGCACACAGCCTTTTCCCCAGTATTTGAGTCAATAACTTCAGTTTTCAACCGGTTGACCACTTCAAAAGCTCTCATCAGCTCAATAACTCTTTACTAGGGACTCGTGAGGCTGTTAGGTGTAGCAGCAGTAGGTACATTAGTAGAGAACTCCTAAAAAGCGCTTTTTTTAATCTATGGTGTCGGATAAACCTCATGCAGGGCATGGTGCACCTTAGACAGCGATTTGTCTACAGAAGAGTAGACTAAACCTATTCCTGTCTTTTTTTTTCGTCAAACAAAAGAAAGGGACGAAGTATGACTTGTCTTCTCTTCGATAGAAATAGACTTTTTCGGTGGTCATGCAAGCGTGCTGGTAGGGTATAGATAGAGGAACAGAAGAGTAAATGTAACCTCCTCTAATGAGATTCGTGATAGTGATGTGAATTTAATATGCCTTTGGATAAGAGAACCCTTCAACTAAGTTGTGGTTTATAGGGTTCTTTAATCTTTTTGCAGTGACCAACTTCAGTAGATAGGTAATCTGTTGCTATGCGACTACTTACCTAATAGGGCTACTGTAGTTTTGATTAAGGTTTAGTTGGATGGGAGTCATTTGATTTATCTTGTGTGGAAGATGACATGAATAAGAATAGAGTGACTAGGTACCTTCCGAGATGATGATAGGGGAAAGTGGAGAAATACACGTGCCGCCCCCCCACACGAAGTGGAATAGGGCAGATGATGCATGGTAGGTTATGTTATATGGGCGAGGAATTTAATAAAAACCAATGTTTTTAGAATTAATTTTTTTTATTTTTATAAAAAAGATAAATAAATAAAGGCTTATTCTAATAGACTTAGGCTTTGTAGTATCTCTTGGCAACGCCGTCGAATTTGTCACTGGTGATGGTCTGAAACAAGGAATAAGAAATTAACTATCAGGATTACTGTTTCCAAAAGTTTGGAACTATCTACCTACATAGGGGTACTTCGTGTAAATATGTAGGTACCTACATATTTACACGAAGTACCCCCTTCGGATCTAAATAAAGTTCGATCCGGATATAATGCAAAGTGCATTAAGTACATCGGAATGACTAGGCTAGGAACCAGATTATTGACTTTTGTGATAAGCGATTTGTTATCGTACAACGGTTAGATATAGGTCCTACATAGCGTGATACGTAGGTTTTACCATAGAGTTTTACTAATGTCATTTTCCGAACACGTTATCATGGTGTGCAACCAAAACAGCAGCTCTAGGGCTCCGTAGCAACAAACACTCAGTTTTGTCATTTGGATAGGTGACACTTTTCTTAGCGCCTATGTGCTTCGGAGGGTATACCGACCATCTGGATCTGGCTCTAGAGTTCTACTTGGCTTAATTTTTTGTTAAAATTGGAGTTAAGTAGGTATACTCTTTGATAAACATCGTGGCCCTATGCAATGTGTGTTAAAATATATAATAGAATCCCTAATGACATTAAAAAAGAAGAGAGACCTTTAAAATTCAAAAATATTTTAAAAAATTACCTCACAAAATACTGTTTCTATTCGTTGCACAAGTTTCTGGAAGACTAAAAATACCTATTAAATACATTAGATACCTGCAAAAATGTGCCACCTAATATTTAAGTATTTATCTACTTACCTACCTAATTGCTGTACCCTAACAGGGTTTATGTTTGATACTCTACATACTTTAACACCTGTTTATGCAACATAAAAGCACAATAAAGAATTTGAATTTGAAGAATTTGAATTTGAAATACAAAATGTAACGTACCACAATGAGATCGTCTCCGTTGAACTCCCGCGTGAAGGTAGCAGAGCCGAGGCCGCTCTTGATGGTCTGGGTGATAGTGTTACCATCGACGGTGAAGGTGCTCTTGATCTGAAAATAGAGGTTTCATCATCACTTTTGTAACAGAGGTTTAGATAGGTAGATATACTAATTTTGCAAGGAGCTTTTCAGTTATCATATTAGGCTTCCCGCAGAGGGGTCACTTGCTAATCGCCACAGCCACTAGAGGTCCGTGACAGTCACTTTTCATACATTTGGAACTATAGGTACCAACTCAACACTAGGTACTTTAGCGAAATATAAGTTCCTATGAATATAGTAAAAAAAAACAAGTAACAGTTCTTGTACAACAAAACAATTAACTAAATAAAGTAGCTAACCCCAACCATCTCACTTTCGGATCTTAATAATATACTTCTTGTATACTACAGCCCGTGGGCTGCGTCATATGGTGGTACCATCTCGGTTTAATACTAATAATAACTAATACTTGAGTGGAGACCACGTTTAGGCAAGCGTAGTGTAGGACGCCCTTCGGCGAGATGGGGCGATCTGCGAAATGTAGCTGGCAGACACTGGATGAGAAGAGCCGAAGAGCGAGCTCAATGGCGCGTCTTGGGAGAGACCCACGTCCAGCAGTGGACGAGTATAGGTTGATGATGATGATCTCGGTTTAATTGTAGTAGGTAAACAGTTTTTCAACGTACGTAGGTAAGCAATAAGGTTTTTATCATTTCGCTTCCTGCAAACGGGTCGCTCACCACAGCCCACAGTCAGCCTCTATCTATGGCGTCACATCTATTAGTCAAAAAACTCAAATAAACTTACGGGCACGTTGTCCGCTCCAATAACATCTTCAAACTCGACTCCAGACTTGAAAGTGGTGACTTTGGGGCCCTCGAGTGAGGTGGTGGTCATGGTGTAAGAGTCACCATCCTTGGTGATCTTTTGGGACGGCTTGTGCGCAAGCATGGTCTGGATTTTGTCATCGCTGACTCCTGGAATAGGGAAATGAATAGTGTTTTAGCTGTGAATTTAAAATGAACTTCTATTCTATATTCTATTCTAAGGCCGCGTGAAAGTGCTAGGTACAACAAGTGTAGATCGAGCGGGTGCTATGAGAAGAGCACCCTGAATATTAGAAAAAAAAATCTGACGCTATTTACTGAAGCCGGATTTCAAACTATCAACGGAAAAATAATACCTTGTAGGTATGTATAACACTAATCTAGAGAGTCAATAAGTAAACCTGCCTTATACTATCTAACCAGATTGTATTGGTAGATAGCGTCAGTAACTTTAAATTGATTCCATTTAAAAATACTCGAATCTAAAGACATGAGGAAGATATCCAGCTCTGCGCAGGAAGCAGCTCATAAAATGCCGACTATTGAGATGCAATTGGCATCAATAAGGGGACAATGCACAATAACATACAATCATTAAGATTCACTTGCTAAATGGTATAGAATTCATGATAAAACATGGCCAGAACGTAACTTAAAAAAACTTTGAGATCGATTGTGGAGAGGCATTGTTTGAGACATGGTCATTCTTATTGGTGACAGAGGGCTGATTTACCTAAAGGTTAGATTGCTATGGTATTTATAGCTATATCTATCTCAGAATTCTGAGACGATGACGTTCTCCGTAAAAGAAACAAAATATAAGAAAAGGATAAAAGTAAACTCTGAGAACAAAACGTGAATGTTACCGTGGTGTTTTAAGAAGTCGTCAAACTTTTCTTGCTTGTCGTATGTGTACTGAACTCCGTAGAAAGCCATTTTATCGCATAAATCAGATCTTTCTTGCAAACACGTTTATTTATTATTAAATCTTTTTCAGACCACTTTGGTTTAAAATACCCGAGTTTTCAAAATGGAATTATCTAACGATTGGAGCCGCAACTCCTTTTATATGTAGGTATTAGCTACACTTTTTGGCGGGGCTTATCCTTATCATATCACGCTTACGTAATACCTCATATAGTTGATCGAAGGTAATACCTTCTAAATATTACAAACCCTAATTTAGAACTCTGTGATAAGGTGGGTTCCTACTTACCTACCCACTCAAATCACAGAAAAGAATTTCTGTATAAACCAATTACCTTTTCAATATAGGTACCATGCATATTATTACTTTGAATGACAGACGTCCACAAAAAATGGCTATCCTAAAAACCACATCCAAATAGTAACTTCCGTTTCGGAGAGATGTCCATGTTTTGTATTAATGAAAATAAAATGTTCATGTTTTGGCTCTACATAGTATCAACATCTGTAATTGACTAGAAAACATCGTCACAGTTGGCTGGGCAGCGTATGTGAAACTTGTGAAAACTAAATTCTTTTTGCCGAAAACAGAAAACAGTCAATTAATAGACTATTCGGCTATGAAATACTTACAGAATTTATATATGTATTTTGAAATATTAATTCGCTTAGGTATGTCACACTTTTAAAAAGTGTAGAGGGGTATATAGATGCAATTATTGTTCACTCTACCGGTTACCTCATGTCACAATTACGGCTTGTGTAGTATGGAGCACCGTTGGTCTAGTGGTAGCAACCATCCTTCTGATCCTAATCCGGTTCTGCACCAATGGATTTTTGCCAGGACCTACTCTTAAACGGTGAAAGAAAACATCGTAAGGAAACCCACGGCTTACTCAGCTTCGCAGCGCACGTAGTGTCTTTCCTATGGATAATACCAACTAGATTGAGGGGATGATTATATGTGCTGGGGAAGCCTACTCCATCTAATTCAGTTCCAGGCACAGCGTCCTGTTCATCGGGGCATAGGTAAAGGTCCCCGACGCTATAAAATCATCTAGAACATTAGAATGTAATGTAATGGAACATTTTGTTCCATTAGGTACATTGCCGACTGAGAAGAAAACTGTACAGAGGTATTTGTAGATAGAGGTATCGACTGAGAAAATCTACCTACCATTTTAACTTGATCGTCTGCCTATCGTCTGTCTGTAGGTACTCTACATGTGTAGAGTAACTACACATAATAGAGCATGTGCTCTATTATGTTAAAAACGGCAAAAAAACAAGGTTTGTCGAACTTTGTAGGTACACAGACTAATGATGATAACTTTAAATAGTTCTCCCAACCGACACGAAACATTAGATACCTACCTAAGACTGTCATTAAACCGATCGCTGTATACTCTTACGTAGAAATCAAAAACAAAATAGCATTGTTCATAAGTACATTACTAAAACACATACTCAAAGTTTTTTTAAAATTAGCGCAATTTCGAGTCTATCACGTTTAGAAGGTTACCTTTATTTCTATGCAAAAATACAAAATGAGTTTATTGGCATATTAAATAGGACATCAAGGTATTGAATCCAGCTCCCAAACAAAATGTATTGTGTTACCGTTCCGTGTCACCGTTCCAGAAGCCATCGCTACCGTAAGGGTGTAAAAAGACGTTATTTATTTATTACCTAGGTATAGAGAATTTTCAAAAAATATTTTTTGTGAACTCGACTGATTTAGGTGAGTTCACAAAAAATACAAACCTCTATATTTTATGAACATTTTAGTAGCTATACGTAGTTGTTAAATAAATAAAGGTAGGTACCAAACGAACACCTATTGAATTTCATTAAGCCAAATTAATTTCAAAAACTCACCATTAGATCGGAGAAACGCGTCAAATTTCTCCTGCTTGACCAGAGTGTAATCCTTGCCGAGAAAAGCCATTGCACGGGTTTCTGCTGCTGCGGGTGTCAACAAATGAGATATGTCTGTTTCCCCCGCGCCTTTTATGCCCACCACCGCCATCGGTTGTAAACATTATCGAACTTTATTGCACCTCTTGATATTTTACCTAAGCATATTATCTGGTGTTAGTTGGTAGCATGTTGTGTGTACTGTCAGTGAAAATGTTTAAACAGGTGTGTAGTAGGTAGTTTAGAGGACTTAGGTTACCTAGCGACTTACTTGGTAGTACCTATAGTTTTGATCTTGCTTTTGTAGGAACCTATATATGGTTATAATTTTTTGACGACTCAGGCGGTAACAGCTAATGAGTTGGAGGTGCAGATTCGGTTTTCGAGGTAGTTACCTACACGGGATGTAGCTGTAACCGTTAGTCTACCGTGGTTATGAAATTCTTTTCAAGCTTCAAGCAAATTTTGCTTGAAGCAGCAAATTTAGCTTGAAGAGCAGTATTTTTTGGATTGTCTGTCGGTTGGGCCGTGGGGTTAATGGGTCGGGCTGGACGACCTAATCCAATACTTACTCTATAGTTGGATAAGAAACTGGTCAAAGGAATTCGTAAAACAAAAACTAATTATTTACCGCGACTGTACTAAAGTAGGTACCTACCTAACACTCTGCCAACAGTTCCAATGGATAATCTACCCTGGATTAGGGAACGCTGACAAACTCTATCATATCTTGTGCATTCGCCCAAAGTCCATGTTTATCTAAATCCAGTCAGGCTGATAAATACTGTGTTAAATCTGTTACTAGATGCAAGCGATAATGTTTGCATTCGGTTATTTTAGGATTTGAGAACTCTAAAGATCGAACTACTTATTAGATCCAGGCTACATAATATGCCATGTCTATTGTCCATAATATATCATTTCTATCCATCGGTCAGCATGGTCTGTCACGAATGACGACCACGAATCGGAAAACGAAGTTTAGGCCTTCCACCCGATGGACCGATGACATTGTCAAGATCGTGGGAAGTCGATGAAGAAGGCTCAGATTTACTCTGAGGAAGGTCTATATATTCAGCTGTGGACTTCTGCAGGCTGATTATGATAATGATGACCCACTTTAGTCTTTGCTGATATTTTGATAACTAATCATGCGTTCTCATAGGGGGTAATCCAAATGGGAGTGTTAAAAAGATAATTTCATTTCATGCATTTATTGCATGCCTTGATAAACTCCTAATAAGGCGTTTTCTGATAAACCACCAGCAGGATGACGAAATATGGTATTAAATGGACAGGCGTCACAGCTCAGTCGGTAATAGCTCTACCTTCCGTGCTGTGGATCGTGGGTTCGATCCCCACCAAGAACAAATATCTGTGTGTGCCAAATATACATGCTTATTCTATGTCGGGGTTTTATAATAACACCGTTATAATAACATCGTGTAAAAAGTGCTATTACCTACATGATAACTAAATTATTTTTAACCGACTTCAAAAAAGAAGTAGATTCTCATGTCGGTTATTTTAGCTTTGTTGCCTCAGAACTCCGTCATGTTTACGGTTACCTACTCCGCACCAAACTATTAGTATGAAAAGTTATATTAAAATAAAAATACACAATCTCGTTTACGTGGATAACATATTTTTTTCAGTTATTTTAATATAACATAAGCTAAACTACTGAAGCGATTTTGATGAAACTATGAGACAATAGAAGCAGTACCTACATCCTTTCAATAAGAAAATCAAATACTTATGTTTATAAATGACGGAGTTCTGAAGCAACAAAGCTAAAAAAACCGACGTGAGAATATCCTCCTTTTTTTTAAGTCGGTTAAAAATAAGTTAGTCATCGTGTACCTAATAGCACTTTTTACACGATAAGACACGCGCATGAGTCATTCCTTCTGTAAAAAATACTAATGATATGACGTTAGTCGTGCGATCTAGCGACGTTGATTTGCAGTATTAGATACCTAACCTACCTAGTCAGTTTTTTAACCACAGTAGTCACAACGGATCTTTGTCTCTCAGAAGTATCGGCGCAGAACCTATTTTACTCAAATTGAAGGTAGGTAATCAAATTTTTCCGCACATCAATACATGCGCAATCGTTTATTGCACCTAACTTCAGAGGGATAAAGATCCGTTGTGCGTACTGTACCTACACCTCAATTGGTGTCTAAGCTAAAAGGGTTAAAAACAAGCAATCACTTAGGCTCATATTCTGATAAAAACTCAAGCATACTAAGTATGTATTATAAACATGTATATACAAAAAAAAGTATATACTTAAGTATTCTATCAGCCATCTGGTTCCCATATTACAAGCATTGCTTAGTTTGGGACTAGAGGGTGTTGTGTGAAATGTCCCTGAATATTTATTCCATTAGGCTGTCGTTTTTCAGAAGCTAAATAGTACCTATAAGAAAATTATATTAAAAAAATACACAAGGTTTCAAAATTACACACATTTATTACAAAATAATATTTCATGCATTTTAGACATCGAACATTTATTAATTTCATACATTTAGTCAATAATGGATTGCAACGTACGCTTATCTTATAAATGTACCTATTACCTAATGGCGAAAAATAGACGCACCTATAAAGAAAAGATAATCTTGACCATTGTACACCACCACATAACCAGTGGTTAAATAGCAGAGAAAACCGCAAGGTAAAATAATCGTTGAACCCTATGAAGCTAGCAAATATGACAGCTTAACAAAGCAAGGTTGCACGTCTGAATCCGCAACCTCGATGCCCAGTGTCTAGATTCAGAGAATTCGCTTATGGGATTTCTGGACAAAAAGTCTAGAAATCCCCTTCGCAGGGGGAACAAGCAGGGAGTTTCTGGAATACCTAGGCCTAATTATTTGCAGACTACTCTACCAATTCTTCTCATTTTGGATATTTTGTCTCAAAGTCACCTGGCTAAACTGCATTAAAAGTTATATTGTGTAGGTACTGTCTATACTACGCGTGAGTTAATACTGAGCTATCATTCCTACAACCGAGACGGTCAGTAACCACTGGCTTACCTGTTGGTGAACTTGGCCCTTTAGAATTGCCATTGGTTTAACGATAAGAACGTTTGGATAATCGGAACATTATCAACTCTTGTGGGTTTCTACTGAGTACCGCTACTATTTACATGGCACTTATGTAGGTACAGATTCCGGACTTTGCTATGGCACATAGTTCGCATTTGGTTTGATACAGAAATAATTACGACAAACGGCATTTTGCACGGTTTCATGGAGTTGTTTGTGTCTACAATATCCCATAGCAACAACCGGGAACTATTATTAGATTGACTAAAACGTTATTCATAAATATTAGACCCTAGTGTTTGTGCTGAGGTACAACTTATTATTTCATAACTTAGAGATAGTTTTAACAAAATATTCCGACACGAAATTGGTGACCCGAAATAATATTAATTAGAATTCTTATTATAAATATCAGAATTGGAATTTCGTACCCCATTTTAGACAGAAGGCATAATGTCTTTTTTCACTAATGTAGTAAATATCGTCATAATATTAACTCAGAAATTCTAAAACAAAGATCAGGTTTATGAACTTTAATTATTATCTTTTAGTAGATATGTATACCTACCTAGTCCGAATATGGGTTTAAATGACACAAAACATCGTACTTAAAAACTTCAAAAAAAAAGGTTGGTAGGTACCCAAAGATGAAGGAAGGGTAAGGTACATTAATTTAGACGAGGTTTAGACCCAAAGAAGGCAGTCAGATAAACACGTTGTCATAAGGTCAAACTGCATATTCACGCAAGCTTCAGCAATACGACTGTCATGTCATCCAATAAATTGTGCGACGTATAGCTCAGCTTTTTAGAAGATTTATAATTACGACGAAAATATAAATATTTATTTCTGATGGATAGCGTAATCATAAGATGGTGGAATAGCCTCATAATAATATCGTAAATCTAATATTTATTTTGTCGGAGTATTAGATGTCATGCGGTAACAAACGACTCTTCGAGGAAGAACGCAATGCTGAAGCACGCGTGTCTATGTAGTTTCACCTTCACTACTAAGTATAAAATCTACTGATTATACATTCTAAATATAAGTAGAAAACTATTGAAAATATAGATTCGCACGCTACAGTAAGATTCTATTAAATATCATTTATTTGACTTTATCTATTTCTGCATACCTTAAATATTTCTAACAGCTTAGTTTTTATATAAATAAAAATGCACACTGATAATAAATAAATAATTAGACTTCCATGTTTTTCTTGGCGAAAATCTTGGAATATTCGATTATGGTTCATGTCATTACAATAAGTTAAATTAATCCTCTGAAGTTAGGTGCAACAAACGATTACGCATTACTGATGAGCGAAAACATTAGCTTACCTCCAATTCGCCCAAAAATAGGTTCTGCGCCGATACTTCAGAGGGACAAAGATCCGTTGTTACTACTATAACTAATTATTTTGTTAATTAATTAATTTTTGTTTTGTTAATTATTTTGTCCTATTATAACTTATAGATTACATAAACGTGGAATAAAAGTTGTACAGCCGCCCTCAAAATGTGATTTACTATATTTATACTTACTCACGTTCAAAACAGAGTTATTTTCAAGGTACAGTCGGCGATACATCAACCTATCCACTGTTTAATCTATGAACTATTATAATTTAAATGTTGCGAATCATGCGAGAGGGACGATATGTTTTTATGTGAGACTCGCTGCTTGCGCGCCACGCGCCTACACCTATTGCGATCCCTGATTCGCAACATTCAAATTATAAATAGTTCAAAGTTCAAACAGTGGATAGGTTGATGTGTAGCTAACTGTACAATCAGTAATATAAATTAATGAGCAATTTAATATTAACCAACTATGTTTTGAGAACTTTTGACTATTTGTTTTGTAACTTTTGAAAGCGGTTTGGGTACGTCTTGATATAAACTAATTTCAATGATAGAACCGCTGCGACTGAATATACTTGGATTAAAAAAACTATTTGTTAATCGATTTATATTACTGACTGTACAAAGTTGTGATAAATTATGCTATAAAAAAAAATTGATTTATAAAAATAGTAAACCACTTCTTCAGGCAATTTCGATTAAATTGATACAGTCAGCGGCAAAAATACTTATGTTAAAATAATACTTTTGTTGTTAACTGTACTTTAAAAAAATGCGTTTTAAATTTATATTTTACTTTGAGCTTTACACAACAGAGATTATACGTTGTCTATAACACTTAGTGTTGATACAGGTGGGTAATGTTATAATGGGTAACTTTGTTCATTTGATCTTTATTTATGTTCATAGCACGAAGCTAGAAAATCTATAGACTCTCAGAACATTATTCTAGACGATCTAGGATACACTGCGCGACTGCGTTGAGCGTTAACGCGCGGTGTAACTCAAACCTAGGTAACATACGATCGTTAGCGCGGACTAATGGTCCATATTCGTCATTACCTCGAATAATCCTCGACTCGACCTCAAAATCGTGATTTATAATTTCATATTCGAAGTTGAGTCGAGGCGAGGATTATTGGAGATAATGGCCTCGTTTCACATAAACTATCAGAATTGATTATTTTGAAGTAGATTGTAAGTTCTTATTCTGGAAAGTTATTCAACTGTTTCACACAACAATACACATTTTCTGTCTTATTTTCTTTAGTAATTCAAATCGTCTGAGCTTTTAGAGTAGATTCAATTTATTTGATTGCATATTCTTAGGTTTTGTATCGCACACAACACACATTTGCTGTTTATTTTACGAATGAAATAATAGAGTTTAAATTCAAGTGTTTTTTAGAAACTCTTATACAAAGTTGTACAAATGCACACAACACACAATTGCTGTTTATATTTTTATGTAAAGTGACTCAGAGGAGATTTAGTTAGTCTGAAAGTGCTCCGTGCCTTGTACAGGAGTAAGTACAAGGCACGGAGCCACTCTGCGTGTAGAGACCTTCCCTAGAACGCTGATACTTCCTTCTTCAGCGGATTCTTGGCTGCTGAAGAGGGCTCATCTGTAACAAATACTAATTGTGTCATTCAACTATCTCAACAAAATGGTGGAGCCTTTAGAAAATACTGGGACAAATACTGGTGATCCCTTGACACATTATTTGATACGCTTGTCCTTTGAAACTGTTTATTTCAATGTTTTCACGAAGTGTACTTTGTACACACGGCTACGCGTCAAGTTAGACACCCGACATAACTATAACTACGCTATATTACAGTGTGTTACATAATGTACCTGTAAGCCGAATGGGGGCTTATTCAGAACAACACGTGAATAGATTGGCATGTGCTAAAGTTGAATACAAAATATTTGAATTTCTATTTTTCTTTTCATCTTAGAAATTTGCGAGAACCGAACGGAACATTGGGTATATTGTAACTATATACAATGAAGACCCATATATACAATGTAGATAATAACTGGAAAGGGAGCTTAATAGGTGTAGGCGCGGAACGCGTCTTAAACATATCGTCCCTCTCGCACGATTCGCAACGTTTAACTTGTAATAGTTAAAACAGTGTAGGTCGCGGTGTCGCCGTGTGTACTATGATTATTCCCATCTAGTTTCCATATTACAAGCTTTGCTTAGTTTGGGACTAGAGGGCGTTGTGTGTAAAGTCCATGAATATTTATTTATTTATTTATTTTATTGTATTACCTGTGTGTTTGGGGTGAAGTCGCTGCATCACCTGGTGTAGATCGAGGCCGGTGAGCGAGCGCAGCGCGGGCGCCATGTTGCCGGCGAGGCGCGCCACGTCGCCAGTGGCGCCGCCGTCGCCCACCATCACTATCTCGTCGGTTTTCGCGAGAGGAGCCGATACTTCCGCTGCGATCTGAAACAAACCAATATATATTAAGAACTACTTAATACGCACTGTCGACAGCGACTTTCTCAACGGCGACTGTTACTTTTTATAGTTCAAATAGGTGTTTAAGCGCTTGGTGGCCTGTCTAGTGCTGTGTTTTGGTCGGCGAGAGACCGAGTCGCTGGCGACAAGTCGACAGTGCTGTCGATTCTGTTGGTGCATTTTTCTAAACTAACTTAATTTGATAGCGCTAAAATTATAGCTGTCTTTGTCGCTTCAGTTTATGAGAAAGGGACGGCAACATTTTTAGTGCTGTAAAATTAGGTTAGTTTACAAAAATGCAACAACAGAATCAACAGCATTGCGTCTTGGCATAGTACCTATGTCCAATTCTGTCTGATTCTTTCATGGAATTATTGCGTTTTTTTGTCATTTTGCGTGCAGCAAAGTTCGAATCGCGACCTTGATTTTGAAACGAATAAAAACGGCTTCAATACATCATCTAACGTCTTATTTGGGTGTACATACAAACGATTCTTTTTCCCCTATTACTACTGTGAGATTTGAAAATCAGGTACCTCTATGTACCTACCTGTACCTAAAATACATATTATTGTAGGCAACTGTACGATGCTGTCATTCTGAATTTGTCACTTTTCATGTTACATCAGTCAGTGCGACCTTGTCTCACCTTGTGATAAAATCATAAACCCTTTATTGCATCTAATCAATACTGATTATAAAATAATGACGAGTTTACACAATTTAATCTAAGTAGATACGATAATTTGTTGAACCATTGCGTAATTTCTTGCATACAATTGTAGTAAAAAAGATTAGGTACTATGTGATTCTAGGTGCCAGTT
The DNA here is from genome assembly GCA_947859175.1 of Gandaritis pyraliata. Lineage (NCBI taxonomy): Eukaryota > Metazoa > Arthropoda > Insecta > Lepidoptera > Geometridae > Gandaritis > Gandaritis pyraliata. The sequence goes on along the minus strand of OX401871.1, from coordinate 3,024,604 downwards.
CCACGCGACCAGAGCCTACAAGAACGGGCAACTAACTACGGCCTGCTTCCTGGTTTTTGTGTGATCCTTTTTACAAAGAAATATACTTAAATACTGAAGTATATTTCATTGTTTTATTTGTTTTTTTTTTAATTGTTATTATGTACAGTCGGCTACACATCAACCTATCCACTGTTTGAACTTTGAACTATTATAATTTGAATGTTGCGAATCAGGGATCGCAATAGGTGTAGCAGCGAGTCTCACATAAAAACATTTCGTTTCTCTCGCATGACTCGCAACATTCAAATTATAATAGTTCAAAGTTCGAACCGTTGATAGGTTGATGTGTAGCCGACTGTACCTACTGTACCTATTTGTAAATATTTATCTATCTATGTGTTTGGGTGCGTGTTACCTTGGGCAGTGCTTCCAAGACGAGAGCCATGATGGCAGCGTCTCCGTACTGCTTGTAGACCTTGGCTTTGGCCAGCATGCGTTCAGCGTCCGCTTTGCCGACGTCTCCGATGGCGGTGGCTTCAGCCAAGCCGAGGACCTTGATCCTTTCTCCATCAGCCTTGGCTGCTTCTACTGTTTGCGTACTGAAATATACATTGTACATTTGAAAAATAAATCAATGGTAAGTATTTTGTATTTTGTATTTTACACACAATTTACAGTCAAATTTGCATTACCAATTTTATCAGAGCACAAATTGTGCTTAGACGTACCATCGATTAAGAAATACAAGATTTATTTATTGAAAATTTTATTGCTTCATGGACGTACTCAATATATTTATTGCTTTCATATGATTTATATTACATAGATTTTAGGAGTAAGGTATCTCATAGCCTGCTGAGGCTGTTATAGTAGTCGCAACGGATCTTTGTCCTTCTGAAGTAGTTTTAGAAGTAATCTTATGTACAGTAGGTATATATGTATGTTGAGTGTGGTTATTACCGTTTCCCCTCGGCGATGGCCTGCAGGCGGTAGGCCTCCGCCTCGGCCGGCAAGCGCACGGTGGCGATCAGCTCCTCTTCTCGTCTTTGGATCTCTTGTTGCTCCACCTGACATCACAAAACTTTGTTAGACAAACTCAAAATGCTTAAAAAAAAATTTGTCTTGAATTTCTTTTGGACGGTTTACTCCAGAAATCCCCTGCCAGTTTCCCCTGCGAAGGGGAATTCTGGAGATTATAGACCACAGCGAAGGCCCTTTGTGAGGCACGAACACTATTTTGATCAACAAAGCTACATTGCGCATGGAAACGATTAACTTCACGATTGCCTAGATCCGCCGATCGTACTGTAAGTAACTTCCTATGCTGACGCAAGATCAATTTCTTCTTCCTCTCAAGTACTATTCATGTAGAAACGTTATTATTTATTTTAAAATTTCACACAAATAGGTAGTGCTAGGAGGATTTAATGCTAAGAGCATTGTCTGCACGTCTTCCTGGGCGTGCAAAAAGATGGTATGGCGTGGTTTTAAACGTTGTTAGAATTATAAAATAATGGTTTAATATTTTAAATACTTATCCGAAATATTTAAAAAACTAGAACCAACGTCCTTCGGAGGGCACGTTAAACTGTCGGTCCCGACTCTAGCAGTCGTGTAGGCACGACGGAGTCCTTAAGGTGACCTAAAAACTCCATCACCAGAGTTGGCCACTAACGAACGAACGAACGAACTAGAACCAAAGTTACTAATATTCTGTGCTGGATGATAGATACTCACCTCAATTTGCTTGCGTCGCTCAACCACTTCGATCTGTATTTGTTCGTTTCGTATCCTTTGCTTTATCTTCGCGGCTTGCAGTTCGTATGCCAAAGACGCTTCTGCTTTCTGGAAAATACACAAAATTTAAGACTCAATTATCCGCAAAATCTAGATAAAATTAATAGCAACGAATAGGTATACTAGACTTTTGTCTAGACTAGAGCCTGACTATATTGACATTTTTAAAATGTACCTGCTAATAATAACAGAGTATACAGGCTATTAACCAGATCTCTCATAAAAACAGAACTTACCGCTGTATTAACCTCCATATCAAACTGCGCCTTCTGCAGTTTGTAGAGTCTCGTGTTATCTTCGATCCTCGTGTCCATCGAGTATTTGACGTCCATTGCGCTCTTCTCGCATTCTGCTTCCTGAAATACCATTTAGAAAATGAAATAGGCTTGAAAAAATTAACTTATATTATTGAGCCTATGAAGTACGCTAAATGAGCCTAATCGCAATCGGCACTTTAATACGAGAGCCCAATTTAGGAAATGAAAACAATTTTGATTTTGTCTAAAGGCCAGTTTCGTCTAAAATTACTAATTTTTCTACAATAACAACAATGAAGATGTTCATTTCTCTGACATCTTGAGATTTGCGAATGAAAATATTCTATTCATATACCTAGGTATCACTCGTATTTTTAAATGAAGGCCAAAGCCATAGGAAAGTTTATATCCGAAGCCAGCGAGTATCGGCAAAGGATTACAGCGCATTCAAAAGTTGCTCGATACGTCTTCGTATAATCTAATTTACTATTTGACTGAAAAATATGCCACGTTTGGTTACGTACCTACCTGCTTTCTGGCAACTAATGGCTTAGTAAATAAACACAATACCCTACGAATGTACTCAGTGTTGTGACTTTCTTTCATAGTTACAAATAATAACAGATGACAGCAACATAAAAGACTGACTCTTCAGATGACTACTGATAGAAGAGAAAACCAAGAAAAAGTGGAGGAAACCAAGTGGAATAATGTGAGAAGGGTGATTATGATGATGTATGTACCTAAGTCTACTCCCATTGCAAAAATCGTTTCCAAAATCCACGTCAAGACACTCGATTAGAAGCGACCAGCTATTGTTAAACTCGGATAGCACAGCTCATAACTGTATTCCATCGTCCCTTTTATCCTGGGTGACCCACATCCACGTCCCGCTCCCTATTCGCCAACTCCTCTGCAAAAATACCCCAGAAGCAGTAGAACTCCAGCAGCTCCGTCCTTACCCGTATTCCAGCGTCCCTATTAGCCTGGGCGACCCCCACATCCGCGTCCCGCTTCACGTTCGCCGTCTGCGCCTTCCCCAAGCTGGCCAGGTACTGCACGTCATCGTACACGTCCTTGATCGTGAACGAGAGGATCTCGATGCCCATCCGTCCGACGTCGGGCGCCGCCACCTCGCGAACCAGACCCGCGAACTGGTCTCTGTCCTTGTACACTTCTTCTACAGTAAGAGTTCCTGGAACAAGAAAAGCAATGGTTTATTTGCTAGAACATTTAAAAATCTCCCGATGGTGAAGGCTCAGATCCTGCTGAAGGCTGATTCGTGGACTTCTGCAGGCCGATTATGAGTATGGTGATTTGAAACATGGTATAAGTTCTTATCGATTTCTTGCGTTCCATATCACCAAACATAATTGCCATGTTTCACGCGTTAAGATTTTGTTTAGATGTAGTTCAATGATAATAGGTTAACCAGCAGGAAATAAATAAGGCAAGCTAGAATATAAGACGAACGGAACGGAATATGTTTGTTTAGAGATGTAGGTAAATATTTAGTCTCTTGCCATTTTGCAGCAGTAAGAACCGACTACATACACCCAAGTTGAACTGCAGATAACAATACAGTTGCATTATGTACCAAAACTTACAATTCACTACGAAGACAAAACAATGAAGTTTCTAGTTATTTTAAAATCACTTAGTAATTGGTCCATTGTAATTAATCATTTTATCGAAACTCATGCAAATAATCAGTAAGTTATCATTTCATACTTCGTATTATCAGTAAAATCCTTTACCCGGATATGCATAATTTGTTTGGGGTCAGATTACAATTAAAAAAAACTTATCATGCTAATTATAAAAACGGAAGGATTTATGATTGCAATATTCGGAAGGATTACCAATGCATTATAATCTGATTTGTTATAAAGTTGGCTTTATAACAAATTGGCTTTAAAAGTCCTAAATGACAACCGATGGCTGCCGTGAGACGGCGCCATGCATTTTCACGGCGGTGTGGCGCCGCGCCGTATATGCTAACATCCTAGTTCCGGGACATCTTGTATATTTCCTTATTTTTTTTTCTCTACATTAGATATTACTTACTTTTTAACGTTAAACGATGTAATACCAATAGTGAGAATGAGCGGCGTCAGTGCTAAGCGCAGTATTTCCATTCTTGCATCTATCACTACATTTTTCTGCACTTTTTTACACTATACATTTTAATCGTCAACACACAAATTATTTGGAAGACTATTTATCTAAATTGACATTTGCACCACTGATCTAGTTTAACTAGTTTTTGTATTTATACTTACAAAACTTTTCTTGTTTATTTTTTTGTTTATATTTTATTGTATTGTACTTATATACGTCCATATGATCTCACTACATTTGCGATTGTTCGATGCTGTAGATAGGAAGTTTATACAACCTTGAATCCTCTTGCAAAATAACAATGAATTTAATTAGCGCATGTTGCGAATATTAACAATCACATAATCAATCCAATTTGCATTTAAAAAACGCAACAAAAGTGACTTTACATTTACTCCTATCAACGTTGATAGCGATATAATACATTGCATGTATTTCCTCGTTCCTAATGAAATAAATTACACATTTTTCGATACGATGCACGAAACGAAATTTATTAGTACAATCAAAGTAAATAGGAATATCTGAAAATGAAATAGGCTCATGCTCTACAGACTGGAGGTAACTGTAATTCTGATATAAATTCAAACAACATGAATTATCCTCTCATAGAATCTTGACAGATAACATAATTAATTAGTCATAAACCACTTTAAAGTACACGAAGTTAACAAAAAAATTAATAAATAAATATTCATGGACATTTTACACGACGCCCTCTAGTCCCAAACTAAGCAAAGCTTGTAATAAGGGAACTAGATGCTGATAGAATACTTATATACTTTTTTTTTTAAATACATACTATAATACATAGTAACTCCCAGACATAGAACAAACATCTATAAAAATACAATACAATACAATAGAAATGTAGAAATATGTTGATCTTCAACAAAAGTTTAATAAAACTGTCTTGTCTCTCCGACTGAGACGTTGTAATCAACACAGAATGAAGCACAAGACTAGATACATTCTTAGCTTACTGTAGTAGATAATCATTGTAGTGTTTATAATAATATCATTTTATGGATTTGGAATTTATATTACTACTGTTTATTAATACATGTGCAAAAGTACATGCTAATGCTGCGATTACACAGCGAATGAACTTGAGAATTTGAGATCAGAGTGTGGTAAGAAATAACTCTGCAGTGGTAGGTATGCCTAATGCCTATGTAATGTAACACCATTTTTTTTTAAACATTATTAGGTACTAAGGTAGAACAACACAGATTGTTCTCAGTGAATGAAGTTTTTTTTTGTTAAATAAACAATTTACCAATAGCAATAATAAAATTATCGTCTCACAAAATTCTAGATATCACCAAAACTGTTCACTTTAACACCAACTTTTAGAATACGGAAAAATACACTCAAAACATTCCCAAAATAAAAATATACGGAAATATACGCATCCTTATCGTAAATCCCTGTTTTTTATTTCAATTGTAGTTAGTTCTTAACTGAACGCAATAAGAGTGATATCATTTTAATTCAAATAATGCTGTAGATTTATCTGTATTTACATAGCAAATAATATTATGATAGTGATAACGGTGCGGTTATGATCAGTATCTGTTTATGATTCTACCACAAGATGACGTAGCTATCTGCGTTCTGCGGTAATGAAACAAAAGAAAAAAAATTAAGATACGCTCTATGAAAATGTGTGTGTGAAATGTCCATGAATATAATTTTTTTTTTATCAAAGTCAAAGTCCAATTTTTTTTATTCAATAAAATCACAAGGATCATTTAGAATCGTCTTATATAACTAGGTCGCCAATTCATCATCATCAAGGTTTTATTTTGCAATAAAATTCAACCAGTACCTATCTATTATACATTTTTAATTCTCAACCATAATTTACCTCGAGCGTTTCAGTCAAAATCTTTAAAATATCTGGTAATGCTTTTGTATTAAATATAATCTCACTAAATGTATTTCCAAATACGAATTTCAATTTTTACAATTCTCCGTCCATTGTTTAGGACCATTAGTTAAACCAATGTCACCTCATAATGTTTTGTTAAGTGTGGGTCTTGACAGATAGACTTAGTACTTAATACCTTAGATTATAATACTATACCTTCTTACTTAGTACAATAAATAATAGATGAGTTACCAAAGAGTAACACACAAAGAAGTGACAATATTACAGTAACATGTTGTTTTATGAATGAGGTTACCAAACTAGCTCAAATACTCTGATCTTGACATGGGGTCAATTTCCTCAAAAGAATCATTGTGCAGGGCTCCACTCAACTGCAGACGTTGGCGCTGGCTGCCTTGGCACACTTTTGAAAGGGCTCTCTATCTGACTTAGAAAATATTACACGCAGAGAGCAAAAGATTGCATTAAAAAGTGGGTAATTACGCCATCTAACAATACAAAGTGTAATTTTTAAAAGTATGTAATCCATTATATGAGTGTGGATGAACTATACGCTCACTGGAATATAGTTTGGTAGCTGTAATAAAAACCTTATGACAGCATGTATGTAGGAACAGGTCTACCGTGTTGTTGGGCTGTAACTACAAACTTCTGCAGCTCAATTACGAGTAGGTCCTAAGTTATAAAATAAAGTAATAAAGCAAATTCGCAAGAAGCCACATACAAATTGGCTCGAAATTTTCAAACAGTAGAAAAGACTCGCACAAAATTAAATACATACAATTGGCGCCATCTCAATTTTCTCGTTGGTAAATACACTTTTGCTCTTGTATTTATCTTTGTTTGAAAGGTATTACTGCCTACTATACGTATACATTTGTTTTAACTGAAGGTGAAAGCAAACATAGAGGCTTTAGCTACTAATCTAGCAACCACAATTGGCATACAAACCCAAAGAGAATATAATACCTACTACAAACCTTGCAAGCTGTGACATTATGACATATAAAATACCAATTTCTCCAAAGAGATGGAATTTGCTAAATGTAGCAATCTCGATTTTGAGTATCTACTAACAAAGGGATCTGAAAGTTTTATATAACTACCTTGCACGGCAATTGTTATTGAGAACCTTTACTTAGTTAGATATATCATTTTCATTGTTATAATACTTGAAGGTGTTCAAGAGACACTACATTGTCGAAGACTTTTGCAATATCCTTTATCTCTAGAACGTCTCTAGCATCTTGATATCACATATCGTTATGACGGCACTTCAGCACATGTTTATACTATACCTTTTACCATGGATATATTGTAATACAGCTCAGCGATAAATCTTACAATAAAGATTCATAATGTTTGGAAGTTGTTTTTGTTTTTAAAATTACAGACTAGGTACCCATTTCTACTTAAAAATTGTTTATAAGCTTAATGCTGGACATTGGATGGTGCGATGGCACATTTAAAGTCGAATTAACAATAAGAAAATGATAAAGATAAATACTTATGACCATGTTAAGATATTTTTATGGTATCACGTGTATTTTTGGAATTCACGAAACTTCATCACGTCATAGTTTAGATTTACTAGCAAAACGCCATAACGCCTCAAATGTAACCTTGGCGTATATCTTTACGGAGTTTTAGGTGTTCAATGGAGCAGCACACCATTACTCGCCTACACGTGGTAGGTGGTACAAAGTCAGCGCATTTAGTACGGCAGATTGGCAGAAACAGATGTGCGTTATCTCATATTTTATACTGCCAAATATTCCGATTGAAAATGGTTCACGAGTTGTATAAGTACGGCGCAGATATCCTTTTAGATGTTTTGGTACATTTTTGGACTTGCTTCCGTAACATGAAATTCCGAACCTTTCGAAAAAATAAAGTTGTGTAATTATATAATTTATTAAATCGATACCTACTCCAAACTTTTATGAAGATTTTACAAATGATTGATGGTCCCCAAAATTTAGAAGTTCGAAAGAGCTTCTCCGAGTCAAACGTTGCGAACTCAACTGAAATTAACTTCCGAAGAAACTAGGCAACGCTGACATCCAATCACGGTTGGCTGTAGAAAAGAAACTGCTCTCATTATTTTTGATAAACTGGGACGAGAGGGGGACTTGAACTTTTAGTAAATTATGTGACGTTTGACTACTGTGTAGAATCCTTAAAGGGAGTCTTCAATGACATCATCACATCGAACAATACATGAACAGAAATTCTTTTGAGAGTGAAAATAGCATAAGTTAACCCTAAATTCAGATACAGCCAAAGTTTTTCATTACACTTGGCGGTCAGACGTTATACCTCATTATGTGCTAGGTACGAGACACAAGTTTGAGGCCTGTTAGTATTGTAAAGAAAAATGAAGCAATATAGAGATTTCATCTCTAGAATTTTACCAACTGAAACAGTCTATTTTCGTGGTCAAATACAAACCTAACGTCTTGCATTACAATAGGTATTTAGTACTGACTGAAACACGACGGATACCGTAACTATTAAAATATTTAATTAGCTAGCGCTGAAATACAACAAAGCATAACACAGTACAGTACTACTAGTAGGTGGTAGTTTGAAGGTAAGAATTAAATATTTAGAATTTTTGCGAGAACGCTATCCACATTTTCAGAATTCCCTTTAATCAAAATAGAACAACATTTTTTTTTCTGCACTGCACTATTGACTAAAATATACAAACTCATTGTTAGTGCTTAGATATATTGACTAAAAAAAACAATATATTAAATCCACATCTCATTTAAATTAAATACCGAACCGTAAAAGATTATACCGTCTGTGATATTATTTTTATAGACGAAAATAAATGTAAACAAATGGTTTTCCGCGAACTAAGATGTGAACGCAAAACGGTCGAGACCCACCGCACGCGGGGGCCGCGGCGGGACTACCGCGCGGTTCCACAAGCTCTACTAATACTAAGTCCTTTTATTCCTCATTCAATTCTAGCACCTACTTTTATGGTGATACCAGTCATAGTCTAATTATTCTGTATTCATAGATGTATAATGTGGGTGGACCACTCACTGTTATGCCCAATAAAAGCCATGTCCAATTTACGTAAAATCACTATACCATGTAAACAAAAATTTTTTTAAACTGTCATGGTCAAGATCATAATATGCGACTGTGCCAAAATATAGGGTTACAATAGAACTCAGATATCATTGTAAATATCCCGTTCTTCGCGAAAATTTTGTTCAAAAAAAAATCTAGAGTTCAGAGGACTTTTCAGCTCCTCTCTGAAGAAAGCGAATAGAAATGCGTCTAATCTAATTGATTGCCTGGAATTCAGACACAATATAAAACTAGCGTTCCTTCTCAAATCCAAGTCATAAAGATTCCGGAGTAGTGTTTCCAAAGAGTCAGCCAAATTATGTCTGTAGGTGTGTAATAATTGTGTACTATTTATGGAGCACACTAAATTTATTACAAACAGAAGCTATTACGGATGGAATCCTCTTTTACTAGTGTCCTGATAGGGTCGAGATTTAGATTGTCAGGTGTGGCTTTCTATAAGCTTTCGGAGTGATATTTAGAAGACATTACACCACAATATTATTTATTGTACTTTCTTTTATCATCATTGTTCAAAGATAGAATAATATTATATAGGTTAGAGGAGGCTTTAAGGTATTATGATACTTGTGGGTTTGCTTAGCAAGCTAGATAATCTAAAATTACATTTCTGAATTCTCCGGTCCGTTATGAATGAACACCTACTCCACAAAAAGAAACTTTCAAAACACTTATTGCACTAAACAACAGAGAAGATTGCGCGGAAAATGAGACCTACTTTGTCGTTGAACGCTTCCGAGACAGATTTCCACTTAACTTGGCTATTGCTGTCTACCCTCATTCTTGGAGGGATTTTGTGATCGTTTTAATTCAGGGTATTTTGTATCAGCTTCCTGTTTTTGTCATAAATAGTACTACTTAGGTCTGAGTATTCCCTATAGAGAGCTTATGTCAAGGTTAATGGCTGAACACGACTTTTGCCCTAAAATAGTTTTTGGATAAGATAATGTGTAGACAAACCTTTTTGCCAATTGGTCATTTAAGGTGACGGGTAACGTAAAACCACTTTCTCGTTCGCATATTTGAACATCTTTTAAGATATAAAATCAGTGAATGTAATTACACACATTTTCAAATTTTGTAAAGCTTTGCGATATTGCTTATTTAAGCAAAATGGTAAGCCTCACAAAATATGCGAGCAAGAAGTTGTTTGACGTTACCCTTAACTAAAACCATTGTTGTAAAAGTTAGATCCTAATTTTTCAGGTTCATTGTGAAGGTGGCTTTGGGCCAACACCAAACCAAAATCTTGGACCAATGCTGAAAGGATTCGTAGCGCCTCGCAGTCTTTTGTCAGCCCTTAGATAATAAACGACGAAATCTTACTACGACGATAGACTTTCATTCATTGTTTCTCAATACAATAGACTTGTAATCTGTACTTTGTGCGAAGATGGTAGAGAATACTCCGCTGTAAAACAAGCTCTTTCTAAAAGTCATCTCTTTCTAATAAGCAGTTCTATCTAAGGAACTGGATGGAGCCTCCGCAGTGTTTTTATCTGATAGAATAGAAGTAATCTTATAAACTCAGGCCTAAGTTCCGCTACGAGGTTACAACGAGGTGAAAAACTTATCTTTAGAATGTGTTGTATTGTCAAGCAAACTTTAGAAGACTTTGCACAACTTTTGACATCAAAAATGGTTTTACAAAACCAATTTACTTTTCGTATTTTTTCAACAATTAAAAACGTGACTGACTTTATAGATCATCATTTCCCTGCCCTTATCCCGCGCTAGGCGGGGTCGGCACAACATGTCTTTTTCTTCCACTCGCTCCTATCATTCGTCAACTCAGAATCTACTCCTCTCACATTCATATCCTCATTCACACAATCCAACCACTTCTTCTTCGGCCTTCCTCTACCTGCGTACCCAGTCACACTCATGTTCATAACTTTTTTCGTGATATGACTTTCATCCCTCCTCATTACGTGTCCATACCATGCTAATCTAGCACTCTTCACCTTTTCAACAACAGGCGCCACTTTCAAACTTCCCCTGATATACTCATTCCTTATCTTATCTAACCTCGTCACCCCACACATCCATCTTAACATTCGCATCTCAGTAGCATGCACTCTCCTTTCATCCGTCTTCTTCGTTGCCCAACACTCTGATCCATACATCGCGACAGGTCTAATTACCGTCTTGTAAATTTTCCCCTTAAGCTTAAGGGGCATTCGCGGATCGCATATCGTCCCTGAGACCTGTCGCCACTTCATCCATCCCGCATTCATCCTATTGTTAACGTCTCGGTCAATATTACCGTCGTTTTGGAGAAGCGAGCCAAGGTACTTAAAGTCGGAGCAGACTGGTAGGGTTACACCATCTAAGGCAATTGGTGAGAAATTGGAGGAGCCACCAAAGTCGCAGAACAAATGTTCGGTTTTAGTGCGGCTGATCTTAAGGCCAACTCTCTCCAATTTCTCTTGCCATTTTCCCAGTCTGCTCTGTACCTCAACTGCTTGCTCTCCGACGAGAACGATGTCATCGGCGAACAGCATGCACCAGGGTGCCTCCTCCTGTATGTCTAATGTCAAAGCATCCATTACGAGGAGGAACAAATAAGGGCTTAAAGCCGATCCCTGGTGCAAACCTACTGCCACACTGAACTCGTCAGTGACGCCAGCTTCGGACCGGACGTTCGTTCGTGCTCCTGCATACATCGCATTCACAAGCCTAACATACTTACCTGGCACTCCCTTTTCTTTCAAAGCCCACCACAGGACTTTCCGGGGGACTGACTTTATAGATGTACCCACAAATTCTACAAAATAAATTATCCCCAGTGAACCCTTTTGCGACTCCAAAAAGGCCACGAAAGAAGGATTTCCTTATTTCTTTGTTCAAAAAGGAAACATTTTATTAACAAACGGATTATGTGGATAGCAAGTAAATAGTTGCGATGCGGTCTGTTACGTGCGGTAGAACGAAGGTATGTCTAAACAATTTAATTGGCATCAAGAGACATTTGAACTCCAATTAAGGACATTCTTTGTCAGATCCGTTACGATATTTCACAAGAGTTTTTGTCAATTTTCCTTAAATTTTATATCCAAATCTCGCTTTAGATTGAGGAAAGTTTGAAAGTAAATAAAAATCTACAAGAGTTGTAAATAATGTCCAAAGTGTCTGAATGTTTTTGTCTAATATTTTTACTGAGATCAGGAGTATCGTGTCTTGGGGATAAACGATTGTTTAAAGTTAACAATCACGTTAAATACTGGTATTGGAAATCCATTGGGGTGGCTTCTACAGCGACCCTACTAAAAATGGGTCACCGAGATAGATAGCGCACGCTTTTTGGGCCAAGACTAAAGGCTGATAACATAAAGATCCCGTAGGTATTAAAAACAGGTGAGTTTGTGTTTTTGTTTGTTGGTATGAAAGTTCTTTACGTGTTTAACAAAATTGTTAACATATTTCCTGATTTACATGCAAACTGTTTCGTTAAAATACGCTTTTTAGTATGTAATCTAAATTTTGGAATCAATCCTAAGTCGAAAAAAAGCAGACTAAAAAAAGCACAAATTGAAAATAACGCAACACATCTTGATGTGTTGTGTTATTATCAATTTACTAGCATCATGAATCACGAAATCCTGAATCATGAATCCTGATTCACGGCCCATGATGCTATCAGCACGAACCCGGTCAGGCTAGACCCTCGGTGAAAGTGATAAAGTAAGGGTATAGAATACAAATAGAAGAGATTTGTTACAGGACCCAAATTCACAGGAAATAATATTTGAAATACTGCAAGCCGCAATTAATTTACGCTTAGCGTAATTCTTACTATCTCTCTATCTATGGATATAATAATATGTATTTTTACAATTACGTAGATATCTATCTACAGTCTACACCGTGTCTACTTTCACAGAAGTATGTGAAAATGAACACAATATCAAACATGCTGAATTTATATATACAACAGTTATATGAAGCAGCAAACATACCTATCATAATACTGACTATGCTACATACATTCACATTGCATGTGTGTTTTGACACACTCGTGAATCTAACAGATTTTCGCCCACAGCGTGTATTCGTACTTATTTCAATTCTATAATCTAAATCTATAATTGCTTTTATAAAAGTTTATGCTTTAATGTTGCGCTGCCGTTATTAGTATTCTTTGTCATCTGTTCGATCGATCGCTCCAGAGACTGACGCCACTTTTACAGATACACTGCTCCCGCGAGGCTTGTCAAGCCTTGTTGATGCTATCCACTTATCAGTTCTCTACGCGGCTAAGGATATCTAAAAGAAATAGGTCCGCATACTCTTTTAAATTAGCTAGAGAGGGTACACTTATGCCAACGGTAGGTACTTAACAATGAATGCAAGCTTTATTAAAATTCCATCAGTTTATCTTTCTGCACATCACTGTTGTGGGAATAGGTTTTCAAAATCTATTTCTATGTGAAAATAAAATGGCTGAAACGAATCCAACGATATGATGTCCGGACAGACCCTCAGATTACCGTGATTTTGATATTCTGTGATAAAACCAATATGTAGACACTTTCACAAAAAAACTTATAATTAACATTAAAATATACATCTCATATACGGCCAGATCTGGGTGAATGCAAAGCCTGTATAATGCCTGTATAAAATATGCAGCCCTAGGGGTAAAGCTGACTGGACCGTATGAATCCCTTAACGTCTGACTGCACACGGTTAAATCCTATGTAATGAGCGATCCCAGCGTCGGCTGCGAGCACCCTGGAGTAAACCTTGCTGAGCTCCCGCCAGTAATCGAGACGGACAATGGTTATAAACCAGAACCTTACGTAGAAACGATCCATTTTATGTAACTTTGAAATATGTTAGGGACTTGCGAATATAGGTATACAGTGAAAAAGCACACAGGTATATTTTTTAAAAGGCTTTTATCTCTCAGTTATATGACCTAAATCCTAAGTGAAAGTGGGGGTAGTGTGTGAGAGTTTTAGACAGTCAGAAATTTTTGTTTTCCCACTTAGAGCATAAATGTTATAGAGTATTTTTGCATTGATCAAATATGCTGTTTGTTGCAAGCGTTATTGGAGCCGACAACGCAGATATTATAGTCGACGCTACATGCAAAGGTTTACATTACAACGTTGAATGCGACGATAGGTATATTTATAATTGTTTGGTGCGAAAACTTTATTTGGATACAATATATAAATAAGTTTTGGCCAAGACTCCGTTGGAAAATCTGGGGTATTCACTTTTGAGTGTGAGCAATGACTTTGACAATTAAGAATTACCATGATTCAATATTGAATGGACTCCCGTTTTCACATTTAGACTCAAAGGTTGGTTCATTGTGCGTAGGGGGTGTTCTACCTAGGAGTGTAGCCAGCCTAACTCCTCCCAGAAGCACAGAAGCTTCCTGGGAACTTCGCAAGCTTGAACCAATTAAACTAGTAAAAGTTTGGTGCTCCAAATTACAAGATTCTCTAGACAAGGTTCAATTATAAAGACGTTTTCTCCTCGGACTGGTTAACTAGTTTCGTATAATTAGAGTTACTTTTGTAATTAGATGATGAAATCGACTTGGATACAGTTGATGAACTAATTGAAGTAGTTGTGGTAATGTTACCTTTGTCAGTTGTCAGCCACAAAAAGTAAGGATCAATGAACAAAATTGGTTGCAATTTTTTATACGTCTCGTAATGTGATGGCGGAAGTAGTTTTCAAAGACGTGTTTGGTTGAATGTTCACATGATTTCAATATCTTTACCATTACATCTTTCGATTTTTCTCAGAAGCAGCACTTCAAAATCTGTAGTTCGGTAAGTAATTCCAATTTTAAGAATCGATATGTAAATATCGATTTACTCCTGAATTTTAAAAGGTTTTTGTTCAAACTCATTCCGATATCGTTTCCGAACCAATATCCGGGTAAAATTGATTTTGAAACTCACTGAGGTAAAATCTCCCGTCAAATTGATTCCATGTTCCATCTCATAACACGGGAATAGGCCGGAGAGTCTCCAAGGACTTGTGTCTTAGAATCTTAGATATCTATGTACTGAATATTACCTAAAGTTTATTGAGCAAATACAAATATTAGTGCATGTCATTTATAGTTGTTACAAATCCGCTTCCATCGGGTCATTTTGTTTTAATCCAGAAGTAGATGTCTAGAGGTTTATGAAAACATATATATGTCTTTTGATTTTAAAAGAGCTGGAGTTGATTACTACTACTCCAGAATTTAGTACTGAATCGAATCATTGTTTATGTTCCATTTCTACCTGCTTTCATCAAGCTGGTTTCTAAAATAGGTACACTATTTATTTTATGTTATCTGCTGTTATTGTTACCTACTACTTTTTTGTGGTTGAAAATAAACCTTTTGATTTTTAAAAAATATTGATAGTTGTTACATTGACGTGGTTATGTTGTGAACTAAGAATATTGGAGACACTCTGAAGATACAAGTCATCCGCGTGAATGAAAAATAAAATGGTTTTTATACAACTATGATGGAACAAGTGTTACAGAAAGTCACGATAATTTAGAACTAAGAGCAGTTTTGTTAATTATACAAGATATATTTTGAGATATATTTCCAAAAACCAACCATATCAACTCGATGAATGAACGATTCCTACAAAACTAGACGTCTAGTTTAGGTAGGTACTGTTTTATGGCTGATTATGTTAGTATATTTGCGTAAATCGACGTGGGTCGAGTATAAAGTCCAGTTAGAATTATGATGTCACTGAATTGTGGGTTTTATTCTTGGACATTATTATTTGCTGCTGTTTAAGGGCACTTATGAATGAGCCGCCTGGATTAACTCATACTAGGTCTTGTTTTCATTCGATCTTGCTTTTTCTTTACTGAGACTGCCATATAAATGCATTTACAACATTGCTTTGAACAAAGCTCTGAAAAGTGTATAACTCTAATATCGAAACTTGTATTATTTCAGTACCACAAGGTGAGTTCTCAAGGGTACAAATGATTGACAATGAGAAGGGTCGCCATAATTTCTAGATTTATTCTATTCAACGTGCAGAAAAGCCTTGAATAAGCATCGCAGCAGTCAAGTTCACGGCCTCTACTTCTACGTCAGATCAGGCGCTTCGCTTACGTCATCTGAAATGAGGTCGCCTGGACGGAATGTATATAATTTCGTCACCACCTCCTTTTTTATCGAATATTATATTGTGAAAACCTTGTAGAAGTTTAGAAAGGATTTAGATTCATGAATTCAAATTATAATATTTCAAACAGTGGATAGGTTGATGTGTAGCCAACTGTACCTACCTACACAGAATATAATTACCTAATTACAGAACTACCTAACCCAGTATAGTTTTTTAAGCAAGCATTTCATTAGTGCAGAAGCGCTCTAATGAAATGCTTGCTTAAAAAACTATAGTTGTAAATTAAAGAATACAGATATATACATGTTCCACATACAAGCAATACTACTCTCAACTTTACAATGCAATAAAGATGTAGCCGAATAGTACTACTGTGCATATGAAAGTGCAGAAACAATGAACTCATGAATAACTTTGCAGAGGTTTCTTGCCAATATGTTACATGTTGATAGTGTTTATAGTTACTGAAATGACATGTTTATAGAGCTAGAAATGGAATTATAAACAATGTATCAATATATAAAACAGTATTGTTATACCAGTGTTTGTGTTTAGGCTTTATTTCGGTAATATATGGAAAGAAGATCAAATTAGCAATAATAGGTAGGTAAGGTAGGTGCTTAAAACCAGAATACGTTGCATGTTTTCCCTTACGGATCGTAGGTACACAATTCAAACAGTATCACAAAAAATATAGCAAATAAAAAAATATATAGTAGAAATAATTACAATGCTGCTTAGAAAGGCTTATTACTAGCATTTACACGGTACCACGGAGCATAAAAAGTCGCTGACCTGGCATGAAATAAACAAAGCCTGCTTTGTATTGCTTAACTTGACAATACAGAGGAAAAAAGAGCTTCATACCTTGATATAACAGCTAAACTTGCAACAACGGTGACTCCAAGATTAAAGGCACTCATCCACACAAGAGCCATGGCTACAGCTTTGATAGAACGGAACCGGCGACACTGCACTATGCGAGCATTCGACACATGCCGGCAGTTCACAGCACTTTCATTGAAAACACTAACAAAAATATTCAAACTATTGCCGAACAGGCCGGCTATAACCTTGAAACGTGAGCGTAAAATATTTCGAAACACGCGTATGCTCCAATTCCAATTATAACTTTTACATGAACACCCGTTAGAAGAATGTTATCGATCGTTTTGATGCATCGATTGATTGTCCAAATTGAATAGATTTTAACCAGTTTGGGTGCGGTCGAGTTCAAACGTCAAAGAGTCGCGAAAGAATGGCGCGGTAGATCGTCCGTTCACAAGTATAGTTTCCCCCCACTCAGAGCTGACTGATCTGAGTTAGTGGTTTGTTTGTGGTTTTCTTTACATTGAAACGTATTGTTTTAATTTAGATAAAGCAATAAATACTATTCTATTGTCTGTTACGAATTAAACTAAATCCATGATACGTTATATAAGTTGAATTGAATATCGGTAACATTTTTAGAGCCGACTGCAATTGAATTTTGATAATAAATGGTATGGTGGGATGGGAACGATGCTGGTTGGCTAGTAGAGACTGGAGAATTTAATGTTCTCGAGAAGAGCAATGACATAGTTTTGCATTTTAGTTCGTTTTGTGCAAAGATTACATTACCATACTTTTCACGATTTCAACAAACGAAACGAATCTAAATGGTATTCGCATTCAAAGATTAAGCTCTGCAAAAAAAAAAACCCATTACTTATTAGCTGCTATTAACCGGTTTTATTATATTTAGCTATCTTTGTTTAATTTTGGATTTCGCGACGCGTCTAATGACGCTATAGATTAAGACTATGACAATATTTACATAATACGAAAAGGTAAATCTACTTAGATCCACTCGTAGCAACATACGCAACTCTATGGAAAAAAGAGTGCAAGGGTATTGACATGACTGAAGAATTCCGTCTGTCCTCCAAACTACAAGGGTAAAAACCGGAAAACCAGCTCCAAAATTTCCAACCAGCAGCGAACTGGGGTGATACCATTTCAACGATTGGCTTTGAGAAGCCAAAACCAAAAAACAGTTCAAAACTGCACAATCTTGTTAGGCAGGTTTTTTATTTTTAACCGACTTCAAAAAAGGAGGAGGTTCTCAATTCGGTTGTATGTTTTTTTTTTTTTTTTTTTATGTTTGTTACCTCAGAACTCCGTCATTTATGAACCGATTTCAAAAATTCTTTTTTTATCTGAAAGGGTATACATCCAGATTGGTCCCATTTAATTTTCATCAAAATCGGTTCAGTAGTTTGGGTTATAAATAGAAATAACTGAAAAATATGCCAAGTCGCGGCGTAGCGCCTACCATTTTACT
Source organism: Gandaritis pyraliata (assembly GCA_947859175.1). NCBI lineage: Eukaryota > Metazoa > Arthropoda > Insecta > Lepidoptera > Geometridae > Gandaritis > Gandaritis pyraliata. The sequence goes on along the minus strand of OX401871.1, from coordinate 3,006,001 downwards.
GCTAGTAACGATGCAATATGACAAGTTGCGGCGTAGCGCCTACCATTTTACTGCTAGCAACGATGACCTTTGTGGTGACACACCGAAATTTTTGCATGTCTAAATTTGTCAATAAACCCAGTTTGTACATTCAAATCGCATTTAATTGGAGAAAAGCAAAAACCCACCAGTAGTTCCTCTTAAGAATCAACACCAACCACGTGCACAAAATTGCGTATTTTGCTTTCCTGTGGCTTTTATGTGGTGTTTATAGTGACCAAAACATTCCCAATGAACTGTCATCATCATCATCATCATCTGATGATGAAGCTGGTAGTCGAATTGAAGTCGGTTTTTCCAGTTTTTTAACTTATAAATTATTAGCACACTTTGTCCTTGAACACAAACGTTCTAGGAGACTTCATTTTGGCAAAGTAGGATGTCGTCATCTAAGTAAATCGAGGATCTGCGCAGGTATTAAATTGACGGTAATACAAAAATTGGTTTCAGTGGGCGTTAATTACAGCACGTCTATTATGTCCTAAGGCAGGAAAAATATGCGGAGTGACTATGAGGATCCTTTTCTGGACTTTTAGACGGTAAACTTTTGCTTGCAGTGCCTTCAAAGCTGAATTTTATTAAAAGCTTGTGCAAGTTGCAGTTTACACAACACAGTTTAGTTTAATCTGATTTATAAGAGGGTAGAGAATCGCTAGAATTAGCTTTAATTTCCAAAGGTACTACATTAACGGCATGATGAAAGGCACACAGATGAACCAAAATAATAACAAAACAATCAAAGTCAAATCTAAAAGGCTAGAAAAAAAATGTACGCCCAAGCAGGTACACTAGGTGAGTAGAAGGTACTGCTTGACTTCTGCATCTCCCTGCGACACTCTAACTACAAGTTTTGTAAGATATGGACAAAAACCATGCGACCATTTCCTATCGTACCGGATATCGTCGGGTAGGTAGGTAAGGTACCTACATTATTTTTGAGAAACGATTTAATGTGATTAAGGATGTCCCAAATCTAGGTATATTTATCGACTGACGGCGAGATATGTTGAAATTAAGTTCAAGTTGTGGGAAATTACTGGTGATGACGACTGGAATTTTATGTGTACAGAATTTTATACCAAGATAGCATTATATAAATATTTCATAACGTTTATGTTTTTAGCTAAAAACAGACAAAAACGTCAGTGGTATGACGTCATTAAAAATTAATTACTATCGACAATAATGTTATAACGTAGAATCCGTACGCGATAACAATTTATATGGTAATAAAATAAATTATGAGATAATTATATGAATTTTGACCTCACATTTATATTTTACTAATCTTTTATACGTAAATTCGACCAAATTTGTAAAAGATTTGAGGTAAAGGCTTGAGGTAGTAACAGATTTTTTTATGAGAAAATGAGCTTTAAATAAATAAATAAGGAGACAGTTTAGGAACAAGGAAAATGAGTGAAAAACAAATCAATATACCTACTTACTATTTGCGGTTGTATAGGTAGGAGAATCATAATGCTGTGATCATTAACATGCATTCAATCTTCATTTATCTCAACCTGTTATTAAACATGGATGAGATCAACGATGGAATTGGGTACGCTAATAACGTATAACGTATGGTGTAACGTCCACAAAACAAGTCAAACCAAAAATAAGATTTTATGTATCTACATAACAATATTGTGAATTATTTGGTTGTTTGTAACAGATTAACTACAGTGTGCACGTATTTAAGTGATTGGCTTCGTAATTCAAAACACATTTCAGGCTTCCGTCAGCGCCACGACAAAATTCCATCACCAGTAAGTTCTAGTTTATGGCCATTCCCAATATTCAATCTATCTCTGTTTTGCTTCATCATCATCAGCCACAGCCCGACTTCACCCACTGCTGGGTATAGGCCTCTCTCTTATTGTACCATCTCTCACGACCCCGCTGTTTTGCTTATTAAAGGTATATTACCATAGCAACATAGCTTATTTCATCATACAATTTACCAACCGTTACCTAAAGTTTAACCGTTAGACGATATTCTATAATGTGCAATTCTACAGTAACAGTAAGCATTATACAGTTCTATTTCGATCCAAGTAGGCAGGCTATAGCTGTTACAGGTTTGTCGGGTAAAAGCCCCATCAGAGGGCTAGTGCCTACGTGATCGCTAGCACGTTGCACTGGAGATAGCGATAGCAACATAGGTTCAGCCTGAAGGCTTTCTCAAGCTCACGCGTTAGATTTGCAAGAAAAAGAAAATATGTTCGGCGGAACTTTGATTTACAACGAAAAATACGTACAAACTGTTTATTTTGTACGTATTGTTTTGTATTGTTTATTATTTTGGTTTTACCTAGAAAAACCAAAATAATATTTTATTTGTTTTACCTAGGTAAAACCAAAATAATATTTTGCTGTTAGGTACATTGTAATGTATACTTAAATGTATTTAAAAATAGAAGTTAACAATGGCAAGCGTTCATTTTGTGTGACTCATGTTTTTATCTTATCGCATTTTGCGACATGCGATTTTACTTTTTTACTAAAACAGAGTGAATCTAGTAACAGCAATAAATTCACTCATTTTTCTACTAAACAAACATATGTTGCTATCGTGCGTAGACTACAACCTCATACAGGACGCTACCTTTTGTTTGAGTCATGCACAAGAACCCCAGTAGATTGTATAACAATGCTCGGGTTTACCCACTTTCTTTTTGTTATTCTCCATCATACCAACTGGATTATTTCCGTACTTAGTATTATGATTATTGATTATGATTATCCATCAGTCGCACGCGTATATATAATTGCTAACTAATTCCGAAATAGAATCCCTTTAGGGGTCAAAAAATATATAAGCATCGACGATTTTTAATAATCGTCGTGTAGTAATCAACTGAGTAAAGGCGAAGGTAAGTAGTATTGTTTACAAAATAAATGTAAAAGATCTCCCGTCTGGCTTACGTCTGCCACCAGAATATGTGGATGAAATGAATAAATCATAGGACGCCTGCCGATGTTTCTATACAAATATTTGTGTAAGGCCCACCCGAGCGCCCCAGTTCGAAGAAAATTCCTTTTTTGTGGATGAGGTTTTGAAACGAGAGCTTAAAAGCTGTATATTCAAAGTTGGCTCTCGAGTGTTATTTGTTTATGGAAATGTTACTTACTTACCAGTCCTTTGAAAATAAGAAAATTGCTCGGGAGTTCATCGAAAAGAGTGAAAAACGTACACTGGAAATGCACCTACTTTGCTAATGATGTGCTTTGAGAACAGTCGGCGTAAGACGAAGATAGACAGTCCTTTCTAACTGCATTGTAGGCTGTGACAAAGGTTAATTTCACAGAGAGAGCGTGACTAATCATCATGGTAGTTACGACTTGCTAACGAAACGAGTTCACAAAAGGTTACAAATTGCCCTTCTAAACTGTTTGATTGGTGAGTGAAATGGCTGGAAAATATTGAATTACAATTGAAAAGATCTTTAACAAAGAAAAGCTTTAGGTAAGTAGAGAACTAACATTCGTTTAAGAGTTCCAGTGCACGTGGCAAATGATTTTTCATTACAGCACATACTCGGAAAATATAATTTCTCTATCACTGTATGTTAATTGTATTATGTATGATCAATCTACACCACACCTGTTAGATATAACATTGCGGTGAGTATAAACCGGAACCAAACTATCTCGGATATACATACTGTGTAGAGCCTTGGTTGGACCTTTTCCAAGGTGACAGGTGTATCCGCTTTCATTACATACACTGCAGACACTTCCGAGCCACATATGATATGGAATGGAATGTTTTGTCTGACTACGATGTTATATTTATATGATGCAAGTTTCTTGAACGCACTCCTTGTAAATTGAGACGGTGGTTATTGGTGCTCTAGATTTTTTTATACTTTATGTGCAAACGTTTAACCGCAATCTTACCTGATGTTAAGCGATGAATAAATATGTAGAAATTTTACCTAAAGATATATGTATTATTTTAATATTAATAAGACAATTGTGAATTTCGCTAAGCTAACTTTCTAACAAAATTCATTAAAGACATGAAAACTCTGTAAAATATTAGAACAAAAATATAAATTTATTTATGCATTGTGTTGGAAGGTTGGAACTCACAACCTCTAGAAACGGAGAGGTGAAGTAAATCCATCAACGTGATGGATTACAAAGCCTACGTGTTCTGATTTACGTGAGATTATAGCAACACTCTCGTAATGACCTGGTTTAAGTAGTACGAACGAGTACAACCGAATGCAGGTTCGTTCACCCTATTTCTTGTGATTCAGCAATTATAGAGTCATATTAAGGATCGATATCGCAGTTTTCATGCCCGTAAGTATATGTTACTAAAGAAAAATAAGGACCTTCTTACTCATTTCGACGTAAAACTATGTAGGTAAGTACCCAATTCCAAAAAGTTACGACATTTGATCCTCGATGCTACATACCCAAATACCCAACTCTACAGTTGATAAAGCAACACCTCAGTAGATACTTTGGAAATACCCAGCTACACTAATAACTGTTTATACAAGTTTCAAAGGATATCTAATCAAGGTGAGTACATAAATATAACAGTAAATGTGTTATATAGGGTTTTCTGTGACTCAATCATTGAGAAATGCAATGACGGCACGGAGGATTCCACGTGTCGGAAGGTCTTATCATTGTTTATACAGCCATGCGCTACTAGAATTGTGCATAGACAGATAGGTAGTATGTAATAATTTATAAGTTAAAAAACTGGAAAAACCGACTTCAATTCGAATACCAGCTTCATCATCAGATGATGATGATGATGATGACAGTTCATTGGGAATGTTCTAGTCACTATAAACACCACTTAAAAGTCACAGGAAAGCAAAATACGCAATTTCGTGCACGTGGTTGGTGTTGATTCTTTAGAGAAACAACTGGTGGGTTTTTGCTTTTCTCCAATTAAATGCGGTTTGAATGTACAAACTGGGTTTATAGACAAATTTAGAAAAATGTAAAAATTTAGGTGTGCACCACAAAGGGTCCATCGTTGCTAGCAGTAAAATGGTAGGCGCTACGCCGCAATTTGGCATATTTTTTTCAGTTATTTCTATTTATAACCCAAACTACTGAACCGATTTTGATGAAAATTAAATGGGACCAATCTGGAAGTATATCCTTCTAGATAAAAAAAGAATTTTTGAAATCGGTTCATAAATGACGGAGTTCTGAGGTAACAAACATTAAAAAAAAAAAAAAAAAAAAAAAAAAAAACACAAAAAAAAAAAAAAAAACATACAACCGAATTGAGAACCTCCTCCTTTTTTGAAGTCGGTTAAAAAAGGTATGTAAGAGCACCGGTGGTCTACTGGTAGCGACTCCGCTTTCAGATCCTGTGAGGTTGTAAGTTCAAATCCAGTCGTGCACCAATAGGTTTTTCTACTCGGATAATTTAAATGAATTTTCCACATACTTTCACCAGGAAATAACGAAACTCTATATATTTATCTTGGCCTTATGCAGCAGGGTCAAGTACAGCTTCGTGACCAGTTCGGCCTTAAACCATTGCCGAATTATAAATGACAAGGTTTCTAGTTGCACCCATCACTCATGTTTCAAACATTTATTTCTTAACCTACTCAAATGCAGAAAAATTACAATGCATTTTTTAAATTTAATAATATCTGTCAATTATCCTTGTTCCTGGGATGGCCTTCAAACCAGGGGAAAGTTTGCATGAAGTTTGCAATTTCAGAAGTACAGCTACACAGCTGCGGGCTGTGGATATCCGATAAGGAGAGTGACGAGCTCTGAGGTGATTTACTTTCAAACAATTACAAGTTTCAGCGTAAATCTATTGAGGATTTTGTAGAGGAATTGGGAAGCCTGAGAAGCTTTGTTCATAATATCCGGAGATTTTTATCAGTGTCAAGATGCTAAGTGTAATATTTTAGAAGCAAAATGCTCAAAAATTTTCTTTTTGAAACTTTCTTTTTTTTTTTTTTAATTTTTAACATATAAATAACCGACTTTTACCACGATTTAAATTAACCAAGTTGTTGTTCTATGCAATTTAGGCCAATATCCTTCATCATTGAGAGGAATCGTTCACATCAGTATGGTCGTATAACTAATGAAGATAATGGACAATAATGAACTTAGCCTTGACTATGAAACGGAACTATGTTTTATTGCACAAAGCCGTCATAAAAACATCAGCACAGAGCGCCATCTATGGTAGTGTAAGACAAACAAGTAAGTAAAGGCGTAGAGATACTACACATTTCGAGCACCGGTTTTCATTCTTCTTCAAGGTATTAAGTTCTGTTTATCATGACTAGATGGCATTTCATTAAATTGAAGAAATATGAACTATGCGAAGAAGAATATACAGATTATTTTGAAAAAATAAGTGTAAGACTTCGTATGACTTACCGAGAATAGCTCTCAAATGTCCCTCAAGTGTCTGCAGGATAGTCATCTTGATCTCCCTGACGTCCTTGCCGAGGAACTGCTCGCAAGCTGTGGTGAGGAGTTCGTCTTCGTTCATGATCTTGCATTGCGCCACGCCAGTGACCGTGAGAGGGACGCCTTGAGCCGTTTCCACGTACTCGCACATCGGGTTAAGTGTCATAACCTGGAAGGACATTTCGACCATCAATAGGTGAGCAAACTGCAAAAGTCCATACACTCCTATCAAGCGCAACATTGGCTCTATTTTTTTTATCTTTAGTGCTGGTCTTACATACATGATGAGATTATAAATCTAAGAGCGGCTTGCACCAGAATCGCTAAACGTGTTTAAGTCTTAAATAGTATTTAGCGAGTTGTCAAGTCATATAAATACGTCAGATTTAAATCGATTTAGCTGTTAAACACGTTTAGTGATTCTGGTGCAAGCCGCCCTAAGTCTCAGAATGATGGATGCAGTGCAATGTCTAATGCACGTCTTCAGTAGTTGGGCTCTGTGAGGTATTTCTTTGTTAAGTTATAGGAGGTAGAGATAATCGCTTAACTAACTTGGTTGGTTGGTTGGTAAGTTTCTCTCATAAACAATATCTTGCTAAATCTTCACATTGTTCGGTACCGCTAAGTACTCTACTCGTACCTTAGCTCTTTTATCCATAATCTCCTGTAATTTTAACGCGGCTTTACAAAATGTTCCGTCGTTGTCTCTTGCTTGCTTGATAACGAAAGGAGATGACAACCGTTTTAGCAGCCATTTTAGTGCAGCTTTGGAAGACTACTATGAATAAAACCTCGAGACGTTACGTACCTCAAGGGAGATACGTTGCACATCTGTCACCAGCCACCATGCCCACGCCCAGCCGCCCACGATGGTCCTTTTTACAGTAGAACCGCAACATCCTCCTGCAATCAAAATAAATAATTAAATACACAGATGTTAAAAATGTCATCATTTTAAAATGACAAAAATGTCATCTTCACTTTCACGTCTACGAAAAGATATTTCGGCAATTTAGCGAATATGCCCTCAGAAATTAACAAAGACATCATTTCTGGATGGTTATTTTTGGCAACATAGTTACTCCATGTTTTCTTACATAGGTATTGTAAACTTTAAAACCACTTTAGATCCACGCAAACCAACCAATATTTTGATCATGACTAACCAACCACTAGAAAGTGTATTAGTCACCCTCAGAATATTGAACCTCTTGGTAATCTGAGTTGCCAAGCTTCCTTCATGTTTTACCTTAAGTTCTACTTGGCAGCCGTTTCCGACATCACAATAACCCAAGTGCAATAACCTCGAAGCAACCTCGAAGGGAGAGTAAACATAAACAGGTACAAACAGGTTCGCCAGATCACGTTATAGATCGTCTATTACTAAGTAGAAATGTCCTTCCACTTTCTTATGTACTTGCGTTGGACCAATTAGGTTCTGTTTGAATTTATTACAATTCTTTGGTCTAAAGTACAGACAAACAGACAAACGTGAAGGAGGACTGTGTTTTATATAATGAATAACTTCTTCGTGTATGGTATGGTGTAATTTTATGTCATGCTGCAAATACTTTTTTAAGGTCTAGTGATCATAATACCCATATATTTACGAAGGTAGATAGATAACTCTTTACTTTGTTGATTACTTACATACTAAATACAGTTTTACAAACATAAAAATAACATAAAACAAAAACAATGTAGGTGATACAATGGGCCTTATCGCTTATAGCGATCTCTACTAGGCAACCTTTAAGGTAAAACGATTCCAAAACTCAAATATTTCAAAAAACACTCTTTGAGGACCTTAGAGAGATATTTCGGGTTGATTCTCGTTTATCAACGTTGTTTGAGAGCATACGACATAATTATCTAGTTTCTCACTTCAGCGTAGCGTAACTAATCATTCGCGACATCGCCATCGGTAGAAAATATAGCAATCTTCAAGTTCCATTAGACTCCACTCGAGCGTTAGATGTAACCACCAAATTCACTTTCATTACTGCGTTTGCCACTTTATCACTAAATGATTCATCGTCACGATCTATAAAAATTAGCAAATGTTTCGAAATTTAAAAAACAATAGTAAAAGAGATCTAGATACAAAATCGTCGAGTTTAATATCGAGTCTCTAGGATCAGTAGAGTTTTCTCGAACGAGTTCTAAAACTTGTACGTACGGAAATAATCATCACTCAGACCGCAAAAGTAATGAGATGTGTCAGAAATTATGGTCTAACCATAACTTCAGTTTCTCTAGATCTGATATCTAAAAGAATTTCCAGCTTGATGTAAGGAATTATCTGATATTTTCGAAGCACATAACTAATATCTTTGAAAAACTTTATGCTTCACAAAACTGCCCTTTGTTGTGAGACAATTTTGGATATTTCACCTAAGTACCAAATACTTACCTAGTCTTTACGATAAACCTAAGCCAAGCGTTCCATACTTTTCCATCATAGCACTAAAACTTTTTAGTATTTCCAAAAAAGGAACAATAACAGACCCACTCTCCCACCATTTCACAAACAGTTTGACGGCCTACGTGCGCAGGAGTCGGTAATCGTACGTCGAAGAAAGTTACCGTTACACCCGAGAATTGAAACGGTAGACAGTGCACGAAAGAATACAATTTGATCGGTTCTGTTCATAGAATCAAATCTTACATTGAAGTAAAAACGTGTGCAAAAACTGTTAAAATTCTCACAAAATCTTGATCAATATCAAAAATGTTTGGCAGTGTGTTTGTTTGTGTTATATGTGAAAGTTAAAAGACAAGAGGTAAGTAAGATGCATTGTTGTTGTGTCTACAAGTTTTGGTAATAGAAGTGCTTCATTTTACAAACCCATTTCAAGTAGGTCGTATAGGTAATGAAGACTTATATATTCAAAAAACACAGCAGTAGTAGTCACAACGGATCTTTGTCCCTCTGAATTATTTGGGCAATTAGAGAGAATTTTTCCGCACAATAGTACACGCGCAATCGTTTCTTGCATCTAACTTCAGAGGGATAAAGATCCGTTGTGCTTACTGTACACAACTTTTTGTTTGAATAAAAACGTGACTTTTGTGTTATCATCAGACCAGACCCTACTGATTCGTACCTTTAGAATACCTTATGATTCTCTCAAGACTCAAGGAGTTAAGACATCAAGAATCTATTCGTTTTACTAAACTTTAAATTAACATCAGAGAAGGAAACCATAAAATTGTATAACGGATTTGAAATTGTTATAAGGAATCAATCAATAATATATATTTGTGAACAAGAAGATATATTTGAATTCCATATAGGGATCTTAATTAATATTCCACGTGTAGAGTAGTAATTGGCACAGAAGCATAAGTTACATAACAGATTGTTTTCACCGGAACTTGTTATTCTGGATGTTCATCGTGCAAACACTACAAAATGTTTCGTCATGGCTCAATGCATTCATTAAAATGTACTTTCTAATAAAACCCTATTTTGTCCACAAATTATGGTAAACCGACCTTATAAAATAATTTGGACTGATTTTATTTTAATTACCTATTTTATTTGAAACTAACTTCAGCCCGCGACTTCGACCGCGTTCCGTTTGTCCTGTAATTTTTTCGGGATAAATAGTAGCTATGTATTAATCCAGGTTAGGTAGGTATAATTAACACTGTTATATATGTACAAATATGAATTTCTTCAGTGTTTTCTTCTTTATTTGCGAGACACTTATTACATGGTTGTTTTGACTTTGTTTAGCTTTTTTTGTTAGAGATAATGTTGTAGTTGTAACTCGTACGTTGTAGGTAGATAGAATTCATAATATTTTTAATTCTAGCTCAAACCCATTAAATATAGTTTCCTTCCTACAAGTGCTTTTTACTTAAAATCCGAATACACGCACAGATTGCTACTTAATTGTTTTCCTTTCTATTGAACGGAAATAATTCGTGGGATTAAGTCAAAGTTTCTTTGTTAAGTCGGCTTGCTAAGTGTAAGTACCTAAGATAAGTTGATAAAGATAAGATAAGATAAATTTTTACTTGTCCCCAATTTGATGATACGCAAACGTTTTTTTTATTTCAGTAAGATCACAATGAAGTATGAGATCATAGTATACGTAAAATACAGTCAATAATATTTCCGTTTACTGAAATAACTAATTAGATCTCTCTGAGTATCGAACTAATAAGCGTTGCTCTTTTAAGTTTGGCTAAAAACCATTGTATGCCACGAATTCTTGGCAAAAACATTCAAATCTTTTGTCGCCGTGATTTTGTGAAGCCTGATATTAAATTTCACTAGTGAAATTACAATTACACGGGTTTCCGTCAACCGTCTGGCAATATTGTACAATATTTGAATCATCTTTTTATTTCTTTAGAATTGAAACTATTTTTAGATTATATGATATCCACAGTCCATGTATATTTATTTTACCAAAGACATGTCTTACTAAGGATGAACGTTTTTACATTCTATAATATAGAAGGTAAAATGTATAGAATCTATATTATTCTCGGACAAAAATCGAAGCTCATTTCGTGTTTTAAAATTACAGCTGAATATAATATAGGTATGCACCTCGCATGCAACATGCGTTGCTTTGGATTCACATGCCGCAAATTATATGAACATTTATTAATTACCTATCAAGTAATCAGACAAGAAAGAGCTGATTTACATCCTCATTTGAGTACAATAGTGAGTTAGCGGTGCTACAAGACGGCCGCCCCGTGGTAGAGTCCTCGCCGTGAAAGAAAACATAACTAGCCACTGTACTTATGAGTGTGTAAATTGGCCTTTATAACAGATACACCTTATTCATGGTAAGGGCGAAAAAACTGATTTAATTGAGTCAGTGGCAGGTTTCAGGAGCTAGCATCAATAATTAGATAAAGAGAAATCTAGGAGTTTCTGTTTCCGCATAACTATTTCAACAATACGAGTCACAGAAATAGTAAACCAAACAGTCACACGGTATTTTATGGGACTTGAATTGAGACGCTTATCTAGAAAGTGGTGATTATTCACACCAAACCAATTACGTAACCATAATATCCCAGGTCGTTTCGTAAAGCAAAAGTCATACTAAATCTATGAATATTTGAAGACAGTTCTCATACGGTTTTATAAATGCCTAGTGGTTTAGTTATAGCATTTGTGTGAGTTGTTTGTTGAACGAGCTGTGTTTATATTTCCAGGTGCCAAGATGAGCTCAATAGTGAACGTAGCTGCAGACGTGCTCTCTGGGACAGCTATTGCCGCTGCCGCAGGTACGCAGGTAATTATGATTTATAACCAGAAGTATGCTCTTTTAGAAGCATTAGACTAACCTCTGGTAGGTACATATTTCAAACTGGCAGGCTCTATAAAGATGGATAATTCGCCGTTAGAACCTACTAGTGTATATCACATAATAATATCCAAAAATGTAGCATCCATCTAGGAAAAAACTCTCCAGTCCAGAACTCCAAAACAATTCAGATGAGCTAAATAATTTCTAGCAGCTGAAGGGCTTAGCTTAGCGAAAAGCGGTGAACTAGAACGCCTTGAAGTGATGGCGTACAATCCTTCATGATTGCGCGCAGGAAAAAACAGACGTTGTTAGACTCGTCCACTTCAATTTCTTGAAATTTCACGTGCATTAGAGCGACTGTTCCAAGCTGATTAGAGGCTGTATTCAAAGCCCTATTTTACTATCGATATTCCTTTTACATTTCAGGTGGCTTGGTTTATTCCAATGCTGGTGGCAGCCATAGCATACTACCAGTACGACCAGACAGACCCGGAGGGACGGCCGGGGAACGTGGACGATGGAGTCCTGCTGACAGACTACGACTTCATTATAGTGGGAGCTGGGTCCGCTGGTCAGTGAGTATATCGACGTTATTGCACATTTATTTGCACATGAGACTGGAATCAGACAATCCACGATACCGTGGTGATTGGTACAAGTACGAGCCTATGTCTAACACTAGGTAAGATAAGTCGAACTCTGGATATTTGATGGCCAATCATGTAATATATGCCGCACAAAATCAGTCGCTAAGTTTATTGAGGAAACTCAAGTTCAGGAGTGGAGGTTCTTTTTATGATTCAAACGATAATAAACCTTTGTGAAAATGCATGGAAAAAAATATGGCCATAAATACCTAAGTTTTGTATAGAAATGGGAGAAGTGTAAAAACTCTAGGGCATATCCAGAGCCATATGGAAATGGTAGAAATCTCTGTGTCAATAATTAAAAAGTTTAATATAGAGAAATTCCGAATTTTAAATTAAAATGGGATAGTGAAGTTTGTAGGAAAATGTGGTTCGAAAAAAAGGACACTCAAACGCTCCAACGATTACAAATAAAGTACGACGAGTACGCACTACTATTTTATAGTAAGGAACCGTTAGGGCGCGGGTTTCGTTCGCACTTATCCGTTTTATTTGTATTGACGTTTGCTTTCATGAATTTCAGGTGCAGTGGTGGCAAATCGTCTATCAGAAGTTGGCAATTGGAAAGTCTTGTTATTGGAAGCTGGTGGAGATGAGACAGAAATCTCAGATGTTCCGCTACTAGCCGGCTATCTGCAGCTTAGTAAACTGGATTGGAAATACAAGACTGAACCGCAAGGAACCAGTTGTTTAGGTAAGAAATGCTTTAAGAATAATGAAAAATTAGGCATATCGTTGATTTCCCTAAAAAAATAATCTTCGTTTTTCAGCTATGGACGGTGGTCGGTGCAATTGGCCTAGAGGGAAAGTGCTCGGAGGTAGTTCTGTCCTTAACTACATGCTTTACTTAAGAGGAAACAAAAAGGACTATGACTCGTGGGAAGAACTTGGAAACAAAGGATGGAGCTACAAAGATGTGTTGTACTACTTTAAGAAATCTGAAGATAACCAGAACCCGTATCTAGCAGAAACTCCATATCACAGCACTGGAGGGTATTTGACGATAGCTGAAGCTCCGTACCACACACCGCTGGTATCATCGTTTATAGAAGCCGGTTTAGAGATGGGGTACATGAATAGAGACATTAATGGAGAAAACCAAACAGGATTTATGGTCGCTCAAGGAACGTTACGTAGAGGCAGTCGTTGCTCTACTTCTAAAGCATTTCTTAGACCCGCTAAAGATCGAAAGAATTTACACATATCTATGCATTCTCACGTAACCAAAGTCCTGATTGATCCTAGAACCAAAATAGCTTTTGGAATTGAATTTGTGAGAAATAAAATGATACATAGAATCAGAGCACGAAAAGAGGTTATTCTTTCGGCCGGGACAGTCAACTCTGCGCAAATACTGATGTTATCGGGCATAGGACCAGCAGAAGAGCTAGCTAAGCATCGTATACCACTTATACAAAATCTGAAAGTGGGAAGGAATCTTCAAGATCACATTGGGCTTGGTGGACTAGCATTTATGATACAAAAAGAAATCTCCATCGTTGAGCATCGCCTTCACACTATGAGCACTTTGATGGAGTATGCCGTTTTAGGGGAAGGTCCTCTAACCATAATGGGAGGCGTGGAGGGACTTGCCTTTGTCAATACTAAATACGTAAATTCATCTGATGATTTTCCAGACATTGAATTTCATTTTATATCTGGATCGACTAACTCAGATGGCGGAGAACAGCTACGGAAAGTTCATGGTTTGAAAGACACATTCTATGATGCAGTTTTTCGTCCTATTAACAACAAGGATGTTTGGAGTGTTATTCCTATGCTTTTAAGACCGCGTAGTAAAGGTTTTATTCAGCTACGCAGTGCGAACCCTTACGATTATCCTTACATCTATCCAAATTACTTGACAGATGAGATGGATGTCAAAACTTTAATTGAAGGAGTTAAAATTGCCGTTGCTTTATCTAGGACGACGGCATTTCAAAGACTTGGCTCAGTTTTAAACAAGCACGTTTTTCCAGCTTGCGTAAGCGTTAAGAGGTATACCGATGCTTATTGGGAGTGTATGATCAGACAGTACACGTGTACTATTTATCATCCAGTGGGCACAGCCAAAATGGGCCCATACTGGGACCCGGAAGCTGTTGTAGACAACGAGTTGAGAGTATACGGAGTAAAAGGTCTGCGAGTCATAGATGGTAGCATAATGCCTAATTTGGTGAGTGGAAACACCAATGCACCTATTATAATGATTGGAGAGAAGGGAAGCGATATGATCAAAGAGTTTTGGCTAAAGCGCCGTATTTCTAGATACTACATTTAAATCTTAGAAAGATTGCTTTAAGAAAGTAGTGCATTAGTTAAAATGGTGTAAGAATATGTGGGTGTTTTATGGAGCAAGCCATAGGGAACGCTAATAGTAGAACTGTTTATTAGATCGTAGAGCGTACAAACTAAAGAATTAATTTATCAGTATTATAAGCAAAATGTCAAATTTTTTGTACATAATAATTTATTTTAATTTAAGTATTTCATTGTATACCTAAAGTTTATTACATAAACAATACCAATAAAACAATGAATTTTAATTCTCTTGCTTCATTTCTCACCAACAATGATCCCATTGATGATAACTGGGTCAAATGTGCAGTTTTTAATGATGTAACGTAGTATTGTAAATAAATCACGACTCGTTTTGTAAATATGCTGACTCTTCTTACTGGTGGTGCAAATAGTATTAAGCACGTTAAAATTATAGAGTAGTACACATTAATGAAAACTATATTAATACCAGTATTTTTCCATTTTCGTGATATTTTAAAAATCTATGGTAAAATATCGCGTGCGATGATAGCACTAACGTTGTTGCATTTAGTGTTTTTTCAGCAATTACAAAGTAGAGAACCACTTAAAGAAATCAAACCCACTCCTCTCGACTCTCAGTCGAACAATAGCACAAGTCATCAATGAACAATATCTTTAGGACATACACTGATAACTCAGTGCATGCTCAGCTAAAATAGTGATATATTAAATATTGACCTTTCTGGCAAAGCATAACTCTACATTTCGATTATAATGATGGCCTTACCTAAACAATTAAAAGCTGACTAGCCAAGGCTTTGGCTGCTGTACAAAACCGTTTGTCAGTATTAAGATAACTTCTGACAAGATGCCACCTGACATTAACCTGGCTATGAAAGGCATTCTTTCAAACTCGAGGATCACGTTAGCGTTATTACCAGGACTTGGAATACTAATAATTCTGCGTATGGCAATACATCTTTACCGGCCCGATATAGAAGACATAGAGAACCGGATACGAGATCGTCCTTTGGAGCAGCTCTACGAATGTTACGACTTTATCATCGTAGGAGCTGGTTCAGCAGGAGCTGTCGTGGCAAGTCGTCTATCTGAAAACCCTGAATGGAAAGTGCTACTTGTAGAAGCAGGAGGAAATGAAAACGTTTTATCAGATATTCCTGTACTGTTTCCAGCTTTGCAGCTATCGTCGATAGACTGGCAGTTTCAGACGGAGCCTAGTGATGGGTATTGTTTGAGTATGACTAATGGTAAATGCAAGTGGCCGAGAGGCAAAGTGCTCGGTGGTTCAAGTGTGCTAAACGCAATGCTATATGTACGTGGAAACAAGCAAGACTACGATAATTGGGAACGAATGGGTAACGCTGGATGGGCTTACAAAGATGTGCTCAAATATTTTCGAAAATCAGAAGACAATCGAGTTCCGGGATTGGAATCTGATCGTTATCATGGCACGGGAGGGCCATTAACAGTCGAAAATTTTGCATATCAGCAACCTATAACAGGAAAAATATTAGAGGCGGCCCAACAAATGGGATACAATATTTTGGATGTAAACGGAGAGTATCAAACAGGATTTACACGTTCGCAAGCCACTTTGCGAGATGGCCTTCGGTGCAGTACATCCAAAGCCTTTTTGAGACCGGCGGCAAAAAGACCAAATCTCCATGTAAGTATTCATTCCTACGTAGAGAAGATATTGATCGATGAGCATAAGGCGGCTTATGGTGTGAAACTTATGAAGCATGGTGAACAACGCATAGTGAAAGCAAGCAAAGAAGTTATCCTATCGGCAGGAGCTATTCAATCTCCACAACTTTTGATGTTATCTGGGATCGGAGATGCAGAACATTTAAAAGAACTTGGCATATACCCAGTTGTTAACCTTCCTGGTGTCGGACAAAACTTACAAGATCACGTCGCAATGGGTGGTCATTCATTTCTGTTCGATAACCCAAATGAAAATGGAACAGATTACTGCTTTAATTTGAAAACTGCACTAGGAATAGGAAGCATGGTCGATTTTACAGTAAATAAAAAAGGTTTGTTATACAGTATGATGGAAGCTGAGGCAATGGCCTTTGTGAACACGAAATACCAGGATCCAACTGAAGATTACCCAGATATTCAGTTATTCATAGCACCCACAGCCGACAACATGGATGGTGGATTATTTGGAAAACGTGCAAACGGGCTAACTGACGAGGTTTATGCTGAGTTATACGAAGAAATCTTATTTAAATCATCTTTTTCTATAGTGCCGCTACTCTTACGACCAAAAAGCAGAGGTTACATAAAGCTCAAAGATACTAACCCGTATTCAGCTCCATTTATAGTTCCAAATTATTATTCGGATCCGGAAGATGTCAAAATTATGGTAATTTTCTTACAAAGATTTTTATATTAAGTTCGAAACCATGTTTGACAAACGTTTCACTGTATTTTCCAGGTGGAGGGAGCCCGTGTGGTTCAAGATCTGGTTGGTCAAAAAGCACTTCAAGATTTGAATGTTCATCCGAATCCCCACCGCAATCCTGGCTGTGCAGAGCATGATCTAATGTCCTATGAGCATCTGGAGTGTCAAGCAAGACATCACACGCTGACTATTTACCACCCAGTTGGGACATGCGCTATGGGACCAGTTGACAATCCTGCTGCAGTTGTTGACCCTAGGTTGAGAGTGAGTACATTTTACGAGCAAAATGTATAAATATGCCAGTTTTAACAAATCATATATTACACATTTTTAGGTTTATGGGATCAAAAAGCTGCGAGTAATAGATGCAAGCGTAATGCCTACAATCGTCAGTGGCAATACAAATGCTCCAACGATAATGATTGCTGAGAAAGCTTCTGATATGATCAAAAAAGATTGGGAAGAACAGCCAATGCATGCAGGTGATACATGCCCTGCAGAATACGAGAAACTCGAAAAGAATTCTGAAGACGAATCTACCAAAACATATATAACACCAAACCTATTCAACGAAACTACTAATCTTTTTACTTACTTCGCTGAAGATATCACTATCGGCTCTAGTGAAAATGCAATACCTAAAATAAATGAAGACAGCAACAAAATATCACTACTTCCAAAAGAATACGAAATACAACGCAAAGGAATCACACCCGAAAAAGATGTACCATACAGTGGACTAGATCGAAACATTTACGAGTTCGATAGAGCACACGGGAACTACTACCCTGACACTCCAACGGTCAACTACGCTAATCCAATGTTGCAATGGTATCCGAGTGTTGTTCACGGCCAACTGATACCAGTTCAAGATCCATTCCAGATACCAGGACAATATCCTTTTTACGATCAGAGAAAATATATTTCAAGTAATTATAAGCCTGTAAATAGCCGACCAGTTAATCATAATTACTATCCAGTGACCTATGATTATGACGATAAACCGATTTTTTATGAAACGAAAGAAGTAATGAAACCACGAGGAGAGAAGAAATGCAAAGTTTGGCTTTACTATGATGGTGTCAAGTACGAAGTTGTGGTATAAGGAGCAATGAAGTGCTTTTTATTAGTTAAGGAATAAATTATTTTAAAATCTTTATGCTTTTTTGTACATAACAGATTTCAACAATGCTGAAGCGTGGTCAAAAGGCTTAAAGAAAATGGTCTCAAATAGAAACATGATCCCGAATAAGATATCACATTGTTCTCTGAAGTTAAACTTGTTTTGAGCTCTCTAACATCTAAATATTTTTAGGTTTAAATCCAGTAGGAGGCATAACTTTGTTGCTTTTTTTAGACAAAACGAGCTAAAATCCGTTTTTAAAACACTTTTGATTAAATTGGAACTTTATCCTACTAATATTATAAATGCGAAAGTTTAGATGTTTGGATGTTTAGATGTTTGTGTTTCAATCACGTCAAAACTACTGAACCAACTTGGATGAAACTTGGCATATATATAGTTCGTAACCTGGATTAACATATAGGCTACTTTTTATCCCGAATAATTAACAGGATCTACAGGATAAAATGAACGAAAAGGATTAGCAGCGCCAATTGGCAAGAGGATTTCATTGTCATGTCATGTCACGTCAGTTTGACAGGGCGTAGTACTACTTCTTTGGTCTAACGACTAGCGTTTGACATTTCAGTACGAGTTCGGTGTAATGAGGTGTAATGTCCAGTTTCTCAAAGAAGTAACCGCCCGGTACATGCACGGATAATATAATGTACACGGAAACTAGACGCGTACGAAGTCGCGGGTAACTGCTAGTATACTAATATTTTTCTTTTTTATGTAATCAGAAATCACATCTAAACTTATCTATGATTTCATAGTTGTCGGCAAGTGCAATTTCCTTCGCGTTCTGTACTTTTGAGGTCACGGTATAATACTGTAGAACAAAATATAGACACTCTGAAATTAAATAAGATACACCCATACGAGAACAAAAACGCCCACAGTTACATCAGAACAGACAAGACTGGCCTTGGAGATGCTTCGATGATCTCTCATGTGATGAAACGAATTTCGTATAAAATGTTTAAGAAACAGCGAATAATGTTATTTTGCTCAAATATTTATGCAAAATGTAAGTAACTTATGCATAATTCAGAGATAGAATTACTCGCAACTTCAATAACGAACTAAACTGTTGCTTATACTTTATGTAAAAAGTAAGTATGAAGGGGTCAGTGAGGTCAGGTTAACAGATAATAAGCCTGGCATAAAGTTCAAATAGCTACACCTCTCTTTCGATTGAGTTTAAAACTGCTTAAATGCTATAGACAAGCTATCAACTGTATAAACTAATCCGAATGTAAGTAAGCGAGATAAAATAAACGATATATTCCAGTTCCAGATATTTCCAGATAATAATAATATGAAATTAACCCTTATCCGTAAATCAAGTGTAACATATAGATAGATAGACTTTTGGCTATCAAAGGTACATCGATTATAAATAAGTGTGTAATTGAAAACTTAACAAACTAGATGCACTTAGCTAGATCCTGTTTAGTTTAATATTAGGTAGGTATCTATCTATCTTATACCTACTTAAATTAAATCCTAATGTAAGGTTATCAATATGGACTCAAATAGCATTATCCCTGTAAACCTCGTGATTTCCTTAGCGCTACAATATAAAATATATTTTATGATTCATTTAAAACGGTAAATAAATACAATAAAAATCATAATAACAGTGTCTGAGAGACAGACTGTGTAGTTCGAGTTGCAAGTCAAGGGTGCTCTTACAAAACGCACAGGCAACTTATGTTGCGCGTCGTTTACGAAACACCGTGGAAGTTTTGGAATTCTAATAATCAATGCTCCAGCAAGACAATACTAAATAATTTACATGTAAATTATAATGTTTGTCATTGGTAACGAGAATAGAGGGATTGTTACGAGTACATCTCATTTAAACATAACCAATCATCCAAAGAGGTTGTGCGCGGTGAATGTTTTGTAAGTATTACAATTTTTTTTTTAGCTTGCTTAAAGTCGGAGTAGAACCATCTTAAAACTATTTCACCAAAATAACAAAGATTTATTTGGGTCAGAGTTACGTTGTAGACAAAATTTGTTTTTAAATCTTCGTCAAAATCAATCAGAAATCATCGTGTGAATAGTTTTGCAACAGTTTCGGCATACGTGATCTCAGTCGCGTCATTTTAAACGATCGAGTGGTGCAAAATGCAAAACCATTGCGTTGATATAACGCGAACAGAAAGCTATTTGGGGAAACCCTTTTAAAGTCACACCAATTTAGAAAAATACGGTATGCACAAAATATCATTTTTAAATTAGATAATATTGTATCTAGGTCAGTGAGTTGTCACCCAAAGTAAAATTTGGAATATTTTTTCGTTCGTTTAGATATTGGTACTGTGGTAATTTTTATTTGCCGTTGAACCATTAATAGTACTTTTTTATACATTATAGACAAACGTTTGACCGCAATCTCACTTGATGGTAAGTAACGATGCGATCGAAGATGTAGCACATTTGCCTAGAGGAAACCACTCACTCTCTCACTATTCACTCTCCTCCTGAAAACATCCAAACGGCAAGTGTTCGGAAACACAGACGCTGGCAAAGTGTTCCCTTCTTTGGCGGTCCTCATGACAAATGTTGAGGCAAAGCGCTTATTACATCAATGTATTTTAATGTATTTTTTAGTTTAATGTTCTAAAAGTAAAATCAAATGTTAATTTAGAAACGACCTCTTATTAATTGATTTTACTTTCAAAGTGCACCTTGAAATGAAACTTACGTCTAGTATTGCCTAGTTCCTCCAATTCGTATAATGATCTAGATTCAAAGCACGATATGGCCTTAAAAGAATCCTGCCAGAAAGGAGAATGTCTATTACGTATTATTAGATTACATTATTTTTAGAATTAACAGTAAACAAGTTGGTAGCGTTCGGAATACCTAGTGATCGAAATCAATTTAGGAACGTTTTAAATCTGATAGTGTAGATAACCATATAATAAATAAATAAAATAATCGGTTACGGTTCAGTTATGTAGAGGTAAATAAAATAAAGACAGACTCAAGAGCCATAAGCAAGCCCAAGATGACGGTAGTGTCTCAAACGATATCGTACATAATGTAGTGCTTAACCCAAACAAAACAGATCTCGGCGCTGGTCAGTGTCGATACCGCATATTTTATTCCTTACTAGCAGTTACCCGCGACTTCATCCACAAAGAAAATAACCAAATTAAAAAAGCGGGAAAAGTAACATATGTGTTTAGTTAATCCATGTTACAGACTGTAATATATTCCAAGTTTCATCCAAATCGGACCAGTAGTTACAGCGTGATTGAAACACAAACATCCAAACATCTAAACTTTGACATTTATAATAGTAGAGGGATTATGAGCTACTAGCAGTTACCCGCGACTTCGTACGCGTCTACAGTTTCCGTGTACATTATATTATCTGTGCGTGTACCGAGCGGATACTTTGAGAAACTTAACATTACACCTCATTACACCGAACTCGTACCTATTGGAATGTCAAACGCTAGTCGTTAGACCAAAGAGGTAGTACTACGCCCTGTCAAACTGACGTGACATGACATGACAATGAAATCCTCTTGCCAATTGGCGCTGCTAATCCTTTTCGTTCATTTTATCCTGTAGATCCTGTAAATTATTCGAGATAAAAAGTAGCCTATGTGTCAATCCAGGTTACGAATTATATATATGCCAAGTTTCATCCAAGTTAGTTCAGTAGTTTAGACGTGATTGAAACACAAACATTCAAACATCCAAATATCCAAACATCTAAACTTTCGCATTTATAATATTAGTAGGATAATAAATTCATAGCGACAGTGACAATACCATGTCCCAAATCACAGCACAACCTATTAACATTGACCATACGCCGAACCTGTCACGGACCACGGTTGTGCAACCCCCTGCATTCGCGATCAGCCGCACGCGCACGTAGTGTCTCGGCGGCTTGCTGCGTGCGCGCTCGTTCACTTTCAATGGTCTAGTGTAGTGTTGTGGTGCGGTGGTCAGTGTGTGCGACTGAAGCGATACTTCTATCAGGTACTGTTGATGCTATAATTTTATCGCATTATACACAAATCAAACCAGCGCAAATCCTGGAAGGATATGGGGGCCTATACTGGACCTTACTGTCCCATTGCTGGACAATAATTTATTGCCCAGCAGTGAGACAGTATAGGTTAAAAAAATATTTACAATAACAAGGGTTATTTGTAATTAGGATGGCATAGGTCAGTTTTGTAGTATTGGTTTTCAAAATATCCAGAGTTTTTTATGCTATACCTGAAACTTTGATGAAACCCAAAAAAAATCTTATTGTGACTTGATGATTAACAGTAGTAGTAGAGCTTCTTGTGAAAGAGCTCGTCCAGGGAAGTACTACCACCGCACCTATTTCTTCTGCCAAGCAGTGATGCTCGCATTACTGTGTTCCGGTTTGAAGGGTATGGGTGCCGGAGCAATTACAGGCACATAAGACTTAACACCTTTATGCCTCTAAGTGATGGGCGCAGTGCAATTTATCACAGTGCTTGTCCTCAATGGACGTGGTCTGTGAGACAATGTACCGTTATAGGCATTAGTTAACACTTAACATCAGGTGGGCCATCGGCTTGTTTCATCTTTTAGTTGAATAAAAAAGAATAACTTCACCATCTCTGCTTTGACCTAAGTCAAATGAACAGTTCACAAAAATCATTGAAAAATTTTGCAAGACGGTGGAAGATTAATGATTCAATAATACAGAGTTTTTGCGTGAATGATGTAGGTACATTTACTATCAGCTCACATATGACATAGCCCAATGCAATAAGCACAACAATAAATGAACCGTGAGTTCAAAGCAGACTTGACAAATATACTTGAAACTGGCTAAATTGTCTGTCGAAATGACGGACAGAGGCCATAAATAAGAAAAGAAGAAGATATTGAACTGACAGTGTGGACATAATTCTATGAGGCTACTACACACTACGTTTTTTCCTTGAAGCCCATAAGCATACCCCGAGGTCAATACATGGCTGTCGCAAGCGAATTTATAAAGCTGTCGCAATGGCTTCTGCTTTTCATACAAACATCATTCAGTTAAGATTTACCGACATACAACCTGACAATTACACATTACATAGCTGAACTATTGTGCAATGACAAATGAAAGGTTAAACCGATTAAGGGGGAACAATTTAAAAGATGATATTTGTAATATTTTTTGCGTTTCTCTGGTAATATGCGTATGGAAATTATAATTTGCGAAATCTGTGAACCATCTTCTACGTCTCAGTGTTGTAAAAACATCGATTTGGTAACATTTTCTGTTTATTGACCAAATAACCAAATTGATCATATTACCCGGGCAACGCAGAAAATATTAAAAACCCATTTTTTCGCGCCACACTGACAAAGCTTCGGTTAATTTTTAAATTAGATGGGTATATTAAAAACGGATTATACAATTATCGATCAAAATTTTTCAAACGATAATGATAATAGAAGTTGGAATTAAGAGATGGATGAGATAAGGCCTAACATCGACACCAGTGAAAAATTCTTTCTTAATTTTTATTAGATTCTACACATTGAAAAGGGTCAGTCTAAGAATTCAAAATTAACACCAGAGTCCGTAGAATATTCAATATACAAGCGGTTGAAGAATTCAGCTGATGTAGGAAACACAGGAAATGCAGGTTGTTAAGTTCCGTCTAGGATATAATTTAGTAAAATCATTATGAACATTGTATCTGGTTTCTTACTCAATAGTGGTGTAATAGCTGAGGATTGCTAAAATGACCTTGATAGACAACTGTTACATCAAACCACAAGTACAGTATTCAGATTTGTAACATACCCAATTAAGTCGATGAAATTGTATATAGGTCAAAGAGACAGACGATGTGCCGATAGACTACTAGATAGATCATTAACCGCTTGGTTTCTCTCACAAAAGATATCAACAGCATAAAATTATCCTGATTCTGATCCAAGTAGGTATCAATATGTTTTTCTACAACTATGATGCAACAAGCTTATGGTCCTTGATGGATATTAGGCATTGCCTATAACAATACATTGCCACACTGAGCACATCCTCTGAGGACATTGAACTGCGCCCATCACTTTGAGACAACCTTTAATTTTGTGCCCTTCAAACCGGGACACAGCAATGCGAGCATCACTGCATGGCGGCAGAAATAGGTACGGTGGTAGTACTTTGACAAGGGGCTCTACTACTAATAACAAATTGAATTTTTTAAGACACGTATCGATCAGACTTTGGCATGACGAAAGTAAATGATAATTTGGCTATTTATACCGTATTTATCACAAATCCAGTCACTACGGCCTCGAGCCCATTTCAAAAGAGCCTAGCTAAACAAGTTATACTAAATAGCGGGAGCGTCAGTCACCTTCCTTTTCACGTTTCTAAGAAAAAACCGGAAAACTTTATTTCCAACGGTATTGGAAATTCGGCTCAAATTGTCCTAAGTTCAGTCTGATAAGGTGCTAAGTTAGGTTTATTTCAAAGGAATATAGGAAGCTGGTAGTCGTCTGACGACTCATAGTGAATGCGCACACCAACGATAAGACAGTTTACTAATTCATCAATCTCTAGCCAGTACAATCAAAAAGTACAGTCAAATGTCGAAATAAGAAGATAAGACGTCTTGTCTTGGGTGTGCACACTTGGTTGCAGCCCTCTGATTGTCAAACTCATAGCATGAGGCTTTTGATACCCATGCCTTTGATTGACAGCGTTACCATGACTTTTCGAGGATTTCAATCTTTTCGGTTTCAATGTTTCTAGAACGTGAAGTTGTTAGCAAAATATCTTGCAACTATTATTTTGATTGAAATTTGTAAGATTTTGATGGATATTTGTCAAAAACTTTATGGTATCAAAATTAGGCTATCAGGGGCAGGACTGCCGAGCAATGGCGAGCGCGGAAGGCGCTCATCTTTTATTAAGTACGTAGATACAGCAGTAACATTACTCGTATCTATACCAGGAAAGCGTATGTTTTCTGATTGCCAAGGAATGTATCCTTATGATAAAATTCTAGGTTTGAGCTATAGGTAAGGTAAGAACCTAAACAATCTAACAACCCGTGAGAACCTACATTGTCTGCTTGTCCTGCATAGTGAATAGACTAGGTATATCGATTTTTATTTCGACAAATTCTCGTATATTTTTGTATAAAACAAAGCTTAGGTATGGAATGGCCATTATTTGTACGGATGAAGACTAATGAAAGATTTTTGTGATTACAATTCAAGCAAAGCATGAAAACGAAACAGTCTGTACTAAACAAATATTCGATAAATAGAGTAAGTCGAATGAAACAATTTTTAAGAGCACCCAATACCCAAGATAATGACATTACGTATTATATCATCGAAGTTGTAACAACTACTTTTCCTCAGAACAGCGAACTTGCTCAAGTTAAATATCAGATCAGTTACGTTTACTTCCCCGAAAACAAATTACATAATCTCGATCAATTTTGGAACTTAGTGCTCCAGATCCCTAATTAGCTGAAGTGTACGACAGACACACGTTCCAATCCTATCCCATCTCACTAATATTATAAATGCGAAAGTTTAGATGTTTGTGTTTCAATCACGTCGAAACTGTTGAACCAACTTGGATGAAACTTGGCATATATCTAGTTCGTAACCTGGATTGACACAGGCTACTTTTTATGCCGAATAAATTAACAGGATCTACAGGATAAAACCAACGAACGGGATTAGCAGCGCCAATTGGCAGGAGGATGATGTCATGTCCGTTTGACAGGGCGTAGTACGTTTGACATTCGAGTACGGGTTCGGTGTAATGTCAAGTTTCTCAAAGTATCCGCTCGGTATACGCACAAATAATATAATACTCGTACACAGATAAAATAAGTCATGTAAACGGAAACGGTACTCGCGTACGAACTCGCGGGTAACTGCTAGTATTTAAATAAAATTATTAAGTATTGTCACATGCCGGCTTTTTGCAGTAAGCTTCACTCGTAATGTTATAAAATATACAAGAATGTATTATATTATGTATCAACGTGTTATTGTTATATTCGTTATTTAATAAAATGGTTCGTAAGATTGTAATCTGGCAATAAAACGTAAAACGATCATTCAGTTTACAATATAACGTATAAAAGCGATAAGTATTTTACAATTTTTCCGTGTCCACATACTATTTTTTTTTCTTTTGTACAGCGTAAGAACTAAATATTAAAGTCAAAAGATAACATCACTAAGTAACCCATAATAGGAACAATGCTAGTATTAGGGCGTTGTATGAAATGTCCACGATTACTTATTTATTTGTTTTCATCAATGAGGAAGATGAGCGTATTTTTTTTTTAATGTAGATCGATAGATTTTTACGTCCAAAACACAACAGTGAAAGAATTTTGGCGATAGCTCAAAAACTGAATTTTCTACGATTTTTTAAAGTTTGGATTTTCAAAATGTGTTTTGAGCCCGGCGATTTCGCGTGTGACGTCAGCCGGTCCGACCGCTCACCCGCGCTTTCTAAGCGTTTTCTGCCTTTACGTTTCTATTTATATTTCTGAAAAATTGGGAGAAAAGTACCAATATTTTTATGTAATATTGTGCCTTTAAGTCCTAAGGACACGTTTAACGCTTCAGATAAACTTTTTAACCACCGACTGAAGAAGAAAGGTGTTCTAAGTTTGAGGCTTTTTTGTGTCTATGTGTCTGTACCTTTCAAGGCTCGTAGCTCCAAAAAATCACTCGTAATTTTTTTATAACTATTCTTGAAATGGAAAGCAGATAAATCTGGCATAGTTCTAAGCCAAGTTTGGTAGAAATCGGTGCAGCGGTTTCCAAGTTATGAGGATGTTTATCAGCCCTCGACACGCATTTTGAAGGGTTCTCAGGCATATACTTATTGATTGTAGTTTGAAACATTTGGTTCTTATACCAGTATAACGTGAGCTACTATTTCTTAGTGTTTCATTGATTTTGTATATCAGGTAAGACTGGTAATGAGCAAGATTGTGTTATCGACGTGATTAGCAATGTTTTTAACCCCCGACGCAAAAACGATGGGGTGGTAAAGTTTGACGTGTGTGTGTGTCAGTGCGTGTGCGTGTGTCTGTGCGTGTGCGTGTGTCTGTGCGTGTGCGTGTGTCTGTGCGTGTATGTGTGTGTGTGTCTGTCGAATGCGCGCGTTGGTGCGCGTGCGGATGCGGATGGTAGTAGTCTAAGTCACATTGTCTACTAAGGACGTGCCTAGTGAGACATTGTACTGTCAAGTACAATGCCTCACTAGGCACGTCCTTAGTAGACAATGTGACTCGCTAAGAAGAAGAAGAATGTGACTTACACTAGGACGTGCCTAGTGAGACATTGTACTGTCAAGTACAATGTCTCACTAGGCACGTCCTTAGTGAGACATTGTACTGTCAAGTACAATGTCTCACTAGGCACGTCCTTAGTAGACAATGCCTACACATACATATAGTGCAATGCCTCACTAGGCACGTCCTTAGTTACGAAGGACATTGTACAGTAGGTACAATGCCTCACTAGGCACGTCCTTAAGCAATGCATTGCTAATGCCTCACTAAGCACGTCCTTCGTAACTAAGGACGTGCCTAGTGAGGCATTGCACTATATGTATGTGTAGGCATTGTCTACTAAGGACGTGCCTAGTGAGGCATTGTACTTGTACAGTACAATGTCTCACTAGGCACGTCCTAGTGTAAGTCACATTCTTCTTCTTCTTAGCGAGTCACATTGTCATTGTCATGTGACTTAGACTCCTACCATCCGCATCCGCACGTGCACGTCCTTAGTAGACAATGCCTCACTAGGCACGTCCTTAGTAGACAATGCCTCACTAGGCACGTCCTCAGTAGACAATGCTTCACTAGGCGCGTCCTTAGTTTCTGAGGACGTGCCTAGTGAGACATTGTACTTGACAGTACAATGTCTCACTAGGCACGTCCTAGTGTAAGTCACATTCTTCTTCTTCTTAGCGAGTCACATTGTCTACTAAGGACGTGCCTAGTGAGGCATTGTACTTGACAGTACAATGTCTCACTAGGCACGTCCTTAGTAGACAATGTGACTTAGACTACTACCATCCGCATCCGCACGCGCACCAACGCGCGCATTCGACAGACACACACACACATACACGCACAGACACACGCACACGCACTGACACACACACACGTCAAACTTTACCACCCCATCGTTTTTGCGTCGGGTAAAAACATTGCTAATCACGTCGATAACACAATCTTGCTCATTACCAGTCTTACCTGATATACAAAATCAATGAAACACTAAGAAATAGTAGCTCACGTTATACTGGTATAAGAACCAAATGTTTCAAACTACAATCAATATATGCCTGAGAACCCTTCAAAATGCGTGTCGAGGGCTGATAAACATCCTCATAACTTGGAAACCGCTGCACCGATTTCTACCAAACTTGGCTTAGAACTATGCCAGATTTATCTGCTTTCCATTTCAAGAATAGTTATAAAAAAATTACGAGTGATTTTTTGGAGCTACGAGCCTTGAAAGGTACAGACACATAGACACAAAAAAGCCTCAAACTTAGAACACCTTTCTTCTTCAGTCGGTGGTTAAAAAGTTTATCTGAAGCGTTAAACGTGTCCTTAGGACTTAGAGGCACAATATTACATAAAAATATTGGTACTTTTCTCCCTATTTATCAGAAATATAAATAGAAACGTAAAGGCAGAAAACGCTTAAAACGCGCGGGTGAGCGATCGGACCTGGCTGACGTCACACGCGAAATCGCCGGGCTAAAAACAGATTTTGAAAATCCAAACTTTAAAAAATCGTAGAAAATTCAGTTTTTGAGCTATCGCCAAAATTCTTTCACAGTTGTCCTAACAATCTTCTAGACTTTTGATTTAAGCTATAAAAACAGGAAAAAATGGCTAACTCATCTTCCTCATTACGAGAACACCATTCATATACAGCTCTTTTGTTATACATAAAGTTAGTTAAAATAGAAACACACAGAGCAATGTTGCAAAAGCAACTAAAACGCTACTTTTAAGACCCGAGACCGTCTTACCCGACAATACATATAGAAATACATTACTTGCATAGAACGATCGCAATTCCAGAGCATAGACAAAAAAATCTATTAAAATCTTCATAAAAATGCAGTTGCAATCCATCTGAAGTAAGCACAAGAAGGTCGTTTATATACCGGTGCAATAACGCCATGTCCTCTGAGAGAAAGTAAAGGTCTATTCCAAAGTGCTAAAGGAAAATTAGCTTTATTTCAATACGATAGGGTATAGACAACAATAACACCGCTTGTAGAGTACAAACACGGCAGCAGTATTTCTCTGGATGCTCAAAGCTTAATATTTCAATAGTGTAGCATGTATTGATTCAGTTGATAAGCCATTGCTATACAAAGTAGCAAATGTAGGCGAAGAAATACATTCATAAACAGAGTCAATAAATCCGAATTTATTTCGAAGCTGAAATCTGTATATACAAAAATATTCATGCAATCTTTATCAAATGTTGAAAAATATTACGAATCTTAGGTACTAAAAACTCAATATGCACAAATAGATAAATTGATAACTCTGGGTTTGATCTTTTATCCCATACGAATGATCCAGTTCTCACACATAGTTCGCTCTCACACAAGGTGCAATTGTGTCTTAGTCAGAAATTGTTTTTATATAACTTAGGAAATCACAGAAATTGAAACTTACAACCAATATTACTTACAACCCTTTTATGGATACAATTTTATTGATTTTTATTGATATTCAAGGTATGAATGAATTGTATAAATACTATCAGTAAATGATTTTACTACACTCGTCAACATCGTAAATTCATGGCGGATAAAAAAAATTGGCTTTTGTCCCCTTCCTTTCCCACACTTTGAAGCTATATTGTTACCCAAAGCATTTTTAGTCAACTTATACAGTGACCCATGCTTTGCTCTTTGAACTAATGCACCCAGCTCTGAAAATTACAATGGTATAGTCACCGAACACATTGGCATGACACAGACAGGACACAAGACACAGTAATGTGTTGCGCAACTCTTGCATAACGACCTGAGGTGACACTCATCCGTACGAACGACACTGTATTGACTGTATACAGAACCATAGTTGCATAGCATAACTATGTTTTTGAAAACCATTTTAAGAATGTACGAAACGGGCTGAGTTGAAAGAAAGACGATAAATTATGGTTACGGTTAATTGTGGTTATCGGACAAACATCTCCGGTACGACCGGTCACTTTATTTGTTAGAGAATCTGACGATATTGTAGAGCACATAAAATATAATCAGCCAATCAAAAAACTTGACTGACATATTCCACTGTGTATTTAAACTTCAGTACAGTAGAAATTCTACTGAAGTTAGCTTCAACTTATAAATGATAGAATGTATTATCTTTTTTCAGAGCCGAAGAATGCAAAACTAATTGAAAATGGGAGTGTTGACCGTGGCCGCTACAGCCGCCAAGGCCGCTCTGACTATAGGCGGCCTCAGTAAACTCACATTCATCCCAGTCATGCTGGCCGTCATGGCGTACTTCAACTACGAGCTCCTGGATCCTGAGCAAAGGCCATTTAACCAGAAGTACTTAAGAGAAACGTACGACTTCATTATCATTGGAGGAGGTTCAGCGGGATCGGTGATAGCAAATAGACTGTCTGAAGTTGAAGGATGGAATGTCTTGCTGCTGGAGGCAGGTGGTCATGAAACTGAAATAAGCGATGTGCCTTTACTATCTCTGTATTTGCACAAAAGCAAACTCGACTGGAAATATAGGTGAGTTGTGAAGCTAGCGAATTGAAGTCAGTAATAAACGCACATTGGCTAAGCTAAAAAAATTGCACATCGAAATAACACCAATTACTTAATGCTTTAAGCGATTACTGATTTGTATAATAAGTAATTTCTGAATGATGCAATTCGACACAAAGAAAACCATACAAACCATAAGTAGGATTTCATACACTAATGAGCTTTAATTCATGCAATTTTTTCAATCTTTTCAGAACGCAACCGCAAGACACAGCTTGTCAGGCCATGATTGACAAGCGTTGTAGTTGGACGAAAGGCAAAGTCCTCGGCGGATCTTCAGTTCTGAACACAATGCTCTACATTAGAGGAAATAAACGAGATTATAACCAATGGGAGTCGTTTGGCAACTCTGGGTGGGGATATGAAGATGTTTTGCCATATTTCAAAAAGTCCCAAGATCAAAGAAATCCATACTTGGCGAAGGACACAAAACACCATGCGACAGGTAATTAAACAAATCGTTGTTCAGTACGCACAACGGATCTTTATCCCTCTGAAGTTAGATGTAACGACGATTGTGTATTTTGTGCAGAAAAACTCTCTTACCTTCAATACGACCCAAAAATTAGTTCTGCGCAGATACTTCAGAGAGACAAAGATCCGTTGTGACTACTATACCTAGTATAAACTGTTTAAAGCACCGGTGGACTAATGATAGCGACCTGCTTTCAGAACTTAAAGTCGTGGGTTCAAAGTTCGTGCATTTTGCTTTTTTCTATTTGGAAATTTCGTCTGTGCAAAGGTCAAAGTTAGTTTTCGAAAGTAGGTACTTCAAACGTTTATACATCACAAGAAAATTACAGATTAAACACAGAGGGTATAGTGAAAATGGACCGAATTATAAAAGTATTTCAAAACTGTTTCAGGAGGCTACTTAACTGTGCAAGACGCTCCATATAACACACCAATTGGAGCGGCACTACTTCAAGCTGGAGAAGAAATGGGATACGACATAAGAGATGTTAATGGAGCTCAGCAGACAGGCTACGCTTGGTACCAGTTCACAATGAGACGAGGCAGCCGATGTTCTACCGCTAAGGCTTTCTTGAGACCAGTTAGACTAAGACCGAATCTGCACGTAGCTCTTTTTTCTCATGTCACTAAAGTTCTCATCGACAAAAATAGTAAAAGAGCTTACGGAGTAGAATTTTTGAGGGAGGGTCAAAAGATGGTAGTGTACGCTAAACGAGAAGTCATTCTAACAGCAGGAGCTATAGCATCTCCTCAGTTACTTCTACTTTCAGGTGTCGGTCCAGCCGAACACCTTAAGGAAGTTGGAATTGATGTTATTCATGATTCGCCTGGAGTGGGAAAAAACTTGCAAGATCACATAGCCGTTGGTGGGATCGTATTCCGCATTGATTTTCCCATCAGTCTAGTGATGAACAGACTTGTAAATATAAACTCAGCACTGAGGTATGCAGTTACAGAAGATGGCCCTCTGACATCAAGCATAGGTCTCGAAGTGGTTGCATTTATAAACACAAAATACGCGAACGCTACGGAGGACTGGCCTGATATTGAGTTTATGATGACATCCGCTTCCACTCCATCAGATGGTGGTACTCAAGTTAAAAAGGCACACGGGTTGACCGATGAGTTTTACGAGGAAGTTTTTTCTGAAATAAACAATCAAGATGTTATTGGAATATTTCCGATGATGTTACGACCAAAAAGCCGCGGATTCATCAAGTTGCGTTCCAAGAATGCGTTGGATTATCCGATTATGGTTCACAACTATTTAACTCATCCCGATGATGTTGGAGTTTTAAGGGAAGGTGTAAAGGCTGCAGTAGCAGTTGGCGAGACGCAGGCTTTGAAGAGATTAGGAGCAAGATTTCACAGCAAGCCTTTGCCGAATTGCAAGCATCTGCCTTTGTTTACAGATGAATATTGGGATTGTTACATTCGTCAGTATACAATGACTATTTACCATCTTTCTGGTACAACAAAGATGGGGCCTTCTAGCGATCCGATGGCTGTGGTCGACTCTACACTCAAGGTGTATGGAATTGAAGGGCTCCGTGTAATAGATGCGAGCATTATGCCTACAGTAACCAATGGAAATATTAATGCACCTGTCATAATGATAGCTGAAAAGGGGGCAGATATGATTAAGGAGACGTGGCTTCCTAAAAGAAGAAGAAGACGGTCATCTAATTGCACAAAATTAGAACATATTGACTTAAAAAATAGTTCAAAGAAACTATGTTCGATTAAAAGATGACGGCACTGAAAACAGAAATGTGTAGCCATGTTATAATTTTAATACGGGATGCCAAGTGATGAAATGACTAGCTCATTTAACTGGTAGGTGATATTAATATGGTGTAGTAGTAGAACACAGTGTAAGATTATGTTACCGATACGAATCTAGTCTCCGTAGAAGCATAATTTAAATAAATACGAATACTCAAGATCACAAAACATTCAAGCCGTCCTCAATATTTTAAACATACTCATAAATGTTAATTATTGTTAGTTTTTTTCATCAAATAGTTTTAATTTGAAATACAAGGTGGCTTTTTTTATATAATATGATGTTATACATTTTATACACTGAATTATTTAGCTAGGTTTTAATAAATCTTGTACATATTGTAAATAGGTATTTTATTTATGTCATGAAAAACCAATACAGTTTCATTCATAAGCTAAAATACGAGTAAAGTATTAACACTATTCTGATATCAGTCAGCGCCATCTATCACTATTCTACGAAACAAAAATAACAATTATAAAAAAATAAGAAGAGCCAGCTAGTAATTGTGCAAGCGACTAAAGCACCTAAACTCAAACAGCTATGATACAGTACCATCTTTCAGCAGTAGATGGAGCT
Organism: Gandaritis pyraliata; assembly: GCA_947859175.1. NCBI lineage: Eukaryota > Metazoa > Arthropoda > Insecta > Lepidoptera > Geometridae > Gandaritis > Gandaritis pyraliata. The sequence continues at coordinate 2,972,111 of OX401871.1, read as the reverse complement.
GTTAAAGAAGATAGATTTTGTGTTGATCCATCGGTAATCTAAGTAATCGTTATGCTCTTAGATATATCAGTAGCTTGAGAACAGTTGTCTTGTAGCCAGCCCTCAGTCCTGATTCTATGCTTGTGTTTTATACGGGCTGACGACATCACTAACGTCGCAGGTCGGACTTGGATGAGACTGGCACAGGACCGCAGAGAATGGCACAATGAAAGAGAGGCCTATACCCAGCAGTGGGTGAGATCAGGCTGCGGATGATGATGATGATGATGATGACACAGTATTGTACTTATTTTATTGTACATAATCAAATTTTTTTTTTTATGCTAGCCTGGCTCGTCCCACTGCTGGGCAAAGGCCTCCCCCAAACCCTTCCACTTATCTCGGTCCTTGGCGGTTTCCCACCAATCCGTCTCAAACAAAGGCTAGCATAAAAAAAAAAAAAAAAAAAAAAATTGTGAGTTAAAAAAATTAGAAAAACCGACTTCAATTCGACTACCAGCTTCATCATCAGATGATGGTGGTGATGAGACCAACCTGGAAATATATCCTATCAGAAAAATAATTTTTGAAATCGGTTCATAAATGACGGAGTTCTGAGATAACCAAAAAAAATACAACCCATTTGAGAACCTCCTCCTTTTTTGAAGTCAGTTAATAAAACTATATAGATGGGCCATAACTTCGGTCTGTCAGTCTGTCTCATACTAGTTTACTTCGATTCGAACCTCGTTATCTAATCTAAGATGCAGGGACATCGCATTAAAGGTAGGTGCTTAGGTAGTGATGTATGAATTGCAAAGTCATCGTTTGATCACTTTTGCATTGAGGTTAAAATGTGCAAGTATATTTACTTAATACAAAGTTTGTGTAGATTTATTTCTAACTTTTACATTATGAAACTTACAGTGTGTTGTTTAATGTAAAATTTAATCTAAAGTTTAGGGAATAAATACTTAGTAATGTAGTATGTTTTCTGGAGTCTGTTCATACTGCATCCTACTAATAATTATAAATGTGAAAATTTTATGTTTCAATCACTACTGGTCCTATTTGGATGAAACTTGGAATATGTATAGTCCATATTATCCCGAAATATGAACCAGACGAACGGGGCGCGGACGAGGTCGCAGGCGAAAGCTAGTAGGTAAAATATTAGTACATCTAAACTTATAACTTTATTGGTAGAGTCTAGAATTTAAAGGAAGACATCCCGCCAGGTTTTGAACGAGACATCTCATAGTTTCGCGCTATAACAACAAGCATCACATCATAAATTTGATAATAGCTTTTGCCCGCGACTTCGTCCGCGCCCCGTTCGTCTGGTTAATTTTTCGGATAATGTGCAAATCCAGGTTATGGACTGTACATATTCCAAGTTTCATTCAAATCGGATCAGTAGATACAGCGTGATTGAAACACAAACATCCAAACATCTAAACTTTGACATTTATAATATTAGTGGGATGGTCATGTCAATTCAGCTGGGTCAAGTCAATCATCTAACTAACTAAACAACTTAACATAAGCAACTCAAAAGATCAATTTTCCGATCACAATGCACAAGTCCATCAATGCTATGAAAATAATCAGGTGAAGCAGGAAGCTCGTGTAAAGGTCTCGAGATTTGTGCTAGATGTTATTACATCATTGCATCACAAAATAACATTAGTCATGGTTACTTGCAAGCTTGCGATAATAATAGCTCTTTCTTAGTTAGGCCACATCCAGTAAGAGGAAATTCTACATTACCTACTATGATTGCTAATTAGCTCTTACATGTGTGCCAACTGCACCCTGATTCTCTTTTGATAGAGCATTGAGACCGCCTATGCAGTACATTTACTCTTGACATAGCAGAAAATTATGCAGAACGTAAGTATCAAACCGTTATCCAGTCTAGAACGCCTCAATCTCAAACAAAATCTTGTAGCCTTGTGGCTAAAACAACCACCTGATGATAAGTAACGATGGAGCAGGACAGTCTAGAACCGTTCAGTCTTGCCTTGAAAAGAGATTATATTTATCAGGAAAGACAGAAGACAGCAACGTGTTTCATTCCTTGATAGTTCTCATAATAAACGGAGAGCCGAAACGTTTGGTGCGAATGAATGAAATGCTAAGCTCATCATAAAAACTCATCAACCCTCTTGCTCTTTTCCAACTGCATGTGGAGTCGTCAAGTATTTTTCCACTCTCGTGCGGTATGAAGTTGAAAATGCAGAACTTGGGAATACAGACAGAACGTACTAAAAATATAACCGTAACTTGCTTTAAGATTGCAAGATCCCACTTCTAAACATTCCAGTTACCTATTCGTTCGACCCTAATGGTAATTTCTAACCATTTTAAACTTGTCTAGTCTCGTAATATCTTCATAACCATATTATAAAACTACATAATTTTAGTACTAGCACGACGAAAAGTGTCATGTTCGTAACCGCTGTAATTGCTATTATATTACAAAAAGTTCGAGAACTATGTTTAGCTTATGTAGAGTACATAAGCTAAACATAGTTCTAGTACTAGTTGTTTTGTTCATAATCATAGTGCTCACGGACTTTACGCTCCCTTTTAGGCCATCTGTTAACTGGAGGAAATTCTAAGGATTTTAATCTAATCAACAACTCAGACGGGTGACTCAAACATATATTTGAGTAGATTTTTTAATACTAAACTATCAAAAAATCTATGCTTGAATCCTTCGATCAACTATATCTTGAATCCCAGATCAGTGCTTGTGCATTAAATGCGAATACGGACCTAAAAAGTAATGCTTTGTTATACGCAGAGGTAACCGCTTAACATCAGGTGGGCCATTTGCTTATTACACATATAATAAAAGATAATTAAATAGATAAATCTTCATATGAAGGTTCGCCATCGACGGACACGTCGCGGAGAACATAATCATCACATCACTTTTCTATTTAAAAAAAATGCTAGTTCCTTCAAAGTTCCTCGAGTGTGGTGAGGTAATATTATATGAAGCGTAATTCTACTAACTCGGGGCTGGAAAGAAAATCATGCACACAAGCTAGATACGAGTAAATAAATAGAAGATTGTTTGTTGAGTTCATTGCTTGATTAAAATCTAGTTAAAGTAACTAACGGTTTCTCGTTAAAACATCCATTTATTGTTATTATAGCATTTACGCAACTTTACAATCCTCTTACATTCATATTACAATGTATCAGATTGTAGGTCTAATAGTATTTTATTGGATATACCCTAAACTGAACACAGATTATATTTTTGGGAAATTGGTGTAGATTTATATTAATCTTTAAAAAAAATTATATAATAAAGATTGTCCTTTGGCCACAATCTCACCTAATGGTAAGTGACGATGAGGCCGACGATGGAGCAGGACAGTCTAGAAGACCCCTATTCACTCTTGCCTTGAAAAGACCCAGATTAACTACATCATGAAATTTTCCATCGGTTTGTGCTTTCAAACATTGAAGGAAAACATCTTTTTATCGTAAGCAAATGTCGTTTTACTGAATACTTGTTATACCTACCTACGTGTTACATACCTTATTTCTATCTTAACAAATAATAAAACATTTATAAGTCAAAACCTTGATCTTATTTTATTTGTTCGTACTCTATCAAACACCTATGCGTAAAACTCAATATTAGAATACTTAATTAATAAAGGAATAAATAGTAAAAGATAAATAAAACATTTTGTAAACAGAAAATAACAAATCTCTCTGCCAAGCTTGCTAGATTTTGAGTGAGACTCTCACTTAGACGAGTTTATTAGTACTTAACGCATTGGTCCAGGGTCTAATGCTTTGCTAACCGAACAATCTTAAATCTGTTTCCTGAATGTCACTTTAAATAAATTGTTATCAGCATTTAAGTTAGCGACCGCTTTCACTATAGGCTGGCAAGTGACCAATTATCGAACTGAATATTTGATTTACATCCATGTTAATTTATGTAGGGGCTGTTCTAAAAACTAGTGATTATTTATATTTATGTTTAAGTTTTATAATCAGTATCCGCCTATCCTGAAAGGATATAAAAGTAGGTATAGTAGTCACAACGGATCTTTGTGCCTCTGAAATATCTGCGTCGAACCGATTTCTGGGTCGAATTGGAGGTAAGTTAATTTTTCCGCACAACAGTAGGTATACATGCGCCATCGTTGTAGCACCTAACTTCGAAGGATAAAGATCCGTTGTGCTTGTGCGTACTGTACTTACAAAAGTTTATTCACAGGATTGAAACACGTAACATTACCTGAAATAAAAAAAAAAAAAATTGTATAATTGATAAAAAAAACTTATAGCGAATAAATAATTTTTGAAAGAAATGACCAAATATTCAAACTATTGATTTTAATACTTAAGTTAGCAACTCAATTTAAGAAAGTAGGTACATTTTAGTATTTTAATAATAACAAGATTCATTATACAATAAATTTTACAGGCATGAAGCGTGATAACACGTGTTTCTCACGCAACATCATTACTTTGAAGCGTAGATACTGTTTCATGCGATGTTTCTTTTATTTCTATTATTTTCCTTGAATTTTTTTTATTTTCTATATTTATCTCTACTGATAATAGAAAGAGGTTAGGTTTTGTAATTTTGTTTGGATTTGATTTGATTTGAATGTACCTTTGCCTGAATGGTTTCAATACCATGCCCCCAATTTGATGCAAAATCACGATACTACGAAACTATGAATTACAGCAGTCACAACGGATCTTGGTCCCTCTGAATTATCTGTGCAGAACTGATTTTTGGGTCGTATTGGAGGTAAGCGAATTTTTCCACACAACAGTACACGCGCAATCGTTGTTGCACCTAACTTCAAAGAGACAAAGATCCGTTGAACGTACCGTAAAAGCTTATGAAGTGATATCTTGCCTCTAACTACAGTATATACCCTAACTGTAGTACAGAACTGTAATAAAATAAGTGACATAGACCTATACAAATAAATAACCATTCACAAACAAACAAACTTTCCCTTCGCAGTATACGCATGCGTAGATACCATCTTGGTATGACGTACACTGATCAAGATCACTTCCAAGTTGAATTATTGCACTTTCTATAATACTCCCTGTCTATGATACAGGAAGTGTCTGAAAAACTAATATAGTAATTTTATGGCTCGCTCGTATGACTAGACCGGCTCTGTGACATTTGTGCAATCATTCTCGCAGACAAACCGCCAGCATAGCAACCACGTTTGCATATAAGCGACAGTCAATAATTTGTCTCCTACTGAACTATTTCTGTCTTTTCCGTCAAACAAGAGAAAGGGACAAAGTATGAATTGCCCGCTCTTCAATTTCAATTCAATTTATTTATTCAAGGAACTTATAAAAACACAATGTTTGTTAAAAAAAATATTAGACACAGGAATAACGGTAAAACAAGGTAATAAATATTTTTTAAATAGGTATTCCATGATCCCAATTCGGTAGCGCACTAACCTCCACCCTCGGAAATTCTGTATGTTGTGGAGATTAGATTTGTTCAGAGTGCAGGTTTATTTTCCTTCGGTAGAAAGAATCTCTGTCCAGAGCGCTCATGCTATAGATGCTGCTGTTTTTTTTAGCAACCACAATATCCTATTGATTAGAACGGGTATTTCTCTCCTGAAGGGTTACTTCGAAGGTCTTTTAGGTAGCATAATAACAAATAGGTGGACCAAATATTTATATGCTTACTCAGCAGTCTATGGCAAATAACTCCCGAACTTTAAGTAGGACCTACAATATCTAAGCAAAGATATTCCGGTCTAACCTCGACCATTCAAGCAACTAATTTATCTCACCTAATTTAACGATCACCGTTAATTTTGGACATAACCACATCAACCATCAGTAACACGCTATTATAAGGCTGGTTTAGATCAACAAACTGGATGTCAAAGAAAAACCTACGAACCCTAAAGTCGCATACGATACGACAAGCATATTGATAAATAAAGAGTCGAGGATATTTTTAAGCTTTTGTAAAATTAACCTTTTGTTTTTACCCAGAATCAAAAGATAGATAGAAACTTTATTGCACAGTATTACATAAAATACTATTGAAATAAATTACATAAAAGAGAGAAACATAAAAATAAGGAGTACAATGGGCGGCCTTACCGCTAAAAGCTATCTGTTCCAGACAACCTGACAGGCAGCTTGAAAAGCAGTTAGTGATATGTCCGCCAGTGTACCACCGTCCTAGCACCGAGAGAAGGAGTTGCGTTGACAAGCGGCGCGCGCACGCGCAGTGGTCGCGAAGCACGCGTCGACGACGCAACGAAGCACTCTCGCTTTCGTCTTACCGAACCTGTGACTTGTCTGTTAGTTCATAAGCATTGGAGTACTCTTCGCATGAGCTGTTCACTTTAAATCGGTAAGTATTATACAAAGCACTTTTCATAAAATCCAACTTGCTGAATATGTGACGAAATAACAACAAATTAAAACCATCTCGAAGTGATAGACGCTCATCTACAGTGGATGTGCTCTGTGAGATAATTGTTATAAGGAGAGGTAAAAACTAAGCATTAGGTGGTCCATCTGTCTGTTCCATATCTTTATCATAAAGATACTTTTTGTCAGTCTGTACTACTTATGCCTTATTTTGAAAGTACTTATTTTTATTTTGCACTCCTATAAAATAATCTGATAATGTAATGTACAAAAAGATGAAATTACACAGAAGATGCTTTCTACTCGCTATTCAAATTACTAAGAGAGTTAGACTAATGTTTCAAATATTCGTATCTAGCCTTGTAGAATGTAGACTAATCTGAAACAGTTGCGAGACGCAAGCGAGCAGATTGCATGTATTCTCTAAAAACAGTAAGATTGATTTCAGACTGTTACTAATATGTTATCAAGATAAAGTGCTTTTCTATTCTCAGAATAAATTAAGCGTGCGACGCTCGCTCCTACAAAAGTAATTAAATTCAGTTTTATCATTGGCTTGCAAGAAAAAATCCTAAGTGCACCGGAGAAGCCCTCAGATTTCTAAAACGCATGGTTTGTTTTACGGCTGCACGTTAATAGTCAACAGTTTGTTATTTATTGAAAACCATGTTTTTAATAAACCCTATTTTACAGAGCACACTGTTACTAATAAACACGGTATTATGCCTCTTTCGTTCGAATTTGAATCTGATCTGTATTGAAAAAAACAACTGAGCTTACACCGGGGTTTATTGGTAACAGAGTAGAATCTTCTTTCTTATAACTTGGTTATTTAAAATAATCTAAGCAAAGATTTTGTAACATACGTATTATAAAAGAAAGTATTACAATATTTGCTGTAACAACGCGTAAACATATTCAACAAAAGCTTTTGACCCACATTGCGACAGAAAGCATTGACAGTAAGCCGATTCATGTGACAAATGCTCTGATACATAAACTGCATAATAGGTACAGTCAGCGTAAGCAGTTAGTAATAAATTAACCGCTTAGTATCAAACGTGATATTTCAGCTTGGTCAGCTCTCCATCAAGTATTTTGTTAGACTAGTTTAGGATATTTTTAACCACCACAGACTAATTTGGTATATAGTCGCAGTAGTTATGGAAGCGTTGAACTAATACGAAATGAAAACTGGTATGATGTAGAACTCAGAATAAAAGATCAAATGGAACATTTTCAGCAAAAGTCACGATCAAAACTAATATTAAAAAGAAATCGATGCATAAAGGTGTAAACTGAAGGAAGAATCAAAAGATACAGATAAAAGAGATGATACCAAAAGTTTGGTGGATAGGCAACTGATATACTATACAGGAAAAATATCAGTTTTTACGTTGTTTTCAAATCATACAAATCTATTGTATAAAATGTATATTCAGGTTATTTGGTGCGAACTGTTGGTGGCTTTGTGAGTAATGAGGTGTTTGCTGGCGACTGTACCTTTGTATTGTACGGAAATCGCGAATCATTAATTCAGTTAAATACAATCATGTTACTTGACCGGTGTTACGTGGTTGTAAATCTGCTTTGACTGTATGTTCGGTCTACTTAGGTCTTAGTTTACCAATACAAACAAGACAAACTGTTTGCTGTAACTGTTAATATGACAGATTTTGTATTCGCCTACTCTTTTACAGGGTTAGTTCCACTCAATCCCAAATTTCTTCCTGGATAATCACACGGAATACAAAAACATAACTGGTGTAATTCGTTACAAACCTATCTATGTTTATTTTTCGTTGTGAATTGCGACATGTATGACAAAAATTACTAAAAATTGCAAAAAGATTTATTATGCATTTAAGAATGAGAAAATAAAAAAAAATTCACAATAAAAAAATAACATACATCTTATTTATAACAGAGACATTTATGTGACAGTAAAATTAATCGTCACTCAACAAATAGTGCCGTGTACTGTGCACTAATACATCGCTTGTCTTCCGTGCTTTTAGCTAACGAAACCATTAGCAACTATAACTAAGTATGAATAAGTAGTGTTGATGAACTTTAGATTTAACCTTCAGATGATGTTTTTGTTGCTTAAAACACAATACATGTGGCGAAACGATTTAATATGCAAAATACATTAGTTGCTACAAATTATAATATCGTCTAGACGCGCGAAGAAAATAAAGACAAGATATTCAAAATTATGGTAACTAGTGGAAACATTAAAATAAGTCATGTCTTTTTGTGCATACGATGATATCATTTTAGAAACAATACGATTGATGATAATTTAACAATGAAGTGACAGTCTGAGATACAATACCAACATCTCTGATACCAACGATAACAGAGAATTCTGCTTTAAAATTTTAAATACGATTTCAAAAAAGCATATTGAAGTTTCTGACGCACATATTTTAAAATATAACGTGTTTATATTTAAAGTGCAGTAGACGAATAAATCAAACGAGATGGAATATCATTATTATGATAAAATTTGAATTTACACTTATGTTTCGATAACCATCTCGACCTAATTTTCATAGTTTCATGCAAACACTTATCAGATGTAACCAAAGGGCACACGGTGATTTGGGAGATCATTACGTAAGATAATGTAACTTACATAACATTACATTCGTACCTGCATAATCTTAGCTGAGCAACTCTAAAATTTCACTTTACATCAGCAAATCAAATAACATATAGTACGAGAAAATGAAGACCTACTACTAAGAGCTCAATTACAAACGGTGTTCGGAGTCCAGATTTTTGTATAACATAGGTATTTCTGTCTTGTGCAGTTTGATATGACTGAGACAGTGGTGCTGTGATAAAATACAGACCAATTACAGAGTAAAGAATCTGATGTACTAATAGTTATCTCAGACAAGCACTAATGTCACCAGAATTGACTCTGCCCATCAGACCAACCCAACATTGGTTTTACCACTAAATATTAGTGTGATATTGTTCAACTGGTTGACAAATATTTCGTTAATTTACAAATTATCATAATTTCTCAGTGCTATAAATCTATGGAAAAGTTATAATAATGCGTTTTGTGTGGGTGATAGGTTAGTATGTATGTCGTATTATTAAATTTTACGATCTGATGATAGACTGAGTTATTATATGGCTTTGGTTTGATGCATATCATCATCATCATCATCATCATCCACAGCCTGACTTCACCCACTGCTGAGTATAGGCCTCTCTCTTTTTGTACCATCTCTCACGACCCCGCGCCTATATAGATTACTATACTATATAGATGCATATAGATTACTCTTAATTTTATTAGTGTTTATTTTATTAAATTTTTAATAGTTTCAGAGGGCACATTATTTTAGATGTTCGATCAAAGTTCAAAGTGCAAAATGTATTCAGTAAAATCACAAAAATGATTATGAAAGAGGTGCAAGCCCACATTTACTCTGAATTTTTTTTATATTCCGCTGGCTATTTTAAGCTAAAAACAAAACTTTAAGGATTGAAGAGAATGCTAGGGTAATCGTAGTTTATTTTTGTGCACAGATTTCAACATATTTGGCTGAGAGATTTGTTAGAAAATAACTTTAGGCGAAGAATACGCAACTAAAAAACGCGTTCTATCAAAACTGCCGGTTTTTTATGTAAAAAACCTTGAATATATTGCAAGTGGACGATCAAATAACAATTAATAAAATTCTTGCGTTAACCTTTAATATTGAAAAAGATTTGATTAAATGCAACATTTGCGTTATTATGTCGAAGTAAAAGTTGTTTGTTAACCTTGACTTTAAATATGCAAATATATAAATAAATGGCTTAGATAAGAGTAAGTTGGATTCTACATTATAGACAACACAACTTCACCTAGTTCCAGGTAACCTCTCTGCTTAAATTCCTTTACAGCTAGTCAATCCCTATTTACTTGCATAATATTAGGTGAGTCACTGATATAATCTCTTTTGTGGTTTAATTAGGATGACCGATTATCTAGTCTGCCTTTTAAAGATTCTAATCTCTCAACATTACTATTACTACTCATGTTACATTCTACAGTTTTTGTTTTGCATCAGCTATCGGAAGTATATCTTTAAATTGTGGTTTTGTTGTTTTAGGTAAGGTGAACGGCTTCAAGTATTTCCTAGCGGTCGCCGTAGTTTCACCCACGTCCTCCCTTGGCAGATCTGAGTTTCAGGGTAAAAAACATTGCATACGCAATCTATGTACACCTTTTATGTATATCTTATTTTATGCAAATTACCCTAGCTATTGTACTGTGTGTGGAAAAAACTAAATTAAGAGATTGCCTTTTTGAAAGATTAAGATTTGAAAATATAGATTTGGGCAGAGTTTTACATGAGATATTTTCACATAAAACATCATATCAAAAAGAAGAAAAAAAAATACATTTACCGACCTATGCAAACCTATGCTAAGTATGCGGAAACATAAGTTATTTCACAATTTGTTTACCAAACGATGCCTAACTAAACTAAAATTGAATTCAAATATAATGGTATCGATTCTGTTGTTGCGTTTTTCTAAACTAACCTAATTTGACAGCGCTAAAATTATAGCTGTCTTTGTAGTTTCAGTTTATGAAAAAAGGACGGCAACATTTTTAGTGCCGTCAAATTAGGTTAGTTTAGAAATATGCAAAAACAGAATCGACAGCAATGTCATAAAATTCTCATCAATGAATGACTGCAATTTTATGTAAAACAATGTTGTAGGCTTGTTCATTACATCAATGATAGATTCAAATACCGCCAATTTAGCGTTTATTCCATCCAGTTCTACTAGTAGTTCGTTATATTTTAGGTCAAAAGCAGTATTAAGCACTAAAATTACTTCAGATTACGTAAAATTATGTTTATCAATTTTAATACCAGGTAATTACGCTAACAATTAATGTATTATGAATGTTATTACAAATAGTCTACAAACATTATTATTAATTTATGTTACACATGTTTCTGCGTTTACTTTTGAATTTTTTAATTCATTTACTTCGTTTTCTTGGATTTAGTTCATTTTATGTACCTAAGATAAAAAACGAAGTCTGACTAAAAAGAGGCCTTAGGCATATTCTTATTAGTTGTATTAGTACATAATAGTATTCTTCTTTCTTGCAATTTTATCTCAGAAACGAAAGATATAGTTTTATCCTCTGCAGCTCTAGGTGTTTAGTAAACGAAATTATTCTTAGTCATGTTTTGAGCAAAAACAAGATTTCATTCAACTATTTAGTATATTCCTATTAACAATATTCTGTGCTATAAGTATGTTATCCACTGCCTACCAAATGTGTTTACAAAGACTATATTTTCATGTCTTGTTATTTTATTAATACAATTATTTACAGTTGTCTTGAAAAACTGAGGCACATTCTTAGAATCAGTCGTCAGATTTGGTTTTATTGTCACAGACAGGTAGGTAGGTATCATTAGAGAGATCTGTGGGTCGTGAATTTTTCAAATATTATCATTTCATACATTACTGTATTGTGTGGTAGGTTGGTACTTTCACTGAAATGTTTTGAGTCATAACGAGATTAATTAGCGCAAAGACCGTGTACCGACTAAGACAACGCAACTGATTTATTATTATCTGTCTTAATACCTTCTAATACAGCATAGATGAGCTTTTCGGAGTTAGAATAAAAAATTGCTGTGATTTTAATATTATTATAGATTTATATCTAGCAAGTTATTATAGTGTTCAGTTCAAATAAGAAACACCGAAATGTGCACGTCAGTAGATTTGCAAAGAGCTGATTATCGTAACATTTGTTTTGTAATGTGTGTTACGTGGATAAGTGCACTGATCATTTTATAAGTATTTCATGTTTATTAGAGTGATAAGCAAATGTACATTTACACACAACAACTAAGTACGGAGTAAGTACGTTATAAAATTTTCCTTATTTAAATCAGACATTTGCTTGTAATCAAGATGATTTATGCAGAGTCAGGGGTTACTCTTTACCCATACGATATGGGTATGGGCCATACCCTAAACGAGACGCTGTAGCACTTTAAACATTATTAAGATGGTGTAAGTAATGTATAGTATGAAACAGAGGTGCTGAGTAAGCCTATTCTATAGGTATATGGTTTAGAGTCTATACCATCCTCTCAATAAGCCTCTTTCTGCTTTTTCACGTCGTCATCACAAAAACATTTTTTACCTCTTTTTATTGTTTCGATCGAGTTTTGGAAAAACGGAACACTTTTCTTCTTTTTATTAGTTTGTAAAGTGTAGGTACAATAAAGAGTTTTTCATTAATTAATTCAATTTCTACACATTGCATCCAAAATCTATAAAATATACCTAATAATACGGTTGCGTAATCCACTGCAATGAGATCCGCTGGATCCGCTCCATTCACATTCCGCGATTTCCACAATGTTCTCGAAAGTCATTACATTTTTACATATTTCGATACTATCGGGATTTACAACCTATTAAATTAATTGATAAACCCTAACCTTACAATGTTATGGTTGTTGGATAACTTTTCGTTTTGTATTTTTATTGCCGCTATTAAATAACAATTTTGTTTGTTTAACATGAAATAAAATATACAGGAAGATAGATTAAACGAGATTAGTTCTACTTCCCGTACTGCTTAGTCTTGCTGTAAAATGATTGATTATAATATTGATGGTAGAGGAAATTGTCTCCAATTTAAAACAGTAGTTCCCAAAACATTTAAGACCAATTATCTATATGGTGGAAAACACTACTATTTTGTGAAGGTAGAGCCAACACTTAGTGACATGGAGGAAATAGAACCTGCGCCTCTCGCGTCTCGGTCGCTCAGTCGCCCACTGCGCTACAGCACGTGCACGCGTAGCACGTGTTTCTACTTGAAATGCTACCTTTTTCTCAACGTATTAAGTTTGAACGTACAGTTACTTCTGAGCTTCATCATCTACAGCCCGACTTCACCCACTGATGGGTAGTCGTTTGTGTCATCCATCACGATCGGTCCTGTGCCAGTCTCATCCATTTCCGCCCTGCTACTTTGACAATATCTCCTAAACATCTCACTGCTGATCTTACCTAAAACATATTATCATTCAGATTTAGTAAGGCAAAGAGATTCTAAAACCCGGCTCTCGAAACCATCATCTTTCATTTCTAGCCATAAAGTTGTTCTATAAATTGAAAATAAACCCAGTATTCCACTTTACCCTCTATTTCCATGAGCCTAAAGGCATTTCTCGTTCACTGAACAATGTTCAGTAAATCTGGAAAGACATTACAATCATGACAACTTATAGTTTTCCGGTACCGGATTACGTAACGAATTGATTTTGTCGAAAGCAATGATTTTAAATATACGTAGGTAGGTAATTTCGCAGTAATACTCATTTTCAGCGAACTACACGAAAATTTCTCATAATACCTACCAATAAAATAAACAGATTTTTTATGATCTGTAAAATCTGTTGCGCTCCTCAATCGCCTACACAAAGCCTACAGACAGATTTGAGCTGGACTCTGAAATTGTAGGTACCTACCTGTAGGTAAGTACCTAGGTACCTTCCTACCTAAATCTGATTAAACTTTTTGTGCCTTCATATTAATTAATTCGTAAAACCTTTGCTGTATAAAGGCGTTTAAAATCTCTGAGCGCGTTTATGTCTTTTGTACGGGAATTTGAAACTTTCTAACAAAAAAATATAGAACTCAATTGTTTAATAACTACTTACTTACTTATTTTAATTTAACTATACCTCTTCAAAAAATATCAAGGTAATTATAATTACTTGCGGTATTAATAACGGTTGAAAATGATTTTGTAAAAGTTCAGATCTGACCATTTGTTTAAAGCGCTATCTATCTATCAAAGCAGACAACGGCAGCAGTCATAACATCTTTTCTACTCCACGCTAGGTGGCATCCAAAGATTAGTACCTCTATCAGACGCTGGGTGGCGCTAAACTATTCACGCTAAACGCTAATAAACTACGTACGTGAAGGAAAGATGGCGCTAGGTGTCTTTCATATTTTTTTATTATTTACGTCTTGCCGTTATAATCAGCAGCTTTTAAAACCTGCTATATTATAGTTCTAGGAGCCATTACGTCTCGTGTCGTACATACTTGTTAAGGTAGTTAATCTCATTGGTTTAAATGTTATCGATAGCCAAGACTAGTTGTGTATTTCTCTTCCGATATGGAAGTGAGCATACCAATTACCATAGATCAAGTTTTCGGATCCAGTTTTGAGCTTACAACTACGAATATAGGTCAACACAAATGAATATCACAATATTTTAAAGCTTTCGACAGAAGTTTGCAGGCTGTTTTAAAAAACTACAAGGCAACACAAAAACCGAGAGTAGGTAGGCAAGTACATTAATAACATTAACAACGTTGAAATGTAGGTAGTAACTTAAACATAAGTATATCATAGTGAAAACGGTAGCAAATAATGGACAGTAGGTATAAATAAGATAAAAACAAAAGCATTTAAATAACATGGATCAAAAAAATCTCGATCGGAGTTGGTATGTGGCAAAATAGAGGAAATGACATAAAAAGCCGTTAACTTTAAAGATCTGCTTTAGAAAGTTAACAAATCATCAATTTTCATCAAGTCCAGGATTTTTATAATATACCTAACTAACAAAACCGTGTCATTCGGTGGATGGATCAGCCGATTTTCATAAATGTAGGTAAATACTATAAAACAAATAAATAGGATTGTTTGCAGTATTAACTGTGTTAATAGCTCCTTCAAAATTAATTCTCGGGCCGAAATCATTGAATTTACAATGAAGCCGCCAGACACAGCTAGAGATGCGGAATCGCCACTCGCCGTGAGCCGAACCACGTCAACGGACGCGTCCGATCACACTCTCACGCCGGAACTTTCTATCGAACCATTGACCATTTCCACTTACCGAATTAAACACACATTTTAAAGTCAAAATCACAAAACAGTGGTATATTCCAGTGAGATCCTGATTCTGATTCTCTGATTGGATAGTGATTTCAGTATAGTATGTGAAGACTGTGAAGATATCAAATATTTTTGGATTGCAGCAATTTATGGACATCAAAATGGGGCCAAGGTAATCATTACATTCTAATATTTCGCATTACATTTAATTAGCAACAAGATAAACACCAGTTTAAGTGCAACTGGCATAAGATTGCGATCGCTTGAAACTTGTATTCCGTAGCTTTTTAGACTTGTTTTTTTGGTTGCAATCAAAATGAAATCCATTCTGAAAGTAAAACGAGCAATTGTGGCAATAATTTATTCTACAGCGCAGTCATGCCTGTGTCCGGAATTAATTCCACAATGGAAAGCTAGGACTAGGTTCGATTATCTGAACTATGAAACGTTAGTCAAAATATCACACGTACATAGAGCTAGTTGAAAAGGTAATCGTCATCACAAGCCAAAAGGTTTTCAGTCACTGGCATTGATAGAATTTATAAGTAAGGAGAGTATAGTATTTTTGCACAACATCGCAATCATAGACAACTCAAAACCAAGTTATAGACGATCCCTATTTGTGAATGCATTATTACGTTATGCTCTAGCTATAGAATAAAGTGTTCCCATATTCATGCATAAATTATCACAATGATGTTAATAGGCGAATGCATAACCAACCCAGACTTCCTGATCATGAAAACACACACAGCTAAACCTACGAAGCAGTTAAACAGAAATAATTTGTCTTAAAGTTAGTCGTTATATAACTTCAAGTACATATTTGTTTTATTAGATTGTCCGACTTAGAATTACGTTAAAAATAGGTGAACAACCACGTAGTAGGCCTAATTATTTGAACAACAGACACTATAGACATGTGTTCTTAGTTAATAAACCAAACTACTAGCCTCTGTTGATCTTAGAAGCCACTAAAGTGCTATTTATTTGATCATCGTTTCATTTGGTGACATAGCAACCGGAACATAATTATAATGAGGCATCTAAGAATAGGCGAATTTTAAAATTTATTTGTAAAATACAAGTGAAACTACAGAAAACTAAGCCATAGTAAATTAAGGATCCTAACACTTTCGGAACGGCCAAGTCTGACTGGTCAGACAGGATTCCAAAGCACACACGTCTATCCCATAGCGATGTGTTGTTTTTGTTTTCTTTTTATACCTACCGTTAAGATTTCTCGAAGCAAACGTACAACTTCACTCGTCAGTAATGGATCTATGAACTGAACACAATCCCTCGGCACACAGACAAAAAAGTAATTGAGGTTTATTATTGAAACATAAGTGAGAATTACGAAATGATAATACTTAGCTAGATTTCCCATAGATAATGATTGTTTATTTCCACAACCTCACAGATTATAGGGGTCAGCTTAATAAGCAAATTGCAAAACGAAAGACCAGCTAGCACAATAAAATACCGTTGTCAAATGTCAACGAGCATCTGGGCTCGCAGTCGCACCCACTGACACAGTTGCCAAGCTGACCCACCAAGATAATGGCTCTGTCGCAAAAATATAGAGGTTCCTTTTCGCAGGAGATGATAATTGCATGGCCTTGTGCATGTAGAACCTCATTACCGTACTTACAATGTAGACAGTTTATAACAGTTTAAAATAAACACGTTCATATTAATTCCACAGGTACACACGCACATCCCATGATTAATTACTTATTACAATTTAGTTCGATTTTTATATACTTAAACATATAAAATCTTGGAAGACATACTTTCTCTGAAGAAATAAGTAGGTCAAACCTTTTAAATAATTAAAACACAGGTCAGAGAAGTAGTCTTCAAGATGGTCAATTACGGAAACCAATATCCTTATACAGAAACGATGACCATGACACTTTTGGAAAGCGATTTATCAATATCATCATTATGCCTACTTCAATAATAATGAATAATGAACGTTTTGATAATTATAGTTGCGTCGTAGAAATAAAGGCGAATTATGAAATTTTAAACAGGTTGTGGGTCAACAATGGCGTATTTAGATTGAAACGAAAACGGGTAGTGAATATGTAGAGGTTCTTCTTTCGTAATACTCTTATTATTAAAAGAACCCGGCTCTAAAATAGCAGGTTAATTACTAACAGACCAAAAAGTTTTAATCATACATCCTAAAAAAGTAGCTGATAAAAAAGTTGGTAAGGTAAAACCAATTACTTAGCTGTTTTATGTAGCAATAAAGGGTAGGAATAATAGTATTGAACATTTTGAAGTTCATTTTAGGAAGATTACACGATCATATTTATTCTGTTGCATAGCGCCTGATTGAGGAAATAAAAATATCGACTTGTCAGATACCGTAGGCAAATGCAACAAAGTTATTAATAAAATTGAAATAGGCTCACGACTGTTCCGCACGTTTTCTCCTTGTCTGTGAGACATTCACTTCATCTTAAAAACCTTTAGTATCTCTAAGAAGGGTAATAAACCTTTAAAATATTTCTGAACAAATTCTTCAGTTATTATTTCATCGCCCAACATCGCTTTTCTGCTACATTATGCTAGTTATACCTACTAGTTTCTCAGCTGAACTACAGCTTACTAACTAAAGGCATTTTTATTTTATTTTACAGTTATTTCTACTACGTCTTCTTACACGTATATTAGGATCATTCATGCGTAGTTCTACATTAAGTTGGCATGACTGCGATCATGTAAAACGTTTACTTCCTGTAATTGCGAAATTAAAAAATAAAATCTAAGTTGCGTTGTAATAATATTTGGTTTTTCTAGTCCCATTCATAATAAGTACCTACCTAAGTACCTAAGTAAAGTTTTATCAAAAAATTTATGAAAACTTTAGTTCATAAAGACATCACATACAAAAGACGCGATCTTTGAACCAACGCAACGTGTACATTTTCTGCTGTATATCTTTATGAATATTTCCCTTTGTTTTGAACCTAGACGGCGCGCGCGGCACCATCAAATGAATTACAGAACGCTATTCGTTACAAATACAATAAAATATTATTCAATCGTATAAATATTGATATCTTGTTGTGTAATATGCTGCAAGTATTTACGGGTCCTAAATTGAATGTGTCAATAGAAAATGAGAGTGTCATCCATAATTCGGTGCTGTTACGCGACTGTGCGCACGCGCATGCTCAGTAGCAGGAGCAGCTAACTATACTAACCATTGAGCCAACTAAACAAATAAACGAGCAATCTTCAGCTTTCCCTGTAGGTGAACAAATTCAAATCAATCACCCACCGGTGATAGTTGTCAGGCCGTATGCGTTACGTCATTCTATAATGAACCTTACGACCTTGATGATAAAAGTGGTATTGATGTTGATGTCACAGGTGGAAGAGACGGCTCGCGGTACACGTAGGCTCTCGGTAGCGATGTTGGTGCCCCACTTGGTGATGTGGACGTTCCGAATAAAGTTTGCAACGGAATCGACTTGGAATTAATAAGTAGGTTTATAATTCCAAAGGCATGTGACTTGCCTCACGTTTGGTCGGTGCAGTCACTGCAAGAAGATTACGTGAACTAAAACCAAATGTATAAAACATAGCTACTATTCAAGTAAGTTTTAATTTTAATTAGTATTCAACAAAGTTTGTCTTTATAGCGAAATATTGAAATGAAAATACTGAAAGCACCAGTCGTGCTTTTAATGATAGGCATACATAGGTATTATCAGTGAATTTTAAGTGAACCGTCTTGGCAGAGTTTGCGTTCTCTACTTTAGACCTATCTGCTAAACATGAAAAGTGAAGAAATCGTTTTATGTTCAGTAATTTGCATAATTTTAGGCCGCCAATAGCCATTGATTGCTATGAATAAAGATCACCAATTTGCTATTCAGGCTACGCCTGGCCAAACTGAATACGGTACACTGACACCGTTTTATCAATTCTTGTTTTTCGACACACGCTGAGGACTTTATAAGCTTTTGTATAAGTTGATACAGAAGAAACAAGGGATACTACACAAAGATACAAAAGGTAAACCATATACTTAACTAAAACGCTAGTAGAAGAAGTCCACAGGTGTTACGATAAAGGGTACTTGTACTTGTACTTGTAGGGCGGACCATTTTCCGCAATTAGGCCGCAATACGATAAAGGGTAATGAAAAGAAGAGTTAGCAAACTAAGTAATTGAATAATATATAGAATAACTCGTTCATTAGGTATATATTTGAGCACTTGCGTGTCTGCATTGTTAAACCAAACTAAAGTATTAAACGAAAATGTTATAAAAAAAGTTCACTATTGTGATATTTACTTTAAACGTCTTGTTTATGATTTACGCGTATTTCTGATAAGAAATAACAATTTATTGCTCATCTACACCATGTGCGAATACCAATAGCTATTGATATTGTGGATACATTCCACGTAGCAAAACGCTACCGGGTACAATCACACTGCAACTTCAAATCACTTGTAGGACATGATGAGAATGGAAACACACTCAGTGCCGCAATGATAGCTACATTGGTCATTGACAATAATGCTTTGCTTAGCTAGTACCAAGAAAATGTAATGTTTTTGTATGAGAAATGTTCAGCAGCTTTTGCATGTCTATGGTGACCTTCGCGAAGATGACCTACAAACTCGAATTCCGTTTCTAACACCAGAGTAATTTTCCCTCATAAAAGTATTTTGGGAAAGTCCTAGATAGTATCAGAGTCACGACAAGAAATTCAAGTTGTATTCCATACCAACATTACCTTTAACATCAGGCGCGCCATCAGCTTGTTGATTTAGAACGTTATGTACTTGCACTTGATAAAAAATTTTCTTGATATAATGAGTATTTTAGCAGGAAAGTGTCAATTATCATTTTTATAACATTCACATTTAAAACTTACTGCACTTTTTTTAAATTGTTACTTACCTTTCTCTTTTTGTTTTTATAATAATTTCACTTTAGTTCTTTATTATAATTTTTGATTATATAAAAAGTAGACTGTTTCACATTTTAAGCCTATCATTATGTAAAATGTGTGCAATAATTAAAGTCCTTGGAATACTTAGCAGCATAGAGTGAATATACATTCAAAAACTGGTGGTCAATATAAAGTTACATAACATCAAGAGGTTTGAGTTGTGCAAATGTCTACTAGACTCTTCAACCGTTTCCTAACAGACTTGTTTGCTGACCTGGCTTTTAATAATTTTAAGATCATTTAATGCATACAAAACTACTTCTATCGACTACTAACTTTAATTGAAGAAATAAAAACATTTCTGCATAAAAAGATTTTGTATAAACGTTTAGAGCTTCAGACGATAAACTTAATTTTTTTTTTTGAAGAAAATGTTTTTTTATTTTTTTATTTTATCCACAATCGTCACTTAAAATATGTTTCCCGACTAGATAATAAAGTCTCGCATAGTCTCGATTTGAGAAATATAAATCGTTTCTTTTAGACCGCACCCACATATCACACACAACGAACATTCTAGTAGAGCTTTTACAAACAGGTCTATAGGAAACTGAGACCGGTCTAACAGTTACCTGTTGTTTTTACCACATAATAATCAGAAAATAATATTGCTTTAGCGGAACTGTATTTTATCACCAGTTGTATTCGAAGACTTCATATCAAATTAAGATTAATTCGTTCGAATTCTGTATGCTTAACATAGAAAATATAGACTCACAAAATTTGAACGAATACATCGTTTATCATATCACCTTTTCGAATCATCACACAGTAAAATATAAACTAGATCAACTTTGTAGATTTATTGAAAATGGTGGATAAATGAATATCATGTGTAAGCATTTAAACAGCTTCATAGGTACAACATAACTGCCACATTGATATGATAATACCGAATGGTTATCTGCAAGCAGTGAGGTTTCGTGAAGCGGAAACACTTCAATCCTATCCTATCCTACTAATATTATAAATGCGAAAGTTTAGATGTTTGGATGTTTGGATGTTTGTGTTTCAATCACGTCAAAACTAATGAACCAACTTGGATGAAACTTGGCATATATATAGTTCGTAACCTGGATTGAGATATAGGCTACTTTTTATCCCGAATAATTAACAGGATCTACAGGATAAAATGAACGAAAAGGATTAGCAGCGCCAATTGGCAAGAGGATTTCGTTGTCATGTCATGTCACGTCAGTTTGACAGGGCGTAGTACTACCTCTTTTGTCTAACGATTAGCGTTTGACATTCCAGTAGGTACGAGTTCGGTGTAATGAGGTGTAATGTCAAGTGTCTGAAAGAAGTATTCGCTCGGTACACGCACAGATAATATAATGTACACGGAAACTGCGTAGACGCGTACGAAGTCGCGGGTAACTGCTAGTATAACATAACGGGGTATGGATTACTGAACTGTTACAGCGAATCCAGACTGACTCATACCCAAGCAAATGATCGAGAAAGCTTAGCTTATATTTGTTTCTTAAAACAATAGATATGATTCAAATGCTTGAGGATAATATAGAATTTAAAAACAATAAATATTTTTGTGTTTTCTGAGATACCGCCACTTAAACATGTTAATCATTCAGAAATCCTTTCATGTGAACCAACATTTGCTCAAACAAAACATGCATATATCACATGGAAACCCTTTAAAAAGTGTAAGAAAAACAAATATTTGTTTCAAGGATATTATGAACAGCAGACTGAAGATGGGCATCAGCACTTTAAAGTTACAAAAGAATGCCCGTTACGCTACGTAAAGAACAATCTCTATTTTCTTCCAATTAAGGTTCAAATTCAGAATAGTGGTCTGTTCAAGAACAATGCTAAAAGGCAGTTTACCACGCTTGTTAGACACGTTACTTACGTTAAACTTCAATTACCATTACCCATCACGCAGAAAATGGATTATAGTTTTGCATAAATTGGTTGGAAACAAAAGAAGAAAATATAACCTAGAGATCTGCTGTAAAAATACGTGCGTGGATTCTCGTCTGGAGACAGTTACATTTGTTTGTATAGTCCTAGTTCATACAAACCAGTTGTAACAAATTGCAAAATATAAAGTAAAATGTATGACAAAAACGCAGAATTTCATATTTTTATGTAATTTATGTTATATATTAACACATAAATTCTAGGGGTTCATAGGGGTTCTAGTATAAACAGTAGGTAAACCAGTATAATTAGATAGAATTTTTACGATCGAATGATTGTTGGCTCCCGTCATGGAAAAATATGATATATACAAATACATCTACAGGTTTAACATAGTTTTGTCAATTGAACTAAGTGAAATAAATTGCGATCATGCGTTACGTATTATTTTAAATAATGTCCACTTTCTAAGTTTATATATTCATGGAAGTGAAATTAAAATTATATCATGCATTTTAACTATTTCTATAACTGCTTAGTGCTTACGTAGTAGCGCAAATAGTTAAGGTTCTTTAACGGTTTTGTTGATATGTATTTGCATTGTAACCATTATATTTCAGTCCATTCATAGTTCAGACAGACCACGTCTCATAGGCTTCAGTTGTATTTGTATAACAGTCATTTAAGCCTCACTTTATCTCTAAAAATAAAGATAATATTATTCGTTCTTCATACCCCGAATGACCTTTTTATAGTTCGTGTTCTATATTTAAGATATAGAAAAAATGCTCCACTCTTTTGCGACCGGTTTATTCAAAACAGCTGCTTTGCCTACAATCACATTTATTTGAACTTTCCTAAAGATAAAAGTGACAGTTGTTAACACTTTAGAGCAATTAAAGTTAATGTATGTAGAACTCAACTCCAAAAGTGAAATCTTACGTAGATACCAAAATGTAGAGCTGATGAATTTCATTCTTAAAAACTAACATTCCCTAAAACCGCAAATGGCGTTCTCAGGTAACAGTGAAAATATAGGAGAGCTATTTTGCTAAGATGATGTAAACAAATTACAAGAGAAAGTTTCTAACAACGAACGGTTAAAATAATAAAACGTTCGTATTGTACCTCTTTCTCTCTCAACGAATTTTATATTAGGTACTCGTCAAGCTCTAAGCTTACGTGATTAATTGCCGTAGCACTAAAACAGAAAGCTTTATTGCAAGAGTCACCATAATCTAAAAATAGTTTATATTATGTATAAATACTGCATACGAGTAGTTTACAAAACCTGTTGTAACATACATTTGCTTCTAATTTTAACTTGTCAAAGATAACGAATCATTATCAGTTTGGCATAGTTATTATTGTTACTTTTTCTGAGCAAGGTCATTGCCCGACCAAACTGAACGTTTGTTAAAAAGAACTAGAGGGCGCTGCTAAATTTGTACCGATTCTAGAACGCGCTATCGTTGCGTTTTGGCTGAACAACCACACGCGCTCGGTGAACTAGTATCGTTGCCATCAGAAGGGTCTTAACTGACTCGACTGAACAGCGAATGATGAATTCGGATATGAATCTCTGTGATTTCGCTCCGCTCGCCTACAGGTCAACTATCGCAGACTTGTAGGTCGAATAGCTGACGCTGTTTTTGGCCACTTTAAAACTAAACTATTATCTATAAGGAAAGAGGAAAAAAAAAACTACCTCACCTCAGCAATCAATATAAGTTTTTTTAATACAATTAAATGATGAAAAAAGCCGATGGCCCACCTGATGTTTAGTGGTTACCTCTGCTTATAACAAGGCCTTGCCTCACCGAACACGTCCACTGAGGACATGCCCTGTGATGCACTGCATTGCGCCCATCAATCTGAGACATAAAGGTGATAAGTCTCATGTGCCTGTAGTTTAAAATATATATATTTTTTTCTAACAGTCGATTTATAATTGTTACAGAAACGGATTAAGGCGAGAGCGCGATCGCGCGTTCCACAATGGGTCAAGAGCAGTCCTATTCACACGCTAGCGTCGGTCAAGTGAGGCGGTACAAGGAGAAGTGCGACGAAGCGTCATACAGTAGCTCCCGACTCGACTACCGATCGAGTGATTACGAAGACAAAGATTACAAACGTCACAAATCCAGAAGAAGCGTAGACAGCTTCAAAAGTGATAACAGTTCAACAGAGAGTAGCGGATATAGAAGCGGTTCGAGTGTGTGTGAATGCAGATCGTCCAAAAGCGACTACTACTGCACTTCTTTATACAAGAACGATCATTACAAAGACAAAAACAGAGAACTCTACAAACCAGTAAAAATTCCAAAAGAAAAACGCTATCAATTACAACTGTTTGACTTACAGAAAGAGGAACTTAGAAACGCAAGGTTAAAGGGTTACCTGAGTGAAGCAGAGAAAACTAAGCTCAAAACTGGATCTGTGCCCAAAACGACAGGCATCAGAAATTACACGCCTAAAATCCTCTCAGACGACGAACATAAAAATAAAACAGACAACTGGATATAAGAGAAATAAGACTAGTAGAATAAGTTGTAAATATTAGTGTAGCGTTAGATGAATTGTTATAAGGATGGAGGCGGCAGGAGCGTTGGTGAGCTTAGCACCGTCGCCCATAACCGTGTTGGGGCTGATACCACTCCTGGCTCTCGGGATCACGTACTTCAGATACCAGCAATACGATCCAGAGTCGTATATATCGGAAATCAATGCTGTACGTATATTTTGAAATAATCTTTTGGATTTATTTATTATTCTGAAATATCTGTATTTTTAATCGAGTATTGTATGTGAATTTCAGGTGATACCGATATACGACTTCGTGATAGTGGGCGGCGGTTCGGCCGGCGCCGTAGTCGCATCCCGATTATCCGAGATAGGCAACTGGACTGTGCTTCTCCTGGAAGCCGGCCAAGACGAGAACGAGATATCAGACATTCCCGCATTAGCCGGCTACACGCAGCTCTCCGAAATGGACTGGAAATATCAGACGACACCTTCAAACAATCGCTCTTACTGCCTAGCGATGAACGGCGATCGCTGCAACTGGCCCAGAGGCAAGGTACTCGGCGGTAGCAGCGTTCTGAACGCAATGGTCTACGTGAGAGGCAATCGTAACGATTACGATTTGTGGGAAGCGCTCGGTAATGACGGCTGGTCGTACGATCAAGTGTTACCATACTTTATGAAATCGGAAGATAATCGAAATCCTTATTTGGTCAATACTCCGTATCATTCTGCCGGTGGATATTTGACGGTTCAAGAAGCACCGTGGCGAACTCCTTTATCAGTCGCTTTTGTAAAAGCAGGAATAGAACTTGGTTATGAAAATCGAGACATAAACGGGGCGAAGCAGACAGGTTTCATGTTGACTCAGGCAACCATGCGGCGCGGCAGTCGGTGTAGCACAGCGAAGGCTTTCCTGCGACCCGTTCGGCAGAGAAATAACCTACATATTGCACTTGGAGCCCAAGTTACAAGAATACTTGTAAATCCAGTTAAAAAGCAAGCTTACGGTGTTGAATTTATTCGAAACGGCGAAAAAATAAAAGTTCGTATAAAAAGAGAAGTTATCATGTCTGCAGGAGCGTTAGCAACTCCTAAATTAATGATGTTGAGTGGCATTGGACCGGCAGAGCATTTGCGCGAACATGGCATTCCTTTGATCGCAAATCTAAAAGTAGGACATAATTTGCAAGATCATATTGGTTTAGGTGGTTTGACTTTCCTAGTAAATAAGCCAGTAACATTCAAGAAAGACCGTTTTCAGTCATTCTCAGTGGCAATGAACTACATCTTGTATGAAAAAGGACCGATGACCACTCAAGGGGTCGAAGGACTTGCATTCGTCAACACCAAGTATGCCCCACCTTCAGGAAACTGGCCCGACATACAGTTCCACTTTGCACCGAGCTCGGTGAACTCCGACGGTGGAGAGCAGATAAGAAAGATTTTGAATCTCCGGGATCGGGTGTACAATACCGTTTACAAGCCTATAGAGGACGCTGAGACTTGGACGATACTGCCACTGCTTTTACGCCCGAAAAGTTCCGGTTGGATAAAGTTGAAAAGTCGTAACCCATTCCACGCTCCGTTGATAGAGCCCAACTATTTCGCTTACAAGGAGGATCTGAAGGTACTTGTGGAGGGGATTAAAATTGCCATGTCTATATCTAACACGACAGCGTTTCAGCGATACGGGTCACGACCGCATACTATTCCTCTCCCTGGCTGCCAGCAGCATACGTTATTCAGTGATGAGTACTGGGAGTGTTGCTTGAAGCATTTCACTTTTACTATTTACCATCCAACTGGGACGTGTAAAATGGGGCCGAAGCACGACCAAGACGCTGTTGTAGATCCCAGATTGAGAGTGCATGGGATAGCCAATCTACGAGTGGTTGATGCAAGCATAATGCCCTCCATTATAAGTGGAAATCCGAATGCTCCCGTCATCATGATAGCTGAAAAAGCGTCAGACATGATCAAAGAGGATTGGCTTGTATTATGACGGAGTAAAAGTGAACATTAAAGTTTTTTAGTGATGAACAAAAACATTTTATGTTCTGAAGTTACTCGTGAGTTTCGTTATTGTGTAGAATCTACACTATACATTATTATTTTAAGCTTTTGTAAATAGACATGTTAAAAGTATTAAAATAATGATTAGGTAAGTATACATCGTCTTATATCCTGAAAAGTTCTTGTGCAACAATATACGCACTTGAAATAATAAATTAATATAATTATTTTTAAATGTTAAGTTTGTTTTATTTTCTACTTTTCGATTCATATTCAGGCATTTCAGGTCAAACGTAGTGAAGCAAAAATGATAATAAGCCCACGACTGTGTTCGGGATATTTGATAGATATCCCATCGGATCTGTTATGGCAGGTAGGTATCCTTCTAAACATTATTAAAGACCCTTGAGGATGTCTAAATAAAAAGACTAAAGTCAAAAATACACCCAACCAAACATTACATTTAAAGCTCACTAAATCAACTACGTACCTTTTACCTAGGTTACCAGTAAACGATTCGAATGTTAGACTGAGAAAATGTAGGTTCTGAGAAACTTCTTATTCTAAGATTTTAATTATTATTATTATAAATTAGAAAAAGAGAGTCTTATTTTAAGCCAAATGACACCAGCCCTATAACATTAATGATCAGAAAGCCATCTATCAGTGAGTAGTGAAAGACCAAAAATGTCATTGCGCCACAACCACAACTGAAGGTTGCGAATCTGCTAACTTTTTCTACGTGCTGCCATCTAGCGTCTGGTAGCAAAACTATTTCGTACTCGAGAAAACTATCCCCTTCTCTCTAGAACACTGGACCGTCTCACACGCAAGCTCTTTATTTAGTTTAATACTTTGCATCTAGATGGCGTACAAAACGCCTCATCTTCCTTCAGCTCAACTTGTTGTCTTCTTGTATGATTACCTGGAATTAAGAAAGTTTGCATAGGTTAGATATTTGAGTATTTTCAGTTGACCTAATTAAAAAGAAAAAGGACTCATTCATTGCTGAATATAATAGTTTTTAGCAATGGAGGCTAATCGATAGGCCCTTCGCATGGTTAAAGAGTCACTGATCTAGAATGAACGAAAGCCTTTGAGTGAAAGGCTCCTAGCTTCCTTTACAATGTATCTTTCTATTTAGCTTCGAGGCCGTTCTGAGTGATGCATGTGTGTTATCTCCACTCGAGAATACTCTTAGGAGAGGGCCCCGATATCGCGTGGGGGCTATTTCGGAGGCCGCGAATATTTTCGAACTTTTTGTAAGTAAGCAATATTTGAATTCCAAATACTAGGCCACAAGTGAGCCCTATAGCGAACATTCTTTCATCTCGGTTTCGAGTGACCAAAATTAACGGGCCATAAAACGAATTGCCATTAGAATTCATTATGTGTACGCAAATCATAGTACAAATTTTACGTCATGATCAAAATGCGCACGTACGCCAAAATCCAGTGCAATTTATGCAGTAGGTCTTCAGATTACAGAATAAGAATTAAAATCATACGCTGAAAAATGTTGACTTCACTTTTAGGAGGAGCTTTGAACAATTTTTTACAAGGTTGGTATTTTACAATTTATACCGAAGAGTATAATAGTTAAACTGATCATTTATTTATAGTCAGAAGACTCTGAGTTTACATAAAAACCACTCGTGTATTAGCAGGTGGATTACCACAGTGTATTGGAAGACATTGGACAGTTGAGGCAGAGTGCTATGATCATCGCTTGATTCTGCTTTTTAACCGACTTCAAAAAAGAAGGAGGTTCTCAATTCGGTTGTATTTTTTATGTTAGTTAGGAACTCCGTCCTTTATGAACCGATTTCAAAAATTCTTTTTTGTCTGAAATAATATACTACCAGGTTGGTCCCATTTAATTTTCATCAAAATCGGTTCAGTAGTTTGGGATATAAATAGAAATAACTGAAAAAAATATGCCAACCACGTGCACGAAATTGCGTATTTTGCTTTCCTGTGACTTTTAAGTGGTGTTTATAGTCACTAGAAAATTTCCAATGAACTGTCATCGTCATCATCATCTGATGATGAAGCTGGTAGTCGAATCGGAGTCGGTTTTCTAGTTTTTTAAACTTGTAAATTATTTCGATTTGTAATATACTTAAAGCATTAATAAATGCCTACTGAAACGTACACTGTAGCTCGACTCTGCCAGTTTTGATTATGTAACTGAGATATACTGTGTTCCGCGATTACACCGGTTTGCAAACATTATTTCATGTAAATTGAACGGTTTGATTTTTAACAGTCGATTACAAAATTGTACGTTATCAGAAATCACAAGCATGTTTACATTTATTGAGTTTTTATAAGTTTACCACACACAGGTAGGTATTTGTGTATGTGTGCTCGCATTTTAAGTTTTATACTTACCTATCTTATCGTCATCATGTTTAAACAATAGAAATTGGGTGTGGGTTGAAAGAAGAACTGTAAATCGAAAGTTTTGGTCGAACGAAGAAAAATACCTACTGGGTTGAAAAATCTTGGGTTGAAACAGGAAGCACCCAGCAAAGCATGTAAGGGTGCCCCCCTTACATGCTTTGCTGGGTAAGGGGGGCACATTTTAAGAAATCCCCTGCGTGTTGCCCCTGCGAAGGGGATTTTTGGACTTTTTGTCCAGAAATCCCCTTAAACGTCCCTGCGACTGCTGGCAGGGGATCTTTGGACATAAAGTCCAGAAATCCCATGAAGCTTACATGACACCGACTTGCAAGTCTTGCAACCTACTCCCTACTAGGTTCAAGTTCCAACTGCATGGCAAAGGCCTATTACCTAATTACATCATTATTTTGATAAATCTTATGAGTGTAACCCAACATGTTACGTTACTATTCCTAGCATTTCCGCAGATCTCAGCTCGCGGTATTGTGTTACTCATTACAGTAATTGCATAAAGTAGTGTGGGTTTCGCGGGTAAACCTCACTTCCTCTGTTTCCCGCTGAATTTGCCCTCAGTTGGATAATGACAGGCATTCTTGTGATTCATATAAAATGTTCCTTGCCAAAAGGTTCCTCTCTTCATCATTAGATCAATGCTAAAATCAATACTTCGTATGTAAAATTATGGAGTAGGCTCGCAATGAAATTGTTCAAACAACAGGTAGGTACACAATCTTTAACGTGAATACGTGATATTGACTTTGTTATATCATATCAAAGATATGTCTGCGATAAACAAATGGCGGAACATTAAAAGAAGACGAAGAGCTTGTTAAAAACTTAACTTCCTGCTTTTTTTGTTCCTTATTTCCATTCCATACTTATTATGATTATCATTATGTCTAAAACACACTAAATACAGTTGTTCGTAAATAAAGAAGCTTTCCTTTTATTTATTTATTTCACATTAATTAATTGCCTATCTATGATTGATCGATTGGTTGCCAAATACAATTAAATAACAGGTACTTAAGCACTTTACGCTAAGTTTGTTATGTAATTATAGACGCTTTGTTATTATTGTGCATGTACTTTATCTAAATGGATTAGCATTCAGTAGAGGTTAATACTTTTGATCTATTTTGTGTCCCTTCCGGTTCAGTTTTGTTAAAATGTCATGGCGTCTAAAAAAAGTTCCATAGTTGTATTTGTTTTGCAAAAAATTAAATGAAAAGTACACTTTTTCCACCAAACTCACTTGAGCAAGTTATGCAAAACTTGACTAGCCAGTATTATCATAACCAATAACCAACACTTTAAGACTTACCTTCTGAAACTATTAGATAATACTCTTCAATCTAAAGTAACTGGAGCCAAATGAGAGGCTAGCTCTTCTTTTTATTATTATGGTTGTAAAACTCTACAATAATAATAAAAATAAGCTTCACACAAGCGAGAAAGCCTTCGACGCGGACACATTGTGCCTGCGCCACGTAACGGCCCCATTACGTCGAGAACTTTCGATTTCTGGATGAAATCACACTTCCTCACTTCGGCAACCTTGCAATCTACTCTAATAATGCACTTACAAGCTCACAGGAAGTCAGACGTTGAGTTATGAACCAAGGCTGTGCAGTCGAACGATCTATTGATCTTTAGAGTTCGCGCGAGACATAACAAACCTGGCGAAAGATATGACAAACCACCCGAACACTTCCTCCATGGGAATGGTTTGTTATTAACCTGACTGATGATTATTTATTTATTTTATACTAACATAGTATAAAAAAAAATACAATGGTATGAGGTTGAAAGATAACTGTGACACCAACATCGTTTACCACGGATTACTTAGAAAATAACATAATATTATGGAAGCTAATGAAAGGTAAGTATCAAACCAGTATTTTTTTAGCACTAATTTTTTAAATTTTTAATAATAAATATTTAAGTTCCCAAAATATTGGTATTATAGGAATCTACTAAGGCCAGGTTCGACTAACTCCGAATAACGCTATCGTCAGATAAAATACTGCCCGTCTCTACTTATTACAAGGACGGAATTTTTAATCTAGAGAATAGCATACGGAGTTGGTCGAACTTGGCCTAAACGCAATAAAGGTGAGCGCTGATAAACTTATCATGTTATCAGAATCAATACTCTACAGTCGGTATACGTGGTTGGTGGTTGTAAGCTCGCAAGATCATAGCGATGAAACTGTTTTTGCTAAGTTTCCATATCACAAGCTTTGATCTCTAGTCCCGAACTAAAGGACGTTGTGTGAAATGTCCCTGATTATTTATATTTACATTTCTTTACATTTTTGGTTGAGTGTCAGAATAGGCAAATGACCAACCAGATGTTATTATAATATTGATATTCAACACGCGACTGTTAAAATTAAATAACCTCCACCGCAGCTACGCAAATATCCGCATGAACTATATTCACCAACACAGTAACCGGCCGTTCGCAGTATTTTTTGCCATAGTTACATTATCAGCCCTTTTCCGCCTTTTTGTGTGTACAAAATCCTCACCTAATTAGGTGAGGAATTAAATCAAAAATTAAATTGTATCAAAGTGGGTAATTACCCACTTTGATACAATGCGGGGCCATTACGCAAACCAACAATTCGGTGTCATCATAGAGCGCCCAAATGCGCGAGATTTAGTTGTAGGTAATTTAATAAAGTGGTTCGATGTAATTTGGAAACTGTAACAACTGGACCAAATTGGCTAATGCGTACAGCACAATGACCAATTGAGTTTACATTCAATAAAACGAGGATGCTTTCCCAGAATTGACATTGTAAAATATTTACCTTACATGCAAATGAATGGCTCAGGTTACGAATATAAAGTTATGCCATCCAATAGTGTGACGGATTAAGAACAACAAATGAGTACTCGACTTACTCCTGACCAACGCCATGGCAACAAAATACAGTCCACATACAATAGGTACGCCCGTTTTAAACCATAAGTACTTAACGTACACCTATCAAAAAAGTTACTATTTTTTTAATAATAAATAAATATTAATGGACATTTCACACGACGCTCTCTAGTCCCAAACTAAGCAAAGCTAATAGATAGATAGCTAAGCGTTTGGTTTATTGATGGAAAGTGTAGCCTAGGGTGGAGCAAGCTTAGCTATAATCCACCTGTTCACTCTTATCTTAAATATTCATATATTGTAGCGACCGGAAATGATAGCTAATGAGAAACAACTTAGGCTTAAAAGTTTTCTGAACTTTTTTTTAAACCGCCTTAGTATTTCTGCGGATGTACAATCAACAATGAAAGATGGCATTAACCATTTGTCTTTAAGTAAAATTATTATTTTGAAGGCGGTTAATAAAACATCGGAAACTTACACACACATAGTACTTAATACACCTGTACTAAAAGATCACGCGTATTCAATTCGATATTATATAATCGGCGACATTCAATGGTGCATCATCGCGTCACATTTTGCAATCAGACATCAGACTCATCACGTAGGTGTGGTTTTCGTCATTGTGTGATCATGTCATCGTAGACGACATGTCACACGGCACGTCACACTAACTAGTAACTTACATAATCTTTGATAACCCACTGATTAAAAACAAAGAGCAAGTGAATATTATTTTTGTACTTATGTTTTGAAATAAAAAGTTGTAAGTCAAGTTTTTTCCAAAAACTTTATACTCGTAGATGTTAAGTGTTAACCCTGGTTTAACCAGAAATACCCTTCCGGTTACTAAATTAAGTTTAAAAATAAGTCTGATTTAATTGTTCTTTTGCTTCCTGATTGAATGCAGTCAAATTCAATCTTCGCTCACCGTTCCCGTTTTAATTAGGACACTTTGAGGTATTGTTATTATTTTGCGTTAAATCATTTATTTTTGGCAGCAGAGAGATGAGTAACCTGCAATCTTTCATATGGTTCATTTATATTTAAATGCGACCTAATTTCGACACTCTTAAATCACATTGCCCAAATTCCGATTGTTAAACTATGAAGACCAAAACGGCCGTGATCGCACACCCTACCGACCCACAAGTCCACATACGGTGTCTCGTGGTCTCGTAACACCGCGATAATCCCTTGCGATACCATTGCGTGGGGAGCCAGCTCTACACGGCTTGCAGACCGCAGTGCAACACGCGGACTCGCGGCGCGCAGCAGTCGACAATCGAAACCTTACCACCGAAAATTCACAGTACGATCTTCACTCACTTCTTGTGTTTCAAACCTCCATCTCATTGAGTTCTTAGTGTAACACATTGACTTAGATAACTGAACGTAACAAACAAGATTCCTGTGTTGCAATTGATTGCGTCACGCCCATGCACATTTAACCCTTGGATTACGTGTTTCGCGTAATATGTTGTGCCATTAATAGGTGTGCTGGCTGCGTTGATAATGTCTTAATTTCAACTAGGTATAGCTTACGTAAAGTAAGTTTGTTCGTGTGGCTTATTTCTAGGTTTACTACTGTAATTAGTTTAGTGACGAAGTAATCAGGTTTTGGATCTACGAATACAGTCTCTTCTTTCGTTCCACTAGTGTACCACTTAGAAGCATTATTGTAGTTCTCGTTTCATGACATAATTACGATCAATTCAGGGTCCATCTTAAATTTGTAATATTTTGACCCGATCACATATCTTCCTGAACTTTCATTTTCACAAACGACCATGAAGACCTTTCGTGACCTGTCACAGTCGTTTGAACTATTACGTCACTGACTGTAACGTATTTTTACTCGAACTCTGCCTAATCATTGATTACAATTAGTAAACCGTTAGATAACTTTAGAAGGGTCGTTTTGTGATTGACGTAAATGCCGCTACTGATCGCAATTTGATATATTTATCGGCCTTCTTTTTGAAATGTTTATCGAACTCCAATGCTTCCGTGTTTTTGTGCAGCTGTCAAGATAAAATTAACAAATGTAATACTAAATACTACGTTCAGGCTTTTCTACGACCATTGCTTCACCGGTTTCCTCTCACTGATTAGTATAGTGATCTCTTAATTAATAAGCTCGTGTCAGTATGTCAAGTTTAAGCTGTAACATAATCTTATTATTATTGGCCTTTGTGGTGTGAACAATGTCCAAACCTTGCGGTTTTATTTCTTTTTATTAAGGTTCGGTACTGTTACAAATACTTATTAGATCATCGATGAAAACACTCTCATTTTCTAAGTAAGTAAATAAGCTTTCATCACATTGTAATCCCAGGCTCAAGCCAAGGTCAGAGTACATCGGTGCGTCGACAGAGCATCGTGAGAGCATACTTACAATTTACAATAGTCATAACAAAACCGACGTATCACTTTCCACATAGTTTTGAGTGAAAATCTAAATGAACTAACTCGTTAAAATAATAAAGGTTTTGGTGAAGATAAAGTGTCTGGAACAGATAAAAAGAGTAGACAGACTCAGTGTAAAAGTGGACAAAAACTGATTTACCTACATCTCAAGGCAACAATTTAACCAAACTTGGTGTTGTTTGTCCCAGTGTTGTGAAGGAAATCATCAGCAATGAAAGTAAGTTAAACATTAAACTATTATGTAGTAGTCGTAACTGTAATTAAAACCGTAAAATCATTAAATTCATCCGTTAAACACTGGCATTTAGAGGTAATCCTATTTGACCTACTGGTTAAGGTCTTTAAATTAAAGAAAGTCGTGACAAATCTCATATATTTTAATAAAATTGACATGTTATAAAAGATTAGTTAAAAATATAATGAGTTTATAAAGCCCAGATGGACCAAACTTTAAAAAAAAGAATTACCTCATAAATTGGATTACTTACCTACTAGTTAGTAAAGCAAATTCTATTAGTTAATAAATCCAAATGATATTTATATTTTTAAAGATAGATCAACGAACCTGCTCGCGGGTTACTTGCGCTATTAATTATAACTATTATGGCAACAGTGTGTCATAACCATAAGCAGTAGGTCGGGCGGCGGTAGGCCAAGGCCAACTGCTTTATGGCATTCAAAATTAGCTCGGTCGTTGAACATCTATCAAAAATACTAACTGGTTAGTCTTATGAATAATGTGCACGTCCTTATTGCATTTAAACAAATTAATTCAGTTATGCTACACATGACCCTGTGTTTAGATTTTGCGTATTATTTGCATATTATGCAGTCGTTCGTAATAATAATCATTAATTTTCCGAGTAGAAAACCCCATTCGTGCGCGACCGGATTTGAACCTACGAACTTAGGATCGGAAAGCGGGTTCGCTATGACTAGACCACCGGTGTTTGTAATACACTTAACATAACTCAAATATTTAATCAAAACAAACAATAATTATATTTAAGTTATGTTAATAAGCGGCTTTTAATATATTCTCCGTACTTACAGCAAAAGTTCTATAAATAACATCAGTTAAATGAACACCTTAATAAAACTAGTTGTCCTATGAGAACATAGACCTCGCGAGCCTTTATAACCATACAATAACCGACACTTTCCCTTTTACCCTGGCTAAATTGAATTTCAGGTGCTTGAATTTTCCAAGAGGCCCTACCTATGTAGACTTTTGAGCAAATTAGGGGTCCTATAAGTTTTAGCGATTACTCGCTTTCCCTTGGTACTAGGAGATCCAATATGGTGTCTACGGATTTGCCTCGTAAAGGCGAAGAGGACTGTGTATTCTCATTGATATTGGTAGAAGTCAATTTTCGGGAAAAAAATAAAAAAATAATTTCTCCTTTCCACTCCCTCTTTTTGGAAATATTTGTACACCATCTTGTGTAGAATGAAGTCTTTTGTGTGCTTCTTAAATTTGATTGAAATCCGTCGATAAATAACGCTACAGCAAACTTTCCCTTTTTTCTCCCCTATTTTCTCCCCAATCAAAAATCACGCTCGACAAAAAAATTTAAATAAATCGAGGAATATGTGTGCCGATTTTCGTCGAAATCGGTTGACAAAGGCGACCTGTAGGTGATTACTGACAGACAGACAGGACAAAAGCATTTTTGGCCAATCTCGAAACTGAGACGCTTCGCTCGCTCGGTCAATTAGGTTATTATTTACCACATATGTATCATGCAAGTAGTTTTTCTTTGTTATTTGGAAAGTCTTCCTTTCGTTTTTAGCAAAATGTATATCACTAACCTGTAGACAAAACTGGTTGTGCTTAGCATGTAATCTGATAAGTAATAGCTGAATCAGTACATTCAATTACACCATATTCAGGTTTCCTCGTAACTATTTTAAATCTGATGCAATAATGTTTTTCTAATATTTCTTTCATTTAGCTTCCTACGTCGTGTTTATTTGCCGTGGTATCCTCATTTGCCACAGTCGCTTATGCAAAAGTACAATCTTTTTAAGTCATTTATGGTTTAATCTTCTGATCACACCTAAAATAGCTTCAATGGTCTTTGTCCTAGTTAAAAACAACACAAATAGATTCAGATCATTTTTAGAAACCAACCGGGCGTGCCTTACAAAGTAATTGACTTTTGACTATCCATTTAATCATCATTGAATTATTATAGACATTCTTTTACGATGAAAAAACGTTGCGTAAAACGAAGAAGATCTATCAGGACCATTAATGATTATTACGCAAGCAACAAGTAAAAGCAAAGTAAATATTACGCAAAGCAAAACCACGAATCAAATTACATCAAAATAAATATATAAGTACTCGAGCGTAACCTCGCACAATGTAAACAAAATCTATTAGGGCAAGTAAACTTCTAAAACATTCGGATACGTGACCAAATGAAGTTAGTGGCACAAAAAAAGGAACACTACCCACTGGGAAATAAAAGAAAATAAAAAACTTTTTTATTGTAACTATCACCGACTAGGTGCTTATTAACATGGCAATACCTACTTCAGAAAGAAAAAAAAAATGTGCTACGTACATCATAAATAGTAATGTCGAAGGAAGTGTGATACATGAATAAATAATTAAGGACATTATGGACAACATTTAAAGAGCTAACAGAAGCTAGTCTTTGTATGGATTAACAAAATAAAAATCCAAATAAGGATTAGCAAAATGACCTTTGCCTCGTAGTAATACTCCGGTATAGTTTTATACATATACCATCCATCCATCATACCATCCCATCTATCAATTTCAGTAGAAATGACGGCTTAAAATTGCACTCCCACTGCAAGATGAGAATTTCAAACACTTTTCCGATTTGGGCGAAAGTAACCCTCCTGGGATAAAGTATACCGGTTTTACGGTACGTCAACCTCGCTTGATTCGAAAAAAAGCCACACAAGTACAACTCTATCATAAAAAGAATTGAATAAACAAAAATGTTATTGCATCAACGCCGCGCCGTAGCAATAATAAATTACGGAAATAAAAAAAATATAATCATACGATACGAAGTGGCTAATCCTATTAACGCAAATCTATAACCGGATGCCAAAGCAAACAATGTTACAAAATAGCCTACAATTGATGTTCTAATTAAATATTACTCGTAATCACATCAGGTTTTATACTTAGGCGAATAATACCGCAAATGAACGTACAAACAGTTATCGCGATGGTCGTGCACGTGTAGATACGTTATGCAAATGAAGTCCTAGTCTGTGGAAAGTGAATCCAATGGTAAATGACATAACCAAAGACACGGCTTACTCAGATAGTTGCGCTTGGGCAAATTGGCGGAATGTTAGAATCGTAAATGTTATGAGTAAGGCTTAGCACCTACAACGAAAATACGACAAGACAGCTAAGTAAATGAAGTTAGGAGATAGCTGGCGTGGTTAGCTAAACATGCATAAAAAGGTCTTTAATATTGGAATTAGATAACATAACCAGAACATCTACTGAAATGAACATCTATAGTAAAAATTTTGAAAGAATACAAGCCCGTCAGCAATAACAAATCTAGAATTGAAGTTGCACCACACCTATTAACACTCCTTGAAAATAAACTTTAGCTCGAAATATCTATATACCTATTTGTCGGTGCATTCTGATGCAATGTAAACGGCGCCGGCGCACGCTGTCTGTTACGTAAGCAGCCTGTAGCCCGCAGCAATGGCTGCAATGTTGGCTGCCTTGCAAGGACTCTGGGTCATCGCCGCTCAGTGCCGGCGCTGTTGCTATGATGACATGGCCCCAACAACGTTTATTGCATTAGAATTTAAAATTGTTTAACACTCTCGAAAGGTAGAGCATTGTTCTCCTAGGTTTATAAACTTCGGCATTATTTAAAGTGGATTGAGCAAGCAAGTGCATATTTGCATACCATGTCGGCCATTTTGTCGACTATCATTAGGTAACGCCCTATTTATAATTTTTTTTGGCCGTAAATGATAAATTGATCTACCCTATTTCTGAAATAATAAAATGCAAAATTAGCATAAGCATGTGAACAAGTTCTAACCATCTGTATTGCCAAAGAAATGTCTGATCACGTGTCTAAATACGAATTATTGCAGTCGAGGACTAGTTGTTTCAAGTCAGGCTATTAGATGCATGCGTAAGAGATGTGAATTTGCCAATGCCTTTTACTTTTGAAGGTGGTCAACTTTCTTAGCATTTCATTATAGTAAAGGTGTATGTACGACCTTGCCGTTTTTTGGTGGAGTCTGCATGAGAACTTGATAACAACAGGTTCACATTTGAAACAACTATCTTGGAAGGTTTTTGGGTCGAAAGCGGCGTAAGTAATAAAAAGTGTTGGGTATAATAACGGAAACTATGATGATTACTATAGATAGACTAACAAAAGTAAAAGAAAAGCCATTAACTATAAAGGTAAAAACAGTAAGAAGTCGGAGACGATGTAAAAATAAATAAAATAAACTATTGTTCACATTCCTATGCACTTACAATTAAACCACTCCTCAGAGCTTTTGGTACTCAATACTCAAACTTTCACGTTTGCTTTAAAAACGATTTTAATATTTTTTGCGAAAACGTTGGATTATCTCTCTGTAAATGTCTTCAATCTGACTTCAAATGAGAAACCTCGTCGCTTTCAGCGGTGGTATCATTTAGACAAGATACACCAAGGTAAGCCGCCGAGTTCATCAAAAACAGGAGCCTTTCGATATTCATTTGAAACACCAAGGTTTATAAATATCTAGTCAGGTATTCAAATAGCACAATGCAATATGCATAGACCATAAACAAAGAAGTTAAGTAAATAATTTGAAATCTATTGACAATGTTATTTTCCAGTCAAACGGTTACTACAATAATGAACCCGCAGTAGGTATTAGCTAAAAAGAAATATACAACCTACTAAATGTCGTATAAAGTGCGCCGGCTGCATAACATACCGTGCATTACCGAAGACCACGTAACGCACGCAATGTTATATCACCGTCTCTAAGCAGGTAATGTGGCACATTTATGAACTTACCTCTGACTAACCTGCTTAAATATTCTCTAGAACCTTTAATGCCAATAGATAATCTAACATATCTGGAGAGAGACGTCGTGGGCATATTTCGTCATCTAACTAAACGCTATATAGTATATCAAAACAACAAAGTTTCTTTAGTTTAGATTTATTTGAATCTTTGGAATAGTTTGTTTACCTTACACATAGATCAAAAGCGTTAAATCAGATTTTAGAAGTACATTCTATTGTATGCAAGAGACACAAAGAAATTATGCAATGTTAAGAAATCCGGAACAAACTGGAGGCGTCAGCATAAATTCATTGAATGGGACATTAAAACCGTACATTGTGGTTGAATCGTAAAGCGGTGCTGTGTCTACTGTCTACGCTACATACAACGCAAACTATTTGTTACATCAAACTGATTTTAAGTTACAACACACTTAAAATCATAGAGCATAAATCGAAATACTCCATTGACTATGAATTTATCAAGAGATCATTTCGAAGCCATATACAAAAGTGTGACCAAAACAGAAAATGGAGATCTCAAAATAGAGAGGAGTGGAAGTGGTTAGAGGAAGTCTTTGCCGAAGGGTACACAGATTGAACACCACAACGACATGAAAAGAACCAGTGCAACTGAAAATCTGAGAAGAGGCTAATAATGAAATCAATGGCAAAAAAAGAAATTGGGTGAAAGGGTAGGAGTAATTTTGAAACCATATGAAAAAAAAGATGCTGAGAAAAAACTTCGTAAAAATTTCAGAACATGTTACCGCAACAAGCCGGTCATCATTTACATTTCAAGGCCGTAAACATACTGTTCAGCGGAATGACGTAAACTTTGCGAATAAGAATGAATACGCAATTCAGTGAAAGCCATGTGGCGTAGCCTTCACCCATTGTACCAGTTGTCGCGATAATTAGGTTATTACGATAGCTCACTATCATCGGTCAGATGCAGGTCGCAGGTTGTTTACCAACAAGTTCGTTACCAACACGTTCAGTTGAGTAATGGTACCAAGACTAGCTAGTAGCAACAAAGCCGGTCATACAACAATTACATCACTGAATGCCTTCAATCAATGAAAGTTCTTTTCACCCTCAAAATAAATTTGAAATCTTTTTAAAAATAATTTAAAAATATTTTTTGCATCATGTTTTCTCGTTGAAAAAAGAAATAAAACCACCAATTTAAAGAAAGGAGACTAAAAATAAATATAAATAAAGGACAATGAATTTTCGTTAAAAGTACTTTCAATAACATGCCCCTAAATTAGTTTACCCACAATAAATTTATAGCATCTAATTCAGTAAAATTTAGGCCCACAAATAACTACGAGCTCTAAGCTTGGACGAATAAATACACGCTCTAAAGAAAGGGACATACATAAAAGTTAGTTACTTAGTCCAAAATGAGTAGAGACAACCAAGCAAAGCAACTATATCCGTTGAGTTTTCTTCACTCACGACATCTTCTTAGAGATATCTGAAACCTAATCTTGATGAGGGTTACTGTTGCTTTTACACATAATACAAAATATAGTTAATGTGAGCTTTGTAGTGTGCGTTAAATGGTACACACTAGACACGTAGGCACACTGGTTACATAACGTGACTTCTTCATTCTCATTGGGCGGCACGGCACCACAAGGTCGGATGAATACCACCCATTGGCCTGTCAGTATGTAATCAGAACAGCTTTCTTTACATTCCCCGAGATACAACGATGACAACACTGTGACATCACAATCGAAAGTTCAAGAAATGGCCTTAACCTATTGCCACGGATTCTAACTGGTCGCACGTGTTACATAAGGTTTGTTTTCAAACGTCATCTCTGCACTTTATGAATATGTTAAAAACCGGCATTTAAAATGAAGAGTAGTGAGTAATGCAAGATTAACATCAGATTTTTAACAATAATAAACGGTAGAGTAATTTACTTTTTTAAACTAGGCTAAATGATGGTGAGATGATAGAGACAATAAACCATGCTGGTTTTAGGCTAGATCATCTTCTTCCTATTCTTCTGCTGTATGTAGTATGATTAGCACAAACTAAAAACTGTGGATAGATTGTAGTACAACATTACCTACATCTTATAAATAAATTCCAGAAGAATCTTTTCGATGTTATCTTCTTTAAACCCTAGGTAAACATAGGCAACCCTCACAAAGAGATCAAGTTTTTACGGAGTTGTGACAGACATGTAAGAACGATTTACGAGTACTTTACCAAGACACATCATGCTCTGATAAGGTTCATGTCAAGCTACTATTCTACACAAAACTTTTTATAAAACAGATTTTGTATCGACATTTTTGATTGGTTCAGTAGAAAATGCAGACATATTTTTTTGTCCTGATCTGCTTGATCAGGATCACTGCTTGATCATAATATCATCGAACCGTAAAAATTTGAGTATCTAAAGAGTAACTCCACAAGCAGGTAATTTATTTACTGAATTGTGCATTTGCGTTGTTAGAATATGAAATGTTAGTTCATCTGTAAGATGCTACTGATTGTACACAATCTTCGTTGTACGAAATTGCCTACTTACAGAACAAAAACATCTTATTTCCTCAACTCATTATTACGTCTCTCACCAAACAAAGAGTTACCAAACTATCATAACATTGTATCATCGATCTAACTTTCACGAATGCCTCGGGAGCGAATGATATCAGGAAATCAGATCGTATCTTCCGCTCAGGTAGGAAATGTTCCTTGTCCCTTTCTCATAAATTGCGACACAGATAACGCCGTCTCTTTTGCTAGGTAGTTCCAATCGATTAAAGAATTGCTTCATATACACCAGCAACAAAGATGCTAAAGAAACTGATAAATGATTACAAAACATAAATAAAATCTTACCGAA
Source organism: Gandaritis pyraliata (assembly GCA_947859175.1). Classification (NCBI taxonomy): domain Eukaryota; kingdom Metazoa; phylum Arthropoda; class Insecta; order Lepidoptera; family Geometridae; genus Gandaritis; species Gandaritis pyraliata. Next base: position 2,929,731 of record OX401871.1, on the reverse strand, counting down.
AATTTCGATGCTTTATAGGAAAACTAAACGCCATCTTACCTGGAAAGTAAATTACAATAAAATTATTAAAAGTACTGATAAGAGATTTTAGCGCTTGTTGTCAGCATATAGAGAGAGCGCAGATCTAAGAAAGCTCAATGAATGTTTTTACGGACCCATTATCTGACTAGTTTCCATAAAACAATGACGTCAAAAAATAATCAGTGATAAACTTTACTTTCTTGCTGTGCCAGCCAACCATAAGATAAAACTCGTATATAATAATAGTTTCCTTATTATTAAGGTAGTACTTTAATAGGATAATTACTATCTGCTCAGAAAAGATATAAACGCGCGCGAGAGCGCGTTGAAATCTTTTCTTTAGATACGTTTTTAAATTATAGTTTGTTTTATCCGCATGATTTTTTGCAAGAAATACCTAAAAACCAGTGTTTCTATATCATTTTCATTTTCTGAATTTCAGATAAGACCAAGCCGAGATATCAAAAGAAACTGTTTTAAGGAATAACATGCCTACTTGCCGCCATCCAGCACCAGCCAACAAACCAATGCGCAAGAGCAAACCACCAGATCGTCACAAATAGAACACCAAGACGCAACACTAGTCCTGCACCAACCAAAGCGTTCAATAATGCTGTGATACTGGCCACTCTGAGAAAAAAGAAAACTGTGATATTTTTGAAATTGGAAAATGGGTATTCACGTGCTTCTCGCATCAACAGCACTGAAGACAGTCAGCGTGACCGGACTATGGCTGATACCATTGTTGCTTGGGGCACTGACGTACCACAATTACAATGCCTATGATCCAGAATCAAAGGTGTTGGATAAAGAGCCAAGGAGGGAGTATGATTTTATAGTTGTAGGAGGCGGTTCGGCGGGAGCTGTTGTGGCAAATAGACTCACTGAGGTCCATAATTGGAATGTGCTTCTGTTGGAAAGTGGTAAGTGTCCCAAAATCATTTATTGATCCAGAATATCAGGGATGTTATAGAGAATAACAATGGCTGTATCCCAAGCGTGATATTTCTTTCTTTTATTTCCCCATCGACAAAATATCATACTTAAACATCCCAAAAATATGTAAAGTGATTTTGAAATATAAATAACCTGATTTCTAACATGTCCGTAATTTCTCTCGAACCTAAAACCTCGAATAAAAACGAAGCACTGTTTGCTAAACTAAGATTTCTGCACAAAATATTATATTTACGTTTTCACTATCTTTATCTGCCACTATTAATTGGATGGTATAATTTTATAGGCCCTGACGAGAACGAGATAACAGACGTCCCTTCGCTAGCAGGGTACCTGCAGCTAACGAAACTGGACTGGCAGTACAAGACGGAGCCTACAGCCTACGCCTGCTTAGGATTCAAGAAACATCGATGCAGTTGGCCAAGGGGCAAGGTATTTCCCATTTTATTTTTATAAACAGTTAAAATTACACGGTATCAAGTATAAGTAGACTCCAGTAACATACACTACTTTTAGGTACTGCTCTGGAATGGGTGCCCTTTAACACGTTTTATAAAAGGCCGTACCAAGGCACCGGTTTTGTAAACTGCGAGAAACGCCTTGAGTTATTTGTAGAGCAACACGCCACACAACGCAAAAACGAACACTATTTTACTTTTATAAGACAGGTCAAAATATGATGATTAGACTAAATTATGGCAAGTTCATATCAAAACAAATCTCAATAACATGTTGTTTCTGGATTTCAGGTTCTCGGAGGTTCAAGCGTACTTAACTACATGATTTACGTCCGAGGTAACCGTTATGACTTCGACCAATGGGAGCAGTTTGGTAATCCCGGGTGGGGCTACCGAGACGTACTGAAATACTTTATCAAGTCCGAGGACAACAGAAACCCTTACCTCGCAAAGAATCCGTATCACGGAAGAGGTGGTTATTTGACCGTACAAGAAGCACCTTGGCGAACGCCTTTAGTCGCAGCATTCGTTGAAGCAGGAGTTGAGATTGGTTACGAAAACAGAGATATAAACGGAGCAGTCCAAACTGGTTTTATGATCGCCCAGGGTACTATTCGACGGGGCACGAGATGCAGTACAGCAAAAGCTTTCCTACGTCCAGTACGAACGAGAAAAAATTTAGATATTTCGTTGAACACACAAGTAACAAGAGTTCTGATCAATCCAATAACAATGAAAGCTTATGGAGTAGAGTATATAAAACACGGCGTAAAGAGGGTAGCGTATGCGAAAAAAGAAGTTATTCTATCAGCCGGGGCCATCAATAGTCCGCAGCTACTTATGCTATCGGGAATAGGACCGAAAGCTCATTTACAGGACGTGGGCATCAAGGTCTTTAAAGATTTACCAGTGGGTGAAAATCTTCAAGACCACGTTGGAGTTGGTGGCTTGACTTTCTTAGTCGATAAACCAGTTGCCATAGTCCAGAACCGATTTCAAGCTTTTCCGGTAACGATGAACTATGTAGTAAATGAAAGGGGGCCTATGACAACTTTGGGAGGATTAGAAGGAATTGCTTTTGTGAATACGAAGTATGCAAACAGTTCTGGGCAATGGCCAGATATTCAATTTCATATGGCACCTGCTGGTTTTTCCTCAGACAACGGGCAAGTAGTTAGAAAAATTTTAGGATTGACTGATGAGATTTACGACTCGGTATACAAGCCCATAGCGAACAAAGATGCTTGGACCATAATGCCTTTACTGCTTCGACCAAACACGCGAGGATACGTCAGGTTAAAAAGTTCGAACCCTTTTCACTATCCGATAATGAACCCACGATACCATGAAAACGCATTAGACGTAGCGAGACTTGTGGAAGGCATCAAAATCGCTATGCAAGTTGCAAATGCATCTCCATTTAAGCAGTTTGGTTCAAGGCTATATACAAAACCCTTGCCGACTTGCAAGCAACATAAATTTATGTCTGACGAGTACATAGAGTGCCAAGTGAGACACATTTCAATGACAATATACCATCAGTGTGGGACAGCTAAGATGGGTCCATCTTGGGATAAGGAGGCAGTGGTGGACCCGAGACTAAGGGTCCTAGGAGTGGAAGGGTTACGTGTGATAGACGCTAGTGTAATGCCTACAATAGTGAGTGGTAATACGAACGCTGCAGTGATAATGATCGGTGAAAAAGGTGCTGATTTGATCAAAGAGGACTGGTTGAATAAAAGGTGATTTGGATTCATGATCATAATTGTTCAGTTACCATGAATATACCTATTAAACTAGTAGTACACCCCGAACTGAGATCTCGTGATGTTCCCAGATGAGAAAATAAACCGCAAAAAAAAAACCTTTTGCTGAAATCTATTCATTTATTTAATTTAGCACAACCATAAAAACCTGTTTTGGAATGTCAATTTTTTGTACGACTTTGTATTTTTTTCTTAATCTTACTACTAAAACTTAAGAGTAGGATTAGTAATTCTACTAAATTCTATGCTGATCAGTTTTTTAAGCGGTTCGAAAGTCATACTCTAACAAACATAAAAAGCAGATTTGCCCAAATTAACACTAAGATCTTCGTTCGCTTCGCTCACTCGATCAATAATGTCTTACCATTTACTTAAGTATAATCCGGTCACTAATTGCAGAAAAATGTTGAATAAAAAATATTTGAGGAAAATAGTTTATATACGAAAAAAATAAATATTTTTAAAAAGTACAATTACCCTTTGCAGTCAGTGACCTTTTATTAGATTTAAGCAATGAAAGTTCTTCCCAAAGATTTAAGTTTATTTTATACTTAACATCCATATTTTATGTATTACTAAACTAATAAAGTGTGTGATAAAATATCATAAAATTAATGTTGTAACATTGCAGACGAATAGATATTTACACAATAAGAAATTGCGCGCGCTTTGGCATGTTATCAGTTAAAATTATTGAACAAAAATGTTTTTGTATAAACTATTTTTTAGCTATTTTAAAAAAACTTTTATAATTTAGCTTAGTATCGCTCGACTCTGTAAATATGTAATGTAAATAATTAAGATAAATATGTAAGGGGCTATAAGTGGAATTTAGTCAATTTATTTATTTAATAAATGCCATACATTTATATCAAGATTTATATGCTTTACAAACATATAGCTTTCTGTTCGATGTAAAATTGTTACATTGGTTGAAATCCTTATTAGAGGAATAATATTTAATGGTATTAGGTTGCCTGGAAAAGATCGCTCTCAGCGATAAGTCTGCCCATTGTGTTATCTTAAGAGCTTTTTTTTCTGTAATGTTTCTGTGTGGTGAACCGATAAGAAGTTATCTATCTATCTAATCGTGACCACCGAAAGTGATTTTTAATCGTTACTTTCATACGTCATCGTCTTTTAAACAGTTTATTTTGATAAATACTAATATGCCATCACCTTGTATGTCGTTAAATGTTTTTTCTAATCTGTCAGTTATCTCGTGGGTTTTCTGTGGTCAAATTTAAATTTAGTTTACGTTAAAAACCAGATTGTGTTTTTTCTTAATATTTTTATTTGTGTTAACCACAAACTAAGGTAAAATTACAAATATCTGTAATTATCCTCGCTGACGCATCTCGGCTCATGACTTTAGTCTGGACTTGGATGGTCGTGGGTTTTAGTCCCAGACGTCTCTGACATTCTCACAAACCACAGAATAGTACTTCACACCTAAACTTAATAGTCGAATTTAATTGAAGATAGTTTATTAAATACTTTTTTGAACTTTCGATAAAGTACAGAACAAACGACTAACGAAAATGGATGCATCGGCTTGTAGATTAGATTAGAAAATTCTTTATTGCACATTATAAAAACAGTACAGAGGCGGACTTAATGCTAATTAGCATTTTCTTCCAACCAACCTTTGTGTAGTGTGGAGAATAGAATAGAATAGAATAGAAAATATTTATTTTACGCACAATAAGGTACATACTTATTTACTTAATAATAAAACGATAACATGCTTAAAAAAGGAACCCACTCAGCAAATGCTTTGGGTGCACGGTGGCTCCTTTAGCGCTGGTTTTCAGGGGTGCCGAGAGTGGAGTGGCGCACAGCCTCTGCGACACGCGCTTTTTACAAATACTTACTCTACTAACAGAAAACAACATATAACTAACTTCGCTACATCTCTATTAAAGAAAAGGTAGTGCTTATATTATGGAAAACTTGGTAGGGAGAAACGTCTTTAACAATTTATAAAAAATTGTACTAAAAACACAGAATAATTAAAAGTAGCTTCAGTAGGTACTTGTACTTTTAACTATTCTGTGTTACGCTCTTTTTTTTTGTTTTGTTATAAAGAACATAATGTGATCCCAAAAATACCACAGACAGGCATATATGAACGAACAGAAAGCTATTAAGCACCTAGTGGTGTTAATTACTTAGAATCACATGAATCATAGAATTTAAGTTTTTGTTTTATCACAATAAAACATGTAAGTAGATATACCAGTTTGTAAAGATGTTTTATTCCTATGGTATTTTAGCACCTCATACCACAAAATTACCTAGTTTCTAGTAAGCTGATTAATTTCAATAGCGTCACGATAGATTTCGGGGCTTCTTTTTTCAGTTACTTTTTACCCAACTACGGCAAAGCAAAAGAAGGGGTAAGATTTAGATATTTGCATGTTTGTGTTTCAATCACGTCGAAACTACTGAACCAACTTGGATGAAACTTGGAAAATATATAGTTCGTAACTTGAATAAAATAATATAAAAAGGCCTTTATTATTTCTTAAAAATAGGTGCTTAATTATGATTAATAACAAAACTTAAACATTAAGGACCCCTCGGCAGGTGTAGGCCTCTTCTAACAGCCTCCATTCTCCTCTGGATTAACACATTGGCTACTTTTTATCCCGAATAATTAACAGGACCTACAGGATAAAACGAACGAACGGGAATAGCAGCGCAACCTTTGTAGCAACCTTCAGAGGGCCTTGTACGAGCTTTGGTGCATAAAGCAGTCTAACGTCTAAATTGCGAGTAGGTACGGGTTTGATGTAATGTCAAGCTTCTCAAAGAATCCGCTCAGAAAACGAACGAAGTCGCGGGTAACAGATAGTACCAAATGAAAGGGCTTAATTTGCACATTTCAAAAATATATATAAGCACTAGCTTCTGCCCGCGACTTCGTCCGCGTCCCGTATGATCCTGTTGATTTTCCGGGATAAAAAGTTGCCTATGTATCCAGGCTACGAACTATATGTATTCTAAGTTTCATCCAAATCGGACCAGTAGTTTTTGCGAGAAAGAGGAACAAACGTCCAAAACTTTCGCGTTTATAATACACTCGAGAGCAATGATTCCGGGTCACTTAAAGAATGTTAAAAATCTCGGAAACTAAAAATGATAGGTTAATGCAATAAATTGTATTTAATAGACAATGTAATACTCCTTAAATGAAAGTAAAAAAATATGAGTCACCATACATTTTATTAACACAAAATTACATAAAGAAAAAAACTGCTGATCTCTCCTTAAAACAAAAATAGGAAACATGAAATTTTTGAACTTTATTACGATTTGACTTGAATTTTAATACTTCGTATTGCCTCCTCGTGCTTCCATTACTGCGTTTACGCGGTTTGGCATGCTGTACACCAAGTTCCTTATACGATTTTGGGGAATATTCTCCCATTCCTCTGTGAGAGCAATTTTGAGCTCACGAAGCGTGATTGGGGGAGGGTTTCGTTGTTTTACGCATCTGCCTAGCTCGTCCCAAGCATGCTCGATCGGGTTGATATCCGGGCTGCGCGCTGGCCACTCCATACGAGTAATGTTCATCTCTTGAAGGTAGTCATTCACAATCCTACCTGTATGAGGTCGGGCATTGTCATGCATAAATATAGCATCCTCACCTAAATTGACCATAAATGGACCAACATGATCATTGAGGATTTCTTCCACATATCTTACGCTAGTTAAAGAGCCGTTTTCTATGATCACCAGCTCTGTGCGACTTTCAGAAGAAATTCCGGCCCACACAAGTACAGACCCACCACCGTAGGCTACTTTTTCTTCGATGCATGCTTGCTTGAATCTTTCCCCTGGTCTTCGATACACTCTGTGTCTTCCATCGTGCTTGTAGAGCATAAATTTTGATTCGTCGGAGAACATAACTTTTGACAAATCTTCAATACTCCAATTTACGTGGCTCTGGGCATATCTTAGTCTTGAAATACGATGCCCACGCTCCAGTTTAGGGCCGTTTGCAGGTCTAAGGGGTTTTAAGTTAGATTCAGCAAGCCGACGTCTTACTGTCCATGCACTTGGGTTACTTCCTCCGAGGCGTCGAAACTGATTTGTGAGTTCAGTTCCTGTGAGAAAGCGATTTCGAAGCATGGTGTTCACCAAGTATCGGTCTTCTCGTGCTGTGGTACACCTGGTTCTGCCCGTTCCTGGTCTGCGTAGGTTAGAACCAGTTTCTTCGTAACGTCGGAGAACTCTTTGTACTGTTGACAGCGACACACCGACAGTCCTGGCTGTATCGCGCTGACTCCGGCCGGTTTCCAGCATTGTAAGTATTCTGGTGCATTCTTCAGGCGTAAGCGACATAATTTCAGCTTGAATAATGAATATAGAGCACTATCAACATGGTTTATATACCCACATAAATGACAGATTACAAACAAAAGCAAAACCAAATGCTGTAATTTCGTAGTTCCATCTTCGAAAGTGGCCCTTTTTCAAATTTGATTTTTTTAAGATATAACTTTACAATAACTAAGAAGTTTTAATACCTTCATTTAAGGAGTATTACATTGTCTATTAAATACAATTTATTGCATTAACCTATCATTTTTAGTTTCCGAGATTTTTAACATTCTTTAAGTGACCCGGAATCATTGCTCTCGCGTGTATTAGTACGATTGTTATATGTTGCTTGCGGACTCTTTTTGACGGCGAAGCAAAAGAAGTCCGGTAATAATGGACAAAACTAGAACCTTCTATCTAATACTAAGTTACAAACACTGTATAAAAAATATAAATTCTTACGTAGAATAGAATGTGTAATTTTCCATTTTGAAAACTAGTTTATAACGATATAATTATAACGTCATTTCGAACCAGACTAGCGAAATGTGGAAATAATAATGAGCACAGTCAGACCTATATTCATATAGTTGGACCCTGGCCTTGACACCGTGTAGGTTGGTGATCCCGGAAACCAGTGAACTGTGCAAATGTGGTTCTTTCAGGATGTACTCAGGTTGGTGCACTGTGTTGTACAGTTTTGTTTAAAAATGTGTAGCAAAAAAAGTGGTATTGAATAAAACACTACATCTGTGGTATCTGAGAGGGTACCTTATCTTCAAAATTATTCTCTGGCCAGAATGATTATCTGAGAAATTTTTGCACTGGAAAATAATCTTATTCGCGTTTGTTGAAATATTTATGGTCTGGTCCCATAAAACCAGCCACTTGTCTCAAAAATATCACGCTGCAGAAAAGCAAAGATAGCATAGCATGGTATTAAGTTACGGCTACTGTTCACCCACACGTTAACCTGGTGTAACAGTCCATCACGTTTGAATAGAATGCTGATGTATAAATAAATATGTGCAGAAAAGAGTCGGTCAAACTGACCCGTTTTCGAATGCCACTGTGGTCTTAAAACTTTCCTAAATGGGTACCTAAGTCGTGACGTGAGATACTCTGCTCGTGTCTGATACTTAAAATTGTGGATTATAATTTGCGGTTCATTGACGTCATTGAACCGACCGACATAAAATTTTATGAAGTGAATTTTAGTCAAAATCGATATCAAAACGAACCAGAACAATTTACATTAAAAACAAAGTCCAGTTCAAATTTGAAGCGAACAGGAAAAGTCGATTTACGCATACACTTTTTATTTCACATGCGAATTAAGCTTTATCCTATTGATGGTTTGTAAATTTTTGCTGTGGATTCAGTTTATAGTAAAAGCACTCACACACGTTCGTAACTTACCTACGTACTGCATTCAAACTCACGCACAATATGGTTGAAAATGGAAATAACTATATTTAAGACTTCGTTCGCTTCGCACTCGATCAATGAATGACAATCTAAAACTATACTTGGATAGGATTAGGAACTACGCTGTTTAAAGATGTTCCTCAAAAGGTGTTACGTATCTTTTCAGTGTCATTTACATCTTTTTATCAGCCTTGTCCTTCGGCGCAGCACAGCAAGGCACCATTTTCGAAGCCATAACAGGCTTCTTACGAGATGCGGCAGAATTACACGATGGGGAGCCACCTGATGCGAAAACAATACTACCCGAATATGACTTCATCATCATCGGTGCTGGTACTGCGGGGTGCGTTCTCAGCAACAGACTCACTGAAGTTGAAGATGTTAAGGTAAACCTATGGGATAGGTATGAAAGCTATACCAGAATAACTGTATAACTGTAACTTTATAGTTATGTGTTCATAACTGTACTTACTGTATTTATACTGGAGACAAATAAAAAATTATCTTATCTTAATAAAGTTATCCATATCTCTGACTGACGGTCATTCCGGAAAAAGTTGATTTTACTTCGATTTTTACCAATAAATCAGTTTGGTGGCATCTTGGTCTCTCTATTTAGTCTAACGATTTTGAAGACTTGCGTAAGCGCTTTCAGACATGTAAAGCTTTGGGCGATATGCCATATACTAGAACAGGATAAACTGTTTTGTGTTGAGTTTGTGCTTTTTATTTGTATTACTTATGTATTTTTTGTGTTGTTGTTGTTGCAAATAAATATTTTGTATTGTATTATATTGCATATGCATCAATAGCATCTTGTGTCCCAGGTCCTTCTGATTGAAGCCGGTGGCAACGAGCAACTGTTCATGGACATTCCTGCGATGGCCACACTTCTGCAGTTTACGGATGCCAACTGGAACTATTTCACTGAACCACAGGTAATTTAAAGAACAGCGTGTATATTTGTTACAACGGATCTTTGTGACTGAAGTTGGCTGTCCTGTCTCAAGGAACTTTATGACTCTGAAGTTGACTTTTGTATGGTATCTCATTCAAGGTCCTTATTACTGGTAAAAGGTGCAACCGCGATGCAGTTTATTGTTCGGTCGCGCTGTAAGAGACATGCATTTAGTCAACTCCAAAAGTGAAGATGCAGCTTAGTAGAGCACGACTTCAGAGTTCAGAGAGTAACAGAAATGGGTTGCAATGTGTGTGTACCCGGTCGGGCATTACAATAGTTAATGGTAGGCAGACCGAGGTTGAACTTATGTACCTACCTACTACGTGTAAGATAAGTTTTATCTATACTTGATTAACGATTTCTTTAGCCTTAGGGCCTTATCACACTGGCGATTTGCGAGCGAGTTCAAAGCGAGGCGATTGCGCGGCGAGCACGCGGCGACTACGCCGCGGGCGCGCAGCGAGCTCGCGGCGTGCGATACGCGTTTTGCACAGTCAGTAAGAAAATGAAAATTAAGTCTTTGATACGACTGAAGTGGGGTGGGCGGCGCGGTCTGTTGTTGCGAGTGTACAAAATGGCGTCGGCGGCGTTTGTTATTAACGCGGCGAGCTCGCTGCGCGCCCGCGGCGTAGTCGCCGCGTGCTCGCCGCGCAATCGCCTCGCTTTGAACTCGCTCGCAAATCGCCAGTGTGATAAGGCCCTTAGTCTACCTAATTATAATTACTTATGTATACTTACCTACTATTGAAATCGTATTTACTTATCTCGTCAAACCAGTAAAACGAGGGTTGGAAACCTGGAGGCCACAATGTGGTCCGACCTTGAATAATGTAAGTATGTTATTTTTACTTAGTAGGTACACGACTAAAACATGTATCGCTCTACTAACTTTTGCTAGTGGCGTCTCTCGCATGGTAGGTAACCTGGATAGAAAGCCTACTTATATGTTATTCAGTATGTTAATTCTATTCTATTTTATTCTGTTATTGTTCATTCACTTCGCTCACTCGATCAATAAAGTTCTCAAATAGCCACCACGAACTGGTAAACAAAGCGTAGGATGGCCTTGCCTCCCACCTTAATAGATCAAAAACATTGCTCAAACCGCGGTAAGTCGGGGGATGCTGAAAGCTCAAAATTCTTCTTTCTGGAAATCATAAGGCGTAGGCATACGTCCGGGTGACGGGTGCAAACGCAAACAACATTCCGTAGTGCTTTTAATATCAACGATGAATAAATTATTTCTTTTTGCTCGTATTTGAGTGAGAGCAAAATTTTAACGTAGATGCTGTCTAAAAGTTTTCTTCAAAGCTTAGAAATCGTAAATTGAATGCATAATTCGATCCAGTAAGTCTCTTCCATCTTTACGAATAAACCTTTAACTCAACTAAAACATCAACTTCTTTAGAATTGACGCGACGTTAAAAAAAAATTATAGTAATTTTTTCAGCATTTCTCTCTTCTATGTAATTTCTTACTTTTGCGTGTGCAATAAAGTTTTTATCTATCTATCACGCCTTGCCCTAAGAAAAAATGTCTAATCAGGGGGGTGATTCTAGACCGATAGACTTTTTTATCACGATAGATGTATCTCCTAAGAACTGTCTAAAACTATGGAGTTTTGACAGTTTTAGGGATATATCTATTGTAATAAAAAGTTTATCGGTCTAGAATCGCCCCCCAGTCAATGGTAGGTCCGTGCGTAGTGTGCGTTAATCAGGACAACGACAAGTAAATGTAATTGATTGATTGCGTAAACGTAAAAGAGGTAGTCTACGTGTTTAATCGAACATTCAAATGAAATAGAAGACATTTCGCGCCACGAATTTCTAATCTCGTGTTGTGAAAATAACTAATCATTATTCAGAGCAAGCATAATCTTTGTTTTAATTCCATAAAAAACTGTACAAAGTATTTATAGAATTAAAACGGATTCACCAACAAAACATTCAAATAAATCGTTCGAAAATCAACTATCATTGATTTGTGCAAATCGATAAATCTTTGTATCAAATCGAGCATTTTTAATCATGTACTAATCGATTAATGTTGCGTGCAAAACGCATGCCAGTATTACGGAGGTTTCGTGTAACATTGACATTGCCCTTGATGAAGCGGAAGCTACCTAAAGATAGGTACAACGGAATAGGAACCATGGTCCAAATCTTTAGCTACTATTAAAATGCATGTAGTGTCCAAGATACATTGAAGGCGAAGCAGGGGTCAACTATTAGTATGCTTCTTCTGTCAGTGGTAAGGAAACATAAAGAATACTGAGTTGGTCAAAGAGGACAATTGATAATTGATCGAGTGAACGAAGCGAATGAAGATCTTAGTATCAACTTGGGCAAATCGGCGTTGTGTGTTTGTATGTATATTTGTTGAAGCATAACTTTCTAACCTCTTGTCCGATCTTCACAGAATTTGGTAGGTCGACCGATTATTATCTACCATAGTTTGCTGGTGGTGGGATTATGAGCTAAATCGGCTAAGAGATTGTAAAGTTATAATAGTCTAAAAGTGAGTAAAAAAGTCGTACAAAAAATTTAATGGGGTGATAAGACTTTGTTTAGACATTCCAAAACAGTTTTTAGTTTAGTTCTACCTTAGGTAGTTTTTGAGCTAAAGTGAAAATTGTAAGGGCCAACTACTGGTCATACTAGTGTCAGTTTCCATTTCAATATGCCTGAAATTATATTAGAAACAAAGGACTTGTCTTGAGCGCCAATAAAACATACTTTGACACGAGGATTACGTCACGTCAGTTGCTTCAGAGGGCCTAATACGAGTTATGGTGAATAAAGCCGGTGTAAAAAGTCTGAAAAATAAACGGTACACGCGTACAAAGTCGCGGGTAACAGCTTCTTCGATTTTGAAAGGTTCATCAACCTTCAGCATTTCGACGTGTGCATTTTGTTTTTTCGCAAAACACATGTTTCAATTAAAATTTTAAACATAATGAATGTTATATTGCGGTTTGGACATTTCATATACCTGGGCACTGACCTAAGCCAGATTTGCCAAGGTGAAAGCAGTTAAACGAAGCATTATGCGTCATCCCACTGCAAATGTTTTTTTCGAAGGGGCAAATGCTGGTGGTCGTCAGACAACTCCAGCGCTACCGAGCAACAGCAAACTTGTCTACCTTTTATTTTAACGAAGCAAAAAAGTAAAAAACATTGTTCTCAGTGAGGAAAACGTGGCAATGATATCACCTGATCTATTAAAAACCTTAGTATTCTGCGCGAATACAAAAATACCTCTAATCTGCGCAAGGATCCTGCAAACATGGCTTGTATTACTCATTTAAAGCTACGATAGTTTTCATTCCTTTTAAAGGAACGAAGCTAACTAAATACAAATCAAACGTATTAGTCTTAAATGTACTTGACTAGAACTTTGATACTAACAACATCTTGAAGAACTCTTAAATAAAATCAATAAATCAATAAACTATCTTATTATTACGCTATATGGCAAATGATGAAAGTTTAATTTTATTTTTTTCCCAAACTACTTTGTAAAGTTGGTTAAAAACATGAAGCTTAATTTTCATTTAAAAAAATTAGTCTTCCATAAAGACAAGTTGGAAACTAAAAGTTCAAAGTGAAGGACAGCCACATTGAATGCGGAATTCAACGTACCTTCAAGTAGGTAGGTAGCTGGTAGGCACTCGTTGAAGCGAAATACAGAATGAGCTCGTAATTTTTAGGACATTAGCATATCCTTACCACGACCTTAATAATTCTTATACAATAGTGCGATTTTTTATTTATGTTTTACATAGGTATGATTGCTCTTTCCTCTTACCTTTTCACCTCTTAGACGTCAGGACTTTTAGTATGTTCACCTCCTAAGCACCATGAACACGTTTCTGAAGGAATGCTCACGCACTCTATAACACCTTTCTTAACTGGACTAATCCTACTAATATTATAAATGCGAAAGTTTAGATGTTTGGATGTTTGTGTTTCAATTACATCTAAACTACTGAACCAACTTAGATGAAACTTGGCATATATATAGCTCGTAACCTGGATTGACACATAGTCTACTTTTTATTTCGAATAATTAACAGGATCTACAGGATAAAATGAACGAAAAGGATTAGCAGCGCCAATTGGCAAGAGGATTTCATTGTCATGTCATGTCACGTCAGTTTGACAGGGCGTAGTACTACCTCTTTGGTCTAACGTCTAGCGTTTGACATTCCAGTACGAGTTCGGTGTAATGAGGTGTAATGTCAAGTTTCTCAAAGTATCCGCTCGGTACACGCACAGATAATATAATGTACACGGAAACTGTAGACGCGTACGAAGTCGCGGGTAACTGCTAGTATTAGATATTTTTTTAAAACGTGTTGAATTTATGCAAATTTTTGGACATTTTGTTATGTATTGTTAGTAATCAAAACATCATCTACACAGCAATTAGACAGTCCATTTTTGTTTTATTGTTAAGTTACATAGTTACCTTAGACGAGTAAATAATTTTTTGAACGTATAACGTGTTTTACGTAATTAATAAATAATAATAATAAATTAATTAATCATCAGTATTACGTACCTAATCAAGATTTAACAATAATAGTTTTTTAGATTTGCGTAATTTGAGTCAATAACCACAGACTGCTTTTTAAGCTCTTAATAACGTCAGTCATAATGAGATTGGCATAAAATTTGCATAGTTTTATAAGTGTTGTTTTTTTTCATATTATTATTATAAAATCGTAGATCGTAATAAAAGCAAAGAAAAAAACATGAAACTTAACGTCTAAAATCACTTTGACCAGAGAAAACGCGGGAATATCCCACTTCCCACTAATATTATAAATGTGAAAGTTTAGATGTTTGTGTTTCATATACATTTCATAACCTGGAGTAAGAAGGCGGTATAAAATGGCTGAAAAATAACAGTACATGCGTACGAAGTCGCGGGTCAGATCTAGTAAATTAATGCACTAATATAATAATAATATAATGCAATATAATGTAATATAATGCACTTCCCGTTTACAAAGTCCTTCCCATTAGCAGCCTGAAGTCTAAACTATACCTACCAGATCATTGCAATAAATGACATTTTTTTGCATAAACCGTTCAAAGTAAAAATATATAATAGTGAGAACAAACCATCACCTATAACATGGACGAAAAAAATAAATTATATTATTGTATTATTAATCGATGCTTATACCTAGTTAATGCCTTATTGTTCTTAATAGTTTGCAAATAAAATATCTTTGTCTTATATTACACACTAGCAGTTACCCGCGACTTCGTACGCGTCTACAGTTTCCGTGTACATTATATTATCTGTGCGTGTACCGAGCGGATACTTCTTTGAGAAACTTGACATTACACCTCATTACACCGAACTCTTAACTACTGAAATGTCAAACGCTAGTCGTTAGACCAAAGAGGTAGTACTACGCCCTGTCAAACTGACGCGACATGACACATGACAATGAAATCCTCTTGCCAATTGGCGCTGCTAATCCTTTTCGTTCATTTTATCCTGTAGATCCTGTTAATTATTCGGGATAAAAATTAGCCTATGTGTCAATCCAGGTTACGAACTATATATATGCCAACATTCATCCAAGTTGGTTCAGCAGTTTAGACGTGATTGAAACACAAACATCCAAACATCCAAACATCTAAACATTCGCATTTATAATATTAGTAGGATACTCAACGTATCTCCTCTCGCGGAAACGCTATATATGGAAAACATAATAATAGCACTGGTTTGGTTAATTCCACCATATCGAAACCGCAAATTATAAATAACCACACAAAAAGATTTGCATGGATTTTAGGGTGTTCCAAGTCAGACAAAAAGCCATATAATGACGTCATAAAAATCCGATTTGAAAGCTGTTAAGTTCCGTAGGTACGATAATAGGCTCGAGCAAGATAATACTATGCCAAAAACTAGGTATGAATGCGTCAGTCTGACTCGAATCGTAATTATCTAAAAGTTAAACACAGTAGGTAATAAAATTTAAAACGTACGTACATCAGAGAACTATTGAAGAGTTCAAGGATCGTGTTTGAAACTATACATACTTAAATGCATAATAAAGTGAACAATTATAACTTAACAGGTTTTAATGCCTATATGATACTGTTACCAACTTCAAAATATGTACGGAAGTTGTAAACTCTATTATGTCTGTTTACTCGATGGCACTGTTTACAAATAATTGGGAAGATTAAAAACAACATTATTTTAAAAAAATTTAAGTATATTATCAAACTCTTATAAGGTATGTGAACTCCGGAGACATATTTTTGGTTCATGACATAATTTCTAGGTTTTCGGAGACCATTAGTCACACATTTTTTAGTTTGTAAGAAATTAGTTAGTGTTAAATATTTTGCAATTTTTTTACTTTTTGCAACTTTTAGTACACGGATAATAATTAGGTTTCCAGACATCCGTTCTTTTGCTTACACACAGTTTTTTTCTAAACTTTGGCAATTAGCATGCTAACTTTTAATTGATTCTTTGTTATGTGTTTTGTCTTTTGCATTGACAATCATAATTAAAATCAATGGAAATAAACTAAATACGGTAAAACTATCAGGGGCCTCATTCTCACTTCGGTATAGATTTTACTCTAATAGGGATGACGTCATACCTCGGCCAAAAAGTCGATTGACCCA
The DNA here is from genome assembly GCA_947859175.1 of Gandaritis pyraliata. Taxonomy (NCBI): domain Eukaryota; kingdom Metazoa; phylum Arthropoda; class Insecta; order Lepidoptera; family Geometridae; genus Gandaritis; species Gandaritis pyraliata. The sequence goes on along the minus strand of OX401871.1, from coordinate 2,913,140 downwards.
TTAGTGAAACGAGTACCTATTCGATGTCATTTTGACGTCATCCCTATTAGAGTAAAACCTCTGCCGAAGTGAGAATTAGGCCCCAGGTTCATTGATAACAGTGTATATGTTTCACCGACATTCAGCGAATGATAAATAATAAGGACAATCTATGAGGTTCCAAAGATTCAATGTAACTTGGAGTGGCACCTTTTCTGCCACTTGAAGGTATTGCGCCACTACTTGAGCGGCACCCAAAACCCCCGCGGTTGAGTCATTGCAGTTGCCGCGTAGTGTAACTCTACTAACTAAGCTCACCATTGTACTTAGAAGTGTGTAAATCGGTTCTAACACAAGACAAATAATTATTAGGTAAGCACTCAAAAAAGTAAGTTACAGCTTTTATAATGTCAGTGTTTTTCCACTAAAAACAAACACTACGACAACAAAATGGGGAAAACCCCGGATTAGTAACAATATAGAAGTACAATATCTCTAATACTATAAGAATCAAAGTCCTGACTGACTGACTGACTGACTGACATATAGACAACGCACAAACCTAAACCGCTGATCGTAGAGACTTGAAATTTAAGGAGTACATAGGTATTAGGGCGTAGAGGTGTACTAAGAAGGGATTTTTGGAAATTCAACCCCTAAGGGTGTAAAAAGGGTTGAAAACGTTTGTATGAAAAATCGTATTCCTTCAACCTATGAACTTGAAACTTAGAGGACAGATACCCTAAATTCAATAATTAAGTATGTCATTTTTAGTTTTTGAGAACTACCCCCAATAAGGGTGCAAAGAGGTGTTGTAGTTTGTATGGGAGTCTTTTAATGAGTGGTTCGATTGATTTCAAACTTGCAGTAAATATACTTCTAAATAAATAATTAAGAATGACATTTTTAGTTTTTGTAAACTACCCTTAATAAGGGTGCAAAGAGATGTCAAAGTTTGTACGAGAATTTTTGTACGCGTAGTGCGATTGACTTGAAATTAAGAGTAAAAGTAGATAAATTCCCGGCATTGCACAAATTCACTTAAAGTCGATGGAATGGTTTTGCGAACGTGCAATTTTGACCCCAAAAAATGACCAAGTGGCGAATATAAATGACGTTTTATTAAATTTAATCGATGGTGAAAATACAATCTATAAGTCTATAGATAGATACGGTGTGTGACGATGACGCTGTGAATTACCCAGTAGAGTTTTTAAATTCTTTAAAACCAGCGGGTCTACCCTATCATAGGCTTATTTTAAAAAAGGGGTCACCAATTATGTTATTACGAAATTTGAGGCCTCCAAAACTTTGTAATGGCACTAGGCTACAAGTGGAAACCCTTCACCAAAACATTATTGAAGCCGTGATACTAACCGGGTGTGCTAGGGGAGAAACAGTGTTTGTGCCGCGCTTGCCTCTTATTCCTACCGACCTCCCATTCCAATTTAAAAGGCTACAATTTCCAATTAAACTATGTTTCGCCATGACCATAAATAAGTCCCAAGGGCAAACATTAAAATATGCTGGAGTGGACTTGACTGTTTCTCCCACGGCCAATTTTATGTAGCTTGCTCGAGAGTTAGTTCCCCTACAAGCTTGGTAATTTTAGTGCCTGCTGATAAAAAAGTAAAAAACATTGTTTACAAAGAAGTTTTATAATGGGTCACCGCGGCCCAATATAAAACTTATTTTCATCACATCTATTCGAAAAGAGCGACTTGGTTCGCCTTTATGTACACCCAAAGGTGGTGTTTTATATGAGAAACAATAAGTGCTTGCATATTGTAATGAACTATCACGGTTCATGAGATACAGACTGGATAATGTACGCCTATATAATATAGGCTACTTTTTAAAAAGAAACAATAACAGGAACGGGGTAAAAAGCCACAACGCGGGCGAAGCCGCGGGAAGCCGCTAGTAATTACATAAGCTTCATCTCGAATATACTTTGTAAGATATACATTATACTCACACCATATTATAACTTAAAACATCTCAGATATTATTTTTACAAAAAAAATATCTATCAACTGCGACAGTTAAATCAAATAAATAATTAATTCAATAGATATACATTATCAAATAAATAATTCATTCAATAAATATACGTAATAGTTCAAATACGTTTTGCTATGGTATTTCACGACACGTTTCAACCCTAAATTAGCGCTTAAAACGCCAGTATATGAATATAAATACTAATTTTATTAAAAAAATTATTTGCATGATGGTTTTTAGTACAACCAATATGTTAAACCTAGACCTACTTTGTAAAACTGGAGTAATAAATGACCTTATTAACGAAATGCGACTCCATAATTCCCGCACTAAAATTTTGTAAGAAACGTAGTAAACTTGAGATTCCAGTCTATCTGGTTATTTGATTTAAAAACATTGGCCACGGAAATTATCCTACTACTAATAAAAATATGAAAGTTTAGATGTTTGTGTTTCAATCACGGTGCAACTACTGATCCGATTTGACTGAAACGTTTAATGTAATATAGTTTTTATCCTGGATTGACACCTATAGGCTACTTTTATCTCGAAAAATTAACAGGATGAACGAGTCGCGGACGGAAGCTAGTACAAAAGAAATAGTAACGAGTGCATAACATTGACTACGCTAGTGCAATATCTGCTGAAGTAGAAGGTATTGTGGAAGGTGCTTATCTGGAGGCGCGGCCTTAAATTTTTTAATGCTTCGGTCGTGTACTACTGTAATTTTAACCGATATCAAAAAAAGGAGGAGGTTCTCAATTCAGTTGTATGTTTTTTTTTTTATCTGAACGGATACACTTCCAGATTGGTCCCATTTAATCGGTTCAGTAGTTTGGGTTATAAATAGAAATAACTGAAAAAAAAAAATATGCCACCACGTGCACAAAATTGCGTAATTTGCTTTCCTGTGACTTTTAAGTGGTGTTTATAGTCACTAGAACATTCCCAATGAACTGTCATCATCATCATCATCATCGCTGGTAGCCGCATTGAAGTCGGTTATTCTAGTTTTTTAAATTTACTATAATTATTGGTGGTAGGTACACACACACACTCCCTACACAGATTCTTCCGTTCACTTGAAGGAGACGTTACGAAGCAAAAGATAAAGTTCTATATTTACTTACTCTAGATTTGTTATATTTTTATACTTTTATTTTGAAAAAGCTTTAAGTAAAGAACGTAGGTATTTTAATTCATTTATTACAAATAATCATTTTGACTTTGAAAGTTTTTTGTTGATATTGACTTTGAAAACTTATTTTCGTGACGTATTCAAGGTTCACGAATATGACGCGAAAACCTGTCGAGTTCTATTATTACTGGAATCAGTAGATGATACTAGATCTCTTAGCACGCAGTTTTATACACACTTATTTGATAAATCGCGTGCTAGCTAGTAACGTCGCCCTAAAATTGCATAGAACGAGGTTCCACAAACCTTCATATCTAAGTGTGCATAAAATTGGCATAATTATTGGCTCCTGTCAGTTGTGAATTTAGAAGACGACGGAACCCTGAAGATGAAAAATAAAAAATTGTTTCAGAGAGCAGGCTGCACCGGTATGCGCGCTGGGAGATGCGCCTGGCCGCGCGGCCGCGTTGTAGGAGGCTCCTCAGTTCTGCACTCCATGATGCACACGCGGGGGAATAGAAGAGACTATGACAGATGGGCAGCCAATGGAAATCCAGGTAATAAAAAATTACCTTAGGTATCACGCCTTTGGTAAACTCAGCACAACGCTCACAGTATCACAGTACTGAAAGTAAGTATTTGAAGAAGTTTTACACACGATAGCGCATATTTTGATAAAAAACTAGCTCGATTTTATTTGCAGGTTGGGACTACAAATCAATACTCAGATACTTCAAAAAATCTGAAAATATGCAAATACCTGAGTTGGCACGTAACAAAAAGTATCACTCATCAAAAGGTGAAATGACATTACAGTATCCAAACTGGCGTACACCTTTATCAGAAGCCTTTTTGAAAGCTGGAGTGGAGAGAGGCGGTAAGATTGTGGACTACAACGGAGAAAAACAAATAGGATACTCTATCGTTCAGTTTACAATGAATAACGGAACAAGAGTTAGCGCCAGTACAGCGTTTCTTCATCCTATCAAAAGGAGAAGGAACTTTCATATCTTTAAAAATGCTATGGTGACTCGAATACTCATAGATCCTTGGAAGAAAACAGCTTATGGCGTAGAATTTAAGAAAGACGGGAAGAAGTATAGAGTAAAGGCGGAAAAGGAAGTGATACTATCAGCTGGAGCTATCAACTCACCTCACCTGTTGATGATTAGTGGAATCGGTCCTAAAGATCACTTGACCGACAAGAATATTACGACCATAGCGAATCTTCCAGTCGGGTACAATCTGCAGGATCATTGGGCATTAGGAGGTCTCACTTTTGTAATCAATACAACGGATTCTATAAGATCAGAACGAGTGGCAACATTTGATAATGTCGTTCAATACTTCAGTCACAAGACCGGCCCGTTGTCAGCACCGAGTGGAACGGAAGCCTTAGCATTCATCGATACCAGAAATCCATATAGTGATGATGGATATCCTGATTTAGAATTGTTATTCGTAGGAGGTTCACTAGTATCACACCCAGCTTATAAACAAGCTTTTTCAATCGACGATCGTGTTTACGAAAAAGTTTACGATCCGATAAAAGACAAAGATACATGGATGGTATTTCCCATGCTTCTGCTTCCAAATTCAAGAGGACGCATTATGCTAAAGGATAAGAATCCGTACCGGAAACCTATGATATATGCGAACTATTTCAGTGATAACGGGCACGATGAAAAAGTTATTTTACACGGCATTAGAAAAGTTATAGAGCTGTCAAAGACAAAAGCATTTCAGAGATACGGGAGCAAGTTACATGACATACCCCTACCGCAGTGTGTGAATTACAGATTCAATACAGACGAGTATTGGTTCTGTGCTATGAGAACTATTACAAGTACAATATACCATCACTGTTGCACGAATAAAATGGGACCAAGTGATGATCCCGAAGCTGTTGTCGATTCTAGATTAAAGGTTCACGGAATTTCAAGGTTGAGAGTGATAGATGCTAGTGTTATGCCGCATGTGCCAGCTGCTCACACGAATGCACCGACTATGATGGTGGCAGAGAAAGCTGCTGACATGATTAAAGAAGACTGGGGACTACATTTTAGGTGATCAACTACGACCGTTGCGGAAAAACTACACTGATCTCAGTCTCGATGCGGAAAAAGCTAAAAGACGTATAGTATCTTTATTTGGATTTAACACGTAGAATGATTGATTTATTTAAATTGTGTAAATAATTATGTTTGCATTTGTTATAAATATAATTATAATGCTGTTGTTATAAAACCATCATAAAACAAACCAGTTTAGAGTATCGTAGTTTACATAAGAGTTATTTTTAAACAGTTATTTCAAGGTGGACTTAGCCCATTAATGACTACTTGGAAAATCTCTACAGCTATTCACATTCACCGATTCTACAAGGTAAGGTACCTACACTAATTATTGAAAAGAAATGTCAATGCTGAAAAGTATTTCCTACTGTGAAGGAAAAGCAAGATTGCTCTAATATCCGGTACTTACACACATACCTATATGTTCGGTAAAAGTCCCCTTATATTCACCCTAGAAATCTCCCTTGCTATAAAATAAAATATCTTTATTAAATGTATTTCTAATTATAAAATAGAAGTCATTTCTTGTGATGTTTTGTGTGTTGCTTATAGAATGAACGCAAATTTTTGCGGAAAGTTTTTGTTTGTTTTTTATATATAGCAATAAACCGAGTAAAAAGGTTGATTGACGTGTACAATAAGCAGTTTGTAACTATTTTGCGCACGTCTGTAGTCCGGGGTTTTCCTACCATATTGTATTCATCAGGCGAGCAAGTCACGGAGATTAATTGAATGGCAAAAAAATAATCTTACGTCAAAGATTTGCGCATGGCTATTTCTGTAGAACATCATGCCAAAAATCATAAAGATCAATGGAGGAATCAAGAAGCAATATAGACGCTGGATATGAATCGATATATTTTGCTTAGAATCACATAATATGGTGATTGATCAATCATAGGATAATCAGGCAAAACATAGATAGATAGATAGATAGATAGAAAATACTTTATTGCACACCTTAAACTAGGGATTACAACTACATAAACACAAAACTTAACTAATTGTACAATGGGGGTCTTTGTATACTGTCTGATTATTCTATGTTTGATTTATAGTAACAAACATCACAGACCACAATCAAAGTAAACATTTTATGCTAAGGTGTTCTAAATAGGTATTTAAGTATTTTATGAATTTTAGTTGAAAATTCTAAAATGAAATTAATTTAAGATAAGAATAACTCGTATAAATTCGATACCGCTTTACGCATTGACTTTACGCATAAAAGCTCACACATGACTTAACCGATTAAAGTTCAGTGTCTCAATAGGGTCAATTTAGAAATCATTGAACCTTATTCAGTAAATATATAGAAAACGTAACTTACTCGTATGTTATGAATTCCCTGAAAAAAATGATTTATTGTAAGGTAATAAAATATTAGCGAAGACCAAGGTTACGATTTAATATACTTGCAAAGTTTAATCAATTTTGCAACAGGTACCTACATAACTTCCTCTTGACATAGCTAATAATGTAAGATGACAGACGCGTTATTAAAAAGTAAATTATGCATCAGCAAGAATTAGGGCGGCTTGCACCAGAATCGCTAAACGCGTTTAGTAATAAATCAAAAATTTAACTAAATACACGGTAAGTTGTAAAAACAAGGGTGTTTTATTTATTACTTCTCTAAATTGCCAACTATAATATATGTGTATGTATGTACCCTAGGTGTAAGAAATACACCTAGTACGTGGTTCAATGATGACTGCTTGAACCAAACTATAGTAATGGTTACCTAAAACAGAGGAGATCAACTATCGCTGGTAAAATCTTTCCAACTCCATTCCAACCAACTTTTCCAAACAGTATCTCGGCTTCGAATCGGAAATTACAAATAAATACAAATATCCTCGATAGTTATTGACCTAGTAAGTGAGATTCGAGCCCACGACAGCCTTCTTCGTGACGGGTTTACCGCTACGTTATTGGCTTACTGCAATACTTTAACAACGGTATCAAAGTCTATCATAACTAATATTTGTTTAATATTTGTGAGCACCCCTGAGCTAAAAGTATCACGCTACTAACTAGTTGAAATGGCCTACATCTTCGTCTTCAGCTGTCTTACCGCCAAGTGCGATGATAATAGAAATATACATGTTGGTATCTATTTTTACAACATTAGTGAAATCTAATAACTATCCCATATTGTTATTTCAGGGGTTGTAATAATTACGATCAAAAACAACTTCGTTAGTACTAAACTTGGCGGTAATGCGGCAGGTTCTTCACAATTACGCGTAAAATTCAACCTATATTAAACAAGTGCGACAGTTTAGACGTTTGTGACTAGGTTAGGAAACCGCCGCCGCGCCCCGCCCAGCCCCGTCTCCGCACAAAGGTTTTCGACCATGTTATGAATGAAACTTCAAGAGCTCGAGTCGCAACCAATTATAATAACTAGTGGTATAATAAAAAGGTAAGCTTTTTATCTGGATATTTACAATGCGAGCGACAGCGCAGGCAGAAGTAACAAAAATAGATGAGTAGTTCTCATATTCTATAATTATTGCAAGCAAAAAACAAGTTTTTCTGGTACTTGTGTGGGTAAATTCTGCTGACCGTTTTTAAATGAAGAAACATCGTCCAAAAAGTCGTGGAACAAACGTTGTTCCTACTCTAATTAAAACTATGAAAAAATGTGTGTCGTAACTTTAAAAACACGTCCGTTAAAAACCGTTTCCGTCCTTTAAAAAGGACGGAAAAAGGTGATGACGTTGAAGCCATGAGTCAATATTTCGGTAAAACCTAAATATCTAGACGCAGGGTCTTATGCTCAGTTCGGCAGAGGTTTTACTCTAATAGAGATGACGTCAAAATGACGTTGAAAACTTCTGTCATCAGTGTGTGAACGAGTATTCGGCCGAGATATGACGTCATCCCTATTAGAGTAAAATCTCTGCTGAAGTGAGAATTATGCCCCTGCTTCTGTAGTAATTCCAGCACTAACATTTTCTTTTCTTTTTTACAATGCCATTTCAGTAAATTAACTAAATCGACACTGAAATCATAACTAGTCATGACTAGTCTGATACTGACCGCGGAGACTGATAAATGTGCTGAAACAATACAAAAAAGTTGAGCGTTCTCAATGACAATAGCACTTATTAATCGCGTGTGCGCATCCCAGTGCTACAGTGGAAAAAAATTGTAACATTTTAACTAATCACCGCCACCGTAAAACTATTTTTGTACTTGGGTTAAACCAAATCAACAAAGCCGCTCTATTTCACAGAGCCCTTGTGCTTGGTTTTCGGATCTATTTAACAAAATGTAAACAAAACAAACACCCGGTATTAATTCAGAAGTTCACCGGTTACGCGTTGTGGTGCACGCACAGAGGTGCATGCACATTAATAAATTGAACGTCGAAGAAAGGTCAGGGCTCAGCGTCGTCACCAAGCATCACTCTACGTCTGACGTCGCGATTTTCCTCTGGTGAATATAACAAGAGGACGGGTCCTCGGGCGCGGCAGTGGCGCAAGGTCCTGCTCCTGCGACGCTATATGTTATGTGCTGTACTGATCGTGCTGTGAAGTGCTTATGAGAACAGTTGGAAAGTGACTAGATGTGAGTTTTATATTGCAGCTTGTTTTAGTTGCGTATGTGCATAAGGTGGGTGGGTCTAGGTGGAACTCCCTTACCAGTATTTAGAAAGTAATTTTCACATTTAATAAAATTGTGCTGACTATTGCAAAAAGTAAAAAGCTAATCGACTTTGAAAACACTGAAAAACATTAAAAAAAAAATATGAATTCGGGCTGAACAAACAAACAACATCACATGCAGACAAGCAGGCATTACAGTTGTGTTGTAGTCATTTTATTATTTGGCGTTTACCCTAAAAATCGGTTAGATTTCGTGAAGCTTAGTTAACACAAAGGAATTTCAGTAAGTTCCTATTTACTAAGCTCAGTGACTTTGAAATCGATTATTTTTTATGAATAAAAAAAACCCCGACCATGAAAATCTCGTTAGATCCTTTTCATAATTACTAATCCACACACTAGTTTATCAAATGTGAATGCATTGAGACGAACTAAATGTAATAAACTGCAATTATACCTGAGATTCTACAAAACTAGTTTTCAGTCATCCTCATAACTTTGAAACGGATGCACTCATTTTCACCAAACATAGCTACGAGTAAGAACCATCTCAGATGAACCAGCTTGTATGTAATATGACAGAGGAGGAAGGCTTCCACTCAGCATAAACCATAGGAGCCATAATATGGTTTCTATAGTGCTGGTTTTCAGTTTAATAAGTTACTAACGGCGCGGCGGCGGGCGCGGCGTAATATACCGAAAACATTGAACAAAAAATATACCTATACTATTTTACCTGCATTCTTCGATTTGTTTTAGAAATATTGAGACTACGCACTAAACTATCTACCGGAGAAAATAGAATGTTTAGTATAGGACCAGCAGTTATTAGACTATCCCCCAGCGCTCCGTCTCGGCTTGGCATGGGTATTTTACAAAAATTTCAAAAATTATAAATTTTAAAGTCATTTTTTTATACCTTGGGTTACATTATTGGAGTTTTAGTAAAGATTCCTAATTTTTTTCAAAATATAATATAGCCTATGTCACCCGGGGATAGTGTAGCATCCCAACGTTGAAAGAATTTTTCAAATCGGTTCAGTAGTTTCGGAGGCTTGGAGCTTATCCAATGCAAACAAACAAACAAATCATTCCTCTTTATAATATTAGTAGTACTTTTTATAAATATTACTAGTAGGTACTTAGTAGGTATAAAATACATGCACGCATAGACGCACATAGTAGAAATTCACGTCTTATTGTTGCGACGTTTTTGAACTATTATTTAATTTTGTTTGACATAATTATTTCTATGTGCGAACACTTTAAAGATTTCCCAGCTTGATACGACGAATGAACTTAAAAAGACAGCGCTATTTTTGTAATTTTATGATACTCGAAACTCAAACCGGTTCGACACGATTAGATATTATAATAGAATACAAAATCAAAGCAAATTTGCAGCAGCGGAGACTGCGACTGCTCAGGTGCGAATTCGAATCCCGCAAAGGTGTGGCGTTGCAAGTACAAAGTAAGATTTCCTAAAAAAATGCTATAAACACAAAGTTGTATATCGATATCGGTATTAAGAACCAAGTCAATTGAAATTTCCGATATATAGAGACAGATTACTCACAGGTAATCAATCTGGTTCCAAATCGGCACTATGTGATATGTGGGATTATGTAGAAATATTAATCGCTCTAAATTTTTTTTTTCACATTTGGCATGTCTTACGACTTTCAGCCAGCGTTACAAAATAACTTGCTATAGACAAAATAACTTCTACTTATATCTTTTTTATTTTACAGCGCCAAAACAAACATTTCTGAATTTGATATAATTTATTCAAAAGCAAAACCTGTTAACCGGCGGATATTCTACATGATTTTTTTTTTCAGAATTGAATAATTAAATTAATACGTAGGTAGGTATGCTAAATGTTGGCGGTTTCTGTGACAACCATTAGACATTACATACTTGTTTTTCGTGCATAAAATTCCCTTTAATTTTAAACCAGATTTTCCAAACTTGGTACCACACGCAAACTCTTGAGAACAAGGGCATTCTTCTGTGGGCTTCTACCATGGCATATCGACTGCTTTGGCTGATCTATACGCATCTATAACACGAAACACACATAAGTTTTGTGACGACACTGAACATAGGAATAATCAGACAATGACCATAGAAGTTACAGGCTAAGTTTCCAGTTCCGTATGAGTAGTCGATAATGACATAAATATGCCTGTTTTTGAACCAGTCGAGTCATTGCAACTGCTATCAAAACAAGTTAAACAAGATTGCATTTAAATTACTCATGATTTGACCGGAACTTGATGTGTACAATTATTTTGTAGGTTAACTGTTTTTGAACACTAATCGGTATACGACGTGAACGAAGGAAAACCTTAATTTCAAAAAAAATAAAAATAAAAGGTATTCCTTTAAAAAACCCTGATAAATCTATCACGCACGTGCCATATGTGTATCTAAGGTATCTATACCAACGCACCTGTTGGTATCAGCAATGGCTTATCTAAGTAGAATCGTAGATCGCGTTAGCACGCGATAACATTTCAGCACGATAATTTTACAAGAAACAGAAATTGATGAACTAGATGAAGTCTTAAGATTATTTAATAATGATACATTTCAGGAGTGGTATTACGTTACTCTCGTAAAGATAACCTTCCCTTCAGTAGGTATCAAGTGCAAGTGTACTTTTGCACGCGACACTGTTTAACCCGTGCCCCGCGTGCCTTGTTGGGTAGTGTAGCTATATGTATAGAGCAGATATAAAAAAACCGACTCATTTTAATAAAGACTATATTTGTTCCCAATGTTTTGTTACCACAATTATTTGTGATTATATTCTATACAATTTTGAATATGCATTAATTCTGCGTAGGGCGTTGCGTATTTAGCAATATTCTGAATATAGAAAAATATTTAATTTCTTTATATATGGAGATAATTGTAAAACGAGCGATGACGACGAGCAAGGTGCAACTACAACAAAGATAAAGAATAAAATATTGCAATACTTAAATACCTAATGATGCAATGATGAGAAATCAGATAAGGAATTACTAATATTCCCATTTCCTAGCAGAATTACGCCAGCAATACTACAATAATACCTGATACTTCACATTGACAGACATTGATATTTAAGACAGACATGTTTTTCGAAAGAGAAATTTAATAAAAGATGGACGAATAGACAGAAATGCTAATGATGAGTTCATTAGTAATCATAATCACCGTTGTCTCATGTAAGTCCTAATCATTAATTGTTTAATAATTAATTACCGTTACAACAACAAATAAGTAAACCGTAAAATAAACCGTAAATCATTCTAAAACGAACGCTTTTATTTATTTTTTACCGTTTGAAGTAAAAGCATGTCGCGAAATGCATTCACTGATTGATGATTGATATTTCGACAGATATAAAACGGACAAACAGCTAGAGCTCGCAGGTTCGCTAGAGTAGGACCATTGTGACTGCTTCAACCAATCATAGATTTAATCAAATTAACGTATGTACTTAACATAAAATACTACTTGTTAAAATATGTTGTAACTTCTATCGATGAATTCAAAAATATAGAAAGAATGTAGAAAAGATTCTCTTTTTGATAAATCAAAGATAACTATTGCATCTTTATTTTATTTCATTTATAAGGGCACACAAAACTGAGTACAATCAACCTGATGACACTCTAGAACATGTCGATCATGTACCAGCATAATATACTATGTTCCTGAGCACCACGTATTTTTATAAAAAAATTATAAATATACGAACATCAGAATTCAGTAAAGTCAAGCCACGTTCTGTTCTGATACAGTTTGATAGATGCTTTTGGACGAAGTGTGTTAATTCGTTCAAGTAGATGCTGTATCGAAGCTCAACCGAATTGAGAACCGGAACCATAACGCAGACTAATAGAGAAAATTGTACTACAGGGCCCTAATTCTCACTTCGGCAGAGATTTTACTCTGATAAGAATGACATCAAAATGACATCGAAAACTCGTTTAACTTGTGGGTGAAACGAGTTTTTGACCGAGATATGACGTCATCAGTATTAGAGTAAAATCAATGCCGAAGTGAATATAAGGCCTAATAATATAAGATGCTCAGAATATTGAACCTCAGATGTTTTGTTGTACAAATACAAACGTGTGTATTTTTCCTCCATGAAGACCAGAGCACAGGATCGCCAACCAAGGCCTTCGTTGTCTGATCAGAATATAAACTAGCATGATACTACAACCGGTTGTTATAAATATACTTGGCCACACAAATGAATACTTGCATTAATTCACCCTTCACGGCATTTCTGGATCGAGAATATGTAATTTACAAGGAAGATCACTACACAATTTTATACCTATAAGATCTTTTCTCATGTAAGTGGCATATTATGTCTTTTTTGAGAATAAATGTCTATAAACCTATTATACCTATAAAACCTATAAAACATGCCAAATTAAAATTAGCAAGCTTGATAATAAAATGAAAAAGGATCACAACCGTATCTTCAAGAATTTTAGAACTATGGGATGTCTCCATAGTTTTCAAATAACTTAAAATTCTTGAAGATATCTAAAGAAGCTAAAGCCTTACAATTTACAATTTTCTAATACAATCGTTAGAAATCCAGTGACAGTTTGCAAACCCATCGATGCTGCTAGAAACTAACCGATTTCAGCGTTGTAGTTTTTCACCGTTTGATATTTTAACGAAGGTGCTATATTTTTTAAAACCCTTAAACCTTAAATGGCAATATTATTACCCTTTTTAAACTTTTGGTAATACAAATAATTAATGTTTTTTTCTACTATTTCAGATGCAGTGTCAGCACCGTACGCCGTTGGCGGCAGTGGTTGGGATCCTGCTTACTGTTTTACTTTGCACGGATGCTCAATTCTCCAACCCCATCTCATCGTTTATGAACTTTCTAAACGAAGGCACTAATCAGCTCGACAATGAACCACCAGACCAAGTCAACTTGTTCAGCGAGTATGACTTCATAATCGTCGGAGCGGGAACCGCTGGTTGCGTACTCGCTAATCGGTTATCCGAGATCCCAGAGTGGAAAGTTCTTTTACTAGAAGCAGGAGCTAATGAAAACTTTGTAATGGATATACCCATTGTTGCTAACTACCTGCAGTTTACTCAAGCTAATTGGGGATACAAAACTAAGCCATCAAGTAGATATTGCGCTGGGTTCGAAAACCAACAATGCAACTGGCCGAGAGGCAAAGTTGTAGGAGGATCGAGTGTACTCAACTATATGATATATACTAGAGGAGCTCCCCCCGATTATAATAACTGGGCATCTTTGGGTAACGAAGGCTGGGGGTGGGATGATGTTCTTCCATATTTCAAAAAAATAGAAGACTTTAACATTCCATCACAACACGATCCGAAATATCACGGAAAACAGGGTTACCTCAATGTCGAATACGCTCCATTCCGTACCCAGAAAGGAAAAGCTTGGGTAAAAGGAGCACAGCAAATGGGTTTCAAATACGTGGATTACAACGGAGAGGACCATTCAGGCGTGTCATTCTTACAACTATCAATGAAGAACGGAACACGTCATAGTTCAAGTAGAGCGTATTTGCATCCCATTAACGGACGACCCAACCTTCACCTTTCTAAGAATAGTATGGTTACAAAACTAATTATGGACAACACAAACACAAAAGTAATAGGTGTAGAATTAGAGAAGTTGAATAGAAAGTACAAAATATTAGCAAAAAAGGAAGTTATAGTATCTGCTGGTGCAATCAATTCACCGCAACTACTGATGCTGTCTGGAATTGGACCTAGAAATCATTTAGAGACAATGAAAATCAATGTTATAAAAGATTTACCGGTTGGTTACAATTTGATGGATCACATAGCGGCTGGTGGAGTGCAATTTATGGTAAACAAGAAAAACTTTAGTATAAGCACAGAGTATATACTAAACCATTTAGATTTAGTATTCAAATGGATGAAGAGCCACAACGGTCCGCTATCGATACCTGGAGGATGTGAAGCTTTGGTTTTCTTGGATTTAAAAGATAAATTCAACTCCACAGGGTGGCCTGATATGGAGCTTCTTTTTATTAGCGGTGGACTCAACGCAGATCCTTTGCTTCCACGAAACTTTGGCTTCGACGAACAAATATACGCCAACACTTACGGTCCTCTTGGAAAAAATGATTTGTTTATGGTCTTCCCTATGCTAATGAGACCTAAATCTAGAGGAAGAGTTATGTTACAGAACAGGAATCCTAAGGCACATCCAGCTTTGATCCCAAACTACTTTGAACACAAAGAAGATCTTCAGAAGATTGTTGAAGGTATTAAAGTAGCAATACAGATAGCCAACCAGCCATCAATGAAAAAAATAGGTACAAAAATGTATGATGTGCCGATTGAGGACTGTTTAAAATACGGGCCTTTCGGTAGCGACGCTTACTTTGCTTGCCAAGCTCAGATGTTTACTTTTACCATCTACCATCAGAGTGGAACATGCAAGATGGGAGTTGAGGGGGATCCATCTGCTGTCGTGAGCCCTAGATTAAGAGTGCATGGTATTAAAAACCTGAGAGTGATCGATGCTAGTATTATGCCAGATATTGTTTCAGCGCACACAAACGCGCCAGTTTATATGATAGCAGAAAAAGGAGCAGACATCATTAAAGCTGACTGGGGTAGATAAGAGTAGTGAATTACAAAAACTAATTTTAGAAGAATTTCATTATTTATTAATTCATGCAGTGACGGCTAGGCTAGAGGTATTAGTTTTTAATCAAAGCTATCTGTGATGTAAATATTTTAAGTATTAAACGAGAGATAAACTGATATATTTTATCTCGATCCAAGAGTTGTCTTTAATAAACTCTTCAGCTATAAGACTATCTATATTTATTAGTTTTAGTTTTAGTTATATATAGTTTTAGTTTCAATACTTATATTTTATTTTCATATATTTTGTTTTACTTTTGTACTTACCTATTAACGTGAAGAAACTTCCAATTTGCAAGTTGGGTCAACCATTTATAGATAATATAAACGGCATTTAATGATACCTTCTGTAAAGGGTACAAAATGCATTATAAGTTCGTGGAAAAACTAATAGATAATAGTATTAGCTATGATGTTTAATTTACGCCTGCTTGTGTCTTATCTCATACTACGTATATTTAGCTACTTATGAAAGATAATATCATTAAAATTAATAAATAAATAAATATTCTTGGACTTTACACACAACGCCCTCTAGTCCCAAACTAATAATAATAAGAATGCACGTTGCCTTTCTTTTATTTAAATAGAAATCACTCTCTTACAAATAAATATAAAAATTTCAATATGTACTCGTACCTACATTACGATTTTAATAAGCTATACTTAGGACGTTTGAGGTTTTATGGGATATACTTATAGGTATTGTATAGGTATGCAAAAAATGAAGGCCTAGTGAAATAAAACAATTCAATATTAAATTATGCACGTTGAATACGTTTTAAATCTACATAAACAGAGGAGATATTAAAGGTAAAGGATAAAGGTCTAGTTACTAGACCTTTGATATAAAATGCAAGATCAACCAGACTAATTATAAACTACGTTGTAATACTAGGAAGTCCGTCCCATAATTTATACTGAGATATTACTTTGCTAGTTACATTGTTCGACTACTTCTACAGAAGTGACTGTAAATATGGTAAAGAATCTTCATGATATGCATGTTGATGTAATTATTAGAGAAAAATGGAAATTCCGATACAAAATTACATGATTCATATAGTTAGACGTTAAATAACCCGTTGCAGTACAACTGATCCTTGAACAGTATGTCATTTTATGGCTTATTCTACCCTACATGTCATGTCCAACAACTATACTTACTACAAAAGTATCACTACATGTATTACTACATGTATGTATGAGTTTAGTTAGGCGGCTAAGGACTTTGCTCTGCAGCCACGCATAGGCAAAAGAATTTGTGATACCTTCTTCTAAATAACCAAACTGTACAATATTATGTGCTAATGTTTTAGTTTTCAGCATCTTTATGGAAGATACTGTGTAACAATTTTTCTTGCTTAATTAGGGAAACTAACTACAAAAGGAAACAAATAAAGTTTACAGAACAAAATTGCTAAAATTTATTCAAAAAATAGTGTTATACATAAAATATGGCAGTCTAATTGATAATAACTTAGAGATAATGCTAATCCTTACTATAAGACACAAGATAATGGTATTAAATTGGAGTTTAAGTAGTAATTTGAAGTTAATAAGAGAATAAGGGTCGAGGTGCACGTCTGGTCTCTGCCGCAGTTCAAACTGAGGTTTGCCTAACGAAACGTTGAATACATGAGGAGTAGACCGTCCTGAGCCTATGGCGAACGTTTGGACCCCAAGACGAATGTAGTTCTTGAGTAATTTCCCCCGCCGTGCTAACTAACCTGTAGTAATGGCTAACCGCTGGAGGTAAACTGTATTTCAAGGGAGTTGGGAATACGTTCTCGAGTCTCCGCGGTTTCTTATCGCTGTGGAGCTCCGGCCAGCTCGTTGGCTGCACCAAGAAGACTGATCGCAACCTGACAGCCTCTCTGTGATAGGCAAAATAAAGAAATATGTTTAGTATGTTACAGAGCCCTACTTTTACGGTGATTTTATAGGAGTTATCATTATGTTTACTACGAATACCTTGAGGCTTTTATTTATTTTATTTTATTTATTTATTTTTGATTTTAAATTCTATACTCACACTGGAGGGTTTCTTCTCTTATAACCAGACTCTTAAGAGGCTGGCGTCCGAGGAGAACCCTCCAGATACACACAAACATACACACACTCTCTTACATACACATATAACTCTCACTAGACTCGTAACTTTTAGAATCTTATAATGTCTCTGTCTGTAAGAAATTTTCTATATATTTACGTATTTCGAGTAATATTATGGTATAACCTTCTACTGCTACACCAATACTGCTTTTCATAGGGCTGAGTGACTGGACCGCAGGTCACGGCAGAATAACAGCGCTGACCTGTCTTCGGACAGGGACGCATAACGCTGAGCCGCGACCTTTTTGCTGCTGTAACACACAGCGCTGTTTATTAGGTATTTGCTACTTATTTTTGTAAAATATTCTCACTCACCTACTAGCTTTTATTCTTTTGTTTTGTACCATGTATTTCCATTTATTTTTTAGTTGTGATTGTCATTGAAATCTAATTTTAATTTATTGTCAATTATTATTATTAAATATGAAATTATTATTTATTATTACCTACTTATAAGAATTATTTTCTTGAGAATTAATTAATTGTAATAATTATCTCCTATTGTATGCCTACTTTACCTGTGCTGTGTGTTTTTTGTGGCCAATAAATAACTGTCTATGTCTATGTCTATGTCTAGGCTTTTATGTCGGGATGAACTCAAAATCTGGTGGACAATCGTTTGCGACGCCGCCCTGTTCACACCCCTTTTTACGGTGTGATTCGTGTATGCAGATAAAGCGCAACTCTGAGGAAGATGAGAGAAGGAAATTAATCACCATGAAAGGCTTCCTTCAGCTCTTATTGAGCTCAACTGGGACTACGATGGAAGTTCATAAATACCTTTGTGCAGGAAGCTGGTAACATGGATCGCACGCAGTGATATACCAATCGAAAAGTTGCGGACGCGCAGAACTTTCGCTTCTCAATTTCGTAAACAAACCACAATAAAATCCCTTCAGATTTCAATTTACTTGGGAAGAACAGTTATAATTTTATAGAAAATATCAAGGTAGTTTCTGCTCGCTCGTTAAAATTTCAAAGTTTTCAAACCAATCCTCTGACTCTATCCCTCTAATACAGCTCTCTCCTTCTTTCTTTCTTTTTTTTAGAGACTGGACACCATCAATCAATATCTATGACCTGCTTGCTTCAAGCAAAGTTTGATCGTTCTGTCAAGTCGATTTGACAGGTGGATGTCTGTTTTCAGAGTAACAGAATTTGCTAAAGAACCAAGAAAAGATACGTACGAACGCACAAACTGACAAGATTTCAATAAATAATATGACTACGAAAGTGGAATCGAGTTACGAATGCTTGATAAGATAAAAACGTTTGCTTCATCAGAGCTTATTTGCAAAGACATAAGTTTCGCCTATCTATGGTGGGGTTGCCAACACGAAAGACTATAAAATAATGATACTATCTCGATGAAAGGAAGTTTGAAAATATCTCCCGCGAGATTCGAAGTAGGTACATTTACGAGGAAATTACTATGATTTTTTTTAACGTGTACATTTAAGGAAATATGCTAAAAATCGAAGGTTACAACTGAAAACTGAGACGGAAAACAAATCGATAGGAGCCTAATATTTTTCTCTAGCAAATCCGTTACCATGCCTTAAAATACCATGTGAGCAAACAAAAGAAACATACAATTTCATAAACTATAAGTGCACATAATCACGTCATATCGGTAGATTCTCTATCTCCCTCAATTGTTTTAATTTATAGGGACCGTAACTATGTGCAAGAATTCTCTGAAGGCTGAAAAATTTTACGTTATAGCGACGTTGATATGGAGGGGTCTCAAACCAGACACCAGGTTAAATTAACGTTTTGAGCTACTCTTTCTTGGTATTTTGCCCTTTACATAGCTTATTATTAGAAGCTTTCCCATCGGTAGATTATGGGCTAATTAACACAAACCTGAAAGCGCCGCTAACGCCTTTTAAAAAAGACAGATCAAACAAAAAAGTCAAACATTTAAAACATCAAGGTGCTTTGACACTTGCCTAATTATTGAAAGTAATCAAATGGCAGTGAATTTATTCTTATTAAGATTTAGCCTGATTATCTTTGGTTAGAACTAAGTTGATGAAAAACAGAGATACAGAAAAGATTCTCGGGTAACAGATTTTATAAAATGTTAAATTTCATTAGTTTACCAACACTCTTACTAGTCACAGAGAAGGAAGTAAATAAGGGATATTACAAAAATCTTTATAAAATTGTTTTTCTGCATTTTTATTTTATAATCCTATCCTACTAATATTATAAACTAGCAGTTACCCGCGAGTTCGTACGCGAATACCGTTTCCGTGTACATTATACATATTATCTGTGCGTGTACCTACCGAGCGGATACTTCTTTGAGAAACTTGACATTACACCGAACTCGTACCTACTGGAATGTCAAACGCTAGTTGTTAGACCAAAGAGGTAGGTAGTACTACGCCCTGTCAAACTGACGTGACATGACATGACAATGAAATCCTCTTGCCAATTGGCGCTGCTAATCCTTTTCGTTCATTTTATCCTGTAGATCCAGTTAATTATTCGAGATAAAAAGTAGCCTATGTGTCAATCCAGGTTACGAACTATATATATGCCAAGTTTCATCCAAGTTAGTTCAGTAGTTTATACGTGATTGAAATACAAACATCCAAACATCCAAACATCTAAACATCCAAACATCCAAACATCTAAACTTTCGCATTTATAATATTAGTAGGATAGGATATCTGAAGAAAACTAAAAAAAAAACAGTGCGTAAATAAAAAAAAAAAAAGGTTCTTTTGCCCACACATTTTATCACTTCCATGTAAAAGCAGAACCAGGTTCGCAGAGGTCAATGAACAGATATAAAAAAGTATTTAACAGGTTCTACAAAAATAAAACCCTGTTTTGGGAAGCTTATTTATTTTTATGCGTTGGTTGTTTGTATCGGGATACGAGTAACGGAATAAACCAGTCAGATAATTTATTTTAAATAATGTGGCATCGAATTATGTAAGGGGATTTTTGGAACTGGGTTCATCGAGCTCATGTAGGTACATACAGTACATATTGTTAGCTCGGTTTTCATGACATATTCAAACCGTGAGTCACTGCTCTCTTTAGTTAAAAGAATACATTGACCCTGCTTTTATTTGAGTTGAGCCAAACCCAGGAACTTTTCGTTACTTTACGTTAAGTCTGCTTCTATTTACTCCCTCGCTCGGGAGTAAAACTACCATATATAATGGGTAATTTTATCCCTTATAGACGAAGGGGTAATAGTAGCGAAGTTCTATTCGAACTTCGTCTAGTGTTTGTTGTCACCATTGACACGTAAGAAGAAGAAGATCCCCTATAACAATCTACTATTAAACCCCATGGTCTGAACAACAGGCAAGTCGGCAATTATTTTAAATAACACAATAGGTACTCTAGTTGCGAAACATTTTACCCAATCATACATGTGGATTTCCAAAAAGGATTCAGATCAGTGAGTAGTCTTTTTAAGCCTAATAAAGTACCAAACAACTATATATTTATGAAAAATTGATTGAAGGTCAATTAAATTGATTATAATGTCCGATTTCAACATTTATCTTTCTAATATCAATAGGCCATGCAACGTTAGTTTAGTATTAAACCGCCTGTTTTAAGTTTCTTTAACATCTATCAAAAACGGAAGTGTAAAATCCTGTACTTTATATTACTGGTTCACCACTACACCAAGATCGTATCCATCGGTAGCTCTATCGTTCACCGTGTTTTCACTCTAGCCTCTCTAGGCTCACTCTTCCCGACCCCCTATTCCTTCTTCTTCTTCTCTTATATATGGCCTCTGTCCGTCATTTCGACAAACAATTTTGCCAGTGTCAAGTAGATTATTTGAAATAAGTTTAGTCAAGTCGAGTCATGCGTCAAATCGTTTGTTTTAAAGACAAAATGGTGGATTTTCCCTTCAAAACTTGAAAACTAATTCCACTAAATAATAAAAACACATAATACACATTTATTCCAATGGCTCACACTTTATACTATGACTGCAAGTATTATTAGTTAAAATTCCACCAAAATTAGAGAACAATACTCACTATAACTAGACAAAAAGTCCAGAAATCCCCTTCGCAGGGGCAACACGCAGGGGATTTCTGGAATAAGGCACTGTAACACCAAGAAAAACAATTAAAGTAAATGTGCTATCTTCTTCTTTTTGTTCGGTGGCTAGGGCTACCACGAATTTGCCAATGTCAGTGTTTATTGGCGTTTACGAGTTTACATAAATGTGCTATGTATGTTGCTTTTACAAAGAATTCCCCCTCGTCCTCCCAGACGTACGGATGACATTGGCAGGTCGGGAGCTTGACAGTGACAGGAGTCACTGACAGTTAACTAACTACTTGTGCATGTGATACAGGGTACAGTATCTACTACATAGATACAAACACTATAGGAAGTATGCCAATAACCATCCGTTTTGTTTTGGTGAACAGTAGCCTACGAATTCGATACAGCTGTAGGTGGATTGCTTCACATACCAGTAACTTGAGTTTATCAATGTTAGATAATAAACATAATATTATTTTTATTCTTTTCTGTTTATTTTGAAACATTCATTAGTAATACATATATCGTCGTTTAACCATTTTATTTATTTTAGACGGATCACCACTTTTATCGATTTTTTCGTAATGTTATACCAGGACTTCATTAAATAATACTTAAAACATTGATATTTGTTATGTGGTTTTTATTCCTTCATCATAAGGTATTATTTAATATCAGGACATGTACGCTATCTACGAGAAGACTACAGTAAATCATAGTCAGCTTTGAATTTCAGCGCGCGAATTTTCAATCCAAACTATATTCTTTTGCTCTTTAATTTCAATTATTTTTTTTATCCACGGTGCGCGGTGGCGAACCGTGGCACGAGACGTAGAAGTTCAAGACGCCACGACCGACTACGCGAACGAACTACCCAGCTAGCTTTTGATGATTACTAGGTAGGTATACTCACGTAAAATTAATGCCACTGGTTGTGGGAATAAAACGAAAATGTAAGCATACGTTATTTGCAACCAAAAACAACACAGAAACTTAATATTTATTAAGGTCCCTAACCTTAAAAACAGAAAAATAAAAATCCCACTACTATTATTAACTAGCAGTTACCCGCGACTTCGTACGCGTCTACAGTTTCCGAGTACATTATATTATCTTTGCGTGTACCAAGCGGATACTTTGAGAAACTTGACATTACACCTCATTACACCGAACTCGTACCTACAGGAATGTCAATCGCTAGTCGTTAGACCAAAGAGGTTGTACTACGCCCTGTCAAACTGACGTGACATGACATGACAATGAAATCCTCTTGCCAATTGGCGCTGCTAATCCTTTTCGTTCATTTTATCCTGTAGATCCTGTTAATTATTCAAGATAAAAAGTAGCCTATGTGTCAATCCAGGTTACGAACTATATATATGCCAAGTTTCATCCAAGTTGGTTCAGTAGTTTAGACGTGATTGAAACACAAACATCCAAACATCTAAACATCCAAACATCTCATCAAAATGTCCATGTCCATGAATATTCATCTAAACATCTAAACTTTCGCATTTATAATATTAGTTTGGATGAAACTTGGAATATATTATAGTTCGTGACCTGGATTAACATAGGCTACTTTTCCCGCTTTTTTTAGGTTATATTTTTTTGTCCTTAATTCTTTATTGCACATAAAACAGGACATAAACAAAAGACAGAAACAAATGACATGTACAAAGGCGAGCTTAACCCTAACAAGAGTTTTCTTCCAGCAAACCACCGAAGTCGCGGGTAACTCCTAGTATGGAATGTGTGTGCGACAGTTAGCAGCAAAATACTATTAAATGTATTTTTAAACTTGATTGAATTGTGGAGAACAGTCTCAGTTATCATGTCAAGGTAAGTAATACATTATGCTAATATAAAATTTAATAACCACGCAAATGAAATGATTACGTAAGAGTACATACTCTAGCAGGCCTAGGGAGTAGGTAGGTTTGGCTCCTCGCCGCGGGCGGTAGATAAAAATAGAATAACTCGTAGTAGAATAAATAATTCCCAACAACACATAATACTCGATTTTCAAAATAGATATACTTACATACAATGAGAAAATCCGTTAGTAGGCGAATAAATTTTATTAAATTTATCTATTACATATATATGTCGATGAATACACCTACTTGGGCCAGTTAGCGAGCTTCGAAAACAGGCAAGATAGAGAAATCGATCGACGCATCGAAAACGCCTGGAAGAGCTACTGGTCCTTGAGGGAATACATGAAAGGCGAACTTCCCCTTACTCTAAAACGCCAACTTATCGACATGTGTATCCTGCCCGTCCTAACCTACGGTGCGCAGACATGGTCGCTGACCGAACTACAGAAGTCCAAGCTCAAGATTTGCCAGAGGGCAATGGAGCGTAGCATACTGGGCTACAAGAGAACCGATCGTGTTAGGAACACCACGTTGCGCTCCTTGACCGGCATCGCTGATGTTGGAGCGAAAACGGCAAAGCTCAAGTGGGAATGGGCCGGTAACGTGAGTCGCATGTCTCAAGACCGGTGGACTAGCACCACCACAAAGTGGATACCTGAGGGTCGGCGGCGTCGGGGTCGGCCGAGAAAGCGCTGGAGGGATGACCTTGACGTGTTTGAGACGGATTGGTGGGAAACCGCCAAGGACCGGGATAAGTGGAAGGGTTTGGGGGAGGCCTTTGCCCAGCAGTGGGACGAGCCAGGCTAGCATAAAAAAAAAAAAAAAAAAATTACATATATTACTTATAAGGTGTAATGAAACAACTCCAGAAAACTTCGGGGACCTTAAAATGCCCAATCTATGAACAACTATTCCTACGGAATAAACAGTGACAGAGCGCAAGAAAAATCTGCCGTTCCATGAATTGTAGATTTGTATTTGCATTTTGAACCGGACACCCGTGATATAGGTACAAGTGTCGAAGGGACGCAGACAACAGACAAGCACCAGTTAGTTTGATCAGTCCACTGCTGCGGATTGGATAAGAAATATCCCAATGCTTCTGCGTGTGTGCGAGTTCAAAGCACAGGGAGATCACAGCGGGCTCGCCGCCTGCTCGCAGCGAACTCGCGGTGAAGACGGGATTCACTTTTTGTATAGCGTTATTTGCGGCGAAAACGTTACCGGCCGCATATTTGCGGCCGCGACGTCTTCTTTACTAAGACTTTATTTTTTTAATCCGTTTTGCACCCAGTTTTACAACCCTTTAACCTATTTAGCTCATAATCTTACCAGTAAACTCTGGTACTACTATCTCTCGATCTACCAAATTCTATGCAGATCGGACAAGCGTTTCAAAAGTTTTGCTCTAGCAAACATACATACTTACAAACACATTGTACAACGCCGATTCATCATCGCTCGCTCCGTTCACTAGATCTTACAAAATATCTTAAAACGTAACATAAAGGACCATTGTGAAATAATTTTGCGATATCTTCTAGACTTGTGATTTAGGCTAAAAAACCGGAAAAATTCTAACTCATCTTCCTCATTGTTCTCAATTGCGATTTTTAATTGCAAATATCTCGGAAACGTGACACTTTAGGATAATATAGTATTTAACCTTCTTTGCTTGTATTATGGTCCTTTACCCATATGATACCGTCAGGCAAGTCCAACAAGTATTGAGTTTTTAAAATATCTTATGATCTATTCTTATACTATTCATATTACATCTCAAAAATCAATCATAGCTAAAAATACTATTGAATATAATATAGAAATTGATCTAGAAGTTTTTTTAGCTTAGAATTTTTTTCATGTGGATGTTAAAGTGTCATTAAAGTTACGATAGCCGACTAACTTTTTAACTTTTTAATTTTAGTAGTTTATAGATATTGAGCAGTCGCGTACAAGCTGCTTGTTTTATAAGGTTAAACTCCATTTCTTAATTAGTTGGTGGACTGGCCGCCGACATGAGCAAACGTGACTTAAAAATCTACGGTGTTTCATAATATCACCAGTTTTTTTATTTTCATATATTTCGTAATACGTATAATTGTCTGAGCATTCAGTGCCAAATGACAATTCACAAGTGAAGTTTGATACAAGCGGCCCATCTGATAGTAAGCAGTTACCGAAGCCAATCTTGGTGAAAGAGTGAGTGAAAGAGTGAATGTCGATCCTTTAACAAGTAAGAGACATTCTGTGGAGTCAAGTAAAGGTACCTACACAGTGAACAACAAGTAGAAAAAGTTCGATTACAAGTACCTATGTATGTATTTACAAAAAAAAACCAAGTATGTAATAAGTATTCTATCTGCAATCTAGTTTTCATATTATAAGCTTTGCTTAATTTGGAACTAGAGGGAGTTGTGTGAAATGTCCATGAATATTTATTTATTTACTTAAATTATATATTAGTAGTTCGGCTTTGGCCCGAACCGACTTCTTGCGATGTTCGCAAAAAAGAAAGTATCATTTTCAGTTAATTTTTTTAGCATGGCCGATTCGTGATCTAGTTAATTCCAGTCTTACCTGAACTACATAATCGTTAAAATAAAACTCTAATTAGTGGAAGCTCACGTTATACTGATTTATCGAATTTTATAATAGTATGCCGAAAACTTTGTAACCTAAATCAAAAATAAAAAGTGTTTTAGGATGTCTAAACAAAGCCCAAATCTTTACAATCCCAAATCTTGATAGCACTATCTGTTTGCCCTACGTCTGTTCTATGTACCTACATCGGATAAGCGGTCCATAAGCTATGCCCTAACAAATTACAAACACACCAACATACAACACTGTTTAGCCTAAGTTATTACTAAGATCTTCGTTTGTTCGATTACATATGTGTATCTAATTTTCACTTCATTACTTACCAGTTCTAAAAAGAAACGAAATCGGGATCAAGGAGTACCCTTGTACATCAGCTTTCGCAGCATTATCATTTGGCAATCTGGAGAGTGCAAGGTAGGTAGACCTTGCAATCAGTGGTTCTACTGGTTTTCATTCTCTAACCAAGGAGTTTTGAGTCTCGAACACTTGAAACTTGTTTTTTTTCGTAAAAGAACGGCCTTGAGACTTTCCCCAGTTCGTAACAATCCACTAAATTACTGTGATTTTCTATTTCAGAGCTTTTCTAAGCAAAACGTGTATTCGGATCACAAAAACATGTTTTCAATATGGATTCTCCTGTTCATAATAGCCAGAACATCAACTGGACAACCGCATTACGAGTATATCCCAGAAACAGCATCGAGGCAAGAAAGGTTGTACTTACAGAACCCAATCCTAGATTTGCTGATGCAAACTGTAGCACCAAATTATTGGCCGAAGAATCCTGGAGATCCGTTCGATATATTACGGGAAAAATATCCACTGCCTAATGGTAAGTCCAAGGTTATTATTTTTCTGGTTATCACCTTCAGATAACCAGAAAATCCTGCTTATTCCTGACAGATAACCAATTGTGGCAACCTTGAACCACTGATGGATTCCGACCTGAAGTTGGTGGTAAATGAACCTGAGAACACAACCAGTACTGTATGGTCGGACCATTTACAATCAATCGTGGATGCGAATGGCCATATTGCCATTGGTGAAAACAGAATTCGATAACGAGATATTATTCGCGAAAGCGGACATAGGGAACTAAGTCATAATTTCTTTATTCAATAAAATCGCAAGGATCATTTAGGGCGGCTTGCACCAGAATCGCTAAACGCGTTTAACTCTTAAATAGTATTTATCCGCCCTTAGAATAGAACGATTTGACTTTGGAATTTACTAAAGCAAAAAGGTTATACGTATAATCTAATTTTAGTATGTAGCAATATGTGATTTTTTTAATATTAAAATAGACAGGTCTCAGCGTATAAAATTGAGATTTTTGCATGACTCGACTTGACTAAACTTATTACAATTAATCCACTTGACACTGGCAAAATTGTCTGTCGAAATGACGGACAGAGGCCATATAATAATATAAGAGAAGAAGTAGGTATACAGTTAAAATAAAAACTAAGTTCATAAAACACCCGACTACTGAAAAATGATACTCTAATAACAAGTAAGTTTAATAAAAAAACGAAAACCCGACTAATAAAAACTAAAGCTTTAAAAAGAATGAAACAAGAGGTGAAGCCTTATATAATACAAGGCTATTAATTTCATCATTTTAGTGTTTTATGATATAAATCTCGGATTCTATTGAAACACTAGTCAATCTTGGAATTATATATCGGTCATGATCATCCAATCAATGAAATATTTATAAATGTTTGGACATTTTTATTATTATTTTAAAAGTAGCGTCATGTCCGGTAAAGTAAAAACAAATGTCTACATTCTAAGCTCCTTAGTAGGTATTCAATTTCATTTATATTACCATTTATTTGTCAAATTGTCATACAAAGCATATCCAATTTTAATTCAGAACTAATAAATAGAAAGTAATACGGGACGAACTACAAGTACCATCAACACGATGCAATCAAAGTTAAAGTATTTACCTTTACAGCTCTAGCAATGATCTGGACGCATATGGCAACACGCAGGAGATTTCTGGAATAAGCCATTTTTTGTTAGTTTTGTATGAAAATCTCTAAGTGAAATGGAAAACCAAAAAGCATTTCCAGAATTAACAATTACTGGAAGTACTCCACTTCTATCTAGACTAGACGTTTTTTGTCATTTAGTTTTTATAACTTCTTATGAACTGTGACTATTAAGGTACAATTTTACGTGCAATGCATGCAGAATAAACCTAGTGACGGTCACAGACCTTCAAATTTTGCGCCAAGTCTGGCTTGTTCAATTTGAAGGCATGTTTGCGGCTAATTTATGCCAACGCGTAAAAAAAAATTTTTAACTAGTTAAAGCTGCACGTTTACACGGTAGTTCGAAGATATTCTGTGGCTATGACTCAATACATTTTGACAAAGGTGTGTGGAGGCCATAAAACGCATACTTCCTCAGAAATTTGTTTTTTTTTTCCAAGTAGGTACCTACCTACCTACCTACCTCAGGAGATTATTGACCCTTATGGACATGCTTAAAAAAATTCAAATTACATTTAATTAGACCTTTGTTTTTAATATTTGGTTGGATGGGATTAATTGTTTATGACAAAAAACTGTGTCAATGAATGTTTGTGTTGTCCTCTAGCATGTATTTTTATGAAATCAAATTTATTAGAGAGATATTTTTCAGTAGTCGAGTTTTAGTTTTTCAACTTAATTTTAAATTATTTTGGGGAAGATTGCAAGCAAAGCCGCGAGCAACAGACAATATATATTTTTTTGAAATGTGCCCTTACATTTGATACCCAAAGAGCATGATAATTTTTTTTTATATTACACGTGATAATTTTTTTCAGGTTTAAAATCCGCACTGAGAGAATATGATTATGTCATAGTGGGAGCCGGGTCTGCCGGCTGTCGTTTAGCTTCTCGGTTGTCTGAAGACCCTCACGTGACCGTGTTGTTGATAGAAGTTGGAGGGCCAGAGTCGCTGTTCACAGACGTACCATCCATCGCCCCTTTCTTCCAAAGAACTGATTATGCTTGGCCTTATTACATGGAACGGCAACCTGGAGTATGTCTAGGTCTGAATATGTAATTTGTTGATGACCTTACACCTCTTTTTGGTGATGAACGTCTTAAACGTACAAAATCTTTCACATTCCAGGAATGAAAAACGGCATATGTTATTGGCCAAGAGGGAGAGCCGTTGGAGGGACTAGCGTTATAAACTACATGATCTACACGAGAGGACGAGCACAGGAATGGGACCGAATCGCCGCTGCTGGGAACTATGGCTGGTAATTTTTCATTATCATCTTTGATCGAGTCAGCGAAGCGAAAGATCTTAGTGTCAACTTGGACGAATTGGCGTTGTGTGTTTGTATGTATGAGCTTGTTTTTTTTTGTTGAGCATTTTCGAACCACTTATACTTCATAGACTATGGATAGTACTCTTAAGTTTATGATTACGAGGTAAATCGGACAAGGGGGTTGTGAAGTTATAAATAAGGGGTTGTAGAGTCCAAAAGTGAGAAAAAAAGTAGAGTCGTAGAAAAAATCAAGTGGGGTGTGTTATCCATAATGATAGGGCTTCGTTTAGATATTCCAACACCGTTTTTATTTTTGTTCTAGCGATTTTCTTTGATTTACTTAGTAATTTTTTTTGATTATTGTATATTTTCCAGGTCATATCAGGAGGTCCTAGAGTATTATAAAAAATCAGAACGAGCACAGTTAAACGGTCTGGAGTACTCCCCATACCGGGGCTTGAATGGCGAAATGGATGTTACTCACGTGAAATTCAGGTAAATAATGCTAAAATAATTATTATACTTTTTTAAACATTAACAAGAAAAGCTATAGCAGAATAATACATTGATAAGAAATAAGCAACTTATGTAGCATTTGTGTGTGGCAAACATAGATATTTGTTCTATGGCTGGGTGTTTCTATGTATTAGGTATAAGTATGTATTTACAAAAAAAAATAAGTATATATTCTATCAGCATCTAGTTCCCATATTACAAGCTTTGCTTAGTTTGGGACTAGAGAGCGTCGTGTGAAATGTCCATGAATATTTATTATTTTTTATTTTATATTTGTGTTATTTTCAGGACACCAATGGTCGAAGCATTTTTAGCAGCCAGCAGAATACTAGGATCACCCACAGGTGATTACAATAGTCCCGAAAAACTCAGCTTTGGATATGTACAAGCAACTATTCGCGGAGGAAGAAGGCTAAGTGCCGCTAGAGCATTTCTTCAGAGCAATGTAGGGAAGCCAAACCTTCACATACTACCCATGACCACAGCCACCAAAATCTTAATAGATCGCAAATCGAACACAGCATACGGAGTTCAGTATATACGTAACAGATTGAAATATAAAGTAAGGGCAAGAAGAGAGGTTATTTTATCAGCAGGCCCGATAGCTTCACCACAACTGCTCATGCTTTCTGGTATTGGCCCAAGAGAACATCTCATTTTACATGGAATTCCAGTCATAAAGGACCTACCAGTAGGACGCACTCTTTACGATCATATAACCTTCCCTGGCGTAATATTTACTTTGAACACAAGTGGTGTAAGCTTCAATGAAAACCGAGATGGTACTTTAGAAAACATGGTAAGATACCTCAGATATGGTGATAATGTGATAGCATCCCCAGGAGCTGTAGAAGGTATCGGTTACATAAAAACGCCGATATCAGCTAATATAAATGATGGAATACCTGATATCGAGCTAATTAGCATAGGTGGATCTTTGGTGTCTGATGGAGGATTTTCCGCAAGTAAAGCGACGAGAAGAGGT
Source organism: Gandaritis pyraliata (assembly GCA_947859175.1). Classification (NCBI taxonomy): domain Eukaryota; kingdom Metazoa; phylum Arthropoda; class Insecta; order Lepidoptera; family Geometridae; genus Gandaritis; species Gandaritis pyraliata. Next base: position 2,882,216 of record OX401871.1, on the reverse strand, counting down.
ATGATGATTGATGATAAAGTTTTTGACCAGATTTTCGGACCAATCGATAACACTGAGACGTGGAGTGCGTTCCCTATGTTACTGCACCCAAGATCAGTAGGTCGATTGGAGTTAAAGGATAAAAACCCATTCAGTCATCCTAGGATGTACGGAAATTACTTAACTGACCCCATCGATGTAGCAACGTTTATTGCATCCATTCGATATATTCAAGCCCTAGCAGCCACTGAGCCACTTCAACGATTTGGAGCAAAAATATACCCGGGTCAGTACCCTGCGTGCCCCAATGTCCGCTTTGACTCAGACGCGTACTGGGAATGCGCATTGCGTACTCTAACAGCTACACTGCATCATCAAATAGCGACTTGCCGAATGGGTCCGGAAAGAGATCCTCTAGCGGTGGTTGACCCTGAACTTCGAGTGCATGGTATCAAGAGGCTGCGCGTCGTAGATTCGAGCGTCATACCACGAACGGTTTCAGCGCATACTCATGCACCAGCTGTTATGATAGGAGAAAAGGCCGCAGACATGATTAAATCTACGTGGTCATGAATTAGCTGTGAACTAAAAGTGATACTAGTTTATGGTGATAGACATGTAATATTATGATATTTATTATAAGATAAGATAAGTCTTTATGTACGAATAAAGTATTAAAGTTGTTTATGGTTTTTAAAAGTTCGTTTGATTGAAAACGCTTTACATGTAATACTATGATATTTATTATAAGATAAGATAAGTCTTTATGTACGAATGTAGTATTAAAGTTGTTTATGGTTTTTAAAAGTTCGTTTTCTCTCCTCATCATCTCGTCTTGCTTGACCAATACCAAATAGTCACAAACCACAAAATTGAGCACAAAAACGGAATACACCATGTGAGTCATATCATATCACATAGTTGATTCGCTTGGTGTATTCCGTTACAAATACTAGGTTAAGTATACCTAATATAAGCTTACTTATAATAAAATTCTCGTTATGGGGGCAGTGAACTCTTAAATTAAATCATGCCATTATTTGCATAAGGTTTATGAACTGATTAAGCGTTGTTCATAATTTATTTATGCTTTTACTATCATTAAAACGGCTTAGCCACTTTCGTTACAGAACTATATGACTACCTTCGTACTACGCTCTGGTTGTAAAGACGTAGTGTACCCATCTACGTCCGTTTTACTTAGACCCGTTTTTTTTTAAGCGACGGGTAACGTAAAGCAACTTCTCGCTCACATATTACAACCTTTTTGAAATATAATATCACTGAATGTAAATAATAATAATTATGCTAAATCGCAAAGCCTCACGCTTTAGCGAATAACAATGTAAAGTTTTAGCGAAAATATTTTGATCCAAACAAGTTTTCTGGTCCATAAGCTAAGAATTCGTGTCCTCATTAAATCAAGAAGTTGAAGTTGAATTCGTGTCCTGTATAGGTACACACACTCCTCGCAGTTTCGGCATAGTATCGCGAGCCTCCGAAGCGATTACTAGCCCACCGCTGTTCTACCGGTAGCCTGTCCATCAATATGGTACATATCAGATTAGTTTCATTGTTATATCTTTGCAGTCTCGCGGCTAGTTTGGTGGACGATGAAGACAATGTTGTAGAATTGGAAGATCTCACCGAACCATTGCAAGGAACTCGCACTCAATATGATACCAAAAGAAGTGCAAGGCTATTCTCTCTCGTACAGAGTCCGATAATAGATTTCGTCTTGAAGACGGCGTCAACGAGCTACGTTCCAAAAAAACCTGGAGACTTTTTTGACTTTTTGAGGGATCAATACCCTTTACCTGGAGGTAAGTGAATCTTTTTTTGTTAATATATTTAACCAAATGCAATAGCAAATGTCCAAGTTTAGATGTTTGTATTTCAATCACGCTGCAACTGCCGGTCAGATTTGGATGAAACTTGGAATATACATAGTTAGTAACCTGGAACACTTAGGCTGCTTTTTATTCTGAAAAATTAACAGGACGAACGAGACGTGGACGGAGGGAATCTAGTATTTTATGAGTCGCAAAAATGAAATTCTAAGCATTCTATAATTCAAGTTTATAGATGAAGGTAAAAATTAAGTTAGATGGTTGGTTTATTTTATGCCAGTTTATACCCAACTGCTATCTTCATTAAACCGTAAAAAAGGTTGGTAGAGGCATGGTTGTCTAGATAGCGACTATAAAACTATTTACAAGCAATAAATACTTGACTTGAGTGTAGTATGTCAAAAAACCGTTAGCTAAGGACTAAATTGACTAAATTGCCTAATTAATTTTGACTAAATCAGGGTCAAGTAGTCAAGTTTATGTAAAACGGTAACATGATGAATAATCAACGGTATCTTTTCAATGTCAATATTCAACTATTTTATCTTGCCACATTTATATGAGGCAATTTACTATAATAATTAATGTTAAAAATGCAAAGAGGAATGGGAACTCTTTATATTGTGAAGTGACTTGTCTGTTAGTAAGTTAGGACAATGATTTTAAAATGTATGTATTGATTGTATTCAGTCAAAGTATCGAAGTGTACTCTAATTGGAACTACTAAATCAGAAATTCACTTAAAAAAACCCTAATAATAATAATAAAATCTCCTTATGAATTCCAGGTTTGCAATCCCCGCTGTTCGAGTACGACTTCATCATAGTAGGAGCTGGTTCAGCGGGTTGTGTGCTTGCTTCGAGATTAACTGAAGAAAAGACCACGACAGTACTGGTGCTGGAAGCAGGCAAACCTGAGATGCTACTGACTGATATACCGGCTATGGCACCTTACTTTCAATCCACTGATTACTCCTGGCCGTATTATATGGAACCGCAAGAGGGCGTTTGTACTGGTTAGTAAACCTTCATCAATAAGAACTTCCATGAGCTCGCAACCTACTAGTCGGAAAAATCATTCAAAAACACGGAAGTGAAAAAAGCTGACTAGTTTTTCAAGGCGTGGAACTGGTGTAGATTCCCTGAGATTTTTAGACGATTCAAAACAATGTGATGAGGCCGGAAGCGTTAGCTTTATAGCTAAACTTCATTTCTGAATGGAAACTTTTAGATCCTTAACAAGACTATAACTCTTCTGAGTCAGAAGAGCAACAAGTCTTCATCAAGTTCTGAAAAGTCCAACTTCAATTGATATAGGAAATTACATCACACACAAATACTTCGTAAAATACCTAATCAAATAAATCAATATCTCCAGGCATGAAGAATGGGTTATGTTACTGGCCTCGCGGCAAAGCTGTAGGCGGCACCAGTGTCATAAACTACATGATTTACACACGAGGCAGACCTCAGGACTGGGACAGGATCGCTGCTGATGGCAACTATGGATGGTATGTGTTTTTCATAGCTTTTTGCCGCACGATGTTCCCACAGGATGTTCCTATACAGATATTGCTACAAAACAAAGCCCTTCATAAGTGGCATTTACATCGGAGCGCTTCCGTGCTTCGGAGGTTACTGTTAAACTATCGGTTCCGACTCTAGCAGTCGTGTAGCCACAACGGAGACCTTAAGGCGGTCTAAGAACTCCGTCACCAGAGTTGGCCACTAACGAACGAACGAGTGCTCTATCACACTGATGACTTGCGGGCGAGTTTAAAGCTAGGCCAAAGTGCGGCGGACTCGCTAAGAAGACGCCGCGGGTTTGCACGAAGTTTGTCGCGAATACAAAATACAAAGCCATCGTCTTCGCTGCGCGCTCGCTGCGAGTTTAAATTGTGAAGTGGAAAATGTTCACAAGTCATAACTATTCGCATTCCTACATGTCATTGTCCCTTGATACCTCTATGAGTAAGGTTAGTCAGGTTGTGTGTTTATATTGCCACTTAATTGTAATTACTTCGATATTTTTCGTATTATCTGATCGCGCCAATACTTCTGTGTAGCTACATAATAATAAAACATAGTTGTAGGCACTAATAATAACACTGTTACGATCAAAAGGAAAACTAGATTGTCAGTAATTGAAATTTTAATAACAATATTAATTTATTCTATGACCTTGAATTCATTGTGGTAAGGTCAACGTTTGAATCGATAGAACGACCCTGCCATGTATGGATAACATTATAAACGGTCTTGGAACAAAGGATCAATCAAGGACGATTATCATACGAAAAAAATTCAAGCCAATTAAATTGGGTACTTTTCAAGGATTGCACAATATTTCATTTTATTTTTGAAAATGTTTTTAGGTCGTACAATGAGGTTCTAAAATACTACATGAAGTCAGAGAAGGCATCACTAAAGGGCTACGAAAAAAACCCTTACAGAAATACGGAGGGAGAACTGCCAGTCGAATTCTCACCTAGAAAGTGAGTATTATTATCAAAACGTAACGCAAAAAGTTAAAGACCATAAGTTGCAACAATAATTTTATGTTACTTTTCAGAACAAAGCTGCTCAACTCATTCCTAGAAGCTGGTCAAATTTTTGGACACCCTACTGTAGACTACAACGACCCCCAAGAACTTGGTTTTGGTGTTGCTCAAGTCACGATAAGCAAAGGCCAACGGCAAAGTGCAGCGAAAGTATTCCTTCACAAGCAAAAGAAACGAAAGAACTTACACATACTTCCTGATAGCAGAGTGACTAAAGTCATAATTGATCCTGAAACCTCTACAGCCTTCGGAGTTGAGTACGTACGCAATGGTGTAGTGTACACAGCAAAAGCCCGAAAGGAAGTTATTGTATCAGCTGGGCCGATAGCTTCTCCCCAACTACTCATGCTGTCAGGAATCGGACCGAAAGAACATCTAGAAGCCGTGGGAGTTCCTGTGATAAAGGACCTTCCTGTTGGCCAAAAACTTTACGATCATATTTGTTTCCCCGGCATTTTGTACGAGCTGAACACTACAGGCGTAAGTTTCGTAGAAAGTCGGATACTAAAAATACCAAATATGTTCAACTGGCTTCAATATGGCGATAACTTTTTGGCTAGTCCTGGTGGAGTGGAAGGTATCGGTTACATCAAGACACCAGTATCTGATGATCCGGAGCCTGTTCCTGACATAGAATTAATTAATCTCGGTGGGTCAATACTTTCTGATACAGGGCGAGATGGTAGTCAAGCTATACGCAGGGGAATGAGAATAGCCGACAATGTGTTTTATGAAGCTTATGCTTCCACATCATTTACGGAGAGAGATGTGGAAACATGGAGCATACTTCCGATGTTGCTGCACCCTAAATCGTACGGACATATTAAGTTGAGAGACAGTAATCCTTTTAGTAATCCATTGATGTTTGGTAATTACTTGACTGTTCCGAGCGACGTACAAACATTCATTTCGGCTATTCGTTACATTCAGAAGATGGCTGAAACGGAGCCGTTCCAGCGATACGGTGCTAAGGTTATCAAAGGAGACTATCCAACTTGCCGTGGTTTGGAGTTCGATACGGACGCATATTGGGAGTGTGCCTTACGAACGCTGACGGCAACGCTACACCATCAGGTATCGACGTGCCGCATGGGTCCGGCCACCGATCTTTTAGCAGTGGTTGACCCAGAGCTTCGCGTCTATGGCATTAATAGACTGCGGGTAGTGGACTCAAGTGTGATCCCCCGAACCATATCAGCTCACACAAATGCACCTGCTATCATGATAGGAGAAAAAGCAGCGGATATGATAAAATCAACCTGGCAAATTCAAATAGAGCCAGATTTTATTAAGAGAAGATAGAATATAATTATATTTAAGAAATTACAATAAGACTGTTTAAAAACTATTTGTCTTTTTATATTTCACAAAAAAAAACTATAACAAAAAAGAGTTTTTAATAACACAGCATTTGGTGTAATTACGTAATTTTCCCATCAATCAAAAGCTTCTCATTTAAATTATTTAATTTGCATTGCTAGGAAAACCATAAATGTTAGGTAAGTATTCGTTTTTCTTAAACTCTTAGGAAAACCTGAAGAAATCGCTAAACTCCAAAGAAAGAGCCCTCCAAACGGTTCTACTGACCATAATAATATAACAATGAGTCTGCGATGCGAGCCCTAATCGTTTTGTAACTGTACCTATAACAAACGGTAAAGAGGGTTTAGGTGTAGAATTCGTGGAAAATATTTCTATATCGTGATTAAATTAGGTTTATCAAAAATATTACTAATAAAAAGTATTATTTTCCGTGGAAATTAAAACACAAACATGTTTTTATCAAAATTTGAAGCAAATATTGTGATGTTTTTTGGTGCAACGAACGAGGTTTACATTTTAGTATTTGAAATAACGTGAGAATAGGATGTGCGTGCTACGAATGGCTTATTGTTTCTGTCAGATTAAAAACTTGTATCTGTGCATTTAGGGCCAACGCACATCTATCGACAAAACTGTTTTGTCGCGTACTTAGTGACGTGAAAATAAATTTTCTGTTATAACGAAAACAGCATATGATGAATGCTTCCTCGTCATATGCTATTTTCGTTGTAACGAAATTCACATCAATTGACACGACGCATGCATAAAATTATGTTTACCTATCTATTATAGCATTGTTTAGTACCTACCTATTAAACATTGCTTTATACGCACATACCTAGAGAATGAACTATGCTTTTTTAATAAATAAGAATATAGTGTAATTATGTAGTGTCCTTAATAATATTATTAAGTACTTAGCATGATTCTCATTAAATAAGCAAGTAACGAAAACAGCAAATAAGACGAAGCATATTGTGACGAAAAAAGTTATACTGACATGGTTTGTCACGAAATTATGAAGTTTCACATCACTAACTGTTCAACAAGACGTTTTGTTTTCGGTTTGCGTTCGCCCGGCGAACGCAAACCGAAAACAAAACGTCTTGTTGAACAGTTAGTGATGTGAAACTGTCAGTAAAACTTTTTTAGTTACAATATGCTACTTTTTATTTGCTGTTTTCGTTACATGCTTATTTAATGAGAATCATCCTAAGTACTTAATAATAATATTAAGTACACTACATAATTACTCTATATTCTTATTTATTAAAAAACACAGTTCATTCTCTAGGTATGTGCGTATACAGCAATGTTTAATAGGTAAGTACTAAACAATGCTATAATAGATAGGTAAACGTACTTGAGAAAAGTCTGTAGTGTCAATTGATGTGAGTTTCGTTATAACGAAAACAGCATATGACGAGTGCTTCCTCGTCATATGCTGTTTTCGTTATAACAGAAAATTTATTTTCACGTCACTAAGTGCGCGACAAAACAGTTTTGTCGATAGATGTGCGTTGGCCCTTAGATTAACCTACTAATGCACTTTCGTATGATGTAAATAGAGAGTAAAAAGTACATTATAGGAAAATGGAGGTAGGTTGCATTTTAGAGAAAATACTAATGCTCGCTTATCGCTGCCAACGGAGCCACAAGTACGAATTTAAAATTTGATGAACGGAAATCTTATTACAGAACACTAACGTCAAAGGTCAAAGACTGAACCCGAGAAAAAAAACGCGGAACAGTTAAACCTGTTTAAATAGTATTGCCATGTTCTGTTTCATAAAACAGATATTATGACGAATTTTTAAAGAGATATTCTAGTGCTTTGATGCTTTTTAATAAACAAACTAACAAACCTACCAGCAAGCGAATAGTGTGCCTTCATCCTGGCAGATATGTAACCCTAACCAGTTTATATCGGCACACGCTTATAAGCTCAATACAGCTAATGCTAGGCTGCTTGCAGGCTTCAGTTCTTCGAATTTCGCAGAAAAATCTAATCAAATCGATTAAAACCAGAATCGAGATGTTATAATGAGATTCTTGGTTCCTTGACATTGAACGTCCGGTGAATAAAACATGAGGACAACACTAACGTTAATAAAGATCAAGGGTAACGTAACTTATTTTTAACCGACTTCAAAAAAGAAGGAGGTTCTCAATTCAGTTGTTTGTTTTTTTTAATGTGTGTATTACCTCAGAACTCCGTCATATATCAACCGATTTGAAAAATCCTTTTTTTATCTGAAAGATTGTACTTCCAGGTTGGTCTTATTCAATTTTTATCAAAATCGGTTCAGTAGTTTGGCTTAAAAATAGAAATAGCTGGAAAAAAAATATGCCAACCACGTGTACGAAATTGTGTATTTTGCTTTTCAGTGACTTTTTCGTGATGTTTACGGTCACTAGAACATTTCCAATGAACTGCCATGATCATCATCACCTGATGATGAAGCCCGTAGTCGAAATGAAGTCGGTTTTTCTAGTTTTTTTAACTTATAAATTATTATTTTAAATTCGTCGTTTCTATGTTTGTTGGTTTACTATACAAGATACAACAAACCTCTGATTATACACGCAAATCGCAGTGAGACATCCATAAATGGTAATAAAAAGCGTTGAATTATGCATATTTTATGAAGATTGAAAAATGAAAAAATCTTTATTTCCAGCAAAACATACATACAGATTGAGTGGGCAACACCACCGGTTAGTTGGTGCAACGTTTTGATACTAACCCAACTGAATTAAATTCACAGTAAGGTTGAGCACGGTCAAGTTCAGTTCTTGCGATGGACGGAACTTATATTTTGGTGATAGTTTTATTGGTCAATAGTGTTGTCGTAAGTTACAGTGATAGTGCTTATGATGAAGAAACTTTTGTGCCAATTGAGGAAGACTACGCAGTGCCTATTTCTAGCAAGGATTTCTGCAGGGAAAATATTAGAGAGAAAAGAGTAACAAACGCGCCTTTAAAAAGTAAAATAATCGATGTGATGAAACTGACACCAACACTTCACATAAACCCGGCAGAACCTGATATATTCTCAATTGTGAGGGACAAATACGAATTACCTAAAGGTAACCTTCATTTTTTTAGTATAGAACTCGTATTTTGTTAGAGAAATCGGTTCTCAAGCATAGATTAGAGTACAGACTTTCATACAAAAATCTTAGCCTGAGTCCAGATCAGTGTTTGAGCAGTAAACGAGAATAGGGGCCTAGGCAGGTACTGTTTATTAACTTATGAACCAGTTCAACTAAAAATTCGTGCTAATTGTTGGCTCTACGATTTAATTTTTAACCAACTTCCAAAAAAGAGGAGGTTCTCAATTCGGTTGTATGTTTTTTTTTAATGTTTGTTACCTCAGAACTCCGTCATTTATAAACCGATTTCCAAAATTCTTTTTTTATCTGAAAGGATATACTTCCAGATTGGTCCCATTTAATTTTCATCAAAATCGGTTCAGTAGCTTGGGTTATAAATAGAAATAACTGAAAAAAATATGCAAAGTTGCGGCGCAGCGCCTACCATTTTACTGCTAGCAACGATGCCCGCGTGTTCAATTGGCTAATGCATTACTTTCGGACCCTTTGTGCTGTGCACACCTAAATTTTTACATTTTTCTAAATTTGTCAATAAACCCAGTTTGTACATTCAAACCGCATTTAATTGGAGAAAAGCAAAAACCCACCAGTAGTTCCTCTAACTAAAGAATCAACGGCTACCAACCACGTGCACGAAATTGCGTATTTTCCTGTGACTTTTATGAGGTGTTTATAGGGACTAGAACATTCCCAATGAACTGTCATCATCATCATCTGATGATGAAGCTAGTACTCGAATTGAAGTCGGTTTTCCAGTTTTTAACTTATAAATTATAAATCCTCGTAGAGGGTCTACGAAAACCCCTACGAGGTCTACGACTATCGATTTTCTTTTTTTTTCTTAGTTAAAATGACATCAAAAATGTTGCTCTCAGTAAAGTTAATATTATAAAACTACTGACCACTGAGGTGAAGGTTCTAATTGCCAGACTCAGAGATGTTCCTTAAACATATGTATTATTTAAAATTTGCCGGAGGGTATTTATAAGAGATTGATTGACTAAGCGTTGATTATAATCTTTTAATTTAACGAATGAGTGTGACAGTAAGACCAATAGTTAAATCATGCCCTCTCAAGTTTAACGTCTGCTAGGTAATGACTTGACCTGGCAATAACATTGTCGCTTTTAATATTTCCGCATACGAGTTTCAACCTTCATGTACGCAGAATTATATTAATTTGTAGACTTAATTTACCTTCAAACTAAGCTAGATTTTATTTATAAGATAAAATAATAATTACATTAATGATAATTACATTCCAGAAAAGGGAAGGGAAATAACATCATTCTCTAGAAAGATATTGATTTAAAAGAACATCGTCTCGTGTGTATTTTTTTTGTAATAAGTTTGAACAAAACTACATTAAGTACTTAAAAATAAAATTTACAAAAGGAATCACTTTTACGACACTTTGTCAAAAACTTTTTTCATGAAATCTCAAAGTTCTTGGAAGAATTCCACTTTTCGCACCAATGGACCTTAACTTCAGAGTCGGCTAACTTTAAACTCTTTAGTATATTTCAGGGTTCAAAGGTCCTCTAGCCGAATACGACTTCATCATCGTAGGCGCAGGGTCAGCCGGGAGCGTCCTAGCCGCTAGACTGAGCCAGACCCGAAAGGCCTCAGTACTTGTGCTGGAAGCTGGTAGAGGAGAGTCTTGGTACGGCGAAGCACCTATTTTAGCACCGTTGTTGCAGCAGACTGACTATGTGTGGCCATATCTCATGGAACGCGAACCGGGTATTTGTATGGGTAAGATTTGTTGCAGATTATCTTTGTTATATTTATAACATCGTAAAACAAATCCACCGGCCGAAATAAAATAGGAAATAAACTAATGCAAGGTTGTAAGGTTTCACTGAGTATGCAAAATATTCTTTGTCTTGATTTGTTCATATGATTCAAAATATATAAATACGAGGGCGATGTACGAAAACGCATATACTCTATGTCCAAGTTTTTTTTTGGCGAAGTGTCTAATTGTTTTATGTAGATCACCCGGTTATGTTATGTTATGTTATGTAGCTGGCAGACACTGGATGAGAAGAGCCGAAGACCGAGCTCAATGGCGCGTCTTGGGAGAGACCTACGTCCAGCAGTGGACGAGCATATGTTGATGATGATGATGATGACCCGGTTATGTTGTGCTAAAAATGAAGTTACGTTACAAAGTTTATTTTATGTAATCAGTATCGTTTACAAGGGCAGTGGCGTAAGTAAGTAGGTACTTACTGATATAGACCTAAAATGTGCTCTACTTTCAGAACCGGTAATCTTTTTTAAAGTTGTTTAAAACCGTTTATACGTTGCCGTTGAATAAATCTTTTGAGGTTGTTTGGGAAAAATCTTTTTAAAGCTGCAAAAAGATCAAAAACGACAGACGATCTTCATTCTGACGAAAAGTAAGATTTAACCAATAAGGGGTACTTCTAGTTAAAAGATAAATTAGCCTATTAACGAAGCAGTCTTATTTATCTAAAAATCAGCCAAACAGAAAGCTAATATTTTTTCTGCATCTGGAATTCCAGGAATGACCGAGGAAAGATGCTTCTGGCCAAGAGGGAGAGCGGTGGGCGGATCAAGCGTCGTCAACTATATGGTCTACACGAGGGGTATGAAGGAAGACTGGGATAGGATCGCCGCTGATGGCAATTACGGATGGTAAGACCACTCCTACATAGATATAATCTCCCCTACTCACACATTCTCGTAACCTGTGGGGATAGAAGTAGAGGAAGTATAACAAATGTTAATTATCTGGTTGAATCATTTACTAAAATAATTGTGGCACTGTTCGATCTTCATGCACCTCTTAAAACAACTATATTCAAGGAGCCTCCTCACCCCTGGATTACAGACACAGTAAAAACTATGATTCAGATTCGTGATGACTATCACAACAAGTATAGATCACTTCAAACAGTAGCTCTGAAGAAATGTTATAAAGATATGAAACATTTAGTAATTGCAGCTATCATAAGTGAGAAAAAGGCCTACTTTACGGAACATATTAACAGTAATATAAAAAACTCTAAAGCACTATGGAAAAACTTAAAGAATACAATCTTACCAAACAACAAGGTAACTGAACTTCCTCCCCTATTCGATGACCCGGATCTCATTAACAGCCACTTTCTGAATGTGCCTGGCCATGATCAGGTGTCTATTTCCCAGCTTACTTTCTTCGAGTATCACAGGTATAACTCTGAGGTTTTTTCTTTGAGCCCTGTAAGCACGGACATGGTTATGAGTATTATACGCGGTTTAAAATCAAATGCACAGGGTGTGGATGGCATATCTTTGGAAATGTTATCTATGACCTTACCCGAATCATTAGAAGCAATAACATCACTAATTAATAGCTCGATTTTAACTGGGGTATTCCCGGAGAGCTGGAAAGTAGCCGTGGTAAAAACTATACCAAAAATCAATAACCCCTTGTCGTGTCAGGATCTTAGGCCCATTAGTCTGCTGCCTTGCCTATCAAAGGTCTTAGAGAAAGCAGTGAGTCTGCAGCTGACCAAATACCTGGAGGAAAATGACATACTCCCACAGTATCAGTCTGGGTTCCGTAAAGGGCACAGCACATCAACTGCTCTGTTAGACGTGGTTGATAGTTTGTTAGAGGCCCAAGACAGTGGCATGATTAATGTTCTTATTCTACTTGATTTTTCCCGCGCATTTGATTCCATAAATACCTCTTTACTTTTATCCAAGCTTGCTTTCTATGGTTTTGATAAGCGGACAATTGGGTGGTTTCATAGCTACTTGGACCGCAGACATCAGTTTGTGGAACTAACCATGCCTAATGGATCTAGGCTACAATCAGCTCTCCAGCCGGTTCCTAGGGGAGTCCCGCAGGGGTCAATCCTAGGGCCTCTTTTATTTATTCTCTATAGTTCAGATATAACTAAGGTTATAGCACACTGTAAGTATCATCTTTATGCGGATGATTTACAGTTGTACTTTCCATTTCCACCTTCTGGTCTTGCTGGTGCAGTAAACAAAATAAATTCTGATTTAGCCAAGATATCAGATTGGTCTAGGGACAACTCTTTAGTCATCAACCCTAAGAAATCAAAATTCTTGTTCATAGGCACTAGGCAAAAACTGAATGAACTTCACGATGTTAAAGTAGATATTATAGTTGATGGAGTAAATGTGGAGCGTGTCTCAGAGGCTAAAAATCTTGGGATAATCATGGATGGTAATTTGCATTTTGAAAAACACATAGCCGAAAGTGTCCGTAATTGTTTTTATCGCCTCAGGCTCCTTTATAAAATTCGGCCATTCTTAAGTGAGCCCGTAAGAATTAATCTTTGTGAAAGTCTAATATTGTCTAAATTAAACTACTGTGACGTCGTATATGGGCCTTGTCTGCTACGTAGGTCAGCAAAACTTATTCAGCGCGCCCAAAATGCCTGCGCACGGTTTTGTTTCACTGTCCCACCAAGATCTCACATAACACCATATCTGAATTCATCGAATCTGCTTAAAATGGAAGCTCGTAGAAAACTCCATCTTGCAGTGCTCCTCTTCGGTATTGTAAAAAGTCAGTATCCAAGATACCTATTTCATAAATTACGGTGGGCACGTGACCAGACTAGATACCCTAGCAGAGCTTGCACTTACGTGTTTGAGGTACCGAAGCACAGGTCTATGGCTTTCCGTGGCTCTTTCAAATTTGCCGCGTCGCGGTGTTGGAATGTTGTCCCTCCGCCTATGCGTGCTCTGAAAACGGTGCACACTTTTAGAAAAACCTTCAAGATGTACTTGTTTAGTGAGCAATCTAAAAGCCAGTGAGATATCTGCAAATTATTCATACCTAACCGAATAAATGACTCACCATCGTCTTGGGTAGCTTAGGTAGGCTCTGTTCCCGGCACATGTCTCGATATTGTTGTCCAATGTCCAGTAGGGTTCCCTTTAAGTTCAGCTTCCGCCCTTCTTTTAGATCTCATTCTCTTCAGGTTGACGTGCTCATAGACACACACATACACACACAGTAGCTTCACTTCCCTGGCTATTGTACCGGAGTCAACTTTTTTTGTCCTCTCAAATTCAAATAAAATGACACTATTCCGACCGGCTTGTGAAAAATATTTTGATACAAGCACGACGCCATTTTTTGAGTCAGCCAATAGAGAAACGCCAAGCTCAAACCAAAGATATAACTTTGTATAACTTCAACTTCTTGGTTTATGGCCTCGCTGCCGTACCGAATGACATTCCACAGACTATTTGCAATGTGCAAAAGACCACAGATAGGATAGGAATCTGATCGACCGTATTCACATTGTAAATGACATTCGGTGCGGTCGAGCTACCGACCTCCGCCATCCATATCTGCCACACATGACACAACGCCTGCTTGAACTTGTTTTTATAGTTTAAAAATTATTTATAAATTGATGATGCATCATTTTCATTTATTTATTTATGCTCGCAGTATACATATTATTATACCATTTTATTTTTTAGTTTTTTTATTCCTCTCATTAGTTTGTCGAAGACTTGATACTTACCTATAATATGCTTAATTACTTACGCACCTAACGTTTTCCTCTTATTAACTATGTAATTATATGACAATGTAATGTGGCCATTCGCCTGCTGGTAGGTACAACCTCTGTTTTCTGTTTTATTGTAACCGTGTACCTACCTACCTACCTACACTTTTCTATTTCTTTTAATTTTACTTTTAAGTTTTCTAGGTAGGCATCTAGGTGCTCGGATTGTGGGATGAGGTGCCTGCCTACTATTTTTATTTTATTTAATTTTCTTATAAGGTTCTTCCGATGTTCGTGGCTTCACTGACGGCATCGGCCCCGTCTGAAAACCAGCGCTGCATTATGCCTGGGTAGGTATCTACTTAGGTATAGTGCAGTATTATGCTGAGACGGGGACCATTTTGCCCCCTTACAACCACAAAGTCTATGTTTATAACTGTACTTACTGTATTTATATTGGGGACAAATAAAAATTTATCTTATCTTATCTTATCTTATCTAAAGTAAAAGAAAGCATGGATTTTGGTTAATAAAGTAGTAACTAGGGAGATGACGGCTGATAGAGGAGTGGAGGACTTGTGCCGGAGGATAAAGAGAGATAAGAGCTGGAGGATCACTCACCTATTCAGCAACGTGGACATCAAAAAAGTCGTAGAGCAACTTGTAAAGATTTCAAAACCCATCACTCACCTGAAATATTGAAAAAAAGATGTAAAAGCTTTTAAAATTATCATTAATGGCTAATTGTATCCAAAATGATGATTTTTAAGTGGTGCCTGTTTATGAGGATAGGCCAAAACTTTAAAGGGAACAAAAAATTATAATGATTAGACTAATGATGTTAGTATAATTTTCAGGTCATACCAGCAAGTGTTGCCGTATTATATAAAATCAGAGCGAGCTAACCTACGAGGCTTGCATGATTCGCCATGGCATGGACACAGCGGCGAACTGAATGTGGAAGATGTACCTTTTAGGTAAGCATTACAATAATTTTGAGGCTCGTATGCTGAAAAAATCCTTCCGGCCGTTTCCGCAACTAATGAAAACATGCTCAAGTGTGAGTCGAGATTTTGTGACAGATTTTCATTGAGAATAGACAAAATATCTATGCGTAAGCCACGTTTGAGTTAGAGCCATATTTGAACATACGAGCTTAGTATTTGACAAGTTATCTAGCGGATGGAACTTGATGCCGAGATCTTCTCTTCGATCATCTAAGGGCCGTAAGATCAAAAGCAGTTAAAACTACGGATTTCCTAAACTACGATCACATTTGATCGATGGCTTAATCTACTGTCATAAGATCAAGTCGAAAATAGAAGCAGATCAGATAAACTTCGATTAGTCCTAAACGCATGGCAACATTCTCGTATTTCGTTCTTTCGTTCATGAAAAAAAAGGTTATAATTAGTCAGTTTGACATATTCGACCACATCGACATTGACATACAGACGCAATTTTTGTCAAAGCCTTATTACACTATGCAATCTCAAGTCAGGCTTACTGATAGTGATGTAAAGTGACGAGTTGAGTTTTTTCCAACTCAAGTTATTTGAATTGACTCGCATCGAGGACTTGCATGCATATAAAGTCATACGAGTGAAAATCTAGCACCAATTTCTCTAACCACTTACGTTGCATACGGACCTAGTTGAGTCAAGCCAATTGGCGGCTCGAATAAAGGTTCAGTTTAACTAAAATAATTAATTCGAGTTCGAAATAATTCAACTCGTTACGTTACATCACTGTCAGTAAGCCTGACTTGAAATTACATAGTGTAAGAAGGCCTTTTGGTTGTTTGTTTTGAATTTGAACTCTTGTTGTATGTAATGTTTTCAGCCCATGAAATAATTCGATATCCGAATAATTTTCCATTGCAATAGAGTTTTTGTATTTATAATCTCAAACTACAAACTACAACAAACGAATTACAATACAAATAGAAAGTTTAGTTCAAACAAACATCTGGTAGCCAGGCAACCATATTGAAAAAACGTCAAAAATGAGCGTTTAATCTTTGATTGGCAGTTTAACCGTACCCTCGGCCGAGTTTAAACTAATCGTTAGTTTAAGCTACCCATGGTCGATTAACTACCATTGATCTTATGAAATAATCGGAGACTGGAGATTAAACTCTCTTTTGTCGTTTAAACCACTATTGATCTTACGGCCCTAAGATGATTAGATAAGTACTACGAACAAGTAAAACAGCGCTTAAAAGATGTGACTAAGGGAAATGGCAATGACTTTAAGATGACGGATAGAAATGTTTCAACTCTGTGTGACGTAGAAATATCAGCGAAAGCTGCTCGTCGGTAGGTAGCGGTAGTGTATGAACATAAATTGAAATTAATGATAATACCAGAAATAAATAAAATCATAAACTTTTTTTAGGTCAAAGCTGTCCAAAGCATTTCTGGATGCAGGTAAAATCCTTGGACATCGCCGGGTAGACTACAACAGCCCTGATGGGTTTGGATTCAGCTACGTCCAGGCTACTATCCTCAGAGGAAGGCGAGTCAGCAGTGCCAGAGCTTTTTTACACGACCATAAGAAACGAAAGAATCTACACATTCTAACCAGTACGAGAGCCACGAAAGTTATAATAGATCCTGTAACTAAGACGGCTACTGGAGTGAAGTTCTACAGAAATGGAAAGTTTTACCAAATAAGAGCTAGGAAAGAAGTCATTCTTTCCGCAGGACCGATAGAATCACCGCATTTACTGATGTTGTCAGGCATCGGACCAAAAAAACATCTGGAGTCATTCGGTATTCCTGTTATCCAAGATCTGAGAGTTGGAGAGTCACTGTATGATCACATTTCGTTTCCAGGACTTGCGTTCATTTTGAATACCACTCAGATAACGTTATTAAGCAGCAGAGTAGCTACGGTTGAAAATGTACTGAAATTCGACGCATACGGAGACGGTCCGATGTCATCACCAGGAGGTATAGAAACAATTGGGTACATCAAGACGAACGTATCTGATGAAATTGGTGATTATCCAGACATAGAGCTGTTAGGAACATGCGCTTCTTTAGCATCTGATGATGGAGCGATTGTTGCTAAAGGTATGCATTTAGCTGATTGGCTTTATAATGACCACTATAAACCTATCGAAAAGTTAGAAACTTTTTCCATTATTTTCATGTTACTACACCCAAAATCGAAAGGGTACATAAGATTACGATCGGCGAATCCGTTTGACGACTTAAAAATTTATGGCAATTACTTGACTGACCCAAAAGACACAGCAACCATGGTAGCCGCTATAAGATATATCATAAGGTTGACGGAGACAGCGCCTTTTCAAAAGTACGGAGCAAAGTTGTATAAAAAGCGTTTTCCTAACTGCCTACAGTATAGTTTCGGTAGCGATGGATATTGGGAGTGTGCTGCGAGAACAATCACCGCGACGCTTCATCACCAGATCGCGACATGTAAGATGGGTCCATCATCCGATCCAGATGCAATAGTTGACCCTGAACTAAAAGTGTATGGACTGAAAAACCTAAGAGTTGTAGATAGCAGTGTGATTCCGAGGACAATAGCTGCTCATACCAATGCACCAGCTATTATGATAGGGGAGAAAGCTGCTGATCTAATTAAAGCTCAATGGAGATTATTTTAAGACTAGGTAGGTAGTTTGAAAACCCGGTGGAAAATGTCAAACTTGCTTTTGATTCACTCGATGAGCTAGTTATTATTAGGTACATAGTTTTTTATATGACTGGATATTTGATCTTTTTGGAGTAGACTGGAGCATGCATTTTTATAATTTCTATTTGCAAGATTCTATATCTGCTGTGAATAGATGTGTAGTCTCTAGCTGTGATTAGATGTTTAGAATATTATCTGAATGTATATTGCTTTTATGTACTATTGAATCAACAATGAATAAAATAAAATAAAAACATTAAGTAATTATTGAGGCAAGTCCAATTTAAAACAAGTTCAGCATACCTACACATCAATTTTTTATAATGTAAGTAGGTAGGTACTGGAATGATATCATATTAAAAAAAAAATTAACTTTACATTTTCCTGGTAATATAAACTTGAGTTTAATTCTATGTTTTACTTTAGATTCAATGGATTCAACCTCTAAACTTTGTAGTCCCTTCGATTTTTTTAAAGATTTACATACATACACAGTATAAAGTAGTTAGTATTTATTGAGTAATACATGTTAGATATTAGACCATAGTATGAACTTTAATTGAATGATACATTGTGCTGATTACAAATAAAGTGAGGTGATGTCATTCATGTAGCCGATAGCAGAGCTGTAAATCCCCTGGTGTAAGGTTAGATTGTAAAATTAACAATAACCATTTATTAAGTTGTCAAATAAAAAAATTCTTATACCTACCTACACTGTTAATGGCAGTTCATTACCTACCTACTAAGAAAACTGCCAGCAATATATCTCTTTCCTAATATCATTGCTCAAAGGGGAGGAATTATAGAAATGCTGTTTTTCTCTAAATTGTTGTATAAGTACTAGGTTTGTGTTAATGATAGCTGCACGAGTTCGAACCCTTATCATATCAGATAGAATGCTGTTATCATACACACCAAAAGTTAACGTCGTAAACAATGATTCATACTCATAAATTCCTTCACAAAAACATTGTGAAGGAAGTAGTACGTTCAAGTGGCCCATTGAATACGAAAATAAACATTAGCTATGGAATTGCATGAAAATAGAAGCCGAAAAATCAAGGCCTCACCAGTCTCAGTATGAAATTGAATCAGAGTAAATAAATGTTTACAATAAGATTCGTACCTGATACTACCAATGCCTCGTTTGGGCCGACAGTGTGGATGTTTCCCATGATTTTCCTTACTTTCAGCACAATAGTTTCACAGAAAAACGATTTTCAGACACCACGAATAAAATAACAACAAACCAATCGAACAAAAACAATTGATTTTTTGTCGATTTGCGGAAACGAACGAATGGAATGAGTGAAATGACATGACATGAGAATGAGATGGTGAATGGTGATGAATAATGAATGTAATTGAATAAACAGAAAGGGGTAATCACGTACAAATTGCCAGTCGCCGCGTTACGTAAATCTAACATATTCGAATCGTATTAATAAATAAATTCATTTATTTCAGGCAACACAGTAAAAAATACAAGTCCCATATTATTGTATTGCGCTCAACGCCAACTTGACTGCCAAACATGACAACGTCACAGCGCAGTGTAATTCATATATTATGCTAGTGTTACGATGCGATACGATTCAGAATACGTTTACGATTGTCACTTAATCACTATGTGATCAAGACTCAGACCCAAAAAGAAATTTTAAACGAAAGTATTGTAGTCTCAAAACGGACACACAAACAATTCGGTCTGCCGCAATCTTGTCCGTAGAATAATTATACCTAGTCTGTGGTCTTGTCTTGGTAGATTACTCGGAATCCTTCGAGCATTTACCAAGTGCTTTATGCTCGAAGCTCGGAATCGGAACATTTCCGAGAGGTAGATTGCTTGTTGTTTATAGATAGAGTAGAGAGTGAGTAGGTACTTTACTTTTTTTTATCTATGGATAAATAAAACGTTGTAATGGCGGATGCGTTGTGATTGTTTTACAAACAATATTTCCAAAAATACTAGCTAGAGCATCCCGAAATCTCTCAATATTTTCCTGTAAGTGATCCCTACATAGTTCCAATTACAAAATTAATAATAGTTTGATTCTAAATCCTTTAAGACCAAAGTACCAGAAATTCATGGTGATTTCACCAGCGTTACATGAGTATAAAAACGGTTTTGCAGATCTAACGTCATATTTCTTTAATGAAAATGTCGGATACAAGTGATTTAGACCGACAAATCGATCAGCTGAAGAGGTGTGAGATAATACGAGAGGCAGAGGTGAAGGCTCTATGTGCCAAGGCCCGTGAAATTCTCGTGGAAGAAAGCAATGTCCAAAGAGTTGATTCTCCTGTAACGGTAAGCTTCTTGGAACAGTGTCAACTCCACAAGTCTACTAAAAAGTTTACCCGAAATATATAACCAAGTAAACTAACAAGTCTTAGTTTGTACACTGACCAACACCTAGAATTTTATTGATATCATATTGGTGTTATTGATTAACCATGTTGCTGATCTGATATTTTAACTCCAACTGCAATCAGATACATGCAAAGAAAGTACACACATCTTGACAAAACACTACAAGAAAGCCTAAACAATCTACTTATACTGGGTCAAGGGTATTCAATGTTTGTAAAATGCTCATTTATTTGGGGCAGTAGTAGGTTGAACCTGATATTCATTAAAGGTACAAGAAGATTACACAAAAATAAATGTGTAATTGAACCATTCATGCTTAAAAATTAACTGCTTTTATGCATATTTTAATGTCTGTATAGCATTAATAAGACTTGCTAATAAATTAATTTGACTCAATATCATGACACAATGAAAGTTTCAGTCTGATTGATTCTCGATTTAGAATGCTATATCCATATTGCTCCTTATGCAAAGAATGCTTTACAAAAAAATTAAATTTCAGGTTTGTGGAGACATCCATGGGCAGTTCTATGACCTCAAAGAACTGTTCAAAGTGGGAGGTGATGTGCCTGAGACCAATTATTTATTCATGGGGGATTTTGTGGATAGGGGATTTTACTCAGTGGAAACATTTTTGTTATTACTTGCTTTGAAGGTAAGAATTAACCACAAAAACTGCAAATCTTTTCAAAAATATTGTATAACTAGCAGTTACCCGCGACTTCGTACGCGTCTACAGTTTCCGTGTACATTATATTATCTGTGCGTGTACCGAGCGGATACTTCTTTGAGAAACTTGACATTACACCTCATTACACCGAACTCGTACCTACTGGAATGTCAAACGCTAATCGTTAGACCAAAGAGGTAGTACTACGCCCTGTCAAACTGACGTGACATGACATGACAATGAAATCCTCTTGCCAATTGGCGCTGCTAATCCTTTTCGTTCATTTTATCCTGTAGATCCTGTTAATTATTCGGGATAAAAAGTAGCCTATATGTCAATCCAGGTTACGAACTATATATATGCCAAGTTTCATCCAAGTTGGTTCAGTGGTTTTGACGTGATTGAAACACAAACATCCAAACATCTAAACATCCAAACATCTAAACATCCAAACATCTAAACTTTCGCATTTATAATATTAGTAGGATGTATATAATCAAAAATAAACATTTTTTGTTTGCTCGTCCTAAAACAATGCCACACAATCTCTGTTACAAACCTTCACCTATATCTTAGAATCAATTTATAGTCTAAAAGTCTCGTTTGCGGAAAGTTAATAGATTAAGTGGCCCCAAAACCGCTCATTCTAGAAATCTGTCCAGTAGTGGGCTTCTACAGGCTGGTATGTTGATGTAAGTCTAGGATGTAACATAGTAAACCTAACAATTATATAGAATTTCCATTCTGCTACTTATATTAGACTAGGACCAACCTTTTCAAGATAAATCATTTCAATACTTCTTTTGATAAATCTTAGTTGTTAATTTTGCTTGTATGAAGTGTGCAGTTAACCTCAATTGTTGCAGGTCCGTTATCCAGATCGTATTACACTCATCCGAGGCAACCACGAGTCAAGGCAGATCACACAAGTATATGGTTTTTATGATGAATGCCTTAGGAAATATGGGTCTATCACTGTATGGAGGTAAGTGTGTGTGTGTGGTCTGTTTTACTCCTGTCAAGGTTGATTGCTAGAACATAGTATACTGTCTATCTGCCTAGCATTAAACTTTTCTACTGATCCTTGTTTTGAAATTATATTATGAAATCCTCTGTGAAATATTGATACCAATTTCTGTATGTCACTAAATGTAAAACTAAGAAAGTGTAAAAGTCTTAAAGCAGCTCTTACACACTCGTAGATAAATTCGTTAAAATTAATTCATTCATATTATAATTTTAAGTACCTACACTGACTTACACAGCGCGGTAACGCGGCAACGCCGATAGTTGAGTCCTTGTTAGATGAGTGTGAAAATCAGCCATGACTGATGTAGAAAATAATCAAGTACTTTGTTGACATAATTCCGAATTTTATCAAGTGCGAAGTTACATGCTGCACATTTATAAAGTTAGTTAATTTGATAAACCCAATCAAACCAGATGAAAATAACGATATCTTGAATTGTAGATATTGCACAGAAATCTTTGACTACTTATCTCTCTCCGCTATAATCGACGGGCGGATATTCTGCGTGCACGGTGGACTCAGTCCATCGATACAGACCCTGGACCAAATCCGGACCATTGACAGGAAGCAGGAAGTGCCTCATGATGGCCCCATGTGCGATTTGCTGTGGAGTGACCCTGAAGGTACTTAAACTATTCGGTTGAGTCAAAGTCGTGTCCACTCCACAGAAACTTTTTATCAATACACTATACTTAGGCACTACAGTGTCCCGTTAAGTGTAGGCATAGGTTGCCTCCTGACGCTGTATAAATCATCTTCAATAGATGTAAAGGCCTATTATACTTAGATCTGGAAGAGATCGCTTTTAGCGATAAGGCCGCCCATTGTACTCTCTGTTTTTATGTTTATCTCTCTCTGTAATTTCTTTTTTCTGTGTGTGCAATAAAGTTTTTATCTATCTATACTCTTTCGATAACAAGATGGTATGACTATCATAAAAGTAATTGTCTTCCGATGACTCCCGTATCCGCACAGGCTCATGCAATTATTCCTTACGCAAAATCCATTCATCCATCCATCCATCAACTCCATTATGCAGCTCTACCTTAGCTTATTCAGGTCAAAACTTTTCTAATTTTGTTCGAATAATAAAAGGCAAATAATATTCCAGACACAAAGTTACAGCCAGTACGACTTTCCATATCAGATATCATACGTACATTTCCCTTCACAACTATCAAAATTCTTGCTAACCTGTACTGTACATAATTTCGTCTTATTCCAGACACTCAAGGCTGGGGCGTGTCACCGCGCGGTGCCGGCTACTTATTCGGCTCAGACGTGGTCGCTCAGTTCAACGTGTCTAACGACATAGATATGATCTGCCGCGCGCATCAGCTCGTCATGGAAGGCTACAAGTGGCACTTCAATGAGACTGTCCTCACAGTGTGGTCGGCTCCCAACTATTGTTACAGGTAACATTTAAAAGTAAAAAAAGGGGGAATTGCGAATTTAAAAATGATTACGGTAGTGGTATGGTAGCGTAGGTACTTTCTCGCTGTCTTGATCTGGCCCATGTAACCGGAAATATCGCCAACTAGGTACAATAAATCAAGTTGAACCTTGAAATCTCAACCTTTTTTTTTCCATGTCTGAAATCGCTGCAGTCTATCCCTCGAAATCATTGTAGAGGCTCCTATACAGCGTGTAGCTACAATGGCGACATTAAATTAACCAGCGTATCCGGTTTCGCGTTTTCAGAATATAGACATATTTTTTATTTCATTAAACATAAGATTTATCGAAATAAATCAATTTTCTTAAATAACGCCTCGGAGCAACCTGTACGTAAGAGCAGAGGTCATCTGTCGGGTTCACGGGTCATAACCGCGTGTAACCGCGTATGAAGAGCAAGAAAGTATTGTTAGAATAGGACACCCGAAATTGCGACCTTGTGCATGAAAGGGATAGCTAACTATTGAAGAGCGCCGCCCGCGCCGCTCGCTCGACCGACTCGTCCTGCGCCTGCCGCCTAGCCCCAGTGATACGCGGGCCGGTGTCCTTGACACACTTTATTTTAATAATTTTGCTAATTATCTACCTATTCTCAATGTTTCGCGAAAAAGACGCTTGGTTTTGTTAGTTTAGCTTTTCTATTCTAAGTACCCAATCAGGTCTACGTAGGTAGGTACAGCGATAAAGACGCTTTGATTTATTATTTGTTTATCTGTCTACCTTAGCGACTAGGGAGCGGGTAAATTAAATGTTTGGTGCTCAGTGGATACTGGATAGGACGACACGACACGGAGCTCTTAGGTGGCCCAATGTCACCTGACCTCAAGCCCCTCGATTTTTTTATGGGGCTTTGTGAAAGACGACGTTCATGCTAAAATAAAATAAAATGTATTATCAAAAGCGAGGGCAAATATTCAGCGCCGCCGGTTACATCTTTGTGTCCGACGTGGTGGCGGCGGCGCGGCGCGGCGGCTTCATTGAGAACTTGAAGATTTAATAAGTGTAAGGCGCTAGGTGCATAAGGTCACAATAAAATTAATAGTAAAGTGAACAAGGTGAAGTGAAATTATTTGATTTCTTTGAATTCCTTGTGTCGCTTGATTTCCCCGCCCCGCGCTCCGCCCCGCGCCCCGCCGCCGCCACCGAGCCGCCCGGGCAGGCAGGCGCGGGCGCGGGCGCGGTAACACGTAGGTAAAGACACTCATAGGGTGATTAATTTTTGTTGCGTATTTTATTATTAAGTTTGTTTGAAAAATTCGAAATTTCTATTTTGGACTATAATTATTTTTTTATTTTTTTAACCGACTTCAAAAAAGGAGGAGGTTCTCAATTCGGTTGTATGTTTTTTTTTTTTTTTTTTTTTAATGTTTGTTACCTCAGAACTCCGTTATTTATGAACTGATTTCAAAAATTCTTTTTATATCTGAAAGGATATACTTCCAGATTGGTCCCATTTTATTTTCATCAAAATCGGTTCAGTAGTTTGGATTATAAATAGAAATAACTGAAAATATGCCTACTGTTGCGGCGCAGCGCCTACCATTTTACTGCTAGCAACGATGCAATATGCCAAGTTGTGGCGTAGCGCCTACCATTTTACTGCTAGCAACGATTGTGGTGTGGTGCACAGTGCACACCTAAATTTTTAAATTTTTCTAAATTTGTCAATAAACGCAGTTTGTACATTCAAATCGCATTTAATTGGAGAAAAGCAAAAACCCACCAATAGTTCCTCTAAAGTATCAACACCAAACCACGTGCACGAAATTACGTATTTTGCTTTCCTGTGACTTTTATGTGGTGTTTATAGTGACTAGAACAATCCCAATGAACTGTCATCATCATCATCATCTGATGATGAAGCTGGTAGTCGAATTGAAGTCGGTTTTTCCAGTTTTTTAACTTATAAATTATATTAGGTATATATGTATGTATTTTATGATAGGTATATGTTTAATTCTTTAGTTTTCTTAATAATATTGATTTGTTAGTTAGTAAGTATCGAATTTCCGTTATATGTACCTTTTATGTACACGGACCTGCCTCTATAGTCACCTCTCTCTAGCCTCAAAGGTTTGCTGGAAGAAAACTCTTGTTAGGGTTAAGCTCGCCTTTGTACATGTCATCTATTTCTGTCTTTTGTTTATGTCCTGTGTTGTGTGCAATAAAGAATTAAGAATTAAGGACCTATGATTTTTCAAGTGGCCTAGTTCCAACTTACTTTAGAAAACTAAATTATAATTTCACCACCTAAGCCCATTATTTATGAATACTTATAAGTAGCTCTACCCGTGTGTTCATTTAATGTCGCCATTGTAGCTACACGCTGTAGATGCGAACGCTGGTTGAAAAGATTTGGCCGACCAAACGGTCCGTCAAACAGCTTCTGTTTGTGAATTCAGTGGTAGGAGTTGAAGAAACTACTGCCTTTCCGTGGCAGAACATACATTATATATTTTCACACAGATGCGGCAACGTGGCTGCCATTCTAGAACTGAATGAGAACCTGCAGCGCGAATTCACAATATTCGAAGCCGCGCCGCAAGAGTCCAGAGGCGTGCCCTCAAAAAAGCCACAAGCGGACTACTTCTTATAATGTTCGCGTAGTATTACAACTTATCTAGTGACTAAACGTTTTATAATGTGGAAGTTATTTGATGTGATTTTAAGACTGGTAAGCGTGTAGTGTTTATTTTAGGATTAACGAGTTTTGGGCGCTTTGTAATTTGCGTGTGGTAATGGCCTCGACGTTGGACGCTTATACGATCTATCAGTTCCGATTATAGATATCTGCCATTGACTCTGAAGGAAGCTTTCGGGCTACCTAAAGAAAACTTCCGTCTGAACACCTACTAACAACTCCTTACTTTCGAAACAATTCTGAAATGGACCGTGTTTTTATCAACTTCATTTTGATTTTTGCTGTATAGAGCAATACAGTCGTAGGCTCGTAAATCTCAATCGAAACACAAATATGCATTTTTTTGACAGTTTTCTTTTCAAATCTATTATTATCTTGAGTCTTGATATTTTTTTAACATACAAACCTCAAACAATATTTAGCTACCCACGTAAATTATAAGCAGCTCTATACCATACAGCATCATAACTGCTGTTATGGGGGCTCTAACTTGAACTTTGTTAGATAACCAACTGGGAATAAAATCAATGCAGAGTACAAACTTAAATCCCTAGACAAAACATTCATTATAATAAAGCCTATTTTCTAATTCTAAGACACCGAGTTGAGACCGATTTTCGCACTTCCTGCTTTTATTTGTCTTTCTTTTATGATTTCATTATCAAATCTCTTGTCACACTAAGGGCGGCTTGCACCAGAATCGCTAAACGCGTTTAACTCTTAAATAGTATTTAGCGAGTTGTCAAGTCATACAAATACGTCAGATTTAAATCGATTTAGCTGTTAAATACGTTTAATGATTCTGGTGCAAGACGCCCTAAAAATGTGTACAAAGCAAACATTTTATACAAAAATGTAACCCTCAGTAATCACTTCCAAAATTTTAGTTTGGTCAATGTTCATGTGATTTCACATTTTTTGTAAAATAATGTCTATTACCTCCTCAAAAATAAGCTTTTTATTTTATAATAGTTGTATGTAACAGTCAATAAATCAATGTAATTTAATGATAATAAACATTTAGGGCGTCTTGCACCAGAATCACTAAGGGTGGCTTGCACCAGAATCGCTAAACGCGTTTAACTCCTAAATAGTATTTAGCGAGTTGTCAAGTCATACAAATACGTCAGATTTAAATCGATTTAGCTGTTAAATACGTTTAGTGATTCTGGTGCAAGACGCCCTAAACGTATTTAACAGCTAAATCGATTTAAATCTGACGTATTTGTATGACTTGACAACTCGCTAAATACTATTTAAGAGTTAAACGCGTTTAGCGATTCTGGTGCAAGCCGCCCTTAGAATATGTTATGAACAATGGATAGGTCATAAGATGAAATTACTGTTAAAAATAAAATGCGAGAAACTGCTGAACATGTTTAATAAATAATTCATCAATTTTTAAAAATATACAACATAGCACTGACTGCCCCTTAGAATCTAAGGTGTATTCAGTGGGTTAGACTGTTTCTAGGATCTACTACATTTTGGGAATGTCTACCATGTGGCAGATTACCGGTTGTATGCTTATTCAAAATTCAACATTATGCATGGCAATCTAAAGTATGGAGATCTTAAACATTAGAAACTCATTAATTTATTGTTTAAGAAATGTGTCTTTATAACTATGCCATCTACGTGCGTAGGTAGTAGGTCTAATAAGCCATTTACTTAGTACTTTATAATATTCTTTGATGCTACCTAATCTTTACAGAGGGCTAAATATTGTGTTTGATGGTTAGTAAGCAGTTGTCCATGCATAATAATGTGGTTTTGTTTACCTATAATATTATACCTAATTGTGGAGGCAAAACTACTGTTTATTATTTATAAATAATTAGTGTTTGTAAGTATTTGTGTCAGTAATCAGACTCTAGATTCATTGTCACAGAACACTGCCGTTACTGAGTACCAATTAGAAATAACATTTTTATGCAAATAGAATAATAAGAAGTAATTAGCTAAGACAGAAATTTTACTATGATGAGTAATATCTAGCATTTCAATGTACCTTAGTATTCTGTAGGTATGGCTATAGCTTGTTAATTACTAAGTCGTATATTCTAGCTTACCCTGTTTGCATTATTAGGCTGTATTTTAGCTATTTTCTTACTATTCTGAGATTCTCTTAAGAAAATGGAAAAGACGAAATTCATCTTAGGCCATTTTATTATTCAGCTTTATATCTATTGATCATTTTGGGTAAGCTTTAATGTAAAGATAATATTTAGATTTTTACCAGAGTTGATTAGTAAACAAAAATTTTAGGTATATTGTGATCTCTAACATCTTGAGAATTGTTTGAATTTGATTATTTGTTCCTAATAATCAATCCTTTATTTATTAAGTAGGTACCTTATCTGTTCCTTGTATGGTTTTGTGACTCAAGTGATATTTCCGCACTCCTATAATGAAAAGAAATTTTGTATCCTTACTTCTTTTTTATTTTATGTACAATTATAAAATGAAATGCCAAGCAGGCCTATTATTTACAACACAAAAACTCTTAGTCAATGAGGTGGTCAATCAGTAATCTCAATACTCAATATTTTATATCTAATCATCATACAACTTTAGTTAACATTTTTCATGACAATGAGTTGCATAACTTGGGTAAAATATCACCACATTTAGTAGCTACTTTTATGTTTGCAAGGTTATCTGCTCTTGTTGGACCAATGTTTAAAATTGCTACATCTTTCCCTTCCTCCTTTGCCTGTAGTATTATTCTATAGCTTGAATAAACAGTGAGACTGGAACCTAGGACAAAAACAGCATCACTGTTTGTCACTTGATCCCGGACTTGTTTAACTGTAGCTTTGGGCACATTGTCACCAAAAAAGATGATGTCTGGTTTGAGAGGTCCTTCACATTTAGGGCAGAGAGGTACTCTGAACTTTTCTACTTGTTCCTGCAAAACATTAATATGTCACTGTTTTATTATGTTCAGTCAGCAACATATGTAGTGAGTTTTTAAAATGTAGACAACCGAAAACTGCAACTGATAAAATTTATGAGGCTGGAACAACATTGATAACTTTGGCACAAAGTCCATTGACTTGGAACTTACTACAGACAACTCCACATCACCATCGGGTCTTATCATTGTAAAATTACTCTCCATTTCAGGGTTTTTCCTCAGCAACTCTTCTTGAAGGGTATGCCGGTCTACTTCATAGGGACAGCTTAAGCATTTTACTACAAAGCCTGTACCATGAAGTTCTATAATATTTCTCGAACCAGCTTTATGGTGCAGGTGGTCAACATTTTGTGTGACTATTGAAGTCACTTTTCCTATCTGTAAAATGAATCAAATTATTTCAAGAAAAGAGATACACTTAAGTATTTTGTCTAAAAAAAGTTAAAATTACTGTTTGTCTGATGAAATGACCATGAGTCCGCCGAACCATGCATGAAAAGGAAAATGTACAGTCAATATGTATTTGTTTTTTCTTTAGAATAAGTTCACCAAAGTACATAGGTAAATCTACCTTTTGAAGTTCAGTGATGGTCAAATGTGTGGTATTTGGTTCTATTTTGCTAAACCTCGGCCAGCCTATAAAATTTCTTGCCCAGTACCTCTGCCTTACTTTTGGATACTTCATAAACTCTTGATATTGGATAGGCTTGTGATTACTCCGAGCATAGAGTCCAACCTCTTCGGATCTGTAGTCTGGAATCCCTGAAAACGCAATGTTATTGCATAAGTACCTAGTACTTGTAGCATCTACCCATGTATTTTCTCTGAATATTGAAGTACACTTTTACTTCAGTAATGACCAGTGCCTCTTGTAAACTACATAGTTAATATAGTTATACAGATGACAATTACCAGATTCTGTAGAGATCCCAGCACCCGTGAGAAAGAGTATCTTGTCGTGTTTATAAAGGAAATCTTTGAGAATTTGAAAATCTTTTGGATCAGGTGGTTTGTGTTTTGGAACACAAACTATGTGGCGATTTATTGTGTCAGATTTTAGAGTTAACTGTACCAATCTGCTGAACATATTTGGAGCAGTTGGAACTGAGCTAGTCTAATATAAATTAGATTTTGCTAAATCGTCTTCCGCTCCGCAGTTTCGCGACCAGTGTTGCCAGATCAATTTTTATAAAATCTGAGCACGCGATTAGAAAAAATCAGATGTATGGGGAAATTTTTAAAAAAATCAGTAGATGCAATTTCGGTAAATAAAACAATGTCAGACATTAAAATAACATTACATTTTAGTAGTTATATATTGTCCTTGAGAGACATTTTACTGTTATGCTTGCCTAACATTTCAGCGCTTATATTAAAGTCGTAGCCTTCTCCATGAATCATATTAGGTGATATTTACTTTAGTCACTTATTCACTTGAGCGGGGTGTGTGTCAAGTCAAACCGGTTTATTTCGCTATCCGTCCAGTTTACGATGACAATTTTATAGTGCCAACCTAATCACGATAATTTTGTGTTTCACGTAGATTTTGATTACTATCATTGTTTGAAAGTAAAGCTAGGATTTGAAAAAAATCAGTAGATTTTCAGTCAAAATCAGTAGATCAGTAGAATTCTGGGAAAATCAGTAGATCCCCCGAAAAATCAGGAGATCTGGCAACACGACGTTGTTCGCGATGTTTTTTTTTGCGTTGCGAGTTTGCGAGCCGGCCGAGCGTTTTGTGCTGTCACTGTCAGTCAGGGTCAACTTCAACTTCTTGGTTTATGGCCTTCTGGTCTTATGAATCAGAGGGTCTGTCTGTCTTTTTATTTTACTTTATTTAAATAGGACTCCCAACCCTACACGGGTTTATACTTTAAATAGTAAATAAACTAGTCGAGGGTCATAATAATAGTGCTTCCATACTTCTTCTTTTCTTATATATAGCCTCTTTCTGTCATTTCGACAGACAATTTTGCCAGTGTCAAGTGGATTATTTAAAATAAGTTTAGTCAAGTCGAGTCATAAGTCAAGTCATTTGTTTGACAAAATGGTGGATTTTCCCTCCAAAACTTGAAAACGAATTCCACCAAATAATAAAACACACACATAATACACCTTTATTCTAATGGCTCACACTTTATGCTATGACTGCAAGTATTATTGGTTAAAATTCCACCAAAATTAGCGAACAATATTCACTATAACACCAAGAAAAACAATTAAAATAAATATGCTATGTTGCTTTTACAAATGACAGAACTCGAATCGAATCCCTGTCCTAGTCTCTGATGTTTCCTATCTCCATGAGTCAAGTCAAATGTCAAAAACAGCTGGCAGATGTCAACCGAGAGAAGAGAACGCAAACGGGAGATTCGAGTTTCGGGTAGGTAAATACCGTAAATAAAATAACTCAACTCGTCACGTCACGTCACATCACTAGCAGTAAGTAAGCCTGACTTGAGATTGTATAGTGTAGTGTATGGCTTTTATAGACTTTCGCTGTATTCGTCCAAGACTTTCGCCTGCCTGGCCAAAAGAAAAAAAATTTGAGATTGCATTTTGCAATTTGCATAGTGTAGAAGTGGTACAGTCAGTGGTA
This sequence comes from Gandaritis pyraliata, assembly GCA_947859175.1. Lineage (NCBI taxonomy): Eukaryota > Metazoa > Arthropoda > Insecta > Lepidoptera > Geometridae > Gandaritis > Gandaritis pyraliata. The sequence goes on along the minus strand of OX401871.1, from coordinate 2,850,516 downwards.
CCTACCTATGTAATAAGGCTTTCAGTTCAGTATTCATTTATATTCTCTTTGATTCCTCTATGGAAATAGTAATTTTTCAGGTTTTTTCAGTTATAATGTCGCTATTAAAGATTATATCTGCTCCTATTATATTGATTGAAGACGATGCCAATAAGAACATAATACCGCTACTTTTGGAACTGGTGCCAGTAAGAAGTACTGTAAATTTATTTAGCTATGAGCAAACTTCAGCTCTCTGGAGAGGGGTTTTCCACAAATGTAACATTCAGTGTTACGAAGAATTCTCGGCTGATTCTTTTACTCAATACACTAGCACAAAATGCATGGTGATTGTTGATTCTGTAAACCAAATGGCATTGTCCTTAGGTTGGAATGAATGTCTAAAATGTTTCCAAAGGCTCAGTCGAGATCCCAATGTAGAGAAATTGATATTAGTTCTACATAAAGACTGTCTATCCTACAGTTCTAAACTGCAGATTCACTTGAGCCACTTGGCCAATGCAGTAATCTCATATGATGCAAACAACTTGTGTAAAGTTTCCGTAAAGATCAAAAAAGGAAGCAAAGTTACAAATACTGAGGAGACCCTGTCCTATGACAACATAACGTCAAGTCTCAGGCTAACGCCTATAGTGAAGCAAGATAAAAAAGATGATGAGCCTGAGGTTAAGATATCTCCCGCCAGTCTAACAACTTTCAAGATAGAAGTAGACCAATTAGAAAAGATGGAAAAATCTAAATTAAAGCTGCCTTATATGAGTAAAATCCATGAAGGAGAAAGTAAAGTATACTATGAACCGGATGCAGTCGACGACTGGGATGAGGAGGATCCTGATGAAGATTTAGATATATAAATAAAATATTAATCATTTTCTTTTGCCGATAATTTTTGTTTCTGCTATTATACCTCAGTGTAGTTGCTAATCTTAGGTAAACACAAATATTGACAAGGGGTTAAGGACAAGATCCAAATAAACCCACGGTTACAAAGACTTCACTTTTTTATTCATTTTCTATGTCCTGTTACAAATTTTGCGATTTTTTTTAATTTATTTGCCACGTAACTTACTAAATTATACAAATTACTTTTCTATGAGTAATAAAGTAGAAATACATGTTCGTGGAAAGTTAATTTTATTAATGACATTGTAATTACATCACCATTTATTAAAATCAACTCTTAAATTATGTTTCATTCGATCAGTGATTAATTTTCATAACCTAAAAAACTAAACAATCAATAGGTAAATGATAAACAAATACAACAGAGAATCAAATATGATGCCCTGCCGACACATTTAATACAAGTAACATTATTTTATTATGAATAAAATACAATTACGACATAGGTACCTAATGTGTTTGAGGAAGGAAATACATATTTGAATTATCGAGTTAAGTTTTAAAACAATATTATGCGAGCCGATACCTAACATTCGTTCACACAAGCCCGGACACATCAATGAGAGAAAAAAAACACTAGCATTTAAATAGTGCGAGTGAAAGCAACGCGACCGGCGACCGAGCGCCAGCCGCACTAAAACAATAAGCTCAAACGATACACAATAAAGCTAACAAAAATATACGATAAAAATGATTTACAACCTCGTAACCTAAATTCTTCATGTTCATATACAAATTTGGCTGCACATTTGGGACACGGGTGAAGATCAGCGGGACGATACATATTCACACGGTTTGGAGGTAGGCAGAGGTGAGACGGGTCCGGTCGAGCATGCACAGAGTCGCACGGCGCGGCTGTACGCGACTGTACCGCCGCGCGCCGCGCTTAGCGCGTCTGCCGCGGTAACGGCAGCGCTATGGGGGTGCGGACAGTCTCGCGAGCTAAACCTGAGCCGAGCCATCTGTATTCCTAAACAACACAACGGTTGCGCAACAGAACTTATACCCTCATTCTCAAACTCGTATTCCGAAACTAAACTTAAACTGAAAAGTCTCTAGCATAGATTTTTGATTTTCATCACTTCAATGTTTGAGACTTGATTCATGTTATTGAGCATTATTTTGGAATACGGGCCCTAAAGCTTAGCATCATAGTTTAGCCTCAAAGAAAACTCCCTCCTATCTTTGAGAAAAAAAGCAGAGGAAACAAATCGAGATTGAACTATGACGCTATCAAACCAACTTGTGCCGTTATGCCTCGAATTAGTAGTCAAGCTTCATCTTTGATTTTAAAGATTTGACTAATAAAAGACCGCAGAGCAAGTAGTTCAGAACGGCAGAATTGAACTTCTGTTACAACACTTGCAACAGAGTTGCATGAGTATACACGGCTTTAGGCAACAGTTGACATCATGCTATTCCAAATTTAATTTGACAGGATGTATCATGCAACAACTGTCAACTCCTAGAGTTGGTGAAACTTCGGTGTGTTGACCGTAAGCATTCGCGTAATTTATTAGTAACGCGAATGCTTCTTGCTTGACAGTACTCTATAATGATACTTTATTCACGCAGTCAAGCTAATATAGAGGTCTCTCTTGCAGAAAGGTATGATCATTGTTAGTAAGTAACCATGTTTAGTCAAGGCGTGATTATTGATGATAAGACGGACGAAGTCATGAATGAAAAGAGAAGAAGAATGACATAACTTAATTGACCAATCCGTAAGGATCTTGCCAACTTTAGTCGCGAGAAATTGACACAGAATCACCTAGTATTTATAACTATTATTGTATTTATGAATATTATTGTGATTATACTAGGTAAATGAGTTTTGAATCTTATGATGTTGCAATCATAGAACAGAGAAGACTGCCTATTGTGCATGTAAATAAAAATGTGTATTGATTTCCGTATTATCTTGACTACGTGAATAGCTGCGTATTCACTGAACGAGCAACCTCGCGAGGCTGAAACAAAGCGAAGCGCGCGCTAGCCGCGGGCGAGGCACGTCCTTACCGTGCATTTGAGCCATGCGTCAGGCTTGCGAGGCAACTCGTTCAGTGAATACGCGTCTATTAAAGTATGGTTTGATTGAGGCAAGGCGAGGAGCGATTCACGCGAGACTAGTGCAGGATCGATGGTAGGCGAGCGCGTCTCACATCCGTGTTGAGTTTATTCCTTGAGCTCCTTGAGCTTCTCTTCCCGCGGGCGCGCGCCGCCGAATATCGAGGAGGCCTGGCTGGTGGAGGCCAGCGAGTTGACGGGGTCCGTCACTGTGCGCGGAGCTAGCTTCAACTTCGGACGGCCCGTCGTGTCTGGAAAATTCGACACAACTTGTAGTTTGGATCGCAGATTACAGTTAGTATTCTATAACATGAACAAGCGATTTTAGACCTTCTCCAGTCACTGACTACGTCTCTAAATTACGCTTCCTGATAATGGGCACCAATGAGAACATTTGTTCCTCAGCGGTGGCGTCTCTGCAAGCTATTTCACCTCCCATTGCCACTTTTTCAAACAATTTCTCAGAGCTATGTCGGCGTCCTTCGTTATCCTAATTTAGTGAAACTCACACAATTCTCTTTGGATAGCATATGTTGTATATAAAGCCAATACAGCAACACATACTTATACTAAGTAAAAACTTTAATGTCGAGGCTTCTCGGTATGTACGACGAGAAGTTGTGTTTCAATTCCCCAAATGCTGCCATTCCGAATTGGATTCGTCAGGTTTTAAGTTAGAAGAGTAGTGGGTAGGTGCTTACCGGGACGCGAAGGCGGCATATCATCGAAGTTACGCCGGGGAGGTCCATTAGGTCCGGGCGGGCCTCCCGGGCCGCCAGCGCCGGGCGGGCCAGGCCGGCCCCCGCGGCCCATGCGGCCCCACTCGCCGGCGCCGCGCGGCTCCTCAGAAGCGCCGCGCGAGCCGCGCGACCCGTCGCGCGGCTCGCCCCACCGCTCGCCGCCCGCGCCCCGCTCGCGGTCGCGCTCTGAAACCCGACAACTGATGGATTGCTAGCCGAGAATAGCCGGTTACTATTCTCAACTAAATATACAGCCTTGAGAACCTCCTAATTTTGAAGTTGGGTAAAAACAAACATCCAAACAAACAAACAAACATCAACCGAGAAAAAAAACGATGATAAAGAGGAGAGTGAATAGGTTTCCTTTAGGCAAATGTGCTACATCGTCGACCGCATTGTCACAAAGTGAGATTCCTGTCGAACGATTTCTCTACAATGTTTTTAAAAAAAAACCTACAGCTGCGTATCCACCAGTGATGTGCGATGTAGACAAACAGTGCGCGAAGAAAAAATCCTCCAATATTATCACTTAATTTTCCTAGCCGAGCTCAACTCCGGTGGAAAAGGAATGTTACAAACCACAGCTTTGTTTCGTGGATATATACGCAGCCTAAGGCTCGTTTGGTAGCAAACTTAAATATCAGAGTATTTGGTAACAGACGTCATTTCAAATAGGAAAGTTTAAACTAAATAGTTCTCGGTGGGTTAAAAAAGTACACAAATGTTCAAACCCACAGTAATCGCAAAACAATATTATAAAGAAATAGGTAAGTGACTCATGCAAAGCAAATGACCGTGAACTGAGCTTAGCTAGAAAGGAAAACCCTGTATAAAAATCAACACTGCCAATAACAAGATTTCCCTGAAGTTATTTGGTGTCACACATAAAGAGCGCTATCGATTCTGTTGTTGCATTTTTCTAAACTAACCTAATTTGACAGCGCTAAAATTATAGCTGTCTTTGTCGTTTCAGTTTATGAGAAAAGGACGGCAACATTTTTAGTGCTGTCAAATTAGGTTAGTTTAGAAAAATGCGACAACAGAATCGATAGCACTATCTTTATTTGCTTTTAAACTTTGAACAATAAACAAGATTCATTTGAAAAAAATGCAGCAGGAATCTGTAATTTCTCTTTATTATAATTGAAGATTCAATGTTGAGAATAGGGCATTTAATTTTCATAATGACTAGGTGTTTTATCTTTTTCCACTAATTGGGTTCCAAACAAAAACAGATAAATGATACAACCCCAAACAAAATAAATGCTAAGCCAATGTACTATGTCTATTATCTGGCTTCCAAAATCATCTACTAATAAATGTATCCTATGTGATGATCTTGGATCATAAATGAATCAAATTATGAAGATTAACAGGAGACCAAGCATCACTGAACTTGAAATAAAGGTTCAAAAAGGTTTATAAATTAAAGTTGTTATGACACAAATGCACACAATGATACATTCAGTTATAAAACTAATGAGATAAGCTGATGATTAGAAATTACATAATTGGATTAAACTGATAGGTAAATGAAGTTTTGCACAACCGGCAAGATATCTTAAACGATTGAGAATATCTTATGATTGGTTGGATTTATCCAGATAATTTATTACTTCCCTTCATATAATTCTTAAATATAATTTAAGACAAGGAATCTAATAAAAGATGTCTCATATAATCTTGCGAGTTCTGCAAAAGTAGTAAATATCCTGATATTTAAATACAAAAAAAATATTCAGTTATCTCATAAATTACTAAATAACTACCAGGATATTTACTTGTGTGAACTCAGATTGGGGTAGGTAATGTTAAAAAAATATTGTCTGTATTAATACATAGACATACATGAGAAATGTATTGCTGTATTCTAGACTGCAGAGGTGCCAACCACAATAGGCTGTTTCTAGTTTTTTGGATTTATAGTGAGGGTAGTTACAAAAGGTTCATAGTAGTTATCAATAACTTGTCATAGCAGGGTTCATGACATATTTCGTGATGGGACAACTATTTCAATATGATTAGTACCTATTAGGCATTATGTAGATGCAAAATCCTTAAATCACATCTCATACAGGTGGGCCCTTATTTACAGGACCATATTTAAGAGCCCTGCATCCAAAACTACTTTTGTGTGTGTAGTTCACACACACATATATGGTCCTCTAAAAACGGATCAGTCTAAGGTTCGTATGCTGCAATAAATGCTTATGTTCAGCTTATAGTCGCGATTATAACGCACACGAGCTCAGACGGAGACGCGATGCGCACTTTCATAATGCGCCGCATTCTGAACTGACCTTGAAACGGTCCTGTACATGCATTAACTCGCTAATCCAATCTGAGTCCACGTAATGAAGGTGTTAGCACAGCGATGTTACCCTGTGTGAAACCTCCACCAGGCTGGCGAGGCGGGCGCCGCTCCTCGAAGTGGTCGTACATACCGCGGCCGCCGCCGCCGCCGCCGCCACCGCCGTCGCGCCGGAATCCGCCGCCTCCGCGACCGCCGTCCCTTCCGCCGTCGCGGCCGCCGCCGCCGTCACGTCTGAATCCGCCGCCACCGCCTCTGCGAAAAACAAAGCATACAAATAAGAACCGCTTACATACTTATGTAAACAAATAAAATTACGCCTATTTTACGAAAAATACGTCAATAAACAAAACCACATCAGAGGCAAACCAGCCAGTTTTACAAGTAACAATAATGTAAAGAATCGTTGTGTGTAAAGTCCATGAATATTTATTTATTTAATCTATAAACTTCCCGCCAATTTGTGATGCAGTGTAGAATATAACATTTATTGATTCCTTTGTGCTTAAGTTTATCTCCTTTTTATACCACCACCACATTTGGGTTGGCTGGCAGAAAATTCTTAGGCATTACGTCTTCTCTTTTGTATAAAACTTTTATATACCTACTTAGGTGAAATACCTATAATGTACTACCTATAAATTTTGCAATAATGTAATAAAGAAATAAAAAAATTTTTTTTGATCATTTTTATTTTTTTCCAGGAAGACACGCTCATCCTTAGCATAGCTAGGTACTTACCTGTCATTGCGTTTTTCTTCTGCCACATCAATTTTAATAAATTGTCCATCAACATTTAGAGATCCATTCATTTCAATCGCCTTAATCAAATGCTCCAGGTATTCAAATTCAACATAGCAGAATCCCTTGAATTTATCAGTTTCTCTGTCCATTACTAATCGCACATTTTTTATTGCCAAGTCCTGGAAAAATGTATAAAAATTTTATCATCATCCTTTATCATACAAATAGGTGAATCTGCGGATAAGATATTATAGTGTTTATAAGTAAGATGGGTACCAGATGGAGTGATGAAAAATATATTACACAAATTGGCATGTAAGGAAATAGGCATATAAAAGTTCTTCTCTTCTTGCATTGGTCAACATGTAATTTTCACACATTGTTCCAGTCTACCACTTCTAAACTGTAGAATGTGTGTAATCTTGAGTACAAAATTCAGCACAAAATCACAACAGGTGTAGGTAGATACAATTTAATCTAATAACATCAACCCTTGTTTAGGCTAAGATGCTGTATCTACCTACATTTTATTTTAGTAATGTTCATAAGTATGGACATTCGTAGAACAAAACATCGAAAAGCGGGCGAAAATACATAAAAATAACTTACAGGGAAAATTCTGTTGATATCGCCTTGAATGATTCCACCGGGGAGGTTTCCAACATATGCTTTATAGGGAGGCTCCGAGGGGAGCGGACGCCCGCCGGCCGTCCTTCGGCCGCCGCCGCCGCCGAAATCCCTGGGAATCAACACCATGGACATCAAGATCATGTCAATTTTCTAACCTCCAAAAATCATCAAAATCTAACTTCCAGGGGCTATTTTATCAACTTAAACACTTTACCGCGTCACTTCTCGGTTCAAAAATTAATCTAAAATTCACAAACATGGATAAAAACCCCGTTTTCATTCAGTGTTATCGCCGTGAAAAAACATGATTTTGTCAACGCTTACAATCACCGAATTTCACTGCACCCATATTATTTAGACCCAAAAACACTTTAATCATATTTTTAACAACATTCGAATGCAATTTTTCTAGTATTTTATTGTAATTACCTGGAATTCACATCATCGTATCCACTGCGACCTGCCATGTTTAAAAACATGGATCACTAAAAAGCGCGGACATCAAATTCTAGAAGTGGTTTATTTTTTTTCCTTGCTCTCCTTTGCTTTGAGTGGGTACCTACTACGAAATTAGATCGATATTCGAAGGTTTGTCATATCATATCATAATTAGGTATATATAAGTATTCTATCAGCCATCTGGTTCCCATATTACAAGCATTGCTTAGTTTGGGACTAGAGGGTGTTGTGTGAAATGTCCTTGAATATTTATTTTATTTATTTATTTATACCATTTGGCGTTACATTGCACTTTATTCATTGCATGCATACTGACGAGACGCTGTTACTTTACTTCGCAAGAGCCCAACATTATTTAATTTTATCGTACCTATGCATCGAGCGCGCAGTGTAACAGTAACACTAACAAAATGTCAGTACCGAACAGTGTCTCCAACCTACCGTAGACATGTTATTACGGTGTCACACTCTACCGTAATTTCGTCCGTGTCCTTATTTCTATAGTGGTAGCACTTGATTTACTTAAATATTACTAGTTTATTGCGGCAACACTGCAATGGGGAATAAAATAAGGGATTCCCAAGATTAAACTTGTGTTCATAGACAAAATGACAAAGTTTATACGACCAAATTACAAAGTTCATAAATATTTAGGATATACACTGTAACTGCATGATTGATTAAGCCATACTGCCATCTACAAGCTCTATTCTGCGTTTGATGTTACTATTTTGAAAAAGTTTGTTGCGGGTTTTCTGCTATTAAAATAAAAATTATTTATTTTAGGTACCATATAAAGAGTTATATAGTGATTCCAGTTATTCAAGTGAGGCGAGTGGTGGAGGGCCATCAAAGAAAAGTAAAGTCACTAAAAAGACTCGTACAAGCAAAAATTTAGAGCAAAGTGGCTAAAACACAAGGACTTCTCTTCTTGGTTACGTGAAAACCCAAAAGACCCAATGTTGTTAAAGCAATGTGTTCCTTTTGTGATACTATAATTCAGGCTGACATATAAGAGTTTTGCAACTTTATAGTGCGGGTATGAAGTTAGTAAGTTGCCTACCGTAATTTTCTATCATTTACCGTATTTTTAGACCAGCAACACCGTAATTTTGACAGAGAGAGTTGGAGACACTGGTACCGAACCTTCATTATAATGCCGATAATGCGTAGCTTAGCAATGAGTAGCTCTACACCGCTATATTTGGTTCAGTAGCAAAAACTTTTAAAAAAGGACCCATTCGATTTCTCTCATTGATTGATTAGGCTAATGCGAGGTTTGTCATCTCGTCTGTAGGTAAACTATTTTATCACCAAATAAGGTGTATGAAGAAGAATAGTTTTAGTTGCAATCTGGTAAAGATAAATCTTTTTCTTTATACTTAAACATACTGAAGACCGTGTCGGAGAGAGAATATTCCATAGTGCCTCGCTACGATAAGATAAATTAGTGGTGATGGTTTTTGGCCTTTCCAGAATTTGCAGATTTGTGTGTGCCCGGCGAAATGCGGCGCATGTGGAAGTGGTAGAATGTGCTATCTGTGTGTGCTACCTCCGCACAGTAAAATAAACTGGATTGAAAGTAGAAGACAAACTAAACTGCCAATGTCACACAGTTAAATCAATCAATGCCATTTTCTTTTAATCAATCAGCACAGGGTGGCTATTAGCCTCTGATCCAGACTCAATGCTATTATCATGATGATCATTAGGACTACGGACTTTCGCATAAAAAAAAAAATCTGGCGCGCGCTATATTCCATGATTCCATGTGGGTATTGTTTTGATGTGAAAATAATAATAAAATGAAAGATCCAGCTATTGCTAGTGACCCACCAGTTGATCGCAAGCCAAGCGCATCTGTATTAGATGCATTTGATTTGCTAAAAGCGTCCAAAGATGATGGAAAACTTATTGGCGGAGCGAAAATTATCGCACAGTTGCAGGGAAATGAGGTTAGGTTTTTGGCTCAATATTTCTCAATTTATGCTAATTGCTAAATTTTGCCCTACAGTTGCTTAGCAAATAGATATATAAGATATATAAGGTTTTTCTCTCATCAGGTGGACAAAGATGTAAAGTATGTCCTAAAAAGGTTAGTCCGCAGTTTAGGCGCAAATGTCCCAGAGATGAGAACAGGGTACTTCGCGACCCTAGTGGCTTTGCTCAAGAAGTTTGAAAGCGTGACTGTAACGGAACTACTACAACTGGTCAAGAAAGAATTACATGCTAATGGATCGTCTAAAAGTGTGAGTTGCAATTTCATCCTTAGCCATTGTTGGAATAACATTAAATCTACAAAGAGCAACATGACTTTGAGACGTATGTAAAATTGTTAATTTCGTGTGCCTGTAATTTCACCATTAAAATCAAAATAAATAAACAAACGCTTACCTACTGTTTTCATTAAAATTATAGATTTTATTATGACACTAGGTTTCCACCAAGAAGATGTTTACTCAAAACATGTACAACTCTGTGAATATATTGGTTTGTTGCGTGTCCACTGCCAATCCTTGTGCGTGTTTGACATTTCAGACTCTTGTGCACATTGTTTGTAAGGATTGTCTGTATGGATTGTCTTGTACAAATCTCATAACTTGTTCTCTCACAATCTCACAAAATGTTTACCTATCTAGCTGGATAACAAAAATACACGATTTTGTAAGGATTGTCAAAACTTGTTTTGCGTGGAAATGCTAGCACCGACAAATCTTCAGATCTTTACAAACAATTCACACAATGTCTTTGGTAGAAACACTAGCCCAACAAAACAAAGGCTATAAGGATTGTGGTGTGAATGTTTTTGGTGGAAACCTACAGTGAGGAAACTAGCAGGGGACATTATAATCAATTAAAAGTTTTTGTTCATGTTACAGGAAGTAGGTGATGTATCCCTGGGTCAAATACTGCTGTGCAGTGCTATATTTCGATCTGGAGCCATATTCAAATGCAGGATTGAGGAACAAACACAAGTAGTTGAGTTGCTGCTGACTGCTTCTAAGAAAAAATCATATTTGGGCACTGCTGCCTATCCCATTCTTCTGGACTTTGCAATTAGTGTAAATAAACTGAACAAAAATATGTATTATGTCTAATTCTCAAAGAATAATAGATCATTTAGATTACATTATCATTGAATTTACAGTTAAATGAAGAACAGTTCTCCACTATCCTCTGGCCGAGCATAAAGCCAGAGCTGAAGAAAGAAATCAAGGAACACACCCTGGACACATTGTATTTCCTTATGGTGGTCTCTGAGAAATTCCCCAAACAAGTAAAACTCAAAAAACTGATTGGGTTGAATGATGTTCTTCATGAAGATAATATTCATGCTGTGTGTGAGAAAATATTGGTAAGAGTATATAAAAAAAAAGAGTATTAAATCTTATTTATCAAGTTATTTTGCTCAAATGATCTATCACTTTGATGCAGTAGATTTTTAGTGAATTAAAATAATAGAGATTATGCCAATGCTTCAATACTTTTCAGACTGGCATAGACCTCAACTCAGTGGGTCATCCAATTTACCAAGAAATTGGCAAAAGAATAGCCACTTCGCCACACCTTCAAGGTTTTTGGACCTCAGGCATTGACAGTCATCTGGCAAAGCACAACAGGAACCGAGAACTAGTAGCCATCACTCTACTCACCAACATCCTAAACAATTTAGAAGGAAATACTGATATCATACCCGAACTGATCAGCAAGAATTTCTTCAAACTATTCATGGACTGGTTCAAAGGTCTACAAACAGCTAGCAAGATTCGTAACAAGCGAGATGATGAGGACGACAATAAAATTATGGTAAAAAAACAGAAGGAGTTATTAAATACATTAACTAAAGCAATGAAGGGAGAAAAAGTGTCAAATGAAACCAGACTAGCTGTTCTAACAAAGCTTCTCATAGATCCTGGTGAAATAAACTTCACTGATATAACTGGTACAACCATAGTCAGATCAACGATTGCGGATTTAGAAAAGAGTGGTGTTAAGAAACTAGCTAAGTTATTCAAAGGGATTTTACTTAATACATCTGAGAAAGTTGTGAAGGACACAACAAGGAAGTGGTATAATAATGAAAGAGTGAAAGCAGCTGATCAGTTGTCATATTTGGTGAGCCACGAGGCTATGAAAGATGATACGGATTTCAAACTGACATACATGAAGCTGCTAATGTGTTTTGGCTTCTTTAAGATCAGCGGAGAAGAGAATATTGCTGTGTCCAGTGAATTATCAGGTAGGTACTTGAAATATTAGGTGTTATCAACTTATGACTCCTTTTTAGGCCTGACTTGATTAATGGGTAACTTTACGAAAAATAGAAGAATACTCAAGTTATACCTTCACCTTCACAATTCTATTCAACTACTTTTAAAAATTGAATTTCTAATACAGAATATTTTTTGTCAACAGGAGCAATAAAGCAATGTTTTTACCGCTGCTTTACTTCGCGATTCTCCAATGTGGACAACTTGGTGACAGTCCTTTCATCACTCAGCAGTTTCATAGTCAGCATCTTGGAGAAGGAAGAAGTTAAAACTAAATTGGAAAAACAATTCCCTAAAGAAAACATGGACTGTTGGGAGGCACTCAAGGAAATCTGTCAAAGAATAGAAAAGAGTGAATCTAAAGCGAAAATCGATAAAGTATTTCTGATTCTGCTTTATCAACTAGGGCTGTTCTTATTCTCAGAACCAGCTCATGTCAAAATCGCTACAAGCTCGATTATGGAGCTGAAAAGTTGCTATGAACATTACAGAAAAGGAAAGAAGAAGAAACCTAAGGAAGGTGATTTGACTGAAGAACCTGAGTGGATTGAGGTTCTAGTTGAGGTTTTGCTGTCGATTCTCTCTGCCGAATCGAGTGTACTGCGATCCGTAGTGCAGTGCGTGTTTAGGTTGCTATGGGAGTACCTAACACCATCTTCTATCGGTCAAATCGTGTCGGTTTTAGATCCCGAGAGTGAGTCCAACCCTCTCCAAGAACTCGACTCTGAAGCAGAGTCAGCTGACGAATCAGACACTGAAGAAAACGGCATCGAAGAGAGCGAGAAAGATAGCGAGAGTGAGACGGAAGATAAACTGAAAAACGGCGACGAAAATAGTGACGATGATGACAGTGAAAGTAATGTCTCTGATGACGATGATGACGTAGATATGAAAACCCCCGATCAACTCCGACTGGCGGTTCAAAAAGCCCTCGGCGCTGCGGTCGGCTCCGACACAGAAAGCGTAGACGCGGACATGATCGACGAAGAAGAAGGGAAAAAACTTGACGACGCGCTAGCAGAAGCTTTCAAGCAGTTTCACCAAGGAAAGGGAAAGAAAAACAAAAAGGAACGCAAGGACAAAAAGGCGCTATCTGACTTCCGAATCAGAGTTCTAGACTTGATCGATATTTACCTCGAAAAAGATCCCTCAATGGACATTTGCTTAGGCATGATCGCACCTTTGACTAGGTGCCTCGAATTCTGTATTCAAGACAACCAATTCTCCGAACTAGAGAATAGGGTAAGGAAAACAATAAAGTTACTCACGAAAATCAGGAAGTTCACCACAACAGAGGACGTGACCATTGAAGTACTGTGCGACTATTTGAAGGCAACCATAGATAAGGGAGGAAGATCGCACTTCCTTTACCAAGCTTTAGGTGACGTCATAACGTTCTTCTCGACTTTCATAATCCATTGCTCGCAGAAAATTCAGGTTAAAACTCCCAAATCACCCAAGAAGAGTAACAAGGAAAGTAAAGTTGCGTCGCCTCTCGTCGAGATACTAAAAGATGCGTTACAAAACTATTTCCAAAATAGAAGTTGTCTACTTCCAATTATTTTCTTTCATAATGTTCTTCAATCAGAATGGGAAAGGAATTTCGATCTGGTGCCTATAATAATAGAGAATGTCTTTAACAAAGATGTTCGGCAGTTTCGACGAAATGAAGGTTTGGAGTTGATAGCTGGGTTCTACCGTTCGCTGAAAAGGAACAAGCCAACCGACGTACAAGTAGCTGAACTCACAAAACTGGAGGCGAAATTTGAGTCGGCACTAAAGCAAACACTGCAATCAGGAACAGAGTTTGAAGTGAAAAATAATTTCATTGTAGTTCTGAAGAAGTTAATTAACACCATGAAACAGTTCCATGAAAGTTGCCATATCGGGTCTAGTGTAGATTTCAAATCTCTATTAGATTTCATTGGAACTAATAAAGCTACTATGATAACAAACAAACCTCAAATTAAAGAAGTTCAGAATGATAAGCCTAAATCGCGTAAAAATAAGAAAAAGAAAAGAAAAATGAACAAAATGAATGGACATTCAGAAACGCAGGCAAAACGAGCAAGAATACATTCAGACAAATCAGTGGATTCATAGACCTAGTAGTAGTCATTACCCGTGTTGCTTGTAAATTGTAACCTATGTAATAAAACTAATTGTGAATTAAAAAAATCCTAATTTATTCGCCTTTTAAGTGGTAGTGTAGTTGTGATGTATTTTTTATCATGTCTCTGTGAATGACATTAGAAATGTCGCTTGTGGTCACTGGTTACCCATTCAAAACACGCTGCACCTAAGTTGAACGGTTAGGTTTAGGTATGTTTTAGAGGTACAGTTAGGTACTTATCTAACCTATATAGAGTAAGTATTATATAAGTGCTAAACTAGGTGTAGTAGGTACCTACCCTTAGAATATAGAAAACACCTACCTAATACTCTGGGTATGGGAATCTAGATCACAATACATGGACCTATTTATTTATCTACCTACACGGTCCAACCATAGACATAGGCGTTGGTATTTTTTTCGATTAATCTCTAATTATTGTCTGTGCAAAAAGTTTCTGACTGGAACCTGACAAATAAATTTGAGTTTAAAGTCCTCTACCAAAAGTCGCATTTTGTTCGTATTTTTTTTGACAGCCATCACGTTTACATACATCATCGAGCTACCAAACTTTTTCACCAGGTGTCACTATTCACATCCGTTTCAATATTGCCATTTTAAGATAGTTCTACTAACAAGGTGGTTTTAAGGCATAAAATAATAAGCAGAATATTTATTCACAAAGAAAATTCCCACTAATACAGTATTTTCAATATCTTATAATATTTAAAAAATACACTGAATAAAAAAAAATACTCATGAAACAGTTTGAGCTATCTACAAACTGTTGCAAACGATTTACATATTTTATATAGCTCAACTGATCCAAATCAGCAGAATTCATTCTCAGAGAGCCACAGTAGCCCATATTTTGAAAAGTTTTCAAATCTAAATAGAGGCTCAATCATAAGAATTTTGACAAAATTAAATATATACATGAAAAGTCATCACAAAATCAATATGCATGAATGTATATAAATAATATGCATATATTATAATTATTGTAAAATACTGTATGAGTCGTAATTTTCTTTGTGAATAAATTTTATGTATAAGTACTAAAAAATATATGCATGAAGGTAACAGCTAACCATATTATACATTAAAAAAATTGTCATATTATGAGAAATTAGGAACAGATGAACATACACACATAAATCGGTCTAAAGCGGATAGAACCTTTGTGGCATATCAAAAGCCCGCAAAAAAATGTTCTATATTGTATTATCCTAAAGTTATCCGAGATATTTGGAGTTAAAAATCACCAATGAGGTAAATGTGTCAGATTTTTTCTTGTTTTTTTAGCTTAAATCCAAATTCTAGAAGATCATAAGAACAACTGCGAAAGAATGCGATATCTCAAAAACTGAACTTTAAAACGATTTTATAATGTTTGAATTTTTAAAATCTGTTCTAGAAAACTCAGTTTTTGAGATATCGCAAAAAATCTTTCACAGCGGTCCATAGAATCTGCTAAACTTTTGATTTAAGCAAAAAAAAAATAGAAAAAAAACTTTAATTCATTTAGGTACCTCATTAACGATTTTTAACTCCAAATATCTCGGAAACGTGACACTTTAGGATAATATAATACAAAATATTTTTTACTTGTATTGTAGTAGTGTCCTCAATCCATATATACTACTTTTATCGTGCGCGAACACTTTGAAAAAAAATCAAAATGGTGCCCGATGGATATGCCAACTTCCATACAAAAATGTTCGAACCCCTTATAACCCTTTCATTTGCTTCGCCGTAGTCGGGTAATAAATATTAGCAATATTGGTAGATTTTTTGAAAATGAGTATGGCCACATTTACCGTAAGCCGGAAGTAAGCAAGCAAAAACTCAGATGTTTCGTTTCACTCACAACCTGCACAAACTTTGCCAGCCATCTTTTGTGAGAAAAATCATTTGTTTCGTGTCATCGGAGTTAAATTCGCAATCACAATTAAATGTCAGAACCACAGTCTTCGCTTTTGTTAAAAAAGCAGTTAGCTGGTAAGTGAACAAAGTGGATAAAATATCGTTTGTGCCAGTCACTGACTGATTTTGAGCGTCAGACATCGTCCTGCCCGAGCCAGCAATCATTGACCTCAGCAGGTCGATTTTTGGTATCTTTGTGATTACAATAGCCTGAAAGTTACCTGGCCCTTTGTCTTGAAGGCGTGGTAATTATAGCCGCAAGTGTACGCGTGCCACACGATAGAATAAAATCAATACATTTCGCCGCAGTGACAGGCATTTAGTGCCAAAGAAAAGTTATCCGACTATTCAGAATTTTTAATTACTCTGCGGGTTTCTGTTGAGCTGTGTTCTCTAATAGTGATTATGTGTACAGTGTTAATGTCGCAAATGGTTAAAAGTAACAGTGAAGCACTTTGGTGTTTCAGAACTGAACAAAAATCCAGTAGAAGGCTTCTCTGCTGGACTGATCGACGACAATGACATATACCGATGGGAAGTCCTCATTATCGGTCCTCCAGACACTTTATAGTGAGTATGCCAAAACACCAATTCCTTCCTCTCATTATTAGAAACTTGAGCTGACTGCCACTATTTTTAAACATAACCTCACATTTTTGTGGTATTTCATCCCAGAGCAGATTCTGCTTAATGTTGTGGTGCCAATTTTTTCAAGCTGGAGTTCCAATATTCACTACACATTTTCATTTTTTATACCTAGCAAACCCTTAGTATCTTTCATTCTAGGGCTACATTAGTTACCCTTTCCTTAATCAGCTATAAATTAAATATTATGGTCTTCTCCAATATCCAGTTACTACCTCATAAAAATGCCATGCATCCTCATCATATCGTATATGTTCTGATTATATTGCATCATAATCAGAACTAAAAAGTGATTCCCTTTCAATGAACCTCTTTTTGTAAATTTAGATAGAAATTTTTGAAAAATTCTTGTGTGATGTTTTCAGTGAGGGTGGATTCTTCAAAGCACACTTACACTTCCCCAAGGAATATCCTCTAAGGCCACCACGAATGAAATTTGTCACTGAAATATGGCATCCAAATAGTGAGTAATGTGACTTTCTACCTCTGACAAAACATACTTACATTGTCTTATTATTAGATACCTACCTAATTTCTTGTTAGTATTTCCATTTGTAGATTACATAAAATTAAGTTTAACACAACAAATACAAACTTTTTGATGAATGTGTTTTGAGTGTGACATTTGATTTCCAGTTGAAAAAAATGGTGATGTGTGCATATCAATACTTCACGAGCCTGGTGATGACAAGTGGGGTTATGAGAAAGCTTCTGAAAGATGGCTGCCAGTGCACACCGTGGAGACCATACTTATCAGTGTGATCTCCATGCTGGCGGATCCAAATGATGAGAGTCCTGCTAATGTTGATGCTGCGGTAAGTTCTTATAACATCTTTATTTGGTAGAAAATAGCATGTTTTTCTGATAGAACATAATACAATTTATATTGCAGGCTTTTAATTTTTGTTTTTTTCTACATAATATACATTATAAATCAACTGAGTTGACAATCAAAATTAAGACAGCAATAAAGCTTTCCAGAGTATTTGCAGATACAGATCAAGCCATCCAGTTCTACATAGAATTTTGACCAGGCATCAGTTTAATAATGAGTCTATCTCCTCCATTCTCCATCTTTTGTTCATGTTTGTCTTATTTTCTGAGAGTATAGTGGTTATTTGTAGCTACATCACACTAGTATTGTTGGTACTTTGCATACCTAATGAGGGTTTTGTAGTACTTATCAACATCAGAAGTAAATTGCTTTTTATAAATTCAAAATTGTTTATTTTTGGCTCTAATTATAATATTTCATTAGAGTTATAATAAACAAAATGAAAAGTTAGTAGTTCTCAGTCATAAAACACTATTGAAACTTTGTCTGATCATCATTTAATGATGATGTCTGTACAGTACAGTCAAAATTTCTGCTAAAAAAGTATTTACTATTTTACTTTTTATGCAGCACATTTCTACAAACTCATAGATTTTATCATTGTCTAAGAAACACAACATTAGCTCAGATTGTAAAAATACCATTTCATGATAAAATGTTGTGGTTTGTGATTGCGTGAAACTTTTTTATTATTTGAATTGGTTAGTCAAGTTCATTGGTTGTTTTGTCTAAAGTAAAGATTTTCTTGATTCATGTAATGTTTCATTGTGTGTTTGCCTGTGTGTGTTGCATCACTAATATTATCATTTCATGTTTGCATTCACAGAAAGAATGGAGAGAGCGATACTCGGATTTCAAAAAGAAAGTTGCCAGATGTGTTAGGAAAAGTCAAGAAGATTGCTTTTAGGAGTGGGGACAGAGTTAGATGACGAATAATAGAGAAGGGCCACCCGACACCCCAGTACCATCACTCTGCATTGAGAGGTCTCGGACCCTCTCGGTCGCAGCGCCCCCTGTCTCATGCCTCCGCATTGCATACGTCACTGCATTCGTGTGCTCATTGTGTTTCTTTTTACAGAAACAGTGGAGAGAATCATATTCGGAGTTTAAAAGCAAAGTACAGAAGTGTGTGAGAAAGAGCCAAGAGGAATGTTCCTAATGTTAGAGGGCCCTCTTTTGTTTAGTGAGTGTTCGGTGGTGTTGAACAGTGCAGAGCTCATGGCTCGATGAGGCCAGGCGGCCAGAGACACTTTAAAATTGATTTAAATATATACTATTGTAATTAAAATGGTATCGCTGCCGTATTTTATAAAATAGAATTCAGTCTTTTTTCATCTTTTTTAAGACATGTTAGCTATTGTTATAATAATGAAATGTGTATGGTAATTTTTATAAAAAAAAACAAATCTGCATTTTGTTTTCATCCAATTTCTAGAGTTTGTCAATTTGGCTACATATTTAAATAGTTACCTATTACTCCAAGATGGCTGGTCCGATTTAAATGGTATTTTCTTGGCCGAGTAGGAAACCCTGGAGTCTTGTGAATTTCTTATGCAAATTGGTTATAGTAGTCCTTTTTCACAAATGGATAGCTGTTGTTGCATTACTCGAATGATTTGCCAGGTAGCTGAATGCAATAATGCAATTCTTCCTTGTACAATTAATATTGTTTGATCTCTGTACAGTAGAAACTAAATCTGAAGTAGGTTGAACATGATTATTTATTGTGACATCTGTGAAGAAATAAAAACTTGTGAGAACAGACTGCAAATTCTAAGTTAGGTAGTAGTTACTGAACAACATGAAGATTTTTTTATACACTAAAGTGGTGAAAAGGCTTCTCACGCCCACATTAATTGTAATGCTAATTTTATTAGTAAATTAATAACTATATTTAATTATAATTCTTACTGAATAAACCATTTTTTGTAATTTAATATTGTATCGATTCCACCCTAAATACAAAAGGAAAAAGCTAATTATTATTATTGTCTTTGCATGGGCATTAGAAAGATAAATTATTATATTTTTATCAACACCCTAATCGATACGCTTATGTATATTCTCATAATCTAAAATATAACTTTAAAAGAATAATGATATGTTACCATAAAAAATTGATGAATATTATAATGTTAGATTTGTGTAGATTATGTATTTGAAACCACTGTTTTGCTCTAATCCATCGAACATTGATTTGTGACGTGTGTATAATGATAATTTTACCTAAGTATGTATATTTTTTGCTATAAAAACCATAATGCAGTGAAAACTATTTTATTTCAAAACCACAAAATAAAACATAAGTAGGTAGGTAACATTTAAATAGTTTTAATTTTATAGCAACTTATTTACAAAATCCACATGCAATTTCATCAGTCTTATAAATACCTACTATTCACTATCTGAATTCTCTGCTAAGATAACACCATGTATACTTGTTGGATCGTAAGTGCTTTCAAAACACCTTTTAAACACTGACTTAATCATAGTCCTGGATGTGGGTGATCCTGGGATATTATCACAGTCCTTTGCTTCTGCCAGTACCTCATTGTGTATTTTATTATTTACCCCATTTTGAATAGGATTTCTAAAGCTTGTAATATCCTCAGGTATATCAATAAAGTTGAATAAGTGTGAATCTTCATCCAAACATTTGGATATATCTGCATCTGGTTCTACCAGGTGTGGTTTCTTTGCAGATCCCTGTAACTTACTTCTACTTGTGCCTTTTCTCTTTCTTTCAACTGTTGTGTTCTGTGTAGAGGAGGCTTGCGTGCCACAGTCTGGTTTAGAAGTGGCTAGAACAAAGTGTGCTTCGAATGTAGCTCCATTATGAACAACAAATACAGCAGGTTTTCCAGTGGTTTCAAAATGTAACTGGAGTGGTAAGTTCAATGCTTCAGCAAATGCAAGGAGAGCTCTGAATTCCTTCAAGGTAAATGTGATTGTTGTATCTATTCCTATCATGTAGCTATCAAATTCTAATGGTTTCAAGCTAATCTGTGTTCTTATGATCTTGGATAAATCTACATTACTGTCAATGTAGTTCCGGAGTAACATGGATTGTGATGTTGTTTCTATTGTGATTTGATCATCAGAGCTTTGGAAATTGCTAAGAGCATCGGAGAGTATTCTTTGAGGTGATGTTATTCTGAAATGATAAATTACAATCACATCAATAACATAGTTATGCTGAATGTCTGATAGGAAGTTACGTTATAAGGAAGGTGCATACCTGTTAGGAACCAAATCCTTAGTATAAACTGCCTGCATAGCTTTACAGTCAAGGATTGATACAAAGTGAGTCTTCACTATGCCATGCTTACATTTCAACTGGAATATCAACTTGCAAGATTCTGGGTCCAGTTTTATTTCGAGATTCTCAACTTGCTTGTCCATGTGTGCAGGCGATTTGAATGTATTCAGAGCAGATTTCATCGAGATTTTACACTTGAGTCCCTCATTGTCTTCAGTGGAATAGTAGTTGTAGTTGAAGTAAGAAAAGAAATTCTTATTGAACTTTACCATGGCGTAAGCAGACTCAGCAGCATTCAACGTCCTGAGGAGAATGCTATCTGGCAGAGATTCTAGGTACAGTTCATCACCAAACCTAGCCAGAGCGTGAACAGTTCTACCTAGAACTGAAAATGAAATCGACAGGTTCATTGTTTTGTACACCTGGCTGTGGTACACAAGTTCAAAGTACTACTATTATTTTATACAAACCTTTTACATTAGGGCCGGGCACATGGCACTTCATATTTTACGGGTTTCTCTGAGTCTGATGATCATTTATTTCAATAATGTTTTGTTTCTTCATTTCAAAAGATTTCCACAAAACGGCAGACGACAACCGACCGGAGCAAAGAAAGAACAACCGAGCGAAAACCGAACATAAGCCGGTGCTGCCAACTCCTATAAATCCGAGTAGCTAGATTAGATATCAAAAGTCGCTAGAAAGTGATTAGGATTCTTGGACGAATACACGTGAATAATACGTGTATTCGTCCAAGTAAGGATTAGAAACCGACTATAATTTAAAGATTGGTCAAAATGGTCAAGAGCGAATGAACTCACTCGTCGAGGTTTCTGAGCCAAAACTGTGTTTCGTTTTCATACTTTTTCAAAAACTATAAGTATATTATTATTATACAGGGTGTTACCAGACCACTTCCGAAAACTTGGAGGTTCCAATCAGACCATGATACTGAAAACATTTAGCGAAAAAAATCGCAAAAAAAATTGCCTTTTCATTTTTTTCATTTCATTTTTCATCTCCTTTTCATTTTTTTTCTAGTTACATACACACAGTACAACATAATAAGACATATCTACCTAATTATCTCATTTAAAAAAGAAAAAAACAAATAAAATAAATAAAGCAGCAATGTACAGTGTACACGCAGCACGCAGATTACGCCTACTACATCATGAACAGATGAGAACTCATCGCGCGCGGGACATTCGAGTACGCGACGTGCGAGCGAGAAAAGAGACGCCCGTCTTTATCGCGCGGTCGCGCGGTCATTATACCAATTAGGTATAAATAAACATAGTAGGTACCTACCTACGTTAGTAGGCACTTACGACACAGAATAAATATTAGTACTACGCCTCGACCTTACCTACGTAAATGCGTACATTGCGGACTGGTGGAATAAATACAAATCTTTAAACATTGTTTTCTCCGGCTATAATTATTTTTCAGGATAACTGATTTTTTTTGGTTGGTTTTTGGTGTGCTGTACCCCCCCTTTTCGTTTTCGGAAGTGGTCTGGTAAAACCCTGTATTTCCTATAAAATTCGAAAAAATTCTGTTAATAAAAACATTGTTGACTTTTCTCATTAGCAATAAAGGCAGATCAACAAAATGTGAAACTCAGTGAAACTATTCCTGAATCCTTTGTATAATGGTGGCACTTCATGGTGGCACTTCACATGGCTAGGTATTTGTATGATATGCGTATTTGGCATATTTGGCAAACAATCACAAAGTGTGGACAGTAGGTATATTTGACAAAGTATTGGCCTTATTTGCCTATTTGATAAATATGAACGAAACCAGATACGCGTTACCGTGCGCTTGTCGGTTTCTCGACGCACATCAAAGGGGTCAAATACGCAAATAAACCGTCCACACAAATAGCCATATTCAAAAGCGCACGCGCCGTCGACCCAGGGTTGCCAACCGTACGAAGATGTTCGTACAAGTGCGAGATGTGGGGTCTTCCGTACGAGGTACGAGGACAATGTAATTCTCGTAAAATTTTGTGCGAGGTTTCATCATACGGAAGTTTCATTTGAAGTTTGCATTCAATGGAGTCAGCAAAAATCATGCTTAAAGTCAGCAACAAAAATATTCTGTCTCTATTCAGGCACCAACTAACTTAACTTATAGGTACCATTTGAATCATAATTTAAGCTAGTATATTATTTTGTAGTTTTATTATTTAACAAAACATGACAGTTTTAGCTGGGGTGTAAAAGTTATGATAACAAAGGGCAGCAGATGTTTAGGTCTTCAGTTAATCAAAATAAGAGGACAAAAGAAAAAGATGAGGTCAGATACCTAGCTATAGCTAACTGCTTTCAAGCGAAACAGTTTAAAAAGTGGTAAGTCAGCAATTTTCGCGAAAGTACGAAGTATATGATGAGATTTTTTTTTGTCTTCGATGTTTATTTTTCTATACGAAAAAATAAATTACAAAGGTAGGCAACCCTGCATCGACCTGCTTCTGGTGCCAAATGTTTGTGTGTTTGTTATTTGGCTGCCATGTGTGGATGGTCGTATTGCCTGTATTTGCATGAAAAACGAAAGACATCAATGTGGTAAAATAACACGTAAGAAGAGAAAAAACGAAAGACGCGGTAGTATGGTCTTAGAACTTTCGCCTGGCCATAATGGCCAAAAGGAAAAAAAATGTGTTTGCATGTTTGTGTGTGTGCCACCATAAGAGCCAGTTCTACAAACCCTAAAATTCTCTAAGTAGGTGCCAGTCATCGTCGTCAGATAAGTTCGTCATTTCTAGCATTAAAGTCGCTAAAGTGGCACCACTGAATGAAGCGAAAAACCGATCAAAACCAAGCAAGACTATCATAAACTGTCACTGTCATAAACTGTTCGTTTATGACAGTGACATAATTAATTTTATGCGGCTGTCATTTCGTACAGCCGCCAAGCCAAGCCCCGCCTGCAGATTATGAGAAGGGACAAGACCGAACAGCCAGAATTAAGAGAAGAAGAAGAAGAAGAAGAGAAGGGACAAGGGTCCCTACTACGCCAAGGTCGCCAAGCCCAAAGAGTTTTTCTATTTTCAAAGCAAGCAAGTCAAGTCGGTCAGTCTCGAATGCGTAGCATCCTAGACTAGTAATACTCCTCCTGGCCGTTATCGGCCATCGGCATCCTAGTAGGTAGTCTGTGGTCAAACTGGTCAGTCTCACTCAGTATTATACCTACTCTTTGGTCTCAGTCGGCGTCGGGCGTCGCGCACTCGCGCAGCATCTATTATTAGTTAGTCTGTGCCAAGTGGTGCCAAGTCTGTGCGCAGCAGTGTGCGATTGATGTGCGTTTTCTTCAAAGAGTTGGAAACCTAAACATCTGGATCAGAGGTTTTCTTTTCACCGGTTGGAGTTGGACGGCGACGGGGTTCATAAAGAACGCTTTAGAGCTTGGATCGCTTCTATTGTCTTGGGTGGGCCGCACAGCGACGACGACGACGCGACGTCTAGCTGACCTAACTGAAAGTAGTAGAGAGAAGTACCTACTAGGTACACCTACCGAGAAGAGAAAGTCTAATCTACATTTGAGTGCAACGAAGGAGATATTCTGCAATGGATCCAAGTGGTAAGTGAAGCTAAGTTTATTAGGTACCTATATGAATTCCTACCTACATAAGAGGAAACACTCGATTTACACTGATAGATGATGTCGTGTTTTTATCACGGGCGAATAAAAACGCGTTTAGGGTACCTATAGCTAAGCTACCAACCAATAACTACCTACTGCTGTGTTTTTGTTTAGTGGTAGGTACATTAGGTACTACCTACCTACTATCTACCTTACCTACACAGCACACCTACCTACAGTATTTACAGGCAAATGAATGTGTAATAACCAAAACTGATGAATAAAAACTTGTTAGTGTGTTTAATAAGCTATGTCCCCCCCCCCCCACTCCAAATAATAACAACAAACGAATCTCGTTCGTGTAGGTAAGGTACTTTTCAGTTATTTTTTTTACAAAGATTCAAACAAACAAGATGAAAACATCCTAGGTAGGTCTACCTAGGTAGGTACCTATAGTAATAGTTTAATAATTAATGGATGTAAAATTGCGCGAAATTCAATCTGCTCTGCTTGCAATTCATTTTAAGGTATAATAAAAACTGGCTAGATAAATTATTAATAAAAAAAATGGCGAGAGGAACATAGTAAAACACTATTATAATCTAAATAATTATCACAATATTGTAGAAATTATATTTGAATCAAATATTACGAGTAAAAACAACTATTTTCTATGAAATCCGTAGTGAGAGCGAACAAAAATAGGAAATGATGTTCCATACAAAATGCAACACAACACGTAACACCCTGAAGTTTTCGATGTGGTTAGGTTAGGTATATGACGTTCGGTATGGGTGTGAGGGTAAAGCACAGGTATGTACCTATGGCCTGTCTAGTTCAGTCCACTGCCACTTCAACTTGCTACCTCAGTTCTACGGATCATCAATTTCTAGAACTTTGGTCAAGGTCACTCAAGATCAAGACCAACATTTGATCTGCACAGCAGCATGGCACATGGCACCCATACCCTTCAAGCGGAAACGGAAATCGTAATTATTCGTAATACAGCAATGCTAACACTTCTGCTTGGCGGCCTACGGTGGTACAACCCTGGACGAACTTTTCGTAATCGTTCGTCAAAAAACATGTAAAACTCGTAAAAAATTCTGAAGACAGTTTCTTTATTCAAATCACATGCTCATCATAGACCCAGAGAGACTATCCTTCATGAAATATTTTTTGAAGTTCGGCTCATTCTTCATGAATTCGAAGTTTTCCACCGTAGCGTTGGAGACGTGCCAGGCTACAATCAGTTTGCAGGCACCGTCTGCTTCTGTGCAGTACTCGAGTGGAAGTGGCGTGGTGGTGGTGATGCTGCGATGAGGGTAGTACGAATAATCTGAGAGGACGCGGATGCCGCATTGCATTTTATTATCTTCTAGACTTCTTACTATTCCTGTAAGAATGAGAAACGCTTTAGGGTTTAGGTACGGATATAGAAATACCTTATTGTATGTTATTAGGTAATCACACAATATCAAGTTATAGACGTAATTTTAATGATAATGGCCGATAAGTATGTAGTAACACAGATATTATAATACCTAGTACCTATCTATGTAATCTGCAACCTTTTTACCTACATATCTAGGTAGGTATGAAAATCTCCTCGTCATCAGTGTCGCAGAGGCTGTGCGCCACTCCACTCTCGGCACGCCTGAAAACCAGCGCTAAAGGAGCCACCGTGCACCTGCCGCATTTGCTGAGTGGGTTCCTTTTTTACGCATGTTGCGTAAAATAAATAATTTCTATTCTATTTCTATTCTATCATCAAATCTTGGAGCATGGATTTCAATTCATCAAATCTGAGATTAAATCTCAATACTTTGAGATGAATTTAATGTTTCAATCTGCAATTATGCATGATATTCCTCAGAAATGGTTTTGAGAGCTGTTGAATATCCTCATAACTTGGAAATGGCTCCACCTATCTTACAAAAAAAACCGCATTAAAATAGGTATATAGTTACAGAGCTACAGAGAAACAGGCACAGCCGTCAATCTTATACCTAACACCCCTTCTGTTTTTCGGTTGAGGGTAATAACGTGAGAAACTCCTACCACGTGCTAATAATATTTTGTCTTAGTAGAGTTTTGACCGAGTAGAAGGTCTACTTACCATTGCCACAAGTCTCGTTGATAAGTCGTCTCGGCACGCTCATGTACTGTTCCAAGGTGGTGTTGAATGTACTCTTGAGGCAGAGGTAGTCATCCTCTGTATATAGCAGCCTGCGTTGCGTTGGTATCGTCTCGTACTTAATCACGGAGTTGAACACGCAGGGGTCCTGTCTTATCGGCACCTGATAAAAAGCAGTCGGAAATATCAAGTAGGTAATTTGTTTTTGGTATGAAACAATTTCAATAGTTTGTGAATTTATTATTTGTGAATTAAGTTATTATTATGTGAATTTATTAATTTATATTATATTTCGATGCCCCGCCAATGAAGTCATACATACATTGCATACAGGACTATTTTTATGGAAACTGTTTGTACCCAAAGTACCTAGGTAATTATTAAATATACTTAGGTGCAAATACATAATAGTAATTACATTTACCAAAACTTTGCTCCACCACACGGCCTCCAAGTCGGCAAAGACAAATAAACAACGAATGGGAGCGCGTTCAAATCTTTTGTTACTAAAAAGTCACAGGAAAGCTTAATATGCAATTTCGTGTACGTGGATGGCATGTTTTACCAGTTATTTTTATTTAAGAGCCAAAATACTGAATCGATTTTGATGAAATTTTTATGCGACATCTGGGAGAACTGAACCAATTTTTATGGATCCAAGCCTTTTAGATAAAAAAGAAAAGAATTTTACAAATCTATTTATAAATGACAGAGTTCTGACGTAACAAACATTAAACGTCTTTTTTTGAAGCGTACCCACGTCGTACCGGTCTTAAAACGTGATTAATATTATTTGGAAACCTTCTTCAAACAGTCGTTAGACAGGGGACAATCAATCAGACAAATAAGTAGGTATTATTTGGGCTCATTGAGGCAAGTACTATGTTTTGGACTATGGAATTAGATACTGGTTTCCAAGTCATAAGAAATCTCCGACGTAACCTCAAGGTGTTTCATGTTTTTGTTGATGTAAGATAACTTGTCTTATTCTGCAAATCATTTTTCCGTAATGGTTCTTAGAGGTCATCAAGCAAATCATACACATTTTCCCTTCATATTTTATAATAGTTGCTAGCCATATTTATTTTCGTTCATATTTCTTTGAATGTTTCGACTCACAGCCTACGCACGCAAAAAAGCTTTTGCGAGTTTTTTGTATAATAAAATAACCTTGGAATATCGCTACTAGAATTTAGTAGACTAGAATAAATGATACTTAGGTATTTATGTAGGTACTTCTAGTTATGTATTTTCTACTGTGCCCAGTGCGCTCACGAACTGGCTTATATAATACAGCCACCAAAGAAAATGTTTACCTCGAGCAAAATTAAATACAGACATTAGGTACTAAAATCGTCTGCAAAAGACGGAAAGGCCGATGATGGTGATAAGTTAGGTATGATCAAGTCTTTCAGCCTACCTCTTGTCCAATACACCTAGGCGTAGAAAACAGACCGTTGAAAAGGTTCGTTGAGGCTACAGCTGATGGCGTCTGAATGATGCCAGTGCACAGGGTCCACATACCCTCACGGATAAGGTAGGATCTGGGTCTTTGGCCGATGATTGACACGGTTAGCGTTGATATGCCTGATCTGCAATGACAAACGGTTTTTTTATATCTTATTGATGGAACAAGCCGATAGCGCACCTGATGTTAAGTGGTAACCACTGCCTATAACGATGCATTGACTCACTGAGCACGTCCACTGAGGACGTACTCTGTGATGCACTGAACTGCGCCCATCACTCTGAGACGTCTCTGAAAGAAAACTGGAAGAAAACTCTTGTTAGGGTTAAGCTCGCCTTTGTACATGTCATCTATTTCTGTCTTTTGTTTATGTCCTGTGTTGTGTGCAATAAAGAATTAAGAATTACGTCTTATGTGCCTTTAATAGCACCGGCACCCACACCCTTCAAAACGAAACACAGCAATGTTAGCATCACTGCTTGGCGGCAGAGATAGGTAGAGTCGTAGTACTAGCTTCCCCGGACGAGCTCTTTCACAAGTTCTACTCAAGATTAAATTGATTGATTCTATTAACTAATCTTGATTCTTCTAATCTTGATTCTATTTACTACTAAAAATAAGCAAATGCAATGTAAATCTCTTAAAATAATCTGCATATCTAGTAAAAATGTCACCTCTTCACCTCCTTTGTACGGAGGTCAACTGAGGTCTCACCTTCCATTCGTAATAGCTTCCTTCAACTTTGTCTCCTTTGAAGACAGCTCCAGTATTTGAGCTTTAAGTGTTTCTGCCAGCATCTTAGCATTCTCCAAGGTGTACTCCAACTTAACCTTGAATGAAAAAAATCCTTTACTTTAATTCCTGATTTCATACTTTAAAATACTGTGGTAAAAGTACAAATGCCTCGTAGTCCGAAGGGCGCTGGGTCTCAGGAAATAGACCTTTTCATTCTTCGATCAACTATTTTCATTCAATCCTCAACACACAGTAAACTTATTACAAGTATTTATATCAATTCTCGTGGTGTTGGCATACTTATATCATGTTATTTTCCTTTATTTCTCTTCAATCAGCTATCATATCAGAACTTTCAATACAATTACTGACGCTGAATGTCTATTATAAACTGAGATAGAAGACCTAGTAGTATCTACCCCTACATTAGCAGAGACTGTTAAATGTAATAATTCTAAAACTGAATGCAACTCCACCTCTTCACGCACAGCGGGATGTTTTTAATGATCCTTGATACCTACAGTACCCACAACGGATAACTCTCTGAGTTAAGTACAACAAACGATTGCGCATATACCTACAGTTGTGCGGTAAAATTTAGCTTACCTCCAATTCGACCAAAAATAGGTTCTGCGCAGATACTTCAGAGCTTCAGAGGGACAAAGATCCGTTTTGACTACCCACCATTACCTAGACTGCAATAATCTTTCACAAAAATTTCAATAGGTAGGGTCTTACTGTTTGTTATATTATATCTAGTGTCTACCTTGAGTCCTACAGTGGATTGCTGTTCCTTGGTCCGTGGTCTGTAGTAAGGAGACTCAGTTTCAGGAGAGTCGTGGTAAACCGGTACCATCTTCTCGTATTCATCTTCGAATTGTTTTAAACTAGCGCTGGCACCGTTCCTCCGCACTGGCAGTTCCCCACTAAAAGTCAATGTAAGGAAATGTTGGTATTCCTAGCCTTTTAGAATTGTTTTGCATTTTTTTTAGAAAACTTCGAAAAACTATGCGTGGTTGGCTTATAACACAGATTTAGCTTAGGAATTGCTTCTAGCCATAATGAAGCTCGTCATGGTTATATTCAAGCATACAAACGGTTACCTAAACGTGTGCGTGTGTGTGTGTGTGTGCTCTAGGTATGTAGTTATGTGGTAGTATAGAGCATAGAATAAAAGGCAGGATGTATGTTTATTTGATTGGTATTCTTACATACATGCTTACAAGCGTATTTATTTATTACTCACAGCTGTTCTTGTACTGGGGACATCCAATCAGCGATCTACAAAAGTCAAACTCAATTACATAAATTAAATATTTGAGTCTTCGCTAATTTTACTAAAATCTAAAATTATTTTATCTCTAATCTAAAACGATCTAAAATCGAACCGACGACGACGAAACGACGATCAAAAATTATTATTTAAATTTAAAACTGTGAATTATTTAAATTGAGGACGCAAAAACACCTATGTGTTTTTAGGCCCTCAATTTAAACAATTCACCGTTTTAGATTAGACCTCTACCTTTTGGTCAAACGAAGAAGAATAGCTACTGGGTTGAAAAATCTTGGGTTGAAACAGGAAGCACCTTACTACGAGTCTACCTAGTGTCCGGTTTGTAGTTTTATCACCAAACGTGTATTATGTGTGTTGTTGGCGTTGCCTATAAAATAAAATCAAATAGGTACTTTGCTTACCCAATCCGACGTGCTAACGTGTAGAACACATAAAAACACCATTAGATTCGAAAAAGTCATTTTAAGTAGCTCACAATGACTATGCACATAAGAAAACACTACTCAAATGAATGATTTTCTTGATAACACCATGAAACACCAATTCAAAACAACCATTGTTTATGAAACAAAGACATTTTGGGATCCAAGTAGTGCAGGTGGTAGGTAACTAAGTAGGTAAAACATAGTTGTCGTTAAAAAAAAAGTAAGTAGTAGACTTACAAATTACAAATACAAATTGTTTATTTAACATATAGACATTACCATTACAGAGGTCCAAGGCGATACCCAGCAGTGAGTGAAGTCGAGCTCTGGACTTCACCCACTGCTGGGTATTAGGCCATCCTATATTTGTGCCATCTATAAGTAGGTAAGTTCATACCTAGGTACTTGCTTTTTTAACGATCTTTTAAATGGTAAGTTGGGAAAACACGAAACTGATACACTGTATGTATCCTGTAGTAAGTAGGTAGGTTTACAACTTCTTCCGATTTTCATTCATTTTTATTTTCAAACGCAAATTATTTTTATTTTCAGTTGAGAAGTTCGTAGATAGATTGCTGACTAGAGAAGCACTTGACCAACCCTCTGACAATGTGAAGCCAGAAGCGCTGGTTATGGAGCTCCCTCCGTGGTACGATGAAGAACTGTTTCAAAAGTGAGATTATTGAATTTAAATATTCTAAGCATGTTCGCGGACTACTCGTCGAGGAGTTCCGCTTATTATCTAGTTGCCATAAGATCAGCTCGCAATCAGTCAACATCAGCAGGGCTATGTACCTACTCTCATAAAAACAAGATGTCTTGTTTCAGCTCCATTATAATGCTCGTTGAAATATACAGCTTCTGTTTCGAAGACGCAATCGTGATAAAATCTGGATATAGGGCCTCTTATGACTCCTCACGTTTTAGCTGGGAATCTTAGAAACTTTTGGAAATACCTAACGATAAACAAGTATTACGTTTATGCGAGCACATCAAAGATATCATAACCTACATGTATGATCTAGCGAGCCAAAACTTTCGAGCTACAACCCTACTTTTTATTTACAGAGGCCGGCGTTTTTACCACCACTACAGTTTCGCGTTCACAGGCTCCATGTTATTCGGGCTCGTAGCCGTGTTCTCGATACCCTCAATCCTGAAGGTTCTCATCAGCACACGGCGGTCCAACTCGACGTTCACGGCGTATCGGCGATACCTCTCCACGATCCTGCACACGGTGACCTGGTTCGAGCATGATCTGAAACCTGGCTCCATGTGAGTATCATTTACTTATCAAACTTTGAGACCTTTCAAAAGTTAGGCATGCATGGAGTTTCAATATAATTATGCTAATCATCATCTATGAGTGTGTCAAGTTAGGCTGACTTTTTTTCTTACGTTTTTATCTTCACATTCCTTTAAAAACTTCAACTTGACCTACTTTACTGAGATCGATACAAAACATGAGGGTCGCAGAAAACGTCTTTGTCCAGTTTGACCCAATTCCAAGCTCGCAGAGATTTGTCGAGCCTAATATAATTATGTACCTACTTACATACGTGTTAGTATGTGTTGAGCAAGGACGAATGTGTTGAGTTAT
Organism: Gandaritis pyraliata; assembly: GCA_947859175.1. NCBI lineage: Eukaryota > Metazoa > Arthropoda > Insecta > Lepidoptera > Geometridae > Gandaritis > Gandaritis pyraliata. The sequence continues at coordinate 2,818,360 of OX401871.1, read as the reverse complement.
GACAATTTTAGTATGGTATGACACTTCGGTAACGAACGATACACAAAATTGCAGTTTGATCCAATAATTGGACTTGAAATCTGAATCCAGATTTTATACAGAATACAAATTGAATCCAGGTCGTGGCGTTCCCTCGAAACAGTCCGCACCAGGCATATTAGAGCTACTGAAGGCTCCAAGATCAAAGGCGCTGGGATAGTTTCCCAGCGGGACCTGGCACTCACCATGTTTGGATTCATCGGATTCGCCATGCTGAAACCCGAGGTGTTCGCCATCAGTCAGACCGATGAAGGGGATTGGGAGGCATACAATCATTTTTGGAGAGTGATCGGCCATATGATTGGGCTGAAGGATGAGTAAGTATTATATATTTAAGCTTAATATATTTAAGAGCAAAGTAAAAGAGCACTATCTATCTCTGTGAACTTATATCTAAGTATATGTATTGTATGTATATATTATTTTATTTAGTAGAAAGTACACTTAATAAGTATGTATAATTTTTATTAGGTATATATGTATGTATTTTATGATAGGTATATGTTTAATACTTTAGTTTTCTTAATAATATTGACTTGTTAGTTAGTTAGTATCGAATTTCCGTTATATGTACCTTTTATGTACACGGACCTGCCTCTATAGTCACCTCTCTAGCCTCAAAGGTTTGCTGGAAGAAAACTCTTGTTAGGGTTAAGCTCGCCTTTGTACATGTCATCTATTTCTGTCTTTTGTTTATGTCCTGTGTTGTGTGCAATAAAGAATTAAGAATTAATTAAAAATATTATGAGAAAGTAAATTAACCGCCATATACTTTTTTCTGATCATCGATCACCATAATCAGTCTTATTGCTTCCTCCATAGATTTTGAGAAAGAACGATTCTGGTTTTTGCCTTTTGAACCGACTTCAGAAAAGGAGGAGGTTCTCAATTCGGTTGTTTTAGTTGAACTACCATCATCATCATCTGATTATGGAGCCGGTAGTTGAATTGAAGGTGGTTTTTCTAGTTTTTTAAACTTATATTTTTTACATTTATCTATAGTTAGGTGGTTTTATATCGATGGGTCTTTGTTAATAAATGCATAGTTAAATATTTCTTTTGTCATGAAAAGAACGAAAATGAACCTGATCTTTGAGATAATCTATGATCTCAGTCATGGATTATCTCAAAGTTCAGGTTAAAATATCATTGTTTATGTTTACCCAAGATTGTTCGTTCGGCAAGTTAATTAACCACAGAGCTAATTATTTTTACAGTTTGTTTTTATTCCATTCAGCAATCTGCATGCAAAGTCTATGATTGCCAATTTTTATACAAAATCTGCTAAGAACGTGGGCTAAGAAAACTAAAAATACTTGTCCTGTAGGATATTTGCAGTTTAGTTAGATACTGCCATGAATATGCACCGTGCAGTTTGCTATCGAACATAAACTTTTACTATTATCTTTCTCCTTTCAGGTACAACTTAGCTCGGGAATCAGTAGAGGAAACCCGTCAGGCCTGCCAAATACTTCAAGAGCGGGTGTTCACCCCGTGCTTAGAAAACGTGCCCGAATACTTTGAGCACTCAGCCAGAGTCATGCTTGACGGAATGTGGTGCATCAACCCTACTATCGATGTGGACGCCAATCTGTGGTGGTGTCGGTACCTTGCCAATGTCCCCGGGTACATCTACTCGGAGAAAGACAGGATCCAATTGCAGAGGAAGTTGAAACAGCAGTTAGGAGGGTTGCCTTTGGATACAGGTATGTTATTCAACTCCGGCGCAGCCTCATGGTACAAATACAAGTATTTTATGGTAGGTTAGGTTGCCTCCAAATGTGACGTCATCTGTCCCCGACATTTTTCGAGCCGGAATCACAACTTTCTGTTGGTGACGTCATACGATACAATTTATTTATAGCTACTTGCACTGTATCTACAAGTATAATAAAGCAAGGTTACACAAATGTGTTGCGATATGTCGAGACAAGTACCTAGTAATTTTACTGATTTTTGTCTATTGCTTGTGTATTCATTTTTAACTTTTATTAGCACTGTGATGTGATTTTTTTGTCATTCAATTTCATCGCATGCTGTGACGCCCTATAAGTATGGGAGCACTATTATTATGACCCTCGACTAGATTATTTGATACTAAAGTGTAAACCCGTGTTGGGAGTCCTATTTTAATAAAATAAAAATAAATAAAATAAAAGACAGTTTCTGTGAAATGCACAAGACGCAGACATAGCAAGTAATATGAATTCGGTTCCTTTGGGCGATGACAGAAATATCTACATAAGCACAATGTTGTGTATTCTATTCCAGGTGTAGATGTCAGCAGTCTAATCCAAAAGCCAGCCATAGACGGCCTGCCCGAGCTCGCTCCCAGAATGCTTTACTACAAGGACTATACCACAGTTGAATCATCTCCCGCATACAAACAGCTCAACTTTAGATCAAAAACCAAACTCTACCTGAATTACCTTTACATCGCTCTCTACACCTGCTGCCTGGGTAGATGGTACTTCAACGCGAATTTCAAATTCAGCTTATTTTTAATGCGGTACTTCCCCTACTTGGCTTTCTTTAGATTCGGCGTCAAATCCTCTATGGTGAATATATTCGTAGAGGATCCTAAGGACGACACGAAGGTTAAACCTAATTCGGAATATAAGATCACGATTGAAACGCGATGGTATGAAAAGATATTCATACTTTTTTGGTAGAAGGGATCAAAACTTTGGGGAATTAAAACTATCAGTAGATACTGTAGGTAATGAAAAGAAGTGCCGTGTAAGGTGTACACTAAAATTACGGGTTCTAAGGTCAAATAGTTTTGTAGTATACCTAGGTTGGTAATGGACAATTTGTAATGTACAATACAATACAATGCAATACAATGCATACAATGCAATACAATGCATGTAGATAGATATATAGAGGACAAAGTACCTACTATCATAATAGTAGTTTGTGTACCTACTTAAAATAAGTAGAGATAGTAGCCAAAATAAATAATGAAGTTTCATCTATTTTGTACGTTGACGATTGACGTTGTTCTATTATCAGAGCAAAAAACTTATCAAATAAGCTAAGATAATTAGTTTTATATTTTGTAAGTACATTTTGACTTTTATTTATCAATTACGATTATTTTAAATACCTATGTACCTAATTTATATGATAAAAAATATGTTACCTAAATGAATTTATATTCTATTGTTATATTCTTTACATTGTATAGTGAACTCTCAATCATTACGGATTTGGGACCAATCATGTAGGTTACCTTTGTTAGATTATTTATCAAAATACATAAAGTATAACAAATAAAAATAATCTTGTCTTGTAAATATTTTAATAATCTTAGTCGAGTAGGTACGTAATAGTAATACATTATTGCTATTGAATCAAAATAAAAAGTTCTTACATCAGGAACAAGGAAAATAAACATTGAGATAATGAGCCTTTTTGTCTGTTTTTTAGTCCACAACCTGAAAATAATGACCATAAAGCCAATTATAGAGGACTCAAACGGTGAAGGAAAACATCGAGAGGAATATTAACCACATCTCCTGTGCCTAAAGCCAACTATTCTGACTGTTTCCAATAGGATCAGCTAGTAATCAGGAAAAATAAACGACAGTGATGAGTCCTTATCAAAAAGAATTTGTTTTTAATTATTTTAAATATGAAGAAAATAATAAGTTATGCTAACAATTTCTACATGATAGACCTTAAAATACAATAAATAGTAAGCTGAATGTCAAGGACTAATAAGTACCAATCACAGTACACTCAAAAATCAATGCTTTTGGTTTATTTTTAGTCCCCTTGACTTATAAATCGCAAGTCCCTGCCCACCAATTTTTAATAACCACTTTTACCACATGTCATTCAATATAGTCTTTGAAAAACTTTGAAGCCTTTACTCTCGACCGCTAGCTAGATTAATCAGCAACAACTTATCACTACTATTCTCAGTCTCCCTCTACTTGCGGGCGTAGATTCTGGTTTCTTGAATGTACTAGAAGTGACAACCGTTCTCGAGTTGGGTGTTCATTTGGGGAAGCGTGGCATATACCAACCCCGTTAATTCCATTATCGAACACTATTTTCTTCGTGCCAGCATTTAGAAAAACTCTGAAGCCTTTACTCTGGTCCGCTTAGCTAGATTGATCTGCAGCAAATTATCCGTAATATTATTTTCCGTCTCGCTCCCACTTGCGGCTGCAGATTCTGGTTTCTTGTGTATACTAGGAGTGACAACTCTTCTCTTAGAGTTGGGCGTTCGTTTGGGAGATGCATGGTGTATGCCGACGTCGTTAGGGGTCAGTCTGAGTCGCGGTGAGAGGAGATGCTTTGCTGCTAGTTTCCGAGCAGCGGGAGACATACTGGCTAGCCGCTCCGTGTTACTTCTGAAACTAGACATGTTTTTTTTGTGAGAAAACTATACTTATAGAAAATTAATAAATAACAAAAAGTTCTAAAAGTGCACACCAAAAGAAAGTAGCACGCGACTAATGAATTGTGATGTCTTTGAATTCAATTTCCTCACCGGGCGCGATCTCAATGGACGTGCTGGGCGGTTCAATCCTACTTCCTACTAATATTATAAATGCGAAAGTTTAGATGTTTGGATGTTTGTGTTTCAATCACGTCAAAACCACTGAACCAACTTGGATGAAACTTGGCATATATATAGTTCGTAACCTGGATTGACATATAAGGCTACTTTTTATCCCGAATAATTAACAGGATCTATAGGATAAATAGAACGAAAAGGATTAGCAGCGCCAATTGGCAAGAGGATTTCATTGTCATGTCACGTCAGTTTGACAGGGCGTAGTACTACCTCTTTGGTCTAACGACTAGCGTTTGACATTCCAGTAGGTATGAGTTCGGTGTAGTGAGGTGTAATGTCAAGTTTCTCAAAAAAGTATCCGCTCGGTACACGCACAGATAATATAATGTATACGGAAACTGTAGACGCGTATGAAGTCGCGGGTAACTGCTAGTTCATTAATATAGATGTCGAGAGTCATCTGCGTGTTCCATTACTTCTTTAAAAAAAATTTGTTTGCAATAAGGGCGTCGAATCGGAATGCGCGGGTTTTTTTAATTAGTTCTAAAGGTAGATGATATTGTAATAGTTACCTTGGCGATGGGGGCGCTGTGCGCGGCGTGGTCGGTCGCCTGCGCTTGGCGACTTGTTCTGCCAACTGCAACGCTATTCTCTCACGCACCCCGCCTTCTAACATGCGGTATGCTGCGCCTGCGCCCACACTGAAACAATACTCAATATTCATCATACATTTATACTAATATTTATACTAATACTATATATTTATATATACTAATCAATCCACGTTTTATTCATAATAGGTATTACACCGTTATGACTTTGATGTTACCTGTTGCATTTTGCTTGAGTTTCTGATCAAGGACCTTAGTGAGAATTGCAACTACAGGATCCGTATGCCAATCTTTTGCTGTCAAGTTATATTTCACTGCCCAGTGTAATTTCTTCAGGTGGTACAAAATTGTACCACGTGGTCATTCTTTTTAGACACTTGACAGCAAAATATGCGCGAAAACACATCAAATGACGTCATTATGTCACTATTTAGTCACAGAATAACTATGAGTTAGTATGAACTGGCCATGATTTAAAACTTTGCAGTTCAACTTTGATTGGCATACCCCTGCAGTTTGGGCTTTGTTTCAGAGGACCATGGCGAATGGCATTGTTGGAGGACACGCAATCGTACTCGTACGATTACTCGTAATAGTACTTTGAGTTTTTCGTATGGACTTTGTTTTCTATGGTTTTGGTAGATAGGTTACTCACGCAGGCAGCGGCGTGTCTCCGCCGTCCAGTCGGAAAGGCGTGCCTTCTATCTCTCCCCACGTCATGAGCGGCGACCGGTCCGGTCCGGAGCCGGGCCTCGGGGACGGAGTGCCCACGAAACCGTATTCTGTAGTCTCTTTGTCAGTAGTTACACTTGTTCCGTCTACGCCGATTTTACCCGTTGATGTTGCGTCCTGTGGAACTTCTTTTATGACAAAAAATATGGAACAAGCAGTTTATTTTATTACAACTGGTTAGCTCAATCTCAAGCGATGAAAGAAAACATTTTAGCGAAAATTAGCCTTTTCAGACCCGTTTTATGAATGAATCAGATATGAAATAGGTACTATTAAGTACAGAGAGCTTGTTGAGCCATTGCTCTCTGTGGCTAATAGGTGCCCCGTCGCTTTCGCTCGTTTACCTCGTTTGAATAAAATAGAAAACCATTGCGGACATACCTGACTATACTATAAGTTACATACCTGACTTCGTGCGAGTGCAGAGATGGTTTCCTTGCTCTTGACGTGATCAAACGGCTCCGCTTTCAGCCGCGTGTTGTGATGCACTAACTCTGGCTTCGGAGGCGCGCTCTGCGACGCGGCGCGCTCCGGTACGTACATTATGTGATTACGTGCAGTGTACCGCCATGTGTCTAACTGGAAATTGTGTACAAATTGTAAAAATACCATTCCCGACATATGTGGAGCGCGAAAAAACAGATAGCGAAAATTTAAGTAAATAAATAACTCATTATTAAATATCAACTAGTCTTGTGAACTAGAAAAGAAATAGAAATTATTTATTTTACGCAACATACAATTAGGTACATAATTTACTTAATAATAAAACAATAATATGCGTAAAAAAGGAACCCACTCCGCAAATGCTTAAGGTGCACGGTGGCTCCTTAAGCGCTAGTTTTCAGGCGTGCTGAGAGTGGAGAGCAACATACCTAGTTCTCAGAATGAGTAAAGTTGCACGTAGCAATAGGCAGGCGAGATAGCTAAGAACTAATTCCTGGGGAATAACGATTCTCGAATGGCAATCATGAATGGAATAAAATATATGAGTCATAGGACAAGGTACCTCAAGTTGACGCTGAGTCTGATCCGCCTGTTGCTCAATACTCGGGAGTGCTAGCGCCGCCTCCGCTAACGCTATAGAGCGGACCTCGGCTTCAAACTGAGACGCTAGCTTGTTGGCTCGCTTTTTATCCTCGAGAGCGATCACTCGGCCATAGCTAGCGTTGTCTTCGCTTGTGTGAGTGGCTAGGAACAAATCTGGTGAGGAATAAAAAGTCAGTGCGATGTTTTCACATTTGAAATACGTTTGCTTAAGAGTTTTTTTACGACATTTAATTAGAAATGATGGTTGTACAGATACAAAAAACTAAAGTTACACACACTGTCACAATCATTGTCCAAGGGATATTTATTTATGGCATATGTATAGCTCAGAGAATCGTCACATCCCAGGTACTTTCGTTCTGTTCATAGGGGCATGGGTAAAGTGGCTTCTGATGCTGTATAAATCATCTAGATTATATGCAAAGGCGCGCGCGTTGGTTAGCACTGTAAGTGCAGTAAGCAGCTGAATTTACTAAATAATAAAAATAAATTATTAATTAATTATAATAATTTTATAAATAAATAATAATATAATAATAATGTTCAATTAAGGCCTGATTCAACTCTGAATCACTATTCATCAGAATCAGATAAAAATATTTCCATCCTTGTTTTAGACAAGTTTAAAGTAGAGATGAATAGTATTTTATGTGACGTATAGTGTTATTCGGAGTAAGATGAATCCGGCCTACGATAAGTAACTCACCTAAGCTTTGATTGTCGGTAATATCCTTAGGTTTCTTGACACTATTAGGTGTATTATCAGACTTCTGTCCTCGCACTGTTGGAGGCAGTGGGGAAAAGGGTCGGTCATGTTCTGGTGTATCAAATGTTGCTGGAGAATTATCTGTAATGAAATAATAAATATTATAATAAATCTATTTTAAAAAACTTTGATTTGATTTTTCTGCTTATTAAAGTCTAATAACCAATTAGGTTTTCAAGGACAATAACCCTCCTTTTTGCTTAGCCATAGTTAGGTAAAATGTAGGCTATGGGTTAATCTAGGTTACGAACAGGTTATAATATTCTCAGTTTAATTTAATTTGGACTAGTAGTTGCAGCGTGATTAAAACATCCAAAATTCCAAACATCTAAACTATGACATTTATAATATTATTAATATTATTAAGAAAAAATATACTCACAAGGCTCTGTAGGAGGCCTGTTCCCACTGTACTTCCTAGCTATTTCCATCAGTTTTGTTAAGTTTTTGTTCTCCGTGGCCTCCAAAAACTCATTCTGTGCATGTAGTTTCTCTATATCAGGAAAGAAGTCTCTTTGAATTATTTTGGCTATGCTCTGAAACAGATGTCAACCATGTGAACTCCTTGAAAGTGGAGTCTGAATGTGCGGCTCCGGGAGAAAGACCTCAATTCTCAGGAGTTCGAGAACAACGCGTCACCCATATTCTGATATTTTTGATGATTGGATTCACAGTTCTCTTGACTCCAGTTCTCAGTCACATACCAATGCCAGTAGAAGATAATGTAGAATCATTTTCTTCTAAAATAAGCAATAGATTTGTACCATCAAGCTAAAGGTATTTATGACCTGTTATTTACTAAGTTGTTTCTGGCTATATTATTTTGTGTAACTTACTTGTACATAAAGCTCTTCATCTAGAGCCTTTTCTTTCTTCCTAATCTTCTGTTTGGGTACTTTTGGTATCTTAAAAACAGAGCTCTCACTTTTCAAGAGTTGCATGTTTTTGAGAGCGGCTTCCCCAGGCCTTGGAGTCTTTTCGTCTTCGGCCATGGTTATCATTTAACGACCCACTAACTAAATTTTACAATTTTAAATGAAAACTACTCTAAATATCTTGATTGAAGTGTGTTCTAAATCTTTGTTTTAGCTCGAACACAGATTATAGAAAGTACAGATGAAGTGTATAGCCATTTTCTTGTCATGGATAAAAGTGTACCATAGTGGAGGCCTTTGTGTCATTTAGTCTCTGGCCATTGACACCTCCAATGCCAAACATATTTTTATACAACTATGCCGACGTGTGTGGTTCCCACTTGCAAAAATTGGCCTGGGTCTAAAAACAAAGTAGATGGGATTACATATCATCGGTAAGTATCACATTTGAGTCTCTATTTGATAAGGAATCATCAATTTAAAGAAAAATGACCATCAATTCAATAATGTTGCAAACAACACCAACACTTTTTTTCCCAACAAAATTTATATTAATCTCTATGTGACTACACATCAGTGTAGTGTTACTATGTGACTAGACATAGGTATTTCAATAGATATTTTTAATCATAGAGCGCTACATTTGTTATTTTGAAAAAATATTTGTGAAATTTTAGCTTTCCTGCTGACATACTCAGACGAGAAAAATGGACAAAAATCGTTCAAAAAACACGTCCTGAGTATTGGATACCGTCAGATAAGAGTATTATTTGTTCAGCGCATTTTGAGGAAAAATATTTTTATTTTACGAAATTATCATTAAGACGATTAACGAAAGAAGCTTTTCCAAGTAAGGTAAGTCTTATTAATTTTGCAGTCTTTTGTATACTTATTAATTTTACAAATACGAACAGTTTCTTATCTTATCCTGTTTCCGCCGTTGAAAACCGATTTCGGCTGGGAAAAGTGATCAGTTCATAAATAATCAAATACCTTAAAGCCAATGCTGATTGGTGGACTGATTTACCTTTGATTCTTATGCCAATATAAAGCTTTTGGTTCGTTGTTTGCTTTCTAATGCACTAGCGCACTCATCAAAAAACAATTATACAATAAAAACTTTTAAACAAAAAAACTAGGCCGCTGAAAAAACTGAAAAGCAAAAATAATAAACCTTTTTTATTTAACCTTAATAACTAAGTTCTTAAACTAATGTAAGTATAAGTAAGTACCTAAGAGTCGGTGCCGCGCATAGCGCTTTTCGTACTTAATTATGTAATAAGTACCAAAGTTCTAAGTACCTATCAAATAAATATATAAATAGTATAGAAAGAATATAGAAGTAAATAAATATTGTAGAAATATAAACTAAAAAATTGTGTTTTATTTATAGGTACATCATCTAAAAAGTTTTTCTTTAATTCTTATAAAATTTTTAAATCTCTATTAAAGTTTGTACTTACTTATTTCTAATAAAATTTATAAATCTCTATTTCGTTACCTCCTACTTAGGTAAGCAGCATTATACAAAAAAAAAATTTCCCCAAAAAATTGGGAAATAGTTTTGTAGGTGCAACATTGGGCTGCGCGAACATGATGCGCACGGGAACATTTTTATAGCATTTTGGTGACAAAAACCTTCATACAAATTATGTCAAATGCTCCTTCTTGTGTTTTCTTTTTTCTATGAGCTCGAATTTATTTACACGAGGACACCATTTTTATTATTTTGACAGTTCACCTCAGAACAAAATAAATCTTCATGACTTTGACAGTTAAACCCGATCTATCACATGTCATACGTGACGTGATAGATTGAGTAAAATGAATGCACCGGAAGTACCGTAGTTAGGGATACTGGCAGAGGACAAACTACAACCACCAAAACACACCAAAAGCATGGCAAAATGAAATGGATATGCTGTAATGTAACATATCCATGTTTGGGGCAGGAGCGTGTCCACAATGAAACTACTAAGTGTACATACGACTCTCATTTGTTCAAAATATACTGGACGTGCATAAAACACGCCAGCATAGATGTCCGTCCATACTGCCGTCCTATAGCTAAAATGCCGTTATCCAACACTTGCTCAATTTCGACTTTTTTATGTCATCGTACAGAAAAAAAAGCTCTATCGACCAAATTTATCAGAATCGAAATATAAAAAGAAAATGCCGTTACCGGAATTATTATCATTATTATTAATTATCATTATATATTTCCGTTATCATTGTTTCGAAATGAAAGCTTAATGAAAAGACAAAAAGTAGATTTTGCACTTAACGGCATTTTAGCCATAAAACGGTAGCCTAGAGGTAGGTAAGGTACCCAGTACTTAGCTTCATCTTCATCTAACACTTTTACGGCACATTAGACATGTTTGTTCGGTAGTTACGCTACGATTTGCTACGGTACGGTAGAAAATGTTCTATGAACTTCCAACATACGCTAAGGAATGAAAATAAAACCACCTACCTATATATAATAAAACAATTATAATAATATTTATAGCTAAGTACTTATAAGAAAACTATAACAACATATTCTACAATGATTCTACATTACCTACTATTTACTCTTAGCCGTATTTTTGTTTTTGTTCAAAATGTACGTTTTAATGTAAAAGTCTGTGAATAAAAAGAGTATGAATATGTTGTGTGGTAGGAACATGAAGGAGATCCACTTCGGATATTCGCAGGAGGGCTCGAATAGCACGTGCCCGAAGTGAAGGATCAGCAGTACAAACTGCAACTGGAACAAATTAGAAAATATTTATTTACAATACTTTGTCAAACCCAACGATATTAGTAGGTACACATAACCCTAAGATCTACGCTATATTCGCTAGGAACGCGGAAGCGAAATCATATGCGGTAATGTTAGGTACATTTCCAACCTAGAACTAGGTACGAATGTATACGTGGCTAGATCGCAACTTTGCGATCTAGCCACGTATACAAAATACGCGGCGGGATACCGAAATATACCTACCGCTACTGTTTAGCGAATACCGCATAGATTTTAACAGACTTTCATTAGTCAACAGTTTAGTTAGTTAGCACGTCCGCCTTGTCTTTCCCAACTATGTATGCTGAGAAGATGGTATCTTTAGTATAGGTGCTGGGTAAGCCTACTTAATCTAGCAATTAATGTCTCATAAGCAGGCATTACCTACATCCAGCGTGCTTTTTAACGGGCATGGGTACAAAAAGTGGCCCCTGACGTGGTAGATTCGATGACAAGGCCCTAAACGCATTTATGGTGCCTAAACGCACCATAGAAACTAGGGTAGGTACATTACATCAATGGTCTTTAAAAGAAGTCGGGTAATAACGCATACAGCTACCTACCCAATGATAAAACCATTCCCACAGCAAAGTCATTTCGTATGCAAAATTATCTGTGCGGTTTCCTATCGCAGCGTTGTTTTGTGGTTTTTATCAAAATATGCGGCCATGGCTACAGCTGCTACCGCCGATTGAGTTCTGCATGTCCAAGAAATATTGTACCTACTGTTTATCTTATGTAGTTGCATACTGCTACCACTACAATTTTTTTTAGGCTTCAGGTTTGTATCGATTTGTGAAGACTAGCAATTTATTAGCCGAATTATACCAGTCGTGGTGTTTGTTATTTGTATAATTTGAAAAACCGCCTTCAGATTTAAACAATTATAAAAGGTAAATCTATAAAAACATTAAAGAATCGTGATGGTGATATTTTTATACAGGTTTTTATTTATTTCCTACACAAAAAGTACCTTATACCAAAATATTAAGCTTTTAGACCTTCGCGGGGTCATTATAAACAATAGTGAACCGCTATTTATCTATCCCCACAGATTATAGAAAGTATATTCTAAGTCTATCCCCAACGAAAACGGACCAGTCCATTGGCTAACTTCCTATTTATTCGATTTCGCGAAGCCAGAAGAATTCTTCTGGCTTCGCGAAACTCTTCCTAGGTAATTACCTAGGAAGAGTTTAGCAGCCTTTGGTAAGATTATCCACCCTGCACGCCCTACGCGTTGACGCATAACCAGATCTTTCAAAATGAAACGAAAGTGCGGGGTCAGCAATTTTATATAAGCAACACATAGGTATGCTCGTCGACTTCGTTCGTTGGTTACTTACAATCTGCAGTTGCGTTATATATTTCTTCCACCACTGACGAACCCATTGCGGGCGTACGACGGACACCAGGTAGTACGAGTACATTACTGCGTGCACCATCGAGTTTATGAATCCGAGCATTATGCCGTGCCCACCTGCAATCAATTAATATTAAACACCTAGCAGCCACAAGTGTCACAACTAGTATAAAAGTTCGTAGATCTTCCACCAATGCTGGTCATCACCACACTTTGGAGTATAAACTCCAGTTTATAAAGAATGCTTTGAGATGAGCCAAATGTTTCAAACGCTATATAACTGAGATCCTTTCAAAACTGTGGTTCAAAGCTGATGAATGTCCTCCGAACTTAGACGGCTGCACCAATTTCTACCAGAAATACATGAACCATCCCAGAAATATTAGCTATCCGAGAAATATTACTAAAACATACCAAAGCACGATTTCGAGTAGGTACCTACCTAACGACTAAGGGCGTCTTGCACCAGAATCACTAAACGTATTTAACAGCTAAATCGATTTAAATCTGACGTATCTGTATGACTTGACAACTCGCTAAATACTATTTAAGAGTTAAACGCGTTTAGTGATTCTGGTGCAAGCCGCCCTAAGATTATGTCAGTTAAGTTAGGTGCCCTAAGTGTAAGCATCAGTGTGCTAAATTATTGAGTTCAAGAGTTCCTCGACTGAGACTAAAGATATCGATTCGAAAAGGTTGACATGTACCTATACCTACCTAGGTTTGTTTAGTCACCTAATGTATTTACCTAGTAGGTACTATTCTTTTACAGTGTTACAAAAGAATTAGGTAGGTACTTCAAATGAGGTTAGTAGGCATATGCTGAAAAACAACGTTTCGTGAATAATAGTTTTCCAATGACGTATGTGCGTTCAACCGTAGAAATAATTTGACTAAAAAGGATATTGGCTAACATTGGCCAATCCTAGGAAGGCGGTGCATCCTTACCACTGCAGGCACGCGATGCTTTCTCACTGGCATTGCTTCATGAAACTCGACTGTACCTACCTACCTAGAGTTACATTATTCGTGGTTTGTACTAGTCCCAAATTATAGGATGAGATGAGAGGTACTTGAGTACAAAGTACACATTTTATGGTTTATAATTGCTAGGTTTGGCAGAATGTGTTGGCAGACACCAATTATAAATGAATGTTCAAACGATTGCTATGACGAATACCAATTATTGTGGTACGTAAAGCACCTTCAAAAATAATATTGATGGCTGACAAACCATAAAAATATAATAAGAATCTTTTTAATTATTTCCCAGTTAAGTAAAGAGCCAATGGGTACAGAAAAGCACCAGTGGACTGAATATTTTCGATGAAAAAACTGAACAGATAAAAATATACCTTTTTATATCTACAAGTTAAACGGATCCTCATTACATCCACTTTTGACTACACGAGTGAAGTTGAGTATGTATACGTTCCTACGGCAGGCACACTAAAATACCACAATAAATACAACTTGAGTAGTACATTTCTGTAATATGTAGGTGTCAGTAAGTACCTGGTGCGTATTTAGTACCGATGAAACCAAGCGCACACATCCCCAAGTGGTGGTACACGTGCAGGAATGAAACTTGATTGAACTTCTTTCTGAGCACGAAAAATACCTGGAACAAAAATGAGCGTTTCACTGGAAGGACCATAGTGGAATTTTAGGTTTCTGAGCACCTCGATATTTAGTAGAAGTTCTCAAACAATTGTAAAACTGAACCGGTAATTTGTAAAAGTTACGAATCAAAAGTTATAAGCATTTCAAAGTGGTCCCTCGGTTCCACACATGCAATGCTGGGTTCCAAGGATCTAATCAGTATTCACATCTTCTTTCACTGTCTATATTTAGTAGAAGATTTGTAAAAAAAAACTACTTAATTTCAGCCCTTCTTCTTCTTGCAGAGAGACGAAAACACGATAACAAAGTGGTCCCTCAGTTCTACATTGACGAAAATGTTTTTGCGGTTTTACAAAAAAACTAACTGGAATTTTAAGTTTCTGAATCAGTCAATATTTAGTAGAAGTGCTCATACAATTTGTAAAATCAATCAGTAATTTGTAAAACTTACCAATCAAAAGTTATAAGCATTTTAATGTGGACTTTCGGTTGAACACTTTCCAAAACGCAAAAGTAACTTTACAAAAAAACTATAAAACTTAGAGACATGTAATATAGCTTATCATTTAGTAAAAAATTTTACTAAATATCTACATACAGCGATGAACAATAGACAGAGCCAATATCGAAATATAGCAATTTTAGTTTCCGGCATAGAGATGCAGCCGCGGGGTGACCACACGGCTTAAATTTTCGGGACAGGGAACAGCATGACAGCCGCGCGACGCGACGATTCCACTCTCTGCTGATGCGGGTGTGACTCAATGAAGTCAGCGTTGGTACTCTAAGTACCTATTCATCCATTGTATTTTCAATAGGTGAGTAAAAAAAATCCGATGATTGTCAAATAAATATAAGATCATACGAAAACGGAACGTCAGCGGAAAATCAATACTATTTATACTTAGGTGCTTACCTATCACACTACTCAAACAACTTCGAGAGGGCTTTCGCTGCCCAGTTCAACAATAGAATCTACAAGGTGCTTACCTAAAAAGAACAATCGCTAGGAAAACTTCAATAACCACTATCCCACTTACTATTATAAATGCCAAAGTTTGGATGTTTGTGTTTCAATCACGTCAAAACCACTGAACCAACTTGAATGAAACTTGGCATATATTTAGTTCTTAACCTGGATTGACATATAGGCTACTTTTTATCCCGAATAATTAACAGGATCTACAGGATAAAATGAACGAAAAGGATTAGCAGCGCCAATTGGCAAGAGGATTTCATTGTCATGTCATGTCACGTCAGTTTGACAGGGCGTAGTACTACCTCTTTGGTCTAACAACTAGCGTTTGACATTCCAGTAGGTACGAGTTCGGTGTAATGAGGTGTAATGTCAAGTTTCTCAAAGAAGTATCCGCTCGGTACACACACAGATAATATAATGTACTCGGAAACTGTAGACGCGTACGAAGTCGCGGGTAACTGCTAGTATATTAAGGCTACGAACTATAATATAATAATATATGCCAAGTTCCATCCAAGTTGGTTCGTAGTTTTGACGTGATTGAAACACAAACATCCAAACATCTAAACTTTAGCATTTATAATATTACTAGCAGTTACCCGCGACTTCGTCCACAAAAAAAATAAAAAAAGTAGCCGATGTGTTTGATCCAGGTTACGAACTATAATATATTCCAAGTTTCATCCAAATCGGACCAGTAAGTAGTAACAGCGTGATTGAAACACAAACATCCAAACTTTGACATTTATAATAGTAGTGGGATAGTGGTTATTGAAGTTTTCCTAGCGATTGTTCTTTTTAGGTAAGCACCTTGTAGATTCTATTGTTGAACTGGGCAGCGAAAGCCCTCTCGAAGTTGTTTGAGTAGTGTGATAGGTAAGCACCTAAGTATAAATAGTATTGATTTTCCGCTGACGTTCCGTTTTCGTATGATCTTATATTTATTTGACAATCATCGGATTTTTTTTACTCACCTATTGAAAATACAATGGATGAATAGGTACTTAGAGTACCAACGCTGACTTCATTGAGTCACACCCGCATCAGCAGAGAGTGGAATCGTCGCGTCGCGCGGCTGTCATGCTGTTCCCTGTCCCGAAAATTTAAGCCGTGTGGTCACCCCGCGGCTGCATCTCTATGCCGGAAACTAAAATTGCTATATTTCGATATTGGCTCTGTCTATTGTTCATCGCTGTATGTAGATATTTAGTAAAATTTTTTACTAAATGATAAGCTATATTACATGTCTCTAAGTTTTATAGTTTTTTTGTAAAGTTACTTTTGCGTTTTGGAAAGTGTTCAACCGAAAGTCCACATTAAAATGCTTATAACTTTTGATTGGTAAGTTTTACAAATTACTGATTGATTTTACAAATTGTATGAGCACTTCTACTAAATATTGACTGATTCAGAAACTTAAAATTCCAGTTAGTTTTTTTGTAAAACCGCAAAAACATTTTCGTCAATGTAGAACTGAGGGACCACTTTGTTATCGTGTTTTCGTCTCTCTGCAAGAAGAAGAAGGGCTGAAATTAAGTAGTTTTTTTTTTACAAATCTTCTACTAAATATAGACAGTGAAAGAAGATGTGAATACTGATTAGATCCTTGGAACCCAGCATTGCATGTGTGGAACCGAGGGACCACTTTAAAATGCTTATAACTTTTGATTCGTAACTTTTACAAATTACCGGTTCAGTTTTACAATTGTTTGAGAACTTCTACTAAATATTGAGGTGCTCAGAAACCTAAAATTCCACTATGGTCCTTCCAGTGAAACGCTCATGAACAAAATAAATACAAATCTTAGCTAGTCCTTTTTAATCGAGTGAACGAAGTGCACCACTTGCAATTTGGGTGAATCGCCGTTGTATATTTGTTCGAGCATAACTTTCGAACTGCTTATCCAATCTGCATAAAATTTGGTAGATCGACAGTCAGTACTACCATAGTTTACTAGTACCACACTAGTACCTAAGTTTATGAGGTAATTCGACCAAAGGGTTATAAATATCAGGGTTCAAAAGGTAAAAACCAATGGAGTCGTCGAACAAAAAATTAAGGGCTTCGCTTAGACATTCCAAAACTGTTTTGAGTTTTAAAGTAAGCAACAAAATAATATGTATCTATACCTACCTAACACAGCAATCAAGGTCTCTGTTAAAAATAATAATCATTAAAATTAAAAGGAGGTAATATATCACTACATTTTAAACTTTAAGCCGGCTTGCACCAGAATCACTAAACGTGTTAATAGATTTAAATCTGACGTATTTATTTATATGACTTGACAACTCGCTAAATACTACGAAACTTCTTAATTTTATAGAAATCTATTCTATTATAGAAATTTATAGTATACCGGTCTCAGTTGCGCAATAAGTTTTTACATACTCTTTGTTGCAATAGAGCTACTTACTTTAATCTTTGCGATGAATATTCAATGAAGCAAAAACTTTACACTGGCAAAATTGTCTGTCGAAATATGACGGACAGAAGCCATAAAACAAATAAGAAACAAGCTACTAGAACCACTAAAGAATTGCAACTGTAACAATATGCGAATAAGTAGTTACCGTGTCCATAAGATCAATGACTTTGATCATGTAGTAGAGCCATACTCTGCTGACCACAATCCGCTCCAGCGGCGTGTCTTCTTTGATGATCTTCTGACACCACAAGCTGTAGTAGCCACTGAGGTATAGGCGGGTTATACACTGAAATAATGGAACACTGTAGACAAAACTTATAAGTTTAAAAAACTAGGAACACCGACTTCAATTTGACTACCTTCCGGCTTCATCATCAGATGATGATGATGGCAGTTCGTTGGGAATGTGTCCGTAAACACCACTAAAAAGTCACAGGAAAACAAAATACGCGATTTCGTGTATGTAGATAGCTAACTACTGAAAAGATTTAGATGAAAGTTTTACAGAAAAAAACATGAACAAAAGGACTTCAAATGACTCTACGAAGATATCGTTATGCTAATCATTGAGCTACACAAATTAAATATCGTTGATGCTAATAGACTTCCAGTGACACTCCCTAGCTCTATACGTGTTGAAATTGGTTGCATTGGTGAAATCGTAAAAACGATTTTGCGGTTTCGATATAATAATAATGTAACTTGTTGTTTTATATCCTTTGCCTTGAACATCTAATTGATATTTCTCTAATACTTATGCGCTTAGGTATACCATTTTGTAACATTTTTCGTAACCGTTTATTGCATGCTCATTAGATTGGGCTGTTACAAAATAAAGTTAAGCATTTACCCCAAATAATGTGGCTTAGACATGTTTATATGCAGCAATTTACGGACTCTGACTAAAATGACAGCCGTCACAGCTCAGTCGGTATTGTGCTATGGGTCGTGGGTACGATCCCCACCACGAACAAACATTAGTGCGTGACAAATATTGATGTTTGTTCTATGTCTGAGTGTTACTATGAGTATTTACAAAAAAAGTATTTAAGTATTATATTATATTATTATTATAGCTATCTATAAATCGTTTGCAACGGTGTGTAGATAGCTCAACTGCTTCATGTGTATTTTGTACATATTATAAATATTGTAAATACTTTATTAGTCATAATTTTCTTTGTGAATAAATAAGTATTATATTAGCAATCTAGTTCTCATATTACAAGTTTTGCTTAGTTTGGACTAAATGGTGTGAAATGTCCATGAATACTTATTTAAATAATGATAGTCATTATATGGCGCAAATTACATTAATAATCTTAATGAGGCTGGAAGGGAGAGCAAACAAAAAAATTAGCGAATTTAACCGTCTTCGAGCTCCGAGCTTTCAAGCATTTGTTACTTACTTGTGACGCCAAGAATACAGACAATGCAACCTGTATTATATTGTAAGCTATCATAGTATTCTTCAGTTGAAAGGGCTGTCGGTTCTTCATGATGGCGGGGCCCCATGCTTTCACGAATCGGTGGTACACATACATTATCGCTATGATTGGGATGGGACTAGATACTAGGAAGAAACTGTTCGTTCTTGGATCTGAAAAAAATGATGGCTTAAAAAAACCTGAACACAAGAACACAATGTTTTTATACATTGTATTCATAATATATGCAATGTATAAGAACATTGTATTGGAGCAGACATTCATTAAGGATTCTTTCAGTGTGATACACTTAATTCGATTACTACTTAAAACTAATGTTAGTAACCTATCTACAAACTTTGAACCAGACTACTCTATTGTATCGATTTTATTCAATATGCATTAGACGTTAGGCGTTGTCCTATTAGGACAACGCCTAACGCGTAATTGCATGGTATTAGGAGTCACTCCTAATACCATGCAATTACCATGCGATTATCGAATCGATGCAACTAGCGATGCGACCATCGCACGATCTTCGCTTGAAAATAATTTATATGTCGCATCCGTCATAATAGCACACCTGCGGCTGACGTCACTTGTTTACGCGTTTCTGACGCACCTGCGAGCCACGTGCCGCCGATGACACTTGTTTACTCGCTCCTATATAAGACTGGGCAAATGGAGCGACAAGGCATTCTCAGCTCGATCGCCACAAAGTGAAGACGTCTCCGACATCAGAAGTGGGATGCAACCTGCATTTCCCACAGCTGGCTGAACGCAACCTCTACGACCCACAGTTGAATTGATGTAACCTGAATGACCCACACTTGATGCAATCTGAATTCTGGACACGGCATGAGAACCAAGGCGAGCTACTTGAAGACTTGTTAACGGTGGAAAGTTAAGTCCTGCACTCCATGGCATGAGTGGCGCTATAAGGAGAGAAGAATGAAGGTCAGATGCTGGCAGCGGTGAAACCCACCGCAATGGTAATGGAAGCATCGTGACCGTGTTCTATGGTCTTTGATGGCAGTTGATAACCCTGTGAGTATGTTTTGATTTGTTTGGATTTTAGTAATGACTTATTTTCTCAGTTTCTAAGATTTTCGGAAAATCAGAACAAAATACTGTGTAGTACTTTGTCCTTTCAGAAACTGTACGCGTGTGAGTCATCACGAAGTCTACGGGAGTTTCAAGAAAGCTGTGTCTAAGAGTCTTGAACTAACGTCACAGCAGTAGCATTTAACCAGCCGGCAGCAGCAGCGGTGATACGATTGCGGCGCACAGTGAGCGACGCGTGGACGGCTGCTTAATGCCTCGGGGACGATGGACGAGGGAATATAAAGGTCCTCTGTATTGTTTTCGTTTGATTCTGTGCTGAGTGCTCGCTAGTCAAAGATAGACAAACTAGCAGCCAAGTTAAGTGGCAAGTGATTTAGTAACATTGTTTTTATGGTTGAAATTGGTCAAATGTGAGCAGTCAGTAAAGAACGAATCGTGTGTTGTGTATCGGTTATTGATCACCCTCTTGATCTACTACTGCAGTTCTACCGGGCAAATGCCCTGCCCACATAGCTACGTCAGGTGACACCGTATGACGTTTTAAGAGACGATACTTCTTAAGCAGTTTGATGGGCAAGACTGATGATTAAACTGAGAAGCGAAAGCGAGATGAACCAATAGTTTGTTCAGTAATGTTTTACACATCCGGACACAGTTTTGCGAACTTGATGATGATAATATAGAGTCCCAATGTAGTTTCGGTGAAGTCTCAATGTAAAGCCATTGTAGAGTCAATGTAAAGTCTCAATGTGGAGTCATTGTAGAGTCTCAATGTAGAGTCATTGTAGGTTCTTAATATAGAGTCATTGTAGAGTCTTAATGTAGAGTCAATAGAGTTTTAACGTAGAGTCAATGTAGAGTTGTAATGTAGTCACGATGTAGAGTTGAAATCTAGAGCTGTAAAATGTTGAGATTTCTGAGAGCCAAATACCTTGACATCGTAGATACGATGAAAATTGATTGATTGAGATTAAGTTACTTGCATAGCCCGTAATTTAACTCTGGGAGAGTTGGAGACTGTACCAGAGTTGTTTGTCGTAGCCGTAGCCCGTTAGAAATCGGTATCGACTCTCCGGAGTAGTCCGTGGGTAAGCGGTAGGCGAAAACTCTGGGTAGTACAGTTGGGTCTAGCCTTGTAGCAAGACCATAGAGTCATGGGATGACTTGGTTTTCTGAGGGAAATGCAAGTGTAGCTTTTTCTGGAATCTTTGTAAAATATTGTCAGTCAATGGTACTTGGGCCTCAGTATTCTTAATGTTTTCTTCTCTCATGTAGGTCATTAATTTGTATGAACTGGGTAAGTAGGGCTGATTACCTACATCGCAATTAGTTTTATTTGAAATCAGATGACAGGATTGGCCGAACGGAATCTGTGCTGTGTTCTTTTTTTAGTTTCAGACGTACAGACACACGAGGGCGTGTGTCATCGCAGGATGGCCGTGTCGCATCCGTCATAATAGCACACCTGCGGCTGACGTCACTTGTTTACGCGTTTCTGACGCACCTGCGAGCCACGTGCCGCCGATGACACTTGTTTACTCGCTCCTATATAAGACTGGGCAAATGGAGCGACAAGGCATTCTCAGCTCGATCGCCACAAAGTGAAGACGTCTCCGACATATAAATTAAAAAAACTAGAAAAACCGACTTCAATTCGACTACCAGCTTCATCATCAGATGATGATGATGATGACAGTTCATTGGGAATGTTCTAGTGACTATAAACACCACTTAAAAGTCACAGGAAAGCAAAATACTCAATTTCGTGCACGTGGTTGGCATATATTTTTTTCAGTCATTTATATTTATAACCCAAACTACTGAACCGATTTTGATGAAAATGAAATGGGACCAACCTGGAAGTATATCCTTTCAGATAAAAAAAGAATTTTTGAAATCGATTCATAAATGACGGAGTTCTGAGGTAGCAAACATTAAAAAAAATACAACCGAATTGAGAACCTCCTCCTTTTTTGAAGTCGGATAAAAGCGTTGTAGTAGGACAAAGCGAGTCCAAAGTACAGTCACCAGCAGTTACATTTTGTAATGAAATTCGCTGAAGACATAGAATGCATAAAGCACACTGGCCGATCGACACGATACCGATATGTCAGTGATGGCTCGACCACTTGGACGAAAGCTCGAACCTCGAACATATCGATGTGACGCATCGACACGGTGTCAAAGCACGATGTCTAGTATTAGGTAAATGTATGAATTTAGCTCTCTGCGTATATTGTGTAGGTCCACTAAATACCCATAGTTTCGATGGCAATGTGAAAAAACTTCTAAAAGGATGCGGTCCACAATCGTAGCATGTATTGCAAACAGAGATTCAGCTTACCTCCAAAACAATCTTTACATAACGTCTATAAGTAATGGGTCTTAGTGTGCGAGCTCGCCCGGGGAAGTACCTACTACCACCGTAGGTACTCTATTTCGTGCGTCAAGCAGTGATGCTATGCTCGCATTGCTGTGTTTCGGTTTGAAGGGTCCATACCCTTCCGAGCATCACAGTCTCATGTGCCTGTAATTACGACGGCACATGGGTGCCGGCACATGAGAGCGTTGGGCGCAGTGCAATGCATCACAGGGCACGTCCTCAGTGGACGTGCTCGGTGAGCCAATGCATTATTATAGGCCGATGTATCCACTTAACATCGGGTGGACAATCGGCTGTTTCCATCATTTAGTTGTCTAAAAAAGTATGATGACTGGACTATATATCCCTATCATTACATCACCGTTACATTAATTAGAATGTAACTTTGTATGTTATCTAGGATATTTCTGAACGACGACATAGCTCACCTGCCAAATCATCATTGATGTAGCGATAGTAGTTGGTAATATTCCTTATAAGTGTTCCCATTTTGACTGTGACTCCTGTAAAAAAAATAACATCAACAAGGTACAATTCTTAGGTATTTGTAGCTGCATGAGGAATCGAATACAGGTTTTCAGGCCTATTCACACTTACGCGGTATCTGCTACCCAGCGCGGTAGTGAAATCCAACTAAGTATGCGGTAATCGTACTGTTCGAATCTACGCGTAGTTTAGCGTAGTCTCTAGTTTACGATTTTTTTATAATTACATTCAGTGATTTTATATCATCAAAAATGTTGAAATATGCGAGCGAGAAGTTGTTTGACGCTTGCATTTTACATAACTATGTATTGGTGCTATGAAAAGCACATTTCTTAATGATTTATTGAACACTTACTTGAGTGTCAATCTGCAATGTACAAAAAACATACCCTGACAAGCGTCAAAATATGACATTTCTAAAGTGACAAAATTATGGTGTTTTTCGTAATGAAAATTAAATGATGATTCCTTTGTAAGTATTGTATGTAGTTCAATGCCTGGTAACCTTCATAAAATTTGAAGTCAAGACAGAATAATCGCCTGTGGGACGGTCATTAATGTCAATAACCCTTCCTTTGGTCCGCGTGGTTGGGTAAAAAGGATATATTCCAGAAATACCTAGGTACTAAGAAATCTCAACCAGTGGGGATTTATTATTTAATTAAAATAAAATTAAAATAAATTAAATTAATTATTTTTAATTATTTTTCCCGATATCCCCACTGGCTATGTCGTAGCATGCCATGCTACAAGCGAAGCGCAACGTACTTTTAGCACAGCATTTTGGTACACGTAGCCTACAAAACAAATAAAATATTTATTCTATTTGATCAGATGCCAGTAATATTATGTTATTTTATTTTGGAAACGGATCCTGTGATCCGATTACAAAACAATTCGGGATCGGTTTCTACTTCATCCTGATTCCGGGATCAGATGACATAGAGTCTATGGCATAGACCCTACAGAAGGCCGACTCGATTGAAAGTCAATCTCTACATTTTATTGGTAAAGTGCTTTGTTTTAATTTTTCACTAACTTCTGTCCGGGACTTCGGCCGCGTGGGTCGATTTGCTCTTATCGATAAAGCCTAGAGGCGCTTACGGCGCGACCCCGTTTGTTCTTCTACCCTGTTTCCTTTACCAGCGGAAGATCAAGACGCTTAATTTATCAAATTATGCGAAGTAGTTTAGAAGTTATTAGAGAATAGATGAACAAACATACATGCCTACATACATAACCTAAACAACAAAGTTGAGCAATTCATGTATGTATTTATATAGGTATTTAGGTAGTGTATATATATATATATATATTTGGTTAGTGTTTTATTATTTTAAGTAGGTAATTTTTATATATTTTAAAGACGTTTCTCCCTACCAATTTTTCCATAATTTAAGCACTACCTTTTCTCCACACTACACAAAGGTTGGTTGGAAGAAAATGCTAATTAGCATTAAGCCCGCCTCTGTACTGTTTTTTAAATGTGCAATAAAGAATTTTCTAATCTAATCTAATCTAATCTAACCTACATACATACCTATCATTACATCCCTACTTTTTACAGAAGTAGGTAATTCATATTACCTAGTACCAACTATACCTACCTACTTATGCTAATCCTGTTTACTAATTACCAATGTATTCCAATTTTCATCTAAATTAATCCACTCGTTGTATAGCAATGTGTTATAATATTAGTAGGTAAACTAAAAACATTTTGTTAATTTTCGAAAAGGGAAACTCGCTATTTTTGTGTGGAGAAAAATCATTTGCAAATCTTCCGCTAAATACGCTTATCGGGTTCTCATAAAAAATATCTCGCAAGTCGCTTTTCGATATTCGTTTCGATAAACAAAACAAAATTCATAGGTACTACGAGCTCTGTACTGCACTTTGACTGACACCGTACCACAGTACACCGGACCGTTCGCCTTTGTAAATGAGTCTTACTTATTACATTTCCAAATTAAGGTGAGAGGTCCCCTCATATTAGCATCACTATACGCATTTATTTTCAAATAACACACTATTGGCATGCTCTACCCATTCATTGCTCTACCGTAAAACCCAAATCAAAATTGAATTAATTAAAACTATACTCGTGCATAAAAGGTGGTTTTTGTTTGGTACATACTGCGTTTTCAAATTTCAGTTAAGTTTTGAATTATTCTCAACTTAATTCGAAAATAAACGCGGGTTTGAATCTCACATCGCTGGCACCGTTACCGCACGCAAGCGATGTTCCTAGGTTCACTTTCAGAGGTTCACACTAGACAAGACTAAAATTTTATATTCACTTGAACTACAAATTATTATTGGAAATATCACTTCACTACTCTACTCTTGGCATAACACTAGTAAGTTTGTAAGTAAATTTCAAAATACCTGATGGAGTGTGAGCGTGCTACTTCAGTAAACCTCACCACAAGATTGAAGCTTCGCAATCCTCGCTCATCCACTACCAAACCACGGCACTGAATTAATTTAAAATGTACACAATGACTTTGTTCTAGGCGTCGAATTTGTTAGGGAATTTGAACTTTGGTTTCCCAGGTGCGATGAAGGTCTCGGTGCATAACGAAATGGCTGCGTTGCATCAGTTTTAGAATTTCAGAATCTAATGCGCACCTACCCCCGAATATAATAAAGGTAGGTAAATGTTGGTGTAATACACATAAAATTAGGGAACTTTTTGAACTGTCAACAAATTATTTTATCATCTTTTTATTTGCTCACGTTATTTTCATCGTCATCACGGCATGAGTGTGGCCGTAATTTTGTTGAGCAATGAGATGAGATTTTATAATCATTTTGGATTTAATCATCCATACTTGCCCTAAGTAAGTCTTGCACCAGAATCACTAAACGTATTTAACAGCTAAATCGATTTAAATCTGACGTATTTGTATGATTTGACAACTCGCTAAATACTATTTTAGAGTTAAACGCGTTTAGCGATTCTGGTGCAAGCCGCCCTTAGTATTTTAGTAGACAAATACGTTTATTTGTTACTTCACACATAGAAAACCATTAAAAGAAAACAAAAAAATGTAAGATGTGCTACTGCAACAAATTGGCTCCAGCTCAGCATTATGTTTCACCACCTAATGGCAGCTCAGCGCTGTTATTCTGCCGAAACCATTGGATAAGGCCAATTGGCCCCGAATAAATACTAATAAATAAATATAGTGTGATGAATCCCCCCAATAAGACAGTACTTTTGCAGCAAACATCTGTGAAAGTCCCTAAAAAAAAACGAAACGAAGGATTGCTCATGCGCAGAGAGATTTCACAATGCTCAATAAAAGGTGCGTTAGGTAGGTTAGGCACCTACAGTACAGTCAGCATCACAAGTAGATTACTTGTTCAGAATTTCAAAATTACTTACTGGCTCTATTTTTTACATGACTATTCGGCTACCATCCGCTGGTTTTAAAAACTATTACAGTAGTAAACGAAACAATAATTTAGTTAGGGTAATGTGGTATATGACCACGGCTATCCTCTGAACATCACTGATTTTTCAGTAATCGAATTTTTATGGAAAGTTCCTAGTTTTCAGTCATAAAACATTTCTGAAATATTATCTTATCATTATTTACTAATGATGCTGACATGTTTTTGTTTTTTTTTTTGGGTGAAATGTGCCGACCCTAAAATCTGTCTGCATTGATGAAAAGTCATAGCTATCTGCTTAGACCATAGGTACCTACTTAGATAGGTACCTTCTAACCTTTTCACGAAAGTTGAACGCTGACATGCATGTTTACATAATGAAGACCTCATTGAAGCTATTCTGCAGCCTCATCGTGAGGCACAAAATAGACTCAAATGGTTGTAAGTACTCGCCTATACAATGGCCCATATTCTTAATCGTTACCTCAAATAATACTCACCTCGACTCGATCTCGAAATCCTGCTTTGGTAGGTTTTGCTACCAATGCATGATTTCGAGGTGGAGTCGAGGTGTGGATTATTCGAGGTAACTACTAAGAATATGGGTAAATGGTTCCTTTTAAATGATATTAGATATGTTAGACCTAGCTAGGCTAATATGGGCTAAAACGCATAGAAAATTAAAAAAATTTATTAAAAAAGTGTTTCTTTGCTAATACCTACCTATAAGACAAACAAATTTTAAAATAAATAAATAAAATATGCGTGTAGAGTTACTTACTACCTCCTGCTCCTTGTTTTAGAGTTTTAGACTGAGAAAAGAATAGTTAGGTGACCACCAAAAACTTACGTGATGGCATATCATACTTTTTGATCATCTGCGCACAATAGCGTGGCTAGGCTAGTGAGTAGAGGTGGTGAATAGCAGATTTATTTATCTTTTTTATATAGAGTAAGTGAATGAACTTTCGATTTAAATTTATGAATAATTCAAAGAGCTCGTAACAGGGTCAGAAGTACGGTACATAAATAAATAGCTCTGTAGGTACCTACTTACTTACCTACCTAGGTACGATGTTAGTAGGTAGGTACTACTAACTAATTTTGGAGTTATTCTAGTTTCGGACTACCAGTTTTTCGTCCCACTGGGTCGAAACACTACCTTTCAACTTTATACGTGTTGAAAAGAAATTCAAATAACGTAATTAAATTTATAACATCCCAAAAATTATGAGTCTGGTGGCATTCGAACCCGCGACCGAGGGGTCTCAAAATCCTCTTGATTATAAAAGTTTAGAATCAGGGGATTTTGATACTCGTCTCAGAATCCTCTTTGGGCAAATTTACAACACAAAATAGCTGTAGGTATAGCTGTATTTTTTTAATTTTACTGTAATTACCGACCTACTTCATGAAGTAGTTCACTGCTGCTGAACTAAACTTCAATGATCAAAGTATTTTTAGTAGTGGTACCTCAACCTCACAATTTAGCATCAGAACTTGTAAATTAGGAGTTCCGAAAGCTATAAGAATGTACCTACCTAACCATGGACATTTATAATATTAGGATACATACAACGAGCTTTTTATTAAACAATAATTGAGATGAATGAGGCAATGCATTGTGATAGGCAGAGGTAACCACTTAAGATAGACAGGCAGACAGATCTTTTTGGCCATAAATAAAGTTATTCGCAAGATTGTTTTGTCGTAGCATGAAGGTCAAATGCTGTAACCATGTAAAAACAAATAAACGTCAGATACGAATCTCTCTATGCTTTCATCACAGAAAGTGGTTTTTTTTATGATATAGATTTATTATATTCTTTTTGTTATGCACTATCGCCTGTCGTGATGCACTACACACATTGTAGCGAATTGTAGAGGAACCAGGAATGAGCTTAGGATGTAAAATCACAGCAGTAAGTTACCACACACTGAAGCAAGCGACGTCCAAGACGTGGCTGCGAACTGCCGTGAACTTATCCTACAAGGTGGTCGGCGAAGCTTCAACTGAAACAGAGGAGCCTCCGATATTCCTACTCCACGGACTTTTAGGATGCAAAAAACACTGGAAGGGAATAGGAAAGACGATCGTGAATATGACAAAGAGAACCGTAATCATTGTGGACGAGAGGAACCATGGTGGTAGCCCTCACGCGAGCTCGCATAAGTATGAGGAAACTGCAGCAGATTTTGTGCAATTGCTGGACAAACTGGATGTAGGTAAAGCAAGTCTTGTCGGGCACAGTACGGGAGGAAGAACTGCTATGTGTGTATCACTAATGGCAGTGAGTATCTAGCATAGAAAAACATCACAGACCAATCAATCAATCAATCAGAATCAGGCAATCTTTCAGGTTTCTTTAAGCTTAAACTAGCACCTCTTTTCAGCCTCAAAGAGTAGCTGGTATCTTGGTCGTAGACATATCTCCAGTATCCACGCCCAAGCAATTAATAGAACTACACAAAGTACTGGTAGCTATGAAAGCCGTCGATTTCAAGGCACCAAAAAAAGTATCTAGAGCGAAGAAAGAAGCCAAGAAGCAGTTGAAAGATCTCATCCCAGACGATATTACTATGCACGCTGTTCTATCCAACATCAATTTGAAATCAGATGGAACTATCGGCTGGACTTGTAACTTGGATACCCTAACCAAGCACTTCAAGTATATCGCTTCGTTTCCCAGCAGCATGAACGGAAAAAAGTATGAGGGACCCGCTATGTTTATTGGTGGGCAGCTGTCGGATTATATTCCGTAAGTGCCGGTTGTTTTGTGTATCTAAATGTTAATAAGTATGCGTAAGGAGGCAATGATGCGGAATGATGAGGAAATTCTATGCTTAGTAATACGCTACGATGACCTACATGTTCGAGAATTTTATTATTATAAAAAAATACAGAACCTCATATTTAATACGATGTGTAGGTACATGTATTAGAAATGTCTATATGCACTAATCATAAAAATATTTTGAAATGACAGATTTCCTAAAAGCGACAGCGAAAACATAAATTATGTTATGCTAATAAATATTTAAGTAGGTATACAATTTCTAAATCGAACTAATGACATATCTACTGATTAAAAAGCTTAGTTTACGATATCCTAGTTGTTTCGTAACACGCTGTCTCTATGTTTTACTATCTACTATTTCAATATCTTCCAACTGAACCATCATCGGATTAGCATGAATAATTTCGTTAGCAATGCCTTTAACATCTTATTTTCTCAGGGCGGATGACCTGACAAGCATCAGGGAGCTGTTCCCACAAGCAGTGATCACATACATCCAGGCAACCGGTCACAATCTACACGCCGAAGACCCCAAGTCCTTCCTAGAACTGGCCATTGCGTTTTTACGGACCAATCATTAAACGCTTATACTGTGCCTATTGTAAATGATTCTAATAATGTGTGTCGGTCGAGTATAAAGGACATAATTTTTCATCGTTTATGTAATTTATTTTTTTATGTGAAGAAATGATCGAACAAGCTGATAAGCACCTCTGCCGATAAAACTGCATTATTTCATAGTACACATCCACTAAGGACGCGCGGACGTGTTTATTTCTCTATATCTCTACGTATTCGTGCAGCCCGTATAACAAAGTCTATCCTCACCCCACACATACAAAAGAGTTCAACTCGTAGCAAACCCGTAGCAACCCTGTAGAACCCTGGTGCTACATGTGCTACACGGTGGGCTACGGGGGTGCTACAGGGTTGTTAGCTACAAATACCGTAGTAACTCGTGTAGGAAATCCGTAGCATCCAGCAGCACCCTTGTAGTGACTCCGTTGGGGTTGCTACAAAAGGGCAACGGGCGTACGCAGGGTCGTAGTAGTCTGTAGCAACCCCATAGCAAGAAGAATTTTATGTAAATAAGTAGGTACCTGTTTTCTATTCCAGAGGCATAGGCACTTTGTTGACAAACTACAAAGTCATACCTACTTGTTCCGAGTACCTACCCATGTTTTGTCATTTCCATAAAAAAAAAAAACTCTTTGACAAGAGGCAATTTCAATGGCAGATTATCCGGCAGATTTTGTGTTTTATTTACTAAAAAAATTTAAAGTGTAGACATGGAATGGAGATTTTATCAGCTGCAATACACAAGCATGCTCTACTAAAATGTATTTGTCAATTCAAGAAAGTAACGAGTAGAAATGCCGTCGATTTGGCTCATAAGATGCATGGACCGAATATCACCGACGCTAATACTCCCATAGTCGTGCTTCATGGGCTCCTGGGGTCAAAGAAGAATTGGGACAGCATGTCGAAGAAGCTGACGTCAGCTACGCAGAAGACGGTGGTCGCAGCTGACGCTAGGAATCATGGGGAAAGTCCTCACGACAGCTCGCATACCTACCAAGATCTAGCGTCCGACGTATCGTATCTCATGAGCAAATTGACCATAACGAAAGCTCATGTTATCGGCCACAGCATGGGCGGCAGAACAGCTATGGTATTGGCGTTGTCCGAGGTATATATTTCCATAAGTAGAACACACTGCTGACCTAAATAAAGAAAAACTCTGGCGTTAGGCCTGTGCTATTATGGCTATGAAGGTCCACTTAGTAACATAGATACCTGCTGTATGAACCACACCTCTGTGATTTCAGTCTGCGAAGGTTGCGAGCCTGGTCATCGTGGACATATCGCCAGTTTCCGAAGCAGGACTTCTGAACAACTTCTTCCCACGCCTTCTCGACGTCATGAAGACGATCAACTTCGGCGATTTAGATCTAGGAAAAGCTAGAACATTAGCCAAAGCGCAGATTCTTGCTTCAGGGCTCATCCAACACGACGCATTGATGCATTTTATCATCATGAACATAGGCACCAGACCTGATAAGAAAATAGGTTGGATGTGCAACGTGGACGCCTTGAAGTCGCACTTTGAGAGTATTGCTACGTTCCCAAACATGTCCGGGGCGAAGTACGATGGCCCTGTTTTGTTTATTGGCGGAGACCAGTCCAATTATATTCCGTTAGTATTTTTATACCACGATTCTTCTTTTAATTAATTCAGTTCACTTAGTTCATGAAATAAGTACCTAAGTACCTATAGTATGTAATGTACTTATCACTGACAAACTTGGAAGTTTTGTGGCTCACCATAATAATTACTTGGGTAGGTTAAGTTAGTTAATACCTAATCTACATAATATAAGATGTATGTAGGTACGTAGATGGTAATTTTGGATAGGTACCTACTTACTTAGGCATATGTTTATTTTGTTGTAGACCTGGGGATATCGGAGGAATCAAAGGCTTGTTCCCAAATGCACAGCTGAAGTATGTCAAAGGCGTTGGCCATAATGTGCACGCAGAAGACCCTGGCACATTTCTCAACTTGGTTACTGAGTTTCTGTCAAATATTAAATAAGTAGCTTGAATAAACTAAATGGATCATTTTATAACATAATAAAGTACCTACCTACTTACTAAATACTTTCCTACTTAGAATGATCTAGCTAGGTATAGATACCTACCACTTACCATTGGTAGGTTTACAAACCCTTTTGTAATTTCGTTTCGCCATGGGACGTCTTCACACTTCATTACATCCGTTTGTTCTTTAGGTAGGTAGGTAGGTACCTAGGTACCGCCTCGTGTCAGAAAATCATGAGGAAACCGCCGACCTAGATTTAAAAGTTCAAAGACGTAACTTTGTAGGCTTGTTTTGTTTACCTACTGGCTTTGTTTGAGTAAGTTTATAGTTACTTCGTACCTGGTAGGTAGATACTAGGTATTATAATTCGGTGTTCTGTCTGCTTACTTAGCACTTAGTGGGTTAGTAGGTACATTTTGATGTAGGTAGGTCAGCGCTATAAGCCGTACCACTACTCTAATAATACAGTACCTATACCTATATAACCACAAAGCACACAAAGCAGAAAAATCAAGTGCTTGTACTCTTGCTAAGTTGCTAGGTCCTTGTAAAAGTCCTTGTACCTACTTGGATTAAATTCGTTAGCTGGGTGGGTTAGATAGAACCTAGGGAACCTAGCTCTGATTTCCTACCTCATTGGAACCTAGTCACACACCTAGGTTTTCTTCTTTTTCTCATATATATGACCTCTCCCTCTGACCGTCATTTCGACAGACAATTTTGCCAGTGTCAAGTGGATTATTTGAAATAAGTTTAGTCAAGTCGTTTGTTTTGAAGACAAAATGGTGGATTTTCCCTTCAAAACTTGAAAACTAATTCCATCAAAATAAATACCTACCTAATAAAAACACCTACTACACATTTATCATTCACACCTTTATGCTATGACTGCAAAAGGTATTACCTACTGGTTAAAATTCCACCAAAATTAAAGAACAATATTATACTCACTTTAACTTTAACACCAAGAAAAACAACAGAACTCGAATCCAGACCTAGTTTTCGCCTTTTTGAAAGAGTACGTCACTGTCAGCTGTCTGTCATTCCATTCCTAAACGTCAACAAAATAACCTCAAAAATTATTTGTTTTGTTTTCATTTTTTCCAAAACAAAAATGTTACTCCGATTGTATCACAAAACTCTACCACATACCTGGAGAAGTTCAAAATTACTACCTATTACCACAAACAGACTACTATCCGCCACATCAGAAAATGCTGAAACTGTGGACTTGGCCTACGCCTCTTACGAGAGCACCGCGGATGATGAGAGTTCCTCTCGGCCTCCTCTAGTCATCTTACATGGCTTGCTAGGATCGAAAAATAACTGGAATAGCATGAGCAAAGCCATCCATAGAACGACAGGGAGAAAAGTGATCAGTGTAGACGCTCGCAATCACGGAGACAGCAGACACTCGTCACAGCATTCATACATTCATATGGCTCATGATGTCATGAAGCTGCTCAAGAAACTAGAGCTTTCGAAGGTGTCCATACTTGGCCACAGCATGGGCGGCCGCACCGCTATGGTGCTGTCACTTCTTTGTGTAAGTACGTAAATTCATTTATTAATTATTGCAACCAGAGGCATAGTTTATGCGCTATTCATGTAACACATGGTATCAAAGGCCTAACTAATTAATATTCTTTTCAGTCTGATCTAGTATCAAGCTTGGTAGTGGTGGACATCTCACCAGTGAAAACAAGCCCCCAAATCTTCTCAATGGCTGGCCTATTTGATGCCATGGCAGCTGTATCCATCAGATCTGGAATAGCCATGTCCAAAGCCAGAAAGTTGGCTGATGAGCAACTGAAGTCAATAACCCCTGATGTGAACTTGAGAAACTTTTTGATTACCAATTTGATTCAAACGAATACTGGGTCGTACACTTGGAGGGTGAATATTCCAGCTTTAAAAGATAACTTTCAATCTCAGATCTCCTGCTTTCCGTCCAATTTGAAGGGGCTGCAATATTGTGGTCCTACTTTATTTGTTGGAGGATCTTTATCTGATTATATTGGGTAAGGACTATTTATTTTACATACATTTAAAGTAGGTATTTACATACTTTGGATGTTTGGTAGTATGTTTCTTTGTTTTCTTTTGATACTTGCGTAAAGTATTTATTAATTTCAGAAAGAATGACCTAAAAGAGATTCAAGAGTATTTCCCACTTGCTGAACTGATGTTCATAGAAGGGGCAGGGCACTGGGTGCATAGTCAAAAACCAGAGAAGTTCCTAGAGGCAGTCTGCAAATTCTTAGAAGAAAAATAATATTCTAGTGTGATTAAAAAATTGTGATTATTGCATGAATAGTAAGAATTATCCATGTGAAGTGATTTTTAGAATATTCATTTTATTGACTTAATTTATTGTTGATTTATAGTTAGCTCAATATACTGTTTTACCTCAAACCTATTTGGCATTCCAGCAAACAATAAACCAGAGAAATATTCAGTAGGTAGTGTACCTAATGTACTCTATACAGAAGGAATGTAGTGATATAAAAAAATATTCATGGACTTTACACATAACGCCCTCTAGTCCCAAACTAAGCAAAGCTTGTGATATGGGAACGATATGGCTGATAGAATACTTATATACTTTTTTTTGTAAATACATAAATACTTATAGTACTTATATCTTTACATATAGCCCGATAAACTCAGCATAGCAGTATAAGGTTCTGTTCATGATTATCATTTAGCATTTTAGCCTGTTTACTTACACCCACTACTGAGTATAGTATAGTATAGGCAGGCCTCCTTTTTATTAAGTACATCATTGTTTACATTTCCAGCTCGTTTTGTGATGATTTCTATATTCTCTGCTTGTGTGTGGTTCTTACTATTTGAAGCAAAATAAAGATACCCAAAGCAACTTCCTTTTGTAACAACCACATAGCTATCCTGTTGTGAACAATAATTAATTCTCACGTTTTTTATCATATCAGTTAGGTACTATGTTGTGGTTTTGCACACCAAAATACATTGCACTCCAGCCCATGAGGATACTGGTATAAAGGCACCCGCCTGGACTGATCGCACCATTCCCGCTTCACAGTCTCTGTGAAGCGAGTGGTCTTTAGTTTATTATTTTCGGAAATTGACAAAATGGCTGACGTTCTCAAGAGTTTGGAGCTGCTGTTCGACAGGCCCAACGAGTCGCTGATCACACCGAAGGGCGATCAAAAAGCTGTCTTTCAGCTCACCGAACAGTTAGTGGTAAGTGCTTTCAACCTTTCTAAACCCTGTTTTCCTCCCTTGACTAACTCAGGAGTAGGTACCTACTCTTTGTAGATTCGTTCCATCAAAATGTCGTCACCAAATGGGTGGATGATCGCGACCGCTAGTGGTTTTACATCTGAGCTTCGGCAAAGCTTGGGTCGTAATGTTAATCCGAGCGGGAACCGAAACCGCACTTCTTGTAAGTCGGTTATTCGACCGCTACTCCACAATAGTTTGTTTGTTTCTTACATTATTATGAATTAATGTATTGTTATCCCTATTATGTTAGGTACAAGGAAAATGCTAAATAAATAAATAATAGATGTTATTTTAAAAATGTGTACGTATGTTCCCAGCATACACATGGAATATTCTAGATTTTTTAATATGCCATCATTTAGTACTAAATTAGTGCAATCATGCTTACATGTATGTACCTAGTATTTCTTCGTAAGTTATTTAAAGAATACGAATTATAAATTATCACTAAGTAGGTAGGTACACTTACATGAATAGGTACCTCAATAATTTAATTCAACTACAGCGGATGCAGCGTTATTTTAGGCGTTTTGTGACATGTTCTTTTTCTACGACTCCTATAAAAACTTACAAAACACGCTTTACATGGTAATCCTACCCCTAGCCTACTACGCGAGCTACAGATCAGGGGCCTTATTCTCACTTCGGCAGAGATTTAATCTAATAGGGATGTCGACAAAATGACATGAAAAAATGAAAATTCGTTTTTAAAAATCTAGTGGGTGAAACGAGTTTTTGGCCGAGATGTGACGTCATCCCTATTAGAGTAAAATCTCTGCCGAAATGCGAATAAGACCCCTGGTCGTTCTTTGCTGCAAAGAATTCCGGAACAGAATTGCAGCCTATAATTTTCGTTCCACAGCCACCAGAATTCGAGAACAACGGCATCGAGTTGAACAACCGTTTCGGTGACGATGCAACAGAGAGGATTCCCCTAATGAACCTGTCACAGCTGCCTCAGTTCCCGCTGGCTTCCCAGATGCCGACTGACGCAGACTTCTCGCTGTTCCTGCCTAGGCACCAGGAAATGTCCACTGAGGTCATTGACGTGCTTATAAGTGAGTATCCAAATGTGCATTTTGAAAATAATGTTCTCTCGTGCTTAGAATTAACTAGTTTGCCAACCTACTAAAATCAATACCTACCTAGTCCTGACAGATACCCATTGCGGAGCACCCGAACTTACGAGCACATGTTGTTAATAAAACACATTTATCTGCCTTAGAGAAGGAAAATTATCCTCACGAAAAAAGTCTACTATTAAAATGCAAATAGATTTCTTAATATCTAATAAAAACAAGCCACATTGTCACAATATAAAATTTATTAAATTAAAGTCCATAAATTATTTAAGTAAGCGTCTCACCGATGATAAAGAAATTGGGGCTGTTAAGAATTTAAATAACCAGAGTCTGCCCTTAACTCATACAATACTGCTCTAATATACGAACACACTTTCTAGATGTTCCCGAGAACGAATTGCAACAGTTACTGTCGACGTGCGCGTACGCAAGAACCAACCTGAACCCGCAACTGTTCAACTACTGCTTCTCAGTCGCGTTGATGCACAGGTAGGTGACACAAAACAGCAACATCCTCACGACATTATCCTCTCTGATTTTCGAGATGTGAATGTGAAGTAAGGGGATGTATTGATTTAAAACTTGATATATTGAAATTGATTTTTTAAACTTTGTCATGTTTCTAGTTTTCTTAATACCGAACCCAATATTGGTATTTAATTGCAGACGCGACACAAGAGAAGTCAAAATTCAGAACTTTGCTGAAACATTCCCTGCAAAGTTCTTGGATTCTCAAGTGTTTTCGCAAGCGCGCGAGGTGGCCGCCGTCATCCCGGAAGGCACAGCGGTAAGCTACTTCTTCCCTCCACAGCAATTATCACATTCCTTCCCTGTTTCTGAACACAGCACAGGTTTATAGTTAGGAGTCCAAGGTCCGAGACTATCATTGGAATAGAAATCCATTGGATATGTACCATCCTCCTTCAACCATTTACTGTTACCCATAGAGACTGAAAACTCATAAGGTGTCAGCAAAGGCTTTGGAAAAGCAGTGCCCCAATCAATAGACAGTCTCGGGCAGGCCACTTGAACAAATGCATCTATGTTAAATAAAGCTAATTTGGTAGGAAAAATTTCTGATAGTAAAATCTTGACATATCTCTTGTTTGAATTCCTAATTTGCTTTTCTAAATTTCCTAAAACTTTGGTACTACCCTGTCTGCCAAGTGTGCCAAGTATGAGGCCAAAGCTGCCCACATGCTCTGCACTCTTGATTTGATTCTGTCTATTTGCTTGCATTAGGCTGTGTTCATAAACTTCAGATGTGAATTTCTTTTCATAAGGGTCATATTTGTATGCAGCTATTTTAGGGTTGGCTATCATTATTGCCTCTAAATGAAACCTGCCATCTCCTAAGTAAACTATAGCATCTGCAGTCAATTTAGGAGCAGTGCAACCTAATATCTCCCCGGGTGACAGTGGTTTACTTTGAGGAACTGTTACTATGTATTCCTCTGAGCGTAGATTCTTGGCCACTGAGTGTAAGGTGGTGACAAATTGTATTGTACTAACTATGGCTAAGTGGGTCTGTTTTGGGAAGTTTAGTTTGATAGTTTCTACAAAATGTGATGGGTCTATTTTGATGTCTACAAAAATGTATAAGACCTTGATGCTGCTGGTTTGATCTATGGGTATGAGGCAGGAGTGTCCGTAGTGCACGAGAAGATCTACGCCCAAAGCCACGGCAGTGAAGTCATCTATACAGCAGGCTCCGTAGGTCACATCTCCTAATATCACAGTATCTGCTTCAGTGAAGGTTTCTATTATATCACAAAGAGTTGTGGCAAATAGCGTGAGACCTGTAAACAATAAAAAAGGAGCTCAGCTATTGTTTCAGCGAATTTAAGAGGCTAATTATTAAAAGTAAACAGAAAGATACCTTCGGGTAATTGCAAGGCCACTCGCTTCGCATTTAACGATCGTATTCGCCAAATAGTTTTGTGGACTTCAAAGTTGTAATTTTGCGGCAAAGATTCACACGCTCTGTTGAGCAGAGGATCATTCAGAAGCTCATCAGGGATTTTATTTACAGCACGAATATATGGTTTGAATGTTTTTCTTTGTCCTTCGGGTTTCGCGCGAACAACCACTACTCCGGGTTTGTTAGCGTAATCTTCCATGTTTTAGTAATTAATTACACCATTATTTGCACAAAAACAATGAGTTTTCGAATTATTCACAGGTTATTTAGCTTTTCGTAATAAAAATAAAAACACGCGCGGCTAGTGGCCTACGTGACTTTTCGCAAATTACGTTCCTTTCAGCCCGGGTCCATCCCGTCCCGTCTCATTTTTTTTCGAGATTAGTGTTACTTGCCTTGTTTAGAACCAACGGAAATCATAACCTTGTTGTAAATACAGTATAAATACTGTTGTCAAAAATAGTACAGTACCTACTTTAAACATGTTAAGAATTACATTTATGTAGTAAAATCATTTATTTTCACTTCATAATTCACAATACTGCGTAAACTGAAACGTTTTGTTATCTGACATTTGTATGTATTTGACAGTTGTCAAACTCAAGGTCATCAGAAATCAGCAATGGTCGTTCGGCTTCATTCTACCTAGTTCCTAGACTTATTGAGGTCTATAAAATATTTTTTTATTTCCTGACTTCAGCGTACCCCCATAATCATCCCAAGAGACTATACCGCGTCTGATTTGGAGGAGGAGCACCGTCTGGCCTACTTCCGCGAGGATGTCGGCGTCAACCTCCACCATTGGCATTGGCATCTGGTCTACCCATTCACTGCCAGCGATAGAGCCATCGTCGCCAAAGACCGCAGAGGAGAGCTGTTCTTCTACATGCACCAGCAAATCATTGCACGGTAATGCTTTTGCTAAATACCTAGTAATGGTTCTTTTAGGTTAGGTAAGTAAGGTACCTACGTAACCTAGAAAAGTCTACCTATCACTTTCTTGTGTTTTCCCTGCATAGAATACTTCTACTAGCGCGACACTTAAATCTACTCACAGATTTACTTGTAACAGTTGGAACTATGGTTGTCAGGTAAACCATGTTGATTTTCCTACTTATGTAGGTACTTACAATCAACCAGAGCAAACAACCCACGGCAAAGTCGTTCAGTCTCTTATTACTATCCTTTCTCGACAGATACAACTGCGAACGTCTTAACAACTCTCTAAAGCGCGTCAAGAAATTCTCCAACTGGCGCGAACCCATCCCAGAAGCTTACTTCCCGAAGCTCGACAGTCTGACGTCATCCCGAGGCTGGCCCCCACGTCAGTCCAACATGCAATGGCAGGACCTCAAGCGACCAGTAGATGGACTTGATATTACCATCAATGATATGGAACGGTGGAGGCGGAACATTGAAGAGGCTATCTCTACTGGCACTGTAAGACTGGTAAGCAAATCATCAATGTATCGTCTAAGTAGATACCTAGTTCACACATGTTATGCGTTTGAGTGGGATTCGAACTCACGACCCCTTGATTATGGAGATGTATTAACCTGATTGCCGATGAAGGGACGTACTAGATCATGAAAGCTTTCTTTGGCGGAGGTTAGTTGTAGACATCGTCCAAACAGTTAAAAACCAGTAGGATACATTTCAGGGAGTATGCGTTGAAACTTCATAACTTAGTTCCCTCATCCCCATTCTACCATCGGACCACCAGACGAACGGAAATGAGACATCCATTCATATTTCACATACCACCTACCCATGAATACAAATAGCCCGTAACAGAACAAACTGGTAGAAGATGGAAGAGGCCGCATTCAACAGTGGATAGGCCTACAAACAAAACATGTTATTCTGCGTTCACGTAATTTCGTCTTGCAGCCTAACGGAAGCACCCAGCCACTGGACATCGATACTCTCGGGAACATGTTGGAGGCCAGTATGCTGTCTCCCAACCAGGATTTGTACGGCAGCGTTCACAACAACGGACACAGCTTCTCAGCCTACATGCATGACCCTGAGCATCGCTACTTGGTAAGCTTGAAGTAAACAGTTCTTCGTAAAATTGAACGTTACAAAAGACCTACTGTCATTCTGCGTTCCAGTTCACGCATTTTTTGCGCTTCGTTACTCACGTTAATTTAAGTTTCAAAATGGAAGAAAGGCAAACTTATATCTCATGTCCCTACTATGTGCTTGTAATAATATCTAGGTAGGTACTTAAGACCTAACTAACATCCATGCTTTTCTGAACAGGAATCTTTCAGCGTGATCGCGGACGAGGCGACCACAATGCGCGACCCGTTCTTCTACCGCTGGCACGCGTGGATCGACGACACCTTCCAGAAGCACAAGGAATCTGCTTCCGTGCGCCGTTACACGCGCTCCGAGGTACCCACGTAGCGACTGTTTCACCATCACTGCACCGAGTATTTTACCTACCTAACACTATGCGTCAGATAAAAATATTTATATCTTTGTTATTGACAAGTCTAAAGTAGAGACGAGAAAAAGGTGATTGTTACCTTAACCGTTAGTAAACGGTTGTATTGATATGGTCAAACTTAGCCTAGTCATAGGCCTAGTTAGCCTAGGAGTACTCTTTTTTCACCTTGGACCTACTCCCGAAAATTTGAGAGGTACCGAACCTACCTCTGGTACTATATTTTGAGATTATTATGTTCGATAAGAATAGAGAAATCAGGAATTATGTGTAGTTAAGTGATGTTAATCATGTGATTAAGTATTACAAAACCTACAAGGGCCACCCTATGGTCTGCTCTCTGCTCTAAAAAACGAAGCGTCTTTGAGATTGGAAGTGTCGATATCGCGCTAGTCCGTTGTAACTCGGTGCTAGTGCGGGACTTCCACAGAAAAATAAATATTTACTTACTTTATCTGTAGGGTCTTCGTTTCATCCGAGCAGACTCTGTGTCCTATCTCCTAAACAGTGACACCCGTGAACACATCTATAAGATTTAAATCTATGCCCGTGACTATCTTTTCATCATAACATTTCAAACAATTTCCAGTTAGAAAACCAAGGAGTCCAAGTGACGTCGGCCTCCATCGAGCCTCAGAACGGAGAGACGAACACCATCAACACGTTCTGGATGATGAGCGACGTGGACCTGTCACGTGGCCTGGATTTCTCCGACAGAGTGCCGGTGTACGCGCGATTCACGCATCTTAACCACAGGCCGTTCCGTTACGTGTAAGTTTTACTATAAAATGTTGTGCATAGAGGGCCTAAAATGCGCTGTGCTGATTATGATGTTATCATGGTTTAGTTAGAAGTGTTCAAGGTCCACCTTCAAAATGAGAAAACACAACAAAAATAAATCCTAGTTACGATACAGATGACGGATCTTGGCAATCGTGAAGTCAGCCGTTTCGATGCGGCGCGGCATCGGCAGTGGAGTTTTATCGAAGAAACAAACCGCTTACTTCAAGACTGCCTAGATCCACCAACCGTACTGTACTCCTATGATTTATAGCCAGTTCACATTCAAACTCAAATGCGATTCAAGAGTTTACTATAAAATATATTTCATGTGGCATCTTGAAAAATAGAATAATTGGCCGAGTGACGGACGCAGTGCGATGCCTCGTAGGGCACGTCCTTATTGGACGTGTTCAGTGATGCAACGCATTATCTTGCTTCATCAAAGAAAAAAACTATTTTAGAATCAACGTGAACAACTCCGGTGAATCCCGCCGCACGACGTGTCGTATATTCATCGCGCCCAAGTTCGACGAGCGCAACCTCGCCTGGATGTTGACCGACCAGCGCAAGATGTTCATTGAAATGGACAGATTCGTCGTTCTTTGTAAGTTATGAGACACACAGATGACTTATGGTGACTGTAACAATTACATCGTACCTAAGCTACCTCACAGCCCCCATAAGGTGTAAGTATATTACGTATACTTACCTACTAAAAGTTCAGTTAAACTATATTTTTTATGGAGGATTATCAGTTTTGTAAACTTCCGCTAAGGGCGCTGCTCAAATGTATATTATTGTCTATACCTACAAAATATAGATTACGTGAACTTTTGGTAGTATAAGTCTTCGATCAACTATTATACCTCGTACTCGTACACACTAGGCACGCTGAGGCGTGTCGCGCATTACTCTGCTCGTATTCTGATAAACAACTCTAGACTCAAGCATTTGAGTAGAGATTTTCATACAAAACTATCAAAAAATCTCTGCTAGGAGTGACCTGTATACTGATAAAGTCCGAATCAGTGTTGAGCAGGAAATGCGAATACCTGAAACACTCAATCTGAAATACAGAGTTTTACAGGACTTTCTCGTAAAGTAACTACCTACTAGGTAGGTACCTACTTTACGAGGGCAAATAATTGGAGAACTTTAATCAATAGGCAAGTCACGGTCGGTCTATTTACATGTCAATATTCCGTGTGTGATGCCTATTATTATTCTAATTAGTTTTCCTAATTACTTACTGGACATTCAACCCATTGTTATTATCTAGTAGGTAAGGTAACCCTGTTTCGGGCCAATGACTGACACACCCACCTAAATTAATCGTCACTACCATCATTATCCATTACCTACCTATTGATATTATAACATAACTAGAATCTAGATATGTACTTACCTATATCTTCTACTTATTACTTCTTGCATATATGTAATCAACAGATATGCAGAAAGCGAAGACTGACGTTATATGATGACTTAGCAAGGATTTTCCATGATATCAGCTAGTAAGCTGATATCATGGAAAATCCGATGTTATCGACGATAGCTAAGCTTTATCTTATTACTATACTATAGGTACTACTATCTTTACTAAACTAATTACTATCAAAAAGTGTGGATTTTATTTAGTTTCATTATTACTACTGGTTCGATAGCGCAGAAGATCGTAGGTAGGTACCTTACCTACCCTGCTTTCAGTTTACCAAGCACTTTCTAAATGATGAACAAACAGAGAATAACAGCCCCAATCTGCTTCCCAGTGAACTCTGGAGAGAACAAAATCGAGCGGCAATCGACGGAGTCGACCGTCACGATTCCGTTCGAGCAGACATTCCGCGACCTCTCAGCGCAGGCCGGAGGTGACCCGCGGCGACCCACGCTGGCGGCGTTCAACTTCTGCGGCTGCGGCTGGCCGCAACACATGCTGACGCCGAGAGGCTCCGAGGCCGGCTCCATTTATCAGATGTTCATTATGATGTCCAACTATGAGCTGGATCAAGTAAGTTTCTCAGATATAGGGTTAAATTCTTTTGATTAACATGATTCGAGATTCCAGACACAAAACCTGGATTATCTACCTAATGATTATGGGTTCCATATAAGCCGATGGGTTTATAAGGTTTAATCTTGGGAGAATTTAAAAAAAGTTGTACACAGTGGAGGCCCCAATATCGACATGAACTTGGCTAATATTATCAGCAATCTTACTGATCGATGTCCTCCACAGATTGACCAAGAAGACGGTAAGGAGTTGACCTGCAAAGAAGCCTCCAGTTTCTGCGGCATTCGGGACAAGAAGTACCCTGACCGCAGGGCTATGGGCTTCCCCTTCGACAGACCATCAGACACTGCGACCAGCATCGAAGACTTTATCCTACCCAACATGTCTCTCACTGACATCACTATTCGCCTGCAGAATGTCACTGAACCTAACCCCAGAAACCCACAACAGTAATCTTAAAAATCTGGTTCACACTTTTCAATCAACTTTATGGATATCAAGTAGGTACAGTATGCACAACGATCTTTATGCCTTGAATAGTATTGGCGCAATCAAGAGATAGACATACATTTAATTAAAAAGTAAAACAAAAAAGTTATTTCTATGAACATGAAACACCTAGGATAAGATTAAAAACAACATTGTTTGTTGTAAGTTCTCAAAATATATATATTTTATAGTTAGTTTTAAGTGCATTGTAAAAATGAAAGGCTGATTAGATTTATGTCTTGTGAATATGTAAATACCTACATAATTTAAGAGTACAACTAAATAATATTATTGACCCAAATGTAGATATTATACCTACCTACAAATATTCTAAAAATAAAAAAATATGTATGAATGTAATAAGTTTTTATTCAAACAACAAACTAAACAAAGATTAAAGCACTGTCTAAATACAACATAACACCCAGATCCAGACACAAACAAAACTACTTTTAGGAATGATAACCATTTGAAATTTAAAATAGTATACTTTCAGTTACATAGATTCCCCGAGGCTCATAAAAATGTCCATCAAATAACATTGTTTTGAAACAATTTGTAGGTACTTACTAATCCAATATGTATTTGATTAGGCCACAGCTACTTACCTGTAAGTAAATCAAAATATATCCATTAGAATACAGATAAAAACACACCCACTTTGAGCTTGTAAAGAAATCAATCAGGCCTATCATTCAATATCACATGGTTATCATAAACACACATTATCGGCTC
This sequence comes from Gandaritis pyraliata, assembly GCA_947859175.1. NCBI lineage: Eukaryota > Metazoa > Arthropoda > Insecta > Lepidoptera > Geometridae > Gandaritis > Gandaritis pyraliata. The sequence continues at coordinate 2,773,671 of OX401871.1, read as the reverse complement.
GTGTTCATTCTCATCATTTTAATCTGAAAGATTAGATTAGATTACCTATGTACACTTACTACTAAGCTGACTTGGATTAGAGTGGTAACTTAAGCATATTCAACTTACCGATAACATGGTGGACTGTAGAGAAACAGCCAATGATGACCCTGGAAAATAAATGCATGTGAGTAAAATTGGAAAGTTGAGTCAGGATAGGTACTAATTTCTAGGTTATGTATCAGCCCTATCATTTAATATCACGTGTTAATCATAAAACACATTTTCGGCTCGTGTTATTGTCATCATTTGAAAATAAGTAGGTACCTACTTACTTACTTAACAAAAACTCAAGATGAGTTACTACCTACCTTGAGTTTTTATTTCGAGGAAACAATAACTTAGTAGCTACACTAGCTACCGAAGAAGCGTATAGAGATTATCTTATCATGCCGAACAGGTGATAGAATAAATAAATATAAATAGATTTTCAAGACCTTTATAGAATACGCCTCCAAACTACAAACAATCGAATGCCATGATGTGAGAATAGTGGTGAAACGATATAGGTAGCGGAACACGTGGTGAACCTGAAGATTCGTTTTTCACGATTTTACGAATGGAATTTTTGATCGCGTGAGCGAACATTAGGTATGTACCTTACCTTAGCTAAATAATAACTTACTTTACCTACTTCTATATCTATATAAATATATTAAATATATAAATAATAAAATAACTTACTCGCAAAGCGAGGCGGAGTCAGCACAGCACCAAAAAGTAGAGGGAAGTCAGCCCAGCCAGCACAGAGACAGACAGACGACGTAGGTAGCGAACCGAACCGAACACGCCAACGCGAAGCCAAAGAAAAGAACACGCAAAGTAGTGTTGTTCCTCCTGTTGCCGTATTGAAATATTGAAAGTGTATTGAAAGGTCAATCATGTCAAAGTTGCCGTATTTTAATGAGAAATCCAAAAAATTGCCATACTTATTACCAAAAATCCAACTGTTTTCTATACTCTTGTTTTTATTTTCTTAGTTTTCACCGTTTTTACGCCGTCACTATCATTAGATTTTCACTAAGTACCTATGCGAAAAGTCCTCCCAGCGAAAGCTAGGTTTTAGTTACCTAATCGAAACTACATAAACAAGAAATCTTCAAACAATCTATGTGTTTATGTGAGTTGTTTGAATATTTCTTGTTTTTATGGTAGCTAACTAATAAAGACCTATGCTGCCCTTGCATACATGCAATTAGTAATATCAGTACCCACACACACGCCATACTCTCTGTTTTGCTTTCAAATTCAAATTATTTATTAACTAATAAAATAACATTACAGAATGCTCCAAGGCGTTATTCTATTTTAAAACTAAGTAAAGCGTTAAAAATATTTACATTTACATTTATAAAAATAAACAATTGAAGAAATAATAAATAAAATTTAAATTATATACAACAAAATAACGATCTATAGCTATGTAACATACTGTGTAAGAAATTTAAAACATTATAATAACGAATATTATGTAAACTTAACAAGAAATATAACAATAGCCAATAACTAAAGGCCAACTAAATTACCATGGTATCAGTGGACTTGGTGCCTTAGAGTAACTCAGGCAAAGTTTTTGTATTACTGTCAACTTGTCAGCAAATATGTCGAATGTCGGTTAAGCTAGACTAGAGCATTTATCCTGATGACTAGATTTTTATATGAGGAACCCCAGAAAGAATGAATTTGGATTTTGATGCTTTTGTCAGTTGCCGTATATTTCAATAAGGTACTAAGATTGCTGAGGTATGCCGTATATTTAATGCCTAACGTGTCAAATTGCCGTATCGAGAACATCACTTTGTTTTGTCACCGCACGCAAGTGATGCCAACTTGACATTTTTATTTGGATTAGCATTAGCATATTTTTTAGCAATCGAAAAATATGTTACGAAGATGGAAATGAATGCCTACTGCCACACACTTTTCTCCATGGGTTCTCTAAAATTCTTAAACTAGACTAGAACTCTCGGAAAATGAGCGATTGTAAGATGATATGTCATTTACCTTTATATGGAACGGATAATCAAAATTAGAAAATGCGTTACATACAAAACGAGATTTGCAGGAGCCGCGATTCATAAAACGCAATATAATGACAAATCGTAAAAAGTGCTAAGTGTTGTTGAAATATGCCAAATTTAGCCATAAAAATGCGGTTTGCACGTAGGCGGCGGCGGAGTATGGTACCTTTCTCCTCCCTCTACGGCTGGGTTTGCTTTGCAAGTTTTGCAACACTTTGCATGGTAACCATACACTATACTATAATGTTGCCAGATGACCGTCTCGCCGATCTCGGATGATCTCGAACAAAATAAATGGCAGGTCAGACATCATGGCAGACGACCACAGACTAATAGGGCAGACGATGACAACGCGTACAAAGATCCTGTTGGAAACATTGATTGGTTCATAAATTCGAAAGCTAGCTATTTGAGCTATTGTATAATTAGCGCGAAATTGTTTTCCATTTTATGTCTGTTTGGCTAGTCCCAGAAATGTCCTAAGTAAGATACACATGCATAAAGAGATTTCAATGATTAAAAGAAAAATACAATTTACAATGGTCTTTTCTTTATTAAATAAAAAAAATACATCATTCTCAGTTCTATAAGTACAATAACAATTTAGTAAACTTTTACCAAATCAACATTTCAGGCTGTTGATCTGAGATCAGAAATAAATAAGATGTGATCAATATTATACTGGTGTAGTTTGCAGAAATCTGTTCTGTATTGAGTAGGCATGTCAGAAGGGATACATTTCAATTTTATTTACTTACAAGTACTTCTACTAAATAGCTATAATTAAACTTAGCTTACCTAAACTATTAATCAAACATAATTTGATATAAGGTACAATCATAATGAAAAGTACTTCTAAAACATATTTTTACATTATTTATGAAGACAATCTGTTGCTCAATCATAAAAATTAAGTTAAAAGTAAGCAGATGTTTAAATAAAGACATGAAACTATGAAAAATAAATTATGAAAACTCACCCATTCAAACTTCATAAAACAAAGACAAATGTTTTAATGAGAAAGGGAGTAGGTACACAGATCTTTGATACTTTGTTGATTTGTGACGCTCAAACTAACTATAAACTATCACACAGCTCTCAAATCACAAATTAAAGTTGGAAAAGCTACATTACATAGGGCATTACAAGAATCTGTTCAGTTTTTATTTTAGTGGTTATTCATAAGTTCTCTTTACATTGCATTTACATTACAATACATATTTTTACTAACTTCACTTATTTTAATTAAATACCATTCATTCACACATCATGTTTTCATTATCTAATTAATGCTACATCTGCATGTTTCCAACATCAATGTAAATCGATATAGCTCAAGATGAATATTTACAAAATACTGCTGAATGTCGCGGCTCTATCGCCGGCGTTTTCTATGAAGGCCGAGGTGCTAGATCGTGTCGCGCGAAGGCAGCGCGACATTCGACGCGCCTCACTGCTATTTACCTTTAGCCGTGATCGTGATAGATGATTTGGCGGGCTGCGGGATGATCGTGATCTCGTCGCTGATCTTCAACGGTTTCAGCAGAGGATCCGAATCGGCGGGTTTCGCGGGCGCGGGAGTGGCCGGTTTGCTCTTGTCCATGACGCGCTTCGCGACGACGCTGTGAGCGGAGTATACGTGGTTCTCGAACTGCTTGTACATTCCGAAGGTAGCGGTGCACACGGTGCACTTGTAGGAGAGATGCGCCGGCTTCAGCGTCATACTGTGGTCGCGCGCCACGTGGTTCAGCAGCTTCCACTGGTAGACGCGGCCGCACACGGGGCAGCGACCCGCGTCCTTGCCCTTGTTGGCGGCCTCCTGCATCGAGCTCGTCACCAGCCCGTGCGAGCCCAGCAAGTGCCTCTCCAAACCTTGATCTGTGAAAAATCTAAACTGACACTTTTGACAGTTCAAGGGAGGCCTATTGTAGATCATTTTAGGATGAATTTTAACTTTATGGATCCACTGCATGTGGTTCCTTAGCTGCTCCAGATCCTTGATGTAGCCATCGCAGATTTCGCAGATAACGAACGTCGCCTTAGAGTTGTTCTGCTGCACGCATTGGGAGGAGGAAGGTTGCGGTGCGCGCGGTAGCGGCGTGATCGATATCTTAGGCGTGGTCGAGCTGTTGTTGGTTTGACTATTATGTGCGATGGGATAGTTGGATATCGTCGTGCCTGGAGGCGTGTTGTGCATGATCATGAGACCGCTGCGGATGATGGGCACGCCCGAGACCGTCGCAGAGCGAGGCTGAGTGGACATGGGCGGCCGGCCCCTCGGCCTGCCGAGGGCGGGCATGTTGCCGATACCAGCGTTGGCGATGTGCAGCGGAGGTCGTCCAATATTGTTCATATTCATCTGCGGCCTGGCGAAGCCGCTTTGATACTGGCCAACCATATTGCTCCGCGCGCGCGTCAGCTTCGGTATTTTGGCTGGAGGTTCCCATTCAACAGGAGGAGCCAAATTGAGATCAGGTTTGAACTTCTTAGCGCAAGCGATCAAATGCCGCGCCAGCTTAGTTTTACTGTTATCTTCGAAGTGGCAATTGGCACACTGCTGGTATGCTGGTGCCCTCTCTAACCTTCCTCTGATATTGTGTTCTGCCTCCATGTGGAATAGGATGTCGTGGGGGCTACGTATTTCGAAAGCGCATGTGTTACATTTATAAATATTGGTACGCATATGTGGTGCTTCTAAGTGGTGTGACATAACCAGTGAAGACTCCGTCTTAAAACTACAGAATTGACACCTCTTTTGCACAAGGGCATATGGTGCATTTGTCTTTTTACTGAATTCCAAATTTTGACTGAGTGATGCAATTGCAGATTCGGTAGCTTTGGTACTACGTCCTGATTTCTTTTCCTTGTACAGCTTACGGTTTTGCTGCTTCAGCAAGTCAGTTTGTACATACTCTTGCACTAGGTTCAAGCCAATGTTGATAAAGAATTGTCCAAGGGAACAGTCAAAGTAACTGTCCGATTTGCCTCCTCCAAGACTTTTGGCTATCATAGTTATTGGGTCTTTGAATTCATTTTTTTCTTTGATGATGATTTCATCATCATTGTCACTGAGTCCATCGGACTCAGAGTTAGACTCGCCATCCCATGAGTCATCATCTTCTTCATTACGCCTTCGATTGCTTCTCTTTTTCTTTTCAGGAGTTTCTTCAGTGGATTTTTGTTCCTCAATAACTGGTTCTTCAATTGTCTCTCCTCGGGCAATTCTCTCCTGCTTTTCTTTTTCTTTCCTGTCCTTTTCAGCTTTTTCTTTTTCTAATTTTTCTTCTTCTTCTTTGAGTTTTATTTCCTCTAGTTCCTTCCCCAGTTTGTCAACAAACTCTCTGAATGGTTTCACTGATGGTTTTTCATAAACATATGGTACAATGAAAGACGGTGCTTCAACAACAAACATGTCATCGGTCAATGATGGTAAAATATTAGGTTGTGAAGCTTGGGTAACTGAATTTTGTGTAGGGGTACTTTTGCAACTAACCGGAGTAATAGTTGTGCCTCTAGCTGCAATGCTTTGACACAAGTTTTGGGCAGTTCTTGATGAAGTGACTTTGGCTAAGGCGGGCACTCCTTTTCCAGATAAGATGGAATTTGTGTCAATAATAACCACAGTAGGTTCTTTTGGTTCACCGTTTGTGGTGGGCTGCCTTGAAGCAAGGTCTGTTGAGTTTTTGGTGTTGGTAGTACCAGTTGATTTGCTTTTGTTTTGTTGGTTCAATGGGTCTTCCATGGTGATTTCTTCAATATCAGATTCATCATCATCATCATCATCACCCTCTCCTTCCACATCACCATCCATCTCTTCAATGTCACCAATGTCTTCAACATCACCTATTTCTTCGACATCACCAATCATTTCCACATCACCGCCATTTTCTATTTCTGGATGTTTTTTTATATCAGGTGGTTTATTGCTATGCTGTGATCCTTCTGAGCTGTCATTACTGTCTGAACTAGAACTTGATGAATCATCTTCATCATCATTAGTCACTACACAATCTTCTTCATCACTGGTGATTTCGTGTATGACGACTGGGCCAGGAGAAGAGGCTCCATTTTGATTTTGTTCTATAGCTTCAATCTCAGAATCACTACTGTCATCTTTTGGATGGCTTCCTTGTGATGTGTCATCTTCACCCTCTGTACGTTCATCTGCAGAGCCAGTGAAATAAGGAATTTGAGAATAAATAGTAAACGATACAGAGATCGGGAGTGTCAATAGCTACTGTAATTTAGTAAAAAGTTCACATTCAATTCAACTGATGCTTTCATGTAAGGAAATGCCTTGTATACCTACTTCATCATATGCAATAGCTTGTATATTTTATGGCTAGGCAAGTCCTCAACTTGATTTTTTTACAGTAAAAGAGAAAAATTAATGGTAGGTATAATTGAATCAGCTGATAGCTCTAATGATAGGTCAGTTTAGGCTGTTTCAAGTGCACCTTCGAGAAATGCTAACAGAGAGTTGACTTAGATTGTAATTACGAGTGTCCGGGAGTTTCGAAAAATCCAGGAATTCAGCTAAAAACTAGAAAATTGTAGTAACCTACACACAGGAATCCAACGATTTTGGCGGAAGATTTACGATGGAATTCATACGCTCATGAATTGATCAACCAAAAAATTATTATTATCTGCACTCTGGCGTCATTAGATCATGTGGAGTGTGGACCGCCATATGGGATTCCATGGCATTTCTTCGAAAACACTACTTCATCAGGTTTGATGGTAAACATTGATGTTTGTAAGCTAAATTCTAACAGAGGGCATCTAATGGGATAAGATACATACCTGCAGCTGTAGAAATGGACATTTTCACTAGATTTTCCTAACTAAAAACCAGAAAATAGCACAATAGTACAGTAGCGGAAACCAAACCAAATCAAGCTGTCATTTTGAAAGGTTCTTTCTTTGTCACGTTCCGCAGTCTTTAGAAAATGAATGTATGTATGCCGATTTTACTCTGAAATTAAACTTTACAGAAAACTATGGTAACAAAACTAAATAAAAACTATAAATTACTGTATTTTTATGTATATTCACTAGACTCCCGCATTATTTAGCTAAATTATTACAAGATCTAAAAATGCCGTTTAGTGTGCACGATAAAGAACCATAACTTAAAAATGGTGGGAAAGAGAGGGATATTGGACGGAGGGGGAAGGACGCGATATTCCATTTGAAAAAATTGGAATGAAAGTAGCGCCAAAATTTAAAAATTAAATTTTTTTATTTGCGTAATTTCCGGTCAGACTCCATTTTGTTCCAAAGGTTCTATTAGGTTTTTTTATTTGAGAATAGGCAAAACCCCCTAAATACGTTTTACTACTGCAGGGCCTACCAGGCACAACTAGATATATATTTTTAAGTTCAAGAGGCACACAATAAAAGAGTATTTTATTTTAACAGCAATACAAAATTTATTAAATAGGTAATCCATACATACATCATACCTACCACATAACACAAAGTTCATATCATAATAATTAATCTCGCAATATTATTGTTATATTAAGTACCTACTTTGCTAACTGGCACTCAAATAAATACTAATTAAACCTACATACTATTATTTTTTATTCTTCTTCAATTTCTTCAGCATCTCTAAAGGGATCAATCATCGATGATTCATCAGGTTTTCTTATTACTCCCATCTCCTCAGCAGCATCCAGACATTTATGGGCATTAATTCTGGTTTTCTCAAACTCTGGTCCTTCTAGTTTAGTTAATGCCATTAATATTTCCATGACATCTGTTTCAAATATTTTTGCTGCAATATCTTTGTCACCTTTGACAATATTGTTCAGCATATAAGTACCCCTGTATTGTATTTCTTTGTTGGGGTTTGCTAAGAGGCATCTCAAGGTTTCCAACCATGGCTGACAATCCAATAGTTTTCTGCAGCAAACTTTGCTAACTGAAGTTAGAATACATAAAGCACCTGAAGCTGCCATAACAGTATCCAAATCCTCTTCTTGGCACAGCAAATACAAAAACTTTGTTTTGTCATTATTTCCTTCGTAAGTTTTTATAACTTCCTCAGATTGGAGTAAATTACATACACACTGAGTTGCTGCTCTGAGGAGCATTTCATGATCCTCATACAGGTAATGTTCAATTTTAGCTAGACCTCCTTCTTTTAGTATTCTGTTTCTGGTAGTTTCATTCATGCCAGCTAAGTTGCAGAGGGCCATGAGGCCTTCAAAATTCTCCAAAGCTGTGCTGTCTGGATGAAGTAAAGCCAACAAAGGTCTGACCACTTCTAAATTTCTCTGACCAGGGAAAGCAACTTCAGGGTTTATTGTAATTCCAATTCTTGCTAGTGCCTGTGCTGCTTGCTTTTTGCCCTTATCTGTACCTTCCAAGGACATTGGCAGCAGTACTTTAGCACCTCCTTGCTGGACAACTATTCCTCTCAGTTCCTGCAACCCGCATATAGCATTAAACACTCTTGCTATGAGCTCTCTGGAATTATGACTTTCAGTTTTGCACAAGGCAACCAACCCAGAGGTGACTCCAAGTTTAGCCAGAACAGTGATCCTTTTGTTAACAAAGTCTGAATCATCCAACTCATGCTGCTCTGGGATATGGTGCTTAGCAAACTTGGCTAGTTCCAGCATTTCAGGCATTACTTCCTGCTTGTCATAGGCATTGCAGAGATTCACCAAGGTGGTCACAACACCATATAGGCATGACTGATCACCACTCTTGGCAAGTTCAATGAGAGCTTGAATAGCTGGTCTGTCTTCAACTAACTTTTCCTTTACATCTGCATCTAGTGTAAGATATGAAAGTCCTTCAGCAGCCCATTTTCTGACATCATTGTCTTTGGCTGGGTTGACTAGAAACTTTTTGCATGCTTCAGCTAATTTAGTGGTAGAACCATCAGCAAATGGCCTGATTGAAGCATCATCCCCGCCAAAGCTACCCACTTTGCACAGGCCAACCAGAGCTCTTACTCTGACAGCATCATTTTTGCATTGATACAACTTCTTCAAGATGTCAACACCTTTGTCAATGATAGTCCTAGCCTTGTCTTTTTTTGAAGCAGCAGCTACTAAGCATTCACAGGCTACTTTCTGCTGCAGGTGGTCTTCAGTCTGAGCCATCACTAATATCATCTCCATAATGCCTTCTTTGGAAATAACATAGTTTCCCACATCTAAAGGCCCTCTTAACAATGATGTGATTGCAACTGTAACTCTGACCTTGGACTCAAGATCAGGAGCCAAAAGCTTGTCTTTGACAAAATCATCAACTTGTTGGTTGAATTTCTCTTTTGCTTCATCATAGTACATGTTCTCATATATTCTTGCTAAGCAGGCCGCTGCAATAGTACTTGAGGATGGTGTTATGTTCATGGCAGACTCATACTTGTATTCTTCAAGCTCACTGCAGACTTCCAATAGTCTTTGCAGACCTCTGATTTCAACAAACCTATCTGCCCAATTAATGGCATTGTAATGGCAGTTCTTCATGATCAATTCCATGACTGCATCTCTAGCTTTTCCACTGATTGCTGGATTGGTGATGGAATATGTGATGCATGTCAGAAGTGTATCAAGTTCATTTTTGTAATCTTCACAAAGTTTTAGGTCTGGTTTAGAATCTTTTTTATTGTCCATGCCTGAGAATGTATTCAGAATAACTTGAAGGCAGTACTGAGCTGCATTTACTCGTTCATCGTCATTGCTGTCAATTATTTCTAGAACCCAAGGGATTCCAACCACTTTGATAACAGCTTTGGTTCTTTCAACATTTCTTTTACAAAGTTGGCTGATGACACGCACAGCATTCACATAAATATCAAGATTCTTTTCCACTTTCAATAATTGCTGTATTTTGTGCACTACCCCATTTTTGATCATGATATCTGCACCGGAATTCTCCTTTGCCAATACTACAAGATTTGTCATCGCTTTCTCACGTTTATCAGGATCCTCATCAAGTGCAAAAGCTAGTTTAAACATTTGTTCCACTTTGTTACTAGTTTGCGCACTCTGTCGGGCGCGTTCTTGGACAATGGCGTGAAGCCTGGTGAGCACTGGTTGAATAACTTTATTAGATGGATCTACCGTGAAAACAGACTTTGCATCTCTGTAAGCCTCTTCATACCTTTCTAGTGTTTCTAAAGCTTGGGCCCGTCGAAACAGCGCTTTAGGGTCTTCCGGGATGATTTGTAGGGCTTCATCGCAGTCTTTTATCACCTTATCATACTCTTTGGTCTTGAGATAAGCTGCCGCACGGTTTTTCAGGTATGTGGCCATGTCCCGGCTCTCTTTTTCGGCAAGATTGACTGCTTTACTGTAATAGGTTATAGCTTCTTCATAGTTTTCGAGCTTGAAAGCTTCGTTGCCTTTATTCTTGAACGTTTCAGCTTCTTCATTGTGAACACCCATCTTGCTTGATTGTTTACAAACTGTATGATTCAATATACTTGGCTTGGCTTGCTGTTTCACTTTTATATACCGGTTGAAGATTGTTCTGGCAAAATCTCGTAGTACGTAGAGCTGGAGAGCTACTACATCCGAATAAAAATAGAAATTTATTTTTGATCGCAATCCCAAGTTACTCTACCGCTTTTGTAAACCTGATACATTCGAAACGTTCCGAATGTGGTTTTCTGCACTGAGTATTTATTTTACGTTTTCTGAATTCTTTGATCTGTCGCAAGGTTAGAAATTAAAATAGACAAAATATCTAATAAGTATCTTATGTATTTGCTTGGCAAAAAACTAAAATTGTACCTTAAATATTTAGTGCTGCGTGTAGTTTATTAAAGATTTTTGATATTGATAACATTATGAAGAGATATGAATGAATCAATATCACATTCGGAACGTACCTTGAGTTGTCAACATTTGTCAGTTGCCAAATTGTTATATGACATATGACAGATAAGAAATAAACAAATAAGATTTGGCTAAAGAACAAGCATCCAGCGCCGAAATAAAATAAAAATTGTCAATGTCAAAATTAAATCGGTAATCGGGTTCGATTCAATTCGATTCGCCATGCGTAGCATCTATTGGTCTGTGGATTGGATCACAGAATACTGTTACCCAAGAAGAACGTTTACTGCATACAAATATGGCAGGACAAAATTGACCATTTATTTGGGGGTTCGTAACTAGATGGCGTTATTTTTGGCACCAACTTTTAAAATATTTGGTGGCAGTTTCAATCTATTTTAGCGCTAAATTTCGAACAGACCTGGCAGGGATTAAAATTGTTTAAACAGTTTCTGCTGTTTGGCTTATCTTTTTGTCAAAATGCTGACATAAGATTATTACAGAATGTTAAAATCGTTGCTAGTTTTATCAGGTCAGCATTTGACAAAAAGATAAGCCAAACAGCAGAAACTGTTTATAAGCAATCTGTCTTTCTTGGCCTAGCAGTGAAATACGAAAACTAATCAGGTACCTAACAAATTAAAAGTCACAAGTTTATTGATTTTTTTTATTATTTAAGTTTACGAATAAGTTTTCTAGTGGGTCTTGCTGGAGCCTTCTTCTGGCTAGACTTTTTATGTTTTTATGTTTAGTTGTAAGATTTTTCCACACTTGTTCCAATCCGTTAATGGTCCATATCCATCCTTGTTGTAAAGGGGGTGGTGTTCTGCACCCCAAAAACTTCAGTTTTTTAAAAAATTCTTTCATTTGCCCAAATAATTCTATATGACGCGTATTGTTTTGGATATTGGTGGCTAACGGCTTTCCTCTTCTTCTGTCTGGCGTATAAGCGTTGACGCTGTCAAATAGTTCATCCATTTTTTTTAATACTTCTGCCGTCGTTGTCGCTGAAGTCGATAGTTCTCCTGAAATAATAAAAAAATAAGTGAGTAAGATACCTCTTACTATCCCAAATTTCTTACTCCTACTCCTATTATTAACTAAACAAACAACGATAAAACTAGCCAAGTAAGCAAACTCTCAGTACAAAAAAAATTCAATATATTTATTTATTCCCCACCAAGACCACCATATTAACACCAGAAAGTGTAAAATTAAACACAGAAACTGTCATAAACAATTTACTACCGAACAAATCGTGAGAATAATATCTAAAAGCCTATGATATTTATCTTTCTCATAGAGGGGGATGAAAAGCAGAGTGTGCCTATGTGTAGTGTTAATCCTCGCTACGTTCAGGATTCTACTCTAATTTTGGTCCCTTATGACACAATCTACTATTTCGTGTGGTAAGCTGGTTGTCTTATTAGACGTAGACAGTATAGTAAGAATAGAATTACTATACCACCATGGCTGGTGGCCATATAGGACCATGTATTTTTCATACCTACATACATTTTTCATACATACATACCAAATTGTAGGTATTTTGTTTGCCATCTTCTGCTGGTTTCTGGGTAATCAGCGATCCTGTAGTTGTACCATCGACATTCATCTGGCTCTGGTTTAATAAGTTAAAATTTTCCATTAAAGGTAGAGTTAAAGATGGACCAGCCACAGGCTCAATCGTAACCAACACAGGGTCTGTCAAAACCTGAAATAAACAAACAAGTAGTGTTAAGAAACTGTGTGCCCTTTTTAACCGACTTTAAAAGAGGGAAAAGGTTCTCAATTCAGTTGTTTTTTTTAATGTGTGTTACCTCAGAACTCCGTCATTTATAAACCGATTTCAAAAATTCTTTTTTTTATCTGAAAGGATGTACTTCCAGGTTGGTCCCATTTAATTTTCATCATAATCGGTTCAGTAGTTTGGCTTATAAATAACTCAGTCAGTTTTTCTAGTTTTTTAACTTATAAATTATACAACTTCTTTGTGTTTTTTTTTTCGGGAACATCATAAGATCTTAGTTCGGGTGAACAACTAGTTATCATACCAAACGCGAAAGTTTGTTATTATGTATGGATGTTTGTTTCTCTTTCACGCAAAAACTAGTGGTCCGATTTGAATGAAACTTGGAATACATAATTTATTCCAAGTTTCATAACTCAATATTGAAAAAAATGTCGCTTGAGTCAAGTCGCCTTTTAACCGTCGCTATAGTTCGTAGCCTGGATTTACACATAGGCTACTTTTTATCCCGGAATATCCACAGGATCAAACGGGACGCGGACAAAGTCGCGCGCGGAAGCTAGTATATTATTATAGAAAAAACTCACTAACCTTGTCACATTCAGCATCTGGTACTGCAGCTTTGAATTGCCTAATACCAGCATTATCAATGAACCATTTCCTTTCAAAATGTCTAGTGCACAGCATTCTATGTTCACTGTGAAGTTGGCGATGGAATTCTTGAGAGCTCCAGGAACCATGTGGAAAACAATACTTGGCCCACAACACACATCTGAAATTTATTATATGCATCATTTAGTATTTATTTCATTCCAAAGCAATTTTCATGTCATTATCTTATGAAAATGTTCCGAATAGTTCTTATTGTCTGTTTTTTTTTCCTGCTTGTTTTGTGCTGTACCTACCTGTGATTGTGAACTAAATAAATAATTATCTATCTATTATTCTATTTCCTCCTAATTTTATGATATTTAGGGAGTCTTAACGATGGAAGTAACGAAACACAATAGATTTGTAATGTGCTTTGTTATGCCACCCTATATTATCACATGACTGAGATGTCTTTTTCAACATTTACCGTGACTTTGAGGTAAATCTTAAGATTTACCAAGTGAATGGTGGTAAAAGTCCTTATGAACGATGATCATAGAACTATTGGAACTTTTACCCGTACAAATTGGTAAATCTTAAAAGACTTACCGCAGATCGGGCTTTTATACCTAGTAACATTATTATATTCATTTCATAACAATCAGTGTCAGAGTTTTTATGAGAAAAAATATGATGGGAATTCCCATGGAGACAGACACAATCAGGTTGTGTTCAGTAGACTACTTACCGATTAATGTTAGTTGGTCCCGGCTTAGGAAAACGATGTAATATGGTATCAGGGTTTTCACACGGTGAAGCCCCACACTTGACACACTTCCTTTGATTTTCTTTCATATTTGAAAGATAGATCTAATCACAAAGTTCCAATCTAAATACAGAGTCACTGTCTCAACCACGAGTCTCTTATCTACCACAACACACGGACTTCACTCCAGCTAAAATAGAAGGCGAAACCCTTATAACATAGAGTCACTGTCTCAACCAAAAGTCTCGTATCTCCCACAACACAACGCACGGATTTCACTACAGTTAAAATGGAGGGCGAAGCCCTTGCAACTAAATAGAGTCACTGTCTCAACCACGAGTCTCTTATCTCCCACAACACACAGATTTCACTACAGAAAACGGAGGAGCAGATGCTCAATTCAATGTTATTCATAGGAAATCTTTCTTTGACGAAACTTCACGAAAGTAAAAAAAGCCAACACCAATGGACAATGACGGACATGTTTTTCGTTTTTGAAAAGAAAAACATGGAGTTGCAGTGCTACTAACTCACAATTCAATTTTACCCCATTATTTTAACGATTGCTACATTACATTATTCAATCTTTTATCCTCTTGGCAACCTTATCGATCTTGAATCATCCATCTCCTTGGCTATTAATTTGGCTTATCATGCCTTAGAACACTCCAAACTTACTCTTATGTATCTGTAAAAATTGTTTCCATAATGCCCTGCCCTAGGTCGCACCACCTCCCTCCCCCCCCCCCCGTGACCTGACAGTGCGGAACTTTTTTTGCAGAAGATGGCTTGACAGGTTAAATAAAACCATTTAGGTAGGTAACTAAACATTTTTATTGCTTTATATAACAATATGGGTAAACCGAGGCGCTAATTTCTTTAGCTAGGCACCCCCCTAAATGTTTAGGTAAATAACTCTGCCTACTCTCTCATATCTGATACTCACTGTACCTGCTAGGTTTCTATGTACCTTGCATACCCTTTACCTACCTACTGTATGTTTTGCTGGAAATAAAGTTTTTTTTTTCATTTTCTTACTAATAGTTAAAAACGGCATCACCACGCTCAAAAATTTTTTTAGCTCAACTAAGTACGAGACATTTGAACCCACCAACTCCAATTTGCGTTGTATTCCGGGCCGCAATAGGTAAATTATTTGCCATCTCTGTCAAATCAATGGCATTGCTGTTTAGCTTTCCACATCATTTTTTTTTATCTCAAACATCTAAAATGGCGCGGGAGTTTGGCGTGAGTGACAATGATGTTAGCGAATATTAGGTTCGACCAAAATATTTACTCGTATCTCGAAGGGCGAATTTCCCAACTAATACTGGCTGGAAACACTGGACAGTAATTTGATGAGAATTTGGCAAAAGGACTAGTACCTATCCAGCGCCAGAAAAAATTAAAAAAAAAAGAAATTGATGAGAAATGCACGCTGCCTAAAAATTATTGCACTAAAATGTTAAATATTCTGATTATTTTTTAAATGGTTTATTTTATTGTGCAGTTTATTTTTACATAAAAATATAATAAATTGTAAAAATAATTAACAATTATTTCACTTAACAAAACTACACAGTTTTAGTGCAGTTTGATGAGGCAACTACTATGAGCGAGATCGAGCTACAGCTATCCCTGTTCTTTGCAGCCCCAAGTAGGTATTGTGGGAGGTACCGCACTCGTCAAACAAAGTCGACCCCACCTGGATTGGATTCGCTAGATCGTACGATCGTATCGTACGCGCTCGCAGATTGAGTCGAACGAATCCCCTCCCCACTTATTAATTTATTTTATTATACATACATACTCTTTGGTCGAACTCGAATTCATAATTTTATCTGGTCTTCGCGCTTGTTTTTCAGTAAAATAGTGGTTAGATAACATAATAATGCCTGAAGAACGCGAGAACATCTTCCTCTTTGTGCCCAACATTATCGGTTTGTAAACTTTCTAAAAAATCGAAACGCAATACATAGGTAATTAATTATTGAATGACGAAATTGTTTGTTTACTTTTCAGGTTTTGGGAGGGTCATCTTAGCTATAATATCCTTCTATTTTATGCCAACGCACTGCGCCTTGGCGTGCACTTGCTACGTAACTTCTGCTTTGCTGGATGCCTTTGATGGTCATGCAGCAAGATATTTCAATCAGAGTAAGTACCTATAGGTCAAGATATCACCTAATTGAATTAGGCACCTACCTACCTTTCTACATGTACTAACTTATACTACTTACCTATTCATCAATTAGGATAACCACTACCTTCTATATTAAATTCATAAATTGTCATCAAATAAGCTCAACCTATTTCATTTTACAACTTTTATCTTTTCAGGCACTAAGTTTGGAGCTATGCTGGACCAGCTTACCGACCGTGCTGGCACAGCATGTCTCATGATGACACTGGCTACATTTTACCCTCAATGGACTTTCTGGTTCCAATTGTCGATGGCTATAGACATCACCTGCCACTGGCTTTACCTCCACACCGTGACTCTGCAGGGAAAGACCTCTCACAAGTTCATTGACATGTCAGAGAATCCAATCATGCATGTGTATTATACAAACAAGACAGTGCTGTTTTGTATGTGTGCTGGCAACGAGGCATTTTATGCTGCACTTTATGTGATGTACTTCCACACTGGACCTTTAGGTAAATAATAAGTTCAGATAATTTTACCATACTATACCAACACAAAATTTATCCATTAAAATTTGAGCGATAAGCCCGCCCATTGTACATCTCAAGCTAAACCTATGTATTTTATTCCACTTTGTAATGTTCTGGTGTATATTATGTAATGTACAATTAAGTGTTTTTCATTAATTCAGTTCATCCATTCAAAAATCTTTTTATTTTCAGTTATGGGAATCGGCCTATGGAAGCTGATTGCTTTCATCTCGATGCCTGTTGCTGTTGTCAAGGCTGGAATATCAGTCATCCATGGCATTGTGGCTTCCATGAATCTCGCTACTATTGACAACAAGGAACGTGCAGCTCTTGGTGCCAAGCAGAAAGAATAAATACTCTCTACAACATAATATGAAAACTGGCTAGATATTGGACCCTGATTGCCTTTTAAATTTTTTCCAAATACTATTTCCATGGAATTTAATTGTGATCTGAATATGTTCAGCACTTACACACAGTAGTTGTTAGACCCAATGACCTTTGTTTATGTATCTAGTAGGTACCTAACTATCCAGTTTTTGTATGCATGTTGTTTGTAGGTGTTTTTTATTTTAATTGATGTTGTGGCCAAAGGTTACTGTTGTTTTCCATAATAGAGTGACAGACTCTTCAATGTTTTGTAGTTTATGTTTACTGCAAAATGTGTTATAGTTTATGCCTTATTTTTATTAAGTTATTCATAGAATTATTTTCTGTGCATTTATGTAGGTACCTAATTGAAACATTCGGGATTATTTTTTAAGATAAGTTTTGTGATCTTGAAATCAGTTTTTTAATTTTTATATTTTTTACTGAAGGTTTTTGAAACTTGATTATTGTTATTTATTTATTTTAGTCAATTGATGTGTACCTAATTACTTCCTAGCTCCTAAGTAAATGTTGTAGTACCTATTGAATGTGATAAGATGAGCAAAAGATATCCAAAGTGGGCTGTGCCTATATCTGAATAATAAAGAAAGATGCAGATACAGCAGAGTTATAAGTCCTACCTGTACATGTATTGTGTGACCAAAATAAATTATCAAAAAAATCCAGTGTTTTTTACTACAATTAAACTAAAGAGTTATTGTGTAAGTATTTTTATTTAGCATATTATTAGAGACCATAAATATAAAGTATCATTGGCTTTGTGAATTAAAACAAACTGCTTCAAATGCAAAAAAAAGTTTTAGAGGTATGTGTAATACTTGAAAGCAATAGCACCTGTTGCGAGGGCCTCAAAGAATTGTATGTAGTCCTCAAACATATTATCCCTTGAGGCTGCTCATACCAGCTCTCATGATCTCGTCAACAAGGAGAAGGTTGCTTGCAATAACAGAGCAGGAATTGAGGATTTGCTTTTTCACAATGTAGTTGTCATAAATGCCCAAGTCAGCAGGCTTTATTGCTTCTCCAGTGCTCAGATCTAATCCGACTGGGTCTGGGCTCAGACGTGCTTCCTCTTGCAGTTTTACGATCGTGTCTTGCGCGTCATAGCCAGAATTGACGGCCAGTATTTTGGGGATGACGAGTAGAGCTTCCGCGTAAGCTTGGATTCCAAGACGCGCCTTGCCTTTGACTGTGTCCTTGAACTTGAGAAGCTCCGTGTTAGCCTTGATTTCGAAGGCTCCCGCGCCGGGGATGACGCACTTATCTTCGATCGCGTTGTTGATGGCTCTGAGACCGTCGCGGACGGCATCCTTGATTTGAGTCAGGGTGTGCTTGTTTGGTCCCTTAATCAAGATTGTCACAGACTGGGGGTTTTTGCATTGCTCAACGAAAGTGTACTTGTCTTCACCAAGAATGTGTTCATAGACTAAGCCAGCGTACCCCAAGTGCTCCTCGGTTAGTTCATCGGCAGAGTTCATGGCAGTGCCGCCACAAGCGAGCGCAAGGCGCTCCATGTTACGCCTCTTGGCGCGGCGAAGGCCCATGATACCTTCCTTGGCAAGGGCGTCCAGAGATAGGGGATCGATTCCCTTCTGGTTGATGACGACGAAGTTCTTGTCAGTGCCGTCGCAAAGCTTCTTCTTCAGATCGATAATCTGTAGAACAAACATGGAAATGTAGTTACATTGAAGACATTCCTATTACCTAATGTTCCGCTCGGGTGTTCGCCACGGAACAATTTGACAAAGGCGATGCGCACTTTCGCCGCGCGTGAAGCAAGTCCTGACAGACCGAGGATTTGCTTCCTGCGTCAGCCTTACGAAGCCGCTCGTTCTTTGGCTATGTACTTATTTTAGGATATGTTTCAAAGTGGCTACCTACCACCTTAGTACCTTAGTGGCTTACGTCAGAACTCTGAATATGTAATAGGAATATATTCACCTTCCTGACTCTCTGGTCAATGAACTCCCTCTCAGCAGCAATCAGTTTCTCCCTGTCCTCAGCAGATTTGTAGAAGAAACCAGAGTTGACTGTTGTCTTCTCATACTCCATGGAGATGTTGCAGGTCAGGATGTAGGCATTCTCTAGGCGTTTGGGCATGTCAGGGTGACGCGCGCCGTGATCGAGGACTAAGCCTGAAGCGGAAATTACATCATGAACAAGATATGCTAATCTGATTACTGTGAGGCATTAAGTGGCGAAAACATTTTCTATGTTACCTTTGATGAGTTGCGTCTCAGTGGCAGTCTTGTGCTGCATTTCCATGATCTCAACCATGTGTAAGTCAACGGGCTTGTCAGCCGTGCGGATAGCTAGCACGGCGTCGACACACGCGTCTGTTAGTACCTCTGCTATGTTAGGATGCACCTGCAATGTCAATGACAATTTATTATGAGCAATTTAAGAATTATATCAGCAATCTGGTTCCCATAGTACTAGATTTGCTTAGTAGACTAGATGGCCTTGTTTAATGTACATAAGATTTATTTTAACTACTGGACTGCCAGGATTCTAGACAAAAACCTGATGGCTCACAAAACATTGTGGAAAATTCTGTGCTTTTAATTATTTACAACTTCTACCAGAATCATAGTCTTCTTGTTTGCAAAGCTTTCAGAAAGGTTTTGTGCTTCTGTGAAACATATAAGCATAATTTTTATACATGGCCCTTTTTAGAGAAATGTGCTAGACCTATGGTCCACATGATGTTGATTAGTTACTTTTGCCTACAACAATGCCTCACAGGTTACCTCCACTGAAGATGTGTCATACATTAGTATTTAATTTAGTGTGTGTAGTATACTGTTACGAAAGTGCCCTGAATTATAGACCATTAGCGCCACCTATCAGGAAGTAGAAACACTAAAGAATGTGACGGAGTGATAAATTGATAAAAAGCGCCTACTAACGCCATCTGTTGGTGCATAGCAGAAACTTCTACGAACCAGAGAGAGAGCATGCCCGCGAAATTACTGGAACATTCCCGGCATTACTCGATGTTGCTAGAATCGACTAGCGCGTAAATGTTTCGGGTATAGATGGGGGTTTGAGCGGCGACATGGACAGTCTAGTTTTGACTAGGAAAGCGATACGAACGAAATTCTAAGAGTGATTTAGTGTGTTTTAACAAGTGTTTTGGAATTGTAGCTAGTATTGACGTTGTAACCTAGTGTTTTTGTTGTAACCTAGATTTTTGTCAAGTACCTGAATAAACGTGTATATTTGGTGAAACCGACTCTGTTTGTTCAATCAACCCACAGCTCGTAACAAATTGGTGTCAGAAGTGGGATTGAACAATATCGGCGCTACCAAAGGAGGACACAGAAGGTATCAGGACAAGGAGTCAACTACAGCTGGAAATGGATGTAAGACGGATGGAAGGTTCTCCGTCACGAGTATCTCATCGAGTTCCTGAAACCATGATGGAGCCAACTGCTGGAACTGCTGGAGTGCTGGTTTATGGGAAGGAACATCAGGCCCGTGAGATGGAAGAACAGTGCCGTAGAATGGAAGATTTGTTGGACCGTCTGGAGCAAGAACAGGTCCAACGGAAGGAAGAACACATTCGCCTTGTAAAGGAACTGCAGGGCATGAAAGAGTTGATCCAACACTACGAGAGCCGTACCTTGGAGGTGGAAATTCAGATCGCCGATACGAAGAAGGCTCTGAGGGTGTTGAAGTCTGGAGCTGGAAATGTGGCTTCAGTAGTTGATGCTACACCTGCATTTAGAGGTTTCAAGTTGCCACCCTTTGATGGAACCTCATCGTGGTTGGCTTACAGAATTCAGCTTGAGGCCGTGGTGAAAGCTAATGGATGGACAACTGAACAAGCCAGGACAGCGCTTATTTTGAGCCTTCGCGATCAGACTCTTATCATTTTAGAGGCTCTTGAAAAGGACTTTACTTACGAGCAGCTGCTGGAAGCGCTGGAAACTCGTTATGGCGGGCGACGCACATCTGGAGCGCGCCTTCCGCGCTCAGTTAAGAGACAGGACTCAGCGTAGTTCTGAGAACTTACAGCAGTGGGCTTTGGAAATTGAAAGATTGGTTCGAAATGCGTATCGATCTACACCTGCACTTATCGATGCGAATTTAGTATTTGAATTTGTCGATGGGATTCGAGACTTGGAAGTAAGAGCTGCTGTAAGCCTCGAGCATCATAAATCTTTGAAGAGTGCTTTGGCTCATGCTTTGGAAGTGGAGTCTGCACGGCTGGATTTTCGAGCAAATCGCATAAGGGAAGATGTGACGTCCTCTACTCGTAACTGCTGCAATCGTCCAACATTCAGCCCCAGATGTTACAGGTGTGGAGAAAAGGGTCACTTGAAATCCAGTTGTACGAAACCGGTAATCGACGGAAAGAGTAATTCCCAGGCAGGAGGACTGAGTGACATTTATACCCACAGGATGCAAGAAAACTGGAGACATCGTGTTAAGCAGGAGTCTAAGGAAGCAGCAGTGCCTGTCAGCACGCTGAGGACAGGCTTGAGTAATGAATGGAAAGAATCTTTGCAGCAAGCACAGCGCGAGGACACTGACATCGTACCAATCGTTGAGTGGTTAACATCTGGTACATCTGGACCTGTGTGGAGTGATGATGCCAAGATGAGTACGACAACGAGGAGCTATTGGGCACAAAGGGATTGTTTGGTTGTTCATAATGGAATTTTGTGCCGGAGATGGGAAGATGATCAAGGAAACCACGCTCACCTGCAAATGATTGTTCCGAAAGCCATGGTACCTGAAGTTCTGCAGCTCTGCCACAAGGGAAGCACTGGAGGTCATTTGGGAGTAAAAAGAACTTTGGCGAAAATACGAGAGCGGTTTTACTGGGTTCACTGCAAGAATGATGTGAAAGAGTGGTGTAGAAAATGTGCTAGTTGTCTAGCAGTAAAAGAACTACAGACACGCAGCGGAGAGATGTTGAAAACCGACCGGATACAGAGGGATCATGTTGATCGAGTGGCGCCGGGTACTATGGTCTAACGATGCTCGGGACGAGCATGTTTTAGGAGGGGGCAGTGTTACGAAAGTGCCCTGAATTATAGACCATTAGCGCCACCTATCAGGAAGTAGAAACACTAAAGAATGTGACGGAGTGATAAATTGATAAAAAGCGCCTACTAACGCCATCTGTTGGTGCATAGCAGAAACTTCTACGAACCAGAGAGAGAGCATGCCCGCGAAATTACTGGAACATTCCCGGCATTACTCGATGTTGCTAGAATCGACTAGCGCGTAAATGTTTCGGGTATAGATGGGGGTTTGAGCGGCGACATGGACAGTCTAGTTTTGACTAGGAAAGCGATACGAACGAAATTCTAAGAGTGATTTAGTGTGTTTTAACAAGTGTTTTGGAATTGTAGCTAGTATTGACGTTGTAACCTAGTGTTTTTGTTGTAACCTAGATTTTTGTCAAGTACCTGAATAAACGTGTATATTTGGTGAAACCGACTCTGTTTGTTCAATCAACCCACAGCTCGTAACAATACCTTTGTTTTCAGGGCAGTGCGTGTGATGTCGAGAAGATTCTCCCTCTTTATTTCAATAGGGATCTTCATAGATTCCAGGATCTCCAGAGCTTTGCCTCTGGCCACATCAAGACCTTCAGTGAGGATCCTCGGATGTAATCCTGAAGTTTATAAGGAATAATGTAATTTAGTGTTTTCAATAAAAACTTTATTATCGAAAATAATAGGTATAGGGTTGGTTAGATATTTTATCTAATGGTGACCACACATGTTACAATAAAATTAATTATGCCTGGGAGTTCAAAATCAAACAAGCCTCAAAATGAAACCGAACCGAGACACAGATAATTTAGTTCGGTTCTTGACGCTTCAAACTAAAACAGCTTGAGTATTTAACTGCCTAGCCATAAGGCTAAGGCTAAGGCATAAGGCTAGGTTTTATGTTTGTTTCTTGGCGATAAGTACCTACCCATTCAAGATTGTTAAAAAAAGATAGCCATAGTTTTAAAAACCAAGCAATAGGTAAAAATCTTAGCAAAAAAATTGTTTTTTATTATTTAAAAAAAAACACTGACTAACCAGCATAACAAATTATTTGCTACTTCATTTACAGTAGATCTTACCTTCACTGATGTAAATATCAGCCTGCTTCAATAGCTCGCCGATAAGTAGCACAGTGGAAGTTGTACCATCACCAGTGGCATCATCCTGAGCGGTGGACGCCCTAGCGATTAGCGAAGCTGTCGGGTGCTGAATTTGCATCTCGTGTAGCAGGACATTCCCATCCTTGGTGATCTTGATGTCACCGGCACCAGACACCAACCTGGTTTTTTTAATCGCATTGTGATCATTTTGAGATATGTTTTTCTAGTAATAAACAAGTGGGTTTGGATGAAAAAGAAAATAATTTTGACAGGTGAGCTTGCGAGCGGCGTGATATCGGCCGGTCATATGACTTTTCTACACGGTTTTAAATTGTGAATAAAGTGGTATTTCCTAAATGCAATGATAAAGTAACGTTCTAAAGCGAGAAAATATGGTCATGAAGTAAGCATTGCAATGTTATTAGTTCAGAAAAAGGAAATACTTACATTTTCATTGTTCCTTTAGGGCCGAGGTTAGTTTTCATTACATCTTGTATACCTTTTGCTGCTGATATGTTCACGGCCAAAGCTTGTGCCGCCCTAGCGAACTCAGCTTTGGGATTTAGTAAACTAATCGCAGCCATGGTAGAGATTTATAGCTTGAAAATTAAGTAAATTTTTACACGAGGAACGCGCCGTCTTGTCTTGTGCAACAAGCTACCACGGGGGTTGAACTGTGAACGATATTTTTAGTCTAGTTATAGTCTGCGGCTCACATATGTCAATTGACACCCCCCCTTCACCCTTCCTTCATATCACGCCCCTTGTCCGATCCGACCGCCATGTTTGTTCGTTGTTTCTGGGGCAACAAAACAAAACAACAAACTAACCGCCATTGCAGTTTTAATTTAAAGTTGATGAGTGAAGTTTTGCGTTGATTTATTTCTGTAACTGCAGTTTCATCTAAATATGTACACCAAGTGCTGTGTTGTGAGCTGTGCTAGTAGACGAAAAGACGTCAATAATTTACATATGTTTCCAAAAACTGAGATAGGACTCCAAAAGTGGTAAGAGTGCATAAACTGTGAAGTCGTAGCCTGAGCTTCCAAGGTCTTCGCAAGCAGTTTGTGGGTCGCAAACATATTGAGAAGAGGTTTCTCGCGTCCACACGCGATAGAGCTCGTCTTCGCCCCGGTGCCTATCCCACGTTACCTATTTACCGCAACAGAGATATCCAGTGATATACCTCAAACATCTCCAATACCCCCTGGTAAGTACCTCGTTATGAACATAACAATCAAAATGAATTCACTACCACACGAGTTGAGCTTATTTTATTACTATTGTTTTAGGAGTAGGTACTCAAACAATTGATTAGTTAAATTGCTACTTGGGCTCCCTAGCCCAATGTACCTAGAAATGTTAAAGGCAAGAGAATACCCTTATTCTCTTGTAAGTTACACCCAAATTAATCATGCTCTTGCTATAACATTTTGAGCGCTGGATATGAATATTGTTGTGGTTTGAGCAAATGTTTCCTATCTATGACCGCAGTCTAAATTGGTATATCCAGTTACTTCTATGTAAATTTGTGTATTTTCATTTTCAGATCATGTCAATCGTGATCATGATGATTACACACTAAAGCAACCACATCAAGATCACACTTACTGCAAGGCAGTAGTAAAGAAATGGTCCAAAACTGATTCTGGTAAGTACCTATGTATTATTAAACCTTTATATTAACCTGTAGATATCTAATCAAAATTATTTTTAGATGTTTGTCAGATTACCGACTAACGATTACCTACTGTGATTGGTTTCAGAAATAACTGTTCCTTCTCCAGCACTACACCATGTTGAAATCCCGGTTGTGCCCGGTCCATCCCAGAGTGAACCCACAGATATTCCTAAATCAGATGGTAAGAAATACTCACATACCTTATTATTTTCTTTTCTGTTTTACTGTTGTCTGTAATATTGTTGCGAATGCTGTGCAAGCCTGTAATTGGCACACATTCTATAATATAATTATTGTTTATAAGTTATTTTCGAAAGTGTATTATGTGTGCTGTTGGCGATGCCTTATAATAAATAAATAAATTATTATTACCTACCTAAGTACTTTACAAGTTTTTGCATTAAGTTAATAAGTGTTTTTATTTTATTATTTACAGATAATTCTAATATTGGTACTAACATTAGTACTAAAAGCAATAGGTGAGTCATCTACACAAAAAAGAAATTGACACCAGACTGTGCAAGGCTGCGTAAAATATACAGAAAATCACAAAGACAATTAAATTACTACCGGAGAGCTAGAAAGGCTAATAATAATAATAAAAAACCCACACACACTCCCCACTTACATCACTGCTGGAATCACTCATATGATTCCAAAAGACATAAACGATTCTGCGAATCCTGCCAAGTATAGGCCAATTACATGCTTACAGAGTATTTACAAGATTATAACTGCATGCTTAACTCGCGTAATAT
The DNA here is from genome assembly GCA_947859175.1 of Gandaritis pyraliata. Classification (NCBI taxonomy): domain Eukaryota; kingdom Metazoa; phylum Arthropoda; class Insecta; order Lepidoptera; family Geometridae; genus Gandaritis; species Gandaritis pyraliata. The sequence continues at coordinate 2,748,077 of OX401871.1, read as the reverse complement.
ATAACCACATAGACTCTAACAAAATACTTGCTGAGCAACAAAAAGGATGCAGAAAATATAGCCAAGGTTGTAAGGAACAACTGACTATAGACTCGATCGTCCTTAATAAAGTACAGAAAACCAAAGAAGACCTCTATACCATCTACATCGATTATAAAAAAGCATTTGATTCCGTTCCACATACTTGGCTTATAGAAATATTGCAGATTTATAAAATACACCCAGAATTGGTAGCATTTTTGAGTCATTCTATGTCTAGCTGGACAACCAAATTACACGCACAAACAGCCCGTGCAGATATAGAGACTGCGCCTATAAGAATACAGCGTGGCATCTTTCAGGGCGACTCACTCAGCCCCTTGTGGTTCTGCCTGGCATTGAACCCCCTGTCCAACCGCCTAAATTCATCCAACATTGGCTATTCACTAGATTGTACACAAGACAGACAGACTGACAGCCCTGAATGTAAATTAAGCCATCTACTTTATATGGACGACATTAAAATCTACTCATCTAACCAAAATGATTTGGAACATCTTATACGTATTACGGAACAGTTTTCACACGATATCGCTATGAACTTTGGGATTGATAAATGCAAAATCAATTCCACCAAAACTGGGCAAACCTACCAGCATGCATATCAAATGCAAAGCGGCGAAACTATAGACCCTTTAGGTGAAAACGAATCGTATAAGTACCTAGGTTATCACCAATCAAAACAAATCCACTCAAAAGAAATTAAAACGAAATTAACTCAAAATTTTAAACACAGATTAAACTCAATCTTGAAATCTCAACTTTGCTCCAAAAATATAACAAAAGCTATTAATTCGCTTGCCATCCCAGTTCTTACTTACTCTTTTGGAATTATCAATTGGAATAAAACTGAATTAAAAAATCTACAGCGTCAGATTAATGTTAGTATGACAAAACAAAGAAAACATCACCCCCGTGCCTGCATACAAAGGCAACTCTTACCACGAACCGAGGGTGGTAGAGGCATTATTGATATCCATAATCTGCACAATAAACAAATAGCAACACTAAGAGCATATTTTCACACAAAAGCAGTATCATCAACTCTTCACCAGTCGGTAGTCAGATTGGACCGTAAACTTACACCACTTAACCTAAACGACTGTAACAAACAGCGCAACGAAGAACTGACAGACACACAGACATTAGTAAGCGAATGGAGCCGAAAGTCTCTCCATGGAAGGCACCACCACGACTTAAGTCAACCCACCGTCGACATACAGGCGTCGAACGAATGGCTCAGTCGGGGTGAACTCTTTCCAGAGACCGAAGGTTTCATGATCGCCATTCAAGACCAGGTAATCGAAACACGCAACTATCAGAAGCACATTATGAAACTACGGAGTCTACCAACTGACTTGTGCCGACGATGTAACAGCTCTTCAGAAACTATCCAACACATAACGGGGGCTTGCAAAGCGATTGCTCAAACTGACTACAAATACAGACACGATCAGGTGACTAACATCATCCACCAAAGGCTTGCAGCCAAGTATAAGCTTGTAGACACAACCGGAAGACCAACACCTTACTACAAATATACCCCGGAATCTGTGTTGGAAAATGCGACACATAAACTTTACTTTGATAGGGCCATCCTCACAGATAAAACAGTACATTTCAATAGGCCTGATTTAACTCTTCTAGATAAAACCAACAACACAGCACTTTTAATCGACATCGCTATCCCCAATACCCATAACATGCAGAACACTATTGCAGAAAAATTATCTAAATACATTGATCTGAAAAACGAAATAGCACGCATGTGGCACCTACAGAAAGTCTCTATAGTACCAATAGTCCTCTCATCCACAGGTGTTATCCCAAAACAGTTACATCAATCTTTATCCCATTTAGATTTGCCAAAACACACATACATTTATTTACAAAAAGCAGCCATTCTGAACACATGCAGAATCGTGAGAAAGTTTCTGCAAACCGAACTTTCGCATGAAGCACAACCTTCCACTGGGGTGCACTTGGCCTAGGCCCGTGCACCTTGGTTAACCCCGGTTTTTCCTTAAACCGAGTAGATTAAATCTTGAATCACAATAATAATAATAATAGCGCACGCTGCTGATTGTGGTTAAGGTACTGATTTGGATCAGATGAGATAATATCTATAGATCGCTTGCAGCAGTCTGCAGATAGCTCAACTGTTTCATGTATGTATTTTGTAAACGAATTAGTCGTAGTTTTCTTTATTTAATAAATATGATTCAATATACTTTAATATCTTGTTTTACTCATAAGTCTCCCTAATCTCGAGGTCGTTTAAATTAATTAAAATAGTAGGATAGAAGTAGGTTCAATCGGGTGCCATGATTACACAACCATGGAAAGTACAACCTTGGAATGTACAGGCATGGAATTCATGTACATAGTGGTCGCCAATTCCATGGCTGTACAATCCCGGGCTGTGCTCTCAAATTAAAAATAAAAGACCAATCATATGACATACGTGAGAATTCTATTGGACGAATTTTGCTCTATGGGAGTGCCCCGTCTGAGCGTAGCTTCTGTAGTTTGTGCAAGCTACAATCTAGAAATGAACGAGAACGAATGGAATGATGAGATGAGATGAATTTGAATTAGTGGAATGAATGAAGTTATGAATAAATTGAATTTGACAGTTTGTAGTTGACAGTGACAACTTAATTGAAGACTTTAATATTTATTCACAAAGAAAATTATGACTAATACACACAGCTAATACAGTATTTATAATATGTACAAAATACACATGAAGCAGTTGAGCTATCTACACACCGTTGCAAACGATTTTTACTTACAGGTGACAACTTTGTAGAACAAAAAATTTTTTTACATCCTCCTTGAGCTAGTCCATAAATGAAACTATTCAAATTCATCAATATAGCTTGATGACTGATTAATAACTGCTTAGATTTTGTCAAAAAAGCTGTGTATATATAACTATATTCAAAATTATCACTCCGTGTACTAAAATCTTTATTTCATCTTTTATTATCTGTAGTTCAGTTTTGACGTTTACAAACTAGGTACCTGAGAGAGATAGGATAGAGGGCGTTTGTGTAGTCGATTGAAAAATGTTGGTCAGAATCTGTCGAAAATGATGAATCCGGTTTTGCAAATGGTTAGAACTCTATATATGCTGTAGCTCAAATAATTCAATATGTTCCGAATAAGTAGCTAGTTAGTGGAAAAAACGTAATAACGGGGTAGGTAGTGGTTTCGGTGTGCGAAAGTCTTACGACTTGTGTCATCTGACTGTTCCTTCAAGATGGCTCCTTCGCCGGAGTATGATAAGGAGCCAAAAGCCCCGGATAAAAGTGCTACACACATTTCTAGTGAAGACACGAAACTTTTACACAACCTAGTGAACGAGCAGCACAACAGTTCTGACCACAAGACCACCAATTCGGCTACGAACTCTGAAGTGGAGGTAAGTTGATCTCTGCTGCCATTTTTTGATTTTTGAAGACTAAATTGCCGATTGGTTCTCGTCCTATTATTTATAATCTACTCCTTGTTGAGTTCTTCAGGTCCACAAATCAATAGATGTCCCTCGTGGCACTATGTTTTGCCGGTAGCCCTCTGTATTCATGTCTCTTTGTAGGCATTTTGTAAGCAGTTCGCTACGTAAATGTTGTTCCTGACGTCAAAAAATATTTTATTTTGCAATTTTTGTAAATATAGTATGTATATCCCCTCTAGAGATCTGCTGCATGAGAGTGGATTTTTTTTTAATTCTTGCCATCATGTTATAAACTGCCATATCACAAATTCAACAAACTTTTCTCAAATTACCTTCAAACAAGCCAAACATCTGTTTTGCTCATTTAGTTATGTCTGAAAAATAACTTCTATATATTGTAAAAGCAAATAGAATTATCAATTAAGACTAAAAATACGCCCAAACTACTGGCCTCATAGCAAGGAACAGACAGCTTTAGATTTTAGGACCCATATGTGACTCAACCAGTGATTGATTTCTTTGTTTTTTTTATTCGATAGGCAACGCCAACATCACACATACACATTCGAAAAAAAGAACACAAAACTTCAAAATTATACTATAGAATGTGTGCCAATAACAGGCATACACAGCTTTCGCAATAATATTATAGACACTCGAAAAATCAATTGCTTGAGTCTTGAAACATACTGAATTGCTTGAGGCTGAGTTTTAGTTGAGCAAACAAGCCTAAAAGGGATATTAATATAATATTTCATAGATTAAAATGAAATGAAATTCACAGAGAAAAGAATAAGAGTTAACTCGCTGGAATCAGCTCTTCTTGCATGTCAACTAAATCGGATGAACAAATAAGACTGCATATTGCATAATTGTTTTGGAAAACAGTCAGTCAAGCTGTATTTAAATAGATAAAGTTTCTAGTGAGCTTTTAAGAACACTGTTACACATTTGTCACTTACATTTCAGTATTCAATATACTGTTTTAGAAGCTAACAGGAATTTTATTGTAACCCTGTGTGTGGGCAAATTTTTTCATGTTTTTATTGTTTGATTTAATATTATAATCACACTCAGATTTCTGTTAGATTACAGAATACAGACTTGCCAGTTTTTTTTGTGAAGGTTCTAGATGGGGCAGAGATAATATTGTGTATTATAATTTATATTAAGTAAGTACACAATATTTTATTCTTTCCTGACTCACCTAATATATTTAATGAGGTTTCTTTACAGTGATGATGTGAAGTATTTTTCAGTAAATTGTCTTGTTTATTTTAGTAAAATGTGCTACATTAGTATGACATTAAAATAACACAAATCCGTGTTTGCAAAATTACACAGATACCAATTTGACTAACTTATTTAAATATACTGTTTCTGGAAAATTTTAGTTAGTTTTACATGAATTATTACTATTAGTATATGTAGGTTAGGTGTAAAAATGTTTAATTAAGTGCTTGCTAAGTTATTAGGTCTTGCGATCTGTGAAATGTAACTGGCAAACACTGGATGTGAAGAGCTGAAAACCGGGCTCAGTGGGGCGTCTTGGGAGAGACCTACATCCAGCGGTTGACTGATATAGGTTGATGATGATGTGCTTGCTATTTTATAGCTATTGTAGAAACCAAATAAACAAACAAGTTTTTTTCATGCAAAAAAAATTCCGCAACGTACACATTGTCCTCTCACCTTGGTCAGTCTAATCCATAATAATGGTAATTGCTCAATACATAAAAGTAGGCCTTATATTCAACAGGTTTCTGTCAAAAATAATTACAATAAAAGGAAACTTTAGCATGGTAGTAAATCCCAATCACCAGACCAATCACTAACTAGGTAGGTAATAATAATATATCTACTTATTGAATATTGATTGATTGTAACAAAGTAGGTAGCTTTATTATTGCAACAGATGTCTTTCTTAAAAGGAGGGCTTAAATTGAATAATTCAAGCACTCCATTTATCATATTGTATGAAACAAGTTGTCAATCAACTTTGTGAGCAAACTTTATTTTACTTTGGTCATGGAGTTATATATTTGGTCACACACACACACACCATTCAATTGACTGTTTATAAGAAAGTTCTTGTTTATTTAGTTTACTTCCCAATCGGTCAGTAAAAACATGTTGTACTGAGTCGCATATAATTGTCATTTTTTATATGCGCAATGCCAGTGCTCTCAAACGGTGAAGGAAAACATCATGAGGAAATCCGCGGCTTAGTCAGTTCTGCACGTATTGACTTTGTCTTTGCTGTGGATAAGGCCGACTAGGCTGAGAGGATGGTAGGTAGGTAGGTATAGGTTCTGGGCAAGCCTACTCCATTTAAATCAGGTCCCTCATCGGGGCATGGGTAAAAAGTGGCCCCTGACACTGTAAATCATCTAGATTAGCTGCAACGACCTGCTTATTATTATTATTACTTGCGGATAATTTTGGCCGACGGCGTATCCGGACGACGACACAATCACTACCAAAAATATTAACGAAAACCATGATTAGAAGAAATACACAGACAAATGTAGTGGAAATACATCTCAAGAGAAAACATTTTTTAACAGTCTATTTTTGGTTAGAGCATGGTGGAAAACCAATAAACAGTAAATAAGCAGTTGAAGAGACACCACATTCTTGACAACCTAAATTAGTAAGGAAAAAAGACTGTGACTGGATCCCAAACGTGCTGATGTTTACAATCGATAAAATTATCGATTGCAAACATCAGCACGTTTGGGATCCAGTATAATTTTAATTGTAACTAATTATAATTAGTCGATCAACTGATTGTGGATTACATATAAAAAATATCCTCCGCTTGACGACGTCCCGCGCGCCGACTACAAATTCTGATGAGTTGAATTGATACACAAGTCATTTTAATGAAGAGATGAATATGATTATAATTTAACAAGTTGAATACAAAACAGAATAAGTACCTAATTTGGGAATTTCCTGATGTAGCAAACAGGATAAAATCGTAAAATATTCCGACCGAAATGTTCAACCTGCTCATTATGTTTGTTCTAATAAATAGTACGTACACTACTATTCTTAAGTGTGTTTTATACACATCAAATTAAAATTCTTGTTCAATGTCAAATCATGCCAATAATAAAAGTCGAGGTGTGTTTGACAATTTGAATACACCCTACCCTACTGCGAATTTTCAGTAGGTATATAGGTACCTACTTATCTTCCCACTAATCAATAGTCTACAGACAAGTGGCGTCTACCCGATACCTCCTACATTTAGTTTCTAGGCTGGGAGGTGATTCTAGACCGATAGACTTTTTATCACGATAGATAAATATACCTAACAGTACTAAAACACAGTTGGAATTGGGCATACAAGTAAACTGGAAACATTATTTCGTGTGCAGAGTATATACTTGGGCAGACAGACATGTTATCCGCTAGACGCCGACGGACTGATCTAGTTATTTAGCAGTAATTGCACGCGATATGAGCTCGTAAACACCTTTTTTGCTGATGGGTGTGAAAACTCATTTACGAACTTACTCCGAGGTCCTACAGTGGTCCAGTTTTTATAAAATAAGCTAAGATTGATTTAATATACCTATCGAATCGCTTGAAATTCTCAAGGGATTTATTTCAGTGCTTATCAGAAACTTTCTGACATCACAACGTTGTGCAGAACCTAAAGAAAGTCTACAATTTCTTCGAATTCTTTATCGAGCTTGCTGAGTTGGCATTCAAGTTCCGTATAAGCCTAGGATTATATAGGATATTTGCCGTTTTACCGCATTGACCGAGCCAGTCGGCGACAAAGGCGAGAGGCGCGCCGCCGCCGCCGCCGCCGGTGGTGTAGGCTTACGGGCGGCGGCGGCGGCGGCAGGCTAACGGAAGCACGGCATTGTGCCCGTCACGCAGCCGTCACCGAGCCAAGATCACATTCGCGCACTCTCACCGCAACCCGCAACGCTACAGACCATGCTTATTTGTTAACAGCTTATTGTTTCCATACTACGCTCTTGGCATCTCAACCGTGAACGTTTTTGGGTAAACATGAACAATTCTCAAAGGTATGATTAACTACGCGTGTGGCTACTGTCTGCTTCTAGTTTAGTTAAAATCCAGCTCCGACACTATACTTACCTAATATTTCTCTAGACCACGAGAGCAACAAGATACCACCTACTTTAAATTCACTAAAACAGTAGCAAACTACTTAGTAGGATTACGTTTCGCAAAGTTCTCAAGTTATTGTGGCTTAGTGGGGCCCGAGGAACCGCAAACTATTGAGTTTAACCCGGCAACTAATGTTTTCTCATTCCAAGTATTGCTTTACAATTCAGAAAGTCGGTATTCAAGTTCAGTGGTCTGAAATTTACCCAGGAGATCAATGATACGTAGTTGCTACCCCGTAAACGGCTTCTGGCAGGATTCCAACACTGCAGGTTAGTCTCGGTATGTTCCAAAATCTGCGGCATTTCAGTTCAACTTGACGCTATTGCACTAATGACTCACGTAAACTAAAATTATTCATACAGTTTTTGCCATCTAATAAATAAAGCCATTGTAGGTCGAGGCCGTCGAACCTCACTGAAATCTGTTAGCGGAGCGCAACAAGTGACTATAGATATACAATCGCAGTAAATGTACAGCGAATCGTTCAGAAAGCTCGCGGAAGATGTAGTTATGCATATACCTACCTATACGGTACGGGACAAGGGCAGATGATCGATCCCTTTCCTGGCCCGACCCTGACCCCCGCAGATCCAGCCGCCCGCGCTTGCTGCGAACTAGGGGCGCAGATTTGATGACGTCAGTACACAACTCATTTGATACCTAATAATATGAAAGTTGAGATGAAAAATATTCGCCCGACCGGCGGAAAACGTATTTTATACTTTGGGGTTTTCATTACGCTTTTAGAACTTTCTTTATGAAAGTTTCATGCTAGGAACTGAAAGTGCGCGCGATCAATTTCTAATGTAACACTTTTTGATAGCTCGTTTCGTGTCTCTATGTTCCGATTAGTTTGGTTTGAAAACATTATCCTCGACAAGAAAACTTTATTGTAGAGAAGTTAGTTCGACTTGATCCTTATTACGGCGCCTTGAGCTCGAAATGACAAAATGATCGTACAACATTACTTAGCCCAAGATCTGGCTATACAAGCATAAACATATATTATCTTAGTCTTCGTCCTAATCAAATATCAGATGAGAGCATATATGCTTCTATGGCTGGATCTTAAACCATTTGAAGTAGTACATCGTTTAATCTGTTAAAGTTCTCTTTTTATTGTAATTAAATTTATATTTATGTACGCCCCCGTCCTTGTTTTTGTGTATTAGATCCTGTCCATCCAAAGGTTGCCTGGAAGAGATTGCTTTTAGCAATAAGGCCGCCCATTGTACTTGCCTCCTAAAGAATCTGTATTATTGTTGTATTAGTTTATGTGGAGAGTACACTAAAGAATATATCTATCTATCTATCTATCTACTTACCGGTATTATTTTCACTAAATTAGAGAACATCTGGATTGAACATCATTTATTTATTTCGTATATACAAACAATATAACCGAGAACAAACATTTGTGCGTGGAAAACATAGATGTTTGTTCTATGTCTGGGTGTTACTATGTATTATAAGTATGTATTTACAAAAAAAAAGTATATAAGTATTCTATCAGCCATCTAGATCCCATATCACAAGCTTTGCTTAGTTTGGGACTAGAGGGCGTTGTGTGTAAAGTCCATGAATATTTATTTATTTATTTAATGTAATTGTATTTTATAAAACCCGTCTTGTGTACTGTAATTGTTTCCTCGGAGACTGGCATCCTGAAAACTGCGATGACTAATGCAATAGTTACGCTCTGATAATTTTCATAATGACCCGTACGAAATACATCGCATAAAAATAATGTAGGGAGGCAGAGGCTTATTCTTGTATGTATGTTATATTTAGTCTATACTTTTTTTGCGTTTGTTTTATGATTGAAATGTGTGAGTGAGATACGTTCTCTCGTTCGTTCTCCCTGTTCGTTCTCCACGTAGTTACCGTGTGCATTGGTGCCAATAAATTAAGCTGGGATTAATTAATTACCGAGTTTTTATTGATATATCAAAGAATGAATGCTTTTATTAAGAGCTTTAAAAGCAATCAGCAATTTATATTCATCGGTTCGATTATTTTCCCGTCGGTAGTTCTTTACCATATTTTATTTTTAAGAAGAAGCTTCGGTATTTACTGCTACAGTTTACGTGCAGTTACATTATTGTATGCGTCGGGCATTGTCATTCTCAGCATCGATTGAAAGCGAGAAATTGGTTTTAATTTAATTTTAAATTATCTATCACTAACCAATTTACTGCGTTTTGACGTCTCCAATAAATGCTGCCTGAGCCTGAAGCATGATACTTCACTATTAAAGATGAGTCTGAGAACCTGAAAGATATTGATTCGATTCCCGCTTCCAAAGGCTCTGCTTATTTTTAGCTCATCGAATAATATTTTGCCAATAAAATTAATAAAATGGAAAGATTTTTTTTTACATTGGTTGAGATAAATTTTGCAAATTGAATTACCGATCTAGCTAGTTACCAACTCAGTCTTGATCACCAATCAAGTAAGTTTATTGTTCTGTGGTCTTGATTACAAAGTCATTGTTACTCTAAGAAATGTTAGCTCACAACCATTATAATTACTGGTTTTACCAACTTTACAGTTTTCACTTATAGATCAAAATCTGCTCTACCTAGAATAAAACTAAAAACGGGTTTCAATGTCTAAACTAAACAAGGCCATATTGTATGATACCCTATTTGATTTGTTTGTACGACGATATTTTTTACCCTTTTTTTGACCGTTATAACTTTAAAACCCCTTGACCGATTTAGTTCATAATCTTACCAGTAAACTATGATAGTACTATCTGTCGATCTTTAAAATTTTATGCAGATCAGATAAGCGGTTCGAAAGTTATGCTCTAAGAAACATACAACGCCGATTCACCCAAGTTAAATAAATAAATAAATAAATATTCAGGGACATTTCACACAATGCCCTCTAGTCCCAAACTAAGCAAAGCTTGTAATATGGGAACTAGATGGCTGATAAGAATACTTATATACTTTTTTTTTTGTAAATACATACTTATAATACATAGTAACACCCAGACATAGAACAAACATCTATGTTTGGACACACAAATGTTTGTTCTTGGTGGGGATCGAACCCACGACCCACAGCACGGAAGGCAGAGCTATTACCGACTGAGCTGTGACGCCTGTCAAGTTGACACTAACATCTTCGCTCGCTCGATCAAATATTTTTATATAAGTTCGTTTATATTCTTAGCAAGTGTTTATTCTAAGACACATTTGTCTCGGAAAATCATAATTCTTGTAAGCTCGAAGGCAGTGCGTAATAGTACTATTACGCACTGCCTTCGTGTCAATTTGTCATCAGTGCTTGCAACAAATGGCTAAAATTAGATTTTTATAGTACGCAATGAGTGGTCCGATGTTTTTTGCACTGAGATGATTATTTTGAGTATTGCCAAATCATTTCTAGACAGTTTGTCTATACTTTTCGTCAAAACATTGGCATACTTCCACGCATCATGCCTTGTCATCGTTCTCATTAGGGTGCGTTCAGAATGTTCAGATCCCAGAGTGACAGAGTAGGTACATATTTATATTTTATGCTCGGCTAGTTGTATTCTCTTCTTTTGCTCTGTTACTAACCCAGTTGTTTTTCTAGAATTGACTTGTACTATGGCTTATCTCACCCGGCGATAAACCCGGGGTAGGCTAAGAATTAAATAATTATAATGTGTTATATTTTTTGCATTGAATAGCAGTTTCAAATTCGATCGAAAGAGACAAAACACGATACAACTTTTCGGACTTACAGCGGGTTTATTGGTAACATGGTTAATGTTATTTTGACACCCTATTGCTAGTTCTAGCCTTTAAAACTAACAAGTTTAAGGCCAAGCTTGGAGTTCCGACTGAGGCGTTGCTTGAACTGCTTGACCAGATACGTGAAGGAGATTGGCAATTATTGGCAACAATCTAACCGCACCTTTGTAAAGTTAGGACCAACCTGACGTTGGCTAGCAATGGTTTTGTTGGAGGTAAATTGCACACTGACGTAAACTCTTGATAAAAGCAAATCATTATATTGTTTGTGAGGTAACACGCGCGCCTACTCAGTATCGCGTTAGTAGATGTAAATTGGTTTGTTTTTTGGCGGAATTCTGTAGGATCCTGAATTAACTGGCAAAAAATGATTGACATTACCTATTCAAGTTGGTGAGAGATTCAATTTGCTAAGCTCTTGTTGCAGTAGAATTTTGGTACAAAACTACCCGAGGAGGGTGTAAACAAAATTAGCCAAGTGCGAGTCGGTATTGCGCGCCAAGGGTTTCGTCCGATCGTACATAAAAGCACTGCGCAAAGCCAGATTTCCGCCTTTGTCTATTGCTGTAAAGCTGTAAAGAAAAGGTTAAAAGTAGGCAGCGAGCGCTAAAAAACTTTTCATAACAATAAACTAAATTGTGAATAGAAAGGCGTAATAGTAGTTTTGTTTAACGGAAAAGAGTCGAAAATAGTATAACTATTTTTCTGTTACACAAATCGCTGTATAGAACGCTTGCTCATGCTTACATAACCTTCGATCAAATAACCTTCGATTAACTATGATACAACCTAAGGTTCCTCTATAAAATCGTTGAATTATTATAGAATTTTATTTCACATTCCATTATCATCGACTAGTTTGATTGCTTCTGATTTAATTTATTTTTTACATTTAGCTCATCACCGAAATTATTTGCATCAGGAAGTAATTTCAACTGCAACAAAAAGTGCAATTCATTTTTTACGAATCTCAAATGACTTGTGTTTTTAGTATCCACTGTGTCCACTGTGATGTTACTGATTGTAAATTTGTAATCGCAAAACAAAACTATTCTGCTATTATACTACGCGGAAATTGCGGTAAAGGTTCGTTTATGTCTACAGACATTGAGCGTGCTAGAATATTTAGTTTGTCTGCCACGGCACGTGTCTGGCACGCTCAATGTCTGTACTCTGTAGATATGAACGGACCCTGGTTTTACTGCAAAGTGCGCAGGCGCGGCCTCGCAGTGATACTCAAATGTCACTACACTAGCGAACCTTTGTTATTCTTTTTACGGAGCAGCCCCCAGTTTCATAAGGGAGTATGTAATTAACTTTCTAACCTTCGCATTAATTTAGTGATAAAATAAATAACACGCACCAGTTATATTATTCCGAGACCACACACAACACACACACACCTACTTAGTACTATACATGCTAACTTTTGTCCCTGTCGTCGCGTCGTCGATTTCAGCAGGCATAGCATGGGGGCGCCCACGAAAACGATTTTTCTACGAAGACCAGATTTAAAACTGTTGAGACTTACCTCACAATCTTACCAGTAAAACTTAATAGTCCTATCCGTAGACCTACCAAATTCTATGATGATCGCATAAGCGGTTCGAAAGTTATAGTTCGAAACAACGCCGATTTGCCCACGATGACACTAGGATCTTCGATCGCTTCCTTCACTCGCCCAATCTTAACTCGAGTCGAGTCGCAGAGGAGTTTGGTATGACAACATCGATATTTTCAGATTAAAAAAAAAAGTTCCTGCAATCTTTATTGTTTACTTACCATAAACATAACGTTGAAAAGCGACATTTTAAAGTTCAACTATATACTAGTACCATCTCAAGTCTTTGGAGTAATTATTATGTAAACTACTGTACAAAGGGTTTGAAACTACCGAGCTTTGAAAGTTGAAATTGCCATAGCGTCCCTGGAGGATCCAATTCTGTATCTACAAATTAATGTTTAATGGGCTTGAAGGCTTTTCACTGAACCTATAATAATCCGATTAGCATCCCAGACACAGAATAAGTAGATGTTGCTGTTTTGTATCGAAATAATGAGGGCTTTTGGCTTCATTGATTTGTGTTTTCCCATGAGGAAAATGTCAGCTGACAATGCTGACGGGACTAAAATAGGAAGTCATGCTACTTTATAGCACGCATAAGTCCATCTATGATAGATGGAGTAGCATGACTAGTAGTGATTATACCCTTTTATCTTTTCTGCGAAATGACAAAAATATACTTGCTTACATTATAGTTTTTTTTTGCAAGTTTCCAGAAGTTGAACGGCTTCAATTCTAAAAGTGAACAATAGTAAATTGTTATAGCGCAAAAATAACTTTTAAAATCGTTTATCAAAATTTAAACAGAACAAGTTAGGTAGGTACCTATTTCATAAGGTTAGGTAATGTGCTTAAGTCCATATGAGTATTTTATAAATATTCCACTTTCCTACGACAATGGCCCTTGTTATGATGTTTTCCATTTTTTTACAGAACAAACACGTGGAGACGTTGGATGACGAAAAACTGCGGGCCCTTTTAGATGAGGCTATTACATACAAATGTCCTAAAGATCGAGAAGGCAAGAGCAGCCTTTTCAAGGTAAGTTTTTATCATTCCACTAAAATCTGCCTTTACAGGCGTAAAGGGTTATTGAAAAATCACAATGAATATATTATAGTTATGAGAAGCAGTAGTCGACCCCACGTAACGTAGCTTGCGACAAGTCTGCAATACAATCAGATTTATTCCACAGTGACTAAGATCGCATCAGTGGCCGCGAACTAGCAGATCTAATCTAAACTTAGTAGAATAGTTTACTCCTTTCGGCATCGAACGACACAGATTAGTTTAAACAATTGTTCACGGTCAACTTTTTTAACAAGGCGCTAATTCGTATGATTAGCTTCTAGTCTAGCTAGCCTATTGGACAGTCATAAAATAGCACAGTACTAAGGCTCGTCCACATTTACGGATGACGGAAGCCTTTACTGTGGATGAGGCATTAGTTTATTTGTTGCGATTTTTTTTGGCAACAATAGGTTTGAAATATAATGGTGCTCTTATGATTGATCGATACCGTACCGAAACGAAACTAGCGTTATGCGAGTTAGGCCAATAATTGGGTCAAAAACATTTGTTAGTAGAATACTTTCTACTGTAGAATTTGATAAACATCTACAATCCCTCAGTGGCGGCGTACTATTTTAGCCCTTCCTTTATATGAAGTATCAAAACAGGCTAATTCATCATAATTATTAAGATGGTGGAAGGTCATGCAGATTTTCTTCCGCTGACTACCGTGAAGAATATGAGATTACCCCGTAGTTCGGAACATTAAACTTAGTTCATTTTCTCACTAGCAATAACAGCTTTTATAGTCAACGTCCACCACTTATATGAACCAGTTGGTTTCCACTAACTCAGATCAGATTTACTGATAATTCGTCACAGGAACTGATACGCCGACTATATTCGATAGAAACCGTTCAGTTCCCACTCGTTTACAGCTTTACCATTGGTTTAGGAACTGTTGGAGGAGGTGGAACAAGACGAACAGGCGTGCGAAGCTGCTGCTCGTAATCTCACAGGCTGCCGTGGTGGATCTCGACGAGGGGCCCGAGGCCGGCGGGCGTTACCCCACTCTAACTCCCTACAGGACTTGGTAGCAGCCCTGGCGGCTGAGCCGGCACCGCGTCATACTCGACATCATCCACGGCACCATGCACCCGCGCCCTCCAATGTTTCCGCGCGCGCTATACATGGAGGCAGTCTGCCCTCCGGCGTAGATACTTGTAAGTACTTCCTGCTCTGTTACATTGAAAATTCTATTTACACTTCTTTACAGACTATCCGTAGATATTTCTAGGTACGGCTGTTTATTAGAAAAGAAATAATACCTCTCCTTTGGTAAATCATCGTGTACATTGGATATAGGCATCTTTCATCATCATCGGTTTAAGCACAGATAAAGCTATATGGGAACTGTGGAACTGTTAAAACCTTCTTAAAATTAGAAAAAAATCGCGCAACGGCTCATAAATGTTTGCGTTTCAAGATAAATATAGCAGCATGAACTGCCGCCGTCGATAATTTGCTGCAGCATTAGCAGAACCGACACCTTCACAGCTCGTAAAGTATACTGACTGATAAAATCCGTCGAAGAGCAAGCAAAAGTTGGATCGAACTTCGTTTGTTTTCCTTCACGTATCCCTCTGCAGCAGCTTTTATTAAACCCTTTTCCTACCTATGAGCATAGTAAAAGAGTGGGTAACGTGGTGGTTCCAGCGTCTCTACTCAGTGAAGAGGGGTCTGGCGTGGGCTCTGGGGCCGGGTACCTGGCGACAGTGCGCTGCGTGAATCCGCCTCCGCTGGCAGAGCGCCGCGTGTCCGCCAGCGACGCTAACGCCCCGCACGAGCTGGAGCTGCTCAACAGGTAATTACTGCTAGAAGTGATGCTCAATTGTTTCACGATTCGCCCTTAGTGAAGCTCACTTGTTGCACATTCGTCCTACACTGACGTCGGTCGCGATCGTCAGTTTCGCGCACCGTTGTTCAAGAAAAGTGCCTCATAGAACATAGTGATAATTCGTACTCTCGACCGACGACTTGACTTCAGCGTGATAGGAATTTAAGCCTTAAGATTCGTGATAAAAAGTGGTCCTCTGTGAAGGTAGTCACTATGCACAACGAAATTTGACCAAGATGGGTTTCTGTACATCCTCGGAACGTCCTTACTAGTGGTACTGCTTGATATCTGGCAGAAATCAAACTTTGTACTTGGACCATTGATTTAACGATCTTCTAGATATTTTTTGACGAAAACTTTTTATTGCTATGTCCATGTCCAATAGATGCACTTTTTGTGACTCATTTCGATAGTGAAAGTGCTGACACTGAGATTTTGGAAAACTGACAGACGAGAGACGAATCTACTGCAACCCATGTGTTTAGCAGAGCGTAGCATCTGTATTGAAATTAACTAGGTAGTAGGTACTAATGAAAACAGATTTCGTCGGCTCTGCACGAATCGTCGGTGCCAAGGACATACACAACAACGATAAGGTCGCATTTAGATTATATTATTTACTTCCATTTGTGTTTCGTAGCAATAATAACTCGTTAAACGAAATTATCTCATAAATAAAATAACAAACATTGACAGTTTCATTTTTCTTACAGACGAACTAATTCTCGGAAACTGCAACAGTGGATAATTATTGTGTGCTCAAAGTGTTTTTAATTACGCTATGTGGGCAAAATATCGCATTAGGTTTTAGTTTAGTTTGTAAGCGCGCGTGCCGGGTCGCATCGTAAAAGTGCACTATCTGTTCGAACCGATAAAATATTAATCGCGGCGCGGCTCAATACGATTGTTTCCATGTCGTCCACGGTCGCGCGATAATACCGTACTCTGTTGAATATTTCCGGAGTCCCGTACGCGGGATGCGAGTAGCGTGTTCGCGATTCGATCCGGCCCGGTAGCGTAGATCGGTCAGTAAGTCGTCTGCTTGTTCGCAGGCGCAGCAAGCCGATGTTCCCGATGACGTACACGGCTCGCGCGACGCTCGAGATCGGCAGCGGCAGCGTGTGCTCGGGCCGCGCGGTCACCACCACCACCGCCTCCAACCAGGTGCGTACGCAGGCACAGCCCCCCCCGCCGCACCCGCCGCCCCCGCTCCCGGCCCCGGCCTCGGCCGTCCGCCGAGCCGTCTCCGTCCGCCGCGCGCGCTCGCTCACGCACGCCCCGGCCGAGCGACTCTACAATCCCAACCGCGGTGGTGGTGCGCTCGACCAAGGTAAGCGACCGCGCGGCCCGACCCGACCCGACACCGAACTATGCATACACACGTACATTCCGAACGAAGAGTGGGACTGCGAAGACTCGCGCATGGCGGATAGCGTCGATGAGTGGTACCGCGGCCTGGCGGCGTACGCTCGGCCGGGCGCCATACCTGCCCTTGGTGCCCCCTGGATCAGAGAGGCGGAGTACGCTCGCTCGCAGAGCGTGCCGTTGAGCGCGAGCTACGGAGATTACGCGCGAAGACGCAGCACCGACAGATGCGCGGCCGAGACACTCCGCTCTGCACGCGAGGCCGGGACCGATCGCAACCAGTACAGGGTCGAAGCATCTTCCCAACATAGTGATAATTACGAGGGTGATATTAGTCTAAGGAAAAAGTATAGGGGAGAGATAGGAAAAGGTTTAGTTACACCGACCGCGTCGATGATAAATCCGAGGAATGTCAAAAGTATGACTATAGGCAAACCTCTATCCCAATTTGATAGATTAGATAGTCGAGCTATGGCGGAGAAGGCTGGCGATGGCGGGGAGCGAATAGATGAGGCGTCGATGGCCAATGTTAAAGTCGCAGCGGCCGGTTCTCGGTCAGATTTTAAAGGAAACGTAAGAAAAAACAATGAAATATGCATAGATATGGAAGGTGATATTGCGATGTCAGCGGAAGACCAAACATCAAAATGTTTTCAGATGAGCGCGCACTCGGCGCCGGGCGAGGCCGGTATAGAGCTCGAGGAGATCGCTTGTCGCGGCGATCGCGCTAAAGAGGCGCGCCGCGCTAGCGCTAGCGCTAGTGCTAGTGCTAGTGCTAGCGCTAGCTCGTTCACAGAATACCTTGCCGGACAGACTAAGCTGATCGAGGCGATCGAGGCGGCCGACTGTGCGCCCGCACATGATGAGTATATTAACGTAGCGGAGAACAACAACAATGTAGACCGCAAATACTCGGAGAAAGATAATTCGGCACGAGATGTAAGTAGCGATGTAACGGAGATAGAGCGGATCGATCTCGCAGTGGAGGCGGAGGGCCAGGCGGGCCGGCCGGCGCGCCGCGACGGCGGCGGCGACCGCTACATTCTGGCGGAGCTTCCCAATAACGCTTATATCTTCCTAACGCTTCCCAAACGCTTGCTTAACAAAGACGACCGAGACTCGCACCACATCGAAAGTAACAATAACCTGAAGCCGATCGACAACGGCAAGAGAAGAAGAAAGGACAAGGTACCAGTAGGAACTAGTAGTAGCAAGAGGACAGACACGATCAATAGAAACGCTCTTAGAGTGCTGTTGTTTGAGAATCTTTTAAAAAGCGATAGAGAGATGTCACACGGCTCGGCCGATAACGAGGTAGGCCCCGCTGCGTAGATTCGTGCGATACTCGACCCTAGGCCGCTTGCTAATAAGGTTGTGTTTCCCGCAGGTCGATTCCGCTATACCGTTTAGTTGCATCACAACACCGGAGGTTGTGGGTAGTTGCAACACGACGTCCTCTTCTTCGACCGCTGTCGCCGTTGATACCAAGGTAAAGCCTCTATCATTATACCCATTTTGATCAATATTATTGTCATATTTAGCTTATTTTGGCATGATATAAACGTTTCAGTAGTTGAGACTATCGTCTCATATTTATTAAGCTTTGTTTATACCAAGCGGCTTGAAGCAGCTTGTTGTGAGTTTTTATGTTATATTTTCTTGATATTTTTATTAATATGCACTGAGTTACCATTTTATTACGAATAATGTTATATTCATATTATGTTTAGTTCGTTATGCGTAGACTTCGTTCGTACATATAATGTGTTACCTTATATACCGACAAAAGTACAAAATACGTATATTTGTACCACTAGTACTTAAAATCACGTATTTCGAGCGCTGAAAAACGGGGTTTGAAATAAACTTGCACTACATAAAATAAAATGTACACATGATATCGCCACTTCAGGGGGTTCCGCACGAATTTTCACAATAAATATAATAATACATTCAACTTTACCACAAGTTTAAACTAAACGGTGATAAGCGCTCAAGAGACGTGTCTAAGTGGTCTGGGAGGTCAAAACGAATAAATTTTACAATTGTAATGTTCCTAACGTATCCGAGTTACGTTGCGTGGCAAAGATAAGTCGACTACGGAGCGTTACCGCGTCACCACGCAGTGTAAAGCTTAAATTTCTCCTACGCTGACGTCGGTCGAGCTAACCGGACTGCGACATCAGTGTCATAGTGCGGTGACTTATAGAAAATAGTGTTCATTTCTACGTTTAATCGGCGTCAGCGTAGTAGGTATTTATGCCAAACTCGCATACGTTACTGATACGATACGATTGTCAAATGTATTCGTGGTGATAATGGATGGCAGCCGCTGCAGTTGGCTTCCGGATACCGCTCCGTGACGAGTCTGACTGCCTCCCCGCCCTCCGCTTCATCGCCGCCAGTCGCGAGGCCCTCGAGCTCACACGAAGCGCCTGAATTGCAGGTACGATAAGTATAATAGCTCTAGGCAGTGGTGATGTTAGCTGTAGGATTGGAGTTTTGCGAACTAAATTGTCTTTGCGCATCACAAACGGCTTCACCATTGCCTAGATCCGCTGTAAGATTAGTTTTTTATGATATCCGAAAACTCGTCCAAATGAATTTTGAGCTCTCCGTGGTACAAGGAATCAGCTTCAACGTTCGGCATTGGTTTCAATCTGCAGGACTTAAATTCGGAGTCTGTCTCTTGTCTAATTGGTATTGGAATGGAACATATTCTTTGTGTTTTAACATTGTGCAGAAATCTATTAAAATTCAATTCTTGTTGGTATGGTCATTGCGGTTTTGTGACAACGAAATCACGTTAAAAGCTAAATGTCACACTCCAATACCGGTAGCGCGGAAATTAGACCAGGAAGTAAGGCCCCTATGGAAACTATGCTACCACACCAATTTATCAATGCACATAAGACTTAACACCTTTATGTTTTAGAGCGGTGGGCGCAGTGCAATGCATCACAGGGCACGTCCTCAGTGGACATGCTCAGTGAAGCAATGCACTGTTATAGGCCGAGGTAACCGCTTAACATCAGGTGGGACATCGGCTTGTTCCATCATTTACTTGTATAAAAAAAACCCAGCGATCATTAAATAAATGAGATCAGTCGACATCGATGTACCAGTTTCTACTACACCAAATTGATCAGTCGGCGTCGATCGATTGGGGTGGTAAGCAAAGCACCCTTACGCCGGGTTCGACCAACTGCGAAGAACGCGAATCGACAGATAAAATACTGTACGTCTCTACTTAAGAAGTTGAAACTTGTCAAAGATAAATACGGAAAATTCGGAGTTGGTCGAACCATGCCTTTATGTATGCGCAAATGATTGTCTCTTCGTTTTGTTGTAATTTATATCCGAGAAGATCCCAAATCTGTAGTTTCCAAGCACTATAAAAAATACATATTTGAATGCATGTTTTATGCTGTCTTGATTAGTTTGTCTTGAATTTTTGAATGTATATTGTTTGTTTGACGGAGAAAACGCTTCTTCACTATTACAACAACCAACGTAACACGTTTATTAGTGGCTTCTAATGTTTCTTTTCCTACAAGAATGTGAAGTTTGTATGGATGTTTGTGGTGAAATTCCGTTTTAACGACTAGATAAGTAGAAGAGTCCTTTTTTCCGAGTATCACACGAACATAGCCGCGGATATCATCAGTATTCAAGAGGACTTTATTTATCTACATGTGTTCAAATAAGATTTAAACTAAAGTCGGTTTTAAATCCGGTTTAAACACGTTTCTGTTTATTAGGGCGTGTAGGGTTCCCATATTTTACAAAAGCCCTTTAGTTAGCACTTAAGAACATCGTCCCTTGAACAATCTCTCTAAATAATATTGTAAATACTGTATTAGTCATAATTTTCTTTGTGAATAAATTTTACCTATTAATACCATCTCTCTAAACTCATGGGCTGATATGCCTACTTAGCGACTGCTAGCTACGTCATTTGTCATGAACAATGAACCACGGAACTGGTCATTAGACGTCGTCGTCTAAGGTGATGGAATTGTAGTTTTAAATCTTAGATTTTGAATACACTTTGTATGTTTGATGCAAGCAGCCTCGGAGTGTGATTTCGAGCAGTTTCAACGGACTGCCGCTGTCGCGTCCAAACTATGGGTCTACTGCAACCACCAACGACGAAGCAAAGGTGAATTAATACTAAGCAGTCTGGGTATTCGTATTTTTTTACTAGACTCATACTAGACTGCGACTCACACTAGAATGCGTTTAGCTTCTTTTACTGGGCAAGTGTGCGTCCAATCAATCTGCTTTCCCGACTTGTACTACTACTAAACTGTAACGTGGTGTTTTCGTCGCCACAGGCACCAGTTAGGCCACCAACATCCAACAAACCCTCCAAGTATTTAGTTGCGATGTTGTTTTATCCGTGTTTATGTATTTTTTTGTTTTGCATTCGCAACCAAGCTTTGCAACCAGTAGTTTATGAGTTGTTGCATACTTTTAAATTGTCTCTGCTTTTTTTGTTGGATATCGATTTATAGTTATATTTTTCCCAGAAGTCTGTCGATGAAAACGGCAACGCGGTCCAGGGATCGCCCGTCTCGGGTTCTAGTCAACACAAAAAGCCGAGGAGGAAAAGAACTTCAAAGAACGAAACTGTTATAAACTGCCAACAGTTGGACGGTTACCGCGGGGACAAGGCGGATGTCAACGAGTTGCTACGGTTCATTGAATCTAATCCGGACACGCGCGGCCCCAAAATGCGCGTTAAGCACAAGGATGATACAGATGATAAAGCTACCAAGAAGCGCTCCTCCGAGCGACGCAAGGATAAAGAAAAAGTTAAACGCGCCTCATCCCTCGAAGAGCTTTCCCGCACAAAACTAGAAGATCTAACAGCTCGCGCCGCCCCGATCCCTATACCCGAACGCAGGTCGTGGGGCGACGCCACCCCCTCCGCCCCAGAACCCGAACCCGAACTCACTATCACCCCCGAACCCGAACCGGACCAACCGGCAACGCCCCCGGAAACCGAGCCAGAAATCGAAGAACCAATCGAGCTACCGACATCTTTGGAAGTTCCTATTGTACCCCTACCCGAGCCGGTTGTCGAGCAAGCCGACTTCCAGACGGTTACAAAGAAGCGCAAACCGAGACGTCGCACGGAGGAAGCTCCGAGACGCACGCGTCAGCCTTCGCCCCGGCGCCAAGAATCCGCCCCTCCATCCGACCGCAGTAACGATTCAAACGATGACATGGATTCCGTACATTCGCTACCCCAACCGGGAGGTCCGATTCCTCCGATCCCCCACGCATCATACGCGGACATCGCTCGGACGCGGCACAACATCCCCGACCTGATCGAATCCTGCAACTATTACACGGAGGGGGAAAGTAACGGGGAACAACGCGTGGACTTACCCGCTCCTATCGAGTCTGATTACCCGGCGTTGGAGACTAGAATCCCCGAGGCGCCTCCGCCGTTGCCTCGCCGCCGTGACTCGAAGCAAGGGCCGCCGCCGCGGAGGGATCGCAAGGAGAGAATGGCGGAGCCTCCCCCCGCACAGGAGTGCCCAGCGCCGGATGTGGTAGCAGATCGTCGTCCGCCGGTTATATTGCTAGACTCCAACTCCAGGCCGAGGGATATGGATGGAGTCACCTTCGGATTCGATATCAACGAGCAACTGCTAGGTTTGAATCTTTTTCATTCATTTCAGAGATTTAGTAGATTTTGAAACTTTTTAAAGTACCTACTGTTAAATGTTTTGGTCAACCAACACTATC
Organism: Gandaritis pyraliata; assembly: GCA_947859175.1. Lineage (NCBI taxonomy): Eukaryota > Metazoa > Arthropoda > Insecta > Lepidoptera > Geometridae > Gandaritis > Gandaritis pyraliata. The sequence goes on along the minus strand of OX401871.1, from coordinate 2,725,077 downwards.
GAGCGAATTGGGACTCAAAGTATGGAAAACAAAACGAGTTAGGAAGTACGCATACACGAATACTCTTGATCATTGGACTGTCATAACATCATCACTTTGCCATCATTTTGATCAACCTTTGTTGACACGTCAGCGGCAACTGTTGACAGTTGGCTACAGCAAAGAGGCTGAACGCCCCAGTGTGAGAACCTTTTAGTATGAACCAAAATTTGCAGCAGCAAGTTGCAAAATGTTTAATTATAAAATGTTCAGTTCCAGGTGGATCTCGTCGCGGTCGCTGTGACTTGGTCCGCGACGCGGTGCCGCCGACGCTGTCGGTGCGCGCTGCGTGTCGGCCGCTGCGCTACCTGCCGCCCGCGCCGCCGCCCGACGCGCACCATCTCAACCAGATCATACACTACGTGGGCACAGGTACCGTCACACAGCGTCACCTGTCCCGCGACGCGGTGCCGCCGACGCTGTCGGTGCGCGCTGCGTGTCGGCCGCTGCGCTACCTGCCGCCCGCGCCGCCACCCGACGCGCACCATCTCAACCAGATCATACACTACGTGGGCACAGGTACCGTCACACAGCGTCACCTGTCCCGCGACGCGGTGCCGCCGACGCTGTCAAACGCTTCCTCACAAACTCAAACAAGTCATTAACGGTTCATGTTTTAACGTTTGTTTTATTCCAGCGTGGGAAGACGTGATCCGTTGCGGCGGCGGCAAGGTGCCGTACTTCAGCGAGTAGGCCGGCGGCGCGGCGCCGAGCCCCGCGCCGCCGCGCCGCGACCCCGCCATCCTGCTCCAACTGAACACTTACTATACCCAATACTTCCCCGTGCTCGGCCGGCCGAGGCACTACCGACAGCGTCGCCATCACTGAAACTAACAGAACCCGGGTGACTGTTCAACTAAACCCAATGTGGTAGAACCCGGGTGACTGTCATCGACTCTTGGTGACTGTCATCGACTCTTCAACTCCAAAATGTGAATCATTAGTGCTGAACTAAATACGCAATATAGTAGTAGTAGTAATTGACTGTTGATCAGTGTGCTGAACGATGTGGTAGTGAACCCAGATGACTAACGGACGTGTCTGTTTCGAAAGGCTGCAGAGTGGTACAATAGATCACAGAAGTCTCGTGTATACCCTAAATGACACGTCACGATGGGTAGATGGGTAGTGCTGGAGTTCAGACGACTGTGGAGTCTTGGTGAACACTATAATGTGGATATTCACAATGTGATGGTGGTAGAACTCAGATGACCGATGACGTCTCGATCAACCCCAAAATGTGGCAACTCGGTCAACTGTCATTTGGCTGTATGTACCGTGAGCGTGTCTACGTTTTAGAGTGTTGGATGATTGACTCTAAGTTAGTGCGTTGTTACGTATCAGTGATATTCGGATTTCATCAATATTGTCGATGGTGATTCAGCCATGCGCAATGTGGTAGAACCCGTGTGATTGTCACGGATGTCTCGTTTCAACAACAAAATACGGCATGTGCATTGTGCTGGGACAGGGACCGAGCTTACATTGATTGTGAGATATAGTCAACTCTGTTTGTCTGTGCGATATTTAGGTATCGACGATGGCGGTGGAGTTTAGTCAGTAATCGTGGTTTACCCATGTTCAATGAAACATACATGCGGTAAAAAAAAATGCTCGTAAAATGTGACATGAGCACAATTTTGCGAGCATTGATTGATTTACTTTTGATGATTCGGGTTTGTGCGATGAAAGTCGGTGGTAATTGGCTATCACAACGTAGCGAATCTATTCGTTACGAACCGAACCCACTTTGCGGTTGAATGTAGAACCCAGACGACTGTTACGGAGCTCTCGTTCAACCTCAAAAGGTCCCACGCCTGAGTTATGGACAATAGACGTACGTATTTAGCTCGGTTACTTTATTTGTGAGCGTGGACTTATCTCTGTGATGATTCGAGTCTGTGCGTTTGAACGGTGGTATTCGGTTTTCACCCGTAAGCATTCGATTGACGAACTATTGCGAGTTCGGGCGGGGGTGGCCGAGGTTGGAGCAGTTCAGTGATGTTATGTATTGTGCGGTGTTTGACATATTATCGATTCCCGCTGAGATTTGATCGCGGTGAATGTGCGTTTTCTGCGACCACTCGCTATCTGGGAGTCGGCGCTATTTGATGCTATTCGACTAAAGGTCGGCGCTGTGATGAAACTGTTTTTTTTTTCGCCTCGAAATTGAGACATTGAACGCGACGTTGAGCATTTAATGTAAACATTGCACTTCAAAAAAAACTAAACTAATAAAAAATTGTTAGTAGCCTGATGAGTGTATATTTTGGTTCTAATTTTGGGGTCTGGCACATAGCAAATTATAAGGTTACCAAATCAAACAATGATGCAAAGTACATAGATTTGTTGTGGTAATTTTTCTAACCACTACTATTATTTTTCTGTTTCTGAATATGATTCTTTCTAAAACGATTGCAACAAAACAGTTGAACAGTGTCTCTATTCAAAAATTGTTATTTTTAACCGACTTCCGAAACTCGGTCATTTATGAACCGATCTGAAAAATTCTTTTTTTATGTACTTCCAGGTTGGTCCCATTCAATTTTCATCAAAATCGGATCAGTAGTATGGCTTATAAATAGAAATAACTGAAAAAAAATTACGTCCACGTGCACGAAATTGCGTATTTTGCTTTCCTGTGACTTTTTAGTGATGTTTATGGCCACTAGAACATTCCCAATGAACTGCCATCATCATTATCATCGATGATGAGGCCGGTAGTCGAATTGAAGTCGGTTTTTATAGTTTTTTAAACTAATTAGGTAATTATATCATAATAATGTGCAGATTGTTGTGTGCCAGGTCCTATTACTTACTCAGTTTCGGTTTTGAAGTGAAGACATGTACTATTGTTTCTGTTGATCTTTATTGCTTGAGTTTGTTATGTAATCACAAGTATTTGATAGATTTCCTCTAACTAGCCACTCAAGTATATTTTGTTATATAATTTTAAGTTTTACCATTTTAAAGTGTAAATAAAATTAAAGATCTTTTAATGTGTAACTGACCATTCTAATATGGATCGGTGCCATTTCACTTGCTCATGATACTATTGAGACCTGAGTTGAACGTGCTTTGTTTTAAACTTACCATATTATACTTCGTTTCATAAATGTAGGAAAAATCTAGTTTCGTAAATTCCACTTCAAAAATTATAAAACAATAAAAAAACTATGTGAAAACATTGTTTTTTAAATAAAGTTTATTTAAAACAAAAACAAGTTTAAATAATATCATGAGCAAATGTCACAAGTGTGATGAAGCTAGATGTAATACGTTTTTCAATTTCATGATATTGCAAATTGTTGTTTCATTCAAATTTTCTTCTGTAGTCACCCGGTCTCGTTCAAAACGTGATCTTTATTTTGGGGTAGTTATAATTTAAATAGTCACCATCGTAAATGTTTGAGACAGTTATATTATCATGGAATTAAAGAATATATTATCTTTCATCTTGATGTAAGGATGATTACAGATTGGGCGTATTTAGGTGCGTATATGCTCATATTTTAAAACTCGCATGCTCCCGAGATAATAATGCTTGCAGTGCATGTCGCACGTTCACTATTCCGTGCGTTATGAACTTGTACGTACGTGTGGAAATACGCCCAGTCCCTAATCGCCCGTCTAGAAATGGATTTGATGTCAAATAATAAATTTAATAATCCTAATAACTTATGCATGATTAATGTGTTTATATAAATAATACGAGCTTTGTGTAAGCGCGGCGTGGCGTGCGTGAAATTCCCATATAATTCTTTTGAGCGAGAACTGAATTCCAGCTAAAATTTCGACCAATCCTCATCTTCCATATTTCTACTTGGAATAAAATAACACTTTGGTATAATGATTGAAGTTTATACTAAATATGTTTAACTATAGATTCCAAAGCAATGTTTTTAGTGAGTTAGGGCGGCTTGCACCAGAATCGCTAAACGCGTTTAACTATTAAATAGTATTTAGCGAGTTGTCAAGTCATATAAATACGTCAGATTTAAATCTATTTAGCTGTTAAACACGTTTAGTGATTCTGGTGCAAGCCGGCCTAAATGTGTAATAATATTGTAAAATTGACATAACTAATTGTATGTAACATTTGCGTTATTATAATGAAGAGTAAATGTGACTTCTGGTAAACCCTAGTCATCATTTAAATTCTGACTTACATTGTGTCTTACATCTAACACTGGCAAAACTATTCATTTCACAGTTTATTTAACCTGTTTTCTTTTATTTATTCAGTTAAATTAACTTTAAAATTGTTATGATGTGAATGTTTTTTTCGAACAAAATTATCAAAATAATCAAGTTATTAACATTTAATATGTTATAGCATTTTATTAGATGTCTGAGGTGTGTTCCTGTATAAAGTAAATTGGCTAGATAATAATGTTTTCGATAAATTGATGTTGTTGAATTAATGTGTAAAGATCAGATATTACATACAACCTATCATAATAGCGATTTTTTAACTAATTGAAAACCGAACTAGTCGAAATTTGAAATCTGCAGAATATAATAATTGTGTTTTAAAAATAAACCACTTATTACTTACCTGTCCTGGATAATATTTTTAAGTTTGAGTATTGATTTGTTACTGTTTTGTGTATGTAATTTGGTATTTTGTCTTTGAAAATTACATTATTATTATTATTGTGTGGCCTTACATTATTATTAGTCTTTATAAAAACATTTTGTTATTCAAATTACCATAATAACTATGTAAATCGCTATGTTGCAACTCTGTAAACACCATTAAATAGTTGAAACTTATAAGGCCACACTTCAAAGAGTTGTAAATATGGTGTAAATTCATTTTATTTCAAAGAGGTATTTTTTTTAACATTGTTGAGATTTTTAATGTACTGAAAGGACGCTCATATCAAAGGTTAAGAAATTTTTATTTATTTCTTTTCCTTGTAAAATATGTAAATAGATGTGCAAAACATACTGGATTTTTTTCGATCTTAGTGCATACTAGATGTCGTCGTAGAAATAGATCTCGGGGTGAGAATGTGAAGGCTAATTGTATTTGCATCTGGTTTCTGCCGGCGCGTCATCGTCACTCGTGTGGGAAAGGCATATTTATAGAATGGATCTGAATGAAGGCAAGCTTGCTTTGTTATCAGCCTAAGTTGCAAACATTGTGCTTCTACCATTTAAGAATATCACACCTGTGGTTTTTGATTTTGTGTGAAAGAAATGTCAGCTAGAAGTTCGTTTTGCACTGTTTGTAGTGGTGAGTGGGTGGGACGCCTTGGCGCGCCTGTTGTAAAGCATTTTAATTCGATTAACGTTTTAAAATGATTAATCTTACATTTAAGCATTTATTTAATTTTTGCTAAATTAGCCCTTCCCAATAAAAAAAGCTTTGAAAAACAAAACTTTTGTTTTTAGCGCAACATCGCCTTGAGATCTTAAAACAGTTATGAGAAAAAGTATGTATGGGCTAAAGTTAAATAATTTCTCGAGCTAAAGATAAATGTAATTATTTTGTTTAGGTAAAGGAGTGATAATGCTTAGAAAAGCTATGTAAATGTATAAATAAATTAATGCTGAAAATATGACTAGGTATGTGGAATTGTCTCATTCGTTAGTAACTTTTTTTTTTAATCAATTAAGAAGCAATCTGTAGTCCGTGTTATCTTACTACTCGAAACCGAGATGCAGCCTCTTCCTTTTACTTTGGGAGTGAGACAATAGCACTGTATCGTATTATGTATCAATTGAATTTTTTATTTATCTGCTTTTCATCTAACTGTACTACTCTAGATTTTTACTCTGTTCTTCTATTATTCTGTATTATCACGAGTTCTAAAGAGCATCGCGATGCTCTTTTTAATTTAGTTTTAGTATGAAATACGCTAGATTCTAATTCGTTTCCTTCTAGGTACCTACTTTAATTTTACAATAATTTTATTCTTTGTAAACATTATACTCAATCCAAAATTGCTGTATATCTATGTAAAGTGCTGTGTAACGCTAAAGTTGAACCTTGGTTTAGATTAAAACTTATTCTTAGAAAAAAAAGCAAATAAGAATGTGCCTACTTCGAACAGAGACTCAACTTTGGCTAACACTAAACCAAAAATATCCGAACACGTACCTATCTATCGGATTTGCACTTAAAGTTAAAGATGTTAAGACTAGAGTGAGAAGACCTAACTAATAGCAAGGTAAAGGAGAGAGGACAGACTGATTGATATAACAATTAGACTTGTCCTTTCTCGTTTTATAAGATAGCTGCGTATTATCTTCAAACAGCAGTTGTATTGTATATTTATTTTCTGATATTTATTTGTTTCTAAAAACTTAGCAACTAGTCAGACTGTTCCTATTCATTCAAAGATAAATTCTAGAAGTTTCACATTTTGATTCCACCTCATTTTTTGTCTGTGAAAAATGGAGTAAAAATTTAGATTATTTAAAAGATTTGTTTGTACAAACAATTGTAACCAACTGCAATTTACAGTTATGTACTTTTTCACTGTTTCAGTTTTCTTAATAAAAATGTTGAAAATACATGTTTTTGAGTTTTGAATAATTCATCAATTAAAGTGGTTAGGTAGGTACGAAGTGTAAGGTAAGGTACACTGGCTTTGTCCCGAACGTCAAAACAAATTGTGGTTGGTTGTGTGGTTGAGAAAGGATAGGAACAATGACAAGGAACTAATCAAAAACAAAATCAAATAATCCGTGACATTACATTTTATTTTTTTTAATCAACATGATACAGATGTTATGGCTTTGTATTCAAATATCATATCTATTATAATAAAAATATTAACAAAATTATCTTACATCCACTTGAAAATGTACAATTTATTAGTAATAGACCTTACAAAATACTTTTACAGCATCGCAAGTTGATATAGCCAGTCGAGTTGGAGCTAACAGTACGCATTTTATAAGACGGCGCTTATTATAATAACATTATTCACACTGTTTACAGTGCGTGTTTTAGTACCGCGCACTGTAAATCTCATCACTTCACGCTAAGGACGATATCAACTCGCGTTATTTTATCATAACACTTACATTACCGCTCTATTGCTCCTACAATAAGGCATATAATATTTACGACTGTCATTTTCTATAGGACGTAAATAGCTACACCGAAATGCCCAGTAGACATTGTCATTTCTTATAACTGATCAGAGCTGAAAGCACCCGACTGAATAAGATACCCTTGATTTAATCCTAGGTCGCGTAGGTGACACCTACTCTCGTATTGACCAAGTTTTTTTTAAATGTAAGAATTCCAACAGTCAGAACCCATCACAAGTTATCCCAGTCTTAGCAATCGACCGACAAAATTTCACTAACATAACATTAGACTACAAAAGCACTTACGAATTTTGTTTTTAGAGAGTGAAAAAACTTTATTATGTTTATTTTGAATTGTTAGTTTTAATGATTTCGTTGTTAGTTTCACCGTGTCCTAAGCCTCGCGCGTGTAAAGAAAAATCGAAAAGTGATTATCAACAAAAACCAATTACAAAAATAATTAGGCCCCCGGCAGTCCACTGCAAAACGTCATAAATTAAGTTTTATTTTATATACACGATAACCGTAACTACTGAACCGTAAAAAATAAATAAACAACCACAGTTAATATGGAATGAGTAATTTCAATCGCAAAAAACGTAAACGAAACTTCATAACGAACCATATCTGAGACTCGAAAACTTAAAGAATATGAATCGAGTTTTAAGCGAAACTAAGCTCACCGGTAAGGTAGGTCCGCCTCGTGGTTTACTAGAAGATGTCTGGGCAGGGGGTGAAGTCGCGGGCGCGCTTCGTCTCCCAGTAGCGGTGCGTGTACATGTGACGTAGTTGTGGATGCGGCGAGTGCGGCGCGTGCGGCGAGTGCGCCTCGCGCGTGAACCACAGCGGCGCGGGTGTGGGGGGCGCGGGCAGCCCCCGCGCCGCCGCCACCTCCGCCGCGCCCTCCTGCTCCCTCCTCTTAGCTCGCTGCTTCTCTTCCAGTCGCAGCTTCTCCGCGTTGGCTTCGTCCCACAGTCCTTCCTCCATGAGGCGCTGGTCGGGGCGGCGCCGCGAGTCGGTCGGCGCGACGCCCTCTTCCGGCTCGTTCAGCTGCGCCGCCAGTATAGTGAAGTTGTACCATCTGAAAGGGATACACACAAACTCTCTATACCCAACATGCACCATAGTCTCAAGGGTAAAGTTAAAAAAATATTTTCGTTATGAAAACACTTGACTTGCACTTTGTCAACGTATTTGCACACTTCATCCAGAAAGAAAAAACTATGAGCTTATGACATTATGAAAATCATCGGTAGCCTTAAATTAGTTCGTCCTAAAAATCTATGACTGCGCCCAAAAGTGGATTCCAAACGTAGATATTGATATAATTGTAAATAACAAGGAGTATTTTCCGATCCACAATACTTTTAACAACCTTCACGTTGTTAATAACTTGCTTACTTTTATCATCACTTGATACGTCTTACTGTAAATCAATTCATAAAATAAATGTTCCCGCGCGTTGATTTGTAACGCGATGTCAATATAAATGTGAATCGGTATGCAGAGTATAGTGCGATGTTTACTTGTCAGCATCAGGCGGGGCTTGCACTCGTTCCCAGGCGAGCACAAACTTGCCAGTCTTGCACACCGTGTTGTCTGGCGAGGCGCTCGTCACCGGCGCCACTTCCACGCGGCTGTCCCAGTGCCCTTGCAACACGTAACGAGGCTGGAAACAATTTATATATTACAACAATTCTAATTCATGGTCCGGGCAATGACATTTTATATGGACTATGCATTGGCGCTCTGAAAATGGAACGTTATAATTGTGCTCAGACGAGAGCGTGAGCATATTTCTTAGTTATACATTAACGGCTTGATTATCGAACACTTAGAAGGGCTTGCGTGCCAATCTGCAATGCACAACAAACATACTACTGACAAGTCTGACAAGCGTCAAAACATCACTTTTACAAGGAGCCAAATTTCTGGCGTTTTTCGTAATGAAATGATGATTCCTTTGTATTGTAGTTCAATGATTCAGACGATAGCTAATGTCAAACAACTTCTCGCTTGCAAAAATTTGCACGTGTGTGAATCAAATTTATTGGTCGGAAAACTTATTAGGATCAAAATGACATTTTTTTGCTGAACCTTAGCATTATTATTCTCTAGATAGTGAAGCTTTGGGATTTTGCATAATTACAATCAGTAAGTTTATATCTTCAAAAATTTTGAATTCATTCAAATTGTTTATTTAACATAGACATTACCATTACAGAGGTCCAAGGCGATAACGCTATTACATAATTTATTATTATTGAAATGTCATCGTCACTTACCATGAGGTGAGATCAAACGTTAAAAACAAAATGTGCGAGCGAGAAGGTCGTTTGATATTACCCCTCGCCTTAATAGATGCTCTTATGATATAGAAATGTGGTATTAGTGTACTCACCACTCCTTGTGGATCCTTGATAACTCCCGTGACCTTCCTTTGCGTGTCTTTACTGAAGTATCCATAAGGCAGATATTTGAGATGCGCGACGTATCCAGCGGCCGGACCGGCGTCGCCGATAATATCCATATCGCCGTGATTATCCACCCATAGCTTGCCGACTATTATATTGTGGACCGTTGTATTCACCTGGGGAAGATGGCTTAGAAGTATAACTGTTTTAGGGGAATTTTGGAGATTTTGAATCGGACAATCAGGGAGTTTTAACTTAAAATGGTACAAATGATAGCTTTTTTGGTATCATAGAATAAATTAATTTTTCAAAGTAACCTCAATCTATTTATTTAGTAACAAATGATTTATGAGCCCTTCATCTACAATTAAAAACAACACAAAAATGTCGATACACAATAAATTACCGAAATCTACATTTACGGAGAAAGTATACATTACTTTATTTTTTTAAACCGTACTGATAGAAGTAATGATTTTTACTGGAATATAAAAATATCTAGCTAAAACAAAAAAAAATGATATAAGCTTCCTACTCTATAACCAGGAATTCGTTACGTAAACAAAACTAAAAAAATAGTGCTAAATAAAACACACCCGTGTATATCGATACATGTTGCCGGTGTTGCCGAACACGACAAAGTAATCCGCATTAGGGTCAATCGATATAAACTGCCCTCGGAATTTGCTCGAGAGTGAAAAGTTTTGCCACACTGTCCAACCAACGGCGCCTTCGCAGTGAGTGGCCGACGTGGGAGGGTGGTGGAGCACCTATGGGACTAACCGTGTCATAGTCACCACTCTATTCATTCAACAACTCTATTTTACAAGATTTTATGTATTTTTAATATATACTTAGGTAGGTATTTGTGAAAATAAATTCATTTTATGTAGAGCTCATGGCAACTAATAAATAATTGAAGATTTGAAGTAGCTCCCTATTTTTGGGTTGCTTTCTTTTTCTTTTCCTACTTGTGCAGATGTCTGGAGAGTCGCGATATGTATGGCTAACATGCCATGTTTGTTTGTTTAGGTCAAATCTCGCAAGGTTTATATGACCCACTTCCCGATGTCAGATTTAGCTGAAATTTGGTATTCCTATTAGTCTTCGGTGACAATGCAATAATGTGATGACAGCGAGCTGATCTCATGATGATGCCGGAAGTTGGCCATGGGAACTCCTTCATAAAATGACACAACCCCATCGGAGTTTGGGCTCGTATGGTTTGTCTTGAGGACTATGGTCCTAGATGATATTTTTCTTTTCATGGGCTTAATTCTCACTTCGGCAGAGATTTTACTCTAATAGGGATGAGGTCAAAATGACATCGAAAACTCATTTAACTAGTAGGTGAAACGAGTTTTTGGCCGAGATATGACGTCATCCCTATTGTAAAATCTCTGCCGAGGTGAGAATAAGGCTTGGACGAATACACGTGTATAATGAATATACAAGTGTATTCGTCCAAGGAATAAGGCCCCAGAGCACAATCAAAGCTTGTTTTTAAAAATATTTTCTTTTAATAAAATTTGTATATTACTAAATGATGGAACAAGCCGACGGCCCACCCGATGTGAAGTGGTTACCATTGCCTATAACAATGCATTGACTCACGGAACACGTGTGATGTGCCCTGTGATACATTGTACTGCGCCCATTACTCTGAGACATAAAGTCTCATGTGCCTGTAATTGCACCGGCTCCCATACCCTTCAAACCGGAACACAGCAATGCGAGGTGGCAGAAATAGGTACAGGGGTACTACTTCCCCGGACGAGCTCTTTCACAAGCTCTACTACTACAATGCACTACTAATACAAATTGCATTATATTTACAAAATAAATAATACAAGATCCCATAACCCACTGTTTCCGCTCATTGACCTCGACTGAATGAAACATAGTCTAAAATGATCGCTATAAGTACCTATACCTAATTGTTTTTCAAATGTTTCATCTCTTCGAATCTCTGCAGTTCACTAATTTAAGTATTTTTAGTTTGTTAATTTCTTTAACAAAATGACTAACAGATGCAATGATTGGACGTACTTCCGATTAGCTCTTTTAGGTACCCTCAAAGATAAGTAAAGTTCAAGATGTATTAGTTTACCTTCCTCCAAGTATACTTGTTTCCGGACCTAGGGAACATTGCCGAGGCCCCGCCGAGCGGGATCACCTGGAGGTACTTCCCCCGGAACTTGGTGGTCATCGTGAATTCCTGCCAGCATTGCCACCCCGCCACACCCTCGCAGAACTGAGCCACCATCGGCGGGTGGTGAGATACCTGGGTTTTTTGAATTTCGAATCAATGCCAAATAGAAGCCGGAAAAGGACGCATCTTTTTTTTTTTCCTTAACCTATCTCGTCCCACTGCTGGGCAAAGATCTCCCCCAAAGACTTCCAATGTTCTCTCTCCTGGGCTTCCTCCCACCATCTCCTTTCAAAGGCGTCCAGGTCGTCCCGCCAGCGCTTTTTAGGGCGACCACGAGGCCGACGTCCGTCAGGGACCCAGGGTGCGGTGATGTTTGCCCACCTATCGGGCGGCATCCGGCTGACGTGCCCCGCCCAAAAAGGACGCATCTAGGAGTTTTTATTGCAATGCTTTTTATATTTTGTCTAAATGAATTTTCAAAAACGCGTGGTGCAATAGTTGCCTAAGATTTTTTGCCAGAAAGTGGTAAGTATGAAAGAGATATTATGACGAGCGTTGCTTTTTAATTTTTATTGGAATAAATTGTGGTAACTTTTTGCAAAACCAAATTGTATTGATACTTTTGTAAATCAAATGCTTTTTTTTAATGGTGTATTTATGAAGATCCATTTGGATTAAAAAACATAGTATAATCTACTAGGATTTGGTTTAAACGTGATTTAGGAAATAAGGAAGAGGAAACAGTGGGTACAGGATAGAAAATACATACTTTGAGTACTGAAACTATTATCTCTAGTTATTGTAATGTAAATACTCGCCTGTTCCGATATCGCGCGCCACCCAAGGTCCGCCATCCGATCACATTCGTACGTCTCACCCAGCAGAGGGTTGAATGGCTTGTTCGTTCTGTCAACAACGTACACTAGTTTACATTTTATTACTACTAAAACTAGCTACTGTCCAACTAGGACAGTAGCGAGTTACACAGCGTGGCAACTCGTGCAGTAAAACTTTACGTACTCGCTACTATTTCTTGGCGACACGCAGGCAATAAGCATCAATGACGTATTTTATCTGATATTTTTTTTTATACAATCAAATGTTGGAACAAGCCGACGGCCCACTTGATGTTAAGTGGTTACCTCTGCGTATAACAATGCACGGAGCACACGCACCACTGAGGACGTGCTCCGTGATGCAATGCACTGCGCCCATCACTTTGAGACATAAAGGTGTTAAGTCTTATGTGCCTGTAATGACGCCGACACCCATACCCTTCAAACACAGCAATGCGAGCATCACTGCTTGGTGCACGAAATAGGTGCGGTGCTAGTACTTCCCCGGGCGAGCTCGCACACAAAGAGCCTTACTACTGCTAATGCATTTGACGCTCTTGTCCTTATAAAAGTTGTGATGGTTCAATTTCTGTTATCGCTACTTTAATTAATGTAACTTACCGACAAGCAGTAGTGGCGTAGGAAGAGACTGTAAAAGCCGCGACGTAGGCCAGCTGTTGCGCGGGGTCGTTGAACTTAGCGGCTTGGTCGAGGATCGACGCGTATTCATAGTCTTCTGTTAATCGTTGCAGCATGGACAGTGGCTCGCTGAAGTTCACTGGGATCGGGATCTTTGATAACTCCTTTCCTGTGAGATTTGGATCATTACAAGTGTGCCCTGAAGTTAAATTTAAAGCTTAGGGAACGTACCCATACTACGTGACCCGTTTAGGGGGGGGGAGGGATGAAGGGGGGGGGGGGGTTTAAGTTTCGTCGCGTAGTCAGTCACGTCCTCTAGGAAAATCTCACGCTTTTTCGAGCAATTTAAACAAATATAAGCCAAATTTTGAATTAAACCATATTCATGACTACTAAGTGAAACTAGAGGGGTGGGAGGGGGATCTTGGCATATACCTTGGTATATAAGTATTCTATCAGCATCTAGTTCCCATATTACAAGCTTTGCTTAGTTTGGGACTAGAGGGCGTCGTGTGAAATGTCCATGAATATTTATTTATTTGTTATACCACGGGTGGTCACCGAGGAAGGTTAAAAAATTGTAAAAACGGGTCACGAAGTATGGGTACGTTCTCTTAATGCCGAACTAGATTTTGCTGTGTTTTCATATCTACATTCAGCCTGCTATTACATCTTTTGGGAGATAGTTGAGTGACTTGAAGAGCTCTACTCCAGAGAGTATGTCACAATTTAGATTCAGGTTCGACTGACATTCAAAACAGCCTTAATACTTTAGTTATTCAAAGTGAAATGTTACTAGATTAGCTAAAGAGATGAGAGATTTGATTATTGCTCGGAAGAACACAAACCAGTGCCTTGATCACGAATAAATGAGACAATCGTAAACGTATCGTAACGTTATCGTATCAGAGATACATTGCGCGGTGATGCCACAACGTTTGGAGGTCGAGCTGGCGTCGACGCGCAATATAATTTGAATACGCTAGGTTTACGTAACTCGGCGACTGTCAGATTTGTTCGAAGTTACCCCTCAGGTGACTAAAGTAGGCTTATTTTAAGAAATTAGTAGTTAACTCACCTATACAGTTCTTCATAATAGACCAGAGACTAAGAGGGTAGTTGGGTTTGTCCGGCACTCGCATCCGTCGCGGATGTCCGTCCACAGTTGACGTCACTTGCGATACGTGAGGCTGAATACATAATACTTCATTAGAGGGTTATTGTATGTAACATTCGCAACGTTCAACTTCTAATAGTTTCAAAGTGTAAGTCGACGTGTCTTCGTGTGTACAGTCGGCGACACATCAACCTATCCATTGTTTGAACTTTGAACTATTATAATTTGAATGTTGCGAATCAGGGATCGCAATAGGTGTAGGCGCGTGGCGCGCAAGCAGCAAGTCTCACATAATAACATATCGTCCCTCTCGCATGATTCGCAACATTCAAATTATAATAATTCAAAGTTGGAACCGTTGACAGGTTGATGTGTAGCCGACTGTACCATCAGCAAAAGTTCTACCTTACCACCTTAAGGGTGCATTTCCTGTAAACCGACTAGCCGTTAATTTTTGAATACCAATAGAAACAAATTATTTCGGGTGTAAAAGTTATGAAAACAATGGGCAGTCATAAAAATAAATAGATGTTTAGGTCTCTGGTTGGTCAAAATAAGAAGACAAAAGAAAAAGGCGAGGTCAGGTAGCTAACTGCTTGCAAGCGAAACAGTTTCAAAAGTGGTAAGGCGGAAATTTTGCCGATAGTACATATTGTAGCGGTTAGCTTCTTTCACAATACTCACGTATACTACGATCTCTTGTTCCCTGTTCTCGGGGCGGTCGGCGGAGGTCGCTTCCGCGTCCGTTCCCCCCATCGCGCTTTCCGCCCGCTCCTTATCTTCTACGAATATAACCTGAAAATTAAATGTTATTCAATTGATAATAATTAAAAGTTACATTGAATAGTCTCATAGATATACAAATAAAGTCGAAGATCTTTATTCAGTAAAATCACAAGGATTTTTTAGAATCGTGAATTTAGAATAATTTATTAAGTGATTTTAGGTACCAGACTGGTACTACCAGTTCCTCGCGACCAGAGTCTAGAAGAACGGGCAAGAAACTATGGCCTGGTTCCAAGCGTTTTTGTATGATCCTTCTTACAAAGAAATATACTTGTACACATCGAAGCCTGCGGGATTAGTCTTACACCCTGGTATACAAATCTAGTCTTACACCCTGGTATACAAATCTAGTCTTACACCCTGGTATACAAATCTAGTCTTACACCCTGGTATACAAATCTAGTCTTACACCCTGGTATACAAATCTTACTTTAAACACCTTCGCTTCATCCTACTCGTGTAGGTAAACACACAGAATAGATATCAGTAGGTAATATGGTTAAACTAAGTAACTAAAAGTTCAGTGCATTGAAATGGTCTTAATTACAATGTTTTGACCTTGGTTGTTGAAAACCCTGACGCCAAATAATAATACTGTTTTACACTATTATATTTTTAAACTTTTTATACGACTGACGAAAGGTTTTGTTTATCAAACGGTAATTTACTAACATTTTCTTTGAATTTCATTATTATAGGGCCATCAACTGATAGGTTGTGTTATCTATCATAACTGATAAAAATAAAATACCTATCCAAGACATTAATACACAGAGAAATTCGAAAAATCATACTAGTTTAGGGAATGTTACACACATTCATCGGCAAAAAATCTTTGTTTCTTTTATATTGCAGATATACTTTATTGCTATTTAAGACGAGTCCATATATTACGCAGCATAATCAAACACAAACGTAGTTCGAAATGTTCGAATCCCCCACCCCCCAGTCCTAAATGGAGGATTCCAACATTTCGAGCCTGCGTTTGTGTAGGTACTTGATGCAAAGCAGGCTGCGTTTGTCAATTGCTCTATCGATCGCATTTATTATCGATTTATTAATTTATTATCGATCGATTTATTATACATCATCATCATCAACCTATACTCGTCCACTGCTCGACGTAGGTCTCTCCCAAGACGCGGCATTGAGCTCGGTCTTCGGCTCTTCTCATCCAGTGTCTGCCAGCTACATTTCGCAGATCGTCGCCCCATCTCGCCGGAGGGCGTCCTACACTACGCTTGCCTAAACGTGGTCTCCACTCGAGTATTAGTTTGCTCCAACGATTGTCGGTTCTACGGCAAACATGGCCGGTCCACTGCCACTTCAGCCTGCTAATCCTCTGAGCTATGTCGCTGAGCTATGAGCTAAGTATTATTATACAAGAACAGTAGAACTAACCTGTTGTGTTTCCGTGACGGTTTCGCCCTCAGACTCATCCGAACTCTCGCCGCTTTTCACTTTGGCTTTCCTATTTACCTGTGAAGTCACACGCAAGACACGACAATGAATATGTGTATGTAATTAACTATCTTGATGACTATGTTAGTACAGGCAGGACAACAGCACCGCATTATCCAAAAACTAATAATGTTAACAGTAATAGCATTTCAGGTATAAGAGTGTTGGACTCAGTGCCACTCTTTACTTGGTTTACCTCACTGAGCACGTCCATCGAGGGCGTTATAATCATGTCCTCAGTGAAATAGCTCTGTGATGTTATATAGGTACAGTTGTTCTATCTCACGAAGGCGGTTTGGCTATGTTTGAAGTTGTGCATGCACACACACCAGTCGTACGCCCCTCTCTCTCTATCTCGGTATGCCTGAGTAGTTTGGAGCTTACGCACACAAACTTAGCCAAAGCGCCTTCGTGAAATAGAAAAACTTTTAACTATATGTATAGCATTTGCGCCCTAGACAACATTCTCTCGAAGAGAAGACAAAATCATACCTCGTTCCTTACTTTTCTTTGATAGAAAAAGAGATAATTCAATAAGCCGATGGCTACAGAATATAATGGGCACTAAACCTACCTTAGCGTGCAGGTGGTTTAAGTAGGTACTTTTTAAAAGTGATAATGCGATTCCGAAGCCTATTATTTACAAATGGAAGCGATTTATGTTAGGCGCGTGGAAGATTGAATTTGTGAAAGTTGTTCCCAATATTAATATAGGTACGCAATGAATTTTAATGAGATTTTAACGCCAGTTTTACACAGGAAGTGTGCTATCGCTTCAATAATAAAATTAGTGTTCAAACATGTCCTATTTTAAGAGCGTCTTGCACCAGAATCACTAAACGTATTTAACAGCTAAATCGATTTAAATCTGACGTATTTGTATGACTTGACAACTCGCTAAATACTATTTAAGAGTTAAACGCGTTTAGCGATTCTGGTGCAAGCCACCCTAAACTATCGAAACTAGATTACTCAAATTATATAGGTCATTTGATAATTTCTTTTGTAATTTGTTTACGAAAATAATAAACGCATAAAGTAGGTATTGTGACTTTACATTTTAAGAAATAATTTATGAAACAACTAAACACATTGACACTGTTGAAATGAAAGGATAATGATAACCCAAATGAAAATATAGAGGGAATCATTTAGTTATTAGTCCAGAACGATAAGGGAAAAAACAAAGGGCTATAGAATAAAGGCTTGGTCAGAGAGCGTTCTTTAAAGCGCGATGCGATGCTACTACACCTTGATGCCCACCAATGTAACCCTATTACGCTATGCGGCGGGCTAAGAACGCTTTTTGTTTGCCCAAGCCTTAAAGGTAGGTACTTACAGGTACTTTGATTACAAATGATGTTTTATCATCCATGTTGGAAGAGACACCCTCTTCCACGGCATCAAAAAACTCATGATCTTCATCCTCTGTCTCGTTGCCGGTGCCGTTGCCTCCTGACAAATAAAACCATGTAAGATACCAGGTCTTTGCTTCTAATCTAATTCCCATCTAGTTCCCATATCACAAGCTTTGCTTAGTTTGGGACTAGAGGGCGTTGTGTGTAAAGTCTATGAATATTTATTTATTATTTATTTAATAATCTAGATGATTTATACAGCGTCAGGGACCACTTTTTACCCGTGCCCGTGCCTCGTTGAACAGGACGCTACTGTAGAGCTTGGGCCATTTTTTAGATTGAGTAGTTTCAGATTGAGAATACTGGCATTACAAATAAATTTTCTAAATAGAACAATCCAAGGTGCGCGACCGTATTTGAACCCACGACCTTAGGACCAGAAGGCGGAGTTGCTACTCGCTACCACTAAACCACAAGTGCTCAATAATATCCAACTTATCTGTGCATGAATTGTTTGTGTAGAATCATGGAAGCATGACGGGATTTGTAAGAGAGAATGCAAGTTTTTATGTGTCTTTGTAGCCTTGATTTAGCTTACTGTTTGATGTAAGTTAGATTGAGACATCCTTGTTTTTTATAAATCTATCTATTTGCTTAGTAGCACTCTAAAGCTTTAAATCTAATAAAATGAAGCAGGTAATGTTGAAACTAAAAATAAGCATGGTATGTGTAATGGGTACCTATTACCTATACCTACACTACAATCAAGCACTTAACAAGAACCCAGATCTGATGAGAAGCTTTGGTAGAGTCTAAGCAAATGCTACATATTCTAGAATTCCAAGTTTATTAGCATCTAATTTATCAACTGATTGAAATTATAAAGTGAATTGAAGAGAAGAAACTCTATCTATGCATTCTGATATCTTATCTGTTTTGTTTACAAGCAAATATTGTTTGACCATGTACATTATAAACAATTAGATGGTGTATGTTTGAGATATTAACTGGTACCTATATAAAGTTATAACATGACTCATTTAACTGAAGTCTAATGAGTAATGCAGTGATAAAGTAAACATACTGAATTATCCTACTAAGTTCTAAAATACCTACAATGAACATTACTGTATCCAAACTAAATTTTTTGGTTAATCAACAAAGAAGTTTATAGACTACTCAAGAACAACTCAAATAGTTATCAAAGCGATACTTATAAAGTTAATTTACTATATGAAAATCAATCACTTTGTGTATGCTCTGTCGGGTATATTAAACCGATAATATAGTCATAGCACCATTGTAGAGTTTCACTCATTGCTTGCCTGCATCAATTCAAAAAGAAATCACCTACAATGAAAAAAAAACATTAATTTACCATGCACCAGGGCTAACCATGCAAGGAAAATTGACTTGTGATCCATACCACTGAATAAACTACCTATGTAATACCTATATCACATCAAAATATAGCAGAGCCGGGTTGCACAAAGAGTAAAAGCGAATAGTACTCATACAAAAACATTAATATTAAAGAACTATTTTATTGTGCAACACAGCCCCATTGGTCTATCGAAAACATGACAGCTGCAACTGCAGTGAATAATTTAACACATTGAATTTGAAAAGGTGATGCTAAGGCAGCTTGCGACTAGTGACAATGGATAATAATCACTTTAATTGAACAAACGGCTCTGAGAAGCACATCATAATGGCAGCTTACCACTTGCATATGCACTTACCGCCCATAATGTAGACACGATATTCAAAATTTGCATCAGAAATAAGGTTTTAGACCAAATATGTATGCCGCAACTACTACAAGGCCAAGATCACAAGTGGACGCACAAGTCATTTTACATTCAAACTACGAGTCAAAATGTCGAGATAGCAATACAGCACTGCGCCGCCGAGGGGCAGCATCTCATACGCGGCAGACGATAATTAAATAAACGAACACAATCAATCAGGTACTGTTGAAATACACAGAGGAGAAAAACAACCTTGAAATCACCAAATTAGATCTACGTTTAGAGCAAAATAAATCTTCCTATAAACACTTGCTACGTACCGAAACAACTAGAATGGATATTATTAAATATGCATTATTAATTTTAATGAATTTACACAAATAAAACAATTTATCTTCGTACAAAATCCAAAACTTATTTTTATTTTGACATAGTATTCGCAATTTTCTCGTTTCGATTTTTCATTTGACAGATGCGTTCCGTTTCTTCCGCTCTGGCAAATTATACAGAAACACGTTCCGTTACCAACCGGTACACTTCTATTTTAAGCATAAATCCTCTTTATTCTAAAGGTAAGTATTAATGAAAATGTTAAGTATTATAGGTAATAGGTATTATATTTATTTTATGGTGTGTCAATAATATTTTATGGTGTGTTGTGTTAATGTGGTCGTTGGAGTTGTGGCGGTTATTAGTGGATCACACACAAATGCCTGCAGTGTAATCCTGCACGTTAGGTGGGGTGGGTACAAGATTGTATGATCGCATAATACTTATTACGAGTAGTTTCTGCCCTCGACTGCCTAATAGTATTACGATTTTGCAAGCATTTAAGAAATAGGTACACTGCACAAACCTTCCGTGACATTCTTTGACCTACCAGTTTTTGTGTCCTCATCTCAGTACCCAGTCTTCCGAGTCTCCCTTCATTTTGTACAGCCTGGTCCACCCATAAATTCTAAATTAGACTGACCTGATTGTGGAGTGTTGCGCGCAGTGACAGTCTTCTCCAAGTTGTCGTGTTGCCTTGCCAGTTGCTCCACTACTTCTTGTAACCGCATTTTCTGGTCCCTCTCGTGTTGAAGTGCGCGTCCCATGCGGGAGCTTGATGCTGACGCTGCGCTCATAAATTCTGAGCAAGCCTGGATAAAATTTACAAACTCTGAAGCTGATTGGTAGATATTGTGATGAAACGAGCTCAACATATTTAGTGGCCAATGGAAGGATTAACTTTTAGCCACAGATTAGCTTATAGCAAAAACTGGAAATCACGACAAGATACTTTTACCAAAGGAGTTAAAAGACATTCAGAGCAATGCAGACTAGAAAGAATGTCTCTTCAGAGTCGAAGATATAATAATAGAAAACGATAAAATTCTAGAAAGTAAAAGTTTAAATTCCGTAGAATGTTTTGTCGGTGAAAGGAAAGTTATAAGGTAGTCGCGGATTAATTACTTATTATAATAATGTTTAGCTTGTTTTGTAAACAATGTAATCATACTGCAATGACTCAATGTTATAGCCGAATACGGATGTTGCATTACTATTCCAATTTCAAACAGTAATAAAGTACCCTCATAGAATGGCCTTGTCTCATTTTATCAGTTTCGGAAGCATGAGCGTCCATTATAAGTAATTGTGCTCTCATCATATCAGAAATACAAGCTGAGCGGAGTTATTAATGAATATGAAAGCTCTCACACTTGTAGATTGAACTTGGCTCACGATGTATTACCTTCTTCCTAACCCATACTTCTGCTGCTGAAAATAATACTCACATTCATCATAGCATTGCAAGATATCCTGAACAGCGTGGCGCGTTCGGAGACCTGCTTCGTCGTATCCGTGGGGGGTATTTCGAGATCTACAAGAGACCGTTGCAAGGCCGTGCCATGTCTCGTGACTAGTTCGGAACACGTCCTCAGATCATGAAACCTTGCGGCTAGTTCTCGGGCGATGCCCCCCGCGTCCTCCCCCTCCCCCTCGCCTCCGCCGATGGCGACGGCGCCGGAGGACATCTGTTCCTCGTCGTCGTCAGATTCTTGTGCTCGGCTGTAGAAAAGAAGTATATCATAAGCACATAATTGGTAGACATTCTCTCCAAGGTGCAGTTACGCGAACCTACCTAACGTAAAATACCTTACGTAGTTTTCACACAACAAGTAGTGCTAAGGGGACTTAATGCTGAGAACATTGTCTGTAGTCATTCTTGTCCTTTATTTTAGCCAAACTAGATTTTACGCGGTGGTCGTCAAGGGTAGGTTTTTGACTTATTTTTGATAATTTCTAGTTGCTAGGAATTTTGAAGAGAGAGGCCTGTACTCAGCAGTGGGTGAAGTCAGGCTGTGGATGATGATGAAGATGAGGAATTTTGTTTTCATTCACATACCTTATCTTAATTAGTTTCATGCTTTAGTATATATACACAACACCTGGTGATAACAACACCACATTTAACAACTTAATATTGTCACATAAATTAGTATTTTTCTAGGTATAAAATAATATAAGATATAAAAGAAAAACCAAGCTAGAAGCGAAACTATCTAATTATTTGTGACAAGGTTCTTGAAACACACTAACTAGTGTTTAACTATCTATGATTCAGTTAAAGATTATAATAACACAGTGTGACTTTTGTTTCCATGGCAGCATAATACCAAAAAATATCAAAACTTTAGATTGGAGCCAGGAGTACCCCTGACTCTACTCATTGTGATATGCACAATAATATTATGGTAGGTAGGTACTGACAGTATCAAAATTAAATGATAACTTATCAGAAGAAGGTTGTATTAGTAGATTAAATACAATTCTACTAATATTATAGATGTCAAAGTTTAGATGTGAGTGTTCTAATCACCCTGCAACTACTGGTCCGATTTCGATGAAACTTAGAATATATATTATAGTTTGTAACATGGAACAACACATAGGTTACTTTTTATTCCTGAAAATCAACAGGATGAACGGGACGCGGACGAAGTCCCGGGCGGAAGCTAGTACACAAATAAACAAGAAAGTTCTGTATTCTTATGGTGAACTTAATTTGTGTGTGGTGTTTAGTTGTTCACATTGATTTATTGGTATTTTGACCCCCTGAAGTTTTTGGAAGTTGTCCTAATACTCCTAATAGATGGAATATTGATTTTGTGGTTACCATCATCATCATCATCATCATCATCATCATCATCATCATCATCATCATCATCATCATCATCATCAACCTATACTCGTCCACTGCTGGACGTAGGTCTCTCCCAAGACGCGCCATTGAGCTCGGTCTTCGGCTCTTCTCATTTAGTGTCTGCCAGCTACATTTCGCAGATCGTCACCCCATCTAGTTACCACCTTCTAGTTATAAAGTAACAGTACTAACATCGCCTTAGCTTTGGCCAGCTCGAGGGCGGTGACCCAGCTCTGTCGCTCCACCTCATCATGGGCTCGTATGTGGAAGGTCTGTGTACCTCCGTTGCTAATGACAAATGTGCAAGAGTCAGCTGTGTGGATCAATGCACCGAGTAAGGAGATTGTGCCGCGGCATGTGTGTGCCATCTCCGCTTGGTTCCTGAAACAATAAATAGAGGTATTGAACACATATTGCATGGAAATGTGGGGGAACAAGACTTGTACAGACATCCTGCGTTGGGGTGTATTGGCGAAATGGTCCAGTTTGTCCCATTATCTCTGTTTTGGTCTGCAGCATCGATGAGTCAGAACACAAACCAATAAATAATATTGAATTTTATTAGTCTTTTCGATTCAATTTTTGTACAGTTTTCAGAAAAAACTAACGGTAAGAATAGCCATGACTTTTTCCATAAAAAAGGCTGTGGCGAAACTAATGGTTATTAAATAGGGTAATAAAAATGTATCAAATAAATAGTACCTAATTAGAATTTGAATAGCTGCCAACTGATAGCTTATGGTGGAACTGAATTGTACAGTGTTTCAAAGTAATGTTTTGATTGTTGGGATCTTTCAAATATTATTTGTATAGCACTATATATTTATGTCCTTGAAATCAGCTGTCATTGTGGGTTAGAATGTTATATTAGGGGACTTATTAGTTAGGAGTGACGAAATACAACTTCCGTGAACAGTCGACTTCAGATTTACGTTAGTATTATTATCAACCACTATGAAAAAACTAAACACGCAGTACACCGGAGCATGAGCTTAGCTGATCGCATAGATACATTGTTCTTTCTTCATGGGCTTTTTTCACTGCGTAATATTTTAATAAATCCATCGAAAATTCCTATTTTAAGGCTTCAAGTTATTGAATTATGAATACGTCTGTTTATAAATATGTAAATTATCCGAATAATCACATTAGATTTACCTGTAATACGATAACAATCCATTCGACAACACGAACCATCTTCTCTGATAACCCTTTAGATAGTTTGTCCATTTGAACAGCCATCCCTTTTTCTCTGGATCGCCAGGAATTGGCTGACCTTTAGGTACAATCGTATCCGACATTTTTCCCGAATTACAACTAATTCTGCGATTACAAAATCATATTATAAAATTTCTTACGACGAGCCACGTCCGTCTACCATCAATTTCTCAATTACATAGATAAAAAAATATGTCAAGAACAAAACAAACCTCTATCTCTGGTGTTCCGTACATAGGCCAGCGAATTAGAGGTGTAATATAACAGTCAAATTTTCATATGCGTGTTATTGAATATAACGGTTTGGTGATACTATGTTATCATACCTGTTATAAAATAACAGTCAAATAACAGGCAAGGGGCATTCCCGGGTTGTGCAATCCTGGTCGTGCTTTCCATGGTTGTGTTTTCCCAGGCTGTGCATTCCATGGTTGTACAATAACCGGACTCAATTATTTTCCTTTCACTCTCGCCTTATACAAACCAACGTATAGCCAAGCCAACGCCACGCCACCGGAGGCATGGCGCGGAGGTGTGAGCAAACGGCGATCACGATGAAGAAATGAAACTATCACTGTCACATGTCCTGTCAGGGTCTGTTCTGTTGTCGAAGCTGAAACTGGCTGTTATCATGTTATTAAATAACATGATAACAGCCAGTAACAGGGATAACACTATAACGGCCAAAGTTATAGTGTTAAACTGTTTTACTGTTATTTGCGGAACGGCACAGATTCAATGCCGTTAATAGTTACTGGCTGTTATCATGTTATTTAATAACATGATTTGTTATTTTGTTATTTTACGCCCGTAGCACATCTCCGCGCGTTATTGGAGTAGCAAGTCCGCGAAATTCATTCCGCCGCGATCAAGTGTAGTTGTGTTAGCGGTATCGTGGGAGCGGAACGTTACGTCCAACACGTTTGAAGTCAACGCGGCTCCGCTACTAAATGGCGGCCGGAGCGCGGAGGTGTGACCGGGGCGTCGGAGCAGATCGCCGAATCCGCGCGGGGAAAGAGATAGAATTATAGTCAAATCTATACGTTAGAACAGGCAGTCACGCTAGTGTTCGGCTTCTCATATAATACGGACAAGACATGGCGAATTTATAGCGGGTCCGCTGTTATGATATCGCGGCGGTAGTGTGGTTAGGGCGTTATAACAGCCAAATAACAGTCTCGCGAAAAACGGGTGCAGGCAGGCAGTCGACGCAAAAGTTGTCTTCTATAAAAAAATATCAGCGAAATTCGTTTTGTATTAAACGCAAATTTTGAAATTTTGACCATCATGTTTCATAGATCGTTCATTTTTTATGAGCTCAAGTCTGGTTGGAGAACATGTTATTTAATAACATGATAACAGCCAGTAACTATTAACGGCATTGAATCTATGCCGTTCCGCAAATAACAGTAAAACAGTTTAACACTATAACTTTGGCTGTTATAGTGTTATCCCTGTTACTGGCTGTTATCATGTTATTTAATAACATGTTCTCCAACCAGACTTGAGCTCATAAAAAATGAACGATCTATGAAACATGATGGTCAAAATTTCAAAATTTGCGTTTAATTCAAAATGAAAATCGCTGATATTTTTTATAGAAGACAACTTTTGCATCGACCGCCTGCCTGCACCCGTTTTTCGCGAGACTGTTATTTGGCTGTTATAAAATAACATAGCAGCGGCGACGCGTATAGCTGTTATAACGCTTTAGGACAAATAACGCTGTTCCGTATACCTGTTATGGTTATATTAGTTACACCTCTACAGCGAATCAGCATTGCTATTCAGCGCGGCAATGCAGCCAGTGTCTTGGGCACGCTTCCGATTGGTACTGATTTGGATCAGTTGAGCTATCTATAAATCGTTTGCAACGGTGTGTAGATAGCTCAACTGCTTCATGTGTATTTTGTACATATTATAAATACTTTATTAGTCATAATTTTCTTTGTGAATAAAAAAAAAGTACATAGGTACAAATATGATAGGAGGATTTATTTTATCAAATAAGTAGTCTGTGAGGAAATGTAGCAATAGCAAGTATTCGGTCAAAAAGTTTTGAATTATATGTATTAATAAATATAAAAATTCATGGACATTTCACATAGGTACCTAATGTCCTTTAATCCCAAACTAAGCAAAGCTTGTAATATGGGACCTAGATGGCTGATAAAATACTTATATTCTTTTTTTGTAAATACATACCTACATACTTATAATACTAGTAT
The DNA here is from genome assembly GCA_947859175.1 of Gandaritis pyraliata. NCBI lineage: Eukaryota > Metazoa > Arthropoda > Insecta > Lepidoptera > Geometridae > Gandaritis > Gandaritis pyraliata. Next base: position 2,698,841 of record OX401871.1, on the reverse strand, counting down.
CACCCAGACATAAAACAAACCTCTTCTAAGCAAACAAATTCCACCACTGCACAAATGTTTGTTCTTGCTGGAGATCAAACCCACGACCCACACCACGGCAGGTAGACTAGAGCTAAGCTATTACAGACTGGGCTGTGACGCCTGTTATAAAAATCTAGAGCTCTAAGCCTCTGTCGTGTAATCAGCCTTTTGTTGTAACAATGCGTTGCGTTTGCGACCGATCATAATCTCTGGCATAAGTACACACACAGTTTCAGGTTTGTATCTTCAGCCTTATTAATTATATTTGGCACCTTTTATGGAATGATTTCACCATTCAGTCGGAATATAATATTTATTCAAATACTTATTCAGAAAAAAATGATTTTCTATCTAAGTGCATGGAACACAGACAAATTAATAGCTACATTCTCCTTTTTCAGCTCAAACCCGCGCTGCTGCCGTGATGCCGCACCACCGTGTCGCTGCCGCCGCTGCCGCTAGCGTAGAAGCTGCAGCACTTGCACACAGCAGTGCGCAGTGAAATAAGCAGGTAGGGTAGGGTAGTTCTTTGAAAATAAACGGTACCGCAGATTATGAATTTAAAATGTCATCTTCTCCACGAGCTGTCATAATTTTGACATTGACATTAATATAATTCTGACGCTGTTAGCTCAGCTGCTAGCTGCAAGTAGGTGAGTTCAGTAGATAATATTACATACATGATACAGTAGATAATATTATAGTAAGTAAGTAGGAAATTATGACTAATAAAGTATTTACAATATTTATAATATGTACAAAATACACATGAAGCAGTTGAGCTATAGTAAGTAGGTACCTACCTACTGAAAATTATGTAACCCATCTAAATCAAAATCCGGTTAATTCGAAAATACTAGTACTTACCACACCTACATGAAGATAGAATACATACATTTTAGGAAACATTACATTTGTCTACATACATATTGGAAAGTATTATGTGTTGGCAACTGTGATTCAATGAGCGTAGATACCGAACGCAAGCCCAGCTGGCGGTCAACCACGACAACCACCCTTCCTTCAAAATAATAATGGTGGCTCTCATTTGCAGTTACAGAATCAGAAGTGGTAGTGTTTTACTGAACAAGGCAGTTATATATATCGCTCAAGGTAATTTATTCTCCTTTAAAATCGCTAAGTTTTCACAGTTTTGCTTTAGAAGTTTTTTATCTCTGCAATCATATTACTGGCGCGCATTCATGGAATTAGCGAAGTTTTAGATTTTTCTTCTTTCCTGTTGTTGCAGGCCCACCAAAAGCGGTACAGAACAAAATGGGAAGTTCCTTTTCGAGATCCTATTCGCCTAACAGCGGCCAAAATGAAAATGCTAACGAGAACCGTATGTATCTACCTGCTTGTTATTATTTTCTCAATAGTTTGGTACTACTCTGGTACATTTGAATTGATCTAGGTACCTACCTAGCTACTCAACAAAGGGATAAAAAAAATATTTCTAAATTAATCATACAGGTGGAATGATATCTCGCATGGAATCAAGTAGCCACTATGTAGAATCGGTGGTCTGTAATGAAAATGACCTGAAAGACAATGAAATGAAGGAATTTGAAATTGGCGATAATGGAAAAGTACTACTAGTAAAACAGAAAGGAGAGTTCAGTGCTGTGGGCACAAAATGTACCCATTATGGAGCTCCGTTAGTAAACGGAGCTTTGGGCGATGGCAGAGTGAGATGTCCTTGGCATGGTGCTTGTTTTAATGTGAAGACGGGTGATATTGAAGACTTTCCTGGATTTGATTCACTGCCATGCTATCAAGTCACTGTTTCAGAGAAAGGTGAAGTGAAGGTAAGAACTATTTTTGAATATTATTTGAAAAGGAAATTAAATATTATTTATTTCTCAGAAGAAAATTATATTTCACTTATTGAAAAACATGTAGGTAGGTACATGTAACATCCAAATAAAGTAGTTAAGGGTAAGAAATGTCTTCATAACTATTGTATTTTATTTATTCATTTAGTTAACCCTCGACGCAAAACGACGAGGTGTTATAAGTTTGACGTGTCTGTGTGTGTGTGTGTCTGTTTGAGGCAACATAGCTCCCGAAAGGATGAACCGATTTTGATTTCGTTTTTTCTGTTTGAAAGGTGAATTAGTCAGGAGAGAAAGTTCCCCCATCTCCTGGTTTCATAAGTTTGCTTGAATTCTTGTCGATCTGAGTCGTGTCCTCACCAATTCGTGCTATGAATTAAAATGCCGTTGCAACTAGGGCATTCCACGACACGAATGTGAGATGCTAAGATGGGGTATTTCGGATAACGCGACCCAGCGACCCGCCTGTTTCTAGTTTTCGCTTCACTCTCGCAATGAGTCTTGATCTCATAGTCTCGCATTCCGAAACACTTCATTATGGAACACACAAGACCTTCCGTCATGAACCTCGCTTTAGGCCGCTCTATCATCATTTCCCTGACCTTATCCCGCGCTAGGCGGGGTCGGCACAAAATGTCTTCTTCTTCCACTCGCTTCTATCATTCGTCAACTCAGAATCTACTCCTCTCACATTCATATCCTCTTTCACACAATCCAACCACTTCTTCTTCGGCCTTCCTCTACCTGCGTACCCAGTCACCCTCATATTCATAACTTTTTTCGTGATATGATTTTCATCCCTCCTCATTACGTGTCCATACCATGCTAATCTAGCACTCTTCACCTTTTCAACAACAGGCGCCACTTTCAAACTTCCCCTGATATACTCATTCCTTATCTTATCTAACCTCGTCACCCCACACATCCATCTTAACATTCGCATCTCAGTAGCATGCACTCTCCTTTCATCCGTCTTCTTCGTTGCCCAACACTCTGATCCATACATCTTTAGCTTTAGGCCGCTCTATCTCGACCTAAATTGTACTAAATATGGTATGGTTCCGTGTTACCGATGATCGACAAATACATAATGTAGGTTCCGATAACTGGTCAGTTTGTTTGCTTTTAAGCTAGGTTTAAGTTAGTCACTTGATTTAAAACATTGGCGATTGTGACTAACGTTTGTTGAATGACTAAACGTCTTACCTCATCTTAAAACATCATTTATTGTTTTGTTATCGTCCGTGAACGTAAGATACGTCCGCACCTAGTTTACCTACCTACCTTTGGATAGGTCCCTGAGTTTGTGAGCAAACACAGTTGTGTGTAAGATACTAGTGTGTTTGCCCTTTTTGCGTAACAAAATGGAACAATTACATCAAGAAACCCTTGAATATTTAAGTTTTCCTAAATCCTTTGCATCCTTTTCATCCACGCATTGCATATGCTGCTCATCATCAGACCTTGGCGTATGGAATCTGCTTCGTCAAATCTGAATATGTTTTAAACGCAATTTTTGTACCCGATACTTCAAAACTTCTCTAGGACATGAGAAGTTCGTGACCTAGGTAAATAAGGCGGGCGGTAGTTCTAGGCCTAACTAACTCGCTAAACCGATAATTTCGTCCCGTTTATGGGTTCGATTTCGATCTCTACAGCATTATTTAAATACCAATGTATTTGTAATTTTTGATACTGCCATTACTGCCTTAGTTCTATCGACAGTATTTCTTCTTAGGTTTACTAGACCCTCCCTAATATAGTAGAGGTTCAAGTCATTTAAAAGAACGCTAGTCTATATCATGTTATATCATCACGATGAATATTGATGAAGATTTTGTCTGAATATCTTTACCAAGAAGTCATAATTTGAATGTAGACATAGATCACAGACTCACTGATGCGTTGTCATTCTGCCGCAGCGTAGGCTGTGAGCGCGTCACGACACCGCATAAAATAACAGGTAGCCAACTTTTATAAAGTGGTCGACCTTGAGAGCTTGGAGCTCCTTGACCGAATACTGCAGAGCGCAATGTTTTTAATGTGATCTAAATCTAATGGTCAGTAAATAAGGTGATGGTCATAAACGTGAAAAGATTAAGGCTCATATCACGGTCAAACCGTGAAAATGCCTATTTTTGACGTTCTAGATCTCTGAAACTGAAACTCTTAGATAATTTCGATTTATTGTATGATGTAGAATAGTTATTCGCATTGACCGTAGCGGCCTCGCTTTTTACAGTTTTTCCTTATATATTTAAATAAAGCCAAAATTCCGAAACAAGTTTTTAATAAAACTCGCGTAGACACTTTTTCAAGCTCCTGGATTGAACTACTGTGCAAAGCAAACGAAATGAAAAATATCTACAAATATCTCTTATATACTGCCATTGATTGACTGTAGCGGCCCCGGAATTCAGAAATAAGTATGGGATATCTACAAAAAAAAATCAATTCAAAACCATAAAATTGCTAAAAACGTTCAGAATTAGCCGTTAATTTCTCCATACTACATTAATATTATTAAGTAAAAATTATACCATAATAAACGTTAGTTCATAATCAATAAAATTGTATAGGTTTTATTTAAATAATTTATTTTATTATATTGAATAAACGTAATTTAAAACTGCATGAAATGCGATCTCAGACTCTCAGACGAACTCAGACGCGCGCCAGCCCTTGAATCGCGGCCAAACTGTGATAGCCCTCTTAAGTAATTACCTACAAAATTACCAGACGACGACTGACGAAAGAACATGTCATCTCGTCAAAAGTACTTTGCAGACACGCTACTTTTTCCTGTTGTTGCGGCACCATGGTTGGGCATGTCACCGACTTTAGTAGATCAGTCATTCCAAGCGATGTCAATCGATGATATCACTACGAGCATAAAGATTTACAAGGTTGCAGTGTTAATGCATGCATTTTACAACGAATTTTACAGTCTAAAAACGGCTGAAATATCACACGTTATCATCAACGAACCTTGCCACATCCTGCAGAAGTATTATAGAATGAATTATTTTTTATTTTAGGTCCGAGCAAAGATAAGCGATTTGAAATCTAACAAGCGCATCAAAGATATGGGACTAGTGTCTCTGTGCGATGGTTCAGTAGTGGTTATTATTGGAGGCGGACCTTCGGGGGCTACTTGCGCCGAAACACTCCGCAGCGAAGGATTCAAAGGACGCATCACACTTGTCTCCAGGGAAAACTACCTACCCTACGACAGAATCAAAGTGTCCAAAATCGGCACCGTCACAGATATCGAAAAACTACAAGCTAGATCACAGGAATACTATCAAAACGCGAACATTGAAATCTTGAAAAACGTCGAAGCAACCAAAATTGAACCTGAGGATAGAATAGTGCATCTCAGTAATGGAAATAAACTTCGCTACAGCGCTTTGTACGTCGCTACGGGATCGAAGCCACGCGTACCCGATATCCCTGGCATAAACTTACAAAACATTTTCACCGTCAGGGACTTTCAGGATTCCATCGACATCCTTTCGACATTAGGGACTGACAAGGATAAGAATGTCGTCGTGCTAGGTCTAAGTTTCATTGGTCTAGAAATAGCTGCGTCTTGCACCGAAAAGGCAAAGTCCATGACAGTCGTCGGCAAAGACACAACTCCACTCGGACAGATATTCGGCAAAGAAATCGGTGCAAGTTTAAAAAAACTATGCGAAGGGAAGGGTATCAAATTCCATTTCGAAACCACGATAAAGAAATGCATCGGTGAGAACGGCGTTATAAAGTCCGTTGAACTGGAGAATGGCACCACACTTCCTGCGGATATGCTTATTATGGGAGTTGGAACCACATTTTACACCGATTTTTTGAAAGATAGCGGTATCAGTCTGGAAGCGAACGGTGCGGTTTCCGTGAACGATAAATTGGAGACTAATATCAAAAACATTTATGCTGGCGGCGATATAGCTAATGCGCCTGTAGCCGCTTATGGAAACAAACCACTTTGTATAGGACATGTCGGTTTAGCGCAGTACCACGGTCGAGTCGCCGCAATGAACATTCTAAACAAAGAAGCTGTTCTGCAAACGGTTCCATACTTCTGGACAATGTTGTTTGGAAAGTCCATAAGATACGCAGGTTGCGGCCGACCAACCAGCGCCCACATCGAAGGGGATGTCGACGCACTAAAGTTCGTAATCTTCTTCTTTGATGAATCTGAAAAAGTTATTGCAGTAGCGTCTTGCATGAGGGATCCTGTCGTTTCCCAGTTCGCCGAATTCTTGCATAAAGGCAAAACGCTTCATAAGAAAGATTTGAAAGATGATCCATTTGCTTGGACGAAATTAATCAGTAACTAATTTCATCATCATGTATTTTTGAACTGGATTCCTGCAAACTGTATTTATTTAATTAAGTTAGTATTATTAGTGTAAATAGGGTCTAACCTAAACTGAAACTGCACATGCCACTACATCTTCAGTCATCCATCTGAAATATTGCAAGGGTAATTTTGAAAACGGACTGTGCATCAATGTGAATAAATCGCGGTAGGAAGCGGCGTCGCGTAGTTTTAGACTAGATCATCTCCACTAATAAGATAATGGTATCGATTCTGTTGTTGCATTTTTGTAAACTAACCTAATTTGACAGCGCTAAAATTATAGCTGTCTTTGTCGTTTCAGTTTATGAGAAAGGGACGGCAACATTTTTAGTGCTGTCAAATTAGGTTAGTTTAGAAAAATGCAACAACAGAATCGACAGCATTGTGTAGGTGCTTATATTTATTGGAAAGTGATAATTATTTAATGAATAAAAATGTTTGCAAAAATTTTCTTTAGCCAAGTAATTTGTCATGTCTTAGCTTATATTATTATTGTCATGTGGCAGACTCATGTTTTTTTTGAAAAGTAAGTAAAGTATTAAACTATTTATCATTTTATAACTTTAATCAGCTGTTTATATACCTACTAACAGGTAATGACAGAGCTATATTTGAATCAACTGTGTTTATAAGTACACCTAGGTGGCAACAATAGTACACAACAAAATTAATGTTTGAAATGATATCCCTAACCATTGTTGAGTAAAGGTTCCAGCACATTATGCCGGGCCGCAGCGTGTCGGGGCGGAGCGCAAAAATCCGCTCAAATCGCTTTAATACAATTTGTATGAATTATCGCACACTGTGCCGGGCCGCAGCGGCTCGCATTAATGCGAGGCGGATTCTCGTCCGTGCGATGCGGCCCGCCCCGCCCCGTCAACAGTGTGCTATAGCTAGCGGATTGGTGCTATCCATAACGTACAGTTGCACGTAAATTCTGGCAGTACACTGAACTCAAAATCCGTCAATGCACTGTGACCCGGCCCGTCACTTATGTGCTAGGTAAACATTTTCCGCTGCGCTGCGGCCCGCTCCGCCCCGCTGCGGCCCGGCATAATGTGCTCGAACCTTTACACTACTATAGTTTATATTATCTGTGGTAATACCTTCCCTTCTAGGTAATCCTACCATGTTCTTTGGTTAGCTCAATCAAATTGGTAGGGTGCCACAAATCAGTATTTTTTTATCGCCGTCATAATAGAATAAATATTTCTTAGATTTATTCAGTTTGATAGTAAGAATATATCTACAATTTTCTTTTGTATTAAAATTAATTGTATGTCAGCAAGCAAATCTACAGTAAATACTGTAATAGGTTAAAATTAAATTATGAGATGTTTACTTTACTAATACATCACAAAACTAGATATTTTGTACTTATTATTCAAAATCTATATGGATTTTAAGATGACGGGTAAGGTCAAACATATAATTAGGTACATTCAGTGAGTTTACATCTTTAAAAATGTTGATATGTGTAAATGAGGAGTTTGTTTGACCTGACACATCAACTTAAATAAATGTTGCTTCTCAATGTGATGTTAAAGATGTGATAAAATGATAGTAATTTCACAAAAATAAAATGTTGAATTATGCTTTATTTATTTTTGTACTCCTAGGTAGGTATCCAGTTAGAATTTTAAGATAGACATGATAGTACTTGCAACTTTATTTATGTAATTTTTTCTGAAATACGTTTCAAATTAAAAACATTTTATTTATCTACTAAAATCAAACTTATGCTATATAAAAATATCTAATTATCCCATCCTTCAGTAACTCTCAGATGTCCCAGCCTCTCATACAATGTGACATCCTGTTTGAAGATTTTCCTACTATTGTCTACTAGTTGCTGCGTTCTTATTATATGTTTGCCCAAAGCTTTTGCATGACCATTGCTTTCATCCTGCAAACAACGGAATAGCATTACTTATTTGCAAATAATAAAATTGACATGATTGTAACAATTACCTAACCTTTTCATTCATCAAATTTACTTATTATGAAATTAGTCAAATGAATGGCACTATTTATCATCCAGCCAATTATTTCAAAGTGCCAGTTTTTCCATAAATGAAATGAAACCCTTTACATGCAAGTACACCATAGAACACAAAATAGAAACTAGAGTAAAATGTCACTAATAGTAGTAGGTAGAGCAGTTACTATTGTTCTACAATGAAACTGTTATATTCGTAATTTTTGATGAGGATGAAGAATATCTCATTCATGAACTTAATTATTTTATTTAGAGCATCCAACAAGGTTCGTTTCCTGGCTGTGAGGAAAAAACTTTGTAGGGCTTTTGAGGGGGTGAATGAATACCATTAGGTAGGTACCTATGTACTAAAATTCTAACCTCTGTCAGATAGGGGTAGCGCAAATAAAGCATGTTTTTTTCTTCAACAGCGAAATCTTCATCCAAACGACGCAAGTGTACTGGTTCCACCTTTTTCACAAGACGATCTTTTCCTCTGAATAGGTTACCATTTGGCAAACGATTTCTTCGCAACAATATCAGTGTTAGTTTCATTTTGAAGATCTCAGTCTTGTCTTCCTTTTTTTATAGTAAAGGAATATGAAATAAACTGGATAATCTAGGAGAAATGAGAAGAGTAAAGTAGAGAAGAAAAGAAAAACAAATAAATTCCTCTTTTGATGACTGACAGTAACATGACACCTGACATGACAGACACAGAATTTCTGACGTTGACTTACGTGACGTTTTCCATAGTTCATAGAGTTGTGAAAAATGCTAAAAGACTTGATATTATTTCCGGACGAAAACTAACTTTATTTAAAAAAAATTTTGTCTATGGCATAGCAGAATGGCTGTCTGTCTGATCGAGCGAGAAAGTGTCGTATTTTTGTAAATAATTTCAAAGAAAATCAAATTATTCTGATGTGAAATACTCAAATGAAACTGAAAGATCCTGGATAACAGTATGGAATCACGGGACTGATAATTGTGTGCATATTCATAGGAGTTGCAAGATAGGTAAGTGATGTTTTTTACTAAAACGCTTTCGTTAATTATTTTGGTATTTTGAGCTTCCCGTTATAATTACTTAGATTTTGAGGCCACTAAGGTATTGTCATAGCTTCAGTAATTGATAAACTTCGGGTATTTGTGTCCGGGCACTATGTTCTAATTACATTTCGGTAGGTACCCTTTCACTTCATTCATTGTGTACCTACAATATTTCGTGCTCTACTTATTTCGTACTTTTGTATTATTTTGTTCCTTGTATTAAACATATAGGAACTAAAGGTGGCAATATATTTAAATAGACACCAATTTACAGGAGACAAGTTTCTACAAAGTTTTTATACATATTTACCTATTTTTTTTTTCATATCCATTATAAGTATTGACCTACATCCAAGAATATTAGAACCTACCTAATAGGGTGGATTCCCAGCTACCTACTACATACCTATATATCTATCTGCCTATGGTTCCTTTACTAACATGGAGATTTTGTAGTCAAAATACTAGAATAGTATTTGTTTATTTAGCTACAAAATATCAATAACAAGAATTAAGGTAACCCTTCATAGGAAACAATTTACAATGTAATTTCATAGTTCAGTCGATAGCAGTAGGTATTTATAATATGTTATAATAATTTTATAGTTATCTACTGACAATGCCCTGAGTCAAAGATGTTTTAGTTCACATCAAATCTGGCCAGTATTCTGATTAAGTTATGAAACCTTGTTATTATTATTGCTAAACAGAGATCACATTGCTTGTTATGAGAGGGAAGCGTAACATTCAACTGCATATGAGATGTCCAGTGTTGTTCTAGTCATAGTGGCTTGGCTATCATTACTCAAGTGCCTAGAAAGATTACTTCCTCTGAGGCTCTTATTCCGATAAAGAACTTGTTAGTCAAGCATAGATTTGAGTAGAGATTTTCGAACAAAAATCTATGCTGGAGTCCGGATCACTGCTTGAGCAGTAAATGTGAATATGGACCTAAGTTTTAAATCTGTAAAGATCATGTAGTTTTGGTGATACCTAGTCCTTTTTATTTTTAAAGTGTCAACCATTTCATACCATTGCTTATTATAAGTTTGTTGGTACAAAATGCATGAGTGTCAAGCCTCCTTTTTATCAATATTTTTTGTGCAATAAATAACAATGAAGTAAAAAAAAAAGTGTGCCTGATTCATTATGTTGTGATACAAGGTTATTAATTATTAAAAATCTAAGATTAGTAGAATTGTGGATATGGTACCTATACCTAGTACAAGTAGAAAACACATAAGTCAGTGCAACTAAGAACAATCCTTATTGAGTGTGTGAACTACTGTATGTAAATTAAGAAAACATAAAGCAAACTTTTTGTTCTTCAATACTTTACATAAGTGTTGACTTTAGTGTCCATAATGTTACTACTACAGTACTACTAAGGATAAAATAACTTCTGACAGCTGTAGTGCGATGTACATAGGTGGCAGGTGTACCTTCTTTCTAAAATTATTTATTTTATTGTAATCCTTTTATCTGAGCCACTTGCCACCACATCAGAAAATATCAATTATGATTATTGTAAAGCAGCTATCAAAATCTACTTCACCACAAAGCTACTTCAAGCTAAATTAAACATAATAATTAAACCTAAATTCAACATCAGAAGGTGACTTTTTCATTATTCCAATATTATTTGTCATTATTGGCTCAATTTCCAATTTTTCAGAAAAATACTATTTTTAAGATAGAGTTTTTACATAAGTGCAAAAGAAAATGAAAAGTTTAGTTATTTTCAGTCATAAAAACCAAATATTTGCTACATTGTCTTATTATCTAAAGATTTTGACGGTATCCTAAAATAGTTTGTTGCTATATAGGCACTCAACACATCGCCCTTCCGGGCATCAATAATTCGTCAGCTGGCATCAATAGCTAAAGATGGCGCAGGTCGGTGCCAACATGGAGTACCAGGAGTTCAAGTGGGCGTACTCAATCATGGACTCTTCCAAGTAAGTTATTATTCATATTAGGACTAACACTACATGTGCTTTCAAATGAAGGAAATTATCGTGAGGGAACCAGTATTCTAGGAGTGGCGAATTTTGTTTAGAGACTTTGAAGTGCTATGATGTTTTTCACTAATGAATATCGACTGAAGTTTTCATCATGGAGAGCAATAAAAACTGTGGTACCATTTGCCTTTTCAGTATCGTGATTTTTGATGGATTTGATAGGTACCTGTTATTGTGCTAAATGTTTGTTGGACACACATTTTATATACATCATCATGTAGTAGGAGAAATCTAAGGAGATGTCTACCGTGCTGATTAGGCCAGTAAACTTTTTATTTCGTAGTGAATTCGTTTCGCGACGAATAGGCAGAGTGGAAGAGCATTAGGGAGCCGGTTTATGTGTTTAAGGGAGTCGCTAATACAAATATTTTCACGCATAAGTCATTCTCGTCTCGACTGATTGATTACCTACCTAACCATCCGTCATCTTAAATCTGAATAATGTGTTTTATAAGAGGCAATATTTACTGATAGATCATTTTAAACGTGTTCATGTTATTATTAAAAAAGTACCTATTACCTTCGTTTGTCATTTGAACTCCTATATGACCTAAAAGAAAAGTGGGTGAGTCTGACATACAAAATGTTTTCACTAAAACATCTGGCAAAATAATTTATGAATACTTAATCACACCTACTTTCTTATAATACGAATCATTTGTATAGAGTACACCATTGAAGCAACAAGTCGTTTGGCAAAATGGAATGGTACGTACTTGTATTAATAAAAACGGAAGCATTTCGTTCGCAAAGCCAAACCAAACTATACAATACATAAACGTGAAAATTTCTACAAGCTTTTAACTGTATTTAGTTGGTGTTCAATAAATCTTCGCAACGCTTATCGATGTAGGCTAGGCCTTTGTAACACGATAGTAAGCTTCGTTCGAAAATGTTCCAGGCAATTAATAATGCAAACTCCTGGTTTCTAATCACTTGATAACGCCTTGTTAGTTATAGAACGTCAACAAAAACGTTTTACTATGACTGTTTAAAAAATAAAGGACGGTGAAGTCGTAATTATCAAAAATTTTAAAAAGTCTTAAATAAAACTGAATTGCCACTACTTCAGTATTTCTTACTAAGCTTCACACTGGTGGTGGTTAGGTGAAAATGGATGAACATGAAAAAACGCGGTGTACAGGAGTTCAGTTTCAGATCAGTCTTTGTCATGATCATGATCGATTTTATTCTGCGTTGATGAACTTGTATTATTTATTTATTTATTATTATTTAAAATTACACATGTTTAAAATTATATGTATAGTGCCTTAAAGCCAAGGTATGGCTATGGCTTGGTATGTTAACGTATACTTCGGTGAATTTAAACTGTGATTTAAACCATACCAGAAAGAAATTATTATGGATATTATCGCCAGTTATAAAATACTAGTTTGAAGATTCTTGAGCTAAAAGACAAATGTCTTAGGTATACGAATTTTGCAACTGGATTCGTTAGTGTCATTCATTGGCTTAAATTTGTTCCGGTTAAAACAGCTACAGACACGTTGCTTCCATTGAAACCGAACCGATCACAAACGAACGGACGGCGTAGAAACTGCATTCAATTCCAAACCAAGGTTTTTAGCCTGTTTCTAGATTCAGAACCTTGTTCTCTTTTGACCAAATACAAAGTAGGTATACAAACTAAATGGAGATTGGGCTACTTTATGATGAGTATCTATGAAGTAGAGAACCTTTGCATTATGGTGCTTCATATTCTATCAGCCTCTTCTCGGTTTTATTTTTATAAACATTAAAGCCTTCTCCAATCAACTTTTTAAACTGTCACCAACCAGTAAATGGTACAGCCCTTAGCTATCGTTGGTCGTTAATTGAAGGGGTCCGAACCTATTACAGCTATTAGGTTTCATTAGAGAGTGTAACGTCACTCGACTAGCGCTTCATTTGATTACGAGGTCAGACACCCTGTATCTTTACCTACTTCCTTATATTTAGTCGGATATATGAAACATTTTCACCAAATCTCAATATTTGCTTTCGGTGCCAAATGATTCGGTAAACAAACCGCAGTTATTATTGAATAGTGACGAATAACTGACCTCTTCTTGTTATGTCATGCAGCTTGTACTGAAGAGCTTAAACCAACACTAGTGACTATACAATTTGTGTAATACTACGTATAATCTGTAATATTATGTAGTGTGAGGAACATTTCAGTCATCTATCACCGTTCGCTGTGTCTTGGAAAATATCGAGCACCTGTCATTCTTGGCTCGTTTGAAGCATTCATTTCTTGGATAAACATGACCTAATGTATTCTAATCTGTACCATAAAATTGGAATAATAAACAGATTTTGGAAATACTTTTGTTGCATTTATTTTAACAATTTGTTTGAATAATTACTGCGACGCTGTTCTTTCACGGTAACAAGACGGTAACTAATGAAATAGAATCTGGTGTCCATCTTTGAAAAGATGTGCATCCATACAAAGCTTTTAGTCGTGAGTTTCATTATAAACACGTCCTCATTACTGCGCACTCAACGCCGCAGGTCTGCAGAAAACTAGTGTTTGACGTTAGACACGGTCATTAAAATGGAGTAGGCACTACTTGCGAATTCTTACAAGTGCCACTGACTCCGGTGAAAGTGCATCGCATGTGTAGAATTAATAATGTCGCACACTTCGCTTTTCTCGATTGATTGAGATTGTTCGGTCTAAGTTCGCATGAACTGATAACCAAGTTGTCAGTTCTTCTCATCTAGTTTTTAGAACAATTTCTTCTTTTAGCTTTTTATCTTCTGAGGAAAGGGTCACCAATACCTACGAAATAATCAAATAGGCTAAAATTTCAGCACTCGAATAGTTTTATCGTCTCTCTTACTTTAGCCATTAGCTTAGTAACCAAAACCAATTATTGAACACAACTCTGACCCACTTCTCTTTACTTAACCATCATACCAATAACAATTAACCACCGCGTACTATACTTTACGATAGAAATAATCGAATAGACTAAAGTTTAAAAAGGCTATCCGATTATTTTTGTTGTCATAGACACAATAAAAATAATCGGATAGCTTTAGCTAGCAACCAATTTGAACGTAAGTCTGACCGACTTATTTTATCCAGGTTGTCAGCGTGCCTTATCTCGATGCTGCTTATCGTGTACGGCAGTTTTCGCTCCCTGAACATGGAGAGAGAAGCAAGAGAGAGGGCCGAGAGGGAAAGAGAGGCAACATTACTCGGTGGTGTACCAGCTCCGTCATCGGGAAGTAGCAGTAAGTCTTGCGTCAATTTATTGTATCCTTTTCTCTTTTGATACTTTTAATTTATTTTAGAATCACGATGTCCAAAATAGTCCAAATTACCCGACCCCCCAATTCGTAAACAGAGGCTATGAACAGCGCCGGAACCTCTATATCGTTTATGAGTTCGAGGGTAAGATAGGAAAGATCTTACTGACAAGGGTACCGGTCTCATCTCAAGGCGTCATACCTTCTGGGTTTGGTTGCGAAAAAAATTGAGACCCTCGAATTAATTTAGTTACTTGATTGTGATCTCGAACTAGAATCTATTAGGTATATTCGTACTACCTACATCATAATGATACTAGTAATATTGGAACTTGACCATCATCATCAAAGTCCAATGCTGGACATAGGCCTCATCTTACATTATTTCGTGGTCAAACAAACTGAATTAGAAAGAATAATTAGTTATTTGCCTTTCTTGAGACAGATTTACGAGTATCTATTTTTTTTTTCATAGATTTAATTCTAAATGTAATTAGTTTTAAGTGACCTTCACATTTCGCCGTCCTCTACATCAGCACTTATCTGTCGCTTTAAAATATAATTGAAGAATCTTCCGTGGACCGTAAAAACTTTACAAAAAATAGTTTTTGTACAGTTTTGTGATTATGGTATCCACTTGAGGATGCCATACTGAGTTCCGTCATAACAAGTGCAAATCAAAAGATTGTATTAATTTAATGGTGCTCAATACCCTGACCTTTGAATTAAGGTGGTTTTAATTATAGAAACGAGTAGCTTCTCTAAATTGATAGCGACAGCAAGATTGTGATCAAAATGTCTCGGTGAATTTCCGAGAATACACTTCTAAAATTATCTAGGTCTTGTCTCCCGCCATTTATGGCCACATACGCCTCTGTTTACTGCCTTGAGCCCTATCGCAGTAATGTATTGTATAATCAGTTCTAACTTATACATTGGACACTCATTATGATGGTGCAAGTAGCATTTTCAAGTTTTGGAACGACGAAATTATGGATTGCGTGTATGCTTGTTTTGACTATTCAAAATACAAGCTTCTGCTAATTTGATGTGCTCTCGTGGTATTGGGATGAAAAATAGTTTCTTAACTAAATTCGTAGTTCGCCCAGGGGGGTTATTCTACACCGATAGACTTTTTATCACGATAAACATATCTGCCAAGAATAACTGTCGAAACTCCATAGTTTTTGGGAGATTTATCTATCGTGGTTCGTGATAAAAAAGTCTATCGGTCTAGAATCATCTCCCAAAACTGAGATCTTATGATGTTCTCTAAAAAGAAAATAAAGCGCAAAGAAACATTTTTTTAACATTGGTTCAGGTAATCAATACATTTTTTTTAATTGGTTGAATGTCGCTTTTACCGGCTGTAGGTGCAAAGGAGCATTATAATGATGTTTGGCTTTTGTGTTATTCATGGCAGTTTGTGTTATTCATGGCAGTTTGTGTTGTTCATGGCAGTTTGTGTTATTCATGGCAGTTTGTGTTGTTCATGGCAGTTTGTGTTATTCATGGCAGTTTGTGTTGTTCATGGCAGTTTGTGTTATTCATGGCAGTTTGTGTTATTCATGGCAGTTTGTGTTGTTCATGGCAGTTTGTGTTATTCATGGCAGTTTGTGTTATTCATGGCAGTTTGTGTTGTTCATGGCAGTTTGTGTTATTCATGGCAGTTTGTGTTGTTCATGGCAGTTTGTGTTATTCATGGCAGTTTGTGTTATTCATGGCAGTTTGTGTTGTTCATGGCAGTTTGTGTTATTCATGGCAGTTTGTGTTGTTCATGGCAGTTTATGTTGATAATGGCAGTTTGTGTTGTGCTGGTTGTACACTTTAAACGAAACCCAAAAAATCGCTACCGTTAAATTTACCTATATTTATTTATTTAGTTTATATTTATTGCTTCAAAGTTCTTACTGGGAACATAAAAGATAGGAACATTACATGAGCCCCGCTGGGGCATTACTATTTGCAGGCATTGCTTGTAGGCAATGGTAAACGTAATGGTAATTGAATTCAAAAACTTTGACAAGAAAAATTTACTACTACCTACATAATTAAATTAAACATAGAAGTATGTTTAAGACTGTTTTTCTTAATTCTTAATTCTTTATTGCACACAACACAGGACATAAACAAAAGACAGAAATAGATGACATGTACAAAGGCGAGCTTAACCCTAACAAGAGTTTTCTTCCAGCAAACCGTTTCGTTCCGTTTTTGTTTTTGGTTTATAAAAAAACCATATGAGTTTGTCTGCGAACACGTAAAAAAGAATAACAAGTGAAGTGTTTTTTTCAGATGTGCAAACGTTAAACACAATGCAAGCTCTGTGCTTCCCTCTCGGCTCCTCCGTGGCGCTGCTCATCATGTTCTTCTTCTTTGACTCCATGCAGACCTTGGTCGCGATATGTACCGCCAGTAAGTATACTAATATCAATCTTATTTAACTGACTTCAAATACAAGCTTGTAAAAAAAGGAGGTTCAATTCGGGTGTATTTTTTATTTATGACTAACAAAATCTCGCGTGTTATAAATTGATGGGTTTGGGTGAAACATGTAATATAACCTGTTTATAATCTGGATTAACACATAGGCTACTTTTTATCCCTGAAAATCAACAGGATCAAACGGGACGCGGACGAAGGCGCGGGCGGAACCTAATCCTACTAATATTATAAATGCGAAAGTTTAGATGTTTGGATGTTTGTGTTTCAATCACGTCCAAACTACTGAACCAACTTGGATGAAACTTGGCATATATATAGTTCGTAACCTGGATTGACACATAGGCTACTTTTTATCCCGAATAATTAACAGGATCTACAGGATAAAATGAACGAAAAGGATTAGCAGCGTCAATTGGCAAGAGGAGGATGTCGTGTCATGTCACGTCAGTTTGACAGGACGTAGTACTACCTATTTGGTCTAACGACTAGCGTTTGACATTCGCATACGGGTTCGGTGTAATGTCAAGTTTCTCAAAGTATCCGCTCGGTACACGCACAGATAATATAATGTACACGGAAACGGTATTCGCGTACGAAGTCGCGGGCAACTGCTAGTAATGTATAACTTATGATTAAACGAACTTACCTAGAAGTGAAGTTCTATCATAGTTATATGAGTGCTACGTCCGAAGATATTAGTAACCTGAAAAATATTTTTTGATTAAAATATTCACATATTGTAGTAACGCCGCTCTTAGAGCGGTAGTACCTAGGCGTTACTACAATATGTGAATACTAATACTAATATTGAGGACGTAGCACGAAATATAATTGTTATTTTCAGTAATAGCGTGTGCGGCGCTGGCGTTTCTACTGACTCCACTTTGCCAATACATCGCTGGAGGAGGCGCATTCAGTCGCGGCGCGGTGTGCGGCCGCTACTCGCCGCCCGAGCTGGCCGCGGCGCTGCTAGCCGCCGCCATAGTCGCCGTGTGGGTTCTAACCGGCCATTGGCTACTTATGGACGGTACGTAATACCTTACCGATACCTACTGACCATTTTTAAATTAATTAATTTTTGCGTCTAGTCTATGCGACGCGTGACCCGAGGGCTGGTGATTATCTGGGCCAGCGAATCAGCATTGCTATTCAGCGCGGCAATGCAGCCAGTGTCTTGGGCACGCTTGCGATTGGTACTGATTTGGATCAGTTGAGCTATCTATAAATCGTTTGCAACGGTGTGTAGATAGCTCAACTGCTTCATGTGTATTTTGTACATATTATAAATATTGTAAATACTTTATTAGTCATAATTTTCTTTGTGAATAAATAATTTTTTAAATTGTCGTGCCCTAACTTGGCTCATGTTGGTAGCATAAATATATTTAAGACCCTTTTGTACAACATGAACGCAATAAAGTATTGAGACTGTCATATATCCTGTTGTTGGTTATCTCGATGTAAGCTTTGAATAGATTGTCTTTTGCATTGACAAGCTGATTCAAATTAGATCGAAAGAGACAAAACACGGTGTAACTATTCTATGATTTTATTTTGTAACCGAGTGCCGTACTGCGAAGCCCTGTGGTGATGAGACTTTTCATTTATCAAAACCTATGATCGACATTTGTACAACATTAACTAAATCCAGAATCTAACTTTTTCTCGATATACGCCTATTTCTAAAACTGAAAAACAAGATTATGATTGTAAAAATTATCCTAAAAAATGTATGTATATTCATCCATCAGGCTTCGCGGTAAGGCAGCTGTTTTGAGAAGTGATTAGTCTGACATCAAAATGATATTCAGTATATTTATTTCCTTAAATTTTCTAGGTAGGTATCACTAAAAAAGTGGCCAAATTATTAATAATTAGGTAAATATAGGTATCTAAGCTGTTTTACTTTATACATAACTAGTAGTTACCCGTGACTTCGTACGCGTCTACAGTTTCCGTGTTCATTATATTATCTGTGCGTGTACCGAGCGGATACTTTGTGAAACTTGTCAGTACACCGAACTCGTACTGGAATGTCAAACGCTAGTCGTTAGACCAAAGAGGTAGTACTACGCCCTGTCAAACTGACGTGACATGACATGACAATGAAATCCTCTTGCCAATTGGCGCTGCTAATTCTTTTCGTTCATTTTATCCTGTAGATCCTGTTAATTATTCGGGATAAAAAGTAGCCTATATGTCAATCCAGGTTACGAACTATATATATGCCAAGTTTCATCCAAATTGGTTCAGTAGTTTAGACGTGATTGAAACACAAACATCCAAACATCTAAACATCCAAACATCTAAACTTTCGCATTTATAATATTAGTAGGATAGTAGGATTAGTAGGATACTAGGTACACTAAATAGTTTTTGACAAGCCTTAAACACCATACTAAAATGAATGAATGTTTTATGTTGTGTTGTAGCGATGGGCATGGGTCTGTGCGTGACATTCATCGCACTGATCCGACTGCCGTCCCTGAAGGTGTCCACGCTACTGCTCACGGGATTGCTTCTCTACGACGTGTTTTGGGTGTTCTTCTCATCTTATATCTTCACCACCAATGTCATGGTCAAAGTCGCCACGAGGTAAGGCTTGTCTGGAAGTTTTTCGGGAGAGGCGAAAGATTATAGGTATCTATTATTATCATATCAGCTTGTAAAAGTCGACGTCGTAAAATGATGTCGAAAACTCGTTTTACCAGTGGGTGAAAAACGAGTTTTCAGTCGAGATATGACGTTGTTCCTATTAGAATAAAATCTCTGCCTTCGCTATCCTTAGATCCCATTTTTGACAGGCGTCATAGCTCAGTCGGTATAGCTCTGCATTCCGTGCTGAGGATCGTGGGTTCGATCCCCACCGAGAACAAACATCTCTGTGTGGCAAAATTTTTACAAAAAATGTATTTAAGTATTCTATCACCGAGAACAAACATTTGTGCGTGGAAAACATACATGTTTGTTCTATGTCTGGGTGTTACTATGTATTATAAGTATGTATTTACAAAAAAAAACTGATATACTATAAGTATTCTATCAGCCATGTAGTTCCCATATCACAAGCTTTGCTTAGTTTGGGACTAGAGGGCGTTGTGTGTAAAGTCCATGAATATTTATTTTATTTATCACCAATCTAGTTCCCATACTAGAGGTTTTGCTTAGTTTGGCACTAGAAGGCGTTGTGTGAAAATATCCATGACTAGCAGTTACCCGCGACTTCGTACGCGTCTACAGTTTCCGTGTACATTATATTATCTGTGCGTGTACCGAGCGGATACTTCTTTGATAAACTTGACATTACACCTCATTACACCGAACTCGTACTGAAATGAAATGTCAAACGCTAGTCGTTAGACCAAAGAGGTAGTACTACGTCCTGTCAAACTGACGTGACATGACATGATAATGAAATCCTCTTGCCAATTGGCGCTGCTAATCCTTTTCGTTCATATTATCCTGTAGATCCTGTTAATTATTCGGGATAAAAAGTAGCCTATATGTCAATCCTGGGGGGTGATTCTAGACCGATAGATATTGGTGATAGATATAGAGATTTTATATCTATAGGCAATTATATCATATCACTTGAAATCTCTACAAATATGTCTACTCCACGCTAAAATACGTATTCTAGCCGGCAATAGACTTTTGCTTTAGTAGATATATCACAAAGGAGGTTTATTCAAATAGTTGATTTACACTAACACCGGTTTCCACAGACTATTTAGATTTTGTTTCCACCGAAATGCGTTCAGTTATTATATACATTTAGTATTTAACCGAATAACTTTTTTTGGTCGTAATAAAAGTTATATTTTCTAGTAAATGTTTTAATAGTAAATCTCATTGTTGTTTTAAAATAGGTATTTTTGTACAAATACTCATTTAATAGTAATTTCGTCTCACATTTTTCACAAGAAATGGAATGTTATCTTGACCTTCTGCCAGCCTGCACAAGGGGGGCAAAAAAAAAAAAAAGAAGAAGCGGCAATCAGAGAAATTTTTCCAAACAAAACAAACATTTTCATTTCAATTTCCTTTTGATTTTTATTGTTTACTATTAAAATACTTATATAATTACCTACCAAAAAATCGTTGCAGCTCGAAAAACTCCGTTCATATAAACTATTTGAAGGCACATTACGAGAGAAAAAAGTTTAGTGCAAATGTGATTTTCGTGCACTGTTGGATGAGTCCTCTTGTGGATGCATCACATCGGGGAAAATTCCCCATGCTTGGTATTAGAAAACGTGGCAAGAATCATCCATGAAGAGCAATACATAAGAAGCAACGGTTTTGGAGACAGTGATTTGATAGTGTTTGATAAACATACCTACTTACATTTTGGACTATATGAAAATAAAGAAATATTATGTCTACTTATGTCGTTTTAATTAATTTAAAAGTGAGTAGGTAGGCTACCTAGCTTGTAGTTTTATTCCCGCATCCACTGATCATTTAGGCAGGCTTAAATTTGTAGCAAAGGTAGGTAGTCAGAGTAACATTGAAGCACACAAGTTTTCTAGGGGCTGCGCAGGCTTGTGGGGGTGACCTAGGTAGTAGGTAAAATTTCAGCGGGCGCATCGCCTAGGCTCTAGGATACAAACAAGAGTCAATTTCAGCCTCCACAAGTTGATTTCGCCACATATTCTATGATAAGTTCGTCCGTTTGGATTTTTACCGAAAGTACCTAGATTTCTATTTGACACTAGGTAGATACTGAAATGTCTAGTAGAGATCTCAATATCTACTGCTGCCGACCAGTCGATACATGTCTATCGGTTAACGGTCGATATATATCTACAGTGATATGTCCAGAATACGATATCTATTGCAAATTTTTATATCTATATTTTATATCTATATATTTTATATTTTTATTGGGGGTGATTCTAGACCGATAGATATTTTATCACGATAGATAAATATCCCTCAAAGTGTCAAATTTCAATAGATATCGTATTCTGGACATATCACTGTAGATATATATCGACCGTTAACCGATAGACATGTATCGACTGGTCGGCAGCAGTAGATATTGAGATCTCTACTAGACATTTCAGTATCTACCTAGTGTCAAATAGAAATCTACTTTCGGTAAAAATCCAAACGGACGAACTTATCATAGAATATGTGGCGAAATCAACTTGTGGAGGCTGAAATTGACTCTTGTTTGTATCCTAGAGCCTAGGCGATGCGCCCGCTGAAATTTTACCTACTACCTAGGTCACCCCCACAAGCCTGCGCAGCCCCTAGAAAACTTGTGTGCTTCAATGTTACTCTGACTACCTACCTTTGCTACAAATTTAAGCCTGCCTAAATGATCAATGGATGCGGGAATAAAACTACAAGCTAGGTAGCCTACCTACTCACTTTTAAAACGGCATAAGTATACATAATATTTCTTTATTTTCATATACCTAGTCCAAAATGTAAGTAGGTAAGTTTATCAAATACTATCAAATCACTGTCTCCAAAACCGTTGGTTTTGCTCTTCATGGATGATTCTTGCCACGTTTTCTAATACCAAGCATGGGGAATTTTCCCCGATGTGATGCATCTACAATGCACAAAAATCACATTTGCACTAAACTTTTTTCTCTCGTAATGTGCCTTCGAAGACTTTAAATGAGCGGAGTTTTTCGAGCTGCGACAATTTTGTGGTAATTATCTAAGTATTTTAATAGAAAACAATAAAAATCAAAAGAAAATTGAAATGAAAATGTTTGTTTTGTTTGGAAAATTTTCTCTGATTGCCGCTTCTTCTTTTTTTTTGCCCCCTTGTGCAGGCTGGCAGAAGGTCAAGATAACATTCCATTTCTTGTAAAAATGTGAGACGAAATTACTATTAAATGAGTATTTGTACAAAAATACCTATTTTAAAACAACAATGAGATATACTATTAAAACATTTACTAGAAAATATCACTTTAATTACGACCTAACAAAGTTTTTCGGTTATATACTAAATGTATATAATAACTGAATGCATTTCGGTGGAAACAAAAACTAGATAGTCTGTGGAAACCGGTGTAAGTGTAGATGAACTATTTGAATAAACCTCTTTTCTGATATATCTACTGAAGCAAAAGTCTATTGCCGGCTAGAATACGTATTTTAGCGTGGAGTAGAGATATTTGTAGAGATTTCAAGTGATATGATATAATTGCCTATAGATATATAATCTCTATATCTATCACCAATATCTATCGGTCTAGAATCACCCCCCAGGTTACGAACTATATATATGCCAAGTTTCATCCAAGTTGGTTCATTAGTTTTGACGTGATTGAAACACAAACATCCAAACATCTAAACATCTAAACTTTCGCATTTATAATATTAGTAGGATAGTAGGATAGGATATTAGTAAGAAGTAAGATTATTTATATTGTTATATTATACTTCAGGCCGGCAGAAAACCCCATGAACGTAGTGGCTCGTCGGTTGCAGCTCGGAGGCGCCATGCGGGATGCTCCCAAACTGTCTCTGCCCGCCAAGCTAGTGTTCCCTTCCATGCATCATCAGGGGCACTTCTCAATGCTCGGTCAGTATACTCAAACCATAATTACTATGTATTATACTGCGTTACTATGTATTATAAGTATGTATTTACAAAAAAAAAGTATATAAGTATTCTATCAGCATCTAGTTACCATATTACAAGCTTTGCTTAGTTTGGGACTAGAGGGCGTCGTGTGAAATGTCCATGAATATTTATTTATATAATACTTGGAGCCTATATCTTAATGTTAGTTCCCCGTAACGCCACGACGATTCTCTTTTTGCACAGACTCTACCCAAGATCCCTTCAGTTTTACAAAGTGGTTATCGCTTCAGGTTTGGGCGACATCGTGATGCCGGGGCTACTGCTGTGTTTCGTGCTGCGATACGACGCGTACAAGAAGGCTACTCTTGTGTGCCAAATGGGACAGGTTCCCGGACCTAGATCTATGGTAAATTAATTATTTTAGTGCCCTCGTGTTTACACTAAAGCGTAGTCCTACGTATTAGTACAACGCGATTACGCAATTGTCGCGCGGCTCTGGACATAGACCATCGCACGTTTCTTTGAAAAAAAAAAAGCATTTGTGCGGTCGCTATTAGGACGCTTTTTGATATAAAACCTCAATTACTGAACCGATTTTGATGAAATGTCTATAGAACCAGCCTTTCAGATAAAAAAGAAATAAGAATTTCCGGAGAAACATATATAACCTTTTTATGTACACGGACCTACCTCTATAGTCACCTCTCTCTAGCCCCAAAGGTTTGCTGGAAGAAAACTCTTGTTAGGGTTAAGCTCGCCTTTGTACATGTCATCTATTTCTGTCTTTTGTTTATGTCCTGTGTTGTGTGCAATAAAGAATTAAGAAAGATTAATTACTATTAGATTAATTATTGGAGATGGAAATCGCTGCCGAGGTAGACCGAAACGGCGGTGGAGGGACGACCTGGATGTTTTAACAGGGACTGGCATAGTTTGGCGAGGGACCGTGGCGAGTGGAGGGAAGAGGGGGAGGCCTTTGCCCAGCAGTGGGACAGAATAGGCTAATTACAAAAAATAAATGACACCGTGCACCCCATCTTGCCCACACGGTTGTTGGTGGTTGCCTGCCTCAGGTGCACGTAACCACCACTACCTTAGCTATTATATTGTTAGTGTGTCAGTGTATTGTTAGTGTGTCAGTGTATTGTTAGTGTGTCAGTGTATTGTTAGTGTGTCAGTGTATTGTTAGTGTGTTAGTTTATTGTTAGTGTATATTGTTGTGCTGTTGTGTGTGTGTGTTGTCAGAATAAATGTTTTTTCTTTCTTTCTTTCTTTTACTGTTATATCTATCTGAGGATTGTCGACAGATATCACTCTGCAGTGTTGATATATAATGTATTTGTTTGTCAGGGCTCCCGGCTGACATACTTCCACTGCTCGCTGCTGGGGTACTTCCTGGGGCTGCTGACGGCGACTGTGTCTGCGGAGGTGTTCAAGGCGGCGCAGCCCGCGCTGCTGTACCTCGTGCCCTTCACCCTGCTGCCGCTGCTCACCATGGCATATGTTAAGGTAAACACTCACACTAACATTATTATACTATCTTTGGAAAAAGATTCATACAAAAAAAAACGCTAGGAACCAGGCCGTAGTTTCTTTTTTAACCCCCGACGCAAAAACGACGGGGTTATAAGTTTCACGTGTCTCTCTGTGTGTGTGTGTGTGTGTGTGATGTGTGAGAGAGAGGCAACGTAGCTCCCGAACGGATGAACCGATTTTGATTTTGTTTTTTTTTGTTTGAAACAGGCTGAGACAATCGCTTAACATTAATTGGGCCATCTGCTTATTAAATCACTTAATATTATAAAAAAAATGCCATTGATTCCGAACTCAGGTTGGTCGCTCTAGGGAGAGCATGTGTAGATGGGGCTATCGCGACCCTGCTGGTCGCGATAGCCCCATCTACACATGCTCAGCATACTCAGCATACAGCTCACATACTCAGCCAATGTGACTGCGGGGTCCCCATCCAAACGATGTCCCATTTACTCATTTGCCCCTTGCGCCCTACCACCTGCACAAGGGATGATATTTTGGACGCCACAGACGAAGGGGTAAAAGTGGCGAAGTTCTATTCGAACTTCGTCTAGTGTTTGTTGTCACCATTGACACGTAAGAAGAAGAAAATATCATGTTTGTTTTATCTACAGGGCGATCTCAGAAGAATGTGGAGTGAGCCGTTCATAGCGCCACCGAACGGTAAGGCGGGGGCGGATTTCGACGTGTGATCGCTGCAACGCTTCCACGGAGACGACTCAACGCCTATCTACAGATAGCTAACAAATGTATTGCTTAGATACTAGGACGATTCGATACCAAGAACACTCTAGGGTTTACTGCGAGATAATGATCGGCAGAATGCATTTTGGCCGTGCCTCTGTCTACCCTATCAGACAAGATTATAGGTCCAAAATATGGCAGGTGTTATGCAAATTAGATTACCTTTTTGGCAACGCTTAAAGATCTTGAGTGCCATGGTTTGAGATATCTACCGTACTCGAGGCTAACTGTCGACAGATTTTCATGTAATGTCAACCGTGCAGTCGCGACACTTTCTTTTCAATGTTCATTTCTGCCCGACGGCGTTTTATATTCGAGGGTAGTCCACGAGTTATTGGTTGATCGTTCTAACTTTAGATAGATAATTATTTTACTGTTAGATATGAATAAGTTTCAACTGGCGTGAAACCGTGAATGTATATTATGTAATAGAACCAGTGTTGGAATTGTAACGGCCGAACCCAATATCCAATACTCGGTAAAGGTTAGATAGCGATCTACGTCAAAACTATAAGTTTTTCCGCGAAATAAGCTGTGTAGCTATGATCATACCTTTGATAAGACAAACCCGAGATAGATCGAATATTATGAATGGTCAGTAGGGGATTTATAATCGTCTTATCTTTATAAACAATTCGTATATGCCGGTAAATTTTTGGTTATATTACCTGGACAATTAATGGTAAATACGTCTTATTTTGAAAATTTCTGGAATTTTTTATCCATAATCTTATAAAAGTGAACATAGCACAATAATTTCGTATAGCTAGCTGTATTTAAAGAGGTCGCAATGTGAATTGGTGTCTGACGCCGTTTCATAGCCCAATAACTTATTTATTATTTATCTTTTTTCCTACAGATAAACAATGAATTTGTTATTGCATGAATAGGCTAAATTATGATAGTTGTAACGACAAAGTTGTATTATTAAGCTCTCTTCAAAGAGCCGACGCGATTTCAAAACAAACGCATATTCTTACAGCGCGGTGATAGGCGGACCGGTCAAAGATTTCTGTCCAATATGGCGTCATGTTTCATGATAATTTGTGAGACTGAAAAACAGTTATATTGGACTAAGATATTTGACGAGAACATAACATACTAATCTTACAACTGTAAACAACTTTTATTAAGTTGATCGGAACTGTGATGAGGGCATGTTATGTTAGTTGATACGCTTTCATTTATTTTATGCGAGGGGTAATGTGAGACAACCTTCTCGTTCGCATATTTTAACATCTTTGAAGATATAAACTCACTGAATATTATTATGCAGAATCGCAAAGCTACGCGGTTTAGAGAGTGACAATGCAAAGGTTCAGCAAAAATATTTTGATCCTAACAATTCGGACCATAAAATATAACCACGAAAACACATTTTTGGCTGGAGAGCGAGAAGTTTTTTGAGGTACCCGCCACACATAAATATTCATGGAAATTTCACACAACGTCAATAACAATATCAGTTATAAAGTAGGTACCTATATGGCGCGAGCACTGATAAAATAGAATCTAGCATCTAGTTACTAGATGCTAGGTAAACATCTGAGCAATGTGTTTTAGTATTACTTATATACCTGGCCTTCGTAAAAGTTTGCTATTTCGTGGCGGGGACTGCTGAGTATTTTGTACAGATGTAATTATTACGTAAGAAAATACTAGTGAGGTGAAGATCATTTGTTTTCCTACAACTCGATTAAATAAACGTCTAACGCAATCTCAGAAATACTCATAATTTTTCTACCTTTTTTTTTTTTTTACAAATTTTTTTATACCAACTTAGCCCAGAGTTCACCGACAGATTACCGGGTTAAACGAATGTTTATGAAATTATGAAAAAGATTGGTAAGGTTGATGTATTGCAAGATATATCTTGCAATTATCAGATAGCGTTAGTAACGAGATTATTTTTGAAAATTTAGAAATTAATAAATTGTACCGTGTCTTGAATTCGATACAAATAAATACTCCTCGATTATCAGGTTCAATGGACGTTTAACTTTAATGCCGTGTTGTAAACTTTGGGCTAAGAAGTTTGTTGCTCTTGAATATGATATAACTTAATTGTAAAGATCTATATTGTTCAAAATATATTATAGTTGTGGTTTTATAGTTTCAGTAGTCTTGAGATGTTATATATTTTGGTCAATATTCTGTCCAGAGAAGTTTATATAGAAACTATTTCGGAAGAGCGACTTGTAAAATAGCTTAAGAATTATATGAATCTCATCAATTTTTCGCTACAGAATTTAGGCGTAAAGGGTGACTCATGCTAGACCGGCGACCCTAAAACCAAAAGTATCGTGCGACTACAATTATTTATTACGTTGCATTTAATATTAAATAGTTTTTAACGCGATATGTACATGAACATATTATGAACTTGTATATTCTGTGTTCGAATCATGGGTAGTACTCAGGTGGTTCAGTGTGCGTCTCCTTTACACATCTTTCCTATTCTAAGTTTTTTTTTTGTTCTGTTGTGATTAAATGGGTCTACTGCCTTAGACTGATGTTTCAAATATATTTTCTAAATAGGTATTCAATTGCATCGGGTGCCGTTTAAATCGGTTTCTGAAATTGCCACATAACTATACAGTAT
The DNA here is from genome assembly GCA_947859175.1 of Gandaritis pyraliata. Lineage (NCBI taxonomy): Eukaryota > Metazoa > Arthropoda > Insecta > Lepidoptera > Geometridae > Gandaritis > Gandaritis pyraliata. The sequence goes on along the minus strand of OX401871.1, from coordinate 2,670,429 downwards.
CCTATCCTACTTCCTACTAATATTATAAATGTGAAAGTTTAGATGTTTAGATGTTTGGATGTTTGTGTTTCAATCACGTCTAAACTACTGAACCAACTTGAATGAATCTTGGCATATATATAGTTCGTAACCTGGATTGACACATAGGCTACTTTTTATCCCGAATAATTAACAGGATCTACAGGATAAAATGAACGAAAAGGATTAGCAGCGCCAATTGGCAAGAGGATTTCATTGTCATGTTATGTCACGTCAGTTTGACAGGGCGTAGTACTACCTCTTTGGTCTAACGACTAGCGTTTGACATTTCAGTACGAGTGCGGTGTAATGAGGTGTAATGTCAAGTTTCTCAAAGAAGTATCCGCTCGGTATAAACACAGATAATATAATGTACACGGAAACTGTAGACGCGTACGAAGTCGCGGGTAACTGCTAGTAGATGATAAGAATAGCAAGTTTTATCACTATTTTACTCAATCTGGTATATATCATACAGTTGTAAATCTGTCTATCAGTAAGATGGCATTTTGAAAATGTTCTTGGAATACCACTATGTTCCGTTTTGTTCTGGGACCCACTCTAACATTAGTCTATCAATATACAATTTAAGAATAGGTAATTAATAATGTTGTTATAATATGTATAACTATAACAAACGCGACGTTGTAAATTATTTCATTGAATTTAATAATGAATGTTATGAATACATTGTAAGAGGTTTAATGGTGTGATTTGATTTTATTAGCAACTTTGTATAACAATTTTATTTTCGAATTATTTTTTAAAATAAGTAGCGTTATTTTAATAGTACGTATGTTACAGATAAGTTTACAGTGCGAGTGTAATTTAAAACATTTTTATCATAAACAGTATTTAGGAGAAAAGTGATAAATTATATTTTTGAGGCTTAATTTTGGAAATAACATCTTATGATTTTCTTTTTATTTTACTTTAATTAGTAATGTTTACATAAGCACTAAATGAATTATTGTACTTCTCGAAAATAGTATAAGAAGTCTTATCAGGAAATAATTTCTGGTGCATTTTATAGATATTTTAACCAGTCACTGGTATTCCCATCTATGTAAATACAAGCATATACCTAAATAAGATTTATGTACAATCAGTGTTACTGTTTCATTCGCCACCCAAATACATGTAAATAAATACCTAAATAAAAAACACTTTTCATTGATCCTATGTAAAACTGGGAGTGCATGTAATATTTTTATATGTATTGAGAGTTAAATACCTAATAAAAATATTAGATGATACCACTATGCAATATTTTATTACAATCATGCTGAATCCACCACACACAAAAAAGTTAAGTAATTTATATAGTTTTAAGTAATTTATTTGTAATAGGTAATTTATTTTCTTTATTAAGTTTTTAGGTAGTTGCCATGTTTTGAAAAGACTTGCAGAATTTTATTGGTTTCTTGCAGCAAGAATGATAGAAGAATGGCTATTAAATTGTACCCTAAATACATCCTAAAAGTTTATTAATAAAAAAAAAAGTTCAGCACAGGTATGCAAAGTTTATTTGCTAGCTTCAACAGCTTTGTTAGTGTCCCTCTTCTCAATGAATCGTAATTGTTTCTTCCTCATGCGTTTCAGTTTGGCAGAGTTAGTTATAACTTGGACCACTTCTGATTTTCTCTTGTTCTCTTCTGAGCGTTTTATGTTTTCCCTTCTGCGTTCTTTTTTCTCTTCTTGCTTCTTTTTGAATTCTTCTTTCACTTGTTTTGATAGCTCTTTAGTCCGCTTCAGTTCAATGCGGAGTGCTGTTTTCTTTGCGAAATCTTGTCTGAGACCTTTGGTTTTATTTACAGTTGCAAATCTGAAAGAATGATAACTATTTGTAAGTTGGTGCGAGGCTAATTTAATAAAATAATATTCATGGACATTTCACACGACGCCCTCTAGTCCTAAACTAAGTAAAGCTTGTAATATGGGAACTAGATGCTGATAAAACACTTATATACTTTTTTTTCTAAATACATACTTATAATACATAGTAACACCCAGCCATAGAACAAACGTCTGTTTGCCACACACAAATGTTTGTTCTCAGTGGGGATCGAACCCACGACTTTGGTGGATTTAAATTTGATACAACATTTAATAGGTAGTGTAGGTACTACTATACATAATTACCTTTCTTTTTCAGTTTTCCAAAATCTTCCAGATTTAGGTTTCCCTTTGGGAGTTGTTTGTTTTGATCTAAGTTTATGTTTTTTTGGTACGACATTTTCATTGTCGACGTTGGGTAAAGCAGCATCGCTGGTTTTTCCTTGTTTTTTTACTATATCTGCGACTAACAAAAGTACTTTATTTTGTGTTTCATCGGTCATGATGAGATGCAGAACACAGCCAAAATAAAATAAAATAAACTCCAGACACGTGCAGCGAACCAAACCAAAGCAAAACAGAACAGAAGCTGAAGGGTGGAATCAAATTTTTGACATTGACATAGATACCGTTGTGACAGTGACATACATACTCCACTGTCAATGATTCTGTCACATTGTTATGTGACAACTGTCGTTATGTCACTGTCAAAACAAAAGCCCCCCACCCAGCCCTCGTCAAAGTAAAGTAGAAGAATCTTATGAAATCATAGAAAAGAGAAGAAAAATACTTGGTATAGATCGTAAAAATCTATGTCAATGCAATATTTTACAGCAAGCAACCAAAACAAACTTACTGATGGAGTAATCTCTGTTATAAAATAAGTGTTCTTTGGTTCGGTTCTGTGCATGCTCTAGGTGATGTGTTCTGTGATCGTAGCGCAGCGCAATCTCAACTCGAGTGAATCATCCCATTTACAACCCTACAACCATCTCTGAAGTCTCATTATTTTCCTGCTCCTGTATACTGCGGCTAACTACACCATACATACAAAGCACCACAGTTTTATCCAACAAAACGTATTCACCACTTAGAAATGCCAGTAAGTTTCACTCTGTTTCCGTAACTTACCTACTCATCATTTGAGACGGGATCTGAAGAACTTGTACCTAACTAATTTCAGGCGTATCACTCAACGTTGGTCGATTACACCCAATCTGTGGGTAACCTGGCCCTCTTGCCGATTCGGACCACGTATCGGGGGCCTGCGCCTATGAGCCCTAAGATAGAGCTTGATATCATTGATGAAGCTCTCAACTACTTCAAGGCAAATGTGTTCTTCAGGTTCTATGAGATTAAGGTAAATAGTAATGTAATTTGCCTTTAACTTGAATGTACTAATAGCATTTGGCATTAGTCTTATGTAAGGGCTATTATTATTATTTTGAATAACACCAAACTCTTTCTTGCAGTCTGATGCAGACAGAGTTCTTATCTACCTGACACTGTACATCTCTGAATGTCTGAAGAAGCTTCAAAAATGCTCCAATAAAAACCAGGGCCAGCAGGAGATGTACATGCTGGCTATATCCAAGTTTGATATTCCTGGGGAGTATGGCTTCCCTTTGAATGCTGTTTACTCTAAGCCGACGAGCACACAGGAGTCAGGTAAGAAATTACTAAAGTTGTCTTCATTTTTCGGGATTATAATTACATTTGAAATTCCTTTTTTTTTTAGTTTTTCCCAGTTGGATGCCACCTGGTTTCAACGATTGGTGGTGTTCATTTAGTCCTTCTGGGTACAGCTAATAGGGCATAGAGGACATACAGTAAGGCAGGCAATACCATGGGAGAACTCCATACTTGCATTAAATTTCAGTTAGATCCTTGACAATATTTTTGAGCTGGTGGTGCAAATTTTTTATTGCAGATTTGATGAGGCAGTACCTTCAGCAGTTGAGGCATGAAACTGGCAACAGAGTTGTTGAAAAGGTACCTTCTCTTTTATAGAACTAATACATACAAAAACAATTTTATTCAATCAAATATCTAAACTTTTTAATTTTAGTAGGATTTAAAACTTTACTTAACTTTAAATTCACATTATTTCAGGTATTTGCAACAGAAGATGGAAAACCTAGCAAGTGGTGGCTTTGCTTTGCCAAGAGGAAGTTCATGGACAAATCCCTGTCTGGACCAGGACAGTGAAAACACATGGAGTTAAAATCAGCATTTATTTGTATCGACACAATTTTGTATTATTAATCTTCTTGATTCCATTGATGTTAATATTAAGAGGTTTCTAAATATAGTTTTCTCATAAAAAAAACGGTTTTAATAAGTTTCCGCCTTGGACGAATACACATGTCCGCATATAAATAGGTATAATTTTATATGATTTATCAGTCTTTTACTATAGGAGTGGGTTTTACAAATGAGTTTGTTTATGAATAAAAGATGTTTAAAATTAAATTTCTCAAATTGCACTTAGAATACTTTTGCCTAATTAATATAAGAAATATTATTTGATTTTTACACTTACAGCTAAAAGGGTATGTTACTAGTTTAGTTTAGTATTATACTTTCTGTGCCATTACCAAAGATTACCATAAAGATAAACTAGCTTGCACTAATTTAATTAAGACCATACTCTTTGATTAGCTGTCCAGCAATAACCAGTCTCTGAATTTCAGAAGTTCCTTCATAAATCTCTGTGATCCTGGCATCTCTGTAGTGCCTCTCAGCAGGCATGTCCGAGACATACCCCATACCACCTAAGATCTGTAAAAAATAATATCACATTCATAATTATGTACCTACCAAAGTACTGTATAAAACCTAGTTCTAAAAAAATAATTGTGTTAATATTAGCATGCAAAATCACAATACCTGAATGCACTGATGTGATAAAAAAGTAGCAGCTTCTGATGCTGCAAGCTTAGCCATAGCAGCTTCTTTTGTGTATGGTTGCTTATTATCCTTCAGCCAAGCCGCGCGCCATGTAAGTAGCCTAGCTGATTCCAGCCTTAGTGCCATGTCTGATAACTTGTGCTGTATGGCTTGTAGCTTGATAATAGGTTTTCCAAAAGCCAGTCTTTTGGATGCATATTCAATACCAACATCCAATGATGCCTGTAAGTAGATATATAAAAGTTGTCTATCCATTAATACACAGACATAATATATCATTGCTATAACTTGTATAATATAAAATTACCTGAGCGATTCCTAAAGCTTGTGAAGCAATACCAATCCTGCCTGCATCCAATGTCATCATAGCAATTTTGAATCCTAATCCCGGCTGACCCAGTATATTCTCTTTAGGAATCTCACAGTCCTCAAATATGAGGGAGCATGTAGAAGATCCTCTGATACCTAATTTATCTTCTTTCTTTCCTAATTCTAAGCCTTTGATAGGCTTGGGCACAATAAATGCTGATATTCCTTTATGTTTTAGGCTTTTGTCTGTGGTTGCAAATACCACAGTGCCCGTGCTCTCATATCCATTAGTGATCCAGCACTTTGTTCCATTGAGGATCCATTTGTCACCTCCATCTTTGGCAGTAGTGGATGCTGCACCAGCATCTGAACCATTTCCTGGTTCTGATAGAGCAAAACACCCAACAGTGTCACCTACAAAATGTTTAAATTGTAAGCAGAGGCATGCAGACAGAATTAGGTAGTATGTCAGTACAGTTATTCCGAAAAAATTGTGTGATGTAAATAAGTAGTAGTTTATTCTGAGCAATGAACAAATGAAAAAACCTTACCATTACAAAAAGGAGTAACAAAGTCAGTCTTTTGCTTATCATTGCCCCAATGGAGCAATGGTCCAAGGTACAGGGAGTTATTGACAGACATAATCACACCAGCTGAAGCACAGCCTCTAGAGATCTCCTCAAGGGCTATAGCATAGGCCAGATAGTCCAGACCAGCGCCTCCAAGCTCCTCAGGCGCTGCTATGGCCATTAGACCAAGTTCACCCATCTTTTTGATAGCATCGCCAGGGTAAAGATGCTCGCGATCATATTTAGCTGCATTTGGCTTTAGTTCGCCTTCTGCAAAGTCCCTGCAGGTTTTGTATAGCATCTGGTAGGTGTCAGGCAGAGCTGAAAGTGAAGCTATGCTTCTTGTTTGGCGAAAACTTGCTGGAGCTGAAAATAGATGATTGTTTTCGTAATTTGGTCGATTGTTTTCGTTTCGATTCTTTTCTTTTTCCACTTACCGAGTGCATTGATGACTTTAGAGAAAGTTATCAACATTTTGATACTAGAAAATAAGTATTTACTAAATAGAACAGAATACACTAAAATAAAATAACCGTGAGAAAACGTAAATAATCCGGGGGTCAAAAGTTCAACTTTTGACCCCCCGGCAGTGTCTCCAACTCTCTCTGTCAAAATTACGGTGTTGCTGGTCTAAAAATACGGTAAATTGTAGAAAAATGGTAGAAAATTACGGTAGGCAATTTACTAACTTCTTACCCGCACTATGAAGTTGCAAAACGCTTATATGTTAGCCTGAATTATAGTATCACATAATTATAATTTATAAGTTAAAAAACTGGAAAACCGACTTCAATTCGACTACCAGCTTCATCATCAGATGATGATGATGATGATGACAGTTCATTGGGAATGTTCTAGTCACTATAAAAGTCACAGGAAAGCAAAATACGCAATTTCGTTCACGTGGTTGGTGTTGATTCTTTAGAGGAACAACTGGTGGGTTTTTGCTTTTCTCCAATTAAATGCGGTTTGAATGTACAAACTGGGTTTATTGACAAATTTAGAAAAATGTAAAAATTTTGGTGTGCACCACAAAGGGTCCATCGTTGCTAGCAGTAAAATGGTAGGCGCTACGCCGCAACTTGGCATATTGCATCGTTGCTAGCAGTAAAATAGTAGGCACTGCGCCGCGCCGGGCATATTTTTTTCAGTTATTTCTATTTATAACCCAAACTACTCAACCGATTTTGATGAAAATAAAATGGGACCAATCTGGAAGTATATCCTTTCAGATGAAAAAAGAATTTTTGAAATCGGTTCATAAATGACGGAGTTCTGAGGTAACAAACATTAAAAAAAAAAAAAAAAAAAAAATACAACCGAATTGAGAACCTCCTCCTTTTTTGAAGTCGGTTAAAAAGGAACACATTGCTTTATAGGAGTCTTTTGGGTTTTCACGTTACCAGAAAGAGAAGTCTTTGTGTTTTAGCCACTCTGCTCTAAATTTTTGCTTGTACGGTACGAGTCTTTTTAGTGACCTTACTTTTCTTTGATGGCCCTCCACCACTCGCGTTACTTGAATAACTGGAATCACTATAACTCTTTATATGGTACCTAAAACAACTAATTTTTATTTTAATAGCAGAAAACCCGCAACAAACTTTTTCAAAATAGTAACATCAAATGCAGAATAGAGCTTGAAGGTGGCAGTATGGCTTAATCTAATTACCATGCAGTTACAGTGTATATCCTAAATATTTATGAACTTTGTAATTTGGCCGTATAAACTTTGTCATTTTGTCTATGAACACAAGTTAAATCTTGGGAATCCGTTATTTTATTCCCCATTGCAGTGTTGCCGCAATAAACTAGGTAGTAATATTTAACTAAATCAAGTGCTACCATTATAGAAATAAGGACACGGACGAAATTACGGCAGAATGTGACACCGTAATAACATGTCTACGGTAGGTGGTAGATCTAGAAAAATTACGGTAGGTCTACCGTAATTACGGCGTGGTTGGAGACACTGCCCCCCGGCCAGCCCCGAACCGATTAAATAAACTCCATTTTGACATTGACATGACATAGTAGGGAAAATGTGACGGAATCAAAGAATCCAAAGCCACAGTCTATAAATTAAAACACTACGCGCAAATACCGCCATCTATTCAATTCACCATCTATCTATTATAGACAGTGAGATTTATACACAAAGAAAATTACAACTAATACAGTATTTAATAATATTATATATTATTATTGTATATTCGCGGCAATGCAGCCAGTGTCTTGGGCACGCTTCCGATTGGTACTGATTGGGATCAGTTGAGCTATCTATAAATCGTTTGCAACGGTGTGTAGATAGCTCAACTGTTTCATTGTGTATTTTGTACATATTATACCACATTTACATTCGCGTACGAGTCGCGAGGCGAGGGACGAGGCGAGGGGCGAGGTGCGAGTGTGAACAGACGCTCGTAGCTCGCCTCGTCCCTCGCCTCGTCACTCGCGGCGCTCGCGTCCGGAGCGGTTTTTGGGGCACGAGTCAAAGGACCTCGCGTCGCACCCGGCGTCGTAGGCACGCGAGTGTAAACAGGCAACTCATTTACCAAAGCCTCGCACGAGGGACGAGGCGAGCCACGAGGCGAGGGACGAAGCGCGAGTGTAAATCCGGTATTATAAATATTGTAAATAAGTACTGTATTAGTCATAATTTTCTTTGTGAATAAAAAAATACAGTATTTATAATTTAATTATACAACATACACATGAAGCAGTTGAGCTATCTAAAAACCGTTGCAAACGATTTATAGATATAGGTACCTATTCTATTCTTTATTATAGCGGTTATTACATTACACAATCTCAAGCACGCTAACTAGCATCAAGCGTAGTGTAATAAGGGAAAGACAGGTAGACTGACTTGCTAGTCTGCTCCAAGCACGGACTTGTTAGCCTGACTTGATATTGCATGGTGTAATAAGAGTAAGACAGTAAGACCGTTCAGTCAGCGTCCGGCAGCCGCAGAGGAGGGTCGTGTCTCGCGGTGCCGTACCTACACAATGCCATGCGAACGAACGAACGAACAAAACGAGAGGTGATCTTCGATATTATCGATATCTATCATGACATGCCATATTTATGGGAGAAAAATCATACAGATATATGACTAAAATATGGGTGAAAGAGTATGATTCGCTCATATTTTTATCTCTTATTTCTTAAATTTTGTTGAAATAGTCGCGGTAAGAGCTACCGCCATTTTCCGTCATTTCGAAAGATTTTTCAAGACGCCCGTCAACGACGACGTCCGCCTTTCGAATGAGTAAGCATGCGATATCTAGCGCAGTGTAATAGCAAGCCAGTCTAAGTAGATTCTAAGCACGGACTAGTTAGCGTGCTTGAGATTGTTTAACCGCTTATCTGTCATGTCATGAATGTCAAAATTGTCAAACAAATTCCCCCAGCCCAGCCGTCATCTGTCGACAAACAAAAATACGAAAAAAATATAAAATGGTAAAATGGAGATATTATTGAGATTTCTGCCGCGAAATCCTGTAATAAGGTTATCTGCATCTAGAATATTAGTAACCCAGATAGCTCACTACACCAGGTACGTACACAGACCCAAAAACTATTTTATTTATTACGTAGCGCATAACCTATAAACCTATAAAAAATATCTTTATTCACCTTTCAGATTAGCTGAAGTAGGAAAATTAGAAGCACCTAAAACCTCCGGTAAATATGACACTGGCCAGCTTATTTTACATAAAGTATTCGGATATAGAGGCGTGATTTTATTCCCTTGGTTGGCCAGAGTCTATGACAGAGATGCAAGTAGTAAAAAGGAGAGTACCGACTCCTCGCCAGGTTTGGAGGCGTCTGGAGACTCTCTCTCGAATGTCGGGAAGGAGGTGAAAGGCAGGACCCATACATTCTACCAAGTGCTCATAGACACAAGAGATGCACCTTACATTGTGAGTACCAACCATGCTATTGTTGTGCAGGCATATCTTGTACAGATTTACTAGCTATGTAATAGTTGAGTCTAATATAGTTTCAATTAAAATTATGTCATTCATATACCCAGTAATACAGTTCTAAACAAATAATTTTATTTTTGCTTACTAAATTGTTCTGCAACCTCTCTTATCATAAACATAGATGTTTGTTTTATGTATTTATAAAAAAAACGTATTCTAGGTATTCTATCAGGAATCTAATTCCCATAGTACAAGCTTTACTTAGTTTAGGATTAGAAGATATTGAATGTTCATGAATATTTACTATTAATTTTAATATATTAGTTCTGGAATGGCTGGTTATCGATGAGCATGCAAAGTGTTTTATATAAAATATGACCACATAATGTTTTTATTTATGTATTTTTTATTTTTGACTATGCAAACAAACATCGACATGAGACCTGAGTGGAAGAAAAAGGTATATGAATAACATAATCATGTTTGTAACAGCTGTTATGCCAAATTAATTAATAAACATGAAACATTATTAATCCCAAGCTTTTGTGTATGTAAACTTAAAACTACTAAGAAAAAGTCTATGACTAAACTTATAATTTTTTTATATAACAAAACGATGAAACAAGGTAATGGCGCACCTCATGTTAAGCGGTTACCTTTAACAGTGCATTGCCTCACTGAGCATGTCCACTGAGGATGTGCCCTGTGATGCATTGCACTGGCACCCATACCCATATTGTTGTCATTATTATCAATAATTAATTTTCTAAATCTACTTATTACATAGTAACATCCATTTTTAGCCTTGCACAATGTATGTCATTTGTCATAGTCAGTTTTCTCTTCATGTGCCTCTGTTTATTCTCAATGAAGCATCCTCAAAGATCTGAGAAGTCTTGGTTGGCTGTGGTGCTAGAATTACATCTAAGAATCCACTCAACCACATTATTTAAAGTAGGTAGTTAAAGGTGTATATTAAATATTTGCATTATCAAGTCAAATGAAATTGTTTAGAAAAACAATATGCTATCTTTGAAATGTAAACAATGTTTCATAAAAATATGCACCTGCCAACTAGAATCTTACTATCATAATGTATTCATACTTGACCTAAAATATGTACTGAATCGATTTTTATTTAACATAATATTATTATTTATTTGTTCAGATAAGCAGCTTTCGCTGATATGTCTACTCTACATCACACAGTGTTAAAATATTTTTATATATATAGTCATTTTAATATTAATGTTTTTGTTCAGTTTTCCTGGATTTACATAAAACAATATTGGAATTGCATTGCAAACATAATTGGTATGTGAAGCATTTTCATTGAAAGCAGGTGCTTTTATATTAGACAAACGTTCATCAAATCGTTAGTGAAATCGCTAAGCATATGAAGATCTAACCGAGGCGGCGGTGATTCAGGTCATGCAACGTGCACCTAAAATATCTATGAGTTCAACTCTATAAACTTTAATCAAGCTAATTTTATGCAATTACATATAACAGACATCTATTGTGTAACTGCGCAATACACATTACAATATGCGATCTGTCTATCTGTAGGTACAGCTACTAACAAAACTGAAAACCATTTTCCTACGCGTAGGGCCTATCAATCTCCACGTACTGCTCTATCACGAAGGACGTTTGATCATTATTAATATCTTATCTTTAAAAAAAATATATCGTACCGGTAAGCGCTGTGGTGTCGCTTTCTATGTAAATGCGCCTTTGCTGTGTCCACATATTTATGAACCCGTGCATTTCAGCGTGCACAAACCGAAGCGGTGACATTTCTCGGCAACCAAGAGTCTAGCCGCAGTCTTTACGCAATCCCTGGACTCGACTACGTGGCACATGACGATATCATTCCTTACGCGTCGGTGGAAAGGGTGCCGTTACAGCATGAACTCTTCGACAAGTTCCTTATGCATAACTCTGATAAAGGTAAAAAATCAGCATAACCACTTAAACTTTACCTATACTATAAAGTTTATTTCGGAGCACCCGTGGAATAACGACTTTGTCGAATCTGAATCCTTGCATACTGCGCTTTTATTAGAACTATTGAATATCATCAAAACATGGAGATGACTGCACCGATTTCTACCAAAACCAGCTAAGCATCATCTAGTTATCAAGCTCGCTATCAAGCAACTAACTCTCTTAGAAACAGCCCTTCAAAAAAACCGTTTAAACTGCAAGTTATCCGTCCCGGCTGCGCCAAGTAATCTTGATATTTGTTTGCAGATCCACCTTTCATAGCGCAAGAGACGCTACGAGCATGGCAGAAGAAAAACCACCCGTGGCTGGAGTTAAGTGATGTTCACAGAGAGACTACAGAAGGCGTGCGAGTTACCGTCATCCCTTTCTACATGGGCAGCCGCGAGTCGCAGAATTCCGCTGTTTTTTGGGTAAGATCTGTTTTAATTCATTACCTACCTACATGAAACAATAGTTATAACATGTTTATAGTTCTGAAATTTTGGCGCGTTGCATAAATAAAAAATATAATAAGATTTGACAATCATATTTGACCTTAGGTTTAGACGGTTTTTACCTAATGTCTGTATTGAACTGTGTCCTAAATTAATCGATGATTATTTCAGTGGCGCTACTGTATCCGCCTAGAAAATCTCGGCCCCCAAGCAGTTCAACTGCGCGAGCGACACTGGCGCATATTCTCACTTAGCGGCACTTTAGAAACAGTCAGAGGCCGTGGTGTTGTCGGACAAGAGCCTGTCTTAGCGAGACATTCACCTGCTTTCCAATACTCCAGCCATGTCAGTCTTCAAGCACCCTCCGGTCATATGTGGTAAGTTCGATTCCTACCGACTGCGCCAAGTAAAACTCGTCTGGGATATATTTGGCGCAGCCGGTATGGAAATTATTTTAGGCAGAAACTTTTAGGCTAATATGATACCTTGCTTTTTATGTTTTGTTTTACAGGGGTACATTCAGAATGGAACGTGAGGATGGCTACACATTTGATTGTCGGATTCCACCGTTTTCTCTAGAGAGCAAACCTGACGACGGCGTGCCGGTCGCTCCTACTCCAACCGCGTGACGTCATGCCTAGGCAATATAGTTCCAGGCCCGGTTCTCATAAATTATGAAAAAAAGACACTCATCTTTGTGTTTAGTTTTACGGGATGTGTTCCCGCTTTATCTCACCAATCGTGAGCTACAAAGCGACATACATGACCATATCATCATTCGATTTGGATGTGATGAATTAGTGATGTTCAATGAAACGAGTCATTATATTATTTAGCAATTTTTCATTTCTCAGGAACTGTTTATTTATTTCGTTGTTTTTAAGAAATAGTATTCATTGCATCCGTTTGTTCGTTTTTATAAATTCCTTAGTCGTTTTTAAAATATTATCTAGATCTGTAATAAATTACAGTATTCTGTTTAAAACTTTTGTTTTATTGGGACTTCTTAATTAAACTTCAGTTTTCTAGGTATCTCTTGCGAGATTTAATGGAATTTTATTGCATTTTTACACGTTATAATTTCGTACAATAATGAGGCTTTGCCATCTCTGAATAACATAGTTTTGTTTGTGGAACATGACATGCTTTTCCAACAGTCAAAACATCATCTAAACCCTTTGCCAATCCAACACCACGTTGCTGTATCCGTTATAGATAATTTATTACAAAGCATGTATAAGTAACACTTTAATATGAGTGCAAGCTTTATGATTCGTGAGACGTTTATTTAATCGACAATTTTATACAGTTAAAAGGCACTTACAACGTTATAATTAGACTTCTTTGGTTTATAAAATAATTAAAACTGCAATAACAAAATTTCATTACCTTCAACTACATGATGATGCTAACAAATACATGTCCGTGAATTAACCTTTTAAAAGATGTGTTGGTATTTGAAAAGAGTAAAATTATTGAAGCAAAGCTAGAGCTCAAATTGCCCAGTTATCTATTTTATTAAGTAAATAGTTATAAGTTATAACAATTCCTAGACACAGAACTCTCTGCGTAATATATTCTATCTTGCATGATTTACTTTCATGGCATTATTACTTAAAACCATTAATATACATATAAGTACTCTTTAAAATCCAGCTAAAAATCATAAATATAGGTCAATAAATTGTCTACTGTACAAAGTTATATTAGCACTGAAAAATAAGGTACTCTATAATTTACATCACTAACAATTTTTTTTGGTAAAAATACTGTAAAAACACTTCAAAACTATGTTTCTGCTATTTCATATGGATTTCACAGTATTTGTGCCAGAACTTTCATAAATAATATTACGTTTACAATAACAAGTTATATCGAGACGGTAACTATTTGCATGTTTCCTGTCTCGAAAGGAATATATGAAATATTTTTTCAATACTTTAGTTTGTAATTTACTTATGAAGCCAGTACCTATACATCCTTTGAAAGTTCTATTTTACGCATCGCGTGATTTATTTTATCTTATTATTGTAAACTCGGCTACGCTTCTACCAAACGTCACCTCGTTTGCAATAAAACCTATTGACGACTTAATAAGATAATACAAGAATAGATCAACTTTTTTTTAATCGTGAGGTGTGATCACGAGCTATCTGACAGTCGCCGCGTTACGTAAACCTAACGTATTCGAATCATATTGCGCGTCAACGCCAGCTCAACATCCAAACGTTGCAGCGTCACCGCGCAGTGTATCTCGCATACGCCAGCGTTACGATACGTTTACAATTGTAACATTCATTCTTGGTAAGGCCTCTGTTCAGACCTACGCGGAATTCGCTTCCCAGAGCGGTAGCGATTAATTTAGTTGTAAGCTGTGGTCGCAAGGAACTGGCACCTAGAATCACCTAGTATATAAGACATAATGATCCTTGTGATTTTACTGAATAAAAAGGTCTTTGACTTTGATGCTTTGCTAATACTCTGAGAAGCGAATACATAAACAGACCTATAGTGTTAGGGCTTGATCTACCTCGAAGATATAACAAATTGCCTTGTACATTAGGGCTACTACGATCTACCGATTTCCGTAAGAACCCTGTGCCAATACCAACATTTGTTTAGTATCTACCGTGCTAGTTGGATAATAAGCGCAGCGCACATTTCAAAGAACTCCATAGTGTGGTGACCCTGCGCCGGAAGGGGAGGCGGCGCGGGCGATACCGCTTCGTCATCCGTATCCTCACGCTCGCCGGACAGTGACTTGAAGTCCAGGAGATATGACTTGTAGTCCACTTGGTATAATTGGAGAGACATCTTTACATATTTGTCGGTCATCTTGTTCAGTGTGCGAACCCTGGAAAGCAAAGTACTCAAATTATTTTATTCTTAACATCAGAATCTATAGGATATATGTAATATTTCTTATAAATACCTAGGATGAACATTGAACAATCTATTCTACCAAAAATAAGTGAACCACATTACCGGTTATCAGTTTCGTTCATTACTTTTTGAGTTTCACCGGGCTGGTTGGTACCATTATTTTTCTTTACCTAACTATTTCCCACAACTTTTGCTAGTTTCGTGCTAAAATTAATTCAGTAGAGAAAACACTAATTTCAAACCCTATTTGTAGTTCTTTAAAGATCTTTTTTAACTGAATATATGATAATAATAATTACCTGACATGGTAAGGATTGATAACTTTCCACTCGTAGTCCAATGCCTTCATCGCTCGGAACACTTCAAGCATTATATCGTTGGGTTTGCTTTGCGATCGGATGCCTAAGTGCCATTTCGCTCTGAAAAATAGGGCAACACTCGCATTGAATTTAGATTTAGTCAAGTTTTTTGTTGTGATTGAAATTACAGAGGACTTATGCTCAGTTCGGCAGAGATTTTACTCTAATAGAGATGCTAACATCTCGCTAACGCTGCAAAACCGCTGGTGTTGGTAAGGAGATTGTAGATTCTATTACTTGAAGGTCTTAACGGATTACATTGGCTCTAGCGGAAGACCAGCGTGCTTGGCCAGCGTGGGTTGTTTGCAACCCGCAGTATGCTTAGCTTGGGTCCATTTTGCGCCACCACCGCACACTTTGTAAATGTATTCTTTGTATTTAATGTATTCTGTTTAGTAATTATTGTCTCTGTTGTTGTTTATTTCTTTCTAGTGTATTTGTATATTTTAAATTTCTTGTGTGTTGCAAATAAATGTTTTACTTACTTACTTTTTGGTGGTGAAACATAGACTGACTCCACTATTGAGATGAATATAAAAAGTAGTCTAATGTGTTAATCCAGGTTACAAACTATATATATATTCCAAGTTTCATCCAAGTTGGTTCAATAGTTTCGACGTGATTGAAACACAAACATATAAACTTTCACATTTATAATATTAATGGGATGTCTACCTAACCCTACTTCTTTAGCCCGTTTATTATTATGAAATACATACCGTTTGACAGGAGTACCCCTCGCTTTGTCCTGCGGGGGCAGCGCTGCGGGGGGGAGAGACGAGTCACGCAGGGGGGCGATTCGTTCTGGATGTTGCCGAGACGAACTCTCACTACTTTGCGGCGGTGAACTGCCTGGAAACAAATCACTCGAGATTTAACTTGTACAAATACTCTAGATATAGACCTCCCTCATAGATTCCCAGAAAGATATTTCGGGCAGGTAGAGTACAAGGAAGCTAAATAGTATGAAAGAATGAATCTATTTTCAAAAGTCTCTCCTACCTATCCAATTCAACAGGACTATTCTAATTCATTCATCAAGACTTTCGAAGGAGATTTCCGATATCGGTCCGAAAATTCGTGTTGGATGAATCAGTATTGCTCTACAGTTTGCAAAATACTCACTGGCTACATAGAAGTCCTTAATCTCCGCCTTAGCAGCTTCATCAGCTATCCTCTTGTTGTCTATAATGAGATGGTATGCTATCGCCAGCTGATCGTGTGGATCTCCGCTTAGCAGTGCATTGTGGACCTCGTGCTCTTTCACTCCGAACTTATCGCACACCTCTGCGATCGCCTCTGTGTCTATAACGCTGCTGTCCTGTTAACAAAAACCGTATTGGAGAAATTATTTCAAATTCTGTTGTAAACAAGGCCGACCGCTGATCGTACATTTGGGGTCGTTCCTTGCGACTTCTAGAAGTACGGGTAAGAAAGTATGGCCTGATTCCTAAATGTCTAGTATTATACTAGGTAAACCAAATGTCTCGATTACGGTCGATCTTGTTACATCAGAAGAAACCATAGTGGGTGTTTTTAAAATGAATAGATGATTATTTCTGTGCCCATGAAATATACCCATACCATGGTATTTAAAGTAGCGCTCAACCCTGCTTTCTAGTTATAATTGCTTAGAAAAAGTATAATGAACCAAATCATGATGGAGAAAATCTTTTGTGCCCTGTCAATGTATGGTCTCTAGTAGCTATCTTATAAACTAGGTACTACTACGTTCCCATATTACAAGCTTTGCTTAATTTGGGATTAGAGGGCGTCGTGTGAAATGTCAATGAATATTTATTTATTTATTATAATTTATAGTTTAAAAGTAGTTCCACAGCGATGGTATTTAAACTAAACCTACTACTAATATTAGGGATTTTGTGAAGACTGGCATGCACCCACACATTGACCAATCAAATCCAAAAGCTAGCAGCATTCAACCAACACACACAATCCTTTTGTCTATTTACCTGACTTCGTGTAGTCAACTTGAGACACTCTGGCTCTGAAGAGAACTATAGAAGCAGCGCAACGAAAGATTGAGTCGCCTATAAAGACATCTGTTCATGCACAAATCTTGCTATATTGTTCAACTGGGCGAATCTAAACACTCAAACTTGCAAGTATTCAAGACCTAAATAACGACGAAACAAGAGCTATTTTAAAAATAAAACCACTTCAAGATTTAGTTGCATTCAAATATCCTGTGAAATTCTCTTTATGATATGACTTAAATGAAAGTTCATTACTTTTTCTATGCACAGTAAAGATGTCTATGCTTTTTGTCTGTAAATGGGAGGTAAATGCACAACACACCCCAAGGGGGGATGTCAGTGCAGCTTTTGTTCCCCCACCTTGAATGAAGGGGGTAATGCAAAGGCACAAAACCACTAGTAAGGTCTACAAACCAAAATCTAATCCAAAACTGTATTTACCCATGCTGTTAGTCATAATCAAAAAGTAATACTAACTACCTGTTCGACCGGGGATGGAAACAAATACCCGGGTAATTCCTTTATGAACCAATCATGTTTTTTCACATCGTCAATAGTGGACCTCTTCATTGGGTCTACTTGCAGCATACAGCAGAGCAGGCTGACCACGCTTTTATTCAGGTACTCAGGGATGGGGAATATTCCAGACTTGATCTTCCGGAATAAGGTAGGCACGTGCTCATCATCAAAAGGTAGGGTCCCGCAGAGCAGTGCATAGAGGATGACGCCGCATGACCAGACATCTACTTCTGGTCCAGCATACAGCTTTCCTGATATTACCTGAAATTTGTGACTGTTGTGAAAAGTTGAATAATTACTAAATAAGCTCATACATAACCGTAACAGACCAATATTCAGCAGTGCTTTATTGTACTCAATTTTTTTATGTTACCTAAGGTCACAATATATTGGACTGTAACACAGTAAAAAATATGATGGTTATCACACCTGTGATACTCGGATAAATAGGCAGAAGCTAACGTCAATATCCTTCTAAAATCTTACTCATTCTCTTACAACTTAGTTACATCATCATCCATAGTCTGACTGCACACACTGCTGGGTACCATTTATCACAATCCTTCATTGTCTCGCACACCTACTTACCTCAGGCGCAGCATAATTAGGTGATCCACAAGATGTCCTTAGAAACTCTCCATCCATCATCATGTTAGACAGCCCAAAATCTGCTATTTTCACATGCATATTATGATCTAAAAGCAAGTTCTCTGGTTTTAAATCTCTGTGTACGATCATATGCCTGTGACAATAGTCAACCCCTGAAATGATTTGTTGAAAGAACCTTCTTGCTTCATGCTCTTGAAGCTTGCCTCGTTTTACTATGTAGTCGAAGAGCTCACCACCCGATACATATTCCATAATCATGAAGATGTCTGTTGGTGTCGAAATCACCTGAAAATGTTTTTTTGGTATGTGAATTATATACAATTTTGTGATGTTGTGGTCTAGTGTTTTGGTTTATGTGTTTGTTTACCTGATACAATTTGATGATGTGTGGGTGCCTAAATAACTTGAGGTTTTGGATCTCACGTCTAATTTTCCCCACGACATCGAGGGATTTGATCTTCTGTCTATTCAGAATCTTTACTGCGACCTTGTGCTTGGTCAGCTGATGTTCACCGATCTTTACTTTGCCAAACGTGCCCACACCAAGAGTTACACCTAATGTGTAATGCCCAATCTTCACTATAGGCTGGTTCCCGCTGGTAATCAGCGTCGCAACGGCTTTGTCAGTCATTATTTAGGAATGGCAAAAGGAACCTGTGGAGGATGACTGTTGGAGAGCGCTTTGCATTGGCTCACGCACGTCAAAATGAACCCGATAAAAGTAACACAAGTTATTCACTTAATCAATTCACATGGCACTGTCGATTTAGAAGATTTTTACGAAGTGTGTGAAAAATGCATTTCCATTTTTGTAATGCAATGCATTCAAAACTTTATATCACTGCGGAAATTGCCAAAATTGCGGAAAAGATGCAGGTACCTACCTACATGTATTGAATGATGAGAAAAAGTCACCGTCAATAGTTGTCAATTGTGAAGTTGACATTGACAGCTAACCATTGTAGTAGACGACACGTTTCTATTTTATACGAATGAATGAGTAGATCCGAGCCATGTCTTGCCATGCCATGAGTGTGGACTTGGAAATATTCTTTCTCTGTGGATTGTACTTCTACTACACCTTCCGCCCGGCCACCGCACTTCCCCCCTCCACTTCCGACCCCACTTCTCTTCTCCGCCGAACGCGCTGCTCCGCCCTGCGAATCTACGATTTTTATTGAGAGCACTGCGGAAAATTTAATTATTTTCGAGTTTTTGATGCATTTTTCATTCAAATTTTATCAAATACTGTGTATTAACAATGGATATATGTGGAATTTGTCAAAAACCAGCAGATGTAAGTGGATTTTCTGGGTTTTATAGCCCTCCTTTCATATTGCTCTGTTCATTATTTTTTGTTTTCTTTACGAGATTGTTACAAAAATAACGCCTCTGGAGATATTTGTATCTACGGTCGCTATTACATTGCAAGTGGTCTCAAGTTCTCTTTGTTGCATCATCAGAACTGCAGCGCAACGTCGAGAATTATTGGTAAAAAACATTGAAAACCTGCCCGCGTATTTTTTTTACTCCTTGTCGGTCGCTCGGCTTGTTTTTTTTACGTCTGGCTCAGCGGTGTATAAAAAAACGCTGAACTCCTTTTTTTATTTGGATTGTGAACCTTGGCAAACTCTGCAGGCATTTCGTAGCCTACAATAAAGGGACCTGTCGTCTATGACTTGTACATTTATATGTTGTCCCTTCTTTTTCACCGTGCTACTCTAGTTTGTAATAAGATTTAGCCTCTCTTATCATATTCCTAAATTTATTATAGGGTTTGTTTGATACCTACTTTCTTTATCTAAGTAAAATAAGTGTGCTCTCATCAAGTGGTAAATAAAAAAAGTATTTCCTACTAGCATAATTTGCCAAACAGGTAGCATAGAAAAATCCTATTGAGAAAACTCACTAAGTACGTATACGTTTTTGTTCCCAGCAATTGTTTGAAACAATCAAAGAAGGGGTGAATGCCTGTTTCAAATGCCAGCCGCTGGTACCAGAAATCACTCTAGATGACAATGCATCTGATACATCACAAGCACAGGTATTTTATAAACTAATTATTAAAATTTAGATCTTAGGCTGTATTTCTACCAGGAGTATGAGTGTAAGTGGTTAGCTAGGAACAAACCCACCCACCAATAGTATCCCTTCATGAGTAAAATAAAGTTATACTATTGGTTGTTTTTCCTCACACGCCTCACATTTTCTCACACATCTTTGGTGAAAAAGCAGCCTTATAATTTTGTATATTTCCTTTAAAATATTTACAAGAATTCTCTGCACTTTCATGTTTTTTTCTGGCATCTCTTGTGTATAAAAAAAGATATAAAAAATATGTGGGAATCTATAAAATAACTACAATACTACGCAGGCCTTTTTACATTGCACTTGTAGACTTTTGAGCTAGTCTCCTTGTAGTGACCTGCAAGAAACATTCAATTTCTCGCTTATCATAAAATCTGATGATGATCCGATTAATTTGGCCCTGGTCACACTCAAACTCAATAATGGATAATCCATACTAAAAAAAACTTCACTAGGACTATAATCTGTTTTTAAAATAGTTGTGAGTGGGACATGGTAGGCCCTCATGACTATGACGATTGCAGGAGAGTGCTGACTCGCCTTATTATTGTGGCATATGTCACAAGACATTCCAGAAAAACCAGCAGTTGCAGAATCATATCAGGAACCATCGGGCGGAGCGGCGTTTTGTTTGCATCTACTGCAGTAAAGGTACTTTTGTTATTCTTAGTTTTATTTATATTATTACTCATATTATTAACCCCTTGATCGAAAAAAGAGGAGGTGTTATAAGTTATATAATGTTGTATGTCTGTCCATTTCTTGGTAGGGCCCGTAGATCCAAGTAGGGCTCTGTTTAATTTTTGAATATTTTTAACGACTAAAGAACAAAAAAAAAAAAAATTGTTTAAAAAGTTCATTTTCATATTATTATGTATAAGTGTTGCATTTAAGATGGTGGGAGGAGGCTCAGGATAGGGAGTATTGGAAGTCTCTGAGGGAGACCTTTGCCCAGCAGTGGGATGAGACAGGTTAATTAAAAAGAAAAAGTTTTGTAATTATTGTCCAGTTTTAGCATCACCTTTTATTATCATTAAATAAGTTGAAAAATTAACTAGCTTGTAATTTCAGCTTTTTCTCAATCAAACAATCTGAGGGCGCATCTCCGCATTCACACTAATGAAAGACCCTTTAAATGCAACGAATGTGGGAAAGCATTTACTCAGGTAAACCACTTTTTAAATAGGTTAAATCCGAACGCGGAAGTTATATGTTATTTAAGCTCTCAAATATCATTAATAAATGAAGATTTTTTTTTATTCCATGCTATCTGCGATCGGCTTTTTGGCCATAATCATATTGGTTCATAATTTTTGATTATAAATTGAGATTTACATCGAAATAAATGAAGAATAAAATAAGAGATTCTTTTTTTAGTTTAGAGGGAGACCTTTGCCCAGCAGTATGACTATGGGTTAATTAAAAAAAATTTAGTTTTAAATTTTTAAAAAATGAACTTGTAAAATTTTTCAAAAATGAACTTGTAACAGAGTTAAATTATGAACAGGTAACAAATCTGAACAACCACGTCCGCCTTCACACCGGCGAGCGTCCGTTCGTTTGCGGCGAGCCGGGCTGCGACAAGGCGTTTGCGCAGGTCACCAATCTCAACCAACATCGCAAGCGGCATCTCAGCGGGGCTTCCGACCATTCCTACGACTGCAGCGTGTGCGGGGAGCAGTTCACTCAGAGGAACCATATGACCAACCATCGGTATGTATCAGATCAATACTTTAAGTGTATCAAGTCTCTACCAACATGTAGATATGTTCCTAGAATTACTCAAAATCCAATCTTAGAGCGAGAAACCTTTTGTTGGTCTTGATGACTTCAACGAACATCGCAAAAGGCTGGGTTCATTTCATATGTGATACCGACCTACAATGTAACAGTTATATTTCCATGTGAAAGCAATATATTGAGTATTGAAGGCATTTCACCATTTCTATGACTGTAGTGTTAATGGGTAGCATTTCTTTTAGATCACTGAAAGCTAGCTACTGAAGGAATTGAACGACTAGCGAATGTAGCTCGCTTTTCTCATTCTTTGTCTTTGATTGAACCGAAAGGCGAAGTGTAGAACATCTCCCCACCATGGTCCAATATGTTCCATCTTGATACATTGTTGTTAAATTTAAGCCATTTTAAACCTTTTTTAACCCTTTTAAACCCCTTGTTTGGAGGCAGTTAACTTATATCATTCTTTCTAATAAAACGAATTTGTTTGCAGGCGTACCGTACACGGCGATGTAAAGAGCCCAGTTCGCGCCGCCATAAGGCGGTCGTGTGCGATATGCGACCTCACCTTCCCGAACGAAAGATTGCTTCAGTCGCACGCCGCGCAACACGCGCCGGGCGAGATCGAGATCGTCGATACTGAGAGTAAGTACATACTATTTACTACTGAGAAAGGTCGTAAGCGATGTAAAATGGTCATATACAATGTAAGGAATGTAGGATGAAAGTAGGACGTTTGTGGGCAATAAGTAGTCGCGTGCGATATAAGGAGGTTTGTAGAATAAGATAATCGTGATTGACATATTAAGTTTTGTGTAATGTAGGGAGGTGCAAATATGCGATCTTTGTTTATTTATTCTAAACCAGTGCACTTGTTATAAGGCTGGGACTACATGGATCCGGATTCCGGATGTCCGAAATGCAAATAGTCAATCACAAGCTTGCTTACCTGTTTGCAACTGCGTTCTAGAATGCAGATCGTTGAGCCTAAACAAATCTGACAGTCGCCGCGTTACGTAAACCTAACACGAATCATATTGCGCGTCAATGCCAGCTTGACTGCCGAACGTAGCGAGCGTCACCGCGCAGTGTATCTCGGACACCCTAGCGTTACGATACGATTGTCACATTTATTCGTGATCAAGGCACAGATGTAACATGCGTTTCGCTATTCCGGGTCCGGATCTGAATGTTTTAAACCCCGTGTAACATTGATATGATAGTTGTTCCAGACGAGTACACATGCGTGTTCAGTACATGCGGCACCCGTTTCTCAACTCCTAAAGAGCACACGGAACATTTACTGCGAGCTCACCAACTGCGTGTTCTGGCGACCGGGGCTTCGCCCTCGCCGCCCCGACGCGGCCGACCGCGCAAAACTAGCCACACCACCCAACAGGTAAACTGTACTACACTGTACCACTAGTTACTGCTCTATACCACTAATTACTGCGCTGTACCACTAACTACTGCGCTGTACCATTAACTACTGCATCGTACCACTAACTACTGCACTGTACCACTAACTACTGCACTGTACCACTAACTACTGCGCTGTACCATTAACTACTGCATCGTACCACTAACTACTGCACTGTACCACTAACTACTGCACTGTACCACTAACTACTGCACTGTACCACTAACTACTGCACTGTACCACTAACTACTGCACTGTACCACTAACTACTGCACTGTACCACTAACTACTGCACTGTACCACTAACTACTGCACTGTACCACTAACTACTGCACTGTACCACTAACTACTGCACTGTACCACTAACTACTGCACTGTACCACTAACTACTGCACTGTACCACTAACTACTGCACTGTACCACTAACTACTGCACTGTACCACTAACTACTGCACTGTACCACTAACTACTGCACTGTACCACTAACTATTGCACTGTACCACTAACTACTGCACTGTACCACTTATTGTACTGTACCACTAACTACTGCACTGTACCACTAACTACTGCACTGTACCACTAACTACTGCACTGTACCACTAACTATTGCACTGTACCACTAACTACTGCACTGTACCACTTATTGTACTGTACCACTAACTACTGCACTGTACCATTAACTACTGCATCGTACCACTAACTACTGCACTGTACCACTAACTACTGCACTGTACCACTAACTACTGCACTGTACCACTAACTACTGCACTGTACCACTAACTACTGCACTGTACCACTAACTACTGCACTGTACCACTAACTACTGCACTGTACCACTAACTACTGCACTGTACCACTAACTACTGCACTGTACCACTAACTACTGCACTGTACCACTAACTACTGCACTGTACCACTAACTACTGCACTGTACCACTAACTACTGCACTGTACCACTAACTATTGCACTGTACCACTAACTACTGCACTGTACCACTTATTGCACTGTACCACTAACTACTGCACTGTACCACTAACTACTGCACTGTACCACTAACTACTGCACTGTACCACTAACTATTGCACTGTACCACTAACTACTGCACTGTACCACTTATTGCACTGTACCACTAACTACTGCACTGTACCATTAACTACTGCATCGTACCACTAACTACTGCACTGTACCACTAACTACTGCACTGTACCACTAACTACTGCACTGTACCACTAACTACTGCACTGTACCACTAACTACTGCACTGTACCACTAACTACTGCACTGTACCACTAACTACTGCACTGTACCACTAACTACTGCACTGTACCACTAACTATTGCACTGTACCACTAACTACTGCACTGTACCACTAACTACTGCACTGTACCACTTATTGTACTGTACCACTAACTACTGCACTGTACCACTTATTGTACTGTATGGAGGAAAGTTCACTACGAGGTCATCAGGTAAAGTAAACTTCTTGAAAAAGACCGCTTTGTCTACAATACTACATTGGCTCAGCGAAGAATCGCACAGAGATCAGCTCAGTATTTTTCCTTTGCTTGCATTCATTCACATTATGGCAAACGCAAATTAAGCAATTAAAAGTAAGCTAATTTTAATAATAGAATTGAAAACAGTCAATATTATCGGAAACATGTTGGTTTTTTTTGGTCGTACGATCTATAAATGCTTAAATTGCCATTTCCTTTATATAATTTAGGTACTTGTCCTCTCATTTCCCTCATGCAAAGTACTAAGGACGGCGGAGTCGCGTTTATTTTAACTAGAATGTCTTATTCACTTACACTAATTTCGAGTCTTCAAATTCCCTTTAAAACAAATGTCAAAGCCCACAAACTTCCAATCAATACAAACACGTATCGCTTTGCACTAAGCAAATATGACGAATAAACGTGACAATCGAATAGTTCGCTGTCCGTTGCTTCTCACACACGTGTGTCGTTCCAATCAGGACGAAGACAAGGACCCGTCGTCCTCGCCCCGCTCGGTCGCGTCGCGCAGCGAGCCCTCGCGCACGTCGCGCGCGACCCCCGCACACACATCCAGCGACGACGATGAAGGCGACGGACCGATACTGGGCTGTTGAAGCGGTAACAACTGACGCTTCTCCTTTCCAACGTAGGACAAGCAGGCGCACGGCACAATACCACAATACCTACTACAAATCGCGATAGCTAATACAAAACACAGTAGCTACTATAAAACACAGTAGCTACTACAAAACACAGTAGCTACTACAAAACACAGTAGCTACTACAAAACACAGTATCTACTATAAAAGACAGTAGCTACTACAAAACACAGTAGCTACTACAAAACACAGTAGCTACTACAAATCGCGATAGCTACTACAAAACACAGTAGCTACTACAAAACACAGTAGCTACTACAAATCGCGATAGCTACTACAAAACACAGTAGCTACTACAAATCGCGATAGCTACTACAAAACACAGTAGCTATTACAACACACAGTAGCTGCTACAAAACGCCATAATTTCTGAATTACTGCACTAAGCTTTGTTACCGCTACAAAGCCCTTAGTCCTATTATGAAATTCCATCATCATAATCACATGGAGTGTGTGTCCCGCGTTAGCTTATTGCATGGTATCAAGTAACACCATATTTCCCGCCTACATTCACGCTAGCAAGTTAATATTGACTGTAGCACTATCTTGTTCTTTAAAAATGACAACAAAAAGAGATGATTTATTTATGTTTAAATCGGCTATGAGACTAAAATTGTATTTCTCTTGTTTCAGGCAATTGTTATGAAAGACCCGTTAGATATCAAAGAGAGCGACTATCCAGAGGTATGTATTGTTACAAACTTTTATTTAACTTGCAATGTTTGATTGTTTGTTTATACATTACTAGCAGTTACCCGCGACTTCGTACGCGTCTACAGTTTCCGTGTACATTATATTATCTGTGCGTGTACCGAGCGGATACTTGACATTACACCTCATTACACCGAACTCGTACTTATTGGAATGTCAAACGCTAGTTGTTAGACCAAAGAGGTAGTACTACGTCCTGTCAAACTGACGTGACATGACATGACAATGAAATCCTCTTGCCAATTGGCGCTGCTAATCCTCTTCGTTCATTTTATCCTGTAGATCCTGTTAAATATTCGGGATAAAAAGTAGCCTATATGTCAATCCAGGTTACGAACTAATGCCAAGTTTCATCCAAGTTGGTTCAGTGGTTTTGACGTGATTGAAACACAAACATCCAAACATCTAAACTTTCGCATTTATAATATTAGTAGGATTATGTTACTTATTAGACTATGTATTCAAAAATATGTATGTAAGTAAAATATCGCCAAATACACAGGCACATCAGCTTATATACATATACATTAAAAAAAATGAATCAACAATAATTTGTTATAGTAAATTATTGTAGGACATTGTCAATTAATATTAAATAAGTAGTAAATAGTATTTTATTTGTTTTCAGGTGAAAATTCTAAAGCAGTCTCAATACTTGCCTAAACTGAAAGTTCAAAGTTTATTCCAGTGAGGAATTCGTACGCAATAAAATAAGTGATTAAAAACTATAATATTTTAAGATAGAGTACATAATATTATCATAATATAGTTCAAAAATATATTTTGAATCTTTAAGTAGGGCCAATTATGTAATAGGTAAGTTTATGTACTACTTATAGATAATGCGTCAACCCCTTTGTTAATAAACTTCAGAGAAAAATAGAATTTTCCTTCAAACTTTTTACACACGTTTATAAATATTTTTTGCTAAAAATAAGATGATCCTTATTAATGGTGTATAAATCTACGTCGAAATATCGAATAACAAATAGAAAATTATACATACAGATCATGGTAAATATTCCATTGTATCATTAATTTTACTATTTATTTGACAAATTCAGTGACCTCCCAAGTTTTTTAGTGAAGGGGGTATTTTTTAGTAGGCGGGCTTGTTCTTTTTATAACAAAACGCGCGAATTTGTAAAATGTGTATGTACGTTTGTAATATATAAAGTATGTGTCTTGCCCTATAGATTCGGGCTAGAAATGCTAAAGAAGAAACAAGTAATGCCTAACAGTGGCGTAGTTTGAGTAGGATGCACAGACTACAAAAAAAAACTTATCAAGCGTGATTCAAAAGTATATTTTTTGAAAATCAGCAAACATTTTTTTATCAAAAATCATGGTTGAATTTTTTTGAGCATACGAACCGAAATCTATTATTCTAGATTGTTGACCAATTCTAGACGTTCTTGTTTCTTCGTTTTGTTGTAAAATGAATATGCTGAATAGCTTTCTGTATTATAATATTGCCTGGTGCTTTGAAGTGTGGCGTACGAGTAATAAAATTATGAATGTACTTATAGATTTTAATCATTGATCAATATGATTCTGTTTATAAAACTCAAAATGAGGGATATTCAAGTGCTGAGTCCTATCATCATTTAATAATAAATAATAATAAATATTACTATATTATTATTTACTTGTTTTAAATACGAAATTTCAGTAAAATATTTCTAACGTAGGTACAAACATATTGACCTCTACAGCTTTAGTATGTTGAAGCATGCGACGGTATGTAGTTTGATCTGTATCACATATCCCCAGTGAAAAACTTTCTTATTTAGTTTTCTGTACTATAAACACAGGGTGTAATATGTTTACTCTCGAAAACTTAAGAAGTTAATTCATCAATATAAACCGCATTTTCTATGGAACCATCAGGTGGGCCACCGGCTTGAACCATCAGTCAGGTGTTTAAAAAAACAATACTAAATGCAATACTGGCAAACAATGTTTTTTTTTTTTAATATAATATAGAATGTCCTTTGGCCACAATCTCACCTGATGGTAAGTGACGATGAGGCCGACGATGGAACAAGACAGTCTAGAAGACACCTATTCACTCTTGACTTGAAAAGACCCGGATTGTATTTCTCAGGAAAGACAGAAGACGGCAACGAGTTCCGTTCCTTGCAAATTCGCATAATGAACGTAGATCCAAAACTCTTGTTACTGTTAGTTTTTTTAAAACACGGTTGGTTCTACAAAAAATAAAAAAAGTTGTTCCTATTGATTGGTACTTTGACCCCTCGAAATTATCGAAGTTATTTTATTACACCCTGTGGTAAAAGACTAGCTGGATTAGTAAAGTGTAATTAATATTTTACAGTGTAAATATTTTTTAAAATGTATAATACGGATTAGAACAGCAACCGATCTATGATTAAAATGAGAGGTAATTTTTATGTAAGTATTAGAAAATTGATCTCCTAAATTGTGGAAAAAATATTAATTTGGTATGTTCATCAAATAAAATAAAATTATTAGCCAATATATAAAATCGGTTTATTTTAGACACTAGGTCAAGTCTATAAACTCAGATTTTGTAAAGAAAACTATAGTCACAATTTATTTTCTAAATCCTTGTGTTTATTTTTTATTTTATTTATTAAATAGGCATCGCACAACAGCACATATAATACATTTTCGAAAATAACACTTAAAAACATAATTATACTATAGAATGTGTGCTGAGTTGTCTCAGTGATTGATGGGCGTTGCGTTGAGTGGACGTGCTCAGTGAGACAATGTATTGTTATAGGCAGTCGCTACTTAACATCAGCTGGGCCATCGACTTGTTCCATCATTCAGTTGTATAAAAAAGTCTACTCAGCTCCAAAAAACGTAGGTTTATCGATTAGACAAAGATTTTTTTAGATACAAGATCAAAATAAAACTTACGTTTTATCCATTCATTTATAAATCACTTGCTGTCTCGCTCGTCGCAGCAGATTGGGAAATCCAAATTGTGCCGGAATTTGGTTAACCTTGATAACATGGTGATAGTTTTTAAAACTAATGGTATGGTCAAACAACTTCTCGCTCACACATTTCAACATTTTTGAAGATATATAAACTCAATGAATGTAATTATTTACATTGTTATTCTCTAGACCGTGAAGCTTCACGATTTTAAATTCAGTGAGTTTATGTTCAAATGTGCGAGCGAGAACGCTGTTTGATATTACACATCGCATTAATAAAAGTCCTAATAAATTAGTCCTGTTGAAACAGTCTTTGTAGTTACAAAATAGCGGTGTAAGTATATAATTTACTAGCTGTCTCGTCCCTGCTTTTTACGCATAAATCCGCTAAAACCAAACGTCTTTTTAATGCTCAACTTGAAACAGGGACTTATGGGTACCAGTCAACAACATATTTACTAGTTGTCCTGTGAAGTCTTTAGTGTGCTTCTCAAATTTGATTGAAGTCCGTCGATAAATAACGCTACAGCAAACTTCGCCCCTTTCCCCGCCTATTTTACCCCTAATCAAAAATCGCGATTGACAAAAAAATTTAAATAAATCAAGGAACCTGTGTGCCAATTTTCGTCAAAATCGGTTGAAAAATGCAACCTGTAGGCGAGAACTGACAGACAGACAGACAAAGGCATTTTTGGCCAATCTCGAAACAGACGCTACGCTCGCTCGGTCAATATTTAATAGCTTATAACATTTTGCGAGTGCATTAACTAGGATTTTATAAACTCAATTTGTTAACCCATTTATATTGCTAACTGTACCTACACTGAATAGTGGAAGTGATTCCGCTTTACAATCATATAGTCGTGGGTTCATATCCAGTTATGCAAATGGGTTTTTCTATTCGGAAAATGTACCGGAAAATCTATTTGATTTTTCCTCTTGAGGAAAATGTCGTGAAAAAATTAGGTGGTAATGTAAGCTAACAGTGGTAATGGGCTTGTTACCTGTCACGTATGGAATGCAATAAGCGAGCATGTTTTAAATGTAGTGATTGGACTTGCCTGTGCGTAACCCCTAGTAGTACCATGTAGTATGAGATGTGAGGAATAATACCTACTCTTAGACGAATTGCTATATCTATTCCGTGCCTGAGGTGAAACCACGCTAAGTCTGCAGTACTTAAAACATCGCATAAAACCAGTTGTAAGCACTGTACTGCGGAAACTATTTGACAACCTATTATATGAAAATATACTTTCCGAGGCAAGATGATAATTTAATGAACAAATAGTTATGGGGTTGTCCATTTATTTTACTGTAGATTTAGGGATGAATTACGCTACCGTGCCGGGGCCAGGTCATGTCCAAGTCATCATTGAATTTGAAACTCTATTTGCATGTTTCTACAGTTGGATATCGGGATTCATCAAACACGGCTGTGTGCGGACAGACGCTGGGCCCTTGTCGTGGCTCTACTTGTTCAGCTCTATTTCAATATAAGACTTGGACACGGTACAGTGTAGCGTTAATCATCCTTAGAATGAGCAGACGCTACCTTACATGGATAATCAAATAGGCTTGCACAAAGAGATGTAGATCAGTGATCTATGCCAAAATAATATCAAATAACACGAAATGAATAATAAAATTGTAACATAGGTTAGGGTGCAAATGTTCCTATGAATGAAATTAAACAGTTTAAATGTATGAATCACGTTTGTATTAATGTAGCCTGAATTAGTTAAGCTCTACAGAATTATGTCGAAATGATTTTCTATTACGTATCTAGTGATAATTATAATGCTGTAAATTACTAACGCTGTTTTTTTTAACGAGAATATTATAGGCACTTAGTCATACATAATTTGGGCTGATTGTGTTAGCATGCATTTTACTATGACCTATATTGAACTAAAATGTAATGTTTCACACGCCAACGGATATTCTTGAACATTTTCTGATATCTATAGGTATGGGCATACACGGGCTCAAGGCCAAATTGATCAATGTTTATTGGTAAGTACCGTAAAAAAAATATATAAAAAAATTTTAG
The DNA here is from genome assembly GCA_947859175.1 of Gandaritis pyraliata. Taxonomy (NCBI): domain Eukaryota; kingdom Metazoa; phylum Arthropoda; class Insecta; order Lepidoptera; family Geometridae; genus Gandaritis; species Gandaritis pyraliata. The sequence continues at coordinate 2,638,946 of OX401871.1, read as the reverse complement.
GTCTGACTTACCTCCTAGAACTCTAGAAGTCTGCTTTTTGGTTCTAATCGAAAACCTATTTCCTGTCATAGGCAGCTATATTATACTTGTATCAGGCAAGCATCACTACCGCCAAGTGTAGTAGAGTAAGCGGTAATGGAGTTCAAAAACTTGGGTCGGAATTTTTACCACCTTAACATTACCCAAATCATCGCAAACTGAAATAGGGAATAGTTATTGGGTTGACCTATAGATTTTAACTTATCCAGTTAAAAACCTAGATTTCACTAATATTGTAAGCTTTTGATTACACTTAGCGGTCAGGCCGCTGATGTGTTTATCCACTGCAATAATGGTTGGTATGGATTTACCGTAACGTTATTTTGCGTGATTTCTTTAGTTTTTATCCTACCTATTTGAAGTATAAAATACCTACATAGGTAGGTACGAGGTTCATTTTATGAAAATTGTACAAGTGATCACACTCGCTGTTCGGAAACTAAACAGGTGAGTTATGGTAGTGCAATTAATTTTGTATAATATTGTCATTTTCTTTTTTTTTAAGTTTTGAATCTATATTTTTTGTCTTGTGTAAATTAATTAGTGATAATATATTGTGTGGGATGCAAAGTGCCTAGATGCAGGAATCGAACTACGACTTCTCATTTCGTAATTAATCAAATAGGTACAACCGCATTTCTAAAAACCCAAAAAGTTTACACACATTTTAAAGACTTTATGAAAGAAGAATAGACGAGAAGGAATGTCAAATGTCAAAATGAAATTATGGCGCGTAGATCTTTCAAAAACATGCATATTTCCGCGGATTACGTCGCTAAATACTGTGAATATATTTAGGAGATGCTATTACAGGTGTAAAATTTGGTTACTTCCTAAGTAGCACCTAGTTTTCTAATTGTATTGTAGTGCTACCCTGCATTGAAGAAAATCACAAAGATTCATAACATCCCAAAAGTTGAGAGGGATTTAAACCCGCGACTCATAATTTTCGGGATGTTATAAATCTTTGTGGCTACTACAAAATTTTGAGACCTATTTTGTTTTTACGAATAGCATGGACAGATGGCACGGTAAAACAGCGGTGGTCACCGGAGCAGGGTCTGGCATTGGAGCCGCTGTAGCCACAACCCTGGCCTGCAGGGGCATCCGCGTTGTGGGTCTGGAGAGGTCACCAGATCTGGTCGCTGTAAGTGCCTAGTACTATCTTCTTCGTTTAAGGTCGTTACATATACATTATCTTCGAGCCTTTGTCTAACAGGTTTTTTTTTATATAAGATATAATGTCCTTTGGCTACAATCTCACCTAAGTAAGTGACGAAGGCCGACGATGGAGCAAGTCTAGAAGACACCTATTCACTCTTGCCTGGAAAAGACAGATTGTATTTCACAGGAAAGATAGAAGACAGAAGAGTCTTTCTCTGATTGTCTTCTGTTATTAAGGTAGTCCCGATAAAAAAAAGCTCGAGGCCTGAGTGTAACTCTACCTTTTTGTTGTGTAGCTCCGAAAGTGGAAGTGCTCCGATTTCAATGCTGTGATAAGGATATTCGAAACGAATTTTGAAGGGCCTCTCAGTCATGATTGCAGTCTGAAACATTTGGTTCATCTTAGAACATTCACATGACAAACTAGAGGTTTTGACGAACTTATTTTAGGTTCTGATGATGACCAGCTTATGTTGAAGATGATGTATGTAGTTTTTCAAGGTTTATGTAGGTACTTATTTTTATAAAATTAACGGTGAAAGTCCTAGAAAAATGAAATGGTATTTTGATGAAGGAAATGAAATGTCGCGAGTGCTGTATCATCGGGCGGCAGTGTGATATCTCCAGGCCAGAGGAGATAGCCGCAGCGTTCAGCTGGATTGAGGAGACTTATGAAGGAGTGCATGTCTTGGTTAATAACACTGGGGTGCTCCACCAAGGACAAATAACAGGTGAATGACCATACAGTCCCAGCGTTTTCAGAACTGCTAAAGTTTAGCAGTTGTACCTACCAAGGTTAGTGGGGATTACACGTTCTTGCTCTGGAAGTGAGGTAGGTAATCTACGAAGCAAGCCTTGAGTAGATTTTTATAGGTACCTACCTAACTGCTTTATTTTCCGTGTGTACGAAAATCCCCGTAGGTACTAGGTACCCGTTTGGTAAGATATGTATCTACCTACATAACTACGTACCTAGTTAATTATTATTCTGAAGATCGTCATTGTGAAGTTTCTAAGAGCGGTTTCCTTATGTAGAGTACAATTAATAAGTAAGTAGCTACAGTACGCTTATCAGATCTTTATCTCTCTCAAATCAGGTGCAACAAACGATTGCGCATGTTCGGAAAAATTCGTTTACCTCGAATTCGACAAACAATGGGTTCTGCGTAGATATTTCATTGGGACAAAGATGCAATCTATCATCGACCTAGGTAGGTAGGTATATCAGTCCACTGGTAACCGCGGGCCCTCCCAAGATGCGCCACTGAGCTCAGTCTTTGGCTGGTCTTATCCAGTGTTTACCAGAGAACTTTGGGAGTGCTTAGGCCTCTGTTTCGCAGATCGTATTTGCAATCTATACTCTTGTGAATACTTTCAGATGTAGGGACCGTCCCGCTCACTGAAGAACAGATAGTGGCGAGCATAGACACGAATATCAAAGGTACAATCATCTGCACGAGACATGCGGTCGCTTCTATGAAGAAACACAACTTCGACGGACACATTGTTAACATAAACAGGTGAGCTGGTAAGCTGTGTCTGTCTTCCATAATGTGCTATGAGCTTTCGTCAATCAATAGGTATCAAATTTTATAAAAAAGCTAGGTCGAGTGTACCAACTTCGTCCTCCACACAAGCCATTATGAGGTATTAAGGAGATGCAGCTACAAAACATGAAGTGTCTTGCTGCGAGATGGCAAACGACATTTATCAAAGTCGTAACTGGAGGAAACTAGTTCAGGATTGTGATAAACTGGGCCCATAACCAGTAATAAGTGAAATCAGGCTATGGATGGTGTGATGAAATAACAAAAGAAGAAGGTAGGTTAGGTACCTAAGTACCTATGTCAGGATTAGCGAGTAGAATTGCGTGATCTCAAAACCCTTGGGATCATGATGCTACCTACTATTTGCAAAGTGGCGCGCCATATAAATATGTGTTTTTCTGCATTTTACATAGAGACTTTGCTCTACCATTCTAGAGGATCCTTTTTATAATAATAATAGTTGCACTAAACTTTGAAGGCATGGTTGACTTGACTTTTCCTTTATTCAGGACTACAAAATATTGACGTGTTTATTTCAGTTTGGCCGGCCACTACATACCGTTCTCGCCTACTATGAATGTATATGCGAGCACTAAGCATGCTATCACTGCTTTTACAGGCTCGCTAGCAAACGAGCTTGCCCATTTCGATAGCAAAATCAAAACGACGGTGAGATTCCTAACGTTTTCTAAAGATAAGTAGTTACAAATGAATGAATCGTGAACCAGTTGCGTTGCGATAAATAGGGCTTTGTAAAGAACAAAAATCTTAAAACATTTTTGCGTCAATTTATCCACAGAATTCAATCAAAATTGATAACAAAATGATATGAAATATATTTATATTGGCAATATAGGTTGGTACATAAAATAAATTAAAGTGAGACAGAACAACAAACAAGATACAAAGATATTATGTAGGTATAAGTGGAAAACAAACTTAAAATTAAGAAAAAATAAACAAAAGCGGTCCTGTGCCAGTTAATAGACCTGATACGGAGCGTTAGTATCGTTCCCGTATCGAGGGAACGGCCGTGGATTAAAATACCAATCGACTGATAACTTTTAGGAGGTTATAATAATCATTATCAAATAGTTTCATTAGTGTAGTGTTGATATGATAGATAGATTCTCATCTATAAGTAATCTAATTTTATGATACAGAGCATATCTCCTGGCTACACAAGGACGGGAATGGCGAAGCTTGAAGAAGAGCATCTACCGATGTTGCAACCATCAGATATTGCCAACGCAGTCCTCTACGCGCTGTCTACTCCACCTAATGTCAATGTAAGATCTTCAATCTAACCGCACAGAAGCCCTAGGGCTTACAGACGCTAGAGAATACTCAATACATTTATTGCTTTCACATGGTATTATAGTTGTTACATTGTAGGTAGGTATCACACATGAACCCTGTTATTGGGGTATTGCAACAGGAAAGTAGGCAGACCGAGGTTTTATTCACGTCAATTTTTCAATTAGTCAATTTCTTGTGTTAATTCAGTATTATTATATTCACACATTTTGTCATTCATATAATCATTTATTCATAATAACATTTTTTTAAAAGGAAAGATTTTAGTAATTTTATAAATAGGGTATCAGATTGGGCTTCTTTCATTTGTTCTGGTAGTTTATTATATACCTGTATGGTAATTTTATATGGGCCTTTACTGTGTATTGTTAACTTTGATGGAGGTTGAACTATTTTATTTCTACCTGTCCTAAGAGCATAGCGCCTGGGTTCGTCATCTAATTTTTTATAAAGGCTAGGATATTTCCTTACAAACTTGCATAATTCTGAAAGAATGGAAAACTAACCAAAATTTATGGCAATAACGTTTCCGAACAAAACTTACTAAGTATACAGGAGGATAGCTTTTGCCGCAAGATGACTTTTTGCAAATTTACAGAGAAAAAAAAATACAAATAATAAAGTATTTACAATATTACTTAATAATATTTGTCGGTTGGTTAGTCGATGAAAGCCTTACTAATTTATCTTATCTTTTTTTCCAGATTACAGAGCTAACAGTACAACCTGTGATGGAAAAGCGGTTATAACCGGTGTATCACAAACGTGTCTTGTCTAAAAGACACGTTTTCATTGATAAATCTAATCTAAAAGTGATAACTGCCCTATCTTAACCTAGATAAGCTTGCCGTGAGATGAATATATCCGTTGTATCTATCTATTCTTTTGTAGAAATAAATAAATTATTGTACATCATGTATTTTATTTTGTTTTCAATATTTTATGAACCGAAGTTCGAAAACTTTTAGAACAATATCACCGACATAGCATTCAGAATTAGCATGTTCATCTGGCGCTGTTGGTATACTTCTAAAACGGATTTGGATGTTTTCAAGAGGAGAGTGAATAGGTTTATTCTAGGCAAATGTGCTACATCGTTACTTACCATCAGGTGAGATTGCGGTCAAACATTTGTCTATAATGTATAAAAAAAATGGATAATCAGTGATATGGAAAGTTTCTTGTATAGGAAGCATCAACAGGAAGGAAATGGATTTGCAGAGCATATTTCAGAAAATCTCTCTGCAATTTCCGATATCGAGCGCTTATATTATCTTGCTACGAAAAATTGCTAATTTTGTATCTTTGTAAAGAGCAAAAGTTGTGGAGCGCGTTTAAATCTTTTCTATAGGAAAAGCAGTTCCGTAGACATTTCGTAGACACGTCGCGCAAGTTTCTGATTCCGTAAGTAAAATATTTGTAGCACAGCTGCCATTTTTATTCTTATTGCCTAGGTATGTATATGCAAACAATCTTAGATTTTATACTGATGCTCAAGAGAGGCTCTGACATGGATTAAAAAGTGCAAATAAGACGATATATGGATGCAGACGCAAAAACAAATGTTGACTTTTGATTGTCAGGAGTATAATTGGAGTTATCAAGACTATCTTTATTTTTATTGAAATACTATTATTTCCAATAAGTTAAAAAATATATCCACGGCATAATATGCCGATGCTGTGGCACCAGCCTCAGTGGGGTCAAAGTTAAATATGCCTCACGGTGTTGTTCTAATTTGAATGTCAGTAAAAATCTATTGCAGAATATCCAATTAAAAATATTTTTAAAAACTACGATAAAAACATTTTAGTGCTGAAGATAGTAAAAATATCAGATAATCGCTATAATAATCATGGACAAACAGAATGCAATATTTGCAAGATAAGGGTTGGAGGTATCACACACAATACCTACCTACATAAAATGTCTATCATAATAAAAATCATCTCGAAACATTTTATTTAGAGCGCTGACATAGGTAGAAATAGAATTTTACCTTTGCTGGTATGTACATTGTATGCTATGTATTTTTTTTTGGAAATAAACGTTATCTTATCTAATTATCTTCGAGAGTATAAATAGCATGTATATAGTACATGTACCCATTTGACTGGCAAATAATGGTTGCCAAGGAATTTCATTTACATTAATTGACAAGCATTCAGAACTGCGCCTGCGTTGCGAACGGACAGTAATATTATAGCTTGCCTACCGTGAGAAGCCAAAGATATTTGCAAGGGTAAGTTTTTAGTACTAACAATTGTTATCTATCTTGACAAAAACGCATTTTTGACTTATCTAAGACCACTTTTTGCTAGTTGGGAAGCTATTGCAAATCAAATAAATTATCTTTACTTATGCAATTTAGAATAATTCCCATATTTAATTTCCTCGTAAGCAATTTGCATTGTTGTAGCGAAATTACATGCCAATTCGTTATTTACGCACTTAAGTTTACCAATGACAAGGAGTGTCTTCAGTAGCTATGCTCGATGAAGACATTGTCATAGTCAAAGGTAACCGCTTAGCATCTGGTAGATCATCTGCGTTTTCCAACTCATACAATAGAGGGCAGTGTAGTACTACAAAGAAAACGTGTTAAGGCGGATATCACGGTCAACCCGTGAAAATGCCCATTTTTGACGTTCTGGATCTCTGAAACTGAAACTCTTAGATAATTTCGATTTATTGTATGATGTAGAATAGTTATTCGCATTGACCGTAGCGGCCTCGCTTTTTGCAATTTTTCCTTATATATTTAAATAAAGCCAAAATTCCGAAACAAGTTTTTAATAAAACTCGCGCAGACACTTTTTCAAGCTCCTGGATTGAACTACTGTGCAAAGCAAACGAAATGAAAAATATCTACAAATATCTCTTATATACTGCCATTGACCGTAGTGGCCCCGGAATTCAGAAATAAGTATGGGATATCTACAAAAAAAAATCAATTCAAAACTATAAAATTGCTAAAAACGTTCAGAATTAGCCGTTAATTTCTCCATACTACATTAATATTATTAAGTAAACATTATATTAAAATAAACGTTAGTTCATAATCAATAAAATTGTATACTTTTTATTTAAATAATTCATTTTATTATATTGAATAAACGTAATTTAAAACTGCATGAAATGCGATCTCAGACTCTCAGACGAACTCAGACGCGCGCCAGCCCTTGAATCGCGGCCAAACTGTGATAGCCCTCTTAATTTAGGGCACAAGGTAATGGCGCCTTGAAAAAACCTTGAACCATAAGGCCTTTCTTATGAACTATAGGTAATAAGTAGTAGTGATAGGCGGTCCTACATAGAATTGCCTCTCATACAGTGATTAAACTTGACAGAATTTGAGAGGCTACTAAGTAAACACCAGAAAGTTTTTTTTTTAAATAATTTATTTTATACCTAAGTACAAAGAAACATTTACATTTTGACAGCTCAGTCGGTATAGCTCTGCCTTCCGTGCTGTGAGTCGTGCGTTCGATCCCCACTGAGAACTAACATTTGTGCGTGGCAAACATAGATGTTTATTCTAAGTATGATTTTTTAAAATTTTAGTAAGTATGGATCGTTGGATCGGAAAGGTAGCGGTGGTGACCGGAGCAAGTGCAGGTATCGGCAGTGCCACTTGCGTTGCCCTCGCTAACGCAGGGATACGAGTTGTAGGCCTCGCTCGGAGGCCTAATCTTATCGACGTAAGTTGTTCTTTAGTTTTTTATCTCTGCACTGTAGGGTTCTTTTTGTAAGTGTTCGTCCGGGGAGGGTAGGTAGCGATAGCAACAAAAAGTGCCGAAAGTAGCTGCGGAGAGGAATGAAGGAATTTCTGGAGTTTTGTGCAAAAATCTCCTGCCGGCAGTTGCAGGGGGCACTTAGGGGTTTTCTGGAATAAGCACAAATCAGCCCAATTTAAGTACTTGCCTAAGCCTCAAACTCAGGGAATTCAGTGTGTATTTTGACAGATACTAAAGTCAGAAGTTAAAGGTAATGGGGAGATAATCTCGAGAAAATGTGACGTGTCGAGTTCTAAAGATGTAGCAGCCACCTTCAAATGGATTGAGAAAGAAGTTGGGCCTATCCATATTCTGGTCAACAACGCGGGGATTTTTAACGACGGACAAATTACTGGTACGTAGAAACAAAGGACATTTAAGTAGATTCGTAAAATGCCTTATGACTTAGTAGTTCTTACGCACCGTCCACCGTAATCTGCTTCCGTCTGTCTCCAGAGATACATCTTCAATAACCGACTTCACTTCAAATTTATATTTTTTTCAAACCGATTTTCTGTAAGAAAACTGATTAAACTGACTGATTTAGTCACATTGTTAAAATCCATACAGTTATTTTTAAGGTCATCAGGATTTTCTAGAACTCAAATGTTCGTGACCTTATGGTGTCCTATCACGATGAACCCGAAGACTACTTAGCATGATTTAATTCTTCCAGATGTTGGAGACAATGTACTGAGTGAAGACGAACTGATGGTTACATTAGACATCAACCTGAAGGGCCCGATTATATGCACGAAGCTCGCCGTCAACTGCATGGTGCGCCATGGAATCAATGGTCACATTATCACCGTGAACAGGTGTTTAGAATAAAAATAAAACCATGTCATCATCATCCTTAATCTGTTATTGTACACAGGACATAAATAAAAGACAGAAACAGATGACATGTACAAAGGCGAGCTTAAACCTAACAAGAGTTTTCCTCCAGCAAACCTTTGAGCCAAGAGAGATGTGCCTATATCATCCCTAAAGAAATCCACCTAGGACTCCCATAAACAAATCTATTCTATATTCTATACTATTTCATATACACAAGGGCGCTCAAGGGCATTTAGTTGTAGAGCTACCTACAACAACGTCCCATACAATAGCACTGCCTTAAAAGACGAATCATTTGACCATTTTATCAGAGTTTACGATATAATTACCTAGGTATAGTAGTCACAACGGATCTTTGTCCCTCTGAAGTATCTGCGCAGAACCCAGTTTTGAGTTGGATTGGAGGTAAGCTAATTATTCCGCACAACAGTAATATGCGCAATCGTTGTTGCACCTAACTTCAGAGTTCAGAGGGATACAGACCCGTCACTGTAGTTATGTTCAGTTTACAATGTTTTGTTGATATTGATGACGTTGAAAACACTATACTTTTGCATATTTTTTGTGTTTAGAATCATGATCTGAATGCACTTGTTTAGTTGTCGGAAGTGGTCTTATTTTAAAACAGTCTGTTGGTTTATGGTTTGGTTTCAGTATCGCCGGTCACTACGTGTCTTTTGCTAATTACTTTAACTTGTACCCGACCTCGAAGCACGCGGTCACCGCCTTTCACGCCAGCCTGGCCAACGAGCTGGCCCATTTCCACAGCAAGATTAAGACCACGGTGAGTTCTATCATCAACTACCTATGTGTTTTTTTAAGTCCCTCTCACCAAGTTGACGTCTATATTGCTAGAGAATAGAATAAGTACGTTGATAATGGGAATGGTCACGTGACTGTTTGTTCACAAAAAGCCCCCGATGATGTTTTCAGTGAAGATCCTTTCTTGAAGATTCTTCACGAACTCTGACAAATCTAATAACATGTGATGTATGTCCGTTTGATCGTAGAAGAGACTTATCAACATAGGGTTGCCACTTGCCATACTTAAATGAAATAAAACCAAAAGTAATAAAAAATACACCAGTTTATATCAGATTTTCAACGCAACATAATTAATTAATCATATCGATTACATTACTTAGATTTTTAGCAGATAGGTAATTTATTTTGTACCTAGCACGCAGTATGTGTAAACCTTCTTTCAGTAAAGACTTGAGCAGGTCAATAACCACCTGTTAAAAAACTAAGGTTAAATCGCAAATAATGCAAACAGTTGGTCAAGGCTCCACGACTCTACGCCCACTGACCTAACTTTTACTTTGTATCAATCTAATATTTTTCAGAGCATTACTTTATTCCTATTTTACCAAACCTCTATCTGATTTCGATTAAAAACGTTTCTAATACTTATTTCTCAGCCTTTTTAAAACTTTCGGTACATTTTCAGAGCCTATCCCCCGGGTTAGTGCAAACAGAGTTGGCTGGCTCCTTGGTAGATGGTGTACGACCAGTGCTAGCACCAGAAGACATTGCCGATGCTATGGTCTACGTTTTATCTACGCCTGCACATGTCAATGTGAGTATTTCGCTTTAGTAGCTTAGTTATAATAAGGGTGCTAGTAGCGTTCCTTGTGACAAACCATGGAAGATCTAAATTGTAGTGTCAAATCTGGTTTATTAGAAAAAGTAAGTTATAACATGATTTCTTTTTCAGATTACAGAATTGACAATATCACCCACCGCTGAATTAAGAGCATAGCACATTTCAAATGAAATAACGTTAATAATATTTTTCAGGACAATTTATTTTGTACCTAAATAAATAAGTAACCCAAATATACAATAATAATTAAATATTATGGCACACTGAATAATTTTGATCTATTTTAATGACTCATAAAATATATGTCAATAATTTATTATCTAGCACAACACTACACATTCGTATGTAATAATTTACAACACTTGTGACAAATTAACCACACAGTTTGGCATAAAACCATATACTTAGGTACCAGTCGTACGCACAACGGATCTTTATCTCTCTGAAGTTAGGTGCAACATAATGATTGCACAATGTACTGTTGTGCGGAAAAATAAGTTTACAACCTCTATTCGATCCAAGAATCAGTTCTGCGCTGATACATCAGAGAGACAAAGATCCGGTGTGATTATCTACTATACGCACTATAAATGTGAATATAGTGACAGAATGCACATCTAGACATAAAGAGTCATGAAGTCATCTACTTATACAAGATACTACTAGGACTAAAATATCAGCTCAGACTGTAACAGTTCCAGCTAAAGATGCAGATGTCATTCCTAAGATGGTAGCGCCGTAACGGAGGAGAGCGCGTACCATATCCATCTTCAGGGTCCAGAGAGGAGACTGCTGGGTGGAAGTGACGTCAGATGATCCCTAGAAAGAAAAACGTGTTAGAAGAAAGAATTAATGAGATTTGGAAAGGGAGGGAATTTGAAAGATTTGGAAGGGATAATGCCATCAATTTTATTTGTTTAGTTATACTAGTCGTATACTAAACATTAAACACTAAAATTATTAAGCCCAAAAACACACGACGCGTGCGCGGATCGAGTGTTCACATTTTTATGGGTTTCATTCGACTCGCGCGCTGCGCGTTATGTGCTTTCAACGGAATACACGCTTGACTCGCTCCAGGACCCGTACCCGTCCTCCGTGTGTTTCGTGCTAAAACAAAAGCCACTAAAGGAAAAATTGAAATGATTACCTACTCTTTTGGTCAACTTTTTTAAGTTGGTGACACTATCTCAGGTACCTATACAATGAAAGAAAAATCGGGTGCAATCATTCAACAATACAAAAAAACAATGGGAAGATTTTTTTCTAAAAACACCATTGGGTGAGGAGGTGGAAAGAAAAGGTGCTCAAGATAAAAACAGTGCAAATGTGGTAACAGATTTCTTTTTAAAAATTGCAAAAATACAATATTCAAGTGCGCGTTCTAAAGTTCTGGTTATAACCAGAACTGCAAAATCAAACCAGTGAGTAGGTATGCAAATAAAGGTACTTACGGAACAAGTTTAAATAGGTACATAACTAAGATACTACTTAATGTACTTAGTATAAAACAGAATTTATAAGACTGCTGTATTCATCAAGTTCTTCATTTATTTACAAATCTATACATATTTACAAAGAATTGCTAAATAAAACTTATCTCCCTAAAATATATTTCAAACAAATATCATAAATTAACAACTTTTTAAATAAATAAATTAACAATCTGTCGAAACTGTCAAAGCAAACTTGCTAACGAGGTACCTACTAGCCTACGAGGAAGCTAATTATATCACTGCTTCTTCTAATCATTGAACTTTTTTCTGTGATTTACTATCCAACACTGACGATATAACAAAGGGTCGGTGATGATCATCACCGCCAAGCAGAACTGCCTCCAGAGCTGCCTTTGCTCATATCCCCCGATAGAGACATAAGCAAGCTCAGGAAGAAGCCGGTGGAGTCTGACATTTGCATCTTGTTGCCATCATCTTCAGAGCTTCCAGACTCATCGCTCACCTGCGAGGATACCTTGGATGTTATATCATGATGCAGATAATCAGCCCTTTGCCATATAATCTAGGTGATTTATGCTTCAGAGATCGAAACATCTAGGGCGTCTTGCACCAGAATCACTAAACGTATTTAACAGCTAAATCGATTTAAATCTGACGTATTTGTACGACTTGACAACTCGCTAAATTCTATTTAAGAGTTAAACGCGTTTAGCGATTCTGGTGCAAGCCGCCCCTAAACTTTGACATTTATAATATTAGCAGGATGTCAAAGTTTAGATGTTTGGATGTTTCTAATCACGCTGCAACTACTAGTCCAATTTGGATGAAACTTGGAAGAATCTGTTCGTTACATAGGCTACTTTTTATCCCGAAAAATTAACAGAACGAACGAGACGCGGACGAAGTCGCGGGCGCAAGCTAGTAAGCTATACTTACCTTAGTAAGACAAAACAAGAGCCAGAGATACATTGAATACATTGGGGAAAGCCACAGTTGGTCGATGCAAGAAGTACTTTACACAATATCTTATAGATTTTTCAAAGCAGATTTCATGCAATAGAACATGTTTGTGAAACGTACCGCACTTGTTCCTTTGATCAATTTCGATAAGAAATTCCCAAAAAATGCTCCATTGTTTTTCTGCAATTAAATAACAGTGTTACATAATCAGTATCTGTAATCAGATTTCTCCTTAGGTTCGGTATAATCATAAAAATTTTGCATGAATGAAGGTGCTAAAGTTTTTACAATAACACAAAGTGAGCGAATTGAATTTATCTCAAAATGGCGTGCAAAATTTAAAATTTGATAGGAATTCAATATAATATCCGTCTATAATTTCAACAATTCCAATAAACGACATACCGATCCTCCTCCTGTGATAGTGTCCAACGATGTCAACAAGTAGCTCGCAATGACTGACCCAGGATTCTCTTCACCTTCAGACTATTCGGAACAAAGGACACCATCAAAGATAATTCTTAAAAAAAAATTGTTATCAATTCTAATTTTGTAGAGCTCTATGTAGAGCTACACTGCGTGGTAACAACAACTCGACTCAGAGCGCTGCGCTGTATTACCCCGCATTGTATAACTTGACATAATTATACTTATGAGTATGTAAAAATTACCAGAATTCCGACAAAAAGACCAAATGCAGTTGCAATGAGAGAGTTCAATTCGAATCCATCGCCCTGAAAAAGAATTGAATGAATCAGTTGAAAAACAGGCAAGTTAGTCGGCGAAGATAACAGTTATGTAACTTACACTGAGGTTTCCAACGATTTGACTGACTGCTGCAAGCAACGACCCCAAGTCAGATTGACCATCTTCCTAAAATAATAGTGTTTTATTAGATTTTAGTAATTTCTTTAAATGTTTTGTAAAGACGAGATCTTGGAGCAAACACCGCTGACACTAATTATTACCCGCGAATTCGTAAGCAGAGGCTGAATAAATCTGTCACTTGTTCGTGGTCAAGGCACAGTCCAGCAAACCGTTTCTACCAGCATTTGCTTAGCGCAGCGCCCGAATCTTAGAGGAGCTTTTCTTAATTCATCATAATTATTTCATCGTTTAAGAGTTCGAAGATTTATAAAAATTGTATAATTATATAATTAATGTTTTTGAACTCATTAAAAAAACTATTCAAACATCTTGATTCTTGATCCTCTATAAAGGTTTTTGTAGTAATAAAGATTGTGTGTATAATATTTGCTCCGAAGAGATAGGTTCAAGCTTACGTACTCCACCACTCAATCCAGCCAAAAATCCTAGAACTCCACCTCCTTGCCCGTCACCGCCTCCAGGCGGCTCATCAGAGTAATCAGAGTCATCATCACCACCATCGTCATTGTCATTCAAACCAGAGTCTTGCTTGGACGCTTTATCGCCCGTGCTCTCTTCAATACTCTCTTCGGCTGCGTTGTCATTCTCCTCAGAGCCTGAACTATCATCACCGTCACTGTTATTGCTGTCATTAGATTCATTTGTTTCACCATTTGATTCACCATTTTCATCCTCTTGGCGTTGAAAAGGTGGAGTTAGTTCGTTTACATAGTCGATTTCAATCACGTTGTCAGCAATGTCTTGTCGACGGAGTACCAGTGGGTTTCGGATGAAGTACTCTCTGATCACACGTCTGATCATGCTCTCGAGCTGTAAATGATCAAACTGTGTAAAATTGGATTCAACTGGGTAGTTCAATTTCAGAAACTAAGTGCATAATTGGTTTAAAAGCAAAGTATTCAAACAAAGTATGAATGTGCTTACCTCGTCCAAGATCTTGTATCGAGATCCATGTGAAATCTTGTGCATTCTCCAAAACCAATGTGCAAAAACATAATAGTGAAAATTGATGTGCACTTAAAAATGAAGGGTTTTAATTTATCTTCTGTATGATCCCCAAAATGTGTCATTACAATAGGCGAAAACTGTAACGTTGTCCGGTCAATGAGCGTGCACCCTCAGACTACTAAAGGTTCAATATTCTGAGGGTCATGAAATTTTTTTGATTGGTAAAAACCAAAAAAGCAAAAATCCGATTGGTGTGCAATACCGTGAATGATGACCTTGGAAAGTGCCTCGTAGGTTTACATGCGTAGGTTTTGTTGATTGCTAGTTTAGCAGGAAGTATTTACGTGGAGTGCAGTTATTTACGTGAAGGCTATTGTCAATTCGATGATGTAATATTAGGGAGCTATATGTTGTGCGTCGCAACGGGCCTAGCAGGCGTTACATAGAAGCAGATATTATACCTATAGAGCTACTCTATATATAATATAGACCTCGTTAAATGGAGGCTAAGCCAAAAACATATAGAAACTTGCTCCTAAAAAAACGAAAAGAACGAAAAAGAACGTTTTGTAAAAGAACGTGAAATTATTTATTACATAACGAATCTATCAGTATGCTTATGATAGGCCATTTTCACTAAATCCATTTTAGAATATTTTAATTGGATCCATTTGACGACGCCTAACTCCTATGATAATCGTAGTGTACCTATATGGAAAGTGACGTACCTACCTAAAATTTTTATACCCTTTTAAAAAGTATCGAATTGAAGCGCCAAGGGTGTTGACAGCCGTTTCCTAGGTGATACTAAATTTTAAACTGGTGACTTAGGAAAATAATAGAAGAAAACTACTACAGGTTTTATACTATTTTAAACCAGCACTCACGGTGGGGCCCGTAGATGATGGAAACAACGCGGTGGCCAGGTTCAGCAAACTCATGATGTTGCTACCACCACCGGTCGACGATGACGTCTCCATCGGATACCCGAAGTCATCGTCATCATCATCATCGTCTTCATCGATATCGTACCTGCTCGTGGTGGATGATGTGGACTGTACGTCGCTATCTTCTAGGTTGTCATTCTGTAAAATGAAAGATGTAAGTATTCGTGGTATGTAGGCTTCAATGACAGGTTCTGAGTTTGAGTGTAATCGCAAATAGCCAGTGTGATAAGGCTCTAACTAATCTCTAAGGCGCATGAAAATACCGAAGTATCAAATATTGAGAAGTTACTGTGAACTTATTTTGTTTATTACGAGGAGTTCTGCATGCCTGCCTGGGGCGTAGTAAGTACGTGAGTCTACTTATATAGCCTACATAACAGTGCAACTTTAATAATGCCTTGTATTTCTTGCTCAGGAACTTTTAATTTAAGTAATTTTACTTTTCTCTAAACATAAATATTTGATAGGATTGGTTTACACGACAGGAGCAGTGATGGTAGGAGCAGAGCACGTGATTTGCAGTGAATTGCATATATAATAACTGAAATATCGAATCACTACAATTTCTAGCACTAACAGAAGTTTATTATGCATTTAAACTCGCCTCTGTACCATTTTGTTATTATGTGCAATAAAGAATTTGCGAATCTAATCTATTTTTGTAAACAAAAATTTCTTTGCACTCACCACGTAAGCATTAGCCCTCAGAGGCCGGTGGCGGTTGCCTTGTCTTCTGCTTCTAGCTGGCACACAGAATGCCTGCACCAGCAAACAACTCACGAGGAACAGAACTAACCGAACCATGTTCTCTGCAACACTGAACCAGAGTATAATTAAATCTTCCGAAAAACTGAAGAGCAAATTGCGCAGGCTGGATATCACTGAAGAGTTTTAAATAACTGCCCACTGTGGGTGGAAAAGTGAATGGGCTCAAAATACTTTGGAAGTCACCGACGACCGGCAGCATACTAAACGACTTTGTAATACACCTTCAAAAGAAAGCAAATTACTGAGCAGTGCATAACTCTACAAAGTCACATAAATTGGACATCATTAGCAAATTTGAAGAAATTGACGATTTACTGTGGCGCAAGGGCTGGTGATTAGATTGGAACGTGTGGAGTTACGCAACTTTCTACAAAGTTCCTGAACCTGGAATTCATAAACAATGTAGAATCTCCTCTGAGGCGGATGCTAGGCAAACACTGTTTGAAACAATTTGGAAGACTGCTCAGCCCGTTTATAAATTCGGGGGTAAGGGTGATGGTGTTGAAAAAGTTCTCTAAAAACTTTAGCATTACCCAAATCATTTAAAACTGAAATAAGGGATAGTTACTAGCGTCTGATCGTATCTTATCAAGTGAAACACTGTAAACTTTACTAATATTGTAAAAATGGCAAACAAGTTTTTTGATTTCCATTACCATTTCATGAGTCATATAAGCTTGCTATGTCACTAAAGAAGTTTTCACAGAGCTTTGCTTAGTTTGGGACTAGAGGGCGTCGTGTGAAATGTCCATGATATTTATTTATTTATACTGCAAGATAAACATACCTGTATAGTGACTAGATGTTGTCGTATCAATAGATGCACGGCGTTTGGTCCAGTGTCCGCAACAAGGAATATCTTATAACACATTAGTTTCCGTCGCCTGTTCCACACGTACAGGGTGTTCTCCATTTTAAAACTTCAGTCTACCCACCAAACGAACACATCGTTGTTTCTTGCCCGTTCTTCTAGGCTCTGGGGCCTTATGCTCAGTTCGGCAGAGATTTTACTCTAATAGGGATGACGTCGTTTCACCCACTGGTGACAAGAGTTCTCAACGTCATTTTGACGTGATCCCTATTAGTGTAACATCTTTACCGAACTGAGCATAAGGCCCCTGGTTGCGCGGAAATGGCACCTAGAATCACCTAGTTATATGAAACGATTCTAAATGATCCTTGTGATTCATAAATAAATAAGCTAAGTACTTATCTATAAATCGTTTGCAACGGTTTGTAGATAGCTGAACTGTTTCATGTGTATTTTGTAAATACTGTAATAGGCGTAATTTTCTTCCTTGTGATTTAATAGAATAAAAGATTTATGACTTTGACTTCATCTGATGATTTTTTTTATAAAAAAAGTTATAAGAACATGATCCATTAAGAGGTTACCTCTACCTATAACAATGCATCGTACTCTACAATGTAGAGTAGTCTAAAGTCTACATCATTGTCAATCAATAACTGCAACATCATATCGAAAAGCACACCCTATAAGCAGAGGTGTGGTGGCACCGTAGTTGAAGGTCCATCAGCGACGTCCGGTTGCAACACTTGAGTTGCCAAACCGACCAGTCCGTACCTCTTTCTACCTGATCAACTTCCTTCCTCGCTAAATAGTGTAGGTAAACAAACAATGAGTTAGTCATGCTTATCCATAGTTTAGTTCAGTAGTTGCCAAAGTGGTCCAGGTGGACCCCCAGGGGTCCACGGGAGACTCGACGGGGGTCTACGTTGGCGTGACAATAAAATGGGGGTTTCCAATTCCGGAACTAGCTAAATGTTGAAAGTGGTCTATGAGACTAAAGTTTAGGAACCTCTGGTTTAGTTCGATACTATTGGTGTAATTCTATTGCTATTCATTTATCAGTAATCTTTGGTGAAGTTTGAGGAAGATCTTTGATGAATAACTTGAGAATTTTATGTGAGTTTTTGAAAGTACCTAAGATGTAGAGTAGGTATTCAACTTTCAGAGAAATCTTCCCTATGATTAGAAAGGATTAGATGAAAACCAGCAAAGTTGCAACAGATTCAATATTTTAATAAGATAATTATTTTACAATGTAGTAAGTAATACTAAAACAAATAGATACAATAACAATTAATTATAAATACATATAAATAAACAAGCAAAACTCTATTTACATAATTTATGAACATAAAATACATGACAAGATGGCAGTTTTTAAAATTGAACTTGATTTTTGTTGCTTTTAAAACCAACTCTTTTCCAAAGAAATAAAGTTTAACGTCTGTTAACAAAACTAGTCTAAGCTAATCACTAATACCTACTTGAAATAAGTAAAATCATTTTTAGAGTAGCTCTACCGATCGATCATTTTCGTCTGAGCAAATGTTCTGCCAGCGTTTGCATAGAACAGAAAACCTATTTTCTTTCATCCACGCAAATGTTTGCGTGCTTACGAGCTAAGAGAGCTACATCCATTCTCAATGAACACACGAACAAAGTTCAATGCTCAACGTGAAGCGAAGGGAGCTACTAATTCGCAGCACATTACTAAAGTTAAGATAAATGTCTATACAAAAATGGTAGAAAAACAGAAATGTATAGTAGTCACAACGGATCTTTGTCCCCCTGAAGTATCTGCGCAGAACCCATTTTTGGGTAATTGGAGGTAAACGAATTTTTCCGCACCTGTACATGCGCAATCGTTTGTTGCACCTAACTTCAGATAGATAAAGATCTGTTGTGTGTACTGTATTTATTTTATTGATCAGTGCCCACAGAAGCATCAGCTCTGGGCGGTCGTAATTTCTCCAGTAGTGGTATAGCAACTCCGGCAAGTTCCTCCCAAGCTGTTAGTCTTCTGCAAGGTCCACACTCACACTCTTCGCCCCCGTCTTCGAAGCCCAGGTCTTCGCCTGAAAGACCGTCTTCAGAAAGCTGTTCTAAATGCTGATCGATGCTGAGCGTCCGAGCAAAGATCTTTTGTTCTTGATCGTTATTATTTTCGAAATCAAACTTTACCTGTTGGAAATATGTACCTATGTCAAATTAATATTGATAATTAAATAATAATATGCAGATACTATCTAGAGAAGTTATATCCCCTTGTAGAAAGAATACTTTTTGGAAAAACAAAAGTGTAGAGCAGAATTTTTGATAATTATGCATATTTTGTTGCTCTATCTAATAATGTTTGTAAATTAAATTGGCCTCCGACTTTAAGTAACGTGTAAAAGTGACACTACAAGCTGATGGCTCACTTGATAATAAGCGGTTACTGCCTTTATCAATGCATATTTCATACAGTACGGCATCATCTTGTGATGTGCCAGAAGAATAGACGGTATCTGTACTTACGCGTAGCTTGAGAGATGGATCGCTAGCACGTCGCTCATTGGATGACGATGCTTCACAAGCCGCAAACACTGATTCATCATCTAAACGAACAAATTTAAGTTGGTAGAGATAAGAAATTCGCAATGCTTTTGAAGAATATCTTTGAAATATGTAAATAATATTAAAATTCACCTGAAAAACCAGAAATAAATACTTTTTATACAAGCATTTTCCATCTAATCTAGATGATTTATACAGCGACAGGGGCCGCTTTTTACCCATGCCCCGATGAACGGGACGCTGTAGTGCCCGGGATATAATTTTTAGATGAAGTACCTATACCATCCAAAAACAAGAAAACACTCTTTCAAAATTAGGATATGCAAAATTAAACTAAATAAAAAACTTCAAAATGAAATTTGACCCCGACGTGATTTGAACACGCAACCTTCTGATCTGGAGTCAGACGCGCTACCGTTGCGCCACGGAGTCGATGGAAAAGAGCTCGAAATAAGCTTATACATTGATAGAATTACGACATTGCACGGACGATGACGTCACATCAGTAAACAGTCATAATCGTATGAATATGAACGAAGAACAAAACAACTTTTTTTGCCCAGGTGATTACATAATTAATGAATTTTGGCGAAACGAAGTACTTAGGTATCTAA
Source organism: Gandaritis pyraliata (assembly GCA_947859175.1). Classification (NCBI taxonomy): domain Eukaryota; kingdom Metazoa; phylum Arthropoda; class Insecta; order Lepidoptera; family Geometridae; genus Gandaritis; species Gandaritis pyraliata. Next base: position 2,618,708 of record OX401871.1, on the reverse strand, counting down.
TACTAAATGCCTGCAAACTCATAAACAGTTCGGATGTAAGGAATTAGTAATTACGAGAGTAATAAGTAAGTAGGTACTCTCGTAATTACTAAAATCGTACAATAAGTTGTACGATTTTTTTTTTGGAGCAAAATATATTTTTTCATAAACAGTGCTACTTTATTACATCAGGTGGGCCATCGGCTTGTTCCATCATTTAATTGTATAAAAAACAATACGAGTGCTACCTACCGATATCGATCCTACACCAGAACAATACTCGCCTCGACTCGACCTCTAAATCGTGCTTTGATAGTAATTTTGATACCTCAAAATCAACACCGCGATTTTGAGGTCGAGTCGAGGATTATTCGAAGTAACGACTAAGAATAATGGCGGCCCGATGTGCATTTACTGGTGAAGCACTGATCTGAACTCAAGCATTAGAGTTTTTGTATGAAAATCTCTACTCAAATTGGTTGAGTACCTAACGATTGTTTTATCAGAATACGACCCTATGGGCGGATTTCACATTCCAGCCTTCATTTCACCGCTACAAAGTAAGTAGATCCAGAGGGCTAATCACGAACAAATCTGACATTCGAATCGTATTGCGTGTTATCGCCAGTGTGACTGGCAAACGTTATAGCGTTACCGTGTAGTGTATCTCGGATGCACTAGCATTACGATACGTTTGTGGTTATCACATTTACTTGTGATCAACTTTGACAGGCGTCACAGCTCAGTCGGTAATAGCTCTGCCTTCCGTGCTGTGGGTCGTGGGTTCGATCCCCACCAAGAACAAACATTTGTGCGTGGAAAACATAGATGTTTGTTCTGTGTCTGGGTGTTACTATGTATTATAAGTATGTATTTACAAAAAAAAAGTATATAAGTATTCTATCAGCCATCTGGTTCCCATATTACAAGCATTGCTTAGTTTGGGACTAGACGGTATTGTGTGAAATGTCCCTGAATATTTATTTATTTATTTATTTATCAATGCACATATACTTATGTGAGAACTCCATGAACGCAGACGAATTAGAGAATGTTGTGGCAGCTCGATAAGCACGGAGTAAGGAAAGTCTTGTTACATTGGTGATGTTTCTAACGCGTGTACAAACTTACCAATGAACATAGCCAATGCACTTGCAGCTTGGTTTGCTTGCGGGCCGGACAAGGGCGCGTGTGCGTCTGCGTTCCACACAGCACGCGCCAGCAGCGCGCCCGTGGCCGAGTCGCGGCGCATTGCTGATGTTTGTAGCGCGTGCGCTGCTATCTCGCCCGCCCGTCCGCTATCCGCTCCCGCTCCGCACACGTTCACCAACACGCCTGCGGCTGCACAGCGGATGCTTGCATCCTCTATGGTAATAAACGAGCTTTATTTTTATTATGAAACAAAACTATATAAGTAAGCAAGTATTCAATCTAGTTTTCTGTGATATGAGAACAAAATTGAATACTACTTTTGTATTTCACACAACGCCCTTTAGTCCCAAACTAAGCAAAGCTTGTAATACGGGAACTAGATTACTGATAAAATCAATGAAGAATACTTATTTATCTACTTTCATTTGTTTTATAGTAACACACCCAGACATAGAACAAACATCTATGTTTGTCACACACACATGTTTGTTCTCAATGGGGATGGAACCACAGCACAGAAGGCAGAGCTAGTACCGACTGCGCTGTGACGCCTGTAAGGTTGATGATGATGAATAACATACCGAAATCAAGAAATGGTTCCAACTCCTGCAAAGCTCCTTCTAACACGATGAGTTGTGCAAGGTGCGGCGCGCGAGTTAAGTTGCCGAGAGCGCGCACTGCCTCGCAAGATGCAGGCCCGCGCCCTACCAGCCATCGACATGTCGCTGCGGATAATAACAACAACATGGTTGCCAGACCTTTGCATCTAATTTAGATGATTAATTTTTTTATTTTATTTTATTTTTATTTATAGGACATCCAACAAAGGTGGCACGATAACAACAGAAATGTCATGGCAATGGGCTTAAAACTATTGTGTTCCTGCAATTAGAGGATGCCACAGCATGCATTATATAAGACTTATCAATTAGGTAGACAACAAAACATAAAAACCAGAGGATAACAACAACTAAGAGAAAAAAACCAAAATACTATTTATATAAAATTATACATCTAAAAATAATAAAGTACAATTGGTATTCAAAGGTACAGAGATCACTTTTTTACCCATTCCCTAATGTTCCCATTCCCTGGGACATGAGTTAGATCAGGGGCCCGAAGTCCCCAAGTGATCGAAATCGGTTTCTCAGGAGTCGACGTAAACGAATACCTACTGATTTTTGGGATTGACGAGGTTCAAAAATCTACCCCTATTAAAGTTCTTATTTGTATAGATGTTTGTGTTTCAATCACGCTGCAACTACTGGTCCGATTTGGATCATGGTTTGTAACAATGATTTTGTATCGTAAAAAATCTTTGGTTCGTAACCTGGATTAAGACATGGCATCTTTTTCTTCTTCTAATTTAAGAGCTACCCTCTTGTCGGCGTAACATATACATTTCCCGCTAGGTTCTTCTTTTCAGGGCAGCTTCCTAGACGTCCTTATGGCTAGATACTTTATTAACACATGGCTAGGTAGGTACTTTTTAATTCCGCAAAAACAAACAGGATCAAACGAGACGGGGTAGAAGTTGCAGGCGGAAGCTAGATGAAAATAATCCTTAATTATGAAAGTGTATAAATAACAAACCTTTGCAGATAAGATTAAGGGTGGCGTCCAACGGGTCGGGTGGGTCGGGCGGCTCGCGATAGAACGTGATGTTGTTGAGTGTCGCCAGCGCTGCTGTCGCTAACTCCTCGCGCCGCTCACAGAGACTCGTGTGCTCTTCACTAGAGAAATCCTAAAAAAGAAGAAGAAAGTAAATTCTAAAGAGAAATATGTTAGTTAAACGCGGTAAGTAATTTGAACTTTCACCCATAAGAAGTATAAAAATCAAGTATTTAAATTAAAAATTTTAAAAACCCCCGAATCTTGGACCGATTTTCATCAAACATAGCTAAGAACACTCCCGACTAAATTACCTTTCAAACAAAAAAAAAGACAAAATCAAAATCGGTTCATCCGTTCAGGAGCTACGTTGCCTCAGACAGACACACAGACACGTCAAACTTATAACACCCCGTCGTTTTTGCGTCGGGGGTTAAAAACAAATAAACCGTTCTGAAAATTTTTGAATAAAGTGCTTACAACTTACATGGTCCTCTAGAGATTTTTGTGAAAGGTCCAAGCAGGCGAGCAGCGCCTTGACTGTTCTCCCGACGTGCGCCGCGGCCAGCCCTCGGCCGGCTCTCTCCGCCAAGCACATGTTCGCTACCACACGTACTGTCTGAGACAATCAATAAATAAATATTCATGGACATTTCACACGACGCCCTCTAGCCCCAGACTAAGCAAAGCTTGTAATATGGGAACTAGATGCTGATAGAATAAATAAATAAAATAAAAATAAAAAAGCCTTTATTATCTCTAACGTATTACTACTTAATTTAAACACAGTATAAGAAAAAGATGGAAAAATATTTATTATTAGTTTCCAATCTTCTCTTCGTTTAGCTTTTTCCACCCATGTAGTGCCTGCTATCTCGACTATCTCGTCCTGCCACCTTTCCTTTGGTCTCCCACGTTTTACCAGAGGGACCCTTCCATAGAGTGGTTTTTCGGGTCCATCTATCTGATAGAATACTTAAATACATTTTTTTGTAAATACATACTTATAATACATAGTAACACCCAGACATAAAACCAACATCTGTTTGCAAAAAAAAATTACAAAAGTTTATTAAAATAAACAATAAGTTTTGGTTGTGTTGTTTTACAATGTAAGTTTGTATGATTTTAAACTCACCTTTATAAGAACATCTTCGTTTGAGCCATCAGAACCTCCCAAGTCTGTGCCTGAAAAAATAAGAGAATTCTAACCTAAACTCAACCCCTAATGCTACACGTCCACTGGCTCGGAATCAGGCCGTACGTACGAACGCAGTGGACGCAGTGGCTTTAAAGTAACAAGTGACACAATTTTCAAGCATTGTAATGCATCAAGAATGGGAATCTTACCAATAAGATGCAGATCAGGATCAGAATCCTTAGCGTCATGCTCGTTCCGTTTCGTATACGATTCCAGGATAGTCAAAAGAACGTCTACACCGCCTTCTTCGTTGTAAATCTGTGAATTAAGCACACGTTTACGTGGCGTAGGTTTTAATGTACCTACTTAACGTACTTTTGAACTTTTGATTTCCGGTACCTATTTTTTTATTTTTTTTTTATTAGCTTTTTGCGGCCTTCTGGCCTATTGTGATCGCCACTTGTGTAAGTACCACCCCTATTTGGGGCGTTCATAGTTCACCACTAAATCCTGCAGCTGCTAAGAACTGAAGGATTTTCTTAGGGGTGAGGTTTTTTAGCTCATCCGGGCTTATTATCTTCCGGTACCTACGTATAATACAAATTCTCAATTCTCACATTGTTCCTAGCTCGTTCGTCAGCGGCGGCCATGTTGCCGAGCGTGTAAGCGAGCCGCACAGCGAGCGGCGCGCGAGCAGCACACGCCGCGAGCGTTCGCAGTAATGCTCGCGCGCTCATAGAGCAACTACATAACCATGCGCAACATGACTCTTGCACTGAGAGGACGCTGGAATAGAACGACAGATACTTAATTGAAAAGAAAAACAAAAAAACCCTAGTGAAAAAAGAAAAAAGAGGTCAAAGACCTACCTCAGACATCTCGCGACATTAGTAAGCACATCGCGATCGGTATGGTGTAACAGCGCGGCGAGCAGCTCGCCGAGCGCGCCGCTCTCCACGAACGCGCTCGCCGCTCTCGTGTCGCTCGCGAGGTTCCGCATCGCTCCAGTTAGTTGGTACAATGCGTGTGTGGACTGCTCTGAGATGGAACGAGGGTTTTCTGATTTCTGTAAGGAACACAAGCTGTATAAAATACAACACTTTTTGGAGATTGTTTGTAGTTAAACTTCTGTATTGTACCTACTAAGTAGTATTGTAACATCAGTGTGTATTTGCTATTCCGCTTATCCTAAATTGAATTCGTACATTGTTTCTTTCTTTCGTAACATTTTTTAAGGTAGACCTGCTCTAAATGTCTTCACAGTAAATGCTCTAACCACGCTGTGGTTTAGGCAAACTAAGTACCAAAGCTCGCAGTCGCGGCTCCAACGCAGCGCGGCCGCTGCGTACGCGCTGCGTTCACGCACAGTATACTAACCGCAGTGTTCAGTAGCTTCAGATGTATAGCGGCGAGATGCACGGCGCCAGCGGCGTGCGCGCGTCCGCACAGTCTCGGCTCCACGGCTAATACACGCAGCGCGCCCGCTCCGTACACGCAGCATTCGCTTTCCGTCACTGGGTCGGCTCGACCGCAACCTTCTATTAGCAACTCTAAACACACAGTCAATATCCCTCTTTGCGAGTCACAAATTACTCAGATAAGATTAGTACAAATTCAGACATAAATAAGACACAAGTCACGTTCTCATTCCGAAAACATAACCAAATCTTGACTCTAGCGTTTTCGTTAGAAAAATGACATTATGGAATTTAAATTATTATGCTCATGCACAGATTTCGATGCTTGAACTACTTACTTAAATATTCAACATTCAAGCAACGTTTCAGAATCAAAGCATTGAGCCTTATGTAACATTTCTCTTGAAAATTACTTACCTTTTACCTTTTTTACCTTTGTAACAATATTTGGCTGCGCTTAGCTTTTACAAAATTACAATGTTATTCTAGTAAAAACCCGACGAAAACGCTCGCCTTTGTACATGTCATCTATTTCTGTCTTTCACAAAACAGAACGTTTATGTTCTGTTTGTGTTCAATAAAGAATTAAAAAAATTTTGATTTACTTACTTACCTAGTAAATTGGTGTCCTTGAAGAAATGGTCGTTTTTATCGTTCCTCGCTATTTTGAAGACTAGCTTACATGCGGCCGCCAAATGTGTCCCGGTCACGCGCATCTAAAATACGATAAAACTTATTTTTTTACCTGAAGACTTATAAAAATAAGAAAACAAAATAATATATAGTACAAAAACTCCTTTGCTAATCCTCTGTAGTCACGTCTAGTTTGAGCGGAATAAACCCTAAGTCCCCAGCGTACAGTAGACATCTGAGATCTCTTAGATCTCATAAATCCCCCAGTTATGTTTATTTAAATCCCACATCTGTAAATCATCTTTAGACGTATGTATGTAAATCCCTCTTTGTTTAAGAAAATCCCCCTTCGTCATTCCTGAATATAAATTCTTATTGTAAACAAAGGCCTTGCGATCGCCATGCCACCGGTACACGTTAGTCATCGTTGTCGATATGCATGGATAAAGACTATATAGCACTAATTCTCAAAGGCTGGTCGCTGGTGTGGTCGCTTCAAAGCGATTTTGTAGAGTTTCTAGTAAGGTCTTTAGGCCCTAAGCTCCCAAGGTACAGTAAATTATCAAAATCAGTACCCTTGCAAATCCCTCTTATGACTTAGAAAATCCTTCTTTGTCTAAGAAAATACCCCTTTGTCTAAGAAAATACCCCTTTGTCTAAGAAAATCCCTCTTTGTCTAAGAAAATCCCCCTTATTGGTTCTGAAAGTCCAATCTCACCGTAAGCAAAGCTCTTGCAATCGCCACAAGCACACGTTCGTCTTCATTGTCTATGTGCACGTACAGAGACCGGAGCACTAGCTCCCGAAGGCTGGTCGCTGGTGTGCTCGCTTCAAGCCGACTTTGTAGAGTTTCTACTAGAAGTAATGTTCGGTTGACGTCACGATTTCGTTGGGAGAGAGCATCGCATAGTTCTAGGATACTCATGCTGTAGAAGGAAGAAAACAATATGTAGAATAAAGTCATATCCTGTGCCTTGATCACGCATAAATGTGACAATCGTAAACGTATCGTAACACTAGCGTATCCGAGATACACTGCGCGGTGACGCTACAACGTTTGGCAGTCGAGCTGGCGTTGACGCGCAATATGATTCGAATACGTTAGGTTTACGTAACGCAGCGACTATCAGATTTGTTCGTGATTACCCCTTTATTAATAAACTCGATGTAAGTTTGAAATAGTTGCAACGTGTTTTGTCTTTTGCATTGACAAGCAGATTCAAACTCGATCGACAGAGACAAAACACGGTGTAACTATTCGAAGCTTAAATCGAGTTTATCAATAACAAGGTTAGAGAATAGCTCCAGAATACTGAAAGTATTAAAATAAAGTCAACTTTTTCTCATGAAAATAACCAGGGGGCTTATTATTCCCGAACGTGAAGAAAACATTTTTTATTTATATATTTATTTTATTTAAAGCATCCAACAAGGATCAATCCGGCGAGATGGGGCGACGATCTGCGAAATGTAGCGCAGACACTGGATGAGAAGAGCCGAAGACCGAGCTCAATGGCGCGTCTTGGGAGAGACCTACGTCCAGCAGTGGACGAGTATAGGTTGATGATGGTGATGATGATGATCCAACAAGGAAATCACAATTATCAAGTATCGAAAGTAGTAGGAAATGCTTTGTGTTTCCCTAATTACAGGACGCCACAGCAACATATAACGGGGCTTTCAGTTTTAGAATACTTAGACGTTTTTAACCAGTAAAACTTAAGAGTACTTCCGTAGACCTACATGAAAATTGGATTTATAAGCGATCCGAAAGTTAAGCTTTATCAAACATACATAGAAACATACAACGCCTATTCGCCCAATAATTAACACGGTTGACAATAAGATCTTCCCTCGATTGATCAATCAATGAAGTATGAATGTACCTAAGGTACTTTTGATGTTGATTGATAGCGGGTCTAACGGAAAGTAAGTAGTTAAGGATGTTCCAAAGACTTACTTCTCCAGCCGATCGATATTCGTGTTCGGAAGCTGTACAACATGATGAATCGACTTGACTCCGATATCTCCCACTCCTCGATGAGTGTCGCATGAGAGGGACTTTGTGATGGCAAACTGTCTCCGTTTGGACGCGGAGTCTGGACTGAGGGCTAAAATAAGGATTAGAGTTTAATTTTTTTGGACTAAGGGCGTCTTGCACCAGAATCACTAAACGTATTTAACAGCTAAATCGATTTAAATCTGACGTATTTGTATGACTTGACAACTCGCTAAATACTATTAAGTTAAACGCGTTTAGCGATTCTGGTGCAAGCCGCCCTTAGTAGTTAAAAAAATTATCATGATTCCATCAATGGTAGGCAAGGCAAGCGTACTGCATGATACCATATTTTATTGACACGCAAAAAGGTTCTCCAAAGACGTTTTTCAAGAACCCCTCTTTGATTTCCCTCAAAGATTCTTATAAGCTTGAGAGTCTTTCAAATCAATATTTTTCCTCTCAAAATAGGGCTTTTTCATGACTGTAATGTAAGATCTCAGCCATAGATAGACACAGTATGCACAACGGATTTTTATCCCTCTGAAGTTAGGTGCAACAACGATAGCGCATGTACTGCTGTGCAAAAAAATTTGCTTACCTCCAATTCGACCCAAAAATCCGTTCTGCACAGATAATTCAGAGGAACAAAGATCCGTTGTAACTATACAATGTAGGTAGTATAACTTACATTTGCTAGAAATATTAACTTTAAATTCGTTGAATGCATCTCCGTTCATACCCGAAGGTCGAGTTACAGAAATAGCATGCGACAGCTCTGAGTCCGCGCTCGGTTCTAAAAAAATAATGGGTGGTTAATATTTATATGTAATGGGCTTATTAGACTGTGCAATCTCAAGTCAGGCTTACTGATAGTGATGTAACGTGATGAGTTGAGTTATTTCGAACTCAAGTTATTTGAATTGACTCGCATCGAGGACTTGCATGCATATAAAGTCATACAAGTGAAAATCTAGCACCAATTTCTCTAACCACTTACGTTGCATACGGACCTAGTTGAGTCAACCCAATTGGCGGCTCGAGTCAAGGTTCAGTTTAACTAAAATAATTCGAGTTCGAAATAATTCAACTCGTCACGTCACATCACTGTCAGTAAGACTGACTTGAGATTGCACAGTCTAATAAGCCCTTAAAGATTCAGCAGTTGTTTTGCTAGTACGAACTTCCCTAAAAATATAACCTATGATTTTTTTAGTTGTCAGTCTCTAGACAACAACAGTTTTAAAGCTTTGATGAAACATTTCTAACGGTCTATTGAAGACTCCGTTAGCAGAACATGCTCGTCACTAGTCTCACTTCTATTTTTTGGCTTCAAATTACTCTATTAGGTCAACCTTGTTATTTTACTTAGGGCATAGGCTAGGTTTCCATGAGCTAAAGAGACCTATCTGTTGATTTGATATCTCTTCTCGTTGTTACAATTTACAATGACGTGGAAATATATATAGCCGCTATGAAATATCAGAAAATATGAATCAAAGTTTTATATTGTTGTTTCAAGTTGTTTATATTGTCTTGTCTATATAGGTCTAGAGTCAGATAATATGAACAAAAACTCTGATAAAACTATGTGATAAAGACAAAGTACTAGCCCAGCCCCAGATTCTAGAAAAAAGTGTACTTAATTGTTATAAAAATGGTTAAGTAGTATAAAAGTTCCAAATTCACAAACCATCCGTAGAAGCTGGTGTGTTCCGTCTATGTAGAGGCTTCGCTCTACCATTGAGGTGTGGCAACTTAGGGAATCCACTCCATCCATCGCCAGAGCGCTCTTGCACTGAACGAGGCTGATTCCGAAGCTGGTGGAACAAATTACAGGTTTCGTCTACTTACTAGTCAAAATCTAACTGAGCTTATCTGCGAAAACTTAACGTCGAAAAGGTACCAACCTATGAACCATTGGGCATATAATCCGTCGATATAAAAAAAAAAGTATATAAGTCTTCTATCAGCCATCTAGTTCCCATATCACAAGCTTTGCTTAATTTGGGACTAGATGGCATTGTGTGTAAAGTCCATGAATATTTATTTATTTTATTTATATAGAAATCTATGGGAAGGCGCAGTTCAGCAGTTTGACGGCTGAGTTGTAATGATGGTGATAAAGTTACTTAGTTAGCTGGCTACGATTTTAATCGGAAAAATACATGGGTGAATCCAAACCGTTTATTTACTGCTGGTTATAAAATAACTATGTAAATAGTGTGTACAAACTATGTATGTAAAAAGTGTACAGCACTGTGATGTGATTTCTTTGTCATGTTTGTTCCTCATCGCATGCTGTGACGCCCTATAAGTATGGGAGCACTATTATTATGACTCTCGACTAGTTCACTTGATACTAAAGTGTAAACCCGTGTTGGGAGTCCTATTTTAAATAAAATAAAAAATAAAAGCACGAACAGCGGATTTTTATCCACTTTATCGAGGTAGATAAGTGTTTTGGACGAAGTACCTACCTTAGGACTTATACTAATATTCTGTTCTCAATACATAATACATTTATTGCTATCACATGGTATTATAGTTGTTACATTGTAGGTAGGTATCACATATGAACCCTGTTCAGGGGTATTGCAACAGGAAAGTAGGCAGACCGAGGATGTTCATGTTAATTTTTCAATTTAGTCAATTTCTTGTGTTAATTCAGTATTCTGTTCTTAGGGTAAGATATAAGGTAGAGCATTTACCACTGGTTTCTTTCTGCTAGTATTCTGTGTTTCAGTGTAGAGTACTTCATTTAGCGCAACCTCTTCAATCCGAGTGCCCATCGCTGTAAGAGCCTCTTCGCTGCTCTCCGAAAGGCTCAGGTACTTCAGACTGAAATCAAAACAAACCTATCAATGTTCTGTTAGTAACGTAATCCGTAACATATCTAAAACCCAAAAAAAAATTTAGTTTGCGTAATATTGCTGAGAAAGCTAAAAGTCAAAAACTGCTGTCGGATTTATTTCACAATCTACAGACAGCTGATAAGCATGTCGCTAATATAGGGCACCTCAAAAGTTAGACAAGTTAAATTTACTTCGAGGAAAGAAACAAAGAATCCAGTACACATTGTTAAACAAATAAACTGGTGCAGAATGAAAATATAAACAAAAAAGTTGTATCATTGTGCAAAAAGATTTGTCAGAAGTGGGATTCGAACCCACGCCCTCAGAGAGGACCAGAATAACTCGACTCGCGTTTAACGAGCAAGGGAGACCTTGAGTCTGGCGCCTTAGACCGCTCGGCCATCCTGACGATGACGGCAGTTGTGAAAGTATAGATTTGCTGTTTATGATGTGTTTGGTTGTGAATAATGATGACAATGCTGCTATAAGGTAAGCAACCAGATATAAATACTTGATTGAGGAAATAAAATAACAGTATTGATATTCAAGCTATATCCCCAATACTTCATGCTTGGTTTGCTCACAGGCATTTGACTCCGGAGAATTGGTAATAAAACTACTCACAGAAGTCGGTGAATGGAGAAAAGAAAGTCCACAATTGTTATTTCTGGAGATCTATGAGAAAAAAGTTCTATGTCTATGTGATGATGATTCACTCAAAGGCGCTCGGCGGGCGAGTACTTATCCTTCTTTCTCGTGCGTTTGTTGAACAGCTTGCGCTGGGATGGGCTCAAGGTTCATGAGAGAAAGGGAAGCCCTCTACAACGGACTTCTACGAGGTGATAAAATGACTCACTCGAAAGCGCTCGGCGGTCGAGTATCCTTCTTTTTCGTGCGTTCGCTGAAGAGTGTGCGCTGTGGCTCGCGGGGCGTGAAGGGCCTGCGCGTGCGAATCGGGCGGAGCGCACCGCTTGGGCCTCCGCTCGAGGCACTGCTCATCTCTGTAGAGATACATTTTGATACTTCCCCACTTTCCAGCAAATTACACCCATTTGAGTATTTCTCAGGTCCTGCATAAAGGTCACGACCCTCATCATTGAGGATATCGACGCAAAGAGGAGGAGGAAGTATTTCTTGTAACGTATATACTTGTAGCGTAAGGTCTTAAGGGACTATAAAGTTACAAGTATATACGTTACATTCTCAAAAATAAGTAATTTCCATGTACGACTTTTAATTTTAATTCTTTAATACACTACCGCAGGAAAAATATTATTTAGGGTTAATAGTTATTATTTTATGGACATATTCTCATGTCATTTCCATGGAAATTTAAAATGAGAAATACCCATTTAAGTAGGTTAGACTGTAACTCGCTGGGAATGTTTACGTTATCTGCCTTACGTGGTTTATAGGGTATCACATCTAAAATGTATTACTATACATTTTAGATGTGAACCTACGGGTTAGGTAGGTAGGTATCTATTTTGTAAGTAAATAAATAAAATAAAAATAAATATTCAGGGACATTTCACAAAACACCCTCTAGTCCCAAACTAAGCAATGCTTGTAATATGGGAACCAGATGACTGATAGAATACTTATATACTTTTTTTTGTAAATACATACCTACTTATAATACATGCTAACACCCAGACATAGAACAAACATCTATGTTTTCCACGCACAAATGTTTGTTCTTGGTGGGGATCGAACCCACGACCCACAGCACGGAAGGCAGAGCTATTACCGACTGAGCTGTGACACCTGTCAAAAGTGTTAAAAATACTGTGACACGTTGAGTGTATCCTAAACGGTCTAGAATTCTAAAACTCATTTGTAGCTTACGAAGTAAGGAATGCACTAGAAAAGGAATTCCGTAGTAAGGAGGTTAGAAAAAGTTTGAAAGTTTTGTATAAGGTTGTAAAAATAACCCGGTAGGTGAGAGTACAATCACAGTAAGTTCAAGAAGAAGGGTGTTTCATCAAGGTAGTTAACCTAAGGTCGTGCGGTCAAGTTGTGTTATTATCCCGTTGCTAAGGGAAAATCCTACGTCTTGCACGCGATTAGCAGGTAACGACTTTTGTGCCGCCCAGTAAATGGCGATTTGAATTAATTATGTAAAGTAGTAGATTGGTATTTTCTTTTGAATGGGAAACATGTCTGTGGATAAGGCCGACTAGGCTGAGAGGATGGTGCAGGTGCTGGGAAAGTCTACATCTAGATCTTGTCTCGGTACTGCAGCGCGCCTCTTAATAATAACCAAATTCAGCTGATTTATCATCAGGCCCTCCCACTGGTGTACACTTGGCTTAGGCCCGTGTATATCAGTCATGTACCGACTCTTAGGAGCCGAGCGAGACTAGCTTAGGAAAGAATAATAATAATAATAAAAGTTCATTTATTGGGACAACTTAGTCCATATTGTTAGTAACAGAAACTTATTAAACTAGGTTAGTAACTTATAACTAATAATGATTTTGTCCTCTGGGTGAGTTTCCACACCAAAGGACAATTATATTTTTCCGCAATCACTTTTAGGATGCTGTTGCTGCTCCCGTGCAGTCTGCTTAGCAGAGATGCGGTTAAGGGGATGAGTAAAAAGTGGACCCTAACGGTGTATAAACCCAGGCCTGTAAACTCACCATTCGACACAAAGTGAGAGTCATTCTCTGAAGGGATTTTTGTTGCAATGTCTCAAAAGTTACAAAAGTGAATTTTGTGACTCACTTATGTCATTGTAAGAATATTTTAATCATCATGTTATTTTTAATAGATTTTATTAAGAGAATTAAATACTCATACCTCTGATATTAGATAGGTACGTAGCTGCAAATTCATTGCTGAAATGGTTTCATAGACATAAAATTATAAATAAGTAGATTCGTAAAATCAGTTCCAATGTCATGGAATGAATTCGCGACCACAAAATCGTGTCTGTGACAGCCCCGTGGAAATTACAAAAGGTTTTATCTATCGACGTACAGCATACGGCTATTCGTTTGTTACATTACAAATACTTTACACTTTTATTTGAGCTGAAAGTCGCGTCTATGGAGAGAGCTATGCTGGAAGTTTCACTGCGCATTAGAATTTGTAACGAGGAAATCCGTAAAAGAATCAAGGTACTCAATTAGCAAGTTCAAATGGTAGTAGGCTGGCCACCATGCTGAGTCGAGGCCGTTTTGCTGCTGTAGCACACAAAAACGGCACTCTACCAGCTATGTACCTACCTATATTATTATTCTTCACTAAGTAGTGTCATTGTTTTGTAATTTTTTTTGTGTGCTATGTAGTAAATAAATAAATGTCTATGTCTATGTCTACATAGCTCGCAGAACTGCTGGGGAATAAAGGTTCTCGAATAACGACCATGAACCGGTGAGCTAAGTATACTAAGCTTGTAGGTGCCATACTTTCAGCAGATTACTGTAGTGATTCTACCAGTGACGTCAAAGTTTAGCGAAACAATATCGTTGTCGGAATTTGCGTGACTCGCCACATTTGCGAACAGCATCACAAAAGGGGACGGCGCTACATTTTACCGGTTAAATTAACTTTCTCTTTTAACTTTGAGGAACCTTGTCTTGGTGCAACAATCAGGACATAAAGTTTGTAATAAACAAACACAAACCACGCTCATGCCACATCCAGTTTTGCTCAATCTACGTAACTTACTTACCTATTAGCTGGACTACCCTCACATATATTTATAAATTGTGTTTGAATTTTATCGTTGATTTATTATTAAATTTAGTGTTAAATGTTATGTACGTATGTACCTAGCTCATTTTGTACCATAGAATGTATTCTCAATAAGTGAATATGTATATTCTTCTGAGAAATAAAGTATTCTTAAGACTGAATAAATAGCTTTGTTTTCGCAAGCTTCATAAGTATTAGTAGAGCCTCTTGTGAAAGAGCTCGCTCAGGGAAGTATTACCTTACCTATTTCTGCCGCCAAACAGTGATGCTCGCATTGCTGTATTCCAGTTTGACGGGTAGGTATGGGTGCCGGCGGAAGATCGAGCTAAGAGGCGCGACTTGGCAGAGACTCACTTTCAGCTGTAGATTCCAGTGGCAGGTTTTTAGTTTCAGATTTCGGTTTGGGTGGTACTTGACCCAGCTATTATAGTGTTCCCTGACAAATCCTGGTTCTCCCACGGTAGACCCGGGGCTTTTAAGGGGCTTAAGTACCCTAGCGTCTCCTGGGTCCGTTAGTGATGGATTCAGCGGTTTGTACTTGATGATCATGATTAACTGAGTACTTACATAGGTACTCAGGTAATCTATGGTAATATCAGAAAAGCCTAATAATGGTGTTCAAGTAATACTAAAATAACTTTTGATTATTTTTTTTTTTTTTTTTTTTTTTTTATTTACCTCCATAGATAGCAGCTCGTGCTTCGCTGATGATCTCGGCGGAGGTCTTGCGGCGTGGAGGCGCGTAGAATGGAGCCCCAACGCCTCTCCTGGCGCCCCGATCACTCATTTTCTACGCTGCATCAAAATTGCAGGAATTACCAAGTTGAAGTGGTAATTGGCTATTATAGAACTGTCAATCACTGGTGGGCAGGCCCCAGTTCGCAAAACAAGATCGCGGGAAGTTGATGGATGAAAAAAGCGCACAAAATCATTCTTAACTGTATGAAGAGAACCCAATGGCCAGACTCTACAAGACTTATACATGATGATGATATTATCTGTGGTAAAACTATCAAATTACCTGTCCATCAATAGCTATTCAGCGCGGCAATGCAGCCAGTGTCTTGGGCACGCTTCCGATTGGTACTGATTTGGATCAGTTGAGCTATCTATAAATCGTTTGCAACGGTGTGTAGATAGCTCAACTGCTTCATGTGTATTTTGTACATATTATAAATATTGTAAATACTGTAATAGCCAATTGAATATTTAAAAATAAACTAACAATACTAGTTGAAAATGGAGTTGTACCAATAATAAAATTATACTCGTAACAAGCAGGACTGCATGGTTAGTTAGATACATCAAATAGAAACGCTGGCTTTATTATTACAACGCCTGAACCCTGACAACAATCAAATTGATGAAATTAAAAGATATTTCACCCCTCTAGTTACCTCGAAAAGTAGGCCAATACAGTATTGAAGGCTATAGTGATATCTACTGAATAATGAATAGAATGCTGATTGTTGATTTGAAATTTTTACCATTATTTTATTATAAGTAGTTCAATTTCTAGAATATTTTATGGCTTATTTACTTCGATTATCATATTTCAAAAGGCAGTGTGTTTTAAATTCTACAATCCGTAGTGCATTCTACTTTTGAAACTATTTTACACTCACTAAATATACTGAAATAAGTACATATTTCATTAAATAAAACTTCTAAACTCACCTAATATTCGCACTTCATCAAAAAATAAAACTTCGAATCGAAATACGAAATATCCTGTATAGGTACTCTCGCAGCGTAGCGGGCAGCTTGCTACGCGGTCTACGCGTCACTGCTACGAGGACAACGATTCGTAGCATGAGTCTACGATTGCTACAATCGCTACGAAGTCTACAAACAAAAAAATTGGCGCTGCGGTGGTGGCGGGAAGATCATGTTCTTTTGAACCAGATAGTGCTTGTGTCTAAAATATCAACGACTATAAATAGGTAATTTCAATAATAATAGTATAAGTAGCTGAATATTTATAGGTATGTGGTAAAGGTACTAATGTAGGCGGTGAGGTGAACTAGTAGGACTTCGATCGATCGTTGCACTCTGCAAACGTTACCTTGGATACCGATTGCAAACACAATTACCACTTGAAAAACAGACGTATGCGATATCTATTTATCTACACTAATCTACAGGATTAGTTGCAGCGCAGGTTGAAAAACACTACCTAATACCTACATAATATTAAGTAAAACTAGAAAGACGTAAGCAAAAAGAAGGTAAATAGGTACCTACTAAATGCTTTAGCTAAGTGCCTACCTAGGTACTGTAGGTATTTATTTAGGTATACGTACAATAACGTAGGTAAGAGGTGACGTTATTCTCCTAAGAGGTAGGTACCTAGCTAGACCTAAGTACCTACCGACCAGTGCAAACTATACATGTCATGTGGTATAGTGCTTTGCCTACCTACAGACTCAAAACTTCTCTCTCTTAACCATACTTGCATAATATATAGGTGCGGAGGAAACACTTGTGGAGGCCTAGTATGTAAACGTAGGAAGTCTAATAGGTTCTGCGCTTACCCGTTTTGTTTAACTTGAGACCATACAATCCATGATGGGATTCCGAAGTTTATTTTTGTTTTGGTCGAGTCAGTTCAAAATGCTCACAGGATGTAGGGTAGTTACCTAGGTATTGTATAGGTTTCAACGGGTTTTGAGTTCAAATAATTTGATAGCATTTTGGTGGCATTTTGATTTATTTACATTAGCTGTATCTGTGACAAGAGCAATCTTTTTTTTGTGATCTGTGGTATCAATAGATTTTGATCTATAGTCTGTGATTTTGATCCACAGAGCAATAGCAAAGTTTGTTTATGTATTTATATTCTCTTTGGTTTGTTTCACAGACTTGCACAGTTTGTTTTGATTTTGATGTTTATTTTGATCATCAAATGATCAAATCAAATTATCCATCATTGACATGCGTAGCATATTGATCTGTGATCATTGAAGGTTTATGACAAGTTTTGTAGATTGTGTAGTGCATAGTGCTCTGATCCAGAAAACCAACAATGTAGTGTTGACTTGACATTATTGCCAAAAACTGTCTTCCAAACGTCGGTGCTGCTGATTTTGTTTCCAATCCAAAGTAAAAAACTTCATTTGACTAAAGATTGACTACGATGGAAAATGCAGAAAACGCAATGGTGTTACTGTACGATGTATGTAGACTATGTCTTGATGAACCCGGCGTAATTAACATCTTTGAACCTGTCGATTGGACTCAAGATATTCTAAATTACACTGGCATAAAGGTACCTAGTTTACTTTTACCACCTAACCATACAATAACCACACTTAGGTGAGTGTGAGCTGCGCACTAATAATTTTGCTGTGAAAGCAAAAATAATGCTAAAATAGAAATAATCTGACTCCAAAACATGGTACCTACCTACCTACCTATCAATATAAAATACCTACATAGTCATATTTACTAGGTACAGTTTTACGTAATAAGCAGTCCATCAGGGACCTTTTTGTACACATGCCCCGTTACCCGGGACGCTGTAGTGCCTGGGACATGATTTAGAATAAGTAGGCATCGGGATTCTAGCCTGGGACAGGCTTGTGCAGCACACAGTTTTACTTAACACCATTAAAAAGTCACAGACCAATGACTTATACACATGACAGTAGAATGCTAGCTGCTTTCATTGCCTGTGGTCTGGTTAACTGACTATAAACATAATTTTTCCAGGTAACCCTATTGGATAAACTGCCACAGACAATATGCAGAAGTTGTGGAGATATAATGACTTGTGTCAAGCTCTTAAAAGATATTGCTACAGCAAATGATGAGCATCTACAGGTTATAAAGGGGAGCAAAAACAATCAGGTACTTACGACTGATTCCCGTTCACATTTAATCATCTTAACTCCATGCACTGCTTGTGAGAATCAGGTACATGCTCTTTTTTATATTCCATATTGTTTGCATGCCTTAAAACATTTGGATAATGTAGGTATTCCTCTGTTTATAAATGGATAAAAACTTTCTTAATTTATTTGAGGTCCTAATAAAAAAGTTTGAAACAAGTGTAATTATTAGAGAATTGTGTAAAAAGATTTCAATCCACTCAAATCTATTCCAAGCTTCTCATTTCACATTTCAATAGTTATCTCACATTTGTTTAAGATGACTTTCTTTATAGCAACTTCTTGTCAAGACCCCCAAGACTGACTGGGAAGTGTGGTTAATCACTACCACACCACTACACCACCGGTGTTCTCTTTCAGAATGAACCCAGTGAAAGCTGTTCCAAACATAAATCACTTAAGAATAAAATAGTTTTTGAGAGTGAAGATGAAGGTACAAGTGCATCAAAAAGTTATACTGAGAAGCATAAAAGGAAGAGGAAATCATCGTCGTCTAAACCTGAAAATGTGGGTAGTTATAACAAAAGTATGATTATGTAATCAGAGATATTATTCTGGGCCTTTGCTACAAAAAATGATTTACGTAGATTCAGTAGTGATATTTGTGTTGCGAAGAACTTTCGATAATCTATTTTTAGAGTAGTCACTCTGAATTAATTAATTCAGTTTGTCCCAAATAGGATAGATAGATAAATAATACTTTATTGCGCCCAACATAAAATTTTACAAAAATGAGATAAAAATAAACGTCAGTGGGATACAATGTTAAAAGCGATCTCTTCCAGACAATCTTGGAATGTACTGGATTGACAAAAACGCGAATAGGATATCTTGTTAATCAATATTTACTGTTTCAGAATGCCCCAAAAACAATCAATGTAAGAAAAGATCTGTTTGAATCTTCTTATGTGGTAAGCATATTTTACAATGTATCATAACTGCTGGTTTTGCTCGCACGCTCGGGTTAAAAGAATAAGAATCACTTATTGTCAAACTGTCTAAAAGGGGTCTTAAGAAAAGTTTCAACAGCCTATCAATTTTTGGCAGATAAAACCTGTTCTAGTAGTCTTAGCAGAAAGCCCTAGACAACGAGTGGTCTACAGAAGAACTATTTCAGACAAACAAAATGGTAGAGACGAATTATGATCTTTCTTTTCTTCGGTAGCAAGAAACGTTGCCTAGGGTGCTCGTGCTTGGTGCGCAGAGCCCTCAGCGCGAATATCCGAGATATATTGCGTGGTGAAGCTACGACATTCAGAAGTCGAGCTGGCGTTGACGCGCAATGTGATTCAAATACGTTAGGCTTACGTAACGCTGCCACTGTCTGATTTGTTCGAGCTCATCCCCCTGGTCTCATAATATTCAAAGTTTCATACAAACCAGGCTTTTCTTAAAAATATTAAACTCTCGCATTTATAATTAGAAGGTATTTTAACTTGTATATTTTTTTTAGACGTCGTCGTCTTCAAGAAATAGCAAGCCGTGTTCATCTTCTACTGATTCGAATGGTACAAGAAATGTGGTATGTAATTTAATAGCTAACTATTATTTTATGTATGGTTCCGCGATAAACAGGCAACTGAGACTTGCACCTCAGAGTGATAGATGTAGTGCTTTGCAATTCCACATAGAACACGTCCTCGGTTTGCGTGTTTTGGGAGGTTATTAAAATGCAGATATATTTTTATTTATCTAGTATCCTAAAAAAACTCAAGACTTCATCTCAAGCATAATTTTTTCTTACTCTTTTTAATGAAAATCTGTCAAAAATCAGTGCTAAAATTACTGTTAGTAGTATTTTGGAACTAAAAAATAATGGTACTGTTTATATTTTTATGTTTAGACGACATCAGGAAAAAGTAGTGTTGAAGCTCCATCTTCAACCACGACCACTGACCGCAGTAAAGCTCCTAAAAATATAAAAACCCTGAAGGTTGCTGGACAATCTTTCAATGTTGTCGAATATGAATACAAATGTGAGGTATGTATGTAGATTATGTAGAATGTACACAATAGGTACTTACTTTAAATATCCGAGTAATTCCACTACTAATGGGCTTCAATTTCAGTTCCATGTGCGGTTAGACTAATTGGACGCTTATAGAGTTGTTAATACCCCATTTTACACCACTGTTTTCTATGCCGTAACAACTCTAGATTAAAATATTTCGAGTTAATATTTATAACAATAATTGTTGGGTCACATTGGCTGGGTAAATCAGGCTTGGCAATATTAAATTGTATCAAGTGGACTAAAAATCCGTATTACTACACCACGATTTGCGTGTTGATTGAAACTGAAAGTGAAATTATTTCAACTTTTTTATTTCACAGACATGCAGTAAGACCTATGCAACTCCCAAAAAGCTGTACCTCCATCAGCTAGCTCACAACAAGAAGTTTATTTGCCCACTCGATGCTTGTTGCAAAAAGTTTGCAACGAAAGGTGATCTAAAGAAACATATCCGATCGCACACAGGCGAGAAACCGTATAAATGTGACTTATGTGAGCAGAGCTTCACGCAGAATAGCTCACTTAAAGCGCACAAAGAAAATATACACGTAGAGTCGCATAGTTGATTTCTATGCGTCCTTATCACTAGGATTAAATTATTGAATTTCAAAAATGTTTGATAGGTCATGCCTTCCCAATGGATATTAAAAACAAACGCGGCAAGGCTAGTCTCTCACAGTCGCAGAAAGAGACAAAAAGTAATCAACGATTAATCTTATATTTTTTTTCTCGTTTGATCTGCGATCAGTCTTCAGACTGAGCAGGTTTTGTTATCAGCCCATTGATACCTCTTACCAATAAGTAATCATGAACAGGTAATAATTTTGTTTCTGAGTGTTGCCGAGTCAAGTTAGGTAATTTTATGAGTATATTTTAAGGTTAGGATGAGGTGATAAGATCGAAAAAACGATGCATATGATGCACTGAGCAAACCATGAAAATATTAATTGTGTTAGTTTTATTCATCTGCAAAAACTGTCTCTCAGTTTGCACTGTCATTTTAAATGTTTGATACTCTGTTGTGACTAATAGTAACATAATTATAATTGCTAGATGTTATAGCAATGTGTAGGTATATGGAATAGCTAGTACAGTACGCACAACGGATCTTTATCCCTCTGAAGTTAGGTGCAACAAACGATGCGCATGTACAGGTGCGGAAAATTTCGCTTACCTCCAATTACCCAAAAATGGGTTCTGCGTAAACACTTCAGACGGACAACGATCCGTTGACTATGTACATCAGTATTATTGGCTATAGTTATACTGAGTATTAGATGTAAGTAATATTTTTTTTTTACTATTTATGTAAAAGTATCAAAAGTATTAGCATCTATTTTAAAACGTTTTTTATCGATGATTTGAATTTGTGACACATTTGTGTTTTATGGGACATCTCTCACTTTATTCTCATATTTCTTTGGATCGCAGTATGGTATAGTCGCTGATCCTTGAAGAGTCTTCCACAAACTTTCTTGTATAACTCAAACGGATGTTGATTACATACTTATATGAAAAGTTCCTAGAATGATAGATTTAGGCGTTTTAAGTATTTAATTTTAACCTACTTCAAAAAAAGGAGGATATGTATTTTTAATGTGTTACCTCAGAACTCCGTCATTTATGAACCGATTTGAAAATTTTTATTTTTTTATCTGAAAGGATGTACTTTCAGGTTGGTACCATTCAATTTTCATCAAAATCGGTTCAGTAGTTTGGCTTATAAATAAAAATAACTGAAAAAATATGCTATCATCATCTGATGACGAAGCCGGTAGTCAAATTGAAGTCTGTTTTTCTAGTTTTTTTAAACTTAATTATTATTTGTTTTTTAATTATTAGAACTGGAACTATGTGACATTCCTATTTATTTGTCACCCCAGTGACAATGGTATTATGTATGTACACATGCAAGCTGCACCCAGTACATTAGACAGCAGCTCCTACAATAGGTAGGCATTTTTTTATACTCAATATTTTACTGCGTTATCGAAAAAGTTAAAAAGTTTAAAAAATATAAAGTTTTTGGAGACCTTTGGTTTACCAGAGGTACCCCCATGTTCGCACATCGCTGTGGTGACTCAGTCAGGTAGATTATGCATGAAAGAACTACGCAAAAGAGTATGCGAGTCAACTGACCATTCCTTCCTAAATATGTTTTATTGTCAATATGCATATGTATTTTTTATAATTACCTGGGCCTAATTCTCACTTCGGCAGAGATTTTACTCTAATAGAGATGACGTCAAAATGACGTTGAAAACTCCTGTCACCAGAGGGTGAAACGAGTTTTCGGCCGAGATATGACGTCATCCCTATTAGTGTAAAATCTACCGTAGTGAGAATTAGGCCCCAGGTCAGACTGGTAGAAGTTTAAAAATAAAAAGTTATTATCATAAAATATTTTATTTCTGTAACATTATTTACATATCACTTGATACTAGGTATACAGATAGGGATTACCTATACATTTAGGTAATATTTATTAAGAGCTTAGCTAAGCTGGCGTCTTCTGTCTATCGTTATTAGTAAACGCAATTTTCAGATTTGATAAATTAATAAAAATATCGATTAAATCCCACCCAATACAGATCCATAAGTATGTCTAGGAAGGTAGTCAAGAGGCACGACCAAACAACGTTGCCTAAGCCCAATTTTTGCATTAAATTGTTATACTAAGACCCATCGTTGCTCTACGCAATTTTCCCATAAGCACTGGTAAACAATAATCCTTATAATTTAAGAGGGACTCTCTAATAACATGTTATTTATATAGGTACAGTTCGTTAAAGTTGCATCGAGTGGTATCTTATTTTTGAAACTCATAAATGCTTTTTTCATTTCATTCGTTATTTATAACTTAAAAACTATTTAATTAACAAATAACTTATTATCGCTTAGCAAACATCTCTCAAGTTATCTCATAGACACTACTAACATAAAATTATGATTTTTCAAAACCTGAATATTTTGAATATGTTGCCCTATGATAGGCGCATTTTATCGCCAGTAGATTTTTACAAAATAATATTTTTTAAATACATTCTATACCGAAAGCATAAGCGCCCAAGACATCTTTTTGTCTACAGAGAAGACAAAAATCTTTTTTATTTTTTAGCCATAGAGAAGTGCGAACCTCTTTTATAACCCGGAATTCATAAACAGAAGCTGAACACGAACAGTCCAAGAGTCCTTTCTGCCTGAATCTGCCTCTAGTCTAGAGGAGCCTCTACGTCGTTTATAAATTCGAGGATGAGTTATCTTGTGCGCTCGCGCAGGTCCCAGGGGAGTCATCACGAACAAAATGTAACAATCGTAAATGTATCGTAACGGTAACATCCGAGTGACTTTTTAAGGCCAAAGGCCGATATCTATAAAATAAGTAAATTATTAATATAAGCAACCAAAATAGTTATGACATCAAAGACCGCTAAGGGGCCGGTCTTATCAACGGGCAGCCGCCACCAATGGTAAGGCCGAGAATCGGAGCCCGGGGACCTATATGGCAACACAAATCATGCCCTGACATTACACGGAAAAGTATAAATCACCCTATGAGTTATAAAGTCTTCAATACCTACCAGACAGAAGTGTCTACTAATGGAATGCATACAACAGCATTAGAAAGGTACAGACAGCAACAACCAATCCGATGATAAGCGAATCTCTACGCTTACGAGCGTTTATTCTGTATATCAGACTGTTTAGCATCGGGAATCTGAAAAGAAAACAAACATGTATGGAATACTCAAACATTTGTAACTTCGTGGCGATTGTTATGATTTCGCCAAGAATAGAATTAAAAAGTTTGCAAAAAGTAATTTGTCAGAAGTGGGATTCGAACCCACGCCCACAGAAGTGGACTGCGACCTGAACGCAGCGCCTTAGACCGCTCGGCCATCCTGACTTGGAATCAGGGCGCGAATATCAAGTGTGTTTTTGTTTTGGAATCACTATTTTTGCAATTAGAGCAATTTCTTACCTATAAGCGATATTGTTGAATGTGGTCTGCATTCGTTTGAATGCTTGTCGTTGCGAAGTGAGGTGCTCTCGCGCCTCCATCGCAATATTAATCTGCTCATCAACTAGAATGTGAGAGCTGGAATATACAGAGAAATCTTAGATCACTACATAAATTAAAATTCGTGAAAATTTCATACAACTAAGTCTAGACTCACTATTTCCTATAACAAGCTTTACATGGGAACTAAATTAGCTGATACAAAAATAGGTACTTTACGGAATCTTGGCCTAAATCTTGTAGTTTATAACCCAAAAATCACTTCCTTGGTTTTTCTCCATAAGTAAAATAATTAGAAATACACCAGCACTCCCAAACTAATATCGCTAGTGTATCTTCGCGCGAATTTTATAACAACTTGGGATGATCGCGTTGTAATAGGAGAACGCCTCAGTGCCACCGAGTGTAGTTCAATTTAGAAAATGAAGTACTTAGCATGTTCTAGAGAAAATTTAGCTTCAAATGACCTGTGTAAATGTCCCGACTCCTTAGCATACTGGTCACGTCTGTTGAGACCTGAAACAGCTGAAGGCGGGGGGCTGTTGCCTCCGAGCAACTCCTCGCGCTCTCGCCGCGCGCTCACTCGCGCCGAGGTCTTTGTGAACTCTTGTTGGTAATCCTGATAAAACACACATCGTTATGTTACGAAAACGACTAATTATACATTGCACATTTGTGATGTGTAATCGTGAATAGCGATTTCAGGTGGGATACTGTTCATACAATATTGTTTAGATTCATCATCATCATCATCATCCACAGCCTGACTTCACCCACTGCTGAGTATAGGCCTCTCTCTTTTTGTACCATCTCTCACGACCCCGCGCCAGTCTCATACAATTTTTGCCCGCGATATCAGTGATATCATCCGCCCATCTTGCCGCAGGTTTAGGTTAGGTTTAGGTAGGTTTAGGTTTAGGTTAGACATGTTGAAATACTGAAACAACAGAAGATCAGGGATAAAGCCATTTTCATTTGAATGGTTTAGTCTTGATGTTTCAGTTTAGAGATAATATTTTACACCTTTCATAACATGTGACATACCATTAGTATCTCTCTGTGCCTTTTTATTGTGTGCATAGTTGCTGTACCACTTGGTGCTATGTCGGCCATTTTATCATTGATAGATGAGAGCTGAAATGAAAAGAACCATTATTTAGTAACTCAGGAAATGATGCATTTTTCTAAGATAACAAATGTTATCTTTTATTTATTGAATTTATCTGTTTTAATGTTGGATCTGCTATCTGTATAGGACATTTCATCATGTGAGTTTAACCACATGTTTTTCTCTGCCACTCTTCCCATCAGCTGTCTGCATTAATTCTGCACGGACACTTGTGTATTACTAATGAATGTTTATTATTGGCTAAGTACATTTACAAGTACAACACAATACCCGCACACTAGTGCTTATAGTGGAGTGGCGACTGATTGCAGATTCAAATAGAATAAAAACAGGTGTTTAGATAGATAGATAGAAGATAGAAAATACTTTATTGCACACCTTAACCTAGGGACTACTATAACATACAACCTTTACCTTATTGAGCAGTTGTTGAAGCTCCATAGACATAGTATCGAACATGTCATCACTGTTGATAAGAGGAGCCGACTCCCCACTGAGCCCTGATGTACTCGGACTGACTCCGAGCTTACTGAACGCCACCAGCTTTACATCGATGTCATTCTCTAGGAGACGGGCTTGTTTTCTCAAGTCTGAAATGTATAAAAACTCATAAAGTCAGAGCAAAGGGACTAGACTAGCTCAATGTACGTGTATGCAGCTTGCAAGATCAAAGGAGATTAAAGAGAATCAAACTCATATACAGTTGGAGAAAATACCTTTAATTTACCTACTGTAGGTACCTACCTCCCTATGTATTAGGTAGTTCTATGAATAGGTAATTATTTGAAAATGAAATTATGGGTAGGAAATTATCAAGGATGAACTTAGATAGATAGATAAATTATTTATTTAGTTCACAATCACAGGTAGGTACAGCACAAAACAAGCAGAAAGAAAAAAACAGACAATAGGTAGGTACTAACACAACTTACATAAAAGCCCTAAGAGAGGTAACCTACTTTATGGTTGAAAATAGGCCTCGCATAGATTTCCCGAGTACCTAACCAATCTTGATGCAAGCGCGCACCCGTCAGGTATGTATGAGGCAGAGGTACGCGTAGGTATAGCAGATAAGTAGGCTTGTCTGCATCGTAAGGTTTCAGAAAAGATTTTGCTACCTACGTCGCGAAGCAATACCGGTGCATCGTATTGGCAACAATCTTCGATCAACGCAACAATAGCTGATAGTAGTTAGGTACCTACCTACCTATGTTTGGTTTGGTTTGACTCACCTTCCCAGGATGGGCCTGCCATGGCAGTCATGGTGTTTACGAGAATACAGAGTCACTTGGACAGTGTTTTATTGTGAGATAATGTTTTTGTTGATCGGAATTCAGATCAGATCGTTCAACTTCAACAAATTTTAATCACAACATACGAACATAAATACGTAGGTAGGTAGGTACCACAGCAAACAAAATGTCAAAATCAGTTTTTTGTTGAGTTCATTAATGTATGTAATGTCAATGTCATGTCGTCATCATGGCATAAGGATGAAAAGACTTTGACGGCTTGTGTATGTCACTTCTTGAGACTTTGACAACACGTATGTACTGTCGTTTGAAATCCAGTTTGAAACTCGGAACAATCTGTGGTTTGAAATGAAAGACGCACAAACACAAACTACAGTACGACTTCTTCTCTTTTATGTGGCAAATCGTCGAAATGACGGACAGAAGCCATAAAAGAAGTAGACTTGACTACAGTTATTTAACTAGAACTTTGGAAAATTCGTGGCAGCCCTAGCCACCGAACAGCCAGAATTAAAAGAAGAAGAAGGTTATTCTAGATATTTTGTTGCGAGTTGCGATGCGACACTTGCGACGAATATAATATACCAACCAGTAAGACCTAACTTCCGGTTGGTAGCTACAATTCCAGTAGGTAGCTAGGTAGTCCCAAGCAGTGGTTTTCGGTTCTATGAGCTATAGATGGCTATACGGTAGATAGATAGATAGATAGACCTATCGGTATGTTTACTATACCACGATGACGACGTGGTACGTGGTAATTAGGTTACGTAAGTGGGTAGGTACAGATTACGTAGGTACTTCTCAAATAACGTCTCCATAGGCCACATGGGAATCAGCCAAAAACTACTGATTAGGCTTGGCTTGATGTCCTACCATGACGTTACTTTGAACGACGTCTAGATTAGATTTGGCCACTGCAATGACTAAACATAAGTACCTACCACCCACCTACTTTGAGTTCTTACCGTCTACTCCTCTTAAATTGATTACTTTAGTACCTACCTAGGGACCACAAACTACAGATGCTACGCTTATGGACCTTCATACTTTATTCATTGTATTCCTAGCTAGGCAAGGCAGATCGTCGTAGAATCGTGAGAATAAAGATTTAAGGGCTAACCAGTAGGTACCAGCACCTTGCTACCAACAAGGTATCAATTTGTTGTCTTTCACTAGCTCGTGAAAAAACGCTTACGCGTAAAAGAGAAAGGATGATAAT
The DNA here is from genome assembly GCA_947859175.1 of Gandaritis pyraliata. Taxonomy (NCBI): domain Eukaryota; kingdom Metazoa; phylum Arthropoda; class Insecta; order Lepidoptera; family Geometridae; genus Gandaritis; species Gandaritis pyraliata. Next base: position 2,590,689 of record OX401871.1, on the reverse strand, counting down.
TCATTATAAAGATTTTAAGCTTTTCGTCCGTAAAATAAGAACAAAACCCAAATAAACTACAGTCCGGTAAAGTCAGGTAAAACTTTTGTTCTACTTTGCACTAGGTACTTGCCTATTCAACCTTTAGGATTTCATTTTAACAATTTACTGCAAATCCACAATGAGTAGGTAAATACTTGCGAGATACAAACTTATATGTAATAAAAATTGTGAACTAATAGGTACTCTAATATTTGTCACGTAAAGACCAATATCACTGCAACATAACAAAGCTGACGTCCTCGTATCGAACGCTTTCAACTATTACCCGTCTCTTTTTTACATTGGTAGAATTTCAATGGACGATCCCCTTCGCACAATTCAGTTCACCCCACCCATCGCAGTTAGTTTAGTTGTCTTGCTTTCTTTGGGTTGGAATTTGGTTTCGCAACTGGAGTGTTGAATTCGTGTTTATTTCAGTTAATTTAACTAATAATATTGAAAAATTTATTTATTACGTAGTTAGAACAGTAATCGTTATTTTTTGTAGTTTATAGTATTGTGTAAAATATGTAGATTGAAGTGGTAGGTATCTATTGTATAACAAGGACGAACGCAGCTCGATAGAGAGCAGTTCAAAATGGCTGGAGCTCCCGTGAATAGTAAAATACGAAACCTAAAGTTTGATAAGATTTGCAGAGCATGCATGGAAGTGAAAAGGGACATGAGACCATTATTCGAACAACTGACTGCGACGATGCTGATGGGCATTTCAAAAGTAGAGGTGAGATGACAAATTAAATAAGATATTTTTGGTATGTATTTCTGTCTCTATCGCACTTACAGTAGCTACATATAGCGTGTGTCAATAGAACGGTCGTCACATCGCGTCATCTTTGTTTAGAAGTCATTATTGAACAATTTGGAAGGATCACACAGCCGGGCGAGATTGTGAGATTCTTAATATTGGTTGAGAAATGTGTTTCTGTCTCTGTTGTGTATACGCACGGGTATGCGTCAGGGTTGAGATAAATAATGCGTGACCGAGATAGCTTAGGTAGGTAGAACATTGGCACTATCTATCTACTACCGCACAGTTTCACAAAAAAGTAACAGGCACTGTGAACTTTGCTTATTTTATCAAATAAATTATTTAGTAAGTACCTACATACCTACATAAAGTAAAAACAAGTTGATTTATAATGACGTAGGTACTTAGCTGTTTTCATACCAAAACCGCTGAATATTTTATTTAATTTTTTTTCCTTTAAATCAAACTGAATGTGCACCTTACAGCGAAACCAAAATACCTATTTTGTTGGTTGTATGTTTTTGTGGTACCTACCTAGGTACTTAGGTAGGTACTAGGAGGTACCCTTATTTTCTCATATTTTATTGAGAATGTTTGATCACAGGTTTCAATGGGAGACGGGCTACCGGCACAGTTGTGCCTGCAGTGCGTGCATCAGATATCTAGATGTCACGCCTTCAAGGACCTTGTAGAGAGAAATGACATCACTTTACGGGAACACGCTAATTGGCTGGCCGAGGAAGCGCTGAAAAGGGACAGGGAAGAGGTAAGACTTCAAGAAGGAAAGAGACAAAAACATTTTGAATGTCAACTAAAATTTCAAAGTGGGCCAACTTTTTTTTGTGGATTTCGGGCAAAACGCAAAATATAAAAGGTCCTACGTATTTCACCAACAGAAAGAGAAGGTCCTTCTAAACATGGCATGCACTGATAACTACATGCAATACATGGAGGTACCTCTGGCTAACCCCAGTCAGATCCTCGAGGGATTCTTCGCGCCAACACCAGACCAGACTCAGGAGCTGGAGACTAAGACAGAAGTAGACGAAAAGGTATGTTTTCACAATGTATTTTATTTTAACAGCCATCTAATGGGACTAGAGGGCGTTGTGTGCCGAATGCAGAGAAACTTGTTCTGTGACTTTCTCGTATTGTGGATTGGTCAAAAACACGCATCAAATTGAGAGTTTCCTCCTTTTTATGAAGTCAGTTCTAGTTCTGTCTCTGCTTTCGTCAAACAAAAGAAAAGGACGAAGAATGATTTGTCTTCTCTTCCGTAGAAAGAAACGTCGTTTGTTTTTGGCGCTCATGCTAAGCGTGCTGTTGGTCATACACAATATGGAATAGAATTGTAAATCGGCTCCTACAAAGCCTACTTACTCCTCAAATTTCATACACAATTTCATCCTGCACTTCACAGGTTACGGCAGCCCCTACAGAAAAAGCCGAAGAAGGGATGAACTCTGACGAGGAAAACTATATGCAACTGGTGGTATTCCAAGCCACGTCTTCAGTCGCCCCGGGACGGCATGTTTGCAACCTCTGCCATAAGGAGTTCAAGCACGCGCGGTGGTTGAAGCAGCATATGCGATCGCATACTAACTGGATCAAGGCGAATTGTAAAAAACCTCCGAGCTGCACCATTTGTGAGAGGACTTTTAAGGTGAGAGTTTGAACACAGAATATTCTACAAACGAAACTCACCGGTAAGAGTACGGTACTTACCGGTAAGAGTAAGCGATTTAGACCTTCTACGCATTAGGAACACCAGTTTCAAATGGTAATTTTCATATCTTTAAACTTCGATGACATTTTAGGGCCCAGGAATGTTGAAAATGCACATGCGAACCCACGAACAGCGTCCGCCAAAGCAACCAACTTGCTCCGTCTGCCAAAGGACCTTCCCAACCAAGACATTGCTCTACCGCCATCGCCAAACGCACTTTGAGCAGAAAGCGCATGTCTGCACTGTGTGCGAGAAAAGGTTCTTTAGTGGCTACGCTTTAAGGTCGCATATGGCTCGGCACAGAGGCGAAAGGCCGTATATTTGCTCGAATTGCAATAAAAGCTTCTATAACCCTACTGATTTGAAGGTAAGTTTCTTTGTTGAATAACTTTTTTTTCTTTGTACAACCAGAAGTTTGTAGAGATTCTTAAAGTGTGATAGTTTAGGCAGATACCCTGAGAGAGACATATGGAAGAGCGTCTAAGCTCTAACTAAAGGATCCTGCAACTTTAGTAAAAGAAGATTTTATAGTTTTTGTTTGACTCTAGTTTTGCTTAAATCCACTGTTTTTCTGCCCTTTTTTGACCTATAAATGAACGTGTTAAGTAGCTAAAAAACTTTACTACAACAGTTCCACCAAAGTAGGTACAAATCACAATTAAAATCTAGGCATCTAATTAAAAATCGACGAAGTAGACAAAGTACCGCACTTCAACTTCTCGAACTTTTCATCTTCGTTATCTTTCACTCTGAACGCTTCTTCGAAAGCTTTTCGGCTTTTCTTAGATAAATACTCCGGAAAAACTACGCGGAATCGAAGAATCAAGTTCCCTTTTGCTTTTAGAGGGCACGCTGGGATAGGCAAACCCTCATCCTCTATAATCTTCTCGTAAGTAGGCGTAATCACATCGCTGATTTTGATGCGCAAGACTCTATCGTCCAATGTCTTCAAAGTTATAGTCAGCCCACACAACGCTTCTTCAAGCGAAACAGTATGAATGGACAGGAGATCACTCAGTCCAGATCGAACGTAAGTCTCGTGAGGACGATCTTCGGTTATAAAAATCACATCAGCGGGTATTCTAGTCGGTCCTTGGTCACCTTCTTCTTTAAACCGTACTTCTGTGTTAGGATAGATACCAGGTTTAATAGGAATTGATAAAACCTTTTCGCGTAGCTTTAGTTCTGAACAAGTCTCATCGGTGAAAACTAATCTTTGGATCTTCATTTTCTTCAGTCCCCCTTTGTACACTTCCTCCAAAGCTAGAGCTAAGGGTCTGACTATAGTCGCGTCTTTTTCTTTATAACCTTTGCCTAGTGGAGAATCAAACATCGGTGGTGGGTTTTCGTAGTAATCTAGAAGGTCAGCGTAAGGGTTGCTCGTTCCGAAGAACTCGTGAAAGGTCCTTAAAGGCTCCCCATGATAGGAATAAGGTTGGATGTATTCTGTAGGTCCAGGAACTCCCTTTTTCAAGCCTTCTTCTCCGTATTGGTCGTAAACAGCTCTGCGTTTGTAGTCCACCAATACCTCGTAAGCTTCTCCGATGAGAGCGAAGATCCGTTTCATGTTTTCGTCATTGTCGTGTCTTTCAGGGTTGTATTTGAGGGCTAACCGACGGTACGCCCGCTTTATTTCCAGCTGGCTGCAAGAGCGCTTCACGCCAAGGATTCCGTAGTAGTCGAAACCCATTTTGTTTGAATTAAGAGTAAAATAAACTTACAAAAATAACTTGGTTTGGATTGTTCACAAACGAAATTGACAAAGGTTTTTGAAAAGACTTCAACTTAGGTCCTGTCATTCAACCAAAGAGATCAAGACAGCAAAGAGTTCCACAACTATGTTCTTTTGGAACTATGTTCCACAACTCCACACCCCACCCCTTGTCGGGATATTTTAAACTCACCTCTACAAGCAAATAACATTATTACCCCATCTCTCCCAAGGTCCACTTCCGCCTGCACACTGGCGAGAAGCCGCTCAAATGCGCGGAATGCAATAAAACCTTCCGTCGTCATTCTACACTTTGCCAGCACATGAAGAAACATCGCGGAATTCGGAACCACATCTGCAGTATCTGCACTAAAGGATTCTATGAGGTTTCCAAGCTGAACGCTCATATGAGAGTGCACACTGGTAAGTCATCTATGTTACAGCTTTACCTGTGGCTGTAGGATTCGTTATTAGCAGCCTGACTAGGTCCACTGGACATGCATCTCTCATACTTTATCAGGACGAACAGTTTAAAGTCTCCTCCATCCACACTTGCGATCTTCACCGTTCAATTTATTATGTTGCGAGGTTATTTTACTTCTATTTATTTTGACCTCTTCCATCGTTCCAAATGTCCTGATTCAATCAGCTTCTAGCTTCGTTCATCGCTTTTATGAATGGCCTGCTATCTTTGAACCACTGACTCCCGATTTCAAATGATGTAGACTCGCCTCTAGAGGTGGATTCAGGCCCTAGTGGAATGCTAGTTGAGACGGTTCGGCAGAATAGTCTCTGCTTATAAATTTGGGGGTAAGCTCCCTGGATTTCTAAAATAGAGCAGTCAACATATCGCCTTATATCTTCAAGATCAATAAATAAATATTCAGGGACATTTCACACAACACCCTCTAGTCCCAAACTAAACAATGCTCGTAATATGGGAACCAGATGACTGATAGAATACTTATATACTTTTTTTTTGTAAATACATACTTATAATATATAGTAACACCCAGACATAGAACAAACATCTATGTTTTCCATTCACAAATGTTTGTTCTTAGTGGGGATCGAACCCACGACCCACAGCACGGAAGGCAGAGCTATTACCGACTGAGCTGTGACGCCTGTCAATAGTTTGTGTGTTGTTCAGGCGAGCGTCCATACGAATGTCAGTTCTGCGCGCGTCGCTTCGCTCAGCAATCTGCGTTAATTTACCATCGCCGCACGCATACCGGCGAAAAACCATACATTTGTAAACTGTGCCCGGCCAAGTTCACAACCTCCTCGGCGAGAAACAACCATCTACTCACGCATACTGGGAACAAGAGGTGAGGAACAACGTGTAGGTGAGTCAGATATACTCATTCTAGTCTGGAGATAGAAAGAAACGAACAATGACCTAAATAAAGGGCTTTCAACATCCCTTTTCACTCCATCGTATATCCTTTAATATCTATCTGTATAATCATCATCATCATCATCATTTCCCTGCCCTTATCTGTATAATCATATAATGCTTTTAAAATGAATTTTCTTTTTTCCTCATTTCTTTATTTCCGTGTATTTTATTCTTGTCTGTTAGCACTAAGTAATCACGTCCTCTTATTATGCCTTATACTACATACCAACTATATCCTCAATGGCCTCAACGGAAGACCAGCGCAGGTTACTGCAACCTGCACATGCTGAGTTGGGACCATTTTGCGACTATTTATGTATATCTATTTATTTATTTATCTGTTTATCTATCTCTATGTGTTAATTTTAATTTAGAATAGTAACTTTTATTATTATTCCTTTTTTGTGTATGGTCGCAAATAAACCCCTTGGATTTGATTTGAAAAGTTTAGGTACAGGCAACTCGATGGCCCCATAATTTTTAAACGACTGTTTTATCCATTAGGTACCTACTGACAATGTTGTCATGTCCAACGAAACGTGGTTTATGTTTCAACTGTACGGTTGTCAGGAAAAAGAAATGATAGAGCATGTATTGTTGCGTTGCACTGTCACAGACAGTCAGGTCCATAACTGGACTGCAGGAGCTGATCCGGTGTTACTCCTCGCCATCCACAACACCATCCGGGGATGCTGGAACAGTGCTGCCATCAGCCCAGAGTCCTCCGTTACTTTAAAGAGTTGGGCTGGGGTGAGGTTAGCAAGGGGACAATGCATAATACACCCCAACGCGGGACATCAGGGCAGATCTTATCCCCACACCATGAATTAGAAATAGGGGTCATTTCAATCCTATCCTATCCTACTTCCTACTAATATTATAAATGCGAAAGTTTAGATGTTTGGATGTTTAGATGTTTGGATGTTTGTGTTTCAATCACGTCAAAACCACTGAACCAACTTGGATGAAACTTGGCATATATATAGTTCGTAACCTGGATTGACATATAGGCTACTTTTTATCCCGAATAATTAACAGGATCTACAGGATAAAATGAACGAAAAGGATTAGCAGCGCCAATTGGCAAGAGGATTTCATTGTCATGTCATGCCACGTCAGTTTGACAGGGCGTAGTACTACCTCTTTGGTCTAACGACTAGCGTTTGACATTCCAGTAGGTACGAGTTCGGTGTAATGAGGTGTAATGTCAAGTTTCTCAAAGAAGTATTCGCTCGGTACACGCACAGATAATATAATGTACACGGAAACTGTAGACGCGTACGAAGTCGCGGGTAACTGCTAGTACTCAATACATTTATTGCTATCACATGGTATTATAGTTGTTACATTGTAGGTAGGTATCACACATGAACCCTGTTCAGGGGTATTGCAACAGGTAAGTAGGCAGACCGAGGTTTTATTCACGTCAATTTTTGAATTCAGTCAATTTCTTGTGTTAATTCAGTATTATTATTATATTCGCACATTTTGTCATTCATATAATCATTTAGTTCATAGTAACATTTTTTTAAGAGGAACGTTTTTAGTAATTTTATAAATAGGGTATCAGATTGGGCTTCTTTCATTTGTTCTGGTAGTTTATTATATACCTGTATGGTCATTTTAATTTACATTGTAACTTTACATTTAGGAGTCTTGAGCTATTTCAATATGGTGTACATCTCTTTCTGTCAGATTTGTCTGTCCAGTTTGCTTCAAAGGCTGCACATCTCGCACTGAGCTGCGCGTTCACACGACCAAGCACACAGGCGAGAAACTGTTCGAATGCGAGATCTGCAACCAACGGTTCAGCTCTGCCAGCTATCTCGCTGTACATCGCCGGCATCATACGGGAGAGAAGAAGTATCATTGCAATATTTGCGGTAATGGTAAGAGAAGTATATTATTTCATGATTACGGTGGTAGTAGGTACTTCCCCGGACGAACTCTTTCACAAACTACTAGGTACAGGGGCCTTATTCGCACTTCGGCAGAGATTTTACTCTAATAGGGATGACGTCATATCTCGGCCAAAAACTCGTTTCACCCACGTTTCATCCCAGTAGGGATGACGTCAAAATGATATCGTGATTTTAATATGAATAAAATTTCTACCAAAGTGAGTATTAGGCCCCAGGACTCTCTTCTATCTAGTGTTTTTGAACTCTGTACTGTGCCCTGCCTCAGTTAGAAGAATTTTGCAGGTTTCATAGAATCAAACTCTTACAAGAAGCACATGAAAACACACAAACAGAAGTCGGAAGCAAACGCGCCCAGTACAGAGAATGGCCACGAAATTAAACAAGACAATGAAACAACAGAGGCTCAGCCCAATGGGAGTGCGGATCAAAACGACACAGCACAAGGTAACTAGAAAATATTAGTGCAAGTAGTAGTAGTATTAGTAGTAATGCAAGTAGCTTGAAACTAAATTATGAAACAGTTTTTGAGCTAAAGATAAAACAAATATAAAAGTTTGTTTTAGGCTTACTTTGGTAACTTCCTCTCCGCCAGATCGACTCTAAACAGAGCTGACTTGTGGCTTGGTTGGATAGAATATAATATTATGGGACAAGATCCATTCTATGCCCACCCACGTCATTTCAAAATAAAACAAAATGGCGCCGAGAAACGTACATTTTTAAAAGCATAATAAAGACTACTCAGTAGTCACAACAGATCTTTGAGGTTCAAAGATCTGTTGTGATTGTGACTGAATTTTGACCCAAAAATGGGTTCTGCGCAGAGGCAGAGGCAGAGGCAAGTAAATTTCAGCAAAATTTCCGCCTTACCACTTTTGAAACTGTTTCGCTTGCAAGCAGTGAGCTACCTGACCTCCGCCTTTTTCTTGTGTCTTCTTATTTTGACCAACCAGAGACCTAAACATCTATTTATTTTTATGACGGCCCATTGTTTTCATAACTTTTACACCAGAAATAATTTGCTTCTATTGGTATTCAAAAATTAACGGCTAGTCGGTTTACAGAAAATGCACCCTTAAGGTGGTAAGGCAGAACTTTTGCTGATGGTACATGCGCAGTCGTTGTTGCACCTAACTTCAAAGGTATATAGATCGTTGTGCGCACTATACCTGCTTAGGTATTTGAATGACCCGAATTTGTGTTTAGATGAAGGTAGGTAAATATGCAATGTTACAGCACAATCAGCACAAATGGAAAGAAACGTTCAGAATCAGGAAAGCGTTGTAAGAGTGCAGGCGGCGCCTCCGTCGGCGCACGCGCCGCATCAGAAACGTTACAAATGTGGTGTTTGCGTCAAAACGTACCTGTATCTTCATAGTTTGAAGAAACACATGATGACGCATATACAGGTGAGATTCCACTACAACTAATACAATTAGACATTTAAAAAACCCCCGAATTTTGGACCGATTTTCATCAAAAATAGCTAAGAACACTCCCCACTCATTCACATTTTAAACAAAAAAGACAAAATCAAAATCGGTTCATCCGTTCAGGAGCTACGTTGCCACACACACACACACACACACACACACACACACACACACACATAGTTTTTGCGTCGGGGGTTAAAAAAGAGGTGTTTTAACACACATTATAAGAGATCGTAGTGTGTCTGTAGTCGTAATTTCGAAATCACGCTCTGATTTCAAAGCGGTTTTTTGTAAGAAAGATAACAATAGCAATAACATAGCAATTTTAGATTTTTGTTATGCTACTAAAACAAATGCTATTTTTGTAATTATAGCCAACTCAGCAACAGAATACACAACAACAGCAACAACAGCAGCAGCAGCAGCAGCAACAACAACAACAGCATCAACAACAACAACAGCAACAACAACAACAGCAGCAACAACATCAACAACAGCAGCAACAAATTCAACCACAACAACAAGTACAGGTAAAAAAGTTATTTCAAGTCATTAGTTTTCATCTTAAAGAATGTTGGTATTAGATGTTCCATTAGTTATCACAAAGATTTAAGATTAAAGATTTAAGAGAAGAAAGATTGTTGTAATTAAAGTGTGCGTTAGATCTAGCTTTTCTCTCCTTAAATCTTTGCAATGATGTCTGTTCTTGTTATCCATTTTGTGAAGTTGGCATCCGACACGGGACTATGAATTTCGTGTCAACTTTTGGATTAAAATTGAAAAATCAACTATAAATAAATAATAAATAAATAAATATTCATGGACATTTCACACAACATCCTCTAGTCCTAAACTAAGCAATGCTTGTAATATGGGAACCAGATGGCTGATAGAATACTTATATACTTTTTTTTTGTAAATACATACTTATAATACATAGTAACACCCAGACATAGAACAAACATCTATGTTTTCCACGCACAAATGTTTGTTCTTAGTGGGGATCGAACCCACGACCCACAGCACGGAATGCAGAGCTATTACCAACTGAGCTGTGACGCCTGTCACACTATGATTAGTTAAATTATTATTATATTCAACGGAAAATGAACGCAGTAAATTACATAGACTGCTCTGTAGAGATAACTACTCCGTCGCGAGACAGAGGATCCATATAATAGGACGATAAATAAATGCCCATAGAATCAATTAGTTGCATAAAAAAAGAATGAACCTTGCCTGTAATACGGACTGACTGAACTTGCCATCTTCCATAAATAACAAAAAGCTTTGTCCAGGTGCAACAAGTGCAGCACATGCACCACCAGCAAATGCAGCAGATGCAACAGATGCAGCAGCAAGTGCTGCAAGTGAGCGGCGTGCAGCAGCTCACGGTGCCGCTGCACCAGCAGCTGCCGCAAAGCATCACCGTGTCAGGCGTCCAGGTAATTGCAACAAAAGTAACAACAAACATCACAATGCAACAAACATCACCATACAACTAAAGCAACAAACATTACCGTCTCAGAGGTGCAGGTAACAAAAGTAACAACAAACATCACAATGCAACAAACATCACCATACAACTAAAGCAACAAACATTACCGTCTCAGAGGTGCAGGTAACAAAAGTAACAACAAACATCACAATGCAACAAACATCACCATACAACTAAAGCAACAAACATTACCGTCTCAGAGGTGCAGGTAACAAAAGTAACAACAAACATCACAATGCAACAAACATCACCATACAACTAAAGCAACAAACATTACCGTCTCAGAGGTGCAGGTAGCAAAAGTAACAACAAACATCACAATGCAACAAACATCACCATACAACTAAAGCAACAAACATTACCGTCTCAGAGGTGCAGGTAACAAAAGTAACAACAAACATCACAATGCAACAAACATCACCATACAACTAAAGCAACAAACATTACCGTCTCAGAGGTGCAGGTAGCAAAAGTAACAACAAACATCACAATGCAACAAACATCACCATACAACTAAAGCAACAAACATTACCGTCTCAGAGGTGCAGGTAACAAAAGTAACAACAAACATCACAATGCAACAAACATCACCATACAACTAAAGCAACAAACATTACCGTCTCAGAGGTGCAGGTAACAAAAGTAACAACAAACATCACAATGCAACAAACATCACCATACAACTAAAGCAACAAACATTACCGTCTCAGAGGTGCAGGTAACAAAAGTAACAACAAACATCACAATGCAACAAACATCACCATACAACTAAAGCAACAAACATTACCGTCTCAGAGGTGCAGGTAACAAAAGTAACAACAAACATCACAATGCAACAAACATCACCATACAACTAAAGCAACAAACATTACCGTCTCAGAGGTGCAGGTAGCAAAAGTAACAACAAACATCACAATGCAACAAACATCACCATACAACTAAAGCAACAAACATTACCGTCTCAGAGGTGCAGGTAACAAAAGTAACAACAAACATCACAATGCAACAAACATCACCATACAACTAAAGCAACAAACATTACCGTCTCAGAGGTGCAGGTAGCAAAAGTAACAACAAACATCACAATGCAACAAACATCACCATACAACTAAAGCAACAAACATTACCGTCTCAGAGGTGCAGGTAGCAAAAGTAACAACAAACATCACAATGCAACAAACATCACCATACAACTAAAGCAACAAACATTACCGTCTCAGAGGTGCAGGTAACAAAAGTAACAACAAACATTACAATGCAACAAACATCACCATACAACTAAAGCAACAAACATTACCGTCTCAGAGGTGCAGGTAACAAAAGTAACAACAAACATTACAATGCAACAAACATCACCATACAACTAAAGCAACAAACATTACCGTCTCAGAGGTGCAGGTAACAAAAGTAACAACAAACATCACAATGCAACAAACATCACCATACAACTAAAGCAACAAACATTACCGTCTCAGAGGTGCAGGTAACAAAAGTAACAACAAACATTACAATGCAACAAACATCACCATACAACTAAAGCAACAAACATTACCGTCTCAGAGGTGCAGGTAACAAAAGTAACAACAAACATCACAATGCGTTGTGATGTTTGTTACAACATCACCGTCTCAGGTGTGCAGGTAACAAAAGCAACAAAAGAAATAACAACCGTGCAACACATATAACGTCTTGGGAGAGACCTACGTCCAGCAGTGGACGAGTATAGGTTGATGATGATGATGATGAACACATAACAAGCATCAACAAAAATGAAGCAAGCAATACATATAATTCATTTTTATTTGTCGCAGGTTTTATAGTATAAATAATGGTAAGTATATTACAATTATGCAAAATGAAAGGAAAGCAACACTTTACAACACATGCCACAATCGTCACATGCAACAAAAACCACATCTCGAATGTAGCCAATAGGCAATAACACAACCAGCACAATACAAAAATGTACAAATGTTCTAAATGATCCTTGTGATTTTATTGAATTAAGAAATTTTGACTTTGACTTTGACTTTGACAAGTTCACTTTGTCGACAGCCTGGCCAGCACGGATACCCGGTGATATCTTCAGTGCAGTCGTTGCAGCTTCAACAAACTCAACAGGTTAACACGGTACCTACTCATTCATGTTGTCTCTCCACAACTCATTGCTTTCCTGAGGGTAATCACGAAAAAATCTGACAGTCACCGCGTTACGTAAACCTAACGTGTTCGAGTCATATTGCGCGTCAACGTCAGCTCGACATTCGAACGTTGTAGCGTCACCGCGCAGTGTATCTCGGATACGTTAGCGTTACGATACGTTTACGATTGTCACATTTATTCGTGATCATGGCACTGTTCTGTTTATCTCACATCGTGTGATATATTTCATCTTGACAGGCGTCACAGCTCAGTCGGTAATAGCTCTGCCTTCCGTGCTGTGGGTCGTGGGTTCGATTCCCACTGAGAACAAACATTCTTGCGTAAAAAACATAGATGTTTGTTCTATGTCTGGGTGTTACTATGTAAGTATATGTATTTACAAAAAAAAAGTATTTAAGTATTCTATCAGCCATCTAGCTCTCATATTACAAGCTTTGCTTAGTTTGGGACTAGATTTATCTTATCATTTCACTGATCCTCTTTAGATCCTGAGTCGTAGGCACAGAAGTAAACCTTACAAAAATGGTTTATAAACTACTTGCAATTTATTTTATCTTTATTTTATCTTTATTCGTGTGTCATTTTTCATCTTAATCTTATAATCTTTTTACTATATTTATGCATAGATTTTTAATTTCTTGTTTTGTATTGATGTTTGTAGATGTTATCCCACTACTATTATTAAATGTCAAAGTTTAGTAAGTTTAGTAGTAAGTACTGGTCCGATTTGGATGAAACTTGAAATATATTATAGTTCGTACCCTGGATTAACACAGGCTACTTTTCCCGCTTTTGTTTTTAGGTTATACATATATTTTTTTGTTTTTTTTTTCGTGGACGAAGTCGTGTGTAACTGTTAGTATGTATTTAAGCTAGTATTATCCTTTTTAGGTATGTTAGCTATAAGACACAAGAATATTTTAAGAAAATCAGTCACGCCCGTGTATAAAAATTAAGCCGACACTATACGCATGCCGCCATGTGGTTGGAATACTTACTTTGATCGACAGCGGTCAGCCAATATATGTATTAATGTGTTTGAGTGTCCATCTCAGGATTACCTACACTATTCGTCAGTTATAAATATCCCCGTCTCTACTTTATACTGGCGAAAGACAAAGATGGATATATTTTTATTTGACGGTATTTTGTATTGTTAACAGCAACCACAACAACTCCACGTGCAAACAATACAAATACATCCGCAGCAACAGCATCAACCGATACAAATTCACGTAAGTCGTCCCACTACTATTATAAATGTCAAAGTTTGGATGTTTGTGTTTCAATCACGCTGTAGCTACTGGTCCGATTTGGATGAAACTTGGAATATATTATAGTTCGTAACCTGGAACACATAGGCTACTTCTCCCGCTTTTTTTAGGTTATATTTTTTTGGGGGACGAAGTCGCGGGTAACTGCTAGTTTTTCATAAATTGCGCACGTTTTTACGAGAAAAAAACACATTGGTGCACGATCGGATTTGAACCCACGACGTTAGGATCGGAAGGCGGTGTCGCTGTCACTGCACCACCGGTGCTCTTTTACCAGTTAACAACAATAATAAAGAATAATAAATAACTCACCAACAATGTTGTTAACAGGCGGTTGGAGTGCAACAAGTGCAGCAACAACAACTGCACGTCGCTACTTCGTCTTGCCAAACTATGCTGCCCAACATCTTACAGGTAACACGGCTTTTCAAATAAGTCGTTTTGGACATGCGTTTAGTGCAAGCCTTATTTTGTTAGTTGTAAACTGACTCACTGAAAACTTGTTTTACACCTGAAAAAACACACTTAATTATTTTTTAAAAATCTGTGAATGTTTTAGGCGATTTTCCTTAATTTTTTAAGATTAAACGTTATTTAGCTTTTCAATTTTTAATCCCCGACTGAAAAACGGAAGGGGTGTTATAAGTTAGGATGGCGTTGTGTCTGTGCCCTCGTAACTGCGTAAGTAGGGCTCTGAATTGAATGCGGTTTTTTTTGTAAAGCTGGTGTATCTGAAATGGTTCTTAGCTATATTTGGCGAATGCACAATTTCATCATCATCAACCTATATTGGTCCACTGCTGGACGTAGGTCTCTCTCAAGACGCGCCATTGAGCTCGGTCTTCGGCTCTCCTCATCCAGTGTTGACACGAAACTGCGAAATGTAGCTGGCACGGCAGACACTGGATGAGAAGATGCACAATATAGTGCAATCTAAATAATACTTTTGATTTTGATGAATATAATAGGTAATTTAGAAGTTTGAAAAACTAGAAAAACAGACTTCAATTCGACTACCAGCTTCATCATTAGATGATGATGATGACAGTTCATTGGGAATGTTCTAGTCACTATAAACACCACTTAAAAGTCACAGGAAAGCAAAATACGCAACTTCGTGCACGTGGTTGGCATATTTTTTTTTCAGTTATTTCTATTTATAACCCAAACTACTGAACCGATTTTGATGAAAATGAAATGGGTCCAATCTGGATTTTTATCCTTTTAGATAAAAAAAGAATTTTTGAAATCAGTTCATAAATCAAAGTTCTGAGGTACCTAACAAACATAAAAAAACATACAACCGAATTGAGAACCTCCTCCTTTTTTGAAGTCGGTTAAAAAGAGTATTGACAATGATAGAACCCAGATTGTGGATCCATAATTTCGTTAATCCTCTGTGTAACAATATTAAGTGTTATTTCAGCTGCAGCCGGCCACGGTGGTGTCAGGACTGGGCCAGCAGGAGTTAGGCGGAGTAGCGCATCGCATTATACTGCAGCAGCAACCCCAGCAGTCGCACCCGCAAGTCTACACTATCCACCATTAATATTTACACACAATCCAACCACTTGTAAACTTACGTCCTGGTTTCGTATGGTAATCAATTTATGTACTATCGACAAAATTTCCGCCTTACCACTTTTGAAACTGTTTCGCTTGCAAGCAGTTAGCTACCTGAACTCGCCTTTTTCTTTTGTCTTCTTATTTTGTCCAACTGGGCAAAACGGGATATTTAGTAGGTACCTAGGTACTTACTAAATAATAAAAAATACATATGGGAGCCAATCGACTCGAAGAAGAAGAATTTTGACCAACCAGAGACCTAAACATCTATTTATTTTTATGACTGCCCATTATTTTCATAACTTTTACACCCGAAATAATTTCTATTGGTATTCAAAAATTAACGGGTAGTCGGTTTACAGGAAATGCACCCTTAAGGTGGTAAGGTAAAACTTTTGCTGATAGTACATACGGCGACGCATCAAACTAGACTGTTTGAGACTTTGTTGGAAGCGGGACGTTGCGAATGGTGCGAGGTGGACAACAATGTTTTTGTGCGGGACGCACTGCTCGCGCGCTCTCTTTCGTACGATCCTCCGCATTGTATAGCGTAGTTATGGGTATCTAAAGGGCTTATTAGACTGTGCATTCTCAAGTCAGTCTTACTGACAGTGATGTGACGTAACGAGTTGAATTATTTCGAACTCGAATTATTTTTGTTAAACTGAACTTTGACTCGAGCCGCCAATTGGGTTGACTCAACTAGGTCCGTATGCAACGTAAGCGGTTAGAGAAATTGGTGCTAGATTTTCACTTGTATGACTTTATACGCATGCAAGTCCTCGATGCGAGTCAATTCAAATAACTTGAGTTCGAAATAACTCAACTCATCACGTTACATCACTATCAGTAAGTCTGACTTGAGATTGCACAGTCTAATAAGCCCATAACCTGACATGTAGCCATGTGTACTCTCAACATTTTATAAGACAGATTGCTTAGACTCAATAGTCTTGTTTAGTGGTTTATGTAGATAATGCACTAGTTTGTATAAAATACATACCTACATACTACTTGGTAACAATTTTGTGATAAGACAAACCTGTTTTTGCCTAACACACCATACACCTAATTTAGTAAAATCTTAAAATTCATAGTAGTCGTTTACCTAATTGCCTTACTTTTAATTAAACATCAGGTTAATATAATTATGTAAGTACCTACCTTTAAATTATAATTTTTATATACTAACGTTTTAATGCACAATGGTAGAGGCTGCTTCAAACATCTTCCATGACAAAGATTCTTTTTAACCCCCGACGCAAAACGACAGGGTGTTATAAGTTTGACGTGTCTGTGTGTGTGTCTGTCTGAGGCAACGTAACTCCCAAACGGATGAACCGATTTTGATTTTGTTTGAAAGGTGAATAAGTCGGGAGTGTTCTTAGCTGTTTGATGAAAATCGGTCCAAGATTTGGTGTTTTTTTTTTAATATAATTACTTGTTTATTAAATAAATATTCCAAATTAAATATTCCAAACGATACAGCTGGATGGGACTCAAATCCACGACCTTCCCGATACTAGAATGCGTTAGCCAGTATCAGTTATAAATGGTTAAAATTTTTTGCATTAATATAATTAGGTTGTAAATTTATTATATTAATATAACAATGTTGTAAAAATAACTACCATTATATTTAGTCGTAATAAAGTTATTTCTTTTAAGTTGTGTTTAATTAAATAAAACCATTCATTTACTAAAATTATTATATTAGTTACGAAAATACTTAAAAGATAATTAAATCAAACTTAAATTCAATTTACTACCATATTCATTTATTGATAGAAAAAGTACTTACCAGTGATCATTTCGAAATAGATTGACAGGCATCTAGAATTCATTAAACAGTTGCATTGCCAAAAAGTGAAAGGTTTAAATTCTTCCCCCCTTTTATCTATGAAAATTATTTTAAAATATAAATATTAATTAATTATTAGTCAGGAAAGAATTAAAACTGGTAGACAAACGACAATCGTACAATAAGATCCAATTGACGACAATGGCAGTAATTCAGTGCCTTTATCACGAATAATACCCCTGAAAAGGGTTCATATGTGATACCTACCTACAATGTAACAACTATATTACCATGTGAAAGCAATAAATGTTTTGAGAAAATGTGACAATCGTCAACGTATCGTAACGCTAGCGTATCCGAGTTACACTGCGCGGTGAAGCTACAACTTTCGGCAGTCAAGCCGGCGTTGACGCGCAATATGATTCGAATAGGTTAGGTTTACGCAACGCGCCATCACCCCTCTGTTGTTTCATTTTTCTAAACTAAAAGTGATGTCAAATTAGTTTAGAAAAATGCAACAACTCGACAAACTATACCATTGTCGTCTTATTGCAAATTGAAACCAATACTTTTGTGGCAAAGCAATTTTTATTTTTATTTATTTTAAAATTTCACACAAATAAGTAGTGCTATGAGGAATTTTTCCTCGAATTTGGCACGTATTTTATATACAAAATTATTTTAATTGATCACGGATCTCGAATTAGCTACATATTTGACCAATACAAAAGTACAAAATATGACATACATTCCACACCAGAAATAGTCATAAAACTAATGAAAAATTAAGATAGGCTGTATTTTAAAACAGAGACATCGTATAATACTAACCACTTCAGTTAATCGCTGTCATACATTTTCATTTACGCTGTGATTGATACTTATTACTCGTATGAAGCGATGGAAATATGAGAGTCTACTAGTTGGATCCCAAAGCTTAGAACTTTGTTTAAATAAACCCAACATTTAATTATTGGATAGTAATAAAATTATTTACATTAACCAATACAAAAGGCCACCATGTTTCTTGTTACACACTTCACACAAACTTTATTGCTAGTTTCTCTATTATAAGCACCAGATTAATGAAATACACAAGAAAGTACAGTACGCACAACGGATCTTTATCCCTCTGAAGTCAGATGCAACGATTGCGTATGTACAGGTGCGGAAAAGATAGCTTACCTCCAATTCGACCCAAAAATGATACTCCGGATACTCCGCACTTCTGCGCTGATACTCCGGAGGGACAAAGATCCGTTGTGACAACTATACTAAGATTAAAAACTCACGTTTTTTTAGAAAATCAACTACAGCAGTCAGATAAGTCAGTTTATACTTTAAAAAGACCATGCATCAACCAATTCAGCTTGTACTGTATGTTATCATCATCATCAACCTATACTCGTCCACTGCTGGACGTAGGTCTCTCGCAAGACGCGCCATTGAGCTCGGTCTTCGGCTCTTCTCATCCAGTGTCTGCCAGCTACATTTCGCAGATTTCGTATGTTATAAGCGAGAATAAAATCATTGCTTATAATCTATTGACGCTAAGAACGGCATGATAAAACAGTACCTTTTATTATAGAAAAATATTGAATAACGTTTAATAGTCGTTCACATAAAAAAACGTTCGTAATTGTCCGACTGAAAAATTGTCGACGCAAAATTAATAGTTTTATGCGATCGATGTGACGATCTAGATCTTTCGTTGAGTTAAAAGTGTCGATGACGAGAATATTATATGGCAGTAGATCCGGTGAATGATTATTTAGAATTGCTTCCAAACGAATATAACTTTCCCCAAAACTGAACTTTAAAAAAAATTTGAAATAGTATCCGATTAAAAACTAAGAATGGCAACTTTTTCGAGCTAATAAATTAAGATAATTTAGCATAAAGGACTGATAAATTAAGTTAATTTATAAGAACCCAGCACATCGAGTTTATAAACTCCTAAAACCATTCGCACACATTCTATAGAAACAGTTTTCTGCCTTTACCTATGTACAGTACGCACAACGGATCTTTATCCCTCTGATCTTAGGTGCGATCAACAATAATTGCGCTATTCACTGGAGATAAGTGAATTTTTTCCCAAAACAATGTTAGTGAAATGTTTTGAATTCGACTCAAAACTGTTCTGCGCAGATACTTCATATGGGACTTCATCCGTTGTGATTACTATTATATAAGTAAACTAGTCTACGCACAAGGCACTGCCTCCTTTTCATTGTCAGCGGTGAAGCGGATGTAAGCGGTGTTGACCGTGAGGCCGGGGGGCAGCTTCACGTCGCGGAAGTAGCGGTGCCGTCTGGTCTCCTTAGCGGAGATACGCTTCACTGGATCGTACACCAGCATTTTTTGAAGGAGCTCCATTCCGTTCTCGTCTAGGTTTTGAACCTGAATGAATGAATAAATAATAATAAATAAATATAAATAAATAAATATTCTTGGACTTTACACACAACACCCTCTAGTCCCAAACTAAGCAAAGCTTGTGATATGGGAACTAGATGGCTGATAGAATACTTATATACTTTTTTTTTTTTTTGTAAATACATACTTATAATACATAGTAACACCCAGACATAGAACAAACATCTATGTTTTCCACGCACAAATATTTGTTCTTGGTGGGGATCGAACCCACGACCCACAGCACGGAAGGCAGAGCTATTACCGACTGAGCTGTGACGCCTGTCGAATGAAAAACACTTTAGTCTACCAATAATAAGCAATGCGAGCATCACTGTGCGGCGCACGAAATAGGTGCGGTGGTAAAAACTTGGTCTAAGAATATGGTTTTATGTAGATAGGTAGCAGCTTATCTATTTAGAAATGAAAGAGTGAAAGTTAGAATATTATTATGTTTGTTACGCCAACGGCATATTCACAAATTAGGCACATAAAAAGTTACAACATAAAATTATGGTGGCTTTCCACGCTTGCCAAGTGTTGGCAAACGTCTTCAAGCCCTACAAGTGACAACTAGCGATAGATGAGACTTACGTGGTTGTGTAGATTGAATGTATTCCAGTTGGGGAAGGTGGGTTTGTAATCTGGCAATGATGACACACCAGGCCAAATTTCTTCTGTCGGTGTGCGCAGCATTCTGAAAACCATTTATTTTTATAATATTTTTATAAGGATCTCTAGTAGACCGACGAGTTCTCTCTCTGGATGTCTGAAATCTATTTATGGAATCAAGCAGAAGATTTGATTATGTCGATGAAGGTGTTTCAATTTTTAATAAGCTTCTGGCCGCGTGTTCTCTGTCGTGGTAGAAACCATTCAAGGAATTGAATTACAATAAACTTCTTTAAATCAATCAATGACAGCGGTCATAGCTCAGTCGGTAATAGATCTGCCTTCCGTGCTGTGGGTCGTGGGTTCGATTCCCACTGAGAATAAACATTTGTGCGTGGTAAACATATATGTTTGTTGTATGTCAAACGTATATATTTACAAAACAAACGCATTCTATCAGCAATCGAGTTTCCATATTACAAGTTTTGCTTAGTTTGGGACTAGAGGGCGTTGTTTGAAATGTCCATGTCCATACGCTACAACGTTCAACAGTCAACCTCTCATTGATGCTCGTAATTTGAAAACGCTAGATTTACGTACCTAACTTGATATTTTTATTTATTCATACTGGTAGCTCTTAAGTTAGTGACGTATTCTATAGAGTACCTGAAGATGCGGAAGAGCTGATCGATCTCCGAGTCTCCCTGGAACAGAGGCTTCTTGGACGACATCTCTGAAAATATGCAGCCCACAGACCACATGTCGATGGGGCACGAGTACCTGAAACAAATAAACATTTTATCTGCTATACTCTTAACCTTTTCTTTATTTTAAGAAAAAAACGAGGGATTTTATAAATGTGAGGTGTAATGTAGTAAAATCTTTGTAGGCTGTTACATATCTAGGTAACTAACTAGGTAGATGTGGCTGCGCCACATATTAAGCGTAGCTTACTGTCTAATAAACCAGTGTGAATTATACCGTCTTTACGTCAACACCTCTGAGAGCTTTCTATACAACATTGGCCATCGGAGAAGTAATGTTACCTTTGACTGCCCAGCAGTACTTCAGGCGCTCTGTACCAGAGAGTGACCACTTCATGAGTGTAAACCCTCACTGGCACACCAAATGCACGACCAAGACCAAAGTCCGCCACCTGCAATGATAAAACTTATTTACACAAGAAATTAATGCACCAATATTTTCATTTCTATTTCCATAGGTACTTATTTACCCTATTGTTACTTAATCTTTACCAAGGCCTGTTTTTGGAAACAGTGGATAAGTTTATTAACTTATGATTTTTCTTCGGCTGGTTCATTTCACCATTTCTAAGTACCTTTTGTGCTATTAAAAATATTTTTATCTTTGTTGTTGACAGAGGGGTAATCACGACAGTCGCCGCGTTACGTAAATCTAACGTATTCGAATCATATTGCGCGTCAACGGCAACTCGACTGTCAAACGTTTTAGCGCCACCGCGCAGTGTATCTCCGATACCCTAGCGTTACGATACGTTTACGATTGTCACGTTTATTCGTGATCAAGGCACTGGTCTAAAGTAGAGACGGAAATATTATATGGTGGATAGTGTAATCAGGAGGTGGTAAAATAGGCAGTAAATAAATACTAACTTTGATAATCCCAGTCTTATCGATGAGCAGGTTTTGAGGCTTGAGGTCTCGGTGCAGGATGCGGCGCTGGTGGCAGTACAGGATGGCGTTGTTGATTTGGTACAAGTAGCTCTTCACCACAGATGGGTCCATGAACTGACAAACAGATTTAAATACAAATCTATGTATACATGACACCTGGGATTTTTATGTTGCAACTATCACAGTTGCAACAAGACTCAAATATTGTTCAAATACTCAAGCATTAATCAAGACTTAAGCTTACATTTTTTGATACTTTTCTATGAAAATCACTACTCAAATCTATGCCAGTCACACTAATTTTTTTGTGCAAGTTTGGCCTATTAAATGAAACAGAAGAAAAAACTATAAGGCATAGCAGTTAGGAAATCCATGTCTTTAGGTGGAGTATAGTGTGGTACAAAAAATGACTATTTAATTCTCCCCATTAAATTCCTAAAATAATACAATTTAATTCCCAGACCTCAACTTCCAATTGTCCAGTTAAACCTTACCAAGACCACACTTTTAGTAGTCACTGCAAATAATATACAGAAATTGTGTACACAATCAGTAAGTACTTACTTTTCCCGATCCAAGAGAGTCCATGTATTTCTTGAGGTCCATGGAAAGGAACTCGAAAATGAGATATAAGCGAGACTCTTCCATAAGCACATCTTCTAGTTTCACTATGTTTGGGTGGTTCAGCTCTTTCAGTAGAGATATCTCTCTGGAATAACATTTATTGATAAGCGATGGAACAAACAGATGGCCGACCTGATGTAAAGCAGCCACCTCTGCCCACAACAATGCATTGCTTCACCGAGCATGAACATTGAGCGTGTGCCCTGTGAGGCACACTGAGTCTACCATTCTGAGAAGTAAGGATGGTCAATCTCAAGTGCATGTAATTGCATCGACATCAAACTAGAACACAGCAATGCGAACATCACCGCTTGGCGGCAGAATTATTTAGTATGGTGGTAGATCTTCCCTGGACAAGCTCTTCCACAAAAAAGCCCTACTACTAAACAGTGAAATACTGTATTCACAACTAGATGGTCTTGCTTTTGCATTCTGTGATTTGAAACCAAAGCGTAAACTTGACAGGTGCTAGAAACATTTTGAGATTATTGCACTTTGTAGACTCGCCAGTTTGAATATTAAATTGACATGACTAGAGTAGAACTTGTAAGGTATAGTTTAATTAATTTGCTACCACAGTTTTGTAGTTTGCAGTTTGAAAATAGACCAAAAAGTAGGGATACCTGATGGCCGTGGACGGTATGCCTTCGTCTTCAGATTCCAGGCGAATTTTCTTCATTGCCACGAACTGGCCAGTGATTTTATTTTTCCCTTTGTACACTACACCGTAAGTTCCTTCGCCAATCTTCTCTATTTTCAAGAAATCATCCATATTGTGGCTGGGAATTTTATTCAATTTCTACAAAAAGTGAGCTAAGACTTCCACAAAACCGTTAGACTTGTTTTTGTTATAATGTGCGATATAAAATGAAGAATTGAAGATAACTTTACACAGCGCATAGGATTGATACCACTAAATAGAATTCCGGATAAATCTATGCTTAGATTTTTATAAAATCAGCGAATTCTTGTTCGTTTACAACGTTTCGTCAACGAATTTCAAATTTTTCGAAATAGTTTTGTTTGTCCACATGATGAAAGGAAAAAGGAAGGAAACTTTTTTGTCTGCTGGCTTCGCTTGCTTGTTTCATTTTACTGACTGTACTTACTAGTTTTCTACCGTACTCCTTCTCTCTTTAGAATTTTACGCTTTGTCTGACAAAGACAAAATAATAAAAATGCTAAAAATAGTAATTGAATTGAAATGGTATGTAACAGGACTAACAGAATGTTTCTTTTGTAGTTTCTCCAAATTTTTCTGTCGAAATTACTGGTTTCTCTATATTTTTATCTAGATTGAGTTTCAGAAATCTAATGCAGTTTATAAGAGTTTTTATTTCAATTTTACTATTCATTACTACCTTCGCGACATCTGTTGTGCAGTAGCAAAACTATACACATTTTGGTTGCACATTGACTCCGCTCAGCGCCATCTGGCCACCAAATTGACGATGCTAGGGTCACTGAAGTTCACTGAACTCGTGAACTCGAGACGAGTACTATCTACGGTAGTTAGATGGAGCCACGTTGACGTTGACGTTGGTAAGCGGAGAGTGCTCTAGGTAGGAGTAGGTACCTACTCGTTAGAGTTTGAACATAGGTAGGTAAGGTACATCCTTACCTGCATACCTACGTAAGTTGAAATATAATAAAAGTGCAGTTGGGCTAAAAGCAAATTGGTACCTATCTAGTCATTCAAATCAGTGAGATAAGTTTATGAATGAATATTCTAACAATTTAGGTCATTATCATGAGCCAAAGAAATAGATAACTCACATAATTTTGCCGATACGGACAATTTGTCACGTAATTTGGATCGAGTTTGGCACGTGCTGAAGAGCTTGCTATCATGATACTGATGACTATCAGGAGATGCTAGACTTTATTAGCTCCTCGGTAATGCGAGGATGCTCATTTGTGACCAGACTCATGTCTCGGAGAAATGTGGCGGGTTATATTGTTGGTGTTTTGCTATCATGTAAGTTTTTTTACTTTATAATATTTCTTGGACAGCCTGGGGCTGGGTATTGTATTAATTAGCAGTTGCTACGCCGGCGCCGTAGAGCGTAGAGCCTGAGCGTAGAGCTACGTAGTGGTATTCATAGCCCCTAACGACTAAAATCTATAGCTTTAGGGGTTTCAATTCAACCGAAACTGTATACGTACTTAGTAGTAAGTAATTTTATTTATTTAAAGAAAGAACAAACCCCTTCCGGCCGTTTCCGCAACTTATTTTCGTAACCAGCTGCGAAAACGGAAATATCATTCTTTACCTGCAACTGGTTGTGGCAGAAGAATAAACTTAAACTTAAACTTTGCGAATGAAAAATTTTTTGTAAAGGTGTAAACCACGCAAAATACCCAACAGTGAAGATCAATCAGTACCTAGTTAGCTATTTGAAAAAGTGAAAAAAAAACCCTAGCTACTCAACTTTTCTTTTTGAAACTTTAGAAACCTACCTACTTAGCTAAGCTTATAACGTACTTTTTATACCTATTCAATTTTACCAATTAAATAAAATAATATTGCAATTTCCTTGATTACAAATTATGACAAAGCAGAATACTTACTTACCTACATATTTTATAGTTTCGCCCGTCTCATTCTTTGAACTTTCAAATTACTTAAATTAGTGCTCGAATAAATATGTATACCTAGCGTAGCTTCTGTAGTTTGTGCTACCTACTTACGTTTACGTACGCATATACCTAGTTTCAACTCTCTTTATTTATATCTCACTTGTCCCTAATCGTATATTTTATTTACTTAATTGACTAATGTGTCGTGTCATGTATATCCAGGTGGTATCACAACCAGTCACAGATGAGCCCTCGACCAGGCACACCCGTGAGCTGATAGAATGCTGCCCGTGCCCCGGCTCCTCTCATGAAGGTCAAGATGTTGTGGGCAAAAGTGCCGGTCATAGTGCAGATGATTGTCCATGTCGGTTTCACAGCGTTGACTCCGAGGGAGCCTCATCGATGTTGTTTCCCACCAAAGCATCAGGAAACCCTATCAGTACTGTTCCTTTTATGAGGTAAGTTCATCAATTTACCCACAGAATATACCTACGCCATTTTTGTTTGTTTTTTAAACCCGTTGTTTACATACCTACCTCTCTACATTAATAATATTCACGTCACGCCTCTTACAGGGCACGTCCTTAGCGGTCACGCTCAGTGAGACAATGCGATGCATTATTGTTGGCCATCTGCTTGTTCCAAAACTTATTCTTATTAAAATAAAAGTGAAAATAGATACCTATTCTTTAGTCTAAACAAATGATGTGGTTTTTAGGTCGAATGATCCCAATGACATGAAAAACTTGCTCGAACCAGAAGTGGGACTGGCTAAGTCAATGCTGCAAACACTCCGTGAGGCTACAGAAGAAGAATACCAAGATGCCGTTGCCAGAGATGCAGCTAGGAGTTCAGACGCTGTCCCAGAAGAAAGTGTTAGAAACGTGGTAATCATAGTCAAACCTAGGGCTTCTGCCGATGAAGACGACTTTGTTTCTGAAGCGTCAAATGTCAAAGAAGCACGCTGTATCAACCCATTAGGTTCTCCGCTAGGTAGAATGAGAACTGTATCAAAACCATTGCGTACGTTGCCTGAATTTCTTAGATTGCCTAAACCTAAACAGCCAAATTCTATACCTCAGAATTTGTGGGACATGGATAGCCACCTAGGAGCAAGTAACGTGCAAAAAAAGGTATTAGGCACAGATGGAGAAGCAGCAGATAATAAGCCACGCTCGCCGTTGTTTAAAATTCAAACACCCCTAAAAGAAAATACTTTGGTCGGGGATGTTTTAAAAAAGCCTTTAGTTTTTGACAAACTGGAACAAACATTGAGAAAGAGACCTAATCTATTTGAACGAATCAATGTGCCGTCGATACCTAAGATGAAAGTAGATAATCCATTACAAAAGGGCATTGATGCTAATAATGATCTTAAGCCAGCACCAAGTAACACACAAGAGGTTATTGAAAAAGAAGATGGTAAAGGTTTTTATAGTTTGAACAAAAGACCACTGATGCTCAAAAACTTATTGAAATTAAAGGATGTTGAGTTGGTACCAAGAACTATTGCTAGAATGCCAATATTTAAGTCTAAACTCAACACCAAGGTCATTGCTCTTCCGTCTTTAAGCAGTGATGCCGACGATGATACTAATTGCCGGGAAACAAATAATGATAGTGCAAAAAATGAAAAAGTAATTTTGCCTGAAATGGATTCATTTACAAGTGACGAGAATTTTGATGCAAAAAGTATACCAAATGAAGATTCCAGTCTTAAAAACATTGCTGGTAGCGTCATTGAGCCTGAAGAAGGGTATCAAGATGCAATAACAAGCCCTTCAGAGATAGTACCAAATATTTTAGACAATACTCAAACAAATACTATTGAACCGGATAATTCGGATTGTGCAAATATTTTTGACAATACTCAAACAAATACTATTGAACCGGATAATTCGGATTGTGATAACTCATCTTTAGAGGAGATAATACCGACAACGACAGAAGGTATCGCAAAGGTTTTAAAAGATGGTGAATTTTGTGATACATCAGAACCTACGGTTGAATCGGAGTTTCATGGAATAACTGAAAATGAAGACGACAGTAACACTAGTAAGAGTTGTGAAATTGATGAGATTACAGAAAATGGCATTGAAGTTGCAGAGCCTGACATAGATAGCACTAATAATATTAAAAATGTAACTCCATTTACTTCTCAGGAGAGCTCTACTTTACAACCACAAATTCAAGAACCTGAACCAGTTACGACTGCTTTAAACGATGTCAATGAAAGTGTTACTAGTAATCAAAACATAGAAGATAAAACACAAATCATTGAACCAAAACCTGTAGTAACAAGCCAAAAAAATATTCTTAAAATAAAACCTATGCAACCATTGAGTGAAACTTGGTCCACAATTAAAGACAATGTAAGAAAGAGTTTCGAAAATTTGAAGAAGACAACTACTAAAAGTGTAAATCCAACCCTACCAATAGAAAACAGTAAGAGTAGCCAACTAAGAACCGATACGCCAACTATTCAAGATACTCAAGAAGATCAAGAGCCACCAAGTGATAAATCGGTTGAAGAATTACACAATAGTAAAAATAACGACGAAATATTTCAAGTTACTTTCAATGATCTGCAAAAGTTGTCAGATGATTTACTTGTTTTAAGTTCCAACAAAGAACAAGAAATTGTTCCGAAAGAAGCAGAAAATGAAGATGGAGCAAAACGGCTGGATTTAAAATCCAATGAAGTAAAGGAACAAATGAATCAAACTGAACCAGACTCTCTTACTGAACCAACTACTGAAACGGAGTTTGTAGCTCCTAAGGAAGCAAATTTGGAATTCTCTGCAAAAAAAGCTTGTCGCGTTAATGTCAATAAACCAAATCAGAAATCAGCTCAGGAATCAAAAACAGTAAATCAAATCGGAGACGAAAAAGATATGTCAGTCGAAGCGAGTGCTCCCGTTGCTAATATGCTACCTGCTCTTTTAGATCCTCTAAATCCTTTGAATTTAAATGAACAACTGGGAACTTCGTTGTTACAAATAAACCCATTAGATCCTCTTGGACTGAATGAGAAACTAGGATCATCTATATTTCCAAACTTAGATCCTTTAAATATAAACGAAAAGTTGAGATCTTCGGTTTTTCCAGACGTAACTCCTATAAACAAGAATGAGCAGCTGCCAACCCCTTTACTTTCAAGCTTGGATCCTCTCAATTTGAATGAGAAATTGGGATCTACCATAATAGATCCTTTAAATCTAAGTGAAAAATTTGAATCTATTTTACAACCAAACTTAGATCCCTTAAACGTGAGATCTTCTCTTCAAGACGTTATTGTACAGCCAATCAATCCAAACAATCCACTGAAGTTTTTGGGAAAGCCTGTAACAGATGTGTTGAAATTACCAACTCTTGAAGATCTTAGAGAGAGGTTATCAAGTTTTTTTGACAATAATGAAAGAAGCGCAGAAAATAACTTTTCTGATGAAGATGGCGATTGTACAAATGTGGCCCCGGTTGAAATGACTTCCGCAGCAAGTACAACTAATTTGCGAAAAGTCCCATCTTTAATACCATTGGAAGATATGAATTTGGATATTTTACAGCTCAATCCACTGTCTACACCTGATTTCTCTAATGCTCCGAGGTTAAATTTGAACAATTTCCGAACAAAGCTACCTATTCCAGGTAATTTAGACTTGAAGCCTGTGAAACTAGAGTCGAGAGTAGCTAACAATAAAGGCAATGTACTCGGAGCTGCATTAACTTATGGTAACGATAAAGCAATTTTACGAAAATCTAAACCAAATTATTCGAACCCATTGGGTCGTCCAATAGGTACCTTACCAAGTTTAGATGAACTGCGGAGCACATTGCAATCAGGCACACAGAATTTGTTAGGTACACCGCTGCAACCAAATCTTGACTTGTTTAGAGATAGTAGTCTTAGGGCTAGTGGTATTCCAGATCTAGACGAAATTCGCCGAAATGCTGAAAAAACAATGAAAGGCTTACAACAACGAATGAAATCTACGTTTATGGGTGGAAATATTAACCCGCTTAGCGAAAAATTTGCGAGACCGCAAGATTTACTGGAAGATGTTAATGATAAACTCAAAGCGATCCATTACGATTTAAATGATCGCCTCTCTTCGATTCATGAGGATATTTTAGATCAATCGAAATTAAAACATTTCGCTATACCGGCGCTTCCATCGTTTCCAGTTAACAGAAACGCAAATACCAACATAATGAACAATATTCGAAATAGAGGAAAACCTTCGCGACTTCAGACATCAGCTAGTAAAATATCAACACAAGAAACGGATCCACTAGAAAATACGAATGATAGACCTTTATTGCGTTCACCAGCAAGGTCAAGTTCGAAACATGTTCAAGCTAACCACAAAACCCTTCTTGGTGCTGAAAGTGCTCCAGCGGCTACCAAAGTAGAATTTCCCAAGGCTGCGGTGGCAACCCCTAGAAAATTATCGCTACCATCATTACCACATTTACCAGGGAGACAAGGGTCTGAAAATGCATTTCTTCAAAATGTTAGAGAAAATCCGGTAGTACTTCCAAGACAGCCAGGCTTCGTCAAAGATTTGAACAAATCTATACTAAGAAAACCAAGTCCGCTCAAGGATAAGAATGGCAAAGTAACAATAACTTTTGCTACAACCACTGCAAGCCCTGTTTCTTCGCTGAATCAACATAGAACAACGCCATCAATAAAAGCAAGTAAACCAAGATCGAACACTGATTTATTGAATGAAAGGTTGGCACAATCCAAGTCAAACACTTTTAACGATGGAAGACATCACAGTGAATTAAAATCTCCGCTAACATCTAAAAACAATTTCAAAACTGCGAATTCCAATAAGCAAAATCTTCCCCAACTACAAAGTTTAGATTCAATTGAAAATGTAAAACCAAGATTATCTACTTTCAAAGGGACTAAAGATTCTAAGCGAAGACTAAATGAAAATAATGCTAACAAACTAAATAAAGCCTGGGCATTTGATAATAACAAGTCAGAAATTAAAAATGCAGACGTATCAACAAAGCAAGCAAAAGCTACACCATTAGTGTGGCCAAAAAGTGGTGAAGATTCGTTCTTAGCTAAAGTCAGACAAGCTATGCAAGCAAGGCTAAATAACTTTCACCCTGCAAAGGCTACTGAAAAAGTTGAAGTAGCTAAAGTAGAAAATCTTAGTACAGATATGATAAGATCAGCATCTGAAAATAATGACGTCATCGAAAAACCACTAAAAGAAAATGTATCCTACAAATGTAAGATGGTATGCACTAGAGAGTGATATAAGAACTTATTGCTTATTCAATAAAAGCTATAAAGTGAATTACAATTAAGTATTTAAAGTAGTCACCCATTAATGATGTAGCTACCTTCCTAGTTGTAAATATTTAGCCCTAAAGTAGGTAGGTACGTAAATAAATTAAAAGACTGTTTCGTTTTAAATGGAGTTTTTTTTATTCATCATAAATCTCTTGCCTAATGCAAGGATATCAATCACAATTTTTGTTAGACAGGCGTCACAGCTCAGTTGGTAATAGCTCTGCCTTCCGTGCTGTGGGTCGTGGGTTCGATTCCCAACATTTGTAGGTACATCTTTGATGTTCTAGCGATTGTAGAATGAAGAGCAGAAGTGTACCTTCACCGTGATACTACCGTGATGCATAAGTGAAATCTAGAAACATACGACATCAAGCTGGAACTGGATTGAAAGATTAAACTCTCAGTTCAGTGCTCGCCTGTCAGGCAAGACGATGTCTTATAAGTTTCTTGATAACACTGATATAAGTTGTTATTTGTTAGCCAAATGAGATAAAGTTGTATTTCTTGTGGCATAGCTCAAAATGATTTGGATAGAGCTCTATTTTGTTGTATCGGCAGTGTTTTTATTGAGTGGTGCAAATGCAGGTATGATCAATCTACGATTATCACATTTATTTTTGGCTTTACATTGATTATTGTAAGTTCCAACTGCGTTTATCACAGAATTGTATTTATAGTCTTTTATAAATACAACTTTTTCAATAAAAAAAAATGGTCACATTAATTTAGTGTTTTTTTAACCCCGCCCCGACCAAAAAACGACGACATTGTTGTGTCTGTCTGTATCCTTGTAGCTCTGAAAGTAAGGCTCCAATTTGAATGCTGTTTTTTTGTAAGAAAGCTATTTTATCTGGGATGGTCTTTAGCCATGTTTGGTAAAGATTGGTCGAGCCGTTTTCAATTTATGAGGCTATTCATCAGCTCTGTTAACTAGTTTTGCAGTTTGATACATTTAGTTCAATATAAAGTATTGAGATTTGATGAACTGAAGTCTTCAACAAATCAATAAGTCTTCAATAAGTCTAAATAAATCTTCAAGGTCTGATGATTTCCAGCAATGATACAGAGGATCTAAAAAAAATTTCCATGGTATTTAATATTTGAAAAAATAATTAACATGTTTCAGATAAACCTTGTGCTGCTCTCAGAATTCCAGATCAGTCGGTAGTATGCGTCTGCAATTCCACGTACTGTGACACTGTAACCAGAGAGTCACCACCCAGCGGCAGCTATGTTGCTTATACATCGTCTAAGGTGACTTAAATCTCTGTATTGTTAGTTATTCTGTGATTTGGCTCTACCATGGCGATTGCTCTATGATTATAAACCTGTCTTGTTTAGTAGAACAAAGAGATGGTTTACTCATCATAACGTAAGGTGTATGTAATCGCACCGGCGGCGGCGGCGTCACCCTTCTGTGGTTGACAATGTGATTTTTAAGAATATCTGCTTTAAGTTGAGACTTTGCATTCCATCATGGCTTTGTTCCACAGGATGGACTACGTTTTAGAAAGACTGTTGGAGCTCTGAAATCTACTCAAGATTTACGTAAGTACTTATTGTGATCTAACAGAAAAATATTGGCTGAATCTTGGTTTTGTAAAGCAGGATTCTCTGTATACAGAGGTTCTGCCAAGTTGACAATCCTATCCTATGCTACTATCCTTCCTATCCTATCCTATCCTATCCTATCCTACTTCCTACTAATATTATAAATGCGAAAGTTTAGATGTTTGGATGTTTAGATGTTTGGATGTTTGTGTTTCAATCACGTCTAAACTACTGAACCAACATGGATGAAACTTGGAATATATATAGTTCGTAACCTGGATTGACACATAGGCTACTTTTTATCTCGAATAATTAACAGGATCTACAGGATAAAATGAACGAAAAGGATTAGCAGCGCCAATTGGCAAGAGGATTTCATTGTCATGTCATGTCACGTCAGTTTGACAGGGCGTAGTACTACCTCTTTGGTCTAACGACTAGCGTGTAATGAGGTGTAATGTCAAGATTCTCAAAGAAGTATCCGCTCGGTACACGACTGATAATATAATGTACACGGAAACTGTAGACGCGGACGAAGTCGCGGGTAACTGCTAGTTCTACAATAATAATTGCTAGTCCAATAAAACAAAACACTGACCTATTTCCACAATCATTTGTTTACAGATAGTACTGAAGTAAATCTACAGTTGGATCCACTGACGCAATACCAGACGATCTTTGGCTTTGGCGGCGCAGTCACAGACGCTGCTGGAATCAACTGGAAGCTTCTTTCAGACTCGTTGCAGAAATTTCTCGTGAAGTACTTAATTTTGGTGTCAACTAAAATCGCCTCTCAAACGTTTCTTAAAAGTTGAGAGACGTATAAGCCAAGTTATAAGGAAAATTGTCACCC
Organism: Gandaritis pyraliata; assembly: GCA_947859175.1. Lineage (NCBI taxonomy): Eukaryota > Metazoa > Arthropoda > Insecta > Lepidoptera > Geometridae > Gandaritis > Gandaritis pyraliata. Next base: position 2,557,793 of record OX401871.1, on the reverse strand, counting down.
GTAAATATGTTACAACGTTGTGAAGCAACTGAATAGGTGTCAAACTACCCACTACAAAACCAAGAAGAACAATGAAACGTCTCAGTTGAGAGGTGGCTAAGTAATAGAAATTCGGACTCTTTCCTTACAATCGATCTACTTTTGACTAGGGATGTGCGAGATCCTCCTAATCCCTGATGGCACGCTTCTTCTTCTCTTATATATGGCCTCTGTCCGTCATTTCGACAGACAATTTTGCCAGTGTCAAGTGGATTATTGACATTAGTATAATCAAGTCGAGTCATACGTCAAATCATTTGTTTTGAAGATAAAATGGTGGATTTTCCCTTCAAAACTTGACGGCATGCTCCGACATTGGAGAACTAATGATCGGGATGGCATAACTAGTATAATATACCGATTTTGGTTTGACAGTTTTGACACTGACATTTCGTGCACCAATTCTTCCACAGTTCCTACTTCAGTGATGATGGTCTCCAGTACAATATGCTTCGCGTACCCATTGGTGGTTCTGACTTTTCAACACGCGCGTATGCTTACAACGAGCTCCCTGTAGATGATACCAATCTTACCAACTACACCTTGAGCTACGAAGATATCTTTTACAAGGTGTGTCTTGCACCAGCATAGAGTCCTACAGCCTACAGCCTCTACTCCAAATAAAGATGCCCTGCCTTCCGTCCTGTGGTCGTGGGTTCGATCCCCACTGAGAACAAGCATTTGTGTATGGCAAACATAGATGTTTGTTCTATTTCTGGGTTCTATTTTTCACACACACAAAATGTTTGTTCTTGATGGGGATTGAACACAAGACCCACAGCACGGAAGGCAAAGTTATACCGACTGAGTCGTGACGCCTGTCAAAATCCTACATCAGGTGTAGTGTATTGTCTGCTAAAATCGAATTACACTTGCAGATACCACTGATCAAAGCTGGAATGCAACTATCCAAAGAACCTATTCACATCGTAGCGACTACGTGGTCGCCACCACCGTGGATGAAGACCAACAAAGCTTATGGAGGAAACAGTAGACTGAAGCCTGAATATTATCAAACATATGCCGATTATATTTATAAGCAAGTTTCTTTCATCTTTCCCTTGGTTTATGAGTCGATTCACAAACTCATATGTGAAGTGTAGTAGAGCTACACTGCGTGGCAGCGACAACTCAAATAAAGAGCGCTGCTGCACGCCGCGTAGTGTATGTAACTCACTTGACTCTACAGTCTACACTCTACTAGACTCGCCGCCGCCGCCGCCCGCCGTTTGCTTACGGTTGTGCAAATCGGCCATAAAAGTGAATTCTATATCTCACTCATCCATAAAAAATGTTTTATTCCTTCTTCATCACGGATTTTTCATATTCAAAAGCTCATTTCTAGCTTTTTTTATCATTTTATAACTGGGGCTAGGGTAATTAGAAAAGTTTATAGGAAATATATTTAGGGAAATATCTTCGAAATAATTTTTGTTCTTCTCGCAGGTTCATCGAAAAATACTCAGAAGCAGGTGTACCTATTTGGGGTGTCACCACTACTAATGAGCCGACTGATGGTGTATTAGGGCTTGCCAAGTTCAATAGTCTGGGCTGGACTCCTGAAACCATGGTAAATTTGCTTAAACGGCTTAAACCTACTTTATTTCTGCCGCCAAGCAGTGTTGCTTACATTGCTGTGTTCCGGTTTGAAGGGTATGGGTGCCGTTGCAATTTACAGGCACATACTTTACATCTACTACGTTTCAGAGTGATGAACGAAGTGCGATGCCTCAAATGGCACGTCTTCATTGGAGATGCTCAGTGAGGCAATGCATTGATTATAATCAGGCCTATAAGTAATTATAGGCCTCTATCTAAGCAGATAGTTACGTGGTTCAATTTCATTGAAAAAAGGTTTTTTACATGATGCAAAAACTTTTAAAGAGAATACTATTATTTTCATACAAAAGACTTTAAGGCGCACCCGTTAGTTGCAAAAGCTCTGTTGGTTCTTTTACCGCTTTACTTATAATCGTTGCATAACTTAAAACAGCTGTTCCAAACAGTGATAGAGCTTATCAAGCTTATCTTATTCATCGTTTATAAGTTTAGTATATTGAATTAATTAATTCATGAATGAATTAATTATGAATTAATTCGTTTTTAGGGGGATTGGATTATAAACAATTTGGGCCCAACAATAAGAAACTCTACATTCAAGAAAACCAAAATCCTGGCTGTGGATGACCAAAGAATGTTTCTCTACTATTGGTGGAATAAGGTAAAACCAATGCTTTACAATCCAATAATTTTTATTTCAGCCAACACACATGATTGTATAACACAGACCATAATTTAAGAAGAAATAAAACTTATTTACAAGTCTACTCATTCATCATTGTATTGTTGTTGTTGTATTGTGTTGTCATTGTTATAGAACTATGTCTAATATCTAATTTCCGGTGTAGGTACAATAAAGAGTTTTCTATCTATCTATCTATCTATTTACTCCATCCAAATCATGTCCCAGACACTGCAGCGTCCCGTTCATCGGGCATAAGTAAAAAGTGGCTCTTGACGCTGTATGAAAATCATCTAGTTTATATGCAAAGGCCTGATTATTACTAATGAAAGTAAATCTGATGAAGTGGTCAATTTTTCATGCTGGTGTCTGGTCTATGGTCTTTCGGAGGTAATACATTTTTTTTCCAGATGATAGAAAAGAAACCAAAGGTACTAGATTTCGTAGATGGTGTTGCCATGCACTACTACACCGATTTCATCACACCTGCAGCTCTTCAAGTCGAAGCCATGGAGAATTACCCTACCAAGTTTCTGCTGAACACAGAGGCATGCGAAGGTAACTCACACACAACTTTTTGTATGAAAGTAAGCCATGGAACAAGCAAATGGTTCACTAATGCATTATCACACAGTGCACGCCCAGTGAAGCCGGGCGTTCATTTTTTTACACAACTTAATGATTTAGTAATCCACAGGCCCAACTGATGTTAAGCGGTATTTCATTTGATATCACTAATTTTGTCGTTCTTTCTTTATAAAAACGGAAACTATGAAGACTGCTATATTTAATTTTAGATAAGTAGTTCTTAAACTAGTAAAATGAAACAACATGATCTACAATTTGATTTTTCTTACCTATAGTGAGTTTCAAATCGATTAATACTAATCTAATTTTCAGGAAGTTTTCCTTGGGAACGTAAAGTCGAGCCTGGCTCATGGCAAAGAGGTTATAATTACATATCTGATATTATAACTGTGAGTAAACGAACAAGTCAATCCTATAGAAATTAATAAGTGTTCCGTTTTTCCTAAACTGGATCGGGACTTTTATTGCAGAAAAAAAATAATTATAAAGTGTATAAATGATTACTGATTTGTCTTTAACTGTATCGTACCTAGACTTGCAAAAGTTTGAAAGATGTGAACTATAATGAAATCTAAGTAAATGAGACAATACAGCAAATTCGATTTAAAAATACGAGAAAACGAGACAACCCTACTTCGTACTGACAATTACAAAAAGTCAATGAATGTATTTTTAGAGCCTGGTGGGGTATTCTCACTGCTCACAATATTTTAACACTTCCAGAATTTGAATCACCGATCTGTCGGCTGGCTTGATTGGAACCTTTGCCTGAACGCTAAAGGTGGACCAAACTGGGTTAAGAACTTCGTAGACGCTCCAATCATAGTCTTCCCTAAAACCCAGGAGTTTCACAAACAGCCTATGTTTTACGCCATGGGACATTTCTCCAAGTTTATCCCCAGGGGCTCGAAGAGGATACGAGTACTGCAGAAAAAATCAATGTTTACCAGTTTTGAGAGCATAGCGGTTTTAACGCCGAATAACACAGTTGTTGTTGTGTTTTATAACAAGTAAGTATAATACAATACCATCTTTATTAACCTTGTCAGGTAAAATCTAATTCTCCCTGATTTGGATCAGTTGAGCTATCTATAAATCGTTTGCAACGGTGTGTAGATAGCTCAACTGCTTCATGTGTACATATTATAAATATTGTAAATACTGTATTAGACATAATTTTCATTCTCCCTCCGCTTAACTAATTTAGTAAAAAATAATTCAAAAATTGTGATAAGTATAATGCAAAGATCCTAAGTACGTGAAATATAATATTTTGAGATACTTAAATAAATCTTTTGTACATCTAAACATCACAAAAACGAAGGTACCAATAATGGTAGTAGTACGAGTAGATAAGCCCTGTGTGGTTTGTTCCTTCCCTTACTCTCCTAAAAATAAACGTTTTTATATTTTCAGGGGATCAGCCAGGTCTGTCAATATACAGGTGGGAAACCAAGTGGCCGAACTCGACTGTCCTGGTGAAGCAGTCATCACAGTAGAGTTGCCTTACCAATAGAATACCAAATTGTAATCCTTAGATCGGTCCATAGATTATACTCTGTAAAGAATGCGCCATATGCGATTTTGTATTTCGAAATTGTTATTGATCTCATAATTTGTGAAAGTTACCACCTCGAACTTTTATCTTGGATTAGCTACATGTTTTAAAAACACAATTGGTCATTTTCTTGAGATAAGTCTATGTTTTTGGAAAATACATGTTTTGCTCACATTTTGCTATTCATCCCATGAACATCCTGTTTACCATGAGGCTCAAACTCAATTCTACTGATTTAAAGTTCCATTCCAACTATGGTTCGATCGATCTGCTTAGCTCAAACGTCCTGCGCAGCTGGATCTTTGTTCACTAGTCTATTATACAAAATAGACTAAAAAGCTACAATGCAGTTGCGTTTCAGCTGACAAGTTTTTCAGTAGATAGAACCATGTAGAATTGAACCCCGATGCATTTTCCTGTGATTGATATCCTCATTATTTGTGTCTCGAATGCGATGAGTAAGTAACGATGCTTGACTCATTCGCGCAAGTGCGTACGCATGTCCCTGGTACCGCGCATGCGTGCTACGTCCTTATTATCTATGGATTTATTACAGTGCGCTTGCCGCGTGGGGGGTAAGACCGGGCTCAGTTTATTTATTTTCGAGTTTGTACCACTTTAGCTTTTTATGATATTCCAGAAATCTTCATCAATGTACAAATGAAGATATTTTGAAATCGAAAGAGCCTACCTCATTTGTCAGCCAAAAATATCATTATTGAAAACAATAATTGTAGTAAAAACCACAAACTTATCTCAAAATTGAGAACAAAGCTAGCATAACAGGAAACTACTAATTAGTAAATGTGCGTCACTGGTGTGTCTCATGCTGTGGGTGGACTATGGTTACAGAAAGAGGGGATCATCAATAGAAAAATTGCTCCTACTTAAGAGCACTCCGGAGGATAGGTACCTATACAAACAAACGTAATCCCAAGATCACTTGTTGATTCGAGCATATTTCAATATTGTTTAAATTAGAATGCTTACTATTTTTCTATATTTTCTATCCAATTTTGTTTTAAAATACATACATAGTAAGTAGGTAGTAAAATAAAATGCAATGTGTAAACAGGCAAATAGAATTTCGTTCGCATATTTTTTTTATTTTTGGAAGTGTTCTAAATTAAACTACGGACTTGAAACTGTCAAATAAATACATTTTTTTAATAATGGTGGATTAAGTCCACTTGTTGTTATCTACAATAAATAGACCTAGATACACTGAGATCAAAACCCAGTGGATGGAATGGAGAAGGCTCAAAATAGCTCTTTCTGGAAATGTCTAGCAGTGGACTTCTACAGGCTGATATGACGATGATATAAGGATTTGACAGGGAATAATAAAGAGCAAAACCACTCTGCTATACCTACCGTTGGTTGTATAAGTAGAGCTTAGCTAATGGTACTCAAGTTACAAGGAAAAATACATTTAAAATGAGCATTACAAAATAGTAAGAGGAAGTTCTTGTAATTTACCTAACTTTGGAAATAAACTTAATACTTATAAACCGCAATAAGCACAATATGGTTTGTAAAACACTTCCTGTTTTATAAACCACTAGTTTCCGCCCGTGACTTCATCCGCGTCCCGTTTTATCCTGTTGATTTTTCGGGATAAAAAGTAACCTATGTGTTTATCCAGGCTACGAACTGTATCGTCCCTGTAGTTGGAAAACTAAATAACTAGCACATTTTGCCAAATCGACTTTATGGCACCTTCCTAAAGTCCAATTCAAGCTGCATCTTTCTGTGTCACTAAAGTTCTGATATCATATTTCAATAATAAATTATATGTATTCCAGTTTCATGTGAGTTTCATTCAAATCGGACCAGTAATTTTTGCGTGAAAGAGTAACAAACATCCATACATACGCATACAAACCCATTATATTATTAGTAGGACTAGTAGGATTACACTACCGTTATATATGTGTAGATGTTTGTTTAAATCACGTTGCAAATAACTGGTCCAATATGGCTGAAACTTGGAATATAATATTTTATAGTTCGTAATTTGGATTACTTAACACAAGTTACAGAACGGATGTGACGCGGCCGAAGTCGCGGGCTGAAGCTAGTTTTATATATTTTGTTAAAATAAATTTATTCACAAAGAAAATTATGACTAATACAGTATTTACAATATTTATAATATGTACAAAATACACATGAAGCAGTTGAGCTATCTACACACCGTTGCAAACGATTTATAGATAGCTCAACTGATTTAATTTTTTTAAATTTAATAATTTTGTATATGAATCAATCTTTAAATGAACTCTCAACCCAGTTATACACTTCGCCTTAGTCATTCTTTATTAACATAACATAACAGAATATTTTTTTTGCACGATTTGCATGTATCATTGTATGAGTCACTGCACTGTTTCGTTACGTCTGCGTCTGTCTGTTTGCATTACAGTAGCAGTTAAAGCTTTGTAGGTAGGTATTTAACTAGTAGACGTACTGTGTGAGTGTGACTCATAATACCTAACCATAGATAACGAGATGAAAATAGGGCAATAGGTTTAAATCTAAGCTATTCATTCTAGCAAAAAGTAACTCTATGTAGGTAGCTTAAAATCTATTCTTGCTTCACCTTTGGTCAGACTTGGTAGACTTGGTTGAACACACATCGTTTACTTCGTTGTCAATAAGATACTAGGAATTAAGTCAACGAGTCATTTAATTTGTGAATAAAATCTGAGAATGATTACATTATGTTATTTACTTAGGTCATAAAAAAATATATGAAAAAGTAGGTAGAGCACCCAGTTTTATAAGTATGTTCATGATTTTTTCCTACGTGTAATAGATCTTTGTCACTCTGAAGTAGCTGCGCAGAACCCATTTTAGGTCGAATTTGTGCTAAACAAATTCCGCACAACAGTAGGTAGGTACATAAGTAAATAAATATTCTTGGACTTTACACACAACACCCTCTAGTCCCAAACTAAGCATAGATTGTGATATGGGAACTAGATGGCTGATAGAATACTTATATACTTTTTTTTTGTAAATACATACTTATAATACATAGTAACACCCAGACATAGAACAAACATCTATGTTTTCCACGCACAAATGTTTGTTCTTGGTGGGGATCGAACCCCCGACCCACAGCACGGAAGGCAGAGCTATTACCGACTGAGCTGTGACGCCTGTCACAGCATACATACATGTAGGAAGTACATGTGCAATCATTTTTGTTGCACCTAACTTCAGAGGAACCATTGTGCGTAATCTATGTAGGTATATATACCTACAGATCAAATTCCTGAAAAATGTAATTTATATTACCTACTACAAATACAAACCATGTATTGACAAACAGTATTCTCAGAAGTACCTAGTTCATCACAAAAGGTCACACTATCTATAGAGCAGTCGTCAGCACAGTGGGCCTGCCTATATACAAAGTATAATTCTATGAATGAAGAGAACACCGGTTAGTCTGTGTCGCAATACAGTGAGGAGCGGACGTGTGTCAAAAATAAAATTATAATGAAGAGGGCTATTGGTGCGCTCGTGATCTTGGGAGTATGTGGGGGTGCCTTCAGTCACACCTACCATCTGGGAGCATGTCCGGTCGTTGAACCCATGCCGGATTTCCAGATGAACCAGGTACGTTTTTTGGTTTAATTTTATAGACCGGGTTTTAAAACTATTGTGTTTTGTGATTGGTAGAGTCATCGGGTATCAGTTATGTCGCTTTATCAATCATGGAATACTGTAAATGTCACCGGCAATCTGTACAATCCGGCATTCTATAGAATTCCTAGGCATTCTATAAAATACATGGTCCGTCTAGGCAATGTATGAAATATGGAACGCCGGCATTAGACAAACACTCAACTGAAAAAATAATTGTGGAACATTTTTAATCTCTCCCAAAAACCACGGCCACTTAAAAGCTAAATCTGAATTGAGACGATGTTAAGATTTCAGCGATTCTACGATATTTTTTGTAAGTACTTACTTTGGATTTAATTTAACAAGAATATGAACATCCTTTGACGATAGAGTTATTTTGTCTTGACGTCGTAGGATTTTGTGAGCAATTATACAAAAATAAGAAACTACTTTTATTGTTTTACAGTGATTTTGTATATGATGTGTGCAATTCCGCAATTCATCTAAACTAAACAAAAGAAAGTATTTGACCCGGCCGCTAATGATAACATAACCAATCGAGAGTATAAGTACGCAGTTATGCAAACATTGAAATGATTCACACAATGAACTCTTGTATTTTCCTTGTCAGCTGTTTTTATCACTTTCCGTTTTTTGTAGAATCAGACAATAAATATCGATAAAAAAATTTTTTTAGCATTTTCAGTACCTACAATGGTACATTACACTCAACTGATCTTTATCCATTTGAAGTTAGGTGCAACAACGATTAGGTACGCATGTACTGTTGTGTGGAAAAATTCGCTTGCTTCTCCCAAAATTCAACCCAAAAAATGGGTTCTGCGCAGATACTGCAGAGGAACAAAGATCCGTTGTAACTTGTGACTACTATATTAAGATAAAGTACATTCCACAACAAAATAAGTAGACATTTCTGGTTTGGCTCAAATGTTTCAGCAAGTTTTAGAAATATTTTTAAGTGGTATTTTTTTTTCATTCAAAAGACTTCAACGCGCTCCCGTTTGTTGTTCAAATGAGAGAACGACCACATAACGGCAAAACCTGAAATCTATTTTTTGGTGACAGTACTTTGTGACGTAGAAATGTCTGTTTTGTTTCACAAATAGAAACATTGATGCAAACAAACAGACTTATATGTGCCTATATTTGGCGTTGGCAATGACTTTGGTATGCAACACGTGCAGATTCACTGTAGCTAGGTATTTGTATTGCAGAACTAATATTAGGTATATTACGTTTGAGAAACACACACACATATCTTGTAATACTTATCTAAAATTAGACCTACTAATGTTTGCATGTCAATCAGCAACAAAAATTAATGTAAATACAATTTAAGATTGTCCAATTACATAAGACTTTATGCTATCACTTAGTTACGAAATCTTTGCCTTAAAATTTCAGTTCCTCGGAACCTGGTACGCGATCCAGAAGACGTCCACCGCTTCTCACTGCATCACGTATAACTTCACAAAGACAATGGAACCGGGAAAGTACGAGTTGGAGCAAATCTCTCAGCATTTCATCCTGGGACTGACTCCACTCAAACATGAATACAAGTGAGTATCTGTCACGTGCATTTTAACATCCCTGCAGGGGTATGCCAATCAAAGTTGAACTGCAAAGTTTTAAATCATGGTCAGTTCATACTAACTCATAGTTATTCTGTGACTAAATAGTGACATTATGACGTCATTTGATGTGTTTTCGCGCATATTTTGCTGTCAAGTGTCTAAAAAGAATGATCACGTGGTACAAAATTGTACCTGAAGAAATTACACTGGGCAGTGAAATATAACTTGACAGCAAAAGATTGGCATACGGGGGCAGTTAGTCCAATTTTTTTAGTAGTAGGGCTCTTTGTGAAAGAGCTCGCCCGGGGAAGTACTACCACTGTACCTATTTCTGCCGCCAAGCAGTGATGCTCGCATTTTTTTTTATGGCAATCGTCCCTAGTTGGACATTTCTGCCAGCGTCACGTCGTTGATGCTCGCATTGCTGTGTTTCGGTTTCAAGGGTATGGATGCCGGTGTAATTACAGGCACATGAGACTTAACTTCTTTATGTCTCAGTGATGGGCGTGGTGCAATGTTTGTTTTTCAGTTATTTTTATCTATAAGCCAAACCACTGAACCGAATTTGATGAAAATTTTATAGAACCAACCTGGAAGTACATTTTTTCAGATAAAGAAAAGATTTTTTTCAAATCGGTTTATAAATGACGGAGTTCTGAAGTAACAAATATTAAAAAAAATATTAAAAAACATACAACCGAATTGAGAACCTCCTCCTTTTTTTGTCGGTTAAAAACAAATAAAAACAAATGACAGATTTTTTGTGAGATGCCTTAGGTCTCGGGACCTACGGGACCGTTCTACAACGTCCTCCGTACCGTAGTTACTTTCGAGAACGTTTGTTCCCCACTATCAGTTCTGCGAGCTATATGGCTAGCCCATTGCCACTTTAAGTTGCTAATTTCGAGAGCTACGTCGTCGGTGTCTTGTACGGATTATCTTGTTTCTGCTAACATTATGCCTACGGATATCGAAAGATAATAGAGTGTACTTTTCTCTACCACTACTTAGTGCTGATCAACCATTTTTCATTTCAGATACAAAGGAACACTCACCATTCCTGACTGGTCAGTGCAAGCGAAGATGAAGGTCAACTTTCCTCTGAGTGAGTATTTGCTTAATACTGCTGTACACATAGTTTTTTAGATGTTGTGATTTTTTCTTTGGTACCTACTTAATAAAGAGTTATTTTTTTACCAACTTAAAAGTTAGGAGGTTTTCAATTTGGTATTATTTTTTTATGTTTTTTACCTCAGAATTCCGTCATTTATTAACCGATTCAAAAAATTCTTTTTTTTTTCGTCTTCAAATAGGAGGAAGTTCTCCTATCTGTTTGTTACCTCAGAACTCTGTTGATTATGTCGATTAGGTCATTTATGAACCGATTTGATTTTTTTTTTATCTGAACGGATGTACTTCCGGATTGGTCCCGTAAAATTTTCATCAAAATCGGTTTAGTAGTTTGGCTTATAAATAAAATAACCGTAAAAAAATATACCGCAATTGCGTATTTTGCTTATCTGTGACTTTTTATTCTGTGACTGTGGTGTCACTAGAACATTCCGAATGAATTGCCGTCATCATCATATGATGATGAAGCCGGTAGTTGAACTGAAGTCGGTTTCTTTAGTTTTTTAAACTTATACATGATCTATAGCTACCTATTTCTATATATTTCAGGTGTTGCCGGTTCAGCGAGCTACGTAGTCGTGGCTACTGACTACTCCTCGTACGCCGCCGTCTTCACGTGCCAGAAATTGACCTTCGCCCATCGCCGCTCTGCCACCATTCTATCACGGACTAAGGACTTGGACAAGATCTACACGGATAAGGTAAACCAAACCTCTCATCTAGGCCAAGAGGAAAATGATTTCTATTGTTTGATGAACAATATTCTCCTGCCTCCATGTTGCTATACCCTATGCAGGGTCCATAAGATACCTACCTAAACCTAAAATCCAGGTGAAGTTTATGTAAACCATGTGAAAGTATACATACTTATAAAAAATCTTTGGTGAAAGTAATAAATGTATCGTGTATATTTTGCATAATGAGATGTCCAGGCAGTAAGTAGGTAGGTATCTACTTAGTTATGAGTACAATTATTACAGTCAAAATTATGCATTCAACTCTGTTTCTTTCAATAAGTCTCAAGGTTATGTCATTTCAATTGTTATATTTCACGCTTTCACGACTGTGCGGCAAAACGTCACAATTACCTACGTATTTCAGAGCCCGAAGTTTGGGTTTATAGATAAACTCGCATATTTTGTACGGAGAAAAATCGTTTGTAAATCTCCTGCTAGAAGCGCTTTATCCGGTTTTTATACAAAATATCTCGCAAAGCTTTTCGATATTCATTCATTACTAGCAACAAAACAAAACTCAGCCTACGGGCTCAGAAAACATTCAAGGGTAAGCCCTTGAATGTTTTCTGAGCCCGAAGAAGAAGTTAAGAAGGAAGAAGAAGTCTCTTAGAAGTTGAGAGGCGATTATAAGTAAGCTTATAATCGCCTCTCAACTTCTGTTATACCTACATAAGTTGATAACCGTTAAAATAGTCTCTTTGGTTTATAAAGTGTCAAATGACAAGGAGAAAAGTTGAGAGGCGATTTTCAGTTCAAGTGAAGCTTGGGCATACCCTTGTTTGACCATAGTTTTTTTATACAACAAAATAATGAAGCGAGCTGTGGGCCCACCTGATGTTAAGCGATAAACCACTGCCTATAACAATGCATTGCTTCACTGAAAACGTCCACTGATGACGTGCCCTGTGACGAATTGCACTGCGCCCAAGTCTTAAAAAAACTGATCATCAATTTCATCCCACAGATGCGTACAAAGCTCTCCACATTCGGCGTAGACCCTTACGACCTATCCATAATATCGCAAAAGGAATGCCCTAATCCCGAGACGGCTGATGGAGTGAACATCAACATCGACCCGGACACTTTCTCCTCGCATAATATTGGAGAGGCTGTGAGGAAGACTGGTGGCGCCATCGGTGAGAATTAAATTTAAATACTTACTTTTGAATTTATTGAACTAGTTAGGGGTCTATGGCATGATCCTAGGATCAGAATGAAGTAGAAACCGATCCCAAATTGTTTTGGCATCTGATCCTAGTACCGGTGGTCTAGTGGTAGGAACCCCCACCTTCCGTGTGAATAGTAATTTTTTATCAATTGCACAAATTACCTACCAACTGCCCGGAAACTCTAATTTTAAGGTCGTGCACCAATGGATTTTTCTATTCGGAAGATTTATGTGCGATGCTAGTGCTCTCAAACGGTGAAGGAAAACATTGTGAGAAAACTCACGGCTTAGTCAGCTCCGCACGTATTGTTCTTGTCTTTCCTGTGGATAAGGCCGACTAGGCTGACAGGATGGTATAGATGCTGGGTAAGCCTACTCCATCTAAAATAGCTCAACCCCACAGAAGATCCCATCAGATTCACAGGCAAAGCCTCGTCTGACGCTTAAAAAGAACTGACTAAAGCCACAGAATATTAGTAGGTACAAGTAGATACTCCAAAATATTAGTAGAAGTAGGTACTATGAGGAAATATTTTAGTTGAAAATTGTCAAATAGCCATTCACACTTGAGTATTTTGTCAGCAAACCACTCCATGTGCAAAACTCTTGTTATTTATCGCGTTCTTATAGCCAGATAAACGCAATAAAGTATTGAGTATACAGATTCATAGCAGATTATTCTATTTTACGATATTTTTTAGCGACCGGCGTAGAATACGTGGTAGACGCTGGTAAGAATGTCTACCACAAGGTGGCGAGCAGCAAGGAGGATCTAACTGAGACACCGACCAGGCAAGGAGTGCGAGATCTCGATATGGACGCAGAATGGCTTTGAGTTTCTACTCTATAGTATTAGCAGTAGGGTTGCATTTAATATAAACTGTTCTGAACCGAAAAAGATTATTTTTTTAAAAACGGTCATGGAACAATTGGATAACTCAGCTTATGTTGAGCGGTTAACAGAGTACATCCATTGAGGACGTGCGCTGTGAGACATCGTACTGCGACGTAGTCTTGTGCCTCGGTCATTGAGAGCAAAGGATGGCATTGTAAATATACATATCCACCTAGTTTTTTAGGGCAGTCTTACATAACTTTAAATAGGTCACACTAGAAACAGTACAGTTAATCAAAATCGGTTCAGCAACTTTTACATTATAACTAGTGCCATAAAAATGCAAATGTTCGTTTTGCCAAAGTACTAACTTGTATCTAGTTTTACTTAGTATTTCAATAATAAAATAAATAATACTCAATAAGAAGTGGTTTTATTTAACTGCCTATTTTCTTGCTAAAATGATGATGATACCTTACATAGCTAACTAATTGATCGAGTGAGGGAAGCGAGCGAAGATCTTAGTGTCAACTATTGATTGAGCGAATCCACGTTCTGTTTGTTTGAGGATAATTTTCTAACCCGATCTATCTTCACAGAATTACAGAATTACAATGTGTGAAATGACATTTCACACGACGCCCTCTAGTCCCAAACTAAGCAAAGCTTGTGATATGGGAACTAGATACTAATTTATATAAGATTGTTAAAAACCTACTAAAATAGTTGAATAATAAACGTATTGTTCGTGATAATTAGAAATAGGATCCAGTAAATTAAAAAACAGCTAATTTAAATGTAAAGCAACTATATTCTTAATATTTTATGCATTCTTTGAACTTACGTTATTATCGACGACATAATGCAAATCACAATATAATTATTTTAATTCAAACTTTTATAACAAGTGCTATTCAAATATATAGAACGGAAATATAAATTACGAAGTTGTATTCTTACATGAAAATAAATAACTATGAACAAAGATTTTGAAACGAGAGTCATATTACACTGCAGTTAATAAGACAACGGTAGTAAGCAATATGATCCGTGACACTTGATTCCGCTCACAGCATACACTTGTACAGTTAGCGACAGTAATATGTATACAGAGGGGTAATCACGAACAAATCTGACAGTCACTGCGTTACGTAAACCTAACGTATTCAAATTACATTGCGCGTCAACGTCAAATCGACTGCCGAAGGTTGTAGCGTCACCGCGCAGTGTATTTTGGATACGCTACCATTACGATACGTTTGCAATTGTCACATTTTATTCGTGATCAAGGCACTGATCATAATTTTTTAATATACATTATGTATGTTACATGACAAGATTTCATATAAATGTATGTGTGTTATGAGAACTCTAATGTAGAGTCAAATTAGTCGACATCTTATTGTCGCTGACAGTACAAGCCAGGTCGTTATGCTGAAAACTCAAGGCTGAACCGAGACTCAAGCGCAGATATTAATTGAGAAGCCAAAAAATTCTCGATTCAGATCTTGAGTTAACTAGCATACCTAAGGAGTACAACGCTCCAAAAAGCGCGGATACAAACAGACGTCGCGAATGTGGTACCGGTCCAGCAGCCAGCAAAGGAATCGTTCTAAACCTAATCCGTAACCGCCGTGAGGGACAGCGCCGAACTTGCGCTGATCGGTGTACCAGTAGTATGGAGACGGGTCAATGCCCTCGCGAGCGTAGCCTGAAACAAAACAAACCCTTTAGGAAACTGAGCGTCTCTGTACTCGTTTTATTTTATTAACCCTCGACGCAAAAACGACGGGGTGTTATAAGTTTGACGTGTCTGTGTGTGTGTCTGTATGAGGCAACGTAGCTCCCGAACGGATGAACCGATTTTGATTTCGTTTTTTTTTTGTTTGAAAGTTGAATTAGTCGGGAGTGTACTTAGCTATGTTTGATGAAAATCGTTCCAAGACTCGGGGGTTTTTTAAATTTTAAATTTAATTACTTGTTGATTTTCATATTAATAGGGTTATGTATGGAGGAAAATCAAAGTCTTAAGTTTTGTTGCTTGAAATACAAATTGAAAAGATGTCAATTAAAGATCAATTCAATCAAGATAAAAAATGTCAATTCAAAATTATTGCAGGGCGTCTAGTGTATGCGACGCGTGACCCGAGGGCTGGTGATTATCTGGGCCAGCGAATCAGCATTGCTATTCAGCGCG
The DNA here is from genome assembly GCA_947859175.1 of Gandaritis pyraliata. Classification (NCBI taxonomy): domain Eukaryota; kingdom Metazoa; phylum Arthropoda; class Insecta; order Lepidoptera; family Geometridae; genus Gandaritis; species Gandaritis pyraliata. The sequence goes on along the minus strand of OX401871.1, from coordinate 2,542,067 downwards.
GCAATGCAGCCAGTGTCTTGGGCACGCTTCCGATTGCTACTGATTTGGATCAGTTGAGCTATCTATAAATCGTTTGCAACGGTGTGTAGATAGCTCAACTGCTTCATGTGTATTTTGTACATATTATAATTATTGTAAATACTGTATTAGTCATAATTTTCTTTGTGAATAAACTCTTGTTTTATTAAGTTAAAAAAAAAAATTACAGAGACGTTTAAAATGGTAAATACCTTCAAGCAACTCGTCGTAGTCCCAGGTCCTCATAGAGCCGCCCACGATCTCCCCGACGCCCGGCATCAGCACGTCCACAGACTCTGTGAGGCGGCGGTCGTCGGCGCAGCGCTGCATGTAGAACGACTTTATTTCAGCGGGGAACTTGCACAGCAGAATTGGCACGCCGATTGTATCTGTCATCTTGCGTTCCGGCATTTCTGGTATGTCCTGCGAATATTATCATACTAACATTATAATAATAATAAATATTCATGGACTTTACACACAACGCCCTCTAGTCCCAAACTAAGCAAAGCTTGTGATATGGGAACTGGATGGGTGATAGAATACTTATATACTTTTTTTTTGTAAATACATACTTAATTACATAGTAACACCCCGACATAGAACCAACATCTATGTTTATTGTTAGTATGTAAGTATTCTATCAGTTAGTTGAGTTTTTTATGTGAAATAAATAAATATTAATGGACTTTACACACAACGCCCTCTAGTCCCAAACTAAGCAAAGCTTGTGATATGGGAACTAGATGGCTGATAGAATACTTTTTTTTTGTAAATAAGTAATTACATATTAACACCCAGCCAGACATAGAACCAACATCTATGTTTTCCATAGATACATAGATAGACAATAAACATAGATGTTTATTGTTAGTATGTATGTATTCTATCAGTTATGTAGTTCCCATATTACAAGCTTTGCTTAGTTTGAGACTAGAGTGTTGTGTGAAAAGTCCATGAATATTTATTTATTTATCATAACAAACTCAAGTGAAGATTTTTAAGTGTTCCAACAACATAAGACCCATTGTTATTTCACAGTATTTGTTAGTTATCAGGTCTTTACCTGATAACTAACAAATACTCTCCTTTGTCTCTAAACTCCAAGGTCTGATGATGTTCAGCAATGATGAAGAGGATCTAAGGAGATCTTCATGGGGGTTTATGAATACCTCTCCAAACTCGTAGTAAGATCCATCTTCTTTCTTGATGTCATGTTCTCGAAGCCACTCTATCGCTTCGGTGTACGCCATTCGCTTGAAAGGTCGTTGAGGTCTCTGCAAACAGAACACCCATTTTTATCAGTTTATCATGAGAATCTCTACTCAAATCTATGCTGGAGTAATGATTTTTTTATCAGAATAAGAGGTTAAGATTACACGCTGAAAAGCAATTGTTATCAAAATTAAACATGGCCGAAGGCAGTCAGAGAATAAGGTAGCTTCTAGAAGCGAAATAATTTCCAGAATGAGGAAACACCTTTCTTCTTCAGTTGGTGGTTAAAAAGTTTATCTGAAGCGTTAAACGTGTCCTTAGGACTTAGAGGCACAATATTACATAAAAATATTGGTACTTTTCTCCCTATTTATCAGAAATATAAATAGAAACGTAAAGGCAGAAAACGCTTAAAAAGCGCGGGTGAGCGCCTGGAGCTCATGACGTCACACGCGAAATCGCCGGGCTCAAAACACATTTTGAAAATCCAAACTTTAAAAAATCGTAGAAAATTCAGTTTTTGAGATATCGCCAAAATTCTTTCACTGTTATGTTTTGGACGTAAAAATCTATCGATCTTCCTCATTCCTGGTGAAACAAACACAATTCTGAAACTTTTGGCTAGTATTATGTCATCGTAAAGAAAGCGTGGAGCCTTGTTGTAGAAGCTGTTTAGCCCTACTTAGCGTAGTCACAACGGATCTTTGTCCCTCTGAAGTATCTGCGCTGAACCCATTTTTGGTCGAATTGGAAGTAAGTGAATTTTTCCCCACAACAGTACATGCGCAATCGTTTGTTGCACCTAACTTCAGAGGGATAAAGTGCGTACTGTATTTACCTTGAAGTTAGGGTTCAGTTCAGCCACTAACTGTCCTTCCGGAGAAGCCAGGACTCTGTCCACAACATCCACAACCAAATCTTCAAGTCGGTTGAGAAGATCCTCGAACGAGATGAACGGACATTCTGCTTCAACATGGCTGTACCTGTAATTATATAAGTTACAAAGTATATAAGTATTCTTATAGCAATCAAGTTTTCATATTGCAAGCTTTGCTTAGTTTGGGACTAGAGGGTGTTGTGTGAAATGTCCATGAATAGTTTTTTTTATTCAGGGGTACATAAATGTTCATGTACAGTCGAAGACACGTCCACCTATACTGTTTGGACTTTGAACTATTAGAAGTTGGACGTTGCGAATCGTGCGAGAGGGACGACAGTGTGTTTGTGTAGGACGCGCTGCGAGCGCGGCGCGCGCCCTAGCCTATTGCGCTCCCGCCTCAACGATTCTTTGCATTGTATGCAGCGTAGTTATGGTTGTATTGGGTGTATAACCTGACCTGTGGCCGTGTGTGTATGTTTCGGGTAATACTTACTCAGCGAGATGTCGTCTAGTTCTAGACTGCTCCGCGCGGTAGGATTGCGCGATGCAGTACACATCGCCCAGTGACGCCAAGCATGTCTCTAGGTAAAGCTGAGAGCTCTGCGTCAAATATGCTTCTTCTCTGTAACAATGTTTACAGTAGTACTAGGACTCCTTGTGAAACACCTCGTTTGGGAAAGCACTTGGCTATTTCTGCCACCAAGCAGTGATGCTCGCATTGCTGTGTTCCGGTTTAAAGAATATGGGTGCCGGTGCAATTACAGGCACGTCTGAGTGATAGACGCAGTGCATTGCCTCACAGGGCATGCTCAGTGAGGCGATACCTTTTTACAGGCAGAGGGTACCGCTTAGCATAAGGTGAGTCATCTGCTTGTTCCATTACTTATTCTAATAGAAAAGCTTAACGTGAAATACTGATGTGATTATGATCTTTATCGCCACGAAACAAGGTTCAAAACTCACCCGAAATAGCTGAACTTGAACAGAGTAGATCCCCCTTCACATTGCGTCTGCACGAGGGTGGGTGGGGTCACTTCCGTATACTTTCTCGCAGCAAAATGTTCTCTGAATGCGCGAGTGACCGCCGCTCTGGCACGTAGGACCTTCGAAGTGTTCTCGCCACGGATCATTATGTGCCTAAAATGGTACTTGATAAGGTTCATTTTAGTGAGCTATAATGTCAGTTACCGGTTATAGAGCACCAGTGGTCTAGTGGTTGCAGCCCCGCCTTCCAATCGTAAGGTCGTGGGTTCGAATCCAGCGGTGCACCAATGGATTTTTCTATTAGAAAAATTTATGTGTGCAATGCCAGGGCTCTCTAACGGTGAGGAAACTCGCGGCTCAGTCAGCTCCGCACTTATTGACCTTATTTTTAGCTTGTTCCATTAAGTTTTCTCATAAAAAAATATATGTAGTGTAGGGGGCGCTCCATATAGGAGTGAGAAACTCACCTGTTATCAAGCTGTACATCAGGCAATGCTTCTTCATTGAGGATAGCATCGGCACCGCCTGGTGGGGCCAGCCCTATCAGCTCCCAGTAATCTGCAGTCAACTCATGACCACCGGGGGCCTGCAAACCATAAATTCACGAATGTCCAATCCAACTCAGATCATAGTTTACATCACATCAACACATCTTTTTGTCTCGATGAATCAATTGATAAACACTAGTTTCAATCTAGCTTTGTTAGCAACTGCAACATTTGCAACTAATAGGTAGTTCCAATGCGTTAATATTTATCTCCTAACAAAATTTTAATTGCAACTGGCGCCAATGAATTTGCCAATAATGTGTAGTAAACTAAACACCCAGACATTACACAAATGTTTGTTCTTTATGGGTTCCAAGAGTTACACCTAACTGCTATAACATCTTTTAAACTTACAGTTTTCCCTTCCGGCACCACTTCTAGTTTTCCAAACAGTGCTACAGAGGATTCAGTTGATAGTACCAATGCATTGTAAGTCTGACAGAGTACTCCGTGTAACACGCATTGAAGATAGCCCGTTCCGTCTCGTATAGTAATGAATGTGAGGGCTCTGCCCTGACGTCTGAGACGGTGGACCCAGCCTCTGATGCAGATTCGCTGACCACGGTGATCCGCAGCTGAAAGAGAAGTTATCAAGCTGTTTTTTTTTTCAAATTATTATCAACTATAAATTAGTATTATTATTAGTTCAGGTACAGAAATTTTAATACCTACTTTTATGAATTATTTAATATTGGGTGACTAAATTAATGATTTTTATAAATTTTAATTATGTATTTTCATTTTTTTTTTTTTTTTTTTTTTATACATTATAGACAAACGTTTGACCGCAATCTCACCTGATGGTAAGTGACGATCATTTTCAATAACTAATAAATTTTAAGCTTTCTTTATGTTTTTATACATTTTTTTCACTTGGACACACAGGGTTCATCTCTATTAAAACTTGTTACCTACATAGTGAACCTACTAAGTTTATTGTGTAGATACATAATGCAGATATGATGCAATATGCGCACATGTAGTATAAAATTAAAAAGGTAAAAATTACTTACTCTCACAGATTTTGACCACCTTAGCTTTCGGTAGACTAGGATCTTCTTTTATGACAACCTTTTTGGCCTCCTCTAGGTTCTGCTGTCTTTTGTCGTCACTCTCTTCTTGAGCCTTGGCCTTATCAGCTGCTTTGTGGTTCTCTCTCACCCATATTTTCTGGATTTTCTTCAGCTGAGATTTAGCTGCGGGTTCGTACACCTTTCCTTCTTCTTTTGCATCGACGTAGATAGACGGGAATGGCTCTTTACCGGCGTGCCGCATAGCTTGTATAATAGTCTTGTAAGGTTTCCCCTCGGTCCCATCTCCACTCTCATCGTTTCCTCTTTTATCAGAGGTGTATATCTCCGCTGTAAGTTGCACTATAACTTAAAAATTGCATACGTGTAAGTTGAGGTTAGAACTGCAATGCAACTTACCTATTGATAGGTTCTCCATGGCTATTTGATACTGCTAAGACTTGCAAATACTAATAAAATGGCTAAATCTCTCACATAAAAGTCACAATATTGGAAAATAGACTAAGAAAATCTTTGAAGAAAATATTGAAATTCTTTACTCGATAACTACCTACGGTCCAGTGCGGTTGGTATTTGTTTTGACATTGACATGATAGACCGAACCGAGTTGTCCCTGACATTGATTGAACTTATACGCATCCTAATTGAAGTTTAGTATCACTCAAACCTACCTATTCACTCTGTAGACGACTGTAGAGAGATTCTACCATACAGTCCATACCTACTCCCTACGGTACCATCCACAGAACAAAGGAAGTAAATAGAAAGAGCATGATGACTTTTTAGTATGAGAACCAGTGTAGCTAAACTCACACCATGTCAAAACTAACACACTTAGAAATAAAGATTATAATTGGTTGAAAGAGAACGTAAAACGGACCTAAATCCATTAAAATAATTTTATTGATATAAAACCTTAGTTCCATCGGAACATGGTTCAAAACTCAATAAAATAAACAAGTGATAAAAATTAAAGTTTACTTCGTCTACTCAGCAAAAGGTGGCGCTTTTGCGAAGCATTTTTGTTATAGTCTTTATCAACAAAGCTTAAGATTGATAATGCAATGGCTGTTATGACAAACATAGCTACTCACTTAGTGATGTGACCAATGAGGATACATGACGAATTTGTCGATATCGATTATTACCTACCCACTGATTGATAACGAAATAGCTACGTTTAGCCGCAATTACATATGTCTGATACGTTGTGTCCAAGGGCTCTGCCGTTTGTGGTGGTCGAAATAAAAATATTTTCTTTCTTTGTTTAATTATAATCAATCACAAAGGTTAGTATCAGACTGACACTATTGTCAGTCTGATACTTGGGTAAGGACCAAGAATGAAGGTACCTACCTAATTAATTAAAACTTCATGAATATAAATAATAACACTATAATTACCTGAAAACACAAAATTATTAGAGTCGGTATAGCTGTGCCAACAATGTATTTGTTTCCACTTTTTTTAATTACAAAATCTTGGTCCTTAAAGTGCAGCAAATTGTACCTACTGTATTTTGTAGGAAACCAATTTTGTTTCCCAGTTGCATCAATCAATTTTTTTTTATGTCTGGCACATTGGGTAAACTGAAACCAGAAGATATACCTATTTTTTCAAAATATTTCTGTAATTTTCATCTGACCCAGCCATTAAAGTTATCGATAACGCATTCATCAGTTTATTGGGGCCACATCCCTAACTGAGTAGCGAAAGTTGAGGTTTAAAAGAAACGCGACTTTAACATGTATGATTTACAGTCTTTTTTTCTTTGACGGTTTTGCATTTTAACAAAACTAACAATTAACAATAAAATATTACTTATCGGTGATAAGATATGCCCCCATTTGTTAAATTTTTGATTCCGCTATCGTTTTTGCACTCTAAAACAGCACAATATGGCATGTTTATATTTTTTAATGATTTTTTTCAAGTACGGTTACCATGACAAAATTCAAACACGACTGAAGTGAGCGGAGCTAGGCGGAGCTTGAAGTGCGTAATGCGATGCAGACTTGATATGAAGCGGATCCACCTACTTACTAATTCTACTTATTTTCTTTTTTCTGTGGTACCATCGGTAGAAAGTGCCATCTAGTGTGGAGTAGAAGAACAACCGACGATAATACTAGGGTAGGTACTTACCCGAGGGAGCTCTATCATAAAGAGCCCTTCTCCTCAAACTACCTACCTATTAAAAGCAATACATTAGGTAGGTAAATACAATGAAAACGTATTTGCATGTGCATGTGCGTACCTACGGCTGTGGTAACTTACTTATTCTACCGTTATGCATGCCGTGCGTGCGTCATATGGAAGAACGTGGCATCTACAAAAAAATCCATAAACTGCTATTGGTGGTATCGTTGGAATCGGGAGGACCCATCGTTCTGCATTTAAGACGACGACGGGTAACATCAAACAAGTTCTCGCTAGCACATTTACATTTTTAATGATAATATAAAAAAAAACATACAACCGAATTATAATATTCATGGACTTTACACACAACGCCCTCTATTCCCAAACTAAGCAAAGCTTGTGATATGGGAACTAGATGGCTGATAGAATACTTATATACTTTTTTTTTGTAAATACATACTTATAATTACATAGTAACACCCACACATAGAACAAACATCTATGTTTTCCACGCACAAATTATGTTTGTTCTCAGTGGGGATCGAACCCACGACCCACAGCACGGAAGGCAGAGCCATTACCGACTGAGCTGTGACGCCTGTCAATTGAGAACCTCCTCCTTTTTTGAAGTCGGTTAAAAATATGCTTTGTTCCACAAATGTGTCTCATTTTGGTGCACATTTTTTAGTCGGAAAACTTGTTAGGATCAAAGTGATATTTTTGCTGACCCTTTCTCTAGATTTGATCGTGAAGCTTTGCAATTTTGCATAATTAAGTACCTAGGTAGGTACCTACAATTAGTGATTTTATACTATCTTCAAAAATGTTGAAATGTGCGAGTAGGAATGTTGAAAACAAGTATGATTTATGGATGACAAAAAAGCGGTTTCTGCAAGCTGCCTTTTTACTCTGTATTTTAAACTAATTTAATTCGGATTTTCAGTTGGTGCCGCGACAGTTCTAAAAAAGCTTCAAGTTCTAAAAAGTATATTTTTCTTATTTCATAAATAGCAGGAGATACAGACCAAACTTTCTGCATAAAATAAGGTCATTTGCAGGAATGTGAAACTTAAAAAAATAATTTTGCCATTTATCTCAGAAGTAGATGATTCGTAGATTCCCAACTCTTCCGTATGACGGCAGTATTATTGTAGTTTGTTTAGTCCATTGTCTATTAAAAACATTATAAAAAATACTTTTGTTTATTTAACCTTTCACATATTAATTAGATATGTACCATCAGCAAAATTTCCGCCTTACCACTTTTGAAACTGTTTCGCTTGCAAGCAGTTAGCTACCTGACCCCGCCTTTTTCTTTTGTCTTCTTATTTTGACCAACCAGAGACCTAAACATCTGTTTATTTTTATGACGGCCCATTGTTTTCATAACTTTTACACCCGAAATAATTTGCTTCTATTGGCATACAAAAATTAACGGCTAGTCGTCTTACAGAAAATGCACCCTTAAGGTGGTAAGGTAGAACTTTTGCTGATAGTACCTATATTATAGTTTTAACCCATACTTCATTCATATGAATCACCTACGTGGCTCTGGAGAGATTCGCATTTACCTACTGATACTGTATTATTAAAATAACGATATTTTCATAATTTTGGTATTCAAGGAAGGATTTTTTGAAAATGTGGTCCAAAATTGAGGTCCGCGATTACCAGATTATGATGCCGTACAAAAGCCTTGCGCACTTGCAGTAAATGGTATCAGAGTAGATAAGACAATTTTGACACAAGAGGGATAGACTTTTTATCCAGAAGTAAGTATCTACCTACTTACATAGATACTTAAGTGTTTGTTTCAAGGTATAACATTATAATACTTTGAAAATCATTATCCCTCTGAAGTTGGGTGCAACAAACGATTGCGCATGTACTGTTGTGCGGAAAAATTAGCTTCCCTCCAATTCGACCAAAAATGGGCTCTGCGCAGATACATCAGAGGGACAAAGATCCGTTGTGACTTGTAACTACTAAGTATATACCAACCTCATCTCTGTACGACCGGAATCTCTTTGTCTATTAGTCTATTTAGATAATTATGACCGTCAGTCAGTGAGTTTAGAATAAAATAGTAAATAAGCAGTAAACCGTATTACAATAATTTATTCAATAAGTACTCAGGTTTTTATAATTTTATATTGAAAAATAGGTACATAAGCACTTCAATTTTACATATAAATAAGTTTGTTAGGCAAATGCACTATTAGTTCGTAGTGTGGTGTTAGCGTGCATAGGTAAGTGATTCCGCACCTATTTTTAAACCTATTGGAATAAATAAACTAAATAAACGTTTTATAAGTACTTATTCGTTCTGTAGTCCAGCATTTAAATATTTCAATTTGCACTCATTCGTTGGTATGTGTTAGTGGCCAACTCTGGAGACGAATTTTTAGGGGCTTCCGTCGTGGCTGAGCTAGGACCGATAGTTTTAACGTGCCCTCCAAAGCGCGCTCAGATCTAAATGTCACTAGCGGTCACCCATCCAAATAGTGACCGCGCAAAACGTCACTTAATTTAGTAATCGGTGATGAATGAAGATTGATTAAGCAAGCCACGCCACGAGCGCTTGTGGAGTCACAGCTCAGTCTGTAATAACTCCTGCCTTCCGTACTGTGGGTCGTGACTCGATCCTCACTGAGAACAAACATTTGTATGCGGCAAACATGGGTGTTACTATGTATTTACAACAATAAGTAGTATATAAGTAGGTATTCTACCAGTAATTTAGTTCCCATCGTACAAACTTTGTTTAGTTTGGGACCAGAAGGCGTTGTGTGAAATGTCCAAGAACATTTACCACTTTCGTCATTGTAAAAGCAACTGCATTTGCATAAGAAAAATAGAGACACCTTTTTGACCTGTATGCATACCCCTATACTATACAGGTTGAGTTCTTTCCACCGCACTTTGAGCCCATAATCTGAACCGTTTCGGGGCAGTGGTCCAACTGCTCTGTCCAATTAGTTGAACTACGGGCCTTTACTAGGGGCCGTGGTTCAACTATCTTTGCAGTTGGACCACGACACCATAGTAGAGTTCCCAGGTCCAATTAAAACAATTTCAAATTAAACGGCTATACTTAGTTATAAAAAGTTGTTGTTAGAAGTCACGGGCTCGATTTTGATAAAAATAAGAACTACGTTTAAAAATATCAAAAAAGCCGTTTAGTTTTCGACTCCTAACAAAATTTTTTTATGCCTTATATGCGTTTAGATTTTCCCCTCAGAAGAGGGTCGATAGAATTCACCCCGTATAGCCTACAGCACATGCATGAAACAGAAAAATCTACATTTTAAAGTTTATATTCGAATCATTGAACTATTGATTGGAATATTTGTTTAAATTTTAAATATGTGATAGCTTTGCGTCGATTATAAATAACAACACAAAGCCGTCATTGTATAGAAAGTCGTCAAAGTTATTGTGTAGTTTCACTTTTTGGCTGGTTAATTGCTTAATTGTAATAGCTCCGTAGTCGCTGGCTACTGGTTTGTCACCGGTAAGTGCGCGTGTAGCCTTATGCTGAACGTAAACGGGCCAAAGACCAAAGCTTCCTTTTTAAAAAATATTTTAGTCTGAAGTTAGAAAATTACTAAGAATATGGTTTTTTGCAGATAAAACTCTAAAATGTCTCCATCACCACAAGGCGAAGCCCCGACGTCCACGGAGGTGCTGGCCCCTGGCGACGGTAACCAGGTGGTAATCTCAGGCATGTCTGGTCTCTACCCCAAGTCCAGATACGTGCGGGATCTTGAGAATGTTCTTTATAATAAGGTACGTTTCAAACACATCTGTCGGTATTTATCTCTTGAAAGAGCTTTTGGAGAAAACCATTCATTAAGTAGTTTCATCTTTTGACATTTTTACAATGCTCCTAGAATAGTCATAAAACACAATACAAAAGCAAGTTTGAATAAGAATAAGAATCATTTATTGTAAAACTGTGTAGAAGAGATCTTAGGGTAGAAAAAGTTTCAACAGCCTACCCATTTAGGGCGTACAATATTTTATTATTATATTACTTATTTTGTGTGCTTATTAATGATGCTCTTGGCTGTCTAGGCAATAACTAAGGATATGAACGTAGTGTTTCTTTATACTGGTTTTAGATAAACCCAATCACGTCAGATGATATGCGTTGGGAATACAATCATCCGGAGGCAGCTCAATACGCGGGCAACGTGCCTGATCTGGAGCGCTTTGATGCTCAGTTTTTCAAGGTGCACTTTCGTCTAGGAAACAACATGGATTCTATGTCTCGTAAGATTCTGGAGCAAGCGTATGAGGCAATTTACGATGCTGGTGAGTTTAAACGCTCAAATTTTTCGTGCCTTTTGTGAAAGTTGTTTTGTAAGACCATTTGGTCCACACGAGCATTTAGATAATTTTTAAAAGATACTCAACTGTGTTACGTCTTGTATTATCTTGTATCTTATTTGTTTACTTTTCGTAACAAATAAGTACCTAGCTACTGAAATTGGACAAACAAGTTAGGACTGAATGATTCAATGGAACCACGAAATCGAATGAAGGTGGACCAAAAAGCGCGTGGCATAGGCACGGTCAATGCAGACGGAAACATTTTTTTTTATCAACAATGATGGAACTAGCCGATGGATAATCACCATTGTTATATTATAACAATGATATATTATAACAATTAAATGAGTTAAATGAGTTATTATGGTCAAGGTGCAAAATACAAAGAAATAAAATATCAGAATAACATATATCGTGTTATAGGAGTCAATCCAGAAAATCTATCTGGGAAAAAGGTCGGCGTTTACATTGGAACATGTTTTTCTGAAACTGAAAAAGCATGCTTCTACGTTGCAAATTCCAGAGCTGGATTTGGTATAGCTGGGTAAGTTCAGTTATTTTTCTAGCCTCTCTTCGATTTAAAATATCAAAAACTATTCAATGTAAAGATAGAGGAGAGAACTTATAGGTTTACAACAATAGTTTAGATAAATATCAGTGGGATGGGATGGAATTAGTGGGATATTATAAATACTTTATAAGTAAAGTCATAGAAACGCTTGTTAGGGGAACGTACCGACCGATACTACGTGACCCGTTCCGGCGGGGGGGAGGGAGGTCTTCAAAATACCACGCTTGGTCACAGAGACGGAGGGGGCCTTAGGTTTTCGTCACGTAGACAATACTGCCCTGTAAGGAGGGCAGAATAGCCATCTAGCGCTTTTTCGAGCTTATAAAGACAAATATGAGTGATTTTTTTTAACTCTGTTTGCAAAAAATGAATTAAAATCATTATTTATGAACTACAACGTGAAAACTAGCGGGTAAGGGAGAGAATCTTGGCATCTACTACGGTTGGTCACCGAGGGGGTGGGGAGGGGGGTTAAAATAATGTAAAAAAAATGGGTCACGTGGTATGGGTATGTTACCTTAGTTGCTACTTCACCTAGAACTCCTACACATTTTCTTGCAGATGCAACAAGTCTATGTTTGCGAACCGCATCTCATACTGGCTGAACGCGAAGGGCCCCTCGCACTCCATCGACGACGCCTGCTGCAGCTCCACCGTTGCTTTGGAGCAAGCCTACCTCGCGATCGTGAGGGGCGAGTGCGAGGCTGCTATAGTGGGCGGAGCTAACTTATCCCTGCACCCACAGTCTTCTGTACACTATGGAAGGTACAGTCAACCTCATTAGAATGAAGACAAAGGCAAATGGAAATGTCCTAGTTTTCAGTCTGAGGCGTCCTCGTCGCGCCAACGCGATCTTCGCGCGAACTGGCGACGCGACCATCGTTCGTTCACTTGAAAAAAAAAACGCATTCGCGATCGCGTCGCATTGCTCGGATGCCTATGGACACCTATTCGACATCAGAATGTTTGATCTTTTAAAATTCGCGTGGACGATGATCGCGTAACCGCGTATTATTAGCACAATGCCGAATGCGATAAGCATTGTTTTGAATCATAATTTTATTGTTGGTAACCTATGTTTTTTTAAAAATGCACTTGTAATTATTTATATACATTTTCAGGATCATGAACTTGAGCATAGATGGAAAAACAAAATCATTTGATCAAGAAGCCGCTGGATGTGCTAAGTCTGAAGCTATCAACGTGCTCTTTCTACAAAAAGCTAAAGATGCTTTCAGGTATACTTACCTACGACACAGAATTAACGTACCTACTGGTACCTACTACGGGCAAACATTTTGTAAAAGCAAATATTTTTCAGAATTTACGCAAATGTTGTGAACGTCCAATGTGAATTTGTCAAAATACCAGACGGAGAGACGGGACCAAAATTTGGGTTCTATAGAGACCCTGAGGATACAGCAAGGTTTTTAAAATCGTTCTATGCCAGAGCTGGTGTCCCGCCAAATGTGGTCGAATATGTTGAAGGGTTTGGATCAGGTAAAGTCATTGTAGAGGTAAAGTACGAACAAATCTGACGATAAATCAAATATATTTGAATCATATTGCGCGTCAACGCTAGTTCGACGATTGTCACATTTATTCGTGCTGAGACCTCTGATGCGTTTACATTATTGTTTTGAACTAAAGTTGTTTTATTTCCATCTCTATAATGCCACGCGCCCACTCCAGGGATGTATGTTTATCATGGACAAACGTTTATTCACAGCTGTACCAGAAGCAGACAAGTCAGAGTTAGAAGCATTTGATAAAATATTCTGTAGTAATAGAGATGGACCACTGTTAGTTGGGAGCGTAATGTCAAATATTGGATACGCTGAAGCTGCCTCAGGAATTTCAGCTATAACAAAGGTAAAAACTTAAATCTTTACATTTTTTCATTATGATCACTATCATAATTATCAGCCTGTAGAACACTGCACGCTGAACTGATTTTACCACAAAAAAATTGATATCGCGCACTTAGTATGGCTGGCCTACGCATTTTAATAATAAACAGTATTAGGTCTAACCTAAATCGTATCTTATCCTATACCTATGATGAGTTCTTCGGATGAAAATGCCATTTTTACATAGGTGCTCCTAGGATATCATCGAGGAGAAATCGCGGGGAATCTAAACTGCGAAACTCCTCGCAGCGACGTTGCGGCTATCATGGAAAGTCGCATCCACGTGCTGAATGAACACCAGCAGTTCCAGAGGACTTACGCAGCCATCAATGGCATGTCTGTGACGGGTATCAACGCTCATGTTCTACTGCATGGGCACTATAAAGTTAAGGTACCTCAAAGTAATCATGCAATGCAACAAATAACACTCACACTACCTAGTGGACTATGAACTCTGAAAATTTATTTTTTAGGATAGCAATCGCTACGCCTCCAATATTCCACATCTAGTAACAATGTCCGGTAGACAAGACGTCTCCGTGCAGCGAGCTTTTAGCGAACTAAAAACTAGTCCGATAGATCCAGAACAGTTGGCTTTACTACAAAATATACACCAGACTAGAATTTCAGGACATTTAGGCAGAGGATATACTATTCTTGGTAAGTTTTGGAACCGCAATCATTATAAAATTTAAAATTCAAAAACTTCCAAGCAAAATTTTTACCAAAGTATCTACCGATATGTGCTGGGGTTGTCTGTTCACGTGTTCGCATAGCACCATCGTATTTTTGAATTTCAGACACAAAAGATGGGAAGACAGTGAGTCTGTCGGAGGAAGTGAATTACTTTGACGACGCTCAGCGCCCTCTTTGGTTCGTGTACAGCGGGATGGGCTCTCAGTGGGCTGGAATGGGCACACAGCTTATGCGGTTTCCAATTTTTGCTGCAGCAATAGAAGGGTATGCCAACTAACTAGAGAAATTATTCGTTTTTCGTAACTGACTTTTGGACGTGCATTGTTTCATCTTTTTCATGGTTGTACTAAGCCTAAGCTTTACTTGCAAAACTTTTCGTGCTTTCAGCTGTCGCAAAGTTCTGGAGCCAAAAGGGTTGGATATTGTCCACATAATAACGTCTCCCGAGAAGACGATCTTCGATAACATTCTCCACTCGTTTGTGGGCATCGCTGCTGTACAAATAGGTCTTACTGATCTTCTCAGAGAACTTGGTTTAGTTCCTGATAAAATAATTGGTGAGTCAATCACATACACTGAAAGTAACGTACCTACTAGTTTTAAATATTAATTTCTTAAGTCAATACAGGATTTACATCGTGAAAAACTGTTTGCTGCGTAAAGTCTTATCTTCTTATCTTCTTTACAGGCCACAGTGTGGGTGAACTTGGTTGTGCCTATGCTGATGGCTGCCTGACTGCAGAGGAAATGATATTATCAGCTTATAGTCGAGGAAAAGTCTCCTTGGAAACGCCCTTTATCAAGGGATCTATGGCTGCTGTTGGTTTAGGATTCCAGGAAGTATGTTTATTAAATTTCTTATGAAAATTGCTAAACACGTTTAAGATTGCTGCTTTCATTTGAATAAATCTTGAATGTTTCAGATTTCAAAGTTTTGTCCGCCAGAGATTGTAATAGCCTGCCACAACAGCGCTGATTCCTGCACCATCTCAGGACCAGCTGATGTGATGCAGACCTTTGTTGCCGAATTGGTCGCCAAGGGTATATTTGCGAAAGAAGTTCCGTCTTCCAATATAGCTTATCACTCACGCTACATCGCCAATGCTGGTAAGTTTATGCGAGTGAAACTCGTCACCATAGCATCTATTGTTGGAAATTATGTGGGTACATTATAATGCCGGTATTGGCTATACCTACACCCATAATGGCATTAATTTATCAGACATCGTCAAACACTTTAGTCTAGGCACGCCAAGAATAGTATTTTATACAATTGAGTAGCATCATTTGAAGGGTGTTATCATTGAAGTATTATCTGACAGGCGTCACAGCTCAGTCGGTAATGGATCTGCCTTCCGTGCTGTGAGTCGTGGGTTCCATCCCCACCAAGAACAAACATTTGTGTGTGGCTAAACATAGATGTTTGTTCTATGTCTGGGTGTTACTATGTATTATAAGTATTATTTACAAAAAAAAAGTATATAAGTATTCTATCAGCATCTAGTTCCCATATTACAAGCTTTGCTTAGTTTGGGACTAGAAGGCGTCGTGTGAAATGTCCATGAATATTTATTTATTTATCTGTCTGTAATCATGAAGTTAATAATAGTTCATTTGGTACAGGCCCAGGGCTCCTGAAGTTTTTAAAGGAGGTCATCAGAACACCCAGAGAACGTAGCGCTAAATGGCTTTCTACATCTATTCCTCAAGCACGATGGGACGAAGAATTAGCCAAATCCTCTTCTGCTGAGTATCACACAAACAACTTATTGGTATGAAAATATTTATTTGTATCGTGATTATTTTGCAGGCAACTTACCTTCACATACTGTCTTTATTTAGCTTCTACAATAATCGGGCCTTTTGCATCTAATAGAGATGATTTGTACAGTGTCAGGAGTTTTTTTTTACTCATGTCCTCTATAAAGAGGATGCTTGGGATATGATTCTAGTACTTTTGGAATTAAATAATGTTCCATCAATATTATTCTTTTTTTTAGAGTCCTGTGTTGTTTGAAGAAACCAGTGCGCTGATCCCGAGTAACGCAGTTCTGGTAGAAATAGCGCCCCATGGTCTGCTTCAAGCCATTCTCAAGAGATCGCTGCCGGAGAGTTGCATCAACGTTCCGTTGACAAGACGTGGACACCCAGACAGTCCTCGTATGGTACTAGAAGCTTTGGGCAAGTCAGTACACAACTTTATAAAAACTCTTTGTGACTTTATGTTTCACCTATTCAAGCCCAGGGCTGCAGTTTTTACTAATGCCTCTGGGACGCTGTAGTATCTTTGGATGTATTTTGATAGAGAAGGCTTGCAGAAGGTTATTATTATTTGATACAGAGTGGTTTTTTCATTTTTAACTTCCAGGCTT
Source organism: Gandaritis pyraliata (assembly GCA_947859175.1). NCBI lineage: Eukaryota > Metazoa > Arthropoda > Insecta > Lepidoptera > Geometridae > Gandaritis > Gandaritis pyraliata. The sequence continues at coordinate 2,525,365 of OX401871.1, read as the reverse complement.
TACATGCAAGGCTACAATCCAAAGATCCAAGTCCTCTATCCGAAAGTAGAGTTTCCTGTATCAACTGGTACACCTTTCCTGTCGTATCTAGTGGACTGGGCTCACAATGAGAAATGGCAAGTGACAACCACAACTTCTTATCCTTGTCGCGGCTTTAACATTCAAACAATAAAAAAAACTAAAATTAATATTTATTTATTTCTCTCGACAAAAAAATGGTACAAAAAAGAACATTGTTGTGGTGGCTTTTCACGCTTGCCAAGTCTTGGCAAACGCCCACAAGTACAAGCGTGTAAAGAAGGCGTTTGGCTTGGCTTGCGTGAGCTTGTGGACGCTTGTCTCCGATCCGGTCTAGTGTTGGTTTTTGGACACAGACCAAAGGGCGCTTGCGGCAAGCGCTTGTGTGCGACGCATTCACACGTTGGTGCGCCATTGTGATCTCGCGATGAGCGCATGATTAGTTCTATGTTTAAAATGAGATGCTGATCGAACGAAGAGAGTTTATCATTTCTTCGTTCATATTAATTACTTTGCTTGCATTTCAAATAAAAGTATGTTATACCAAACGCAATAGCCGACACAAGTTCGGTGTCCGCCATGCTTGGATGTACTATCGGCAAAATTACCGCCTTACCAGTTTAGAAACTGTTTCGCTTGCAAGCAGTTAGCTACCTGACCTCGCCTTTTTCTTTTGTCTTCTCATTTTGACCAACCAGAGACATAAACATCTATTTATTTTTATGACGGCCCATTGTTTTCATAACTTTTACACCCGAAATAATTTGCTTCTATTGGTATTCAAAAATTAACGGCTAGTCAGTTCACAGAAAATGCACCCTTAAGGTGGTAAGGCAGAACTTTTGCTGATGGTACGTAGCACACTGACTCATTCACAAGCATGAGAACGACTTCCAAATGCCACGCGAGATTTGTGGAAGCTTTGGGCTTGAAGACGTTTGCCAAGACTTGGCAAGCGTGGAAAGCCACCTACAGTTGAATATCGTGTCTTATCTAACAACACCGCTCAAGTCGATTTTTGGCGGTATTGACTTTTTGATACCATTGGATAGATTTTAAATTCGCGCGTCGAACTGTGTAACAGATTCAAGGATATCAACCAATCCCAGGCCAGTATTCAAATAACAGTGACAGCGCCTAAGTCAGTTTCCGCGCCAACACCGCTCAAATCGTCATTCCGCCATACTGCGCGCGAAAACTACTTCTACAACTACTGACTTTCGCGGTTTTATAGTGTTATTTTTGGTTGAATATGGTTTTTGAAGTGTAATTATCAAAGATTAAGAAGTAAGTTACTGAATACACTAAAAGATTTATTGATTTAAGTGCCGTAATGAACTTAAAATCGAATAAGTTTGTCGCCATCTACTTTAGGCGGTGTTACTTAGCATCTTGCTATTGCATCGAGTATGACTTGTGCGGTGTTACAAACGTTATTTCTTGTAGGGTACCTGATAAAGTGGTAGTATAGACCATGGATGGAGAAGAATTTGAGTCATCGAGTGACCAGAGTCAACATCATCATCATCATTAATCTATATATCAGTCCAATACTGGACGTAGGTCTCTCCCAAGACGCGCCACTGAGCCTGGTCTTCGGCTTTTCTCATTCAGTCCTTACCAGCTACATTTCGCAGTTCATCGTCCCACCTTACCAGAGGGCATCCTACACTATGCTTGCCTTAACGCGGTCCCCACTCAAGTATAGTTTGCTCAAACGATTGTCGGTAAACATGGCCGGCTCACTGCTATTCCACCTTGCTAATCCTCTGAGCTCTATCGACTACCTTAGTTCTTTGTCGGATAACCTCGTTTTCAGGATTCTATCCTTTTAACCTATGCTGCCGAAACGTGATTACTGACTGTAGGGTTGGTCCACAAGCTGAAAGTCAAGCAACAAGCTTTGGAGAGAGCTAGTGTACCTACAGATGAAGAATTAATTAGGAATGTCAACAGTTGCGAGTCCATCATGACTGAAATTGAGCCGTAAACGGCGTAAGAGCTTTAGAGAGCCAAAGAAAAGGAGTAAGCTTGATTTCAATCAAAGTTTTGACATGGATACGTTAGACATCACGACGGCTTGGTTTTTGAAAAAGTTGGTAAAACTTCATAGAACTCGATGCAAGCACTTCGGTTTCTTCAAATAGAGGTTTTGCTGAAACGATACCAATAGACGTCGAGTATACTACAGCAAATAGCCGAGACAGCAACGCTGGAAAACCCAATGCAGCCATGTCTTCCTTGCAAACTATATCATCTACTAACATGACACTCCGTTGAGTACACGATCGCGGTGATTTGGTAAATCAAAACGGCGAAGGCTTTATTGAACTCTTAATTAACGATTAATCATTATTAAGCCAACTTAAAACTTTGTAGTTTAAATTGTAATCATTAATAAACTTTTCTTATCATAAGTTTTGCGACTGGCTGTGCAAACGCTCCGCAACATTCAACATTCACAACATTCTGGAAGACAATGAAATGAGTACAGTGAAAATCATTTTTCTCAATGCACGCCATGTATGGCAGTTGAAAAGAAAATTACCAAAATCCTGAATCGAAGAAAACTGAAAGCCGCGTTTATATTTTAACGTGTGAAAACAGTTACGAAGTACCTATGTAAAAGAATGTTTATGGATACCCTTGGAATAAAAGACTCGTTGAAGAAAACTGACTGCAATACCGGCAGATAGGGCCACATCAGCAGTCAACTTGGAACAGCGTTTGTAGGCATATTTATGCCTACAAACGCTGTTCTAAGTTGAATAAACAAAAAATCCTATAGTATAAGAAAAAAAACTTAATTTTTATCGATTTTGATGCACTACAAATTATATTTTCTCATACATTTTCTTGTTATCACCGCCTAAGTCTAGTAAAATTATCACGTAACACCGCGTAAGTCAATTTAAAACGTGTACATGAATATAAATGATATAATAGGCATAACAAAACATTTGTTATATATATTAAAGCACCTGTTAATAATTTCAGCCTGAAAGCTTTTGAATTGAATAAAATACACAGTTTTTAGTCTCTCCTGAAAAGTGAGCAAAAATGACTTGAGCGGTGTTGTTAGATAAGACACGATATAGAGTTCGGCCATAAATAGGCTGAGGGTATGTGCTGAACACGCCTACTCCGTCTAATCGATCATCTTCAATGGCACACATCTTACTTCTATGAGTCAAGTGTATAACCAGAATCGGTTAAACATAACCGATTCTGGTTATACACTTGATTCTGGTTATTCTGGTTCTGGTTACTACAACAGTAGTAGACAAAGATTTTTTTATGCAAGATCATTGCTTAATTGTAAGAGAGAAGATTAATAATATAAATATGATGCCTTTTTCAGGCCACTGCCGCTCTACGTCTCCGCTCACAGAGCCGTGGCTGCATCCTGCAAGTTTCTGGTTTCGGTGAATGTTGACGATCACAAATATTTGAGCGGTCATGTTATTAGAAGTGAGGTTACACCATTTAATTTTACTATTTTGTGGTGGCGGCCATCTTGGATTTGAAATTTGTCATAGTGCACGAGTATACTATACACTATGACAAGTTAGATTACTACACTGTATTGTATTCTACTATAGAAATATACATTTAGTCACAAATAAAATTATTACTAATACAGTATTGACAATATTTCTACTATAGCCCTTTCATTTGATATCCATATTGAGAGAGACATAGCTAAGAACACTCTCGACTAATTCACCTTTCAAGCAAAAAAAAATCAAATCAGACTCGCACACATACAGACGCGTCAAACTTATAACACCCCATCGTTTTTGCGTCAGGGATTAAAAATAGATAAAACAATTTATTGTTCTTCTGATTTAGATAAAATGCAATTGCCATTTTCTTATGCGCTGGTCGCCGCTTGGGACACCCTGGCCATGACATTGAAAGTGCCGAAGAAGCAGATGAACGTGGTGTTCAGTGATGTGTACTTACACGCACAGCCTGTGCTGCACAACCAACACAGCATCAAACTTACTGTTTCGCTGCATAGGGGAAACGGACGATTTGAGGTAGGAGTACCTAATGCATAGATAGATAATACTTTATTACACACAAAATTTTACAAAAAGTACAGAAACATATAACAGACGACAGTGGGATACAATGGGCGACTTTATCACAAAAGCGATCTCTTCCAGACAACCTTGCGGAATGCATATTTAGTGTTTATTGAAAGGAAACCCGAAGGAGAGGTAAAGTTAAAATACTAACCTGGAAAAAAAAGTCACCATTAGCCGCAGGTCTCGTCTCTCTTATTTTCAGACAATAAAATAATAATGATATATATTTATGGCCTTATATTGAGTTTTATTTATCAATAGATTTTCCGCAAACTTCAAAATGTTATCGGTCCTCTAGTAGAGGCTTGGACGAATGTCATTTTACAATCAATTATTGTAACTCGCATTTAATTTTATAATTTCAGATTCTGGATGATAACTTTATAATTGCTACTGGATTTATCAACAGGGATGATAATCCCATTCTGAAATCGGAGGCTCGTTATTCAGAAACTGATGATCTTAGTCTCACATGTCAAGATATTTACCGTTTGTTATACGAAAGAGAATACTCATACAGGTACAATACTTTGACAGGCGTCACAGCTCAGTCGGTAATAGCTCTGCCTTCCGTGCTGTGGGTCGTGGGTTCGATCCCCACCAAGAACAAACATTTGTGCGTGGAAAACATAGATGTTTGTTCTATGTCTGGGTGTTACTATGTATTATAAGTATGTATTTACAAAAAAAAAAAGTATATAAGTATTCTATCAGCCATCTAGCTCCCATATCACAAGCTATGCTTAGTTTGGGACTAGAGGGTGTTGTGTGTAAAGTCCAAGAATATTTAAAAAAAAAAAAAAAAAAAAAAAAAAAAAAAAAAAAAAAAAAAACTCTTCGAATTCGAATCGGAAAAAATTACGATGAGCTCATTTAAAAAAAATGCTTTGATTATTCACAGTGGGCAGTTCCGCAGTATCCACAGTACGAACGACACATTGACGGAAGCTAACGTACTATGGAATGATAATTGGGTCACATTTGTCGATAGTCTCCTTCAGCTGAATGCCATAAAGCATGAACACAACGCCGTCTCTGAGCCAAGTCACATCAGAAGGTTGGCTATTGATGTAACGGAACATTGCAAGCATATCATCAACAGAAATGATGTAGCTGTTGTAAGAGCACACGTTTCTGATGTTAATGATCTTACAAGGTTGGTAGTAGATCAACATTTTATTATTACAACGACATAGGTACTTACTCAAATCAACATAATATTACCTAATCTAACCTTTTAATTAATGGATCCAAAAAAAACTCAAAACATTTTTGTTATAACAACATAGCGGTGTATATAACGACGTGTATGCCGTATATAATGTAGAATAGTTAAAATAGAAGTTACCATAGATGAATAACAAACATCCTACACAAACAAAATTCCTAATATCGGAACAGTGAGGAAACTAGTTATCATTCTAGCATCGAGCCAGAGAGGATGTTTATTTCATACATACTTAAACACCAATACAACTTATTTATTTGTATTACCGTAATTAAAAAACAATCGTATGGATGATATTAATCTTATTACGATTTTTTTAGATGTGGCGGAGTCCTTATAGAAAATCTGAAATTCCGTGATATACCTCTATCAAAGAAAAAAGTTGATTTAAAAATATTAAGATTTGTACCAAGGTTTGACTCCAACATCGATGTAAGTAAAGCTATGAGTGGAATCAGTGCTAAATCAAAATAATACTATTACACTAACCAATTATGTAATACTCAATTTTAGCAACATTATTTTGATTTCTTTTAGGTTTTCACATCACTGCAAGTATTTATACAAATGGTAGCTGAAAATACTAACAAAGATGTAATCAAAATAATTGGAATAGAATCACGATTTGAACATGCCTCAATATTTGATGAGATAAAACACGTTACATCAATAAACATGCCAGGAGTTAAAGTAAAATATCAAACGATCGAATATGAATCCTTTAAAAGTGTTGTCAAAGACGTCGATGTTTTGGTAGTTCAAAACCTATCAAACGATTACGAGGCAAGTACCTACCTGCATATAAAAAATGCGTAAAAGGCCTTAAATTTTAATACTTACAACTTTTTACAGTTTACACGAATTCTCCAACGCTCATCTCGGAACGATGTCTTTATAATCCACAAAGCACATTCTACTAAGGGTTTCAAATCTGATGGAGCGTATAAAACAGTGTCAGTTTTGACAGATGAAAAAACGGAATCTCGTTTAGAACTAGTTCGTTTCCAGCCGACGTTACCTGTGGCGTCGACGTCTGTGATAGCACGTTCAGAAAAAGACCTTCCAAGTCTGATTGCTGCTCGAAGGAAACTACCATCACAGAATAACCTTAACATTCTTTCCACATATCCACCTTTTTCCGGACTCAAAAGCTTGGTCAATCATTGGACAAAGAGTTCATCAAGGAACAATATTAACCTTGTGATGGTTAATGATGCAAAGGATTTTAAGAACCTGACTAAGCTTCCTGGCGATTTAGTTCACAATATTATGAATAACGTAAGTCTCACAGCAACCATTACTAAAAATAATAATAATAATAAATATTCATGGACTTTACACACAACGCCCTCTAGTCCCAAACTAAGCGAAGCTTGTAATATGGGAACTAGATGGCTGATAGAATACTTAAATACTTTTTTTTGTAAATACATACACTCGAGAGCAATGATTCCGGGTCACTTAAAGAATGTTAAAAATCTCGGAAACTGAAAATGATAGGTTAATGCAATAAATTGTATTTAATAGACAATGTAATACTCCTTAAATGAAAGTAAAAAAATATGAGTCACCATACATTTTATTAACACAAAATTACATAAAGAAAAAAACTGCTGATCTCTCCTTAAAACAAAAATAGGAAACATGAAATTTTTGAACTTTATTACGATTTGACTTGAATTTTAATACTTCGTATTGCCTCCTCGTGCTTCCATTACTGCGTTTACGCGGTTTGGCATGCTGTACACCAAGTTCCTTATACGATTTTGGGGAATATTCTCCCATTCCTCTGTGAGAGCAATTTTGAGCTCACGAAGCGTGATTGGGGGAGGGTTTCGTTGTTTTACGCATCTGCCTAGCTCGTCCCAAGCATGCTCGATCGGGTTGATATCCGGGCTGCGCGCTGGCCACTCCATACGAGTAATGTTCATCTCTTGAAGGTAGTCATTCACAATCCTACCTGTATGAGGTCGGGCATTGTCATGCATAAATATAGCATCCTCACCTAAATTGACCATAAATGGACCAACATGATCATTGAGGATTTCTTCCACATATCTTACGCTAGTTAAAGAGCCGTTTTCTATGATCACCAGCTCTGTGCGACTTTCAGAAGAAATTCCGGCCCACACAAGTACAGACCCACCACCGTAGGCTACTTTTTCTTCGATGCATGCTTGCTTGAATCTTTCCCCTGGTCTTCGATACACTCTGTGTCTTCCATCGTGCTTGTAGAGCATAAATTTTGATTCGTCGGAGAACATAACTTTTGACCAATCTTCAATACTCCAATTTACGTGGCTCTGGGCATATCTTAGTCTTGAAATACGATGCCCACGCTCCAGTTTAGGGCCGTTTGCAGGTCTAAGGGGTTTTAAGTTAGATTCAGCAAGCCGACGTCTTACTGTCCATGCACTTGGGTTACTTCCTCCGAGGCGTCGAAACTGATTTGTGAGTTCAGTTCCTGTGAGAAAGCGATTTCGAAGCATGGTGTTCACCAAGTATCGGTCTTCTCGTGCTGTGGTACACCTGGTTCTGCCCGTTCCTGGTCTGCGTAGGTTAGAACCAGTTTCTTCGTAACGTCGGAGAACTCTTTGTACTGTTGACAGCGACACACCGACAGTCCTGGCTGTATCGCGCTGACTCCGGCCGGTTTCCAGCATTGTAAGTATTCTGGTGCATTCTTCAGGCGTAAGCGACATAATTTCAGCTTGAATAATGAATATAGAGCACTATCAACATGGTTTATATACCCACATAAATGACAGATTACAAACAAAAGCAAAACCAAATGCTGTAATTTCGTAGTTCCATCTTCGAAAGTGGCCCTTTTTCAAATTTGATTTTTTTAAGATATAACTTTACAATAACTAAGAAGTTTTAATACCTTCATTTAAGGAGTATTACATTGTCTATTAAATACAATTTATTGCATTAACCTATCATTTTTAGTTTCCGAGATTTTTAACATTCTTTAAGTGACCCGGAATCATTGCTCTCGCGTGTACTTATAATACATAGTAACACCCAGACATTGAACAAACATCTATGTTTTCCACGCACAAATGTTTGTTCTCAATGGGGAAAATGATCCACTATGTTCAATTTTTTGGTCAAATACAGTATTTACAATATTAATTGTAAATTATTTACAATATTTTATATATTATAAATTTTATAATATATAAAAAATACACAAAAAGCAGTTGAGCTATCTACAAACCGTTGCAAACGATTTATAGATAAGTAGCTCAACTGATCCAAATTATGTAAATAAGTAGTACTAGCTTTGACCAGTAATTATCAAATACATAGGTTAAAAGATAATACAAGCACAGAGATTGTCTTTATTAATGTTATTTTATAATGATGTAATTTTTCTATAGGGTGTTTGGGGTGGCGAATATTATTTACCACTGCAGGAAAAAATACCAAACAATGTCAGTGAAGTCATTCTACGAAATGAAATCATTGGTGATCTGGGATCACTGAAATGGGTTCAAGTACCGGCTTCCTTTCAGCGTGGTATTCCTGTGAAGGTGCTTTTATCATCAACCAGTTATATTTTTTATATATATAGCGAACATAATAATTTTTGATAATTGTATGCTTTAGGTTCACTACGCTGGTATCAACATGAACGATGTTCTGAGAGCTTCTGGAGTTATTCCAACCAATATGAATGACATTGGGTATGGAATGGAATTCAGTGGAGTCACAGAAAGGTTTGTGTTTTCCAGTACTCTATATACCTGCGTCACCAACTCTACGCTAGATCATTTTTTTTTCCACATTCCATTTGAGTGTCGACCTTTTTCCGCACATACCTTTCTAAAAGATCCTTTGATATATTTTTTTAGAGGTGATAGAGTCATGGGTTTGGTACGAGACGGTGCAGTTCAGAGTCACTTGGTAGTGCAGCCTGAGTTTATGTGGCCCGTACCCTCGCATTGGACCCTGGAGGACGCTGCTACAGTGCCTCTCGCCTATGTCTATGCTTACTACTGCCTTAATATTAAAGTAAGAACCAAAATAGATACTTATAGGAGTATTTAGGCAGGGAGTAAAAAGCATTTGCTAATCCTTTCAAGATACTCTAAGACTCAAATGAATATTACATTTACATTTTTACACATGCTTTTAGGAAGTTCAAGTGGGTAAAATATCAATTCAAAGTATACTAGTGCACGGAGGCGCTGGAGCACTGGGACAGGCCCTGATATCAATCAGCTTAGCTAGAGGATACCGGGTGTTCACGACTGTCAGTGACGTGCAGAAGAAGAAATTTTTACTCAGATTGTTCCCAAAATTACAAGGTAATAATAAACATACCCAAATACACATCTTAAATGTTTTAATTCCACTTACTCACACCTTGTTACGTGGGCATCTTGCTTATGCAAACTTAGTAGATAGTTGTAATAGATAACAATGTGGGCTGTTGCGGAATCCTGGTACCGTAGATACCCAGAATCATATAAAGAATTCAGAGCTTAAAAACATCATGTTACACTGATTGGAACTAACAAATAAATAATAAAATTTGGTCATAAAACATCCCTTTCCAAGAATCCAACCTCCACTTCTAAATTGGAATCATGTTGATTAAATTTAAACGAAGCTGAAGCGAAAATGTTATGCAGATATATTTTCCGATTCATATTTTTTTGTGTTTCAGAGGAGGACATTGGGAACTCGCGTGATGCCTCATTTGTGGACATGGTTTTGAGTGCGACTGGTGGGATGGGGTGCAACGTTGTCATTTGCTGTCTCAAAGGAGAACTGAAGAACGTAAAATACTTTTTATTATAATTTGTGATAAGTTTAACATTAGACATACCTATAACAGCTTTCTGGCTATATACAAATATTTTTAATAATTCTGTTGTAATACAAATATAATTTAATTTATTTAAGGCTTCGTTGAAATGCTGTACTTACTGTGGCATGACTTATGACACAGTCCAGATTCTCAACAAGGAAATCTTCAATTTTGGACTAAACTATTTAACCAAAGAAAGGGCTTACTTACCATTGGATATCTCTTCCATTTTCAAGAACACAAACGCTGGAGAAATGAAGGTACCTAAAGCAAGTGACCTAGAACATAACAGTACAATGTATCTGCTGTGGTACTATACAAATTAGACAAAGATTATTTACTATGGGCATTATTGGGCTTGATCTAGTTGGGTAAGTTTTAGTTCTTGTAAGTTCTGTTGTTTTTCAAAGAGATCATGCACAATATAGCGCATGGAGTTTGTCGTGGTTTGAGTGGTGAAAGAGTTGTAAAATAGGTGTAAAATACAGTGATGGTACTTCTCGTTGTTTTTCATATGAATATTTACATAGATAGTAGATAAAATCTCACTATTTTTTTCACATTTGTATTTTATATTGGGTTACTTTAGTAGGTAATTACATATTTTGTCGAAAGCGTCTCCAAGTGCTGGTGAGCGAAGGCATCTCTAGTGGAGCGGTGCGTCCGCTGTCGCGAGTGAGGTATGCTGGCGCAGACGTGTCGCGAGCATTCCGCCTGCTGGCTGCCAGCCGCCACCGCGGCCGAGTGCTCATATCCCTGCACGACCACCACTTACCTACAGAGCCCAGGTATTACACTCTATACCTTCATCGGCGAGTATTACTCAACTATTCGATGTTGCCATTATTGTGTTAAATATCCTTTGATTGCAGGCTTCTTAGTTCTAATGATGGTTGTCATATAATATTTTGCGATGCTCAACCCCTTGGCCTGCAGCTGGCTGATATGTTAATCAGCTCTGGAGCTAAGAGAATTCATCTACATTTTGAACACCCTTCATCTCACTTGCGGTACAAACAACGGTCGGTACTTAGTTTTCAAAAACTGAAAGTTTTTCTGTAATAAAATGATTAGGATGTTATATTTGATTCTGTTTTCAGTGGCTGGGATAAGCAGAATGTCCAGGTATCAATTACTTCAGAGAAACTGACTGATGACAAGAGTTTTGTCGGCTTCTTCCAAAATGTCCAAGCTGGTGGATCTGTAGATGGTATTTATTTAGCTGCGGAAAATCTTTTGAAACATACCATGCTACCAACGTTAGATATTACAGTTCGAAAATTATGTCCATCCATAAAGTAAGTATTTTACAGTACGATAAATTGGATACATTAAATTTTACCTATAGTAAGATTATCACATAAACTGGTTATAATTTCAGGAAATTTTTGATGTTCAGTAACGGTGACGACTTTGGGATGTTCATAGCAACCAAAAGAGCAAAAGATGGACTACCAGCTACGGTAATCAACCTGTCGATGCTGGAAACAGTAAGTTATTATAAAAAAAAGTATAAAAGTATTCTGGTTCCCAAGCTTTGCTTATCATTGCATATCACAAGCTTTGCTTATTTTGGGACTAGAGCGCGTCGTATGAAATGTCCATGAATATTTTTTTTCCAGGTTGAGGATGAAGGTGGTCTGGTATGGTACCGAGGTATAAAAGAGGCGACAGAGCATTCATTGCTCATTTCACACACAGTAGTTCTACCTCAGCTAAAACCACTACATAAAGAATCATTAGTTAAACAAATAGCATCCTTGACTGGTAAATAATTTGAAATTAAGGAATGAAATGATATTTTCGCTGACAATTTTTAAAAAAAATCATTGCGTTTTTGCAGATATAACAATATCTGATGAAATCGATGGTAAAACCACACTCGAGGATTTAGGTGTTCATCAGGAAAAGTCACAGGTGATCTCATCATTTTTGAGACAAGAGTTTAATATTTCGATCGATGAACAGAACATACCTACACTAACTATGGAAAGGTAGATACTTTTACAGTTTAGGAAATACAATTGAAAGAAAACTGCTTGCCTATTTATTAATGTAACCTTTTTCAGTATAAAGAAAATTGAAATGAGGTTTACTGATACAAAATTAGAGGACGTGAAAGGACTCGGCACTTTCTACTCATTCGTGGACCCGGATGAACTCCTAGCCACAACTGAAATCGTGGTTATGCCCACGCTTGCAAATAACTCTACTACGGTAAGCATAATATTGGTCGAGTGAGCAAAGCGAGCGGGATTCTTGACGTAAACGAGGATGATTTGGCATTTTTGTTTGTGTGTATCATACAATTATCTTGATATCTATGGAATTTTGTAGATTGGTAGGCCGACAGGCTGAAGAAAAAAAAATTATGAAAAAGCCTACTCACAACTTAGGTCACTTGTATTTTGACTAAACATCTATAACATCTACAGAGGGATGACGAGTTCGACGTGAACGAGACATTCGTGTGCATAGTGCCGGGGTTGGAGGGGCACCACAAGCGGTTCAGCTCCCTCTGCGAGCAACTCAAGCTGCCTGCACTCGTGCTGCAGCCGGGCCTCGACCACTTGCACGAGACGGTGCACCAACTCGCGCACAGATACGCGAAGGTAACGTCTTCTTGACTCACAAACATAATTATCATTATTTATTTATCTGTTTGCGTATATATTATTTTAAATCTGTCTATTTTCAGGTGGTTTTGAAAAAAGCTGGACTCAAGAAAAGTTTCTACATCTTGGGATATGAAACTGGAGTCCTGGTTGCTTTGGAATTGGCTGAGATTTTCGAACAACGTGGTAAGCTCCACCAGAATTGTTTTGGTGTCATGAATAAACTGAAGTGCTGACTTGGTAACGTAATTCCTATTTTGTAGGTCAAACGGGAACTATTTTCTGTATCGGCGACGGGCCTGAGGAAATCAAGTCTCTGATGAAGGAGCAACTTCGCGAGTACACTAGTGAAGAGGCATTACAGATCGGCGTAATGCAGCACATGTATAGGTTGATGACGGGAGCGCGCGCAGAGCCCTTGCAGCACGTGGAAGGAGTCGCGTGGAGGCAGCGCGTGGACACTTGCGTGCGGGCGCTGCTCGGCCAAGTGTCGCACTCTGCGCAATACGCGCGCGCCCTCATAGAGGCGGCGTATGCAAGAATCGCTACTGCAATCAGCTACAACGCGACCCCCAAACCTCTGCAATCGAACATTGTTCTCCTCCGGGCGTTGAGCTCGCATTCCGCGTCGACTGCTCCTTGTAGTCTGCAGCGCTACTCCCAGCAGCCAATCAGCGTGCACAACCTGACCACTCCGCTAGCACACGCTACTCAGGACATGCGCTGCGCGTCTTTTATCAATCAGCACCTTTCTAAGGAAATTTTAGAAGAATTCAACAGTAAAAATCTTTGTGAATCCTATCTGTTGAATGCTGATACGTTCATGACCAATTCATAATCATATTTGTTAGTTTTACTATTCTGCTTTCTATATGTGCATTTTTGAGTTCAAGATCAGTCTCTTCGTGCGTCTGATCTTCCTTAAATGATCGTGCTTCGATGTTATATTTTGTCATAAGTAAATATTTAATTACCAACCTTACTTTGTGTTTTTTTTAATATCCCAAAACCCTTACCGATGGACTGGTACGGGTTATTGTTCTGAGGGTATGGATTAGCAACTTTACCAATGGAACTATCGTGTGACGTCAAATAACTTCTCTCTCGCACATTTCAACATTTTTGAAGCAAAATGTAAAAAAAAACTACTTACTTAAAAGTCACAGATTATAGAAAAGTACAGATGTAATGTATAGCCATTTTTGTGTCACAGTTAGAAGTGCACCATAATGGAGTACTTTGAGTCATTCAGTCTCTGGCCATTGACACCTCCAATGCCAAACATATTTTTATACAATTATGCCGGCGTGTGTGGTTCCCACTTGCAAAAATTGACCTGGGTCTAAAAACAAAGTAGATGGGATAACATACATCACATTTGGGTCTCTATTTGATAAGGAATCGTCTTGGAATCATCAATTTAAAGAAAAATTACCATCAATTCAATAATGTTGAAAACAACACCAACATTTTTTTCCCAACCAAATTTATATTAATCTTTATGACTACACATCATTAGGCATAGGTATTTCAATAGGTATTTTTAATCATAGAGCGCTAAATTTGTTATTTTGAAAAAAATATTTGTAATTTTAGGTTTCTTGTTGACATACTCAGACGAGAACAATGGACAAAAATCATTTCAAAAACACGTCCTGAGTCTTTCCTTAATTCTATTAAAATTTATAAATATCTATTTCAGTACCTCCTACTTAGGTAGGTACCTAAGCAGCATTTACAAAAAAAATTACCCCAAAAAATTGGGAAATAGTTTTGTAGGGGCAACATTGGGCTGCGCGAACATCATGCGCACGGGAACATTTTTATAGCATTTTGGTGACAAAATCCTTCATACAAATTATGTCAAATGCGGCTTCTAGTGTTTTCTATATTCTAAGTTAAAAGTACAATTTTTTGATCAAAATTGTCAAAATGATACTTTTGCTGAACCTTTGCATTGTTATTCTCTAGCGCATGAAGTTTTGCGATTTTGCATGACTACATAGCGATTTTATGACATTCCTTCAAAAATGTTGCAATATGCGAACCAGGAGTTGACGTTAGGTACCCGTTTCTATAATAGTTTTAGCTTTTGGTAAAGTGACACACATTGGTCTGTAGTTATGTAATGATTATGCACTTAACATGTTCGTAAAAGACAATGTTTCTGCTAAATGCCACAAAGTAGGCAGGTAATTAGGTCAAATCAAATGATCTTTGCAGGCTATTTAAATAAATAATGAGCTTTATTTGTTATTTGGTCTAATAAAATACAGGCTGTTCCAGAACTAGTATGGCATGAACAGGATGATTCAGACCATGAAAATGAACAGGTAGAAGGGTAAAACTTTTATGAATTAAATTTTTGCAATTTATAAATTTGAATTTTTTAATAAATACCTACCTAAGAACCTAAAAAAATAGACAACCCAAATTTTTCATTAGGTACGTTTTCTAGGTTTTCTACAAACATCAATCCTCCATAATGAGAACAATTAATTGAGGTATTACAATTTCTTGAATGAAAAACATTGAATGTAGAACATATTATTTAAGTTATTCCCGTGAGTGTCGAGAATCGCTCCCCCTCGAGATAGCAAACTTGTTCTGAACTTCACTTTATTATTCCGGTAAAATCCTCCACCTTAACGTGGTGGTACCAGTTTTAGATATTTTGATAATGAAAAATATAAATAATGAAAGGTTGGTAAAAAATTAAAATAAATCAAGAAACTTGTGTGCCAATTATCGGCAAAATCGGTTGGAAAATGCGACCTGCAAGAACTGACAGACAGACGGATAAAATAATTTTTAGCCTATCTCGAAACTGAGACGCTTCGCTCGCTTCGCTCACTCGGTCAATTAACTTGTCTAATATTTTCCTAATTTTGGATGGTAATTTATTACTTTATAAGCTAAATATTCCATTGTTACCAGACTCATTATTGAATTGTAAATGTGCGATATGAAGTTTATAAGTTTGACGCAGTTGTTTGGTGTCTCTGAATTTTAGTGGTGACCTAAACGAACAGCCGCTTAAATTTCGCTTAAGTTCCGATCCAAGGTATGTACATCATGTAAAAATTTCTATAACTTTGTAATCTATTTTATTAATAATGATCGCATTTATTGATTGTGTCGTAATTTTGCGGAAGTAGGTTAACACTGAGCAGATTTTTTGAGAGACTTGGTCAAGCTTCCGCTCAGTGTTTCCTAGCAATCAGCACACTGGTATGCTGGACGTCAGACATGATTGTAAACTCGTACTACGGCCTCAGGTGTACTGTGTTGACTTATGTACCTACATGTTATTATAATTATCTATTTTTGTCAGAACTAACTATGACTCCAACGCCCCAAGAGGTTACAAGCAACGCCAACGATGGAGAAATGCGATCAAAAACCAACCCCGAACAAGTGGTGGTAACTGGGATGTCAGGCCTCTACGCACAGTCTCGCAATGTCAAGGAGTTTTCGGATATCCTCTATAACAAGGTAAGTTTTAGGTTTACCAGCAGGTATTTACTTGATTGAGTGTGATGGGATTTTTTAAATAGACTTATAAAATCTCCTCAAAGTCGTTAAAGTCTATACAAAACCCCTTATCCAACTTCTCGCATTTTGGAGTAGTACAGATCCAAAATCAATGTAGGTAGGCTCTAATCTAAATGTATATTAAAATCATCTGAAATGTATGAAATAATCAGGCCTTTTACATCTAATCTATCTAGATTGCATCTATAGCGTCGGATCCATTCTTTACCCATGCCCCGATGAAAGGTGCCTTCCAGTGCCTGGGACATAGATGGATTTAGATTTAGATGGAGTAGGCTTGCCCAGCACTAATACCGTTCTCTCAGCCTAGTCGGCCTTATCCACAGGAAAGACAAGATACGTGCGGAACTGACTAAGCTACGGATTTCCTCGCGATGTTTTCCTTCAAGATAATTGTAATTTAATAACGACTGCTCAAAGATTAAGGAGTTTTAATTGGTCACCACGTGCTTTTTTAACATAGACATAGACAGGTTTATTTGTTACATCACACATATTAATCCTATTTAACAGATTAATCCTATCACTATGGTTGACGACCGGTGGAAATTCCAGCATCCTGAGGTATCTAACTTCGGAGGAAAAGTTTCTGATCTCGATCGCTTTGATGCCCAGTTCTTTAAAGTGCATTATCATCAAGCGAACAGCATGGACCCTATGTCCCGGAAACTTCTAGAGCTTGCGTATGCAGCCATTTACGACGCAGGTTTGTTTGTACCACTATACTGGAGTAAAATGTAAAGTTATTGTCATCATAAACTCAAATGAGAATATTTGGTTGCAGGTGTAAATCCATCTCAGTTATATTCAAAGAAAGTTGGCGTTTTTATTGCAACTGGTGTATCAGAGACTGAACAATTGGGTTTCTATAACATCGTTTCCAAAGGTGGCTTCGGTATCTCAGGGTATTTATCTATCTATCTTCTATCTAGGTATATCTATTTTAGATATACTATTACAAAGCTGTAAAAAAGCTAAAAGCTGAAAGTAAAGATATGGAAAAAGTAAATATGCAGATCCACTAAATAAACGATTTTGAATCCAAAAATCGAGTTTATCTGTATTCTGAGTCTGTTTATCTGTTTGTTTATTTGAGGATCTTGCCTTAAGTACTGCAACAATTTTAATGAAACTTATACAATTTAGAAGCACTTTTTCTGGATCAAAACAAGTTCTGCTCGAATTAATAATATTTTAAATTTTAAAATTTACTTACCAATTATTCCAGCTCAAATTCCGAAAATAAAATATAAAATTCCAATATCTTTATGATTTGTTATATAATATATGCAGTGTGCTAGTATGATATATGCAGCGCCTTGTATAACAAAAGTATTCAAATAACTTTAAAAAATAAATGAGGATGATTTTACAGAATCAGTAAGACAATGTTTGCAAACAGAATTTCGTATTGGTTGAATACGAAAGGGCCTTCGGTCGCTATTGATAGCGATTGCTGCGGTTCGATGGTTGCTCTTGAACAAGCCATTGAGGCCATACGAAGGGGTGATTGTGAAGCCGCTCTCGTTGGAAGTGCGAATATTTGTTTGCTGCCTCAAACTATGGTGAACTTTAATAGGTAAACACACAGTGTAAACACGAATTCAACGTCATCTTATCAACCTGTTCAAGTCCACAAGAACTCGTTGCCGTCTTCTGTCTTTCCTGAAAAATACAATCTGGGTCTTTTCAAGGCAAGAGTGAATACCTTCCAGACTGTCCTGCTTCATCGTCATCCAAAAAGCAAGGCGCAAGTAAAACCGCATGTAGTGTCTCAAGTGAAAGAATTGATTGTAATGAAAATTAAAAAAAAATCGTTTCGTAACCAGGTCCCAACTTACCACATTAAGGGCGTCTTGCACCAGAATCACTAAACGTATTTAACAGCTAAATCGATTTAAATCTGACGTATTTGTATGGCTTGACAACTCGCTAAATACTATTTAAGAGTTAAACGCGTTTAGCGATTCTGGTGCAAGCCGCCCTAAGGGTGGCTTGCACCAGAATCACTAAACGTGTTTAACAGCTAAATAGATTCAAATCTGACGTATTTGTATGACTTAACAACTCGCTAAATACTATTTAATAGTTAAACGCGTTTAGCGTTTCTGGTGCAAGCCGCCCTAACAATGTAAGTTGAGTTAGTGAAAAAATAAATAAAAATTATTGCAATTGTTGCTATTTTATTTCAGATGCATTGCAATTGCTGCCGACGGCAAAACAAAATCTTTTGCTGAAAATGCAGACGGATGCGCAAAGTCTGATGCTTTAAACGTACTGTTCTTGCAAAAGGCCCGTGATGCTCTCAGGTATAAAAATACTTTTTACACATACTGATACTTGTAGCTAGTTCGTCCCGAACTAAGCTCTCGCTTCCATCAAAGAAGATAAAACTCTGAAGGCGAGGTCGCTGGGGTATTCCAATCTCAGTTGAACTGCAAAGTTTTAAATCATGGTCAGTTCATACTAACTCATAGTTATTCTGTGACTAAATAGTGACATTATGATGTCATTTGATTAGTTTTCGCGCATATTTTGCTGTCAAGTGTCTAAAGATCACGATCACGTGGTACAAAATTGTACCACGTGACCTGAAGAAATTATACTGGGCAGTGAAATTTAACTTGTCAGCAAAAGATTGTGATAGGGGGGGCAGTAACAAATTTCATAAACATCGGATCACACATACAAACATAATTGTTCAGAGAAAAGAATTGTTCATGCCATTTACATTTCTCAGGGTTTATGGTGAAATAATCAACGTTAAGAATGAGTTCATATCACTGGTTGGTGGTGAAACTGGCCAAGTGTTTGGATTCACGCGTGACGTTGACCACACCACATCGTTTATGAAACAGTTTTACGAAGAAGTAAATGTATCACCCGAGGCAGTAGAATATGTGGAAGCTTTTGGATCAGGTAGTTTTAATTTCTTTAATTTAGTGATGTAAAGAAAGAAAGACTAGTAGGTAGGTACATTGTAGGTCAAGGGGCGTAGGCTACTCATTATATTAGTGTTCGACGACCGTATAAAGAAAATTTTTAAAACCATTTTGAAGTATTGTGAAGGTGACATTAAAGCCCATTTATAATGTCGTTTTTCTCATCGCATTTGTGTATTTACCTAAGTTGATGTTTTTTCGATCTTTTTAGTTGTATTGTCAAATATATGGTAGGTAGGTATAATACCGATGTACAGTTTTCTAGATTTAAATATGTAATAGCGTTATCGCCTTGGATCTCTGTAATGGTAATGTCTATGTTAAATAAACAATTTGAATTTGAATTACACCAGAGATATTTTGGTGTACGATATAATATCTCGGGTGTAATGAATAGCCCACGCTCCTTGGCCAACATACTTATTTGCGACACAGTAGGTACCAAATCATAGTATAATTATGTCTCAACAATGAGATCAAAGATGAAGTATATTTGCATAGGCGATTGAATTGAACTAAAAAACAGATAATACGTAGGTTATCTGTGCCTTGATCACGAATTAATGTGACAATCGTAAACGTAACGCTAGCATATCCAAGATACACTGCGTGGTGACGCTCAACGTTTGGCAGTTGAGCTGGCGTTGACGCGTAATATGATTCGAATACGTTAGTTTTACGACTGACAGATTTTTTCGTGATTACCCCTTTGATAATTAATGTTAATATTACAGCATCATTAGAAGCTGACAAAACAGAATTGCAAGCTATCGAGAATGTGTTCTGTCAGAACAGAAGTGACTCTCTACTTGTGGGCAGTGTCATGTCTAATGTGGGCTTAACTAATGCCGCAGCAGGCTTCACTGCTATTACAAAGGTAAAGTTGTAAGTTAGCTATTTACTTTCTTTGGATCTCAGAAGATAAATATTACCAATGGAATATATATATGCGATTAGCTTCCTTAGGCGATTATATCCCAAACTGTTTTTAATAATACCAATTTAGGTGTTTTTAATGTATATATTTTTATGGCAGTGGGCCGGCCATGTTTGCCGTAGAACCGACAATCGTTGGAGCAAACTAATACTTGAGTGAAAACCACGTTTAGGCAAGCGTAGTGTAGGACGCCCTTCGGCGAGATGGAGCGACGATCTGCGAAATGTAGCTGCCAGCTACATTTCGCAGATCGTCGCTGTTACTGGATGAGAAGAGCCGAAGACCGAGCTCAATGGTGCGTCTTGGGAGAGACCTACGTCCAGCAGTGGACGAATATAGGTTGATGATGATGATTTTTAAGTGGTGTACAATTAAACATATTCTATCTATCTATTTTCCACCCGCAACTTCATCGGCGTCCCGTTTCTGTTTTAATCGCGCTGCAACTGCTGGATTGGATGCTAATTTGGATGAAACTTGGAATATAAATAGTTCGTTAACTACTTTTTATCTGATTTGATTTATTCCGAATATTAACAGGACGGAAATCGCGGGTAGAAGCTAGCTTATAATATTTTTTTAAAAGCCATACTTATAAGATCTTTGTAAATTAGACGTATGAAGTTGGTGAAAAACGAAATGACTATTTGACTGGCCAATGAACTGCAGGTTCTTCTTGGATACCATAAAGGTGAAATAGCAGGCAACTTGCACTGCGAAAGGCCAAGACAAGACGTGGTTGCGCTTCGTGAAGGCCGGATGCAGATTGTGACGGACAACAAGCCCATTAACTCTACGTACATAGCTGTAAATGCATTGTCTGTGACAGGAATCAACTCGCATGTTCTTTTGCATGGCCAATTTAAGCTTAAGGTAAACAACCAATAAACGTTGGTAAGTATTTGGAAATAACTTGCATTAAAACTTAAAATAAAATGGTTTACGTAGCTATCTAAACTTTTTGGTCTATTCCCACCAGTCAGATTACTAGTTTTATTAGTAGAACTGAACTAGTGAGAATTTTTTGGCACAGTAGTTACAATACGCCATTTCGTGCACATGGATGGCATATTTTTTCTAGTTATTTCTATTTATAAGCCAAACCCGATTTTGATGAAAATTTAATGAGATTAACCTGTAAGTACATCCTTTTAGATAAAAAAAAGAATTTTTCAAATCGGTTCATAAATGACAGAGTTCTGAGTTCACACATAAAAAAAACATACAACCGAATTGAGAACCTCCTCATTTTTTGAAGTCTGTTAAAAATCGATTCCCACTAGTTACATTGCTTGTCCTATTATGCTGCATGGCAGCAAGGTAATCTTTTCCAGTCAAACTGTCGCTTCCCATATTGTTCAACTTATCAGTGATTTTTTTTTGGACAGGACTACTCTCTCTATAAGTCAGCCATACCACGGCTAGTGACTCTATCTGCACGACTAGACTCTACATTACCCAAAATATTTGAAGATTTAAAATCACGTCGCATCGATCCTGAGGAAATAGCTCTTCTACACAATATACATGCAAATACAATACCGGGTCATTTGGGAAGAGGATACATTATTCTAGGTAAGTTGAGTCTAGATGTCTGACACTGGTACCTAATCTCCTGAGAACTGAGTTTTCCAGCAATCGAATAATGATGGCATTTCTATGAATTCTCAATCTATGAAAGAAACAAAAAAAGAAAAAAACATTTATTTTGGGATTCATTTAGGTGGTGGTGGGTACCAACGTACCTTACCAGGTACCTAACGTACGTACCTTATAAAAGTTGTTGAGAACAGGAGAGGAAAGATGATTGGACACCTTATACGACATGACAGCTTAATCGGAAATATCATTGAAGGGAAGGTAGAAGGAAAGAGAGGAAGAGGAAGACCGCGTATTAGCTACATGAGCCAAGTGAAGGCGAAGATAGATGTCATGTCGTATAAGGACGTCAAGGAAGCTGCCCTGAAAAGAAGAACCTGGCGGGAAATGCATACATTACGCCGACAAGAGCATAGCTCTTAAGTTAGAAGAAGAAGGGTACCAACGCACACGAGGCAACCACCACCAACCTCGTGGGCAAAACGGGCCAGGGGTGCTTTATGTCATCATCGACGTGCCGATGTATTAGTATGTTTTTTTTTAATAGATACAGATGAAGAACAGAAAACGAACAGCCTTGCAGAGAAAGCAGAATATGTAAACGATGCGCATCGGCAGCTGTGGTTCGTATACAGCGGAATGGGGTCACAGTGGACTGGGATGGGTGCTCACCTAATGCGTATACCTGTCTTCGCAGCGGCTGTCGAACGGTAAACATGTATAATCAATCATTACCATAACTAAATATTTTAAACTAGTATTCACGCAGAGGGGCGATTACGAGTTGACAATGTAAAAACCGGTGTTAAACGTCTGACGCCGAGCACACCGGTGTGCGCTGCTTGGTATGGAAACACTGAGCGGAACCTTGACGAGACCAAGCTTCTCGAAAAATTCGCTCAGTGTTTCCATACCAAGCAGCGCACACCAGTGTGCTCGGTGTCAGACGTTTGACACCGGTTTTTACATTGTCAACTCGTAATCGCCCCTCAGATCGCATAAGTGGATCGAAAATTATGCTCTAATCAACATACACACTTCTATTTTCCAACTTTGATTTGGGCTAACATTTTTAAAGATGATGATTGTGTGTTTTTAGGTGTCGTAAAGTAATGGAACCATTAGGAATCGACGTTGTCAACATTTTAACTTCACCAGACAAAACGACGTTCGACAACATCCGGAACTCGTTTGTGGGAATCGCAGTAGTTCAAATCGGATTAACAGATGTTTTAAAAGCACTAGGACTTACGCCTGACAAAATAATTGGTAAAGATGTATTTTTTACCGACTTCAAAAAAGGAAGAGGTTCTCCATTCGGCTGTATTTTTTTTAAACGTTTGTTACCTCAGAACTCCGTGATGAAACCGTCAGTCAAATTGAAGTCGGCTTTCCTAGTTTTTTAAACTTATAAAATATTCCGTACAGTTTGCTAACACTATTTATTTTGACAATAGGGCATAGTGTTGGTGAATTGGCATGCGCGTACGCTGATGGTTGCCTGACTGCCGAAGAGATGCTTATATCAGCCTACAGCAGAGGGTCTGTGTCTTTAGCAACAAAACTTATTCGCGGTGCCATGGCGGCAGTTGGAGTGGGATATCAGAAAGTAAGTGCGTTTGTTGTCTATTACAATAATATTATTTTTGCGAATGAAAAATCGTCTGCTTTTCTAGGAGTGTAAAAATGTTACTAATTGCATTAGTTTAGTTCACTACCATCATTATCAGCTTGCAGAAGTTCACCACTGAACATAGCTAAACTAGACACATGAACCAGCTGGGATTAACTGATCCATGTTTGTACTAGTCAAATGCGCACCGTACCTACCCATTCTAATTCTAATTCGTGGTGGGGAATAAGACCTGCACTGACGTCCCGCGTTGATTGTACATTACGGATCAGAGGGTTTTGTACATTGTCCCCCTGATAAACTCACCCCAGCCAGTTCAACTCTCTAAGGTAACGGAGGACTTTGGGTTGATGGCAGCAATGCTCCAACATCCCCGATGGTGTTGCGGATGCATCCGATCAGCTCCTGCAGTCCCGTTTTGGACCTGGATTTGTTTGTGTGCAACGCAGCAGTACATGCTCTACCGTTTCTTTTTCCTGAAGACAGCTACGACATAGGTCGCTGTCTGTCGCTCCGATCCATCATCCTTAAATCTTCGCGTCCTAGCTTTAACATCATTGTTATATCATTGTCATATGCGCGTACCTATCCATTACCCAAGACGCTGATTGTTTCGACATTTGTGATTGCCCTAAATGTTAACGCTGGTACTGAAATTGTTTACAGATGTCCAAAATATGTCCACCTGAAATTGAAGTAGCTTGCCACAACGGTCCCGAATCCTGTACCATATCTGGACCAGCTGATAAGGTCGCGGAGTTTGTTGGCAAACTGACTGCTGACGGAATTTTTGCAAAAGAAGTACCCTGCGCAAATATAGCCTACCATTCGCGGTACATCGCCCCTGCTGGTATGAATCGTGGCATTTTTTATAGCTCAAAAATAATACATACTGTTACATTAAGTAGGTACATATAGGTAGTTAGCAAACCCTAAAGAAACTAATAAGATCTACATTAAGTACTCGTCATAAACATGTTTTGTTCGACACAATTCTTCAGTAGGTACTATAAAGTGTGGATGGATATTCACTGCTAGACTAGTTGTCCTGTGAGAACATAGACACTTTCCCCTTTCCGAATGTCAGGTGCTTGAATTTTCCAATAGGCCCTACCTATGTAGACTTTTGAGCAAAATAGGGGAATAAGTTTTAGCGATTACTCGCGTTCCCTTGGTCCTAGGAGGTCGAATCTGGTGTCTACGGAGTTGTCGTACAGGCAAAGAGGACTGTGTAGCCTCATTGATATTGGTAGGAGTAAATTTTCGGGAAAAAAAATAAAAATAATTTTCCCTCTTTTCCCCCTTCCACTCCTCTTTTTTGGAAATTTTTTTACACCATCTTGTTTAGAATGAAGTCTTTAGTGTGTTTCTCAAATTTGATTGAAATCCGTCGATAAACAACGCTACTGCAAACTTTCCCTCTTGTCTTCCCTATTTTCTCACCAATCAAAAATCGCGGTCGACAATTTTTTTTTATTATCTATTTATATTAATTAATTAATCTATCTATTTAATTATTTTTTATCAAGGAACTTGTGTGCCGATTTTCGTCCAAATCGGTTGATAAATGCGACCTGTAGGCGATTACTGACAGACAGATAGACAGACAGCCGGACAAAAGCATTTCTGGCCAATCTCGAAACTGAGACGCTTCGGTCGCTGCGCTCGCTCGGTCAATTAACAAAAATGTATAACGCCAAAATAATTTTCAATATTTATTTGAATCTAGTTATATTATGTTTGTTACTGTTATACTGTTCATTGTTCTTCAAGGTCCAATGCTGCTTAAATACTTGACTGATTTGATCAAGAACCCAAAACCTCGTAGTGAAAAATGGGTGTCGACATCAGTGCCTCAGTCGCGTTGGAACGACCCTGAAGCAAAGTTATGTTCAGCTGAATACTTGACGAACAATCTACTGGTAGGTAGCTAAGTACTTATCACAATTGAGTCATATAGAAGCAAAGGTAGCAACATCCCTTTTTTTTTCATCCAAATTGTATTTCTTATTTTTGGAAAATAGAGAGTTTATTCAGTAATTCTGGTGATGGTATATCTGATAATAACATCATTGGTTATTATTATTGTAACTCATAATTACTATTCTGCTACTACACGCAAAGAAAACAAAAAAAATGCCTACCGTCATTTTAGTAGACATGGATGTTGCTACCTTTGCTTCTATATGACTCAATTACGCTCTGATTTCCATTGAAAATAATAATACATAGGTACCTACTGCTAAATGAGTTTCTAGTACCTATTTCCAAGGGCATGTCATAAATTGAAGTTCATAGAAATCCCACTAATATTATAAAAGTGAATGTTTGGATGTTTGTGTTTCAATCACGTCGAAACTACTGAACCAACTTGGATGAAACTTGGAACATATAATAGTTTGTAACCTGGATTAAAACAGGCTACTTCTCCCTCTTTTTTTTAGGTTAAGTATATTTTTTTGTTTTTTTTTTCGTGGACGAAGTCGCAGGTAACTAGGTACTAGTAAGTAATAATTCTTTGTTGTATTCTCGAACAGAATCCAGTTCTTTTTGAGGAGACCTGTCAGCTGATACCCCACAATGCAGTGCTGGTGGAGATAGCTCCTCACGGACTACTTCAGGCTATTCTAAAGAGATCGCTGTCAGAAAACTGCACAAACATAGCACTTACAAAACGAGGACATCCGGACAATGCAGTGTTCCTACTGAATGCCATAGGACAGTTAGTAATATTCCTATTGCAATTATGCAATCAATCAGCTCATAAACGGTTTCTTTTATATATGGTCTCTGTCCGTCATTTCGACAAACAATTTTGCCAGTGTCAAGTGGATTATTTGAAATAAGTTATGTCAAGTCGAGTGATTTGTTTTGAAAATAAAATGGTGGATTTTCCCTTCAAAACTTGGAAACGAATTCCATCAAATAACAAAAACACATAATACACATTTATTCCAATGGCTCACACTTTATGCTATGACTGCAAGTATTATTGGTTAAAATTCCACCAAAATTAAAAAACAATATTCACTAAAACACCAAGAAAAACAATTAATATAAATGTGTTATGTTGCTTTTACAGATGACAAAACTCGAATCCATAAAGGGATGTTTAGTTAGCCTATTATTTAAATCAGTCTGTCTTTCATTATTATTCAAATATCGTTGTTTTATTGGTGATTATTGTTATTAAAGATAAATCACTTATTATTTGAATTAGTATCTAATCGTTTGGGTACTTTACCTATAGATAAATATTTAATTTTTTCCATATACTTTTTCTCAGCTAAAATATATATTCTTCTACCGTTACCAAAACAATAGTAATGCTATGTTTTAGTAATCATTGAATGGATTAAAACTTTGGACCTACTTACAGATTATATATTGAAGGATTCTCGCCGCAAGTAAGTGCTCTATATCCGCAAGTTCAGTTTCCGGTGTCAACAGGAACTCCCCACTTATCACATCACGTTGAGTGGATGCATTCTGAATCTTGGTAAGTCTACAAAATACTGTACTTATGTTAAATCCCAAATAATCAATTTTTCGTCTAGTCGAAGCGACGCGTGACCCGAGGGCTGGTGATTATCTGGGCCAGCGTATCAGCATTGCTATTCAGCGCGGCAATGCAGCCAGTGTCTTGGGCACGCTTCCGATCGGTACTGATTTGGATCAGTTGAGCTATCTATAAATCGTTTGCAACGGTGTGTAGATAGCTCAACTGCTTCATGTGTATTTTGTACATATTATAAATATTGTAAATACTGTTTTAGTCGTAATTTTCTTTGTGAATAAATTTTTGCATTTTTCGTGGGTAACATTATTCTGAGATGATTGTTTGTCGAATTATTTATGAGAGAACAAATGGCGCCAAAACCAAACTCAGCCCTATTTTTAGGTAATTTAGAGACTAAGATTATTTTAAGTAGGTAACTTGACAAGTTATCGGGGCTTTAATGCAAGAATGCGTTCCTGTGATTGGCCGTAGTGGATTTTTTCAACATTGAAAAAAAAAAACGCGTGGCCTGGATTTTACTGAATTTGATATGCATTCGATACAGTTTAAAAAACAAAAAGTAATAGATTTTACCACATCTGAAGAACACGGCATTATAATCCTTGGTCGCGTAGCCTCAAAAACTAAGTATGTTTGAAATGACCCATAATAGATGATCAAATGAACTTCAGTGAAGTTCGATCACTATTGTACGAATCGCTTCATTCTTCATATATAGTATAATAACCAGTAGTAGTCCTGTATTTGCAGGCAACTATGCACAATATTTCAGAGAGAAATCACTCGATTGTAAAAATCGAATCATAATCGATATACCCATCACTAGCTCGTGCGTATCGTCTAGACCTCATTCGTTTATAGATTTATGGATACAAAGCTTCCTACTAGGGGTAAGTACCTAACCTATATAAGACACAGTAGTCTGTGCTTGATTAGATACGGGTGGGCATTTGGGTAACTGACTATATATTCGAATGAAGCGATTCGTACAATAGTGATCGAACTTCACTGAAGTTCATTTGATCATCTATTGGTACTTCATCGCTTCATTCTTCATATATAGTATAATAACCAGTAGATATTTAGAGAAGGAAGATTTGTTCCTTTCTGTTTACATTAAAATAGCAAATTGAAAAATATAAGTATGTATATTTTCTTAATCAACAAATTATATGGATATCTATATAACTGAAGTATATATAGAAACTTTAACAAAACAGACTTATTCTCGTATTGATAATACTCATAATTAAACACAAATAATCAATTGCATGAAAGGACCGCTCTAGCGAAATCGCTTTCATCGGAGTCTAAAATGGGCCGGTTATAAAAACGGGCAAAAGCTGTGGAAGTGCCGGTCCAGCCGGCTGTCTTCCTTATAACGTCAACGTTGAGTCCCGCGGAGCTCGCGGCCGACGTGGCCGCGTGCCGCGTGCTGTGCGCGCTGAACGTGCGCGTGTCTACGCCACTTTCCAACAACACCTGCTTAATCCAGCGGCTGATGGACTGAGCTGAAGCAACTCTGTGTGGCCGTTTTGTTGTTAAAAATAAATAACCCGCGTTCGCGGTTCTCATATTTTTTGTAACAAAAATATAATCTTTGAGAACTGAAGCGGGACAAATGTTCATGTTTTCCTGAAAATAGGGTAAGAACAGCACGGGCTGTTCGCGACCAGGGGCAGATGTTTTTATTATGTCCGTTATGGCTATCTTAATACCGTTTTGTGTTATTGCAATATTTTCTAGTTTTATCAGCGAAAGTGTTTGAACCCTATGCGCTGTACATAGTGCTAATAAAATCGCTAACTTTTTCGTGATTTTTTCGATACCTAATTCTGAATTTGGATGCCAGCTAGAGACATAATTTAGTACAACTTGAGGATCCCAAGTGGATGTATATTTTGGCCGATTAGGTTTGAGCTTATAAGCTCCTTTAAGGAGGCGTCTAATACGGTCGTCTGAGCCGATCGTATCACCTAGAAACAGCGACAATGCGGAACGGTGACTGTTAAGAGAGCCATACGTACACCCTTTATGAAACTGTTCCGTTAAAAAACTTAGAACTGATGCAATTGAATCGTTAAATACGTTATTATTTTTATCTATACAAAACTGCCACCATAGTTTCAAGGTAACGCTGTACTGCTTAAGCGTGTTGTCGGAGAGTGACGCCAGCATTAGGTCGAGGGCCTGGGGAGGCGATCCGCGCCGCCTGAACGCCGACCGCAGAGCTTCGCGACACCCAGGGTAAGTTTCGCACTCAGGGGGTGATGCTCCCTGAAATGAGATTGTAACAGAGAGTTACTGGGATTGAAGAAATGTATCTTAGATACACGTAAGCTATGTAGGAGAGGAAACCATGCCTGGGACGGCCAGTGTGGGAAAACCAATATACCGGTAGCTTCATCGTCGATGATTTTCCGTAGGCATTTTAAAATTAATGCAAAAGGCGGAAAAGCATAAAAATACATAGTTCTCCAATTAATGGTGAATGCATCGACGGTGAGAGCATCCGGATCTGGTTTCCAGGAAACAAAAACATCACATTTGGCATTGCTGCGGGAGGCAAAAAGATCGATCTCTGGATCGCCAAAGAGTTGTATTATAGTTTGAAAGGCATCATCGGATAGTTCCCATTCGATATCTGGGTTGACCTTTCTAGACTCTACGTCAGCGCAATTGTCTTTTGTATTTACATACGAAGCAAACAGCCAGATATTACGTCTCTCGCACCATTGCCAAATGCTTCTCGTCAAGTTGTTTAAATGGGGAAATTGAACGCCTCCCATTCTATTCACATAGCTTACAGCCGTGGTATTATCGACTCTCAATAATATTGTACAGTTGTTATTGTGAGCAAGAAAGCTCTTTAGTCCTAAGAATACCGCAAGTAGCTCTAGGTAGTTAATATGGTGTTCTTTTTCAGAAGCTTTCCAATGGCCATTGGCTCGCCTATTGTTGCAAACTGCGCCCCAACCTGTTCGGGATGCGTCAGTAAATATTTCATATTTGTACTGAACTTTTTCAAAACTATAAAAAGTGGAAAATATGTTATCATTCCACCAGTTTAGATCTTCTAAAATAGTGCCTGAAAGTTTAATTTTAGCTTCATAGTTATTATCATGTTCTTGTAAAGCACGAAATTTATGTCTCTCTAAAAGCTTCGTGTACAAAAACCCATACTTTGCAGCAGGGCACGCTGAGACAAGAACACCAATTAGCTTAGCAAATTCGCGAATAGTACATCGCGGTAGGAGAGAAAACTTTTGTACAAGTTGGCTAATATTGTATCGTTTTTCCGAAGGTAATGATAACGATAACTTATGTGTGTCGTACATGAAGCCTAAAAATTTTGTGACCATTTTAGGTTGCAATGAGCTTTTTTCGTAGTTTACCACGAAGCCTAAACAATTTAGCAACTGTAATGTAGAATGGACATTATATTTGCATTCGTCAAAATTGTCACCTATGCACAGAATATCGTCGAGATATATAACTGACTTGTGTCCTTGCCTTCGTAAGTATGCTATGACCTCTTTCATAATTTTGGAAAAAACCCTTGGTGCGACTGAAAGTCCGTATGGCATGGATTTAAATTCATAAGTAGTTACTTTCTGAGAATTTGGATTTGTAAATTCAAATCTTAAGTATTTTCTGTCTTCAGCATTTATTGAAACTAGAAGATAGGCTTCTTTTAGGTCAATGGTGGCTAGATAGCCATCATGTGGAATAAGTTTACATGCCGTTCTATAATCCTCCATTTTAAAATGTGTATTTAAAATAAATTTATTCAACGGCTTTAAGTTAAGTATGAACCTTTTGGTGCCATTTGGTTTAGGAGCCAAAAATGTTCTGGAGATATACTGATCGTGACGTGGAGTACAAGGATATACAGCACCTAAATCAATGAGTTTTTGAATTGAACTAGACATTTCGCGACTATCATCATGTGTGAATGTCGAACGTGGGACAACAGACTGTGTCACAGTTTTACAAAAAGGGATTGTATACCCTTGCTTAATCCATGTTAAGATTACAGCATTTCTAGTTATATTAGTCCAGCAGTTATAGTGGGACGTTAATCTGCCTGCGTGTACCTGCGTTATTGCTGCGCGTTGGCACGGGGCTTGGTCTGATTGAAGTTCTTCGATGGCGTTTGATGCGCCGTCGTCGTCTGATAGGGTCGGCGCGCTGCTGGCGCTGGTTTCCGCTGACCTCCGCGCCCCCCCCTGAATGACGGGTATCGAGGAGGTCCTGTCCAATTTCCCTGATTGGTAGGACGGGTAGTCGTCGACTGCGGAGTAGGAGCGGCGGTCTTCTGATTTGTCACTTTTCGAATTTGTATGCCTTGTTTTTCTATGGCCTTACTCGCCTTGATTTTATCAGCAAGCGTGTTGCCGAAAAGTGTTTCGTCTCGCTCAGTATCCTGAATCATGTGTAAGAAATTTTTGTCCAAGCTTGGCGTAATCAATTTCTTCCTATCACAAGAGAACGCATGGTGTAAGTCCGTCAATAGTCGACAGCCGTCGCTAAGCGACTTTAGGGCTCGGACCTTATTGTCTGTTTTCAGCATTATGTCCATTGCTCGATTGATTGCGGAGGTACCTGCGCCGAGAGTTTGTTGAAAACTATCCAATTTTTTGTCTCGGGTTCTAACAACCTCGGACACTGCAGCCGATATTTCGGCGTTAAGTTTAGGCGCTTGCAATAGTTTGCAATTCGAAGGGATAAGGTATTCCTTCATAAGATTGGTTTTTTCTTCTTTAACCAACCCTTTCCTCAGTAACAGGGGCCATAGATTAGCCAAACTATCATGGATGGGTTCACCGAAATCGGGAGTATCGGACGTAGACGCACCAAGAGCTGACAAAAGTTCTGGGTCCAGGCTAGGTTCAGGTGTGGCCTCTGTTACGGCCTCGCCCGCAGTTTCCAGCACTTCGTCCACGGCAGGCAATTCCTGTGGGGACGGCGGCGGTAGCAGTGATTGGTGCTCATCTGGTTCATTTTCCGTCATAGCAGTTTTTAACTGCGATTCGTCATTAGTTATACCTAAAAATAGAATAACCATGGTATAATTTTCATTACATTACTCAGCAACAATTAACGTTATAATTGAAGGTAGTTTGAAATAATGTAAAAAAAATATTGTCTCGCAGACAATAAATGAACAGATAAACGTGAATCAATTAGATATCACGTATTTTCTGCATAGATTTAGCGCGGGTAGCTCTCAGCTAACCGTGTTATCGCAATTGACTCGCAGTCAATCCCGATTTATTTATTTCAGAAAAATATTTTTCTCACAAACCTACCTTGAAGGTTTTCGTCATCTGATGATGATTCCAAAGGACGTCGTATTCGACGTCTTTGCTTTTCTTCTAACTTTCTTATTTTACGTTGGTAGTGCACTAATTTATCTTGGGCACTGCGTTTCGGCATTTTGCGAGAACACGCGTGCAGTCGTTGCCGTGCACAAAAAAGGAATGAGGTCTAGACGATACGCACGAGCTAGTGATGGGTATATCGATTATGATTCGATTTTTACAATCGAGTGATTTCTCTCTGAAATATTGTGCATAGTTGCCTGCAAATACAGGACTACTACTGGTTATTATACTATATATGAAGAATGAAGCGATGAAGTACCAATGGATTGAACCCTTGGACGAATACACAAATAATTGTATTCGTCCAAGATTGAACCACATATAGACTACAATATGTAAATTGATATGCCACTGTTTTTATTTGTTTTTAGGAACTGTATTTCTCATGAAAATACTTCAATTAAAAAAGCTGCGTCATGTAACTTCCTGATAAACTTGCATGAGGATGAGTACAGTTATTTGAAAGGAAACGTCATACGAGGTAGTAATCATTGGTTGCTTTTCAGAAAGTTTTTTTTTAGGCTTCTAACAATTTTGCCAGTGTCATGTCAAGTGAATTATTTGAATTAAGTTTAATCAAGTCGAGTCATACATCAAGTCATTTGTTTTGAAGACAAAATGGTGGATTTTCCCTTCAAACCATGGAAACGAATTCCATCAAATAATAAAAACACATATACACATTTATTCCAATGGCTCACACTTTATGCTATGACTGCAAGTATTATTGGTTAAAATTCCACCAAAATGAAAGAACAATACTCACTAAAACACCAAGAAAAACAATTAAATAAATGTGCTATGTTGCTTTTACAATATATGATCCCACTGTTCTTCCTCTCGTTATTGTCTTTTGTTTTTTTTAGGCAAAGTAACATACCCATTCGCAGCTGCATTGGTTGCTGTTTGGGATACTTTGGCTATGACTGTCGGATCTAACAAGAAGCAGATATCAGTTCGGTTCTTCGAAGTGCATTTGTATTCTCAGCCAATAATACACGACCAGAGACAGCTGAAGCTTAGTATCTCATTGCATCGAGGGAATGGACAATTTGATGTGAGTAATAGCATCTCTTTCAAATAATGAATTCGGAACATAATTTTTATATAACTTTTTTATTTGAGCTATGACAGACGCTACAGCTCGGTAATAGCTCCGCCTTCCGTCCTGTGGATCGTGGGTTCGATCCCCACCAAGAACAAACATTTGTGTGTACCAAACATAGTTTGTTCTATGTCTGGGTGTTTCTACGTATTATAAGTATAAGTATGTATTCATAAAAAAAAGTAGATAAGTATTCTATCAGCATCTAGTTACCATATTACAAGCTTTCCTTACTTAGGGAATAGAGGGCGTCGTGTGAAATGTCCATGAATAATTATTTATTTTATTTTAGATTCTAGATGGATGTTCTAAAGTGGCCTCAGGATTTATTTCCACAATTGATATGGAGGACACACCCAGTGAATGTACAAATCAATCGACCCAATTGTTAAATATTGGTTCCGAAGAAGTGTACAACAATTTAAGAAGTCGAGGATACGCCTATGGGTAAGATCTCTAAAATAAATATAACACTGTATTTTTAAGTAAGTATAGTAAACACAACGGATTTTTGATGGGGGAAGGGGGAAGTTTGCTGTAGCGTGATATATGGACGGTTTTTTTGGAAAATTTATACCTACTTATATCAATCAAACTACGCAGTCCTCTCCACCTTTACGAGACGATCCCGTAAACATTAGATTCGACCTAGGACTAAGGGAACGCGAGTATTTGCTAAAACTTATACCCCTATTTTGCTAAAAGCCTATATAGGTAAGCCTATTGGAAAATTTGAGCACCTGAAATTCGATTCAGCCAGAGGAAAGTGTCGGTTATTGCATGGTTATAAGGGCTCGCGAGGTGTACTGATCTCACAGAACAACTAGTCTAATATTGACGTAGAGACAAATCGGGCAGAATTTTATAGGTATCGTACAAACAAACCTTTTGTCTCAACATCCCAAAAACTACACATGTACACATTTACCTACTAGCTAGATGGTGAATTCTTTTTGCAGAGATGAATTTAGAAGTATTAATAAAGTTAATGAAGATATCACAGAAGCTGAACTTTTATGGAATGACAACTGGGAAGTACTTATTGACGGTCTGCTACAGTTGAACATCTTAAAGCATCCATATTCTGGAGTAGCGCAGCCAAGCCAAATAAGAGAACTTACTATTGATGTGGACAAACATTTCAAATCGTTTAACAAGTCCAAAATATCACAAGTGATTAAAGCAAGAGTTGATACAACTTTTGATAGCACTTCGTAAGTAATTCAAACTATACTTTATATAGATTCTAAATCACTTTAGTTTTTCTTTCTTTCTTTATTGTGAATCAAGAATCATTTTTAGTAGTAGTAGCACCTTGTGAAAAAGCTCGTCCGAGGAAGTACTAATATAATACTACAGTGTAGTAGTCACAACGAATCTTTGTCCCTCTGAAGTATCTGCGCTGATCGCATTTTTGGGCTGACTTGGAGGTAGCTAAGTGAATTTTATCGCGCATTTGTTTGTAGCACCTAACTACAAAGATCCGTTGGATAAAGATCCGTTGTGCGTACTCATTCATTCATTTATTTATTCTTAACTATTTTTTAGATCGTTTTTGAAGTTATATTAACTTAGACTTGCAATACTGTACCTATTTCTGCCGCCAAGCAGTGATGCTCGCATTGCTGTGTTCCAGTTCTGGAGCAATTACAGGCACATGAGACCACCTTTACGTCTCATGAATGATTGACGCAGTTCAATGCAACACAGGGTACGTCCTCAGAGACGTGCTCAGTGAGGCAATATATTGTTATAGGCAGTTGTTACCACTTAACATCAGGCGGGCCGTAGCCAAACGCTTAGCTATCTAACATAAAATATATATATTTTATTACATTAATATTTTTTAGTTGTGGAGGAGTTGTCATAAAAAATATTAAGCTTCGCAACATGGCTATTCAAACCGCTGACAAAATTACTTTAGAGCTCGTAGTACCAACTGCTCATGGAATTAAAGTAAGTAAAATATAAATGACTATACTTAATGTATAAAAAAAGTTATGACCAGTCAATAGTATAGATACCAACAAATCTGATATACTTATAACATTTTCACTATTTGTTTAACAGAGTGTAAACGAGTTAGAAAATAAAATTCCAATAAATAAATCTGAATATGGGACGCAGATGGCTCTTGAAATTAGCAGCGTTGGTGATGTGAATACCTTGGAGTGGAAGGAAGCTGGTATAACACCTGCTACCGGTGTCAAAGTCGAGGTAACACAATAGTGTCATATTTTTTCTAGTCATAATGATTATTATATATCGTTTATAATTATTTTTTGTTTTCCAGGTTCAATATGCGGGATTAAATATGGGTGATATTAAAAAAGCATCTGGAGTAATTCCGTTTGAAAATAATATAAACAGCTTTGGGATGGAGTTCAGTGGTTTAACAGAAAGGTATTCTTGGAAAGGGGTTCTTGATTACTGGACAAGAACCTCATTACACCACGCGACATAATAATAAGACTAACAGTCATTTGACGTGTTTTCAAACTCAAGTTATTTGAGTTGAATCGAATCGAATAGGTACTCGCATGATTATAAACTCATACACCTTGAAAACTAGTATCAATTTCTCTAACCACTTACACACACGGACCACGGACCGAGTTGAGTCAACCCAATTTTCGCCTCGAGTCAATAGACAGTTTAACACAAATGAGTTTGAAATAGCTTAACTCGTCACATCACTGTTATTTAGAATTTTAGACTGACTAAATATAATGACTTATAAAAGTTGTTGAGAACAGGAGAGGAAAGATGATTGGACACCTTATACGACATGACAGCTTAATCAGAAATATCATTGAAGGGAAGGTAGAAGGAAAGAGAGGAAGAGGAAGACCGCGTATTAGCTACATGAGCCAAGTGAAGGCGAAGATAGATGTCATGTCGTATAAAGACGTCAAGGAAGCTGCCCTGAAAAGAAGAACCTGGCGGGAAATGCATACATTACGCCGACAAGAGCATAGCTCTTAAGTTAGAAGAAGAAGAAATAACGTGTGGTGTAATAGCACTTTTATGAAATGTGCAGAAATAGTCAAACGTAATAAATTAATTTTTGATTTTGTAGTGGGGATCGTGTGATGGGTTTGGTGAAGTATGGCGCAGTAAGCACTGTGGTAATAGCACAACCTGATCTGATGTGGCCAGTTCCAGCTCACTGGAGTCTAGAAGACGCAGCCACGGTTCCTCTGGCGTATGCACAAGCGTTTTACTGCCTTGTAAATATCTTTTAGCAATATTATTAACCAATTTACTCTCATTATTACCTACGTCCTTAGTATAAACTAACGTATAGTGGTCACAACGGATCTTTGTCCCTCTGCCTCCGTATGCCAATCTTTTGCTGTCAAGTTATATTTCACTGCCCAGTGTAATTTCTTTAGGTCACGTGGTACAATTTTGTACCACGTGATCATTCTTTTTAGACACTTGACAGCAAAATATGCGCGAAAACACATCAAATAACGTCATAATGTCACTATTTAGTCACAGAATAACTATGAGTTAGTATGAACTGACCATGATTTAAAACTTTGCAGTTCAACTTTGATTGGCATACCCCTGCTGAAGTAGTTTATGGTCGAATTGGATGTAAGCGAATTTTTTCGTACAACAGTTCATGCGCAATCGTTTGTTGCACCTAACTTCAGGGGGATAAAAATCCATTGTGTGTACTGTACTATGAAAAGTTTATTACGAGTAGATCATGAATTTTTACATGAAGTTTTACATGAATTTTTTGAACATGAGTGTGACTGGGTACGTAGGTAGAGGAAGGCCGAAGAAGAAGTGGTTGGATTGTGTGAAAGAGGATATGAATGTGAGAGGAGTAGATTCTGAGTTGACGAATGATAGGAGCGAGTGGAAGAAAAAGACATGTTGTGCCGACCCCGCCTAGCGCGGGATAAGGGCAGGGAAATGACATCATCATTGTGAATTTTTACGACATTAGAAAACGCATGTCTCTAATTCACAGAAAATAAAAAACAAACTGGACAGAAACTCAAAGGTTCTCATACACGGAGGAGCTGGGGCATTGGGTCAAGCTGCAATATCCATTGCTTTGGCTATGGGATGCCAAATCTTTTCAACAGTTTCTGATCAATCCAAAAAACGATTCTTACAAAAATTGTTTCCCGAATTGCGCGGTTAGTGTCTTTTGAACTTTATGTTTTAATTAAACCACTTCCAATTTGTTTATTGTCAAGTTAATTTGTGTTTTTGTATCGTTCATTAATATTCAATTTAATCAATTATTTTTTATAAATTGTAGCTGAATACATTGGGAATTCACGAGATAGTAGTTTTGCTGATATCGTGATGAGCGCAACCAACAGCGAAGGATGCGATATTGTTCTTAGTAATGTCAAAGGTGATCTACGAAATGTAAGTGTTTTTAATCCGTATCATGCCACCTAACCAATCTTTTGCATTAGTATAACCGAATCCGGTAATTCTCTCACCATTGAACAAACATTAGTATCTTCGACGTTATATTTTTGTCCATTGAGTTTAATTTCCAAAAGCTTTGGTTTTGGTTTGGCTTTGGAAAATCAGCTTTACATTTCGTATGTTTTATAACTTTGCTTGAGACAGCGTATATATATATTTGCCCTTGGTATAATAATACATTTATTGACGTACGTTCTACAGGAATGTCTGAAGTGTACCGCTCCTAGTGGAACAACGATTGATACATCTTTGCTTCAAAGTAATGAGGATTTTGTATACAAAATGTCTTACATGACAAAATCTAGATCGTTCATGGCAGTGGATTTTAAAACAATCTTTGAGCCTGAGAATTACACAGATGCAAAAGTAAGTTTAAACAATTGATATATATTTAGTAAAAGAAACTAGTAAGCTCGATAACAAGCATTGAATAAAAAATAAAGAAATGATTGTTTTATACATAATGTCATAGTACTAACAAGTCTTTCATTAGTCTCGGTTTTGTAATAAGAAAATATGTTGACCTGATCAACTTACCGTTACCCTGATCAACTTAGTTACCGTAACAAACCTAGACTACATAGTCCTGGTTTAAGCCTGGACTTTCGTGATTTTCTATATAATACACCCTTAGGGCGGCATGCACCAGAATCACTAAACATATTAAGGGCGTCTTGCACCAGAATCACTAAACGTATTTAACAGCTAAATCGATTTAAATCTGACGTATTTGTATGACTTGACAACTCGCTAAATACTATTTAAGAGTTAAACGCGTTTAGCGATTCTGGTGCAAGCCGCCCTTAACAGCTAAATAAATTTAAATCTGACGTATTTATATGACTTGACAACTCGCTAAATATTTAAGAGTTAACGCGTTTAGCGATTCTGGTGCAAGCCGCCCTTAGTTTATGTATAAGATAACTTCTGTCAAAAAATGTTTGAATGTATATTTTCAGCGTATTCAAGTGATGGTGAGTGAAGGCATTGCGCGAGGCTACGTACGTCCTCTGACGCGTGTGACATATGCACCGAACGAAGCGCCACGTGCTTTCCGCCTACTCGCCGCCAGCCGCCATCGCGGCAGAGTGCTTCTAAGGCTCAGGGACCAAGAACTACAAACACAGCCTAGGTATGCATAATAAATCATTTATATACTTGATGTAAGTGTATTTGTATTTCAACATAGAAGTATATTTCAAGCACTATGAGTAAATATAGCGTTCGACCCAAATATAAAAATAAATTATTCAGGCCATTAACCAGATTGACATTATCTTCTAATAATACACTCGAGAGCAATGATTCCGGGTCACTTAAAGAATGTTAAAAATCTCGGAAACTAAAAATGATAGGTTAATGCAATAAATTGTATTTAATAGACAATGTAATACTCCTTAAATGAAAGTAAAAAAATATGAGTCACCATACATTTTATTAACACAAAATTACATAAAGAAAAAAACTGCTGATCTCTCCTTAAAACAAAAATAGGAAACATGAAATTTTTGAACTTTATTACGATTTGACTTGAATTTTAATACTTCGTATTGCCTCCTCGTGCTTCCATTACTGCGTTTACGCGGTTTGGCATGCTGTACACCAAGTTCCTTATACGATTTTGGGGAATATTCACCCATTCCTCTGTGAGAGCAATTTTGAGCTCACGAAGCGTGATTGGGGGAGGGTTTCGTTGTTTTACGCATCTGCCTAGCTCGTCCCAAGCATGCTCGATCGGGTTGATATCCGGGCTGCGCGCTGGCCACTCCATACGAGTAATGTTCATCTCTTGAAGGTAGTCATTCACAATCCTACCTGTATGAGGTCGGGCATTGTCATGCATAAATATAGCATCCTCACCTAAATTGACCATAAATGGACCAACATGATCATTGAGGATTTCTTCCACATATCTTACGCTAGTTAAAGAGCCGTTTTCTATGATCACCAGCTCTGTGCGACTTTCAGAAGAAATTCCGGCCCACACAAGTACAGACCCACCACCGTAGGCTACTTTTTCTTCGATGCATGCTTGCTTGAATCTTTCCCCTGGTCTTCGATACACTCTGTGTCTTCCATCGTGCTTGTAGAGCATAAATTTTGATTCGTCGGAGAACATAACTTTTGACCAATCTTCAATACTCCAATTTACGTGGCTCTGGGCATATCTTAGTCTTGAAATACGATGCCCACGCTCCAGTTTAGGGCCGTTTGCAGGTCTAAGGGGTTTTAAGTTAGATTCAGCAAGCCGACGTCTTACTGTCCATGCACTTGGGTTACTTCCTCCGAGGCGTCGAAACTGATTTGTGAGTTCAGTTCCTGTGAGAAAGCGATTTCGAAGCATGGTGTTCACCAAGTATCGGTCTTCTCGTGCTGTGGTACACCTGGTTCTGCCCGTTCCTGGTCTGCGTAGGTTAGAACCAGTTTCTTCGTAACGTCGGAGAACTCTTTGTACTGTTGACAGCGACACACCGACAGTCCTGGCTGTATCGCGCTGACTCCGGCCGGTTTCCAGCATTGTAAGTATTCTGGTGCATTCTTCAGGCGTAAGCGACATAATTTCAGCTTGAATAATGAATATAGAGCACTATCAACATGGTTTATATACCCACATAAATGACAGATTACAAACAAAAGCAAAACCAAATGCTGTAATTTCGTAGTTCCATCTTCGAAAGTGGCCCTTTTTCAAATTTGATTTTTTTAAGATATAACTTTACAATAACTAAGAAGTTTTAATACCTTCATTTAAGGAGTATTACATTGTCTATTAAATACAATTTATTGCATTAACCTATCATTTTTAGTTTCCGAGATTTTTAACATTCTTTAAGTGACCCGGAATCATTGCTCTCGCGTGTAGTTTTATAATGGCAATAAAAATTTATAATAAAATTCCAGACAATTTGAAAATTATGACATTTCATAGAATTAAATCCAATTTGACTCAATGGCTTGCTGAAAAATACTTTTATAGCATAAATGAATTCTTTGACTATAAAATATAGGTAGGACTAATTTATAACGAGAATGATTTATTAATGTACTTATTTTTCTTATTCATACGCCTGTAAAGGCAGGTTTTAGTGAAACATATGCTATTTTTTAAGATCCTGGAACACACCTGAAATTTATTGAATAAAGATATTATGAATTATGAAAGCATAGATGTTTGTATGAGATAGGTTCTCTATTCAAATATATGCTTAAATATTTAGTGCGATGGTGCAAGCCGCCCTAAGACTTTCAAATGCTTGTTTTTAATTTGGGTATTTTAAATAGAACTAAGTATTAAATTAAATTCAGTCATTTATCAATCATTTATCTAGTTAATTTTCCAATTTTAATATGTACTTACGTTACTAATTCACAGAATAAATTGCAGTCCGAACCTCTGTCATGTTATCTTCTGTGATAGTGAAACTGGACTCCAAGTGGCAGACAGGCTGGTTGATCATGGAGCTACTAAACTACGAATTCATTCTTTTAATGCATCTTTAGGTCTCAATCTTAAAATACGGTGCGTTTACACTTTTACCTAATAAATAAGTATAAACGTGAATGAATTTTATTATCAGAAGAACAGTAGAGAAACTAATTAATACCTACTTATTGTTAATGAGATGATATCAATCTACTATTAATAATCTGCTTCTGGTCACTACTAGTCTCTTGGGCACGCTTCCGATTGGTACTGATTTGGATCTGTTGAGCTATCTATAAATGGTTTGCAACGGTGTGTAGATGGCTCAACTGCTTCATGTGTATTTTGTACATATAATAAATATTGTAAATACTGTATTAGTCGTAATTTTCTTATAAGAACTAACAACTGGTCATAAAAATCATAACATATTTTTACAGATTCTGGAAGAACCTTGGAATCAATGTGGTTGCATCTTTTGGTAAAGTGCTGACTTACGATGAAATCTTAAAGGTGTTGAAAGAATCTGAAGTTGAAGGAATTCACGTGATAATATCAAATATGAACAGCAATTTTGATGAATTAACATCTTTTGTTAACGATGTTGATAAAGCTGCAAGAGAATCGTGCGCTGTATTGAAGTAAGTTATTCCCATCAGCAGGGGTATGCCAATCAAAGTTGAACTGCAAAGTTTTAAATCGTGGTCAGTTCATACTAACTCATAGTTATTCTGTGACTAAATAGTGACATTATGACGTCATTTGATGTGTTTTCGCGCATATTTTGCTATCAAGTGTCTAAAAAGAATGATCACGTGGTACAAAATTGAACCACGTGACCTGAAGAAATTACACTGGGCAGTGAAATATAACTTGACAGCAAAAGATTGGCATACGGGGGCTGTAATTAATTTCACATTTCACCTTCGTTTGTTTGTTTTTGTATTACGAATAATCTACTCGTACCTAAAGTAATATAATTTTAACAGATATTTTGCTGTAGCAAGCACTGAAAACGACATCGGAAAAGAAGCATGCATTTCTCGGTCAAAAAATTGTCTACCGGTAACAGGGATTGTCGTACCTGATCTTTCTAAAGTAAGAAATGCATAGTAAACCTCAATTTGAAACCGTTTAAAGTGTTTGTCTTATATAATAATTAATTGTAGGTGAACAAAGAATATAATTTGACAATCGACGTATCAACATGGAACCGAATCGTAGTAGATGTGATTGAACGTGCTCTTCAAAGCACTCACCCGATGCTGATTGCGAAACCACACCGTCTACAACCACTTTCTCTTCTACAACAGCTTGGGAATATAGCAGGTGTGTATTGTAGATCAAGAGCAAAATATAAATAAATAAATAAATATTCATGGAAATTTCACACAACGCCCTCTAGTCCCAAACTAAGCAAACTTTGTATTATACGAACTAAATGATTGATATATTGATCTATCACTTGTTGTGTACTTCTCAGAGCTCGAAAATTATATATAATTTTTTTCACTGGTGTCAACTGTTGTAATGCAAGTAATTTAATAATTTTATTTAGTAATTTAATTTAAGTAGTTTTTTTTGTGATGCCTAATTTTGTATTAACATTTCAGGAATAGGTAATTTATTCAGTTTAGACGATAACACAACATTAAAAGATCTGAACATAGAAAATGAAAAGCTGAATATTATTAAACTATACTTGCACGATACATGCAGTATTACGCTGGAAGATGAAGAGATACTACAGTTGACTAAAAATAAGTAAGTACAGTACACACAACGGATCTTTATGCTTCTGAAGTTAGGTACAACAAACGATTGCACAATGTACTATTGTGCGGAAAGATTAACTTAACTCGAATTACACAGTAATAATTATTAATTATTACTGGACCTGTTTGACAGCAATTTGTTTTTTATTGTATTTGTTTATGTCTGTTTTTCAGTAATGTGTTAAATAAATAATATAAGTAAATAAATAAATTCTAATTCTAATTATCTAGAAATGGGTTCTGCGCAGATACTTCGGAGAGACAAAGATCCGTTGCGACTACTATTATACTTAGCTACGTTGTGGCGATAAAAATGACTGTTACATCAAAACAAATATTATAGTGAAACGTGTTATTCTGTTTAAGAATTCGTGAGATCGAGTTTAATGCAACCGGTGAAAGGCTTAGTGATGTACCGGGGCTGAGCACTTTCTT
Source organism: Gandaritis pyraliata (assembly GCA_947859175.1). Classification (NCBI taxonomy): domain Eukaryota; kingdom Metazoa; phylum Arthropoda; class Insecta; order Lepidoptera; family Geometridae; genus Gandaritis; species Gandaritis pyraliata. The sequence continues at coordinate 2,481,812 of OX401871.1, read as the reverse complement.
TTCATATGTAGATGATGACGAATTGCGAGGAACCTATAGCTTCGCGCTTATGGACACATTAGTTACTTCTGTGGTAAGACCTTAATAAACATAGGCCAATCTTAGTTTTAACAGAAGATCGTTCTCCCCAAAGTTGATCGGTTTTAACCAACTTAAAAAAAGAAGGTTCTCATTTCATTAGTTTTATTTTAGAGATTTGTTACCTCAGAACTTTTTTTGTTCAAATAAAATTTTTATTAAAACTGATTTTGTAATTTGACTTTTAAATCAATATGTCATCCACGTATAAGAAATTGCGGACTTTGCTTTGCTGTGCTTTCATTCCCTCTTGTTTTACAGGTCGGGGATGAACTGGACCTGAATGAGACATACCTCACTATAATACCAGGAATGGAAGGACACCACCAGAGATTCCTTTCAATGTGCAATTCCCTGAAAATACAGGCCGTGGTTCTGCAACCAGGGCTTGACTTCCTGAATGAGACTCCCGAAGAATTGGCTCAGAGATATTCCCAGGTTACTTCAGGCCTTCATAAATCATTTTAATGAATTTCATCATAGTGATTTTATCTGTCTTCTCATACTTTCTACTATACTGTCTTTTTGAAAAATTGTTTTGTTTGAATTGTCCCAACGCTTTCTGAGTTTTCTTGAGACTCTAATTTTTTTAAAGATTTTTAGTTTCATAATTCGTGTAGATTACGTGTTAACACAAAATTTCAATTCACAGGTTCTTCTAAACCAGCTGGGCGTAAAGGACAGATTTTACTTAGTGGGCTACGAATCTGGAGTGACGGCTGCTTTAAAACTAGCAGCCATACTTGAAACTCATGGTTCGTTTATTAAATCCGTTTAAAATCTTTTCCATTATACAAAAACTGTTAATCTATGATCGATTTTAGTGTAAAAGCAAAATCACGCCTATCCCATCAGACTACTATTATAAATGTCTAAGTTTAGATGTTTGTGTTTCAATCACGCTGTAACTACTTGTCCGTTTTGGATGAAACTTGGCTATTATAGTTCGTAACCTGGATTAACACATAGGCTACTTTCCTTCCCGCTTTTTTTTAAGATATTTTTTTTTGTTTTTTTTTTCGTGGACGAAGTCGCGGGTAACTGCTATTTTATAATATTTCAGGCAAAACCGGAACAGTGTTCTGTATTGGAGATGGTCCCGATGGTATTCGAGCACTTGTGGAAGAGGAACTGGCAGCGTTTTCAACAGAAGAAGCATTACAGGCTGGAATAATCGCTCACATGTTTAAATTGATGTCAGTGAAGGATATAACCCTGTTAGATAACGCTATGCAAGGCTGTTCTAACTGGGATGAGCGTATCACAGCGTGTGTGAAATCACTCATAGGACAGGTGTCGCACTCAGCACAGTATGCACGAGCAGTGTTAGATGCGGCTTATGTACGAATAACCACGACTAGAACATATCGACTCAAACCATTTAAATTAAGCTCCAAAATTGTAGTACTGCGTGCAAAGTCACCAGAATCTTGTAGAGATACGACGCTGCAGCAGTTTTCTGAACAAACAGTTGATATCCACGAGCTCAATGTTCCATTGGCGCGTGCAATCGAAGACCTACGTTGCACTGCCACTGTAAACCGTTACTTGTCTGAAGATATTCTGAAATCGTATGCAAGTAGCAACTTGTGCATTTCATATATGTGTACTTAACGTCTTGGATTTTTTAAATCGATGATCGAAATGTCGACTAGATTATCTGACTCTGGACTCTGATATTATTTAAAATGTAATAAATAATGCATCCTGGTATTAAAACTGTATTTATTCATCCCGATCCATCCAAAACACCATTTATCACCTCTTTATTAAATTAGTTTTAAGTTAACCTAGGAATCAAAAACCGATGGTAAATCTAAATTTCAGTATCTCCTGGACCAGAAAAATTGGGTATGCCAAATTTCACAAACGACTCATCATTATTCGTAAGGTAGCTTTCACACAAGTTTCTATTGTTATAGTTTTCTAACACATGAGGTTCCAAAAGTCTATTGATGATTGCCGAACATTCTAGATTATCAAAAGCATTCGTTAGTGAAACGGTTAGTTCATAACTTGCTGTGACAGGAAAGTTAGATGTGATAGGAGGTAAGGTTCTAATCAAGAAAAGGTTTGCTTTCAACAAAGGAAGATCGTACTTATAGTGACGAGCAAATCCAATACGCGCATACGCTGACATTATAAAGTCACTCAAGTATTGACAGCTAAACGGAATTTGACCCTGAAGCTTTTGGATGCACAGTTGTACTTTTTCATCAAAGTTTTGCAGCTTCAGTAGATCGTTTGACAAGTTTATAGGACTACTGTGTGTTGCCAAGGAGGAAATGTGTTGTATCAGTTCATTTTGAACCTTCCATTCCGGCATTCCGTCCAGTTTGTTTTCGATATCTGTTCGGATCTCTTCAGGGGATCCACCCAAACAGAATACAGTTCCTGTTAAGCCTGTAACCGTTTAGATCACGTTTAGGACAGGAAATCTCTTGTTATACGAAAACCTTGGTATAATAAAATTAACTTACCATAGCTCTCCAGAATAGCGGCTATCTCCAGTACAACAAACACGCCATATTCGTACCCCAATAAATAGAAGTGGTTCTTATACTTCAACTTATGCATGATCACCTGAAATGGAAGGAGGTGGGCAAATAAGTATAATAGTGAGACTAAAATGGACAAAATAAGTACTGAAACTTTACGTTTGCAAAACGTTGTGCCGTTTCCTGAATTGTCTCATTCTGGTTGTCGTAGCCAAATTGCAAAACTGCAGCTGCTATTTTCAGTCGTCGACACAGTGACTTGAACTTTTTGTGATGCCCTTCAAGCCCAGGTATGATAAACATGTAATTATCTTTGATTTCAAGCTCATCGGCGCGCTGCAATTCAAAATTGAATAGATTCATATTATTATTGAGTAAACAACTCTATCTCTAGTAGTATCATTCCTTTTAAGTGTACTGACCATATCGGCTTTGATCAGCATGGTTGGCATCAGCACTAGTTCGGTGTTTGCCAATAACTCATCATGAAGTATGAAATTAAAGTATGCTCTGAATCCAGGCGTTTCTTCTTTCAATTCTCTAGTTTTCATTTGCCAATTTTTCAATCTAGGTAAAAGGAAAAAGTTTTTTTATTTATTCTTTGAAGTACTAGAATATATACATTAAATTGTTGTGCTACGACTTACTGGCCAATGGTTAGATTTGGGACTTTTTCCTTGGTTATTTTAAAGTTGAACTCCTTTTCAAGGAAGTTACAGAACTCTAGTGATCTTCCATGATCAATGCCAACTTCTTCCAGTGTGGTACTGTCATCTGACGAGCTTGGTATCCTTACTCCTGCAACGAAAATTACTTTGATAATGAACCGAAGCATAGAAACAGATTCATCCGAGTAAACACTAAAATCTTCATTCACTTCGCTCACTCGATCACTCAAATACAAAAAAGTTAGGCTACCTGGTATTTTAGCAATCTCTTCAATAATATTTTTCTGGGTCTCACGTTTTACATAAGCAAGGACGTTAGGATCCTTAGCTTGTGCTGCTATTTCAATAGCATTGACTGTACTGCTCCAGCTAAATAGATATTTATCTTCATTTTCTTCACCAAACTGAAATCGTTGTTTTTATGTGATTATAGATTTTTTTAATTAGCCTATTCTGTCCCACTGCTGGGCAAAGGCCTTCCCCTCCTCCCTCCACTCGTCTAAGTCCCTCGCCAAATTAGACCAAGATTATATATTTTATATTTAAAAAATTTTTTATGAGTCTACATATTACTGTTATTAACTTTAAAGTACCTTTTTATGCAAGATCTGTATAGACACCCCTGGGATACCAATTTGTGATCTTTTGTGGCAAATATATTGAGCAATTTGTTGCCCATTTATGATTACAAAGTATCTGAAAAGAAACAATCTGATTTAAAAATATACCTAAGTACGTAAGTACTAGTTATCTATCTCCAGCATAAAATTCTCATTACACTTACATACCTACTTAGTTAATAATCACAATGTTATATAGCTACCTTAGAGAAGGGCATAGCTTTCTGGATACATCATCAAGTTTCATCAAAACTGATTCCGGGATAGTGCCATCTTGTATGACGAATATTCCATCAATCGATCCATCACCATTCATTTGTTCAATTAGGGCTTCAAGATTATTCTTATCATTTAAATTTTCGTAAGATACTTTAGCTTCTACGCCAGATTTCTTCCACAATCTGAAAAATAACTGAGAATTATGTCAACAATAAGCTTCCGCCCACGACTTCATCCGCGCTGATTCCTTAATAAAAAGTAGCCTATGTGCTAATCCAAGTGACAAACTATACAGGGGGTTACATAATTTCCCTATTAGCTTGAAACGAGGTATTCTACACGTCACGGTGAACAATTTTTGTTCTACGACTTTTATTTTTTAGAAATTTTTTGTCTTGTAAATGTGTCTTACCTATACTTTCCTTAGAAAGAGAATAATCCTCAAAGCCTTATTACACTATGCAATGTCAAGTCAGGCTCACTAATAGTGATGTAACGTGACGAGTTGAGGTATTTCAAACTTGAATTATTTTGCACAAGAGTTAGTTATAATAGGTTAGTTTATAAGGAAAAAATGTGTAAAGAAATAAAGGCTTTTATTATTATTATTATTTTAGTGCAATAAGGCTTATAAGTTGCAACGTGATTGAAACCCAAACATCTAAACTTTCACATATTTTGTAACACTGAATAGTGAAATGTTAAGGTATTTATTACGTACTTACCGCTGCTTGTAAATTATGTGTGGTAAAGTAGACGTAAGATGCAACGTAATCTTTTTAGCAGCGCTACAGATTAATTTGTCAGCAAGCATAAGACCAAGTCCTTCTTGGTCGCATAAAATCAGGTATGAGGATTTAGGAGAACATGTGATCCTGCACAAAAAATATTATCAATTTTATTCTAGGTCATAGGTACCTACTCTCGCGCTAAGAAACTTAAATAATTACTATGGTACCTACAACAACGTAGAGCCACGTAGAGCCATTGGAAATACCTAAAATTCTATAGGGTCTAACAAAATTAAATAAACGCTAGGAACCTGGGACATAGTTCCTTGTCCATTATTCTAGGCTCTGGTTGCATGGAGCTGGCACCTAGAATCACCTAGGTAATTAAAATAATTCTAAATGATCCTTGTGATTTTATTGAATATAAGACTTTAGACTGACTTTGACTGACTTTGACTGACACAAAAAGATAGAGAGTATTTAGAAGCATTTGAGATGTGGTGTTGGAGGAGAATGGAAAGGATTAGCTGGACAGAAAAAGTAACTAACATAGAAGTATTAAGTAGAGTAAGCGAGGAGAGAGCCCTTATAAAAGTTGTTGAGAACAGGAGAGGAAAGATGATTGGACACCTCATACGACATGACAGCTTAATCGGAAATATCATTGAAGGGAAGGTAGAAGGAAAGAGAGGAAGAGGAAGACCGCGTATTAGCTATATGAGCCAAGTGAAGGCGAAGATAGATGTCATGTCGTATAAGGACGTCAAGGAAGCTACCCTGAAAAGAAGAACCTGGCGGGAAATGCATACATTACGCCGACAAGAGCATAGCTCTTAAGTTAGAAGAGAAGAAGAGACTGACTTTGATATTTAAATGGCGGATTCGATAAGATTTTTTTAAAAGTCTATTTCTTTTGTTTATTTAATAATTAACTAAACAAAACCTTTGTTCTGCAGACAGTTTTTGGTCCCAAAGTTGAATTAGCACTCGCCCGCGGTGGCGACTAGCGGCAAGAAGACGAAAAGCACGTTGCACTTCAGACGGCGTATAGGTCACACGGGACAATGGACGAACGTATCCACGAACGATGCCATCGCTCACCATCCATTGTAACTTCTGCAAGTATTTATAACTACTAAAGTAAGCAGTTTTTGCAATAATTTATACGTTTAAAAAACTAGGACCACCGACTACTAGCTTCATCATCAGATGATGATTATGACAGTTCATTGGGAATGTTCTAGTGACTATAAACACTACTTAAAAGTCACAGGAAAGCAAAATACGCAATTTCGTGCACGTGGTTGGCATATTTGTTTTCAGTTATTTCTATTTATAACTCAAACTACTGAACCGATTTTGATGAAAATTAAATGGTACCAACCTGGAAGTATTATATTTTTAAATAAAAAAAGAATTTTTAAAATAAATGTCGGAGTTCTGAGGTAACAAACATTAAAAAGAAAATACAACCGAATTGAGAACATCCTCTTTTTTTGAAGTCGGTTAAAATGTAGGAACATCAAATTATACTAAACTCGTAGACTCGTTTCCATAAACTTACATTTAGATCTTCTGCATTATCGTCTCTGAATACTGTCGAAAAATCAATAATACAGTACGACCTTTCTTTGTTCAAAAAAGACATGCCATATTCAAAATTATTACGATCGCGGGCTTGCAGCACGTCGAGAGTGTTTCCTGCCATTGCACAGCAAGTCAGTGTTGCCTGGAAATAGCAAAACTTATGATTATAAATTAGTTAACAAATAATAAAGTATCATAGTAGACTTTATTAACTCTACATACATTTTTAAGATTTCCTTTCACATTGCTTATAATAATTTCACATCCATTGCCCTTTGTTAGATTCTGGACCATGTCTCTGAATGTGTCGTCTCGAGAATTTCCGATGTGATTTGCTGAAAAATAAACTATTATGGTTTCTACGTATCTCTAAACTATAGTATTGACAACGGATATTTGTCCGTCTGAAGTAGGTATCTGAGCAGAACCCATTTTGGGTCGAATTGGAGGTATGTTGATTTTTCCGCTCTTTTGTTTAACTCCTTTACATTTGTCATTTGTTTATCTTCGTACATGCGCAATTGTTTATTGCACTTAACTTCAGAGGAATAATGATCCACTGTGCATTGTACCACGGCCGGTTTTTAAGACTAAAGCACAGAATGGATATAGATAGATATATATTACTTTATTGCAAAACACATAAAACTTTACAAAAACAACAGAAACATATAAACGACTGTGGGATACCGTTCTTTAAAACTAAGGTTCAACGACCATGATAGAGCAAAGGCGTACAAAGGTTGGCTGGAAGTAAATGCTAAATAGCAATAAGCTCGCCTTTGTACCAATTTGTTTTTTCAATAAAGAATTTTCTAACTTAATCTAATGATGTCCCTACTTAGAAACTTAGAAAAATATGACTACCAGGTAAATCAGGAAACAGCTTTCTCAAGAATCGTTTCTTCGCGTTATCACTGACTGTAGTAAATACTATGCAGCCATGTGCTAAGCATATTGATATAGCTGCTTGCCCAAGTGCGCCTGCGCCTCCATGAATCAGGATATTCATACCACGGATAAGTTTAAGCTTGATATACTGCAATGTTAAGAACGAGAACTATTGATATGATAAAAAATTTTAAACAGCAAAATTTAGAAACAGCTTTTCAAAAAAAATATATTTAAGTATGCTATCCACTTCCTTTGCACAAGCTTTGCTTAGTTTGAGACTAGAGGGCATTGTGTGAAATGTCTATGAATATTTATTTATACGATGTTGCGTATGTTTAAAAACAAACATATGGGCAGTGGTTACCGCTTAAGGCGGATATCACGGTCAAACCGTGAAAATGCCCATTTTTGACGTTCTAGATCTCTGAAACTGAAACTCTTAGATAATTTCTATTTATTGTATGATGTAGAATAGTTATTCGCATTGACCGTAGCGGCCTCGCTTTTTGCAATTTTTCCTTATATATTTAAATAAAGCCAAAATTCCGAAACAAGTTTTTAATAAAACTCGCGCAGACACTTTTTCAAGCTCCTGGATTGAACTACTCTGCAAAGCAAACGAAATGAAAAATATTTACAAATATCTCCTATATACTCCCATTGACCGTAGCGGCCCCGGAATTCAGAAATAAGTATAGGGTATCTACAAAAAAAAATCAATTCAAAACCATAAAATGCTAAAAACGTTCAGAATTAGCCGTTAATTTCTCCATACTACATTAATATTATTAAGTAAAAATTATACCAAAATAAACGTTAGTTCATAATCAATAAAATTGTATACTTTTTATTTAAATAATTTATTTTATTATATTGAATAAACGTAATTTAAAACTGCATGAAATGCGATCTCAGACTCTCAGACGAACTCAGACGCGCGCCAGCCCTTGAATCGCGGCCAAACTGTGATAGCCCTCTTAACATCAGGTGGGACATTGGTTTGTTCCATCATTTAGTTGCATAAAAATATATATCCCACTATCCCACTACTATTATAGATGTCAAAGTTTAGATGTTTGTGTTTCAATCACGCTGTACTACTGATCCCATTTGGATGAAACTTGGAATATATTATAGTTTGTAACCTGGATTAGCACATAGACTACTTTACTCGCTTTTCTAGGTTATAATTTTTTTTTTTTTTGTGGACGAATTCGCGGGTAACAGCTGCTAGTCCTATCCTACTAATCCTATCCTACTAATATTATAAATGCGAAAGTTTAGATGTTTGGATGTTTAGATGTTTGGATGTTTAGATGTTTGGATGTTTGTGTTTCAATCACGTCAAAACTACTGAACCAACATGGATGAAACTTGGCATATATAAAGTTCGTAACCTGGATTGACACATAGGCTACTTTTTATCCCGAATAATTAACAGGATTTACAGGATAAAATGAACGAAAAGGATTAGCAGCGCCAATTGGCAAGAGGATTTCATTGTCATGTCATGTCACGTCAGTTTGACAGGGCGTAGTACTACCTCTTTGGTCTAACGACTAGCGTTTGACATTCCAGTACGAGTTCGGTGTAATGAGATGTAATGTCAAGTTTCACAAAGTATCCGCTCGGTACACGCACAGATAATATAATGTACACGGAAACTGTAGACGCGTACGAAGTCGCGGGTAACTGCTAGTATATAATAAATAATGAAAGTCGCATACCAAACAATAAAATGCTAAGCAGTACGGGAGTGGGACGGTGGCAGCATCTTCTAGACTCCAGTGACTCGGTACCGGCCATAGCAAACCTGATTTGAAGTTTATCTTCGTGCATACTGCCCCACCAGAAATCAAACCCATTACTGGTTCATTTCTGAAAGTGACACAAAGGGACGAAGCATGGTAAATAATATAACACTGGGTACAATGATTAGATACCACTACTTAACTTCCGCCATTATACAATGTGTTACATAATGTCTCTTTAATCCGAAGAGGGGATTATTCAGACCAAACTAAAGTTCAATGCAACATAATTTAAAATTTCTATTTTTCTTTTTATCTTAGAAGTATGCGACAACCCCAAGTATTTTGTCTACTTTGTCTGCTTTTGTCTACTCACACATAGACACTTCAACGCATGTGCAATGCTATTCTTAAAAAAAGCTTAAGACGCTATTCATGAATAAAAAACTTTAAAATATTTAAAGTCGTAGAACAAACATTGTTCACCATGACGTGTAGAATACCCTCTTTACAGGCTTATAGGGACATTATGTAACACCCTGTATTATTAGTGACATACCTTTCGTTCAATCCACTAAAATCCATTCCAAAGCATCTTGACCCATTGCTTGATATTTCAGCAAGTGCTTGCTTAGCATCATTGATATTTAAACCACTATAGTGAACCTAAAAAATCACTAGTAAAATAAGAGTTGCGTTTGGGACAAAAACATTCAGATCATCGAGATGGAACCGTTTTTCAACCAGTACCATACAGTACCTACTCACAGCCGTTTTTTGTCTCTCTGAAGTTAGGCGCTACACCGTCCACTCCTCACTTTCCTCCAATCGGAACTAACAATAGAATCTGCGGAACTACCTGTCTGTGGCCTTGGTAATCTGAGGCTGCAGCTAAGTTCAGAGTGACAAAGATCGAGTGTGACTATATACGACAGTTTTATCTAATCCTTTAGTTAAATCGTTGAGTCTTGTTTCTCACGTTTAATAAAAATACTAGCAAATTAATAATGTAGGTGAAACTTACTGTTATGGGAATGCCAAGATCCTCATCTTTGTTCATTTCAACCCAGTGCAAAGAATTCAAATCTCCAGGTTTGTCAACATGTAGGATTGCATTTTCTAGGTTTGATTGGAACTCCTCCAAAGGCACATAATAATCTCCTCCCCATTTCCCCTATTAAATAAAATTACATCATAAAAACCTTCATTATTTTCTTTAACAACTTTAATATATTTATTACTAGCAGTTACCCGCGGTATCCGCGCGAGCGGATACTTTGAGAAACTTGACATTACACCTCATTACACCGAACTCGTACCTACTGGAATGTCAAACGCTAGTTGTTAGACCAAAGAGGTAGTACTACGCCCTGTCAAACTGACGACAATGAAATCCTCTTGCCAATTGAATTGGATTGCGCTGCTAATCCTTTTCGTTCATTTTATCCTGTAGATCCTGTTAATTATTCGGGATAAAAAGTAGCCTATATGTCAATCCAGGTTACGAACTATATATATGCCAAGTTTCATCCAAGTTGGTTCAGTGGTTTTGACGTGATTGAAACACAAACATCCAAACATCTAAACATCCAAACATCTAAACTTTCGCATTTATAATATTAGTAGGATAGGATAGGATGGATAGTAGGATAATTATTGTTTTTAAGTGTTATTTTCAAACGTGTATTATGTGTGCTGTTGGCTATGCCTAATAAATAAATAAAAATAACTTATTCTTTGCATGATCACTCACATTTTCAAAAACACTATCAGGTAAATCCAAATTATGTAGCTTCCTTAGATCAAGTTCAGGTTTTTTACAATTGACCATTGCCAAGTGTGCTTGATAGTTATTCTGTGCTCTCAGCTCTTTCAATGTTTCTTTGACGCCAGGAACTGGCGGGTACGTAGTTAAAACCGTGAGTGATCGCTTCGGTGACAAATCTCTACTTAAGTTCTGAAGACGAACGAGGTCAGAAGTATTTTTTACGGGAAAAACAATACTTTCAGCCTTTTGTTGGTGAACCCTCTTGAGTAAACCAAGTTGTGTTTCTTTTTTACCGGCTACAAATATTGGTTTGAATAACTTGTGATTTACGTAGTTGGTATGCCCTCCGAGCACCAGTAAAAGTGTATCTTGAGGTAAACTGTGATGTAGCTGGTCAAATATCATCTGAGAATCAATAATCTTAAAGTATTAATAATCTATTTTATAGTTTACTTCCTTCTACTTAAGTACATTTAATAATTACCTCTTTGTTAGAAAGTTCACTATTTATAACAGCTAGATCTGGTTTTTCGATGCTATGAATAATGTTTTGTATCTCAGTATCTTTTGATCTAGTTACATCAATTTTGATTTTTGGTTCGCTTTGTAAAAGATGATTGATTTGGTGAAAATAATCAATTTTTGGATTATTGCTTATTGCCAAAACTTTAATAACGTTTGCTCCAAAATATTTTGCAACTATTTGTAAAGCTACGTACAAATTGCTTTGAACCTGAGAAATAAATTTTACAGATTTATCAACACAGTACGAACAATATGCTTCAACCAGTGATTATGAAAAAATGCTTACGTCATTGTGTTCTTGAATAAATGGAACAAACTTATGAGTTTTAAAATTTATGTTTAAATCTGTGCGTGTTACTCTATTCTCTAGTAGTACAGATTTTACTAAAACTCCACCGCATCTGAAACAGTATTGCAATTACATACCATTTTATTTTGCAGCCAGATACTTTTCTGAACTGTATAATATTTAGTACTAAATTCTAACCTTGTCATATCCCCAATTTCGTAACGATCTGCTTCAATCGCGTCTTTATTATCTGATATAATTTCTTCATGCTTGTCGATATCTATAACAATTTCTCTCACATATCTAGGCTGAGAAACACCTCCATATTCATGACTTAGAGATATCAATTGGAGTACTCCGTCAATGAAAGTCGTCCAATTTCCTGTCCATGTTATATTAGCTTTTGTAAGAGAAATGTTTGCGTTTTGGATACTTTTAAATTCTCCCCTGTAAATTTTTCAGTAAATAATTTTTCATAAAATGTTCTATCTAATGTTACATCACATCGACTGAATTCTTACGTGTATTCATATCCTCGTTCATGGAATAGTTTATAGATATCCGTGTTAGTCATGTTTAGTTGATCATCGTTCAGAGGAAAGTCAATGAAAGTATTTGTGTTAGTAGTCTCAATAATGCCTTCAGCAATCAAACTGTTCAAAGGATCTTCCAAGACCTATAAATAATTTTAGCTATGTATTACAATCTGCATAATGTTATAAATAAAATCAAGTACCTACATTTTTTTTCAGCACTTACTTCGAATTGACCACTTGCTCTGTGCAACATAATTGTGAATTCCAGTGGTCGATCTTTTTTCAGCAATGGTTGGTAGTATAATATGATATTTTGGAATTTGACCGACATTTGTCTAACTTTCTTCCCAAGAGACATCGCTAAAAGGTCCCATACAAACACCAAGGCTCCAGCGAATGGGAACTCTGTTTTTCCTGAAATAACATTTTGATTCCATACAAACCATATTTTTACTAAAAATAATAAACTTAGCAAGAGATAATTACCTTCTATGATTGAACCCTTCAAATATATGTGTTCATCATCGTATAAGGAAACTATGGGTTTATAGGTGTTAGCGAACTGCCTCTCTGGACTCGCATATAACATAATACTCCTATAAAAGTTGTAAAAACGTAAGTACTTAAATGGTTAAATCTACAAATAGCTTCGAATCATAAGAGCCCTGCGGGAAATATAGAAACGTAATACCAAAATCACATTTGAATCGAGCATAATTTCTGCAATATTGTGATATTATTTCGAATTTTTTATGTTCCTTGCCATATTTTGATTCAAATACATATAGCTAAGTAGTACCCTAAAATGAACTGTAAACAAATTGAATTTTGCGCAATTTTACATGCATTATAGACATGTTTTCATCTTGTTTGTTTCATATTGTTAACGTGGGAATGTAGCTTACATATCAAGCTACAATTTTGTATCACATAGTGCAAAGCACAACAAGTTTTCAGTCATCAGTTTTGGTATTAAGGAACTTATTAGTTACCATTGATCAGAATGATTGTGCTCCACTAAATGAGACAGTTGTGGTGTTTTAGTTGATACTGGAAACTCTATTTTTGGGTACAAGGCTCTTGTATCTACATCACATCCCTCCATATATAATCTGAAACATCTTGTTATTACTTTTTGTTTTTAGACATACATGTTTGATTAGACTTTGATTTTTTTGTAAAACTTTCATACTTCCCAAGAGCTTCGAGTAGATATACAGTAGAATTGGGGCATCCACGCTTAGTAAGTGGTATATTTGTGCAGTCTGAAGAAAGAGATCGATGTAGTATAGCTTGGAGTAAGCCATGAGGCGCTATTTCTACCAGCACTGCTCCATTCGGAATATTTTTGCACGTCTCTTCAAAAAGCACTGCATTCTATTCAAACAAAAAAAATAAGGTTTTCAAGATTTTCTATTTTAATGATAACAAATTATGTGTTATAAAATTTACCAGTAAATTGTTTGTGTGGTACTCCGCTGATGAATACAAGGCATCATATTGCTTCCATTTGTCTATTGGCACTGAAGTAGAGAGCCAACGTTTACTCCTAAGCTTTGGAGTTTTTATAATGGCTTGAGCCATTTTTAGAAATACAGGACCTGGAATAATATGTTCTTGTAGTTTTTTAGTAAACATCTGTTATATTGAAGTGTAATTTGTTTTGGATTGGATTATTACTTTTCTTATTAGATAGAAATATAATGATACAATTTAAAATGTTTCAGTGCTATGATTTTTTATATATGAAAGAAAAAATTAGAAATATTTATTTGGAGCAAAACAGTGTCATAAAGTACATTAAAACATAGTACAGTCAGTAGGTAGATTATTTAAACATTTAGGGGTATACTTATAAACGCTGAACAAGTTAGAAAGAAATACGATCAAAAATAGTTCGGTCACTATTTTTAATACTACTTAGCACATTATTTCATTTTTTGACATCACTTTGAGTATCTACTCACCAGCTTCAGCAATGTACCGTGAGTGATATGCAATACCCCCACATTTCACTTCTTTAGCAAAGATTCCTTTTTCAGTAAGTTCTTTGACAAACTGATGCATGATCTCTGCTGGCCCAGACAAGGTGCTGGAGTCAGGCCCATTGTGGCAGGCAACTTCTACCTCCGGTGGGCACATATTACATACCTTAAAAATAATTTAGTTATACGAGTGAGTAGCATACCTTTCAACACAATAACTGTGATAAGGTTTAACTTTAATAATAAATCATTTAAACGATCAACTACGAGTAGCTTACGCAGCGACGCGTGATCCGAGGGCTGGTAAGTATCTGGCCCAGTGTATCAGCATTGCTATTCAGAGCAGCAATGCCGCCAGTGGGCTGGTAATTATCTGGCCCAGTGTATCAGCATTGCTATTCAGAGCCGCAATGTCGCCGGTGTCTTGGGCGTGCTTCCGATTGGTGCTGATTTGGATCTGCAGTTGAGCTATTTATAAATCGTTTGTAGATAGCTCAACTGTTTCATGACTGTTTATTTTTTGTAAATACTGTATTAGTCGTAATTTTTCCTTCGGAGACTGTAAAAGTATACATCTAATCTATCTAACCTACCTCTTTGTATCCCAAGCCAACTGCAGCCATAGACCCCTTAATCAAAGGAAGCTGCGCAGAGACCAAACCGCGACTGTATGCGAGAAGTATTGTTTCTTCTGCAGTCAGGCATTTGTCAGCATAGGCACAACCCAGCTCGCCAAGACTGTGTCCTAAAAATGTAATATTTAAGTGGTAAAGAGAAGTCGTTAGAGAGAGTTGTATTGTTACATTGATATTAAAAAAATCAATTAAGTAAATATAATTAGTTTGGAATAGAGTATTAGCGTAAACATAAATACCAATCATTTTATCTGGAACTAAACCCACAGCTAAGAGAACATCAGTCAGAGCAATTTGAATAGCACTGATCCCAACAAAAACATTCAGAATATTCTCGAATATTGTCTCATCTGTAGATGTTATTATTTTGACAAGGTCAATGCCTTTGGGCTTCAAAATTTTATCACAGCTGAAAAAAAACCAGTAATCCAAATACCTAATTTCATCGAGTATAAGTAAAAACGGTTTATTGAAAGCTTCAACCTGTTTTGTGTAACTATATCAATAGAGTTTGAACCCAATTAAGCCATAAATAAGCCATAATTTACCGTAAAATGGTAGCTGCAAAGATTGGTATGTCCATGAGTTGTGCGCCCATGCCTATCCACTGAGATCCCATACCACTATACACAAACCATAAGGGACGCTTTATTTCATCGTATTTGTTCACTTTCTCGCACAAAGTCATTGCTTTCCCGTTGTCCGATGCTAAAAGCATAACATACCCACATTACATAAGACCTTATAAGTGTAGTAGTACCGTAGTGTAGTAGTATTATATTCTAATTAGAAAAAGGCGGGGTCAGGTAGCTAACTGCTTCTAAGCGAAACAGGTTCAAAAGTGGTAAGGCGGAAATTTTGCTGATGGTACCTTCTATTTATATCTTGATGCAGCATTTCTTGAGGTTATAAAAAACTTACCAAAAACGCCAAAGCCTCGAGCCAACTGATTTGAAGTCCGCAGCCTAAAAATTTCTCGCAACAATGCTAGCTCCTCGAGATCTATGTTGTTACTTTTGATACTGTTCAAAGTTTTTTCTATACCGGCCTCTTGTCTGCTTGATATGGTCACCAAGTACGGCAGATCACAGGCATATTTTGATGTATCCTACAAAAATCCTTTTCTACATACAAGAAAATATTATATTATCATATATCATACTTAGTATCATACTCAATGATCTAATATAACATAAATCTCATAAAACAGAGAAATATCTAGTAGACTGTAAGTGATTAGCATCATTACTTACTACATGGCATATAGGTGTTATTTTAGCACCCAGTTCTAGGGCTTTCTCAAAGGTGATACTGACCTTATTTATATAATGACCTTTGAGTAGCACATGGCCGTTCATACCACCGACGGAAAAACTGTTGACAGCGGCATACGACCGAATCGGATGGTGTTCAGTCAAAATCTTAATTCGACCATCACGGATGGCAGCGATGTCTTGCCGGGGATTGTCGCAGTTCAAGTTCGCTGCTAGCACACCATTTTGGTAGCCGTGAAGAATCTGGAAGACAACCATTTTTAAAAATTCTAAGAAACAATGACTATATGTTGCTATAACTATAACATCTCTAGATACGAGTATACAGGGCGTCCCACGGATATGCCACATGGAGGGAAAGTACCTTGAATATTGTAGATGGAACATTTTACTGAAAAAAGATATTTTTTGAATTTAAAAAACAATTTAAACTGCATTTATAGATATTTAAATAATTACTTCTGTTCTAATACCAACTGACCTTGTCAAGATGCTTCTTATTTCACTTATAAACTTGAGTTACCTTTATAATACCATTGATTCCTGACACTACGTCGGTGAATCCCATGTTAGATGTTACGCTGCCCACCAGTAATGGTTTTGTTCTCTGTTTACAGAACACCTCTTCAATCGCCTGCAACTCTGATTTGTCAGTTTCAAGATTGGCTGAAATCCATGAATTGACAATAATTGAACCCATTTGGGTACTTTAACAAAACCACATTATCTAACACAAAACTTTGTCACTTTTGAACATAAGAAACAGTACAGGACCTAGAATGCTGCCCTGTTGTACCCTTTCTTAGTTTCATTACATACCCGCACCAAACCCTTCAACGTATTCCACAGAAGATGGTAAAACACCAGCATCTTCGTAAAAGCTGCTCAAAAACTTAGACAGTACTTCAGGGTCACGATAATACCCGAACTTTGTCATAAATTTTTTGTCTAATCCTTGGGAATATTCTGTTTTAACGTGACACAGTTGAGCATACACTCTGAAATAAACAAAGCCATCATTTTATGATTTAACGACTGCCATTATTGACAGTATTTTTACTAAAATACTGTCGATATGTTTTGATATAAATATACTAAGATAATAATTTTAGGTAACCTTCGAGCATTTTTATATTTCTGAAGATAAATGATGCTGATTGATTCTGACATAGACTGACCATCGGCATTGATGTCATAACATTTCGTCTTTCCATCAGAATTCTGTGGTTCCAACCTAAAATAATAGAATGAAGGTAAATAAATTTATTAAACTGATTTATGAGTTAAACCGTCCATAATAAGCAAAACTTGTATTAACAATCCATCTTAAACACTCGGTTAGGTAGAAAATAAAAGTTTTTCAAGAACTATCATTTGTTTGTTGAAAAGTCGAAAGCTCGAAGGAAAAAGCATCCACAGAATTAGTCTTCATAGTGGCCAGCATTATGACAGATCAACAACAAGGTGGCATGTTGATTAAGTAGGTATATTAAATACCTTGCATTTAAAACCTAGTTTATGAACTTTATGATGTACCTACTAAAAAATTATGTAACCTTTTTGAAAAATGATTACTCCTTGTCAAAGTATTTATTAAATAGGTACCTGTTTTTGTGTATCAACGTCATAGGATGAAAAATTAGTGATACTGCACCAACAAAGGCTGCTTCACATTGTCCACTCACAATAGCCTCGTGTGCTCTTTCTAGAGCCACCACAGAGCCTATACACGTGGAGTCGATGGTGTACGAAGGTCCTGTCACATTCATCCAGTAGGATATACGATTCGCGAACATGCTACGGTTGCAACTAGAAAAGTGGGAGATTTTTTGGTTTAAGATGTAACAAGCCGTTGGCTGACCTGATCTTAAGTGATAAACACTACAAAGGCCTATAACAATGCATTGTCACATTGACTTTCCCTATGATGCATTGCACTGCGCCCATCACTCTAGGACGTAAAGGTGTCTCATAAGTACACCTGTAAAGCACCGGCAGCGATGCGAGAATTACTGCTTTGCTGCAG
This sequence comes from Gandaritis pyraliata, assembly GCA_947859175.1. Taxonomy (NCBI): domain Eukaryota; kingdom Metazoa; phylum Arthropoda; class Insecta; order Lepidoptera; family Geometridae; genus Gandaritis; species Gandaritis pyraliata. The sequence continues at coordinate 2,463,728 of OX401871.1, read as the reverse complement.
AAATAGGTACGGTGGTAGTACTTACCCAGGCGTACTCTTTCACAAAAAGTTTTACCACTTTAAAAAAAAAACTCAATCCATCAAGCATACATACAGGGAGTTACCAGACCACTTCCGAAAACGAAAGGGGGGGGGGGGTACAGCACACCAAAACCCAACCAAAAAAAAATCAGTTATCCTGAAAAATAATTATAGCCGGAGAAAACAATGTTTAAAGATTTGTATTTATTCCGCCAGTACGCAATGTACGCATTTACGTAGGTAAGGTCGAGGCGTAGTACTATTATTTATTCTGTGTCGTAAGTGCCTACTAGCGTAGGTAGGTACCTACTATGTTTATTTATACCTAATTGGTATAAAGACCGCGCGACCGCGCGATAAAGACGGGCGTCTCTTGTCTCGCTCGCACGTCGCGTACTCGAATGACCCGCGATGAACTCTCAGCTGTTCATGCTGTAGTAGGCGTAATCTGCGTGCTGCGTGTACGCTGTACATTGCTGCTTTATTTATTTTATTTGTTTTTATGCTTTTTTAAATGAGACAATTAGGTAGATATGTCTTATTATGTTGTACTGTGTGTATGTAACTAGAAAAAAAAATGAAAAGGAGATAGTCAAGGCAATTTTTTTTTGCGATTTTTTTCGCTAAATGTTTTCAGTATCATGGTCTGATTGGAACCTCCAAGTTTTCAGAAGTGGTCTGGTAACACCCGGTACATACCCAGCTAGCCCATGAGATAATTTAGGAAAGAACTTCTCGGTCTCACAATGGTTCAGAGCAATGAAAACTCCAATATTTTTGCGGAATATCTCAGTAGGGCATACACCTGCAATAAAAGTAAAGATTTTTTTTTTATGAAAAATATTTACTTTGGTAATGTTACCTATATTACCAAAATAAATATATAAAATATACATAAAATAAAATGACATAGAACAACAAGCAAAGTACAAAGTTATGTGTATAAGTATAAAGATAGGTGGAAAACAAAAATTAAAAAAAAAGACACAAAGCACGTGCTAATTATAAAAGTTTCGCGATAATCATTACAAAAGGAACATAATAAAGATGGAAAGGAAATCCTGGCGTATAGCAGTGACGGTGAAGAAATCGGCAAGGCTCTAGCGTAGATAAATATGTGTAGAGGTACCAGGTACCTTATACATGTATAGCACATAGTCATAGTCCCTGCTATTAATAAACTAGTTGTAAGCTTGGAATAGTTAGACCCTGTTTTGTGTTTTGCATTGAATCAGATTCAAATTTGATCGAAGAAGACATAATTTATAAGCTTAAAAAACTAGAAAAACCGACATCAATTCAACTAACAGCTTCATCATCAGATGATGATGATGATGATGACAGTTCATTGGGAATGTTCTAGTCACTATAAACACCACTTAAAAGTCACAGGAAAGCAAAATACGCAATTTCGTGCACGTGGTTGGTGTTGATTCTTTAGAGGAACAACTGGTGGGTTTTTGCTTTTCTCCAATTAAATGCGGTTTGAATGTACTAATACTGGGTTTATTGACATTAGAAAAATGTAAAAAAGGTGTACCCAGCACAAAGGGTCCGAAAGTAATTAATATTTATATTAATTTAATTTAACATTAATAGTATAGAACATTAATAATAATAATAATACGCGAGCATTGTTGCTAGCAGTAAAATGGTAGGCGCTGCGCCGCGCCGGGCATATTTTTTTCAGTTATTTCTATTTATAACCCAAACTACTCAACTGATTTTGATAAAAATTAAATGTGACCAATCTGGAAGTATATCCTTTTAGATAAAAGAAGAATTTTTGAAATCAGTTCATAAATGTCAGAGTCCTGAGGTAACAAACATTAAAAAAAAATAAAAAAATACAACCGAATTGAGAACCTCCTCCTTTTTTGAAGTCGGTTAATATAGGGTATAACTATTCCAAGCTAACATCGAGTGAATAATATACTTCATAGTTTACTAACTCCACTGAGCTTTAATGGTTGGATGGATATGACCACTGCTGGGTTATTCTTACCAGCATCAAAGAGAACCCGATGAGCCTGTTCCAGCAGTATCCGTGAGCCAGAGTCAGTAACACATGCCAGCTTTGAATTCAGCATGAAGAATTGAGCATCGAAGCGATCCACGCCGGGTACCTGGCCAAAGTACGGTGACAGTTCTGGATGCGAGTAGTTCCAGCGATGATTGTCCAGTGTCACCATATTTTTCTGAAAAAAAGGTGGAACTTAATAATCAATTTAAGGAACGCGGGTCGGTGGACGGGGAAAGCCCCAAATTGTTCATTTAGAAATCTATTAGGGCCAGCAGTTGACTTCTATAGGCTGAATGATGATGGCAACTAAGTTGAAATGCGTAGAAGATGATTCTTCAACTACTCTGCCTCTGCTCTGGTGCTGCAAGTTTTTCTGATTTTAAACAGGATTCTGTTAGTATTAAAACGGGTCTCACCTTGTTGTAAAGTTTATCAGCCCATTCCTTTAAATTCTCGCAGCCAGGCATAAGCGAGGACATGCCGCTGATGACCACATCATCGTCTTGAAGTGGAGGGTCACCACGCTGGCCGAACTCCATCTCAGTAGCTGATCCTTGTGCTTTCTGTTGGTCTTGCATTGGTAAGCAATATGGACGAACGTTTTGCAGTTATTCCTAAAAATTAACCCAAATGCGTAATGAAAGGCGATTCTAGGTAACACTGCTATTCTCTAGTATTGTAGAGTATCAACTGAGCTAAGGGTCTCCGACTGCTATAAAGAGCGGAAATAAATTCTATATTGTGGACTAAAAATGTTACCATAATGAACTTAGCCTTTAGTGATTCCTTTCAGACAACCATATTTACGACCACACTTATAGGATAAAAGCATGGACGAATAAATAAATGTTATGAGGTAAAAGTTGGGTGATACCGCGTACTTACAGCAAGGTTGAGCTCAGTCTGGGCATATAGGATGTTAATCGTCCATCTTTATACACTCCTGTCAAATTAGCATTGTACTAATAATCATAATGCCTTTTGAATTTATGAATTGGGTCAAAAGCCAATTTCCTTTGTTTCCTAAAGTTATCCATTATTCACAATGCGAATTCAGAAATTATAACTAGCCTTGCACTACCTACAGGGATAAAATAACCGAAGTTTCTAAGAAGACGGTGTCGTCTCACGATCGAAATATTCAAGATCACTATTTTCATACATTGAATGAAGACGAAGCTTCATTTATTTTGAACAAATGACGAGTAATTTATAAATGTTTTATAGAAAATTCTTCATTGATTGTTCTCACTACTTTCTACAATTTTTCAAGCCTGTGTTCCGTTTCCTTTCATAAATAGAAAACAAGCAAATTCAGTGAACTTATTTATTAATTAAAATTAAGTTTAATTAAAACAGTCCTAAAGTGGGCATAAAGAGGGCCTACATATCACACCATCATGTAAATTAGTCAACAGCGCAAGGGTCTACTCCGCATAACAATAAACAAAAGTTCACAGGGACATTTCAGCTTCGCTGGGTGGCAATGCGCCGACGCAGTTTTACGCACTCAAATTATTGCCACAATGTTCAATACAAAGTAAGACCCCTTAATTATATTTTATTTCCGATTAGTACTGATTTGGATCAGATAGATAGATATATTCTTTATTGTACTCTCCACTTAAACTAATACAACAATAATACAGATTCTTTAGGAGGTAAGTACAATGGGCGGCCTTATTGCTAAAAGCAATCTCTTCCAGGCAACCTTTGGATGGACAGGATCTAATACACAAAAACAAGGACGGGGCGTACATAAATATAAATTTAATTTGTATAATTAAAAATATTATACAATAATATATAATATAATCAAATAGATACTCAGATACTTACATAAAAGAAATAAAATAAAATACTAAAACTATTTATAAAATAAACATACCTACTTAAATACCCATAAAGATACTTACATACATACCACAATATTATACATACATATAATTAAGATAAGTAATGTTGAGTGACCATGTTTTTAAAAATAGGAATAGGATCAGTTGAGCTATCTATAAATCCTTTGCAAAGGATTGTAGATAGCTCAATGTTTCACGTGTATTTTGTAAATACTGTATTAGTCGTAATTTTTTTTGTGAATAATTTATTATTTTTTTGTAGTTGACCAATTTGACCATAGACCTGTGTCATTTGGTAGTTGTGAATTCTTTGTGCTTCCTTTACAACCGCTGAATATTATCGGTTTAGTCAGCAAAAGTTTTTGATAACTTATCAATCACGATTCTAGTCCGCTCCGATATATACTGATCAATCTGTCCTAAAACTTTAACAACGTGAAGCATTTTCTGCACTCCCTTCTTGAATACCTCCATCCTCTCAGCACTCGTCTCATCTTCGGACGAAATCCTCAATGATGCGAAGGACATCGGCCGTCCTACCCGAGGAGCCGGGTGTTCTTGGCCTCTTAAAACTGGTACTTTTATCTTCGGGATCTTTAGTTTAGGCGTTTTGAATCGGGGAAGCGTTAGTTTTGGAATGAAACCTTCAGGAGGTGCTACTGATTTGGGGACTTGGGTATCACTATAGCCAGTTTGATCCATATCGTTGACTATAAAACGACCGTCTTTGACTACATCGGGTATTACGTTATGGATTAGGTTGCAGAACGAGTTGACATTAAAACGGTTGTCTGATCGGTGATGGTTCGATGTTGATCTTCCATATGATTCCTGGAATTAAGAGTTTGTTTAAAGATAAGCTCTGTCGCTGGATTCCCTAGGCTTCATTATTCTTACCATTTCTTCAGATGAGCAATCAATGGTAAGTCGTAGTGGTGATGGAGCTCCCATGTTATGAGACATCTTAAAGAAGAAAGGTGCATTCAGAGACAGAGTACGAATATTACGTTTGATCATTAAGGGCGTCTTGCACCAGAATCACTAAACGTATTTAACAGCTAAATCGATTTAAATCTGACGTATTTGTATGACTTGACAACTCGCTAAATACTATTTAAGAGTTAAACGCGTTTAGCGATTCTGGTGCAAGCCGCCCTTAGAGATAAATCTACTTAGGTATGTTCGTAGACAAGTACAGAACGCACAACGGATCTTTATCCCCCTGAAGTTAGGTGCAACAAAACGTTTGCGCATGTACTGTTTGTAAGTACGGAAAAATTAGCTTACCTCCAATTACCCAAAATTGGGTTCTGCGCAGATACTTCAGAGGGACAAAGATCCGTTGTGACTACTAAACCTGCCTGGATTGATGTGCTTATTATTATTGGAGGTCAGTATTTATTAGATAATTTTTTTAATTAAGTACTTTGCCTACCGAGGGTACGAGCAATCATCATTTCAGCCGTAGATCGTCATGAACCCTCACTGAATATATATAGGTCACGCATGGTGAAGGGAAACAAAAAACTCCAGCAAAATGCATTTTGCTTTTTCGCGGAAAACTAAATTTTACACTAGGTACTAATTTCTGAAAATTTAGTTTTTTGAGTTACCAGAGTTTTCGTCTAGGGGTGTGATGTCGTAACCGAGAAAAATATCACTGTCACACTTATCACAGTAGATAGATATACGCTATCACTTAATTTTGAGATACGAACCACAAAAAGGATTGTAATCGCCACGTACCGGTACATCTCGTCTCGAGACCACTACATTTTGCCGTCAAATGTAGCATCACGTACAATGGCTTCTGAGAATCACTGACTCAGCATTCTTAGGAACTGAACGACCTACTTCGTCAGCAAGGTCAACGAAACAAAGCGTGTGTTGCATTGACAACTCAATACAGGGGGAGTTTTTTGCGACTTCTCATTTTTAAGTGATCATGTGATAAAGTTATTTTATATAATGAAAATGAGTTATATTTAGTGCTTTTTTCGTGAGATAAACGCAAATAAGTTGGCGTCAGTCCCTAAAGGGTGTCCTAGGCTATATTCTAAATCGTGTCCTGAAGTACCACAAGACTTAAAAAAACCGGAAATCCGAAAGATATTTTTTTTGCATTTAGCTGCTTTCAAAAATTATTGTCTCGCAAGATGTTGCGATACAGACGTGAGATTTTGAATGACTACATCGGTATTCAAAATCGCGCATGAATCTTCTATTCATGCGCGATTTTGAATACCTTTACGTAGGTAATCATTATTATCTATCAAACGTGATCAGAACTGAATTATCTTATACATAATTAAAATATAGTTTTTGATGAACTAAGAATTAGTTGAGAGGTAATGGAGTGGCTGAGCGGAAGTTATTACGCTGGTTCCTTACTGCTGTATTTGTTTGTGAAGTTTTACTACGAAAATGAAGCTAGGAAGTCTTTTGTTTTTGATAGCTGCGGCTGCTGTGTGTGTTGTCAAGGTTTGATATACGCTTGTCTAGTATGTTTCATACTGCCACACTGAAATTTCAGCATTTAAGTATATTTCTTTGTAAAAAGGATTATACAAAAAAACGCTACGAACAAGGCCGTAGTTTCTTGCCTGTTCTTCTAGGCTCTGGTCGCGTGGAACTGGCAGCTAAAATCACCTAGTTTATATAAGACGATTCTAAATGATCCTTGTGATTTTATTGAATACTAAAGAGTTATGGCTATGACTATGTTAGTTAATGTCACGTTTATATTACCAACTTGTCGCGTAGTGGCCTCACCACAATTACTATTTCATTTCATTTATTTCATTACATTTCAAGTACTTGGTAGGTAGGTACAATAATAAAATACTAACTAGAAGAGAACAATAGGAAATTCACACATTTTTGATTTCGTAGCAATTTTTCGTTGTGGTTAGTGGTTTTTGTATGTAAGCCTTATAAAATTAGGTCTTACAGCTTTTCTATGCACTTTGCCACAGCCGCTAGTGGGTACAATAAACCTAAAACAAAAGCATATTCGTGGTGAGCCCCTATAAAATGTGTAAAAAATGTTCAACGACTACCTGATGGCACGTAGCCTGTATTGATAAGGGGAACCCTATAAGAACTCGCTCGCATACAGCATAATGGCAAGTGTGACCCGTTTGCAAGAAGCATTAAAAAGCGATGGCACAGCTTTTCTGATCCCATTGTTAAATAACAATTTTAAGTACACACCAACTTTTTCTATTTGTGCAAATTTTTGATATCGCGTTGGTCAGTGATTTCATTCGTACAAAGGTACAATGGTGATAGAACCACCCTATTTATCAGCTCAGAGTTTGATTTAGAAGGTATGCTCTGTGTTTTACCTAATTTACACGCATTTGTCCTCATTACAAATTTTAGCTTAGGTATCTTCGGAAAATGATTCTCATCTGCCTTATCAATGTTTCTTCCAGAGCAGCCTCCTTACCCGGCAATCAATCTTCCACGCTCGCCTTCCGGAGCCATGCTTCACGAGTCGGGCCGAAGACCGCCCATTCGCGTACCCCATCATCGCCTTCCTCACCAGGCTGAAGGATATGCTCATGCGAGGCGTCAATGTTCTCACGGAGAACGCTAAGCTACGCGAACTTAGCAACTGAGAGTACTGCAGTATAGATTTATATGGTTTCTTATTGAGAAATGATTGAGAAATGCCATCAATGATAAAAACAATTTTTGAAAAGTCACTATTCGTGGACATTTTTTAAAATATGTGCTTAAAAATCATGTCGTTGCACACAGTGCTTTTAACAATAAGCCTTTTAGGATTTTGTAAATAAAATACCTTATTAAGTAGTATACAAGTTTGCTTTTATTTTCTTACACAGTAGGTATTCAGTATTTTCTTAGTTAGCTTCCATGTGATATTTAATTTTTATATCACTAATATTTTTTTAAATCTAAGAAATTCTGCGGTAGTCAGCGAACCCTTTAACTTCAAATCCATAAGTTTTGACAAAATGTCTCTTTTCACTTTTGAAAGTGGGGAATTCCCTAAAATTGATACTTGGAGAGGTTTCAAAGGATCATTCAGTTTGGATAGAGATAGTACGGGTGGTAATATTGGTAAAGGTGGTATTAGTGGTAACTTTGGTATGATTGGAAGCGGTGGTAAAATTGGTGGTAGAATTGGTAAAATTGGTAAAATAGGTAACGGAGGAATTAGTGGTGGTAACAATAATGGCGGCACTGGACTTAGTAGAGACCGCTTTGGTTTTGGTAATTTAGTCTCGGGCAATCTCAATGGAGGCGGTTTAGGTGGTAATTTTGGCAGAAGTGGTAGTGTAGTAATCTTTGGGAGGCCAGAGTTGATGTTGATGAACACAGGCGAAAGCTTAGCGACTTTCCTGATAATGAGCGGGCTCGAGAGACGCTTGCTGTCGCTAGCTATTAGGCCTAAGTTAAGCCCGTGAGAAGGAATCTGTAAGAAAATAAAGCAGGTATTTAAACAGTCGACTTTTATAAGTTATTTATAACCGAATTCGGAAACTTGGTTTTTTAAAATCAGTTCACTATTATTTTTTATTTTTATACTAGTACCTAGGTACATAATCTGACACTGCTCTCCTGGGTAATATTATGCACCTACATCACCTGGATGATCCCACTAATATGTGATAGGTGACCTTCATCTTGCAACACACAGCTTCGTTTTAATCTGTTTGAATTTAATATAATTTAAAAACTTACAAAAAGCAAAATCACCATGATAATAATCTCCTTGTTCAACAACTCTTGCGAAACAGCCATCTTGTTATGAAACTTTTTGTTTAAACCTACATAAATGTTCCCATTGCCTTTTATAAGTAAGATAATGGCAATTATCAACAGATCTTAAGATATAGCACGTACCAATGTAACAATTGATTTATTAATCTGTTAGAATTGTTCGCAGTTCAGTGACTGCTGAAAAATAGATGCAGACATGTCTTGCATCTTCATCCTAGACCATTACTGAATATCTGAGCAGTGTAACAAAACCAGTTTAAACAAAATTTTTGAAAAACCAACGGATTTTAGGAAGTTTTGTATAAAAATTGTGATACTTAATTTTACTATTAATACAAACGACGTAACGCCATGTAATAATTAGGTAATAATATTTTATCAAAATAATTAACACGTAATATATTTTTAGTGGCTTTATTACATAGAAAATAATGTTTTACAGATATATTGAAATTCCATTGACATTGCCATTTTTGTAATTTAAAACTTGTTTAGTTGGTATAATATTTTTGTGTCAAATGATAATAACTAATTTTTGAAATTTAAAATTTCTATGTGATGTAAGGTAATTGCATAATAGTTTTTAAACTCATTTTAATATCAACACGTTCAATCTTATCGAAGAAAAACGAATCACACGTTAGACATTTTCATAAAATCTCTGATAAATGACAAAACCGTAGATTATAACTTTATCATTACGTAAATTACGCAAAAAATTTACGAGAATTCTTTATATACGAGTACTAAATTTATGAATGCGTAGACGGTTATTTCGTTTTGTTCAGTAAACAGGTTGGACGATAAGCCAAAAAAATGGGGGGTCGAGTATTTTGGTCCTCCATTGCTATCCTAGTATTCAGCTCGACTTATGTAGCAGCATGTCTGGACAATGACTTGTTTTGTGTAAGCTTTTTTTACGATTTTCAATTGTTTAAATTTTGCAAAACGAATGTGAAAAAATACTAAAGTAAATCTATTATTTACAGGCTATAAAGGAAATAAAGGAATGCAAAAAAGCTGTTCTATCATCGTAAGTATTTTATTTACAAAAACAACATTAAATGAGTAGATTAGAATTTTTTAACTTGTGTTTTATTTTGCAGATTACTAAAACCATTGCTGCTTGAGAAACTAGGTAAATTTGTTTTCATTACGCTTTCGTTCTGGAGTTATTTTTTTCAAACTTGAAAGATAAACGATTTTTTCGTCTTGCAGAGAAAAAGCTGCCGTGTTGTGAGAAGCTGTTACCACCTCCTACAATCGTTCTGTTGCCACCTCCTGCGCTTCCCTGTGCTCCTTCTTGTCCACCTTTGTTACTGCCTGCTCCAGCACCGTCACCTATTTGCCTACCTCCTCCATTCATTCTTCCTCCCGCGCCAGTCCCGGCACCTTTCTGCCTTCCCCCTCCTTTTATACCACCCTGTACTCCATCGTGCTTGCCTGCGCCTCATTGTCCTCCCCCTGCACCTTTCTGCTTTCCCCCTGCACCTTTCTGCCTTCCCCCAGCACCTTCTCCTATAATAATCTCTCTGGTGCCTCCCGCTCCACCACTACCACCTTGCTGCTGCGCGCCTCCTACTGGAATTCCAATGTCAGCTTTCATGGTACCACCTCCAGTGCCAATAACTTTGGAGCCAAAACCACTGTGTGGATGCGGATGCTCTGGATTTCCTTATTTCTTGTAAAAAGAAATTTACTTCTTTGAAGTTATTTTTGTCAAAGTTTTGCAAGAAAATGGCAAGAGTCAAAAATCAATATTGAGCTTTGTATTATTTTCAAGAATTGTTTTCTTAACGAATTTAAATTGTTCTTTATTGATTAGTTTTTAGATTTAGTTTGTTAACTTATTGCAAATGAATTTATTGAATAAATATAATTTTCCAAAGACATACGTTTACATTTTTAATGCTTTGGCAGCCACTTGGTACGAAACTGTTATTTGAACCAACCCTGTTATTTGGCCGGCATAGCCACGCCTACGTGGTTTCAACTGCATACCAGACATAAATATATAATGAAAATGGTTGGGACATTTTAAATGTGGGGAAAACATTCATTCGACTATTGAAATGAAACGAATCATGTTGGCCAAAATTTTGGTAAATTTCTTCAAATATAAAGTTGTCCAAAATATTATTATCCTGTCATGTTGGTCTGAAACAGGTAGGTCCACGATTAGATTAATCAGGTAGTAGGTAACATAGGTACTTAGGTGATAGTTATGACTTTTATCACTATAGACCAAGCTTAAAAATTCTTTTGTTGGCTCACTTATGCTTTTTTGCAGATCAGCTAAAACTATTTCGTCAGCTGTCACAACATGGAGTATTCGCTACGTTTTCCTGTGATTATTCTATACTTAAAAATATGCAACCAAATCATTTGCAAGGAGTAGTTTTCTTCGATCAAAATAACAGATTTTTGGAAAAGGTACGGTCTTAGATAAACCCAAAAACTGCTCTACATAATCTTACTTCATTTCATAAAGAAAGAAAATAAATGTACGCTGATCTCTTTTTTTCGGATGTACGAGTAGATAGAACCAGAATACTTCTCAAACGAATTCAAATGGTTAATAGTAGCAGAAGAGTTACCTTCTCCAGTTCATCAAGTAAGATACGATGCTGAAATGGCTCTACTTCAAGTCGATCAAATGGAAATGAAAACAGGTGGGTGTATGAAGTAGGTGCCTTTTATAAATAAATAAATATTCATGGACATTTTACACGCCCTCTAGTCCCAAACTAAGCAAAGCTTGTAATATGGGAGCTAGATGCTGATAGAATACTTATATACTTCTTTTTTGTAAATACATACTTATATAGTAACACCCAGACACAGAACAAACATCTATGTTTGGCACACACAAATGTTTGTTCTTGGTGGGGATCGAACCCACGACCCACAGCACGGAAGGCAGAGCTATTACCGACTGAGCTGTGACTCCTGTCGAATTCCACGTTATTCATAAGTAGTTTGTCAGAAAGGAATTAGCTTCTAATCTTTGTTGCTGAAACTCTTTTATAAAAGTCAAAACTATAATATTAGGTCGCATCTTACAATGATGACGATTTTATGATGACTATCAACCATTAAAGATCCCTGATGATGAAAATGGGTACATAAATATCATATTTATCAAGCTGAACCGAAGACTTCTAGTGCCAGCAGGGGTATTCCAATCTTAGTTGAACTGCAAAGTTTTAAATCATGGTCAGTTCATAATAACTCATAGTTATTCTGTGACTAAATAGTGACATTATGATGTCATTTAATTTGTTTTCGCGCATATTTTGCTGTCAAGTGTCTAAAAAGAATGATCACGTGGTACAATTTTGTACCACGTGACCTGAAGAAATTACACTGGGCAGTGAAATATAACTTGACAGCAAAAGATTGGAATACGGGGGCAGGACATCTTGTCTAACACCTGCCATTCAGTTCCAAGATTACAGTCTCTGAAACTTTTATCTTTGTCTACTAGGCTTTCAAATAAATGAATCCAAAACAATTTACTTGGAAGATATCCACATTCATCCGAGTGAGGGAGCGTCCGTACACCCATGGGCTTATTGGGCCCAGGAGAATGGGATGGTTGTCACTCACGACCGCGCCAGGGTTTTGAGGAAAAAGGACTTGAAGGGGTACCCACTTCGTATTGCGGCTCCGGTATTTAGCTTTAGCTCATATTTTGCTAAGAAAATGGGACAGAAATTAAATCAATGTTGCTCATCCAAAATGTACTCTACCGACTGGAACATTTATTTATTGACAGATTTTTTTATTAAAATGAACTCTTATTACTTGTTAGCTATATGAGCAGTATTGTATGTAGGTACTTAGTCCTATTTAAGTACGTACTGATTTGATTGACTGCTTGCTTCCACAGGGGTTAATATGAATCAATTTTCCTAAAAAAAACATCGATGTAAAGCGAAAAAAATATCAGAGATGCTCATACATTTTTGCCAAATAGCTTTGCATTTTATATAGAACAGCAGATTTTTTTTATTCTTTAGGTAGGTACCTAGACTGCCTAGATAGACAGAATATGCTATTCTGTGCATCACTTAAAAAGAATATACATTAAAAATACTTAAATTGGAGATAAAAAACGATTGGATTATTTTGGATTGGTAATCAGTATTGATTACTAGAAGGCGCTGGAGTCATGATATTGACGCATTCGACACAGACTGGTGGGACCTGGCAAATCAGCACAAATCTTGGAAGGAAATGGGGAAGACCGTTGCCCAGCAGTGGGACAGTATAGGTTAAGAAAAAAAACCAGTAGTGGTTGATAACCTGTTTTTTATGCAGGTGGGACAGTACTCTGACGAGTGGTATAACGGTTCGTACGCTGAGTACGTTGAAGACGAAACACTGAAGGATTTGGATGGTGGAATACGGTGCGGGTTTGGAGCATCTGCGCTTATTATCGAGGCAATGAATGCTACGTAAGCACTACTAGCATCTAGCTATAAATATAATTTATAAGTTAAAAAACTGGAAAAACCGACTTCAATTCGACTACCAGCTTCATCATCAGATGATGATGATGATGATGACAGTTCATTGGGAATGTTCTAGTCACTATAAACACCACATAAAAGTCACAGGAAATCAAAATACGCAATTTCGTGCACGTGGTTGGTGTTGATTCTTTCGAGGAACAACTGGTGGGTTTTTGCTTTTCTCCAATTAAATGCGGTTTGAATGTACAAACTGGGTTTATTGACAAATTTAGAAAAATGTTATAATTTAGGTGTGCACCACAAAGGGTCATCGTTGCTAGCAGTAAAATGGTAGGCGCTACGCCGCAACTTGACATATTGCATCGTTGCTAGCAGTAAAATGGCAGGCGCTACGCCGCAACTTGGCATATTTTTCAGTTATTTTTATTTATAACCCAAACTACTGAACCGATTTTGATGAAAATTAAATGAAACCAATCTGGAAGTATATTCTTTCAGATAAAAAAAGAATTTTTGAAATCAGTTCATAAATGACGGAGTTCTGAGGGAACAGACATTAAAAAAAAACATACAACCGAATTGAGAACCTCCTCCTTTTTTGAAGTCGGTTAAAAAGTGCTTCAAAATGATGTAGTATCCCCACCAAAGCCAAGGTGCTATTCAAGAAATCACAAGGATCGAGTTTCACACTCGAAGTCATTTAACAAAGGCTGAATAGTCGGCCAAATCGTTTCAACAAACAATCACCTAGCACAGCCCCTGAATACGCCTCTAGAGCCTCTACATCGTATTATATGAATTCTACGGTTAATCATTTTACAAAAACTGAATTAAAAATAATTTATTTTTGAGAACTGCAAACCACGTTCGTCGGTACTCCACCTTTGTCAACAACACTTATAAAGAACATGGAAAGTGGGTGGCGGCCATCAAGCCTAATTGTATTATTTTACTTATCTGAACCTACTGTTGTATCTAATACACATCTACCTATTGAAGACGAATAAAGATCAATGTATTTAACAAAAAGTTTCTAATCAGATGAAATCTTTTTCAGACTTGAGCTAGTGCAAACGCTTTTATGGGGTACCATAGTCAACAACAGTAGTATGGTGTTAAAGCTGGGGCAAGGTGATGCTGACCTCAGCGGTGGCATTCTTCGTATCCTAGTGCATCGTCTCGTATACTTGGACTATGTCATGCCAATATGGCCGTTTGGGTACGTGTTTAATAAGCTATGAAAATAAACGACCCCTGTTGGTAGAAACATATCCTTAGCTACATAGCTCTGGTTGAAGAGCATCCATAGACTAGAAGTATTACTTTTGAAGCTGCAAGGTGGCAGAAAAATAAACAGGCCTCATATTTTTTATTTCAACTACTTAGGGAAATCTATTTATCTATATTGCTTGTCAATTGAAATGGTGGTAGTAGGTACTTCCACAAACAAGCTACACAAAGAACCTTACTATGTACTAATGTTGTCGTGATTTAGGGCATAGAAAAAAGAAAACACAAGAAGGAGCATTTGACATAATTTGTATGAAGGTTTTTGTCACCAAAATGCTATAAAAATGTTCCCGTGCGCATCATGTTCGCGCAGCCCAATGTTGCACCTACAAAACTATTTCCCAATTTTTTGGGGTAATTTTTTTTTTTGTATAATGCTGCTTACCTAAGTAGGAGGTAACGAAATAGAGATTTATAAATTTTATTAGAAATAAGTACAAACTTTAATAGAGATTTATAAATTTTATAAGAATTAAAGAAAAACTATTTAGATGATGTACCTATAAATAAAACACAATTTTTTAGTTTATATTTCTACAATATTTATTTACTTCTATATTCTTTCTATACTATTTATATATTTATTTGATAGGTACAGTACGGTAAGAATCAAAGGTAAATCAGTCCACCAATCAGCATTGGCTTTAAGGTATTTGATTATTTATGAACTGATCACTTTTCCCAGCCGAAATCGGTTTTCAACGGCGGAAACAGGATAAGATAAGAAACTGTTCGTATTTCTAAAATTAATAAGTATACAAAAGACTGCAAAATTAATAAGACTTACCTTACTTGGAAAAGCTTCTTTCGTTAATCGTCTTAATGATAATTTCGTAAAATAAAAATATTTTTCCTCAAAATGCGCCGAACAAATAATACTCTTATCTGACGGTATCCAATACTCAGGACGTGTTTTTTGAACGATTTTTGTCCATTTTTCTCGTCTGAGTATGTCAGCAGGAAAGCTAAAATTTCACAAATATTTTTTCAAAGTAACAAATGTAGCGCTCTATGATTAAAAATATCTATTGAAATACCTATGTCTAGTCACATAGTAACACTACACTGATGTGTAGTCACATAGAGATTAATATACATTTTGTTGGGAAAAAAAGTGTTGGTGTTGTTTGCAACATTATTGAATTGATGGTCATTTTTCTTTAAATTGATGATTCCTTATCAAATAGAGACTCAAATGTGATACTTACCGATGATATGTAATCCCATCTACTTTGTTTTTAGACCCAGGCCAATTTTTGCAAGTGGGAACCACACACGTCGGCATAATTGTATAAAAATATGTTTGGCATTGGAGGTGTCAATGGCCAGAGACTAAATGACACAAAGGCCTCCACTATGGTACACTTTTATCCATGACAAGAAAATGGCTATACACTTCATCTGTACTTTCTATAATCTGTGATTTAGGGTAATTTTGTATGTTTTAGGGTGGGTTTCACATACCTAGCAGAACGAGAAAGCAGTAGTAACATGTATGTGGAGCCGTTCACCGCTGGCGTGTGGCTGACGTGCCTTGTCATAGGCCTGGTGCTGGCCATCGCGCAGCGGGTCTGCTCTCGGAGTCAGGAGGAAAAGGATGGGTCGTACTACGCTGTGCTTGCGACTTGGCTGCAGCAAGGCGAGTTTTTTCTCATCATCATCATCCACAGCCTGACTTGACTCACTGCTGAGTATAGGCCTCTCTCTTTTTGTACCATCTCTCACGACCCCGCGCCAGTCTCATCCAATTTTTGCCCGCGATATCAGTGATATCATCCGCTTTTTTTCTACTTCTTCTCAAATTTAACTTCTTGGTTTATAGCTTCTTCTCCTTCTCTTATAAATGGCCTGTGTCCGTCATTTCGACAGACAATTTTGCCAGTGTCAAGTGAAATATTTGAAATAAGTTTAGTCAAGTCGAGTCATACGTCAAGTCGTTGTTTTGAAGACAAAATGGGGGATTTTCCCTGCAAAACTTGGAAACGGGTTCCATCAAATAATAAAAACACATGATACACATTTATTCCAATGGCTCACACGCTTCTTCTGCCACTGTCAGATTATCCGACCGACCATTAACCGAATGATGCCTACTGATGATGGTTTTTTTTCAGATGCAAGTGCAGTACCAAACGGCCTGTCCGGCCGCTGGACGTTCATAGTCCTCTCGATTTGCTCAATGCTGGTCCACGCGTACTACACCTCAGCTATTGTATCAGCTCTCATGAGCTCGGGGCGCAGTGGACCGGACTCGCTACGGAGTCTCGCTGACTCCCGATACGCTATCGCCTCAGAAGACTACGACTACATGCGATACTTAATATTTGATGTAGGTAACACTACTGTCAAACTGTCTGTCAGACCGTCAGACCAGTGACGTTGACTGTTCGTTCGTGTAGTGGCCAACTCTGGCGACGGAGTGTTTAGGCCGCCTTAAGGCCTCCGTCGTAGCTTAACGACTGCTCGAGCCGGGACCGACAACTTAATGACAATTCTTAAGTCTATCGTCGAACAAAGCATTTTCATCGCATTTCTTGTCTCTGATACGCTATATCGACCTTTAAAAAACTTTAGCAATATTCTACCAACTTCATTTTACTCATCATCATCAACATCAACCTATATCTAATATAGTCCACTGCTGGACATAGGTCTCTTCCGCGACGCGCCACTGAGCTCGGTCTTCGGCTCTTCTCATCCAGTGTTTGCCAGCTACATTTCGCTAATCGTCGCCCCATCTTGCCGGAGGGCGCCCTACACTAATCACTACTACATTTTACTCAGTACTCATAAAATGTCTTGTATTCTGGCAGGTGAAAAACAATTTGGACATGGAATATCTTAAAAAGAAGAAAATGACGTCATCGTTTTACAAAGAACTGGAACGTGGCGTGGATCTGATACAAGATGGCAGCACTGCCTTCCACTCGGAGTATAACCAGATCTTCCCTCACTTCAAGAGGTTTACTGATGACCAGATCTGCAAGTTGCAGCATGTTGATACCATACCTGAGGTACTATGCAAATGCTAGAGTAGGCTCTGAAGGTCACTCATTTCAAGATGGTCGCAACCGTGTGTCCAAAAAAGTCATACCATCTAGTAAATCTGGAGTATCTGTGTGAAAGAAAAATGTAGAGGCCGGCAGACGAAATGCGCTATTTTATTGGCTATGGTCAAACTATGGTAATAGTTATCGTTATTGGGCATGGTAGTGTGAATGGAAAGTGACATAAGCAGGTGTCAAAATGTCAAATTAATAGCCATTGGGCTCCCATAGTCATAGAAATAGTGCTTTGAGGGACGGACCTCTTTGTACTTCTATTCTGTACCTCTGTGCTACGCGCTGCTACGTCGTAGCCGAGGTCGTAGCATAGTACTACGTAGATCCTACGAAATAGCTGAATTGTATGTAAAAAAATTCCAATTTTTTGGACGAACAAATCTTAGATTAGATTAGAAAATTCTTTATTGCACATATAAAAACAGTACAGAGGCGGGCTTAATGCTAATTAGCATTTTCTTCCAACCAAACTTTGTGTAGTGTGGAGAAAACCTTACAGTCGCCGCCATACGTATTCGAATCATATTGCGCGTCAACGCCAGCTCGACTGCCACACATTGTAGGGTCATCGCGCAGTGTATCTCGGATACGCTAGCGTTACGATACGTTTACGATTGTCACATTGGTTCGTGATCAAGGCAAGCCTGTCAAAAAGATGGATACATTCATTATGATGATCTCAAGTGCTTATAAAAACTAAGTAATAAATATAACGTTAATTTCAGACAATGACTTGGATAACATCTACCTCGAACGGGCAATGGACCGAGGTGTTCCGTTCTGCTTCAAACTGGATTCACGAAGTAGGACTGGCCAAGAGACTACAGTCCAGACTCTTAGCTCTTCGACCGCCATGCAGATCTGCTTTACTAGCTGAACGAGTGAACTTTGGAGATGTTGCTCCTCTTCTAGGATTGACAGCTTCGGGCGCGATTTTATCTCTTATATTGTTGGGGATTGAGATTATTTTAGATCGATGGAAGTTAAAGGACGTAGGTAGTAGGTTTTGTGGTTTGAAAAGAGATAGTTTAGAGCCAGCTTCCACTAGCGAAAGAAAGGCATCTCGTGAGCATTGAATTTGGAAAACATCTATGAGGTAATTCATCAAATAAATACTAAACTATAACTATTAGCTTTATCTTGCTTCATTTTGAAAAGTGTAAATGACCATGATTGTTAAATTCCTTAACTTTGCTACTTAGAAAAATATTTATTCACAAAGAAAATTACGACTAACACAGTATTTACAATACTTACTATTTAATTACAATTAAAAATAGCTCTAGTTAAGATTACTTTAACATAGCTTTAGTAAAATTTATTTTATTCTCGACAAAGAGTTTCGCAATCGTTTTTTATATCACTCGAGAGAAAATTCTCACTATCTTTATTTTTATCCTCACGCACGCTTTACTTACCCTATCTTCAACCTACTATCGAAATAAAACACGATCATTATCAATATCATCGGAAATGTATATATCCGATTGAGTTTTTATTTATAAGACCCAGCATCCTAGTAGATAAGACACTGATGAAGTAGTAGCCCTTCAATGTGGCTGTTTTTTACGTACTCTTGAGAAGTTATTAAAAATGTTGAAGTTATTATTAAGGTTAAGTGTTTTATCACTGGGACTGTCGTCTGTCATGTCCACAACTCCATCGTCACAGGTAAGATTATAAGCTACCTGGTAGAAATTTCTTTGACAATATTTTTTACTATATTAATGATGAGATAAGCCGGTGGTCCATCTGATAATAATTGATAACCATCTATAACAATACATTGCCTCACTGAGCACGTCTTCTGAGGACGTGCCCTGAAATGCATCACTGCGCCCATCACTCTGAGACATAAAGGTGTTAAGTCTTATGTGCCTGTGATTGCACCGGCACTCATACCTTTCAAACCAGAACACAGAAATGCGAGCATCACTGCTTGGCGGCAGAAATAGGTACGGTGCTACAAAGTACTACCACCGCTAGCTTAGCTTAGTTTTTGGCAGCTTCTCGGGAAACAGCTCGCCCGGGTAAATACCCGGGCGAGCTCTTTCACAAGAAGCTACCACTGCTACTACTAAATGGATACTACTATGGTCTGCCAGACCATGTCAATTCCAACGAAGTCGATATTTGGTTCATAATAATCTTCCATATTTAACCCCCGACCCAAAAACGACGGGGTGTTATAAGTTTGACGTGTCTGTGTGTGTGTGTATCAGTGTGTCTCTCTGAGGCAATGTAGCTCCTAAACGGATGAACCGATTTTGATTTTATTTCTTTTGTCTGAAAGGTGAATTAGTCGGGAGTGTTCTTATCTATGTTTGATGAAAATCGGTCCAAGATTCGGAGGTTTTATTAAATTTTTAATTTAATTACTTGTTTCGTTTCTGTTTCTTCCCACTCGCATGCTACTACTATTAAAAGTTTTGGTGATTATGCAAGAAACATTTCCTCATGAGTTTGCCTTGAGACAATCATCGTAAGTAGATCCCAACGGGTAATTAACTCGCTTGTCCAGAATATGCGTCCAATTGATTGTTCGGATGGAGCATCATTCACTGTCCATCCAATAACCAATCCGATGACACAGTCATGTTCTGCGATAGTCCAGTAGACCACCGTCTGAGGCCATAAGGCTCCTCATATACAACACCCCTGGCAGAGAAACAGAAGGGGTGTTATGTGTCTGTCTGCTTGTCTGTGCTCTCGTAGCTCCAAAAGTAGCGCTCCAAAAATGCGGTTTTTTATAAGAAAACTGGTCTGGTCTATCTAAAATGGTTCGTATGTTTGATGTATTTATAATGATATTCATCAGCTCTGAAAATCAAATTTAAGGAATCTCCGACATTACTGCAGTTTGAAACAGTTCATCTTAATGTATTTGTCCATACTCCAAGGTCTGACGATGATCAGCAATGATGAAGAGGATCCAATTAGATTTTTATGGTCAGGGTTTAAATTTTTTTAAATTTAACTTGTTTACAGTTGGCGTCTCTCAACGAGCGTTTGAGCCAAATGCTGAGTGCGCTGTACGCCTCACGTAAGTCAAATAACTAGGACATGCTTACCTTTTTGCTGACAAACAATTTTATTCATTGCTGTTACATAATTATTACAATCGTTACAATCGTTTACAATTGTTGGAGCAAACTAATACTCGAGTGGAGACCACGTTTAGGCAAGTGTAGTGTAGGACGCCCTTCGGCGAGATGGAGCGATGATCTGCGAAATGTAGCTGGCAGACACTGGATGAGAAGAGCCGAAGACCGAGCTCAATGGTGCGTCTTGGGAGAGACCTACGTCCAGCAGTGGACAAGTCTAGGTTGATGATGATGATGATGACATAATTATTACAAAACTAGCTTCCGCCCGCGACTTCGTGTCCGCGTCCCGTTTGATCCTGTTGATTTTCCGGGATAAAAAGTAGCCTATGTGTTAATCCAAGCTACGAGCTATATGTATTCCAAGTTTAATTTAAATCGGATCAGTAGTTTTTGCGTGAAAAAGTAACAAACATCCATACATCCATCCATACTTACAAACTTTCGCGTTTATAATCTTAGTAGGAAGTAGGATAGGATGATAATTTATACAATTTGTAATGTCCACAAACTTTGTCATTAGCATTCCCTATTGTTCACTTTATTACCACGACCCTGACGTATAAACACTTTGAATTGTAAATCATTGGAATATAGTTCAATGGGCATTGATTTCAATGTTAAGTTCAAGTGGCAAGTATACATCCTTGGTCTTCACCTACCCTGAAATTAATTCTATAGTGGAAACCTGCACCGGAGAGCACATTGCTTTAAGTACAGATTAGACCCCAAACTAGATGACTGAATATACCTACAAGCCGCAAGTTAATCAGTAAATTATGTAAAAGGCAGAGTTTAATAAGAGGTTAATTGACTGAGTAACTTGCGCCTTTTAACATAGATATAATACCTAGAGAATGACTATATTCAGCAATGGACATCTTATTGCTAAAATTATGATTATGAATATCCCAATGGGTGTTCGACTTCAAGCGATTTCAAATAATGATTTTAGGTAATATTCTACAATGTATAATATTTAAAATTCCAGCACTATTATCGAAATCATCAATTTCAACACCAGCTGAAGAAGCCCCCACCTCAACTTCTCCTGAGAGTTCATACATAATAACATCAGGGCCGCCTCAAGTTGTCTACGTGTCTCCATCATCATACTTAGAACCTGGAACCCAACCCAACGACTATGGATATCCAGTAGAAACGCATCCTGTAGCACGTTCAGCATGGCCTTACCCTTATGAGTATACGTATCCTCAGTATGGCCCACCCGCGTCTCCGAAATATGCCCAGGTTCCATCACCGAACTTGAACCCACTGCCATCCCCGTTTCCAACTCCGTATCCTCAACTTTATCCTGGTTCTATACCAGCTCCGAACGTTGTGCCGCCACCTGTGTACCCTGCACCCTTTCCTTCTCCCATGCCTTTTAATTCTTTGTACCCAGCACTACCACAGCCAACTTCCTATTGTCCTTCTCCGTTCCCTCCAGCGTTCCCTTCGTTTACTAGTTCGCCGTATTCTTTAGGATACCCTGCAGCATCTGTACCTTCGACATTCCCTGCGCTGGCAATGCCATACTCGCCAGGAGTACCTTTATCTGCTATACCTTCCCCAGTCTTTCCACCAGGATCTCCACAATACCCAGGTTTTCATTCAAGTATGCCTTCGCCAGTCTTCCCACCAAGTTCACCGCAGTACCCAGGTATTCCCTCGGGTTTGCCTTTGCCAGGGTTCCCAGGATACCCATCAGCGCTTCCATTGTCTTTCCCTTCATTAAGTTACCCGTCACCAGGTTTCTCGCCTCCAATGTACGCTTCCCCACCATTCCCTCCACCAACGTATCCCAAATACAGTGAGGTATTGCATCACCCATTCGATGTCAACAAATAAATAAATATATATTCATGGACATGAAATAAGAGTACTATTACGAATGTTTAAAATTGTATGGTGATCAATGTTTAAGTAGATTTAATTTATTTTGTAAATAGCTATTACTTTTAGTAAAACAAATTACAAGATGTTTTTACTGTCTTTTACTATTATTATTTTTCCAGTTTTTCAATACAAAATGTTTATAATAAAATTCATTTATTTGTTAAGACAGCGAACGGTTGCCCGTGAAAAAGCCAGTGGCACATAGCAAATAAAAAAATACGTAGTCTATAATTAATTAACCGTATTTGTTATATTCATGAGGTTAATAAATTCGTGAACCGCATCGACGACATTGTTTCATACATTATGCAACAAGACTAAGTGCCGTATAGAGACAAACCGTTTAGAGTTTCCTGTAAACGACCTCAAACTTGTATTTATAACATTAAACATCTATTTAAAATAATATACATAGGTACTTTACCAGTAAATTTTGATAGCTACTTTCAGATTTTGAAACTTCATATCGATATAACCAAGAGGATCAAGATAGTGTTCTATGACAAATTCAATATAATGAATGAAATTACACAAAAAGTTATAATACTTACGAGAAACTCTAGCCCAGTTGCTCAACATTTCAAGACATGCTCTATCAATGTTTTAGAGAACAATTACAGGCATTATTTACTGAAATATTTCCTCATTTTGTGATAAAAATTAAACATATAAAAGGTTTGGAGGACAGGTGGATGCCATTATCACCTTCAACATGGCACCTTTAATTCTAGTTATAGCCCTAGTTGTACAGGTAAGATTATTCTTACTATAGTTTTGACAAAATTAAATCAAAATACTGTAAAATGGTATACTTATATATCATAGATATTGAAATTGGCATTTACTCTACTGATTCTTTTATAAATAACATTGTTTTCTTTCAGGGTTCTTTTATATATGCTGACAAAGAAGTGGACAAAAATTTAGATGAACAGCAAGAGTCTATAGAACGAGATGTTCTCGTGAAACCAGATGACGACGACGACGTGGTCAAAGACTTCCGTTCTTCAAGCGATGACTTCATCGACATGTTATTTCTCAGCAGCAACAACATGCTACCTACCTTCCCCAGCTCCTCAGCCACAATGATGTCACAGGCCACAAACTGCAACCAAACTAGTGAAGAACAACTTGAAAGCATGAAAAAAGTTGCCGAAGACATCGCTAAAGCTATCCAAAGCGATCTAGCTAACTTGATGTGTTATGCTATAGCACTGAATTCTACCAACACGACTGAAGATAATGTACGTTCGAAAAGATCAGTGGAGAGTCCAATGGACAGCACTAAGCTAGTCATGAGACTTCTAAAGCATATCAAGTCTAACAACGAATACCAAAACATAGCGATCGAGAAGATGATGTCTGCTCAGGAGATCGCTGACAAATTCGGCATTGAATTCAACCCAGACCCAGAAATACTTTCCGACCTCGCTGTAGCCGCTAATGACCACGCCCAAGAGTTGGCTGCGATGTTAAAAGATGCTTGCGATGTGAAGAACGCTACCCAAGAAATCGAGTTTGTTTCTATCGACGAGCAGCCGACGGTAAACGATACCTTCTACGTCTACAGTCTACACCCAGAAGAAGAAACCATCCAAGAAACTGTACCATCGTTTGAGTTCCTCCCAGAATTTCTTCCCAAATCCCAAAAGCCAGTGAACCACGTTCACAAGGAACCTCATTCCCATCATGTTCACTATGAGTCTCAAATTCCTCCACCTCCTGTACACAATCAAAGTCCACCTGTTTCTTCTCGGCCGAACTTCTACGATCCATTCCCTTACACTTCAGATATTTACAGTCCTTATGTAAATGCGCCTATTTTCCTAATTCCCTTTCAAGAGCCGGAACCTGAACCGGAAATGTATGGTGAAGAAGTTGAAGAGACGATTGTTTCTAAGCTCTTTGTTGAGCGAGGTGAAGAGCCTGGTTCTGCCACCGTCAACCAAGTCACCACCTACACTGTCGCTGAAAAGACCCATTTCAGAACTCCTCAAATCGAAAAGTTACCTCAGCAGTTCCAATACTCTTTCTTCTTGATATAAACTAACTTATACTTGAAATTCTTATGTAAGTTATGTAAAAAATTATAATACTTAACAAAAATAAATTATCCAAATTAGCTATTTCTTTTTTTTATTTCAGTTCTACTTTTGATATAACTTAGACATTTCATCTTTATTTGAAGGTAGGTACAAAAATATTTAAATTGAAACAGTGCTGTAAATATTTATATTTTTTAATAAATATCTCGAAATATTTACTATCTTATACATAACTTAATATTAATTTTTTTGGCTATAATTTAGCACGCGTTATAATTTTATATTGGTTTTATATAAGGCACATAGTAATATATTTTATTCTAAGCCCGTGTACACATTGAGTAGGTACCCGATTTTAATGTTTTTAGACTCGTGCCATAAGCTTTTTATTTTGCACGGAAAATTCACATTGTGTATATATTCTTTAACATAAATGTTTTATGAAATCTTTGGTAACAGTATGCACATAGGTAAATCACATAATAGGCTAGCTAAATCTAAATATATTTATAACTAGTAGGTACTAATTTAAAAACTGTTGCAAGTCTGGTTGCCAATCAACGTTGTTGTACAAAGCATAGTTATAAGGATTTAGAAGGGTTTGTGTAAAGTGAGGTTGCAACACAGCTATACCTACTGATAGTAGATAAGTACTCGTAGGTAGTTGGAATGACAGAAAAGCCAAAATAGCATACAACCCGTGTGAACTTTGGGACAATTTAAAGTTTCATTATAAACCTAATAAATCTCATAAACATTTTATAATTAACTTAAACATTTTTTTTGTAAAAGTTAAGTTGATATCTAATTTTTACTTACTCAAATTGTTTTCTAAGTTTTACGAAATATATTATTTCAGCCGTTGTCTTTCCGGACATCAAAAGTATACCTGTCCACATTATTTTCACTTAACTTGTACCTACTTTACGACTCTACCCTATTCGAGATAAAAAGATACCTTGCTCTATTATATTCTCCCAGAAACATAATTATTTTACTTTTTCAATTTAAATATATTTTTTGGCATTTGCACACAGGCATGACACCTACACGATACCTGGGAGTGATTCTAAACCGATAGACTTTTTTTCACGATAGATATACTTATTCCAAAAATTGACAAAACTCGACCGATAGACTTTTTTGTCACGATATCTCCCAAAAACTGTAAAAACTGTGTCGGTGAAACGGTGGCAGTGTGAAAACGCCCTATATAAAGTACCTTGGTACAGCACGCACAAGACACAACGGATCTTTACCCCTCTGAAGCTAGGTGCAAATATGATTGCGCATGTATTGTTGTGCGGAAAAATTTACTTACCTCCAATTTGACCAAAAAATCGGTTCTAAGCAGACTATTCAGCGGGACAAAGATCCGTTGTAAGTGTTGTAACTACTATTCTTACTTTTCTTTCCTGGCACCGTGATGAAGTAATCAAACTAAATTCAGCTGCTACGCGTAAGTACATATTGATGTATTACGGATAGGAAATAAACTGCTTGCTTTCTGTGTTTCGAGACACTAAACTACCTATGAGCGTAGTACGCACTGTAGGCTCCGTTGTGACTTGAATGTGGTTGATATCTGAAAATTACAATTTTACTAGTCAAAACAAAGTTGTCTGTTGCCTCGATGTCCTATATGACATACGTCAAGCTAACAATAAATAAGCTACAGCAATGTGATCTAACGTTTAAAGTTCAGTCACGTTTGTATAACTTGACAGGCGTCACAGCTCAGTCGGTAAAAGCTCTGCCTGCAGTGCTCTGGGTCGTGGGCGCGATCCCCACTAAGAACAAACCATTACGGATCAGAAGGTTTTGGAAGCTAAATGTTCTTAGGTACACATCGACTGTAATGTAAAATGCTCTGAGAGCAAAACGTCCTCAATTGAAAATGGTACTGGAAGCTAAATGGCCTTTCCAATAGTTAGTCCTCTAGTCTTTATGTCTTTGAATCAATTTGTCCATTACGGAAAAACTACCATGGAGCAAGTCATCCTAATATCAGAAAGTATTTAATACAGCTGGCCTTCAAATCAAAATAAGTTGAACTCTTCATACAAAACCTCTTTAGAATATTATCTTGAGTATGATTTTTATTGTCATAGATATGTCAGCAACGATGCTGACGACATTTGTTCTGAAAATGCATGTTAGGTCATCATGAAATCTTTTAAAATGGAAAATAATCCAAGATTTTAAGTACCTAATCTAAACTTAATAAAATATTAATATTAAAAATAAAATATTTATTGAATCTTTTTCATACCTTCAGTATCACGTATTCTCAAAATAGGATTTAGGCAGACAGGATTTAAAAATGTCTGACATAGGTACATTTTAAATTGAGGACTCTCATGACGTTCAGTAAATACGGACGTTTTGCTCTCATGACGTGTTACATTGCGAACATTCAGTAATAAGGACTTTATGCTCTGAAAACTAGCAGTCATTCTAAATTGAAGACGTTTTGCTCTCAGAGCATATTACATTACAGTCGATGTGTACCTAAGAACATTTAGCTTCCAAAACCTTTTGATCCGTAATGGAACAAACATTTGTGTGAGCCATGCATAGATGTTTGTGCTATGTCTGGGTGTTACTATGTATTATAAGTATGTATTTACAAAAAAAAGTATATAAGTATTCTATCAGCATCTAGTTACCATATTACAAGCTTTGCTTAGTTTGGGACTAGAGGCGTCGTGTGAAATGTCCATGAATATTTATTTATTTACATTTTTTGCCATCGATCTCAAATAGAGAGAGAAAGAGACAGAAAGTCATTCTCAGTCTGTTATTCGCAGAAACTAAATAGGAAATAAAATACAGTCGACCTGTGCCTTTGCGTGAAACAATTAAACCCAAAATCACGGTAAAACCTCATTTTCAGGATGAACATCCCATTACGGATCAGAAGGTTTTGGAAGCTAAATGTTCTTAGGTACACATCGACTGTAATGTAAAATGCTCTGAGAGCAAAACGTCTTCAATTTAGAATGACTGCTAGTTTTCAGAGCACAGAGTCCTTATCACTGAATGTTCTCAATGTAACACGTCATGAGAGCTAAACGTCCTTATATACTGAACGTCATGAGAGTTAAATGTCCGCAATTTAAAATGTACCTATGTCAGACATTTTTAAATCCTGTCTGCCTAAATCCTATTTTGAGAATACGTGATACTGAAGGTATGAAAAAGATTCAATAAATATTTTATTTTTATTTTTATTATTAATATTTTATTAAGTTTAGATTAGGTACTTAAAATCTTGGATTATTTTCCATTTTAAAAGATTTCATGATGACCTAACATGCATTTTCAGAACAAATGTCGTCAGCATCGTTGCTGACATATCTATGACAATAAAAATCATACTCAAGATAATATTCTAAAGAGGTTTTATATGAAGAGTTCAACTTATTTTGATTTGAAGGCCAGCTGTATTAAATACTTTCTGAAATTAGGATGACTTGCTCCTTGGTCGTTTTTCCGTAATGGACAAATTGATCAAAGACATAAAGACTAGAGGACTAACTATTGGAAAGGCCATTTAGCTTCCAGTACCATTTTCAATTGAGGACGTTTTGCTCTCAGAGCATTTTACATTACAGTCGATGTGTACCTAAGAACATTTAGCTTCCAAAACCTTCTGATCCGTAATGGAACATCCATCTGTCACTAATAAATAATCACTATCGAAACAAAACAAGATAAACGGTGATTTACTTTTGACAGAAGTTGAGAGGCGATTCTGAGTAAATCGCCATATATCTAAGTATAAAAATGTACCTCATAGGATGCGTGTGCGCTGCGTATAATGGGCCACAGGCACTGGCTTCGCCTCCATACGGCTGTGCGAGCTGAGGGCACTGCTCTGCGGGGATGGACTCCCGGCGGCGAGGAGCTCCTCTCTGCTGGGCCTGCTCTGGTGGGCTGGAATGGTAGGAAATACATTCTGAGGAGTAATTTTTAGGCAAGTCTTTGATCGCGATCTCACCGATGTTAGCGTACCCCAAATTGTTGCTTTTATCCAGTTTTAATGGCATTTTATTTTTACGACCCGTATTCTTAAGTAATCATTATAAAGATATTAAAAAAAAAGCAGAGCTGGATCTCGAATTTTATCACTAATTCTCAGGATTTTGCTTCCAATTCGAATGTGTCATTTTAATCAAAAGATCAGTATTAATTATTACAAATTAACGCCCGCCTACTAGGCGGAGTCGTATTACGAACTTCTCACTATACTTTATTTTGACAGTCTGCGACAAATGGTTATCATACGTCCCGTCAGGATTAATAAATCGATTATACCAGGAAGTTGGAGCGAGAAAAAAATAATGAATGTGATTTTTTATCTCGCTCTACCCCGTAAATGTTTATGCATGTGGGGAATGTTTTTTCAGACGATAGTTGTTTGATTAATTGTGTTTGATGTTTTGTTTCGTTGTAAATAAACAAAATAAATTATTTCTGTGTAAAAGATCTAAAACTTTGATTATATCTACTGATAGTCCTAGAATAAATAAAATAAAATAAATGGCCACGCACAGATAACCTTTGATTTTTTAATTAAGCTCATAAGCTTACAATTTTGTATAAAATGATTAGGGCTCAAGAGCTTATCATCTCTTTATACCACCTCTTCACCCTTCAAAATTTATCTCAAAAACCCACGTACCTATATAGGTAGACCATAATAAACAAAATTGATCAACTTAACTCATGCCTACACTATCTAGAAATCCGCCTAGCCGGTAGATCCATTATGTAGGTATAGCATTCCAGATGCCCTATAAATTAAATTTTATGTGTAAAACAGAGTGCAGTGTCAGACAGTGTAGATTTACTATCGTCTGGTAGCCAATGCAGCGGTCAGAACAGCAGTAACACCGTCAATGTAAACAAACTGTATATTACACGCAGACGCATATTGAAACCATGTAAGTACCTAGTACAGATTGAAAATAAACATCTTAAGGATTTTATAGTTTAGTGGAGTTTAAAAAAAAAAATTTTATTTTGAAAAAGTTATCAAATAATTTCAAGGGAAAACAATGTCAAAAAATATACTCTGAGATAAGTAATTGTTGCGTAAAAAAGAATTTTTAAACCATAAAATAAACTAAATACATGGCAAATATCCCGTTTTTGGTGCAAATTTTGTCCTTAACCACGATAGTTTCAAAAATTACCTATGTCATAAAAGTAATAACAATTGATACCAACTTCTAATTATCGTTAAACTTTTTATTCCATCAGTACATTGAACATTAGGTAGGTATTCGAAAACGTACAGGTATTTACGTTAACCTCGCAAAGAATACACCTACATCTTGGGATTGGATAAAAAACATGTGTAAGATAACGTCCGTAAAGGAGTGCTCTACTGGGTTTATAGATGAAAAAAATGTACAAAGGTATATTTATGGTACCTATCTAGTGTTACCTAGACGAGGCTGCGAATTACCCTTTTGGTCATCAAAGTAATTTTTTTTTATTATTTTTTTTTTATTATCACAAAATCCACAGATCTTAAAAATAAATTATGTGACACATTAACAATAAACCTTACATCCAATAACGGATTTACTTTATATAAAAAGTTTTATATAAGAGCAGTTATACCAACAACTTTTATGTATAGGTTAGGTTGAGCTTGAAAAATAAATAACAAACATTAACAACAGTTTAACTCTAAGAGGATATCTGTTATACACTTTCTAAAAACATATTTACTTGTGTTAAAGAGATCTACTGAGCCAAAGAACTTAAAATAGTAATCCTTAAAAAAATACAGATAAAAATAATTGATTTTTGTATGTCTAAAGAAAATGATTGTTTTGCATAGTGCAGCTTAGTTTAGTTCAATAATAATTGAAAGCACATGAAAAGGAAACCAGAAACCGTAAAAAATAATTGATTCTTTCTCATTTTAGCGGCAAAGGATACGAGTGTCCGCCATAACTGTCGCGTAACTCTTTACTCTATTGCCAGATCGTAAAATTAAATCGTCACCGGCTGTAGAAATTGTCTATGGTTCTGTAACTTCTGTAACTTTGTGGCAAATTGATTCATGGTTTGTGTTGTGACAGGGCGTTTCGGGTGAAATGTGGAAGAGATTAGAAGTCGTTAAAGTTTTATGCCTTGCCTGTAACTTTGAGTAAGAATGTTTGAGGTAAATTTACGACTGTGTGATTATTTTTTGAAGGGTTTGAATGTATCCTATAATAAGCTTTTATTTGATTTATTAATAATGCCGTAGTTTCAAAAAATGGCGAATAAAATAAAATGCAAGAGAAAACTACAGTTAACAAAAAAGTTCAGCAGGGGTATGCCAATCAAAGTTGAACTGCAAAGTTTTAAATCATGGTCAGTTCATACTAACTCATAGTTATTCTGTGACTAAATAGTGACATTATGACGTCATTTGATGTGTTTTCGCGCATATTTTGCTGTCAAGTGTCTAAAAAGAATGATCACGTGGTACAAAATTGTACCACGCGACCTGAAGAAATTACACTGGGCAGTGAAATATAACTTGACAGCAAAAGATTGGCATACGGGGGCTGAAAGTACTTGATGAAAGCTTTATCTGTAGTGGGTTATTTTATAGGTAACTTTGTGGCAAAAATAACTCACCAATCGTCTGGATCACAATCTCTAAATCCTTTCGCGAATGGATTGCTTTGTATTTTTAGCTGTGTTATCTGAAAATAATACATTTTTTTATTCTTCAGGAATGGCAGAAAAACGCCTAACCGAGGTTACTCTAACCACAGATAATAAACTATAGTTCTCTTACTGAGATATTGGAGGCATCACTCGCGTGTTGCCGGCGGGACAATGCTTACCCTGTGGTTCTGGTAAGCTGTGACGGCAGTGAATCCTGTCTCCGGGAAAACAAAGGTCCGATACCGAGTGCGTACGTCTTCTTCCTGGAAACCAGTACAGGGGACAGCACTCTGACCCTCGCCGGGAAGGTACACCACGTGGAGCCGCGGCTGGTAACGATGCATAGAGTTTAGTATTATCTGTAAAAGAATAAAAATATATAAGCACGGTCTAGTAGTCACAAGTTAACAACGGATCTTTGTCCCTCAGCCCCCGTATGCCAATCTTTTGCTGTCAAGTTATATTTCACTGTCCAGTGTAATTTCTTCAGGTCACGTGGTACAATTTTGTTTCGTGGTACAATTTTGTACCACGTGATCATTCTTTTTAGACACTTGACAGCAAAATATGCGCGAAAACACATCAAATGACATCATAATAATCATCATAATGTCACTATTTAGTCACAGAATAACTATGAGTTAGTATGAACTGACCATGATTTAAAACTTTGCAGTTCAACTTTGATTGGCATACCCCTGCTGAAGTATTTGCGCAGAATCGATTTTTGGGTCGAATCTGAGGTAAGTTAATTTTTCCGCACACATGCGCAATCATTGCACCTAACTTCAGAGGGATAAAGATTCGTTGTGCGTACGTACCTAATTTAAAAAAAATAGTCACATACGTAAATTTTAGAGACCACGGGCTAATCATTTCCTCAGTTATCTCAAGAACCTTTGATCATTGAACATCAACACAATATTTTTCTTTTATGTCATTTATGTCGTGACGTCACAACAATAGTGTCATTGAGCTATTTAGACGCTATAGCGTTGGGTAGAATAGTCATAGCATAAAGTGTGAGCCATTGGAATAAATGTGTGTTAGATATGTGTTTTTACTATTTGATGGAATTCGTTTTCAAGTTTTGAAGGGAAAATCCACCATTTTGTCTTCAAAACAAAAGACTTGACGTATGAATGACTCGACTTGACTAAACTTATTTCAAATAATCCACTTGACTCTGGCAAAATTATCTGTTGAAATGACGGACAGAGGCCATATATAAGAGAAGAAGAACCCATATTTTGGTCAAAGATAAGATAATGCTCTACTCGCGATACTTAAAATTAAGGAGCCCCAGCTCTTCACCGTAGAATTGTAACAGACAATACAAGAAAACTCAATATAACAAAACTCTGGTACTCACATGTCCATTATCATCCAACTGGTTATTGGTGAGCTTCAGTTTATCAAAGGAGACAAGCTGACGCATCCAATGGGAGCCCGGTGCTGGTGAGTCGGGGTGCACGTGGATTCGCGGTGGAGACACTGGGTCAGCCTTTCCGGCCACCACCCAGCTTGAACTGGGAAAAGTATATGAAGTTACTACAAAATAATGGCTTATTCCTGAAATCCTGTGCGTGTTGCCCCTGCGAAGGGGATTTCTGGACTATTTAAGTAGTGAAGCTTCTAGTTGAAAGAGCTCGTCCGAAGATGTACTACAGTTCTGCATATACAGGCATACGATCCTTAACATCTTTACGTCTCAGAGTGATGGACGCAGTGCGATTTCTCTCCCTCAGTGGACGTGCTCAGCCTCCGTATGCCAATCTTTTGCTGTCAAGTTATATTTCACTGCCCAGTGTAATTTTTTCAGGTCACGTGGTACAAATTTGTACCACGTGATCATTCTTTTTAGACACTTGACAGCAAAATATGCGCGAAAACACATCAAATGACGTCATAATGTCACTATTTAGTCACAGAATAACTATGAGTTAGTATGAACTGACCATGATTTAAAACTTTGTAGTTCAACTTTGCAGTTCAAATTTGATTGGCATACCCCTGCAGTAAGCCAATGCATTGTTATACATAGAGGTTGCCATTTAACATCAACTGGGCCATCTATTCCATCAGTTATTAACATAAAAAAAGTCAAAGTGGCATAGCAAAATCACAAGGATCACTTTGTAACTTCAAGTTAATTTATTTGATCACAAAATATTTGTCCCTGAAGACTCATACCTCACCAGACACAGACAAACTGCCGTGCAGGTCACTTAAACCTTAACTACGAGTACCTATAGCTTACTAAACCTTGAACTCACCTGTGAAACGCATATCTGTATCTCTTATCATCCAGAGGCACAAA
Source organism: Gandaritis pyraliata (assembly GCA_947859175.1). Classification (NCBI taxonomy): domain Eukaryota; kingdom Metazoa; phylum Arthropoda; class Insecta; order Lepidoptera; family Geometridae; genus Gandaritis; species Gandaritis pyraliata. The sequence continues at coordinate 2,430,197 of OX401871.1, read as the reverse complement.
GTCTACCAGCAGTAGATAGTCTGCATTGGGCAGCAGACCAGCCAACCTGGCTTGAAGTGCTGGGAACATGCGTCTGCCGGCCTTGGTGACTATCATCTCCGTACCGAGGCTGTGGAAGCTGGTCCATAGCCCGGACAGCTCTAGTGAAGCGGTGCATCTTGCAACTGCTGGGTGGAGAGTCACGTTCTGGCTTGAAGCCTGGAGGAACGTCAAGTGCGGGTAAATAAAATAATATTCGTTTGAGTCCAGTCGCGGTTCCAGGATTTCAGTTTGTGAGGAGATTGACGTAGCCATTAGTGTTTTCCCTGACAAATCCTGGTCCACCCTTGTTTGCGGAAAGGGAGCCCCCCTAACTCCCTTCTACTAATCTTTGTGTCTGCTGTCGCATTGTCCTAACCTAACTGTGAGAAAATTACTAAGTTTTTTTTTTTTAGTTTACAAGATCTTTCATTAGTATATTCAGCGACGCCAGGTCAGTGGCTGCCAATCTAGGATAAATTAAAAAGTAATTGATACTATTATCGACACTTTAAAAAGACTGAATTTCAAACGATTGCAATAATGCCATGCAATCTGCAAACATAGCTGTATGCAACGTTGAAGAATTTATTGTGTAAGACTACTTGACGTAATAAAACGAAGATAAAGCAAGAACTTTGACATGGTCATAAAACGAAGCAGGAAGAAGAAGCAATGATTAGTCTGAAGTTATTACCTGAACTCTTGGAGGCTGCGGCTGTGGTGGTGGTGGAGCTGACTGCGCCCCATGGTCCCTGCATGTGCTCTCACTAAGAGCCTGCAACGGAGAGTACGTACTCCGAGTGCAAAGTGAATTCTGCAACAACTCATATTTTATTTTGTTAGCTGAAATGTGTTATGCATTTTTGCAAAATAGTTGCTGATATGAAAGCTTCACAGAATAATGCTAATTCAGTGCTAGCTGACACTGAGATGCTGTTTATTCTAGAAAAGGTTAGGTTACGTAGTTCTTGGAACTGGAGGAAAATAAATATCTTAATATAAAAAGATGGTAAGAAAAAAAAAGAAAAAAATCACAGTAGTTCCACGGAAACACAATAGTATCTGTGGGTATGATATATCATTGGCTGGGTTCGAACTAACTCCAAACAACGCTATCTGTCTATACTTTAAACTTGTCAAAAACAAGGACGGATATATTTTAATTAAAAGAAACCCGCTGAACATAAACCCAATAGGGCTAAATATAACACCTTGAATAAGCTAACTTATTTATAATATATACAAAATACACATGAAGCAGTTGAGCTATCGACAAGCTAAGTAACTAAACCCTTTAATTTTTCACTACCCATTTGTAAAAGGTGGTAAAGCTAAATTAGTCACATAATACTGTCGATTCTGTTGTTGCATTTTTCTAAACTAACCTAATTTGACAGCACTAAAAATGTTGCTGTCCCTTTCTCATAAACTGAAACGACAAAGACAGCTATAATTTTAGCGCTGTCAAATTAGGTTAGTTTAGAAAAACCCAACAACAGAATCGACACTAATAGCTGTAGAATTATAACTTTAACATTCTACAGTCACTCAGGAATATTAATAAAATGACGTAAAACGACAAAAATGTAAGCAATATTGCGTAAGTAACACTTACATCTCTGATAGATGGATGTATCGGTGGTAGTACTTGCTGATCATGTCTGCTGAGTCGCTCGACCAATGACTGCACACTGACTGGACACTGTCCAGTTTGGCTTGATACTATTCCTGTAGACAAGAGTTATCTTTTGATAACATTACATAGCACATTTAAAAAATATCCCATCCCACTATCCTTAATTATATAAGTTACCGAAATATCCTCTCTGTTATTTTACCGCAGTACAATAAGACAATTAGAAATGCAGATCTAATTAGTATACGAGTTCCCTCGTATTTTTAAGACCACAAACAGCATACACAATTTTGATTGAAAATTGATTTGACTTTGTTTTGAATCCACGACTGAGGAATCGGCATATTCAAAATTTACAAATAGTAACAATTTAATTGTTCAAATTAATACCGTTACTACAGTATACTTCCAAGAAATAAATACAAAGTTTGCAATAAAATGCCTTTTTGAAAATAAATAATAAAGAAGTAAATATTCATGGACATTTCACACGACGCCCTCTAGTCCCAAACTAAGCAAAGCTTGGAATATGGGAACTAGATGCTGATAGAATACTTATATACTTTTTTTTTGTAAATACATACTTATAATACATAGTAACACCCAGACATAGAACAAACATCTATGTTTTTCCACACACAAATGTTTGTTCTTGGTGGGGATCGAACCCACGACCCACAGCACGGAAGGCAGAGCTATTACCGACTGAGCTGTGACGCCTGTCAAAAAATCTTATGTAAATGTACCTCTATCATCCCTAAATCAAACACTACACCGCACAGCGACTTCAGAAACTCACACGTGTACACTCGCGCACATAAAAATAACGTAAAGTCTCATAAAAACGAACGTCCATCCAGCGGCGGACATCTCACTCAACTAATTCTTAATGGTGGGCAAACCAGTGCATAGAACTCCAATAACTTCAACGGCGGTTGTCAACACACGGATTATAAATAAGGCGGGTGTTGATAACTGTACTTACGTGGAAACGACAATGATCTTCGGGCTATTTTTGGGGCCATTCATTTATTTTCAGGAAGATACTTATGGATTACTATTTGGTATGGTAAGTGCGAAAGTTTTAAATAACTCTGTAGACTAAAAATTAGAGATGACTGAGATAAACCGCTACCACACGCGTAGGTCATTATTATAGAATAGAAATCATTTATTTGTAGTAATTCTGTTGTTACATTTTTAGATTAGGTAGAATCAAGAAATGCTTTAATAGGGACCAAATACTAGTGGGAATTTCTGAAAAAAATCCAGAAATTTCCTCTGCTAAACTGCCCGTGACTAAGTAAGTATGTGCTAAAAAGTAGTCAGTGGGGATTTAAAAAAAATCTGTTTCGAATATACCATTCTACCAACAAAATAAATTTATGTGTAATAAAATAAACAGAAAACTGGTCAAAACGCTAATAAAACTACTTTTTGTGTCACTAAGCTTTAAATGATATCACAAAATAAAAATTTCAGGCTTTATTATCCTAATATTTTTTTTATTTGCCATATTGATGAGCTCACATCAGGCGCTTGTGCATGTAGTCGGAAACGATAAATTTTTTCACGTTCTCGCTGAGAAACGCATAATTGTCAGTTTATGAGTTATTTGTGTGGTGCCACTCGCACTAATGTGACACATTCGCTGCTAAATTAGCGAAGATGTCCTGGCAGAAGACATTTTAATGCAGTCCTTATTGTTGTGGAAGTTTCAAAAAGTGTTATTCTCAACTTTCCCAAATAATTTACATAAGAAGGTGTAGTACAATTAGAAAACTGTATTTCCTTTCGTTTCCTTCCATGATAGGTACATTTACTTGCAGTGCCCCTAGCGGAAACCAAACGCACGCCATTTTGTCGAATACACTGTCCTTAATGATAGTGATTAAGACATTACTGTCTTTAATTATCTTCTTGAATGTAGGACAGCCACCTATGACATGAATGGCTGCTTACACACTGCCACCGACACGATATCTACACGATATCGGAGATATCTCATAAATTTCATAATAGTCGCTTGTCGTACCGCGTCCACACTCCGGACAAAATATGTGCTACATCGTCGACCGCATCGTCACTTACCATCCTGGTGAGATTGCGGTCAAACGCTTGTCTATAATGTATAAAAAAAACACAAAATACAAAAGTGTTTTTATAACTACCTAGCTACTGTTCATACTTAAAAACAGTACATTTGTACACGTGTCAAATGTGTGTACATCCATAGGGCTGTACAGTCGAAGACACGTCTACCTATACTGTTTGGACTTTGAACTAAGAAGTCGAACGTTGCGAATCGTGCGAGAAATTACGTGTCGTGTCGGTATCGTGTGTACGTCTCAGTATCGGCCAGTGTACAGAGACCCATTCGGTCGATAAACATGATGGAATGACCATTAGGCCGAAGTGCCATGGTGGTTCCACCCCAGTTGGATAATTGCACTTGCCAACTACTCAATGAAGATATATGGTGAAGGTCGCCACCTCTCTAGCTAATTTTACATTGTAAAATAGCTAAAAATAGAAACGTCAAAAATGTAGCTACCTGTATGTACCTTAGGGTTCTTGATTAAGTATCTAGTCTCACACAAGGGGCCTATAGGATGCGTAGACGTGAGATATTAGAGATTTTTCCGAATCGTTCTGTAAAAATGTAGTAATTTAGTACCGTTTTTTGAAAAACAAAAAGGTATCACAATATGTTCTGATTTACAAAAAAAAAACGTAAGTGATGGAAGAAGCAGATGGACCACCTGATGTTAGGTTGTAACCTCTGCAAGTCCACGTAGGACGTGCCCTGGAGGTATCGCACTGCTTCCATCACTTTGAGACGTAAAGATGTTTCATGTGCCAGTAATTGCACCAGCATCGGCATGACACCCCACACCTTTCAAACTGGAACACAGCAATGCTTGGCGGTAGTGCTTCTCCAGACGAGCTTTTTCCCAAGAAGCTCTACTACTAGTCAGGGACCTAATTAACCCATAATTATTGTTTAAGTTCGTACGTTCCTCTCAACATCTTCTCCTCAAAACCCCAGTTCATAAAACCTCCTTCTACAATGATTCCTTTACTGTCAGCGCGATACGCCTGTGGAACTCCTTTCCAGTGGATATCCGTGAAGCTGCTTCTTTAGGTATTTTCAAATCCAAATTATATCACCACTTTCTATCAATTCAGATCTCTCAACAAAGTTGAGCAATTCGTGTATGTATTTATATAGGTATTTAGGTAGTATATATGTATATATATTTGGTTAGTGTTTTATTATTTTATGTAGGTAATTTTTATATATTTTAAAGACGTTTCTCCCTACCAATTTTTCCATAATTTAAGCACTACCTTTTCTCCACACTACACAAAGGTTGGTTGGAAGAAAATGCTAATTAGCATTAAGCCCGCCTCTGTACTGTTTTTTAAATGTGCAATAAAGAATTTTCTAATCTAATCTAATCTAATCTAAGTTTTACTGTAGTTTAAGGTACCTATAAGTCTGGGTTAATAAATTCATTTTGTTTCTTTCTTTACTACTAAACTTGCTCACATTTTTTTCAAGTATTTAATTAAAAAAAACCCCCCAATCTTGGACCGATTTTCATCAAACATAGCTAAGAACACTCTCGACTAATTCAGCTTTCAAACAAAAAAACTAAATAAAAATCGGTTCATCTGTTCGGGAACTACGTTGCCTCAGATACATACACAACACACACACACACACACACGTCAAACTTATAACACCCCGTCGTTTTTGCGTCGGGGGTTAAAAAGTCTTATAATACAAATCAAACGAGACAGACATCTAAACTTAGTCACACTAGAATCCCCGTTCATAGTCCGGTATTAATTAGGCAACGTTTATTCGAGGTGCGACAAACGAACAATTATAATTGTTGCGCTATTTGGGTACTAACAAAAGGTGCTAGGACTTCCTCAGCGATAAATTTGCATTGATTGAGCGCTATAAATCTAAGCTACGACCGCTCCGGTTGCAGACTCCAGGGTTATCACGTTTAAACATAAGTATTTTTAATTTTCATCTCACACGCAATCAGCGGGGAAGATTAGACGTTTTTGTCCCAGCCCCCGTATGCCAATCTTTTGCTGTCAAGTTATATTTCACTGCCCAGTGTAATTTCTTCAGTGATCATTCTTTTTAGACACTTGACAACAAAATATGTGCGAAAACACATCAAATGACGTCATAATGTCACTATTTAGTCACAGAATAACTGAACTGACCATGATTTAAAACTTTGCAGTTCAACTTTGCAGTTCAACTTTGATTGGCATACCCCTGCAGCTATCCTAGGGTGACAGAGCCGGGTGATGGGAATAATTCAAAATAAACAAAATTATTTAATGAAATATTTTTTTTCCAAGGCAAGAGTGAATAGGTGTCTTCTTAACTATTCTGCTCCATCGTCGGCCTCATCGTCACTTACCGTCAGGTGAGATAGTAGCCAAAGGACATTCTATATTAAGTAAATAAAAAAAAAAGCTTTGTGTCATCTGAGCACATAATAAGAGTATTGTGTTTAATGCCTGGCGTATAGCATATGCGCTAATATCCCTGGAAACACCAGCAGAGCCCCTAGCGGATTTTCTGAAAGGCTTGGTAACCCAGAATTGTACTGCCAAACAAATTGGAACGTTTTAGTTCAGAATACGCGACAGTATTAAGGGCGGCTTGCACCAGAATCGCTAAACGCGTTTAACTCTTAAATAGTATTTAGCGAGTTGTCAAGTCATACAAATACGTCAGATTTAAATCGATTTAGCTGTTAAACACGTTTAGTGATTCTGGTGCAAGCCGCACTAAGTATCTCTTTTTCTATGACAAATACGTGTATTTTATAATTTCATGCAAATATGCAGAATGTTCAGGTAAAAACCCCTTTGCATTTCAAAAAATTCAAATCTTATCAGCAAATCTCGCGCCATAAATTCTCGAAGGTTTGAAGTGGCAGCCCTAGTCTGCCACACGTGTGACGCCAGTATGGGGACGCGTTTGATTTACGTACTCTCACAACCGAACAAATTGCACCTCATACCACAAACAAAATACTTTATAACACCACGACGTAAAAAGAAGAGAGTGAAATATGATGGAGTCTTCAAAATGAGGAAGGAGGTTAAGATTAACTTGTCAATTGATTACGAATACATAAACAGGAAATAATACAGCGTTGAATATATTTTGCAGTTAATTTCAATATAGACTTTCAAATTAAAACGTATTCCGAATAATATTTTGTCTGAGCCTATGCTGTGTGAAAAGTACTGTGTTAACTCAGTAATTGTAATTTTCAAAATAAATTAACCAATAGACCAATAAACCAATAGGCAACTCAGTGTTTCAACAGAATTCAGATTGAAAAAAAAATGATGACACATCTTTTTCAAGCATTAAGATTCAAGCTGACTTAAAAACTGAGTCAGCCGCAACTTAGTCCTAGAATCAAGATAGCTATAGTAGTCGCAACGAATCTTTGTCTTTCTGAACTGTTTGCGCAGAACCCATTTTGAGTCGAATTGGAGGTAAGCGAATTTTTCCGCACAACATCGCAATCGTTGCACCCAACTTCAGAGGGATAAAGATACAACGATTAGTACAATCTTATTTTAACCCAAAAATAGGTCGAGTAAGACGAATGCAAGTCATAATCACTGCAGTTCTAATCCCACAAAATCAATCAACAACTCATTTTACTTACCAGATTTGCTTACAAATAGACAATGGCGAGATATGTTCTGGCTTTGATCAGTCGAGTGGTGTCAACATTTCTCGCGGGCCTCGTTAACAAGCCAATCGGGTGTACGTCATTGGTGCACAAAAATTTATGAGAACAAAGGACTAACCTATCTTTAATGCAAAACAAAGAGGTTATCGCACTGGTTAATTCAGTAAGTACAGTTCGTGAAACAAAGTAAACCTGCGACTTAAAATTCGTGTATTGAAATACCAAAAATGATGAATGAAAACTTGTGTTTTGCACATTGTGATTCTAAAGCGTAATTTAATTATATAAGCTATGTCCCTATGTCAATGTTAAAAGATATCGCTGTTTTTAATATGAAACAAACAAGATGAAAACATATCTATGAATCTATGTGAGTATGCACGAAATTCAATTTGATTACATATCTTTTAAGGGTGTATATATTTTAAAACAAAATATGTTTAGGAACATAGGAATATACTATTCAAATCTTAATAATATCACAATATTGCAGAAATATGCTCACACAAAGTATTTATTTTAAATCATAAATCATTTATATTTATTTATTTATCTGTATTTCTGTTGTGTTGTGGTGAATAAATGTTATCTATCTATCTATTTATTGTCTGTGAATCCAGATACATAGATAGATAGATGGTAGATATGAGGTAGAGTCTAGATCCTGCTACTTAGCATATAAACATTGTTAAATTATTTAAACTATTTCCATATCAGTTGGTGGTCAGGTCGTCGGTTCTGTACTAAATGTATATTTTGCTGATCATGATGAATAGAAGCATAATCCGCCAATCAGTCTGATTTGCATCAGTATCTGATTGTTACTTCCCTTATTTGTCCAAGTTACTTCCCCGTGATTTGTATACCGTCCACGACGTTCTAGGAACGCACTGTCAGCTCCCACACTGTTGTGACTGCTGATTGACTGATGCTGCCAGCCTCGGTTATTCCGAGCTTTGTGTTTGTTTTGCATTGTATCTGTTGCTTCCTGGGTGATGCTGTGCAGATGTTGCGAATCACGATTCGCTGGGTTTCCAAAGCCCTTTCATTACATCATTTTAAAATTTTATGGCAAACAATCAATTATTGAAAAACGTTTGAAAAGTGCGGGTCCGGAGTGCTTGGTTTCTGCGCTGGAGTCGATTTTTTACCCGACTACGCGGAGAAAAGGAGGATTATGATGGATTATACGATCGCATGGAATTTATTAGCTGGGAATACACAGTTGTAGTTTATTTAAAAAAAAGCGAAATTCCTGTACACTCTAATATAACTTTTCTTCCAAATACGTCTCAAGTCTGCTAAAAATACAAAAGTCTGCTCAACTCTCAAAGATATTGTCAAGTCAATAAATAGAAAAGGTAAATAGCTGTCTGGAATAGCTTAGGACTTCGTTCTTCTTATATTATCTTATCTAAAACGAGCCAAATGAATCAGTACAAGATTTGATAGTCTTAGAAAACTTTATTTCGTTTCGTTTCCTTCCAACTTGCAGCGCCCTTTTCAGCGGAAACATTCAGGATTTACAAAAATGTATGAAAGAAAACAAAACGAAATAAAGTTTTCTAAAAGTAACATTCTTGTACTAAATCCCGTATCATGTTGGTTTCATAGTAAACAGTTTTAACTTTGTAAGGACAGAATGAGCACTGCCACGGTCCGTCGCCGACCACCTAATGGTGATTTGTGTCGCAAGCCTCGTTAACTGTTAACTGATCCTACGCTGCCTCATTATGCTTCACGTTAATAAAAGAATTTTTAATTAGATACAGGGAAAAGAAGAAATCTGAACAATGTAGAAAAATGCAGCGTTCTACAGAATAGTCAATATCATAGAAAACTAATTTTTTTTTCTCAGATTTTTGCTTCAGTTTTTTGATGAACATAGAACTTAAACTCAATCGTGAATTGACTCACGTAGTTTTATGGCATTGAAATGAAAATCTTTACTCAAATCGATACTAATAGTTTTGAAGCATATAGAGCGTCTAGATTTAGTTGTATTCGTCCAAAGATTTAGGTACCTACAAGCACTCGTACAATTCAAATTCAAAGTGGTGCACCAAATGATCGACAATAAAAACAAGTGCATACGAAAACAAACGAGCATCGAAAGAGCTTACCAAAAAATAATGGAATGACGATGGCGCTACCCCAAAAATAATTGACGCACTTCAGGAGTTATGACGCGGGGCGGGAAGTGACGACCCAACTGATACGTAAATCAAATATACCACAGATCCACACACACCACACAGATCCACAGATTACTGAATATCTACTAGATACTCCATCTATAGGGTAATTCTCTACAATCCAATGAGAACACTATTGGGATTTTGTTGGAAAGTCATAAAAGTCGCATTGGCTGCATTATGCGTGCCATCAAAATCCCAATAATATTTACCAGATTTATTTAGTCGAATAAAACGTTATAATATAACGGGGAAGGCTACAACAAAGACAAACCAAAATCCCAACAAACACAGTAAACTAAAATAAAACTTCCAAACTGTACGGGTTGTCGAAAATACCTTCGACATAAATCTACTTGTTTCCAGAAACTAATTGGTCTAATTTATCCGGAATAACGTAACGAGTGGGACACTTTGGAATGGTGGTTTTCACACTATCACCTACACGACACACGATATCGGCGGAGAGCTAATCTTATACATTTAGTAGGTACTAGACGCTTACAAACCGTGTCAGCGCCATCATCGTCATTTTCGTTCGAGCCGGAACATGTCGGAATGGGGTAATTGTCAGTGACCAATGACGTCATATCAATTGTTGGATAAAGATAAAAGAAAGATATTTATTGTTTATGAAAGCTAGGTTACAAGTCTTACAAGGATGTTAGTAGGTTTACATGTATCTCTAGTCCAGCCGATTAGACGTTTAAACAGATAAACATTTGACGATACGAAAAACATTGGTATCGTCACTATCGTCACAGTATCGTGTAAGAATCGGTATCGACCAGTGTGCAAACGGGGACACTCTAGAATGAATGTGGCATGCCATAGCTCAGATTACTGGCCGTGATTTGTAACTACATATTTGTATAGGGGTAACATTATAAGGGCTAAGATGCAAAAGTCCATAACTACAATTAGGTGTTTTTCCGCCTGGCATTGTGGTGTAAAATAACGAGGAAGCTGAGTTAGAAATTCTTTCCAATTTTTTTTAGCTTAAAAGAAAAGTCAAGAAAAAACTGCTTTTCTACAATAATTTATCGCAGTTAAAAAAATATCATAACATTATCAGATAAAAATACCCACATGTTCAAAGCATTGTTTCCAAACGTCCTTATGAGAACAAATTACGTTTACGTAAACACATCCAAATGGCTCTGTTATGCTTTGGTTTTTAAAAATACTTTGGTTGTTATTTTACGGCCATAATATAGCAGAATTGTGAATGATTAAAATAAATAATTTATTAACAAATAAATATCAGTTTTCTCAGATAAAACAGTGTTACGACTTACGATCGCTGTGTGTCAAGTCAACGCTGGTCATTGCGTATAAGGAGAAACTTACTACGAGATTGAGGGCGTCTTGCACCAGAATCACTAAACGTATTTAACAGCTAAATCAATTTAAATCTGACGTATTTGTATGACTTGACAACTCGCTAAATACTATTTAAGAGTTAAATGCGTTTAGCGATTCTGGTGCAAGCCGCCCTAAAACTATCAATATAGAATAGCCTAACGCTGCAACATGTAACATTCAGATGAAGCTAAAGGTAGACATGTCCTATATGTCCACCCGCAGCTAGGGTTACCATTTAGGAATTTGAAAAGTCCTGGCAAAAAGCCGGACATTTCGATAAAAGACCGGACTTTTTACTCACAAAATGGAAACATTATCTTAGTTACAGTGGTATGGTAGGCATGGTAGCAGACGCTACATAACGCATTGCGAGGGAGGATTGATTGTTTGCAAACGCAATAAAAGAATTACTGTAAGTTTATTGTTATAGAAGACTTTGATTATCTATTTCTGTCTTTTGTCCTGTGTTGTGTGCAATAAAGAATCAAGAATTAATTAAAGACTGATTTGATATTAAATTACTTATTATGTAAGTAGTTATATTACTCATATTCCATCTAATTTAAATAAAAAAATCCGGACAAATTAAAAGGCCGGACAAAGTCCGGACAAGAGTCTAAAAGTCCGGACATGTCCGGACTTATCCGGACGGATGGTAACCCTACCCGCAGCTCTATTGTAATAAAATATGACAAACATACGGATTCTCGCAGGAAACTATAGAGGCACATCAAAGCGGCTGAACGGGCAGTGCTTATTACAAACACATTCCGTATTAAATATTACAATAATAAACAGAAAACCGGAGTTTATTTTGCTAAGGAGTTATCGCGGCTAACCGAAGACGCACGGTTGAAACATATCAATAGGAAGCTATTTTTCTTGCGATTAATAATGTAGCTTTTTCTACAAACAAAATGGAAAATAAACATTTTTTTTTATTATTAGATGATGACGTATTTTTAGGAGTTATTGGGCTTTTATGTTTACGGTAAGACACGTTGGCTATGTTGATATTAATTTGTGTTTAATTAAATTTATTTTAGTTTGAATATTTTTAATAACGATAAGTTTCAGGTATAAGTCTTTGCGCTATTTTTTGAGGTAGAGCTGTCATAAAAAGAATGAACCAAAATATCAGTTTAACTTTCTTCCTGCTTATTATACCTAAACGTGAAAGTTTAGATATTTGTGTTTCAATCACGCTACAACTACTAGTCCAATTTGGATGAAAATTGGAATATATATAGTTCATAACCAGTATTAACACAGACTAATTTTTATTCCTGACGCGGATGTGGAGGAATTGGCAGGCGGAAGATAGTCGTAAATGAAACATGATTGTACTACCTTTGGTACTAATACTATCGTTTCCATCATCATTTCCCTGCCCTTATCCCGCGCTAAGCGGGGTCGGCACAACATGTCTTTTTCTTCCACTCGCTCCTATCATTCGTCAACTCAGAATCTACTCCTCTCACATTCATATCCTCTTTCACACAATCCAACCACTTCTTCTTCGGCCTTCCTCTACCTGCGTACCCAGTCACACTACTATATCTACTATAATACACACTACTAATTACTATCGTTTCCGTGATACTTTTTATACAAATCAACCTATTTTAATTTAAAAGTGAATAATTTCAAATGTTGAAAGTTGGATATATCGCGTCGCGTCGGTTCCATCTACGCGCGCCGGCGGCGCCGCCGGCTGCGAACGCCATCAGCGCGACGTATCATAAGACCGATTTGTTTGTTTTCTTTATAAGCCCGAGTAATCCGGTGGATACTTTTTGTTTCAATTTTTTTTTGAGCACTCCAAATAGATGGTTTGTTTTATAAAGCGTGAGAATTTGAAAGGGCACGTCAACTTTGATTTATTGGGTATTTATTGTAGGTGGTCCTATTGATTCCTTAAGTGCTTATAACTATACCTACACTGCAGGGGTATGCCAATCAAAGTTGAACTGCAAAGTTTTAAATCATGGTCAGTTCATACTAACTCATAGTTATTCTGTGACTAAATAGTGACATTATGACGTCATTTGATGTGTTTTCGCGCATATTTTGCAGTCAAGTGTCTAAAAAGAATGATCACGTGGTACAAAATTGTACCACGTGACCTGAAGAAATTACATTGGGCAGTGAAATATAACTTGTCAGCAAAAGATTAGAATACGGGGGCTGAATAGCTATGCGATGATGATTTGGGAATGAAGTGGTGTAAATGTTTTGGTTATGCGTTCCGGAAATTTTTTTAGGGTAATAATCGTTATAAAAACATGGTTAAATTCACTAAAAGTACAAAATGGTTAAATTAAAGTTATGTTGGTAAACACAATACCAATTTGATCTTCATTCACAAAATCTTTCCTACCAGGAGACCGCGATAATAGTTTCTAAAATACACTTACTATAATTGTTCTAAAATTCCATAGACATTATCATTATCATCAACCTATATTGGTCCACTGCTGGACGTAGGTCTCTCCCAAAACGCGCCATTGAGCTCGGTCTTCGGCTCTTCTCATCCAGTGTCTGCCAGCTACATTTCGCAGATCGTCGCCCCATCTCGCCGACATGGGATCAAGAAATAGTGTTTAACATAAATCATTTCAAAGCTTTTTTCTTTGAGTTCACGACTTTTTAGTAGTTGAGACATATACAATTTTAAAATGTTAATTTTAAGGGACCAACTAGTGCCACCTAGCGACGGGCTGGCGACGTAATGGGCTGTAAAACAAATGTCCTAGATAAGATAACCACGTGTACGTCAGTCTGCAAGATGTTACGGATTTTTTTACCCTGAAATTTCTTCACAGAGTTTACGACTTTCTCTAAAAACTGCATGGTTTTAGAAATTTTATGAGACACTTTAGACTGTCACATACAAAACTATTTCCAAAATACATAAAATAAGAGAACAATGATTTTTGTTGCTTACAATTCATTAAATAAGATCTGTTAAAATTAATAAACAATAGCTACATACCAAGTTAAAATACTTGTGTTCGTTCACAGTTTTACCTATAGTACCTACATCCCCAATATTAATTACCTACATTCACCTTACATTCTATCTCACACAGAGATAACTATGCGTATTTTATTGCAAATACAATACTGCATTTCACTAGGTAAGTATACAGAAATACGAGATGTGCTCTGCTTATTATGCATTCTAATTGTAATGACTTCGATTTAGTTCGCCTTTTTTCGCATATTGGTGTTTATTCAGATTTCGCCTCGTCATTGTCGTGGGCCACCCGCGACTCTACAAATTCATTGGGCGAACCATTAGAATGCATAATAAGCACGCCTTGTATTTTAATATACCTAATTCAACATTGCATTTAATGAAATAGATAAAACAATTAAATTTTGAATAAGATACCCACCATTAGAGCAAAAACTCTACTTTTTTTCTTTTTTATTTAAATATTTTATTGACACAATACTAAGGGCGGCTTGCACCAGAATCGCTAAACGCGTTTAACTATTTAAATAGTACTTAGCGAGTTGTCAAGTCATATAAATACGTCAGATTTAAATCTATTTAGCTGTTAAACACGTTTAGTGATTCTGGTGCAAGCCGCTCTTTTAGTGTAGATACCTATAAATACAAGCTCTTGAAATACATAAGGGCCAACGCACATCTGTCGACAAAACTGTTTTGTCGCGTACTTAGTGACGTGAAAATAAATTTTCTGTTATAACGAAAACAGCATATGATGAATGCTTCCTCGTCATATGCTGTTTTCGTTGTAACGAAATTCACATCAATTGACACGACGCATGCATAAAATTATGTTTACCTATCTATTATAGCATTGTTTAGTACCTATTTATTAAACATTGCTTTATACGCACATACCTAGAGAATGAACTGTGCTTTTTTAATAAATAAGAATATAAAGTAATTATGTAGTGTACTTCATAATATTATTAAGTACTTAGGATGATTCTCATTAAATAAGCAAGTAACGAAAACAGCAAATAAAAAGAAGCATATCGTAACTAAAAAAGTTTTACTGTGAAGTTTCACATCACTAACTGTCCAACAAGACGTTTTGTCTCAGGTTTGCGTTCTCCCTAAGGGCCAACGCACATCTGACGACAAAACTGTTTTGTCGCGTACTTAGTGACGTGAAAATAAATTTTCTGTTATAACGAAAACAGCATATGATGAATGCTTCCTCGTCATATGCTGTTTTCGTTGTAACGAAATTCACATCAATTGACACGACGCATGCATAAAATTATGTTTACCTATCTATTATAGCATTGTTTACTACCTACTTATTAAACATTGCTTTATACGCACATACCTAGAGAATGAACTGTGTTTTTTTAATAAATAAGAATATAGAGTAATTATGTAGTTTACTTAATAATATTATTAAGTACTTAGGATGATTCTCATTAAATAAGCAAGTAACGAAAACAGCAAATAAAAAGAAGCATATCGTAACTAAAAAAGTTTTACTGAGAAGTTTCACATCACTAACTGTTCGACAAGACGTTTTGTCTTTGGTTTGCGTTCTCCCTAAGTAAATAATTTGACTTTAACGGGACATACAGAATGCACCTCAAATTAATCAATTATAGGAATTCAACAAACTTGTAGCAGACTTTGCTAAAATAAGCAATAACGTATCCGAACTAAAATGTTTACTGCAAGTTTTGTTTGTTTGGTCAATATTTTTTTTTACAGCAATATCAAAAGTTTCGCAATCTCAAACATGTGTTACGCCAACTGCCCACAGAATAAGAAATAGCTGCAAAATGAAGTGTGCAGCGAGCGACACCCATCAATTAAAAAAAACACTTCAGAGGTAACCCTAAAACGGTATTCGGTATTGATTGCTTTTTAGTGAAGGACTAATGCAGAAACTCTTTGGCGAAATTATAAAGACAAGGGCATTGTTGATTGAGAAATGGATAAGATTAACTACGAGAAATTGCTGTCCAGTAGGTATGCAAAAGAGAGCTAAAAATATATCCCACTAATATTATAAATGTCAAAGTTTAGAATTTAGATGTTTGTGTTTCAATCGCGCTGTAACTACTGGTCCGATTTGGATGAAACTTGGAATACATTATAGTTCGTAACCTGGATTAACACATACGCTACTTTTCCAGCTTTTTTTTGGTTATATTTTATTTTTTGTTTATTTTTCGTGGTCGAAGTCGCGGGTGGCTGCTTATAATAGTATCCAAGAAGTCGAAGAATTACTTGAGTGTGCCGGCATGTGCGGTCTGCATTCCGCCCGTCGAGGGCGCCTCGTTCGTCTATCAACAGCAGCAGTGTACGCGACGTTGTGACGATTGACGGCTGGCGATTAGCTTTTTGATATTTTTCAAACCACGCTATTTTATTTTCGATCGCTCAGTTTTACTGTGAATTATTTCTATGATTAATTTGGCTTATTTCAGAAATTCCCTGCGTGTTGCCCCTGCGAAGGGAATTTCTGTACTTTTTATAGTACTATAGCAAAAACCGCCAACGATGTAGTTAGATAAATTAGGTTGAAACTAAGAGATATAACAAGTATGTATTATGCTAAGTTTTAAATGCGTAGCTACTACGCACACCAAGCTACAGACGTAAGTTAGTAAAGCTGAAATATTTACTCTATTTTATCCACGTGAAATTTAAAATTCAGTTATATTCTTTATCGCAAAGATTTACTATTTTTAAATCGAAAGTATGTGAACCATATTTAATTTTTTTTAATAATTTCTAAAACTTACAAGTTAGGCTCGTAGAACAATTGTTAACTACATATACCTACCAACAGCTCTAAGTACATATAAAACAACGGTGAAAACTACATAATACCAATAGCTCTACATTTAAAACAACAAGGTGTTAGTACAGTCGGCTACACATCAACCTATCAACGGTTCGAACTTTGAACTACATATTATAATTTGAATGTTGCGAATCATGCGAGAGGGACGATACGTTTTTATGTGAGACTCGCTGCTTGCGCGCCACGCGTCTACACCTATTGCGATCCCTGATTCGCAACATTCAAATTATAATAGTTCAAAGTTAAAACAGTGGATAGGTTGATGTATCGCCGACTGTACATGTCAATGTAGATTGATGAGGCCACAGGGTGGGCGATAGTTTTTGTGGTAATTAGCCAGCTACGCAGGACATAGAAAAAACAGGCCTACTTCACATTACAGGAAACATTCTGTTGTAGAACTTTCATTCGAGTTTTTTAACTAAAACTTTTGGTTTTGACAGAGGTGTGTTATGAAAATCAAGATTTACTTTTTAGGAATACCGAGATTTAAAAAAAAATAAGGATAAAACTTCAGTAAATTAAAAAGTAAAGTCGTTTAAGATTTGGTAAATTTTCTTTTTATGTATTATTTTAAACTAAGTAAGGGTTAAAGTTGCTTTCGACTTTTACTTGGTAGAATAATATAGAATCACTTGGTTTTATAATCTTTAAAGCGTTTTATTACAGAGGGTCAATAGCTAGAAAACTTTTTAGAATTCAAAACAATATCCTGAAAAATGATGAAACTGCAAACGAAAGTAAGTATTAAGTGAAAAGGGTAAATTATATTTAGATTACGCACCCGTCACTGAAAAAATTATTGCACATCCCGCCAGATAGTTAACACCACGTAACAGCTAGGTGCTAATTGCCGAATTAAAAATAGCCCTTCGAACACTCGGAACCTTCGAGACAATTTGGCACTAGACTTCGTCGAAGGCAACTACCGATAAAGCAAATAGCTGGTTGTCATCAGCCTCTAAGCACTAGGATCAATCACTGACCGTCCAACTGCCGCTGGTGGTGCCAGTCGCCCCGCCACTCTTGTCCTTCCATCGCATGTCCTCACTTTCAACCGATTATTTTTTCAACGCGACACTATAAATCAGTTTTCTGTGCGTTAATCAAGAGCGGCGCGCGCGCACCGGCGCGAGAAGAACGCTTCTGTCGTCGAGATATCTCCGCGAGAGCTGCCGCCGCCCTCCGCCCACCGCCCAATAGCACGCGCTTTAAGAATAACCTTATTTATTTTCACTGAATTATGTACTGCACTGTTTGTTCGTACCTGCGCCGAAGCCGTGGGCGATGAATGGGCCGACGAAAAACGTTTTGATTTCGGGTTAGGAAATGCTTCTTGAGAGGCATAAATTTTCTCGGTGAACATGAGATACCGTATGGTTTAAAAAACAAAATATGCATTTAAAGTTTTATTTTGTGCTTAAGATAGATCAAAGCTTGTAGACATCAAAATAGAGAAAATAATACTTAGAACGTTTAAAAATAATTTATAATTGCAGGCTCTATAATGACTCTACCTATATTAATGAATTAAAAACGATAAACTTATGATAAAATCTTTAGTGGTATTTATCAGGATAACTTGATCTTGCTTTTTAATTTCAAGTCCTACATTCAGTTAACAAATACTTTAGAATTAAACTTTAATAAATTACTAAAAAATAATCTAAGATTGAACCAAGTGTTCCATTGGGAAGTACCCCGTGCAAGTCAGTTAATTTATTTGTAGATATTCATCACTCATCACATCTTCACTCCCAGATTCGTTTATTCTGAACCGTTGAACGCGTGGCAGTCTAAACAAACTAAATGCACTGAATTTTAGGTACCTACCTGGATTGTAAACAATACAGACCTATACCTAGGTATTCACACAATTGCTTAGAAGGTTGTCGGTTTGTTTCATCATCCAAGTCAAAAAGTATTTTATTTGGGTACAAAATAATACTCCAGACGGGTAGAGGACTTGAACATCCGTCGCCGTCTTCTGTCTTTCCTGAGAAATATAATCTGGGTCTTTTCAAGGCAAGAGTGAGTAGGTGTCTTCTAGACTGTCCTGCTCCATCGTCGGCCTCATCGTCACTTACCATCAGGTGAGATTGTGGCCAAAGGACATTCTATATTATATAAAAAAATACTATTATTTTCATGTTAAAATATTTAGCGGATTTAGCTATTTGTACTTAACCAGACCAGTCATTTTTTGCGATTCTTGCGACGGTATAATTGTTTTTGTGTGAAAATTTTGTATAAAACCACCCTGTTTTTTCCTTTATAACGATGAATATAATTATCATTTTTAACAATAACATTCCTACATTTATTATTCCTAGTTTATAAATGTCACTTGGTTGAAGCCTTAGCGCAGCTGAAGTCACGGTGGAATGTTTCTTTGAACTCAAACGATTGCTGTGTCCATATACCCAGACATTGTTTATTTTGAGTGTAATTCTGAGGTGTCTGGAGTCTGGAGGTCTTAGATTTTTAAACAGAACATTAAAATACACAGCTAGCTTCAAATTGTTTACATATCGGACCTACTTTGGTTAATTTACACATTCTGTTCTACTATGCTCTATTTCTGCTCGATCTATGACATTCTATATTGTCTATTGGCTTTTCTTTTCACTGATAAAAGTGTGCATGTGTAAGTTGGGGCTACCTTGCTCTCAGTCAATTTGACTGCGGGGTCCTCATCCAAACGATCTCCCAGTTGCTCGTCTGCTCCTTGTGCCATTATCACCTTATTTTCACTTCGGCAGAGATTTTAAACTGATAGGGATGACGTCCAAATGACGTTGAAAACGCCTGTCATCAGTAGGTGAAACGAGATTTCGGCCGAGATATGAAGTCATCCTTATTAGAGTAAAATCTCTACGGAACTGAGAATAAGGCAATGCACAAGGGATGCCCTTAGATGTCACAGACGATGGAAGGTGCTGAAGATCTACTCAAACTTCGTCTATGTGCTGTCCTAATCATTGACACGCACGAAGAAGACTGATAAAATTAATCAAGAGACCTATTAAAAATTATCAAAGTCTCAGCAAAAATGGTGAGTATCGAAATAGTCTAAAAATTACATTCTGAGGGCGGCTTGCACCAGAATCACTAAACGTGTTTAACAGCTAAATCGATTTAAATCTGACGTATTTGTATGACTTGACAACTTGCTAAATACTATTTAAGAGTTAAACGCGTTTAGCGATTCTGGTGCAAGCCGCCCCTAATGTTATTTTATTAGGCTGACCGTGGTTTGATAACTCAGTAAAAAAATAAAATTAAAGGTAACAAAATCAATAATAATATCAAATGGTTTTTACAGTAAATAACTTTTATGTCTTGAATAATCAGAACCCAACATCATAATTTTCCATTCTGAAAATTATGATCTCTATGTTCTGAAAATTGGATGGCATTTTTAAATAGGCGTAGCAATATCATACTGTTTCATCCTCTCGCTGAGATACATCACGCGAATGAACGAGATGGAGTTTTGTGAGGCGGAGTTTCACTCATCGGTCTGCCCACACACAATTAGTTCGGAGAAGAAATTAGGAACAAAAAAAACAAACAACCTTCTTTTTATAAAAATCAGTTAAGAAATAAGTTTGACCTCGCATTTAGTAGGTACAATGCATTTGCCGATCTGGAAAAATGTTGGTTTGCATACAATATAAGTAGAAAGTACCTATTTATGTACCTACAGACTTAGTTATTTACAAATCGACATTTTGATTATACAAAATCTCACCAAAAGACCTGTAACAAAGGTATTGATTTAAAAAAAAATCCGAGCATAGTTTTAGAGTTACGTTACGAGGGCTCACACTCATTTTTAGTCGGGCGTTAAATAAAATTGATAAATAAATAAAATAAAGAAATACTTAAATAAATATTCATGGACTCTACACACAACGCCCTCTAGTCCCAAACTAAGCAAAGCTTGTGATATGGGAACTAGATGGCTGATAGAATACTTATATTATATACTTTTGTTTTGTAAATAGACTTAAAAGGAAGGTCTTTTTGACAATGATGATAGAGTAGTGCAACATAATGTAGGCATAGAAATAGGCAGAGTGGGTACAGAAAGTCGGCATTTTATCCAAATCATACCTTCCTTCAGCAGGGGTATGCCAATCAAAGTTGAACTGCAAAGTTGAACTGCAAAGTTTTAAATCATGGTCAGTTCATACTAACTCAAAGTTATTCTGTGACTAAATAGTGACATTATGACGTGATTTGATGTGTTTTCGCGCGTATTTTGCTGTCAAGTGTCTAAAAAGAATGATCACGTGGTACAAAATTGTACCACGTGACCTGAAGAAATTACACTGGGCAGTGAAATATAACTTGACAGCAAAAAATTTGGCATACGGGGGCAGTTTGGTAAATCGGGAAAAACCGATTACTTTTAAAGTGTTGAGCTTCAAAATATCCATCTCCACTGCACCGTGTGTATACCTACTTACTATAGATATAGATAGACATGTTTACGTCTGGCGAGGCGATGACAGTGGTAACGGCGCTGCTTCCTGTGCGTTTGTCCATCGTCAGCTGCTGCGCCGGATGCATGAAAAACGTTCAAGTACCTACTGTCACCATCCGTTGAACAAAGAGGAGATAAAAAATAGAAAAACCGACTTCAATTCGACTAACGGCTGATGATAATGGCAGTTCATTGGGAAAGTTCTAGTGATCGTCACAGAAAAGCAAAATACGCAAAAAAATCCGCTGAGATAACTGGTTATGTAAGAGGAATTTTTTTTCTTAACAGATAACCGTGCACGGTTATCAACGAGGAAACAAAATCCTCTGAGGTAACCAGTTATCTAGTCTTGGTTATCTGTCAGGAATAGATAAGCCTCAATTTCGTGCACGTGGATGGCATATTTTTTTCAGTTATTTTTATTTATTAAGCCAAACTACTGAACTGATTTTGATGAAAATTGAATGGGACCTACCTGGAAGTACATCCTTTCAGATAAAAAAACGGAGTTCTGAGGTGATAAACATTAAAAAAAAAATTTAGCCATGACTTTAAGAACGGGATGCAGCCTCCGTATGCCAATCTTTTGCTGTCAAGTTATATTTCACTGCCCACTTCAGGTCACGTGGTACAAAATTCTTTTTAGACACTTGACAGCAAAATATGCGCGAAAACACATCAAATGACGTCATAATGTCACTATTTAGTCACAGAATAACTATGAGTTAGTATGAACTGACCATGATTTAAAACTTTGCAGTTCAACTTTGATTGGCATACCAATGCTGTACCTACTGCCTAGTCATTTAAGATGATTAAAAGCTAGGAGAATCAAGTATCTATTCAACAAAAAGTTTGGAGACCCTACGAAACTCACTGTGTAAACAGTAGCATATTATCTGTGGTCGTAAACGTTTGAAATATCTTCTAATTTTACAACACCAGCTTCAAAGAACCTCTTGTGTAGTACCTAACTACCGACTTCGAACGAAAACGTTAAAATGTTTGGGGTGAGGTAGTCACGTCAATTAAGTAGCGTTTATATCTCGTTCTCATACATTTCAAGCATTTGCAAGCATCTTTAACCCTCTGAAGTTAGGTGCTTCGATTGCGCTTGTACTGTTGTGCAGAAAAATTAACTTACCTACATCTAATTCGCCCCAAAAATCGGTTCTACGCATACTTCTGAGGGACAAAGACCCGTTGTGACTAAGTATTGTACTGTACCTATTATTTGAATGGTTCTTTAAAGACATGACTCTATCAAGAACCAAGATATGCCACCAATTCGACATAGTATCATTACTAAACAAAGCCTGGTTCTTAGTTTTTTTACCTATTTTAACAAGTTTTTGACTGCTTGTCTACTGTATTTTCTGTGCCATTTTGTACCATTCATTTACCATAACACATCAAAGTCTGATGATCACTTTCTTTTAAGTACCTACGAAACATGATAGATCTTTAGATCTCAATTTTATTTTTATGTTAATTGTGTTCACTTGTTATTATTAATTTGCTTTGTTTAGTTTAGTTGAGTCTATTTTGTGCACGCTGTGGCGTCCTGTAATTAGGGAAACACAAAGCATTTCCTTTAGATTTAAGAATGTACTTGATAATTGTGATTTCCTTGTTGGATGCTCTAAATAAAATAAATAAATAAATAAAAAGCCTGTACAGTCAAGAGCTTCGACCAGCTGATTTGTAGAATCACAACAAATGTTTCACAATAGCGAACAATATTCCCTGACCGATATTACGTGGTCAAGGTGCCTTATATTTTTATCAACTGAATCGTTGAATCTGTCATAAAACTATCAACGTTCTTCAGGTGAACGGCCGACACAAGATGGCTGCCGTAAATCCGTCATCGGCCTTCTTGATGCGCGCCAAAATAAGATTATTGGAATTTTGACACGGACGAGTTAGCTTCAAGCACTTTACGATCGTAGACTGTCTTTATGTGAAAAGATCTTGTAGTGATGACGTTTGTAAGTGGTGTTGGGTATTTTTGGATGGGTTGCGTTGGATGGGTTAGCTGCGTTTAGTGGTGCACCGGACGGGATTTTAGAATAAGCATTTAGGTCGAAACGCGGTTGTTTTAACCGTCCGTTCCACCTAGTTACATTGTAGTTACATTGATGTAACCAGCTGGACATTTTTATTCCAAGTAGTTACAAAACTACCGAATGAAAAAAGGGTGTTATAGTTTTAAGGCTTATGAGGCCATAGTGTGTCTGTCTATGGAATCGTAGCTCTGAAACAATCGCATCTATTTTAAAGAGGTAATTTTTTAAAGAAAACTGTTTGTTTTGAGACTGTCTGTTTTAGCCAGTTTTGGTGGAGCCGTATCCAAGCTATGAGTGTATTTATCAACTCTGAACAGCTTTTGAGGGATCTCAGGTAAAATGCAGTTAATGTTTGTAAAAATAACTTGTTAGTAAAAAAAATTACAGAACTATCAGATGGCCCATCTGATGCTAAGGGGTACCTTCTGGTTAAAAAATGCACGTCCACTAAGGACGTGCCTCCAGGTATTGCCCTTTGACGAAGAGCTTCTACCTCGACTTAAAGCTAAGGGATAAATAGAAAAATATCATAGTGAACTACTTATTTTTTATTTTTAATAACAAGTACCTAACCTCAATAAATAATGACAAAACAAAAGTTAAAGTGATCTTATAGGTAAGTAAATAAGGTTAGGCGGTCTGAAACGTTTCAGTATTCATTAGATATTCTTCACAAAGGTTTTTACTGTTGAACTCTTCTAAAATTTCCTTAGAAAGGTGCTGATTGATAAAAGACGCGCAGCGCATGTCCTGAGTAGCGTGTGCTAGCGGAGTGGTCAGGTTGTGCACGCTGATTGGCTGCTGGGAGTAGCGCTGCAGACTACAAGGAGCAGTCGACGCGGAATCCGAGCTCAACGCCCGCAGGAGAACAATGTTCGATTGCAGAGGTTTGGGGGTCGCGTTGTAGCTGATTGCAGTAGCGATTCTTGCATACGCCGCCTCTATGAGGGCGCGCGCGTATTGCGCAGAGTGCGACACTTGGCCGAGCAGCGCCCGCACGCAAGTGTCCACGCGCTGCCTCCACGCGACTCCTTCCACGTGCTGCAAGGGCTCTGCGCGCGCTCCCGTCATCAACCTATACATGTGCTGCATTACGCCGATCTGTAATGCCTCTTCACTAGTGTACTCGCGAAGTTGCTCTTTTATCAACGAAATGGTTTCCTCAGGTCCGTCACCTATACAGTAGACTGTTCCAATGTGACCTGTAAAAGTCTAATTTTAGAAAAAAATACAAAATACGCGCCGATCACATTATGATCCAAGTTTGACTTTCAAAATTCAAAGATCGTTTTGAATTAACTTACCACGTTGTTCGAAGATTGCAGCTAACTCCAAAGCGACCATGACTCCAGTTTCAAAGCCCAAGATATAAAACCTGTTCTGATTCTGTCTGACACCTGCCTTTTTAAGGACCACCTAAAACAAACATGAATATTATAGAATCCCTCAATCAAAATGACTAATGCTAAATTATAAAAGTAATCACAATGTATGGAAATTATAGCTATTTCTAAATGAAAAGTTTTGTGTCTACATTTTTTACATTTTTCTTGAGCGATTGTATAATTCCAACTTGACTGGGACAAAAATGTACTTCAGAACTGAATTTATTCACAAAGAAAATTACGACTGATACAGTATTTACAATATTTACAAAGCACACAGTGTAAAGTCGTTACCTTCGCGTATCTGTGCGCGAGTTGGTGCACCGTCTCGTGCAAGTGGTCGAGGCCCGGCTGCAGCACGAGTGCAGGCAGCTTGAGTTGCTCGCAGAGGGAGCTGAACCGCTTGTGGTGCCCCTCCAGCCCCGGCACTATGCATACGAACGTCTCGTTCACGTTGAACTCGTCATCCCTCTGTTCATCAAAATAAATACTTAGAATATGTCATGTCTTATTTAGTAGTAGTACTAGGCTATCTTCGACTGTGCAAATACTGGCCAGGTGACCGGCAAAGAAGACTCGATGGAGCGCCTGGTAGTACAAGTCAGAATGAATGGCAAGAGATCCCGTGGTTGCTCTCCAACGAGATGGTCAGACCTGCTGATCAAATCGACCAGACACTCCACCATGACCGAATGTTCTCAGAATGCCACCAACAGAGACCAATGGAGCCGCTATTACCGAACCACTCATAACCACAACCGCTCTAAGCATCATGGGTGTCCGACTAAGAGGTAGTAGGTAAGTAATATAACTTCTTGTGTGCGAGCTCGTCCGGGGAAGTACTACCACCGCACCTATTTCGTGCGCCAAGCAGTGATGTGTTCCAGTTTGAAGGGTATGGGTGCAGAACACATAAAGGCTTACCTCAGCACTGTTATTAGTAAGAGTGGGTTTAAATATCATTTCAGCTGTAGCTTGAAGTTCATCTGGATCCACAAATGAGAAGAAATTTCCTAGTCCTTTTACTTCCTCAAACTTCATATCAGCAAATCTAGTTTCAATTTGTTTTATGCTGGAAATATACAATTGAAAACATTCACAGTTTTAATCACAAAGATAATTACGATTAAAGCATTATTTACAATATTTTCAAAATACATAATGAAACAGTTAAGCTATCCACAAACCGTTGCAAACGATTTATAGATAGCTCAACTGATCCAAATCAGTACCAACCGGAAGCGTGCCCAAGACACTGGCTGCATTGCCGCGCTGAATAGCAATGCTGATACGCTGGCCCAGATACTCACCAGCCCTCGGGTCACGCATTAACACCGAACTTCAAATATAAACAATGAAATTACCTTTCCAAAGATAACATAGGTATTTTATCTTCATCGATCGAAATATTGTACTCGTGTCTTAAGAACGTTGAAATAGTTTGTGATTGTTCCTGTTGGATACCTAACTCCTCAAGTGTGGTTGTAGAATCAACTTCATCAGGAATTGCTGTTTCTGCAAACAATACGAGGCTAGTTATAAAATCTTTAGTAAACACCATTGCAATATTTATCTTTTACTAGCAGTTACCCGCGACTTCGTACGCGTCTACAGTTTCCGTGTACATTATATTATCTATGCGTGTACCGATACTTTGAGAAACTTGACATTACACCTCATTACACCGAACTCGTACCTACTGGAATGTCAAACGCTAGTCGTTAGACCAAAGAGGTAGTACTACGCCCTGTCAAACTGACGTGACATGACATGACAATGAAATCCTCTTGCCAATTGGCGCTGCTAATCCTTTTCGTTCATTTTATCCTGTAGATCCTGTTAATTATTCGAGATAAAAAGTAGCCTATGTGTCAATCCAGGTTACGAACTATATATATGCCAAGTTTCATCCAAGTTGGTTCAGTAGTTTAGACGTGATTGAAACATAAACATCCAAACATCTAAACTTTGGCATTTATAATATTAGTAGGTTAGGAAGTAGGATAGGATAGGATAATTTACCAGTTAGTAATGCTAATTGTTGAACCAATGGTTTTCTGGGCAGAGGTGATAGCTGAGGTAGCAATACTGTGTGCGAACTGAGCAATGCTCGTTCTACCAGCTCCTTTATGCCACGGTACCACGTTAGACCACCTTCGTCATCAATCTGGAAATAATTAAACGAATATTATTGTGATACATTCAGTTGAAAGACATTCAGATAAAATTCAGGAAAGGCTTGTAGCGTATGCTTAATCAATCTTCATCGATTATCTAAGTAAAGCCGACGTTCTGCTCGGTCACTATTTGGATGGGTGATTGAGTGACATAAACATTTGAGCGCTTCTGTTATTTGCAGGGCACGTTAAACTGTCGGCGGAGGCTTAAAACCCCATCACCAGAGTTGGCCACAAACTCGTACAGATGAACGAATAGGCCGGCTTACAAAGAGGATGAATCAAGTACGTAAAAACTTTTTATATCTTACCGATTCCAGCATTGACAGATTGAGCACTGTTGCTGGTAGTCCATCACTGGCTCTTTTATTTGCTATGAACAGCCCAGAGTCATCGCCATTGCTGAACATCAAAAAGTTCCTGAAATTTTAAAACCAGTAGAAGTAGTAATTTGAAGGTAGATAAAGTTTCATGTGTTCTTCTTACTGTAAATTACTCACTTTATGGACGGACATAATTTCCTAACTGCCATATCTAACGTCGCTAACATGGTATGCTTCGAAAGATTTTCCGCAGCTAAATAGACACCATCCACAGATCCTAACACTTGGGCTTTTTGGAAGAGACCGGCAAAACTGGTTGCATCAGTCAGTTGCTCTGAAGATATTGATACCTGGACATTCTGCTTGTTCCACATACTGAAAACAGAATAAATGGTCACCTCCTAGTCACATCATCATCATCATCAACGTATATCAGTCCACTGCTGGACGTAGATCTCTCCCGCGACGCGCCACTGAGCCCGGTCTTCGGCTTTTCTCATCCAGTATTTGCGCTACATTTCACAGATCGTCGCCCCATCTTACCGGAAGGCGTCCTACACTGCGATTGCCTAAACGGGGTTTCCACTCAAGCATTCGTTTGCTCCAACAATTGACGGTTCTACGGTAAACATTGCCAGCCCACTGACAATTTTTAATTTGACAGCACTAAAATGCTGTCTCTGTGCTTTCAGTTTATGAGAAAGGGATAGAAAACATTTAATGTGTGTTAGATTAGCTAAGGAAAATGAGACAGCAGAATTTATATCAATGACTACTTAATAAATCATTTTTAAACAAAGAGAAACCAACCGTTGTCTGTATCGCAAGTGAGGTGGAGGTTGTTCAAAATGTAGGTGAACTTTCTTAGCTCCAGAACTGATTAACATATCAGCCAGCTGCAGGCCAAGGGGTTGAGCATCGCAAAATATTACGTGACATCCATCATCAGAATTAGAAAATCTGCAAGGAAAACTGTAAATTATCCAACCAAACTACTTGATATGAGTTTTATTAGTGCACAAATAATCAGGCTTGCCCAGCACCTATACCTTCCTCTCAGCCTAAGTTGGCTTTATCCACAGGAAAGACAAGGTCAATACGTGCGGAGCTGACTAAGCTGCGAGTTTCCTCACGATGTTTTTTTTTTCACCGTTTGACAGCACTGGCAGCGCGGAAATAAATTATCCGAGTAAAAAAATTCATAGCACGTCTGGATTTGAACCCTCGACCTTAGGATCGGAAGGCGGAATGCTACCACTAGACCACCGTTGCTATGTCAGGGATTATAGGAACTGAGCAGACATTTGGCGCCCAACGTGGGGCTAAATGTCTACTTAGTTCATATACCCGTGACTTTTTGGCACCCCACGTTGGGCGCCCTAGTCTAGGTAGCATAACATTAGGTAGGTCTCTTACGCCGCTGGCTGGAGACGGTTCGATCCCGTCCAGGTCGTGCTTAAATTAATTTGTAAATAAACTAGCAGTAAGCAAAAGTAACCCGTGACAGCTAGCGTACACAAGGAGATATGAACTAAAATACCTTGTGTCAGTGGTAAGCGATAAAATACCTGGGCTCTGTAGGTAAGTGGTGGTCGTGCAGGGATATGAGCACTCGGCCGCGGTGGCGGCTGGCAGCCAGCAGGCGGAATGCTCGCGACACGTCTGCGCCAGCATACCTCACTCGCGACAACGGACGCACCGCTCCGCTAGCGATGCCCTCGCTCACCAGCACTTGGAGACGCTTTCGACAAAATATATTTTCACTCTTCTATCTATTTTTATCTATTTTAGAGCAGGGATGGGAAGAATCTAGGGAAATCTTTACTCAGTGAGACGAGATACTTAGAAAAGTTTAGGATCTAGATGTAAACGAAAATAGTAAATAGTTATCAGCTACATAGAAAAATAGAGCTATTTTTCTATTTTCTTGTATTTCTTTATACTAGCATAGCTCTATGCTAGTATAAAGAAATAGAAAGAAAGAAAGAAAGAAAAAACATTTATTCTGACAACACACACACACAACAGCACAACAATATACACTAACAATAAACTACAATAAACAAAAAAAATACAAGAACCATTGTAATTGTCCACCTATTTTATAGATTTCTAACATTACTCTGATTAAGACAGTTAGAAGAAGAGGATAGTTAATAATATCATTAGCGGTTATCGAAATCTCATCTCTATGAGAATAAAGCACAACATACTCTTAGACCGTAATTTATGGCAATTGTAAGTAATCTTTATCTACATTTAGGTCCGTACACATACCTTCATTTCTCCAGCGTTGGTGTTAATGAAAATCGAGGAGATATCCAATGGCTGGTAAGTTCTTTCGAAGGATAAAAAGTTTAGTCCAAAATTGAAGATTTCTTTGTTAGGAATTTGGACTGTATCGTAAGTCGCGCCACAAGGTGAACAACATTTCAAGGAAGCCTGAAATTGATTAAAAACTTTATTATTATAACTCTGCATTTTTAAATACATATATTTAAATTCTAAGAAAAAAGAGCGATTGAGAGATCATGTATTGAAGAAAAGTTTTTAAAGTCTTTTAACAACAAACATTTTTTTTGTTCAATTAAACATTTTTTGAAATTTTAAACCAGAAGTTTTTCTGTTATAAAAGACTTCTTGTTTCAATTTTGATCCTTCTTTGTAGCTAAACAAGAAGGCAAGGATCTGAGCTAAGTTTATCATAAATCATTCTCTCTTACGTTTTTCAGTTCTCCTGTGAGACAGCAAACGACAATGCTGCACCCTACTCCACCAGTCGCATTCAAAACCATATCCACAAATGAAGCGTCCCGTGAGTTACCGATGTCCTCCTCTGAAACAACAAAATAATATGAACCAGGAAACAAAGTCAAAACGTCAATTTTTAGTGTTCCGATCCAGTTTTGGAAAAACGGAACACTTATGGCCTCACTCCAGTGTCCGTCTGTCTGTCACACGCTACCAGAGCTGAACCGTAGACGCTAGAGAGTTGAAATTTGGAATGGTAATAGTTTATCACAACCCAATATGAGGGTTCGCATGCGGAAAAAATATTCTGAAAATTAGGGACTATTAAAGGGGGTCAAACGGGATATGAAACCAAAAATATTTTTTTACCTTATTTAGTGGGGTATCTAATGAAAGCTTTAGCACTTAACTAAAAGAACCTCATATTTAGATTTTTTATTAAAATAAATAAATAAATAAATAAATATTCATGGACATTTCACACGACGCCCTCTAGTCCCAAACTAAGCAAAGCTTGTAATATGGTAACTAGATGCTGATAGAATACTTATATACTTTTTTTTTTGTAAATACATACTTATAATACATAGTAACACCCAGACATAGAACAAACATCTATGTATGGCACACACAAATGTTTGTTCTTGGTGGGGATCGAACCCACGACCCACAGCACGGCAGGCAGAGCTATTACCGACTGAGCTGTGACGCCTGTCACAGAAAATTTGGTTAAAGAAAAAAAAAATTTAGTGCAAAATATTTCATTCCAGACGGGTTTCTCGTAAAGTACCCGGCAAAAATGGGTGATTTTTTCAGAAAACCTGTACCATAATGATCTCATGAAAAGAAAACTATAGGCAACTTCTAAAAATTAACTGAATTCGAGAGATTAAATAAAAACCACAATTATTACTTGTCCAGTCTATCCTGAACCGTATGGTAATTAAAAATCCTACAAATTGCTTTGTTTTGGTATTACATTAAGTACATTTGATAAAGTGGAGAGCTGGTTAGCGAATCTTTCGGAACACTAGCGTGCGCAAATAAAACTTGCGCCTTGTCCAGTTTGTTTTTATTTCTAAGAACTATTATTCACAAAACAATTACAAAATTCACATGAAACAGTTGAGCCAAACCGTTGCAAGCGATTTATAAAGGAGGTAAAACTTGCCACGCACAAATGTTTGTCCACAGTGGGAATCGAACCCACGACCCACAGGACGGAAGACAGCGCTATTACCGGTTGGGCTGTGACGCTTGTAAAAGGTAATCCAGATTACGAACTATATATTCCAAGTTTCAGCCAAATCAGACCAGAAGTTGCAGCGTGATTGAAACACAAACATTGAAATATCTAAACTTTCACATTTATAATACTAGTTGTCCTATGAGAACATAGACCTCGCAAGCCTATATAACCATGCAATAACCGACACTTTTCCCTTTCTCCTGGCTAAATCGAATTTCAGGTTCTTGAATTTTCCAATAGGCCCTATCTATGTAGACTTTTGAGCAAAACAGGGGTATAAGTTTTAGACGATTACTGCAGTTCCCCTTGGTCCTAGGAGTTCGAATCTGGTTTCTACAGATTTGTCTCGTAAAGGCGGAGAGGACTGTGTAGTATCATCTCATTGATATTGGTAGGAGTAAATTTTCGGGAAAAAAATCAAAAGTTAATTTCTCCTCTTTTTCCTCTTCCACTAAGTACCCTTTTTTGAAAATATTTTTACACCATCTTGTGTAGAATGAAGTCTTTAGTGTTTTTCTCAAATTTTATTAAAATCCGGCGATAAACAACGCTAAAGCAAACTTTCCCTCTTTTCTCCCCTATTTTCCCCCCAATCATAAATCGCAGTCGACAATTTTTTTTTTATAAATCAAGGAACTTGTGTGCCGATTTTCGTCTAAATCGGTTGATAAATGCGACCTGTACGCGATTACTGACAGGCTGACAGACAGACAGACAGACAGCCGGACAAAAGCATTTTTGGCCAATCTCGAAACTGAGACGCTTCGCTCGCTCGGTCAATTAGTGGGATTAGTGGGATAGTTAGTACAGGTATATCCCGTATATCTGTTATCTGATGCCTTAACTCATTACCTTGTAATTTCGGGAACAACCTAAGTAAGAACTTCTTCTTCTGCATGTCACTGACAGTCGTGAACACCCGGTATCCTCTAGCTAAGCTGATTGATATCAGGGCCTGTCCCAGTGCTCCAGCTCCTCCGTGCACTAGTATATTATTATATACAAATTTACCAACTTGCTCATTCTGAAAGCAATATAAATATTATATTAACATAAATAAAATATTCATGGATATTTCAAACAATGCTTTTTTTTATTTTTTTTTTGTTTTTATTCATAGGACATCCAACAAAGGTGGCACGATAACAACAGAAATGTCATGGCAATGGGCTTAAAACTATTGTGTTCCTTCAATTAGAGGATGCCACAGCATGCATTATATAAGACTTATCAAATAGGTTGATAACAAAACATAAAAATCAGAGGATAACAACAACTAAGAGAAAAAAAAACCAAAATACTATTTATATAAAATTATACATCTAAATATAATAAAGTACAATTGGTATTCAAAGGTAAGTTATATCGAAGTAAATTAAGATGAGTTTATCAAGTGTACGAGTATATTGCTTAGGTAGGTACTTGGATACAATTTGTTTCCTAGCGGATTAAAAATGGTCCGTAACCTGAATGCATTTATTTTTACCAAGCTACAGCTTGGTACATAATTCCTTCAAGTCTTTCTTGAACTCAGTCAAAGAATCAGTTATGTCCAATTCACCACTTTTAGAAATGCTATTATAGTGCTTACAGATTCTTGATACAACGGAGTGCTTACCCAAGTTTGTTCTAGAGTAAGGCAAGCTAAACAGATTAAACGCTTTAATTCTGGGTAAACGAGATGGGGCGGAAATACATAAAGCGTCAGTCAGATCCACGCAATTTACGTTCCCATTGAAAATTCTATGCAGGAAAAAAAGATCCATTTGTTTTCGACGCTCAGATAGTGAGATTTCGATGGTCAGATAGCTTTCTAGTCCTTCTTCTTCTTTGCGTGTCAATGGTATGGAACACTAGACAAAGTTCGAGTAGAACTTCGCCACCTTTACCCCCTCGTCTGTGGCATCTATGAGGTCATCCCTTGTGCAGGTGTTAGGGCACAAGGGGCAAACGAGCAAACGGGACATCGTTTGGATAGGGACCCCGCAATCACATTGACTGAGGGATCGAACCCACGATCCACAACACGGAAGGCAGAGCTAATACGGACTTGTCATAAAAAATATGAATTTTGCCAAAATCATCTGTCGAAATGACGGACAGAGGCAATAAATAAGAAGAAGAAGATGATAAGATTACCTATGTATTTCATCACTAAGGTAATTCAACTTGTATAAACTGTTTTTAATAGTTCTTACTTTCATATTAAGGCAGTAGTAAGCATAGACATAGGCGAGAGGCACTGTAGCAGCATCCTCCAGGGTCCAATGCGAGGGTACGGGCCACATAAACTCAGGCTGCACTACCAAGTGACTCTGAACTGCACCGTCTCGTACCAAACCCATCACTCTGTCACCTCTGAAAACATAACATCAAAGGATCTATTAAAAGGTATGCGCGGAAAAAGGTCGACACTCAAATGGAATGTGGAAAAAAAAATGATCTACTTAGCGTAGAGTTGGTGACGCAGGTATATAGAGTATTGGAAAACACAAACCTTTCTGTGACTCCACTGAATTCCATTCCATACCCAATGTCATTCATATTGGTTGGAATAACTCCAGAAGCTCTCAGAACATCGTTCATGTTAATACCAGCGTAGTGAACCTAGAGCACAATTATTAGACGACTTTATTCTTAAGCTAAATTTTTATAAATACAAAAAAAGAGAAAATATCGCACCTTCACAGCAACTCCTGGCTTACAAAAAGCCGGTGCTTGGACCCATTTTAATGATTCCAAATCACCACTTTGTTCACTTCGCAAAATAACTTCGGTTCCATTTACTAGAGTTTCTTTCAGTGGCACATAATATACACCACCCCAAACATCCTGTGGACAGAAGATAAAGTAAATAATATTTACAGAATTTTGCAACACCCGGGAATGACGGAGGCTTGGTCAGCAAATTTATGTAGGTACAGTCTAGTAATTTTTCAAACGGATAAATACCAGGCGACACGTGCACAGCTGACTAAATTTTTTATTCTATTTACAGACACAAGCAATTGTGTTTGGGCCAGCGAATCAGCATTGCTATTCAGCGCGGCAATGCAGCCAGTGTCTTGGGCACGCTTCCGATTGGTACTGATTTGGATCAGTTGAGCTATCTATAAATCGTTTGCAACGGTGTGTAGATAGCTCAACTGCTTCATGTGTATTTTGTACATATTATAAATATTGTAAATACTTTATTAGTCATAATTTTCATTATGTCATAATCCTGATATTATCAAACACTTACATTATCCAAAATATTGTAAGCCAAATCTCCGGGAACCTTAGCCAACTGCTTAGACTCTTCGGCATCACTAACCATCATGAGGCTAATATGGTTCCTTGATGAATCCCTTCTCCATTGCTTGACCAAGCTTCTGAGTCTAGCAAATGGTGGATACGTGGAAAGAATGATGAGGCTGTCTTGTGGTGAGAGTTTATTTCGAGCGGCCAGCAGGCTTAGAAGGTCTTTTTCTGAACGCACTGCCACATAATGTATTGACGCTGCAGGTAGTGTAGCTTTAAAACGAACAAGTTCTAAACGAGACTTCGTGTTTTTATCGGTCATAACGGATACTGTTTTAAACAATCCATCATTTATAAAACCAGTATTACTTAGAGCTTCGTGGATTATAAAAATATCGTTACGGGATGACCGTTGAAGAATTCGTGTGAGCTGTAAATTATAGTTTTATATTAGAACACATAACATAGTTGCATAGATTGATTGTATTTATTTTAATACTTACATCGTTGGCATCTGATAGGTTATGAAGTAGCACAACATCAACGTCCTTGCCAATAGTTTGAAATGATTTGTGTTCGACAGTTTGATATTCAATTTCGATTCCTGGTATGCTGATGGATGGAACTTCATCAAATACTGTCGCATTTTGAAATTCAGATTCTATTCCAACTACTTTGATTGCATCCTTGTTAATGTTTTCAGCGACTATTTGCATAAATATTTGCAATGAGGTGTGAAGCTAAAAATAAAATAGAGAATTGTAGCTATGCAGTGACCAAAGGAAAGAGCTATTATTTTTTAAATCACTTGTAGATTTACTTACATCAAAGTTGGAGTTAAACCTTGGTACAAATCTAAGAGTTCTCATGTCTGTTTTTATATCCTTTGATAATGGTAGATCACGGAATTTCATATTTTCTATTAGAACACCACCACACCTAAAACGTGATTGCAAAATGTAATACAGGCTGGATTTGTTCTAAGAGATGTAAAACCATCACAACCGTCACTATTCTCCATACAATAGTACCTACTTTCCGGTCCCATAATGTTTTGCAATAGGTACTTTTTGTATGAAAGTATCGTCAAACTTAGAATATAGAGAAACTTACCTAGTATGATCATTAACATCAGAAACGTGTGCTCTTACAACAGCTACATCATTTTTGTTGATGATATACTTGCGATGTTCCGTTACATCAATAGCCAACCTTCTGATGTGACTTGGCTCGGAGACGGCGTTGTGTTCACGCTTTATGGCATTCAGCTGAAGGAGACTATCGATAAATGTGACCCAATTATCATTCCATAGTACGTTAGCTTCCGTCAATGTGTCGTTCGTACTGTGGATACTGCGGAACTGCCCACTGTGAACAAAAATCTTCTAAGAACAAAGAATAATACTAGGAAGCCAATGTCTGGGCAGCACTTGAACTGCAGTCTGTTAATTTCCTCGTATAGCTTCTGATATTTCGATTAAGACTTTGGACAAAACAATCACAAACCTGTAAGAATATTCTCTTTCATAAAACAACTGGTAAACATCTTGATTATTGAGATCAAAAGTATCATCCTCTGAATAAAGAGCATCTGATTTCAAAATGGGATTATCATCTGTAGTGATAAATCCAGACGCAACTTTAAAGGTGTCATCCATAATCTGAAAAATTGTAAATTTTAGTTACTTTAGATACTTTATAGTTGTTTAGGCAAGCGTAGTGTAGGACGCCCTCCGGCGAGATGGGGCGACGATCTGCGAAATGTAGCTGGCAGACACTGTATGAGAAGAGCCGAAGACCGAGCTCAATGGCGCGTCTTGGGAGAGACCTACGTCCAGCAGTGGACGAGTATAGGTTGATGATGATGATCGTTGTTTAGCCACTCAGGTTTATTGGTAAGAAGTAAGAAGGTATGAGTTTTTGTCACCTACCTCAAATCTTCCACTCCCCTTATTGATAGCTACTGAAAGTTTGATGCTGCGTTGGTTGTGCAGCACAGGTTGTGCGTGTAAGTACACATCACTGAACACCACGTTCATCTGCTTCTTCGGCACTTTCAATGTCATGGCCAGGGTGTCCCAAGCGGCGACCAGCGCATAAGAAAATGGCAACTGCATTTTATCTGTTAAAGAAACAGTGTCATGGTAAATCTAAATCAATCTATAGTTCCTAATACTTTTTTAGAAATAGTACTGGGTTCTGTGTTTTGGTCTTAAAACTTGCGCAAGGTGGTGTTACGAGACAAGAGACGAAACTACTTAGTATTGTAAAAAACCAATACATAATAACAGCATCAAAAGAATAATATTAGAATGTTGATTTTGGTATAGGGAATTAGTTAAATTAGGTATTCTTTGGTAGGGGCCTTGTTGTGGGTATCGGTTATTGTGATGCGGGTACTTTATAATAAATCAGTTGTTGCTTAGCACTCGAGGTGTTTCATTCAATCACAACATGGTGACAGCGGTTTTTTAATTATTTAGCGTGTAAAGTGGCTAAAATTAACTATAATCGTATCTAAAGTACATAACCAGTGTTGAGTGATATAAAAATTGTTAGTGAAAGGAGAATACGTGCATTAAATCGTCATTACAATGGAGCACGCACGACCGCCACCGGAATTAAATATGGATGCCGCCGGAGGGCCCGTCGGCCGGGCCGATGCTTGGAAAAAATGGAAGCAACAATTCCTCTTGTTTATAAAGGCTTCAGGAGTACATACGGAGCCCTCGAGTGTACAAGCAAGTTTATTGGTGAATTTAATTGGCCCGGATGGATTTGATGTATATCAAACTTTTACATTCGAAAAGGAAGAAGAACGAGACGATGTGAATGTGTTGTTAAAAAAATTTGATAGTCTTTTTGGCACCAAATCCAACGTGACACTCATGCGTTATAAGTTTTTTACGCGTAACCAAGAGGACGGCGAATCGATTCAACAGTATGTCACGGCACTTCGCCTCCTAAGTAAAAAGTGCGAATTTTCAACATTGGAGGAAGACCTCATCAAAGATCGGATCGTGTGTGGCATCCGTCAGGCCACGGTGAGAGACCGTTTACTGAGGTGCGAGGATCTTAACTTGGACAAGGCAATGAAGATATGTCAGGCGGTGGAAGCGTCACGGGAAAGTGAACTTCAAATGGCTAGCTCGAGCGGTGTCGAAGGAACCCCGCACGTTGACAGTGTGGCCTTTCGAGCGCGCACACGAGGGGCGCGCGCTCAGACGCCGCGCGCTCCGCCGGGGCCGGGGGCCTCCAGCGGGCGCGGACGCGGGCGCGGTCGCATCGCAGCTGGCGGCGCGGGCGGCGGCGGCATCGGCAGCAGACCGGGTAGCGCGCCCCCGCTCCGGGCGCAGGCGACGGCGACGCTGTGTGCTGAGTGTGGCTTCGCGCGCTGCGGTGGCGGAGACGAGTGCCCAGCGCGTCGCGTCAACTGTTTCGCTTGCGGTAATCGTGGACATTTCGCACGCAATTGTAAGTCAAATCATTCTTATAATAATACAGGTCCTAACAGAGTTAATCGTGTATATGAAGTGGAATGTGATGATGGTGATTATTACAGTGAGTCGGAAGATGATGCGTTTTATATTTCTACTATCGGGATTGAGAATACAAAAAGTGGATCAGAGGACTGGTATCAGGAACTCTCGTGTGGAAGCGGGACGGAGAATTTTAAGCTCGATACTGGGGCAGACTATAATATTATGTCTTATCGTAGATTCTGCGAACTAGGGTTTAATGAAGCTTCTATTGTTAAAAAGAAAATACCACTGTTATCGTACACGCACGACGTCATTCCAATAAAAGGAATTTGTATTTTACCCTGCCTGTACAAAAATAATGCATACAAACTGAAGTTTGCAATAGCAGACATGGAATGTAGCAGTGTCTTGGGACAGAAATCATGCGAATTTTTGGGCCTAGTAAAACGAATAAGGTCAGTCGACATGTCAAGCTATGATGATTTGTTTAGGGGCTTAGGATGCTTACCCGGAAAATATCATATTGTTATAGACCGATCTGTTCCACCAGTTATATGCGCATCTCGGAAAATTCCCCACGGTTTACGTGACAGGTTAGGGGAGGAGCTAGGTAAAATGGAACAGCTAGGGGTAATTAGGAAAGTCACTCATCCCACGCAGTGGGTTCATCCGCTGGTGCTGGTTGCAAAAAAGAATAACGGTATTCGTATATGCTTAGATCCGCGGGAACTGAATCGAGCGGTACAACGTGCTCATTTTCAGCTTCCGACAGTATCCGAACTGGCGTCACGGGTGCATGGGGCAAAATTTTTTTCAGTCTTAGACGCCAACTCGGGATTTTGGACAGTGTCATTAGATGATGAAAGCGCCGATCTTTGCACATTCAGTACGCCTTTCGGTAGGTATCAATTTTTGAGACTACCTTTCGGAATCAACTGTGCCTCAGAAGTATTTCATGGGAAGCTACGTCAGCTCCTGGAAGGTCTGGAAGGGGTAGAGAATTATATTGATGATGTAATAGTGTGGGGTGAGACAAAACAAATACACGATAGACGATTGAAGGCTCTGTTAGACAGAGCAAGGGAAATCAATTTAAAGTTTAATAAAGAAAAATGTAGAATTGGGGTCCAGGAAGTTAAGTATCTAGGGCATATATTTGACGCAAAAGGTATGAGGCCAGATAAAGAAAAAATTAGGGCAATCACGGAGTTACAACCGCCAAAAGACAGGAAAGAGGTAGAAAGATTCTTAGGCGCGGTTAATTATCTATCTAAATTTATCCCACATTACTCGGAGATCGCTATTCCTTTGACTAGTCTATTGAGGAAAGGTAGTGAATGGCGCTGGGAGTCAAGTGAGAGCGCCGCGTTTGACCGGCTCAAGGAGGCGGTGACAGGTGCGGGGGTGCTGGCATTGTACGATTCAACGCAGCCCGTAGTACTGTCGGTGGACGCGTCGCGCGACGCGCTGGGCGCCGTGCTGCTACAAGGCGGCCGCCCTGTCGAGTACGCCTCGCGCACACTTACTGATGCACAAAAAAGGTACGCGCAGGTAGAAAAAGAGATGTTGGCCATCGTGTTCGCGTGTGAGCGATTTCACCAGTATGTTTATGGGCAGAAAGGGGTCGTCGTGGAATCTGACCACAAACCTTTAGAAAGCATTTTTAAAAAGCCATTGATGTCTGTCCCAGCGCGCTTGCAACGTATGCTATTGAGAATTCAAGGTTACGATTTAGTTGTAACATACGTGCCGGGAAAATATATGTATATTGCTGATATGCTGTCTCGTGCCGCGCTTCCCGAGTTATATAGTGAGGAGATTCACACTA
This sequence comes from Gandaritis pyraliata, assembly GCA_947859175.1. Classification (NCBI taxonomy): domain Eukaryota; kingdom Metazoa; phylum Arthropoda; class Insecta; order Lepidoptera; family Geometridae; genus Gandaritis; species Gandaritis pyraliata. The sequence goes on along the minus strand of OX401871.1, from coordinate 2,390,409 downwards.
ATGTTATATACCAAGTGCAAATGATGGTAAGAAATGTACCGATGTCGAACGATAAACTGACTTTAATAAAAAAAGAAACCAAACATGATAAAGAATTACAATTGTTATTAAAATATATAAATTCCGGGTGGCCAGATCATAAGTATAATGTTTGTAATGAAGTAAAATTTTATTGGTCCATTAAGGACGAGCTACTTGTAGTAGATGATGTCATATTTAGAGATAATCTAGTGATAATTCCTAAAAATGCCAGAGCCGAAATGCTAAGAATAATTCACGAAGGTCATTTAGGTATAGATCGGTGCAAGCGCCGCGCGAGACAAGTCATGTTTTGGCCTAGTATGTCACGTGACATAGAACTGTTTGTGAAGAGATGTCACACGTGTCAGGAGCACTCAAACGCACCCGCTAAAGAACCCATGCTACCGATCGAAATTCCCGAGCTACCTTGGAACAAAGTTGGTTCAGATATTTTTGAATATAAAAAGCAGTACTACCTGATTTTGATCGATTACTATTCCAACTTCGTGGAAGTGTGCAAGCTTAGCAGTTTAACGTCAAACACTGTAATACAAAATATGAAAAATATTTTTTCACGACATGGTATTCCCAGCGTATTGATCAGTGATAACGGAACACAGTATTCGAGTCGGGAGTTCAAACGTTTTGCCAACGTATGGGGATTTGACCATGTGACTTCGTCACCGAACTACGCGCAGTCTAATGGTAAAAGTGAACGCGCTGTACAAACGGTTAAAAATCTCTTAAAAAAATCAGTACAAAGTAACGGAGATTTTAACTTAGCGCTGCTGAATTATAGAAACACACCAAGGGATGGTTTGAGTTCTCCAGCACAGCTCTTGATGGGTCGAAGGTTACGGTGTCAATTACCCGTACATGCAAACATTCTAAAACCACAACCCATCAACCCATCAGAACATTTGGCAATGTTAAATAAACAAAACAATGTTAAAATGTACTATGACCAGCGTTGTAAAACTTTACCTACCCTAACAGAAGGTGATCCCGTTATTTGTTTAGATGGAAAGTCTAGAACTAGAGGAAAAGTAGTGAGTCAATCAAATACTCCTCGCTCATACATTGTGCAGACTAGTGCAGGTGCTAGGTACAGACGAAACCGTCGTCATCTTATCAAAATATGCGAACCTGAATTGCAATCACCAAACACTAGTGTGAGCATTGATGAGTTCAGTGACGCTAACGAAGATATAGGTATAAAAAGCAACTCTGAGTCACAGAGTGATAACTCGGACCCAGGTCAGGAAATACCAATATCTCCGAGGCTTACTCGTAAAGCTAAAAAAATAGCGGCTCAACGCATTGCTCAGAATTCAAAATAAAATTTTGTAAGTAATTTTCTTATTGCTATAATAATGATAAGTATTTTTAAGTTTAATTGTAAGTTTAATCTTTTTAGGGTAGGATAGAGAGGAGCAGGATAGTTAGTAGGTAGTTTTAGGAATGCACAGAGGCACAAAGCAAATAATGTTCTTGCCAACCCATTAGATATCGATAGGTGGGCTTTACCTACCTACCGTTCTACAAACCATTGTATGTGTAATGTAAGTGCCTATAAAGTTTGTTTAGTTTTAAGTACTTAACTAATGATATTGTAGTATTAACTTTATTCATTGGTGGGGGGAGATGTTGTGGGTATCGGTTATTGTGATGCGGGTACTTTATAATAAATCAGTTGTTGCTTAGCACTCGAGGTGTTTCATTCAATCACAACAGGCCTGTTATTTACACTTTAGACTTACTTCTAATTACATGACCACTCAAGTATTCGTAATCATCATTAAGAACTGACACCAAGAACTTGCATGATGCTGCTACGGCTTTGCGAGCGGCGACGAAAAGCGGTAAGGTCCTAGAAAAAGTTTATCCAAATTAGATATCCCAAGAAATAGCTACCAATTAAGTTTATAATTAAAATATTGCAGTAGTACAGTAAAAACGAGAGGACGATGATAAGTAGTGAGACTGTGTCCAACTGAAATAAATTAAATCTTGAATAAATACCCAAGATGTTATTGGGCCACAATTTAAGGCAAAGTCTCTCCCCCGAGTTCATAAACAAAGGGTGAACGCTCCGCCAAATCACTTCACTAGTACTTGGCTAGCAAACCGGCTGAATCAGGCTCTACATCGCTTATAAAATTTGAGGGTAGGTAAGTTAACTACTTCATTGACAAAACATAACCTTAATCTTCATAACAGTAACTTACCATAACTCAGTGTGAGCCCAATGCACTAAATGAGATAGGAATGGTGTACCAGTTGATACAGGAAACTCAACTTTTGGATAGAGGACTTGGATCTTTGGATTGAAGCCTTCTATGTACAATCTGCAAATTATTTAAAGAAACACTTTATTGTACACAAAGAATAAACAGGACACAAGAAAAATAATTTAAACTAATGTTCAATGGGCGGCCTTATAAGGTTTATAGGCATGTCAATGATTACGGTAATTACTTACCTGTTCTTATAATAAGCTACTTCTGTATATTTGCTGAGGACAAACAAAGAATTAGCTTATCTTATCTTATCTTATGTCAGTATTTCAAAATCTACTTTCAGTATTGCGAACTGCTAAGGAGTTGACTCTTTACCAGCGTCACTATTACCCGAACGATATAATTTAGGAGTTTTGAACAGTTTAATTATAGCTAAGCGTGTTCTACCTTAACCAGGTGTGCTGACAGTCAAACGCTTAGCTATCGTTCCTAAAGAAACACCAAGTTCTAAAGAGTGGTAGGTAGCTGGTAGATTGAGATTGTACTAACGTTCCCACAGCTTCTAGAAACATGCGAGGGCTATCTGGGTGTCCACGTCTTGTCAACGGAACGTTGATGCAACTCTCCGGCAGCGATCTCTTGAGAATGGCTTGAAGCAGACCATGGGGCGCTATTTCTACCAGAACTGCGTTACTCGGGATCAGCGCACTGGTTTCTTCAAACAACACAGGACTCTAAAAAAGTATCGAAATCAGAACTGTTGGGATTTTCAATAATCGACGAATTAATTATGTAGATTTTCATACCAGCAAGTTGTTAGTGTGGTACTCGGCAGAGGAGTATTTGGCTGATTCTTCGTCCCACTTCTCCTGAGGAACTGATGTAGAAACCCATTTTGTGCTGCGTGCTCTGGGCGTTTTGATGACCATCTTCAAATACTTCAGCAGCCCTGGGCCTGAATAAATACAGAGTCATTTTAAAGCAGTCAGTTTCCGACCATTTTAGTTAAATGCAATCTATCTAGCTTAGAGATAACAGAAGAAGGTTGGCGGTAAGAGATGGTCAATTATTTGCTTAGTGTTAAACTTCGACGTATTCTATGATGAATACATGAACTTACCAGCATTGGCGATGTAACTTGAGTGATATGCTATATTAGAACACGGAACTTCTTTTGCGAATATACCCTTGGCAACCAATTCAGACACAAAGGTCTGCATCACATCAGCTGGTCCTGAGATGGTGCAGGAATCAGCGCTGTTATGGCAGGCTATTTCGATCTCTGGTGGACAAAACTCCGAAACCTGAAATATTCAAGACTCATTCAGCAACTAGGTATTTCACGATATAATATTTTGAGAATTTTCAAATACTTACTTCAAGGAATCCTAAACCAACAGCAGCCATAGATCCTTTGATGAAGGGCGTTTCCAAGGAGACTTTCCCTCGACTGTAAGCCGATAGAATCATCTCCTCAGCAGTCATGCAGCCATCGGCATAGGCACACCCAAGTTCACCCACACTGTGGCCTGTGAAGAAAATTACAAAGCTACCATTTATCATTCTTAGATAGCGATTTTGAGATTGATCGTATTCATAACCAACACGATCCACATATTTAGAAACACTACAGTGTAAGCGACTTACCAATTATTTTATCAGGGACCAAACCAAGCTCTGTGAGCAGATCAGTAAGACCAATCTGTATAGCAGCGATACCCACAAAGGAGTGAAGAATATTATCGAAGATTTTTTTCTCGGGTGACGTTATTATGTGTACAATATCCAATCCTTTTGGCTCCAGAACTTTGCGACAGCTGAAACCCAAACAAAGCATAACCATAAAGTAAGTAGGTACCTACACTTGTTAAAAAACTGTGGTGTTCTAAACTGCGACAACACCATGGAAATAGAATTGAAATTCCTTTAAAAGTTTCTGGCATACCTACCGTTCTATTGCTGCACTGAAAATAGGGAACCGCATAAGCTGTGTGCCCATTCCAGCCCATTGGGAGCCCATCCCGCTGTACACGAACCAAAGAGGGCGCTGAGCGTCGTCGAAGTAGCTAACTTTCTCCGACAGACTCACTGTCTTCCCATCTTTTGTGTCTGAAATCAACAAAAAACTACTTCATCACCTGTTGCAATGGTGGCAATGGAATTTTAACTTCTTTGGGATCATTTTGGAAATCAGCTCATATTTTTACCACCTCGATATTACCAGTTGATAGATAGAACTAACGATGACGTCATCAATCACCTAAAACTCACCAAGTATAGCATATCCTCTGCCTAAATGTCCCGATATTCTAGTTTGATGTATATTTTGCAGTAAAGCCAGCTGTTCAGGATCAATCGGATGCGCCTTTAGATCGTGTAAAGCTTGCTGCACCGAGGCGTCCTGTCTGCCGGACATTACTACTAGATGTGGAATATCGGACTTGTAGCGATTGAGGTCCTGGAAAGTTAAATGACTTAGATCAGCTTGCCTGTTTTTCTAGATCTTGAAGCGTTGCGTTCTTGTTAGATTACCAAACTTGTACCCCAGCAATGTTAGGCACCTATTGTTTTATGTATGGCTTTAGTGGTTTGCTCATGCATATTATTATCCAAAACAATATTTTCTTCCTGTGTTATGTGCTTTTACTTAGGACAATGCAAATCTGACTTATTTAAGTAGGTACCTTAGCCTTGTAGTGACCATGCAGTAGAACATGAGCATTAACACCCATCACAGACAAGCTGTTGACTGCTGTGTAGGTCCCCCGAATTTTTCGGTGGTCATTTAAAACCTGAATGCGACCTTCCTTGATAGCAGCGACGTCGTTTCGAGGAGTTTCACAGGACAGATTCCCTGCGATCTCTCCTCGATGGTATCCTAAGAGCACCTGAAAGTTTCATACTCATTGTATCTTCTGTTAAAATTGTTTTCAACCACGAAACAAATTGAACGTTTTAAAATATAGAGAGCTACCTTTGTTATGGCTGAGATTCCTGAGGCTCCTTCACTGTATCCAATATTTGACATTACGCTCCCAACTAACAGTGGTCCATCTCTATTACTACAGAATATTTTATCAAATGCTTCTAACTCCGACTTATCTGCTTCTGGTACAGCTGTAAATACATATTTAGCTATAGTAGTCTCAATCTCAACAGGTCTTTGTCCCTCTGAAGAATCTGCGCAGAACCCATTTTGGGTCGCATTGGGATTAAGCGAGTTTTTCCGCACAACAGTATATGCGCAATCGTTTGTTGCACCTAACTTCAAAGGGATAAAGATCCGTTGTGCGTACTGTAGTTAGGTTTATGATAATTTACCGTATGCAAGCGTGAAAGACGTTTGAGCTGTCTAATATCAATTCTACCAGTTAGTAGGCTTAGATAAAGTAGTAGTAATAAGTAGGATAGGTTTGGATTAGGTACCTACTACCTATGGATCCAGTAGGAACATTATCTTACCTGACCCAAATCCTTCAACATATTCGACCACATTCGGCGGGACACCAGCTCTGGCATAAAACGATTTCAAGAACCTAGCTGCATCTTCAGGGTTTCGATAGAATCCATAAACTGGTCCTGTCTCTCCGTCAGGTATTTGGACAAATTCACATTGGACGTGCAATAAGTTCGCGTAGACTCTGAAAACAAATTAAACTCTTGTCATTATGGTCTAGTTTTGGATGGTCTAAAAATGAATTTTCACTCCAGTTTTTGAGTGATCGTCTGTTCGTTGTTATTCCATCATTCTGTAATTGTGGTTGTTAGATTAGTAGATAACATACCTAAAAGCATCTTTAGCTTTTTGTAGAAAGAGTACGTTGATAGCTTCAGACTTAGCACATCCAGCGGCTTCTTGATCAAATGATTTTGTTTTTCCATCGCTGCTCATAGTCATAACCCTAAAACAGATGAGAAAACATTAGATAGAGCTACTGTTCTAAGCATGTAGACGGCATTGTGAGTGTTTCTCTGATGCATTAGTCCAGTTCCACAGAAAAATCGTATAAAGACTACTAAATTATGCAAGTGGTAGGAAATTGAAGGTACAGTTTTCATTCATGTTGAAAACTGCATTCGTCGAATTCGCAGCTTTCATGAAAGCAATCTTATGATCTACTTGATCTTTCGTTCGTATGAGTTGGACCACCTCTGGTGACGGAGTTTTTAAGATGCCCTAAACCCTCCGTCATGGCTTAACAACTGCTAGAGCTGGGACCGCCGAAACACGGAAGAGTTCTACTTGATGGATATTATTACTTAGTTATAGTGCCTACGTATCAGAAGGTCCTAAAAGCAAATTGACAAATTCTTTTTACGAAGTCCTCTTCTAGGCAAATGTGCTACGTCGACCGTATCGTCAATTATTTTATTAATAGTAAATAAAGAATTTGAATTAACATCGTTAGATTGCGGTCAAACGTTTGCCAAAAAAACGAAGACTTCGTATTACCTTCCATAGTGTACAGAAGACTGTGGATGTAGAGACAAGTTTCCACCACCAACTATAGCCGCCTCGCATTCTCCCCTCATGATCGCGAGGTAGGCTTGCTCCAAAGCAACGGTGGAGCTGCAGCAGGCGACGTCGACGGCATGTGAAGGTCCCTTCGCATTCAGCCAGTAAGAGATTCGGTTTGCAAACATAGACTTATTGCATCTGTAGAAAAATTAAGTTTACAGTTTTTTGAACCATAACTGACCAGAGTGAACGTAACATCCCGAATAACGAATATACTAATTTCGATGACAATAAACTTGCTTTCTGGCAAACCTAGAGCTACCACCGTACTTATTTCTACCGCCAAGCAGTGATGCTCGCAATGCTGTCGGTCCGATTTGAAGGGTATATTGTGTGCCGGTGCAACTACGGGCACATGAGACTTAACACCTTTGTGTCTCAGAGTGATGGGCGCAGTGCAATGCATCACAGGGCACGTCCTCAGTGGACGTGTTCGGTGGACGTGCTCAGTGAGGCAAAGCATCATTAAAGACAGTGGTTACCAAGGTGGGCCATCGGTTTGTTTCATCATTTAGTTGTAAAAAAAACCAGTTGACACATTCTTTACGCTTATTCTTGGAAAAATATAGTTCTTTTATGAAAATAGTAATGCAATAAGCTGATAACCCACATGATGTTAAGTGCATGACATCTATCTATGACAATGTGATCTACTATCGTCGAAATCTTAACTTTTATGAATTTAGACACTGAATTACGTCGTAGAAATGAACTTACCCAGTCACACCCAATCCAGTTCTAGCCTTTTCAGCGTAGAAAACAGCTTTTTCAGTTTCGGAAAAACATGTACCGACGTAAACACCGACCTTTTTACCAGAAAGTGTTTCTGGGTTGACTCCTGCAAAGAAGGACGATGAGCGAAATATTGAGCATTGTCTACGAGCTGGTTTATAATCGCTCGGGACCGGGACAAAAAAATATAGCAGGAATTAGCTAAGTATATGGTTTTTAAATCGATCACTGATTCAATGAACACTCTCAATACATTTATTGCTTTCACATGGTACTTAATATAGTTGTTACATTATAGGTAGGTATCACATAGATGAACCCTATTCAGGGGTATTGCAACAGGAAAGTAGGCAGACCGAAGTTTCAATTTATTTAATGTAATGAAGTTAATTATCGTCGTTAGGTACAGAATAGGTATAGAGCTTCAAGCTGCTAAAACAAAAATACTTAGTCGCTTTTGAAGAGTTCTGTTTTCATTCCCATGCTATGCTTTTTATTTCCAATTTTGTGAATCATCACCCCAAATTCTCTCTTTCTTCCCCGCAACTTACCAGCATCATAAATTGCTTCATAAACTTGCTCCAAAATTTTGCGTGACATGGAGTCCATGTTGTTTCCCTGACGAAAGTTCACCTTGAAGAATTGGGCATCAAAGCGATGCAGGTCAGGTGCATTGCCCGCGAATTGAGCTGCCTCTGGATGATTGTATTTCCAGCGGATGTCGTCCGATGTAATTGGGTTTATCTGAAATAATTATCAACACGAGGGCTTAATGCTTAGGGCTTTTCCTCTAGTATAGTGTACTTTGTATTGAACACAGATTACACTTGTAAATTTTATGTTACCCATATGACCTCGATAAGCATAATCATTATTTTATTGGTTCTACTAAAATGAACTTTATATCACCGTCAAATATATGGGACTTCTATCAGCCATCTAGTTCCCATTATTACAAGCTTTGCTTCGTTTGGGGCTTGAGGGCGTTGTGTGAAATGTCCATGAATATTTATTTATTTTAATTTTCCCTTCGATAAAACGAACTGTCTTATAGGTCAAGTGTCTGTTGCTCAAGCTGCGTGCGGATATCAACTAATTACATAATTTCTTTTGCATATTTTCGATTTGGATCAGTTGAGCTATCTATATATCGTGTACAACGGTTTATAGATAGCTCAACTGTTTCATGTATATTTTGTAAATACCTACTGTATTAGTCGTAATATTCTTTGTGAATAAATTTTATCACTGTCTAAAAAAACTACATACCTTGTTATAGAGAACATTCTCAAGATCCCGCACGTATCTGGACTTGGGGTAGAGACCAGACATGCCTGAGATGACCACCTGGTTACCGTCGCCAGGGGCCAGCACCTCCGTGGACGTCGGGGCTTCGCCTTGTGGTGCTGGAGTCATCTTAGATTTTTATCTGCAAGCAATCGTAATCTCCTTTATTTTGTAGCAGACTAGAGTCTACTCAAGGAATGCTGGCTTTCAATCTGAATGTCATTATAATGTTGGTATGCTAGGTAAGTTGAAATTCTACAATGTCAAGAGGACCAGAGGACAAACTTGTAGGTATGGTGATAATCGTATGGCGTTCGAAAAATGCGTTTTCCATTCAACTTAAAAAAAGTGGTATTTAAAGCCTGTGTGTGTGTCTGTCTATCATCTGTGGGCTCGTAGCTCCGAAAGTAGAGCTCCGATTTTAATGCGGTTTTTTGTAAGATACTTAGCTTTTTTTCGGATAGTTCTTAGTTGTTTGTTAAAAATTAGTGCAGCCGCTTGCAAATTATGAGAATATTCATCAGCTATAAACCCCAGTTCGGAGGGATCTCAGACGTAATAAAAATTGTAATATGAAACATAATTGACCGAGCGAGCGAAGCGTCTCAGTTTCTCGCCTTCAGGTCGCATTTTTCAACCGATTTTGACGAAAATTGGTACACAAGTTCCTTGACTTATTAAAATTTTGAAATCGATCGCGATTTTTGATGTAGGGAAAAATAGGGGGTAAAAGGGGGAAGTTTGCGGTAATGTTATTTATCGACGGATTTCAATTAATTTTGAGAGGCACACTAAGGACTTCATCCTAAACCAGATGGGGCGAAAAATTTGCAAAAAAGGGTGAGGGGAAGAGGAAAAAAAGAGTATGAAAGACTTTGTCTACGTACTTACCTATAACAAATGATTTTTTTAAATGCACTTTAACCAACAGCACACGGTAAAGGATTGTATCACTCAACTAGTTAACGGAGGTATTTGTACCCTTTCAAAGTACCGTTAAATAGGGGCGAGGCGGCAAAAGTGGTTCAGGCGACAGCTTACGGATTTTTGGATCAAGCGTCGTAAACGCCGCGTGTGTTTGGCTTTTATCATCTCGTTTTTTTTTTCGCGCCCTCATTTCTTCCATCATCAGTTCTTTGTGAAGTTTTTATATCTTTGTGAGGATTTGAGAAGACCAATAAGTATGACTTTTTTATCAACAATTTCTGAAACGGTGGTCAAATCAACTGACAGCTCATATGAAATCTCTGGTTATCTGAAAAATGGATTGGACAAACGCATGTCATCAACAAAATTATTAACATCTAGATTAAGGGCGGCTTGCACCAGAATCACTAAACGTGTTTAACAGCTAAATAGATTTAAATCTGACGTATTTATATGACTTGACAACTCGCTCAATACTACTAGATAAACGCGCTTAGCGATTCTGGTGCAAGCCGCCCCTAAGTACAATAATAAATTCCATTTCAAATCCATTTTTCTTCTTCTTTTATATTTGGCTTCTGTTCGTCATATAACAGGATTTGTGAGTGACGGATTTGACGTTAGGTATAGTGAGTGAAAAGAACGTAAAAAATCTTTTGCGTTTATTTATTGACATTGCATTGTGATTAGCTACTCCTAGCAAATGTTTATTTATGATTGGTCCTTCGACAACTTATTTTGACAATAATTCGGTTAACTTGATAGTACTTGATCAAACGTCGGATCAACTAAACCGTAGTTGATCCGACGTTTGATCTCTTTCTCTCCCTCTCTTCTAATTTAAGAGCTACGCTCTTGTCGGCGTAATATATGCATTTCCCGCCAGTTTCTTCTCTTCAGGGCAGCTTCTTTGACGTCCTTATACGACATGACATCTATCTTCGCCTTCACTTGGCGACGTTTGATCAACGTACGAAAAAATTAGAGCATTTTTCGATTCAATTATTTTGGTAGACTAGTTTATACGCAATTTATCACTCTGAATAGAAGTGAGCCCCTTTTGCCTCGTTGCCCCTACTTACGAATCTTTCTAATTTAAATTTTAAACATAAATTTTTTTTTTCAACTAACTGACTGACGGTCGACTGGCCTTAGATCGGTTGCCCGTAGATTTCCGAGAAAGGTCTGGTTCAGGAGACCGCAGTTCAGGAAGTAGTGTTCAGGATATTCAATGATTTCAAATAAACTTTTTAGGTATTCGTGGTAAATTAGATAAACACAGATACATACCAACAACTGCTTGGTCATTGCAACTGCTTGGTCTAAGTTTGCAACATGGCATTTAGTTGGCAGCAAGTCGTAAATCTTTACATCCAAACATCAAAGAAGTTTAGTGTGATAGGTAACCTAGCATCACATCACACAAACGTGTCACAGCTCAGTCGGTATTAGCTCTGCCTTCCGTGCTGTGGGTCGTGGGTGCGATCCCCACCAAGAACAAACATTCGTGCGTGGAAATATAGATGTTTGTTCTATGTCTGGGTGTTACTATGTATTATAAGTATGTATTTACAAAAAAAAGTATATAAGTATTCTATCAGCCATCTAGTTCCCATATCACAAGCTATGCTTAGTTTGGGACTAGAGAGTGTTGTGTGTAAAGTCCAAGAATATTTATATTATATATATATATTATATTTACATTACAATCATGTCGTCATCAGAATATTCATACAATGAAATGAAGTCACGGGCTACAGCGTGTATGTGTCCCTATGTCCCCAAAGGTTATCAAACCCTAGTTTTTCAAACAAAGGCCTAAAAAAAATAAATTTAAATATCTACTTATTAGTAGTAGGTACCTACTTACCTCGTATAGTAGGTGTAACTACCAAGCTAGGTAGATCATTCGTTAGGCGGTGCATTAACCTACTAGAACTCCAATTTGTAGATAGGTACACGCGATGCTCTACATTGAATTGCTGCATTGAATCTTGAGGCTAAGAAAAATTTTATATTTTCGGCTAAGTAGAATGTATCCGTGCACTACGGATTCAAGTCAATATTTTCTCTCATCCAGTTCGCCCAAGATGAAGGCAACTTTTGTCTCCAAGGACCTAGCCGTAGCAAAGTACTTAGGTAGGTACTCTACTAAATATATATAGGTACTATCTAGTCACGCCTGCAGATTGCGTACTTAGGTACTACGTGTAGGTACTATAGCATCTATAATTTTAATCGTTTGCAACAGTTTGCAGATAGCTCAACTGCTTCATGTGTATTTTGTACATATTATAAATATTGTAAATACTGTACCTATTAGTCATAATTTTCTTTGTGAATAAAGTCATTATTATACAATAAACATACATAAGTAAAAAACTAATATATACCTAACGATGGAACAAGCCGATGGCCCACCTGATGTTAAATGGTAACCGCTGCCTATAACGATGCATTGCCTCACTGAGCACGTCCACTGAGGAAGTGCTTGCATTGCACTGCGCCGCCTTACAGAATTCCTTACAGAAAAGTTTCAGAAATAGGCACCTTTCTATATTCTAAGGTACCTACCTACTAGAAATAGTGCCAAAATATAAAATAAAATGCAAAATGACTTTCTTTACTCTGCGTTCTTAGTTTTTATAACTTCTTTTTCTACTGCTAGAGACATCTAGTGAGTTTTGGGAAACACTTAGTTTAAAAGTTGCTTAGCGACATCTAGCGGTGGGTAGCAAAAGCTAAGATAGCAGATTATTGTACAGTCACATAGAAAACTATTCACATTACGCTAACTTCCGGTCAAAAAAAACGCGCAAGCCAAGCCAAGCACGAATGGAATGGAATGAAGTAGGTAGCTTGATTTGATTGATATGATTGGTTTTATTTATTTTATTTTCTACATGGCAACAAAGCATGTTTTCGTTTTCTCGCGAGAAAACTTGTGATTTGATGGCATCGTGAAATAATAATTGTATTTTGATTGTATTTGATAGTAAAATTGGGGAAACTTGAAGAAGAAACGGTATTTTTGTGAAACAAAATCACAGTGGTTTAGTGTTTACGTGCATGGAACACCCGGATTACAAGTGGAGCTGCTAAAGAGATTCCTCGCCATGGCGGGCCCGTCCGACGGCGACCCCGACGGATGGGTCGAGTTCTGCGAGCGTCAGGCGCGAGCCACCGCCCAGGACTTCGCCAAGGCTTGCTTGCCTTACGTTCAGCCCAGTGCTAACGACCCCGCCCGTCCCTACGCCTCCCACAAGGAAATCATGAAAAAGTTCATCGACTCATTCTCGGAACAATTCGAACAGGAATACGGTAAACTGAAAACCCTACACAAGCTGCCGAACGGCACGCATACAGGCCACGATGAGAGCGACTATTCAGAAGACACCGATTCGCCGAAAACACAACACAAGCCATTTTTCCGAAGGTTATCTTTCAAAGGGCTGCGGCGAGGGAAGGGGTTGTTCCACAAGCAGCATTCAGACGAGGTTGAACTGTCGTCAAATCTAAACAAACTCAATAAGACTAAGTTAGCTAAGATAGTTGTAGAGTGTCGGAAAGAAGGTTTAGTGAATTACTTGACTCCGGAAAGTCTAGAGCAGCCATCTGGGCCTCAGAAATGGGAGCGGTGTAGACTTGCACTCGTAAAGACAGTTGGTGGATACATGCTAGAGTTCTACTCTCCGCCAAAAGCTCAGAAGCCTCGCAGCGGAGTGTTTTGTTTCCTTATAACTGAGGCACGAGAAACAACTGCTTTGGAAATGCCGGACCATGAGAACACATTTGTTTTGAAGGTAATCTTGATATTGTCATATGTACCTATTTGTATTTTATCCTTTTAAATATAAATGAGCATGTACCTACCATGTGTGACTAACATCCATAGAAATTATCCATCATCTCTATGGATGCCAGGAAGAGACCTGAGATGACCAGTACTATGCATGGAGAATATATGAGGATTCCATATTTCCCTACTATAAAGCTGGATGTATCATAAAAAATTAGTAACAGCAACTATGATATTTTTCCTTATACATTAGTATGAATAATTTACTTTCATGAACCCAGTGAATGGCCAAACCACAATAATAAAATGTACTTACATCACCATACTGATGCATACACACCAAATCATGGACTAAATATAACCAATTGCAGATAGCATAGAATATAAAAAAAAGATCAGCATACTAGCTTCTTATGGTCTTAGAGGTCTCCAGAGATTTCCAGGAAGAACAAGGCTGATTTGGATCTATCTATTGCCTTCTGCAATCTTTACTTACCTATATGTTTATTATTTAGCTAGGTAAACTAGGTAAATATCTTTTTTTCTCATAAAACCTTGCACTAAAGAGACACTTTATAATCTCCCTGAGCTTAGGATGGACTTGTTTAATAGTCTGTGTATGTTTTACAATACAATGACCACACCACAATGTGAAATGTTAACCACCATGAGCGAATGAGTACAAACAGATTAATTCTTTATTCTAGGCTGACAACAATATGGAATATGTGATAGAGGCTGCCGATGTGGACGACATGAAATCTTGGCTGGCCACAATAAAGTACTGTATGCGATCACCTCCAACTACTCAACCGCCGCCCGACGCCTTGCCAACTGGTTCGGAGCCAACGCCGCCTGATCTGCCTCCGAGAAGAGACTTGCCGACTAGCTCCAGTAACGTGGACTTAGCTGCTGACACACCTGAGGAAGCTGAATTAGGTATAGCACTAAATCAAAGGCAGATTACAATATGGGAACTGCTTTTTCTTCTAAATCACAAATAATATAACTCCAAAAAAACACACCTTGCCAAACCATGTGTTTGACTCCAGGCAGGATAGCATGATGCACCCTAGACAGCGATTTGTCTATGGAAGAATAGACTAAAGCTAGTCCTGTCTCTGTTTTTCTCAAACAAAAGAAAGGGACAAAGTATAATTTGCCTTCTCTTCGATAGAAAGAAACGTTGTTTTTGGCGCTCATGCTAAGCGTGCTGGGATAGGCTACCAGAGTCAATAAATCAGTACTCCCAACAGTTAACACTTAAAAATAAACTAGATACACCAAGTACATGTGATATAAACACATCAGCTTTAAACTGCCAATGGATGATAAAGGAAACCTGCTTATTTTACGTCTCTACCACTATTCTGTAGTAATTTACCTAGTGGATAGTTATAAATCAGCTGTTATTATTTCAGGTTCGATAGCAGAAGAAGGTTGCGAGTCATCTCCTCGCGTCTCGTTAGCAGAATGGCCCTGGTTTCACGGGACACTAGCGCGCGCCGCCGCGGCCGCTTGCGTACTGGCAGGTGGTGTACCGGCGCATGGGTGTTACCTCGTGCGACAGAGCGAGACCCGTCGGGGGGAGTACGTGCTGACGTTTAATTTCCAGGTGAGAGAGTGAGACGATGTGTTTTTCTTAGCTTTTGCCAAAGACAACCTTGCATGTTGGCATGTTGGAGCTTCGTTACCTTGTGCAACAGAGCGAGACACGACGAGGGGAGTACTTGCTGTGCTGACATTCAACTTCCAGATGAAAGAGTGAGATGCAGTGTTCCTTACCGTTAGCGACTAGCAAGTGGTGTGACAGAGCGAGATGCTATGAGATAGTAGTTACGTGCTAACATATAACTTCCACATAAAGAGTGTGTCACAAAGTTTTCCTTTGAGCTTCTGCAGTAGAATCTTGAAGCCATGGTTTCAGCTAGCAAGATTTTGGTGGTTGGTCGCTAGCTCATATGAAATCACTTTTTTGCCCACCTAATATAGTGGTAGGTTAAAGGTATTGTCCTGTGTGCCTCACCTCAACCTCATCACGGCAATGCAAGTTTTTCGGGCTCCATCAATCATCATCTCAGTACTCCTTCACCCATGTCATTCTAAAACCAATCTACAAACCCCTTTATTTCCCAGGGCCGAGCAAAACACCTCCGGATGACGCTAAGCGAGTCAGGACAATGTCGAGTCCAGCACCTCTGGTTCCCGAATGTATTGGATATGTTGGAGCATTTCCGAGCGCACCCCATCCCGTTGGAATCGGGCGGCGCCGCTGACGTCACACTCACGGAATACGTCGTGAGCCAACCAGCCTCGCGACAGCAAGTGAGCCAAATTGCATAGCCTATTGTATCATTTATATCAGTGTAGACTAGCCTAGTGATACTTTAGCCACCTTTACATGAAATAGGGACAATAAGACTTGATGACAGCCTAGATTGTCGACACTCAAAGGGGGACAGACTAGACAAAGCTTTTGTATTGATACTCAAACCCAGCCTAGTATAGACTAGACACCCAAATTGGACAACCTGGACTAGACTAGACACTCAAACTGGACAGCCTGAACTAAACTAGACACTCAAATTGGACAGCCTGGACTAAACTAGACACTCAAATTGGACAGCCTGGACTAAACTAGACACTCAAATTGAACAGGCTGAACTAAACTAGACTTAACTAGACACTCAAATTGGATAGGTTGGACTAAACTAGACACTTAAACTGATACAGCCTGGCATAGTGACATGTAAAGCAGACAAACTCTAACTCAAAATCAACATCAAATACTATTGAGATATAACTGTGATACTCAAGCAAAGACTGACATAGTGCCAGCTTTTAATACAGTTCATACTGTCTAAAATAGTGACCGTGTAGAAAAGATAAGGCTTGCTCATTTTTCAGTGTCACAGGATAGTTTTACATGACAGATTTTGTGTTAATAATTCTACAGTCACTAAAAATACCTTGCTAAATATACTGCCATACTCGTAGAAAATAAAACTCAAGTCTGATTCAATAGATTTGAGTAGAGATTTTCATTGAAAACGAATAATATCTATGTTAGAGTCACGTTGCGCATTTGAATGTTTTGTCAACAAGCGAGCCTAAGAATGCATTATTTATCACCCCCGCCAAACGACTCTTCTTTCTGTAAATATTTCTTTATTATAGGTGTAGTTTTTGTATTGTTTCATTACATTTGTGTAATATTCAAACTTAAACTCAGTAGCATAAGATCCCAATTTGAATGAATTGGTCCATTCGTGGTTCGAGGCATAACCAGTCCCACCGAATGCCTTAAAGATGCTATGAAACTTGTGCAATTTGTAAAATAACAGACCA
Source organism: Gandaritis pyraliata (assembly GCA_947859175.1). NCBI lineage: Eukaryota > Metazoa > Arthropoda > Insecta > Lepidoptera > Geometridae > Gandaritis > Gandaritis pyraliata. The sequence goes on along the minus strand of OX401871.1, from coordinate 2,373,536 downwards.
ATAATTATAAGATTACAGTTTGACACAACTCATAGGGTCGTATGCTACAACTTTCGTCGTATTTTTGTCAATTTTTAATTGAGAAATGTCGAGAAATCTCAGTTTCGATTCAGACTTGAGGAAACTTGCAGCATACGAGATATATTATCCATTGAATGGAGCTGTGTATTGCATGATTAGTTGTTTTGTAATGCATCACTATTGTTTTTTGTTATTGATGTTGTTAGTTGTAGCTTTTTGTTCAGCATTTTTGTTCAAACTGTATCTATAACCTATCTCAATCTAAAAAGCTTTTTATTTAAATTAAAATCATACAGTAGTGAAACAATTATAGTACATAATTATACCTACCTTAGTAAATGTGTAGGCAGGCCCCTCTTTCTCACTGGGGCACTCTGATAGGGGCCCCCTAGTTCCTGCCACCAAACGATAACCGATATTTATTACCGAAAAACTTATAAATTTATTGAACTTTTATTTCTGAGGTGTGCTAATTTGCAATTTTGTTTAACTACTTTCTTTGTCTATTTTAACAAAATAGTGCTCTGTCAAAGTCATAGCGGCCCCTATCCTAATATGCCCAGGGCCTCTGATAGGTTAAAGACGGCCCTGAGGGTAGGTATAAATCATTTGACACACATTTCCTTATGAACACAACTCAAAAAAATCTATGCATGAGTCTGCATTTAGACTTCAGACGTTTTTCTGAATACAGTTTAGTAGTTTCGATGATTTTTCATTCGCGTCCCGTTTGCTCCTGTTGATTTTCCGGGATAAAAAGTAGCATGTGTGTTAATCCAGGTTAAAAACTGTATATATTCCAAATTTCACCCAAATCGGACCAGTAGTTGCAGCGTGATTGAAACAGAAACATCCAAATATCTAAACTTTGACATCCTCATCATCATCTCAGCCTGTTTGCACCCACTGCTCAGTATAGGCCTCCTCTTTATTGCGCCATTCTTTCCTGTCCCTTGCGAGTCTCAACCATTGATTCCCAGCTCGTTGTATTGTCATTGGACCATCGGGCGGGTGGTCTGCCTCTTGGTCTACGAGCATCCCTTGGCCACCATTCTGTGACTGCCTTCGTCCATCTTCCGTCTTCCCTTCTTGCCAAGTGTCCCGCCCATCTCCACTTCAGCTTCCACTTCAGCTTGACATCCTACTATTAATAAATCATAAACGCGAAAGTTTGTATGTATGGATGTTTGTTACTCTTTCACGCAAAAACTACTGGTCCGATTTGGATGAAACTTTCAATACATATAGTTCGTAACCTGAATAAACACAGGTTACTTTTTATCCCGGAAAATCAACAGGATTTAACGGGACATCTAATTTATTTTTCGTTTGAGATAGGTGATAGAAACTAGCCTGTAGAAATACACTCAGTCCCATTAAACGAATTGTCTATACGTAACTTATTGAAGTTTTCGAACATGATAAAAGTAAATATGCATTTTACTAGTTTTTCGATTGCTTATCTTTATCAATTTTATCATAGTATTTAGACTTAGAATAGCGATTTGCATTATGGTCTCCTTACATACTGAAATCGCAAAAATGTGTTGGATTAAGATATTTATAATATGCGCTTGATTAAAAAAATTAACCCCTTCATGCCAGTCGATTCCAAAATAGTGAATAAATGAATATGAATTCATATTCATTTTAGATAGGTAATATTACTTCAAATTATCATAATTCATCATAAGTTTTAATTACAAATAAGATGAACAAACTTTGAATTAGCTTATAATACAATTACATAAACTCCAAAATGATATTAAACTTTTTAAATTATATTTTAAAATGGTTTTAAACAAATTGAATTTATGTTGATGCCTAAACTTGCTTTATTTATAGCAAATGTATATTAAACTTGTATAATCATTGGGTACTCAACAATTTTATGATAGACAAGATGCGTGTTTTATAGTACCTAGTTGTATTGATTATACACACGCGAATATCACAACATTTTCATAATAAGCAAAAGTGGATTATTTTACCAATTTCAAACATGTGTTGATACTTCATCGAGGATTCAAACAATAGTTTTCATTTTATTTTGCATTTACATCTATGTATTTTGTGTACCTAAAGGAATCTCACCGTTTTGTTTTATAATATAAAATCATAATTTGTTTTAAAAATATTGCATAAAAATTTGATTTGTAAAATTATAACGATGAAATTTATTTTAAACAATATTGCATAGACTTGAAATAAATTATTATAGTAATTCTAGTAGGTACTTATTTAAAGTTTTTCATGTGTTAATTTTTTTTTAATATTTTCGTTCATAAAAATAGCATTAGTTAATGAAAATGGACTGTTATAACATTATCTGAAGTATACAAACGATGTATATTTTTATTTTGTACAAAATCATTTTCTTCCAAGCTTTAAATTTTAATTTCTTGGTTGTAAATTTGTATTATTATTAAACTTATTAAATCGAATGGCTTTGTTTTTTATTTGGCTCATTATTATTTTCGCCTTTTTGTGTTTGATGCCTGTTTGTTGTGCATTGTTTTTTTTTTTTGGTAAGTTTGTTTTTGTTATTTTGCTATTTTAGTATGTTTGATATTTGCACATTGGTGGGACCTGGCAAGCCAGCGGAAGTCCTGGAAAGAAATGGGGGAGACCTTTGCCCAGCAGTGGGACAGTATAGGTTAAGAAAAAAAAGTATGTTTGATATTTGTTTTCCATCACTTCTTAACTTTTGAAGTAATTTTTTGTATTTTATAAGCTTCCCAGATTTGTAAAAAAAATCTATAGGTACCTACATAAATAAAATAGTTATTTTTGACCTAAATTATACATATTATTTTCAGTTTGGTGTGTCGCACGGTAGTGATGTTAGAATGCGTCGTGCTGAATTCGATGCGTTGCAAGTAGCAACAAATGACACTGTGAACATCTCTGCTAGAACCGACCGAGCTGTGAACAATCAGTACAGCTTTGTCTAGCACACCGTTGGAGCGCAGACGTTGTTTCATAAGATATGTTGTGCGATGAAAACCAGTTATGTTTAATGAGAATCAGTCAGCTAGGAACGAATCGAGAAAACAAACATTCCTAAGCTATTATGAGAATCGATTATTCGAGCGAGAATCGAGTGTTTCGGGTTAACGAGAACAAAAATCGGTTTTTTATTATTAAATGTAATGAGTATCAATTGTTGTATAGGATTAGTCCGATATTAAATGTGTTATTGTACCGATCAATTGGTTATTTTTCACAAGAAACAATTGTTACAATGAGAATCGATTGTTGTCTCTTAGATCGATTAATTTGGTTTACAAAATGGTTGGTCTTTCCCAAATAACTGGTAGTTATTTTAAAACAATTGCAATGTCTTGAACTTTGTCGATCCGGCGCTCCTGTACCTATATTAGTTTAATTTAGTCAATGTTTAGCCAAACTATTTATTGTTAAATACGACTGAATGTGTACCTATGTGTTAGTTCAATTAATATGCAATTAGCATAGCTTGTAGACAACGTCTAATCTAAAACACCCTACTCAGTAGTTCAAAGTGAAATGTTACTTATTAGTATACGTACAAGGATTAGTTTGAATTATCGGTTGCATGTCAAAATGATTAAGTATAACCACAGATAATATAAAACTATATGTTTAACCCAGTGGGTGTTCAACTTTTGGTTAGACGTTGTGTACCTAATTTAGGTGTTCTCATCAAGCGTTGTTTTAATTTTGGTTTACTTTTGTTTTTATGCTTTTTTAAAATTTGTGCAATATTTTGACTTTATTTGTGTAAGTATTCTAAAATCATTTAAGCTTAGCCCAATCTTTTTATTATTTATTTGTGCATTATTGTTAAGATAAGTAATTTAATATATATGTCCTACTTAAAGGTAAGTGGTCAACATTAAGTTTGAAGTACAATTTAAGTAGCTAACTATTAAAATAAGTGTTGTTCATGTACCCGTTCGGCCCTTTGTATTCTATAAATCTAATTTATACAACCAGACCTACTAAACAGCTATTTTCGACTAAAAACTCGTCTAATTTTCGATCATTATATCAACCAAGCAGTTAACTCAGTAAAAACTACCCAAAATAGAACAAAAATTAATATTAAGAGTAGAAAAATTAAATGTGTGTCAAAGTAACCTAGATCTTTGTTCAGACTAAGAAACAAAGTTTCAAGTCTATAGTTGTATCGAGAAACAGGGGATTTCGGTATGGTTTTAAATAATAGGGGATCGAAAATTATAGTTGTACAGTACGCATAACGGATCTTTATCCCCGTGAAGTTAGGTGCAACAACGATTGCGCTTGTATTGTACTGTTGTGCGGATAATTTTCGCTTATTTCAGAGGGACAGAGATCTGTTGTGACTAGGTACTATACCACAGGTAAGTAAAGTACAATACCGAGTCTTGGCAAACGCGAAGTTCGTTTCGATATCTTCGCACATCACAAACGGCTAACTTCACGATTGTGTAGATCTGAGCGCACTGTAAATAAGTGAATTTGTACGTACTGAATGAAGATTATTAATCCTAACGTTAGATTAATTACGATAACTACATGGTTCACACAGATTTATGTCTAACTGAAGCGCAAAGTATGACAATTTTAGTTATTTGTTGATTTATTTATGATTTTTACATAAGTAGGTACCTACCTAAATTGTGCGTAGGTACCTACTGTAGGTACTTACCAACTAGAAAGTTTAATTTCTAGTGTTTAGTAAATGTATAAGGTAGATTTTGTGTTTTACCTAACTAAAATAATTCAACTCGTCACGTCACATCACTGTCATTAGACTGACTTGAGATTGATTAGTGTAATAAGGCTTTCAAGATCAACGCTATTAAATCGTGTCGGTACTTATACTTACCGGCATGTTGTACGTACGAGTTGGTAGGTACGTCTCTGGAGTAAGACCTATACCCACGTCAAATTTATTCATTCACGTACAAAAATAGAGATAATTGATTTAAATTGTAATAATTTGACAATTTGGGCCGTGAATTGAATTGTATCAGTGTTCATTACCCTGTAAATTAACATGCTACATTCCTTTGATGTATAATATTTGGAAAATGAAATATAATAATATTATATTTTACTCTGTTTTTGTTTCATATGAAAATCATTTTAACTAGTACCATTTTTTTTTAAGAAGTAGGTACGTTGTCTACTCTAATTTATTTAAACTTATGATTTGGCATTTTTATTTTGGATATAAAATTAGTTTAAGTAGGTAAGTATATTATTTATTAGACTTAAAACGTAAACTTATAACGACTTACAGCTGTTTCATAAAATGTTTCTACTAATTTCAACTTAATCATCTAGTAAAGGAACAATATAAAACTCTGAGAACATTTGCCTCTTGTCCTCCTTTTCTAACTTCAGCTGGAGGAGCAAGAGGCCGTTGGAACTGCACCTTAACACCACCTGCAAAACACGAAAACATCCTCTTAACTAGCCAATAGCCATAGATAAAAAAACCATGACTAAAAATTTTCCTTCACTACAGATTAAAAAGTTATATAACTACATCTTTATTTGACTAATAAATAACTAATATGGTACTAAATATAAGAAAAAAACTCCTATATAGGTCCTATGGATGTTTCCTTTCCACCATTTATTTTTAAGAGTTTAAAAACATAATTTTGTCTCACCTTAGTAGATATGGCGAGGGCTTTCATAATAAGCCTGATGTGAGAGAGCTGGTATTTCAACGTGACTGGGCGTTCACAACTGAAGCTTTGCACCATGTCTGACGATTTTGGCATGTCGATGCACGATCTATCCTGAAAAAGAATTAATTTTTTTACATCAGAGCTACCGATTTTTTCATAAAAAAGGTTTTCTCGTAAAAAAAATCTATTACCAAAGGTGCATGAGAATGTACCTTTAATCATGAGCTGGCGCCTTAAACGAGGCAAAACAAGGTTTTCGTCGAGATATGACGTCATCTCTATTAGAGTAAAATCTCTGCCAAACTGAGACGAGCTCTTTCATAAAGAGCTTCACAACGACTGATTCAATGATGCTTGTCCTATCAGGTCACTTTGTCTCATAAAATAATTATACAAACCTGCATGCCGTAAGTAACAATGCTAACATTAGGATGGTCCGGTGTGAGATTGAGCTCTATCACATCGCACGAGCGTTCAATATCCGCCAGCAACCCTAGAAATGCAGGCGCCTTTAGGACGAGCTTAGCCACTTCTCCTGCATCTTCGTCACGGAGTTCTAGAACTGAGTCGGCGGTCTGAGTCGCTATTTCACAGTCTGTCATCACATTGTGAAGTTGTTGAGGCTGTAAGCTGAAAGCAAACATACAAATTACAAATAACGGTGAAGGAAACCAGTTAGTATTTTAACAGCAATGCGCTTGATGTTCTTAGTGGACGTGCTCAGTGAGGCAATGCTTCGTTATAGGCACTGGTTACCGCTTAGCATAAGGTGGGCCATCGGCTTGTTCCATCATTTAGTTGTAAACTTCACATGGAATAGAAACTACTGCAAAATGTGGTAATGTGATACCAAATGTAATGTTCGGACGTGCCGTGTACAAAGAGATTTGAAAGAATATCTACCGTGCCTGGGGATAAAGTTGTGACCTTCATTTCATACCTATCCCACTACTACTATAAATGTCAAAGTTTAGATTTTTGGATGTTTGTGTTTCAATAACTCTGTATCTACTGGTCCGATTTGGATGAAACTTGGAATATGTTATAGACCTGGATTAACACATAGGCTACTTTTCCCGCTTTTTTTTAAGTTATATTTTTTGTTTTTTTTCGTGGATGAAGTCGCGGGTTCAAATTACAATACATTACTTGGTAACACGTAAAATTGATACTTACACCAACAACAATGGTGATCCTTCACTTCTGTAGTACATTTTGAGACTAGATTCTTCTCCTGATCCAAATATATTCAGGCATTCGGATAATACTGCGATACTTATCTGTAAAAAAAAATCGCATTGAAATCAATGCACTTCTTTTTGAGCTAAGATGCCACAGACAGACTAAAGCCTCAAATAATAACATCCCTCTTTTTTGTCAATGGGGTTTTTTTTTCTTTATTGATTAAGCACATTGAGTTGTCTTACGACTATGTCGATCCCATCAATGGGGGGTTAAAAAGTAATATTTTTTTATTCTGCTTTTCTAACATAGCATTTTATAAAATGATTCAGTTCCATTAAAAAAGTAATAATAACAAATGAAGATTACTTTAAACATGACATCGGCATCCTCTCTGACATGGTACTCTGTGAAGTTGTCTGATGGTACATAGGCTGAAGCTTGGACACACTTTCCCTCTTCCACTGTGAGCTTCAGACCCTCGGGCAGAGCGCAGAATACTGCTGTCTTAAATAAAAAAGCATGTGAATTTAAAGCTAAAGTTTCAGTAGTAGTGATCGGCTTGGAACCCTTCATTCCATTATACTTTATTCAAAGCAAATCCAAGACAAAGTCACAAGTTCGTTTATTCAATCAACAATGTTTTATATAAGAATCGTCTTATATAACTAGGTGATTCTAGGTGCCAACTCCATGCAACCAGAGCCTAGACTAACCTAGAACATTCTACTTATTCATTTTATCCATTTGTGATTTTACAATGCACATACAAAAATGTTTCAATTTATTTATAATACAATTATTACGATAAATACAAGATATTTATTACCTCTTGAAATTGTATTGCTTTCAACAAACTGCATAGTATTTTCCCCGAGTCCATAGATGCAGTAAAATAGTACTGTGATGTTCCTTCATTCATTTTTCTCAACCATTTCAAACATAGACTTCACCAACATAAGATATTGATCCGGAGTCACTGTCTGTTCTTCTAACTTGCCTAGGATAAGTGCTATTCTTGCAGCAAGTACATGTTTGCAGTACACCTGATTTGTCCTTTGTAAGACTTGATGTTTAAAAGCAAGGCAAGAACAGAAGTTTACTTTTGGAAAAACTCTGTAGCATCTATCACTTTCTCCACTGATTTCAATAAGAGCTCTCTGCTTTTTGGTGGTCACGTAGGTCACTAAAGTGTGCCGTTTTTCCAAGATATCCAGCGCTCTTTGAAGGACTTCACCAAAAACTGTATGAAGGGTTCCTAGATCTTCGTCTGAAACTAATATTTTATTGTTTTACTATAGGAACTTATATCAATTACACAATTTGTAACAGAAACGCCGACATACATTCTTTGACTTCTGTTTTCGTTACTCGTTCCTCTATTTGTTTCAGTATAGTTTCGGCAATTAAAGGTATACTATAAAATTTAGCTGAAGAAAGAAGACTCATATTATTACAATAATAATTTTTAATTCACTGCCAACTACATACCATATTTTATTTTCGAATACCTACCTACCGCTACCTACCTACCTATTTTATTTTTTTATTTTGTAAACAAACAACAAACAAAACATTTTTTTTTACAAATAATGACAGCCAGCATTTTTATAGCTGTCAAACTGTCAATGCTGTCTATCAAAATTGTTACTGTTGTTTCGGTTGATCGGTTCAGTCAGTGCCAATGGTTGCCACTTGGCCACGGAAAGACGAAAAGCAGTATAATGGGGATGCAATAAAAGTAGCCAAGATACAGCTGTTTTACTGTGTACATCACACAGTGAAATTGCTGTAAGTATCGAGAACCGATAATTTATAAGTTTAAAAAACTAGAAAAACCGACTTCAATTTAACTACCAGCTTCATCATTAGATGATGATGATGATGACAGTTCATTGGGAATGTTCTAGTCACTATAAACACCACTTGAAAGTCACAGGAAAGCAAAATACGCAATTTAGTGCACGTGGTTGGTGTTGATTCTTTAGAGGAAAAACTAGTGGGTTTTTGCTTTTCTCCAATTAAATGCGGTTTGCATGTATAAATACTGGGTTTATTGACAAATTTTGAAAAATTTTAAAAAGGCGTACACATCACAAAGGGTCCGAAAGTAATGCATTAGCTTATTGAACATTAATAGTAATAATACGCGAGCATTGTTGCTAGCAGTAAAATGGTAGGCGCTGCGCCGCGCGGGGCCTATTTTTTTCAGTTATTTCTATTTATAACCCAAACTACTCAACCGATTTTGATGAAAATAAAATGGGACCAATCTGGAAGTATATCCTTTTAGATAAAAGAAGAATTTTTGAAATCAGTTCATAAATGTCGGAGTTCTGAGGTAACAAACATTAAAAAAAGTAAAAAAAAAAAAAAAAAAAAAAAAAAATACAACCGAATTGAGAACCTCCTCCTTTTTTGAAGTCGGTTAATAAAAAAAGAGCGAATCATCAATGACCAAAATCTCAAAGGTAGAAAGAATTTTATTCAAGTTTGATTTTGGCGACTGCGCAATGCGCGAGTTGCGCAGAAGCTAGTTACAGAGTTCTCAACGTCACAATTTTCAGTGTTTATTCTGAAAAACCTTTTTTGTGACAATAAAAACAGTCTGGACTAAGTATAAATAATTGTAGCAAACTTCACAACTTAATAAATTGGTACCTACTTATTATAGTACCTAATGCATTTAACTGCACAATTCAATGGTAATGAATATATTGCGCTAAGTTATTTATTGGAACAAAAACAAGAACCTATTCTGTGGAAGGTTTGTCACTTCTCATTCAATAAAACATTGTAAATATAATAATTAAGGATCAATTCCGTGTAAACAGTGGCATGTTGTTTCAGGTGCACTGTTACTAAGCGAAACAATGCCTGAACACTTGGAACTTCAACATCTCGTGGATTTGGGGAGCAGTGGGGATGAGACACTACCAAATCTGCTGGAGAACAAAAGACCTCTTTTAAAAAGGTGTCCTTTTCTTGGTTTAATATTAGCTATGCTGTCATCACTATTTTTCTCGTTGTGTTCTGTCATCGTCAAAAGTCTTGTAAACATTGATCCATTACAACTTGCTATGTTTCGATTTATAGGAGTGTTACTGCCTACAGTTCCTATTGTGATATACACAGAACATCCAGTATTCCCACCGGGAAAACGTTATTTGTTGGTACTAAGGTCGTGTTTTGGCACCGTTGGGTTGATGTTTAGTTTTTTTGCATTTAGGCATATGCCACTAGCAGATGCATCGGTCATAGTATTTTCAGTACCGGTTTTTGTGGCTTTATTTGCTAGAATTTTTCTAAAAGAACCTTGTGGTATTTGGAATGTTTTTTCAATAATTTTAACTCTTATTGGAGTCATACTCATAACTCATCCACCATTATTATTTGGCGATGACTCTAATCCGGAGCGTAGCACCACTAGAAGGAGTCTCATGGGTGCTTTTGCGGCCTTTGTCTCTACAATATTTGGAGCAAATGCGTATGTATTCCTACGTTTATTGAAAGGATTACATTTTTCTGTTATTATGACAAACTTTGGTGCTATTGCTATATTGCTAACTTTGGTTTACTCATTATTATTAGGAATAATATGTATGCCAAACTGTGGTACCGAAAGAATTCTCGTTGTTTGTTTAGCTTTGTTTAGCTACTTAGGTCAAATTTTACTAACGATGTCGTTGCAAATGGAACAAGCTGGTCCAGTAGCAATTGCTAGGTCAGCTGATATAGTTTTTGCTTTTCTTTGGCAAGTCATGTTCTTCAATGAAATTCCAAGTAAATATTCAGTTTGTGGTGCTATATTGGTATTGAGTTCAGTAATGCTTGTCGGTTTTCGTAAATGGGCGATGGCTTTACCCGAAGATTCACAGTTAAGAAGCAAGTTAGGAGTGTTAGCACGATAATCTTGGACGTATATACTTACCTGCCTATAATTAGTTAGAACGTTAATCTTACGCAAAAATGTCATTGTCATTTTAGTATTCATAAAATATTCGTTTGTGTAATAAATAAGCTATGAAACATAGAGAATAAGTTTTTATGGAATACCTAAGTACCTATGATTTGCCTTGTCTTCGATGAGTTGCAAACTCATAATAGATTATGCACTAGCATAAGGAGTATATTTTCCCACTACGACCGTGTTTGAAGTCTACTTCATGTCTAAACAAAACACGAATTTCGTAAATTTCAAAAAAGTAGCTATCGACATATCTAACGGTTGTCTGGCTTTTTAATCTTGTAGCTGCCTTATTTTGATCAGTCACTCACCACTGCGCCCAGTAGGTAGGTAAGTTATTGTAATTTAATTAATGTTGTTTTATTATTACTGACACTTTACACACCTAATAATTGTATTATTATATTATTGTATTGTATATTTTGCTATTTGATAGCTACTTTGTGACATTAACATAACACATCACTAGGTTAAAATTAGGGTAGGCTATGTTAAGCACTTATTCCTCCTATGCTTTGGATATTTTCTTACTAATTCACAAAAGCTTCAATTTTATTGTCAATAAGTTTAAATTGTAACCTACCCCGTTATTGTTATTCAGAGTTGTGAGATACATACTTTTAATTTTTATTACTACTTTGCAGTAGTATATAAGTAGGTTTTTTATGCAATGGTTTATTTTACTTAATGGTTTATTTTATTTTACTTAGGTAGGTATTAAAATACCTAGGTATATAAGTCACCGTCTTGTTAATTTTCGGTTGAATTGTGATATTTGATTCTAGTCTGACGAATATTCATGTACCTAACACGGCTTATTAAACGATTGATAAGGCAAGTCTTAATTTATCTATCTATCCTACCTATATCCTATACCTGCGAGCGAAGATCTTATTATTGACTTTGTTGTATCGACGTTAAACTTTAAACCTAAAAACCTTGATCTCATGTAATTTCTTTATGTTTTATTTATAAATAACTTTTACTTAAGTAGGTAGTTATAATTTTGGATGGAATAACGCATTGGAGTTTGTCTGTAATGCTATTTTATTATTAGTAAATAAAGAATTTGAATTTGTTAGAGAATAACTTTCGAATCGCTTATCTGATCTGAATATAATTTAGTAGGATGACTTGACTACCATAGCTTACTGGTAGGATTATGATGCACTAAATCGGACAAGAAGTAGTAAAGACAAATGGACGACCACACACATGCGCTCTCTCTAGATACATCCCGATCCCAAAATACTCATCAGGAACATTTTCAGTGCCCTAGTTGACTTGATTGATGGTTCACAAGGTTACAACCCTAATTTTATATTAGGTCATTTATGTCATCAATCCTATGGCCACGTGATATCTAACATGTGACGTGTGGCAGCCACAGTTAAGATGTTGACATTTTGACGACTTGACGTTGACATGCGATGCTTCGTTGCGTGTGTTGTGTTGTGTGCACAGGTTGTGTGTGTGTACGTGCGTTAAGTACATTTTGTTTGTTTTGTTTTTCTTTTTTCTTTTCCCCTAAATAGTGTCTCGTCAGGGCAAAACTTAAGTTTCATTAGTTTTATTTTACATTATTTTGTATGTAATATTAGGTAGCAGCTATGGCTGATCGACTCACCCAGTTACAGGACACCATAAACCAGGTAAAGACAACCAGTTCTGCTCGAGATCTGATAAAGGTGTTAGATAGCATTGACACGCAAGAACAAGAAGCATCTAAATCACATTTTCCAACATATTTTCAGCAAGCTGAGCATTTCTGCAACAGCATCGGCATTCTACAGCAGTTCTCCACGCCTAGTAAGTTCCCTGGGTTCGACCGCAGCGGCTCCCAAACGCCACAACAGCAGCAAAACCAGGAGGATTACGCTGTGCTGTTTGCGCAACTAATATCTCGATGTGCTAAGGATATAGACACTTTGATTGAATCCCTGCCCAGTGAGGAGAGCTCTACGGAGCTTCAGGTTCAAAGCCTGAGGAGGTTGGAGGCTGAGAATAAAGAGGCTGCTGAACAGTTAGAAGAGGTAAGGAAACTGTCAGTTTTATCGTCAAGCACAGATCAGCGGTCTTACCGCCAAGTGCACCGAATTTGGTCGTAATTCTTACAACCTTAAAATAACCCCTATCGTTTTAAAATTGTAAATGAAGTAAAAAAAAATTTTTTTTACAAGACGAAACCTCCAGTTTTGGATGCAATATAATTTATACATTCTTCAAAAAGTTGTATTTATTCACCATTACAGGTAGTCCGCCAAGGAGAAATACTACTAGAGAAGATCCAAGGTGCTCTCAGCGACATTGCACAATGTCAGTTAGACATGCAAAACCCAGCACTAATACTCAACAGAGATGTGAAACCACAGTTATAGAACTTACTATTCGGTGAATATCACCGTAGATGACTCAAGTGGTATGGGAAGTTTTTGAACCCGCTAAATGCTTCCACAACTATTTTTATTGGTGGGTAGTCTGTAGATTTCCATTGCGTGTTGTGATCGTAAACTGCGCAAATACAATACATCGTTTGCAGCAATGGTTTGCTACAAGCGTGCAAGATAGGATCCGAAACAAGTGGTAAAGTTATTTTACTTTGTTTTTACTAAATTGTGTCTAAGATTACTTCTGTAGTTTTTTATAGATAGCTATGAATTAATATTACAGTAAGATAGTTTCTAAGCATTTAATTAGTATGGTAAGCAATAATTTATGAGTCCCCGCATTGATTGATGAGAAATAAGTAAACAATATGTAATGATTAACGTAATTGGATACTCAGATTGTACTTGGTTTTAGATTAGCTAGATGGTTTCTACCGGTACTTGTAACTAGTTTCACATCACCAGCTCCCTATATTGTGTATGTTTTACCTAATTATACAACATAGTTGATGTAAACTATATTTTTGTATGGAGAATCATCAATTATCTAAACTTCCTGCTAGGGGTGTTGCTCAAATCTCTATTCAAAATATACTTTACGTGAACTTATAAATAGTATACGTAAAACCTTGTAAAGCCTATACACTAGGCTGCAGAGTTCAACTTCTATGCAGGCATAAAAGTCTGCCCAGTGTATTTCTACTACGATTTAAATAGATTCATAATTATAAGTACCCAGAAGGTCATTCAAATATAGTTTTTACGTCCTATTTAAAGTTTTCGTTTTAATGTTTTGAATATCTAGGCCAATAAAAGCTGAAAATGTACCTACCTACATGTAGAGGGAGGGTGTTATGCCATCTTGTAATAGCGCCATCTATGTAATGATTTTAACATTAGTTAGCAGGTAAGAAGGTACTGAAAAAAATCACAGATGACGCTGTTTACCCGTAGATCGGTACCCTATGTTTACGGATAGTAATAAGGTACCCTATCCCATACAATTAGCAAATTTTGTATGGAGGAAAGTAGTTTTTGTTTCACCGAACGATTTTTGTCCATATAAAAAGTGCGACTGACTTTTCGCGCAAATCAACAAAATTAAACTCAGATTACGGGCTTACCTACCTATTATAAGTTGGGTGTTTTGTTGAAATGTCGTAAGAAACAGGACTTCTGCCGCAGGAGTAATTCCAGCGGATTACCATAAACTCATAGGAAGATAGATAGAAAACTCTTTATTGAGGAAGGTAAGTAGGTAGGTACATAGCAAAAATTTAAAATGCTGTTTGAATTTGAACGTTGTCCCGAATTAAACGCAAGTTCAAAATAAAAAAGTCTACCTACATTCACGATTCCTAAATAGAAAGACATTTATTTTTTCAAAAGCTGAACAGCTTTTTCTCCCTCAGCCAGTTTTCAGTTTTAGGGAGTAGGTATTCTTTTTACACCCCGTCATCAAAGTCTTCTATCAAGTCAATCAAGTTTTTTGAGCGTCCTTTTGTACCTACCTATAAAGTAAGGTAGGATCCAACCGCAGGTCTAAATGCCGCCTATACATGTTGGCCCAACGTCGACGAGTGAATACTGTGTCTACCACCTAGTCTAGTTCCAGTGCCTACTAGCGATTCCCAATAATCTCAACGGCCACCTCAAGTTTTCTTATTAGGAAGGAAGGAAATTTCACCAGACCATCCCTCGAACCGGCTCAGCTTCAGCCTCTCGCGGCACTCCCACTCGTTGGCACCTGTTCTGTCAGTGCCTCAGTAGCTTTTCAACCTCCGTACAGCGAACACGCATCTACGCGAAGTGATTGACTATGAACACGAAGTGAGTCTGTGATTGTGTGTGGACCTTTTTGGATACGGAAACATTTTTAAGGTAGGATGCCTAATTTATAAGAAATTTTCTAGGTATTGTTTTGTCGAATATATTTTTCTGTAGGACCTTCACTTTAATATTTAGACAGGTGCTAAATATTGTCAATAACAAACCTGTCATTTCGAAGCCGGATTTTAAGTCTAGAATTAATTTAGTCTACTAAGGTACTTACTAAACTAGTGCGCTTGTGAATTTAATGCATACCTATCCAATTCCGCGCGTAGGTACCTAATATTATGTAGGTTTCTGTACTGGTACTACCTAACTAATTAGGTACCCTAACTACCAATTTTTGTTTAAATATTTTACAAAAAAGATCATGTAAGCGAATAATTACTGTGGTTAGTCTAAATACATAGTTAATTGATATCTAACTGCAATTTCAATTATTTAGACGTTTATCAGTTTTAATTTAGTCTAACAACCTCTGCTGGCCTATATCTTGTTTAAAAATAAGGTATTACTGCAACCAGGGTCGAACTGGTATTAAATTAAGTGCCTACTTATACCAAGGATTTGGTCACTTAACATTTCATAAAATAGGTTTTATTAGCATCTTTGAAATGAGAAGTTCAATAATAAAAATTATCTATAGGAATTTACAAAACTTGTTAGGGGTGGACGGTGCACATTGGAAATAATATAAGTAGGTACTTTTCGGGATAATGGAAAACAGAAAGATAGACAATAGCTTGGTTTACGGAAAATATCCCAGAGCTCTACTAAAAGTATTACAGAAACTCTAGAAAGCTCACTAAAAATGTAAAAAACTCATAAAATAGCTCTTATTTTAATCTACTGTTGATTTCCTTTATTCTGATTCCGAATGGTTGGGGTATTTTTTCCCCCTCTCTTTCAGTCGAGGGTTAAAAATGGTAGGTACCTAAGGGCCAACGCACATCTGACGACAAAACTGTTTTGTCGCGTACTTAGTGACGTGAAAATAAATTTTCTGTCATAACGAAAACAGCATATGATGAATGCTTCCTCGTCATATGCTGTTTTCGTTGTAACGAAATTCACATCAATTGACACGTCGCATGCATAAAATTATGTTTACCTATCTATTATAGCATTGTTTACTACCTACTTATTAAACATTGCTTTATACGCACATACCTAGAGAATGAACTGTGTTTTTTTAATAAATAAGAATATAGAGTAATTATGTAGTTTACTTAATAATATTATTAAGTACTTAGGATGATTCTCATTAAATAAGCAAGTAACGAAAACAGCAAATAAAAAGAAGCATATCGTAACTAAAAAAGTTTTACTGAGAAGTTTCACATCACTAACTGTTCGACAAGACGTTTTGTCTTAGGTTTGCGTTCTCCCTAAATGAAACCAGAAGTTCAAGTCTCAAAAATTTTCTGGTTCTCAAAGAACTCTTTATTGTACCTACACCACAAAGAAATTGCATTATTAGACAGACACAGTCTTTATTCAAGTTTCATTGGCTGTTGATAACTCAATGAGATTTAATATATGATTGTCCAAATACCGGTATAATGCAAATTATAGAAAACAGATCTCTCGTCAATAGACACGATGTTACGTTAGATGGCGGATGCGTTGTGAAAGTGTTGACCCGGGAAACCGGCTCTTGAGGGAGCAACGCAGACCTTTCAGACTCCGCCGTATCTTACTCATCTCATCATTACTCATCTTTTTCTCATCTCATACTTAGTTAAACTAAATAGTCTATCAACCCCCTTTCAGATAGCTTTTACCACCGTATCTTAAAAAACCATCCTTTTAAATGGTCTATCAACTGCGATCCAAGTCAGTCGCTCCAGAGATAGCACGTGTAAATGGAGCTATCGCGACCGTACTCTTAGCCAATACTGCTATCGATTCTGTTGTCGCATTTTTCTAAACTAACCTAATTTGACAGCACTAAAAATGTGGCTGTCCCTTTCTCATAAACTGAAACGACAAAGACAGCTATAATTTTAGCGCTGTCAAATTAGGTTAGTTTAGAAAAACGCAACAACCGAATCGATACCAGTGACATTGCTTACCTTTTTGTTTTATGCCTTGCACCAGGGATGATCATAAAAACGCTACAAACGATAGGGTAAAAGTAACGAAGTCTAGACCACTGACAAGCAAGAAGAAAGACGAAGCATAGTTTTTTGATAATATTCCTCTCAGCGCGTTTGGGAACTTAGGTATTTCATGGAAAACCGTAGAATTCTCTGTGGATCAAATACTGTGAGGATCATGCTAAAAAAAGATCTAAGGAGGGGAGGCAAATTGATATCAAAGTGCCAAGACCTGAAGCTGTCAATAGTAAAATAATAAAATAACATTGATCTCATTTCCAAAACAAGAAATAAATCTTGAAATCGATTTAAAATCGAATTAACACGTGGGCTTCGTCTCGTCGACCTCCGGTTTATGATAATAACTGAACAAGTATATTATTTTATCAGTTTTTGGCGGCTATGCTGCGGTCTTGCCTGGCTTACTACCTAATTACCATTGGTGTCAAGTCAACCCTCTTGATTCAAGGCGTTCATAGTTAAGGGTAGGTTAGTAACCTTTTAATTCTGCCTCTTTATGAGGGAGGGACGGGCGAAAAATTTTAATAATTAAATTTTTTTTTAAATTTTAATGTCTTTTGACTATTTGCTCTGGATAGAACGCAATAATTAATAGACCGTTATGAGTTATGTAAACTTTTGGCCTGAGAGATTTTTTTTGTTATTTGGTTTACAACTTGAATTACTATTGAACATTGCGTTTAAAAAACTAAAAATACTGTCTTGATTTTGGCAAACATTACCAATTAAAACAACCTTTTAGAAGCAGCCAAGCCAATGTTGAATATTTAGTAGCGTAAATCCATAGAATAAGATGTATATAATTTATTCAAATTGCGTGTAACATTCAACGGTTTTCTACAAAGCATAACATAAATAAAAATTAATGATTGCTCACGAACTGACATTTTCAATTGAAAAAATCTGAGGGGAAGAGTTCACTTCTCTTTATTGTCAGCTGTAAAGCAGGGTAGCTAGGTCCAGTTTAGCTCGAGACCCTACTAAAAAGCGTAGAGTAGGACACACTTCCACTACATGAAACAACTATTTAGTAGAGGCTACCTACTTACTGGTAGAAGTTGACTACAGATAATAGGTCGCGTTAGAAATCTATGAGATAGTCCTGATTAGCTGTGGACTTCCTACAACTGAAATTATGATGACAAATCTTATATAGGGTGTGAAAAAGTCTCCCGAATAATTAAGTCTTGTAGAGCTATGTACAAACATCGTCCCATACAAATAGCACATCCCTGAAAGTCGATTCGGTTTAGAGAAAACAAAATGGACACTGCCTTACCGCAAAGTGTAATAAAAATCAAAAGTTGCGTTTGCTAAAGTACATTAGTGAAACTGACAACATTCTAACTGGATAACTTAAAACCACAAATCTACAACATTCTATAACTTAATTACTGATCAGCAGCTAATTACTATCTTCTATTACAATTTAAAATGATTGGGCAATGATACGGTTTTAAAAATTAAATCCACAATTTTTGAACTCCATTAGGTACATTGGTTGTCATACCGCCAGTTTAGTTGTCGCTCTGGAACTAAAAAAAGCATAAAATAAGCATAGCTATTTATTCCTCTCAGTAATGTAATTAACACTATAAAATAAATGTTAAGTCCGGCGCAAGAAAACAACGAATTAAAAGAAGATCCTCAAATGTCAAGGTGAGCGTTGCTAAACGAACGAGACTTGCAAGTGGAGGTAGGTACCTTTTTATTACATGCTTTTATCTAGCTTCCAATGTTTGTGTGTTTGTTTCGGTCAAATCTTGCAAGTTAAAGACCCACTTCTCGACGTTTGATTTAACTGGGAATACCTACCTATCTTCAGTGATAATGCAATAATATGGGACAGCGTTCTTTTAATCTGATGATGGAGACAGATGGTGGCCATGGAATTTAATAAAACGACGCAACCCAGGAGTTTGGGCTCGTTTGATTCGTCTCGACAAGGAATCTGGTCCTAAGTGATATCCAGGGTCTGATGATGGAGCTAAAAAAATCTGCTGTTTCATTTGTGCCGAGAAGTTGTTGATTTCTACAAAACATGGATAAAAATCATCTCTTATCATCCAACTTTCTTAAAAACCGCATCGATGTACCTAACCTAGGTACCTACTTCCGTTTCGAAGATTTCGTGATTTTCCGGATCTGGAAGGGCAAAAAACAAATGTAGGCTTCCATAGCGATATGGAATCCTACATTTTGAGGCCACGCACTTATAAGTAAATGGCGAGTTAGATAGAATGCAGATTCGTACCTACGCGACATGCAGCAACGCTTCACATTAGTTTAGTCGTCAACTTGCCTGAAAACCAGCGCCGCTCTGCTTCTGCAGAGCTGCATTAAGCTGAGGCAGGACCTTTTTGACTCACATCAACGCGCTGGTCAGCACTCACACCTGTCCAGCCTACCTACCTACCTAGCTAGTAGTAATTGTGTAGGTGCTTATTGTTTTTTTTTATGCTTGTTCTGTGCTGTACCTGTTTTGTAATTGTGTTTCAAATAAATAAATCTCTATCTATCTCTAACTTATGAGTGTAAATCCAAACGATGTCCCATCTACTCATTTGCCCCTTGTGCCCTACCACCTGCACAAGGGATGATATTTTGGACGCCACAGACGAAGGGGTAAAAGTGGCGAAGTTCTATTCGAACTTCGTCTAGTGTGTTGTCACCATTGACACGTAAGAAGAAGAAGAAGAAGAAGTGTAAATCGGCTCTTAGTCGGGATTTATTCTGTGCGATTATAAAAAACCGGTCAAAAGAAAATTAGTACCTAAAAGCACATAAGTATTTGTTACTTGTTAGCAAATTGCCTGAAGTTCTTTTGAATTTGAACAATACCTACAGTCTACCAAAGTTCAAGGTGCATGTTGCATCACAAATGGAGTAATAAAAACTAGTAATCACCAAACAACACTTTCAACTTTAGCTTAGACGGGGGCTATTCGTAAGTCAGTCGATAAAGTTTTATTTCTATGAACCTTTCGCAGTATAAAAGCAAAGTGTTCGAATGATTCTCGTAATCTCGAATAGGTGTTTAACGGGCTGTGAATTAAACTTTGATTTATTTAACTGTGTCCTAATAATCTACTATGTAGGTATTGAATAATGGAATGCAGTTAATCGATATGTTGAAATTATTATTAAATGCTATTAAATGTTAATGTTACTTATTAAATTCCATAAAAGTTTATACGATCATTCAAAATGTTGCAGTCACTGGAAAATTTTTATTTACGGATGATTTTTTCCTTTTATGAAGTAGACTTTTTCTTACAATCTTATGAGTTACGAGCATCGCAAACGCGTGTTAGATTGAAAATATCGTTAGTTTGGTTGTTACAAAAGAAAAGTCGAACGGTTTGATAATAGCCCCTTGTCGTGATCAAGACCATTTTGTTCGCGAGGTGCTTGCGAAGTTATTTCAAGCTGAAAAGTTCGCTTCTTCAACAAAGGTGTTTAAATGATGTAAATTATAGGTTTTAAAAGGCGACTAGGCAACCGCACGACACGACACAACGACCTTTATGAAATTAAAAATAAAACATCGAGCTAAACGTATTTAAGTACAGGGTGGTCTGAAAACACTCACTAAAAATCTATAATAGGAAAACATGTAATTCGATATCTACTTTCAAAGTCATTTAGGTTTTTTAAGTTGCCCTTATGTCTAGCCAACAAAAAAAAATTTTTTTTTCATATAAAAGACTTCAACGCGCTTTTTTGATTCAAGTTTAAATTCATAAATAATTTTTAATTATTTTTTTAAATTATTTAATTATCATATCATCGGTATGTGTTTTTTTCGTGTTTTAAAATATAAATAAGCTATGAAAATATAACTAATAAATTATAATGAAAGGTACTTTATTCACAAAGAAAATTACGACTAATACCTACAGCATATTTTACAATATTTATAATATTTACAAAACACACATGAAACAGAGTTGAGCTATCTATAAACCGCTGGAAACGATTTATAGATAGTTCAACTGATCCAAATCAGAATACTAATCATAATTAGTAAAGTGACCCGCAAAATATCCTTTAGATTTTATAGAGTTGTTTATGGGTTTACAGCCAATAACATTCTCTTCGTAGTTAATAGGTGTTGTACAAAAGGTATTCAATTGCTCAACGGGGTCAATGACTGCCCTATGTACGTTCAATTTACAAATTCAATGATCAAAGTACCTATACGTACCTAGCTTCGAATATAAGTATCACTTGGAGCCACTTTATAATACTACCTACATCGAGCTGTTGGTTTAAAAAAAATGTGACAGGTAAAGCTCAGTCAGTCGGCACGGTATAGCTCCTCTGTGGTGTGGGTTGTGGGTTCGATTCCCATCAAAAACAAACATTTGTTTGATAGCAAAACTAGATTTTTGTTGTGTAACTACATAGGTAATTATATCTATCAGTAATCGGTTCTCAAATTAAGATTTGCTTAGTTTGGGAATAAAGTTAGTAATCCTATCCTATTTGATATGTGTCACCGTCACCGCTCAGTCGGTAATAGTGCTGCCTTCCGTGCTGTGAGTCGTGGGTTCTATTCTATCCCTACTGAGAACAAATATTTGAGCGTGCCAAACAAACACGTTCGTTCTATGTCTGGGTGTTACTAATTATCATAACCTAAGTATGTATTTTAATTAACAAAAAAGTATATAATTATTCTATCAGCAATCTAGTTTCCATATTACAAGCTTTGCTTAATTTGGGACTAGAGAGCGTTGCGTGAAATGTTCATGAATATTTATTTATTATTTACTTATTACCTAAGTATGTACCTACCTATTTACAAAATTATTTGTTAGTGTTCTATCAGCAATCAGTTTGGGACTAAAGTTAGTAGATACTACTAATATCAAATGTGAAAGTATTAGTTTTATCGCTCTTCGATATCTTTATCGTAACATCTCGAGTGAAGCCACGGGTGGCTGCTACTATGGAATAAGTGCTCAATCATTTCACTTTCATAAAATAGCGGCAACTGTAGTACCAAGTGTAGCACACGTGGTTACCGTGTCACTGGTTCAATGTGCTATTGTTTTTAAAGCATTTATTTATTAAATATTTATTTTACAAAAAAACAAATATTTATTTCCATTCACTTGCATCTATTATTACAGGAGACCTAATGCAATAAAGATGTCAAATTACTTAATATAACAAACAATTAAAAAACATCCACAATAACACAAAATAAACATAGTGACCTTTGCGAATTCGTTCAGAGAAACATGGAACACATCTAGTTTCTCAACAACCAAATACCGTGTTACCGTGTGTGTGTGTGTGTGTGTGTGTGTGTGTGTGTTACCGTGCTTTTTAAACCGTTTAAAAATACAAAAAAAGCTAACATTCACGTACACAGCGTCTGTATCCACTTCTAGAAGTCTAGAGGAAGTCTACTTAAGAATTCGAAGGTTATTTTTGAACCTAGACATTGAGAAGGAAAAATTGCTGCTAAATAAGGCTGCTAAACAAAAGTAAGGAAAAAAAACGGCATTGCATTGTTCTAAAAGGATATTTTGATGTGTTTGCGTGATCTGACAGCTAAATACGATACCATTTAGAAATAGTCCTTCGGAAGTTGCATTCACCTAAGATATAAATAAGTATTGAGCTAAGATTATCTTATCATATCACTAATGATTACTTATCATATCACTAGGCTCTGACAGAATACCAGTGTTGCACTGTTACCCTCGGTCACAATGCACGTATGCTGAGTCAGGGACCTAATTAACCCATGATTATTGTTTAAGTTTTATTGTAGTTTAAGGTACCTATAAGTCTGGGTTAATAAATTCATTAATTGGGTGTTTCTATTATTATAAGTATGTATTTACAAAAAAAAAACTACCAGCATCTAGTTTCCATATTACAAGCTTTGCTTAGTTTGGGACTATAGAGGGCGTCGTGTTAAATGTCCATGAATATTTATTTATTTATTTTTATTTTCTTTCTTCTTTCTTTCTTTCTTTCTAATGATTGACATTGGCTTTTTGTCTTCCTAAAGCCTGTTACTGGGTCACCTACTTATAAAACTTACTTAATGATCTTATAGTGATCTCTTTATAATTTCCACATGATGACAATGCGTATGGAGGACGCCATAATGTCTGTTAGCGCGACCGATTGTGACCGTGAAATAAAATCTAGATTTTTGCCATTAGTCTGCGTTTGAGCTACTTGCTGTTAGAAGAAATTATGGAATTACTGATGAATGATAGTCATTGTATATATTATCATCGATTAATGAATACACGAAGATTGCTACACCCTATATATTAGAGCGTGACTCGCAAAACCGGCTAGTTCCCGGTCGTATTTGGGGATGACGCTACAGTCGACGACGACTTAAGCTTCAAGTAGCCGTTAGAACCAAAGAAACGCCATTAATTTATTTTCGAAATTCATCAAAAATTATGTCCTTATTTTAGAATCTGTAATGGTGTTCATTTATTTAGTTATCACGATTTTATTTCATACTGATTATCTAACATATTTTTCGCCACGCCACCTAGGCGTGATCACCTAGGTGGTCATCAAATTGAAAGATAGTATACAAATTAATGACATAACTTTACTAATAGGTGGCGTCTATATAAAATAAGTTTTCACCTTCTTGATTTACGGCTTTTGCGACAGGTCACAATTCTGTCAGTGTCTGTTTACTATAGTGTCAAAATTATAATTTGAATTGTTAGTCCATACCGCTCACTCGTTCCCCAAATTCTAGGGTGGCTTTAGCACAGCACTTTAGTCTGTGCATAATATTTGGACTACGAACAAATGAACCTTCTAAATAAAACACCTAGGGCGGCTTGCACGAAATGTCGTTTAAATTCAGCCTAAACACGTTTAACTAAACACGTTTAAATCGTTAAAAGTGTTTAGCAAAATTACGTTTAGTGGCATCTTGCACCAAACTGTTTTGACGATAATTTAACTAAACTCGATTAGTGTGTATATATCAGTACTCTATGGTCGGTATAACCACAGAAAACAGTTCCCCTACGTTTCGTTAAACGTACAAAACGATTGACGCATTTCTTTTCTAAGAAAATTCATCTTTTCCACGCATTAAGTAAGCTAAAACGGAACGGTACTGTCATTTTTTGATACAAAGTGTCATTGGCCTGCGTGTTGTGTTGTATTCTCTTTGACGATTTTATTTACATGTACAATTATTTCATTTTCTTGTTTTGTAGTTGATTGGTTGTGTTGTGGTTGTGATGAAAATAGTGCTTCCCGTTATGGACTATAATACTGTTCAATTTTTTAACTCGTTGGTATCGAATTTTAACTGATTATAGATTTGATGCAAAAGTATTTGTGTGGTTTCTTTCGATAGTCTGAACCTTCTTATATATTTTTTTTATCACTCCTACGGTGCTCAGACGTGGTCGCTGACTACTTTGCCAAAGAGTGATGGAGCGAAGTATTTTAGGTGTGAAAAGAATAGATCGAATTCGGAACAGAATACTTCGCTCCAAAACTGGAATCGCCGATGTAGGTCGTAAAGTAGCGGAAAGGTGGGCTCAAGGAGTCACAGGCTGGATACCCCCAGGGGGTAGAAGACGTCGCGGCCGCCCGAGGAAGCGCTGGCATGACGACCTGGACTTTCGAGCAGAAATGTGCTATACTCGGCAATAGGTACTGAGGGGTAATCACGAACAAATCTGACAGTCGCCGCGTTACGTAAACCTAACGTATTCGAGTGATATTGCGCGTCAACATCAGCCCGACTGCCGAACGTTGTAGCGTCACCGCGCAGTGTATCTCGGATACGCTAGCGTTACGATACGTTCACGATTGTCAAATTTATTCGTGATCAAGGCACTGCTAATGAGTAGACAAGCCGTTTTACCACCAAGTTTAATGATAAGTCGCAACGCAACTACGTCCTTGAAATTTTTAGAATCCTACTAATATTATTAATGCGAAAGTTTAGATGTTTGGATGTTTATGTTTCAATCACGTCAAAACCACTGAACCAACTTGGATGAAACTTGGCATATATGTAGTTCGTAACCTGGATTGACATATAGGCTACTTTTTATCCCGAATAATTAACAGGATCTAAAGGATAAAATGAACGAAAAGGAAAAATTGAAATTGAAGGGACTCCCTTTTCCGCATTTAGGCTCACAGTTGGCCCATTATGCGTGGGAACGAAAAGGATTAGCAGCGCCAATTGGCAAGAGGATTTCATTGTCATGTCATGTCACGTCAGTTTGACAGGACGTAGTACTACCTCTTTGGTCTAACAACTAGCGTTTGACATTCCAGTAGGTACACGGAAACTGTACACGCGCACGAAGTCGCGGGAAACTGCTAGTCAATCATATACCTACTTTAGAATATTTATATTGATAAATATACCTATAGGTACCTACCTACCTTCTTCAGACATACCTATTCCATTATTTATAAGTAGGTAGGTAGTAAAACTAGGACAGGATAGCCTAGGAACAAAAGACCTAGGCAACACCCGCAGAAAACTTATTTGTTCGTACCTAAATGGTTCGTAATGTATGGTAATGTTTCAGTACATAACTAAACAAGTACCTATTGGGTGTGATATTTTAATAATATATAATTAAAAGTCTACCTACCTTTTATGTTTTATTTTATCAAGCTAAAAACATTTAAGATTTCATATAATATCTTTGTATTTTTTTGTTACCGCACTTGGCGGGAAGGCGTCAGGTTTAAAATCGAAACATCTATTATTTTACTAGCTTGATACGACCAGAGCACTGTTGCCGCTCTGCATCCAGACTCTATCTCGCTCGTTCGACATTGCATAGCACAAGCTGTCAACGTCGCGCGCGTTGTAACCGAATTTTGGTATACGCTTTGCAAAATTTAGAAATAGCGCCATCTGACGTTTATTTCCGTACTGCTTATAGTGTCAGCGCGCCAGAGGTTCAAGAAAATAAACACCGTTTTGATTTATTACCGATTCGATACACCCAGCGACATCTCACGCCTTTGAAGGTAATCCATTTTCGGGTTACGATATTTTCTAAACGTCTGCTGGTCTATTTTTTTATTTGTCTATGATATTATGTATGAATGAAAAAAATAGATTTGTCGGTGGTCGTCTCAAATTAGGTTTGTGATCTAAAACAATCTAAAGAATTAGGATATTGTATAAGTACCTACTAATACAGTATTTACATTATTTATAATGTGTAAAAAATACACATGAAGCAGTTGAGCTATCTACACACCGTTGCAAACGATTTATAGATAGCTCAACTGATCCAAATCAGTACCAATCGGAAGCGTGCCCAAGACATAGCTGCATTGCCCAGCTGCAGTGCCCAGATAATCACCTACCTACTTGTTTGGTAAGTTGAGATAGACTTGGCGAAAATATTTCTGTAATTTGATGTTCTCCTAAATAAAATTGCCTTGTGTTTGGTTAGTGACGTAAATGCACGCTTGGTTGTGAAAATGGCTCAAACATGACTTTGTTATTCACTAGTCAGGTAAAAATACGAGTATTTTAGGTAAAAATCATTGCAAGTCAGCGATTTGGAAATACTGTTAAAATAAGTAGAAAGCATCAGTTAACATGTTTTATAATTATAAGTATCTATATTTCTTTTCAATTGTCTTGAGCCTAGCGAGCTTAGGTATCTTCCATCCTAGGTAAAACGTGTGTTGTGGGAGGTAATGCACGCTCCGTACATTTTTGAGTAAAAGTTACTTTTAGGTTTTCTAAATGTATCGCATACTGACCAACCTTGTATAAGAATCTATTTAATAACATGTAGGAAGATGATTTATGAAAGGGAACGGAATGTGAGATTTGTATGTGAAATGGAACGTAGAAAGATTGGGAATGAGTGAAACGACTGAAAGATGATTGAGTGCTTTATTTTTTTAAAAGAATGAAGTGTGATTTGGCTACCGGCTACGACGAAGCTGCGTGTGCGAAGAAGTTTATTTCGTAAAAATAAAATAACAGATCTTCAGTGTTTTCTCAATTCGCCACCCCCATCCGATTCCACATAACATAAACTTATCTTACCGTAAACATTCCAGTGGCTCCGCACATTGAGTTTTTCCTGTTTCGGACTACTGTAATCTCGTCCCACTGGGACGAAACACCACCTTTCAATTTTACTAATATTTCTATTACTGTTTCATTCCAAAATTTATTTCAATACAAACATGAAGTGAAAAACTGTCAGCGACAAAAATGTCGATTCTTATTCAAAATAAGTAAAAATGGTACCACACTGGAGCTACAGCATAATATACATACATAATATACTTATTCGGCGAGAACTAGTTCTGCAAATATTAATTTATTCGCCATTGCTGTTCGGTATTTGACCTCACGCTGGCATTTGCGTTAGGAATTCAGTTGTAGTGCTTTATGTTTGAAAATTCTGCTTTACAAGTAAAATTGAACGGTGGGACGAACAAATCTGACGTCGCTGTGCGTATTTGAGTTGTATTGCGCGTCAATGCTAGCTCGACTGACGAATGTTATAGCGTCACCGCGTAGTGTATTTCGGATACGTTACGATACATTTGCGATTGTCATATTATTCGGGTTGAGACCTCAGTCCAAGCCAAGCATTCTTACCATTCTACAATTGCTTATATACACTGGAGGATAGAACACGTGAAAAATCAGTGGATTTTGTAAATTAATAAAAAAAAATTCGTCACGTGAATTAAGTACCTTTTAGGTATGCACTGATTGACCAATTTACATAAAACTCAAACTGAAATCTTTATTGCACTTATTATGTTGTTTTTACAGTTTATACTTACTTTTTATGTCATAAACTTGAATTAAACTTGATGAACCTTCGTACTTTTTATGACATAAAAAGTACGAAGGTGTCATCAAGTTTAATTCAAGCTTAAATACTTCTGAAACATGGTTAATGTTCGACTCGAAAAAAGAAGAAGAAAAATACAACTGTTTTAAATATCAAAACAACTTATTGAGAGTGTTCTTGCAGTAGTCCTACCTACATGCTTCCTATAACAACCGGAACTCGTTTATTATTATTTAATCGGTACCGGAAACCGCGGAGTCAAGTTGTTACATGCTTGTAAGTACTTAGGTAAAAAAATATAAATAGTTACTTACTAAAAATTAAAAATAAACGAAAATTTAGAATTTTTTAACATTACTGCGATTTACATATTTTTGCTGTAAATTCTACATTCATGTTATTCTGTCTAATCGAGATTTTTGATGCCCACTTTTTTTTGTCCCACTGCTGGGTAAAGGTCTCCCCCAAAAATGTTGATGCCTATAAAAATGAATAAAAATGTTGGAAAATTCAAGTATTTTCACAGGTTTCAGTACAAGAACTCATAAAACGTTGTAGATTGGTAATTTGAAAATAGTCATTGAAAAACTGTTTTTAAGAAACGACGGGGTGTTATTTGTTTGTCGTTTGTGTGTGTGTGTGTGTGTGTGTGTGTGTGTGTGTGTGTGTCTGCCTGCCTGAGGCAACGTAGCTCCCGATCGGATGCACCGATTTTGGTTTTTTTTTTTGTTTGAAAGGTGAATTAATCAGTCCACGATTTGGGGGTTTTTTAAATTTTAAATTTAATCAAGTACTTGTTTCTATCGGTGATGTAAAGATGGGTCAAAATGATGACACCCAGAGGCCCTAATCAAATCTCGAGTAACATGTCATAAATAAAACATCACGAATACTGTACAAGGTGTGACCAGCCATGTGATGACATAATGATTTCAAGTGGGCAAATATGAGCATTGACATTTAGACAACCTTAAACACCGGTAGTCCTTATCACCGCCCACTAAGGTCCACTTTAGATTGATCAAACTTGCAACCTTTGGTCAGTAAAAGGTGTAATGATGTTTATGATTACGAGATAAGGTCGAAAATGGCGTGATATGTGAATATAAATTGGTTTTCAAGTAGCTTTTTAGTCAATGATTATGATGGAGATGTGTACCTAAATGGATCTTTGCGTAATATTTAAACAGGAGAATATTTTATTAGTATTAGAGATTATTCTTATTCTTTACCATAACTTTCTCAGTCAGTACGTAACTCAAATTAAAAAGTCTTTACAAATCGCCAAATTACTGTTAAAATTAAATGATTCTTATAGTTAGTAAACAAGCTGTTAAAATAGCTTTATGGATCCGGATAAACAAATAAATAAATAATAATAAACCTCATGGGAACTCGATTTACACTCAACACGCACTTGAAATTACTTGATTCTTCGCGAATAGTACTTACTTACTACTTAACTGTTTTTGAATATGCCAAGGTCATTGTTTTATTTCGTGATTTGAAAATAATTTGGTAAAACATCTACATAACTATAAATCATATTTATCTAATGATTTTAACTTTAGTTATAAAAAGCTCGCCCTTGTTTAATCTTTTTTTTTTCATTTTTATTCATTTATTTTTATGTTTATGTTATTATGTTTATTCATTTTATATTACGATTTTGTCCGTGTTATAACCGGATTAGTTGAAACTTATAATAGTATTGCTAGTGCCGAATGGTATATTTTAATTTTTTTTATTCATGGACATTTTGCACAACGCCCTCTAGTCCCAAACTAAGCAAAGCTTGTAATATGGGAACTAGATTGCTGTTGGAATACATTAAGTACTCTTAAGTATTGTAAATATTTATTATAAGTACTTAATAACATCCATTTTCAAAATTTTATCAAAAATGATCCAGTTATTGTATAATAAAATTGAGTTACAAATTTCCATCATCTGAATACTTCTTTCGAGTTGGGTACTAAACTGACCGGTTATAATTACTATTGTGTTGTATGTAACGACTTATCAATCTAAACACGCAATCGGACGCATTGGGAACGAATCGGTTGCGTCCGAAGTAAAGAAATAATCGACATGTTAATAATCGACATGAATAACAACACTACGTAATGGTAGAGATGTGATCAGTGTTCACTTTGACCGGTCGACCGACCGGCTCAAGGTTTTTTTTTTAATAAAGTGGTGTAGGTTTTTTGCGTTTTCATGTAGGTAGAAAGTCATGCACCCGAGATATAAACGTACTACAATGCCTCACAGAACACATCGCCGATGGTGGTGCTTTATAAGGTATATTACATTCCATTCATTCTTTCATTCATTAAGTATTTCATTCTTTTTCCATTTATTTTTAATTTGTTATCATGTACAAACTCTAAAAATCTAGTTTTTAGCTTGAAAGAGTTTTATACTGGTACCTCTATTAGGTAGGTATTCAGATGTCTACATTCTGACAAAACCTATATTCTGAGTGTTTTGTTGACTACTAGTCCGAAAATGACCGGATACCGGACACTTTTCTTTTAAAACATCAGCGCATCTCTATTAATAATGAACAATTGAGCATCACTAACATTAGTATGCACGCGAAATTCTCATGAGAGACCATTGCGCATCGAACAAAGGGGCAGAATTAGTAATCAATAAAAATAACATAATTAATTAGTCATACACATGGTTCGTTATATCTTCCTGCATTGCTAGTTACAAGCTTTGCTTAATTCGGGACTAGAGGGCGTGGTGTGAAATGGCCATGAATATTTATTTTTATTTATTGGTTTTGCTTCAAAGGGCCTAGTACGAATGGCGTAAAGCCAGTGTGTAACGTCTGAAAAAAAAGTATACGCGTACGAAGTCGCGGGTAACATCTAGTTGCTTGTAAAATAAAACAAGAGATTGTCAAATGTCTTATTAGGTACTTTTAAAACGATCGAACCTGGAGAGAAAGTGGGTTGCCGCAATTTGGGCGTTCGTCCGTACCGTACACACTAAAAGGTCTCTCGTATATATATATCGTTAGGTTAATAACACCAATTGAATTATATGAAACACTTGTTTTACGACATTATTTATATTCACTATTGATACGATAGTACCTATATAGTTTGTTGAAAGAAAGTGATAAATGGTTTTCAGCGAGTAGAAACATGAATTCTTTCGGTTTTTACATAAAATAAACGTGTACTTGTTTGTGATTTATAGCCGACCAGCAGTTGCCCGCGACTTCGTACGCGTCTACAGTTTCCGTGTACATTATATTACCTGTGTATTATTATTATCTGTACGTGTACCGAGCGGATACTTTGAAAAACTTGACATTACATTACACCTCATTACACCGAACTCATACTGGAATATCAAACGCTAGTCGTTAGACCAAAGAGGTAGTACTACGCCCTGTCAAACTGACGTTACATGACATGACAATAAAATCCTCTTGCCAATTGGCGCTGCTAATTTTTTTCGTTCATTTTGTCCTGTAGATCCGGGTAATTATTCGGGATAAAAAGTAGCCTATGTGTCAATCCGGGTTACGAACTATATATATGCCAAGTTTCATCCAAGTTGGTTCAGTAGTTTAGACGTGATTGAAACGCAAACATCCAAACATCTAAACTTTCGCATTTATAATATTAGGAGGATAGGATAATTCAATTTAGAACTAACGTTAAATTATATAGAGGGGCAGTGGGTAATTAAAAATTTTAATAAAATGTTTTTGGTTTCAGGTAACTTTCCCGTTTTTGATAACGGGTTTTGCTTTACTGTATGCTGAAAATTGTAAGTCAGTGCTACTAAATATAGTCACTATGATACTTATAAATTAAAAGAAAAAAAGTAACTGTAAAAAATACTTTCAATGTAATTAAGAAAAACCTGACCTAGCTTTTCTTAACGCAATTCACTGTGTTGTAGGTATTTTATAAACAGTGTAAAAGGGCAGATGTTCTTCGATTGGCAAACTAAATTATACAATTGCGCAACAAACACATAACCCTTTTTTTAGAAATCTCATAAAATAGAAACTATTCAAATTATAGTACCTGTTTATAAGCTTACAAAACCACCTCGTTGCATTCTGATGTAATATTGTCACAAGTGCCTGCTATCTAATCGAGTGGGTATATCATCTTCAACGTTCCATGTCGGCTGATGGCGTACATGAAGCCAAGGAGCTTACATAACAGTCTAGCAGGTGTGAGGTAACAGGTACCAGCAGCCTTACTCTTGAAGGCGATTCCTATCGATTTATAGGTAAGGACCAAATTTTTGTGACCAAACTAAAAGTGTCACAGCGGAACAAATGTAGTAAAACTTGTTCCGTTGTGACACTTTCAGTTGTGAAATTCGGTGTGCGACGATGCAAAAAATTTGGTCCTTACCCTTATGGCGTTTCTTACTCTTACTCTTGAATGCAAACCTAGCGCCAAATTATTTCAATATTGTGCGGGTATTGAATGAACTAACTGCCATTGGCATTGGATTGTCACATCCATAGATTTGTACTCTTGACGCTGTTTTTTCAGCTAAATGACAGTCACGTATTGTTTTATGTATTGCATGGATCTTCATGAGTGCGAAAATTTGTCGGTATTGGATTGTGATCTACATTGTATTAGAATTTTTAATTTGATATAGGTAAATGACATAATATTTAGTTACAGAAACCTGGCTTGAATTGATATAAACAAAATGACGAAAGTCGTAAAACTCAATCAAAAAGCAAGTAGTCAGAAGTACCTACACCCCAGTGGATTCCTAATACCCAATGTTTGGTATGCGGTACTGCCATTTCAGTCGCGTGCGCAGTTACTAGGACACCAATTTAATTAGCAAACGCTGATTAGGTACCTGTTCGATTGAGTTTTTGCATGCCTATTGTACGGGCTCAATGACCGGAAAATTCGTACGCGTTGGATTGTTAAGTTGGTAATTTTTTTTTCACAAGTCCCATCACGTGACCATGTGTAATGGTGAATAATGCTATAACCATCATCACGTTATTATCAATTTACAACAAAAATGTACTACAGGTACCTAATTTTTTTTAGGTTTCTTGTATGGATCCCTGAAAAACCTAAAATATTGTTTGCCTCGGCTACCTACTTACAACATCGTTTCGATATTTTTTTTATTGATTTACGCAATAGAAAATGTAGTAATTCACATGATACGTGTACGTGACATACGTACTCAAAGTGATGCCTGAATGTTATAAGTTTCAAAATATTACAAATTTAATGCAATTACTGAACTATTTCTAGGATGTGGGATAATTATAGAAATCATACCTGGTGTAAGTGGTAAATTGAAAATGGTAAGCTGGCGACATGCGACTTTAAATGGTTAATTTTGCAGCCGTAATTGGTCCCGGGAAACTACATTTGCTAATACAATGTCGCGTGGTACTGCCACCTAGAACCACCTAGTTATATAAAACGATTCTAAATGATCCTTGTGATTTTATTGAATAAAAGAATTATGACTATTACTACAAGACTGAAGGGCCCAAGAGGGGGCTATGTTTTTTGAGTTCCATGGTCGATAGGTAGGTAGGTATAGGTAAATGCTGGTAAGCATACTTCATCTATATATTTCAAGGCAACCTCATCAATCCAAGATGACAACACTTATATAATGCATGCTGTGGCATCCTCTAATCGAAGGAAAATAGTTTTAAGCCCATGGCCATGACATTTGTGTTGTTATCGTGTCACCTTTGTTGGATGTCCTATGAATAAAAATAAAATAAAATAAACACTGTCACTCGTCTTTGTCACTGAAATCAGCGTCCATTTTGCTATAGCTACCCAAAAAGGGTGAATAATTGTGAAGTGTAAGAGCTCTAAACATTTATTCATGCAAATAAACATTTTTTTACCCAACTACGGCGAACCAAATAGGAGGGTTATAATCATAGCATTACAATTAAATTATTCTTTTTAATAAAATACATTAGATAGAGTAGGTAGGGCATGTTTTATTTCATTGGTCTACATGTTTTTTACCGAACCTAAGGCAACTGCAATGTTTAGAAGAATAGGGCTTCGCCCTAACATTGTCGACAGTGGTTACCCTCAATAAAGAGGACAGACCGCACATTGTCAACTCAACAATCGAGGTACCACAGAAAGGCGTAACAAAGGCATCTATAACAAAGTAAGGGTTCGACTGCTGCTAACCACATAGGTTAGCACACACTTAGTGCTATCTGTCTTTTGTCTATTCTATTGGTACGTATTTTACTCACATAAAACCATATTCAACACCCGAAAGAGACAGTATAAAAAGTTATTACGTAAAGAAGGCACGATGGAACTGGCATTTTGGAAACGGATCCCAGGATCAGATTACAAAACAATTCGGGATCGGTTTACACTTCATTCTAATCCCGGGATCAGATGCCATAGACCCATTAAAATTTAATTGACAACTTCTTTGCACGTTCAACCTTAGTGACTAAATTACCTATCAGTGGATGTACGCTTGCGTAATGACACTACTACACTGATGCGTGGGTTAGCAACCACAAACTGTGATTGCATGCGGGTATAAGTAGTTCAAACCTAATACAGTGTACGTCAACAATACACACATACTTATGTACCATTCGATTGTACATTGCGCAATGTAATTATTGCTACGATGCGGTTAGAATATTGTGAAATATGTAATGTGATAGCTTTGTACAGTTGATATGATATACTTGCTTGAATAGCACTTCAGCCATTCGTCCACCAAAGCAAAATGTATTAAAAATAACGTCCAAGCATGTAGTGTACCTCATTTTAAATGTTACCTACCCAGAAATTATACTCTTGTGTTTTCGAACTCTTTTATCTATGAAGAAGCCTCAAAGTAGAGTCTTTTTGTTTGCAACAATCTTAAATTTGCTTCAATAAAAAAATCATTACCTAATCATTTTCCTTCAAAAGTTACCTAAAACAGCTTGTGTTTTGATGAGCTGTTGATTTTTATTTTATAACTAGTAGTTACCCGCGACTTCGTACGCGTCTACAGTTTCCGTGTACATTATATTATCTGTGCGTGTACCGAGCGGATACTTTGTGAAACTTGACATTACACCTCATTACACCGAACTCGTACTGGAATGTCAAACGCTAGTCGTTAGACCAAAGAGGTAGTACTACGCCCTGTCAAACTGACGTGACATGACATGACAATGAAATCCTCTTGTCAATTGGCGCTGCCTTTCCTTTTCGTTCATTTTATCCTGTAGATCCTGTTAATTATTCGGGATAAAAAGTAGCCTATATGTCAATCCAGGTTACGAACTATATATATGCCAAGTTTCATCCAAGTTGGTTCAGTGGTTTTGACGTGATTGAAACACAAACATCCAAACATCTAAACTTTCGCATTTATAATATTAGTAGGATAGGATTTCGACGTAACTTATAAAGTTAGGAGGTGCGGGTTTTACTACGTTGGTTTCCATAAATAGATGATGACGTGACGCACATTTGCTAGTTTTATCACGTAGTTGATCACCTGCGTAAATATTAAACATGGCACACACACAAAATAATAGGTTTTTAATAAATGAACTATGAACAACACCAAACGAACGCACTTAATCGATATTTAGGTATGTAAGTACCATCAGCAAAAGTTCTACCTTACCACCTTAAGGGTGCATTTCCTGTAAACCGACTAGCCGTTAATTTTTGAATACCAATAGAAGCTAATTATTTCGGGTGTAAAAGTTATGAAAACAATGGGCTGTCATAAAAATAATAAGATGTTTAGATCATTGGTTGGTCAAAATAATAAGACAAAAGAAAAAGGCGGGGTCAGGTACCTAACTGCTTGCAAGCGAAACAGTTTCAAAAGTGGTAAGGCGGAAATTTTGCCGATAGTACTTATCTGTAGTTTTTAGGTAAATGTTTTTTTTACTTTTGGAAACGGTTGTAATCGTAAATCAAGAAGTTTCTATATTTTTTTATCGAACAGCGGCTATTTATTTCCACAAAAACGTAATAATTAGACTAAGTACGTGGATAGTCAATAACGAACTTCTCTCTTTGTGAATGCCATCGGTACTACATGCGATCTCAAAACTGTTTGTGTGGAATGTTTTGTGTTTTGTTGAGATCAAAATAACCGAGAAACTTATCGAGACTAGGCAACGTTTTTATATTGAAAATGTTTTGTCGGGATCAAAATATCCACAAAGATAAAGTCACATGACCATTCCTATTATTTTGAATTGAACGTTTACTCCAGCGAGTGTAGACTTTCAACTTTGCTAGAGTGGTAGAGCGTGATCGATTTTCATATTTTCATAACATTCGGAATGCAACGAAGAAAGTGTTCACGATCGCCGACGAATGCGTCACGAACTGTTGCTACAATTTGTACGAGTTTAAATGTACCTTAAGAGGGCTATCACAGTTTGGCCGCGATTCAAGGGCTGGCGCGCGTCTGAGTTCGTCTGAGAGTCTGAGATCGCATTTCATGCAGTTTTAAATTACGTTTATTCAATATAATAAAATGAATTATTTAAATAAAAAGTATACAATTTTATTGATTATGAACTAACGTTTATTTTGATATAATGTTTACTTAATAATATTAATGTAGTATGGAGAAATTAACGGCTAATTCTGAACGTTTTTAGCAATTTTATGGTTTTTGAATTGATTTTTTTTGTAGATATCCCATACTTATTTCTGTATTCCGGGGCCGTTACGGTCAATGGCAGTATATAAGAGATATTTGTAGATATTTTTCATTTCGTTTGCTTTGCACAGTAGTTTAATCCAGGAGCTTGAAAAAGTGTCTGCGCGAGTTTTATTAAAAACTTGTTTCGGAATTTTGGCTTTATTTAAATATATAAGGAAAAATTGCAAAAAGCGAGGCCGCTACGGTCAATGCGAATAACTATTCTACATCATACAATAAATCGAAATTATCTAAAAGTTTCAGTTTCAGAGATCCAGAACGTCAAAAATGGGCATTTTCACGGGTTGACCGTGATATCCGCCTTGCTTAGATTTCATAATTTTCTGTCACACTTTTTACATCAGAGTAAATAGAATTTTCGTTTTTTCAGAATATCATATATTTTTTTGTATTCATAGTCATTCTTTACAGCTACCTTTACAGGGGGTCTTAATTCAATTATGAAGTCAATTTACAGAGTATTTTAAAATAGTAGAATTAAAAATTACATAGAAGTGTTTATTTTGCCTTTTTCAATGAGAGTAGTAATGGAATACGCTATCACCTGATGTTAAGCGGTTACCTCTGCCTATAACAATGTATTGAGTAAGTCTAAACTTACCTACTTCTTAATACTTGAAAAAGAAAATTAAATGTTGCTGGTTTTCAGCAGGTACCTACCACTAAAGCATTTCTGAAATCTTGTCTCATCATCATTTACTAATTATCTAGAAATCCCACTGCTACACCGTAGCATGCTACGACGTAGCTGGTGGGGATTTCAAGAAAAAAAATCTTAGTATGGATTTCTGGAATATACCATCTTCACTGACCTAGATATCTACCCAGAGATGCTGATCGTGTCGACTTGATCCGACCTATTTTTATTCGTATTTTCTTGGTAATTCTATTAGTTGACCTACTTTAGATATTTAGATAACAACATAAATAGCTAAAGATTAAAAAAAAATTGTATGTAAAGAAGCATGGATCAACCCAGACGGCCCTTTTACGAACTCAGAATTGCAATTACTTCACTTTACATACATTTGCTTAACTAATTCTAAGGGAAAATGCTAGGAATTTTGTTTGATTTCCGTTTGTCGGATCTAGGCAGACAGCTTTCAAAAATGACGTTTTAGTAGTACCATAAATTCCTGTGTTTATCACCATACATCACATACCATCAGGTGAGATTGTGGACAAAGGACATTCCATACTATATAAAAAAAAATACATACATCCATACATTTAAACTTTCGCGTTTATAATATTAGTAGGATATTTACACGCGCGGCGCTCTGGCCGCATTCTCCCAATGTGCACAAATGTACACTACCTTCCGCACACAACAACATAACTCAGAGGCTCCTGAGACTCTTCAATATTAGCATTATTATGAAGTTGTTCACACCGTTTTAAATAAAAATACTTCACTGCCGCCTGCACCTACCTCACACCCACAGAACAGAGAAGTTCTTCTGTGCCTTGATCACGAATAAATGTGACAATCGTAAACGTATCGTAACGCTAGCGTATCCGAGATACACTGCGCGGTGACGCTACAACGTTCGGCAGTCGAGCTGGCGTTGACGCGCAATATGATTCCAATACGATAGGTTTACGTAATGCGGTGACTGTCAGATTTGTTCGTGATTACCCCTCTGTGCTCACACCACACTACAGACGACACGTTTCTTTATTTTTCTTTCTTCTTCTTCTTCTTCTTTCTGCTCAAAGTTTCTTCTTATGGCTTGACCATAGATATTGATAGGGACTCCCGTTTCCGCATTTAGGCTCAAAAGTTGGCCCATTATGCGTGGGCTTGACCAAAAACATAGGAATAATTTTTATTCCAAAATTTAAATAGAAACGGCGACATCAAGCGGCAATTTGAGGAACCTCAGAGTTGTGCAGACCTACTCCGCACATTCCTCGCAGAGCAGTGCATTGGGAAACCAGCGCCGGTAGCACTGGTAATCGGAAACATTCTTTCGGATTAAGGAGAGGTTCATTACCTTAATAAACTAGCTTTACCTAAAGGTGAACATGGTGTAAACACTGCCTTTAAAGCGAAGTAGTGTAAAGCTAAGATCTACTTTAGTCAGACCTTTTTTTTCTTAACCTATACTGTCCCACTGCTGGGCAAAGGTCTTCCCCATTTCCGTCCAGGACTTCCGCTGGCTTGCCAGGTCCCACCAATGTGCTTAAAAGTTAGACTTATCAAAAGTAAAATGAATAAAATATTCATAGATGTTTGACACAACGCCCTCCTAAACTAAGCAAAGCTTGTATGGAAACTCGATTGCTAATAGAATACTTGTATACTTTTTTTTTTGTAAATACATTCTTAGTTAACTAATAAAATGAAATCTAGTAGAAATATTTGAACGCTGCAGATCGGCAACAAAGTTTGCAAAAGTTTGTAGACTTACAATGAACCTGAAATTATGCTCACAGAGTTAATTTATCTTACTGCAATTATCCAACTTTCGCTGAACACTATTGTTTACAAAACTAAATCTCTTATTTTTTATTAAATCACCATTACAAAAGCATTATAATCCTCTAATTAAAATAAACAATAGCGTGAGATGTCTGGTTTCTATCGCCCGTATTCACAAACGATACGATAAAAATGTGAGTTACACAGACACACAACATACTTACCTCACTCATAACACGGAATACTTACACTTATTACATTTCCCTACACAGTAAAAAAACCCTTTGTAGTTTTTATGTACCTATGCACAGTACGCACAACGAATCTTTATCCCTCTGAAGTTAGGTGCAACAAACGATCGCGCATGTACCTACTCTTGTGCGGAATAATTAGCTTACCTCCAATTACCCAAAAATGGGTTCTGTGCAGATACTTCAGAGGGACAAAGATCCGTTGTGACTACTATACCTAGGTGCAGAGATATCCTATCCTACTAATATTATAAATCCTACTAATATTATAAATGCGAAAGTTTAGATGTTTGGATGTTTGTGTTTCAATCACGTCAAAACCACTGAATCAACTTGGATGAATCTTGGCATATATGTAGTTCGTAACCTGGATTAACATATAGGCTACTTTTTATCCCGAATAATTAACAGGATCTACAGGATACAATGAACGAAAAGGATTAGCAGCGCCAATTAGCAAGAGGTTTTCATTGTCATGTCATGTCACGTCAGTTTGACAGGGCGTAGTACTACCTCTTTGGTCTAACAACTAGCGTTTGACATTCCAGTAGGTACGAGTTCGGTGTAATGAGGTGTAATGTCAAGTTTCTCAAAGAAGTATCCGCTCGGTACACGCACAGATAATATAATGTACACGGAAACTGTAGACGCGTACGAAGTCGCGGGTAACTGCTAGTCTAAGTATATAAATTTCCATGTTCATAGGTGAAAATTATAACAATCAGTGGAATTTAAAATGTGTTGAAAAACATCGATACCGGTGACTGTGTGCTTGTAAACTAAAGCTTACAGTATTGTTTTTGAATACAGACGTCGTACTGTAGCATTGTGCACACTGGTTCTGGTTCGCACGGAGAAAGCTGCAGAAAATATCGTTGGGTCGTGTCAATAACACACGTGGGGGTACAATTAATTGCACTCGTATCATTTATTTTATGAAAAATTCAAAATATCGCTACACTTTTTGATTGCTAAGAATACAAGTCTATACGATGATAGATATTCTTTAATAAAGGATCTTCTCTTTAGCGGCTTTTATATCTAATCTAGATGATTTATACAATGTCAGGAGCCTTTTTACCCATGCTCCTAAGAATGGGAGGCTGCAGTGACTGGGACATGATATAAGTAGATGGAATAAGCTTACATATTGGTATGAAAAATGACTCAAATTCATTTTAACTGTACATACGTCATCTGTCAAATTATGGGTCAAACCTCTGATACAGAAAGCCAATGGATATGCCCTACCAACAAAAAAGCGTACATACTACGGAACATAATATGGCTGCCTTCTTAGTATTGACAGCAAATCTACTACAAACTCGGAACCAAACATGGCGGCGCTGGTTACGAAAACATAAAATCATGACGTCACAAAAAAAATTCGAAAGGACAAAATATTGTCTAGCTCTTTCAACACATTCAGTATTGGTTTGGTTTAAAAGAAACAAAGTAATACTTGACAGCTTATGTGTCGATTTATTTTGTATAGTAGAATGGGGCATCTCCATGTTTATGGTTTCCTACCTCTTTGGGTCAAACGTTATTTTTAAAAGTGCTGTCTCATTCTAATTACCATCAAAATATATGTATGTCACTCTGTATGTATGTCATCAGCTTTGTTAAGTTCGGTATCAATCAATCAAAGCTTTTGTGTTATTTCCTCAATTGTAGTAGGTAGCAGTTTTAACCTGTATATAATGTGCTCCAATTATTTTTTTAATTAAGAGGACATCTTCAATTTTTAAGAGTTCCATCGCTCACCCCGCTGCAAAAAAGGGTACAGTTTTGTCCCATCTGTCACCCTAGAGGGACAGATCAGGGTGATAGAAGGAAACAATTCGATATTATTATGTTCTCACACTTCTCACACAGTGCAATAAAATGGTAGACTTGTAGACTTTCCTATTCCTCAACTCTCATTTCTCGCTAGTATCTGCTGATAGCCCTTCACCGTTAGGTACCTATCCAAAAGGCAGAACTGCACATAACCTACCACAACGTCACAGAATAGTGCATTGCGGACGTCCCAACGGGTTTCTAGAGAAAGTTTACTTAACTCTTTATTTACTTTAGTTATTATTTAGAGAGAGGCATCCCGGTGTGTGAGGCAAATAGATTTTAGAGATTTTTGTTAGATACGAAGTTGACATCGGTGGCAATTCTGTTGTTACAGCAAACTAACTCGAATAAGTTAATTCAATTCTTGTTAAAATGATCTTTGCAGTATTGCCCGCAATTTCGCCAATGCCACGTTTTGACCTTAGCACGAACGAAAATGACCGGTCGGTGGTGAAAAGTAAATGTTCGTTGGAGAAATTGAATCCAAGCTAAATTATGAGAAAAATTAACAAACAACACAATTCTAACTAAAAAAACATAGAAGAAACACATTCTTCTTCTTCTCAACTTCAACTTCTTGATTTTTATACAGCGTGTAGCTACAATGGCGACATTAAATTAACCAGCGTATCCGGTTTCGCATTTTCAGAATATAGACATATTTTTTATTTCATTAAACATAAGATTTATCGAAATAAATCAATTTTCTTAAATAACGCCTCGGAGCAACCTGTACGTAAGAGCAGAGGTCATCTGTCGGGTTCACGGGTCATAACATAACCGCGTGTAACCGCGTATGAAGAGCAAGAAAGTATTGTTAGAATAGGACACCCGAAATTGCGACCTTGTGCATGAAAGGGATAGCTAACTATTGAAGAGCGCCGCCCGCGCCGCTCGCTCGACCGACTCGTCCTGCCGCCTAGCCAGTGATACGCGGGCCGGTGTCCTTGACACACTTTATTTTAATAATTTTGCTAATTATCTACCTATTCTCAATGTTTCGCGAAAAAGACGCTTGGTATTGTTAGTTTAGCTTTTCTATTCTAAGTACCCAATCAGGTCGTCTACGTAGGTACAGCGATAAAGACGCTTTGATTTATTATTTGTTTATCTGTCTACCTTTGCGACTAGGGAGCGGGTAAATTAAATGTTTGGTGCTCAGTGGATACTGGATAGGACGACACGACACGGAGCTCTTAGGTGGCCCAATGTCACCTGACCTCAAGCCCCTCGATTTTTTTATGGGGCTTTGTGAAAGACGACGTTCATGCTAAAATAAAATAAAATGTATTATCAAAAGCGAGGGCAAATATTCAGCGCCGCCGGTTACATCTTTGTGTCCGACGTGGTGGCGGCGGCGGCGCGGCGGCTACATTGAGAACTTGAAGATTTAATAAGTGTAAGGCGCTAGGTGCATAGGTCACAATAAAATTAATAGTAAAGTGAACAAGGTGAAGTGAAATTATTTGATTTCTTTGAATTCCTTGGTGTCGCTTGTTTTCCCCGCCCCGCGCTCCGCCCCGCGCCCCGCCGCCGCCACCGAGCCGCCCGGGCAGGCAGGCGCGGGCGCGGGCGCGGTAACACGTAGGTAAAGACACTCATAGGGTGATTAATTTTTGTTGCGTATTTTATTATTAAGTTTGTTTGAAAAATTCGAAATTTCTATTTTGGACTATAATTATTTTTTTATTTTTTTTATGAATACTTATAAGTAGCTCTACCCGTGTGTTCATTTAATGTCGCCATTGTAGCTACACGCTGTATATGGCCATTGTCCGTCATTTCGACAGGCAATTTTGCCAGTGTCAAGTGGATTACTTGAAATAAGTTTGGTATAGTCGAGTCATACGTCAAGTCGTTTGTTTTGAAGACAAAATCACATTGTTATTGATGCTAGCCTATCGCTGAACTATAATTTTGATTGTAATTTGTCTGATTTTGATTGTCTGTCTAAAACTTAGACAATCACCCTGCAGATAGGTATAATGTCATTTATTTCTGGAATGTCGACAACTACAGAGGAGTCTTCTTCTTCTTATTTATGGCCTCTGTCTGGCGTTCCGACAGAAAACTTCAATACTTACGAAGAAGCAGTTATTTTCCGTGCAAATGGTTTTTCGTGCAACAAATATCCAGACCACAATTTCCTTCTATTTTCTACTTTAAACTCTATATAAACTAGAGTTTCTATAAGTTCAATGACGTTGTGCTATAAAATAGAAACAACTTATGGAATTTTAACGTTTTATGATGTTGCGAATGTAGCCAGTGATCGCTTTGGCACGAAATGTCATGAAAACCTATTTTTAGAAGGTTAGGCAATCCAACCCAACGCGTTTGGATATTAGAGCGCAAATCCAACGCACACTTGAGATTTGAGAGATAATTCTTTTAATAAAATCTAGTAAAAACACTGTTGGGAAATCATAAAACTTAAGTACTTATAGCTCATTAGCGATAAGACCGCCCATTGTACAATTTATAGTCACTAGAACATTCCCAATGAACTGTCATCATCATCTTCATCTGATGATGAATAAGCTGATACCTAGTCGAATTGAAGTCGGTTTTTCTAGTTTTTTAAACTTATAAATTATATGACATAACAATCAAATTGTAATGATATTTTTAAGAGAATTAACCCTCGGAGCTTTAACCCCGACCATAATAATATCAAAGCTGGTTCTTTATAATAGGTACACTCGTTAATTACAAAGATATCATCTAAACGAGATCACATCTCAGCTTCTCAAGCAATTAGAATGACACAAATCTACAATACTAACACCTGCAGGGGTATGCCAATCAAAGTTGAACTGCAAAGTTTTCAATCATGGTCAGTTCATACTAACTCATAGTTATTCTATGACTAAATAGTGACATTATGACGTCATTTGGTGTGTTTTCGCGCATATTTTGCTGTCAAGTGTCTAAAAAGAATGATCACGTGGTACAAAATTGTACCACGTGACCTGAAGAAATTACACTGGGCAGTGAAATATAACTTGACAGCAAAAGATTGGCATACGGATCCTGCACTCAGAGATGTAAGTCAAACGATAACTTACGCTTGGTCTATTGACATCTCTTACCAATGAATTGGTAACGAATTTGGTACCTACCACTCATTTTTAGTATGTTGATTATACAGCTAATACTTATGTTTGAATAATGTTTTCTGAGTGCGGCTTTAAAACATAGATCGATAGATAAAAACACACAGAAGAAGGAAATTACATGAAAGAGAGAAACATAAAAATAGAGAGTACAATGGGCGGCCTTATCGCTAAAAGCGATCTCTTCCAGACAACCTTTGGATGGACAGGAATGACGAAAAATATAAACATATCTAGAGATTATATTATAAGAGATCTAAATTGCGTAAACTACGGAAAGGTCAACAAACTCGGATGATGATTCAAAATGTTACAGGTCTTAGCCTCAATAAACTGGTTCTAGATTAAATCTAGTCTAGGTTATGAAATAGTAATCTAGATTTACTTACCTACTAGTAATAAGTGTAGACATAGCTTAGTGTTAACTATTATAGTTCTCTAAGCTAGCTGGGCAAGACAATACTTTGATTTTATCTCATTATAAAGAAAATACTTTTTAGGGAACGGACATCTTGATTTATTGCAACTCACACAATACACAGAATGCAACACCGGAAACCGGATACAGGAATGAAGTTTTC
Source organism: Gandaritis pyraliata (assembly GCA_947859175.1). NCBI lineage: Eukaryota > Metazoa > Arthropoda > Insecta > Lepidoptera > Geometridae > Gandaritis > Gandaritis pyraliata. The sequence continues at coordinate 2,328,595 of OX401871.1, read as the reverse complement.
TTCGTTCACAGAAAACATAGAACATTGGTGCTGCCACAGATAATCAAATCTTTATTGTCATTCTCGATAACTCTAATACATAGACAATCGTTTATATATTGTTTTGCACATAGATTAATTAAAAAGAAAACACAAAATTGTAATGTGTGTAAATGCAACTAATTGGTTCTAGCTCAGCAATGAAAGAAAGAAAGAAAATACATTTATTTTGGGACACACACACAACAGCACAATACACCGTGCATTGTGAAAATGGTGAAAAATTTACGGCGCCCATAAACATGTGGAAAGCCACTCGTCTTGGTATCGTCAGGTGCTAGACACCATCATATAACCCCATCATAGTCAAGGTGAGAGGTCTCGCCTCGAAGCTATTATAACATCGACACGCGAGGATTCAATCTGATAAGCTACTTTCCCCCGACCGTCAATTTTATACAGTCTTCGTAATAAAACTTATCTTTTTCCTACACGAAATGACAAAGTTCACATGCTGTCGATTCTGTTGTTCCATATTTCTAAACTAACCTAATTTGACAGCACTAAAAATGTTGCCGTCCCTTTCTCATAAACTGAAACGACAAAGACAGCTATAATTTTAGCGCTGTCAAATTAGGTTAGTTTAGAAAAATGCAACAACAGAATCGATAACACTGAGTATTTAATAAAATCTTTTGAAGGAATATTAAAGGTATCTTATATTATGTCACAAAGTGGAAACGCAGCCTATATGTACTTTTTACGTCTGAGCCGAACTTAACCGCTATATTTGCACCGTTATTTAACGGACAACATTTTTTGAAAAACGAATCCTTTATGGATACGAGTGTAGATAGACAAACAAAGCAAAGATTGATTGCGTATTTGTGTGTGTTTGTGTGTGTGTGTGGTAACGTAGCTCCCGAACGGATGAACCGATTTTGATTTTGTTTTTTTTTTTGTTTGAAATCTGAATTAGTCGGAAGTGTTCTTAGCTATGTTTGATGAAAATCGATCCAAGATTCGGGGGTTTTTTTAATTTTTAATTTAATTCCTTGTTTGTTGTCGGCGGCCTCCCGCGACACAGACTAAATAAACCGTAATTTTAATTCAATTAAATAAACTTCTTTAAATATAATGAATTTGTATTTTTGTACTTCGGAACCCTAAAAGTGTCATAAAAATTTAATAGCTACTTTCGTATTTAGATAAATTTTTAATTTACACAGTACCTAGCTAGGTAGGCAGTAGTTAACATAGGTACTGTTGAGAACATGCTGTTTTCAGTTTATTATTATCCTGTTTTATTATTATTACGTAAGTATAGAATCTCTCAACAATAACGTTACCCCCTGAGCGACTCTCCGCTTGTTTGTAACTTTGGCCCATTTTGTGGGTACTATACGAACGAACCATGGTGTAACTTAACTAGTGTAACGGAATATTATGTTTGTCTTTTAATTTTATATCTCACAGTAATTTTAATTTCAGTCTCTATTTAGGTATTTTTAAGACAAGAGTGGATAGCCTTTTTGGCTTTGCCTACCTACTTGGCACCTGCTTTTGTTTATTTCGTATAATAAATATTTTTAATTTCATTTCAAGTTTTTCCAAGACCGAGTGAAACGTATTACGCAGGATGGACTATTTGGCGACAGAAAGGAAAAATATTCAAGATGTTTGTGGAACTAGTATATGACGTGAAAGCAAAAATACAGTCCATTGCGCACATAAAAAGAATTTTCTACAAAAACGTCGTCTACCAAGGAGGGAAGCAAATTTACGATATTAAAAAGAAATACGAGAGGATGCAATTTTTATTAAACTGGTCCTCTGAATTACCGAAACGAAAAGTAAGTCTGTCATTCTACTAATATTATAAACGCGAAAGTTTGTAAATATGGATGTATACAACGTGTAACATATTGTCCCTATAAGCCGAAAAGGGGCTTATTCAGACCAAACACCTGAATAGATTGGCATGTGCAAAAGTTGAATGCAACATGTTGGAAATTTCATGTTGGAATAAAAGGTTACAGGGTCTACTCACCTTATATTGGCCAGGATTATAACAGTCGTCACAGCTCAGTCGGTAATAGCTCTGCCTTCTGTGCTGTAGGTCGTGGGTTCGATACCCGCCAAGAACAAACATTTGTGTGTGGCAAACATAGATATTTGTTCTATGTCTGGGTGTTAGTATGTATTATAAGTATGTATTTACAAAAAAAAGTATATAAGTATTCTATCAACAATCTAGTTCCCATATTAGGTACAAAGTTTTACTTAGTTTGGGACTAATATAAGTATTCTCTCAGCAATCTAGTTCCTATATTACAAACTTTGTTTGGGACTAAAGGGCGTCGTGAAATGTCCATGAATACTTATTTATAGAATATTTTTATTGCTTACATTCCTTAGTATTTTCTGTTATAACTGTGCCCTTTACTCGCCCGCAGAGAGTAAAAAACATGATAGAAGCCCAAGAGTTGTGCATGGATATCGACAAGTTAGTTCACATGTTAGAAGAGGACGAAAAGAAACACGCGAAGAGATCTAAGGCCCATGAACTTAATAAACCTGCATTAAGAAATAAGAAAGAGAATAATGAAAAGGCACAGAAGAATCGGGGTGCCGTTAGAGCACAAATGGCGAAAATAAAAAATGATAAGGAACGGTTTGTGAAGAAATCTAAGCATATGCGTATGGAGGATGGCTTTGATTCTTATTAAAACTCTTTGTTAAACTTGGTGCACGCGCACGCATGCGTCTAGATCTACAGAATGTTTTCCGAGTAAATTTTATCGGTCATGTAGTTAATATTTTGCAATCAACGCTTGTATGTAAGTAAATAAATAATAAATATTCATGGACTTTACACACAACGCCCTCTAGTCCCAAACTAAGCAAAGCTTGTAATATGGGAACTAGATGGCTGATAAAGTACTTAAATAGGTACTTTTTTTTTTGTAAATACATATACATACTTATAATACATAGTAACACCCAGACATAGAACAAACATCTATGTTTTCCACGCACAAATGTTTGTTCTCAGTGGGGATCGAACCCACGACCCACAGCACGGAAGGCAGAGCCGTTACCGACTGAGCTGTGACGCCTGTCTGAAGTGTTTATGTACATTAGCATACTACACTTAGATATAGTATGCCCGTGGCTTTCATGCTGGTACACGCACTCTGCATGTACCCCGCTTTCATGAACATTAAGACAAGAACACTTGGATTATGGATTAGCGTATTCCCTCTAGGATAGAATACGAAACGAAGCTATCCGACAGACAACCAAGGTCGTCGGTAAAACTCAGAAAATTAGCAAGCTGTAATGGTAGTGGGCCGGCCATGTTTGCCGTAGAACCGACAATCGTTGGAGGAAACTAAAACTCGAGTGGACACCGCGTTTTGGCAAGCATAGTGTAGGATGCTCGATGGGGCGACGATCTGCGAAATGTAGCGCAGACACTGGATTAGAAGAGCCGAAGACTGAGCTCAATGGCGCGTCTTGGGAGAGACCTACGTCCAGCAGTAGACCAACATAAGTTGATGATAATAACGATGATCCTAAGCTGCAGCTACTCTTTCCATCAAGTGAACTGGCAACCAAACGCCTAAGCATTTGGTTGATGTTATTTAATGATAGATAGCTTGTTAGTTATCTATCATTAAAAAAAATCAGTCAGTCAAGCAGACATCTTTATTCATTTACGTAGTAGCTAAATACAAGATAGTACTTGAGTAATAATCTAAGTAAGGCTGTACTTGTGAATAACAAGACTTGAGTGTGGTTACGGTGCTATAAGCGTTGTAATTTGAATGAATCGCCGACTCGGTAATTCGCAGTTTCAAACTAGTTCGAACTGGGTCACCTGTGTTCTCGTAAACAGCAATCACGTGTTACTTTGCAACAGTGATGGTTGATGACTCGGCCCCACAATCGCTAGCACGATGGACCTTTAGATCTAATGCTGAATATTTGTAAAGGGATCACAAAGAATGGCTGCCCGTACTTAGTCAGACGTTTAGCGGTTATTACATTACACAATCTCAAGCACGCTAACTAGCACGCTAACTAGCACGTGCTTAGAATCTACGTAGACTGGCTTGCTACTAGTAAGTCAGTCTACCTGTCTTTCCCTTATTACACTACGCTTGATGCTAGTTAGCGTGCTTGAGATTGTGTAATGTAATAACCGCTTTAGACTGCTTTGCACCAAAACTTGTACCCCTTTGAAGTAGGTAACTGACGTGAAGTTGTCCTCATGTTAAAGTATGGTTTATTGGCGCTGCTATTAAACACCGTTCATTCATTTTATCCTGTAGGTTCTTTTAAGGCTATCTGTGATAAGGCATTTAGCATCAGCATAAAATCTAGGTTACGAACTGTAAAATTCCAAGTTTCATCCAAGTTGGTTCAGTGGTTTCGACGTGAATGAAACACAAACATCTAAACTTTAATATGATGGGATTGATGTTGAGTTGACTACTACAAACTAAAAACAACGTAGGTACTTATTTTAGTTCTCACGAGGCACGAGCGGTCGCGGATCAAAGCGTGCCACGAGAATAACATATTACAGTAAATGAGAGATGGACTCATACCCTTTCACTTTCTGGACGCGAATCCATTGAGTAACGAATTTATTAGTCTGTGTTAATAAATTAGACTTACACATTTACAAGTTATTTGACATTCCAAAAAAAATTCGTATTATATTTTTACTAGACTTATTAAGAGAATTTACCCTCCGCCCCCGTATTCCAATCTTTTGCTGTCAAGTTATATTTCACTGCCCAGTGTAATTTCTTCAGGTCACGTGGTACAATTTTGTACCACGTGATCATTCTTTTTAGACACTTGACAGCAAAATATGCGCGAAAACAAATTAAATGACATCATAATGCCACTATTTAGTCAAAGAATAACTATGAGATAGTATGAACTGACCATGATTTAAAACTTTGCAGTTCAACTTTGCAGTTCAACTGAGATTGGAATACCAATGCAGTTGTGAGTATCCAATTAAAAGATGCGTAGTGTATTTCAGTAATAGCCAAGTTCACACTCTACAATCGGTAGGGAATAGAAAGTCGGAAATGTCAATGTGTCGTTGAAAAATGACATTTTATACATTTTGATTATTTTCTCAAGCGATTGTAGAATACTCACGTGGCTGAAGGGGCAGGTCAACTACTTATTAAAAATCTCACCCAAATCTGTTCATCCGTTACGTCGTCGGCCTCCTTCGACTAATCACTCCGATTGTGTCACAAATATCGTAGGTTCACGTAACATGGGTAATATGAAATATTAGTATGACTATAAATATCATTTCATTTATTTGTTCAAAACAATAACTATATACAAATACTTTAGAAAACTGCATTTTTAACAAAAAAAATTATTAAAATGATCTCTGAATTCTAAATGCTAGAGATGGAAAACAGAATTCAAATCACCGACTGCAGGCAGGGTGCCCAAAAGGCTGGCAACGTTACCTCTTTTAGGACTGTTACTTAATTTTATCGTATCGCACAAAATGATGGAAACGCAAGCTTTCCCCCCAGGCAGTGGTTCCGCAAGTTTTTGCTCGCTCCAGGCCGAAATGAAAGCCGCTTTCCGCCATCCAGCCGATCGTTAATCGCTCCGATGTCTATGTGGCTTCTTGGAAGTATCACCATCACGGAAGCGGTGTAGGGACTTGGTTCCGCATTTGTTGTAAACTGGCTTTAATTGCGATCGCACTGCAGGGGTATGCCAATCAAAGTTGAACTGCAAAGTTGAACTGCAAAGTTTTAAATCATGGTCAGTTCATACTAACTCATAGTTATTCTGTGACTAAATAGTGACATTATGACGTCATTTCATGTGTTTTCGCGCATATTTTGCTGTCAAGTGGTACAATTGTGTACCACGTGACCTGAAGAAATTACACTGGGCAGTGAAATATAACTTGACAGCAAAAGATTGGCATACGGATCCTGCTTGTCCAAGATATATTCTATTGGAGTATATTCTATTGATCTATGAGTGAATCGAGAATTTGTTTCCGATGTTTCTATAACGCTGGTTTCTCCTACACGTGTATTAGACCACCAAAATGTTTTTCCGTAAAAACCGGCTCATTAAAATTTTATAGCGGCTCTGCAGGGGTATGCCAATCAAAGTTGAACTGCAAAGTTGAACTGCAAAGTTTTAAATAATGGTCAGTTCATACTAACTCATAGTTATTATATGACTAAATAGTGACATTATGATGTCATTTGACGTGTTTTTACGCGCATATTTTGCTGTCAAGTGTCTAAAAAGAATGATCACGTGGTACAAAAGTGTACCACGTGACTTGAAGAAATTACACTGGGCAGTGAAATATAACTTGACAGCAAAAGATTGGCATACGGGGGCTGAAGTATTCTGCCGCATTGTCATTCATGAGCAACAGAAAGAGATGGCATAACAGGGCGTATTAATTAGAGATATCTATCTTATAATTTATCTTATCTTAGATATCCTAAGCACCCGATATGAATAAGGCCGTAGAGTAGTGTAGATGCTTAGAAATAATATCCTGGAATTGTGGTGACTGCATGAGTAAAACCGCGGACAACTTCCAGTGCTATGAACACGGAAAGCATTGTAAATCGAGGTGAATTCAATGTAGTGATCGTCCAATATGCTGCTGCGGTGTTCCAAAGCCTTTAATTAACGCCCCTTCATAAAATACCACACACCGCCTTCGAAAACTTTTGGCAATGTGAGCTTTCATTATTTTTAATCGGACGCCAATTATTCATATTTTTTCAGCGAATTAAAAGACTGAACTGGTCAGAGCTTTCGAGGAGAAAGTGATTTCTGTTATGTAATTGTTGAATAAGCTGAGTTGGGGGCGTATGCTCAAAAGTCTTCGATATATTATTACATTAGGAGATATGTCATAAACAATGCAATCTACACCTAGCTCTCAACGAAAACTAGATTACCAAATAATTTTTTTTGTTGTCCGAGATGTGCCGTTATTTCACAGTGACAATTTCTCGAGTGTTTTCGGAATCGTTATTGATATGAAATATTGCATTGAGAAATGTAGTTGGGTTTGAAAAAAGTTCATTAACCTCTAAAATTTTTTCCACATACAAATCAATCGTCAAAGTCGTTCAGTGAACTGTACACCATTTGTTATTTTATTACAATACCAAATCATTAATTATTTTGACATTGACAAACTGTTAACATAATACTCGAGTGCCTCGAGGTATTTTTTTCTTAATAGTAAAGGATAATAACAGTAAACACAGGTGAAACAACATTTACATGACAAAGATTTATGCATGTGTTTAAAAGATCTTGACTCTGCTATAATGATGTCATTCAACCTTCTTTAATTGATATTTTTCTGTTATTTTCTTGCACGGCTTATAACACCAGCGTAAACGTAACTCATCGTTTATTGTAATTAAATAGTAGATTGGAACGAATCAAAAGTGTGGAAAGCATACAAACGATAAATCGTAAGCAAATACGCTATGCGTTCATACCACAGGTTCATACGCTACGAGTACCTGCCTACCGCATAATAAGTCAGGTAAATATGCCCATCATTTGGTGCAAAAGAGGACAGAGGTACAAAAAAGGTGGAAGTTCTCAATTCGGTTGTATTTCGTTAAATGTTTGTTCTCAGAACTATGTCGTTTTATAAACAGAATCATCAAAATCGATTCAGTAGTTTGGCTTTAAATCAAAATAACTGGAAAAAATATGCCATTCACCAAACGAAATGGTTTGTGGGGAGAGATTAGGGGGGGCCCTAATCTCTCAAGCGCTGATTTTGTCGCAATTTTTTTTTTTGAAAACTCTGCTTTGGCTGTCGAAAAATGAATTTTGTTTCAAAATTTAGTAAGTAGTAGGTAATTTAAAATTTTCCAGTAAGTAGGTACTACTTTGTTTTTTGACCTGAAATGAGAAAATCACGCTGAAGGTATCCACTAAAATCAATACCTAATATTCACGAATGTCTGAACCATTTTTAAGTTTGATGAAAGCTCAAAACATAGAAACAGGGGGGCGATTCCAATCTCAGTTGAACTGCAAAGTTTTAAATCATGGTCAGGTCATACCAACTCATAATTATTCTGTGACTAAATACTATTTAGTCTTATTTAGTAGTTGGTTGGTTGACACTATTTAGTAAACTATTTAGTAAATAGTGACATTATGATGTAATTTAATTTGTTTTCGCGCATATTTTGCTGCCAAGTGTCTAAAAAGAATGATCACGTGGTACAAAATTGTACCACGTGACCTGAAGAAATTACACTGGGCAGTGAAATATAACTTGACAGCAAAATATTGGAATACGGGGGCAGTGCCAATTGATTCAGTCTGAGTTTATTTAAAATCGTTAGCCTTCGATATGAGTTCAAAGTAACACAATCTTCAAATTGCATCGCTATTTCCGCTCCCACATCATCACTAGGTAGGTACCAAGTTACGTAACTAAAACCGTTACGCGTTACGTAACATGCATTCGATCGCTTGTTACAAAGTTCCGAGATAATTGGAGGTTTTATTGTTTGTTGATATCACCTGTTCCGGTTTAAAACTGGGTGCTGTTACTGAACTTTCAAGCAAGTTTCAAGCAAGTACAACTCAAGTGGAAATTTTTAGGTCATGTGTTGATCTCCGTCATGGTCAAATCTGTACTTCAATAAAAATTACGCTTATTTTACTTCGCGCAGTCTGGTAAAAATACAACCGACTTGAGAACCTCGAAAAAAATGTTTCCTTATAATATTTTTTTCTTCTTTTTATTATAAGTAATGGCTGTGACAGGCGTCACAGCTCAGTCGGTAATAGGTCTGCCTTCCTCGCTGTGGGTCGTGGGTTCGATCCCCACAAAGAACAAACATTTGTGTGCAGCAAACATAAATGTTTGTTCTATGTCTGGGTGTTACTATGCATTATAAGTATGTATTTACAAAAAAAAAGTATATAAGTATTCTATCAGCATATAGTTCCCTATTGCAAGCTTTGCTTAGTTTGGGACTAGAGGGCGTCGTATGAAATGTCTATGACAATTTATTTATTTAATGTTACAAATTGCTTACAAATTAACAACACATTTCGTTTGTTCCAGGTCTGTTTTGAAGTTATTTGGTGTGGAATATAGAAATAACTGTAAGTCTTAATTACTATAAAACAATTGATAAAACATTGTATAAAACCATCGCTAGTTTTATGTGCTTTAATATTCATAAGATTTGTTAAAAATGTGTGTCTAAATTGAATTGTTGGGGCGCGGGAGATCAAATCGCAGATGAACAAGTACAACTTCTTAGTACAGAGTAAGACCCCGTTATAAGGTCGATCGATAGGTCAAATTGTGATACCTAGGATTTAGATTAAGTAAAACGGCCATCTAATAGCCAATACATACTAAAACCTCTACTTCCAACGCGGCATGCTATAAATAAAGGACTGAATGGAAGGTACCGTTGTGTTCGCAATGCCTTCAATGAAACTTGTTTTGCAAATCAAAATTCTTGAGTGCTTGTGAGAGCAATTCTAGTATGTTGTTTAAGAAATTCCTTCTAAATTTTCAACTTTTATAGTCTGATTATTGCAACGTCTTGCATTTACGGTAAATGAAGATAATCCGGTAAATAATATATATAAATATATATATGAAAAAAAAGGCGGTGTTATAACTAGGTATACCAAACTAAATACATGACTTTTCCTTTTTTTGCACCATGAATGCGTACCATGCGAAATAACCCAGAGTTGTATCTTTGGTAAAAGCTACAACTCTGGGTTATATAAATATAAACTATATATATAACACCGCCTTTTTTTTATACAATCAATATAAAATGCATTTGCAATTGCCTATGTAGGTACATAAAAGCGTGACACAGTTCGCAAATAGTAAGTAAGTAATTTGTTTATTTTGAAAATGACAAATTGAATAGGTAGTTGAAAGGTAACCGCAGGGGAATATTCAATTGTTATTCAACATCTGACCGTGATAGCCCACGACTGCTTTATCATCACGTTTTATTGCAATTTATCAATAATTCAATCATTTGATTGTCGTTTTTGTACGCACGATTTTGACTGTTTGTTACTAAACAGTCAAAACCAATCTTACAGTGAAGAAAAATGCTTGTGGATCTAAAAAGCTGAGGTATCGTAACCTTTGTCTAATAACTGCCAAGCTGACGTCACATCTAAATTGACACAAATTCCGCTTAGTTATCATTTCACTGATAGTCGGGAGATTTTCTTTTCGTTATTTTGACGAAATCCGTTTAGTTGAGATTTATCGCACGTTTCTGAGCATGAGGCTCTTTTCTGTTGCTATACCCTACAATGTAACAACTATAATACCATGTGAAAGCAATAAATGTATTGAGTATTGAGGCTTCTAATAGACAAAATTGTCTATTTGATGTCTATTGTCTAAATGATTTGAATATAAAATAATTTTATGCGGATATTTTATATTGAAATCATACATAGAACCTACAACATTTTTTGACACTTTTCCGCAAGTGCAAATCGCAAATGCAATCGTTGAGCACTATAATAAGCAGAGTAACAATGCAGCTCCATATACTATGAATGATTCACAAGTATCTATTGTTCATACATACGTCACGCATACCTACCTACACAATGCTTGAAGGACAGCATGACTTCTTCGCTGTAAGGAACCTTGCAAGCCAGAAAAATAAAAATAAACATTCTTATATCACAAAAAAGAAATACACAGACAAACGTAATAGTACTTTTTTATACATAGATAATTTATTTATTTGATACTGAACACACACATATAAAATTTACAGTAAAATGAAAGTGGGTAGGTAGTATGTAACTAATAACTAAACTAAAACAAACTGAAAATAAGAAAAAAAAAACAAGACTACCTACCTACATGTTCTCGGATGGTTCACGTTTTTACTTTTTAAGTAAGATAAATAATTTATTCACAAAGAAAATTATGACTAATAAAGTATTTACAATATTTATAATATGTACAAAATACACATGAAGCGGTTGAGCTATCTACACACCGTTGCAAACGATTTATAGATAGCTCAACTGATCCAAATCAGTACTTTTTAATAACCGCAGGATTTTGTAAAAGACTACGTACCTTTAACCACAAAAACTCATAATTAATTGCGCTAAAAGTTTCATCTGAAAATCTTGTACTTAGAACACCATTGCTGAAAATACAAGATCAATGACAAAATTCATTTCTTAGTTGTTTCTAAAAGTATCTTTAGATATTGTTATGGATAATTAAGTAAATCATTTACATTATAATGTGACTAACATACAATTATAATTTATGTAAATCATTGTGTAGTGTCTTAATAATGGACACATTGCCTGTGTCTAATGAATTTGAGGTTAGCCAGCAAAGTAAATTATATTTTCAAAAACTGCAATTATCTATAGTTATCAAAATAAATTGATAAACGAATTGAGTAAAATGAAGTCACAATGCTATCAGAAGTTATCAGTTCTATCATTAAAATTCGCCAATATACCGATATAAAAACCTAGCAAAACTCTTTGAAAAGTGACAAAATAAACAGTTTAATTCAATTTACTTGCCTTACCTAGACTTTTAATTTAATTTAATTTACTTGATTTAGTTCGAGCCGTGGGCACGGCACATGCAAATGTACCGAAGCATTGGGAACCCATCAAACTCACAAATCATGGTAAATGTCCCGTTTTTAGTGAAAACTATGTTCATAACCATGGTTATGAACATAGTTTTATCTAAAATTATATAAACAGTCAGATTCTTCCAAAACGTGGATCTTAAATTGTTCTGGAAATTATAATAATTGAAATCCCCACTTATAATTTTTGGAATATATCATGAAAAGGTGTATATAATTATGTATAGTTTACCAGTATCAGAAATCGATGCAAAGAAATTAAACAAGAAACCACTTATAAGTCAATCATTGAGCCTGAATACAAAATGACTCATCAAATCAAACCATCATTTGATATGTCACAAATCATCAGACACTCGAGATGTTAATGGCTGGCATCCATCGACTGCCTTCTCATTAATGTAGAAACCCATAGTTATTGCTCACACACGGGCAACTTTGAAGCAACTTATCGCCTAGCATAGTTTGTTGCAGACCACATTAAGTAACTAAAACTTTTTCAACAACATTATAGTCATTGTTACTTTACCGAATTTGTTTGTTATTAGGTAAAGAATCGAAATATGCAACAAAAAATTTACCAAAAAATAAACGACTAATTTTGTATTTTTCATGAAGTTCTTATTTTTATCAAAATTGAGCCCGTGACTCCTTATATTTTCCTCTATCTTCACGAAATATATAGCATAGCTAACTTATTTATTTGCCACGAAAAAACTGTAGCGTGGAACGCTATCTCTCGTAGTGTGTGTAGGTGTTAGGGCTCCTGCCTGCCTCCGTGATGGGTTCAATAAAAGATTTTTCAGGCGTAAGTATAATGCGTACCATTTACTGGAGTAGAGATACAGGAGTTTAAATTTATAAAATATCAAAAATTAGATATAGTTGGTCGCAGACGTCGGCGAATAAAGAAGGAGTGAATCTTGGAATGAATGAGTGAAGTTGGAGCTGCGATGGAGTGAACGATGTTCTAGGGACGGGATGCATCGCTAGTGTTGTCCGATTCTCTCCAGTAGGCTTTGCACGCACGTATTAAAATTGCGATAGTCCGATTAAAATTGACCGTTTAAAAGCATCATAAAGAAAGTGAACTCTAGCAAAAAGTAATAGCACTCTCATTTTCATTTCATTGTAAGTACCGATGAAAAAACATTATCGACGAATACAAACAACGAAATCGGTCTATTGTGCCAGCAGCCTTTGTGAACTTGGCCTAACAATGGTCGGTTGATTTTAGACTTTTTAGTCCAAGTTTTTTACCTTTTTGGTAAACTACTCATCTAAACTTACCTACTTATACGACAGTTATCAGATGCTAAGAAATAAAAATGACCATGAACCAGAAGTCGAAGCTTATTGAAAGATTCTCGATGAACTGAAGATAAATACTATAAAATCATATGTAGAAAGAAAATTACAAAGAAAATACTGTATTTACAATATTTATAAAATACAATGAAACAGTTGAGCTATCTACGAACCGTTGCAAACGATTTATAGATAGCTCAACTGATCCAAATCGGTACCTTTAGGTAATATCGAGTTTGATTTCTTCAGTGACAAGACACTACAATTCTATAGTTTGCTAAAAACCTTAGCATCACCAATTCACTACCTTGACCAACTTCAATGATAGTTCTCATACAAACAATGTATCTAGGTAGGTACCTACCTAAGTTTTTGCCACTTCATCGCGTATTGTATCTACCTATTTATCTACTGGCCAAACGTGAGCATCGGCAATTATTTGCAACAGTCGCTAACCTTTTTAATCCTCGATGCAAAAACGACGTTATAAGTTTGACTTGTCTCTGTGTGTGTGTGTGTTTTTGTCTGTGGCATCGTAACTCCCAAACGGATGAACTGATTTTGATTTTGTTTTTTTTATGTGTGAAAGTTGAATTAGTCGGGAGTGTTCATGTTTGACGAAAAACGGTCCAAAATAGCCGCCGCCACAAAATGGCGGATTAATTAAATACATATTTTTTCACAACTCCCTCAATATGGGTATCAAATGAAAGGGCTTGACTAGTAGAATAATGTACACTATATTGAAAGGAAATGAGGAATATTAAGTACTTAGGCTTTTTTTTTGACGTTCATAAGTAAGTACCTACTATTTTTATTATTATGTGTCGAGGGTTTTTTAAATTTTTAATTTAATGTCTCTTGTTATTCATAACTTTAGTTGTGAGAAAGGAACATTTTCAATCTAATATAAAACAAGCAATTAAATAAAAAAATTAAAAAACCCCCGACTCTTGGACCGATTTTTATCAAACATAGCTAAGAACACTCCCGATTAATTCGCCTTTCAAACAAAAATAACGAAATCAAAATCGGTTGATCGTATAACACCCCGTCGTTTTTGCGTCGGGGGTTAAAATGTATACATCTGCCCCCGTATGCCAATCTTTTGCTGTCAAGTTATATTTCACTGCCCAGTGTAATTTCTTCAGGTCACGTGGTACAATTTTGTACAACGTGATCATTCTTTTTAGCGAAAACACATCAAATGACGTCATAATGTCACTATTTACTCACAGAATAACTATGAGTTAGTATGAACTGACCATGATTTAAAACTTTGCAGTTCAACTTTGCAGTTCAACTTTGATTGGCATACCAATCCAGGCAGGAGCTTATACCTAGGTAGCACCACTTTCTTTGAAGATACATCGACCTGATGCAAGAACTCGTAATTTTATCTACATCAAAGGAAAGTTCTCCCACGAGGCATAGCTTCCTCGCGCGGCGGGCGTGAAATATCAGAGCCATCACATTATGTAATGCATGCATAACACTATATTACCTACTTGCAATGGATGCGGCATATTTTATACAAAGTATCTTATGGAGCAAAATATTGCAAAAGAAATACAGTTTTGTTTTGCGTATTGCCTTGATTCATTCATCTCACGTTCAACTGAAAGTAATCTGGGCCAGCGAATCAGCATTGCTATTCAGCGCGGCAATGCAGCCAGTGTCTTGGGCACGCTTCCGATTGCTACTGATTTGGATCAGTTGAGCTATCTATAAATCGTTTGCAACGGTGTGTAGATAGCTCAACTGCTTCATGTGTATTTTGCACATATTATAAATATTGTAAATACTTACTAAATTAGTCATAATTTTCTTTGTGAATAAATTGATTATATACCTACTCAAAATAAAAGTAATCTACGTAGTAGTAGATCACGGAACTACCTATATATTTTCCAAGTTTAATCGAAATCAGTCCAGCCGCAGCGTGTTTGATTTATATGTCACAAACATTCAAAGATTTCGACTTGTGTATGTATTTTTATTGTGGGATCAAGATGCTGGGTTCTCTGCGTAAAGAATTTCGCAATATTTACCTACATAGAGAAACTAATTAGGTATATGTTCGGTACAATACGGTCATTGGATCTAGGCAATCGTGAAGTTAGCTTCCAGCATCACAAATGGCTATCTTCACGATTGCCTAGATCCGACTGTACTGAACATAGCTGTAAACTCCGATTACCTAGCTAGCTATTCTAGAAAACTCTAATTCTATGAAAACTTAACACTACTGATGCTAATTGCAAGATATTAAGATGAAATTATGTTGATTAATCTATTGTGGATGACGGTAAGCTGACACGACTTTTTGATTTAGGTATAGAAAATATAAAAATACAACAATGATGTGTTAATAACTGTTTTATTTGATATACTTACGACAAACAGGTACACTCGGCAACATAATTGATCAATTTAAGATTGTCTTAGTTTTGAGGGTTTTCACTAGCACTTGTTTTGTAGTAATTTCAATGATAAAATTGCTTATAGCATTTTCCTACTGCATATACTTACTTGGATTTTAAAAACTCAATTTGTCTGACTGTCTGTTGTAAAAATCAGAACATGTACAGTACGCACAACGGATTTTTATCCATCTGAAGTTAGGTGCATTAAAGATTGCACATGTACCTACTGTTATGCTGAAAAATTAGCTTACCTCCAATTCGACCCAAAAATCGGTTCTACGGAATTCTGCGCAGATAATTCAGAGGGACAAAGATCCATTTTGCGACCTAGTATTGAGTCTCTTTTCATTACTATACGACATAATATAACACGATATCGTCACGAAACGCCATTATGCTCAAATATTGAGCCCAAAAATTCTTTTTGAATGGATTTGTTCATTCGGCACGGCAAATAATGTATTATAGAATACCGTGAAATGACGATGCCCGTTACATAATCCATCAGTACATCCACATTAGCAAGAGCCTGGGAGACCTAGGTACAGTCATCTGCAATAATATGTTTAAATAAATAAATACTCAGGGATATTTCACACAGCGCTTTCTAGTCCTAAACTAAGCAAAGCCTAATACGGGAACTAGACCCCTAAAAAACTAATCAAATCTTTTAACTACACAAATATATATATTCTTTTCTAATAGTAACGAGTGTACACACGGCCACAGGTCAGATTATACACTCGATACAACCATAACTGCGCTACATAATGCAGAGAATCGTTGGAAGGGGAGCGCAATAGGCGCAGGCGCACGCTGTGCTCGCATCCTGTCCTACACAAATATACTGTCGTCCGCCTCGCTCTCGCACGATTCGCAACGTTCAACTTTTAAGTAATAGCTCAAAGTCCAAACAGTATAGGTGGACGTGTCTATAAACATGGACCAAAAAAATTATTAATCGATGCTATCAACTAATAAATAAAATAAAGTCGAGTGGCTCTTCCCATACATTTGTGATGCTTTATCGCCACCGACAGTAGAATGTCGATTTGACAAGAGAAGGCATCGATGGGCTACACACATACATATATCAATGGTTTACATATTACTGCTGGTGACTGTACTCTGGGACCACCCTATCTGGAGTCCATTTGCGTACGCGCCCATCCATTCAGTGTGGCATTTCCTGATGGCCTCTATCGCACGCCATTCTATCACTGCATTTTCTTATCCATTGATTTGAATAAATAACGTTAGTGTAGGAAGGAGTTTGCAACATCAAATTACTGACACCATTGAACTGATACAAAAGATCCATCATTTTATTATGATAGAACGACAAAAAGACATTTTGATCTTCGTGTTTTTACGCTAGATAGTAATATGTGTGTTGTACATTGCAGATTGGCACTCAAGCTCTTCTAAGTGTACGCGCTAATCAAACGCTGATGTATACCTAAGAAATGTGCTCACGCACTCGTCTGAGCACAATTGTATCGTTCCATTTTCAGAGCGCCAATGCATAGTCCATTGTATAAAATGTCGTTGCCTAGTTGTACCTATATATGGGCTTATTCGAGAAATCCCCTGCGTGTTGCCCCTGCGAAGGGGATTTCTGGACATTTTGTCCAGAAATCCCCTTAGTCGGCCCTTGTAGTGGTCACGGATCTTTGTCCCTCTGAAGTATTTGCGCAGAGGTAAGCAAATTTTTCCGCACCTACCTACTACATTTTCTATTTTTTTGCAAAAAAACAAAACAAAAATATATTTTCTAATCCTAAATATTAGGTATGTCCTTAGTTCTATTCCAGCGCTCATAAATCTTATAACTATGCAGGTCGGGGTCCTTTTTAAAGGCCTATAAATTCGTGACCTAGTTTTCTAGGGCATTTGTTTTGTAAACAATCGTTAGCGGCTTTACATCTGGCACATGTGCATCGTAGAAGTAAAAGTAAACGAAATAAGGAGCAATAACAATTAGAACATCATCTTTGCCGATAGTCGTACAAAACTCCGTAATAAGTCTCTCTGGAAATGTGTTGGTGTGTCTCATTATATAATAGTCAAACAGACTAAGCAATCTAGTTAATCACTAATCTTTCTTTTTTATAGCAGCGTCTTTTTGTGTCATTTTTAACCCCCGACGCAAAAACGACGGGGTGTTATATGTTTGACGTGTCTGTGTGTGTGTCTGAGGCAATGTAGCTCCTGAACGGATGAACCGATTTTGATTTTTTTTTTGTTTGAAAGGTGAATTTGTCGGGAGTGTTCTTAGCTATGTTTGATGAAGATCAGTCCAAGATTCGAGGGTTTTACAAATTTTCAATTTAATTACTTGTCTATAGTAGTGTTGGGATTCAACCGGTTCATATTACTTCCTATCTATGGTCTATGGACCTATCTATTAGCTACCAATTAAAGTTTACGCTACCAATTCAATTTCGCTGTCTAAATAATATTTATTTTTTGTTTGCATTTCGAACACAATAGCCAAAAGCAAAACGAATGTTTTATTATTTCACTGTGTGATAATCACCTCGAGACGAAACTAGCCATTTAATAATTGCAACTTACTCCAAAGTAGCTGTTTCACTCTGAAATTTGAACCTTATATCATAAACGATAGAGTCATTATTACGAAGAAGTGGCGTGTTTACCGACCACTTTCTCATTAAAGTAAAAGTGGATGAACATGTAGTTATGGACGATGATGACAGTGGACTGTAACATAAAAGTGCCGACAATTAATTATTGAACACACTATCGCATTTTGAAACAAATGATAGGCGAGATAAGGATGGCTTTATGCGGGAAATCGGTGGAAGGAGAGAGAAGGCTGAAATAGTTTAAGTATTCTGCAAATCTATGGAGGAGGTTTGTGTTCAGGGCTTCTATGATGGTGATTCATTCCAATGTTTCCTTCACACAGCAAGAACTGAATCAGTAAATTATTTATTTATTAAAATCAAGAGGATCATTTAGAATCGTCACTAGAGGAATTTTTGTCGATTCCTCGCAACGGGCAAAAAACTTGGACAGCTTTCGTGAAATTGTAATTTTTGATACACTACAGTGTAAGTTCAGTTCAAAAGCGAATATAAGTCTGCAAAAGCTATGCTTGCCCAATAAAACAAGATTGGCTCGTTATATCTGAATTATAAAATTTAAAAACACTTAGCACTTTCTATAGATTTCTAATTCTATGTTGTATTATGAATTTGGCGCAAAAAATATACTAAAGTATGCCCAATTTTGCTGGCATAGTACTTAATGAAAAGTCCAGTTTCACAGTTTTATTTCATCATAAACATAAAAAAATCAATTTGCATGATACTTAAATTTGTCATGGTGGAAAATGAATAAAATTATAAACAGCTTTTGATGATTTTCCACGCACGTTTTTGTAACTTTCAATCCAATTGAATATTAATAATGTGCGTATAATTTAAAATACCACCTATCATTAAAGAAGTACGTACAGTAGTCACAACGGATCTTTGTCCCTCTAAAGTATCTGCGCAGAATCCATTTTTGAGTAATTAGAGGGAAGCAAATTTTTTTACACAACAGTACATTTGCAATCGTTATTGCATTTAACTTCAGAGGGTTGAGCGTACTACTTAGATCTAAAAAGATAATCTACATAATGTGTGAACTCTTGTCTCTATCTTTTGTTTTTGGAAAACATGTGACATTATCTTTCCATCTGATTATGTTTATCTATCATCAATGCGCGTTTGTACTCTGTCCGATAACGACACACGATACCGATATGTCGGAGCAAAATATCGGTGTCGGCACCGACATGGTGTGAGAGGGTCTAAATTATCTAAATATTAAGAGCGGCTTGCACCAGAATCACTAAACGTATTTAACAGCTAAATCGATTTAAATCTGACGTATTTGTATGACTTGACAACTCGCTAAATACTATTTAAGAGTTAAACGCGTTTAGCGGTTCTGGTGCAAGCCGCCCTAAGAATGCGTCATATGCGATTTTGTAATTTGATATCGTTATTTATCTCAAACTGTGAAAGTTACCACCTTAATATTTGGGGAAATGATACATAGAACTTTTACCTTGGATTACGTGCTTTAAACATGATTGGAGAAAATTTTCTCGTATATTTTTTTTATAAAACCTGTACATATTTGCACACATTTTGCTATTTATTTCAGGAATAACACACTATTTTTGTTGAGTTTTCGTTTTGTTAAGAATCCTAGAAATATTTCTTCAGTTACCTACATCTTTTAATTTTCCGATTGGTTGTTTAATTAACTCTTAATTAGGTAGAAACAGTTTTGGCAGATAAAAACATTGCGTTCTCGTTCCTCACGTGAAAACCTATATCTTGTCGTCCCGCTTCACGCTCGTTGTTAGCCGATATCGTGTAGATATTGTATCGGTGGCAGAGTGAAAACGGCAATTTTCTTATTAAAATGTTAATATGGTGACAGAGAAAATGACCGTGTAACCTCGCGGTGCTAACAATAAGCATTGTATTGTGTATGGGAACCATAGAACTATCTTAGAAGTCTCTAGATGCGAGAGAGTTTTCTTGAATTAATATAATCCCACTACTAATATAAATGTCAAAGTTTAGATGTTTGTGTTTCAATCACGCTGTAACTACTGGTCCGATTTGGATGAAACTTGGAATGTGTTATAGTTAACCTGAATACATTTTCCGTTTTTGGGTTATATGTTATTTTTGTTTTTTCGTGGATGAAGTCGCGGGTAACTGCTAGTAAAAAATATAACTATTTACCTATTATTTTCATTAAAAAACATACCTTGCGCAATGGTTCGGGTTAGTCTCAAAATCCCCATTATTTTGAAAATTTAGAATCACCCTTGATTCTAAATCTTGAAATTAAAAATCTCAAAATCCTTTTTGGGTAAAATTACACCGTAAATCCCCTTCGCAGGGGCCACACGCAAGGAATTTGTGGAATAAGCCGTAATATAGTCGTATCAGATGATGAAAAAAAAAATAGTTCCTAAGGATGTTTACACAGCCTTAAATTCTTAAATCTTTTTTTTTTATTGAGAACGAAAAGCTACAACACTGAATTTCCCTCTCACAGGACGAAGTTGTTACCCACCACAATATTATTTATTCCAATGACAAAAAAAATGTGGCTACTTAATTAAAGTAAACCGTAATTTAATCTTGTCTCGATGACTTCACAAAATGATTACACGACTCATTGCAGATGAACACTTCCTCATGTCCTCAAGAAGGTCAGGATCAAGACCAATTATGCCCTTTTACGTGTCGGAAGCTTACTGAGCGGAAGGTCAAACTCCACTTTCGTCGACCACTTCACCATTGACCTAGTACACTGTGCCTTTATATGACCATATGGAGCTAATGGATACATTCAAGGCTGGGCTTAAAATAAAGTCGAGCAGCTGGCGGTAATATTAAAAATTACGGTTTTATCGTCACGTAATTGGATGATTAATAAATGAAATAACAATTAATGAGAGAACAGTATTTTACAGTATCGGTTTATTTTCGTAGTCATACAATTTTTTTTTTTTAGCTTTTTGCGGCTATGGTATCACTGCGGCCTTCTGGCCTAGCAGTCATACTAGGTCATAGACGGTTTGATGCCCTTGATACTCAACTTTTTGAATTCAATTAAATCAGTAGTAGTAGAGCTTCTTGTGAAAGAGCTCGTCCGGGGAAGTAATATCAACGCACCTATTTCGTGCGCCAAGCAGTGATGCTCGCATTGCTGTGTTCAGGTTGGAAGGGTATGGGTGCCGCTGTACTTCCATCACTATACATCGCTGTACCATGTTTATGTCAAAGTCAAAGTCAGTTTTTTTATTCAATACAAGTAATTAAATTAAAAATTAAAAAAAACCCCGAATCTTAGACCGATTTTCATCAAATATAGCTGAGAACACTCACGACTAATTCACTTTTCAAACAAAAAAAAAACAAAATCAAAATCGATTCATCCGTTTGGGAGCTACGTTGCCTCAGACAGAGACACACACACACACACACAGACACGTCAAACTTATAACACCCCGTCGTTTTTGCGTCGGGGGTTAAAAATCACAAGGATCATTTAGAATCCTCTTATATAACTAGGTGATGTCTAAGAGTGATGGGCGCAGTGCAATCAATGACAGGACACGTCTTCAGTGGACGTGTTTAATGAGATAATGTATCGTTAAAGGCAGTGGTTACCGTTTAACCTAACCATGGTGGGCCATTGGTTTGATCCATCATTAAATTGTATAAAAAAATACTTGTTACTCTAAATAGTTCTACGTTCTTTTGACATGATAGATGAGAGACAAACATGGGACTCATACAAAACCACAAATGATTAAAAGAAAACGTGTGAGAGATTTCTATTCGAATCAGACGGACATGTAACCATGTGAAAGAAGCATTGTCACACCAAACCTCTAGGTCTGGGAGCTGGGAACCACTGATTCTGGAGATATTGCGAAATTGTTTCCGTGTCTAGCCGTTTCATAGAATCGGCAGCGGCAATGACGGACGTGATATAAAGTTGATAAAAAACGCTAAATCTCCTGTGAACTTTTGAATGAGATAAACTGGATGACGGTGGATCGATATATAGTTAGACGATGAGACGTGATACGATGTCTGAAAGTCTAACAGGCTAACGTCAAATTGATATGAGCGTCTAAAGTAGTCAAAAATGATCTGCAGGGGTATTCCAATCTCAGTTGAACTGCAAAGTTTTAAATCATGGTCATTTCATACTAACTCATAGTTATTCTGTGACTAAATAGTGACATTATGATGTCATTTAATTTATTTTCGCGTATATTTTGCTGTCAAGTGTCTTAAAAGAATGATCACGTGGCACAAAATTGTACCACGTGACCTGAAGAAATTACACTGGGCAGTGAAACTTGACAGCAAAAGATTGGAATACGGGGGCTGATCATCATATTGTTTTAAGCACATAAGGTGTTCAAAATATCTTACTACTCATTTCAAATTATCTTAGCAAACAAAGTTCTCAAAGTTATTAAATTACCTTAAACTAAGTTACCATTGCAATGATATCAATCATGTTTTATTCATCATCTTATCACGTTCACCTAGTTTTCGTCGGCCGGCACTCGGAAATGCACTAGATATTATGTAAAGTGTTCTCACGTAGGCTTACGAATCTAACTGAATTCTTAGCTTTTTATAATACAAGAACCAGTCCAAGGCATAAGACTTAACTAAAAATATACGATAGAATTTCTTTATTCAATTTATATATTTACCAATTTATCTACTTATATTATAGCACTAAAGAAACTAAAAGAAGCACTCTTTCTGAATTTCAAATATTTTATATTATTTAAATACTAATTTTAGGTAAGAACCGAGGTACTTACCTACCGAGATTGTAGATAGATACATCGATGGCTTCTTCTTCTTTTCTTCTATATGGCCTCTGGCCTCTGTCAGTCATTTCGACAGACAATTTTGATAGTGTCAAGTGGATTATTTGAATTAATTTATGGTTTTCAATTCATATCTTCTATATTATGCGTTATGTTTCTAGAATGCGAGAAGTAGAATTGTAGAATGTTGAGTTCAGTTTATACATTAGACTACAATTCATTAGTTCACTAGGAAGCTCAACGCAGATTGTCACACGCCGACAAAACTATTGTTGTTGCTTTTTTCATATTACGTTACGGGTTAATGATAGCTTTCTCTACACATTCGTTTTAATTGCATTGCACATCTGGGAAATAAGCGATTTCGAACACAATTTTGGCTTTTGTCTTTTACATGCGACGTTTTATTTTGTAATTTTTTCATCAGCGGTTTCATTTTACACGTGTTTGTGTAAATAGGTTTTTTAGTTTTATAAGATGCAGAGAAATTTCAAGTCTCAGTTTTGAAATAAAAGGACTATTGATTAAAAATTGAGACTAGGTTTAAAATAGTGAGTGGAAATCATAAGCTTACAATAAAACTGTTTTTTAAATACTTCTGGACAATCTTCTCTGAATTGTCAGTCAGCGGTCTGGGGGCCAATTCCACTAACATACTTGACTTGTCGACTGAAACGTAGCCAAATCGTAGCTTTTTATCGGTTTTTAGGCTTTTTTCTATTCTACCATTAAACTTTGACAGTTGAAACGCAGCTGAACCGTAGCTTTTTATCTGTTTTTAAGTTATTTCGATCCAGATAGATAGAAAATACTTTATTTAAATAAAGTAGTGCGGATATCCGCTGCACAGTGTCCTTTCAGCTAAGCCGCAGATGGATCGAACCATAGTTGGAAGTTTGGAACTACAAAGAACACGAATTAAGAGCCTGAAATTCTGCATACTAACCCAACATTGGTGAAACGCACTGATATCGTTCATTTTTTTCACAATTTATGGCGATAATTGGTGCTCTTGTAAATTGGTACTGTTGGTACAGGCTAATGAACTTGTGTATTTTTTACTGTCAAAAACGGGTTCTACCGAACTATCGAAAGTTGTTTTAAATATCGATTTTTATATTCTAAGTAATTATGTAATGTTAAATGTTAATTACATGTGAAAGTAGAATTAGAATGTACCTAGCCTACGCAATCCGACCCTGTTCCAGAACGTCATACAAAAATTTCTTCACCTAGCTATGTTTTTGATTAGATTGTATAATATAAACGAATTATAGTAGATGATTGGTTCAATATTAAAATTACCTAGTTTATTTACAAGTTTTACAACATTAAATTATACACTAACTGATCTAGTGACTTAATTCATTACATCAGAATATTTTTAATTTCTTCTTATCTATTTAATACAATCGTGTAGGTGTGATCTTTATTCAATTGACTTTATTTCTATAAAAAAAAACAAACTAAGTTTGTATGAAAATTGTGTCGCTTCTTTTTTTTACTAACCCTCAAATTCATAAACGAGAGACACATTAACTGAATGCTGATTGAAACAGGTTGACAGATTATTCATCATCTGTTTATGAATTTAGGGGATTTTTATCCCTGTTTCATCTTGGATGGAGAATTTAACGTGGTTTGACGCATCTTTTTAGTTACTTTGAAGCAATCGTTTTTCTAAAAAAAAAATTTTGACACATCTTTGGATGTTTGAATCTTATGCATAGTGAAGAATAATCATCTAGTAAGAAAGTTAGTGAAAGTGAATCACAAAACGTTTACTTTTTTAAATACATAGAGGATAGATAACAACCTTATCTGAATAGTGCTGTAACTGACTGGTGTGCATGCATAATACATATATTTTCAACATATTCATACAAAAAATTGACTAAGCACTTTCTCCATTAGCTATAAAAATGTCGTTATTCGATATTATAAACTCAAATAATCATAAATTAGAATATCGAAATATAAAACAGTTTTTTTTTAATCAGAAGTTCGAACATCAATAGATAATTGTGTAAAAAAATCACTATTATTTGATTAATTAATTTTTATTTGTGACCAAACTATTTCCTACGCGTTTAAAATAAGCAGAGTAGCTAACTACCATTCTCTATTTGATTGGATGTATCGAAACGGTTGGGATTCGACACGCAATTACAAAAACTAACTTTCATTCTTTAGCCATTACATTTTTTATTGAATGGCAAAATATTTATATGTGACTAACCATCATTGCTAATTTGTTGTTTACAACTTCGTTTGTCTTCTGCGATGCTTTTCTATGAGATCAAACTAGAGAACCTCCCTATTTGATGTACTTACTTAAAAAACGGTTCTATTAAATTGATCGTCGAATAAGGCAATGTAATTAACGCCATTATCAAGTATTAAACATATTTTTGATATTGTTTCAGATATAAAATGACCGTCAAGAAGACGGCCCGGACAGGGGGCTACGCAGCCCTGGTGGGGCGCCAAAAACTCCACACAGCTACCCAACAGGTGGACATACCATCCATCAAATCCTCAACCGTACAAACATATAACATCGTCGTTGGCTTCAACGAAAAAGATCAACTTCAACTCCTCACGAAAGATGACGCATCTGATGATGAAAAACATGAAAAGTCCAAACTTATCAAAGACTACGCCGAACACAAGACCACCAAATGCGAAAACATATCGATAGATAATATAGAAAACTGCATTAATATCGATAGCTACCCAAATTGCGATAGCACACTAGTCTTTTACGTCACCAGAAACAACAATCGAGAAGCACTGGTACTGAAATTTGAAAACGAACAAGATTTCAAAAGAATATACTTCACGTACAAGTATTTCAAGATGCGGAATCGTTTGACGAAAAATGCGAACAATTACTCAAGCAGCGATACTTTATTCTCAAAGAAGAAAACTTACGATATATTCAAGAATAGAAAAGCGAGCTCAGATGATTACGATCTGCAAACGGCAGACAGTGATGGGATGCTGCATATTTCGGTTCAGCAAAAGAATTTGAACTTGAGGTTCGATCAGCCGATGAGCCTCATTGGTATTCGAAACGATGCACATGACAATGAGATCGATAGCGTTATTTACACAGACATAGATATCCCATCGAAGCTTGATAGAAAAAGATTTTTTCACAGAAAACCGAAAGCTCCACAGCCCCCTGTTTTGAAAGATACTCCTAAGGTTCTAAAAGGGGAGTTTGTAAGAGTGAACGTTGATAGGACACCTGATATAATCCCAAAAGAGAACAAATCAAATAAAGTGCCAGATATCCTGATGTTTAGAGATAATAAGCCGAGAAAGAACAGTCCGACAAACCTTTGGACGGCGACCAATAAAGGTAAGACACTTAAAAAGGTATATTGTAAAACAGCCAATCGAATGAGATTCACACAATATCACGTTATTTATATACGATGTTATTGGTGGTAGATGTGGGTCCGAGTCGTTGGTTTTAAGTGAAAAAAGCTGGGCTAGTTTCCAGCAATAAAAGCAACGATTACAAATCATAATACGTAAGAGATGAAGACACATAGACAGACTAGGAAATTACGTGCAAGGTAATCATCTCATGTAATTTTCTACGTCAATAAAATGATGCAACTATGACCTTTTATAGAGCTCTCGGTTTCGCTATAGACAAATTGAGGAGTAAAACAATAGATAATTTAATTTCGGTGATAAAACCTAGAAGTAGAGATGTGTAAACAATAGAGGGACGACGTTATGCCATTCTGACATAATTCAAATTTCTCCATGTTGGTTACTTTGATACTGACCGAGTTTTATATTCAGATTCTTAATAATACTTGTGATTTTACTGAATAAAAGATCTCGGGACTTTCGAGTACCGGCCTAAGATAAAAATATGGATAAAATTATACAGTCGTAATTGTGATGATGATACTACTGGTAGAAACTTATATAAGAAAGAGCATCTTTTATTATTTGTACGTAGGATTATTATCAAAATTATAAAATTCATTATAAAATCGAGCTTATACTAAAAATGTATTAGAAAATGGCTTTATTTTATTTTATAAATTATAATAATGTTACGGAATAGTTTTTATGGGTCAAATAAACTCTTTTGTACTAAAAACTACTTATTACAAATAATAAGCTATCGAATTAAGTTCTAGTAAAAATACAACTAGTTTAGAGGAAATCTTTTATGCGTTTCTAGTGATACCAGACATAAACTTTAATGTTAGTAATTTGCACCAGGGTGCAGGAAGTCGGCATCAAGTTAATGAAAGGATTATAAAGTCAGTAATTAAAATGTGAGCTTAATTTGCGTAATGGTTAATTAAAGCTAAGACCACCAAAGCAGTGTTCACTGAAGAACAGATAAAAAAAAATCATGGACATTTCACACGATGCCCTCTAGTCCCAAACTAAGCAAAGCTTGTAATTTGGGTACTATAGATGCTGATAGAATACTTATAAAGATAAAGCACATTTGCTAAGATTAAAGTTTAAAAAAAAAAAGAACGCCATATCACAGGTTTAGCTAGTTGGAGTACTTCTGTTGTCAAACATAAATTAACCAAAAATAGAAAATATTTTTACTTTGAAATCGATATTGAATTCTAGAATCCTTTTTTTTTATAATAGAATTCCTTACAGTTTCATAATGATGCACACATAACATACCAATACTTAGGTACCTATTTGCATTTAGTTAAGTAAACGTTTGATCTGCAATCGAAGCTTATTGCAATCCCTTTAAAGCCTCGACTAGAAGAGTAGTAATAGCGACAGCGGACGATGAATAAGCTTAGCTTTAGACTTACAGTACGCACAACGGATCCTTATTCCTCTGATGTTAGGTTTAGGAGTGTAGCGGCTTCAGTTGGGTAGCAGGCAGAATGCCATATGTGCGTAATCTCATACTATAACAAGTAAATAAATTAAAAATTTATAAAAACCCCCGAATCTTGGACTGATTTTCATCAAACATAGCTAAGAACACTCCCGACTAATTCAGCTTTCAAACAAAAAAAACTAAATCAAAATCGGTTCATCCGTTCGGGAGCTAAGTGGCCTCAGACAGACACACGCACACACACACACACACACACACACACAGACACATCAAACTTATAACACCCTGTCGTTTTGGCGTCGGGGGCTTAAAACACCATTTAATACTTATTTTATTAAGGCACGTTATTTGGAGAGTTACCGCTTACGCCCCTGCGTCCGCTTTGGTCACTGTAACCGAAGCCTGGGAGCTTCACTCTCTCCGTTCACGTATACCCATCGCAACAGAGTTTGTCACCCAAGGTCGCTGGCGCAACGGTCATTCACTTCACCAAAGTTGTACAGGTACTACCAATTATACGAAGGTTTCCTGAAAAATTGTCACCGTTATGAAACGGCAATTTTCATCGTACTTCATATTTATTTACAGTGATGTAGCAGGCCTTTACAGTCCTGCCCCCTATTCCAATCTTTTGCTGTCAAGTTATATTTCACTGTCCAGTGTAATTTCTTCAGGTCACGTGGTACAATTTTGTACCACGTGATCATTCTTTTTAGACACTTGACAGCAAAATATGCGCGAAAACAAATCAAATGACTTCATAATGTCACTATTTAGTCACAGAATAACTATGAGTTAGTATGAACTGACCATGATTTAAAACTTTGCAGTTCAACTTTGAGATTGCGATCGGGCCCCTGTAATATAGATGATTTATGCAGCGTCAGGAGCTATTTTTTACCCATACCCTGATGAACGGGACGCTGCAGTGCCCGGAACATTTTTACGATTGAGTAGTGGGTTGCAAAATATACTATGGTTTCTCAAAACTAATGTTACTTCAGTGATCAGATGGTCGTTAGATAGCGTTTTTAATTTCTCTGAAACAACAGTTTTATCTAAAGTTACGTGTAGGTTTGTGCGTAGTAATTATTTCTCAACTCACGTACCTAAGTTCCTACTTACCTGTTTTGTTAAAAACAAGATACTTATTTTATCTCTTCGAAATACCTATCTAACAAAAATTATTTTACAATTAGCAAGACTGAGTTTTTTTGATATTATACATTACTGATTTGGATCAGTTGAGCTATCTATAAATCGTTTGCATCGGTGTGTAGATAGCTCAACTGCTTCATGTGTATTTTGTGCATATTATAAATATTGTAAATACTATATTAGTCCTAGTTTTTTTGTGAAATTCGTTGTTATTTGTCACTCCAAAAAACTCGAGTTATAACACGTTTTTTTTTCAGTTTTTATGAGGACTTTACAAACTTTTACCGAAAGCTTTGTCTCTGGAAATTCAAACAAAGAGTCAAACGTTTAGGATTTCACAGATAGATTGAATAGAAGCAACGTAATCGCAATTATCACGGCACGGAACCAATCGATCGATCAGCCGAGTCTTGCGTCACACGACGTGCTGACCTGAAGATCCATTGAGGAAATACTTTTGTTTTTAAATAGAGTGATGTTACAGGCATGTTTTATATGAGCTTGCAGTAGTGATGAAGAAATTTTTTATCTAAAGCAAATTGATTTTAAACCACTTCGAGACTTTGGCGTCATGATCTAAATGATCCTTGTCATTTTATTGAATCTAGAAATTTTGTCTTCGATTGCGACTAGCTTTAACCTGTGCGTAATTAGCATTAAACTTCAGTATTTTTTCGTATGCTGAGAAAATACTGAAGTCTGAATCGAGATAAGTAATTATTTTTACTTTTGGAAATCTCTGCTTTCAAACGATTGCTTGAGTCACGGTTGAGTCTGAGTTTTTGTGTAAACGGCCCTTATGCCCATATTAAATTAAATTAAATATTCATGAACATTTCACACAATATTCTTAGTTTCTCATTAGGGTTTAGTTGTCAAAACTACTACCAAAGCACGATTTTGAAGTCGAGTCGAGGTAATATAGATATTACTTACTTAGTTATCTCAAAATTGAGGACCAGAATAAAAGTTACATGATACATTTTCATAATCTCTATACGAAAGACATCAACGCGCGGGTCAACTAAAGACCTTATTTCTTGTAAGGGACTGTAACCCCCGATTTTATAAACAAAGGCTGAAAGCCTCGCCAAACCATCTCAACCAGCATTTACATAGCGCAGCATCTGAACTCGTCTCTAGAGGAGCCAGTATCTACATCTTTTATGAATTCAAAGATAAGATAAGATAATAGACCTACTTTTAAATAAAGCTGAAATTACAATCATCACTCTACACGAGTAAATTAGGTTCGATTAAAAATAATGTAGGTACTTAATAGATTTCAAATATTGATTTTATAATGTTTATTGATGATTGGTCTCGGCATTTATTTGTTCACAGATGAAAAGTAGACTGCATGTCTGATGTTTGCTTTGAACAAACTTCTAAATAAACTATTAATAAAATTCTAGGTGAAACGTCGAGATATTAGGGCAGTGTGTTAGCACGTACATACAGTAAGCCTCATAATTTGTTAGCTTTTTAAAACTAAGACTTAAAAAAAAAGTTAAAACTAAGAAAAACTTAGTAAAACTAAGTTTTACTTGAGAGAGTGAATAGTTTTCTTTTAGGCAAATGTGCTACATCGCCGACCGCATTGTCACTTAACATCAAGAGAGATTGTAGTTAACGTTAGCCTATATTGTATAAGGCTATATAGGCTTCGAATTTGACAACATTTTACTAATTTCGTTAGAATCAACTCATAGCTCGTTATTACAAAAGTATTGGCTACTTAAGATTCATAAAACCATTTTTACTTTTTAACGCTGATTGTGTAAAAAAATCTTTAAAATAAATAATAAATAAATAAATATTCATGAACTTTACACACAACGCCCTCTAGTCCCAAACTAAGCAAAGCTTGTGATATGGGAACTAGATGGCTGATAGAAAACTTATATACTTACTTTTTTTTTTGTAAATAAGTACATACTTATAACACCCAGACATAGAACAAACATCTGTGTTTTCCACACACAAACTTTTGTTCTCAGTGGGGATCGAACCCACGACCCACAGCACGGAAGGCAGAGCCATTACCGACTGAGCTGTGACGCCTGTCAAATGCGTGGGTAATTAAAATAATAATAAGCACGTTACGTTTCTAATAACCATCGCCATCAGCTAGAGTTATGTTAAGGCTCCTACACACTATGCCGGCGGGTTTTTGCCGCGCGGGTATGCCGCCGGGATATACAGGTCATTTATTCGTTTGTGCCGCAAGCCCGGCAGCTCAAAGACTCGCCGGCAATGCCGCCGGGCTTGTTGGCGGCATGACCGCCGGCCGAGCCGCCGGCGTAGTCTGTAGGAGCCTTTAGACTAGAAATAGTTGAATAACTATCTTACAGCCGTTTTTCGGCTCAGGTAAAACATATTTTTGTTGTATCATGCAATTCGTGTCTAGGTACCTAATTATGTGTAAGTAATTTAAATATATTCACGTCCTAGATGGAATATTTCTAAACATTTACTGTTTATCTAACATGTTTGTTTGTTTCCTTGAGTAACATAATCTTGCGCAGTTTGTCACGTACGTCCCAAAAAGAGGCGCTCGCGCAATTTGTAAACAACCACTTAGCCTGTTTGAGAAACGGTGGCCGATTGAGTTAGCTTAAACCGTCTTAAGGCTACGAGCTGCTGAAGCATCCAGCCGAAACGCCTGTGTCTAGTGCCTATGAGTAAATGCTGTAGTTAAATACAAGTGACTGATCTTAATACAGCTGGATGGCTTATAACAGACATCTGACCCCTGCTTTTTCCCCCAGCGATGGGGATTTCTGGACTTTTATCCAGAAATCCCCTAAGCCTGCGATCTACGGCAGGGGATTTTCGGACAAAAAATTCAGAAATTCCCTGATGGATTGGTTAAAAAAACTACATGGCATTTTCAATATTATATATATATACTATATATGTTAAGATGGATATGTGGGGTGACGAGGTTAGATGGCGCCTGTTGTTGAAAAGGTGAAGAGTGCTAGATTAGCATGGTATGGACACGTAATGAGGAGGGATGAAAGTCATATCACGAAAAAAGTTATGAATATGAGTGTGACTGGGTACGCAGGTAGAGGAAGGCCGAAGAAGAAGTGCTTGGATTGTGTGAAAGAGGATATGAATGTGAGAGGAGTAGATTCTGAGTTGACGAATGATAGGAGCGAGTGGAAGAAGAGTCATCCATTATACAATATATATACAGCGTGTAGCTACAATGGCGACATTAAATTAACCAGCGTATCCGGTTTCTCGTTTTCAGAATATAGACATATTTTTTATTTCATTAAACATAAGATTTATCGAAATAAATCAATTTTCTTAAATAACGCCTCGGAGCAACCTGTACGTAAGAGCAGAGGTCATCTGTCGGGTTCACGGGTCATAACCGCGTATGAAGAGCAAGAAAGTATTGTTAGAATAGGACACCCGAAATTGCGACGTTGTGCATGAAAGGGATAGCTATAGCTAACTCCGCTCACCCTTTGATTGAGGAGCGCCGCCCGCCGCCCGCGCCACCCGCTCGACCGACTCGTCCTGCCTAGCTAGCCAGTGATACGCGGGCCGGTGTCCTTGACACACTTTATTTTAATAATTTTGCTAATTATCTACCTATTCTCAATGTTTCGCGAAAAAGACGCTTGGTTTTGTTAGTTTAGCTTTTCTATTCTAAGTACCCAATCAGGTCTACGTAGGTACAGCGATAAAGACGCTTTGATTTATTATTTGTTTATCTGTCTACCTTTGCGACTAGGGAGCGGGTAAATTAAATGTTTGGTGCTCAGTGGATACAGGATAGGACGACACGACACGGAGCTCTTAGGTGGCCCAATGTCACCTGACCTCAAGCCCCTCGATTTTTTTATGGGGCTTTGTGAAAGACGACGTTCATGCAAAAATAAAATAAAATGTATTATCAAAAGCGAGGGCAAATATTCAGCGCCGCCGGTTACATCTTTGTGTCCGACGTGGTGGCGGCGGCGGCGGCGCGGCGGCTACATTGAGAACTTGAAGATTTAATAAGTGTAAGGCGCTAGGTGCATAGGTCACAATAAAATTAATAGTAAAGTGAACAAGGTGAAGTGAAATTATTTTATTTCTTTGTATTCCTTGGTGTCGCTTGATTTCCCCGCCCCGCGCTCCGCCGCCGCCGCCACCGAGCCGCCCGGGCAGGCAGGCGCGGGCGCGGGCGCGGCGTGGTTTGCGACGTTGCCACGTTCAATGCAGAACACGTAGGTAAAGACACTCATAGGGTGATTAATTTTTGTTGCGTATTTTATTATTAAGTTTGTTTGAAAAATTCGAAATTTCTATTTTGGACTATAATTATTTTTTCATTTTTTTTATGAATACTTATAAGTAGCTCTACCCGTGTGTTCATTTAATGTCGCCATTGTAGCTACACGCTGTATAGCGAGTCATTGAGACGAGAGGGTTTCTTTAACATGAACGGCTCGAGCTTATCTGCGTGTGCTACTTGTCAAAATAATTAACCATTTTCAACTGTGGCCGATGTTGATTTAGTTTAGTGGATAGCACCCTTTCTGCTTAAGACTCGGAGGCTGATTGAGTTAAGTTATATTAGCTTAGGCCTCTTTAAGCTTGTATAAACTATATTAACATAAGTAAGCCTCTAAGTTGTATGGTTTTTTGACGAAATCACACATCCTGTACGAGGTTAAAGAGCTATAAAACATTGCTGTATGGACCTACTAAGAGGTTACTCTAGACCGTGGACTTTTTTGTCACTAGTTTTTGACAGTTTTTGGGAGATATATCGATCGTGACAAAAATTTTCTAGAATCACCTCCCTAAATCGATAATATAGAGTTTCCATATTACAAGCTTTGCTTAGTTTAGGACTAGAGGGCGTCGTGTGAAATGTCCATGAATATTTATTTATTTATACTATGCTATGCTAAAACCTACTATGACAATTGCCAATTTACCACAATGCTTGGAGCATTGTGGTAAATTGGCATTGCATGTGTTTAGTATGGCAACGTTTTACGAGCCAAGCCCAAACTTGTGGCTAGCTTTGAAACTCTTCGATTTAATGCCCCTTTGTAACAAACTAAAATGCGTCAATATCCTGTGGTTTGTACGTTGCAGCCTAGTACCATCTCAATCATGTCCAAGGCAGTTCTAACATATAAATCATGTCTACCAGGTATTACATAGTTAATGACATTCACGGCTAAATAGCCTTTGGATGCTCTCTATAGTCATCTAGGTACTCTCGTAGCTACTAGGTAATTTGTTGCACAAACTAGTTTTTTTTTTAATATTATACAGAATGTTCTTTGGCCACAATCTCACGTGATGGTAAGTGACGATGAGGCCGACGATGGAGCAGGACAGTCTAGAGGACACCTATTCACTCTTGCCTTGAAAAAACCCACATTATATTTCTCAGGAAAGACAGAAGACGGCAACGAGTTCCATTCCTTGGCAGTTCGTATAATGAATGTGTGATGAATGATGTATGTGTGTTTAGGTAAAATAAGTAAAATAAGTCGAAATTCACGCAACACTGACCATCAGTAAGTGTATCGCGGAAGCTGCACGTGTAAAAGACACGCCCGGGAACCGAACCTGCCCTTCACGGTTGAATTGTGTAGCAGATACTATTACCAATGCAGGTCATATTACTAGAGATATAGGTCTTATCGGTCTATCAATACGCAGGTGATTTCAATTTGTAATAAGTTTTTTTCCTACGAAGTGAGGATAAAACGTAAAGGGAGGTCACTTGTTCTTTGTACCATTATTTAATTTGTATATTTGAATGCAGTTCTAGTAACACCTTTGTATCCACTTCTTGTCTAGACACATGATTTTCCAAGACACATCATTAACCTTCTAACCCACTATTTAACTAATTAAGAAACCGCTGTATTACCAATTGCAATATTATACCGCTATTATACCGCTGTATTACCAAAATTTACATATGCATTATATGAATTAAAAAAGAACACAGATAAAAAAACCGCCACTTGTGCATATTATGCTTATGCACATGCTTGGCTTAAATATGGTATAGTACTCTGGGGAAATAGCACAGACTCAAACAAATTATTTTTATTACAAAAAAGATGTTTACGCATAATCCAAAACATAGACACAAGGGAGAGCTGCAAATCACGCTTTATAAAACAAAATATTTTAACTGTAACTTGTATATATATATATGAAGTATGTATTTTCGTAAAAAATAATATGTACCTTTTTCCACAATACTCTCGACCTCAAAACCTAAGACCAAGAAATAGACTAGCACGACCCGACTCATCACTAAAATTTATACATTCCGGGCCCTATGCAATGTGTGTTAAAATATATAATAGAATCCCTAATGACATTAAAAAAGAAGAGAGACCTTTAAAATTCAAAAATATTTTAAAAAATTACCTCACAAAAAACTGTTTCTATTCGTTGCACGAGTTTCTGGAAGACTAAAACACCTATTATACATTAGATACCTGCAAAAATGTGCCACCTAATATTTAATATTTAAGTATTTGTCTACCTAAGTACCTACCTAATTGCTGTGCCCTAACAGGGTTTATGTTTGATACTCTACATACTTTAACACCTGTTTATACAACATAAAAGCGCAATAAAGAATTTGAATTTGAATTTGAATTTGCCCTAAAGTATGACAAATCCGGGTTGACACATAGATTATTATGACATAACTTTGTCATCATCCGACGGATGTATGCTAACCGCAATCACACATTTTGTAAAAGAAAGTTTGGGAATGTTCTTAGTGTAAACAAATGTTGGTAGATAGCTATATGTTTTCCTGATTCATTGATTTCTCGTAACATTGGTTTTCTTCTGGATAAACATACCCATGATAATCAAATCCTTGATTTGACTATACTTTATATACACTCTGTGGTGGCCGTGTAGACAGTAAAAGCGGACCGACGACAGACCCCTGGCGGACACCACACTTACTGTTATCCTAAATACACTCGAGAGCAATGATTCCGGGTCACTTAAAGAATGTTAAAAATCTCGGAAACTAAAAATGATAGGTTAATGCAATAAATTGTATTTAATAGACAATGTAATACTCCTTAAATGAAAGTAAAAAAATATGAGTCACCATACATTTTATTAACACAAAATTACATAAAGAAAAAAACTGCTGATCTCTCCTTAAAACAAAAATAGGAAACATGAAATTTTTGAACTTTATTACGATTTGACTTGAATTTTAATACTTCGTATTGCCTCCTCGTGCTTCCATTACTGCGTTTACGCGGTTTGGCATGCTGTACACCAAGTTCCTTATACGATTTTGGGGAATATTCTCCCATTCCTCTGTGAGAGCAATTTTGAGCTCACGAAGCGTGATTGGGGGAGGGTTTCGTTGTTTTACGCATCTGCCTAGCTCGTCCCAAGCATGCTCGATCGGGTTGATATCCGGGCTGCGCGCTGGCCACTCCATACGAGTAATGTTCATCTCTTGAAGGCAGTCATTCACAATCCTACCTGTATGAGGTCGGGCATTGTCATGCATAAATATAGCATCCTCACCTAAATTGACCATAAATGGACCAACATGATCATTGAGGATTTCTTCCACATATCTTACGCTAGTTAAAGAGCCGTTTTCTATGATCACCAGCTCTGTGCGACTTTCAGAAGAAATTCCGGCCCACACAAGTACAGACCCACCACCGTAGGCTACTTTTTCTTCGATGCATGCTTGCTTGAATCTTTCCCCTGGTCTTCGATACACTCTGTGTCTTCCATCGTGCTTGTAGAGCATAAATTTTGATTCGTCGGAGAACATAACTTTTGACCAATCTTCAATACTCCAATTTACGTGGCTCTGGGCATATCTTAGTCTTGAAATACGATGCCCACGCTCCAGTTTAGGGCCGTTTGCAGGTCTAAGGGGTTTTAAGTTAGATTCAGCAAGCCGACGTCTTACTGTCCATGCACTTGGGTTACTTCCTCCGAGGCGTCGAAACTGATTTGTGAGTTCAGTTCCTGTGAGAAAGCGATTTCGAAGCATGGTGTTCACCAAGTATCGGTCTTCTCGTGCTGTGGTACACCTGGTTCTGCCCGTTCCTGGTCTGCGTAGGTTAGAACCAGTTTCTTCGTAACGTCGGAGAACTCTTTGTACTGTTGACAGCGACACACCGACAGTCCTGGCTGTATCGCGCTGACTCCGGCCGGTTTCCAGCATTGTAAGTATTCTGGTGCATTCTTCAGGCGTAAGCGACATAATTTCAGCTTGAATAATGAATATAGAGCACTATCAACATGGTTTATATACCCACATAAATGACAGATTACAAACAAAAGCAAAACCAAATGCTGTAATTTCGTAGTTCCATCTTCGAAAGTGGCCCTTTTTCAAATTTGATTTTTTTAAGATATAACTTTACAATAACTAAGAAGTTTTAATACCTTCATTTAAGGAGTATTACATTGTCTATTAAATACAATTTATTGCATTAACCTATCATTTTTAGTTTCCGAGATTTTTAACATTCTTTAAGTGACCCGGAATCATTGCTCTCGCGTGTATTATCTACAGTACACGTCATCATCGATGTTATATCGTTACTAAGTTTCACCTTGCTATTTAGAAAAGGTCTATTCGTTGTACTAATACGTTTGAATTAGATAATTCGACAAGGCTTTGTCTGATCTTGTTGATAGCATCAGATAATTGTTACAAGTTTTTATTCGACAATTACTTACTAAGTTTATTGCAAGTTGAACACTGACACAGGTTAATTTACGAAGAATAAATAAATACTCATCGATATTTCATTTTTGTTCTTAATGCAATCACATAGTGTTTAGTGTTATTAGCTCTTTATTATACTCCTCAATTTTGTCAACGTGAACCAAAAGTCTAATATCCGCTCATATCGTTTTCTATTTGCAAAATCACCCCTAAATGCCTTCTCTGTATGTATATGCTAAATAATTACGATTCACTAGGTCACCAGCATCTGTCACTTGAACTTAATTCTCGAATTCGTATGCGACGCAGCACGGAAACTTGTTCACGTGTGCAGAATATATTTGGACAGACAAACATTATTGTAAACTGATGTAACTAATGTACACAGTTTTACATATCAAGTAAATTACGAAGTTTGATCCAAGGTCTATGAGTACGCACAACGGATCCTTATCTCTCTGTAGTTAGGTGGAACAAACTCATCATCATTCCCCTGCCCTTATCCCACGCTAGGTGGGGTCGGCACAACATGTCTTCTTCTTCCACTCTCTCCTATCATTCGTCAACTCTGAATCTACTCCTCTCACAGTCATGTCATCTTTCACACAATCCAACCACTTTTTCTTCGGTCTTCCTCTACTTGCATACCAGTCACACTCATATTCATAACTTTTTTCGAAACATGATTTTCATCCCTCCTCATTACGTGTCCATACCATGCTAGTCTAGCACTCCTCTCCTATTCAATAACCGGCGCCACTTTCAAACTTCCCCTGATATACACCTGATTAGGTGTAACAAACTATAAGTACTTAGTCACGGAATCCAGACTATGACAATCAGTATCATCATATGGTATCATACAATAACGACTACCTACCTGTTCATTTAATTTATACCATAAATACAGCTATCCTACTAATATTATAAATGCGAAAGTTTAGATGTTTAGATGTTTGGATGTTTGTGTTTCAATCACGTCTAAACTACTGAACCAACTTGGAAAAAACTTGGCATATATATAGTTCGTAACCTGGATTGACACACAGGCTACTTTTTATCTCGAATAAATAACAGGATCTACAGGATAAAATGAACGAAAAGGATTAGTCATGTCATGCCACGTCAGTTTGACAGGGCGTAGTACTACCTCTTTGGTCTAACGACCAACGTTTGACATTCCAGTGCGAGTTTGGTGTAATGAGGTGTAATGTCAAGTTTCTCAAAGTATCCGCTCGGTACACGCACAGATAATAATAATACACAGATAATATAATGTACACGGAAACTGTAGACGCGTACGAAGTCGCGGGTAACTGCTAGTGAGTAGATAAATGAAGCAAAAAAAGATAGGTTGCGGTCCTAATCTAGAGGTTAGGATCGCAACAAGAAAATACTTACGTGGTGTGGGGATAATCCAATGTAATGTAATCTTGCAGGGCGCCAGTTTTTTTGGCAACTATTGGTTTGGTAATAATGGTCTGTTTTCTACGTTTCAGCTGCCGGATATGAGTCCGACCGCGAGGAGTGGAAGAGCAGCCGGTCACAGTTCTCCACAACAGCCTTCGACAGCCTCGCCAGGCCTACCAAGATGGCAATGGCGCTCACACTGCGAAAACCCCAAAGATTAGAACCAGTTCCCCAATACTACCGATTACCCAACGAACCAAAACCTAAACTTACCCCGGTACCGTTCAGACAAAACAATTTCGTGCAAAGGCCTCGACTTCCAAGACCTAACACGGAAGTTAAGAGGAATCTTCTTAGTACGGACCATAGGAAGTTTACATCGCTGCAGAGTTTAGAGATTCCGAAAAAGCTGAGCGAACCAAAGAAGCAGACTGAAGTAAAGAAAAACTATTCGAATATTTCGCATAGGATAACTGGTCTAACCAATAAGCTAAGAGATTTGGGTAGTACAAGTAATACGTTGGGAAGGTTCAAAGCGCAGTCGCACGGAGACGTGGCGAACTTGAAGCCGGTGTTGAAAACGAACAATCAGGAGAAGAGATCTGTTGTAAGGACTTGCAGTGCGGAACCACCAAAGAAAGTCACGTTCAGCGCATTCGCTACTGTCCAAGTAGTCTAATAATTTATTGACGGACTGACTGATTTTATTTTACTGTACACTGATTTGGTAAATAATAGAATAAGGTAGCGTAGGCCGGGATTCCTGTGTAAATAATTCTAATATTTTGTCAAAGGCCTATGAGTGGTTTTGTCGATAAATTTTAAACTAACGCTTACTCTTTCAATTTCTTCAACCAATATTCAAAATATAAAAAAATTTGTGCACTTTGTACACTTTTTAGTCCGCAATAAAGACAAGTTTTTTTTTTAAATTTTATTCATCTTATATTGACTGATTGGTACTTATATATATTTTTAAGAATTAAAACGAAATATAATACGAATGATATCATATTAGCATTCACAAATTGGCTTTTAATCAATAGGCCTGAACGATATTAAATCATGAAATGCCACCAATCTTTATATCGGAGATTGATGTTGGACAGTTTCAGGCAAATTGTATTCTTTTGTTATTTGTTTATTCTTTATGAATATATTTATACACAGCTTTATTACTACTACAAGTATAGCTAATTTGTGTTTTGCTAATCTGTTTATAATACTTTCTATAGTTACTTACTTTTACGTACTTTAATTTAGTTACTTTACTTCAATGGGTTAGACGCATATCTAAATAAAAGTGCATATATCAATGTTTTTGCTATATATATGTTTTTGTTTTTGTTCGTGCTGTGGGTCGTGGGTTCGATCCCCACCAAGAACAAACATTTGTGCGTGCAAAACATAGATGTTTGTTCTTGTCTGGGTGTTACTATTTAATTATAAGTATGTATTTACAAAAAAAAAGTATTTAAGTATTCTATCAGTCATCTAGTTCCCATATCACAAGCTTTGCTTAGTTTGGGACTAGAGGGCGTTGTGTGTTAAGTCCATGAATATTTATTTATTTATTTTGCCGTAATTTTGTTAAACTAGTCGTCACCTATTATTATATTTTTGGTTTATATTTTCTTTTTTCTTTTGCTTAACTACTTTGCATTCGAGCGTATTATTCCGAATTTCTTATTTAAAATTTTTAACCTCTGGCCTGTTACATTTATTTAAAAATAATAAATAATCCGAATTTTAGTTCGGATTTCTAAATTTCAGTTTAATTAGTTTAGGAACTTTAAGTACGTACGTAATCTACTGTACATTTCACAACTCAAAATAAAAGAACCCACTGTAGGTATCTATTTGCGTTTTTAAAATTGTCATACCTTACTTATTCTAGATTCATTGAAGTCTATCTTTGTTCTCGATTTACATACTATAGTTTCAAATTAGAGCCTAAACTAAACATACATGCTATTTGAGTACGCGTATTTTTTAAGTTTTCGTCTATACGTAAATATAATTGTATAAACCGTGTGATTTTCCGTTGTTAACTATTATGTACTTGTTTTAAGATTTTGTTTTGAAAAATTAATAAAATGTTTATCAAGATTGTGTTCATGTTTTTTTATAATTTTTTTTTTAACAATTTGTTCAGTGTTAGTAGATCGATTTGTTAGAATATAAATCTATTGGGGTGGCACCGTTTCGTTATTAAAAAGCTTAACTATGTGTGTAAAGACAAAGATCATTGATTGTTGGTACAAAATATAGACCATTAATTTTCCTAAAATCGATATAGCTGTTATGGCATACTACTACAGAAAAACGTTTATCATGTCAAATATTATATTTTATTTATTTATCACTAGCAGTTACCCGCGACTTCGTACGCGAGTACCGTTTCCGAGTACCGAGCGGATACTTTGAGAGACTTGACATTACACCGAAGCCGTACTCTAATGTCG
Source organism: Gandaritis pyraliata (assembly GCA_947859175.1). Classification (NCBI taxonomy): domain Eukaryota; kingdom Metazoa; phylum Arthropoda; class Insecta; order Lepidoptera; family Geometridae; genus Gandaritis; species Gandaritis pyraliata. The sequence continues at coordinate 2,287,153 of OX401871.1, read as the reverse complement.
AACGTTAGTCGTTACTCGTACACGTCCCTGTGAAACGTGAAACTGACATGACATGACATCATCCTCTTGACAATTGGCGCTGCTAATCCCGTTCGTTCATTTTATCCTGTAGATCCTGTTAATTATTCGGGATAAAAAGTAGCCTATGTGTAATCCAGGTTACGAACTATATATATGCCAAGTTTTGCTCAAGTTGGTTCAGTGGTTTTGACGTGATTAAAACAGAAACATCTAAACATGCAAACTTTTGCATTTATAATATTAGCGAGATGGGATATTTGCTATCTCACAAAAAAATTAATCAATGTCAGGGTTATCAACCAATTTATCATGCTTATTTTTATTAATCTTAAAAATTAGTTTACTTACATTTTTATGTAAGTAATGTTGCTATCTCGTTTATAGGTGCTAGGAAAAAATGAGATGGAATTATGAATGTCGCCTTTTTACGATTATGATTGGTTATGGTTAGGTAAGATTACTTACATAGTGTTTTGAAGCAGTGTTTTGAGAGTGATCGCACTGTAACAACCAATCGGTAAGTGAAATGAATAAAATTGCTTTTATTTTTTTTTTAATATTTTTGCCGTAAGTTAAATCTTAAAATAAATATCCGAGAAACAAACAACGCACTCTAGTCCCAAACTAAGTAAAGCTGTTACTATGAGAACTAGATTGCTGATAGAATAATTATCACATATTTTTTTGTAAATAGAATCGAATGTACAGTACGCACAACGGATCTTTATCCTTCTGAATTTAGGTGCAACAAATAATTACGCATGTACTGTTGTGCGGAAAAAAGCGCTTACCTCCCATTCGAACAAAAATGGGTTCTGCTAAGATACTTCAGAGGGACAAAGATCTGTTGTGACTACTGTACCATGATGTAATATTTGGACGCGTTTGACTATTGCATCGGTAATCACACCAGTTTTTTTTTCATTTAAAGATAATATATTTGCTTACCGGTTACAGTCTGCAAATTGAGATGTCATGCATGCTTCAATGTGATGTTGTACCTACTATAAAATTGTAAAATCATATAATTCACTTGACACTGGCAAAATTGTCTGGACAGAGGACAGGCAGAAGCTATAAAAATAATTGTAAAACATTGGATAAGTAATAAAATAAATTCATTCAGTTTGATTGTGTAAGTATCTATGCATGCAAAAAATGCCAAATGCAATGTAACTAAAATGTGTCGTTCAAAAACTCGTCCATTCTGTAATAACATCTACTAACATTTTTTTGAATTGTTTTATATTGTAATTTTTATAACATTTAGGGATTTTGTTATAGATAATCGGAGCCATGCATATAATACTTTTGCGTAGGAGTGCAGTTTTTGATATATGCTCACATAATCTGTCTGTCCTCACGCCTGTTTCGAATTTAAATTCTTAAAAACATAAGAATAATTTACAACCATGATTTTAAATGTAAAAATATTAATTTTCAGGCATCATGTCTTTAGTAGCCCAAGCGTTTGAGTCCAGCAAAATAGTACCAGATGTTATACCGACGCCACCCACAGCTAATATCGAGGTAAGTCATAATTTATTCTGCAGACTTATCATTTAAAAATTTAGTCATATTACTGAATTAAAGTAAAATATCGTGGCCTTACAATCTGGCAAATTCGAGTAGGCCTTTGCCCAGCAGTGGGAACATTATGGACATAATTTTTTACCGTAGCGAAACTGCTACGCACGTAACACAGTACGTAGCGTAACTGCTACGCACGTAGCACAGTACGTAGCGACACTGCTACACTTAACCGCGTAGCTAAGATACGCTTATTTCACACATTTTCTAATAGGCGTTTCGTTTATCAAAACTGTATCGGAACATTAAAAAACCGGTGGTTACCGACTAATGTAACTTCTAATGTAGAATGTAGGGTATAATATTCTATGTTAATTTGTGTAAGCTTTACAAAGTTACTATAAAAATTGGGCATTACCTATTCAATGCGTTCGAGGCACCCATCCACCAAACCTCTTAATTTTATCCATTTGTTAATAAACAGAATACTTTTATTGTTAAGTTATAAAAAAAATAGATAATGATATTAATTATTGTTAGGGTTAATAACTGTGTGCGATTACATAAAGCGATAAACTGAATTCAAAACATTCGCAGCAGGCAGGTACATACATACACCGATAACATTATCAAGGTCATTGAATAATAGTTACATAATACCTATAGGTCAGCATTCTAATATAGCTCTAATGTACTTTAATATAGCTCTTAAGCTTCTAAGGCAATAAAAGTTTTTTCTTTCTTTTTATACTATTTTCACCGATTGATTTTTGACAGGCATTTTTAGTTTTGACAGGCGTTTTCAATTCACAAGTCCGGTTTACCTATTGCTAGCTAGAGGAACCCTCATCAGCTAATATGATCTCTCTAGCCTCAAAGGTTTGCTGGAAGAAAACTGTTGTTAGGGTTAAGCTCGCCTTTGTACATGTCATCTATTTCTGTCTATTATTTATGTCTTGTTTTGTGTGCAATATAGAATTATGAATTAAGAGTCATAGTAACTCTTTAAATCATGGTCAGTTCATACTAACTCATAGTTATTCTGTGACTAAATAGGGACATTATGACGTCATTTGATGTGTTTTTGCGCATTATTTTGCTGTCAAGTGTCTAAAAAGAATGATCACGTGGTACAAAATTGTACCACGTGACCTGAAGAAATTACACTGGGCAGTGAAATATAACTTGACAGCAAAAGATTGGCATACGGGGGCAGGCACGGATTTTGATGTTTGAGTGCCGTTTCAAACTTTGCTAAAATCTAACTTACATATTCGACACTCAAGCAACGTTTCGGAATCAGGCATCAAGACTTTAGTAATTAATTAGAGCATACGGCGCTTAGAATTTTGAAAAGGAGGATTTTATATAGATGTACTGGTTTTTTTTTCAGCTTAAATACCCGAGTGGCGTCCTCGCTTCCCAGGGCAATGAGCTAACTCCGACTCAGGTAAAGGAACAGCCCAGTGTCTCCTTCCAGGCTGATCCTGATGCGTTCTACACTCTGGTCTTCACCGGTGAGCTTTGAATTTTATAGTTTTGTTAATTTGAAACGGAATGTATAGTTTGGGTACTTGTTACTTTTTAATAGGATCTTTGGGGGAAATTTCAGATCATTAGTGGGCGTCGTACAGATAAAATTATCACTCTACAATTGTATGCACTACGCTATTTAAGTTTGACACGATAACTTATCAAAGTCAGTCAAAATTTCTTTATTCAATAAAATCACAAGGATCATTTAGAATCGTCTTATATAACTAGGTGATTCTAGGTGCCAGTTCCACGCGACCAGAGCCTAGAAGAACGGACAAGAAACTACGGCCTGGTTCCTAGCGTTTGATCAATCAATTGTTATCAATAAACAATAATGTAATTTATCATTGATTGACATTTCATACTAGAGACAAAAGAGTGTTACAGCACCTCATTGGGAGAGGCAATTTTATTTTCGTTCGGTCACTGACTCTATAAAATGTGATTAAGGAAGGGGGGGAATCGCGTCTGACATTTGTGACGAAACAGAAAAAACATGGCTAAAGATAAAAAAACCTTTTCCAGACCCCGACAACTACGACGGTCCAGAACCAGTGTACCGCGAGTGGCACCACTGGCTGGTCGGCAACATCCCTGGAGGAGACGTCTCCCAAGGCGAGGTGCTCTCCGGCTACATCGGCTCTGGTCCTCCAAAAGGAACTGGCATCCATCGCTATGTATACATCCTGTACAAGCAGCCAGGAAAACTGGAGTTTGATGAGACCAGACTGACTAATAAGTAAGAATATAAATAAATCGAGGATTTTTAACTCGTAACAAAAAGCCGGCTAACAAACCAACGATACCCAATGATTACTGATTCAGAGCTAAATCAAGACCATGGTCAAGGACATGTTCTTATTCCGAAAACACAACAAAATCTCGACTCAAGCAATCTCCTTATAAAAATGACAGATGAAATCTATGTTCAAGCACAGATTTCGATGTTTGAGTATCGTTTCAAAATAATAAAACTTGGCTAAACTCTACACAAATATTCGACACTCAAGCAACGTTTCGGAATGAAAGCTCCACTCAAATCAATGCTCATGTAGGTATTGATGCAGACGTCCAGATTAAAGTGATTAATGAACATACGGCTCTAAGTATTTACTGCGATTTGAATGGAGACGGTATATAGGTACTTCAAAATAATCATGAAGATGTCATTCAGAAACTACGAGGACTATATTTTATGCTCATGGAAACTAGTCCAGCCCCCGTATGCCAATCTTTTGCTGTCAAGTTATATTTCACTGCCCAGTGTAATTTCTTCAGGTCACGTGGTACAATTTTGTACCACGTGATCATTCTTTTTAGACACTTGACAGCAAAATATGCGCGAAAACACACCAAATGACGTCATAATGTCACTATTTAGTCATAGAATAACTAACCATGAACTGACCATGGAACCATGGAACTGACCATGATTTAAAACTTTGCAGTTTAACTTTGCAGTTCAACTTTGATTGGCATACCCCTGCAGTCTTTGTCAGTAGTATAGTACCTATATTGTTTGGTATCTCTTCTGGCTTTTGATCTAAAGTTCAATTTCCTCTAACAGATCCATTGATGGCCGTGCAGCCTTCTCCACGAAGATGTTCGCAGAGAAGTACAATCTCGGAGTCCCCGTCGCTGGTAACTTCTACCGCGCTCAGTTTGACGACTACGTTCCTCTACTGTACAAAAGTTTGGGAGTATAGATCACCGTAATATAAGTTCTTCAGTTTTTTTTGTTTCTTTATACTTACAGATGATAAGCCACGGCCACAGATTATAGAAAAGTATTCTAAGGCCACGGTATTATCTTTATCGCCAAAAGACGTACTTACCTACTCTTGTTTTAATGATAAAATTAATTATGAGACAATTTTGATACTCTGTGCTGTCGATTCTGTTGTTGCATTTTTCTAAACTAACCTAATTTGACAGCGCTAGAATTATAGCTGTCTTTGTGGTTTCAGTTTATGAGAAAGGGACGGCAACATTTTTAGTGCTGTCAAATTAGTTTAGTTTAGAAAAAGGCAACAACAGAATCTCTATCTCTATCTCTCTTTATTTCTCAAATGTTGTATAAAAACTTCTGCCCTACTTATACTAGGTACATAGGTATACCTACCTACCTACCAACTTTGTGTTCCCGAGTAATAATAATAAACAAACAAACAGCTTTCATGATAGTTAGAACTTTTTATTATTTTGAGAGAGTGTCCTACCATCTCCCTAGGAATCCCTAGAATACAGATTGGTTGTGTTGTGATTGATTAAAAAACATTCAACATTCAACAGCATTTTTATTTAATTTTTATTGTTACAATGTTTATTCTTCATCAGTATCCTCAGTTTGATAAAAATTTCCGGCAACAGCCGTCCCCAAGTTGTATATCTTTGCGAATTCGTCAGCGGAAAATAGGATGCGCCCTTCGAACTCTCTGAAAATATTATACGCTACTTAAAATCTGCCAGTTTTACACCAGTGAACCTAGAGCATTCACAATAAGTCAATAATGTATCAGTTTTATAGGTATTATACCTCATAATAATTGTTAAATGGCTTACTGCGCGCGTTGGTTAACACTGTAAGTGCAGTAAGCAGCTGAATTTAATTTAATAATAAATAAATAAATAACAAACGAACAAGGCTGGCTGACAGAAAAAAATGAAGAGCACCGGATCAAAGCCCCAGGCTTTAATAAAGCCTAAGTTCCGAGGTAGACATAATTAGAACTAGACGCTCGATGTGAGTAAATGCTGAAACTTTAGCCTGCACAATCTAGTATGCATGATAAGAATGGTCCAGTGTCTTCCCTTTCAGCGCGTGGTAGACGTTTTTCTGTCACCCATTCTTCACCTATCTAAGTTAGGCGATGTTCTGCGCGGTCACTATTTGGATGGGTTACTGCTTCATCTGAGCGTTTCCATGCTTCAGAGGGCAGGGCTTTATCAGTCGTAAAGTCACGACGGAGGGCTAGAAACTTTTTAACCTGAACCAACTTGCTTTTATCACCAACTTACTCAGACATGTCTTCGAAAGCAGTGTATCCTGACTGTTTATACGCGAGGAACACGTATCGGTGGAGGCCCGTGCCGGCTGGCGGGCCTGAAGGGACGAAGCTCACCATAGTCTGGCCAGCTGTGACGTCATCACCAGGTATGTTCACCACCAGCCAGTGGAGGTATGATCGGTAAATAGGGTCCGAGCGGGATGTAGCATCGGGATCTGAAGATATCCTACTAATATTGTAAATGTCAAAGTTTAGATGATTGGATGTTTGTGTTTCAATCACGTCGAAACTACTGAACCAACTTGGAATATGTATAGTATGTTCGTAAACTGGGAAAACTTTTTAATCTGAATAATTAACAGGACCTACAAGATAAAATGAACGAAAGGGATTAGGGCCAACGCACATCTATCGACAAAACTGTTTTGTCGCGTACTTAGTGACGTGAAAATAAATTTTCTGTTATAACGAAAACAGCATATGATGAATGCTAACTCGTCATATGCTGTTTTCGTTGTAACGAAATTCACATCAATTGACACGACGCATGCATAAAATTATGTTTACCTATCTATTATAGCATTGTTTAGTACCTACCTATTAAACATTGCTTTATACGCACATACCTAGAGAAGGAACTGTGCTTTTTTAATAAATAAGAATATAGTGTAATTATGTAGTGTACTTAATAATATTATTAAGTACTTAGCATGATTCTCATTAAATAAGCAAGTAACGAAAACAGCAAATAAGACGAAGCATATTGTGACGAAAAAAGTTATACTGACAGGGTTTGTCACGAAATTATGAAGTTTCACATCACTAACTGTTCGACAAGACGTTTTGTTTTTGGTTTGCGTTCGCCCTGCAGCGCCAATAAAACATACTTTGACACGAGGACGACATCACGTCAGTTGCTTCTACTTAGTACGAGTCCAGCTTCTCAAAGAATCTGCTCAGAAAATAGTACTCGCTGAAGTCGCGGGTTACAGCTAGTAGAGAATAATAATTTGACAGTCGTTTATTCGCAGCCTGATCCTTACCACACAGCCAAATCAAATCACCTGATAGCAATCTCTGAGCAATGTGCCCAGTTAGCTACTATTAATTAGTTAGGCGTTAGATATTACTTCATAGGCTTTCTTTGGATATCTGTCACTAGGTTCATCAGGGAGGGGTTTTCAGTTGGTAACTTACCGGGAAATATAAGTGTGTAATAGGCATTTGAGTCTGCATTCCATGAAACTGTTGGTTCCTCCAAAACTTGACGTAAGACTAATACGTTTCCTTCCAAAGCTTTGACTCCACTTGAAAAAGTTACCTATAAATAACACCAAAAGTAGCTTCAGAGTTCAACTTTCATTCCGGTCACTAAACAAAGAAAAGACTACTTACATTCATTAAATCCTCAGGCGAAGTCGTCACAACGTCAGGCACTAGTTCATAATCAACAAAAGACTGCAGATCAGCCAAGGCAGCATGAAGATAGGCTGCTAGTACAAATATCTTCAACATGGTGAAACAAAAACTTAGCTAAGACGTCTAGGTAAAAAAATTTGCTGTTGTATTTAGGGTTACAAAGTTTGACAAGGAAACCTTGTAGGTATTTTCTTTTTTACTTTAAAATATCTATAAGTAGATATATAACTTTTGATTGAGCAGTTACAAATACCAAGCTGATTCATAAAACTAATAATTTTAGTAAGTACAAGAAAACCCAAGTTTTTTCGTAGTTAAAGCATAATATTTTTCTTTCCATTTGATAGACCATCCTTAGACTTCTATCTCACCTGATGGAAAGTGACGATGAAGTAGGTGATGGAGCAAGACAGTCTAGAAGACACCTCCTCACTCTTGCCTTGAACTGATCCAGATTGTAGTGATCAGGGAAAAAACGCAGGCAACGAGTTTCATTCTTTTGATTAAATTACTTTGTACACACGGCCACAGGTCATGTTAGATACGATACATTTTTTAGTTTAACTATTTCAATGTTGTGTTTTTTCTGTCTGTGGTTATGGTCTTAGCTTCGGAACCCTATCCCTGTGAGTGATACCCCCTTGGACCAATTTTATTTATCTGATAAAATATAAATTTATCGCGATTATCTTAATATTCGTCAGGACAGAAAGGTGTATTTACGTGTGCCTTAGTGTGCAACTCGTGCAAGTCAAATGCAGCAATATACTTTTAAGAAAATCAAACCACTTTTAATTCAGGAACTGAAAACTGCTTTAAAAAATGTTGAATGGTGTGGGTGAGAAGTTGTCTGACATTTACCCGTCACCTTAAAAACCGATTTACACGCTTCTAAATTCAGTAGCGAAGTAGCTACACTGCGTAGAAAGAACAACTGTACTGTGGAGAGGGACGAAACGGCTACCACAGATTATAAGCATTTATAAGCATTGCATACCTATACACTGTAGATGCTCAGAATCGATGAGAATTAAATGATTTTAATTTAAAGTAATTACGCCTGAAAAAGTTGTTTTAATGAACTAATTACCAGCTATACAATACATAGTGCTTATTATTACCCACCTAAACTACCTACCAACCATCTAATTAATTTCAAATCATTTAATTAAACATTGACATCGTTTTTCGAGGTAAATTATATTTAATTTACGCTCTTTGTTTATCTATAGGGTGTAGGGAAATGACTGAAACAACAGATAACATTATATGTACTCTATGATAGCCAACCCTGATACAGGGGGTTGCTTGTACCTAATAAAGTTGATAGTTTTCAGTCCATCGACATTTTATACAAAGGATTTTGCATTGGCGCTCTGAAGATGGAGCGGTACAATTTTTGTTGTACCTACTTAGGTAGGTACAGTCGGCTACACATCAACTTATACACTGAACTATTATAATTTGAATGTTGCGAATCAGGGATCGCAATAGGTGTAGGCGCGTGGCGCGCAAGCAGCGAGTCTCACATAAAAACATATCGTCTCTCTCGCATGATTCGCAACATTAAAATTATAATAGTTCAAAGTTCGAACCGTTGATAGGTTGATGTGTTAGTTTAGTAGCCGTCTTGAATACTTCGAAAGGCTAGAGTGTCAATTTCTGCAATGCACGACAAATATACCTACTACAAGCGTAAAAAGTAAAAACATGACATTTCTCATAATCAAAGTTACCTATTAACCCTATTGTTTCAAACCGTGTAGATTTTTAGTGTGGCTTTACGAATAAATGTTTTTCATTCTTTTCTTTCTTTCTTTCAAATGATTCCTCCTTTGTATTGGTAGCTCAATAGTCATAATCATAAAACATTTTTAAAACTTTTTCTTATCATTATTCAAAGCAACAACATCCTGTATAGTTGTTTTAGTAGTTAACTTTTATAGTGACACCCTTGAATTACTGAATAAACGAAGACTGTGGCTATTTCACCACCACCTCATAATTACACTATCCGTCAGTAATAAATATCTCAGTCTCTACTTTAGACTTGTCAAAGACAAAGATAGGTATAATTTTATGTGACGGATAACGTTACTCAGTGATGGTGAATAAAATCCTATTTATATCATGGTTTACCTAACCATGCGATAAAGTATCAATTTTAATAGTAGGTACCTACTACCTACCTATTTAAGTTAACAGCCAGTTATTTGAAGTCTTATCACTGAAGTGCCAACGTTTTGGAAATAATATAATTGTATTTTGTTGTAAAAATGGGTTACCTAAAATGCATCGCGATGTGTCTTCTCGTATCGCAAGCGTTGTCAGCTAAAGTTGAAGAAGCTTTTATAAAGAACGAGATAGTTTCTGATGTAGTGTCGACTGCGCCTACTAAATTGGTTCGAGTAAGTGTACCGTGTACAGAGGGGCGAGTACGAGTTTACAGTGTGCAATACTTCTGACGTCCAGCACACAGGTGTGCGCTGATTGGTATGGAAACACTGAGCGGATTTTTTTTGAGAAGCTTGGTCTCGTCAAGCTTCTGCTCAGTGTTTCCATACCAAAAATTCCATACCATAATCAGCGCACACCGGTGTGCTGGACGTCAGACGTATTGCACACTGTAAACTCATACTCGCCCCTCAGGTGAAGTGATTCATCCACTTTTTCCACAGATCCAGATTTCTTGCAATCATTATTTCGGTACTAGCGGCTTCCCGCGGCTTCGCCCGCGTTGTGGCTTTTTACCCCGTTCCTGTTATTGTTTCTTTTTAAAAAGTAGCCTATATTATATAGGCGTACATTACCCAGTCTGTATTTCATGAACCGTGATAGTTCATTACAATATGCAAGCACTTATTGTTTCTCATAGAAAACACCACCTTTGGGTGTACATAAAGGCGAACCAAGTCGCTCTTTTCGAATAGATGTGATGAAAATAAGTTTTATATTGGGTCGCGGTGACCCATTATAAAACTTCTTTGTAAACAATGTTTTTTACTTTTTTATCAGCAGGCACTAAAATTACCAAGCTTGTAGGGGAACTAACTCTCGAGCAAGCTACATAAAATTGGCCGTGGGAGAAACAGTCTTCCCTCAAGTCCACTCCAGCATATTTTAATGTTTGCCCTTGGGACTTATTTATGGTCATGGCGAAACATAGTTAAAATGGAAATTGTAGCCTTTTAAATTGGAATGGGAGGTCGGTAGGAATAAGAGGCAAGCGCGGCACAAACACTGTTTCTCCCCTAGCACACCCGGTTAGTATCACGGCTTCAATAATGTTTTGGTGAAGGGTTTTCACTTGTAGCCTAGTGCCATTACAAAGTTTTGGAGGCCTCAAATTTCGTAATAACATAATTGGTGACCCCTTTTTTAAAATAAGCCTATGATAGGGTAGACCCGCTGGTTTTAAAGAATTTAAAAACTCTACTGGGTAATTCACAGCGTCATCGTCACACACCGTATCTATAGACTTATAGATTGTATTTTCTACTTTTTATCTACTTTTACTACTTTAACGTTTTTATCTACTTTTACTCTTAATTTCAAGTCAATCGCACTACGCGTACAAAAATTCTCGTACAAACTCTGACATCTCTTTGCACCCTTATTAAGGGTAGTTTACAAAAACTAAAAATGTCATTCTTAATTATTTATTTAGAAGTATATTTACTGCAAGTTTGAAATCAATCGAACCACTCATTAAAAGACTCCCATACAAACTACAACACCCCTTTGCACCCTTATTGGGGGTAGTTCTCAAAAACTAAAAATGACATACTTAATTATTGAATTTAAGGTATCTGTCCTCTAAGTTTCAAGTTCATAGGTTGAAGGAATACGATTTTTCATACAAACGTTTTCAACCCTTTTTACACCCTTAGGGGTTGAATTTCCAAAAATCCCTTCTTAGTACATCTCTACGCCCTAATACCTATGTACTCCTTAAATTTCAAGTCTCTACGATCAGCGGTTTAGGCTGTGCGTTGTCTATACGTCAGTCAGTCAGTCAGTCAGTCAGGACTTTGATTCTTATAGTATTAGAGATTATTTCTATAGCGCTTCACTTTTCATACAATTTTATCTTTCAACAGCCATGAAGGTGGATTTTGTCTTCTTGCGTTTTTAACCCCCGACGCAAAACCGACGGGGTGTTTTAAGTTTGACGTGTCTGTGTGTGTGTCTGTCTGAGGCATCGTAGCTCCAGAATGGATGAACCGATTTTGATTTTGTTTTTTTGTTTGAAATGTGAATTAGTCGGGAGTGTTCTTAGCTATGTTTGATGAAACTCGGTCCAAGGCGGCCGCCTTTTTTTTCACAACTCCCTTAATATGGGTATCAAATGGCCCGTTTTCGGATAGTATAGGTTACCTACCTAAGTATATGAAGTAGGTATAGTGGTCACAACGGATCTTTGTCCCTTAGAAGTACCTGCGCTGAACCGATCTCTGGGTCGGATTGGAGGTAAGCGAATTTTTCCGCACAGCAGTACATGCGCAATAGTTGTTGCACCAACTTCACAAGAGTAAAGATTCGTTGTGCGTACTGTATTTATCTGGGTATGATTCCTGCTGTGTTCTGAACATCTATAACATCTTCTGTCTTCTTCTAATTAGTATTTGGTATCCACAGATTATTTACAAAGACAATGCAAAAGTCTACCTTGGTAACGAGTTGTCTGTCGTAACAGTCGCAACAGAACCTACAAGCGTTTCCTGGGATGCAGACGGCAACCAGTTCTACACCTTAGCTATGGTTGGTAAGTATAAGCAAAGACAAGGCCAGTCCAACTAAAAATATATTTAGATTAGTACGTACGTACGTACGTCAGTACGTACCGTTTCCGTGTAGGTACACTATATTATCTGTGTATTTTATTATCTGTGCGTGTACCACGCGAATACCTACTTTGAGAAACTTGACATTACACCGAACCCGTACTCGAATGTCAAACGTTAGTCGTTGGACCAAAGAATTAGTATACTTAATAAAAACATACAACCGAATTGAGGGGTTAGTCTCAAAATCCCCTTTGAGTTTTTCCCTTTAAGGGGATTTTGAGACTTTTAGTCTCAAAATCCCCTTTATTTCAAAAATTTTGAATCAAGGGGATCTTGAGACTAAAAGTCTCAAAATCCCCTTTGGGTAAAATTACACCGAAATAGTCGTATCTTAATTTTACTTTACCTACCTACTTTTTGAATTAAATACCTAGTCCACTGCTACTGAACTATCCATTTCAATGATCAAAATATTTTTTGTAGCAGTACCTACATAAAAATAGAACCTTAACCTCACCCTCCAGCATAGGTACTACTTGTCTTATAAATTATCAACCTAGTTAGCATGGAGTTCCGGAACAAAATGTACCTACTTAACTAGCATTCATAAAAATTAAGTTTTGTATTGATTTGGAGGAAATTTTAATAAAAGTACTAGGGTAGTAGAATAAAGTAAGATGTGGTTCTAATTAAAACTCACCTTTTGCAATCTATCTTTTCATTATTATTAGTAGTCCTTCCTGTTGGATAGTATTTCGCTTTCTTGTACTTAAGTACCTACCTAACTTTTGGTTTACCTCTTGACTAGTTCTGCTCTCCTGGTACTTTTCACAAAATAAACTGAATTATTTATTTCTTGACTGGTGGGTTAGTTGTGGTCTAAGTGTGACAATACATTTTAGTACCACTACGGGTCACATTCAAAATGAGGTTTTTTATATGAGATTTTTATTCTGACTCCGGAAAGGAGATTAATTTCGTATTAAATATTTAACTGATGCAACTTCACAATACTAATACATTAAAGGTATGCATTATTTATAGCTGAAACTGTAACTGAAAACAAGATAAATATCTATTTAGGGTCCAAATGTTACGGAACGTGTGCGAGATTTTACGTTTTCTAACATAAGTCAGCTTATAATTACGACTAATACAGTATTTACAATATTTATAATATTTACAAAATACACATGAAACAGTTACAAACGATTTATAGATAGCTCAACTGATCCAAACTAGTACCAATCGGAACCGTGCCCAAGACTTTGGCTGCATTGCCGCGCTGAATAGCTTATTATATAGAGTGAAAAACAAATTTGTCCCAGATGTTTAGAAATAGTAAAATCACACACACGTTTCGTCATATTTGGACCCTAAATATATTTTTATCTTTATAGCACACTAGCAGTTACCCGCGACTTCGTACGCGTCTACAGTTTCCATATTATCTGTGCGTGTACCGAGTGGATACTTCTTTGAGAAACTTGACATTACACCTCATTACACCGAAGTCGTACTGAAATGTCAAACGCTAGTCGTTAGACCAAAGAGGTAGTACTACGCCCTGTCAAACTGACGTGACATGACATGACAATGAAATCCTCTTGCCAATTGGCGCTGCTAATCCTTTTCGTTCATTTTATCCTATAGATCCTGTTAATTTTTCGAGATCAAAAGTAGCCTATGTGTCAATCCAGGTTACGAACTATATATATGCCAACTTTCATCCAAGTTGGTTCAGTAATTTAGACGTGATTGAAACACAAACATCTAAACATCCTTTTTTTTTCATTCCATTCCAGTAGGTACGAGTTCGGTGTATTGAGGTGTAATGTCAAGTTTCTCAAAGTATCCGCTCGGTACACGCACAGATAATATAATGTACACGGAAACTGTAGACGCGTACGAAGTCGCGGGTAACTACTAGTTTATAATATTAGTAGGATTTATTTGTACCAAAATTCACTTTCACATCAAGACCACAACCAGTTAAGAAATAAAAACTAATATAGTCAAAACACAAATATAAGATAACTCTTCTCGGATCAATTGAGATGGTTTTGTGAAAAGTACCAGGAGAGCAGAACCAGTCAAGAGGTAGATTAATCCTACTAATATTATAAATGCGAAAGTTTAGATTTTTAGATGTTTGGATGTTTGTGTTTCAATCACGTCAAACCTACTGAACCAACTTGGATGAAACTTGGCATATATGTAGTTCGTAACCTGGATTGACACATAGGCTACTTTTTATCCCGAATAATTAACAGGATTTATAAGATAAAATGAAAAAACGGGATTAGCATCGCCAATTAGCAAGAGGATTTCATTGTCATGTCATGTCACATCAGTTTGACAGGGCGTAGCACTACCTCTTTGGTCTAACGACTAGCGTTTCACATTCGAGTACGGGTTCGGTGTAATGTCAAGTTTCTCAATGTATCCGCTCGATACACGCACAGATAATATGATGTACACGGAAACGGTACTCGCGTACTAATTTGCGGGCAACTGCTAGTTGCTAATAAAACCAAGAACGCAAAATACTATCCAACAGAATGAGCCCATCCTGTTGGATAGTATTTTGCTTTCTTGGTTTATTATATTTTATTACATTTAATAAATAGCTTTATTAGTAGCCACTAATAATAATGAAAAGATAGATTGCACAATGTTAGTTTTAATAATTAGAACCACCTCTTACTTTATTCTACTACCCTAGTACTTTTATTAAAATTTCCTCCAAATCAAGCCAAATCTTCATTTTTATGAATGCTAGTTTAGGTAGGTACAATCTTATAGGTTCCGGAACTCCATGCTATTACGGTGTAAATTTGCCAAAGGGGATTTTGAGACTTTTAGTCTCAAGATCCCCTTGATTCAAAAATTTTGAAATAAAGGGGATTTTGAGACTAAAAGTCTCAAAATCCCCTTAAAGGGAAAAACTCAAAGGGGATTTTGAGACTAACCCGAATTGAGAACCTCCTTCTTTTTTGAAGTCGGTTAAAAATAGACCGAGTAAACGAACGAATAAACCAAGTTATTCGGAGCCCTTTGTATGTTACTTGGAAGTAGATTCCAGAGCCCTACAGCTACCACCCACAGCGTCAAATGACTTTCTATCACCTATTTACTTCCCAGATCCAGACGCACCGTCTCGCGCATCCCCAATTCTTCGTGAAGTCAAGCACTGGTTGATCGTGAACATCCCCCGGGACAACATATCTGAAGGAGACACCCTGGCCTCATACCTAACCCCAACTCCGACTCCTGGGTCGGGATTGCATCGCTACGTGTTCCTAGTGTATTGGCAACCTGATGGTGTGATCGATTTTGATGAAAACATCACATCGTAAGTACTACAACCGTGCCTATTTCTGTCACCAAGCCCTAAGGCTTTTCAACCAGAGATAAGCGATAAGCTAAGCGGTGAGAGAGGTCAGAGCTAAGTTACGAAACTATGTGACCGTTTTTACCATGGAGAGGCCCCATTCTACTATACAAATTAAATCGACACATAAGTCGTCAAATATTATTTTGTTTCTTTTTTAAAAAGAAAAAAGTAAGAAGAAAGAAGTTTGGTTAAAAAGTTTTTAACCAAACAAATACTGTATGTGTTGAAAGAGATAGACAATATTTTGTCCCTTAATTTTTTGTGACGTCATGATTTTATGTTTGCGTAACCAGCGTCGCCATGTTTGGTTCCGAGTTGTTGTAGATCTACTGTCAATACTACTAAGAAGGCAGCCATATTATGTTCCGTAGTATACACGCTTTTTTTGTTGGTAGGGCATATCCATTGGTTTTCTGTATCAGAGGTTTTCACTAAGTGGGTAAGATGTGACAAGCGGCGCGAATTAGCTGTGCGAGGAGGATAGCATACATAGCACGCATCCGTTGTTATCATCCTTCGCACAGCTTCATTGGATCCGTTTCCACCAGTACTAAACTATGAAAATAAACGATCCCTATTGGTGGATATCAAAGGCATCCTTAGCTATATAGCTTAGCTTAGCTCAGGTGGAAAAACACCATATGAGACATACGAGTACAACAACTTTCCGCAGCTGTCTCTTTTGCCGCACAGTGTAAATATAATTTATGCTAACTCCCCAGATATGAACTAAGATGAGAATTATTTTGTATTTTGTGATTAACCAACGCGTTTTTTGTTTCAGGAACGTGAGCCGATTTAATTTTTCAATAAGAAAATTTGCGATGGAATATAACCTTACCCTTTATGCCGGAAACTTTTTCCAAGCACAGACATTGTAAGCAACTCACAGAATGCAAGGTTATAGCTGAAATTATTTCCAAATCGTTAATTTCTTCCCAACATCTAAGATTTTTAATGTGCACTTTATTCAATTCGGTACAGCACTGTTATTCTTAACTAGCAGATACCCGTAATTTCGTACGCGAGTACCGTTTCCGTGTACATTATATTATCTGTGTATTATTATTATCTGTGCATGTACCGAGCTTTGAGAAACTTGACATTACACCGAACCCGTACTCGAATGTCAAACTGACGTAACATGACATGACATAATCCTCTTGCCAATTGGCGCTGCTAATCCCGTTTGTTCATTTTATCCTGTAGATCCTGTTAATTATTCGGGATAAAAAGTAGCCTATGTGTCCATCCAGGTTACGAACTACATATATACCAAGTTTCATCCTAGTTGGTTCAGTAGTTTAGACGTGATTGAAACACAAACATCTAAACATTCGCATTTATAATATTAGTAGGATTGTAGGATTATTTTGTCTCTTTCTTTCTGTTCTCAGACGGTTCAATCGATTGTAAATTGTATTTAATTATTTTCCTGTTTCTTTTTGTGTTTTTGAACTGTATTGTTTTGCTGAATCTAAATAAAAGTTTGTCTATGGTATCTAAATAAAATGGATGATTTCGATTGAAAAGTAGTTTTAAGTATTTTAGTGCTTTATTCAGGCAAGTTTATACATTTTAGCTTAGTCTAGTATAATGCAATTACTGGTCATATGTAGGTACCACGTAAAGGGAATAATTCGTTGGATATGCTATAGAAGTTGTTCGGCATATAATTATAGTTCAATATAAAGTATCTTTTAGAGTTTTTTCAACGAATTTAAGAACCTAGCTTTGCTAGATTTTATTGCTATATATTTGATGGCAAAATGTTATGTGTTTAATTTGAAAGCACTGAAAATGTTGCAATCTTTTTCTTATCTCAACCAACAAAGACTGTTATAAGATCTTCGGTAGAAAACACTCACTATAAATCAGTCAGCGGCGAATTCTTCGAAATTTTCTGAACATTTTAGAAACATTTGAATATTAGCTGCAAAATACTTACGACCAAAACTCCATTATATACCGAACAACTCTCATAGTTTATTCGCCGAGTTGCTTGTAGAGAATAGGCACATAATCGTCGTACTGGGCCTGGTAGAAATTACCAGCGATAGGGTCGCCCAGGTTGTGTTTCTTGGCGAATGTTGAGATGGAGAACTTTCCACGGTTCGCACCGGAACTGAAATAAAAATACAATTTAGATGTTTTAGTATCACAATTGTCTAAATATTCACAGACTGGCGTCACAAGCGTAGGTATCTTTAATAATTTATATATTAAAAAAACCAAGAAAAACCGACTTCAATTCGACTACCGGCTTCATCATCAGATGATGGCAGTTCATTGGAAAGGTTCTAGTGACCATAAACACCACTAAAAAGTCACAGGAAAGCAAAATACGCAATTTCGTGCACGTGGATGGCATTTTTTTTCCAGTTATTTCTATTTATAGCCCAATCTACTAAACAGATTTTGATGAAAATTGAATGGGACCAACCTGGAAGTACATCCTTTCAGATAAAAAAAGAATTTTTGAAATCGGTTCATAAATGACGGAGTTCTGAGGTAACACACATTAAAAAAAAATACAACCGAATTGAGAACCTCCTTTTTCAAAAATTTATGAAACTTTCTGACAGAATAGCGATGGATCGAGTTGGGATTTTTCGAGCTCAAGTAACTCAATTAAAAAGTCTATTGACTCGACATCGTCACAAAACGCTCATAACGTATATAGTACGGTAATGGTTGAACCGTTGAAGATTAGCGCGATTGGGCCCCAGGATGATGCCTCACAGGAAGCTCACAGGGCACGTTCTCAACGAAGCAATGCATTGTTATATACAGTTATCACTTAACATCAGATGGATTTACTGCTTGTTCAAAAACTCACGTGTTAGTCAGCCTCTGTTCATCAAAGGTGAGTTTCTTCGGTTGTTGGTAAACCAAGAACACGTAGCGATGTAAGCCGGTTTTCGGCGGAGGGCCCGACCCTACATACGCAGACAGCGTCTCGCCAGCGCCGATATTGTTGCCGGGAATGTTGCCGACTAGCCAGTGGTGCCATTCGCGGAAGGTAGGCTCCTTGCGGGAAGGTGCGTCGGGGTCTGGAATAAATCAAAACAGTTTCCTTTTTTTATGGCTTCTGTCTGTTCAGATAATTTTGCCAGTGTCAAGTGAATTATTTGAATCAAGTTTAGTCAAGTCGAGTGATACGTCAAGTCATTTGTTTTGAAGACAAAATGGTGAATTTTCCCTTCAAAACTTAGAAACATTTGTTTTATGTATGAATAGTACATTTTTGACAATACAGGCTGTTACAAAATGTCCCTACAAGCCTGAAAGGGGGGTATTCTACACGTCGTCATGGCGAACGTTTCTTTTAATGTTTCCAAGTTTTTCACTCATAAAAATGCGTCCTTAGAAACAGCATTGCACCGCCGTTCTATATTTTTCATCATTCCTGTCCATCCAAAGGTTGTCTGGAAGAAATCGCTTTTAGAGATAAGACCGCCCATTGTACTCTCTATTTTTATGTTTCTCTCTTTCTGTAATTTCTTTTTTTCGGTGTGTGCAATAAAGTTTTTATCTATCTATCTATCTATCATTGCACGCGTTGTGTCTATGTGTGGGTGCGACGCGATAAGAAGGCATGGTGCGATGTTTGTTTGTTTTTAAACACCTAGGGTTGTCGCTAATCTACAATAAAAAGAAAAATCAAATTTTGAAATAGTAATAATGTTGTATGCAACTTTTGCACATGCCAATCTATTCACGTGTTTGGTCTAAATAAGCTCCCTTTCGGCTTATAGGGACATTATGTAATACACTGTATGTATGAATTGCCGCACCTTTGCTGTGTGGAACTGTGAGAAGATAATATCTTACACGATATCCATAGAACGTTGTGACTACTGTGCCTAGTTACTCCAACAGTTATACTTAGGCATGGTCGAGAGTCAGGTAGTGCCATGATGATAGCAAGCTGATCAAATGTAGGGGATAATCATCAACATTACACTTGCAGTCAAGGTTTCAAAGACTGCATGTTATGGCAAAGAATAAAAGGTTGTTATAGTGAGACGTGTCCACCCCCATTGTCTGATTGATAGGTGTTTTGATGAGACAATTGTATCCCAGTATCAAACCTTCCGTTATTTTACAACTAGTATGCTCGCGATTTCGTTTGCAGTGTAATTTTCTTGAAGGAACTTAATTTTACGTACTTGAAGCCTTATTAGACTGCAATCTCAAGTCAGGCTTACTGATAGTGATGTAACGTGATGAGTTAAGTTATTTCGAACTCAAGTTATTTGAATTGACTCGCATCGAGGACTTGCATGCATATAAAGTCATACATGTGAAAATCTAGCACCAATTTCTTTAACCACTTACATTGCATACGGACCTCAATACTCAATACTCAATACATTTATTGCTTTCACATGGTATTATAGTTGTAACATGGTAGGTAGGTATCACACATGAACCCTGTTCAGGGGTATTGCAACAGGAAAGTAGGCAGACCGAGGTTTTATTCACGTCAATTTTTCAATTAGTCAATTTCTTGGGTTAATTCAGTATTATTATATTCGCACATTTTGTCATTCATGTAATCATTTAATTCGTAAGTTAGTTTAAGTAAGTCCTAGTTAAGTCAACCCAATTGGCGGCTCGAGTCAAGGTTCAGTTTAACTAAAATAATTCGAGTTCGAAATAATTCAACTCGTCACGTCACATCACTGTCAGTAAGACTGACTTGATATTGAATAGTGTGATAAGGCTTTTAATTATTTCATTTAAAACACCCCGAAAGTGAAAATTGGCCTATATCCTCTTTATCATACGCTGGTCATTATCAGGTCCTGGTGTGTAGACTCCAGTTTGTCAAATCTGAATACTGTGAGGTGAAACACACGTTTTGAGCTGCAAATTTATTATGTCCGAGATTCCTACGTTTCAGAGTCAAAGTCAAAGTCAAAATTTCTTTATTCAATGAAATCACAAGGATCATTTAGAATCGTCTTATGAATGCTGAGCTGATGAATATCCTCATAACTTAGAAACGGCTGCACCGATTTTTACTAAACATGGGCAAGAACCATCTCAGATGAACCAGCTTTTCCAGAGCTACGAGGGGCACGGACAGACATACAACGCCGTCAAACTTATAACACCCCTTCAGTTTTTCCGTCGTTGGTGTTAAAGACGGTGGGAAATGATGACTTGTGCGGCACTATGACATTTATATGTACAACCTTCAGATGAGTTACGTTTCCCACGTCCTAGAGAGGCGATAACACCGATGTACAAATCATTAGGTATCCGTTGGTGGAACCGAAACGAATCTTATTAACAGTCGATTACTTCATTACAGCTGCCAATGTAATTGACTGCTAATAGGTGGAACCATGGTATTAGTAAAGACCGGTACCTATAGGTATCGCTCGGTGTTTTATCTGATTTTGTTGATCTAAATGAAATTCTAAAATCCAAAATTATATGAAATGAGCTTAGTGTTTTTTTAGGTACTCATACTAAGAACTGTATCTATTGTCGACGGGTTTGTGATGAGCAAACGGAATTTTGTAACTTAACAATTGCCAAGATCCGCCGACCGTATTGTAGTGTGATAGAAACAGTTATCGTAAGGGCCAGGCCACAACAGTGCGTTGCGGCGTCGCATCGCAAAAATCAACGACAAATCATCAAGCTGTGCGATGTTGTTTTTGCGATGCGACGCCGCAACGCACTGTTGTGGCCTGGCCCTAATTACCAGTCATAGCCAATGTGTAGAACTTGCTAGGATCAGCATTCCAGTTGACTGTGGGGATATCCTTCACCTGTGTGGGGGTCAGTTCGTTGCCTTCTTTAACTTCCACGCCGCTGGGGTATTTCACCTGAAAAACATGTATTATGTTTGTATGTATGTTTGTTAGAGAATAACTTTCAAACCGCGATATAATAAATAAATATTCTTGGACTTTACACACAACACCCTCTAGTCCCAAACTAAGCATAGCTTGTGATATGGGAACTAGATGGCTGATAAAATACTTATATACTTTTTTTTTTTTGTAAATACATACTTATAATACATAGTAACACCCAGACATAGAACAAACATCTAGATGTTTTCCACGCACAAATGTTTGTTCTTGGTGGGGATCGAACCCACGACCCACAGCACGGAAGGCAGAGCTATTACCGACTGAGCTGTGACGCCTGTCAATGTGGTAGGTCTACAGATTTATAAAGTTTTACTGCTAAAATGTATGAGGTAAATCCGCCAAGGGGTTGTAAATGATTCATGGATATAGTACACCATGGTACACCAGAAATAATGGTATTTTGAACAGAATCAGAAATCTATTAAAGTATTTATTAAAATCTAGAATTGTTTTACAAGTTATACTGGGTGATTCTATGTGCCAGTTTCGCGCGACCAGAGCCTAGCCTAGAGGAACAGGCAAGAAACTACGGCCTGGTTCCTAACGTTTTTGTTTGCTGCAATAGCTTCAATGAAAATATCCAAAAACTTAGCTTCGCGCGACCAGAGCCTAGCCTAGAGGAACAGGCAAGAAACTACGGCCTGGTTCCTAACGTTTTTGTTTGCTGCAATAGCTTCAATGAAAATATCCAAAAACTTAGCTAACACTTTGCATCATTATATGCGTTTCTCCGACTTGATTTACAAATATTGAGATAACGTACTGAAAACTACATTTTTATCATAATAAAACACAGGGCATGGGACTCAAGGATAATGTAGCGGATAATGTAGCTATCTATCATTGAAATAATTATAATATTAGTAGGTATAACAGATGATACAACATAATCACAGTATGCAATACAATGTATAGGTACAAATTAGTGACACTAGCTTCTATTGCAGTGTTAGTGGGACCACTAATACACCATGGGCAATTGGATTGTTGGTTATGGCATATAAGTAGGGGTTATTTTAAGCGCACTTATCAATTTGACGAATTACGTCAAAGTTAATAAGGTGTGACTGCGTAATTTCATGATTCCTACTTATTTAGCGAAAGCTAATAATATACAATTTGTAATACAAATTCGTAAGATTAATTTTTAATTTGTAAGGTGAGTGTTATGACGACAAGTGATCGCTAATTTGGGCCTCATACACCAGCTGAAAATCGCGGAGTGCATAATAATTATGAAGAGAGTGTATTGCACTTTGCACAACTATTCTACGCAAAACAAACTTGGCTAAACTCAACATAAATATTCGACACTAAAACAACGTTTCAGAATCGAAGCTCGACTCAAATCTCAAGCATACGGCTCTTAGTAAAAGTAGTTGGAAGTTATTAGGTGCAGGCTGCACAAGATGTATTAATTGTAGATAAGGCTGGAACATGTCCGGAACCACACAAATTCATAACATTAGCAATGATAGACATTCATAACATTAATATTAATGATAACAAAATTAGGTAGGCAAGGCACTCATTAGAATTGTTTAAATTAAATTTTTAAACATTATGAATTACGTTACCCGTAGCGAAGGTACGTGCGTAACGTACACGTATAACACGTGGATGGAGATGTATTATAAGCGTGGTAGCGTGTCAAAAGGTTTTCTTTACATTCATCATCATTTTATCAGGGTGTTGGCCACTGCTGGACATAAGCCTCCTCCGTTGATTTTCAGAACGAACAATTTCGGCCTGCACATCCAATATTTTTTAGCTTCTCGCGATCGAAATCGAGTTTACATTATTTTAAAGGTTTTGTAACAATATAACAGAGGATTCACAATAACTGGAATACGAGAAACATAAAAATAAACATTGTCGCAACAGGAAATTACATTTTTATGACACGCAAGAGCGCTATTATCACATTTATCACAATAGAGATTTGCGAGCGGATATCAGTGATTTAACATTTTATTTAACAGTTCGTCTCGGTCTTGGTCTGCAAACCTCTCAAAAAAGATGAGACACATTTAGCATATCGTGAGAACAAATAGGGGCTCAACGGGGAGACCTTTGCCTTGGACGATTAAGCATGTGCGTGCACCCAGAACTCCTGCAAAAAGCGCTTAGAAAGGACACTGTTTGGTTTACGCTAATAATACTTCTGTGATTTTCATCGATTTGTGTCCAACACCGCGTTTTACCCAACCCTGAAACTATTCCCAGCTCCACCCATAAGTACATCCACTGTTTAATGTCTCCACTTGTCCTGTGCCAGTGTGCCTTGATCACGAATAAATGTGACAATCGTGAACGTATCGTAACGCTAGCGTATCCGAGATACACTGCGCGGTGACGCTACAACGTTCAGCAGTCGGGCTGATGTTGACGCGCAATATCACTTGAATACGTTAGGTTTACGTAACGCGGCGACTGTCAGATTTGTTCGTGATTACCCTCTGATTACTTAAGGCTCATATCACGGTCAAACCGTGAAAATGCCCATTTTTGACGTTCTAGATCTCTGAAACTGAAACTCTTAGATAATTTCGATTTATTGTATGATGTAGAATAGTTATTCGCATTGACCGTAGCGGCCTCGCTTTTTACAATTTTTCTTTATATATTTAAATAAAGCCAAAATTCCGAAACAAGTTTTTAATAAAACTCGCGCAGACACTTTTTCAAGCTCCTGGATTGAACTACTATGCAAAGCAAACGAAATGAACAATATCTACAAATATCTCTTATATACTGCCATTGACCGTAGCGGCCCCGGAATTTAGAAATAAGTATAGGATATCTACAAAAAAAAATCAATTCAAAACCATAAAATTGCTAAAAACGCTCAGAATTAGCCGTTAATTTCTCCATACTACATTAATATTATTAAGTAAAAATTATACCAAAATAAACGTTAGTTCATAAGCAATGAAATTGTATACTTTTTATTTAAATAATTCATTTTATTATATTGAATAAACGTAATTTAAAACTGCATGAAATGCGATCTCAGACTCTCGGACGAACACAGACGCGCGCCAGCCCTTGAATCGCGGCCAAACTGTGATAGCCCTCTTAAGTTAATGCGTTTGAAAAAGTAACACTATTCGGCTCGCTGGAAAATCCGCCCGAAAATCGTATATTGTGTAATATCGCTGCAAGACAACTCCCTGTTGCACAAGATCACCGTCAGCATTGGAAAACTTATTTACCTACAGGTTTATTTAAAAAAATATATATTAGCAAAAATACTGTTACAAAATTCCTTTCGTTTGGGTTTTTAGACGAAATATAACAGACAGAATGAGAGAAATAGGCTCAAATTAACGACTATAAATCTCCCTTCTTAAATCTTTTAGAAGTATTTCATACATGAAGTTGCAAGCCCATTACCTACTGCTGCAAGGCCTGAAAGAATACTTTACTGTAAATTCTAGTCTACCAACAGGTTGTTTTTCGCAATTTCTCCTTTACCGTTTTAGAGCAGACAAGTCACAGTGCATCTACTTAATTGTTAGCAAAAGGTTAACAGGGGGTCTAGTACA
Source organism: Gandaritis pyraliata (assembly GCA_947859175.1). Taxonomy (NCBI): domain Eukaryota; kingdom Metazoa; phylum Arthropoda; class Insecta; order Lepidoptera; family Geometridae; genus Gandaritis; species Gandaritis pyraliata. Next base: position 2,262,010 of record OX401871.1, on the reverse strand, counting down.
GAATTTGATAGTTTTAAAAAACTTTATTTCGTTTCGTTTCCTTCTATACATTTTTGTAGTTCCTGAAAGAGGGACGCTGCAAGCAAATCTATGAAAGAAAACGCAACGAAATAAAGTTCTCTAAAACTATCAAATCTTGTACTACACCCTCAGATCATAAGCATAACAAAGGACTTACCTGAATTAAGGCAGTAGGAGCCTTGGAGACGACATCAGGTACCACCCCGTTGGCTTCAAAGGACTTCGCCACCGACGCCATTCCTCTCGCTAGCACCCTAAAATTGACCATAGTGCTGTCTGCTATTAAAAAAACAATTGCCAGTCTCAATATTCGAATCATGTTCGGACAATCACGGACAAAAGTTTATTAAAATCAAGTTGACTGTGCAGCGAGAGTCGCCGATTGAAAGTGGTGGTGACACGTATCAAGTCGTTATATAAGGCCGAGTGACCAGTTTTAATAATACGCTAATGTACAGTTGTGAGCATAAACGGTTTACTGTAGCTTAGAATTGAGACTGATCGCGATCTACCGTATTCGTGATCGTGATAGGGAAATGTTGTAGAATGTACCATTCCATTAGATAGGAATATATAAATCTACATTGATAAGCTTGATAAACATGGATCAATATAGAATGATCTGTTCTATAATGAGTAAAAGAATAATAAATAAATATTCATGGACATTTCACACAACGCCATCTAGTCCCAAATTAAGCAATGCTTGTAATATGGGAACTAGATGCTGATAGAATACTTATATAGGTTTTTTTGTAAATACATACATAGGTATGATGATGAGCAAGTAGCAATTAAAAAGTTTATACAACAAAATATTCTGATTTCGTTGTCATAAAAAGAAACTATGTACCTAACCTACTACTTCAAAAAAGGTGGTTTACAATTCAGTTGTAATTTTATGAAACATTTTGATAACGCCTCTTTTTATTTTTAAAAGTAAGTTTGTAAGTAAACTAAGAGTAGTTTGATTGGTAAAAAAATCCTTGAAAAAAGTTTGTTTTGTACATACTTAACATCGTTATTGAACAATTAAACGAATCACTCGGCTTTGCTTGATTGATACTTAGGAACTTTGTTTGGATAACACTTCAGCATAATATCATTAACCAGTCATGCATGCAATTTACCTACTTAGGGCAGGTACTTATTTCAATATTTTCAATATAGACAAATAATGAAAAACCTATGTAAACCATCATGTAGGTGTAAGTAGGTAGGACCTACTTTTACTAGAAACCTAAATTGAGATCTGAACAGATGCCAAGCTCCATATCAGTTCCCTAGGTTATAGATAAACAAAATGTTCAAACATTAAGATAAAAGTTTGTTCACGCTATGTAACATATATCTTCATTTTAGTAGAGAAAAAAGAAATTTGTCCATAAATTAATTTTGAAAGTTGTGTGAGAACTTGACTGAGGTAAGTACCTATAGGTACGTAGGCAACTGTACGACTGTGCGTGGTCTACAAAACGCACGAACTTCCAACATTTAGAAGGGTAGGTTCAACATAATCAATTATAGACAACTGGTAGTGACCCACAGCTGGGCATAGGCCTTTTCCCTCAAACAGGTTTATGGTAAGCTGTGAAGGTAGGTTGGCAAATATTCATCGGGTTTTGTGAGTTTCTGGTAGGTAAGATCTTTTGGACAAAAAGTCTACCTACTTCATGTATGGGGGAGATCCGTCTAGAATCAAAGTGTTACATAACATAACTGATGGTAAAATGTAGCAATAACTACGCCGCCGCCGGTTCGGTTTCGAGTTTTATGTCTAATGCGGCACATGACATGAATAAGGCCAGGCAAGGTAAAGTACGAGCGATGCTTGGTTTGTATTTCACAAGGATGTTTTGTAAATAGGTACTTAGGTAGTAATTGAAATGGAATCTTACTTTTTATGAAATCTGAAAGCTGGAAGCCAAAAGAACGAAAAATCGCCGGATAAACAAATAAACCAACACCAACGAACGGTAGGTAGAGAGGCGATAAAAAAACAAGAATACCGAACCGAGCGAGTACCTACCGAGGACGTCAATAACAGACAACTGACTTGACATAACAACTAGTATGACAGTGACAAAGACAACAATCAATTGTCTGACATTTAAAAGCCAAAGTCAAAAGATGTCTTTCACTAGTCAGTCACATTCTATGTCAAGTAAATTTTAAATGTCGATGTCAGTCAGGTCATTTTGTTTGTTTACTTCGCTTCTTCTTCGTGCTTTTCCCATTCCCAAAGAAAAGAAAGACTGCTTTTCGTGATTGTAAATTGTAAAACTAGAAATTACATTTTGATAGCACCATCGATCGCTTCAATTTCCATGCAATGGTTCATTAACATCTAATCTAACTAATACGCCAACATTCAAAAATGGTACAATAAAGTATGCTGAACGACATTCAGCTCACTAAACGTTTGGTGGTCATCGCCGTGGTTCTCGGTACTATTTACATTTTGAAAGAATACGTGTTTGTTTCGATATTATGACTCAACACAGAGTAGCTTACTTCTACAATGTGGATGTTGGAAACTTCCATTATGGGCCAGGGCATCCAATGAAGCCGCATAGACTGGCGGTAACTCACAGTTTGGTTCAAAACTATGGTCTTCATAAAAAGATGCAGATCTATAAGCCGTACAGGGCTAGTGCGCATGATATGTGCCGGTTTCACAGTGAAGACTACATAGAATTTCTGCAGAATGTCACACCTCAAAATATTCAAAGTGAGTCAAGTTATTTGATAAGGCAGGAAAGATTTATCCTCATTCTATTTATTTAAAAAAATATTTTGCAAAAAGCAATCATCACCAAAAGAGTACAAAAGAGCCTTCTGTGGCACAAACAGTCGGAGTCTGGATGCCAGAGTTTCAATTACATTTTAAAATCTTAGCAGTCATCGCAAACCAATGCGCTTCCACATTTCTGACTCCTAATGTCAGCAGTGTGTGGGCTATCATTATCTAGCTATGCACAAGTTTGTCCGCTTAGGCGTTATGTTATGTTGTGTTATGTTGCTATAGTAAGGTTACCTACTAATTATGTTTTTTTTTTCAGGTTACTCGAAGGACCTACTCCACTACAATGTTGGTGATGATTGTCCAGTATTCGAAGGGCTTTTTGACTTCTGTTCAATGTACACAGGAGCCTCGTTAGAAGGTGCCATGAAGCTGAACAATAATGCTTGTGATATTGCCATCAACTGGTCTGGGGGATTGCATCATGCAAAGAAATTTGAACCATCTGGTACATACCTAATTTTCATTTTATTTTGCCAAAAGTGCTCATAAAGCTAGTGATCTTGTTTGATCCTTATGATTTTATGATATAAAAGATTTCTGACTTTGATATTTGTACATATTTTCAGGTTTCTGCTATGTAAATGACATAGTAATAGCTATCTTGGAGCTACTGAAGTACCATCCTCGGGTCCTCTACATAGATATAGATGTGCATCACGGAGATGGGGTCCAGGAGGCGTTCTACCTGACAGATCGAGTCATGACAGTGAGCTTCCATAAGTATGGAAACTACTTCTTTCCAGGTATTAACATTTTAAAATTAAAATATCTAAGTGTTCAGCTAATGGCTTCTGCGGCATAAGTCTTGCTACATCATCATCATCCACAGCTTGACTTCACCCACTGCTGGGTGTCGGCCTCTCTTAAGTTGGTTAAACAGACAGTTTGTTATTAGCGCGCGGCAAAGTGTAAAAACGATGCATTGGCGCGTGTCAAGATGTCACAATTTTCGTATGGAGGAAAATTGTAAACTACTTTTCACCATACAAAATTGGCGAATCACTTAAACTGTATCATCTTCGATGGTCTAAATTACAGGTACAGGAGACATGTATGAAATTGGTGCTGAAAGTGGAAGATATTATTCTGTGAATGTACCTTTGAAAGAGGGCATCGACGACCAGAGTTATGTGCAGGTGTGTTTCACAATTTTCTTGTGATGATTGTATTGTAATGCCACGTCTTCTGTAGACGTTCTCTGTGGAGTAATGCATTATTGTAGGTAGGAAATCTTGGAATTCTAAAAAAGTGATACATTTCTGATGCCTCCGTACTCACTTCTTAACTTTTTCTCTGGAGCCCATGATTAAGTACTTGAAGATCCTCGAAAATATTGCCCTCTGGTCTAGTCTGGAAGAGATCGCTCATAGCGAAAAGGCCGCCTATTGTACTTCACTTATGAATAAGAACTCTGTGTCTAATTATGTAATTTCCTTGTGGTTTACAATGAAGCGTTTTCTATCTAGTCCCAAATTAAGCAAAGCTTGTAATATAGGGAACTAGATTGCTGATAGAATACTTATATATAGGTACTTTTTTGTAATACATAGTAATACCACAGTAACACCTAGACATAAAACAAACATCTATGTTTGCCAGAAACAATGTTTGTTCTTGGTGCGGATCGAACCCACAGCCCACAGCACGGAAGGCAAAGCTGTTATCGACTGAGCTGTGACGCCTGTCAGAAAATATATTCTAAAATACTTGAAAATAGCAGTCAAGCGAAACTAACCACCTTAAAACTAGTTGTAACACCTATTTCTATCTCCAGGTATTCAAACCAGTCATCCAGAACGTTATGGAGTTCTACCGCCCCACAGCTATAGTACTCCAGTGCGGTGCTGATTCATTGGCTGGTGATAGACTCGGCTGCTTTTCATTATCAACCCGAGGGCATGGTGAATGTGTCAAGTTTGTCAAGAACTTGAATGTGCCGACATTAGTTGTTGGGGGAGGAGGGTATGTACTTTTTAAAGCCTTCATACTTTTGAAATTCAAGGCTGCTAGTGTGCTACATGCGTTGAATATGCAGTCAAGACTTTTAGACGTCACGAGAGAGAGAGAATTAACGAAGAAAATGAGAGTGTGACATCAGTGATGACTCCTCACCAATCTAGTGGATGCTGGACACTAAGGCCGAACGTAATCGAACGTCGTCGGTTGCTGGACATAGTCCTATCCCATAGGGATACCGATTTGTAGAAACAACACTTTTAACTTGGTAATTTTGAAATCAGCCCCATGATTGTCTATCAAATTACTATCAAAATGTCAGCTTACCTGTCGCTGAATCATTTTATACGGTTTCAGATATACCCTTCGTAATGTGGCGCGTTGCTGGACTTATGAGACGTCCTTACTCGTCGACGACAACATTTCAAATGAGCTTCCGTACACTGAGTATTTGGAGTTCTTTGCACCGGACTTCCAGTTGCATCCAGAAATCAATGGGTATGTATTAATATTTGACTTATCTTAAGTGGCAACAATTTTTTTCCACAATGCCATATTATCAGTGTCAACGAAATTGACAAAATGTATCATAAATATTTTGTCTCGTAACAAGATTAAAATCGATTAGGCACCACGAGCAAGTGAATGGTGGGGGTATTACCTACAAGTATCGCTATACTTACAAAATATGGCGGCGATAATATCGCCGCGATTCGCTCGCTCGTGAAGGAGGCGCCTTAGGGTCTCTAATTCTCTAGTAGCGCCATCTAGTTATTAATCTACATCGGTGTTTTAATTTAATTTTTCAGAACAAACAACGCAAACAGTAAGCAGTACCTAGAAGCGATTTCTAAGCACGTTTACGATAATCTAAAGATGTGTCAGCACTCGCCTGCGGTACAGATGACACATGTGCCAGGTAATTTATCGATTGAACATGATGTAAAAAACACAATTTCGCAAAAAGAGGAGTAGGTATGTATGCCTCTAAGGTAAAGATTTGTTTACAAACCTATCCATCCTTCCAGGTGATTTCTTCCCCGACGAGTACCGGATAAGAGACGACCCAGACCCAGATGTCCGCATCAGCCAAGAGGAATCAGATAAGATGGTAGACGCCAAAAACGAATTTTTCGAGGACGAAAAAGACAATGATAAAGATATAATCAAAATCAGAACCGAAAAAGAAGCGGTAGTTCCCGAAGTGAAAGAAACATGGAATACTGAAGGTCTGTCCGATCCACTCGCTATATGACACGAGGAGTTCAGGCGGTATGGGAAAAAGTTCTCTGTAAATATCGAGAGACTGAACACTGAGACTTTGAAACTGAACAGTGAAACTAAACTAAATAGTGAGGCGAAACTAAGCAGTGAGGTCTAGCTGAGTAAAGAAGTGATTTGAATTCAGTATGAACTTGAGTAGATAGATTCAGTACTTACCTATATAAGTATTTAAATGTAGTTTAGTCGTAGCTAGTTTTCTATTGCGCCAGGAATAGCAGGTTTAAATATCTTCAGAATCAGATAACCTGCAGAAGAAATCGATTCTAAAAACCAAGCAGATAAAGCTTAATTTACAAAGTAGATCTGTGCGTAGGTTATTTTATTGCTAAATGGTGCCTTTTAAATTAAGGTCTTATGGTCATTCGATGTAGGCACTTTCATATCTAGATTAGTTTGCTGCTAACTAGTAGTTAACATAGTTTTGGCCTATATTCCTTCCAATGAGAGTACGAAGACGCCATTTTGTTTTCTCACGAGAGGTGCGACATAAAATGGCGTCTGAACCAGAGCGTTACCTACTAGAACTCTTTCGTAAGGTAGGTACTAAGTACATAAGAAGAGGCAATCGCGTATCTTATGATTATAATAATAAAGCAAGTATATAATTTTTAAGTGGTAGTCAAAAGTACGTCCAATCGTTACATTTATCAATTCATTTTTACCGATACAGATAAAGCGAAAAAAAACAAGTACCTACCTACCCAGGTAGGTAAGTAGATAATAATATAGCAAGGTAGGTATCATAGTGCTGTGCTACAATGATATTGATAGGTATTGTTAGAATTATAAAATTTAAATTAAAAGAGTTCTCAAAACCTGCATAAATATTGTACCTACAATCTTATTAAAATTAAATAATAATCTGCCTGTCCCATAATAAATCCATTAAAAGTAGCATTCATTTGCCAATGTATTTATGTAAATACTTATTTATAGTACTGGAATTATGTACCTATTTATAATTAAAAAAACTTTCATCTAAATTATAAACAAGATAAATAGAATAGTTATTTTGATTTTCTGTGTTTGAAATTAGTCACCCACTTTTGAAATAAAACAAAAATGTTAAAATATTATTTGTATTGACCATAATTAACCTACCTACTTAGCTGTAAAAATGTAAAATTACTTCAGCTTAAACATTGGCAAAAAAGGCACGTAAAGTTATTACTAATTCAGTTTATTGGCCTCAAAGAAAAGGCACATAAAACAATAACAAAGTCATAAATAACTAATGGAGACCCACTCTTTTACAGTTAAATACTAGTTCCAAACAAGATTAAAGTATATTTATTAATCAAAAATAGTTTTTTGAGTCTCTGTATTTACACTTGAATGTTTCTAAATATGTTACGACAGGTCCTGTCTCAGGTCACTCCTGGAGTGTCTGTCGGGCACATGTTTACCTATGTGCTTCGCCTATGTGGAAAACAAGTCTTAGTATTTTCAAAGAATAGCCTGTATAGAACCGAGAATTTAAATCGTAAAGATTCTATTTCTAAGCCTTAATTTTCAAGGTACCTATTGCTATATATAACCTATCTATGGAAAGCCAAAGCCTTAATATTCTAAGAGAAAATCCAAAACGGTTCTTGGGCTTTTTTTCCTTATTTATATTGCATTGCTAACTCTTGAATTCAACTTGTTTAAACACCAGAAAACATAGATCTTATATAAAACTAATAGCTTCCTAGTCTTAAATCTAAATTGTTATCACAAATGTATTTGTGAATCTCACTTACACCACTATCCAAATCTACAGTCAACATTCTTAAATTATCACATAGTTTTATCATTTCTTTCACAGTTTCCTTAGAGACCTCAAAAGTACAGTCCAACCACAAACAATTAACATTTCTAAAACACCCCTTCTTTAGTAGCTGTAATAAAATACTATCAATTTTTGTTTTTGTCTGGTATTTCACTACTAACTTTCGCATATTATTAGTATTTTCAAGAAAGAAGCTCAATATTTGTTCGATGTTGAAAAATCCATTACCAATTGTCAGCATTTGGAGTTCAGAGAATATTTGGGCTGGCTTTTGATAGTATTTTGGTATTACTAAATTGGACGACTGAGTGATGAAAAATAAGGTGTTGAGATTGGGACAGCATTGTCCAATACAAAGCAAGGCTTCAAAACTCAGTGATTGTTCACTGTCCCAAAGACAGAAGTTTGTTAGATATCTACCCTTGACTGTGAGAAGCTGTTGCAATGAACCTGTAAAGGTGAAGAAAGACAAATCCAAACGGTTGAGTTTCAAGTCGCTAACTGCAATCTCATTTATAATATCATCCTTGTTGTTTTCTGATAAATGAGTGACAGACAGTTCACTTAAGTTGGGGCATATTTTAAGTAGTTTTCTCATACCATCAGCTGCTGCAAAGTGATAGTTAATTTTCCGAAGACTGAGTGGCCCTATTTGGATCTGGGTATTGATGAGAGTTGAGCCAATGTCACATGTGTCAATGCGTAACTCCTGCAAGCACGGCAGACTGCAAATGAGCATGATGATCCCGGACTGTGAAACACACCTTCCTATTTTATTGTGCCGTTCATTCCTTGGGGGGTCCATAGATAATATCCTCAATTTTTTCAAATTAGCTACTGATTTGAGACCCACATCAGAGACATTTCTGATGAGGACGGAAGCATTAAAAACTGATTTACAAATGTCTACTCGAGAGACAATGTTGATTTCTTGGAGTTGAAGGCAGTATAAGCCTATGACTTCTAGAATTTCATCTGAGCAGATGAATTTGAGATCAAGGATAATTAGATTACTGAAGTTTGGCAGGATGCGTAGCCAGAATTGCAAGGGTATGCCATTGTCAAGGTCTGATTTACGGAAGACTGTCATATTTGGATGAGTAAGAACCAGAAGCTGGTTTCGCGGGTCGCTGTATAAGGGCTGGCATGTTCTTTCTGAACAGAGGACATCAAATAACCTGAAAAAGACAAAGATTTTAGTGCGATGAATAACTCTAAAATTTAAACATTTTCTAAGCGTTTTAGTGCTCAAGATTCATGCAATAACATACCTGGCTGGTAGCAAAGTCGTCAAATAGGACCTCAACGACAATGCCTCTCTATCACACTCATTATATTTATTTTCTGGGTATTTCTTTTCAATAGCATAGATCGCAGAGTTAATGATAATAATACTATTCTTAACACACAACTTGAACAAAGTACTGGGCTGCTTTCTTGGCGACATCATCTAACACATTCCGTAACATGTACCTAAACGAACTAAGATAAATAAGGTACCTATTGAAGAATGCACGCACAAGAAAAGTATTTCTAGATATTCAACATAGAGATTAGGTAGGTATATTGGTTCTAGCTTGGAAGTAAAATGAATAGAATTAACTAAGTCTTATTTATTTTTGTGACAATTTCCCAGATCTTCGCTAAATTGTCTAAATTTCAACTTCAACTTCTTGGTTGGTGAACCTGCTTGATGTTGATTGAATGAAATTAATGAATAAATGAATAAAATAAAGACGGCAGTTATGTAAAGGAATGTCAATGTCATTTACATGACATTGAGGTTTATGTGTTATTTTTTTTTCTACTTATAATCTAGGTATTCTACCCATTCGTTCGTAACAGGCACAACCAAAAGACCCTTTTCACGCGTCACGGTTGCCGGGTACCCGGCAGCCGCAGCGGCTTAGAGTTTCGAATTCGAAGGCGATTAGATACCTACCGCCCTAGTTCTGACCGTAAATATGTCGTCTAGCGATCCGCCAATTTGTCGAAAATAAAAAGAAATCGTTTATTTGCTAGAAGTATGGTTGGTATGACAGTTACTGTTTGACATGACATGACATGACATGACACGCAGTTTGAGTTTGACGCTTTCTGTCTGAAATGATGATGATAAAATAAAATTTTCCGTTTCCATTTAAAATTCTTTTATTTTTCTTTTCGTATAAGTTTACACCTAGAGCTAAAATAAATTTTATAATCAGTTAAAAATATCTTTGTATAGTATGTAGGTAGGTAATTTCTATCTCACTAGGGTGTGTTTTGAAATTAGTTAAAGTTTAAAAATACATAGGCTACGATGTTATCTGTTTATCATAGCCGATTGTAGGTTCCAAGTAGGCACATACAATATACATGTTTACCTACCTACTAATATATTTTATTTACAAATTATTTTTTTATTACAATCTTTACCTACCTACTTGATACCTAGGTACCTAAGCTAATTTATTACATTCCTATTAGTTGTGCTTTTGTTATGAAACACTTACAATGATGTTATGGGGTTGTACGTAGATATTTTATTAGATAATATACACCAAAATGTGGGTAGGTACACTACCTACTTACACTAGAATTTCTAATTAAATATAATTATATCGTGTTGTGATTATCGTAGTACGTATTAGGAAGTAGGTAGTTAGTAGGTATTTTTGTCTATCTAATTAAAATAGGTTACTTTTTTGGCACATTCACAGAATGATAATTCTTTTTGTTACTGAACATCTAAATTGGTAAGTAATCACAAGTTAATGATACTAGTGTAGTACCTACGCACACGTAACATTTACGTACTTACCTAGACTTAACGATTAACAATAATATTAGGTATGTAGGTAGGATCTGGAATATGTTTTCTTCAATTTACGAAATAAATAGGAATGCAGAATTTATACCTTTCGTGAAAAGTGGCACAAGACTATTAATATTTTGTGCATAGAATTTTGCAACCTAAGTATAACAATAATTTTACCGCTATTATCAAGCACTAGGTAAGTAGGTATTGAACAACAGAAGTTTGACTTCTAAAATTATATACTCGAGTAGCAATTAAAAACATTATTTAGATTAGAATATAAACTAGTAAGATTTAGGAGAGAAGAATTGTAGAAATAGATTGATTCCTAATTTAAAACATTAATTTTAATTATTCACGTTTGTTTTCCACTAGGTACCTACTGGAAAACAAACACAACTACAAAGTCATCAACATTAGAGTTGTCGTAGTATAAGATTATGACCATTAATTGACGATCATTCGCACTTTGGTCACGCTCTCCAATGCTAGTCACATTCTCTCGTCCGTTACTTACTTCACTATTCTCTCGTTCACCTTCATCAGGATTACCATCTCTGTCTAATTTATCACTGGTGTTCCAACTTACGCTATCACCCCTAACATTTCTTCGAAATTTATTATTATCATGACCTTCATTCCTACTATAGGTATTTTTACTACTTTTATCTACATAGTTATTTGATCGGGCATTTGCCTGAATGGTTTGGCTTGTTTTATTACCATAACTTTCTTCACTACTTCTAACTAAACCTATTATATTTCTCTCTAGTTTTCGACTCTTTCGCTCTTCGTCTGTTTGTTGACTCGCGCAGCTTTCATCTGACTCATTATATTTCATTTCATTTAATTCATTATTTACATTGAGACTGGTTTTCAATTTATGTTGTTTTAGTCTCCTGTTACGTCTGTTGTAATATTCACGATCATCCGATCTACAGTTTCCGGATATTTGGAAAGATTCGCGTTGCATTGCACTGCGACAATGACTCTTACTGCCTTCGGATCTTTCCAAAGATCCGATTTGCGAAACGGATCAGAGTCTCTTGTGTGAGTCTGTGCTTGCACTTTTGAGTGAACCGAAGCGACGAGCTTGCGCTGCTGCTGATGTAGCCCGGTCTAGACTGGCAGCTCGTAGAATGAGGCCCCTTGATTGGCGTAGCGAGGACTCTGGCCTTACCTAGAAAGCCAAAGAATACCCAGACATTAGAAGAACCTTCATACAGCGACTTTATATCAGTCAGCCATCATTGGGTACTCATCACAATAATATTGGTATTCAGGCTACTGTGAAGCATGACTTCTGATAATATGAATCTTACCGGCTCTCCAACTGATCCCACCCGATGCTGCCTAGCTTCTCTCCCAGAGAGGCCCTCCGTGAAGGAAGTTTCCAAAGACTTCTGCGAGGGGTCACTGATCGACTGCGAGAGGAGGTGAGTGGTTGAAGACGAGTTAGAGTCGTCCATGTTCGAGAACTCGTCTGGGCTTTCCTCTCTTTGAGGATCAGACTCCTGAAAATACAGTGGTGATTGATTGATTGTGTTTAATATTGTTAAATTTTACTCAGTTCATTTTGGTAAAGTTACTGTTTCCACCGCGATGGAATACTTTAGAACAGAGTAGTGTACCTCCTCAAGGTCCCTCAGTGTACTTGGATAGTGCATTCTCCTAACTTCATCCCTCTCTCGCTTCTCTAGTTCATCGGCTAACATCATTACTTCCCAGTCACCTCCACCACCAGGCAACGCTAAAAGACAAAAAATAAACTGTGATGCAGGTAAAATTTGAACATTAGCATTTTGTAATATTTTTTTATGTACCTAATTTATCCATATTCCATAACCTAGCGTGGTTTAATTAATGACTGACTTTTTTGACCGATTTTGACATTACCTTTACCTCTAATTGGTGAAGATATTCCATGGCTTGAGCTGCTTGGTCGACATCTTCGAGATGAGTGATCGACAAACTCCTCAAACATAGGAGTGCGGGGAAGGGATTCGGAGTCACTGCTAGATGATGTAGATCTAAAAGAAATATTATTTGTTCAAATTTTTTATAATCAGTTTTGTTTAATTCAGAGACACGATAAAGGTACATACGGATCACTCCAGCTGTAGTCACTGCCCATTTCAAGCACAACTTCATTGCAGCTGTTGGTCTGCTTGTGATGGGCACCTTGCTTGTAGCCAAATAGCGATCCCAGGCTGAATTTGCGATGCTGCCTCTGCCGTCCAGGCTCTGAAACATTAAAATTTGTAAGGAGCTGATTTCCTGATGTTTCTAACTCAAAAGGTGTAGTTCAAAGTCATATTATTAAAGTTGCACATACTAGAATCTCGAAACTCACTTCTATCGTTCCTACCAGTATGATGCATCCCTGTGTCAACTGACAGCGTTTTCTTGATCTTCGACTTTGTCGTGTCCAGGTGGCTGCCAAAGAAGTGGAAAGGCATAGATCGCCGGCTGGTACGAAGGCTTGATTGCTCAGGGCTGAGGAGTGAGCGATCTTCCGATGTCGTGTGCGGAGAAAGGGGCCTGTTCAATCCGAAGCAGTCTCAGTAAGAAATAATGGTGGTGAGTTTTTGGAAGACGAGAATTTTATATAAGAATGGAACAGAATCTTATGGCTATCGATTGTAAAAGCAACCAAGGCGCAACAAAATAATCGGTTCAATCTGATAACAACTAAAGGCTTACCTAGTTAAATCGTGCATCTCCATACTCTCTTGATCACTTTGGTCCTCCCATGACTTTCTCTGCCTCAACTTAGCTACCCGCTTCCTCGAATAGGTCCCCGCTTTGCCATCGAGGTTGAGGTCCAATCTTTTAGACTTGCTCACCGTCCAATCTTCTCTGCTTGACGAGGTTTTATCAGTTCTGCTGGATAACGACTCTGCTAAGCTTTGTAGTTCTGAATAAGATAGCTTTCCTAGTTCTATTCCGCCAGTGAGTTCAGATAATTTCTCATCTGTTAGGTCGTCAGCTGATATAGAATCTTTTGATTCTGTTGTAGTAGCTTCTTTTATTGGTTCTTCTTCATCGACACTGGCTGTGGGTGGAGATGTGGCAAATACTGTGTCTAAGGAATCTCCTCGCTGTAACAGGTTCTCATGTTAATTTTATGAGGTTAATATACAGCACCGATATTTTAACCTATCTATCCACCATTTAGCTATTGAATCATCATGGGTCAAATTACGCCTTACGTTTTTTACCATCTTAAGATACACGAAAACTTAGTTATTAGAGTTTGTTAGCGATATTTACCATAAAACCTTCAGCACAGGAACCTTCCTCGCTTCCAGAACTACCTCCATTCTTAGCTGGCTTCTGTTTATTCTCTTGTTCACGATCTGGATCTTCTTCATCTGATGGCTGAGAAGACAGATTTACGCCAGAGAGTCCTAGCCTTTCTAGTTCTTGGATTCGCTTTTGCAGTTGACTTATTATTTCATCTCTTTTCCGAACTTCATTTTCTAAACTGTTGAATCTGGAAAACATACTTTTTACATCATTATAATTAAAGTAACAGCTTTACTCATACAATTTCATAGCGCATATACTTAATAGTCTGCTCTGCAATGGTATAGAGGTTGGTAAAGTTTGTAGGTTTTGTGACAGCAAGTATAGCTTCTTACCTTTCTTGAAACTTTCCTTGCACATCGTGGAGATGACCTTGTATTACTTGTTTGATTCCAAGTAGCACTTCGCCAAAATACTCTTGCTCTTCCAAAGACCCTGTGATTGAAAACATGTTATCTTATTGACAGATCGATGTAATTTCTATTCTAAAAACAATTTATTACGAAGTCAAAAATATATTGGTTGTACCTCTCAGTAGTTTTCTTTGATTTGCCACGGCTGATATAAGAGTTAGTTTTGGTTTCTCAGAGGGTACTTTTATATCTTCAGGTCTCAATGATTTCAATTCATACATAGGATCTATACTGGGCTGCAAATCTGGATCTAACCTGAGACCTTGCGTATCTAAGACAGGAGTAACATTTTCCATGGATCTGGTTACGTGAGTGCATTGACATTCTGATTGTGTAACTTCAGCGTCGGTTGGTAAAGAAATATGAGGTATCGATTCCGTTCTGACATCAGGCATAAAAAATACATTATTTTTTGAATCAGCAGGGGCACTTGCAGGTGGTGATGGTAACGTATGTCGATGGAATGTAACGCTTTTCGCAAATTTAGAATGCCTTGCAGCGAACCCTTCCAATGTTGGAGCACGACACAGCTTTTTCAGTTCGTTGCTTCTTTCAGGGCTTTCAGATGGCGTTACATCTTCAGACAATTTCTTTAGAATGGACTTTAAAGTTCGCCTTTCAAGAGTCTCATTGGATTCGTGGCTGCATCCGGAATCTGTTGATTTTCTCTTGAATTTCCTCTTGTCCATTGTACTGCCTTCAGAATGACTCCTAGTTAAAGTATCACCTAGTAAATCTTCTGACGAACTTGTGCAATCAAGACTTGAGCTACGAATTTTGACTACCTTTTCTAGTTCGGCAAGCTTTTGTCTTTCATTCAAAATTTTAAGTTTCTTTACAAACGGTAGTCCTCCGTACTCTGGAGACAGATCATCTATCGATCTGTATTTTTTCACCCTCGGCAATAACATTGATGGTGCTGATGTGTATCTATTACCTATACTATCAGGTTTAACAATAATTCTTTTAGGAGTCTTAGGAGATAAAGTTAGCAAATCTAATGATTTCTCTTGGACGGCTTCTAAAGGGCCTGTTAAGCAGATCGTTGGTTTATCTTGCTTAGTTACATCGCTACCACCTTCAACATTATTATTGTCTATTCTTACGAGCTCTGCCGTTGTAACAGTAGGTACTATATTTACAGCTGTTGCAGGTTTGGCTTCATCACTTTTAGCAGTATCGGGTGTTTTTGTTTCGTCTATGCTAGATTTACTTGATGTTTTAGAATCACCTAAAATTGCTGCTTTTTTTAGTTTTGTCCAAGGTTTTTTACTAATTATTGGTTCTTGTTTGGCTTCACAAACTGGAAGTGGAGTAATTTCTAATGTCGTCTTCTCAAGCGATACTGGCTTACTTTTTTCAATATTTAGTTTACTTTTTTCTAATATGGATTTACTTATTTCTATGACTGGTTTACTTTTCTCAACTGAAGCAGGTTCTTTCGGCCCACTCTGCAGCATTTTTAGTTTATCTCTAAAAGTGGAACCAACGGCTTTGGCTGGTGATTTAATTTTACTAACTACAGAATGAGGAATGGAGATCAAGTTACTTTCTGGTTTAGAAATAGGTTCGACCACTGCTGCTGGTTTTTGACTTGTGTCTTTGTTTAACGGTTGGCACACAGCAGTTCCATCGCTTTGTACTTGTAATATTTTATCTCTAAAGCTAACTTTCGGTCGGGAAGCTCCGTCACTGGATCCTGACGAATTCTTTCTTGAAGTTCGAGTAGTTGGGCTTTGGAGTTTACCCGGAGAGCTGGATTCTGAACCTTTTCTAATGGGACTTAATGTTTTTACCGTGGGACTAAGTGGACTTTTTATTGAGCTGGGGCTGATTGTTTCTGAGCTAGACTGCAGGTTACTGGTTGGTGTTAGTTGATTTTTATCTCGTTCTTCTTTGGCTTTGAGAAGTAATAATCTTTGCAAAAGTGGAAGTCCAGCTCCTATAACTTCGGGTTCTTGGTCTGGGGCTGAACTTGTAGACGGAATGGGTTGTGTCATTGATACCATTGATGATGTTGAATTTCTTTGTTTGGCTACTTTTTCTTCACGGTCCTAAAAACGAAAACAAAACAAATGTTATTCATTATTTTAAGACAATCAAGATGTACCTTTTCAAGAATCTTGATAACATCAGAAATACCTGTTTTTCTTTGAGGAGTTTTAACCGTGAGAGTAAAGGCAAACCAGCTCCAATCGGCGAAATACATTTTTCACCGTCTTTACTACTTTCACCGTTCATATCCTGAAAAGCATAAAAATACTCGTGAGTTTATATGAGAGTACCTAATTTACTTTGCTATCACAGACTTATGACTATCTTCACGACTTCTTAAAATATTTACCTCTGGATTTTGCGGTTGCGAATCATCACTTTCAACTCTAGGCATTCGTCTCAGTACGTTTCCATCCTTAGATGTTCTCTCAGCTCCAGCCAACGCTTGCAGTTCTAAAGATTCTCCTGATCTTCTGCCTGCCCTTGATCGACTTCGAATGGCGTTGCGGATTCCCTGAAATATAACTGGTTTAAGATTCTGATTTTGCTTATTAGAATCTGAATTTGAATAGAGTGATCCAGAAATTTCGTGCATCAGTCAATTTCGTATCACTCTTTGTTTTATTACTTTTTGCCATGCTGTTTGGTCTTACTTTGACATCACTACGTAGTTTATGGACTATTTTCTTAGGACCACTATCTTCGTGTTTATCAGGACTTCTCAACAAGGCATCCTCTGAAACAAATAGTTTTTTTTAATTACCTTTTATTTCTTAGTTCTCTTATCGCTGTTTTTGATTGTATATCTTTGTGGCCTAATTATAATGACTGTGATGGAGCACATTGAGTGGAACTCTTGACAAATATTGGGTCAAATGTAAAAGTCTCGAAAGGGACTAACCTTTGGCGTATTTCCTGGACATGTTCTTAGCTTCTTGGAGCCTCTTTCGCCCTAGCGTTTGAAGGATGTCCTGGGCTTCTGGATAGTCTTTCATTGCTGCTAGTACGTCTTCGCGCGATAGAGAGAACAGCTCTGAGTATCCGACAGAGCGGACGTCTGCTGTTCGCCTGGAAATTATAAGGTATGTTGACCTCTAGCCCCTTATTCATTGATTTTGACTACGGGTTCAAGCACCTAAGAAAATAATATTGTGGAAACGGGATGTCGCTAGTGTTCCTACTTCGAAATTCGAAATGGAAGAGGTTAGAAAGGCTGCATTTCGATTCCTGCTAGGTAATATTGATATCATCGCGCTCATGAAAAGCGATCCAAATCACCGTTAGCGCTCTAAATTCTATTGGTTAAGAGACTAGAAAATTTATTTTTCAGTGTTACTTACTTGTTGAGACCATCAAGGTTCAATATCCCTATTTCCCCAAAGAAGTCTCCAGCTTTCATAGTAGTCAACACCCTGCCAGTCTCTGATATAACTTCTAATATACCGTCTGCTATTATGAACATTTCTCTGGCCACTTCACCTGCGTCAATAAAATTGCACTTTATGCATGTGGATTTAAGTATCAGTTCTCTCAACAACATTTTGAACTTCATAACCTGATGCAATTTTTTTCTTGGAACTGGAAAAGCGTTTTGAGGGAGCATAAAGTTGACCAATTACTCGGGGCATACATAAAACGAAGATGATAAAAATAAATTGATATATCTGTAACAGAAACAGTTTTATGACCTTACCTTTTCGGCATATTGAGTCACCAGGCGTGAAGATGTAGGCTTTCATCTTCAAAACTAGGTCATGAAGAAACTCTGGCTGGCATTCTTGAAATATCGTCACCTAGAATTGTCACAAAGTTTTTTGAAATTTCCTCAAAATACCAAATTGCAAAGCTTCACAATTTAGAGAATAACAATGCCCTTTGCATTGTAAATGTGCGAGTGAGAAGGTCGTTTGTCATTACCTATCGCAACGCCAGAAACAAGAGCTAGAAACATGATAGTTTGATGTAAACCGACCGAAAAACAATGTCACATCATGACCAAAGTTTCGGCCAAATAAAAAGTTATCGAATCGTAATAGTTTATAACTTTCAATCTCGTCCTGACCTAGAAGAATCGTATTACAAAAGTTGGGTACCTTTTTGAGGACGCTCAAGTTGACGTGTAACGCGAGCTCCGTCTTCAACTTATCGGGGAGTAGACCTAGGGCTGTGTTGATGTCTCCACCACCTTGTATCCTACCTCTAGACCACGAGTAGTCATACCATCGTAGGACTCGACGCTTCATACCACCTGGCACCTGGAAAAAATTAAATAATTATTGTTTTACCCGCTATTTTTCGGATAACTGTAATATCGTCCTACTGCAAGTAATTTAAACGCTAAAGTTTATATATTTTGGTTTATTACTCAATCACGTCGCAGCGGATGACCTGATTTGGATGAAACTTTAAAATAGTTCGTAACCTGGATTAGAACATAAGGTACTTTAAATCTCAGAAAAATCAATAAGCTGTTGGTACAGGGGAAATAATGAACGGGTTCGGGAAGAAATGTATCGTTAGCCAATCTCAATGTTGTCCACATGCTTAGTTGAGTGATTCCATTTCATTTCTTTTCCATTTCATTTATTTCCTTAAATTTTACAAACTTACATCTAGGTAGGTATTAAAACAATGAATGAGTTTTACAATATAAACGTTGGTAAGTTTGTAAGCAAGCCATAAGTTCAGTCAAGTGACTACCCTCCGTACTAGTTTACATTGTGCGACGGACGGGCATCGGTGCTCTTCCAAACTGAGCTGATTTCAACCCTCAAAATGCTAAAATTTATCTCATTCTTATAAAAAGTTTGAACTCAAGTGATAAATCTACAAAAATACGCAAAGCTTAAGATAAAATGGGTGTAGGTAAACCCTTGCAATATCCGGGAAAAAAAAAGTTAAACCTTTTCCAAAGTCCTGGGCACGGGCACGCTCCAATGAGTCTTACTGTGAGTTATGTGCCGTTTATCACTTGCTTAGAACGTTGGAAAGCGGGTGCTAACCACAGAGGTCTTAGACACGGTATCCTGAACAAATGGTACGGTCGGCAACATAAAGCGATGAAAAGTTGAGTTTTAAAAATGTAAATGCAGTCGCAAAACTTTATTCTTTCATTAAAATGAGTACGAGTATCAAAAACGACAAAAAAAAACAGTGAAAAGCCTCTAAAACATTTGGGCAATCATAAATTTTGTTCATGAATTTATGTTGCTGACTGTACAATACAGAGCAACGAATCCGGGTTTCTGGCACAGACTTTTATATCGGAGTTGCTTAGAAATAGGGTGACCATTCAATAAGTTCTAACTTTTTATTTGGGCGATGATAGCTTAGACGCACGTTTTATTTCAAAAGGCTGAAGTTTTTGGTTTCAAAGAGAGTTTTGTGTTAGTGAACTGAATTTATTGCTCTGGAGTGTAGTAATCCTCTACGCCGTAGCAGTGCTACGACATGTCTACGGCGTAGGCCCTCTGTCTACGTTGAAATAAATTTACAGGCGTACACCGCTGTGTTTTCATGCTGTATACGTAAATTTAACGTTTATTTGCCTTTTTTGGATAAATATTATGGTTCAGAAGTAAAAAAAGTAAAGTAAAAATGTTTATTTCAGAGAAAAAAGAATATCACAACAAAAGTTCTAAGATTATTGGTTGGACACAAAACAAGTGTCGCTTGTAGTTATGCTACCATTACGATACGTTTACGATTGTCACATTTATTCATGACTAGCAGTTACCCGCGACTTCGTACGCGAGTCCCGTTTCCGTGTACTATATTATCTGTGCGTGTATCGAGCGGATACTTTGAGAAACTTGACATTACATCGAACCCGTACTCGAATGTCAAACGCTAGTCGTTAGACCAAAGAGGTAGTACTACGCCCTGTCAAACTGACGTGACATGACATGACAATGATTCCTCTTGCTAATTGGCGCTGCTAATCTTTTCGTTCATTTTATCCTGTAGATCCTGTTAATTATTCGGGATAAAAGTAGCCTATGTGTCAATCCAGGTTACGAACTATATATATGCCAAGTTTCATCCATGTTAGTTCAGTAGTTTTGACGTGATTGAAACACAAACATCCAAACATCTAAACATCCAAACATCTAAACTTTCACATTTATAATATTAGAGTAGGATAGGATAGGATAGGATAGTAGGATAGGATAGGATAGGATAGGATAGGATAGAATAGGATTAGTAGGATAGGATAGGATAGGATAGGATAGTAGGATTAGTAGGATAGTGACATCCATGAACTTACCTTATGATGCCTCATATATGTCTTCGCTCCATCAAGGAGTCTCTCAAACTCGAGTCGGTTCGCGTTTCTGTTGGTTATCACGTTACCCACTTGTCCCACTATTGTGGCGAATATGAACACACCGATCAAATAACTCACGATTGTGAACACGTATCTGGAAACAGAATTAAAAAGATTTGAAGTTTTTGAACGATTTTGTACGATCCTAGGTCCTGAAAGTGATTTTGTTGGGAATTCATATTTCTGTATGACCTTCACTCATAAAGAAATGTGATTTCTTAAGACAATTTTAAAACGGGAAGATTTAAAATTAAAACATTTGATGTTCACCTACTTAACATAAATGTTTGTTCTATGTCTGGGTGTTACTATGTATTATAAGTATGTATTTACAAAAAAAAAAGTATATAAGTATTCTATCAGCATCTAGTTCCCATATTACAAGCTTTGCTTATTTTGGGACTAGAGGGCGTCGTGTGAAATGTCCATGATGCTTTTTTTATTATTATTTTTTTAATTTTGAGGTAAATTATTAAAAAATGTAGGGTATGGTGCAAAGTAAAGGAGCTTGTCTTATATTTTAAAAGCTCCAATTGAGATTTCTACACTTTAGTAAGTAAACGTAAAGGTTACAAATAAGTGTGATTTCAAAATGCTTGTTAAGGGAGAACGCAAACCAAAGACAAAAAGTCTTGTCGAACAGTTAGTGATGTGAAACTTCATAATTTCGTGACAAACCATGTCAGTATAACTTTTTTCGTCACAATATGCTTCGTCTTATTTGCTGTTTTCGTTACTTGCTTATTTAATGAGAATCATGCTAAGTACTTAATAATATTATTAAGTACACTACATAATTACACTATATTCTTATTTTTTAAAAAAGCACAGTTCATTCTCTAGGTATGTGCGTATAAAGCAATGTTTAATAGGTAGGTACTAAACAATGCTATAATAGATAGGTAAACATAATTTTATGCATGCGTCGTGTCAATTGATGTGAATTTCGTTACAACGAAAACAGCATATGACGAGGAAGCATTCATCTTATGCTGTTTTCGTTATAACAGAAAATTTATTTTCACGTCACTAAGTACGCGACAAAACAGTTTTGTCGATAAATGTGCGTTGGCCCTAAGTTGCTGTTTAAATGTTTACTTAGGGCCAACGCACATCTATCGACAAAACTGTTTTGTCGCGTACTTAGAGACGTGAAAATAAATTTTCTGTTATAACGAAAACAGCATATGCTGAATACTTCCTCGTCATATGCTGTTTTCGTTGTAACGAAACTCACATCAATTGACACGACAGTCTTTTCTTACGTTTTTTATTAATAGGTTCGCAAACCAGCCGTTAAAACAATTTAATTAATTAATTAAATTGGCCGAGCGGGCTTCTAAAAGCGAACACGCATGCATAAAATTATGTTTACCTATCTATTAAATAGCATTGTTTAGTACCTACCTATTAAACATTCTTTATACGCATATACCTAGAGAATGAACTGAGCTTTTTTAATAAATAAGAATATAAAGTAATTATGTAGTATACTTAATAATATTATTAAATACTTAGGATGATTCTCATTAAATAAGCAAGTAACGAAAACAGCAAATAAAAAGAAGCATATCGTAACTAAAAAAGTTTTACTGAGAAGTTTCACATCACTAACTGTTCGACAAGACGTTTTGTCTTTGGTTTGCGTTCTCCCTTAGCTACTGTCAGTGATGTGATGAGGCAAATAAACGGTGTACTCTATATGTTGTATGTATGTTTGTTCAATTGTATACCCATTGGGTTTTCTATCTATTTACTCGTGTTACTGCAGACATACTATCAGCAAAAGTTCTACCTTACCATCTTAAGGGTGCATTTTCTGTAAGCTGACTAGCCGTTAATTTTTGAATGCCAATAGAAGTAAATTATTTCGGGTGTAAAAGTTATGAAAACAATGGGCCGTCATAAAAATAAATAGATGTTTAGGTTTCTGGTTGGTCAAAATAAGAAGACAAAAGAAAAAGGCGGGGTCAGGTAGCTAACTGCTTGCAAGCGAAACAGTTTCAAAAGTAGTAAGGCGGAAATTTTGCTGATGGTACATAAAATTATTTTCGGGACATTTTTACTTTCTACTACCCAAAACGAGAAACAAATGTACATTTTATTATTTCGAGCACAGATACTATGAACTATAATAATTTCGAGTTACACAGCGCGGTGACACGACCACTTTGTAAAAGGCCGCGCGCAAAGCACATGGCGGCCGCTCAGTGTAACTCAATTTACTATTTTTTTCTTTTACAATGTCATTACAGTTTACAGTATCGACACTGAAATCATAATAATATTCTTATTTACTAAGATACAAAAAAACCCCTTTCTGTTTTCATCAACGAAACCACAAAAAGATAAAAATCTTCATCTTCCCATAACTTTGTTTATTAGAGGAAGGGCTCTTGACTTAGGAGCTTCCTTCAGTAAGTTAGTTTGGTTGGTGTCTCGTTTTCGCAGTAGATGTATGTATATAGCAAGAGGCTGACTACAGTAAACAAGGAGATAGGTAGGTAGGTATACAGTGTGCATACGAACATGCTTCATCCACCGGATGTAAGCCTGTTTGTATGGCAAGATATATGGTAAAGGAAATGAAGCACTTTTCTGTGCTCTATTTTTCTTGCTCTTAAACTACCTGTCACAGAAGAGACATTTTATTAACCAGACAGTTTCAAAAATCCATTTCTATAATAGCTTTGACTGTGATTGAGATTTGTTTGTATTTTTTTGCAAAGAAAGAGCAACAGTGTACTTTTATTGATGTTACGTATAAGAAAAGTGTGTATAGTGATTAAAACTACAAATAAATTAAGCTTCCAAATAAAAAAATTATATGTGGGATATTAATGGCGAAACTAAAAATAAAATAACATTGTGCAAAGTTTTCGAACAGTTGCAATGGACAAAACACCCAAAATCTACAAAAGCTAACAAGCTACTTTTCAAAATGGCGGTTCAAAGTGAAGGCTGTTCGAAAACTTTTCGTATCGACATCGATGAGTGACAAAAATAAAGAAAAAAATACAGCTCCATGGTAAAACTACTTCACATTTTATTATTACACGAAGTTAGTCGCACTGAGCGAACAGCCTCCAAATTTCTGCCGCCGCTATCTTATCTTTATTACCCTTCTCACGGCTGTTTTCGTCGTACAAACGTTTTGAGCACAGTTTTATGTATTATCAATAATAGACAAACATAACTATTCCTTGTCCACATACAGAAGAATTTATCGTTTTCACTGTTTTGTATTTTTCTCTATGCGAACAAAAGAACCGCTTATAATAGACAAAACTAATTCTTTCTACCTTTGTCAAATAAGTATTAATAAAGATAAGATAGTTATATTGAGTTAAATGGTTTTTTTTTCATATCTGGCTCTTAAAACGTTTGTAAAAAGAAAACAGCTCTAAAAGTGGTCTAGTGCAAATTTAAAGTACGTTTACAAAGTGTCATAGAAAATTCACTTATAAGCTACCAATCGGTCAGACCGTAAAGACGCTTTCACGAAGATACAAAATTATCATAATGGTTCTGTTTTCTCCAGGAATTTTCCTTATGAACCGGAAAAAGTAGGTGATGTTTACATACGAGGCGTGCATTTTTGTTAGGTAAGTTATTGAGAGAACGTTGGAAAAATAAGTGAAACGTTACACGTTACCTTTATTTGCGATAATGTGGGAATACTCAATACTCAATACATTTATTGCTTTCACATGGTATTATAGTTGTTGCATTGTAGGTAGGTATCACATATGAACCCTGTTCAGGGGTATTGCAACAGAAAATTAGGCAGACCGAGGTTTTATTCACGTCAATTTATAGAATGATAAAGTATTACGTATAGTTTTATTCCTTCTAGTGCTAACCTACATAATTTATTTTAAAAAATGTCAACTAACCCGAGATTTCAGCAAGTGGCAATTTAAAAACAATTCAAGGGAGTTTTCTTTTTTTTATAAAACTAAATGATTGAACAAGCCGATGGCCCACTTGACCGGTAACCACTGCCTTACCGAGCACGTCCACTGCAGACGTGCCCTGTGATGCATTGTACTGTGCCCATCACTCTGAGACATAAAGGTGTTATGCGAGATAATTCAAATTGGACACACAACTGAAAATTAAACTGTACTTAGTTCCGCAACCTTTTAACTAAAAGTTTGAAATATTCTGAGCATTTGTCCAAAATAACAAACAAATTAGGTAACCTGGTTAGTTTTTTGATAACGTAATTTGTACATCTTGTAGGATTTTACTCATACGGCCCATACTGAAATAAAGCTAAATCATCGAAATGAGTCCACACAATCTACTTTCAGTTGATTCAGCACGAGCGGCTATTCTGCTTACAACTCGTTAACCAAGAGATTGCGTTAATGACAGGATTTTCTAAAGCCGAAATTAATGGAGAGCTTTCTTGTGGCTTTAAAAGCCTCAAGGCATTTGAATAGAAAATGAGTAAATAATACACAGATGAGGAAGCTTTGCGAAGTTTCCTCAAGACCGATTTCCGATGATTATTTATGCAGAAAAAATATATGATATCGTATACTTAAGGGAATTTATACGCCTAGTTTTTTGGGACTGAAATCGCACTCGCGTGAATGACACCTACGTTGTGTTTTTAACATAAATGGCTCAAGTTAATTCAAGTTAATTTAAGTCCTTTTTTTTAAGTGTTAAGGTTTAATTTAAGTTAAGTTTAATTTAAGCCCTCATGGTTCGGTACAACGTTTTCCATTCTTTTCTATCAATTGTCATCATTCACTCATGTCATTTTTCATACAATCGATCTTAGATAAAGACAAAGATACGATGGAGAATCTTTATCATGCTATCAGCAATATTGGATTCGTTTTGATCAAAGAGGAAAGTCAAATTAAATCCCGTAAAGCACATTGTCATATGAAAAAAGAAAAGTAAATTTCCATTTGGAAACGTGTAAGGTGCCTTAATTAAAATCCACGAGTGACGAGAAAGCCTGCTACGGTTGATCTAGAAGAACAATGTGGTCAATTTAGCGATTTTTTGTTTTTCACTAACTCTGCCCCATGACGACGGGAGGAGTTACTAGGTACATGTGATAGTAAGAGTCAATTATTAATTAAGGGGTAATTGTGACAGGCGTCACAGCTCAGTCGGTAATGGCTCTGCCTTCCGTGCTGTGGGTCGTGGGTTCGATCCCCATTGAGTACAAGCATTTGTGCGTGGAAAACATAAATGTTTGTTCTATGTCTGGGTGTTACTATGTATTATAAGTATGAATTAACAAAACGAAAAAAGTATATAAGTATTCTATCAGCCATCTAGTTTCCATATCACAAGCTTTGCTTAGTTTGGGACTAGAGGGCGTTGTGTGTAAAGTCCATGAATATTTATTTATTTATTTAATTATGTGAATGTAAATAGCCTGACATTTCAAGGTCACTTCGACCTCTTGGTATAAAGGTTCACACGAGGTTTATAAGGTCATCCCGACAGGCCATACGTTACGGGATGTGAAAGTAGGCTGTAACCTGTTATTTACGAGTTGAAGTTCATTGACTTACGACTTGCCTAAGTTCACAGGTGTACTTTGGTATTACTCTAGAAAGAAAAACTCCAGCCTTTCATAAAGGAGTTTGTACAGTTTTTTTTACCGTTTGAGCGCCATGTGTTCGCCATAGTTTGATGCAAGAGTCGTCATACAATCGTCCGAATTTAGTCAATTAAAAAAAATGTTTTTTTTAAATCAAAACACTGTAGGTAAAAAATCTTTTTCGAGAAATATATTTTATGAAACTCGTAAAATACCCAAGTGTTATTTAATGAGATTTTTAGCGGAAGAGTATTTTACTCGTAATTATTCGGGTAATATTATTTGAAGTAATTAAATAACCCCTTTGGAATAACATTGAATTTGCATAAAATATATTTTTAGGATCTCATTATGTTTATGAATTAATTCGAATTAAGTTTATAATTATACGCTTTGTACACGTAAATTATGCATTGATAAACATTGTATTATACATGACAATTGTGCCGTCTATGCACCTACAAAACCAATGCCTAGTGCGTGAATTTGCAGTGATTTTGATCAATGTTAAGCTCCTACAATGTACTATCAGTATCAATGCTTAGTGCGTGAATTCTCAATGATTTCGTATCAATTGTGTAAGCTTATTGTCAACTTTACGATCTGACCAACCTCAGTGCCTTGATCATGAATAAATGTGACAATCGTAAACGTATCGTAACGCTAGCGTATCCAAGATACACTGTGCTGATACGCTACATTGCTAGCAGTCAAGCTGACGTTGACGCGCAATATGATTCGAATACATTAGGTTTACGTAATGCGGCGACTGTCAGATTTGTTCGTGATTACCCCTCTGTAATAGTTACCCTCGGTTCGACTTGAACTGCAAGAGGCGAGATTTGAGGCCACGGCGCGGCAGAAATTTGGGGCCTCCGTGTGTTCTACATACAACCTTTTTATTAGTTTTTAACACATACAATTCTAAACATAGTTCTTAAGATAGAAATTACTAATAGTTTTAGGACTTCTAAAATCTATCTTTGTTTATTTCGCATGTGTTTGCAGTAGTGTAAAACAAACTTGCACCTACTAAAAGAAGTCTTAGGCAGGCGAACGGGTGACTGCACTGTTGAAAATCTGTAGCTGCAACGCGCTACACTAGTTGTTTACTACGACATTTCCTCGGTATGATCAATTTCTACCGTGAGCACATACCAAAAGCAACTGAAATTCTCGAAACTTCTCGAGCAAAGGCGTGGCTCACGCGCCCCGTGATTGGCTAGAGTTTCCGTGTTGTCATTGTTTGTAATTTTGTTAATGTAATTCTATTGGTTGAAATTAGTTGTAAGTTAGCTATAAATACTTTGTGCGTTTCGAAATAAATCATTCAAGTTCAGTACTCTCTACAAGCAGTGTCAATTCTACTCTCCTCAAGTAACTACCTGAAGACTGAAGCAATAGGATCATCAAGGAACTTTCTCAACGTTCGTGGAACATCCGCGACAAATCCATTTATTTTAGTTGATCGCTCATACACGATGTCATAATAAGTAGTACACTCGAGAGCAATGATTCCGGGTCACTTAAAGAATGTTAAAAATCTCGGAAACTAAAAATGATAGGTTAATGCAATAAATTGTATTTAATAGACAATGTAATACTCCTTAAATGAAAGTAAAAAAATATGAGTCACCATACATTTTATTAACACAAAATTACATAAAGAAAAAAACTGCTGATCTCTCCTTAAAACAAAAATAGGAAACATGAAATTTTTGAACTTTATTACGATTTGACTTGAATTTTAATACTTCGTATTGCCTCCTCGTGCTTCCATTACTGCGTTTACGCGGTTTGGCATGCTGTACACCAAGTTCCTTATACGATTTTGGGGAATATTCTCCCATTCCTCTGTGAGAGCAATTTTGAGCTCACGAAGCGTGATTGGGGGAGGGTTTCGTTGTTTTACGCATCTGCCTAGCTCGTCCCAAGCATGCTCGATCGGGTTGATATCCGGGCTGCGCGCTGGCCACTCCATACGAGTAATGTTCATCTCTTGAAGGTAGTCATTCACAATCCTACCTGTATGAGGTCGGGCATTGTCATGCATAAATATAGCATCCTCACCTAAATTGACCATAAATGGACCAACATGATCATTGAGGATTTCTTCCACATATCTTACGCTAGTTAAAGAGCCGTTTTCTATGATCACCAGCTCTGTGCGACTTTCAGAAGAAATTCCGGCCCACACAAGTACAGACCCACCACCGTAGGCTACTTTTTCTTCGATGCATGCTTGCTTGAATCTTTCCCCTGGTCTTCGATACACTCTGTGTCTTCCATCGTGCTTGTAGAGCATAAATTTTGATTCGTCGGAGAACATAACTTTTGACCAATCTTCAATACTCCAATTTACGTGGCTCTGGGCATATCTTAGTCTTGAAATACGATGCCCACGCTCCAGTTTAGGGCCGTTTGCAGGTCTAAGGGGTTTTAAGTTAGATTCAGCAAGCCGACGTCTTACTGTCCATGCACTTGGGTTACTTCCTCCGAGGCGTCGAAACTGATTTGTGAGTTCAGTTCCTGTGAGAAAGCGATTTCGAAGCATGGTGTTCACCAAGTATCGGTCTTCTCGTGCTGTGGTACACCTGGTTCTGCCCGTTCCTGGTCTGCGTAGGTTAGAACCAGTTTCTTCGTAACGTCGGAGAACTCTTTGTACTGTTGACAGCGACACACCGACAGTCCTGGCTGTATCGCGCTGACTCCGGCCGGTTTCCAGCATTGTAAGTATTCTGGTGCATTCTTCAGGCGTACGCGACATAATTTCAGCTTGAATAATGAATATAGAGCACTATCAACATGGTTTATATACCCACATAAATGACAGATTACAAACAAAAGCAAAACCAAATGCTGTAATTTCGTAGTTCCATCTTCGAAAGTGGCCCTTTTTCAAATTTGATTTTTTTAAGATATAACTTTACAATAACTAAGAAGTTTTAATACCTTCATTTAAGGAGTATTACATTGTCTATTAAATACAATTTATTGCATTAACCTATCATTTTTAGTTTCCGAGATTTTTAACATTCTTTAAGTGACCCGGAATCATTGCTCTCGCGTGTATCATACAGAAATTTTTTTTATACAACTTGATTATGAAAGCCGATGGCTCACCTGATGTTATGTGGTAACCACTGCCTATAACGATTCATTACCTCATTGAGCACGTTTACTGAGGACGTGCCTTGTGAGGAAGTTTAACGGTAGAGCACTAGGTTAGAAATATTTAAATTATCATTTCGTTGTTTTTATCCATAAAAAATTGACAGTGAATATTTTTGTGCGGATATAAAAAATAATGGCTGAAGTTTACCGAAAAATTGCGGCGTGTTGACCTAAATAGGGGCTTTTGCTGCAAAAAATGAAAACGAATGTCAAAACACTTCAGAGGAAATATCTTCGAATTAAAACTCAAGCTTTTATCAACGCGAGCGTTCAAAGAGCAAAAGTTAAACCATAAAAAGTATCTCTTTACAATTTGCTCGGATCTACAATAA
The DNA here is from genome assembly GCA_947859175.1 of Gandaritis pyraliata. Classification (NCBI taxonomy): domain Eukaryota; kingdom Metazoa; phylum Arthropoda; class Insecta; order Lepidoptera; family Geometridae; genus Gandaritis; species Gandaritis pyraliata. The sequence goes on along the minus strand of OX401871.1, from coordinate 2,232,247 downwards.
TAAACAAAGGTTCTAAACAAAGGTTCTCTAGAGGTGAGTTACACTGCATGGTTGCTTTGTGCCTTGAGCGTAGCGTTGCAGCGATGCTACGCAGTGTATTTTAAAATGGCAAAACTTGCATTCGTTATCGTTTCGGAGTAGACAGCAATGGGATGGTAAACGGGAATGTCTTGCTGTTTGTAAATGAGTTTTCAAACTCAACGACTAACTAGTTTAGTAATTTGCGGAGCTGGATTCAGAGGCATCATTTAGTCACTTCCCGTGGCGAGTTTAGTGAAAGTTGAACTGGTAGGATAATAGCTTTCTATTATGCATAAATTCAATATATTCCTGGTGATTTTACGGTTCAAGCGGTATTGAATTACTACTAAGTATCCATTAGTTTTTGTCAGTCGAAGGATCTAGCTTTAAAAACTGATTTAAACTTCCATAAGAGCAGTGGCAAGTCCAGTGGTTGCTACCGCCAATATCCCAACTGGTGACCACTGGTTGTAGAGCTTTGTAACACAGTGCACAGTAACAAAATTCGTGTTTTTCTTTTAGCGAATTGTAACTCTACTCGCTATTGCACTTAGGGAAGTCTAATCAGCTTTAAAACTTAATTATATTTTTGACCGACTTCAAAAAAGGAAGAGGTTCTCAATTCGGTTGTATGTTTTTTTTTTATGTTTGTTACCTCAGAACTCCGTCATTTATGAACCGATTTCAAATATTCTTTTTTTATCTGAAAGGATATATTTCCAGATTACTCCCATTTTATTTTCATCAAAATCAGTTTAGTACTTTGGGTTATAAATAGAAATAACTGAAAAAATATGCCAAGTTGCGGCGCAGCGCCTACCATTTTAATGCTAGCAACGATGCTCGCGTATTTACTATTTAGCTTTCCTGTGATTTTTAAGTAGTGCTTATAGTCACTAGAACATTCCCAATGAACTGTCATCATCATCATCTGATGATGAAGCTGGTAGTCGAATTGAAGTCGGTTTTTCTAGTTTTTTAAACTTATAAATTATAATAGTCAAAGTGTAGTATAACGTTACTTTTCAGAATATTAGTACATTTGTTAACAATCTTGAAAGTTTCTCTGTACCCACAACAAACGAAGTTGCTCGAGAGTTTTGTGCGTGTTGTCGGAACAATTTTATGTTCTAAAACTGTCTGCATTAAACCGCAGTCTTAATTAACAGCATGAGTACTATCGCGTCCTTTACAAAGCACTCGTTAAACTGTAAAGACTTTAATACTTATCGTTGCTGTAACAAATAATCCTATTACTTTGCAAATAAAAGGAACTGCTCATTAGAAACCTTTTGGCCAAGGAAATAAAGTTCTCTTTTAAATAGTTCTGTGAAATATAATGGGGGAAATTGTGTTTTGTATTATGTTTTGGGTTCAAAATATTTATACAGATTTTTTTTGTGTTTTGAAGTACGATCTCTATCATGGTATTTTATAATTTATGAGTTTGTTGCAAGTGTCTCGAAATATCGGGAACCAATCAAACGTAAATAATGGTAAATATCCCGTTTTTAGTGAAAATTTTGTTAATAACCATGGTACTTTATTATTTAAACATATTTATTTATTTATTATTTAAGCATTAAACTTTCTGGGCACAAGTATGGTTAGTTCAAAAATCACTAAACCGTGTAGGTTTAAAAAATCAACAATTTGATTCAATGTAAGAAAAATCAAGCTAATACGATACGCGTTTCCAATAATGTTTCTACCAATGCTGAGCTCCCAATTATACTTTTCAAACTTTACTCCTAAAGTTAGTAAATAATTAATTGTTATTCACAATTACTTTTGTAACTTTTGTTTAAGTTCTTAACTAAATTTCAGTGACTGTTGAAAAACTCTTTTCTCTCAGTTTGTATTCTTGTTATTTTTCTTTTTAACCCCCGACGCTAAAACGACGGGGTGTTATTATCTTAGGCAACAACCCCAAGGTAACCATCTCAGGATTACGCTATCCATCAGTTCTAGAGGTGTAACTAATATAACCATAACAGGTATACGGAACAGCGTTATTTGGCCTAAAGCGTTATAACAGCTATACGCGTCGCCGCTGCTATGTTATTTTATAACAGCCAAATAACAGTCTCGCGAAAAACGGGTGCAGGCAGGCGGTCGATGCAAAAGTTGTCTTCTATAAAAAATATCAGCGATTTTCATTTTGAATTAAACGCAAATTTTGAAATTTTGACCATCATGTTTCATAGATCGTTCATTTTTTATTTGCTCAAGTCTGGTTGGAGAACATGTTATTAAATAACATGATAACAGCCAGTAACAGGGATAACACTATAACAGCCAAAGTTATAGTGTTAAACTGTCTTACTGTTATTTGCGGAACGGCATAGATTCAATGCCGTTAATAGTTACTGGCTGTTATCATGTTATTAAATAACATGTTCTCCAACCAGACTTGAGCTCATAAAAAATGAACGATCTATGAAACACGATGGTCAAAATTTCAAAATTTGCGTTTAATACAAAACGAAATTCGCTGATATTTTTTTATAGAAAACAACTTTTGCGTCGACCGCCTGCCTGCACCCGTTTTTCGCGAGACTGTTATTTGGCTGTTATAAAATAACAAAATAACAAATCATGTTATTAAATAACATGATAACAGCCAGTAACTATTAACGGCATTGAATCTGTGCCGTTCCGCAAATAACAGTAAAACAGTTTAACACTATAACTTTGGCCGTTATAGTGTTATCCCTGTTACTGGCTGTTATCATGTTATTTAATAACATGATAACAGCCAGTTTCAGCTTCGACAACAGAACAGACACTGACAGGACATGTGACAGTGATAGTTTCATTTCTTCATCGTGATCGCCGTTTGCTCACACCTCCGCGCCATGCCTCCGGTGGCGTGGCGTTGGCTTGGCTATACGTTGGTTTGTATAAGGCGAGAGTGAAAGGAAAATAATTGAGTCCGGTTATTGTACAACCATGGAATGCACAGCCTGGGAAAACACAACCATGGAAAGCACGACCAGGATTGCACAACCCGGGAATTCATTAATCACTACCTACCTATAGAAATCCGTAGCCTTGCCTGTTATTTGACTGTTATTTTATAACAGGTATGATAACATAGTATCACCAAACCGTTATATTCAATAACACACATATGAAAATTTGACTGTTATATTACACCTCTAGTGTCTCTACTTTAGACTTGTCAAAGATGGTGGATTTATTTTTATCTGGATTCGAGTTCTGTCATTTGTAATAGCAACATAACACATTTACATTTTTATTTACATTGACATTTATTTTAATTGTTTTTCTTGGTGTTGACGGACAGAGTCCATAATATATAAGAGAAGATGAAGTATTTTGATCTGACAGACAGGGTTACTCAGAGACAATGAAACAGGCCCAAGTGTTAACGACTTGACTAAACTTATTTTAAATAATCCACTTGACACTGGCAAACTTGTCTGTCGAAAGGACGGACAGTGCTGTCGATTCTGTTGTTGCATTTTTCTAAACTAACCTAATTTGACAGCACTAAAAATGTGGCCGTCCCTTTCTCATAAACTGAAACGACAAAGACAGCTATAATTTTAGCGCTGTCAAATTAGGTAAGTTTAGAAAAATGCAACAACAGAATCGATACCAGTGGCCATATAATAATATAAGAGAAGAAGAAGAACTGTCTGCCAAATAGTTTCAACCAGCATTCGCCTAGCAGAGCCCTGACTCCGCATCTAGAAGAGCCTCCACATCGTTTATCAATTAGATTTAACTGTTCTAGTTCGAATGGAAGAATCCCTCGAGACTTGCCCGAATATAATGTTACCTAACAGAGAAAAGTAAATGTCTGAAAACGAGCCGTTATGATGTTAAAATACTCACACATACTCAATTGGTTCAATCGGTAATAACAGACACATGACACTTTGTCTGCACCTCTGGGACGAACCCTCAATATTCCCCATTCAAGTTTAATCGAGTTTGATATCGATTGGAATAGAATAATTAATCGAGTTATCAAGTAAAACAAGGGCAAATTGTTATCAACAGATTGAACGATATAGGGTAATTGCTAACGCGATGTTTTGTATAAGGAAATCGAATTGTGGTATTATGTTCAATTTGTTTATTTACCTCGAACATTATTGAGTATCGAAGTTAAAATTGTTTATGACATGCAAAATATTCCTACAGAACTTTAGGTCAAGTATTTATTTAATTCAGAACGAGTACCATGCATTGCCTCTATAATAAAGACGTGTCTTGTAAGGCATCGCACTACGTCCACCAATAAGTTATTTAATCATGGTTGTCAACTACACAACGGTACAATCGGTGATGTTTGGAATGCAATTTTTGTATTTTAATAAAAGCAGGAATGCAAAGTTTTAATGATCTCCATCAAAAGCCATGACTAAGGAAACCAATTTGGAATTCAGTTGGTTTTAATGAGAATTTTATGGATCATCCAGCGGTGAATAATGGCAGCTTCTTGGGCATAATGGACCTGCCCGATTAGTGCAAGGGTATTTTAATTAATAGAGAAGTACACAACTTTTTCCCTAATTGATTTAGAATTCATCAATTTTTTTTTGTTGTGGTGATTTCTCTAACGAATACAAAGATTTTATAGCATTAATTTTTCTAGGCCCATATTCTCATTTACTGCATTATTTTTATGAAAATTTGTACCTACTCCAATCTTAAGCTCTTTGAAACTCTTTATGTAAAAAAATACCTGTTACTTACTGGTAATTTATTAATAGCATTTCAATCTTATATTCCCTTCAAACTCATAAGTCTACTTAAACTTTTTTACCTTTACTTGCAAAGATGTGCTGTATTTTATAAACGAGACGTATTCGAAGATCTTTGTGCTCCTGTGGTATTTTGTACCTTCTAGCTTTTGTTTTCAATTTGTCTCATAAACCATGATAAAGCTTGAATATCCTACTTGATAAATGGATTTTTCATGTCATCCAGAGTTAGACGATATAAGAGATCGTAAAACGCGAAACGTGCTTCTCGTCAAGTCTGATTTTGAAAACTTTTCAGTGCAGTCACCCTATTGTATTTTTTAAAGCTCAGACACTTATGTCATTAATATACCTAGCATATCAACGTCTATACATATTTTATACCTACTATTTGTAATAATATAAGTAAGTATATACCAACGTGTATAGTTTGAATGACTTTGTTAGACTATGATTAAAATGTGGTTTAAAAAGTGTTCATGTTTTTAGAATAGTATTTACCGACTAAAAACCGGTTTAGATTTACACCGAAAATGCAAAGTCAGATTTTTATCTGATTATCACTTATTGACCTATTCCTTTTTTCCTTAGTTTTTTTTTTTGCAATTTAGCTACTTACTCAGCGTTGGTTTCCGGTGTTGGCAGATCGCCGATGGTGGTCAGGGTTAGTGTAGACCAGTACAGCGAGCCTAGGTACTTCCTCGTCAGGGTGGCATAGTCTCCAGGCCGATGGGGGTATACCCAGTCTCCCTGGAAAATAAACAAAAATTAAAATGATATATTTTTCAAACATGCGTTAATTTTGATCTAATGAAATCTTATTTCTTAATTTTTTTTAATCAAATTTTCTCCGTAGCACAGATTAGATATGGTACACGAAGACACATCGACCTAGACGTTTAGACTTTGAACTTCTCAACGTTGAGATGGATTTATGGGTGAGAATTTTTCTGATCATTTGTACGTCTCTCAACTTTTGACTCAAAAGTTTTAAGAGACGTTTGAGAAGAGGTTCCAGGTAAGACCACATAAAAAAATTAAAGAAAGTTCAAATAAAGAATTCAAAATATATTTGGTAGTCGAACATTTAAATATTTTGTTTAGTAGGTATCTATCTAGTCGGTCGTACTTCCGTCTGCTTGACGTTGCTCGACAAGTTATTTACAGAGAATTCATAGGCGACATAATAAACTTGAAACAGACTATAAACCACGGCAATCTAGATAAAAGACAGTCATCAAGGTTTAATACTAATGACGGCGCAATAAACATTTTACTCCACCTTTGTAATTGAATAGTACCTTCCATTACACATGAAAGTAATATAACTTTTTAGTAACACTAAAATTAGAAGAACCAGTAGTTATTGTGACTTTATTTACTTCTGTCTGAGCCAATGAGAAGGAACTTTAGTTACACGTGTAATAAGTATAGTACTTTTTCATTTGTTTTTCACCTCCGTTTCCGTTTAAACTTCGCAACACCGTAAGTCATTCTCTACACCTCTAATTCCGCATCTGCTAAGATGACTATTTTCTCTAACTTCCCTGCTTCGGCATAGAACGTCTGAATTCTCCTAAGACTTAGGGTGCATCTACGCTAAACGAGCCGAGCACAAAAGGAACACAAACTGAGCAGAAATTCGTGTAGTATGGACCGACTCATAAGACTCGAACGGGCGCGCTTCAAGCGTTTGGTTCGTGCTCGACTGTAGTCCGACTGTCGGTTTTTTGACGAACACAAAGGGATTCGCATCATACTTGCAATGCGTTCGTGACAATTTTTTTATTTATTTATCTAGTGCACATAATTTAATTTGTTCTTAGTGGGGATCAAACCCATGACCCACAGCACGGCAGGTAGAGTTATTACCGACTGAGCTGTGACGCCAGTCAAGTCTGACACTGACGGAAAGGTTTTTTTCTTTTCAGTCTTCTCACTAAGTCCGTGTTGTCGAGGACAATAATAGTTGTAAGTACGTTCTAAGTTCACATTGACGCTGCGAACGGCTCCGCTTGTGCTCGGCTCGTCTAGCGCAGACGCAGCTTTACAAAGACCTCAGATGTTACAATAAAAATGTTATTGAATTGAAACTTATCTTACTTCCACTACTTATATTTTGAACACAATAAGGATAGATTCGCTTCCAGGTCTTATTGTAAAAGTAGAAGGTAACAAGGACCCGAAATCTTCCCAAGATCTTTTTGTCGAGGGTTTTCCCTAATAAAAAGATGTGATTCGAACATGATATGATTTGAATGTAAATCGAATACGCCCACGGGAGCATGCACCTTTTGTAGACTCCTCAATACTAGCATCTCAAATATCAGATTGCGTCGAGTTATATTAAGCCTATGGAGAATTTGATCCAGGCTTGTTCATTTTGACGAGGGTAACCGAAAACCGTCAAATCTAAATCTTATAACATGTTTGGTGTTGCTAGCGCTGTGAGAAAGCTTTTACAGAGCAGCCACCTTTATTATGTTCAATTGAAAGGTGCTACTTTTAGATGTGGCACTTCAAACGACATCGTTGAACGGGGAACTGGCAGGAAACCACTTATTATTAAAATATTGGTTTTCTGCGTCCTTTAAGAGGTGTTGAGGTAAATATTGACATGAGATTTCTTTTAATATTTGTCTTTGTTTTAAAGATTCAAATTTTAGTTTTTTAGGTGACAGCTATCGATTCTGTTGTTGCGTTTTTCTAAACTAACCTAATTTGACAGCGCTAAAATTATAGCTGTCTTTGTCGTTTCAGTTTATGAGAAAGGGACGGCAACATTTTTAGTTCTGTTAAATTAGGTAAGTTTAGAAAAATGCAACAACAGAATTGACAGCATTGTTTGCAATATAAATGTAAAATATACAAACGTGTAGTTTATCCGAGAAAATTAAAAGAGTAGAAACAGACCAGAATAACTTTACTAAAAGTTCAAAATAAGGGTAATTTTGATGAAGTATTTTTATCATACCTGAAAACCTTCAGCTTCTGATAGCAGGAAGTAGAAGCAGCCAAACCAGTGGGCAAGGATCAGCAGAATATGGATCAAGTTGATGACTCTCCAGAAGTTAGGGTACACTGTTCTGGACTCCACAATGTAGTAGCAACTGACTGCTCTGTAAACCTAAAATATAAAACTAATATTAATCTAGTTACATGACTGACTAGTACCAAAGACTGATCAACCGTTTAAATATAAAATATCAGAGGGGTAATCACGAACAAATCTGACAGTCGCCGCATTACGTAAACCGTATTCGATGCATATTGCGCGTCAACGCCAACTCGACTGCCGAACATAGCGTCACCGCGCAGTGTATCTCGGATACGCTAGCGTTACGATACGTTTACGAATATCTCATTTATGCATGATCAAAGCGCAGATTATGAAATCAACAGCTTAGTTAGTTCTGGATGAACACAGGCCTAAGTGCTCTAAGTTTATTCATTTTCAAAATCTACATGAGATATGCTCATATTTTGCAGATGTTGGTATTTTATTTGAGAATAGAATTTAGTAATACGACTATATCATTGCCATCACCGTAAGTCTACAGAGAAAACATCAGTCTAGTATGATTGAAAATGACAGACTCAATTTGCAAAAGTGTACCTATTGGTTTAGTAAATAAAGTTCAATGTATTGAGGCCGATATTTTTGAAAAGAACAATATCTGTTCGTGTATTTCTAAAAACAGTGAAACTGTAGATGAGACAGATAATTTAGTAGTTTTTGATTGAGTGCCTTGTTTTGATCGTCAATCATAAGTTCAATTTCTGACAGAAAGATGGACAGAAAACATTATTTTAATGAGAAAGTTCTGTTTTTATTAAACCTTTTTGTATAATTTATAACAGTTTTTGTGACTTGAAAAGAGGTATTATCACAAGGTGACCTTTTATTAGGAAAAGGATTAGGATCTCAAATTACATGTATTAAAATAATCCCACTAAAGGTGTGACCTGGTACAGAGGTATTCGAAGTTTGATATTTCCAGGAATACACCCTTATAACTGATATTGCTCAATTGTATCTGTTTTCAAACGGTATCCTCAGTTATCCAGTTCAGAAGAAAAACGGTCCCCAAGCGTAGGCTTTGTTCCGTGAATACGTGAAGTCACGTCGGTTATCGGAAAGCAATTTTATCCTTCCTTTGACAACCCCGTTTGATTTCTATCTAAAAATAGAGTGACACGAGTCACACGATAACCTCTGAATTCATAAACACTGACTGAAAAGTCCGCGAAACCGTTTCAGTCAACATTCGTTTAGCTCAGCGCCTGTATCCGCCTTTAGAGGAACCTTCGTTTCTGAATACGAGGGCAAATACAGAATGGGGAAGAGAACAAAAGTTGATCGCTGAGTGCCGTTTGCCAAAAGGGTAGCGTTCAGAACGTGCTAAGTAAATAGCAATCGGCTCCTCACACGATTATTAAAAAAACACTTCGCGCACTGAAAATGTTGGATTTTTTGGAGACACTTTTTTCTGCAGATATTATTATTTTTGTAAGAGGTTTCGCTTTTATAATAACGTAAAAAAGAAATAGGTACCTAATCTTCTAGTTAGGCTGGTATGGCCTCCGGTTTTTTATTTCGTGGTTGATTAATTTTTTAACCCCCGACGCAAAAACGACGGGGTGTTATAAGTTTGACGTGTCTGTGTGTGTGTGTGTGTGTGTGTCTGAGGCAACGTAGCTCCTGAACGGATGAACCGAATTTGATTTTGTTTTTTTTTAGTTTGAAAGGTGAATTAGTCGGGAGTGTTCTTAGCTATGTTTGATTAAAATCGATCCAAGATTCGGGAGTTTTTAAATTTTTAATTTAATTACTTGTTAAGAGATCAAGCGATAGAGTGAATGGCTGAAATAGATGGTACAAGCTAATTTCTTATCTCAGCTGTGAACCGCTCGTGGCGTGGCTTGTTTAGTTAATTTTCACCAATGCAACGTTCTGCGCGGTCACTATTTGGATGGGTGACCGCTATTGGCATAAATTTACATCTGAGTGCATCCGTGATTCGGAGGGCACGTTAAACTATCGATCCCGGATACTTTAAAACTCCGTTACTAGAGTTGACCAGCAACTCATACGAACATGCGATATTTACTGTTGAATTGAGGGTAGTTTTAAATTTTTGTAGACATTAAACATATAATAATTAAGACGCTGTGTACACCGTGGCCTCATCAATTATTATTTCCCGTAAATTCTAAAACGGGGTAGGTGGTAACTTGATTTATCGCGCCATTAAGAGCTATTCACAGCAGAACACAATTAATTAGTAATTCCGTTCACGCTGTTTGTACTTGGTCTGTTTTTAAGAGCTACGGAACAAAATCATCGATGTTAAGAAATTACAAGAGTTATTGATATTAGCTGTTCTTAGATCCCAGAAGATAGACGACAGTTTTTTACTACTTGTTCTTTGTTCTAATCTAAAGAGTGATTTATAGATAACTAGCTGCTACCCGCGACTTCGTATGCGTGTACTGTTTTCTGAGCAGAATTCACTATAGGCCATTTTCTAGAAATGGTCCGTTAGAATCATTTTTTACTGAGGTGAATAAAGTTTACTTATGATTTTAAATATATGTCTTTTGTTTTATGAACAGCGGTACAGGTCTTTAAAGTTTACTAAAAGTGTATTTAAAGCACCTAGGTCAATTAGCTGAGGTGAATTATGTTCATCATCATCATCACCATCATCAACCTATACTCGTCCACTGCTGGACGTAGGTCTCTCCCAAGACGCGCCATTGAGCTCGGTCTTCGGCTCTTCTCATCCAGTGTCTGCGCTACATTTCGCAGATCGTCGCCCCATCTCGCCGGAGGGCGTCCTACACTACGTTTGCCTAAACGTGGTCTCCACTCGAGTATTAGTTTGCTCCAACGATTGTCGGTTCTACGGCAAACATGGCCGGCCCACTGCCACTTCAGCCTGCTAATCCTCTGAGCTATGTCGACGACTTTGGTTCTCTGAATTAAGTTAACGTAGTCGAATCTTTGAGAAGCTTTTCATTACACCGTGCCCGTACTCGCGTGTCAGACGTCAGACGTCTAACACCAAAACCTCGTACTAAGCCCTCTGAAGCAAGATGTGACGTGACGGCGTAGCGGCGTACAGTGCGTAGCACTTCGTAGCAACTTTCGTAGAGGATACATAAAATATTTCTCTTCATTATTAAGTTAGACCAGCAGTATATTTGCAGTCAAATAATTATACCCGGTTCTACCTACGAGTATCCGTTAGTAGCTCAGTGTTATTAGCCTAAGTGATTATTCAACGAACGATTGATAGAGCTGCTATCAAAATGCTTGTAGAATAAAAATCCGGCATTCGATGCTAAAACTTCCTTACTTAATAGGAGAAATCAATCTTCATTAATTCAGTTCAGACTGAGAATTCTCTAAGGAGTCTTGAGCGAAGTCTCACAAAGATAGGTCGAATAACTCTTTATAAGAGCCGATTTACACACTCGTAAGTACAATGACGAGTAGCGGGAGAGTTACACTGTGCATGCAGCAAGATATATTCCAGAAATCCCCACTGGGTACGCTGTCGCATGCTACAGTTTTTCTAGATATTTATGTGTTTATAAATCGATTTAATAGATACTAAATAATAATCTATAATAATAGATTAGGTGAGATTGCGGTCAAACGTTTGTCTATAGCGTATTAAAAAAAAACTTTGAAATAATTTTACATAACTTACCTTGAAAAATCTTGGAAAACGAATGATAGGATTGGTGCCGAATTTCAGCTGCAGTAGATCGAGCGGCGTCAGCGATGCAATGTCCAAGAGAAATGGTCTTGAAGATAAGTAGTGCCTTGCTAGCTTTTTTGAGTCGTACACCTGAGGAATAAATTCAACTGTTTACACCAGTTTGTGCGTTTACCAGGTTCAATTTTATAAGTCATATCGGAGCTGAACACGGTACGTCTTATATGGACGTGGCCAACTCTGATGACGGTATTTTTAGGCCGCCTTAAGGCCTCCGACGAGGCTCTATGAGGTAATGCGTTATAGGTAGAGGTTACCATTAAACATGCTTAATCACAAAATCCCTTTTGAGATTTCCCTAAAGATTAGATTAGATTAGATTAGAAGATTAGATGGGTGTTACTATGTATTATAAGTATGTATTTACAAAAAAAAAGTATTTAAGTATTCTATCAGCATCTAGTTCCCATATTACAAGCTTTGCTTAGTTTGGGACTAGAGGGCGTTGTCTGAAATGTCCATGAATATTTATTTATTTATTTATTTTTGAGACTTTTTGTCTCGACTTTATGTCAAAATTTTTAAAAATTAATAAGAGCGGCTTGCACCAGAATCACTAAACGCGTTTAACAGCTAAATCGATTTAAATCTGACGTATTTGTATGACTTGACAATTCGCTAAATACTATTTAAGAGTTAAACGCGTTTAGCGTTTCGCGTATCGCGTTTAGCGATTCTGGTGCAAGCCGCTCTTAGAATTTAAATCCCTTTGGGCAAAATCAGGTAAGTTATCTGCATTGCTCTCGTTAGAAACTAGTATTCTACAAACTACCTAGGACGGTAAATTCCAATAAAAGTCAGTTACCATGAGTCCTTGTTCTAAATATCCGGTCCTGAGTTGCACGACGAGGTCGAGAGCAAACACAATATCGCTCAACCCGTCGCAGGTTAACCAGAAGTAGTGGCACATTATCTGTGGAGTAAAAACAATTTAGATACTACCTTTTTGGTACGGACTTTACGTTCCTTTTACTTTTCATCCTGCGATCCTTAGCATGCATCTCTATACCACAAGTAAGTAATTAAATTAAAAATTTAAAAAACCTCCGAATCTTGGACCGATTTTTATCAAGCTTCAAACAAAAAAAACAAAACCAAACTGGTTCATCCGTTCGGGAGCTAAGTTGCCTTAGACACACACACACACACACACACACAGACATGTCAAACTTATAACACCCCGTCGTTTTTGCGTCAGGGGTTAAAAAACATAGCTTCGTTGAACCTGTATCTGCTAGTGCTAAGCGAAGCTAAGCTATGAAAATAATCGATTCCTATTGGTGGATATCAAACACATCCTTAGCTACAAAGCTTAGCTCTGATGGATCAGCATCCTATGACCTTCAAAAATTTCAGAAGTCAAACAACACTGAGTTTTAGACTTTGCTTCACCTAATAATTTAATGGCTTCGAAATAAACTCATTTTAAAGTGAATTCAAGAATTACCAACTCTTTGTATAGTTGGTTTAGCTAAAGTTTTTTAATTTAGATAAATACTTAAAAAATAAAAAGTTAGATAATTATGATCTAACTTTATAATATTACTCTGTTAGCAATTTTAAGTTACGTTATATTTTCACAAGTTAGTTACGAAAATGCTTGGTTATTACGACTAGTTGTAAAAAAGTTTGATAGATATCTAACTTAATATCTGCAAGGCGATGTAAAATCTAATAAAGTTGAATAAAGTTTTTAAATTTTTGGAATGTTTGATCGTGAATGCAATGACCAAATTATATTTTAGTACCTACGTCTATATGAAAAACACGTTTTTTTTAGTTTCTTGCCCGTTCTTAGGAGAACGTTGTTCAATTAAATCATACGCTGTTTGTAAATCATACGCTTCTAAAAATTCAATTGTTTATCTAAGAATAATAAAATACGTGCTCCATTTTAAAGTTTGTAAAATAAAAAGTATTGATTTGATTTTATTTACAAAAGTATAAAGTGTCTGCACACACGTCATCATCATTGAGTCTGCACACACGTATTTCCCCAAAAGATTACCATAAAAATATAAAGCATCAAACTCCCTGCTCAATCGTGCAAAAAGATACCTCCCATAAACAACCACAGATCTAAAAGCGAGGGTCATAAAATCCAAAGTCGGGTCGTGCTCACTCGTGCAGAGGGCACGTGTCTGAAGAAACTAAAGGACAGATCGATTGTTCCTATCTAATTTTACATATGGACTCGTTACCCCCGGGAACAGTTTGGACCCACACGCCTTCAATTTACTCACACAGTTTGGAAAAGGTGTTAGTACATCGCCGAGATACGGAGAGCAATTTTACCGTCCCAACTGGCGACTGACTGGCGGCAGCGATACGCGCCGTAATATAACATGTTGCAAAACACTTTTTATATAACTAAATGAAACAAACCGAAGCCTGATGTGAAGTAGTAACCACGGCCTATAACGATGCATTGCTTAACTGAGCACGTCTACTTAATATATGCCCTGTAATGCATTGCACTTCTTCTATCACTCTGAGACAGTGGTCGGCACCCATACCCTTCAAACCGGAACACAGCAATGCGAGCATCACTGCTTGGCGCACGAAATAGGTGCGTTGGTGCTTCCCCGGACGAGCTCATTCACAAAAAGCTCTATTACTACAAAAAAAACTGTTACAGAATTTGTCCAATCAGTACACATACCTAGCCGAGCCGTTTGTCGCTCACTCCATTTGCGTTTAGCAACAGATAACATGCTCGTTGCGAATGTTACATTACAGCTTGTAACGTTGGTCAGTTACCAGTCGGTTCAACAACCAACATTCTAGTGAACACAGTAGATACACTGTACACATTGCAGCAACCACCGGTTTACGGTTTTTTATTTGGTTAAAAGTTTATTTAGGTCTTTCCTAACAACTTTATATGTAATCTGGTTTGTATGGTTACTGTTTACGTTCACTGGTTTTCACGATATATTGTGAGTTTCCAGCACCTCTATTTGCATTAGGGAATCACTTGGAAATTTAGCCCTGATCCTCATTCTCCCTCCTCATTTTTCCGCATTCTCACCATATTTTTTTTTTAATTACTACTGTCTATAGAAGCTTGAGTGTTCAAAAAACTCAGGGTTAAGCACTTTAACAATTCTCAATGAATATCTGTCGATTCTCGAGACTCGAGCACTCTTGCTGAATACAGTCTTTAGACTTATACAAAAGGGCTTCTTCACCGGGGTATACTTCTATACGCTCAATATGTTACACTTGGTTAAAAGCTCTGTCACTGGTACATTACCCGTTGGTAAGGGATAAAAACTATTTAAACAGCTGATAAAAGTTATGTAACGATTGTAAATTATAACGGTTGAAGTAGAAATGAGTTTATTTATGCATTTATGCATTTATGACCGAGCTCAATGGCGCGTCTTGGGAGAGACCTACGTCCAGCAGTGGATAAGTATAGGTTGATGATGATTCATTTATGTTGCGTTACACCGACGGCATTTTCACATATTATATACGAAAAAGTCATAGCATTCTATAACAAAAAATTACATGCATAAATGAAGTGTAAAGACATCATTTTAATAAAGTCAAAGTCAAACTCAAAATTTATTTATTCCACAAAATCACAAGTATCATTTAGAACCGTCTTATATAACTAGGTGATTCTATTTGCCAGTTCCACGTGACCAGAGCCTAAAAGAACGGGCAAAAAACTACGGCCTGGTTCCTAGCGTTTTTTTGTATCATCCTTTTTACAAAGAAAAGTAAATAAAAGCAAAATTGGAAAAAACTTGACTGAATTGTCGTTTGTGGTTCGGTTTTATGCAGCGACTATCGTAAAATATCTTTGAAAAGTTACCATTGCATTGAGAAGTAATATCAAATACTGCTTGATGGACATGTCGCTCTGTTTGTGAACAATTTTCATCCAGTTTCAGACTGCAGCCATGTTACAAAAAGATTTCCTAATATAAAATCTAGTCACAATATGGTAAAAGGGTTTAGTCATCAGAATTGGATTGCTTTGATATTCACGATATCTGTTACAATTGAAAAGGGTAAAATTTTTCTTTTATTCACAGATCACTATTTGTATGGTTTTACTTCATATTGTCAGGTGTTTTCACTACATACCTACTGGTTGGTATGTAGTGAATGTAGTATGTAGTCATGTTGGTAACTGGTTTTTACGAAGAAATTAGCTTTAAAAATTAAAAGCAAGAAAAATATTGCAGGCTGTAGGTAGATGTTGCATTAAACATAGGTCTCGATCATAGATTTATAGAAAAAAACGATTTAGGCCTCTCCATCCATCATTTTCCCGCGATCTTAATATAATTCCTAAAAATATGACTAGTAGTGCTAATAGTGAAGAAAAAGCCACTCGAGAACTGTTTGATGAGTCTAACATAACAGATGAAATTGTCAACATCAAACAACACCCAATACCTAACCCTGTAAGGTGGTAATTCAATTAATACTGGAGCCTTGTTAGGTTTACTCCATCCCCGAAAACTGATTCATAATAGATTTCCAACATAGAGCTGTGTTTACGGTGTAAATTGATTTTGAACCCGAGCAATCATAAAGTTAGATAACTTGCTTGCTTTTGAAATGATGATGGAGTCTATAAAGTTACATTTTCAAATTGTTTATCTTACTATCCTAACCTACTAATATTATAAACGTGAAAGTTTGTAAGCATGGATGTATGGATGTTTGTTACTCTTTCACGCAAAAACTACTACTGGTCCGATTTGGATGAAACTTGGAATTTATAAAGTTCGTAGCCTGGATTAATATACATAGCTACTTTTTATCCCGGAAAATCAACAGGATAAAACGGAACGCGGACGAAGTTAGTACATAATTTCTTCTGGAATAGACTAAGAAAACTGAGAAAAAAGGTTGAGTTTAGAAACATCATTATAATAATCATATTGGTCGGTTTTAATCGCATATTAGAGGTATCAACTTTGTTTATTTTTCAAAAAAATATAGAGAACTTTTTGACACCTAACAACGTTAAGATAAGATAAGATAAATTTTTATTTGTCCCCAGTATAAATACAGTAAGTACAGTTGCTACTATAATCTATCTACACACCAATAATTGAAATTGGCTTCGGCCCTTACCTGTAATTCAGGAAAGCTCTGCCGCACGATCAGCGTCCACAGATTATAAAGCACACACAACGTGATCACCCACAGCCAGTAGAAGTAGAAGTTCTCGTCTGGGTTTACAACAGTTCTCGGCACTCGTATCCGTTTCCGCCTGGTGCGATTGCTGGCTCTGTGCTCGCCGGTCGCGCCTTCCGAGCCCGTGTCTTCTACCTGCGAAGTGGTAACTATTCTTGGGATTTAATCGAATTTATGTACTGGAAAGTGATAAGAGATTTGAATCCGAGACATTTTTTTTACTTTCATTGCAGTTACAGACTACTGTTTGCCTAGCATTGCTCTCAACTAAGTGATTAGGTCGGTTCAAATAGCCTAGTTCGGGACATCTGACCCTTCAGGACTTTAGAGTCAACTGTTAATTTAGCCGTCTGACAAAATATTAAGGTTTTATTGGCATCGTTAGTGTTATCATCATAATTTTAGTCCAAAGCAATCGATATTGTGGTATTTATAACCTTTATCGTGACGTACCTACGTATAGTATTCGCAACGGATCTTTGTCTCTCTGAAGTATTTATGCAGAACCAATTTTTGGGCAATCATTGGTTACTCCTGACTTCACAGAGATAAAGATCTGTTGTTTGTACTATTCTTAGATTTTTATTACTTTAAAATTACCTACCAACCATCTTTGAATATTCGCATGAAAGTGGCTGTGTCAGAATATTGTGACTCTGATTATGAACTATAAAATGCTGTAAAGGTTGCATTCTACTATTGATTTTCAAATGATTTCGTCTGGAATGTTCTAGATTCCAAGACGATTCTGACGTCATCGAAACGATACAATTATTCAGCTGCATCGACAGGGCCATTACAGTTTCACGATTCATTTACATTGAAAGGCATTAGGAGCGGATTCGCGGGTCATTTGAAAGAACCTTTGAAAGAGAAAAAGATAAACTGTATTCCTAGTGTAATTGCAAGAAAAGAGGTTGGATCTTGGGTGTATTATCTGTGGTCATAGCAAACGTGGTTTTGTCGTATTATATATGTTTTGAACGCATTGGCCGACTTCAGAGGCTTCGATATTCAATAACCGTGTTAGCACTGGTTTATATACCGCTTACAAGTGTGTGACACGCTTTTAGGTTTCACGATGGACAAAATATGCTGCGTAGGACCGTGAAAAGTGACACAGACAAAGACCTATGACCAAATTGCCCAGTGATTGAAATATTATGATTTAAGATTAGATAAGATACAAATCTTAAGAAAATCTTAGTTAAGAAAAATATTAATTGGAAATATTTACACACACTCACAGTTTCTTGCGTCGTCGGCGATTGTCTAGTTGAAAACCTCTTCAAAAATGAATCTTCTCGCTTCAGCGGTGGTTTCTTTTGTATCGCTGAACTCAACTGCACTGTGGTCCGTAGTTTCATCCATCTTTGATTCGACTTTGTTCTGTCATCATTGAAGAGAACTATTAAATTTTACAAAACAGCAAATAAAGCACTTCTACAAAGTATTATTATGTGTTTCAAGGTGTACGGAAAAGTTAAACAAGAGTGAAGAGCGATTTATCCTCATAGTTTAAAAAGTTGGCTCAACTGTTAGCTGTCACAGTTTTCTTTAACTTGTTAGAAGAAAATCGTTATAGAGATCAGTTTAGATTAGTTCTAGTGTCAGTGCATCGCACATAATACAGATTTAGTAAAAATTCGTGCAAAATAAAACTATCCACATGCAGCATGGCATACTAGAGAAACTAGGAAAACTGTATAATAGTTTGCATAAAATTGAGTCGAATCTATTGCTCATCTAGTTCTAATCTCTATTCTAAATTAGAAAGTTTGAACTATAAAATCTAACAGTGATGCATTTCAACACGGTCTGTTCTCCAGTGATAGGAAAGTCCAAGGTGATCTAACATAATACCGAAAAACACACAAAATCGAGTGATCCAAAGTACCATTCCCGTAGTCCTATACACAGAAGGTATTACAGAGGGAAACGAAACAAACAATTAGGTATAAAATGGACATCGATGCGGCGTTACCGTCAGCCGCTTTAGTCGAACCTCTTTATTTTCCTGAGGGCTTGGTAGTATGCCATGACTGCTTGGACATGCCTCCATTTATGTCCGCGCTTGTTTGAGTCTGAGCCACGCCTCTCGTCCGTCTCGGATTTGTGAGAGGAGGACGAGCTCGATGCAATGATCGCTCGCCTATAAAGGATGCTTGTGTTACATGAAGGAACGAGTGTTCTGTGCTTTGTCATGGCCGAAGCACCTAGTGAGTTGTTGCGACGCTACGGTGACAGTTCATGAAGGAAAGGTTTTGAATAAACTACATTGATGCTTGGATTCTATTCTATGCTAAAGTTGCAATCTATGGGATTTCTACCGAAGCTTGCATCCATTTTTGTAACAGCCACCGGAACGTCACAAGTGAACTCTCAGGCGTACCGTAACGGGACTTCACACGAGCACATGCGATTATAAAGTCAGCTCCACTATCGTCGCTTGTGTCTGTACATTTCTGCATAACAGTGACTCTGTGAGGGTCGTGATCTAACTTTACTATGCATTGCACGAATGTCGGTGGCAGGCTCGCCAATTACGTATTGGGTTACTGAACATTGTTACTATGATCGTAGATTCCTTTATAGTGCTACTTTGACGGATTTAACAGTGCTATAAAAGTGCTAGGTAGTAATTCGGCTGACCCAAACCAAAACCTAGTATGAGCCATTTTTTTGGTAGACGTTTTTTCATCGTTTCTAGAATGTCGTTCAAAGAACGGTGTCGTCAAAAAAACGTCTACAAAAAAAAAATGGCTCATACTAGGTTTTGGTTTGGGACAGCCGAGTTACGGATTGCATTTGACTACAGCAAAAATGTTTTATTGCAATCAAGGTTCAAATAGTCATAGTAACAATGTAATCCGACACTATTAGCTTATAGGTAATCAGCTTGGTTCGGGTCGTGCTCTAAGGTCGATAAGCGTAAGCCACTGGGCTATTGGCGACTTACATGTCGTCCGGCCTCGCATTCGGAGTGAATGGTGACAACTTGTTCAACAATCTAGGGTACGGAAAAAATCACATCATTTCAAGAACGCAAAGATTAACACGCCACGTCAGTCTGTCTGTACAAACACAGAACAAGAAGTTTTTTCCTAAAAGTTATAAAAACAATGGATAAGGTAATTAGAAATGTTTGCACTCTCTTTGCTTGTTAACTGTCTGCAAAACAATATTGGTTCTATTCATTAATTGGATTTCGGTCCAAACATTTAATTGGTATGCAGAATCTTCTGATTGGATAGTATCAGTCGAAGCTGATAGTAATTGAACAGCTGGGAAACTTGATAAGGCTATTTAGGCGAATTTGCTAATCCTACTATGATATTTCAATAAGATTCAGCGTCTAATTAATGTATCTATTTATTAATTTGTCTTTGAAATACTTAATAAAGAAAATAATAAATAAAAATCTCTTTATTTTCTGTAAGAAAAAGGTTAACAAACGAACATGTGTGTTTATCATTATGTTCTAGATATTTACCTCTACACTAAATGAAGGACCGTGTTTTATAAGTTTTTTACAACATTACAAACGGTCGTTTAAAATAAACTAGCTCAAAAATTTGTTCCAATGTCCTTTAAAATTCTTGAATCCGCTGAGTTTTACTATTTCTAACTTGAATAATTCAGTCGATTTTAGTTTTGAGAGCTATTGATCTCGCCTCAATGCATTTTAATGAACAATTTTATCGACTGCGACTGCCGATTTTGATTGCTTATCGATGGTTCTTATCGAGGTTTATCTCTAATCGATTCAGTCTAGCTTATATTCAGCATGGAGCATGACTTTTTAGAACTTTTTGGTTGCGTGGTCAATCATACCAGTCTGGTCCATTGTTGGCTTGCCATAAAAACAATGATTTTGAACTTTTTCTATCCACCGACTTACAATATCGCCAGTCCATCAGAAGAGGTTGCTATTTGTAAGTTTCATAACAAAAAAAATCTGACAGATATAATAAAATCCGGTAATAAAATCTTACATGTTTTTTAACCATTCGACGTCTCATCTATTTAAAAGTTTGCTGCTAAAATAACATACAACAGACACAATGTTATGCCCTAGTACCTACTACGGATAAAAATAATTGTCCATTTGTTTTAATGGAAGACATTAATTTTAGAACATCGTGTCATTATTGTGCGCAGTTCAGAAATAGTACCTAGATTAATTTTGCCGGAGAGTTAGGTACTGTTTTATTCAACAGTAAAAGGTTTATATAATACCTACCTACTTATAAAGCTCAACAATAATTTACTGATTATCCTAAAAAAAAGATTTTGTTAGATTATGCAGTTATCATTTATTTCTATCTATACTTTGTATTTATAATAATTTAATTGAAAATGAATTGAATAAATAGTTTTCTCCATTTTATCATATGCATGTACTTGTGTTTGTTTACGAAATCAAACTCTCAAATGTAGGGGTAGTAACAGATGGTATAAAGGAAAAACAAAATATCGTTGAAAATAAACGAATAATGTTTTTATTTCTACCAACCCACATGCAATTATTGAGGTTATAAACAGAACACTTGGAGTGAAAACATTCGTTGCACATAGAGTAAACTTTGCAGTATCGATATGCTAGTAACTCTTAACAAGAGTTCGCACTAAGTTTTTCAACAAAAGAAGTACGAAAAGTAAACCAATTTCGTTAACAAAATAACAGTTAACGTCAGTTCAAAATCACAGAATTTTAAATGTTTTTCCAACGAGGGACATTTGGCAAAAGTTAGTTTAAAAATTAGGTGTAAAATCGGTGTTGCTTGTAAATAATTCATTATATATTTTTTACAAAGTATAATAAAACACGTAGACTCGCTTTTACGAGACTGACATTTATTGCACAGACTAAAAATAACGTACAAGTATTACAGTCACTAGTAAGTGTTACCAATACAAAGCAACGTCACAATGGAATTAATTAAATTCCAAGTCGAGACTTATACCCATGACCATGAATTTTATGTTATTGCAAAAGTCTGGATTTGATTCCAAGATCTTTTGACTAGATAAAAATCTGGTCTGCCTTAGGCACCACTCGACCTCAATTCCCAAATTTTTGGAATAAAGATTGCTGTTTGAATTTCATAGCACAACAGTTAAGGTAGGTACTCGATCTGCTCACCTCTGACCAGGACTCTTGCTCTCGCTGCTCGCGTTGTTGCTGGAGTCATCATCTTCTTCCCTGGACGTGGCTGCGGAGAGTACCCTGGATGAGCCAGCGATCTCACTGCAGTCATTGTCTTCGCCTTCTGACGTGCGACTCGTGCCTTCTTCTGCCTGTGGCAAAATAATGGTTTCGTTAGTGATAATACTAGACTCGTATGATGCTTTCTTAATTGAGACTTGAGGTATGATTCAGTAGCAGCAAGCGACGTGTTGCCGCGTCATATTGCAGCGTTACCAGATTTGCATGCCACTGCGGGCCAATCCGGAATCTTAACAATAAAAATAAATTATTTACAGATTTTCTTTAAAATGTAGAAAAAAAATATACTCGATTCCAGCTAATGCGTTTGAGATCTATAAAAGTGACTTTAGTTACTGAGATTTTATTAAATAGGTTTTAAAATAGATGCTTGATAATCTATTTTCTTATTAAATCCTCGCAATATTTCTTTTATTGTATTTTAAAAATGTAACTCAGACGTTGTCATGCATTATACCTACTTGTAGGTAAATTTTAAAGTATTGGTTATGTATATTATGTATGACAATTTTAAGTAATTTGAGCACGTGAATACTAATAGACGTACGTAGTGAAATACATAAATACATGCAGATCCAATAGGTGCGTTATCATGCGTACACCACAGTGAGTTGTGTAATTTTCCTCAAAATGCGACAAAAAGTAATTGGAACGGCAAACAATACATAAAACTGTCTCCGCTGCAACGCTTTACATTCTTGTTGTAGTTGACGCGCAGTGTACTCGTAACTAGAATACGGAAAGTTAGCATATTGACGACAACAGCGACGATCATTAACTAAGTACAGTAGTCACAACGGATCTTTGTCCCTCTGAAGTATGCGCAGAACCTATTTTCGAATCGAATTGGAGGGAATTTTCCCGCACCTGTACATGCGCAATCGTTTGTTGCACCTAACTTCAGAGGGATAAGGTTCCGTTTTGCGTACTGTACCTCCCTGTGTAACTGTTAAAATGTAGCAATATTGATGTGTATAATACTCCACACAATACATCTTGACATGACATTGACAGACTTGTTGCTTGGCTGTCATAATTTGTAATGTCAACTGACTGACGCGTTGATTCTTTCTCTTTGCCTCCGCAGCCCTAAGCGTGGTTGTACCTATCATATTCTAATATATTTTATTCCAATAACATAACTAAATATGTATAGACCTAGGATTGTATCCATCCTATCCTTCCTACTAATATTATAAATGCGAAAGTTTAGATGTTTGGATGTTTAGATGTTTGGATGTTTGTGTTTCAATCACGTCGAAACTACTGAACCAACTTGGATGAAACTTGGCAAATATATAGTTCGTAACCTGGATTGACACATAGGCTACTTTTTATCCCGAATAATTAACAGGATCTACAGGATAAAATTAAAAAACGGGATTAGCAGCACCAATTATTAGCAAGAGGATGATGTCATGTCATGTCACGTCAGTTTGACAGGACGTAGTACTACCTCTTTGGTCTAACGACTAACGTTTGACATTCGAGTACGGGTTCGGTGTAATGTCAAGTTTCTCAAAGAAGTATACGCTCGGTACACGCATAGATAATATAATGTACACGGAAACGGTACTCGCGTACGAAGTCGCGGGTAACTGCAGGTTGCTAATAAATGCGAGCAATTGAAATACTTCATGTTTTTTTCTCTTCTCCCCAAGCTGATAGTAACCTATGTGCACAGGGCACGTGCTGTGGATTCTCACGTAGCCGATCCTCTTAGACCTCTCAACAGTAACTTTCCGTAAAACGAAACAGAAAGCGAAGTGGGGACAGACAATTACACACAACTGTCTCATGTTCTATTCGAGGACAAGTTAGTAATTTGCCTCGGAATTTAGTTTCGGTCTGGTTTTACTGACCATCTTGTAACTCTATACCATAGGAACTAATTATACGAATTAGCTGTGAAATGTTTTGTCTGGAATTTCTGGTTAGTTGATGTGATTTGTGAATATTTTATATGTAGGTATTGTATGTATTTATAGGTGGGCTTACCAACTTTGTTTTTTTATTTTTACTTTTTTGTAGGTAATTACTTACCTGTTCTTATAATAAGTTTATTAAGTCATCTGTATACTTGCTGAGGACAAATAAAGAATTATCTTATCTTATTGTGTTTGTGAGCGTTCATTCATTTATTTTCAACAAACAACATACATAAATGCTTGAGTTCTTCGAATATCATCAGTAAATAATTGTATGATTAAAATCTACTACTTTAGTAATTTACAGTGAAAATTCACTTATTCCTACTGACGCCCTTAGTCATGTCTGCAATGCTTTTTCTTGAGCCCCTAGCTACCCCTTAGATCTGCCAATGCTTATGGTCATACTTATAAACGGTTGAATAAGCTTCATACCTAAAATTTAACCCATCATTTTCCCATTACCAACTAAGAGATAACAATTTCTTTATCAAGTGATTTCATAGAACGTTTATAAGCAGGTACGAGTACCAACATAATTTTAATCTAACAGAAATAAGATACGATGTCCGAAAGTAGTAATTTCTATTGTCAGAACGAATTATCTTTCTGCATAGCCAAATGAACATTGTATTTTATGCTGTACGTATCTATCCAATTACAGATTCAAATTGGAACTACCTACTAATCCGTGATTGGTCAGATTGTATTAATAGCCTGGAGTTGTACGTTTGATAATAGATTTTAGACCAAGGGATAATTCTCTTATAATAATCTAGTAAAATCATAATTTTGTTATTAATTCATAAAAGTCACAAAATTGCAACCATTGTAACATTTATGGCAATACATCCGAACAATATGATATTTTACTAGATTTTATTACGAGAATTATCCCTCAGTTTGATTTGAATTCGCTTCCCATCCTAGGAGAGACCCTCTAATTTAAATCCACTACCATTTATCATTATCATTTATGGAAATGACATAATTATAATTATATCGGAATGAAAAGTCACGTGATCACTATCCTATTTTTGACGTCTTCTAAAGACTGTGCAACAACGTGGGGGCGTTCAATACTAGATTAGATAGCTTATAGCTCTTACAAAAGGTTTTACCCGGCTCTTGGACTGAATTTTCATGAACTCTATATAACTATGTATAGAGACAGTATGAAAAACACGTTTCTGATCCCGAAAGTTCAGAATTCAAGCATACAAATGCTCTGACAAGTGGATGGAAGGGTGCGAGTCATTTGTCTGCATGTGGTATGTACCATGCTCTAGATAAAAGTGTGTAGCTTTCACTAGAGTTATTTGTTTTATAAACCCAATTCACTAATTAGTTGCCTGTTCCTGAGTACTCTCTTATTTGAAAATTGAGGATCGAACTCCGCGTTTTTTGAAAAAAAAATGTCTTTCTACTCCCCCACTATCGTGAATTCATATTTTCGTATTTATTTTGTGTATTTTGTACCTACATTATAAATATTGTAAATACTTTATTAGTCATAATTTTCTTTGTGAATAAATTTTGGTACAACTATTTTTGTATAAGTCTTCGATTTTTGAAAATAAAAACAAATTACTCGCACTGCTCTTTTTTCGATCAGATTATTCTATCACTCCTGAAGTTCTGTTCGAAATTATATTTGTGAAAGACTAAATTCAGTCTTTATTTACCTTCAAGTTATTATTTTCATTCTTTATCTCACAAGGATCACCCATTAGTACAAACTCCATCCATAACGTAAGCGTGTAGGTACCGACTTTCATTTGTCTTAACTTCAGACGCACGACGTGTTATGACGGCTATTAAAACAGGGGAATGCTTCCGGCTCACAAGGAATTACTTCCATGCGCTTGAGAAAATTGTATTATTCTATTTTTGTATCCAACAAATGGATTGTTTGTTTTAATATGAAAGGATTTAATATTTAAGCAAGACAGAAATACACTACGTGTATGTTCACACTTTGCAAACCCATACAATGCATTTTTGGTGATAAAAAAAATTGCTTAGAACATTTTTCGTGCAGATCATTTTAAAAACGAATGTTTGAACATAATTTAAAAAGTTCTCCAATCGGAGATGATATCGATTATGGTAATGTCCTTTTTCGTGATAAATTCAAAAAAATATTTTCAATTCACATTCATTATTTTATGCATTATAGAAGCTGGAAAGGAATAAATTGGCATATTCAGTAAACTCACCTGAATTCGTATCAGTGGGATCGTCTCTTCTCTGAACATAATATTGAAATTTCAATTTCATATAGTCTGTGGTATCTAAATTGCAGTGTACTATTTTTTACAGGCATTTACAAAACTTCATTTGAATGTTCATGTGAATCCTAAAATTCCTTCATGATCCTATATACCTTTTTAAAATCAAATAGGCTTGAATAATAAGCAAAATAAAAATAAATTCTAGAGTAGAATTATATTCAAACGATGTCTACAATTTTGTCTAAAAATCAGCCTCGAACTGAAATATTTCTAAACTAATTTCATCATAGCTATGAATATGAAAAAACCAAGTTGGTTCTAAGTTTTTCTAAACATCTTACGATACTTTTAAAGATGAAAAATTTCAAAGTAACAAGGTTATAAATATAAAACCCGTATAACAAAAACATTTGTATTTTAGTTTATCCTCCTTAGTATTTTTACCAAAAAATACTTAGGTCAGTGAGCGAACACTTACAAGATAAAACGTTACTGTTGACGATGATTTATTAAAGAAAGAAATATATTGTTTCATAACAAAAAAAATGTTTTTATGAATTGACCAAAAATTTTTTCTGTGATGATAGGTATTACTGTGTTACCGGTACAGTGAGATAAAGTTTCAAAAATTATTTATGACTGAAAAATAGCAACTTGATATTAAAACGTAAAAACCCAATCTGAGTGCCTAAATATGCACTCAGATTGGGTTTTGGGTTTTTCATATCACTAGATGTCATTAGATGGTGAAATCACTATCTAATGATTATGCTATCCAGATATGAATATGTTTGTCTCTTTCTTTCAACCAGTTAAAAACAAAGACAGATATATTTTTAGACGGATAGCGTTACACTAAATGATCCTTGTGATTTTATTGAATAAAGAAATTTTGACTCAGCGATGGTGAAACAGGTGAAATTTTATTATAACTTTACATTGTTCTTGTAATTCGATGAAAAATTATAACAAATTTGAAATTCTAAAAGTGATCTTCTAAACTCGACTGTACTTTAAAATAATTGTTTTGTATGATTAACTGCAAAGCGTTTTATATTTTACAATCTAAATTTAGTCGAATTCTGGCCCGTTTGTATAGGCGCTCTAATAAATAATTCATTATTTTTAATGTATAACACTCTAGTAAAAGGCAGTCTACGAATTCTAAATAAGTTCTATCTACACTCTACACTCTACAGTAATTTCTGGTTATAGTAACGAGCTATCGAGATCTAAACAAATATTACTTCTACGTCTAAAGATACGTCTACTGTCTACGGATTCAAGCGGTGTTATTTCAGCTGTAAGTATGTACTTCTACCACAAAGTAGGTACTATGTAGTATATAAGAACATTGCGAAACTCGTTCAGATCAGTTAATTTTGTTTGAATCAAAAATTCCGAGAGCAAAAATTCCGGGCCATTTATGAAAACTTAAATATCTTGGAAATTATAAACGCTAGTCTAGTATAATAAATTGTGTTCAATAGACAATTTAATATTCCTTCATTCAATACAAATAAATTAGCTTACATAATTATTGGTTTTCAAAATGTTGTTATAGATGTTTTTATAGATGACACGCATTTTTTCGTTTATTCCATCTAGTCCTACCAGTAGTTCGATTTTAACTGTTTGGATAAAAATTGTTAGACTGACTAATCGAACTTTTTAGATACCTACGTAAATTTTATTCCAAATAGAAAAATGCAAATGCGTGAATTAAAAAAAAATTATTTAAATTTGATTTCGGAATTAAAATTTGTGGCTGAATTTGCGTTCAATTGGTGAGAGAATCACCCTTTGTATAAGTCATAGCAGAAACAGAATTTCAACGATCCTATAAATATGACACTTCAGAAATTTTCTGAAACTGCGCCTTTTAGAGTCTTTTTATCTGATTGAAAACAAAACTAGTAGGTAAAATATTAAATCTAAAATAATATTTTGTTCCAATACTTAGCTATAAATCTACAGCTGTTTCTCTTATGTCTTGAGTACACAATAAAGTATAAGTGCACAATATTTCGTCTCTCCGTCACGCGAAGCATATCTGACAGATTTATTAGCAAAAAACCTTTTGGGGATAATGGAGCGACTGAAGGACCACTGAGGTTTAGTCTATATATTTGTAATACATCAGAAGGTATTTTTTGTTAGGCACATCCACGGCACATCTATTTTTAATGTCTAATCAAGTTCTAGTCACTATAAACACCACTTAAAAGTCACAAGAAAGCAAAATACGCAATTTCGTGCACGTGGTTCGCATATTTTTTTCAGTTATTTCTATTTATAACCCAAACTACTTAAACAATTTTGATGAAAATGAAATGGGACCAATCTGGAAGTATATTCTTTCAGATAAAAAAATAATTTTTGAAATCGGTTCATAAATGACGGAGTTCTGAGGTAACAAACGTAAAAAAAATGAATTGAGAACCTCCTTCTTTTCTGAAGTTGGTTAAAAAACAAACCAACTGCAATAAAAATCAACAACCGACTCGGCCCACCGTCAAGTGCTGACTGCACAAGTGCGAGATCAGCAATATGACCCAGTTCCGTGTCGTTTCATTGCGTTTTAGGACTTGGAAAACAAATGAATTGGTGGAACTCAGAAACGTATATTGAAAGACGTGTGTTGTGTCTCATAGTAGACGTCCATTTTAGCTTCGTTAATTTGGTAATTTTTTTTAACCGACTTCGAAAAAGGAGGAGGTTAATTCGGTTGTATGTTTTTTATACCACTAAATTACAGGCAAATGAGACTTAACACTTGTCTCAGAGTGATGGGCACAGTGCAATGTATCACAGGGCACGTCCTCAGTGGACGTGCTCAGTGAGAGAATGCATTGCTATAGGCCGAGGTAACCACTTAACATCAGGTGGGGCATCGGCTTGTTCCATCATTTAGTTTAAAGTTAGTTTAGTTTAACCTGTGGTTTGAAAACGTTCTTAACGATTAGGTTTATATACTCGTAGGTGTGAAACGTACATTATGATCTGGTTTAACCAATTAGGGTTGTCAATTTTATTTAGTACCTAGTAATTTATAAAAAAAAACGAAGTAAAATTATGCAAAAATAATTATTACAAACTCTTATAAAACCCGTCTAGTTGTTCTTTTTCATGTTCTGAATCACCCTGTAGTTCCAGGACACCCTGTATTTAGGTACCTATTCATTATCGAGTCGCCAGAGTTTGTTGTCTGTAAATCCCTCGCACGGGACCAATGCCACGATGAAAATGGGAAACCATGATTGGAAAACCTTTTGGAAACATTTTATTTGAGAGTATTGTGATTTATTATGATTACTTTCACGGAACTTTACAAGATAGTGCTATCATTCTATAATCTGTGTGCTATCGATTCTAAACTAACCTAATTTGACAGCACTAAAATTATAGCTGTCTTTGTCGTTTCAGTTTATGAGAAAGGGAAGGCAACATTTTTAGTGCTGTCAAATTAGGTTAGTTTAGAAAAATGCGACAACAGAATCGATAGCATTGTTAGTATAATTTTTGTGCTGGAATTTTGTACTTTACAAAGTGCCTAACATAAGTTGGTTTTTTTTTTTATTTATCATGATGTCAAATATAATTGTTGAAGTTAATGAGTAAGAAAGAATGATTACCCAGATGACTGCTGATAGAGAGGGAAGACATGTTGTACCGACTCTACCTAGCATGTGATAAGGAATTATTATGATGAAAGATATTTTGTTAAATATCCATATTTGGTAAAACCAAATCACATTCTAAATACAAAACTGCATCGGCGCTCGTGAAAAAATCAATACTAATCATGTCAAGACAACTCGTGTGAAAGATCCAGGTGCATAGCCGTACCTATTTCTTAACGTGACCTATAACCCGATCTATTTAAAAAGTCAGTGCATTTTTATTGACAAGAATTTTGAATGAATGACTTTTTCGATTTTTAACCGAAATATTTTCACTTTTTAATTTTATTTAGTTTGACACAGTAACAATTCAAATCATTGTTTTACTTTGTTTTGACAAATAGAATAATTGCATATAATGACACCAAGAGATAAGTAAAAAAAACTGTGAAAAAGTAAACGTTTGTGCGAGATTTTCTCAAAACAACATAATTAAAACTAAAAAAATAGTATAGGTAAGTATTTTTCAAGCCTGTGCGAGAAATTATTAAACAGCTACTCGTATGTAACTGTTTTAAATCAACTCGATTTCGTATAAAGTAAAATTATTCCTTAGATGAAGGAGCTTTGATAGG
Organism: Gandaritis pyraliata; assembly: GCA_947859175.1. Classification (NCBI taxonomy): domain Eukaryota; kingdom Metazoa; phylum Arthropoda; class Insecta; order Lepidoptera; family Geometridae; genus Gandaritis; species Gandaritis pyraliata. The sequence continues at coordinate 2,201,883 of OX401871.1, read as the reverse complement.
TTTGTAAATTTCATGAATAACATCACGTTAATTTCAGAATGCTTTGATCTAGTATCTAATATTTGTGAAAATACGAGTGAAAATATGCTCTTGATAAATATGAATAATCCTTTTTGAAGTAGACCTCTCGACACTGCCTCGGATATAATATTCGCAGGGGAACCAAACCAGAAATCAATAGTTTACAGTTAGTTCAATAGCAACTATACCGTGAAAGTCGTAAGCTGAAGGCAAAATCAACAGGATGAAACGGGACGTGGATGAAGTCGCTGGTGGAAGCTAGTTAAAAAATATAACCTCAAATTAACAGTTATTTCAGCTTAAACAAAGGGACGGCAACTTTATTACTTGCTAGCTTCTGCCTGCGACTTCGTACGCGACCCATTTTATCCTGTTAATTTTCCGGGATAAAAAGAGCCTATGTGTTAATCCAAGCTACGAACTATATGTATTCCAAGTTTCATCCAAATCGGATTAGTAGTTACAGCGTGATTGAAACATAAACATCCTGACATCTAAACTTTGACATTTGGGATAGTGGGATGTCAAATTCGTTTAGGAAAATGAAGCAGCAAAGACACCAGTGTGCGTAAAATTAGGTGATGACGTAAGTCTAGGGCTGTCTCGCGAGTTTTTTATGCCCTGACCTTGTATGAGAATAGATCACCAGTGACCTGTTGACCTAAATACAAACATCACATCACATATCATTGATTTATCAGCCCTAACCGACGCGATACTCCATAAATAAATGAACAGGTTAGTCCTATGGTTTAGACCTCATCATTTGCTTTGTTTTATACGCTTGACATAGTATACTAGCTGTCCGCGACTTCGTGCGCGTACGCGTTCTTCTAGGCTCTGGTCGCGTGGAACTGGCACCTTGAATCACCTAGTTATATAAGACGATTCTAAATGATCCTTGTGATTTTATTGAATAAAGAAATTTTGGCTTATTCCTGACAGATAACCGAGACGAGATAACCAGTTATCTCAAAGGATTTTTTTTCCTAACAGATAACCGCGGTTATCTACGAGGAAAAAAAATTCCTCTGAGATAACCAGTTATCTGAGAGGAATTTTTTTTCCTTACAGATAACCGCGGTTATCTACGAGGAAAAAAAATTCCTTTGAGATAACCAGTTATCTGAGAGGAAAAAATTCCTCTGAGATCACTGGTTATCTCGTCTTGGTTATCTGTCAGGAATAAGCCGAAATTTTGACTTTGACGTGAACAATTTTTTTTATCAGTCATTTTATACCGGCTTTGTACACCAAAACTCGTACTAGGCCTCTAAAGCAACTGACATGACGTCGTGCTTATGTCAAAGTATGAATTGTCGTTGCCGTTTGCGTTCGTGCATTTTATCCTATAGATCCTGTTATTTATTCGGGATAAAAAGTAGCCTATGTGTTAATCCAGGTTACGAACTATACATACTCCAAGTTTAATCCAAATTGATTCAGTAGTTTCGACGTGATTGAAACTTTTGTTTAAACTAGCGATTACACTTGAGATTATGTCTTTAACAATTTTTAAATTCTGAAAAAGTGAACTACTTCTGAGGGTAATTGTACATTATCTAAAGGCACTCATAAACCTATATCAATAATCAATACGATTCTAGTATCAAACCCACTTACTATTCAGACGACACCCCGAAGGACTTGAAATAACACCACAATACGACGCCGTTATTGAACGCGTTTATTATGTGATATGTGAAGGAATAGTTAAAACCACTGGATAAATTGAAAAAGATTGAATTTTGTTTTATTTTCACAAATTTTTCATCACATCACAGGATCCTGGGGTATATAATAGGAAAAACATTTACAGAATGTATAATTTGGTAATTGTTACTATCAACCAGTAATTAAATAAAAAAATTAAAAAACCCCCGAATCTTGGACCGATTTTCATCTGACATAGCTAAGAACACTCCCGACTTATTCACCTTTCAAGCAAAAAAAAAAACAAAATCAAAATCGGTTTCCGTTTGGGAGTTACATTGCTTCAGACAGACACACACACAGACACGTCAAACTTAAAACACCCCGTCGTTTTTGCGTCTGGGGTTAAAAATAAATGAACAAGCAAGGAGTCCAGCATTGAACTTGTACACACGGCTATAGGTCAAGTTAGACACCCGATACAACCATAACAACGCTATATACAATGCAGAGAATCGTTGGAAAGGGATCGCAATAGGCAAAGTCCGCGTGTCCCACACAAAAATACTATCGTCCCTCTCGCACGATTCGCAACGTTCAACTTTTAATAGTTTACATAGTGTAGGCCGACGTGTCATCGTATGTACTGGCTTATATGATGTTGATAAAGTTCCCAATTTACCTTCCTGGTAGAAAAGAAGATGTTATTGTTCAAATAAAAAATTATACTCATTTAGCAAGTGGAAAATACATTTTTTTGAGGACCCAGAGGCTAAATAAACGATGTCATCAACAGAAAATATCACCCCAGGTCAATTTCTCGCAAAACAATTTGTGTGAAGTTGCTTTGCGCGCGCTAACTTTAGCTATTTGGGAAAATTCCACAAGCTCTTGTAAAATGTTATACTACTAATATTATACATGCGAAGGTTTAGATGTTTGGATGTTTGTGTTGTCAAAACCACAGAACCAATTTGGATGAAACTTGGAATTTATAGTTCGTAACCTGGATTAGCACATAGGCTACTTTTTATCCCGAATAATTAACAGGACCTACAGGATTACATGAACGAACGGGATTAGCAGCGCCAATTGACAAGAGGACGATGTCACGTCAGTTTGACAGGGTGTAGTACGATTTTTGGTGTAGAATAAATGTATATTATGTGTTTTTATTATTTGATGGAATTCATTTTCAAGTTTTGAAGAGAAAATCCACCATTTTGTCTTCAAAACAAACGACTTGACGTATGACTCGATTTGACTTAACTTATTTCAAATAATCCACTTGACACTGGCAAAATTGTCTGTTGAAATGACGGACAGAGGCCATGTATAGAAGAAGAAGAAGTAGCCGTCTAACGACTTACGTTTGACAGGTGAGTAAGGGTTTGGTGTAATGTCAAGAATCCGCTCGACACACGGAAATGGTACTCGCGTACGAAGTCGCGGGTAACTTCATAATCTGTTTATCTTTAAACAAGCTTACTGACTTGTTTCTTATTACTCTTGTGAGTTCACACTTAGTTAGGGTTCACTTATGATTTGTTTGGATATGTTTGAAACTTCTATGTGAGTTTATGATAGAATAGCTACGATATTTATGTATTGCCCGGCTGTAATACCTACTAAAACTGAAGTAGGGTAAATACATCATTCAAGCTAACAAAGTTATAAAGTAGGTAACTAATAAATGCTTGTCCTACAGCTAGGAAAAATTCACATGAAAATTATTTAACACTAGCTAGCTTCCGCCCGCATCTTCGTCCGCGTCTTGTTCGTTCGGTTCATTTTTTGGGATGAAAAGTAGCATACGAACTATATTTATTTCAAGTTTCAACTAAATTAGATCAGTAGTCTCGTTCTAGTCTTAATAGCTTGTTGTCGGTCTCCTGTAATTATTGTAGCTCTTGGCATGATTCCTTCCTTGTAATTTTATTCTATTCTGTGTTTTAGTGTATACAATGTTTGCGACTGAAATAAATAAATAAATAAGTACTTGCAGCGTGATTGGAACGTAAAGATGCAAACACATCCTTATAATTAGCTAGTTGCTAGTGTAGCTACTTGTATTGGAAGGATTATAGCTAGTCCAAAAAACATTTGCTTAGTTTAGACAAGAAAATCAATTTTTCTTTTAAACAAAATGTTTTCGTACCTTGTACAATGTTTTTAGTTTTTACAATCGCTTCCGATTGGTACTGATTTGGATCAGTTGAGCTATCTATAAATCGTTTGCAACGGTGTGTAGATAGCTCAACTGCTTCATGTGTATTTTGTACATATTATAAATATTGTAAATACTTTATTAGTCATAATTTTCTTTGTGAATAAATTCATTTTTTATCAAATGTTTTTATATTATTTATATTTTAAGTTTATGGACCTCTTAAAGCTCAGGTAAAGTGATTTTCCGGTTCGCTCGCTTTTATATTAAGTTATTAGGGAAATTTGGCCCTCAGCCTTTCATAATCATATTTAAATACTGTTTTCTTTTATAGTTAACATCTTGTTATGACTTTGCTGTGTTTATAACTTTTTTGAATCGAGTATTTTCGGTTTTTGCATATTCTATAGTTACTATGCTTACCATAAAATCAAAACTCAGAAACTAAAATAAATAAACTAAACTAAAATCAGAAACTTCACTCTTTTAAAATCTTGTATCGTTCGTTCATTCGTGAGGTAGTGGCCAACTCTAGTGACAGAGTTTTAAGCACGGAAAATCTTGTATGAGATATCTCGACCGGTGTCCCAAAAACCATCAATTTTCCGATAGCTGAGATCAGTTCAATATTTTACGTATTACAAGATGATTCGTACTTTTCCGTAATACATCAAATTGAGCAAGGAGCAATGCCAGTCCCTTTTCAATATATTTTCGTATTTCCTGATATCCCACCAAAACGGAAATGTGTTCACTCTGAATTAGTTTTCACGGTAAAATAGGCTATAACAAGCTCTTTTAAGGTTCAAAATCGCATAGCGGTAGCTTGCATTAAAAGATGATGAAATCTTACATTGGTTCATAGAATTTCGTAAAGTTTTGACAGATTTGAACATTATCTGAGTTTTGAGGTTGCGAACACATTTTGAAGCCATTCAACGCGAGCCATTTAATCATAATTAAGTACGGAAATAACAAAGGTATTTTTTTACATATCAATGAGAAAATGAAATGTTTTGTTGCGGACTATCTGTCTGAAGTTTGGAGTACGTACTCTGTGTAGTTGCTGTGTTTTAGCGGTCCGCACAAAATGGTTCGGCGCGGCTGCGGCGGCGGTCCGGATGCGGACCGCGGTCCGCCATTTGGTGACCCCTGTACTAGGACATGACAAGGACCCAAAAGTTTGTTGAAATGACTTGCGAGTTTGGTTTGTTTGAAACTTGATCAATGTTAGTGATTAGCTTTTATACACGCGATTTGTGTTCAAAATACTTTGCAACTATCTAAACACTGAGTAATTGGTTTTACTGACCTCTCAATTTCAACCAAAAAATAATCACTATTTAAAAAATGCCATCTAGATTTGTTTAGAAGCTGAAGTCCTAAGTAGACTGTAAGTAGGTAGTTAGGTCATAAAAATTATAAATATTATTAAAATTTCATAAATATTATAACAATTTTGAGGATAAATAATTTCAGACAAGATCGGTAAAAAAGTTGTTGAATAGCAATTAAATAGTAGCAAGAAGAATCTTAAGCAGTGTTTAAGTTAAGAGTAGATTCTAAGTAGGGCTGTGAATCATTTACAATTTGAACATGAGTAATGCTCAGATATCATTTGCAATAGGTTCTCTGGTGTGAGGCGCCCGTCGGTTGATCCAATAACGGTTTTAAGGTTTCAAGACAGCGTACCTCTACATACACAATATTCGTATACCTATACAGTAATGTTATCACTATGTTTAATATAATTTTTTTATAAGAAAACGTAGTAATCGTAAACATGTCCACCGCGGTAATGTACTACGTCGTCTACGTCTAAATTTTTGAAGAAAGAAAAAAACATTTATTGCCTTAGGTGCTTGCAAACTATACCTACATAATGTGCTGTGCATGCAATACAATGATGTTGTAATTTAAATTAAAATACGAATTTCCCTGACCAATATAATTTTAATTTAATTTACTTTATTGTTATTTCCCTAATTAATTCGCTCAGGCAAAGGGGGTACACTCAGCATGAATGCTACACGGACATTATGTCCGTGCGCTGATTTTCAGTATACCCCTAAATTATGGTCGACAGGTGTTTTTCATGTATTTTAGTTAGATAAACTAGCAATAGCGATTCAAAAGCCAATTTTAACAAGAAGTGGTGCTTCTACATCGCTGACTACCATATCGACGAAGTCAGATTTGCTCGTTTCGATTCCAATATATCGGCATCTGTCAGTTTCATACGTCAACGGTACTGTAATTGCCTCCATGATACAACCGATAAATGGTCCTTCCAGTGAAACGCACATGATAAATAAGTAGGTACCTAAAACAATCTACAGGGTGATGATGAATGTGTGACATTAAATAAAATGAAGTTATAAAAACCAACTAGTAAGATGAGTGAATTCATCAAGTGATCTCTTTCTTTGGGATTATACAGAACCACCGAAAATCATTTGTTTTAATAAAAAAAACTGATAATTAGATATCGATTATGGGATAAAAGGTTACCTACGCTATAAATATGAAATGCAAGGTTGTCTGGTAGAGATTGCTGATTAGCGATAAGACCGCCTATTGTACCATTAGATAAGTTTTGTTTTTATGTAGTAGTAATCCCTAGGTTAAGGTGTGCAATAAAGTATTTTCTATCTTACTATCTATCTATCTATGAAAGTCATGGCTAATATTTTAAAAAGTGTTATAATTTAATGTCGTTTATGCATCTCCATCCTGTAAATTTTGCTCTGCCATTTTGTATCAATCAGACCCTGGATTTTATTTAATCTACCAATGAGGAAAACGTAATTTTTACAAATCTTATTCAGAATTCACATCGAAATTCTCATTTCACACGAAACTGGAACGATCGAAAGGGGTTTTCTACGAAAAAAATGCCAATTTGAGACCATTGACTTCATTCTATATGAAAAAGTTATGGAGTCGCTGGTTTTGAATCAAACTCTTATATGCTGCCGTGAACTTGAATACAACTCACGAACCAAAATCGTTCATATTCGACGAGATGGAAGGAAATATTTTCTGACAAGCGAAATACGGTTTTACACTGCCTGCCATCGACACGATATCTGCACAGTACGACTTTAGGATCGGAGGGCGCGCTCTTAAAGTCGTGGTCTAGATCTTTCTGGGTCTTGGGTTCAAATCCGGACGTGCACCAATCGGTTTTTCCAGTTTTTTTTAATTAAATGTCTTATAGGCTTGCCCAGCACCTATACCATCATCTCATTAATTGCAATTGTTCTACTGACCGTAAACATTGAAAAGCAAAAATACGCAATGGCATATATTTTTCTGATATTTCTTTCTTAAAAACGACATAAAATTATGTGTTTTAATTGTCATCACGTTTATAGAAAAATATATGGGGTACCGTTTCGTTTCATCGATAAATATACTTAATTGAAATCTGAATTAAACTGATGCGTTTTAAGTAGATAATAGAGCGCGAATAATCTATTATAACCATTCATAATCTGAGCGAGAAAGAACCCGCCAAAGTAAAACTAGGTCCATAAATACGCCCTTTTAATGTTGTTTGCTTTTGGGCATCGGAAGTGGGTCATGATTACTTCTTGGTGCGCAATCCACCCTATTTTCAAGTTTTGGAAAATGTTACATCAACATACTTACTATGTATTAATTAGCTTTGCCTTCCGTGCGTCGTGGGTTCGATCCCCACTGAGAACAAACATTTGTGTGTAGCAAATATATAATAGATGTTTGTTCTATATCTGGGTGTTACTATGTACCATTTATAAGTATGTATTTACAAAAAAAAGTATTTATGTATTCTATCAGCATCTAGTTCCCATATGACAAGCTTTGCTTAGTTTGGGACTAGAGGGCGTCCTGTGAAATGTCCATGAATATTTATTTTATTTATTTATATTTATTTTAATGGCGAAAAAGGTTGGAAACCTACAATGGCGCTGAGCTCATAAAAAATGAAGATCCTCAACAAAAGGAATGGAAATAACCCGAAATTATACGAGAATTGCCCTCACGGAAATGTCAGAAGCGATTACGTCACAACAATTCCCAATACAAATGGGTTGTCCCGACAATGGGACTCCCCATTCCTGTGGAAGCCAGATTTGTTACCGTAGTGAAAGTTTAACGTGATCGTTGGTAGAGTATAACCACGCTTTCATGCCACATGTTTCTGGTTTGTTCTTCTAAATGAGGAACTTAGATCCATATTCTTAGTCGTTACCTCAGAAAATGCTCGCTTCGATTCGAAACGTGCTCATTATCTCTTGATACGCAATCCACCCAATTTGATAGTTTTGGAAAATGTTGATAGCAACTTACTAATATAGGTACTAACAGCATACCCAACACAACATTCTAAATTCCAGCGTTAGGCACGAAATTACAACGTATTTATGGTAAAGTCTTCGTCGACAATAAAAATAATAAATCGTATTACATTGAGAAAAGCCGAATTTTGTCGAATCACAGTTTACATTAACTCGGTATCCTACAGATTCAAATTCTAACTTGTATAACATTATTACGTCAAATAAATAAATATTGGTTATTTCTCGCACATGTTAAAGGAGATCTAAAAATAAACCTACATAAAAAAGTCCAAAAAAATTCGTTGGCTCCTATTTAGTTCTCGTAAAAAAATTCTAAACCCGATTACACTGGATTACCTCCTATTCAATTCAGTTTATATTTCATATTACACCGAGATGTTTACAAGTTTACTTTATATATTACTGTTTGTGTTTTTTGTTGTTTTCTCATATTTTGTTGTTTTTATTGACCTAGGTTGTTGTTCTACCATTATTTCGGCTTAGAGCGAGCTTCAAGTTTTATGAATTGTATTTTTATAAGCGGATTTTTGAATAGTTATCAGCTTTTTATAAAACAAATTATGCTATAGAAACAATATTATAATCACATATAACATGTCACACACTCGTACATACCATACCTATATTCAATTGACAGCAACTTTTTGTTGAGATGTTTATGGTGATGGACGATGCTGATGGTTCAACTGATGTTAAGTGGAAAACTCTATCTATGACAATAACTGTACTATCTATATCTATAACAATGCATTGATACTGAAGTTCAGCGAGGACGAGCTCTATGAGGCATCGCAATGCGTCCATTACTCTGTTATGTAGAGCTATAAGTCTCATGTGCCTGAAACCGGCACCTATTTCCTTCAAACCGGAATATAGCAACGCGAGCATCACTGCTTGGCGGCAGAAATAGGTACGGTGTTCTTTCCCGGACAAGCTCTTACACAAATACACAAGCGTCACAGCTCAGTCGGTAATGGCTCTGCCTTCCGTGCTGTGGGTCGTGGGTTTGATCCCCACTGAGAACAAACATTTGTGCGTGGAAAACATAGATGTTTGTTCTATGTCTGGGTGTTCTATGTATTATAAGTATGTATTTACAAAAAAAGTATATAAGTATTCTATCAGCCATCTAGTTCCCATATCACAAGCTTTGCTTAGATAGGAACTAGAGGGCGTTGTGTGTAAAAGTCTATGAATAATTTATTTATAAAAAGCTTGTTTACTAGATCACAACTTATTGAAACAGCTAGCGTAAGTAATAGACCATTGTAGCTGAGTGGAAATAGCATTTGGTTTTAGGAAAGAGCCTATGGTCCGTAATAATGGATTGATTCAATTCATTTACCTCATCAGGGGCTCAATTCTACTAATTTACAATGGTTAACTTTCTATTCAATTCCAAACTATGGTTCGATATTTAGCTTAGCTGAACAGTCACTGTGGAACTGGATCGAAATAGCCTGATGAAGAGCTACGGTTGAAATGCGTTTCAGCTGTCAAATATAGTAGGAACACGAAATGAATTTTAACCAATAATACTTGCAGTCATAGCATAAAGTGTGAGCCATTGGAACAAATGTGTATTATGTGTTTTAATTATTTGATGGAATTCGTTTTCAAGTCTTGAAGGAAAAATCCACCATTTTGTTTTTAAAACAAATGACTTGACGTATGACTTGACTTGACTGAACATAATTCAAATAATTCATTTGACACTGGCAAAATTGTCTGGACAGACATAAAAAAAAAAAACAGATGAAAAGCTACAGTTTAGATGCGTTTCAGCTGATAAGTTTTTAGTAGAATTAAGTAGAATTTAGTCGTGTTGACGTACATTAACGACACATTGTTAGTTATCCAGATTTATGCATTTTTCATTTTTATCAAGCTGGTTTTCAATTTAATAAGTACAATAAAAGTATGTGTTCTATGTGAATTAAACCAGTTGATGCCTTACAGTAATACCTATCTATATAAAAAAACTTTGTTTTTTGTTTGTGAATAAAAAAACTAACACTATGAGAATAACATAATTATTAAAAAAGTACAAACAAAACCATATAAACAAACGCTCAATTCAAAGCCATGCAAAACTACACTAAAGTTATGTAAAAACCTGTAAACATGCCACTAAACGATTGTCATTTCATTTTTTGGTGCATTGCATTCATTATTTCTTACCACTGACGGCAAACGCACTATTTTATTTTTTTTATTTGCCATTTATTGCACATAAGAACCACAATTACATTTTTGTACACCCCTATATTTTTGATATGTCGAAACATCCGTTAGGGTTGGTACTACACTTTGGCGATTTTTCCGGATAGCAGCCGGTAAGGCTGTCGCGTTTCACGACCAACGTTAGACTGAGTTGTACGCGGTTGTACCCACAACGTAGAGACGAGCGCAGAAGTGATTTGTCTTGACGGTTTTAATTAGTTATTCTGTCTGTAGTTTCGAGTACGCTTCGAAGTTTTTTGGTGGTGAGAATTGTGTTGCAAAAAAAGTGGTGAAACTTTGTTACGATAGGTTTTTGCTCACACCTTGACTCTTAAACCTCAGCTGTTGCTGGCACGTTTGTGACATAAGTTTATAAAAGCAGAATAAAATAGTTTCTTCGCATTTTTAATAATAAACATATATTTTTGTTCTGTCTGGATGTATTATAAGTTTGTATTTACAAAAAAAAATTGTTAGTTAGTAATCAGGTGGGCTATAGGGTTGTTCCATCATTTAGTTATACAAAAAAGAAAAAAAGATGTTTGGGAGTAGAGGGCGCTGTGTGAAATACCCATGAATATTTATTATATTTATTTATTGTCCATCCGTGAATATTTAATGTATACCAAAACAAAGGCTACTCTCAAATTAAAGGTCTAGAAATAATTGCTGAAACATTATGAGAGTTTAAAATAAAAGAGGTATGGACCTCAGATTTATTATGCATAGGCAGAGTAACAATAAGCAAACTAGAGAAATAAAAACATCCGAATCATATTGCGCGTCAACGCCAGCTTGACTGCCGAACATTGTAGCGTCGTCGCGCAGTGTATTTCGGATACGTGAGCGTTACGATACGCTGTCATATTTATTCGTGATCAATCAAGTCACGAACTCAAAATCTGAAAGTACGTGATTTAAATTGTGTTTAAATCACTTATCATTACGGTTCAAATTGTCTTGTAAGGGCCCCTGTTTTTATTCGCTATCTATAATCTACTGTTATGCGTCTGCGAGCCATCCACAGAGCAGAGAAGTGTTCTATGGAGCCATCCCTACTTTTTCAACTGTAATGCATAAAATTAATTCAGCGGAGAGCGGCCAGTGGAACTCATTATGTAATTTGCTGGCCTCTCAGTTACGTACCAAATGGGCATATAAATAACCTTATAAAACCACTAATGCTAATCAACTGTGAATTTATACCTGCCCCCGTATGCCAATCTTTTGCTGTCAAGTTATATTTCACTGCCCAGTGTAATTTCTTCAGGAATCAGTGTGAATCTTCAGTGTGATCATTCTTTTTAGACACTTGACAGCAAAATATGCACGAAAACACATCAAATGACGTCATAATGTCACTATTTAGTCACAGAATAACTATGAGTTAGTATGAACTGACCATGATTTAAAACTTTGCAGTTCAACTTTGCAGTTCACCTTTGCAGTTCAACTTTGATTGGCATACCCCTGCAGATGATGATGTCCTCCGCGACGTATCCTTCGATGGTGAACCTTGATAATAGGATTAAATCCATGTTCTTAGCAAGGTTCATAGGTTCAACAATTTGTTTTTTACGTTACTAAGGAGATACTTGATAATCTAAAATAACGAGAAATTCAGAATCAAAAGTCCCTCATAAAAAAATTACAGAGCGCCTCAGGTGCGATTCAATTCACGAAATCTTTGCCCGACCTTCATATTTTACGCGTTATTTGCGAACTACTTTGAATTCTGATCCTATAAGAATCTTCAATCTGATTTAGATATAAATTGGAATAAGTATACAGTCTTTATCTCCTCAGACGCCTGCGACGTTTTAAAGATATTTCATAGGCGCCATTATTAGAATAAATTCTTATGTCGTTATTACATGACCTATAAATACAGGGTGTAAGACAGCAACATGACATTTACACCCTGTATAAGACTATTAAAAACAAACTAGACTCGACATCTATCAAAAATATCGAAAAATGTTACGCCGTAGACCATGCGTAGCTTCTACTACGCCGTAGCAACCGCGTAGCACATATACGAAGAAATCAACTGAACAAACACTTTGAAATACGTTTACACAATGACAACTGATTGAATTATTTTATGTAATGTGTTGAGAAGTCGGAAAATGTAATTAATAATTTTAATTTATTATTAGATTTACCAGCATAATTAAATTAAATGTACGCTAGAACTGGATATTTTTGATCAATTAATTATACTTTATTGAAAAATGAGGACTAGTATTTGATTTGTTCTAAAATATTTGGCATAAATACATTGTTTTTATAAAGTAGAAACTGTAGGTACAAATAAAACAAAATTATGGTAATATTGTTTAGATGTTCCAACATTAGGGCTTTTTCGTATAAATTACATAATTTGAATCCATTTTAGATGTGTACTCTACCTTATAAATTGGTAGGAATTATTTATTTCAAAGCATGGATGCTACAAAGTTCGTAAAATGCAAATAAAGATTTGCATATTTTTGAGGTGGGATTTATAGCATAATGTGTAATAATGTAATGTAATGTATGTTATGTGTGTGTGTGTTATGTGTAATGTGTGCATAATGTGTAGCAATATGTACGTATACACTGCGGGGCCACTTTGTGCGTGATGCAAGTCTGTTTTTTTTTATTTACCAACTACTTATAGATAATACAATTTTCTTAAAATATTGCACCTTAAATCTTAAGAGGTTTGTCTAGGTACTCACATTTGTCGTAAAATACAATGAATACAATCATAATGGTGGTTTATGGTTTTGCACTGTTCTCGCGCAATGTAACTCTCAAATGACAACATTGTAAGGTATTTATCGGTAGGTAAATAATATTTTCTCTCTAGCACAATCCTAATATTATAAATGTGAAAGTTTAGATATTTGTATTTCAATCACGCTGTAACTACGGGTCTGATTTGGGTGTAACTTGGAATATATATAGTTCTTAACCTGGATTAACAAATAAGTTACTTTTTATCCCTGAAAATCGCTACCTGTATTTATAGACTTATTTTGAATTTGCAGGTCGAGCTTCGAAATAAAATATTAAGTAGGATTTAAAATGGCGTTGAAACTAAACACTTCGCATAGCGCCATCTAGTTTCAAATTATGCAAAGCTTTGATAACTGATATACTTCTTGTTTGTATATAAATACTTACGTACCCAGGTACAGTAACAGCATGTTAATCGCACGGACTGTTAGGCCTGAGTGGGAATCGAACCCACAACTTACAGTGCAGAAAGCAGCCTGTACCAACTGAGATGTTATTGCAGTCAACCAGAGAAGTCTTATACATTCTTTCTTATAAATGACTATCAATAAACAATTTGTTTTATAATAGAGAAACACTGTGTTTTACTATTCAAACAACGTAATGGCTCCCAAGAGGTACCTAATTAGCTACAGGCACTCAGTACAGTTGTGTAAGTATACAGGATGCTCCGTACATAATTAGTAAATTCTATAAACAAGTAATTAAATTAAAAATTTAAAAAACCTCCGAATCTTGGACCGATTTTTCACCAAACATAGCTAAGAACACTCCTAATTCACCTTTCAAACAAAAAAAAATCAAAATCAGTTCATCCGTTCGGGAGCTACGTTGCCTCAGATAGACACACATACACACAGACACGTCAAACTTATAACAACCCGTCGTTTTTGCGTCGGGGGTTAAAAATATGTCTTTGGAAATGACTGCACGGATTTCAAAAAAAGTTTTATCTTATGAGAAAATTGATGGAATAAGCGGTTACTTCTGCTTATAACAATGAATTAATTTACACGACACGTTCATTTAGGACGTGCCCAGCGAGGCATTGCATTACTCGACTTGACGACATGACTTAGGCGCCATTATGAGTCCATAACTCTCCTATGCTTGGATGTTTTCAAGAGACGAGTGAATAGGTAACTACTAGGTAAGCGTGCTACATCATCGACCGCAACTTCACTTAACATCAGGTGAGATCGCGGTCAAACGCTTGCCTATAAATTATAAAAAACAAATATATTGAAAAACATTTCTAAAATAAATAGCTTTGCTATAAGTTCGTATTTTGGAAATGAATTGAATTTACAAATTTGGAATTTTTTTTATATGAAGCATGTAAGCGTACTACGAAACTTCATCTACACAGTGATTTTTGGATCACCCTGTGTCGTAAATGAAAGAGGAGTTGACCAAGGCTGATTTTTATTAACTACCCACACATAGATAATCGTAATAGTAAGCATTGACAACACAGTTATAGACCAACATAATGTACCTACGTATAGAAGTATACGACACCCTGTATATCAGTAACAAGTGTACTCCCCGGGACACCCTGAATACATCGTTAGTTGCCAGCTGTGAGAAATGGAAACAATGGCTTTCGTTCTGTTAGATAGATAGATATATATTCTTTACTAGCAGTTACCCGCGACTTCGTACGCGTCTACAGTATCCGTGTACATTATATTATCTGTGCGTGTACCGAGCGGATACTTCTTTGAGAAACTTGACATTACACCTCATTACACCGAACTCGTACCTACTGGAATGTCAAACGCTAGTTGTTAGAGCAAAGAGGTAGTACTACGCCCTGTCAAACTGACGTGACATGACATGACAATGAAATCCTCTTGCCAATTGGCGCTACTAATCCTTTTCGTTCATTTTATCCTGTAGATCGTGTTAATTTGTCGGGATAAAAAGTAGCCTATATGTCAATCCAGGTTACGAACTATATATTTGACAACTTTCATCCAAGTTGGTTCAGTGGTTTAGACGTAATTGAAACACAAACATCCAAACATCCAAACATCTAAACATCCAAACATCTAAACTTTCGCATTTATAATATTAGTAAGAGTAAGATTGTACTCTCTACTTAAACTAATACAACAATAATACAGATTTTTTAGGAGGTAAGTACAATGGGCGGCCTTATTGCTAAAAGCAATCTCTTCCAGGCAACCTTTGTATGGACAGGATCTAATACACAAAAACAAGGTTAGTGTGTTGCAAACTGTTTGTAAAAGATACTTTATGTCCATTGGAGGATTGAACTGGTCAGTAAAAAAACAACTATGTAGCAAATTACATAGGTGTTATTATTATGTGATACTCTGCCAAACAGTATAAATATCCATTTAATCTACTAATATTTTCTTATAACTTATAAGCAAGCGTTTGACCGCGATCTCACCTGCAGGGGTATGCCAATCAAAGTTGAACGGCAAAGTTTTAAATCATGGTCAGTTCATACTAACTCATAGATTCTATGACTAAATAGTGACATTATGACGTCATTTGATGTGTTTTCGCGCATATTTTGCTGTCAAGTGTCTAAAAAGAATGATCACGTGGTACAAAATTGTACCACGTAACCTGAAGAAATTACACTGGGCAGTGAAATATAACTTGACAGCAAAAGATTGGCATACGGGGGCTGATGTGATTTTCAAGATAAGATAAGATAAAATTTTATTTGTCCCCAAACAATGTGTTTTTAGATGTTGGTGTTTCAATCACGTCGAAACTACTAGTTCGATTTAAATGAAACTTGGAATATAACATGTTCATAATCTTAATTAACACACAGAATAATTTTATCCCTCAAAACTAACAGGGTCTAACGCGGATGAAGTCGCGGGCGGAAGCTAGTTGCACAGGGTGATTGGAAGATGGTCTAATAAGGCGGTTTTAAGCTTATGTTTTTGTGAAAAATTCCGAAAAAAGTATCTCAATGACTCAATTAATTATTTAGTTAGTTCACTCGTCTGACTATTTTTATTACCTCGCAAATGTAGTCCTCTGTGGGAATCGCGCGCGCGAACATCTTAATGGTACTTATGTCCCCTGCTAATGTCACCACTTTGTTCTTATTACGCTAAATTAGCCGCTTGTAGCTTTAGTTTTTGTGGTCATACTTATAAACACTGAATAACAGCTGAATAAGTTGAGTAAAATTAGTCAAATCGCTCTTTGAAATCACTTTTTGGTAAAAGATAGATAGACTTTAATGAAATTCACCGTTTATAAGTATGGCCATTGGTCTGGCTCTTCAGTACCGTGATTGTAATAGGACTTCTGTTGCTAACGTTTCAGGCGTGTAACACAACGACATTACGTTTGTACTCATTACAACCTACCTAGGTACTAACCTAGGCCGCTCGGCCACGACGACTTTTTGCAGCGATTCTGTAGCGCGTTTGGTAAACGTTTGGTAAACGTCAGTTACGACTCTACAAGGGAAAAGGTACACAGCCAGCGAAAAAATCGACAGTATCAATGCGAACGCGCGTCAGCATCGCGTCAGCATCGCTGCAAAAAGTCGTCGTGGGCGAGCGTAACTTTTGGCATGTTGCGAGTATATTGTGACGTTTTACAGACGCAAAAGTGGAAGAGATTGCTCTCAATGATAATACCGCTTACTAGCTGCAGGGGAGCGATTCCAATCTCAGTTAAACTGCAAAGTTTTAAATCATGGTCAGTTCACACTAACTCATAGTTATTCTGTGACTAAATAGTGACATTATGATGTCATTTCATTTGTTTTCGCGCATATTTTGCTGCCAAGTGTCTAAAAAGAATGATCACGTGGCGTGGTACAAAATTGTACCACGTGACCTGAAGAAATTACACTGGGCAGTGAAATATAACTTGACAGCAAAAGATTGGAATGCGGGGGCAGTACTAGTTTTTTTTTATTCATGGAAATTCTCTTTAGTGCATGCACATTTTGTATAGGTATGTACTACCATCGATTAATGAATACACTACTTACCTAATTTATCTTGGCAATAAATGATTTTTCTTTCTTTTTTTCTTTCAAAACTTTCTCTTTAATTGGAAATCAATTAAGCACTGTCAAGTCTCAGCCGGTGCTTCCAAACGAAACAAGGGCTGTACCACGTCTTAATGTTTTTGTTGTTATCACCAATATTCGAGAAACTATCGTAATTTCTAGTCGATTCAACTCGCAAAAACATTGCTCAGCGTATTTTTATGAGTCGGTCAGCTCGTCTCCCCTTCCGTATTGCAGTGAAACGACTTAAGTCTCTGCTACATATCAACACGTGCTCTAGCGTTGCTATAATTTAAAGTGAGGTTTTTATTGTACAATTTTACAGCGTATAAGCACCCATCCAAATATACTCTGTTTATTCAATTTAAGTAATACCTTACGCTATTTTTAACACTCCATGAAAAACAACGGGGTGTTATAAGTTTGACGTATCTGTGTGTGTGTGTATGTGTCTAAGGCAACGTAACTACTGAACGGATGAACCGATTTTAATTTTGTTTTTTTTTTGTTTGAAAAGTGTTTGAAAAAAATTAGTCGGGAGTGTTCTTAGCTATGGTTGATAAAAAGCGGTCCAAGATTGAGGGGTTTTTAAAATTTTTAATTTAATTACTTGTTATGTATCTTTGTTTTAAATGTAGAATTAGTTTTATTAAGAGACTTTGCTTTTGTTATCTATACCTGTCTGAAAGGAGCCCATAATCCAGGCAACCATTTTCAATTCATTTAGTTTCATCTAAATTGGTCCATCCGAAACGTATTGTGTTGTAAACATCCAACTTTCCACATTTATTATGTTAAGTAGTACGAGTATCTTGTACCTACTATTACTTCTGTAGTAGTACGAAGTAGCATGAAAGTCGCGCAATGCTGAAAGGTGCAAATAAGTGTGGTTTGACCCTGCATCCCATCGAGATTACTAAGAGAAATGGGGTGACAAACGTTCCAATGCGCGCTGTAACTTATTGAGCTACAGTGGTCTAGTGGAAGCTACTCTGCCTTCTGATTGTAAAGCCCCTGGTTCGAATCTTTTCCAGTAACAATTTTTTTGTTTGTTCATCTATGTTTGCCAGACACAATTTTTTGTTCATGGTACGAACCCACGGCCCAAGTCACGGAAGGCAGAGCTATTACCGACTGAGCAGTGACGCCTGTCTATAGACGTCTGTGTTTAATGTGGTAAGGTGGTACTTTTGGTGATAGTACAGTCGGCTACACATCAACTTATACACTGTTCGAACTTTGAACTATTATAATTTGAATGTTGCGAATCATGCGAGAGGGGCGATATGTTTTGTATGCGAGACTCGCTGCTTGCGCGCCACGCGCCTACACCTATTGCGATCCCTTATTCGCAACATTCAAATTATATTAATTTAAATTTAAAACACTGTATAGGTTGATGTGTAGCCGACTGTACAAACAACGACACTTTTAAACTTGAAAATCACAATGATCCAAGACATCTGTATTACCTACTATTTCTATTCTGTCCTTGAACATTAGTCAATCTCTAGCAGATACAGCCTTCACCGCGGCCTTTACTGCGCCTAAAATAAACGTAACCTTAGGCCCGAGCGATCGACATCGAACTAGAGTTCGCCCACGCTGAATCTGCAATGGAATAACAGTAGAATCCCACTTCCCACAATTGGACCAAAAATAAAGCTGCCTCCGTATGCCAATCTTTTGTCAATCGTTATATCATGAATGACATAATATAAATTATCTTGTCTAAACTCCCGAATTATGAATAAAAACGTTGCCATAATTGGTATAAGCTCAAGAACCAATGGAGCCACTGGTACTTGCAAACATATCAGTTTCGAAACATCTACTGAACAACCCCTAGCGATCCTGAAACAAAATTCGCAGTTTCACCCTCTTAGTTAGCTTCCGTTCTTGGTAGTTCCTTCGCCACCTACTAGATGGCGCTTTTCAAGTTAGCTTAGAGGTAGTTTTAGCCTTTTTACTGAAAGTATGTATCTTATTTCAAAATATTTATTACAAACCTGGGAAAAGTTTTACACTTTTGTAGTTCATTTTAATATAATTTAATCTACTAAATACTAAATCGACTACTAAAGCAATCATTGCATTACTAATGATTGTTTTAGTTTTAAGTAGGTTCTTAGTTTAATATGTTACTAAATTTTATTAAAGGATCTATAATTTTATTGTTAAAGCAAGCAACGTGCACTTTCTCCTCTCTCTCTCTTGTCAGGAACTCCACACTTGGTAATTGTAGTCTAGAAGTCCAAAATACAAGCTCAACGCTTAGTTTGGCCTTCGCCGGTAAACCTATGTAAGATTTATTTGTACCTTTGTTGCTACCTATGTTTTGTTTCTAACTGGTGTTTTATTAAATAAACTATTTCTTTATTTATTGCTACGGTGGATGATTGCTGTAAACACACTTTATTCGTACAAAAAGTGACCTAACTTACACAAGATACTAGGATTTGGCTACGCTAACGCTACGCTGCAGTGGAATAAATAGGCAACTTAAACATTTCAAAGAATAAATAATTATACTAATACATAATTATTCAATGTTAAGCAAAACAAAAGCAAGTCAAGAGTAAGAACAGAATTGCAGGAGTCTCCAAAACTATCACAGAAATGAAATGTGCAGTATCAGAAATTGCATTGTTTTATCTTTTGGCAGGGATCCAATTAGAATCTTGGAAGATAGTAGGAAATCTGCAGGTCTGGTATATCTATTTTTTTACCAAATAAACCGCCATAGTTTGCCAAACAACATTTTCGATAATCTTGGATTGAAAACGCTCAATATCATTATCCGAAAAATTTATGTTCTTATAAGAACGCGTAGGTATATTTTCTACAAGATTTCTTCTGCTGAACAAGAGCAATTTATTTTATTTAAATCGAGGTCAAGGCCAGTGGCATAAACAGGCCAATACTAAATTTTTATCTACATTTAATAAGTTCCTAAGATTGTGTATCAGTTTTATAGGTATTATACCTCATTATAATTGTTAAACGGCTTACTGCGCGCGTTGGTTAACACTGTAAGTGCAGTAAGCAGCTGAATTTAATAATAAATAAATAGTCGTTTCGACGTAATTGAAACACAAACATCTAAAAATCACAACAGAGGGGCGATTACGAGTTGACAATGTGAAAACCGGTGTGAAACGTCTGACGCCAACCACACCGGTGTGCGCTGCTTGGTATGGAAACACTGAGCGGATTTTTTGAGAAGCTTGGTTTCGTCAAGTTTCCGCTCAGTGTTTCCATACCAAGCAGCGCACACCGGTGTACTCGGCGTCAGACGTTTCACACCGGTTTTTACATTGTCAACTCGTAATCGCCCCTCAGGTGAGATCGCAGTCAAACGCTTGCTTATAAGTAATAAAAAAATATTAGTAGATTAAATGGATATTTATGCTGTTTGGCAGAGTATCACATAATAATAACACCTATGTAATTTGCTACATAGTTGTTTTTTTATTGACTAGTTCAATCCTCCAATGGACATAATGTATCTTTTACAAACAGTTTGCAACACTAACAGAATGAAAGCCATTGTTTCCATTTCTCACAGCTGGCAACTAACGATGTATTCAGGGTGTCCCGGGGAGTACACTTGTAACTGATATACAGGGTGTCGTATACTTCTATACGTAGGTACTTTATGTTGGTTTATAACTGTGTTGTCAATGCTTACTATTACGATTATCTATGTGTAGGTAGTTAATAAAAATCAGCCTTGGTCAATTCCTCTTTCATTTACGACACAGGGTGATCCAAAAATCACTGTGTAGATGAAGTTTCGTAGTACGCTTACATGCTTCATATAAAAAAAATTCCAAATTTGTAAATTCAATTCATTTCCAAAATACGAACTTATAGCAAAGCTATTTATTTTAGAAATGTTTTTCAATATATTTGTTTTTTATAATTTATAGGCAAGCGTTTGACCGCGATCTCACCTGATGTTAAGTGAAGTTGCGGTCGATGATGTAGCACGCTTACCTAGTAGTTACCTATTCACTCGTCTCTTGAAAACATCCAAGCATAGGAGAGTTATGGACTCATAATGGCGCCTAAGTCATGTCGTCAAGTCGAGTAATGCAATGCCTCGCTGGGCACGTCCTAAATGAACGTGTCGTGTAAATTAATTCATTGTTATAAGCAGAAGTAACCGCTTATTCCATCAATTTTCTCATAAGATAAAACTTTTTTTGAAATCCGTGCAGTCATTTCCAAAGACATATTTTTAACCCCCGACGCAAAAACGACGGGTTGTTATAAGTTTGACGTGTCTGTGTGTATGTGTGTCTATCTGAGGCAACGTAGCTCCCGAACGGATGAACTGATTTTGATTTTTTTTTGTTTGAAAGGTGAATTAGGAGTGTTCTTAGCTATGTTTGGTGAAAAATCGGTCCAAGATTCGGAGGTTTTTTAAATTTTTAATTTAATTACTTGTTTATAGAATTTACTAATTATGTACGGAGCATCCTGTATACTTACACAACTGTACTGAGTGCCTGTAGCTAATTAGGTACCTCTTGGGAGCCATTACGTTGTTTGAATAGTAAAACACAGTGTTTCTCTATTATAAAACAAATTGTTTATTGATAGTCATTTATAAGAAAGAATGTATAAGACTTCTCTGGTTGACTGCAATAACATCTCAGTTGGTACAGGCTGCTTTCTGCACTGTAAAATGTGGGTTCGATTCCCAATCAGGCCTAACAATCCGTGCGATGAACATGCTGTTACTGTACCTGGGTACATAAGTATTTATATACAAACAAAGAGTATATCAGTTATCAAAACTTTGCATAATTTGAAACTAGATGGCGCTATGCGAAGTGTTTAGTTGCAACGCCATTTTAAATCCTACTTAATATTTGATTTCGAAGCTCGACTTGCAAATTCAAAATAAGTCTATAATTACAGGTAGCGATTTTCAGGGATAAAAAGTAACTTATTTGTTAATCCAGGTTAAGAACTATATATATTCCAAGTTACACCCAAATCAGACCCGTAGTTACAGCGTGATTGAAATACAAATATCTAAACTTTCACATTTATAATATTAGGATTGTGCTAGAGAGAAAATATTATTTACCTACCGATAAATACCTTACAATGTTGTCATTTGAGAGTTACATTGCGCGAGAACAGTGCAAAACCATAAACCACCATTATGATTGTATTCATTGTATTTTACGACAAATGTGAGTACCTAGACAAACCTCTTAAGATTTAAGGTGCAATATTTTAAGAAAATTGTATTATCTATAAGTAGTTGTTAAATAAAAAAAATAGACTTGCATCACGCACAAAGTGGCCCCGCAGTGTATACGTACACATTGCTACACATTATGCACACATAACACACACACACACATAACATACATTACATTACATTACATTATTACACATTACACATTATGCTATAAATCCCACCTCAAAAATATGCAAATCTTTGTTTGCATTTTACGAACTTTGTAGCATCCATGCTTTGAAATAAATAATTCCTACCAATTTATAAGGTAGAGTACACATCTAAAATGGATTCAAATTATGTAATTTATACGAAAAAGCCCTAATGTTGGAACATCTAAACAATATTACCATAATTTTGTTTTATTTATACCTACAGTTTCTACTTTATAAAAACAATGTATTTATGCCAAATATTTTAGAACAAATCAAATACTAGTCCTCAGTTTTCAATAAAATATAATTAATTGATCAAAAATATCCAGTTATAGCGTACATTTAGGGCGTCTTGCACCAGAATCACTAAACGTATTTAACAGCTAAATCAATTTAAATCTGACGTATTTGTATGACTTGACAACTCGCTAAATACTATTTAAGAGTTAAACGCGTTCAGCGATTCTGGTGCAAGCCGCCCTTAATTTAATTATGCTGGTAAATCTAATAATAAATTAAAATTATTAATTACATTTTCCGACTTCTCAACACATTACATAAAATAATTCAATCAGTTGTCATTGTGTAAACGTATTTCAAAGTGTTTGTTCAGTTGATTTCTTTGTATATGTGCTACGCGGTTGCTACGGCGTAGTAGAAACTACGCGTGGTCTACGGCGTAGCATTTTTCGATATTTTTATAGATGTCGATTCTAGTTTGTTTTTAAGAGTCTTATACAGGGTGTAAATGTCATGTTGCTGCCTTACACCCTGTATTTATATGTCATGTAATAACGACATAAGAATTTATTCTAATAATGGCGCCTATGAAATATCTTTAAAACGTCGCAGGCGTCTGAGGAGATAAGGACTGTATACTTATTCCAATTTATATCTAAATCAGATTGAAGATTCCTATAGGATCAGAATTCAAAGTAGTTCGCAAATAACGCGTAAAATATGAAGGTCGGGCAAGGATTTCGTGAATTGAATCGCACCTGAGGCGCTCTGTAATTTTTTTATGAGGGACTTTTGATTCTGAATTTCTCGTTATTTTAGATTATCAAGTATCTCCTTAGTAACGTAAAAAACAAATTGTTGAACCTATGAACCTTGCTACGAACATGGATTAAATCTTACTATCAAGGTTCGCCATCGAAGGATACGTCGCCGAGGACATCATCATCAGGTATAAATTCTCAGTTGATTAGCATTAGTGGTTTTATAAGGCTATTTATATGCCCATTTGGTACGTAGCTGAGAGGCCAGCAAATTATATAATGAGTTCCACCGGCCGCTCTCCGCTGAATTAATTTTATGCATTACAGTTGAAAAAGTAGGGATGGCTCCATAGAACACTTCTCTGTTTTGTGGATGGCTCGCAGACGCATAACAGTAGGTTATAGATAGCGAATAAAAACAGGGGTCCTTACAAGACAATTTGAACCGTAATGATAAGCGATTTAAACACAATTTGAATCACGTACTTTCAGATTTTGAGTTCGTGACTTGATTGATCACGAATAAATATGACAACGTATCGTAACGCTCACGTATCCGAAATACACTGCGCGATGAGGCTACAATGTTCGGCAGTCAAGCTGGCGTTGACGCGCAATATGATTCGAACGTTTTTATTTCTCTAGTTTGCTTATTGTTACTCTGCGTATTTAGCAGAACTTGAACCCATTTTTGGGTAATTGGAGGTAAGCTTATATTTTCGCACAACAGTACATACGCAATCGTTTATTGCACATAACTTCAGAGGGATATAGATGCGTACTGCAGGGGTATGCCAATCAAAGTTGAACTGCAAAGTTTTAAATCATGGTCAGTTCATACTAACTCATAGTTATTCTGTGACTAAATAGTGACATTATGATGTCATTTAATTTGTTTTCGCGCATATTTTGCTGTCAAGTGTCTAAAAAGAATGATCACGTGGTACAATTTTGTACCACGTGACCTGAAGAAATTACACTTGGCAGTGAAATATCTTGACAGCAAAAGATTGGCATACGGGGGCTGGTAGGTTTTTGTTGATTCTTTTTTGTATAAATCTTGCAACATAAAGGTAACAATTATGACCAACCCTGATATTATATTAAAGTACCAACTTTCTAGGTGAAACCCTGTTGGAAGCGGGTTTTAACCGCTGGTGGGAGAACGGGCCTGACAATGTGACGCGAGGTCCAGACTTCAGTTCAGAGCTGTGCGGCAGCATCGTCCGCACTGGCGTCATCAATGACGTAGCATGCGACGTGGTTCTACCCTTTATATGCGAGATGAAACCAGAGATTATTCTGAAATTGGATGAACACATCCATCCATTGCAAGAATCTAACGAATAACGTAATCATTCTGGTTTTAAAGTCATACGACATGCTTAACTTAACCTAGTTTTACTTTGAACCATCCTAAAATAGTGAATCGATAATGTGAAGCCAAAAAATTTACCTACTGCATAGAATAATGTGCGTTTGGTATAACATACACTGAACCGGTTTTTTTTTTTAATTTTTCATTGAGTGAAAAAATAAATCCTTCATTCTTGTCTAGTTTATTTTTACATGATTTAAGGTAAGGCTTATGCGATTTAGGTAGGTAAATAGCTATTAGAGGAAAACGACAAAAAATATTATTTATTTATTTAATTATTATAATTTATTTGTTTATAGTTATTGTTTCGAACGAATAAAGTTACGTCAATCAAAAAGTAAAAACAATATTGTAAAACTTCAGTCCATCGGCACTTTATCAATATGGAATCATCGATAAAAGAAAATAAGCAAGCAACTGACATTGGTATAAGGATATTGCAATTCAATACAGTAGTTCTCACTGTACGATTTCTAAAAGAAACTACGAAAAAAACAATAAAGCCGTGTTGGGATTTATATAAAACGGTACCGGGTGGCCGAAAGTGGTCTAAGCTACTGGTAAAACGCGGTGAAGCTTCAAATAAATCAATAAAATAAATATTTAGAGACATTTTCGGCTACGCCATAATTTTTTTGTACCTAAATACATATATAGAAAGAAAAAGAAAAAACTTTACTCGACAACACATCAAAACGTAACACAAACAGAAAAACAAAAGTAGGTACTCAAAATTTCCGCCTTACCACTTTTGAATCTGTTTCGCTTGCAAGCAGTTGGCTACCTGACCCCGCCTTTTCCTTTTGTCCTCTTATTTTGACCAACCAGAGATCTAAACATCTATTTAAAGGCGCATCAGGACCTTTATCAGAGTGCATTGTTGCCAGCGGCTACACGGGTGGGCGTGGAAATCAAACTCAACGGTTTATTGCACACAAATAAATCTTCAATTATGCCAGTATAATCACACACAGCCAATAACAATAATTTTAGTCAAGATAGTATTCGTTTTACTGTTTTACAAGATATTTAGAAGCGATTTGTCGTAGATGTGGTGCGCTGGCTCTCTTAGCCTTCATCCAAAAGTGCCACCACAAGATGGCTGCCCCGCTACCATCAACACGACACTCCGCTAGAGTGAACTCGTTTGTCACCCTTGACCATAGACCCTTTGAATGTTGACAGCTTGACGACGCGCCGCCGTCACGGCCGGACTGACATAAGACCGTCCTCGGTCTTTAAGTTGATTTCTGGAACAAGGAGTTTACAGTAACAAGGACATCCGCTCGTCCATCCTGTCAGTAACTACGCACGGGAAACACCCATTCAACCAGTTATAGAACATCTGGGCCAAGCGAGTGCATCCCTTCAACCAACCATTTCAGGTGTGGCCCGGACGACACGCTTCGGATAGCATAGACTACCGAAACCTTCCGATCTGGACTCGTGAATCCCTTCAACCAACCCACTCGGGTGTGGCCCGGATGTCACTAGCCTACCGGGATCAACTGAGAACCTTCTGGACAGGACTCGTGAATCCCTTCAACCAACCCATTCGGGTGTGGCCCGGATGTCACAATCCTGCCAGGATCGACTGAGAACCTTCTGGACAGGACTTGTGAATCCCTTCAACCAACCTATTCAGGTGTGGCCCGGATGTCACAATCCTACCAGGATCGACTGAGAACCTTCTGGACAGGACTTGTGAATCCCTTCAACCAACCCATTCGGGTGTGGCCCGGATGTCACAATCCTGCCAGGATCGACTGAGAACCTTCTGGACAGGACTTGTGAATCCCTTCAACCAACCCATTCGGGTGTGGCCCGGATGTCACAATCCTGCCAGGATCGACTGAGAACCTTCTGGACTGGACTCGTGAATCCCTTCAACCAACCTATTCAGGTGTGGCCCGGATGTCACAATCCAGACCAGGATCGACAGACACGACAATATGTCAAAGTCAAAGTCAAAGTCAAAGTCAACATTTCTTTATTCAATAAAATCACAAGGATCATTTAAAATGTAATGATGTCTTACGGACATACCTTCCTATGGTGACGGACTATCCTCATCGGCATAAATTTCTATTTCTTTTTGTATATCCCATGTCTCAGGATCGGAGTATGCACTGAGAGTGTCTGAAACAGCTGTGATAGTGTAAGAGTAGAACCGCAGAAGTACCCTTTAACACACGGTCAATAAGTCATTGTCAATTTAAAGCCGTGTTACCCATAATTAGCAATAGTTTCATCTACTACATCATCTGGCGCCGTCTCGGCCTCATCATAATTTAAATGATTAGTCGTGATTTCAAGTAAGTCATCATGTCCTTGAGGTACTGTTGGGTGCAAGTTGAGTGTTTTTTTAGTGTGTTTCGCGACCAGATCTTATATCTCACTATCGCGTTTGTGTTCGCACGAAAGCCTTCTTGATGAAGTTCGACGTAGGTACTGAACCTTTTTTTTTTGTTTGTAAGTTCTCAGAAGGAGTAGGTAGGTACATACCGGATCAATATTGGCAAGAAGATTTTGTTAGCGATAGTCCGCATGTTCCATTCCTCGTCCTTCACTAGGTATATACAATACCAACGTCGTAAGCTTGTAAGAAAGCCTACCAACGATGCACACGAGGTGTAAGATCTTTTTTGTTTTCGAAGCCTTAAGAGAATTGCAACCTGTGAAAACTACAAAAAGGTAATGAAAGAAATGCTCTACCTCTTTTACAGCTGCCAGCGTCTGTAATTTATAGGAGTGACAGCGCAACTCCATTTCCGACGTGCGTCGCTGGCATCATTATGCCGTTCTAGATGGATCAGATGTGAGAATACGTATTATGGTATTACGTATTTCTTATGGTTTTTAGTCCATGTAATATGCCCCTTTAATTTAGTTAGAGAATACAATAGTCCTACAATACGCGTAAAATCAGGGATGAATTTACAAAGACACAAGGCAAGGCCAAGGAATTGCCGAACCTGAGTACTTAGCTGGTTTTGGTTGAGGAGAATCTACTAACACTTATATTTTCCGAGAATTTGGTTTTACCTCACCACATTGAAGCTAATAGCATTTTTTGGAGATTTATTAAATGTAAACCCTGTTAGACCTTGTGTAAACGCTCCATACCCTCGGTGACATAACCGGAATACTTACCTAACAATGATATCAGCGATGCCCTCCGTGAATCCTTGTAAATTTTGTGAAGGACGGATTGTTTGAAATAAGTTACAAAAATGACTTCGTTCTGGAGGATGTTCTCAGAGTATACCTCTGGAAGGGCAGAGCTCACATTGACGGACCTCTTTTACCACAACTCCACTACCGTCTTTTTTATCCGGACAAACAGTTGCTATGTGCCCAGGCTGACCACACACGTAGCAGGTTACAGCTGTCTTCTCCCCAGTGCGTGATGAACTTGGAGTATCTTGCGACTTCTTATCAATATCATTTTGTCGCTTGCGACAATTAGCTATACGATGTCCACTGTTTCCGCAATAATGACATTTGCAAGGGAATTTATCTGTCATGCGAGGTCGCTTGGTATCAGTTTCTTGGGCTTCAGCATCTAGACATTTTTTTAATGATATTCCACCAAGGGTTCGGTATAATTGAGCTCGACTCGTGACAATTTTTTTTTGCATTCAGTTCACGACGTATCTGGTTGTCTTTCTGACACAATACCGATATAGCAAATCCATAGCAACTTCTTCAGGCACCGTACAATTCGGTATTTGTTCGATGAGGTTCCATAATCCAAGAGCAGATTCAGCTGCTGTCTCTTTAGTGCTGTTGGCGTTTGTTGGATCAAAACTTGGGTAAGCAATATCTCCATATTTTTTTAAGTTTCTCAGCGTATGATATATCGGGTGTTCTTGCTTCATTTTGCAGATCGTTCGATCCCACTTCTGATAAAGGCGCATCAGGACCTTTATCAGAGTGCATTGTTGCCAGCGGCTACACGGGTGGGCGTGGAAATCAAACTCAACGGTTTATTGCACACAAATAAATCTTCAATTATGCCAGTATAATCACACACAGCCAATAACAATAATTTTAGTCAAGATAGTATTCGTTTTACTGTTTTACAAGATATTTAGAAGCGATTTGTCGTAGATGTGGTGCGCTGGCTCTCTTAGCCTTCATCCAAAAGTGCCACCACAAGATGGCTGCCCCGCTACCATCAACACGACACTCCGCTAGAGTGAACTCGTTTGTCACCCTTGACCATAGACCCTTTGAATGTTGACAGCTTGACGACGCGCCGCCGTCATATTTATTTTTATGACGGCCCATTGTTTTCATAACTTTTACACCTGAAATAATTTGCTTCTATTGGTATTCAAAAATTAACGGCTAGTCAGTTCACAGAAAATGCACCCTTAAGGTGGTAAGGCAGAACTTTTGCTGATGGTACATAAAACTATATGTTGCCAAAAAGGTGACAGCTCAGCATTATTGTTGAATTGCTAAAAAATGCAAAAATATATGTTACTACGAGTATAGTAACACCCAGGCAAATATCTGTGTTTGCCACGCACAAATGTTTGTTCCCAGTGGGGATCGAACCCGCGACTAGAAAGCAGAGCTGCACGGAAAGCAGAGCTAAACCAACTGATCTGTGAAGCCTGTTGTATTCAAACAAGTTAGTTCGATTAGCTTTAGCTAAACTAAGTTAGCTTAGCTTTCGGTCTGTAACCGGCATGAATTGAGCTTAAACATATTTTTTGGTTCTCAGTGAAAACTGGAAAAAAACGATTTTTTACAGTGTAAGGTTTATTCTGAGAAGATATGTTACCCGCGTAATGGCAAGTGAAAAGTAAGGGCCTTTGCACACTACGTTCTTTTTATGCGCTGACGACGCGCGTAAAACGCAGTCAGGACGCTCAGCAAACGCAAGACCGAAGTCACGTCAGTAAGTTTTGCACACGATCCTTCCATGGTGATAACGCGCAGAGGACGAATACGCCGTGTGCATTTCACTACAGCCTCCGTATTACAATATTTTGCTGTCAAGTTATATTTCACTGCCCAGTGTAATTTCTTCAGGTCACGTGGTACAATTTCGTACCACGTGATCATTCTTTTTAGACACTTGACAGCAAAATATGAGCGAAAACCAGTTAAATGACATCATAATGTCACTATTTAGTCTCAGAATAACTATGAGTTAGTATGAACTGACCATGATTTAAAACTTTGCAGTTCAACTGAGATTGGAATACCCCTGCTGAGTGTACCCAGTAGGCATTTGACTACTGGGTGCTCTCAAACAATGTAAAACTCCTACACACGCTTAAACATGTAACTTGCGCCGCCTAAAGAGAGCCTTGGTTTACGACGTCGGCTCATGCAAGTGAACTATTTCACGAGATGATCTTTTATAGCGCCCGGAAGAATATGAGTTTACGGATTATAAACTGCGGTTCGGCTAAATTGAATTAGAATGGCTCGGGACCGGTCAGCTGTGAGAGATCAGTTTTGTGAGGAAATTGAATGTTGTGAAGGTTAACCTTTCGATGTCCTTGTAATAATTATTGTGGTATAAGAATATTTTTTAAAAGAGTATAGTAGTCACAACGGTTCTTTCTCTCTCTGAAATATCTGCGCAGAACTCATTTTTGGTCGAATTGGAGGTAAACGAGTTTTTCCGCACAACAGCACGCAATCGTTTGTTGCACCTAACTTCAGAGAGATAAATATCCGTTGGTTAACATTAAGATTACTTTTTAAACAGTTATCACATAGCCACCTACATAATAGAGTAAAAATAAGTTTATTCACAAAATAAAATTACTTCTAATACAGCCCCCGTATGCCAATCTTTTGCTGTCAAGTTATATTTCACTGCCCAGTGTAATTTCTTCAGGTCACGTGGTACAATTTTGTACCACGTGATCATTCATTTTAGACACTTGACAGCAAAATATGCGCGAAAACACATCAAATGACGTCATAATGTCACTATTTTGTCACAGAATAACTATGAGTTAGTATGAACTGACCATGATTTAAAACTTTGCAGTTCAACTTTGATTGGCATACCCCTGCAGTAGATAATTACAATATTTATAATATTTACAAAATACACATGAAACAGTTGAGCCTACTTAATTATATAAATTATACCTACTTATCTACAATTTGAAACCGTTACCCTCGAATTTATACACAATGAAGTGGATTCGGTTGCTGGGCTAGGTGAATGCTAGTTGAAACAGTTTGTTCAGCGTCTGTTAATAAACTCGGGAGTATGTTACCATTTTCTACGGTCTTGACAGTAATGATGTGGTCTTCTGAGGCGAGTAGAATCTTGAGATGATTTAGCTCAGTTCCTCAGGTCATGGAGGCGAGAGAGTACAAAGTGGGATGCACATATTCCTTCGCCTGCATGGCCTCAGGAGCGGAGCAGCGCTGAACTTCTTTCTTCAAGTTTTACAGAACACGGTTGGAACACAAAGATTCTGCGACTATAAACTCATGTTCCGTAATAACAAAAATTATGAGTGATTTGGTGTTTTGCACTGTAACTTGATGATGTAAGCTGTGTTACCATGTTGACGATACGAAAGATATCGTTGTTTTTGATATGAAACAAACAAGATGAAAACGTAACTATAATTATGTAAAAATGCGCGAAATTCAATTTGCTTACATTTCATTTTAAGGTATACGTATACTAAAACCAAACATAGCTATGAACATATAAATACTAATCTAATCTAAATATTATCACAATACTGTGGAAATATGCTTGAAATTTTTTACCTACAATACTTTATTTCTGCAGTTATTTTTTATAAGGCCGTGTTATGAATATAATTACATTATTTCAGAGGAAAACCTTAGGTAACTACTAAAACAAAAAAACAGTAGCCCTACCATAGAAAATGAAAATAAGTACTCAAGTACTCAGCAATGCTAAAATAGCTCACCAAGCTGGCTTTGTCATACTACTTTGCATAATAGCTATTAATCCTAAAGGCAGGTTTACATGGATCCAGTAAAAGTCTAAACTTGCTAGCACGCCACGTCGGCAGATTTAGACAAGTGCTATTCAAACTGACGAGAAAAGTAGCGTATCGAGATATACACGGCAATTGAGCTGCCGTGGACAGGCAATATGACTGGAATACTTTAAGTTTACGTAACGCGGTTTCCTATGCATACAGTCAACTAGGCTAAGAGGATAGTATAAGAACTGGGCAAGCCTACACCATCTAAATCATGCCCCAGACGCTGTAAATTATCTAGATTACATGCAAAGACCTGATTAATTAATTACGTAACCAGGGATTGTCTGATTCGTTTGTTTGCCGTAGTACCATTAGACAGTACCATTACTGTGGCAAATAATATTTGTAGTACCATCAACAATTACAATTATTATTTTAATACAGAAAATCTAACTAGAGGTGATACGTTATTTATACCACCTGATTGTGCTTACCCGCCTATCCTTACAGTTTTTGACAGCGCTACTAAAACCTGCATACCGTGCAAGTGACTCGACAGCAACTGTGTGTAACTGTGTGTGTGTAAACCAGCCCTGACGACGATCTCCATCGTAATATCTTGACAATATATGCAAGCTCAATGTGTTAATCTCAGCTTAGATTATAGTCGAGTAGTATCTTGTACAAGTAGCTCAGGCACCAACTTTAGAATTTTGAACAGGTTTATAACTTAGGTAGGTACTTGCTTAAAAAGTAGAGCTTAGTGTGGAATATTAAAGCAAGCCTGAGAGTTCTCTCTGTTGATGTGTAAGAAAAGTGTTTTAACCATTTTTAAGATCTCTTTGTAAAGTAGTTATACAATTAAATGAAAGTCGTTAGGCCACGACGGAGGCCTTATGGCGGCCTAAAACTCGGCCACCAGAGTTGGCCACAAACTGATTCGAACGAACAATAAAAGTTTTCCGATTTCTGATTTTTATAGTTTTACTCATTTTAATATGTTAGATAGGTAGGTACCAACCTATTTTAAAGCCTTTTGACTATTTTTTAAAACTTTTGCAAGAGTTTAGGTATACCTTTAACAATCTCTTCATACAAATTATAATGATAGAACTTTTCTATCCACATTCATAACTTGAAATTCGTAACCAGGGGGGCGATTCCAATCTCAGTTGAACTGCAAAGTTTTAAATCATGGTCAGTTCATACTAACTCATAGTTATTCTGTGACTAAATCGTGACATTATGATGTCATTTAATTTGTTTTCGCGCATATTTTGCTGTTAAGGGTCTTAAAAGAATGATCACGTGGTACAAAATTATACCACGTGACCTGAAGAAATTACACTGGGCATCGAAATATAACTTGACAGCAAAAGATTGGAATACGGGGGCAGCCATGAAAACAGAATTTCCTCTCACAACCAGTTATTTATTTTCCAATTTCATGAACTGATGCTAGCGTCGACTGTATTTACTTTATACAAATTTAATACAAGTATGTAAAGGCTAGATACCTTGATAAAAATCATGTGGTATAAATGTTTGACCCAATGAAAACCTCAAACCAAAAAGTTGGCATACAAAAATTGAATCTAGTCCAACTTTTTAATGGATGTGGGTTCACATTTTATGCAACACAATTCCGGGATTACATCAGCTGTTTTTACTTTACCACTGACACGGCAACGACACGATATCGGCGGAGAGCTAATGTCATTTAGTTCTTGAGCTTTCATACTTCGTCATACAGCGCAAACTAGTACGGAGGGTATAGTCACTTGACTGAACCAATGACTTTGTTTACAAACATACCTACATTTTAATAAATCATCAATGTTTGTATTACGGTGTCTTTGGCTTGCCACTAATAATTTATGTACCAGCCTTTTTTTTTCCTTAACCTATCTCGTCCCAATGGGCCCAATGGGTCCCAATGGTCCCAATGGGCAAAGGTCTCCCCCAAAGACTTCTAATATTCTCTCTCCTGGGCCTCCTCCCACCATCTCCTTTCAAAGGCGTCCAGGTTGTCCCGCCAGCGCTTTTTAGACCGGCCACGAGATGTACCTACCTATTTTTATTTTATTTTATTTTTATTTATTAAGGTCAACCAACAGCTGTTGCAATAAAACATGTTATGAGTTACAATTACTCTCGTACTATGAAGTACTATCTTAAGCTAAATGTACAACTACTTATAGGTCAACACTGCATGCACTATTGTGTATCCTAGTTAATAATAATTTAAACATTGACACAAGGCTTATTTTTAGAGACAGATTTAGACAGTACGTACCTAACATACCTATTAATGATAAGGCTACTTTTTAGTAATACCTACCTAGTTGTAAGTTTTAAATAACTAGCGGCGCCGACACCGATATTTTTTTCGAGCCACTGATATGTCGGTAACGTGTAAATGTCGGCGAGTGTGCAAACGCCTATTATATACAGCAGTATTTAAAGGTTATCCTACAAAGTTTATGGTAACGATTACGTACACACATGACCGGCTAGTGCGTACAATGTCTTTTATTATACTTCCTCACGATAATTCTTTTATTTTAACCACAATGTCCTTGTATCGCGAAATGTTCTAGGATACAATGTTGCCAGGTAACCTTTATTTTATTTGTTTCAAAACAATAACTATATACAAATACTTAAGAAAATAGCATTTTTAACAAAAAAAAAATTATTAAATTGAACTCTGAATTCTAAATGCTAGAGATAGAAAACAGAGTTCAAATCACCAACTGCAGGCAGGGTGCCCAAACGGCTGGCAACGTTACCTCTTTGTATGTTGCCAGGTGTTTTATTTCTTGTATGACACTAAAAGAATTTATTCACAAAGAAAATTATGACTAATAAAGTATTTACAATATTTATAATATGTACAAAATACACATGAAGCAGTTGACACTAAAAACAACACGTTTCCGTTGCAAAAGTTTGTAAATAATATTTTGCAAACATAAAAACACAATAAATGTTTTTAGGATAAATGCCTGTTCTTGTCTATGTCTAGACAGGCGTCACAGCTCAGTCGGTAATAGATCTGCCTTCCGTGCTGTGGGTCGTGGGTTCGATCACTGAGAACAAACTTGTGCGTGACAAACATGAATGTTTACTTGTTCGTCTTTTGTTTGGTTTTGTTTTTAAACTTTTTTTTTTGTTTTTCTGTCTGATGTATATCCGGACATTATAACCCTTAAACCCAGTATTTTTATAGGACGCATTCGAAGCACAGTGAGGAAACTGAGGAACCAACACTTTACATAACGTTTTATTCATGCCATAAATTTCGTAGATCTGGGAGAAATAAAATGTTTTGCAATTCAGAGGCCCCCATATCTCACTGTCTCTCACAGGGAAACGTACCAATCACTAGCGGAGTTAGGGGGCTGGGGGGCTCAACCCCCCTCCCCAAACGTTCCAAGTCTACTCAAGGATGGACCAGGATTTGTTAGGGAAAACCAACCCTAAATAGTTTGGTCAAGCCCCCTTCTTCCAATCTAAAGTCGTGGGTCAAGCCCCTTGCAAAATAAAATCCTGGATCTGTCACTGAAGCAACCACTCATCCTACCCGTATAATTCTCTAATCAACTACGTTTTGCTCTGGTTTAGCTTGAGGACAAACTCACCAACATAAGTTAGTTCGTTTGTTTTTTATAACCGTGACTTATTCTTTTTCTTAAACCGTTTTATTTTGCAGTTTTAACATTGTTTTAAAAGACGAAGGCCCTTTTTCAATCGGCAATTATCCATATAATCTTAATTTATCAAAGGTAGCCGAGCAACTGGGTAATTTTTTCAGGAAAAAGTTGTTTCAAAAACGAGTCACGTATTTAGATACGTGACTCGTTTTACTATTTTGTATAACAATATTATGAAAGTGAATCTGCAAAGATACCAACTCAACGTACCTAGTTTCGTGTTTCGCCTTACATGACTTTATTTCATTGTGCATTGCAGCTTGTATGTATTGCAGTATTATAATAGCTATTTCTACGCTAGTATTTTTAATTTGATTATCATCTCTAAATCAGTAAAAGAAAGTTACATAAAAACTCAAATAATAATAAGCAGCGCCAATTATTGGCAAGAGGATGATGTCATATCATGTCACGTCAGTTTGACAGCAGGACGTAGTAAGTACTACCTCTTTGGTCTAACGATTAGCGTTTGACATTCGAGTACGGGTTCGGTGTAATGTCAAGTTTCTCAAAGTATCCGCTCGGTACACGCACAGATAATATAATGTACACGGAAACGGTACTCGCGTACGAAGTCGCGGGTAACTGCTAGTTATAAATAAGTTGGGAACAATCAAATGAAACCCACTTGAATTTCATTTGATTGTTCCCAGTGAGTGAGCTCAATGCGTGGAGGGTTCCAATATAGCAGTTATTCATTTTCTAATCGTTCTACAAATGCCCTCACGTGTATAATGTCGCAAGGCTCGATGTAAGGTCAGCCCTCACTAGCATGTAAACATACACCTTTTTTGATGTCAACTCTTTTATATTTTGTAACGCACAATAAATAAAAACTATACGTATTTTAATGATACAAAAAATCTTTTAGAAACTTTTAACTAGTGATACATGAATGCTAAAATCTTTCTAAGGGATTAATTTTGACGCTGTCGTTTGAGCAGCTAATAACCTGTAAGGCAATTCACGTATTTAATTTACAGTTAATATGTCCTTTTAATCTGATGTGATTGATTTATTAAGACAGTATGTAGGTAGTTTGTAAACCATTTTTTACGTCTGTTTTTACAGAAAAAACTTGGGTTGTTGATTAAAATTAACTGTTGAATGTTGAAATTAAATGTTGATTAAGATTAAAACTTGGTTATAAGTTAAGACCTGGCTTTCAGCAGCCAGCCGCAGAAAAAAAAGAAAAAAATTCTAGGTGTCAATTAACAGTCATATCTACTAACGAAAATCCCCGAACCTTGGACCGATTTTCATCAAACATAGATAAGAACACTCCCGACTAATTCACCTTTCAAACAAAAAAAAAACAAAATCATAATCGGTTCATCCGTTTAGGAGCTACGTTGCCTCAGATAGATACACACACACACACACACACACTCACACAGACACGTCAAACTTATAACACCCCGTCGTTTTTGCGTCGGGGGTTAAAAAGAGGATGTCAGTTGCAAAAAGTGATTTCATACGAACATGTAGAGTCGAAGCTCTCTGCATCTCAACGTAGCTCGTACTGACAATAGAAGAAGAGGGAGGGAGGTTGAGCTTCCGGTTCCGCTCTGCAATTTGTCACTTCCGCCCGCGCAGGCCTTTAATTGGTAGATTTAAATTAAATTCCAAACGCTAGCTCTCACGGCGATTGGTGAAGATTTACTTAGGAATTGGTCACACGAGACTAGTAATAAAGCTAGTAAACTGGCTACGTGTAAAGATGCCATTATTATTAATGCGTTAGATTTATATCATCTGAGTTGTAAGCTAATGAATTTAAATGAAAATGTACCGGGAAAATATGAAAACAGACGCATGGTATCGTTGTTTTTCTCATATAGTACTTATAGTAACGTTAAATTAAATCTCCGCGCAATTTATCTACTTGCTATTTTACTAATAAATACACTAGCATGGTGTAAACCAAGCATTTAGCAGTTGATGTGATTTTGTTTTTAAGGCAGTTTTACAAGATGAGTGATAAATTGAAGCTAATTGGTTATTGTCTCGACTTGTTTAGTTTACGATCTTAGGAGTTTTTACGACAAATTCAAGTGAACGATGTCTTAAACCGTAGGCTATATCGTAATAATTTTCAAAAACGTCGAATTGCAACATTTATTTCGAACAGCAGGGGTATTCCAATCTCAGTTGAACTGCAAAGTTATAAATCATGGTCAGTTCATACTAACTCATAGTTATTCTGTGACTAAATAGTGACATTATGATGTCATTTAATTTGTTTTCGCGCATATTTTGCTGTCAAGTGTCTAAAAAGAATGATCTGAAGAAATTACACTGGGCAGTAAAATATAACTTTACAGCAAAAGATTGGAATACGGGGGCAGAACAACAAACAAACGGATAAACAGCCATTCGTTTAGACAATATTAGTTTATATTAATATATATATTAATAGTTAATATTATTTATATTATTAGTTAATATTAGTTTAGATGCTACCAAATTTTTGAATGAAATACCGTTTCTAATGATAGATTGAGACTCTAAAATGCTAATAAATAAGTAAGTAGGCACTTTAGAAAATCGATAGTCATCAGAGAGCAGTATATATAAATGTGCTTATACTCGTAGCCTGCACAGCACAGTCGTAGGCCCCCAAGGCACACTTCCGCCTGACAGTTGCATCCGCTTAGCCACAGTACCATCTTTCACAGTCAGTAAGATAAATTAAACATTTCCTTAACATTTTATTGAAATTGCTAGTCAAATCCACTTTATCTCTAATGCTAATTGTATAACCAAAACACATATAAAATACCTTACATACTATAATATAAAAAACAATAAAATAAATACCTTAGACTTGGAAACTATAATTGCGGAAAATGGTCCGCCCTACAAATACAAGTACAAGACTTAGAAACTATTTATTGGTTATTACTTTTTCTCTGAAATATTTTTCTAAATTTTTTTTACGTTACTAACAAACATCATTGGAAGAAATCGCTTTCAGCGATAAAGCCGCCCATTGTACTATTATAAGTTAATTTTTTGTATGTCACCTGAATTCTTTGTGTGTATAATAAAGTATTATCTATCTATCATTAACTAAAATAACATTTTTTTTCGCTTATTTATGTGAAACAACGATTTTTTATTAATTCAGAAGATTCTTTGATGGAACTGTAAAACTGTGCTCAAGGCGTGAGCACATTTTATAGTTGTACGTTACTGCTTGATATACAAACACATTGAAGGGAGAGTTTCATGCTGCCCCCGTATGCCAATCTTTTGCTGTCAAGTTATATTTCACTGCCCAGTGTAATTTCTTCAGGTCACGTGGTACAATTTTGTACCACGTGATCATTCTTTTTAGACACTTGACAGCAAAATATGCGCGAAAACACATCAAATGACGTCATAATGTCACTATTTAGTCACAGAATAACTATGAGTTAGTATGAACTGACCATGATTTAAAACTTTGCAGTTCAACTTTGATTGGCATACCCCTGCAGTAATTCAAGAAAAACTCACTATTGCATAAAAACGTGACATCTCAAAGAATCTAATAACATCATTAGGCCTTGACCCGGAATGTGATATGAAATTCAATTTTACATTGTTGGCACTGAAAACTTTGCCGGCGTCTGTGTTTCCGAACACTTACAATTTGGATGTTTTCAAGAAGAGAGTGAATAGGTTTCTTTTAGGCAAATGTGCTACATCGTCGATCGCATCGTCACTTACCATTACGTGAGATCAGGTTGGTCGCTCTAGGGAGAGCATGTGTCGATGTGCCTATTGCGACCCTGCTCTCAGTCAATGTGACTGCGGGGTCCCCATCCAAACGATATCCCATTTATTTTGCTTGTTTGCCCCTTGTGCTAGGGATGGTGGTATGGTGGTATCGTGGTGATAGGTGGTAGGGATGACATTATGGATGCCACAGACAAAAGGGTAAAAGTGGCGAAGTTCTATTCGAACATCAGTTGGCTGGCTGTTGGCTGTCACACGTAAGAAGAAGATCAGGTGAGATTGCGATCAAACGTTGGTCTATAATGTATAAAAAAATAAAACTTCAATATAGTTAAGCTGTGGCTCGAGAAGCGACCGCCTGCACCGGAAGGATCGCACTAGCCACTAGATTAGACGCTCTATTGAGATTTCAAGTTGTAAATTAGCTCGGTAGCACTAGGGTTGTCAACCGATAAATATACAGCCCGAAAAAAAACCCTAAGCTGAAATTATCAATGAACTTTTTAGTTGTGATGAAAGTAATCACATTTCGCTGCCATGAAGATTGATCATGATGACAAGACATGAACTACAAAAATTAAATAAAACCTTGAAATGTCCAAAAAAATTTTAATCACCGATATACCTACCTAAATATAGTTCTCAAAATTAGTATGTTTTACTAAGTTATGGATTTCTTTCGGCTTTTACAGTCGAGAAAATTACTCCGGATGGCGCAACCCTAGATGCTGAATGTTCAAATAGAGTGGTTGGAGCACAAGCTTTTAATTTCGCTGAATTGCGTTCATCATTGCAACTCAGATGAATCTAAACGTTACTTTCAGTAGCGTTTATGAAAATTTTCCATTTACGGTCGTTTATAAACGTTGCATTTTAAACGCCAACCCTTTTAGTTCAACATTCTACAAAAAATAAAAATAAGTTAAAAATAGAAAAGTAATCAAAATGTATGCAAATTGCTTTTGTAAACGACTTTACAAAAATCTTTTGTGACTTTAAAAAAATCATACTTTGCAAAAAAAATCCCATATCTTTTTGTTTTTTGTTCATTATATAAAGCATTATTTTTTCGCCAGTCCAATTTGGTTCTTTCACATTGCCAACGAAACGAAACCTAAACGATATCATCGGACAGCTAATGTCATACCAAATATTCCAAGTCTACTATTTTGATAACAAAAATGTCAAAATAAATGGCAGCTTTTAGTTCGAATGGGAAAACTGAGTTTTAAATTAGCTTTTTGCCTTTCGTAAAGTTAAATCAGCGCTTATTTTCTCGAATGAGTGCCAACTCATGTACGTGCAGAGTAGACCGAAAAAACTTAACTACGAATAAGTACAGTCAACAGCATAATATGTGAGTGACGATGAAAAGGAGGATGGGCATTCCGTCCCAAGTGCTGTATCAATTATCATTTTATTGGTAGTAATAATAGCTTCATTTTATTGTATTACACTAACGCTGAGTAACTTGCAGGGAAAAAAATATAGGGTGTTAAATGCAAGTGTTAAACACTAGTCTTATAGCAATACAAGACATGGGAAGGAGCCCATACTTAAGTGCCCATCCTCCTTTCAAATAAGTTTTATGACAACTAGCAGTTTTTCTTAAATAACATGTCAGTGGCGGTAAAATAAAAGTATCGGAGTCTGTGTCATATTGACACAGAGTATCGCTACATGATTACTCCATCGCCAATATCGTGAAAATGAC
This sequence comes from Gandaritis pyraliata, assembly GCA_947859175.1. Taxonomy (NCBI): domain Eukaryota; kingdom Metazoa; phylum Arthropoda; class Insecta; order Lepidoptera; family Geometridae; genus Gandaritis; species Gandaritis pyraliata. Next base: position 2,160,765 of record OX401871.1, on the reverse strand, counting down.
AGTATAACAAGCAGTTAAATTAAAAATTTAAAAAACCCCCGAGTCTTGGACCGATTTTCATCAAACATAGCTATGAACACTCCCGACTAAATCAACTTTCAAACTAAAAAAACACAAAATCAAAATCGGTGCATACGTTCAGGAGCTACGTTGCCTCAGACAGACACACACACACACTCACACACACATACACACACACAGAGACACGTCATACTTATAACACCCCGTCGTTTTTGCTTCGGGGATTAAAAACAACCACTGGAACGTAAAAATAAGCTTCAATTAATGACCACCACACACCATCAAATAAATTGGAACAAACCCAAGCGAGATCAAAATTTGAAGAAATGTGGCCGCTATACGTAGAGGAGGTAGGTATACGTGGAACTCGTTTCAGTCCGAATGGACAATTATCTATAGCCAATGCTCACGGTACACAATTCGATAACTCGGACCAATGAGGGGTGAGCCGGATATCGTATTTGTAGTGTTGTTGTGAGATTCCGATGTTCTATTGTGATCGCTGACAACAAACATGAGAATGGCGCCTATTACTTCCTTCTTTTTACCTAAAGCTAAAAACTTATCACTGTTTTTATTGTTCTTTCTGTGTCATACATCTAAAAACCTTTGATATTGTACCACGTATCAGAAAATAATAATTCTGCCCCCGTATTCCAATCTTTTGCTGTCAAGTTATATTTCACTGCCCAGTGTAATTTCTTCAGGTCACGTGGTACAAAATTGTACCACGTGATCATTCTTTTTAGACACTTGACAGCAAAATATGCGCGAACACACATCAAATGACGTCATAATGTCACTATTTAGTCACAGAATAACTATGAGTTAGTATGAACTGACCATGATTTAAAACTTTGCAGTTCAACTTTGCAGTTCAACTTTGATTGGGATACCCCTGCTGATATAGTTTGCCTGTATCAGAATTCTATGTGCGCAGTAAAGAATTATAATTCAAAAAGTCTTTGTGTGTCATAATAAAAAATCTATGATTATTTACTCTGTATCAGAATTAGAAAATAATTTATGCATTAAAATCCACAAGGATCATTTTAGAATACTACTAAATAACTCAAGTATATTTTTAGGTAAGTACCTTATTATAGTACCTGTTATAGTACCTAGTTAATTTCATCAGACTCAGCAAATCCTACTAATTTTATAAATGCAAAAGTTTAAATGTTTGGATGTTTAGATGTTTGGATGTTTGGATGTTTGGATGTTTGGATGTTTCGATGTTTGTATTTCAATCACGTCAAAACCACTGAACCAACATGGATGAAACTTGGCATATATATAGTTCGTAACCTGGATTGACATATAGGCTACTTTTTATCCCGAATAATTAACAGGATCTACAGGATAAAATGAACGAAAAGGATTAGCAGCGCCAATTGGCAAGAGGATTTCATTGTCATGTCATGTCACGTCAGTTTGACAGGACGTAGTACAATCTCTTTGGTCTAACGACTAGCGTATAATGTAATGTAATATAATGTACACGGAAACTGTAGACGCGTACGAAGTCGCGGGTAACTACTAGTTACTAAAATAAAGAAGAAACATTTCTCAAATCAATCCTATCCTATCCTACTAATATTATAAATGCGAAAGTTTAGATGTTTGGATGTTTGGATGTTTGTGTTTCAATCACGTCGAAACTACTGAACCAACTTGGATGAAACTTGGCATATATATAGTTCGTAACCTGGATTGACACATAGGTCACTTTTTATCCCGAATAATTAACAGGATCTACAGGATAAAATGAACGAACTGGATAAACAGCGCCAATTTAGCAAGAGGATGATGTCATGTCATGTCACGTCAGTTTTACAGGACGTAGTACTACTTCTTTTGTCTACCGACTAACGTTTGACATTCGAGTACGGGTTCGGTGTAATGTCAAGTTTCTCAAAGAAGTATCCGCTCGGTACACGCACAGATAATATAGTGTACACGGAAACGGTACTCGCGTACGAAGTCGCGGGTAACTGTTAGTCTTTTATAAATAGTAGCTTGCATAAAAAGTGTAAAACCTATTTGATGCACCGACTTCATAATTAGATTGTAAAACTCAATAAAGTTCTGGAGCATAAAATCAATTTAAAAATACATCAGTAAAAACCGGGAGGAAAAATAAAAAGAAAGATTCTCATCTCTTTTTATTTTTTAAATCTTGTAAGCCATATTTCATAGCGGTAACGAGAACGGATGAACTCTTTGCTGCTACTGATAATACTATTTAGGGGTCTATTGGGAACTGGTGAATGAAAGAACGAATGAATGGAACATAATAAATGTTAAATTTTAAAATATTATTGTTATTTCAAATATCAACGAAACGGAAATTTAATTTCAAAGCAATTTTGTGAATTTTCCTTACCTATTGAAAAATAACCTTTGGGCCTACAAACCATATCTTTAACAAAGACAGGCTTATACCCACTGGTGGGTTTAAGCTTCTCTTTGTTTATGCTATTCACAAAGGTCTTGAAATAATCCCAGATTTGACCCTCGATGGCCTATTTCAACATTATTAAAATATATTTTTAAAATAATTCTCCTACAGTGTGACCACACCCCATGGCCAGGCAATTTACTTCTGTCTGTGAAATGGATAAAAACATAAATGTAGTATGAAATGAGTTTAAATCGCTTGCATTTCGACCACGTCACATGGCTAGTTGTCGCTTCCATGCATCATGCAGTACCCTTACTCCACAGAGCATGCAACGCCGATAAAAATGAGATATATGACCGTGCCATATGTGACCTTTTTATGATTTACGCGCAAGATTATTGTCATTTACTATTTCTCAGTTGTTCCTTGAAATAGAGGATGTTGCTACGTAGTAACAATAAGTTATAAGTATAAAAAACTAGAAAAACCGACTTTAACTCGACTACTGACTTCATAATCATCAGATGACATTGCGGTCAAACGCTTATCTATAATGTATAAAAAAAAATCAGATCATGATGGCAGTTCATTGGGCATGTTCTAGTGACTATAAACACCACTAAAAAGTCATAGGAAAGCAAAATACGCGATTTTGTGCACGTAGGTTTCATATTTTATTATTATTTTTTTATTCAAATAAAACTTATAAGATCGTTTTGTTGCCAGCAGAAACATACATGAAACTTTTTTCTTTGTGTAAATAAATACCATAAAAATAGGGTCATTTTAATCTTGTTTTGAATAAGGTAACGGCACCTGTTTCCGTGGTATTTTCACTAAAACTCGAAAGGATATCAAATATTAAGCATTTACTGTACCTTTCTGAAGGTTCGGTTTCTGTTATCAGAAGCTCTAGTGTTTTTACTTTCGAAAACTACTTAAGTTTTGACGGACCGACCTATATTTCTATTTGAAATTAAATAAAATGTAAATCAAGTCTAAATCGCTCTATTCCGAGGCAAAAATCCGTATTCCGTGGTATTTGGTACCTAATTCCGTGGTATGAAAAATGTATACGAAACGACAGTAACAAACTGATAATATAATGTTAGAAAGATTAACTTGATTGTTCTCTAGGAATACAGGTCACTTTTGGTGGTAGTACTATTATTATTTAATAAATGATTTTATTATTATCAATGTAAAACTTTTTAAATACCTCTTTGGATGTTTGTAACTCAATCTCTCACACGTCAGCGGCGTCAACTTTGCTAATATTTTAATCCTGTGATTGCAAATCCGGATAAATACACAAAGTGCTGATAACGGAAAAATCTCCCCGTGTGATAAGTTAAAAAAATACTTTTACTGTTTCCTAAGCACACACACATACACACACACATTACACATTAACACATTATTATAATATTCCACATTATAAATACGACATTTCGCGAAGAAATAAGACCAAGCGTGCAAATGGTACAAAGAGTGCCGCCCAACCCACAGCTGTGGAGACTAAAAAATCATGTTTCCTAATTTTCAGTACCTACTAAAAGCTAAAATTTTTTATATACCTATCATTCTTAATATAAGCTGATGCCAAATTGTTAACATTTTTGTTAAAGATTAACTTCTTAATAAAACATGCAGCCAAATGTGTCGAAAATAAATATTTTCGTAACATAATTTTCTATACAACCAATAAACAAAATACATAAGGTAGGGTACTTTTGATGTGTTATAACTCGTAAAAATTATTAAAAAGTATACCTCGAAATAAGGTTTTAGTCTCAATCGACTATTTGATTTGTCAAATCTATCGTTAAAATTACAAAAACCTAATCCCAGTTTATGAATTTAAAAAATAAGAATAGGTCTTTCAAATTGATATTCCGAGGTATATTTTTCACATACCTTGGAATTAAGTACTAGGTGAAATATTTGACCCCTAATGCCGTGGTTTTTTCAATATGTAATTTTACCTCATTATAATTAAAAAACCACTTAAACATGTATTACATACGGTAAAGAATATACTTCTTTCGATAATTTAACACTAAAAATCAACACCTAGAACAAAAAAAATCAAAATAAACCTTATTTAAAAAAGCTTGCTACTCTCGTGTACAGAGGCAAAAACGTATGAAGAGTGAACTTGGACTAGCCACCGCTGCGAATGTAGCCAATTATTTTGGAATGTAAGCCCGTTCTAAGTCTCATTTTTAGATTTATATACTAAAAAATATATTTCCTAATGACAAATAACTTTTGCAACAAAAAAGAACCTAAGAATCAGAAGTAAATGCTGTTTTTCTAAATACCACGGAGAAAGGTGCCACTTTTGGAATACCACGGATTTGGGTGCCTTTACCTTACGTACCAATTTCGGGTACCAAATTAGTTTTCCGGGGAAAATCAGATAGGGAAGGAAAATGGTTATGAGTTAATTAGAATTAGCTACTTTACAATGTATAGATATAATTATTTTGAGACCACAATTTTGGGTAGTAGCAATTATTGTATAGGAATGGTAGGTATTACTTAAATTGACCTAGAGGATATACTTATAAACGCTGAATAAGTTAAACACTATATCAAAAGTAATATAAAAGTTAAAAGAAAAGAAAATAATATATAAAAAAATACGGGAGTAAAAAAATGTTACATATTTTTTTGATGTTTGTCTAAACTTTCAGAGAACAATTGAAGCAAAATCTAGAACTTTAGTCGTAAACCTACAATAATGTCTAAAATTAATAAAAGCGGAAAAAGAAGGAATAGAACCTTTTTAAAAATACTTGTGGAAAAATATTGTAAGAGCTTTAAAAATAAACAACGCTGTAAAATGTACTTGTAACAAAACGTTTATTTTTGTACTAAACATTGTGAATTCCTCACAAAAAAATAACAAACTAACTTTACGTGAATTTATGCTACGAAGAGCTACGGCGTGCTACGCTGTTTGCTACGAACTATAATGTGTTACGCTTTATGCTATGCGCATTTAACGTATCCGAGTTACACTGCGTGGCAACGACAGCTAAACTAAGCAGCGTTGGCGTATCACCACGCAATGTACCAAACTGCTTACTATCAGTCTGTTTGCTTTCAAATAAAAGGTTTCAGTGGTTACCTCTTCAAGTTTTTAGAATGAGGTTTATAAGTAGACTCATGAACAACCCCGAACAAAAGCAAAAGCAAATCTTATAATAATAGGGCTTCACGTTAAAACAAACTTTAGTTGCTTATTCGGTTTCGAAACTGGATATTTTTCCCGCAAAGTAAAGTGAACGGGTACTTTGTAAATAAGAGTTTTCACTAGCCTGTTGTTTTTAACTTTCAGCTAACTTTCATGATAACGTAGATACTTCAAAAATTAGCTTTCTTACCAACTTCAAGTTCAAACTAAGCCAACATTTAACATTTCTAAGCATAAGTCACGTGACTTATCATTATTAGACGAATTTTTTTAAGGCGATAGAATCTGTCGAACATCTTGGTCGCACATTTAAACATTTTTATAAGATATAAAATCACTGCATATAATTTGAGAAGTTGGACGACAGTACCCGTAGCCTTAACATTTAAAACAATCCTGACTGAATGATTAAAGTCAGCTACTTCACTAACTTGTGGTGTGAAAGTCAGCTAGTTCACTAACTTTTGGTGTGAAAGTCAGCTAGTTCACTAACTTGTGGTGTGAAAGTCAGCTAATTCACTAACTTTTGGTGTGAAAGTCAGCTAGTTCACTAACTTGTGGTGTGAAAGTCAGCTAATTCACTAACCTGTGGTGTGAAAGTCAGCTAATTCACTAACCTGTGGTGTGAAAGTCAGCTAGTTCACTAACCTGTGGTGTGAAAGTCAGCTACTTCACTAACTTGTGGATTGAAAGTCAGCTAGTTCACTAACTTGTGGTGTGAAAGTCAGCTAGTTCACTAACTTGTGGTGTGAAAGTCAGCTAATTCACTAACCTGTGGTGTGAAAGTCAGCTAATTCACTAACCTGTGGTGTGAAAGTCAGCTAGTTCACTAACCTGTGGTGTGAAAGTCAGCTACTTCACTAACTTGTGGATTGAAAGTCAGCTAGTTCACTAACTTGTGGTGTGAAAGTCAGCTAGTTCACTAACTTGTGGTGTGAAAGTCAGCTAGTTCACTAACTTTTGGTGTGAAAGTCAGCTAGTTCACTAACTTGTGGTGTGAAAGTCAGCTAGTTCACTAACTTGTGGTGTGAAAGTCAGCTAGTTCACTAACTTTTGGTGTGAAAGTCAGCTAGTTCACTAACTTGTGGTGTGAAAGTCAACTAGTTCACTAACTTATGGTGTGAAAGTCAGCTAGTTCACTAACTTGTGGTGTGAAAGTCAGCTAATTCACTAACCTGTGGTGTGAAAGTCAGCTAGTTCACTAACCTGTGGTGTGAAAGTCAGCTACTTCACTAACTTGTGGTGTGAAAGTCAGCTAATTCACTAACCTGTGGTGTGAAAGTCAGCTAATTCACTAACCTGTGGTGTGAAAGTCAGCTAGTTCACTAACCTGTGGTGTAAAAGTCAGCTACTTCACTAACTTGTGGATTGAACGTCAGCTAGTTCACTAACCTGTGGTGTGAAAGTCAGCTAGTTTACTAACCTGTGGTGTGAAAGCCGTTGGGTTACAAGTAGGCGGAGCGGCCGTGCTGCCATAGTGCTGCTGGTACGATGACGTCAGAATCTTCTTATGCGCAGACGCATGCGCTCGGTACGCGCTCACGCTCAGTTTCATTATTCACATACAAAAATAACTCATGTTCACATCTATTTTACAGTTCACTTTTAAATGTTGCATTTCACTTGTAAAATTGGAGTTGTTTTATTTTATACGTGAGATTTCATTAGATTTGCGCGTTGTTCTGATCTGAAACAATCAAAAATTATGATCAAAACTGATTGTTTTTTAGGTAAAGAAGGTAAATCATATACTACCTACGTTATAGGTACTAACTAAATGAATGTGTTCTAATCTTTTCACTCGACTTATCATTGGAATAACCTACCACTCTTTTTAAAAGTCAGTGAACTTTTTTTTGGTCATTGGGCTCCACGTAGAACCAATATGTTCTGAAAGAGGTCTCAACAAAAAAGGTCTTAATTTGTAAACCACGGACAAAAATACTTGCCATTTTATAAAAATGCTTCCGTGAAATAAGTACGCCTTTAAGAAAAGGGTTCTTAAGTTTTATAACGAGAATAAATTACAATTTAGCGCTCAATTAAAAGCTTCAAAGCAATTAAGTATCATTCTCATGGTTTACACTTTGGTAATTTACTTTGCGAGAAAGTTATCTACAAATGACAGGTATTATCGGTCTGTTTGCAGTAGTAACATAGATTTTAGATTTTCATAAATTTTGAGTTAATCTGTGAAACTATATTTTTTGCACAACTATATGATGGAACTAATGCCTATAATAATGCATTGTCTCACTGAGCACGTCTACTGAGGACATGCCTTGTAATACATTCTTCTTCTTCGAGTCGATTGGCTCCCATATGTATTTTTTATTATTTAGTAAATACCTAGGTACCTACTAAATATCCCGTTTTGCCCAGAAACGGGCCACGTCTATGGCGTTTTCCGTGACGTCACACAGATCCTTCCGGGTGCAGGTGTTGGTGCATTCTGGGCTGGACAGGAGGTGAGGCATTGTCTGTGGGGCTCCGCAGTCACATTGTGCTTGGTCGGAGTACCCCCATTTTACTAAGTTATGCCTGCAGCGGCCCACCTGACTCCGAAGACGGTTCAGAGACTTCCAGGTGTAATACATTGCACTGCGTCCATCACATATAGACCATAAAGGTGTCAACTTAAGTCTACCAAGTTATTCTAAAATTTTTATGTAACTTGTAAAATATTCTAATTGACTAGATGGTAAATACAAATCGTCTGCGTATCAATTCACAAAAAGCTAGGTGATTACTAAGCTGAGAACATCCGTTAGAACCCAAGAACCACTGCGACCCAAATCCGGAAACAGAAGCCCTTTTGTGTGAGTCCCTTAAATAAATAATGAATATTGAAAAAAGCTTCAACTTCACTCTGCCCTCGATTATAGAGATGTGACATTGCGGCGACGATGTGATGAATTGCTATCGATCGGGGAAGTGAGGTTTGTATCTGGAAACAGAGGGGTGAGCACGAACAAATTTGACAGTCGCCGCGATACGTAAACCGTAAATCGAATCATATTGCGCGTCAACGTCAGCTCGATTGCTAAATGCTGTAGCATCACCGCGCAGTGCATTTCGGATACGCTAGCGTTACGATATATATTCAGTTTGTCACATTAAAAGCGTTTTATATGTCCCGCTCATGAGCGGTTTATTCGTGGTCAAGGCACGGTGCTCAAGTATGAATCGATACTTAAACATAGATATTTTGTCAGTGATTGTAACTTCTTTTGTGACCCAACTAAATATAAATTACTTAAATATTTATTACATAATCAGAACATCAAATTGTAGAACAATTGCGATAACTTTCAAAACATATCTCTCACAGTACCTTTTATTATTCGTGATTATGTTCGAAGCACATTACTTTATTATCGATATCTTTCCAATCGACATTGGCACATCCCTATTTGGCGCCAAGTTGTCGAGAGTGCGAGCGAGTGACGAGGGCCTGAACATTGCGAATGGCAAAGCTTTATTGATCCCTCTAATGTCCCTATTATGACACGATTTTGATAAAAATATTTTTTGTGGATTTTAGAGCTAATTTTACTTCTCACTCACAAAATTCTAACCTTTTTGGTAAAGTAATTAATTTTTATTGTATCATAAAATATTAGAATCCAGTTTGAGATAAAATTTTATAAGTAGGAGCAATCTAAAAGTAGCTCTATCCGATTTATAAAACAATAATTTATAACTGATAAGAGTTCCATTAAAAATGAGTTCTGAGGTAACAAACATTTTAATTTAAAGAACCGAATTGAGAACACCTTCTTTTTTTTGAAGTCAGCTAAAATACAGCAAACTTCAAAGTTTTCGTAAACACATAGTGAAGTTACTAGCGTTTCCGTTTACTACTTGATTTCGCAAACTATGCAATGACTTTAGCTAAAGTTTTGGAAAACAAACGTTTGCTTTCAAATTTTCCGCAGCAGTTTCCAAGGAAGATTGCATTTCACTCAATGTTAATGTGGTCGTCCAATCTACATGAACTTTTGAATGTGTGCGAATGTATGAAGCTTAGAATCTTAGGGTGTTGAAAAGTAGTTTCACACTATATCGGTGCCGGCAACGATATTTTAACCGACTTCAAAAAAGGAGGATATTCTCAATTCGGTTGTATTTTTTTATGTTTGTTACCTCAGAACTCCGTCATTTATGAACCGATTTCAAAATTTTTTTTTATCTGAAAGGATGTATTTTTAGGCTGGTTCCATTTAATTTTCATCAAAATCGGTTCAGTAGTTTGACTTATAAATAGAAATAACTGGGAAAAAATATGCCTTCCACGTGCACGAAATTGCGTATTTTGCTTTCCTGTGACTTTTTAATGGTGTTTATGGTCACTAAAAAATTCCCAATGACCTGTCATCATCATCATCTGATGATGAAGCTGGTAGTCTAATTGATGTCGGTTTTTCTAGTCTTTTAAACTTATAAATTATTCTTCAAGCATCTAACATGACATGACACATCGGTGTCGGGTCATGCCACTAAGTATACATATAGTACATACACAAGGAAAAAAAAAAAAAGGAAGAAAACAAAAGCGGTTCTATGCCAGCGCCAAAAAGACTCAGTCTCAGCTTGCAAAATGCCCTCTTGTGTAATAGGTATACTTCTCCAAAACAACACACATTACTATAAACTTGGCTTTAATTTAACAAATAATGTGATTAGAATAAATCTCTTTTTTTCCCAAGCACAATTTATATCTAAGATAATACTCAGGTACGTCTTTGATAAAAGCAACCTCTTCAAACCTAGACCCTTGGAAGGTTTTGCGAAAGTGTCAAACGTGACACAGAAATGGTGATGACTGAAACACCTTTCTTATAAAACTAGACGCTGGGCCGTCTGTCGCAGATGAGGTACGTGCCAATTGACGTCAATAGCATCTATGAGTTGGTTACACGTATTGACTTGCATGTGAAAAAATCTTTAGAAAGAAAGAAAGAAAATAAATTTATTTGCTGGCACTTAACACTATCGATAGGTACCTACCAAACAATCACATTATTATTATTAACTACTTTAGGTATAGGCAGGTACTCTAGGCCAGTTTGGCAAATCGGACCCTGACTCAGCATGAGGTTAGTAGCTGATGATGAGCTACTAACGCTGGTCTTCCGTCAGGGCCGTCTAGTGATGCCACGGGCGTCCCAACCCACGAGAAAAATAAATAAATTAAACAGTGACATTGACCAAGAACTTAGATAACTTTAGCTTATTTAAACTCAATTTGTTAATCAATTTGTGTTGCTCGATTAATCTTGCTATACCAATGATTACAATCATTGTGTTGTACAATTAAATTGGGTCCGTGGGTCTCAATCAAAAACAGAGGAAATAAATCTCTTAAAATAGAACATTTTTTCAAGCTTTTTACTTAGCAAAAAGGTTTTTAGTTAACTATACATATTTATATATAATAAAGTAAGTATTTACAAAAAAAGTACCTATATAAGTATTCTATCAGCAATCTAGTTCCCATATTACAAGGTTTTCTTAGTTTAGGACTAGAGGGCGTAAAATCATCATTTGCACTTATCCCACGCTAGGTGGGGTCGGCACAACATGTTTTCTTCTTCCACTCCCTCCTATCATTCGTCAACTCTGAATCTACTCCTCTCACATTCATGTCATCTTTCACACAATCCAACCACTTCATCTTCGGTCTTCCTCTACTTGTATACCAGTCACACTCGTATTCATAACTTTTTTCGTAACATGATTTTCATTACGTGCCTGAGTGAAATGTTCACGAGTATTTATTTATGTCAGTGAAAAGTGCTACCAACATGGTATGAATATAAAGCAAAATCTTGTTGTTGGCATATTTCCGTATCAGCACTAAAAAGAGCGCCTGGGGCTGCATCGTTATTTATTTCGATTCGATGCGGAACTAAATTGCTCGGAAAATTGTAATTTCAAGCTGGTTTCCTAGAATTTTATTTCTGTACCTAATGGATTTCAAAGGGGATTTATAAATGGGATGGAAATCATTAAAAACTGTCTGAATGGTTAGTTAATATTGAAACATCAACATGAATACACTGTTTCAATATTAAGTAACTATTGATTGAGTATTTTCAAGAACTTACCACACCTCGCTATAAACTTAGGTATTTCTGTGAACAAGCTCCTGGCCCACTTGATGTTAAGTGGTAACCTCTGCTTATAAAAATCTAAAAGCACACTGAGTATCTTCGATCAGCAATATAGTATACCTATAGTTTAATACATGCTTTGCTAAGTTTGGGACTAGAGGGCGTTATGTGAAAAATGACCATGATTTTTTTTTAATTTGTAGCGGAATTGTGGTTTTTAGGTTTGGTTTTGAGAGTTTTTTTAAGTGTTTATTTTGTTGGTTAACCCTCAAATAAGAATTAAAATCAACTAGATATAATTTAATTTTTTGTTTATCAAAGTTTAATTCACAAAAAAATTGATTTAAAAATCTAGTTTGACCTTTGTTACTAGATGGCGCTGCCACCATGTTTACTTTGATGACAGTATCTATCCATTAAATAAAAGAAATGCAATGTACTTTAGTTGAAATCCACTCATGTGTATCATGAGCCTCCTTTCGGGGTTCACTGAATCCTTTCACCACACTGACTATTTCTATTACAAATCACAATCGACCCAAACGGGGCCAATCCGCAGGTAAAGTGAATGAATGAAAATGTTTAAACTAGAGAAGCCGTCAATACCGTGCTGTATAACTTTACCTGTTACTTAGACCGGATTAAACTCCAAATAATGCTATTTGTAAATTTTTGCAGCATAAAAGCACAGTAATTTTAATATAAGTAGGTAAATAGATACCTTGATTGAAGCAATTTGCCAAAAAAATATTGTTGTATACAAAAAATACACTCACATTTCAGCCTCTCTTAAAAACAAGAGCCACACGCAAACGCGAACAAATTACGAGAACCCATATTCAAAAGAAAAACTTTACCTCTTGGGCTAGTATCTGTCCCAAATTGGATTCTAATCCATTGTGATAGAGGCGTGCGAAACACCTCCGAAAAAAATATGTTTCCATGTTTATTCGGCAAAAAACTGAGGTGAAAATCAGTTTTGAGAGCATAAATAAATAAGTAAAGAAACACCGTGTTCCATAATTTTCTGCCCCTCTTTCAATGTTGAATACAAGAGTATTTAATATTAAAATGGGGGTGGAAAAACTTTGATTTAAATATATTTTATCAATAGGTACTACTCTTAATAAGTATACCTAGTGTCTAGTTAGAAAATGAAAAGTTTAAATATTCCTTAAAACATTGTCAGTCAATATAATGATGTTCAATATACCCACTCGTAGGTAGAATGTGATGTTTATTTTCGTTAGGTGCTTATGCCCAAATATAAATGAATATAAGTACCTAGTTTTATTATTTTTCAACACTATGTAGGTATATTCTTAAATCTCCATTATACAGGAGGTCAGTGACCTGCCATGTTCGTCACACCCACTATCTGTCTCGGCCCACTGATCACGAGAAATGAAAAGATGTAAATGAAATAATATTACTGTGGGAGTAGAAAAAAACATTTTTAAAAATTGAAAAATATTACCTTACTTAAGTATCTTATAGATGTTTGTTCTATGTCTGGGTGTTACTATGTATTATAAGTATGTATTTACAAAACAAAAATATAAGTATTCTATCAGCATCTAGTTCCCATATTACAAGCTTTGCTTAGTTTGGGACTAGAGAGCGAAGTGTGAAAATTTCCATGAATATTTATTATTATTATATTATTATTCTAAAAGTTCTGATCGACATCAGACCTTTAAGGCGTCTTGCACCAGAATCACTAAACGTATTTAACAGCTAAATCGATTTAAATCTGACGTATTTGTATGACTTGACAACTCGCTAAATACTATTTAAGAGTTAAACGCGTTTAGCGATTCTAGTGCAAGCCGCCCTTAGTCAGGTAACTAGATATTCTACAATCGTCAGAAAAAACGTTACTTATGTGGGTCATAGAAACTTTTAACATCAAAATGATATTCCGTCTGTAGTATATCTTTTTCTACTATCCAGAATAACCTTCATAAAACTTATACATCAACTGAAACTTGTAATACATAATTGACTGCCAAAAGTAACAAATCAAGCAATCAAAAACAATCGGTACATTCCAAAAGGTTGATTGACTCGTTGAAATACGATTTAAAATCCTTTGAATCGGAAGATCAACTATCGTTGCCAGCCAGCTCATTTGATTTCCGCCAATCCTCTCAAATAAAATGGATGGGACGTGAAAGGGGTGTCAAACACAATGCTCTCTTTATTTACTGCTAGGATTAGAGATACACGTCGGTTGTTTAATCTTTTTAAAACGAGGAAAGATCGGTTCTACTAAGCTTAAAGCTGTCTTTTAAGGCAACGAGAATCATTTTGCACATTTTAACATTTTTGAAAATATAAAACCACCGAATAAAATTATGCAAAACCGCTAAGCTTCATGATCTAGAGAATAACAATGCAAAGATTCAGCTAAAATATCAATTTGATCCAAACAAGTTCTCCGACAAAAAGTTAAATAAGTAAAAGTTCAAGTTTTGGTCAATAAACTAGTTTCCATTTCTATTTAACAGGCAGCCTAAGCTCAGAAATAGCTGTACCATGTTTGGTCTCTTTTGATTGAATTATGACTAGTAGTGTTATAACACTGTGTAACTTTTTCTATCTTACGCTTTAATTGGTACTAATTATAACAGGTTTTTTTATAAATAGGTAGTTTTATACATTCATGTCATCACCGTACATGTTTATACACTCGAGAGCAATGATTCCGGGTCACTTAAAGAATGTTAAAAATCTCGGAAACTAAAAATGATAGGTTAATGCAATAAATTGTATTTAATAGACAATGTAATACTCCTTAAATGAAGGTATTAAAACTTCTTAGTTATTGTAAAGTTATATCTTAAAAAAATCAAATTTGAAAAAGGGCCACTTTCGAAGATGGAACTACGAAATTACAGCATTTGGTTTTGCTTTTGTTAAAATAAAAGTTAAAATAAATTTTGTTTAAATATTGTAAATATTTGTGAATAAAGATTAATGAAATATAAAAAAAAAAAAGTAAGATCACAAATGTAAAATCGAATAGAAACCTTAGTAGGTTCGATTACGAGCTCTGAAAGGGCAGCGAAAACTCACGAATAATGTAAAAGAAGCTCGCGGGGGATTTCCCTAAAAATTATCTGACAAAAGTGACTGCGATTTGGAACCTTTTCACACCCCTTACCTGAGCTTTATTTCAAAACAGCGAATAAACATTTTGTATTATATTGTCGTGGAAACAAGACGTGAATATGAATAAGACGTGTTTTTCTCTACAATATTTTGTAGATAAAATGTTTTTTCGTACCATTTTTGACGATTTGATATTCAGCATTTATAAGTGCGCCCAAAGCACATGTTATCCAATGGCTTGACAGCACATATCGGTACCTCCACCAACAGAGTTGTCAGTTGCAAAATAAACAAAACAAGCTGTTCTGGGTCAGACACTGTGGCTTCGTGAAATATCGGCTGCGGTGCGAATGGCTTTGATGGATGGCCTCTTTTGGGACTGCACAGGAATTCCACACTGGTTGGTTGGTTTGATCTGTTGGGACTTAAATTTCCCTAATTTTTGTGGTAACGGAGATGTAAAGTCACACCTACCGTTATAGAACTTAACTAATAAAATGGATGCTATAAAAATTGTAAGCGAACAGCCCCCGTATTCCAATCTTTTGCTGTCAAGTTAAATTTCACTGCCCAGTGTAATTTCTTCTGGTCACGTGGTACAATTTTGTACCACGTGATCATTCTTTTTAGACACTTGACAGCAAAATATGCGCGAAAACAAATTAAATGACATCATAATGTCACTATTTAGTCACAGAATAACTATGAGTTAGTATGAACTGACCATGATTTAAAACTTTGCAGTTCAACTGAGATTGGAATACCTCTGCTTTACCTATTTATTTAAAGGTCTAATAAATAAGAGGAAAAATGTCTCTTTCGCCCTTATTCGAAATAAACTTAATATGATAAACTTCTTTGCGGTTTATTTTAATCCAAATCCAAAATGTTGATATACGTCGCGAAATTGGCATCAGAAGTTATTAACAACCGTCGAGATGGATAAATCGAATTTGAAATTGGATTAGAGAGACACGTGGCGGGCTTTCGAATGAAATGTGACGATGGGGCGGCTTGTGCGAATCACATTTCAATTTTATGATGTGCGAGTATATCGTTATAACAAATAGGTAATAGATGTTGTCAACTCGTCCTAAACTCGGCCCGCGTGGGACGAGTTGCCTCGTTCATTATTTTCGATTATTGGGACTTGTACTGTAACCAACAAAAATGCTAGGCGTTACAATAATAAGATACCTATGTACATTATAGAAAGTGTTGAAACCTATAAAAACGGTCCATTTGCACTAGTTATTTGCTTATTTTATTGATGTAACTAATGGGATTTTTTTCTCAGTAATTACATTAGTTTGAGATTTTCAAAAATGTAACTAATGGGAAAATCTATTCCTACTAGTTACATTGCTCGTTTTATTGGTAGAACAATAGGTAGCACACTTACTGAAAAAGAAATCTATTCCATGTATCTTTTTGGAGTTGTCTATATATTCCGTTGCGGACTAAGCCTGGTCAGAACATTTTGCGAAAATACGAAAGAATGTCGATAGATTCAATTAGATTACGATATTCTATTTTTCTAGATTTGTTTTTGCCAAAAGTGATGATAAACAAAATTATATAACTATATAAAATGCAAATCTGCACACGCAAAACACAACTAAGCATCGTATTTTTTTGATGTTTGTATTATTTACTCCTAGTTTTAAAAATTTTGACCAAAGGGCTGACGCTTACCTTGGACAGAGAATTAGTATTGCCATACAAAGAGATGACGTTGCCAGACTTTTGGGCACCCTGCCTGCAGTCGGTGATTTGAACTCTGTTTTCTATCTCTAGCATTTAGAATTCAGAGTTCATTTTAATAATTTTTTTTGTTAAAAATGCTATTTTCTAAAGTATTTGTATATAGTTATTGTTTTGAACAAATAAAGTTAGTTCAGTATAGCAAAAAAGAAATTGTGTATTTTTTCTGTGAAATAAAATATGCATACGAATTTTCCAAACGAATGTATCTAGTGGTCCACGCGTTTATTGAAGCGTTATATTCAATTAGTTTACATTAAACTCAAAACAAACATCGCTTCGTGGAAGGTTTTATTTACTAACAAAAACTAGTTTTACTTTTTGCGTTAGTTTTCATAACTAGATATTTTTTATTTTTGTTCGAAGCCAGTATCGAAGTTGAGCGGCGCGAAGTGTTTAAAATCAAACAATAAAACAGGCTGTATAAAATAGTTTTGGTATACTCAGCAGGGGTATTCCAATCTCAGTTGAACTGCAAAGTTTTAAATCATGGTCAGTTCATACTAACTCATAGCTATTCTGTGACTAAATAATGACATTATGATGTCATTTAATTTGTTTTCGCGCATATTATGCTGTCAAGTGTCTAAAAAAATGATGAAAATGATGAATGAAAAATGAATGAAGAAATTACACTGGGCAGTGAAATATAACTTGACAGCAAAAGATTGGAATACGGGGGCAGGTATAGCAAAAATAAGCTTAAAAATAATTACGTTTAGACACAAAATCCTTTGCAAAAGCTACGTCGGAGCTCGTTATCCATCTGTAAATGGAAACGAAATGTTCATCATTAAAGTTGATTATTCGATGTTTTTGTTCATTGACTTGCACAGCGTAATTTAATTGAGGAACTGTGACTCTTTAGTTTTTTTTCCTCCATTGTGCGGAATGCACCAATCAAGCAAACGTAACGGAAGACGTTTAAATGCGTAGAGACTTCTATCTATCAAAGGAAATAAGGAATAAGTTTTATTTTTAAAATGTTATTTTTAATAACAATTTTATTTTTGCGTCACCTAGGACCATATACCTTATGAAGACAAGTGAAATGAACCTAGACTCGATGGGGTGGCGTTGTTTTATTACAAAGTTTCTATGGCCACCTTCCATCTCCATCATCAGATCAGCTTGTTATCGCCATATTAATGCATTGTCACCAAAGACTAATAAGTATGCTTAATTTCAGCTAAATCGGACATCGGGAAGTTAGTCAAATTTGGCTTACAAGATTTGACTTAAACAAACCCACAAACACACAAACAGGAAGTGAATCAAAGGCTTAGGTACAAGATTTGACCTTAACAAACCCACAAACAAACAAACAATTCAAGTTAAATAAGATCTTGTAAAGAAAAAAAATTTTCACACGGGATATAGCTAAGTACAGTGTGAGTGTAAAATTAAATCATTTAAAAAATCAAGTAAGTAGCTAACTTTAGTAGTATAGTAAGTACCTATGGAAAAGCAAAAAATAAAGAAACAAAAGATCCTTGACGTATCTAACTATGTTTATCTTTTTGTGTGTTTGAGATAAATATAACACAAGTAGATTAACAAAGAAACCTAATGGATGATACAGACAGAATAATAATCTAGACTTGAGTACATTTGCGTAGAGGATTAATTCTCTCAGTACCTATTCAACCCAATAATAAAACATTGGCTTTTCACTGACTATGTTTTGAAGCAAAAAATCTACCTATCCTCCTACTAATATTATAAATGCGAAAGTTTAGATGTTTGGATGTTTAGATGTTTGGATGTTTGTGTTTCAATCACGTCAAAACCACTGAACCAACTTGGATGAAACTTGGCATATATATAGTTCGTAACCTGGATTGACATATAGGCTACTTTTTATCCCGAATAATTAACAGGATCTACAGGATAAAATGAACGAAAAGGATTAGCAGCGCCAATTGGCAAGAGGATTTCATTGTCATGTCATGTCACGTCAGTTTGACAGGGCGTAGTACTACCTCTTTGGTCTAACAACAGCGTTTGACATTCCAGTAGGTACGAGTTCGGTGTAATGAGGTGCAATGTCAAGTTTCTCAAAGAAGTATCCGCTCGGTACACGCACAGATAATAATAATGTACACGGAAACTGTAGACGCGTACGAAGTTGCGGGTAATAGCTAGTACTTACTTACTTGAGTTGTACAGAGCTTATAAATGGCAAAAAAATATGTATTTTCCATTAAATAGTTTAAATAACCTACGAGTTACTCAGAAATGGTAAATAGTACACAGTCGAGTCTTCTGAATAATACATACACTTACAGCGATGAAAGCACCTTCGCAAACAAAATAACCCGAACATAGCGAAAAGAGACTTTCAATGCTTGGAGCTAGTGGTTGCAACCCTGCTCTCCTATTCCACTGTGTAAAACAATGACATTTCATAACTAGACGCGTTACATTTGAGCATCAATGTTACAGAAATCGGCTCCTAGTGCATTTGCCAAATTTTATGCTTGAAAGAGATAAAAATACCTACACACCCTACCATGTCGTGGTCGATGCGTGACGTGGAGTTTGGTCAATTATTCCCCCATGCCTCCTCGATGGCAGTTAGTTATTAACTGTATTGTTTTTTAACCGACTTCAAAAAAGGAGGAGGTTCTCAATTCGGTTGTATTTTTTTTTTTTTTTTTTTTTTTTTTTTTTAAATGTTTGTTACCTCAGAACTCCGACATTTATGAACTGATTTCAAAAATTCTTCTTTTATCTAAAGGGATATACTTCCAGATTGGTCCCATTTTATTTTCATCAAAATCGGTTGAGTAGTTTGGGTTATAAATAGAAATAACTGAAAAAAATATGCCCGGCGCGGCGCAGCGCCTACCATTTTACTGCTAGCAACGATGCAATATGCCAAGTTGCGGCGTAGCGCCTACCATTTTACTGCTAGCAACGATGACCCTTTGCGCTGGTGCACACCTAAATTTTTACATTTTTCTAAATTTGTCAATAAACCCAGTTTGTACATTCAAAACGCATTTAATTGGAGAAAAGCAAAAACCCACCAGCTGTTCCTCTAAAGAATCTCTAAAATTCCTCTAAAATTTTTTCTAAAATTCTAAAATCCTTCTAAGTTCCTCTAAAATCAACACCAACCACGTGCACGAAATTGCGTATTTTGCTTTCCTGTGACTTTTATGTGGTGTTTATAGTGACTAGAACATTCCCAATGAACTGTCATCATCATCATCATCATCATCATCTAATGATGAAGCTGGTAGTCGCATTGAAGTCGGTTTTTCCAGTTTTTTAACTTATAAATTATTGTTATACACCTTACATTATTATTATTATGTACCTACCTGTACCTACTGTATATCTATCTGTACATACCTGCCTGTTGGGGACGAATAAAGATATATTTATTTAATTAGCTTACTTTTTCTTGCCAGTTTAGGTAGATACCGGGTAACGCATCTATAGAAGTATCTTACATGTAACAATAGAGGTTTCTAGATAGGGTTGTCCGTTTTTGGTAAAAAAAAGAGACGACTTTTAATGCATAAAAATGTAATCCTTTTGATGCGATTATATTTTCTGAGTGTATTTGTATTGTTTTGCGCCCGCATTCCGCCCCATGGAATATAATAACGTAGAATGTTTATTGCCAATTGGTTTACGAAAATAAGCACTTCCATAATCGTTATGTTCGAGATTATAGTGTAAATAACGACCAGCAGAACACAACGGAGGCGCGAAAAAATTCGCGCACACTTAAGCCCTCTCCGCTCGCTGTGCCTTCTACTTTGAATAAAAAGGCATTATTTTTATCTCTCTTCATACTAGCATCGAGCACAATAAATTATTATGCAGTAAAAATACTAGGTACAATAAAATGTGTGTCAAAACTACCACAACGTTACAATTTTTTTTAAAAAGGCTCGTCAAACTCTCTAAACTAAGGGCGGCTTGCACTAGAATCGCTAAACGCGTTTAACTATTAAACAGTATTTAGCGAGTTGGTAAGTCATATAAATACGTCAGATTTAAATAAATTTAGCTGTTAAACACGTTTAGCCATTCTGGTGCAAGCCGCCCTTAGAGTCATAGACATTTCAAAGTACGTATGATTTTATTCAGTAAATGCTTGGCAAAACGCTTTTGATTTTGAATATCTTTAAATTCTCACTATCGGCAAATGACCTGAATTTCTACAAAAAGATTGGCTTACAGCTCAATGAGATCATGAGAAGGTAGACAGAAAAAAGTTTTGAATTTAGAACTTCAGGCTTTACAATGATAAAATAACACTTGTCATGTGGTAGCAATGGCGTATCTAAAGGTCAGAGATGTAACTAAGCCGGGATATTTTAGGATTTTAATCACTACGTCAACGGCCTAAGTTCCGGGACAAAGCCGAAATAGCACGTTTTCACGTTTGTCAGTATATATTTGTCGTGCATTCTTGTTTGACAACCTAGTTTTTCAAGGTGTTCAACCAACTAAATGTGTAACCCAATATTATATGCTCAAGCCCTCGTTTGAGCACAATTGTACCGTTCTATTTTTCGAGTGCCAATGCAAAGTATAAAATGTCGACATAGATTTTTTTAAATAAATCATTTGGCGAAAGACTAATAAGTAATCCTACTGTTTTAGATGGATTGTGTGTGATACAAACGTATTACTTATTCGTTTCGTTGCTCCTAAACCACGCATTTTATCGCCGCATCTAGAAGTGGATGAAATCTATCTTCACACATAACATTTTATGGATTGAAACATTTGAAACGTTTTACTGTTCTCAGAATTTTACTACTAGGTTATGGTGGAGATGAATCTACTGACTTTAGTCCTTCAACGTGAAATGCATCTTATTTCTAAACATACAAAGATCATTTTTAAACGTCCCCCTGTGCGTCAACGTGCAGAAAACGATGTGGAGGGGCGTACAGTTTTAGATTAGACAGTGTTAGGTACAGTAATAATTAGTAGCTTATTGAAAACATTACGTGCAACACATCACTATTGATAGCGTTTACATTGTCGATGGTTGAAAAGAAACAACATGGCGGACACGAAACGAATGTACGATACGATATGAATTTGACAATAAAATAATATCAAGATGAATCTACAGTCTAAGGGTAAATTCAGTCTAACTGTACGAACTTTTATTTTTTGTAAACTGTTGTTTTGTAGAGTTGAAATTGGCTGTCTCCTTAATTGCCTGGTCCGAATTAGTCTAAAGTCTAATTACTAAATTAGTCGCTTCATCGTTAGGGGCAGTAAAAAGCAGAAAAAAGTACGAAGGGTTGATATGTAGGATACCCAAAGCAAATCTCATTGCGATTAGAACTTGGGCCCAAGTGATGGGGCAGCTTGTCCCACGCGGGTCGATTGGGTTTGGAACGAGTTGACAACCGACTCAAGCTCGCATGATAGTTTCTCCCAGCGAACTACAGTTGAGAGCAAAAGTTTTGCTCTTAAGGTTAACTCATTGTGTTTGGATAGAAAGCTTTTTCTACGAACCAACAATGTCGCTATAAATAGTTTTAAAATCACACATCATGCACATTTGGCAGCGCGCCCAACTGATTTAAAGCAAATGCTTTGCTCTGTAAACTGCAATATAAAGTTAAGTATTGTACTTTTCTGCGCAATGCTAGTACTCTATCCTATCCTATCCTACTAATATTATAAATGCGAAGGTTTAGATGTTTGGATGTTTGTGTTTCAATCACGTCAAAACCACTGAACCAACTTGGATGAAACTTGGCATATATATAGTTCGTAACCTGGATTGACATATAGGCTACTTTTTATCCCGAATAATTTACAGGATCTACAGGATAAAATGAACGAAAAGGATTAGCAGCGCCAATTGGCAAGAGGATTTCATTGTCATGTCATGTCACGTCAGTTTGACAGGGCGTAGTACTACCTCTTTGGTCTAACAACTAGCGTTTGACATTCCAGTAGGTACGAGTTCGGTGTAATGAGGTGTAATGTCAAGTTTCTCAAAGAAGTATCCGCTCGGTACACGCACAGATAATATAATGTACACGGAAACTGTAGACGCGTACGAAGTCGCGGGTAACTGCTAGTGTAAAATAAAACAAGATGAGGAAATCCGCGGCAGTCAGCTCTGCACGTCTTTCTTGTGCATCAGCATTGGTATTCCAATCTCAGTTGAACTGCAAATTTGAACTGGAAAGATTTAAATCATGGTCAGTTCATACTAACTCATAGTTATTCTGTGACTAAATAGTGATGTTATGACGTCATTTGATATGTTTTCGCGCATATTTTGCTGTCAAGTGTTTAAAAAGAATGATCACGTGGTACAAAATTGTACCACGTGCACGAAATTGCGTATTTTGCTTTCCTGTGACTTTTAAGTGGTGTTTATAGTCACCAGAACATTCCCAATGAACTGTCATCATCATCTGATGATGAAGCTAGTAGTTGAATTGAAGTCGGTTTTTCTAGTTTTTAAACTTATAAATTATTCTTGTTGGCTTTTAAGTGGTGTTTATAGTCACCAGAACATTCCCAATGAACTGTCATCATCATCTGATGATGAAGCTAGTAGTTGAATTGAAGTCGGTTTTTCTAGTTTTTAAACTTATAAATTATTCTTGTTGGTTTTTCTTTTGAATTTTACGTATAATAAAAATACATACATATTCTATGTGTGTTTGAGTACGATTTGTTAATATTCAAGCGAATATATTGTGTAAACCACGTACGTTTCAAACGTGTCAATATTTGAGTAAAAAACTTTGATTTGAGCCGTGGGCAGGTTTTCAAATGGCACAATTTATTTAGCGTGCGCTAAATAAGAATGTTATAGAGGTTTACTTCGAAACGCATCTCAACTTATTAAACACTATAATAATAATAAATATTCATGGACATTTAACACAATGCCTTCTAGTCCCAAATTAAGCAAAGCTTTGTAATATGGGAACTAGATGACTGATAGAATACTTACATACATTTTTTTGTAGATACATACTTATATAGATAGTATAACCCAGACATAGAACAAACATCTATGTTTTCCACGCACAAATGTTTGTTCTTGGTGGGGATCAAACCCACGACCCACAGCGCGGAAGGCAGAGCTATAACCGACTGAGCTGTGACGCCTGTCGAGCCTACTTAAACTACTTAAACACTACCCAAATCTACCCTAATTACAATCCACAAAAACGGTAAACAAAACTGTATAGATAGCTAGTAGATATTCCTTCATCATACTTTTGAAGACATTGATTTATGTAACCATTTGAATCGGATAATCCAGTTAAGAAGTACCTCTACCTATAATCACAAATACCGACATCTCAAGGGTTAAAACGCAAACATTCGAAATCGAGTTGTCTTGCTCAACAAACTGATTTAAATTGATATTTGTTATCTCAAGTATTTATCTACGTTATTAAGTTTAACAATTACTTGCAAATTTTTTCGTGTCCATGAATATTTATTTATTTATAAGTAAATTTATTATAACTATATACAAATACTTTAGAAAATAGCATTTTTAACAAAAAAAAATGTTTTACAATGAACTCTGAATTCTAAATGCTAGAGATAGAAAACAGAGTTCAAATCACCGACTGCAGGCAGGGTGCCCAAAAGGCTGGCAACGTTACCTCTTTGTATGGCAATACTAAGGTAAGCGCCAGCCCTGGTCATTATATTGAAAATTATATTGAAATCACACTGCGGTGTGTATATTAACTAGTAATTATCTGAGTGACTTATCGTCGTTAACATTGTTTTTTGTGGTAGTAAGGTAACCAGTTATCTGCAGGGGTATGCCAATCAAAGTTGAACTGCAAAGTTTTAAATCATGGTCAGTTCATACTAACTCATAGTTATTCTGTGACTAAATTGTGACATTATGACGTAATTTGATGTGTTTTCGCGCATATTTTGCTGTCAAGTGTCTAAAAAGAATGATCACGTGGTACAAAATTGTACCACGTGACCTGAAGAAATTACACTGGGCAGTGAAATATAACTTGACAGCAAAAGATTGGCATACGGGGGCTGGTGTTGGTTATCTGTCAGGAATAAGCCTAGTAAATGCGGTCTGTAAACTTTGTGGTAGTTCAGAGCAGTAGTAGTAGAGATTCTTGTGAAAGAGTTCTTCCGGGGAATTATTACCACCGTTACTATTTCCGCCGCCAAGCAGTGATGCTTGCATTGCTGTGTTCCGGTTTGAATGGTATGGGTGCCGGTCCAATTACACGCACATAAACAACACTTACGTCTCAAAGTGATGGGTGTTGTGCAATGCATCACAGGGCACGTCCTCAGTGGACGTACTCAGTGCGGCAATGAATGATTAAAGCAGAGGTTACCACTAAACATCAGGTGGTCCATCTGCTTGATCCATCACTTATTCTCATAAAAAAATGGGTACCTTTTATAGATACTAAATTTTTAATAGCTCCAACACACTGACATATCCTGAGTATTCTCTAAAGACGGAGTTTATGACACATAAGTGCTATAAAAAAGTTATAGACTACCGTTTACTATCTGTAGCAAGCGGATCTATAAACTTTGTAAAGCTCTATAGCTCCCTCCAGCCACTAGTTAAGATGACTAATACTGTACCTGTTCCGTGAATAGATAGTAGAAATTAATCAGATTTTTCACACCATATGGGTTTTCTCAATGCAAACGATACGACACTACACGATAATCGTGGAGACATGTCGGTATCGCCTCGGTCAGTGTGAGTTCTATAAGCTCGAAAGAATTTGTTTTTTAAATCGATTTTTGGGGTATTTGCGACTTTTAGATCTAAGTAAATAATGTCGCCAAAGGAACCATCAATCTTCAGTTTACGTGATAAGATTGATTCGACTGTAAAAAGGAAAAAGTATACTCACAAACAAAATGATGATAAACTTCCACAAAAAGCAAGATACTTCCACATACAAAACGTGCAACATCTATCAAATACAACACCCACTTACTTACGACAAAACATGTTCTGCTACAGGGTGCAAATGTACTATTAACAATCGTATAGACATTTACCGTAAACATGTGCCGAAAATAAACGTTTACCGAAACTGTGTGTGTGTGTGTGTAAAGTCGGCATAGTACAATCAAATGTATGAAGAGCTATGAAAATAGGCAACGAAACTATAAAAAGTCGGCATTGAGCTACTAAAACGTTTCCACCCTGTCACCGATATGAGAACCACCCGTCAACTACCTAAGATATCAGCGGAGAACTATTACTCTACGAGAGTACAACATTTTCACACTGTCGATGTCAATATTTTTTGAAGCAACTGAGGGGTAATCTCGAACAAATCGACCAGTCGCCGCGTTACGTAAACCTAACGTATTCGAGCCACACTGCCCATCAACGCCAGCTCTACTGTCAATTAGTTGTAGCGTCAGCGCGCAGTGTATCTCAGATACGCTAGCGTTACGATACTTTTACGATAGTCATATTTCGCTGGGCACTCAAATCTTCGTAGCATGTGATGAATTAAAAAAATAGGAGTGTTCTACCGTATAGCTGATCACTCGTATTTTTGGTTTAGACTTTGTGACAAATTGTGCTAAGTTTCTTTCACCTTGTACTTACTCTTCAAGTATTTGTACATCAGATGTAATTCTGCCAGAGCTTTATCTTTATCTGGAGTGATTCATGGCCCTTCAGGAGCTTAGTGTTGGTTTGAAGGCTCTCCATCATTGCTAAGCTTGTATGTTTGATATTCCGCTCGTGTGGCTAATCTACCCATCTTTTGTTTTTCATACACTCATTAATTTACTATCACTAGTGAAGCAGCCGTGACTTCGTTTGCCTTTCGTACATGTTATGAATATCTGATATGAATATGGAGCGTAATTATAACTAGGTGGTTTGGCGTGCCTTATTTTAAAAATCAAATGACTGCAAAGTAGGTATAAAAATATTAATAATAATACATAATTATAAACATAAATTTCAGTGAAACTTAAATACTTAGGTATATTAATAAAACCATCAATTTATCTGTTATTTTTTCTAGTCGTTAGTTTACAGACTAATGAAATATTAAGGAAAACTTTTTATTGTACGTAGCTACTACAGAATTTTAATTAATTCATTTATTCAATTGCTACACAAAAAAAATATTTAAAAAACCTAAAATGATGCATTTCTTCACAAAAGTTTTTTTTTCGAATGGACTAAATGCGTCGTGTGACGACTCTTACAGCGCTACCGAACAATAAGACAACCATGATACCCTGCTACGAGTAGGTATGCACCTATCATTGTGTACATAGCCTTACCGGTACCATTAAAATGTAAATGTTTCCCGCAGATTAATGTCGGACCGCGGCCGAGGAAGGGATCAAACGCTGATTGCGAGCAAGTGCCTATCGATTAGAAATAAAACATGACTTGCAATTGTAGCTATAACTTTTTCGACAAACATTGTGAAAAACCATAAGGGAATGTAGAAATTCCTACAGCCCCCGTATTCCAAACTTTTGCTGTCAAGTTATATTTCACTGCCCAGTGGTACAATTTTGTACCACGTGATCATTATTTTTAGACACTTGACAGCAAAATATGCGCGAAAACAAATTAAATGACATCATAATGTCACTATTTAGTCACAGAATAACTATGAGTTAGTATGAACTGACTATGATTTAAAACTTTGCAGTTCAACTGAGATTGGAATACCCCTGCAGCTCCCGAAGCTGCAGGTGAAATAGTTTCATAATTTATAGAACAGTCATATAAAAAAGCTGGCCGCTCGCCCACAGCGACTTTTTTAGACACTAACTGAAAACATGGATTTTAACAAGTGAATGTCTGCCTGCCTATTTTCAGTTGGATAAAGAAAAGTTTCCTCAAAAAATTGATTACCTAGGTTTTGGACACAGACCCTAGATAGTATAGATTCTAGGATATTCATAGATAGCGGTTGAGAAGACAAAATAACTTTGGGTTTCTTTCAAAAACAATAAATAACAATAAAATACCTATAAAATAAAACAAATTGTGCCACTAAAGCCTGAGGATACCAGTAAATCGTAGCCGTAACAAAGCTAGCAGGATTATTCTATATTTTATAGGAAAACTTTATTCGTGTCGAAACATTTTTCTTCAGATTTTCTTACATTATCGTCATAAGAGTAAGTTTGTATGTGCCTATTTTTTATGTTCGGTGTGAACTGATGAGCAATACTCTTCGTTTGATTCTGAAGGTCATCCTGGGTCACCTCAAGCGGCCTAGATGTCTTCTATTTTATGCAGAAAAATTTACTTATAAAAATAAAAACGAATTAGTACCTAGGTTTAATCGGAATGACTGACGAAACAAGCATGAGCCCTAAATCTGCTTATAACAATTGAATTCGTTCACATAGTTCTTGTAACATTTCTGTAAATTTTTCATTAAGTATTTAGAACTACTTGCAGTATACTAAGTACATATCCGTAAGATTCTGCAATATCCAAATTGGAATTTATAGCGCGGGTAAAATCGTAGCCGAACTATCCATCCACAAGATGGAAGATGAAATCTGACTGATTCAAATAGTTTTCCTGACTCTGCTGTTTTATTGTGGACGATAAATCATATCTACTTTGAAAGGTAGCAATTTATTATTGACATTTTGGCACGGAACACGGCCGTTCGAAATATCTCGAATGTTCTTTGACAATAATTCAATGTCGATGTTGTGATGAGTATAAAACAGAGTTGAATGAAATCAGAGACTCTCCATTCAGGAGTTAATGGTCTCGGACGGATTGGCTACCAAGATTAGACCTTTTCAAATAAAACTCGATAACGATACAAAATATTATGTTACAAAATATCAAATTGCGCGTTTGTTTTGAGGAGAATTTGTCTTAGAAACAAAAGAAAATCTAGTCAAAGGTCCGCTCAAAAACAATGGAAAAGTGGAAAACCTAGAGGTAGTCTAGAGGTTAAAAAGCAAGTTGCTACGAGTACATAAGTGTTCGTCTAGTAGTAACAAATTTTGATGACGTTTTTATGCCACTTAAGAGTCCGTATTAAAATTTAACGACGTCAAGTTTAGGCATTTATGAATACGCGACGCGCTGCGCTACGCGTTTGCGACGCGCAAAGGACAAACGAATTTGATCTTTCGACATGTTCGTTCACTGGATGAGTACGATTGATTTGTAGTCTAATTACTAAGTTGGTATGTGGTAGGTACCTATCTCCACGTGACGTGTGTAGAACTGTTGTATGAATTGTAATAAAAAAATTGTAAAAAATAAAATAAATATTGCAAACCCTCTATTATGTAGAAAATAAAATAAATATAGCAACCCCTCTATATAATTTTTTTATTGATCTAACAGTATTTATAATTCCAGTTTAATGCCCCCTCTTCTCCTCTCAGAGATATTGTAGCCCCCTTCCCGTATCTCCGCTACAAGCAGAATTCGACCTCCATTATTTGGAGCCATTCGAATCGAAACATAAATATAGCCAAAATAAAGGAACATTTTGACTCTGACAGAATTTATCTCCCCTACGACGTTTTCGAATCCAGGACAGCGTACTTTACTTTTTATAGTAAAATGATACAGGTGTCGATTTCGAAATATTTTGGGGTGCTGATTGCGGAAATGGCATCTACTTTGAAGTCTAAATGGCGAACGTTGATTTTTTTGAGTACAGTGATAGAAGTGTCGTTTTCAGGATATTTTGGAGTGCTGATTACGGAAATGGTATCCATTTTGAAATCCAAGATGGCGGACATTGGTTTTTTGAGAAAATAGATATGGGTGTCGTTTTCGGCATATTTTGGGATGCTAATTACGGAAATGGTATCCATTTTGAAATTCAAGATGGCGGACATTGGTTTTTTTGAGTTAAAGTGATATGGGTGTCGTTTTCGGGATATTTTGGGATGCTGATTATGGAAATGGTATCCATTTTGAAATCCAAGATGGCGGACATTATTTTTTGAGAAGATAGATATGGGTGTCGTTTTCGGGATATTTTGGGATGCTGATTACGGAAATGGTATCCATTTTGAAATCCAAGATGGCGGACATCGATTTTTTTTTCATAAAGTTATATGGGTGTCGTTTTCGAGATATTTTGGGATGCTGATTACGGAAATGGTGTCCATTTTGAAATCCAAGATGGCGGACATTGTTTTTTTGAGAAAATAGATATGGGTGTCGTTTTCGGGATATTTTGGGATGCTGATTACGGAAATGGTATCCATTTTGAAATCCAAGATGGCGGACATTGTTTTTTTTGAGAAGATAGATATGGGTGTCGTTTTAGGGATATTTTGGGATACTGATTACGGAAATGGTATCTATTTGAAATACAAGATGGCGGACATCGATTTTTTTAATAAAGTGATATGGGTGTCGTTTTCGGGATATTTTGGGGTGCTGATTACGGAAATGGTATCCATTTTGAAACCCAAGATGGCGGACATTGGTTATTTTGAGTAAAGTCCACCCAACCAATGTCCGTCATCTTGGATTTCAAAATGGATAGCATTTCCATAATCAGCACCCCAAAATATCCCGAAAACGACACCCATATCTAATTTCTAAAAAAAACAATGTTCGCCATCTTGGATTTCAAAATGGATAGCATTTCCGTAATCAGCACTCCAAAATATCCTGAAAACGACACCCATATCTAATTTCTCAAAAAAAAACAATGTTCGCCATCTTGGATTTCAAAATGGATAGCATTTCCGTAATCAGCATCCCAAAATATCCCGAAAACGACACCCATATCTATTTTCTCAAAAAAACCAATGTCCGCCATCTTGGATTTCAAAATGGATAGCATTTCCGTAATCAGCATCCCAAAATATCCCGAAAACGACACCCATATCTATTTTCTCAAAAAAACCAATGTCCGCCATCTTGGATTTCAAAATGGATACCATTTCCATAATCAACACCCCAAAATATCCCGAAAACGACACCCATATCTAATTTCTCAAAAAAAAAACAATGTTCGCCATCTTGGATTTCAAAATGGATTCCATTTCCGTAATCAGCATCCCAAAATATTCCGAAAACGACACCCATATCTATTTTCTCAAAAAAACTAATGTCCGCCATCTTGGATTTCAAAATGGATACCATTTCCGTAATCAGCATCCCAAAATATCCCGAAATCGACACCCATATCTATTTTCTCAAAAAAACCAATGTCCGCCATCTTGGATTTTAAAATGGATAGCATTTCCGTAATCAGCATCCCAAAATATCCCGAAATCGACACCTATATCTATTTTCTCAAAAAAACCAATGTCCGCCATCTTGGATTTTAAAATGGATAGCATTTCCGTAATCAGCATCCCAAAATATCCCGAAAACGACACCCATATCTATTTTATCAAAAAAACCAATGTCCGCCATCTTGGATTTCAAAATGGATAGCATTTCCGTAATCAGCATCCCAAAATATCCCGAAAACGACACCCATATCTATTTTCTCAAAAAAACTAATGTCCGCCATCTTGGATTTCAAAATGGATACCATTTCCGTAATCAGCATCCCAAAATATCCCGAAATCGATACCCATATCTATTTTCTCAAAAAAACCAATGTCCGCCATCTTGGATTTCAAAATGGATAGCATTTCCGTAATCAGCATCCCAAAATATCCCGAAAACGACACCCATATCTAATTTCTAAAAAAAACAATGTTCGCCATCTTGGATTTCAAAATGGATAGCATTTCCGTAATCAGCACTCCAAAATATCCTGAAAACGACACCCATATCTAATTTCTCAAAAAAAAACAATGTTCGCCATCTTGGATTTCAAAATGGATAGCATTTCCGTAATCAGCATCCCAAAATATCCCGAAAACGACACCCATATCTATTTTCTCAAAAAAACCAATGTCCGCCATCTTGGATTTCAAAATGGATAGCATTTCCGTAATCAGCATCCCAAAATATCCCGAAAACGACACCCATATCTATTTTCTCAAAAAAACCAATGTCCGCCATCTTGGATTTCAAAATGGATACCATTTCCATAATCAACACCCCAAAATATCCCGAAAACGACACCCATATCTAATTTCTCAAAAAAAAACAATGTTCGCCATCTTGGATTTCAAAATGGATTCCATTTCCGTAATCAGCATCCCAAAATATTCCGAAAACGACACCCATATCTATTTTCTCAAAAAAACTAATGTCCGCCATCTTGGATTTCAAAATGGATACCATTTCCGTAATCAGCATCCCAAAATATCCCGAAATCGACACCCATATCTATTTTCTCAAAAAAACCAATGTCCGCCATCTTGGATTTTAAAATGGATAGCATTTCCGTAATCAGCATCCCAAAATATCCCGAAATCGACACCTATATCTATTTTCTCAAAAAAACCAATGTCCGCCATCTTGGATTTTAAAATGGATAGCATTTCCGTAATCAGCATCCCAAAATATCCCGAAAACGACACCCATATCTATTTTATCAAAAAAACCAATGTCCGCCATCTTGGATTTCAAAATGGATAGCATTTCCGTAATCAGCATCCCAAAATATCCCGAAAACGACACCCATATCTATTTTCTCAAAAAAACTAATGTCCGCCATCTTGGATTTCAAAATGGATACCATTTCCGTAATCAGCATCCCAAAATATCCCGAAATCGATACCCATATCTATTTTCTCAAAAAAACCAATGTCCGCCATCTTGGATTTCAAAATGGATAGCATTTCCGTAATCAGCATCCCAAAATATCTCGAAAACGACACCCATATCTATTTTCTCAAAAAAACCAATGTCCGCCATCTTGGATTTCAAAATGGATAGCATTTCCGTAATCAGCATCCCAAAATATCCCGAAAACGACACCCATATCTAATTTCTCAAAAAAAAACAATGTTCGCCATCTTGGATTTCAAAATGGATTCCATTTCCGTAATCAGCATCCCAAAATATTCCGAAAACGACACCCATATCTATTTTCTCAAAAAAACTAATGTCCGCCATCTTGGATTTCAAAATGGATACCATTTCCGTAATCAGCATCCCAAAATATCCCGAAATCGACACCCATATCTATTTTCTCAAAAAAACCAATGTCCGCCATCTTGGATTTTAAAATGGATAGCATTTCCGTAATCAGCATCCCAAAATATCCCGAAATCGACACCTATATCTATTTTCTCAAAAAAACCAATGTCCGCCATCTTGGATTTTAAAATGGATAGCATTTCCGTAATCAGCATCCCAAAATATCCCGAAAACGACACCCATATCTATTTTATCAAAAAAACCAATGTCTGCCATCTTGGATTTCAAAATGGATAGCATTTCCGTAATCAGCATCCCAAAATATCCCGAAAACGACACCCATATCTATTTTCTCAAAAAAACTAATGTCCGCCATCTTGGATTTCAAAATGGATACCATTTCCGTAATCAGCATCCCAAAATATCCCGAAATCGACACCCATATCTATTTTCTCAAAAAAACCAATGTCCGCCAACTTGGATTTTAAAATGGATAGCATTTCCGTAATCAGCATCCCAAAATATCCCGAAAACGACACCCATATCTATTTTCTCAAAAAAAACAATGTCCGCCATCTTGGATTTCAAAATGGATAGCATTTCCGTAATCAGCACCCCAAAATATCCCGAAAACGACACCCATATCTGATTTCTCAAAAAAAACATTGTTCGCCATCTTGGATTTCAAAATGGATACCATTTCCGTAATCAGCATCCCAAAATATCCCGAAAACGACACCCATATCTATTTTCTCAAAAAAAGTAATGTCCGCCATCTTGGATTTCAAAATGGATACCATTTCCGTAATCAGCATCCCAAAATATCCCGAAATCGACACCCATATCTATTTTCTCAAAAAAACCAATGTCCGCCATCTTGGATTTATAATGGATAGCATTTCCGTAATCAGCATCCCAAAATATCCCGAAAACGACACCCATATCTATTTTCTCAAAAAAAAAACAATGTCCGCCATCTTGGATTTCAAAATGGATAGCATTTCCGTAATCAGCATCCCAAAATATCCCGAAAACGACACCCATATCTATTTTCTCAAAAAAAAAACAATGTTCGCCATCTTGGATTTCAAAATGGATTCCATTTCCGTAATCAGCATCCCAAAATATCCCGAAATCGACACCCATATCTATTTTCTCAAAAAAACCAATGTCCGCCATCTTGGATTTTAAAATGGATAGCATTTCCGTAATCAGCATCCCAAAATATCCCGAAATCGACACCCATATCTATTTTCTCAAAAAAACCAATGTCCGCCATCTTGGATTTTAAAATGGATAGCATTTCCGTAATCAGCATCCCAAAATATCCCGAAAACGACACCCATATCTATTTTCTCAAAAAAAAAACAATGTTCGCCATCTTGGATTTCAAAATGGATTCCATTTCCGTAATCAGCATCCCAAAATATTCCGAAAACGACACCCATATCTATTTTCTCAAAAAAACTAATGTCCGCCATCTTGGATTTCAAAATGGATACCATTTCCGTAATCAGCATCCCAAAATATCCCGAAATCGACACCCATATCTATTTTCTCAAAAAAACCAATGTCCGCCATCTTGGATTTTAAAATGGATAGCATTTCCGTAATCAGCATCCCAAAATATCCCGAAATCGACACCTATATCTATTTTCTCAAAAAAACCAATGTCCGCCATCTTGGATTTTAAAATGGATAGCATTTCCGTAATCAGCATCCCAAAATATCCCGAAAACGACACCCATATCTATTTTATCAAAAAAACCAATGTCCGCCATCTTGGATTTCAAAATGGATAGCATTTCCGTAATCAGCATCCCAAAATATCCCGAAAACGACACCCATATCTATTTTCTCAAAAAAACTAATGTCCGCCATCTTGGATTTCAAAATGGATACCATTTCCGTAATCAGCATCCCAAAATATCCCGAAATCGACACCCATATCTATTTTCTCAAAAAAACCAATGTCCGCCATCTTGGATTTCAAAATGGATAGCATTTCCGTAATCAGCATCCCAAAATATCCCGAAATCGACACCTATATCTATTTTCTCAAAAAAACCAATGTCCGCCATCTTGGATTTTAAAATGGATAGCATTTCCGTAATCAGCATCCCAAAATATCCCGAAAACGACACCCATATCTATTTTATCAAAAAAACCAATGTCTGCCATCTTGGATTTCAAAATGGATAGCATTTCCGTAATCAGCATCCCAAAATATCCCGAAAACGACACCCATATCTATTTTCTCAAAAAAACTAATGTCCGCCATCTTGGATTTCAAAATGGATACCATTTCCGTAATCAGCATCCCAAAATATCCCGAAATCGACACCCATATCTATTTTCTCAAAAAAACCAATGTCCGCCATCTTGGATTTTAAAATGGATAGCATTTCCGTAATCAGCATCCCAAAATATCCCGAAAACGACACCCATATCTATTTTCTCAAAAAAAAAACAATGTCCGCCATCTTGGATTTCAAAATGGATAGCATTTCCGTAATCAGCACCCCAAAATATCCCGAAAATGACACCCATATCTGATTTCTCAAAAAAAACATTGTTCGCCATCTTGGATTTCAAAATGGATACCATTTCCGTAATCAGCATCCCAAAATATCCCGAAATCGACACCCATATCTATTTTCTCAAAAAAACCAATGTCCGCCATCTTGGATTTTAAAATGGATAGCATTTCCGTAATCAGCACCCCAAAATATCCTGAAAACGACACCCATATCACTTTATTAAAGAAAATCGATGTCCGCCATCTTGGATTTCAAAATGGATACCATTTCCGTAATCAGCACCCTAAAATATCCCGAAAACGACACCCATTCACCCTTATCACTTTCCTCAAAAAAATCAATGTCCGCCATCTTAGACATGAAAATGGAGGAGGGAGGTAAATTTTGTGAGAGCCTTCCTCGCTTTGTCACTAATCGATCGATCGATAAAATCGATCTAATTCTACTTTTCCAAAAATATAGGGTGTGTGGTACCTTTATGAGAAACTAGCAGTTACCCGCGACTTCGTACATGTCTCCAGTTTCCGTGTACATTATATTATCTGTGCGTGTACCGAGCGGATACTTCTTTGAGAAACTTGACATTTCACCTCATTACACCGAACTCGTACCTACTGGAATGTCAAACGCTAGTTGTTAGACCAAAGAGGTAGTACTACGCCCTGTCAAACTGACGTGACATGACATGACAATGAAATCCTCTTGCCAATTGGCGCTGCTAATCCTTTTCGTTCATTTGATCCTGTAGATCCTGTTAAATGTGTCAATTCAGGTTACGAACTATATATATGCCAAGTTTCATCCAAGTTGGTTCAGTGGTTTTGACGTGATTGAAACACAAACATCCAAACATCTAAACTTCGCATTTATAATATTAGTAGGATAGGATAGGATAGGATAGGATTGGAGAGGGTAGAGAGGAGGAGGGGGGGGGGGGGGATTTCGCAAGGAGTCAAGTCAGTCAGCAGTAAGTAGATGCAAGTAGGCAGTAGGCAAGTAGCAGAAAGTAGTAAGTACATTTGAGTAATTTATAAATCGGCCTATATACTAAGTAGGTAGGTACTTGATTGAAATAGTGTTTTTTATTATTTACAAAAGTTCAAATATCGTGAAGATACCGACATTTTATGAAACCTAAATAATGTAGTTAGAAAACCTCTACCAAGTACCTACGGCCGCACGAAAGATCAAATCACGCGGTCACACTATAATTTGGTGCCGATACTGCTATTTGTCGATATATGTATATGTATAGTGCGCACCTCGAAAAGCGATACGTCCTCCCTCCACGGCCGCTCAGCGCGGAATGCCACCCGCAGCGTTGCGCTGCATGATATATAGGTGATTTTAGAAAAATCCTATAAAAATAAGTACAAGGTAGAAGACTATAATTTTATTTTTATTTGTAAGAAAAAAACCTGTTCTTTTATATAGTATGCGTATTTTAACTTAAAACTTCTTACTTTCGTAGAAATCACAGTTTGTTTGAAGAGTAAAATTGCGTAAAAGGCGGTGTTTTCAAAAATTAATTTCTCTAACATATTGTATGAACGGGCAGCAATTTTTTCCCAGCATTCTATTTTTAATAAAATAAATATTTTAATTGCATTTTTAAATTATCTTTAAACTAGTTTTTTATATGATAAAATCAAGTCGAAAAGTTCACATTTTTGATAATTTTACGAAGACATGCGTTACAAATTAATTTATTTCTCAGTTGTGTATTGCCTAATTTAAAATGTTCTCCCAGCATTCTATTTTTATTGAACCAAACTTTAATTTCCATTTATATTTGTAATCGTAAAACGTTAACTGTAATAAAAATCGAGTTCGAAAAATTATGTAAATAGGCCAAAATCGAAAGAAGGCCCCTTAAGTCCTATGCATCGTTCGGTAAAAGAAAACATCGTGAGGAAATACATGGCTTCGTCAGCTCCACACGTATTGTCGTAAATATTTTGTATTGTATTGTATTGTATTGTATTGACCTTGTATTTCCAATATTAGGTGCTGGGCAAACCTACTCCACTAAACAATGTCCCTGACGCGGTATAAATCATCTAGATTAGATGCAAAAACCTGCTTATTAAGGGCTACAAGTAGGTACAATCGAGTAAAACAGTTAACAACTAATTAAATTAAAAATTTAAAAAACCCGCGATACTTGGACCGATTTTCATCAAACATAGCTAAGAACACTCCCGACTTATTCACCTTTCAAACAAAAAAAAACAAAATCAAAATCGGTTCATCCGTTCGGGTGCTACGTTGCCTCAGACACACACACACACACACACACACACATGACACGTCAAACTTATAACACCCCGTCGTTTTAGCGTCGGGGGTTAAAAACATTTCTCACAAGCCTGACGTGTAAAAGCTGATGGCTGCTACCAAGATCGATAATGGCACGATGTGCCCACATCAAAGGGACATTTGTTCCGTTAGTTTATCAAAGATCACCAGTCGTGTAGAAAATAGGCTTGTGCCAAACAATTAGTGATTGTGTTTCGGTGTAGCTCACTGCTAGTCGGCTGCTGAATTTAAGAGCTCCGTTTTTACCAAACAAGTATAACATGCAGTCTATTTTACTGCCCCCGTATGCCAATCTTTTGCTGTCAAGTTATATTTCACTGCCCAGTGTAATTTCTTCAGGTCACGTGGTACAATTTTGTACCACGTGATCATTCTTTTTAGGCACTTGACAACAAAATATGCGCGAAAACAAATTAAATGACATCATAATGTCACTATTTAGTCACAGAATAACTATGAGTTAGTATGAACTGACCATGATTTAAAACTTTGCAGTTCAACTGAGATTGGAATACACCTGCTGGTACCAAATATACTAAGCTAAGGGTACCTACTAAAAGTTAGAAAATATAGGTATACTATTTACCTAAATTTAGAAAATATAGGTATACTATTTACCTAAATAGGTAGGTATTGCAGTTAAAAAACTAGGAAAACTGTTTTAAATTTGACTACATTCCGGTTTCATTATCAGACGATGATTATGATGGCAGTTCATTGGGAATGTTCTAGTGACCGTAAACATCACTACAAAGTCACAGGAAAGCAAAATACGCAATTTTTGTAATAGATGGGATAATTTATCCAGTTATTTTGATTTAAATACCAAACAACTTATTCAATTTTGATGAAACTTTTGTGGGATTAATCTGAAAGATTGAAAAATTGATACAATCGCAATCCTATCAGTTACATTTCTCGGTGACGCGGCAACGTTCTGCAGTCGAGTTGACGTTGTCACGCAGTGTACAACCGTTGCGATACGATTATCATATTTATTTGTACTGTCTCCCTTGAACCAGCTGCCTACTTCGGAATATCGTTCGCTCTGTAATGTAATGTCATTTGCGGTCTCGATTGAACTAAAGATGGATAGACGCCATTTATTTTGGTTGCTACGCTAAAAGACCAAGCTTTGTGTCTATTAGATACTTGAGAAATCATGGATATAATCTGTGTAATAAAGCTTTATTCTAGCAGATCACACAGCAGATTTTTGACCGACTTCAAAAAAAGAGGAGGTTCCTAATTAGGTTTTTTTTTACGAAATCGGTTTAGTAGCTTGTAGCTATGCTATCTACGTACACAAAATTGCGTATTTTGCTTTCCTGTGACTTTTTAGTGGTGTTTGCGGCCACTAAATATATTCCCAATGAACTGTCATCATCATTATCTGATGATGAAGCCAAATTGGTAGTAAAATTGAAGTCGTGTTTCCTAATTTTTTAAACTTAGCAATTCTGTGCAACATAGCAATATAGTACGTCCATGATACAAAGCAGATTTTTACTTATCAAAATTCTTGTGGCCTTCCATAGTTTTATGAGATTTATAAATGCCGTTAAAATCCTGTCGCGACACCCCTATAAAATGAAAGCAAAGCAATAACCCTGTCCATTTCAATAGTCAAAGAACAGATGGAAATAAAATATCAACGTGTCGACGTAATACTCTTTCGAATCAAATTGCAAAGGACATTCTATCTCTGTTAGATAAATGAGCTTAGAAAAGGACGGCCGAGATAGGCATGCTGGTAATGCCAGATGTTTAATATGGCTATGGGATTAAGTGCTTGTCCTTTATACAAGGTTTATGGAAAATTGAAAAAAAAATGATTATTTTTAAACCGACTTTAAAAAATGAGGCGTGTTTGAAGTCGTCCATATTTTCAATCATCACCTAATCACGAAATTATTCCATAGCTTACATTATTATTTCTGAAGTACGCAAAATAGTGTACATGTCAGACTCGAACAAAAATATTGCTGTTTGCGCTGACACTGAGCGAAATTCTCCGCCGATATCGTGAAAGTGTAAAAACAGTCATACGAAAATAGTTTGAATATAAAGCACAGACATCGAACTACACAATAGAGCCATCATTCTATTGCAAAAAACGCCGAGGCACTTTGAAATTTGACGTTTTTATACATGTTATATCCATAATTTTATACCCCTTTCAAAGTGTTCGATGATCAAATGTGTAACTTAAAAATGTAAATAGTAATTGTTCATTAGTTTTGTTTTTTTCTGCTTGTGCTGTACTTGTTTTATGTCATATAAAAATATCTTTATCTCTCTCTCTATCTATTTCTAAATATGCTCACGCCGCCTGAGCACATTAATTCTGTTCCTTTTTCAGAGCGCCAATCCAAAGTCCATTGTATAAAATGTCGTTGAGCACACACGACAGAGTGGAGCGTGCTTCTATGACAGAGTTCATTAGTGTTACGACAACTTGAGGCAAGAGGGCGGAGGGCTAGTGCTAGGGCACCTAAACCCTAGTTTTGATGAGACTTTAAAATGCTGGCATATTTTCGTATGACATCATTTAAGAATGATATTAATCAAAGCAATAATAGTCGAATATTATTCTACCGGCATTTGATCCTAGGATCAGGTGGCAAAAATTTGGAGCCTAGGATCAGATTACAAAACAATTCGGGTTCTGTTTCTACATCATTCTGATCCTAGGATCAGATGCCATAGACCCGAATAAAATAGTGAAACAAAAAATACTAGTGATTCCTTCTTTTTTTTACCCAACTACGGTGACGCGAAATGAATCCTTTTTGGGTTATGATTTTGACTTGTATGTATGAATATCATATACCTACATACATGCAGGCATGTAGTTAGCTATATATGTTCATCTGTTCCCTCATAATTCCCTCTCGTGTCATGGCTGACTTTTTTTAGGGAATAGGTAATGGAAGTAGCGTTTGGCCTACCTGATTATAACATGTATTGCTAATTAGAGAACTTCTTGCACGTACTGGAAATGTCTAAAGTACTCTGCGATTATAATCCTCTAATACTACCTATAATCGATCACAAAACAACATCTGTTCCGGATTACAGCATTTTTTCAGGATAAAACTCTATGAAATACCATCGTAACAAATGTTCTCGCAGCAAAAAAATAGGGTTCTTGACAGGTCGTAGCAAAAACGGCCCTTCTATAACTCCGTATAAAAACACCATATATTTTGAATGTTGACTCCGGCTAAAAGCGTCCGCAGAGCCGACAAAAATCGGACAGGACACTCTCATAAATCCAATGAGAGTCAGACCGAAAGGGTACAATAAGCTTCAAAAATTAATCACAAACGGAAAGATAATTAAAGATAAGATAATGTATAAGTGCTAGGATATATATTTTATTTTATTTTTTTCATTTTTGGAAAACTTACAGCTAATAGAAATCATAGGTAGTGACACTGGTTACTTAAAAGATAATTACAAGTTTCCACGTATAGTTATTATAATTTTTAGTTAAAAACAAAACAGCAGGGGTATGCCAATCAAAGTTGAACTGCAAAGTTTTAAATCATGGTCAGTTCATACTAATTCATAGTTATTCTGTGACTAAATAGTGACATTATGACGTAATTTGATGTGTTCTCGCGCATATTTTGCTGTCAAGTGTCTAAAAAGAATGATCACGTGGTACAAAATTGTACCACGTGACCTGAAGAAATAACACTGGGCAGTGAAATATAACTTGACAGCAAAAGATTGGAATACGGGGGCAGTACCTGATTTGGGATAGACGGAAAAGAGGAAAAACATACGAGTACGAAAGAGAAAAAGAAACAATAAAGTTAATATACTCGTAGCATACATACCTATCATATGAAATCTACCGACTGAAAAAACTGTCACACATCAAGCCTACAGTTATATGTTACAGTTTTGGTTCGGTCTTAAATTAAAAACAGTGCACCATAGTCTGTGATTCAAAATATGTCAACTTCTAACGCTGACTGTACAATGACGTCAATTTATAACCAAACGTATTGAAATAGAATAAAATGTGAAGGAGACAATAGCCCGTAGGAAACCCGGGATATCATTACCCGTGTTCAACCACAAGAGGACTTTTAAACTGATATATTGGCAAATAAAACATCTAAACTTATCGCTGGAACATATTGAACTTTAGAACGGATTTTAAACTTTATTGTGAGGCAATAAAGCTTATTTTTACAGAAAGTTTAGTTTATTGGTTCAAATAAAATCGCATACTTACTCGTAGTTTGGAATTACTCCAGGTACTCCCGTTATTGATCTTGAGTTTGGTGCAAATATAAAGTGTATTCACCTGAAACCAAATAAATGTTATTTTAAATCGTAAAAAAACTATTAGGTACTTACAAGTTTTTTTTTTTGATGGAACGAACTAGCAGCTTAATTGATGTTGACTTGACTTTAAAAAAAAAAAAACATACAACCGAATTGAGAACCTCGTCCTTTTTTAAAGTCGGTTAAAAAGAAGGAATTAATACTGTTTGTGACACAAAAACTACTGACAAATTATATAGGTACCTAGGTACTGAACCTACTCCATCCGATTTGGATGAAAATTGGAATAGGTACATATAGTTAGTACTTTTATCCTGAACATTTACCGGGACACGGACGAAGTC
This sequence comes from Gandaritis pyraliata, assembly GCA_947859175.1. Lineage (NCBI taxonomy): Eukaryota > Metazoa > Arthropoda > Insecta > Lepidoptera > Geometridae > Gandaritis > Gandaritis pyraliata. The sequence continues at coordinate 2,118,624 of OX401871.1, read as the reverse complement.
GCGGGCGGATGCTAGTTTAAAGCATCTTGAATAGATGCAAGCATTACTATAATACACACGTTAGTAGGAATCTGGCATCATTCCAATATTCGATTGTACTATTATGGGTGGGATTCGATTGTTATGCATTGACTGATTATGTGAATCGTGGAAGTAGTTTACTCAATATGATTTATCTTATAGTGATTCCAATCCAATTTTACAAACACAAAGATAGCTATTACCACATTTCATTTTCGGACTGAAGAAAGTAGTTAGAAAAGTGTGTAATGTCGTGCTATTGTAGAGCTTCGTAGCACAGTCTTTACTCTAATATCACTCTACGAATATTTTAGAAACTTGTAGAGCATTGCGTAGAATAGTCTACGCTTTGATCTGCAAAGCGCAATAGATATTGTAGAGTTTCGTAGTACTGCGTAGCAGTCTACGCTTTAATCTACGAATATAAAAGCTTCGTAGCACGGTCTACGCTCTGTTTTTATAGAGATTCGTAAGACTGCGTAGCACAGTCTACGCTCTAATCTACAGAGCGCAGTAAATCTTATAGTTTTGTTGCACTGTCTAGCACAGTCTACACTCTAATCTACAGAGCGCAGTAAATCTTATAGTTTCGTAGCACTGTCTAGCACAGTCTACACTCTAATCTACAGAGCGCAGTAAATCTTATAGTTTCGTAGCACTGTCTAGCACAGTCTACACTCTAATCTACAGAGCGCAGTAAATCTTATAGTTTCGTAGCACTGTCTAGCACAGTCTACACTCTAATCTACAGAGCGCAGTAAATCTTATAGTTTCGTAGCACTGTCTAGCACAATCTACACTCTAATCTACAGAGCGCAGTAAATCTTATAGTTTCGTAGCACTGTCTAGCACAGTCTACACTCTAATCTACAGAGCGCAGTAAATCTTATAGTTTCGTAGCACTGTCTAGCACAGTCTACACTCTAATCTACAGAGCGCAGTAAATCTTATAGTTTCGTAGAACTGTCTAGCACAGTCTACACTCTAATCTACAGAGCGCAGTAAATCTTATAGTTTCGTAGCACTGTCTAGCATAGTCCACACTCTAATCTACAGAGCGCAGTAAATCTTGTGGAGCTTCGTAGCACTGTATAGCACAGTCTACAATTTTATAGTATTTTGTAGCAACTCAATCACGGTTCAGTGATTTATAACCGGTTTGAACGTATGTAACCAATCCATTAAACTTTTAAACATACTGAGCTTCATTGTGAAAACAAAAACGTTTTTCACAAACAAAATTTCGATTGAATTTCATCATCAATCTTTTTGGTTAAAGCGCGGACGGGGAGTTCGTGACTAATTACTTTGTTATAAAATTGAGCATACTGCAATTAATAAATACATAACAGAGTGAATAAAACACGCGCACAAAGTTTAAGGACCTTTTAAAAGTTTAAAAGTGATTTTTCATGCAAAAGTATTGTACTTTAGTTGATTTATTTAACAATTTGAAATGACTTATTGTAAACATGTAAAATACCTACCATAGTGTATTTTGCATATTAATTTTTTTTTGATAATTTTTTTTTTCCAGGATCGGAGTATATGGAGAGAATGGGGGGAAGCCTTTGCTCAGCAGTGGGACACAGAGGGCTAAATATAATAATAATGATTTCTTTTTAGAGAGGCACAAAGATTATTAAAATAAATATAATTTTTTCTAATAAAATCAGTAGATTTAAAAAATTTTATGAAGATAGTTTAGCTTGTTCCAACACATTTTTTTTTGTCACTTGTTTTTGTGTATTTTTGTGTAGATCCTGTCCATCCAAAGGTTGCCTGGAAGAGATTGCTTTTAGCAATAAGGCCGCCCATTGTACTTACCTCCTAAAGAATCTGTATTATTGTTGTATTAGTTTAAGTGGAGAGTACAATAAAAAATATATCTATCTATCTATTTTTTATAAAAAAAACATATCTTTAGAGGGTTTTTGTTGCACGTACCATAGGCTGTCAGCTTGGCTGAATTCATCATGAAAAAGTTATAACAAAACGTTCACTTTTAGCCATCCCTATTCCCGGAAGACGTGTTATGTTGTGTTTATAGAGCTAATATCAGAGGATGTGACGTATGCTGTGATGTGGGTCGGACGCTTCTTGTGAAAACTTATTTTAGATGATATAAACAATATTAAGGGCGTCTAGTCGCAGCGACGCGTGACCCGAGGGCAGCATTGGTATGCCAATCAAAGTTGAACTGCAAAGTTGAACTGCTAAGTTTTAAATCATGGTCAGTTCATACTAACTCATAGTTATTCTGTGACTAAATAGTGACATTATGACGTCATTTGATGTGTTTTCGCGCATATTTTGCTGTCAAGTGTCTAAAAAGAATGATCACGTGGTACAATTTTGTACCACGTGACTTGAAGAAATTACACTGGGCAGTGAAATATAACTTGACAGCAAAAGATTGGCATACGGGGGCTGGTGATTATCTGGGCCAGCGAATCAGCATTGCTATTCAGCGCGGCAATGCAGCCAGTGTCTTGGGCACGCTTCCGATTGGTACTGATTTGGATTAATAGATTAATAATTATTAATAATTATAATAATATAATTATAATTATTAATAAAGATTATATAATTGTACAATATTAAGTAGCAAAATAAAGAGAGCCACTAAATATTAGTAGAAAGAAGATATATTCCAGAAACCAGTTTGGAAATATAACCGAACGTCCGTAGCTAGGTACTACTTTTTTTACCCGTACTAGCTACTTATTTTGTGAAACATGTAAAAGTAGGTACACGTTATAAAATTATTACGATTCACTTATTTATCGGTGGGTTTTAGTAGGTAACAACAACGAGTCAGAAAGGGCCATAGATTTTTGATAAACCAAAAAAATTGCTTTTAATTCGCAAACAATATCGCTGTAATAATATAACTTTAGCAAAGCAAAACTTGAATATACAAAATGGCCTTTAGAAAAATAAGAATTTTTAAAAAGATTTCATTATGATTTTATTATTCCCTCCTTGTATTTTCTTTATTTTTATTTCCCGGAATTAATTAAGAAAAAAATTCGTAGAATTATAATTTTTACCTCGTGCCTGTTAATCTTTTATTTTCATAACAGCTATCTTTTAGGATAAACAATTATGAGTAGATTAAAAACATTATAAGTAGCTACTTGCCCATAAAACCCATTTTTTTCGTGTAAAATACTGTCATATTTGGTCCATGAAAATACTTGGGTTTTTGGTACAAACATAGCCCTCGACTAGCTCACTTGATACTAAAGTGCAAACCCGTGTTGGGAGTCCTATTTTAAATAAAATAAACATGTATAATAAAAACATGTGAGGACATTATAACAAACATTTTTTATGAAAACCATTCACGTCAAATTACCCTTTGTTTCTTAACTTAAAGGATCCATCTTCAGACAGTTGACCCCATTTCCCAGCTATTAGAGCTGCGGTCTCATTAGGAGCATCTGTCATCTCTCATCGGATAGGTATCATTTTACAAGACTCCAACGTTTTTTCCGACCTATCGGAGGAAAACATTAATCATTACTTAGAAAACTGTCTATAAAGAATTCGGGAGCTATTTGAGTGTTTAGTCGAGGTTTTTTGAAGTCTGTTTGCTTTTTAACCGACTTTTTCTTCTACCCTGTAGGTTGTGAGTCCAATTCCCATCATTACACTTATTTATATCTTCTAAACGATTATATTCTTAATTTTTTAATATGATTTGATGATTTTTAAATAAATTTTACCAAAGTTTTTCTACAATACAAGTACAGATTAGTACGTATTCTTTGTTTTTTTTTAATCAGGGCACAGTTGCGAAAAAAAGTCCGATCTGTCCACCTATCACAAATAGGGGGACTGATTTTTCAATTTTTAGAAGTCTCATCTGTCAACCTGTTAGTGATAGGTGGACAGATCGGACTTTTTTCACCAATCTGTCCCTCTAGATCGGAGTGTCAGAAGGGAAAACTCATCCTATTGGCTTCTAATTAATACATATTCATTACCCAAAATGTTTGTTCTCAACAGGAATCGAACCCACAACCTGCAGCGCGAAAGTCTATACCGAGCTGCGCCGGCATTTAAATTAAACTACAATGTCAAGATATCTCAGAACCAGCTTATTCAGTGGTGGATTCAGAATTTTGATGTGGGGGGGGCTTGACCCAGGATTTCGGTTCTGGGGGGGCTTGACTGAGCTGTTTAGGGCTTACCCTGACAAATGGTGCTCCATGCTTGGGTAGACTCTGCATTTTTGGGGGGAAAGGAAGGGGGGAAGGGCTTGAACCACCTAACTCCCCTCTGGATTCCGCTAGTGAGCTCGTTGATAAACAAAACGACTGCTAATTAAGATAAGGGTCTTGAACAGCGTAATTGGCGCCTCAGGACCTCAACCTTCAATTTACTTTATTAGAAGTCAAATTAGGAATTAAAATCACGTCCTGGATTTTTATAAAAATGGTCACCGTCATGAAAATATTTAGAATTAAATAAAGTTAAAAGCCTAGGCTAGGTATCAAAGCGTAATTCCTAGATAATGCAGCACAATTGTGAAACAGATGTTGGGTTTCTGTACTTTATCTAGCGTACAGACAAAAGTTTTGTAGCTATTACCTGCACAAACGGTACCTATGTATGTAAAAGTTTGTACAAAGCTTGTTAAAACCAACATTTGCGAACTCCGTTGTTTCCATTGTGTTCAATACGTAACACATTTAATAACATTTTGTTAGAAATACTAAACTAAATTAACCAATATTATTTTCTAAGCTATAATTTATGTGAAAAATCGAATTTTATCTAAAGTTGTATTTAATCAATCAAAATACCACTACCTATGTACCTACTTAGTAAAATTTATTATTATTTAAAACTAAATCCTCGCATCGACTTGACCTCTCAAACGTGCTTTGCAATCGATTCCGAGGTCGAGTCGAGGCGTGGATTATTCGAGGTAACGATTAAGAATAATGTGTCTAAGCAGTTATCAACGCGACCGAAGAGCATTTTTGTTTCCCATACGTTACTTTTTGCTTTGATTATAACAAACCTCTGCTTGACTTGACATCAGAGGTTCCCAAACTTTTTTTTCTCATACTTAGACCACTTTCAACATCTAGCTGGTTTCGGTGGATCCTCTGCAGCTACATTTCTACCATATTCCCAAAACTCGACAAAAAAACCATGCAGCTGAGTTCCAAGTTCCAACCACTAATTAATAGCTTTCGAAAAAAAAAAGTGAGAATTGATTTGACTTTTTGTCACGCAAACATAGACCCCTGTCGAATCTCCCGTGGACCCCTGGGGGTCCATTCAGATCACTTTGAGAACCACTGCTCTACATGTAAAACAACTTAGGTAAAATTAAAAAAGCTTGATGCTATAGCTACTTCACAGCAGGCCTGCCCCCGTATGCCAATCTTTTGCTATCAAGCTATATTTCACTGCCTAGTGTAATTTCTTCAGGTCACGTGGTACAATTTTGTACCACGTGATCATTCTTTTTAGACACTTGACAGCAAAATATGCGCGAAAACACATCAAATGACGTCATAATGTCACTATTTAGTCACAGAATAACTATGAGTTGGTATGAACTGACCATGATTTAAAACTTTGCAGTTCAAGTTTGATTGGCATACCCCTGCTGAACCAGCTACGTCAACTATGGGTCGCATGTCACGAAGATCGATTGAGTCCATTGACGTCCGCGCCTCGTTACCCGGGTCCGATGTGTCGAGTGACTACACGGAGATCATTTATACACTTCGTCGGGATGAAATGGCGGGATATTGCCATTTTTTGGAGTTTGTTGTAAAATTTGCAGGTAGAGGAAGGCCGAAGAAGCAGTGGTTGGATTGTGTGAAAGAGGATATGAATGTGAGAGGAGTAGATTCTGAGTTGACGAATGATAAGAGCGAGTGGAAGAAGAAGACATGTTGTGCCGACCCCGCCTAGAGCGGGATAAGGGCAGGGAAATGATGATGTTGTAAAATCTGTCGCCTTTGTCTACCAAGGGAAGCAGGCGTGCTCGTATAATTTTTTTACGAGTTGTTTGAAATTACTTGTCAGTGTAAAATACAAAACACAGTAGGTATGCAACAAGTTATTTTACAATAACTTTAAATCCTCCGAATGGCGTCTGCAGAGGGGCGAGTACGAGTTGACAATGTAAAAACCGGTGTCAAACGTCTGACGCCGAGCACACCGGTGTGCGCTGATTGGTATGGAAACACTGAGATTGAGCTGATTTTTTGAGAAGCTTGGTTTCGTCAAGCTCCTGCTCAGTGTTTCCATACCAAGCAGCGCACACCGGTGTGCTCGGCGTCAGACGTTTGACACCGGTTTTTACATTGTCAACTCGTACTCGCCCCTCTGGTCGCCATATTGGATTTTGATTAGGTACTGCTATATTTTTAGTGACGTTGACGTAAGAATCATCAAAGTTGACCCCCGCGTTCAGTCTCTAAGAACCATATAGTAACATAAATACATAGACTGATGAACACAATACCCTCTCTTTGCGTCGCGCAGTTGGATAACTATTCCAAACTTACGCGTAATATGTGATAGGATAATATAAATAAAAGAAGTATATCGTTGAAGATAAACATCATGCATAACACTCTGACATGCTTGTTATATTACCTCGATGGTGTTAGTAGGTACACTCCCGAGCAATAAATCTGGGTCACTGGCACAAACCTTGACATTAGAAGCCTAAAAGTCGAGTAAAGCTCGCTCATTGAAATAAACGGTTTTTCATAGACGATTCAAAGTCTCATTGATTTTATTCGGATGGTCTATAAATCACTTTTTATTGCTGAAGGTTTGTTATTGGCCTGAATTCGTTGCTCTCAAGTGTATTATTCAAATGAGTACAATCACATGTCAGCTTAATAATCGTAGTGTGAATAATTCAAACACATTGCTTTAGTGTTGTAGCGTTTGATAATTAATTTACACATTAGTTATTAATAATGTACACTTACCTAATAACAAGTAGGTATAATGCTGTTGCATGTCAGGAAATGGAAGAAAACTCTTTGAGAGTATCGAATCTGAATTCTTTATTAATTTTTACGTCTGTTATTAGTATTACAATAAAATATTTTGTTAATTTTGAACACTATATAAATATCTTTTAATATATATCTTGGCAAGAACGGAATCTCATAATACAAATACTCCATACCTACTTATGTATAAGGAAATTTCCAACACTGTTTATTTTATTTTTATCTTTTGGAAATAATAAAAAAAATTGTATTTAACTTTCGGGAACTAACTCTCTTTAAAATCTTTTGTAGTTATGTTTCTTCATCAAATCAGTACTGTGAACCTTTCATTAGCCTCCTCGACACCTGTAGATCTATTCAGTCTGTTAATTACTACCTCGCTGTGCATTCCAGAAGTTGGAGCAGCTGCCTTCGGAGGTAATAAATCAAAACTTGCCGGAACTTTGTATCTGATGTGACAGATTTGAAAACTAACTGTACAGCGCGCTCTGTCACAGATGGCGCTGTACAGTTAGTTTTCAAGTTGAAAAGTGAATTCTGATAGGATAAAGTCTGATGAATTGGAATCGGAATTGTTGTAACAATAAGCAAAGTTGCAAATATAGCTACTTTAAAAAAATCGTGCCTCACCTCTTAGAGTTTTGTTTTGATTAGGTACATAGTTACTAAAATCAAGGAAAGACTGAAAAAAAGCACTATAGGGGGTAGTTTATGCTTTGGAATAAAATACTGATATTCAAAATTAAAATTTTTATGAAATATTAATCGCCACCTATATTAAACGCAAGGATGGCTTGATTTTTTTATAAAAAGTACCTATAAGTATAGTTGCAATAGTAATTTTTTTGTTGTGCAATAAATGTGAAGATATTCTTACCTATGACGTTTTTTACCGCGACATCAAGAGATGCTCAAACTGACTTTTGCTTATTAAATACCTACCAAAAAATTATGTATGTTCTACATTTTTATTTAATGGTTTTGGTTTTAATTATTACCTTGTTCACAATAATTATTATGTGGTGCTAATATAATAACACTGACCCATAAATATTGCCAAAACAATTTCCATTACACGATAAACTTCAATTTTGACGACATTCCCTTAAGGGCCTGTCAAACTTGTAGATAAATATCATTATTGAATAATCTGACAGCGCCCGAGTTGCTGAAGAATCTGGTTATAAGTTTAGAGTGATAAACGACCCAGATATGGTGTTAATAGGATTATTAACTCTATAATGGGGTGTCGTTTATCATGTCAGTAGTTTGTAGTAAATTTTCCTAACTAAATAGGTAATACTTACGTTAATAATAATGCTCGCATTGCTGTGTTCCGGCTTGAAGGGTGTGGGTACCGGTGCGTACAATTCACTGATCACTGACTACCCTTGTAAAAAAAACGCTACAAAAATTGGTTTTCTTACAGGCCCCGTATTCCAATCTTTTGCTGTCAAGTTATATTTCACTGCCCAGTGTAATTTCTTCAGGTCATGTGGTACAATTTTGTACCACGTGATCATTCTTTTTAGACACTTGACAGCAAAATATGCGCGAAAACAAATTAAATGACATCATAATGTCACTATTTAGTCACTGAATAACTATGAGTTAGTATGAACTGACCATGATTTAAAACTTTGCAGTTCAAATTTACAGTTCAACTGAGATTGGAATACCCCTACAGAAATGTTATTCTGTTTTTTTAGAAAAAAAATTCAAGAAACACCCAAACGCTAATCGCTATACTCTGCACGTTTTCTTAAGTATCACTATACCTACCTATATTCATGATTATAAAACTTTTTAGGTCCCAACCCTGTTATCAAACCCCGACTTTAAGCGCCGATTATAACTCCCTAATTACAGTCATTTGTAGAGAGATTCACTTTCTTTTCTTTAAACTTGAAAACTGTTATTAATTAGATTGTTGATTCCGTGTAGATAATTTGGGTTTCTGTAAAAACATTTTGTATTTTTTAGATTTCGTCTGTGACTTTGTTCGTCTTTGAAGTTACAAGAACCAGGCTAATAATGGCTCAATCAGGTATTAGCAGATGTTACTTCAGTGATACAATGTACCTAATTATTGATTATGTTTTTTTTTAATTAGTAATCTATGGTCAAACAAAACCCAGAGACAGATTAATTATTAGAAATGGTCACAGTTTGTCTCGTAGGTACCCAGTGCAACAATGTTTTGATATCGAATTCCCATAGTGCTACAAACACAGTTCAATCAGAACAGTAACATAACAAATAGTTTATCTACCCTTCTGTTAATTAACTAGGTATCACGTCTCTACTCCACTTGAAGTTTCCAACAAACTATTTCTCCGTAGCAAGGAAAAGTTGTGTACTTATAAACAAAGTAAGAAAGGAACGCTAAAAGATTAAAGCGATATACGAAAACGAAAATCCAAAAACGACAGTCAAAAGTTCATGAATTTTTATTTACATTGCGTGGTAACGGGGAAAGATTCCGTGCAGTCACCCACAAAGCACAAGGCGACCGCGCAGTCTAAGTCAGAGCTTTTACATATAGCAATACCAACATTATTTAGAATTAAGTGGTATCTAGTTGTTTTCAATCGAAAGTTGTAGCAAAGAGTTTTCTTTTGAGTTCCACGTTGTTTTACGTTGAGTGAGTGCTGAGAAAGTTGTTGGCACTGTAGGTTCCCACGACAACGGTAAAATGGAAACAGCATGAGATGGAAGGTACACTACACATGGTAATGTTTTCTAAACTTCTATCTGGAGAGTTGAAATCCGCAGGTGAACGTCTTTATTTTGCTTGCATATTTTATTTATTTTTCACATATTTATTTATTTTCTTAGTTTTACAGTTTTTTAAACAATGTAATAAAAAAAAACAAAAACACTTTCTGCCTTCTGCATCTGACCCTTGAGCCTACCTTCTTTATTAATTTTATTTTTTCATGCAAAACAAACAAGAGATCTGTGGATGTATAGAAAATATTATTTTTTCCTTTACCAATCAAAATAAGGTTTAGTTTTCGTAAAAAGGGAAATTGGATATCTTTGTGCCCAACAGTGGGATGAAAAAAAATGTAATCCACAAGGCGTCTCAGTTCCTCGGACAATTTCGCGGTCGTACTATTAAACTAATTTAATAATACGACCTAAGATGTAATTCTCTTTATAAAATAAAATGTAGTAAATACACAATCGGGATTTTTTTGCAGGATGCTATAAAAGTCACAAAACAAAAACTATATAAGTATTCGGTATCTGCGTCGGTATCTGCCGCTGCACAGTTTTCTTTAATTGCTACTCTAGTAGTTGTGCTTGATCTATTTAGCATAATTAATAAATTAGTTTAATAAAAAAAAAACCCCGCCGAACAGTATCGCGAACACTCACTCAACGAAAATTGTTTAAATTCTTCTATTAAGGTAAATCGCATTCCTGAGACCCAAGATACAGGCTTTTGCCTAGTTTGGGCCTCGCCGTTCCTATCATATTTTATATAATAACTTGTGAAACTATTGTGTCCTAATACTGTTTACCCTATACCCTGTGTTATATTTTCGGAAATAAAAATTATTCTTAAAATTATTCTTATTCTTATTCTATCAGCATCTAGTTCCCATATTACAAGCTTTGCTTAGTTTGGGACTAGAGGGCGTAGTGTGAAATGTCCATAAATATTTATTTTATTTATTTATTTTATCATGTCCCAACATAATCGTAATGATATTATTAAAATTTTATAAAGAGAATTATCCTAAGTTCTCGGTTACCTGGCTCGTCTGTTTACATAAAGAACGGGCTAGATTCATTCACATTGTGGCTTAGGTATTCGCAGCATGTAGCACAAAAAGGGTCGACCAAAACAACTTATCTTAATGGCTGCGAACGGATTAAGGGTGGCTTAAAAGTTGGCTGGCTGTGATTGCCTTGAAGTAACTACCTATAAAACATATATCATAATTTCTTCCTGTACAAAAACGGTTTGAATCCCATCCCACTAATATTATAAATGTCGATGTTTAGACGTTTGTGTTTCAATCATGTCGACTGCAGCAAGGATGTACAAAAAAAGATTATTAACCCAAAATAGAGACGAATGGAGGTGTAGAAAGGCTTTTTTCTAATAATAAGGCCTTTGCCAAGGACTTTGGCACTTTTGCTCATGCCCCTATGAACGGTACGCTGCAGTCCTGGGACGTGATTTAGATGGTGTAGGCTAGCCCAGCATTATCTTTACATAATATTAGTTAGCCTCATACGCAGGAAATACAGAATAACAGCATTATAGAAGCATGATCCAGATATAAAATTAAAACAAGATACATTTTAATTTGTCCAGAGGTATTTCAATCTCAGTTGAACTGCAAAGTTTTAAATCATGGTCAGTTCATACTAACCCATAGTTATTCTGTGACTAAATAGTGACATTATGATGTCATTTAATTTGTTTTCGCGCATATATTGCTGTCAAGTGTCTAAAAAGAATCAAAGAAATTACCTGAAGAAATTAGACTGGGCAGTGTAATATAACTTGACAGAAAAAGATTGGGGTGCATTTCCTGTAAACCGACTAGCCGTTAATTTTTGAATACCAATAGAAGCAAATTATTTCGGGTGTAAGAGTTATGAATACAATGGGCAGTCATAAAAATAAATAGATGTTTAGATCTCTGGTTGGTCAAAATAAGAAGAAAAAAAATAAAAAAAAAATAAAACAAAAAAGAAAAAGGCGGGGTCAGGTAGCTAACTGCTTGCAAGCGAAACAGTTTCAAAAGTGGTAAGGCGGAAATTTTGCCGATAGTACATGTATTACAAGTATAAATATAGTTGGTACAGGTAGGTACTATCGGCAAAATTTCCGCCTTACCACTTTTGAAACTGTTTCGCTTGCAAGCAGTTAGCTACCTGACCTCGCCTTTTTCTTTTGTCTTCTTATTTTGAGTAACCAGAGATCTAAACATCTATTTATTTTTATGACGGCCCATTGTTTTCATAACTTTTACACCCGAAATAATTGGCTTCTATTGGTTTTCAAAAATGAACGGCTAGTCGGTTTACAGGAAATGCGCCCTTAAGGTGGTAAGGCAGAACTTTTGTTGATGGTACATAATAATAATAATGTAAGGTAGGTATATAACCAAAACCAGCCTACTTCCTCGTCAAGTTGCATGGGGGCAAAATAGTCCCCGTCTCAGTATAATGTTGCACTAAATTCGAATATTTGCAACCCTATATTGACTTGTAAACTTATACAACTATAGTTTCTTAGTTATTATAAAATTAAGAAGTGGCATGGCACAGACAATGCAATTTCAACATTTTTAAGCCAATGCTTGAGGCCTGCCCCCGTATGCCAATCTTTTGCTGTCAAGTTATATTTCACTGCCCAGTGTAATTTCTTCAGGTCACGTGGTACAATTTTGTACCACGTGATCATTCTTTTTAGACACTTGACAGCAAAATATGCGCGAAAACACATCAAATGACGTCATAATGTCACTATTTAGTCACAGAATAACTATGAGTTAGTATGAACTGACCATGATTTAAAACTTTGCAGTTCAACTTTGATTGGCATACCCCTGCTGAACTTCCAACATAGGCTTGCTAAGCTCGGTCACGTGCTGAACATTGATCTTTTACTTTATTAAGTTCGATATTCTCTTTTTTTCTCAGATTCTTCGAGAAATGGGCGGAAATATCTTAATTGGACATCTAGGGATCTGCAAAGATTTATAACCAGTTAATGATAAATGGTGAAAAGTGTTTGTGACCTATTTTATCAAGGACGCATTATTTCAATTTCTTTTTGTCGTAGGAAATATGGTGAAAATGGTTTTGGTACGATTCCAACAAAAACTAAGTGTGAGTCAGTTGATAAATAGCGTGGATAAGTTAACAGCAGGGGTATTCCAATTTCAGTTGAACTGCAAAGTTTTAAATCATGGTCAGTTCATACTAAATCATAGTTATTCTGTGACTAAATAGTGACATTATGATGTCATTTAATTTGTTTTCGCGCATATTTTGCTGTCAAGTGTCTAAAAAGAATGATCACGTGGTACAAAATTGTACCACGTGACCTGAAGAAATTACACTGGGCAGTGAAATATAACTTGACAGCAAAAGATTGGAATACGGGGGCAGAACCCTTTAGATCAACAATCGCAAGCGTCACAGAAGACCAGCGTTACAGTAGTCACAAGCTACTATAGCACATGCTGAGTGGCGACCGTTTTTGTAATCACGTACCTAGTCAATTTAAAATTAAGCCAACTTATATTGGTAGATACTGATTTGGATCAATTGAGCTATCTATAAATCGTTTGCAACGGTGTGTAGATAGCTCAACTACTTCATGTGTATTTTGTATATATTATAAATATTGTAAACACTGTATTAGTCGTAATTTTCTTAGTGAATAAATATTTTTTTCTTATATTATAATTATTTTATTAGTGACACGAAATAAACTTTTTCTTTCTTTCTTTCTAGTAAAACGTCATGAAAATGTATATTAGTGCCAATGAGGTCCCAATTTACATCGCTGACAGACATGTCACATTAAATCCACCACATTAGGGCGTGTTCACACTGTGCGATGCCGACAGATAAACTATACCGACATTTAGTTGCTTGTATTATTATTTGCTTGATTAGATCTGACATACTTATTATAGTTGCTTGTATTTGAAAATAGATTGTTCAATTATACACTACAATATTGTTCATTAAACAATATTGTAGGTAATTATCTTACTTTTTTTTTGTATAATGTATTTGAACAAAATTATCGATGCGAGACGATGTGGAAGACTAGTATCATAGTCACAACGGATCTTTGTCCCTCTGAATTATCTGCGCAAAATCCATTTTTGGTCGATTTGAGCGAATTTTTCCGCACAACAGTGCCTTGATCACGAATAAATGTGACAATCGTAAACGTATCGTAACGCTAGCATATCCGAGATACACTGCGCGTTGACGCTACAACGTTCGGCAGTCGAGCTAGCGTTGACGCTCAATATGATTGGAATACGTCAGGTTTACGTAACGCGGCGACTGTCAGATTTGTTCGTGATTACCCCTCAGCATATGCACAAATTGCACAATCGTTTGTTGCACCTAACTTCATAAGCTTTTGGACGATATCCGAAAGTGTCATGTAGTGTGGATATATTCACAGATACCGACACATCAGTTGCTCGAACAAAAATATCGGTGCCGACGTTGCTACGATGTAAAATTGTCTTAATAACTCTCCGCCGATATCGTGTACGTATCGTGTCAGTATGAATCGCTATTCGCAAAGATGCGTCATCTCGGCTGAACGAGTGAATGGAATCGCGCGGATAAGCCGACATCGAAAACGAGTGATGAATTAGGATGAGAGGTGCGTTCACTGACGGGTTATGAATCGATTTACGCAACCATTTGTGGAATAATAATAGGTGAGTTACGAACGTTCATTTTTACGCATGATATTCGATTCTACGACGTCTCTTAAATAAAATGTTCAATGCCCTGCAACGCTACAGAGCCTGGGACATTTTTTAGATGGAGCAGGCACCTATACCATCCTTTCATACTGGCATTGCGCACATATATCTCATAAATACACATCGCTAATGTGATAATAATAGATATGAATATAGAAATATGTTTATAAAAAGTCACCAAGAACCTGAAGTGTTAAATTGCAGACTTTTTAAATTGAGAAAAGTTTGCGCCACAAGGGTCAATCGCTGAGGGTAGGTACTGGAGTTGAAACTATCAAAGTAAACAGATATCTCGTGAGCTCTTGAAACTCAAACAAAGGTCTGTTTACTAGATATCCGCGCAACCAACTATAGTGTACAGGGTGAGTTCTCTCGACCGCCATCTGAGGATAATTATAAAAAAATGTTATAAGGAGTCACGGGTTCCATTTTGATAACAAGTTATTAAATTAAAAATGTAAAAAACTCCCAAATCTTTGACCGATTTTCGTCAAACATAGCTAAGAACACTCCCGACTAATTCACCTTTCAAACAAAAAAAAACAAAATCAAAATCGGTTCATCCGTTCGGGAGCTACTTTGTCTCAGACAGAGACACACAGACACGTCAAACTTATAACATCCTGTCGTTTTTGCGTCGGGGGTTAAAACTAAGAAATGCGTTTAAAAACATCAAAAAAGTCGTTTAATTTTCAGGAAAAACAATTTTTCTCCATAAAGGGCGATCTATGAAAAAGGAACTGCATTTAAAAATATCAAGAAAATTTTCTAGTGAAATGGTTTTTAGTTTCCTCAGAGGGGGCTTGAGGTAACTCATCCTGTACATATAGCTAGAACTACTGGATAAATAACAAGTTTTAAACTATCAGGTATAAGACCTATCTTTTCCTCGTAGATCCACATCACCAAATCGAATTACACTCTTTTAAGTAGGCATATTTATAGTTTTTACAGTTGTCAATGATATTCAGGGTTGCAAAACACTTTACAAAGTCAGTTTAACCGTTAATTAAGGCGTGATTGTGTCACAAACATCCATCATCCAAACTCTTAAACTTTCTCATTTATAAAAGCTACTTATCAACTTGGGTTTCACAGCGGCCAATAACTTTTTAAAGTCTAGAGACTCGACATTCTAGACATACTTAATAGATTTTATATTATGGTTTTTCCTAGGTATATTTTTAACAAAGAATATTTTGACATAAGTAAAAAGTTTTTGGTTTTTAACCGTTGGTCGATTTTGCTTTGAATAATTTCATCCACTTATACAAATTGTCTTAACCTTTTAGGATCCAATCGGCCGCTTTTCATTATGTCAAATGCACGGGTTAACTTTCGGGATTTATATAAATGCCCAAAGCTCGTCTCACAATATCCGCTGTCAAAAATTTAATTAACCTAAATATTTAAATGATTAAATCCGCAGGAAGCTGGATAATTTGACCCTATTAATACTTAATAGGGATTATCATAAGGATTATACAGCTCACCATCAATATTTATTATTTAATCGTAAAAATAACACAACTACTATCGCAGAGTTTTGTAGTAAATAATACCTACATTCCGATAACTTGTTATACAATAAGTAATAGAAAAAATAAACTTCTGAATAGTCAACCGTAAAGAAAAAGAAGTTATGTTTGTCAGACGTGTTTTTTATGAATAACAAGTCGAGAAAAGTAGGATAAATGTATAAACAACTTCCTCTTAAACGCATCCGACCTTACCTCTCTAAAAACAAATAAAACAAAGTTGTTTACAATTTACTTTGAAGTTAAGCTATTATGCTCTAGGCGAGGGTTTATAGGCGGTGTGCAGACTTTTAGTTTTCGGGTCTTGTCACACATTGAACTAACTTTGCTTGTGTCACCTGTGTATCTTGAGACAAATGTGCTAAGCGTACTTAAATGATGTCCAAGGAAGAAAGGGTGGTCAAGGAAGGCAGTGATTTAGTTTTCTGTTGGACTGTTTTTCATTTCAAAGGTTTATTTATATCTACAGACATCGAGCGTGTCAGACACGTGCCTTGGCAGACAAAATAATATTCTTCAATATTTTATATCTAACTTAGATCCTGGATTTTGGCTGGGGAGGCTTATCCTACGATTTCCAGATAGGGGGGTCTGACTCAACTATTTAGGATTTTTATTTAAGATTGAAGAATATTATTTTGTCGGCCACGTCACGTGTCTGACACGCTCAATGTCTGTAGACCTTTATAGGTAGACAATGCTCTTGTTAGACAAAGAGATCATATCTAATTTACAGAAAACCAAACCATAAAATGGCTACCCTCCATCGCTCAGGTCTTCAGCCTGGTTTGTTAGTCACGTAAAGATTTTATAAGGATAACGATTTGGTAGAGTCCCTGCTAGAGATTGTAACCATTTTATGAATTGCTGGCCTTAGAAATTCAAAGATAGTCCCAGTTAATTAAAGACCAAAATCTTTATCACTAAATCTCTCGACATTTCGGCACAATAGCATGCGTCATGGTCACGGGTCGAACGGAAGTTTTTGCAAGTAGATTTTGATGTCGTTGACAGACGTCAACTCTCTACTCTCTACTACTCTACTCTGCTCTCTTTCGAACTATTTGATCTCTTTTTTTTCTTTTGTGCCAAAATAAATAATATTCATTTATCACGTCGGGGTCACCAGTTATAGCAGGATATGCACTAATCCTACTATCACAAGAATTTAAAAAGAGAAAATCTATCTGTAGGTAGGAATTATAATTGAGTGAAGCTCAGGGAATAAAATAAGCGAGAACTGAAGCTAAATGAAGAATAGTAATTTAAATAAGAAAACTTTATAATCAATAAAAGAAAAAATACAAGCAAAAATAGCAAAGCGAGTAGATACAAAATAAAGCGCGCGCGTGCGGTAGGTGCCAGAGAGCAAGCAATGTGTCCGCCAAGCTTGAGTCGTCGCAGCAGGCGTCGGCAGGCGAGGGACGCGCGGGTGGCCCGGGTAGCGTTACGCGCCACATATTTTTTTTTTCATCATAAGTGAAAATTACCAGATAGTTACAAAAATTAGACCAAAAAGGTTGTTCTCAATATTCTACCCTCGTAAAACTTTTCTCAGTCCACAGATACGACATTCAACGTTCAATCTCCGGTGAGATCAGTTGTGTCGCTTGCTCTCGATCGCGCGTATCGAGACAGCGAAACGTGCTAACGTATCATAACAAAACTGTCGCGAACGGCCGTGCGAGCTACGATGACCTTGCCAGTCATCACGTAGGGAATGTGCGCGAACAGCAAATCATTTTACTAAGGCGACGTTATTACGTGCCTGAAAAATGGCTTCACCTAATAAACAAGTAAACATACAGTTAAAAACTGAAACTGAACATCTCTTATATAAAGAACTTATGGAAGCGAAATGCTACTATCAAGAGGAAAAAAACGAATGTAAAAGACTACAAAATCTTGTAAAAGTCTTGCAAAGCCAAATTGAAAGTCTACTGCAACACAAAGAGGTACCGGAAAAAAACCCCGTGAAAACTTCTACTACTACCACGGAAACTTCTTCCGCCGGCGTTGAATATGCAACCGACGAAGAAGAACTTGCTAGAGAAACGGAGTGGATAAGAACTAAGTCGAGGAAAAAAAGGAAATTGAACACCTCACCTTCACTCTCACCTCAAGAAGCCAACAAAGCTACAACAGAAAAAACTAAGAAGGTCCCCTCTCCACCACCCATAGTAGTGGATGGAGTTAACAATTACCAAAGTTTCTATGACTTTCTGATAGAAAACCAACCAGCAGCCACCTTCAATATAAAATTGATGAGCGCTGACTGTGTTAAAATTAACTCGTGTGATGAAGAATCATACAGGTGCATCACAAAAACTTTAACAGAAAATGACTGCCTCTGGCACTCTTACGAAAACAAACAAGAGAGACCAATAAGAGTGATGGTTAAAAAACTACCGTGCTCTTGCAAACCAGAGAGAATCATAGAAGACCTAAAAAGTAAAGGTTATAAGATTGAAGATGCGGTCAATAAACTGAGCTGGAAAAGTAAGGAGCCACTCAACATGTTTATGCTGACCTTCAATAACCAAGAAGAAATCAGGAAGGTGTATGATATCAAATATATACTTGGGTGCATGGTAGATATCCAACCGCTCAAGTCTACAAAACTGGTCCCTCAATGTAAGAGATGTCAGGCCTATGGGCATACACAAAAATATTGTGCCAAAGAACCAAGGTGTGTCAAATGCACAGGGAAGCACCTAACTATAGACTGCAAAAAACCAGCAGAAGACAAGCCAAAATGTGTTCATTGCGGAGAAGCACATCCGGCTAACTACAGAGGTTGCATGATCGCCAAAGAAATTCAAAAAATAAGAAGCAAGGCAGTTAAGAAACCACTAGCCGGGCAGCCACAAAAAGTCACTGGAACGCTAATAAGTGACAAAACTCCAATAACTAACCATCAAAGCCGTGGTGCAAGGGCCACTAGCACCACTCACAAAAATGTGTCCTACGCACAAGCGGCTGCTAAACTTACAATCGCTAATCATTGTAACGAGCAGACTACAAAATCAGATAGTAAGCTGGATGAAATACTAAGGTTTATGACATCCTTCGATAAACGTCTGAAAAAAATTGAAAATAGCACTAAGCCCGCTATGTACAAGGCCAAGTAATGATTAATACGTAGATGTGTATCTTATATCAGAAACACACTTTACTAAGCACTAAGTAACAAAAAAGATGACTATCTTCCCATCTCTATCAACAAGAAGCTCATCCCGTATGAAAATACGGCAAAATATTTGGGCATGAGGCTTGACGCGAAGCTACGCTGGAAAGCTCACGTCAAGAATAAAAAAGACGAGTTAGAACTACTTTACAAACAAGTCTTTATACCAGTATGGACTTATGGTATACAGCTCTGGGGCTGTACCAGAAAGAGCAATATTCAAATCATCCAGCGATTCCAGAATAAAGTGCGGAGGGGAATAGTGAACGCCCCGTGGTACATCAGAAATGACGATCTCCACCAGCAAAATCGAGTTTGTCGCTAGTGTTGTTCAAAAATACGCAGAAGCACATGAACTAAGGCTTCATCATTATGTTAACGTCGAGGCGATCCAGCTCTTTGACAATACGGACTTAATAAGAAGGCTCAAAAGGAAAAAACCTTTTGAGTTAGTGTAATAAATAAGTGAAATTCAGTGAAAACAAACTAAAGAACACATGAACATAGTGTCTTCCCTTAAATCCTAAATAGAGACAATAAGAAACGTGTTAATGGGCACGTTCTTAGATTAAGCAATTCTAGCAATTTAAGTTAATTTTAAATTACTTATTAGCCCACTTTGTGGCTAGATTGTAATCATATTAGGGTACATTCTTTAGAAATAATGTGCACTAAATAAATGAAAAAAAAAAAAAAAAAGTCCACAGATAAACAAAACTTGGTCCCATCTGTTAGACACACTAACCTACGCTGATAGCATTCCATCTCTAGGTTCGCAATCGTAAAGGAAACCTACTCTACGATTCGGACAAATAGAGTCCCTTTGGGAAATTGAAAAATCCATGAAAGGTCAATACTTTTCAGGGTCTTAGTACGCCTTTAACCTTTACCGTGCCTTTTTGCTGTCACTAGGGGCATGGAACTTTGCTAAGTTCTATGGGTCGCTATGGGTCTACAATTTGTAACTTATTAATATAGATCTAGGAACCAATCGTGATATTTCGAAGCTGTTTTAAACAACAAGTGAGTGTTTTCAGTTTAGAAAGAATAGACCAGACGTTTGCATGAAATCTTGTGCCTATAACCTTTTGCATTGGCATTATCATTAAAATTATTTTCATTATTAAAAACTTGTGTTATGATATCTTCAAAAATGTACGGGAATGGCCAAGAGGTTTATTTTATCCTAATCTACTAATATTATAAAATAACATCCATCCGCGACTTCATTCGCGTCTCATTCGTCCTGATATTGTTTGGGATAATAGGTATTGTGTTATTGTAGGTTACCAACTATATATATTCCCAGTTTCATCCAAATCGGACCAGCAGTAGCAGCGCATTTGGAACTTTCACTCGGAACACTACCATGCGCAAATAAAACTTGCGCCTTCACCAGTTTATTTGATATATTTATTTCAATAAACCACGAAAACGCAAACAAAAAACACTTTTACATTCCTATCAGTTATGAGGTTATGACAACGGGAAAACTTATCGTAAAAACATGGTCTGAAAATGTTCGACATAGTTATACGAGTAGGTACCACCGTGTATCGTGTTTACGAGCAGGTTTATGAGTCTGACAACTGACAGTTAAGGTTATTAAAATGGCACCCAAATTATTTATGTGCGTCTATTTTACTTGTCTTTTTGAACTTCACATTTAGGTAATATCGACATATTTGCGAAGCTACTCGGGCATAACCTTCATCAGGACAGTAACAGTAGACAGGCGTCACGCTCAGTTGGTAATAGCTCTGCCTTCCGTGCCTTCCGTGGGTCGTGGGTTCGATCCCCACCGAGAACAAACATTTGTGCGTGGAAAACATAGATGTTTGTTCTATGTCTGGGTGTTACTATGTATAATAAGTATGTATTTACAAAAAAAAAAAAGTATATAAGTATTCTATCAGCCATCTAGTTCCCATATTACAAGCTTTGCTTAGTTTGGGACTAGAGGGCGTTGTGTGTAAAGTTCATGAGTATTTATTTATATTTATTTATTATTTAACTGAACAGAGCCTAAGTATGGACGTTTTCAATTTGCCACGTTTATTGTTTGTTTGTTGTTTATAGTACACACGAAGACAGGTCAACCTTAGACTGTTTGGACTTTGAACTATAGAAGTTGAATTGTGCGAGAGGGACGCGCTACGCGTATACGCCTATTGTGCTCCCTTTTCAACGATTCTCCGGATTGCGTAGTTATTTTATGGTTATATAGGTCTGGACCGATTTAACTCTAAAAGTATAACGTAAGAATGATAATGATCTCTGGCTCTGTTTGTGGGTTGCCTAATGGCCCCATATTCTTCTCCAGAGAATTCATACATAAATCAACCTTATCCAGATTCATTTAAATAAATCGTTCAAAAAGCCATTTCCAGATTTTTGAACATTTTTTCAATTTATCCATGTTCTTATAGGATAAATTTCTTTGGCAACACTGTTTGTATGCGAGTGAGACATATTATCCGTTGTAGACTTGTATTGGGCTGCTAATGATAAAGTTATTCTTCAGTGACTCGAGGAAATAATATCAGAACTGTTACGGTCAAATAAAAAAAAGTAAACGATTTACTTAAGTAAAAAATAAAATAAAAAAATAAGTAGGTATTTGGATAGATTTAAAATATCAGTAGCCGCATGAGCGCGTCCAGTGAATATTTGCATCACTTATAAGAAGAATGTCGAATCCAGCGGATTGCACGTTATGAGATGGCTTATTCCAGAAATCTGCGAAGGAGATTTCTGAACTTTTTGTCCAGAAATCCCCTTAGTCGGCCCTGCGACTGCCGGCAGGGGATCTTTGGATAAAAAGTCCAGAAATCCCCTGATGGGCTCATACTGTTAATGCGTCCGGTCCGTAGCTACACTTGGAATTCTTTTGTTGATATCGCTACTGATAGTCAAAGTGCTACTTATATTCGATTATTAATTTTATACCTTTTAAAAATTCTTTTGCAATTGGCTAATTTTTCCTTTATATTTCTTTGTAGCCAAAATTGGTCTATTACCCGGATGCATACCAATATCGTTCGGTTTTCAAAATCGGTAAAATAGGTTATCCAGAAGAACGAGTTTTATGTTTACATGTTAAGTTACCCAGTAGCCATACGATGTCGACGGTAAGTGTGAATGAAAGTCCGTGTATAATATAGGTACATCAGCTTTAGAACCCTTAGAACCCATTTGCCCGTATAATATGGCTACATTGTGAATTCCTTCTTGGTATGCTCATTCATATTATCGGTGTAAGTTTATTGAGCTGTGACGCTCTGCCTTCCGTGCAGCCCCCGTATGCCAATCTTTTGCTGTCAAGTTATATTTCACTGCCCAGTGTAATTTCTTCAAATCACGTGGTACAATTTTGTACCACGTGATCATTCTTTTTAGACACTTGACAGCAAAATATGCGCGAAAACACATCAAATGACGTCATAATGTCACTATTTAGTCACAGAATAACTATGAGTTAGTATGAACTGACCATGATTTACAACTTTGCAGTTCAACTTTGATTGGCATACCCCTGCAGGTCGTGGGTTCGATCCCCACTGAGAACAAACATTTGTATGTGGCAAACATATATTTTGTCTATATCTGGGTGTTATAGGTAGTCAAATTGAAGTAGATATTCCTAATTTTTAAAACTTATAAATTATGAAGCAACTGACGTGACGTCGTCCTTTTGTCAAAGTATATAGATAAAAATTAGCCCATGTGTCCAGGTTACGAACTATACATATTCCAAGTTTCATCTAAGTTAGTTCAGTAGTTTCGACGTGATTGAAACACTAACATCCATATCTAAACTTTCACAATTATAAAATGTATTAGTGGAGTTTATTACATGTATTGGATTTCAGTATGTAGATACTATCTTTCTTTTTTTTTACTATTTGTTGACTCCAGTACCCTATCGTCTCTTCACTCTGATATATTATTTTGTAGCGCGTCTAAGCTCAGCTTAATCGTCTCTGATGGTAATATATTGCGCCAGCGACAGCGGTTTATTGAAAACGATAGAAAATGTAATTGCTTTCGAAAGAATTCTAACGTAATTGCCTCTCGAAGAAATCTAAGTTATAAGGAAGTTTAATGATATTTTCATCTAGTATTGCTGTGGAATATATTTTGATAGATTATCGACCATTTTTACCTATGCCACTTCTACCAGGGCTTAGATGATAGGAAAAATATCCTAAGATTCGTTTTTGTTCGAGAATTGAACTTAATTTGATTAAGGATGGATGTAGTAGGTACAATGCCTCACTAGGTACGTTCTTAGTGCTTGCCTAGTGGGGCACGTCTTTAGTAGACAATGCATTACATTAAATTATTTTTTGAATTATCTAGGTACTTATCAATACTAATAAAACATTATATCTATCTAATCACTCTTGGGTATAATGCGTCCTCTTAATATTTTATTTATAATGAATTAAATTGTTTATTTATTCACAAAGAAAATTATGACTAATAAAGTATTTACAATATTTATAATATGTACAAAATACATGCACATGAAGCAGTTGAGCTATCTACACACCGTTGCAAACGATTTATAGATAGCTCAACTGATCCAAATCAATTAAATTTAGTAAATGTTGTATAAATGAAACTTTTTCAGAATAACATAGTTAGGTTGGTACACTACACAGTCTAGTATCGCTCGCCAATAAAACCACATACTAACTGCTGACCAAACAAAACTCCTTTACACCACTTGCATTGAGTTACAAAGTTAGGTCCTATCTTTCTAAAAAAAAATGTTATCAGCACTGCTTCATAGATAATTTTTTCTTTTTAAATAAACTAATAACTATACATTACAACTTACGGGAGGTTATTCGGATGCTCCATTTATTTTCTGTCACCAAATAAACCTGAAATAAGGTCGGCAATTGTACAACAGTTTTTTGTTTCTTGCGTTGACAAACATTTTGAAATTCGAACGAAAGAGACCAAACACGGAGCAATTATTTTGAACATACACTTAAGGCGGCTTGCACCAGAATCGCTAAACGCGTTTAACTCTTAAATAGTATTTAGCGAGTTGTCAAGTCATACAATACGTCAGATTTAAATCGATTTAGCTGTTAACGGGGTTCGGCATGGTCAGCTAGGTATAGCAATGACACTAGATGTCCAAATTGTCCCAGTTTAACGTATTTTATCGTTTTTATAAATGAAAATAAGTGTATTATCACATATTAATATATATACCGCTTATAGTGAATTATTTTTATGTACCCAGCTATATTTCAGGTTTTTTTAGGTCTAAAAAGCACTCGAAGTTGTGAGAATTCGAAATTCCATGTCGCAGCCATCCGCAACAATCTATTCACGCACACAGACAAGGACTTTGTTTTATTCAAACTATGCGCAAATTTCAGCAGTTTCAGAATCTGAAGTTTGGCTCAGGGGCTAGAACTATCGCTTAGAGATCTACGCTACCGAGTTCAATTCCCTGCATAGAATCATAGAATCTTTTTTCTTTTCCTTACTTTTAGATTTATTTTTATTTATAATAATTTTGTAAGCCAAGTAAGAGACTAATATTACCTATAATAGAAAGGATGTGTTCGTTTGTTTTTCCTAAAAATAAAAACAATATATTGTATAAAGTTCATTTTTATTATTTATAAAGATATTTACCTACTTCAGACTTTATTTACAGATTTTTACTTAGAAAATTACGACTGATAGGTACAGTATTAACAAAATACACATGAAACAAATGAGCCATCTGCAGACCGTTGCACAATACTTATTTATAGGTACCTACCTACTACCAATTTGTTTATATAATATCCTGATTCTAATTATTGGTGGGGGGTGGGAGAACGAGATCTGCACTGACGCACTGGTGTTGACGATGAGGCTGAGTATGATTCAATGAGCTCATGTGCTATAAGTTAATCTACTTTGAAAAACATTGTTCTGATTCCGTATAGTTATAGTTTATAGTGCTTCTATTATTTCTGATGTTCTTTGTCTGAATATTGTTTTAGCCTGTTTCTGTTCACCGCCGATGGGGTTTGCCTATCCAAGCCTATTTCTCATGTCGTTGGAGGTTGGAGTTGATCCTGCTTTGGCGAGCACTTTCGGTTACTGTGTACCCTTCTAAGAACAACTTCAGACAATATGTGCATATGCAGTTTATAAAATATCACTAGCTTCAGTAACATATACTGACTCCGTTGCGCTCTATTTCCAATACGATGACTTGGGGAAAGGTACCCGATCAAGTAGCATTTCTTCATTGCTGAAATTGCCGTAGTTTACCCTAAATCTGCAAAACAAAACATTTTTTTATAAAAATGTCTTACTAAATTTTTCGTAAATTTTGCGATAAAAAATATAAGTAGGTAAGTTATCTAAACCAACCTGCTAGAAGTTGTATTTTTTTATTTATTTGCAAACTTTCGCACGCGGAATGTAAAGAATTTTAAAAAATAAAATAGTAGGTAACTAGGTAAGTACATCATACATACCATCAGGACTAACTCCTAAAAAGTCAAATTTTTTGTCAATATAGTCCTGGGTATAGTCCTGGGTCGTTACAGTTTTCTTCACTTTTTTCGAATGGTTTTCGAGACTCCGATTCATTGCAATTTCTCGTTAGAACGTCGCTTTTGTATAAAAACCTCTTCACATGGTTGTGGCAGGGTGTGGTCGCTTTTCTTTTACATAGGTATCTGTAATAAACCCAAAATTAAGCACAGGTTTAGGTAGGGTACATTTAGATCACTGGCATTGTGCACATAATTTTTCCGAAAAGAAAAATCCATAAGTGCACGACCAGATTTAATCCCACTACCTAAGCATCGGAAAGTCTGTTTTTTTTGCACCATACTTCATTTCGACTGCAACAAATCAAAGAGGTTGTATAGGTACCCATACCTAACTAAGTTTAAATCGCAATAATCTACGGTATTATTGTGAAATGTACCTACCTATTACAACAATAATGAGTACTTGGCGTACATAAACTTATGGTTACTGGCAAGGTAGGAGGGCAAGGTGGTGCGGTCGAAGCCCATTGCGTTGTTGGTCCGATCTGATCTGCACCATACTCAACACATCCGTCTACACTACAATGCACTGCAATTAGAATAAACGGGATATATAAACTAACCTTTTAATTTGTTCATGAAATCATTTCATTTGTCCATGACTTCGTTTGCAATTTTTCCTGGGACCAGAGTAGATGTACCTTTTGATGATTTTTGTATTTAATTTCGAAATTCGTGACTCCATGGTTTCTACACATTGATTATGTAAATAATACTTCGTATTATTATTCAATGAAGTAGAAAGGGCACTCTTTTTTCACAATCTCATGAAAACACAAAATTCATGGAAATCGAGAATGAGCGGAATGACATTACCTACGTATTTGACAATTTTGACATATTGTGCGTAAATTATGCGCAGCGCAGCGGAATGAATTCAGTGAGGCCATGCCTTGCCAATATGCTATTCCTGAAAACATTTATCAACGTAATATTTTTAATATTTATCTAAAAATCATTTTAGTAAATATAAATTATGATCCACTTCTAAAATAATTCATAAGTACATAATGTTTTTTTAGAGCAACATTTTATTATTTGTTCGATCTTATTTGTACCGTAGTTGTTTTCAGAGTATATAGGTCTGCTCTGAAAAGAACTACGAAGCTTGCATTTTGAAGGCATATTTTAATAATGTTTATGTACAATTTTTTCCCCTACAAAATGTGGTTTCTACCTAATAATATTAGGTATAGGTAGATTATTCGTAATTTAATTTTCTCCCACAATTTATTCAAAAATCATAAACTGGCAGCATTTCCATTTCTATTTCCTATCCTATAGTTTGATTTTTATGGTATCAAAGGTACATTTCATGTATTTGGAGACAAGCAAATTATGAGAGAGAAGACAGGAGAAGATAGAAGAAGACAGACAAGATCGAGAAGATCGGCAACAGCTCAAGTCCGCGAGCTGGCAATGTCGCAGCAACACAACCGTACATTGTCAGATGAGTGTACGACATTATCTGTGTTCACTCACACATTGTTAACTTTTAACTAAAATTTCGATTTTGGTTTAGCTATTTATCGACTGTATTTTTCAACTAAATATGATATACAGCAAGTAAAAACCAATATAAAAGACAACAACAGTTATTTCAATTCAAAATTATTATTCTCTTCGCCCATACATGGAAAAATCCGTGTAGAAAAATTTGTATGAAGATCGTTCCACCTTAAATACGTTTAGTGATTCTGGTGCAAGCCGCACTTAGGGCGGCTTGCACCAGAATCGCTAAACGCGTTTAACTCTTAAATAGTATTTAGCTAGTTGTCAAGTCATACAAATACGTCAGATTTAAATCGATTTAGCTGTTAAATACGTTTAGTGATTCTGGTGCAAGCCGCACTTAGGGCGGCTTGCACCAGAATCGCTAAACGCGTTTAACTCTTAAATAGTATTTAGCTAGTTGTCAAGTCATACAAATACGTCAGATTTAAATCGATTTAGCTGTTAAATACGTTTAGTGATTCTGGTGCAAGCCGCACTTAGGGCGGCTTGCACCAGAATCGCTAAACGCGTTTAACTCTTAAATAGTATTTAGCTAGTTGTCAAGTCATACAAATACGTCAGATTTAAATCGATTTAGCTGTTAAATACGTTTAGTGATTCTGGTGCAAGCCGCACTTAGGGCTGCTTGCACCAGAATCGCTAAACGCGTTTAACTCTTAAATAGTATTTAGCTAGTTGTCAAGTCATACAAATACGTCAGATTTAAATCGATTTAGCTGTTAAATACGTTTAGTGATTCTGGTGCAAGCCGCACTTAGGGCGGCTTGCACCAGAATCGCTAAACGTGTTTAACTCTTAAATAGTATTTAGCTAGTTGTCAAGTCATACAAATACGTCAGATTTAAATCGATTTAGCTGTTAAATACGTTTAGTGATTCTGGTGCAAGCCGCACTTAGGGCGGCTTGCACCAGAATCGCTAAACGCGTTTAACTCTTAAATAGTATTTAGCTAGTTGTCAAGTCATACAAATACGTCAGATTTAAATCGATTTAGCTGTTAAATACGTTTAGTGATTCTGGTGCAAGACGCCCTCAATGATTTTCCTACACTACACCACTAGCAGATCCAGGGGATGTCCCCCCCCCCCCTACCCTCCCAAAGCTCCGGTTCTACCCAAGAGTGGACCAAGATATGTCAGGGAAGACCGTAAATAGCTAGGTAACCCCCCCCCCAAATTCTGAATTCACCACTGTACGAAACTACTTATTGGAACCACCTTTTCCTGTCCTGTGATATTACTTTCGGCAAATATCGGAAGAGATGACGTCACCTCTCAGGCGAAAACTTTTTCAATTCTCGCCTTTTTCTAGACTTTGATCGCGTTGAACTGCGTGGGTTCACTTAGATAAAACTTTTCATAGTTTCTTGTGATATTATTGTAAATGTGTACTGCCCCCGTATTCCAATCTTTTGCTGTCAGGTTATATTTCACTGCCCAGTGTAATTTCTTCAGGTCACGTGATACAATTTTGTACCACGTGATCATTCTTTTTAGATACTTGACAGCAAAATATGCGCGAAAACAAATTAAATGACATCATAATGTCACTATTTAGTCACAGAATAACTATGAGTTAGTATGAACTGACCATGATTTAAAACTCTGCAGTTCAACTGAGATTGGAATCGCCCCCCTGACTTAAAATTCTACGTTTCCAATCCATATTATGAATCTTGTTAAGTACAGATTTTTTTTCTGTTTGTTTTTTAAATAACTATTGTGAGACCAGCCGATGGCCCTGATATTAAGTGGTGACCATCTGCCTATAACAATACTGCCACACTGAGCATGTCTACTGAGAACATACCCTTTGATGCATTGCACTGCGCTCATCTCTCTGAGACATAATAGTGTTAAATCTCATGTACCTACCTGAAATTACACCGGCACCCATACCCTTCAAACCGGAACACAGCAATGCGAGCATCACTGCTTGGCACACGAAATAGTTGCGGTGGCAGTATTTCCCCGGGCAATTAAGCTCTTTTACAAGAGGCTCTATCCTACTAATATTATAAATACGAAAGTTTAGATGTTTGGATGTTTGGATGCTTAGATGTTTGGAGGTTTGGATGTTTGTGTTTCAATCACGTCTAAACTACTGAACCAACTTGGATGAAACTTGGCATATACAGCGTGTAGCTACAATGGCGACATTAAATGAACACACGGGTAGAGCTACTTATAAGTATTCATAAAAAAAATAAAAAAATAATTATAGTCCAAAATAGAAATTTCGAATTTTTCAAACAAACTTAATAATAAAATACGCAACAAAAATTAATCACCCTATGAGTGTCTTTACCTACGCGCGGGGCGGGGAAATCAAGCGACACAAGGAATTCAAAGAAATCAAATAATTTCACTTCACCTTGTTCACTTTACTATTAATTTTATTGTGACCTATGCACCTAGCGCCTTACACTTATTAAATCTTCAAGTTCTCAATGTAGCCGCCGCGCCGCCGCCACCACGTGGGACACAAAGATGTAACCGGCGGCGCTGAATATTTGCCCTCACTTTTGATAATACATTTTATTTTATTTTAGCATGAACGTCGTCTTTCACAAAGCCCCATAAAAAAATCGAGGGGCTTGAGGTCAGGTGACATTGGGCCACCTAAGAGCTCCGTGTCGTGTCGTCCTATCCAGTATCCACTGAGCACCAAACATTTAATTTACCCGCTCCCTAGTCGCAAAGGTAGACAGATAAACAAATAATAAATCAAAGCGTCTTTATCGCTGTACCTACGTAGACCTGATTGGGTACTTAGAATAGAAAAGCTAAACTAACAAAACCAAGCGTCTTTTTCGCGAAACATTGAGAATAGGTAGATAATTAGCAAAATTATTAAAATAAAGTGTGTCAAGGACACCGGCCCGCGTATCACTGGCTAGGCGGCAGGACGAGTCGGTCGAGCGAGCGGCGCGGGCGGCGGCGCGGCGGCGCTAGCTATCCCTTTCATGCACAACGTCGCAATTTCGGGTGTCCTATTCTAACAATACTTTCTTGCTCTTCATACGCGGTTACACGCGGTTATGACCCGTGAACCCGACAGATGACCTCTGCTCTTACGTACAGGTTGCTCCGAGGCGTTATTTAAGAAAATTGATTTATTTCGATAAATCTTATGTTTAATGAAATAAAAAATATGTCTATATTCTGAAAACGCGAAACCGGATACGCTGGTTAATTTAATGTCGCCATTGTAGCTACACGCTGTATATAGTTCGTAACCTGGATTGACACATAGGCTACTTTTTATCTCTAATAATTTACAGGATCTACAGGATAAAATGAACGAAAAGGATTAGCAGCGCCAATTGGCAAGAGGATTTCATTGTCATGTCATGTCACGTCAGTTTGACAGGGCGTAGTACTACCTCTTTGGTCTAACGACTAGCGTTTGACATTCCAGTACGAGTTCGGTGTAATGAGGAGTAATGTCAAGTTTCTCAAAGTATCCGCTCGGTACACGCACAGATAATATAATGTACACGGAAACTGTAGACGCGTACGAAGTCGCGGGTAACTACTAGTTTCTACTAAAACAAAGTATAATATATTGCTACAAACTACATCGGTACTGCATAATAGCTAGACTCTAAAACATTCATCGTCATTCGCGATCGTAGTGTCGAGTGTCTACGATAGAACTTTGTTATTAAAAATTCAATATAAAAGTTGAATTGAGTTTCAGAGGCTTTCGTCAGATTGCCTCTGACGGTCTCTGTTTGGAACCTGTGGGAATTGACATCAAATTATGATACGATGTTAATAATAGTCTACGTTGTAGAGTTTTAAAAGTTTCATTCTATAAATAAAATAGCTACTAATAGCTAGGTAAAAATTAAGTTAAACGGTTTCATCGTATATATAATTATTTATCCGAGATACACTGCGCGGTGATGCTAGAATATTTGGCAGTCAAGCTGGCGTTGACGCGCAATATGATTCGAATACGTTAGGTTTACGTAACGCGACTGTCAGATTTGTTCATGATCCCCCCTCAGTTTAGCTTACGCGTGTTTACGCTTCGTCTTTGTTACACAAGATTGTATAAAATCGAGTATTTTTAACAAAAAAAAAATTATTAAAATGAACTCTGAATTCTAAATAAAATTTCTAGATAGAAAACAGAGTTCAAATCACCGACTGCAGGCAGGGTGCCCAAAAGGCTGGCAACGTTACCTCTTTGTATGGCAATACTAATTCTCTGTCCAAGGTAAGCGCCAGCCCTTTGGTCATTTGTCACGTCCACCAACCTTTTGGATAACTCAATAAATAAATAAATAATAAATCGAGTTAAAGCGGTATCAATGTGTGCGTGTGAACTTTGTTGTAGTGTGGCGGCTCATACCTAAATTTTAGCACATCAAAATTGTGATATACCTCTTAACAAGGCGGTACTAAACGGTTTTTATTTAGCAAAATTTATACCCTCCCAATCTTTTACCGCGTACTTCATTGACATCAAAATAAAACCAGCCAGGCGAAATAGGTAGAAGTTCAGTTTGAAGTAAAACGTAATAATTTAATTCCCACAGTTGCGTGTTCTTTGATCATGCCGATGTTTCCATTGGGTTGTGTTTAACCCTAGATCACTAAGCAGTCGTAAAAATTACGACGCGCACCTTGCACATTTGGTGTTTCGGTAAGATCCCCGCCCCCGCGACCCCACCCGTTTCTAGTACCTTCCTAGTTCGCATCATTGGTGACCCGCAATCACTCATTACGGATGCACGCCTATTAGATCGGGATATATCGTGTGATCGTCGTAAAATTTACGAAAGGTTAGTAACTATGCAACTTTTTTTCAAAGTTCTGTATTTCGTTTTTTATTATTTATTTTCACTAATTACTATAGAAACATATTATTTTCCTGTTATTATAAGACATAATAAGTCTTGTTAATTATAAACCAGTAATAGATACCAATGTTATTTGTAACTTATTGATAATTCCTGGTGTTTTCTAGATATGATAAATTATTCAGTTACTGTTCTTTTATATTTTCGGATGGGTTTGAGGAGACAAAATGAAAAAATTCCACAATGATTAGCTTGATTCGGATACGGAGTCAAGTCTTGAAAATCAACCACTGTCATCGGAATCCGAGGGTGATAATAATTTAGAGACGGAAATTCACATCGAAACTGATGGAAGCGACGAAGATGCTGTAGTTTCTTCGGATGACCAGTTTTTCACTCCACGTCGCAGTCATAGTCATCAATATCAATTCAAAAATACCTGATATTATGAAATTTTACAATTCTACAAAAGGTGCGGTTGATACTGTAGACCAGATGTGCTCGATCATGAGTACCAGCCGTAAGACCAATCGATGGCCGCTGTGCTTGGTTTACGACATCCTGAATCTGTCTATAGTGAATGCATATGTAATTTACGTCGCTAATTTTATTCGAAATGGAAAAAAACCCATGAAAAGAAGGTTTTTTGTATTAGAAATGGCAAAAGATCTGATGAAGCCTTGGCTGGGAGAAAGATATCAGACTGTAACTTGGCAATGAAATTGAAAGCAAACCATCGCAGAGATCTTGAAAATTTGTGACTCTCAGGAAGGTTCTAGTCAAGATGTTCCCACAACTCGCAAAATTGGTAGCTACTGCCCTGCAAAAAAACGCCGTATGACCACGAACTTCTGCAAGGGCTGCACAAAAGCTATTTGCAGGGCTCATTTTGTTTCTATGTGTAATAATTGTTCAATGTAGATTAATTTTGAAACGGGTTCTGTTATTTTGATTACGAGAAAACGAAGATTGCTAATTGAGGTCATTTTGTGACATAAATTAAGTTGATTATATAAATATTGATGTTTTAATTCGTCGTAAAATTTACGAATGGTTAGTGACAGCGTTACTCGAAATTATGCTTAGTGATCTAGGGTTAAACATTGGTTGTTTTGCGTGAAAATGGTTTGTCCTGCTAAAATATTCTATTTATTTGCTAGCAAATCATTAAAACCGGGGAAATAGATCAAAGGTCTTTCAATTCACAAATAACCAAGATATCATGTCTCAGAGTGAGGGCAGTGCATTGCATCACAGGGCACGTATTCAGTGGACGTGCTCAGTGAGGTAGTGGTTACCATTTAACATCAGGTGGGCAATCGGCTTGTTCTATCATTTAGTAGTATAAAAAAAAATTAAAATAGATATCAAAGTTGCCAAATTTTGACGTTTTTCGTAATAGAATGATGGTACCATTGTCTCAATGCACCACGAACGTTTCTATGTGGGCAGTAAAAATAATCACTTGCACCCAAGATCTGCTTCGATAAAATATGCTCGAGTGGAGTACTCCCTGATTGGACAGCCCTCGAGCTGTCGACCTCCATCGCCCGTGGATTGTTTTCGTTGGTCAGCATGATTTCACGGTAAAATAAGCACTGATTTGAAGATAATTGAGGTTGTCGATTATAACCCGCCTTCTTATTATGAAAGAAAGAAAGAAAAAACATTTATTGCCTTAGAGCTTACGAGCTATATTAAAATTAGATAGATAGATTAATTCGCTAAGGCAAAAGGGGTACACTCAGCCATTACGGATCAGAAGGTTTTGGAAGCTAAATGTTCTTAGGTACACATCGACTGTAATGTAAAATGCTCTGAGAGCAAAACGTCCTCAATTGAAAATGGTACTGGAAGCTAAATGGCCTTTCCAATAGTTAGTCCTCTAGTCTTTATGTCTTTGAATCAATTTGTCCATTACGGAAAAACGACCACGGAGCAAGTCATCCTAATTTCAGAAAGTATTTAATACAGCTGGCCTTCAAATCAAAATAAGTTGAACTCTTCATACAAAACCTCTTTAGAATATTATCTTGAGTATGATTTTTATTGTCATAGATATGTCAGCAACGATGCTGACGACATTTTTTCTGAAAATGCATGTTAGGTCATCATGAAATCTTTTAAAATGGAAAACAATCCAAGATTTTAAGTACCTAATCTAAACTTAATAAAATATTAATAATAAAAATAAAAATAAAATATTTATTGAATCTTTTTCATACCTTCAGTATCACGTATTCTCAAAATAGGATTTAGGCAGACAGGATTTAAAAATGTCTGACATAGGTACATTTTAAATTGCGGACATTTAACTCTCATGACGTTCAGTAAATAAGGACGTTTTGCTCTCATGACGTGTTACATTGCGAACATTCAGTAATAAGGACTTTATGCTCTGAAAACTAGCAGTCATTCTAAATTGAAGACGTTTTGCTCTCAGAGCATTTTACATTACAGTCGATGTGTATCTAAGAACATTTAGCTTCCAAAACCTTCTGATCCGTAATGCACTCAGCATGAATGCTGCACGGACATTATGTCCGTGTAGCGCTGATTTTCAGTATACCCCTAATTATAGTAATAGCTACCTCGTCCGTTGGGTTAGTTTTCAATTCATTGGAACTGGTAATCTAAAGGACACCTGGCGAGGCGAGGTGATGGCAGGTGGAGTAAAGCTATAACTGAATAGCGTCCTAGAACCGGATACAGAAATGTAGGTCGTCCTGCGACAAGATGGTCGGACGATGTCACTGTTATCGCGGGCAAAAATTGGATGAGAGTGGCGCGGGGTCGTAAGAGATGGTACAAAAAGAGAGAGGCCTATACTCAGTAGTGGGTGAAGTCAAGCTGTGGATGATGATGATGATGGCAATCTATATTTTCATAGAGTGTGATAATATGAATGCACAAGGCCGTGGTCACAGCTACCAAATGGGGCAATTCTTTTAATAAAATAAAATAAACTGGACTAGACGCAAGTTTTATTTGCGCGTCCGTGTTTCAAGTGAAAGATCCGTTTTATAACCAGCTCTCCACGTTTAATTGAACCAATGTAACCAGAGCTTCCATTTGTAAGATTTCTAATGACGTTACGGTTCAGGTTAGGCTGAAAATTTAATAGTTGTGGTTTTTATTTAATTTCTTGAATTCGGTTAACTTGTAAAAGTTGCCTATAGATTTCCTTTCATGAAAAAGTTATGGTACAGGCTTTCTGAAAAAATCACCTTTTTTTTGTCGGGTACTATAAGAAAAATCCATCTGTGAAATGAAATTTTTATAATTTTTTTTTCTGGTACAAAGTTTACATTGAGTAACTTGAATTCCAAAACCTTAATTTCTTAATCGATTTACGCTACTGCCTGTACAATTAAACAGTACAAACTCTACCGTACTTTGAGTCTCGAATTATTATCAACTACCATCCATGTTTGCTGTTCCATAATGTAATTGCCTCTAAAGAGAAGTGACGCTTCAGAGGAACTGCATTAATGCAAGCAGAGCAAACAAACAAACATCATCATCATCAGCTAGTAGAGTCAAAGTCAAAGTCGAAATTTCTTTATTCAATAAAATCACAAGGATCATTTAGAATCATTTAGAAAAGAGATTATTCCAGAAAGAGATAGATAGAAAATACTTTAGTGCACACCTTAACCTAGAGACTACTATAACATACAAAACAAAACTTAACTAATTGTACAATGGGCGGTCTTATCGCTATGAGCGATCTCTACCAGACAACCTTGGACGGACAGGACTACGAGGTAATAAACTAGGGGTGCTATCTAAAGATAACATAGAAAAAAATTTAGAAAAAAAAAATTAAAATACCTTGCGTGTTTCCCCTGCGGAGGGCATTTCTGGACTTTTTGATCAGAAATCGCCGTAGCATGCCTTGCGACTGCTGGCAGGAGATTTTTGGACCAAAAAGTCTAGAAATCTCCTAATGGGTTTATTTACACCGTTAATGCGTCCGTTTTGTAGCTAAACAAGTACTGCTAGACATAGACCGATCTTCTATCATCATCCAAGCCACCTAAACACCATTGTTGGACAAGTCTCTTGTAGATTTACTGCAAATAAATAGAAAATAAACCAACATTGACTGTTTTCATGTTTCACACATCCAACGATACGACACCTAAACGATATCGGTGAGTTGGCGAGTCAATGGTGGCAAATCTGTACAGCAAACTAACTAAAATTACGTAAAAATATATAGATCTTATTATGTTTAAGCCAAGGTCCAAATTAGCATACGACCTCAATGAAAATCTGACTGACAACCTTAAAACTACTTACCTAAAGCTGGATTTTAAGTGTTCCGATGAAGTTTTGGAAAAACGGAACACTTATGGTCTCACTCCGGTATCCGTACGTCCGTCTGCCCGTCTGTCCACGCGAGTCACCGCCTATTACCAACCGACCAACCACGCTGTCCACCTAGGTGGACGGTTTCACGTCCGTGCGAGAACGATATTATTGTTCGAGTAACCGACATATCGGTATCGGTTCTTATGTGTCGGTATCGTCTAGTGCAAACGCTCGATGGTTGAACAAAATAGGCCACAGCAGCAACTGTTGTCACCACTAATGAGAGATTTAAGCCTTCCCCTCTCTTTGTTCCTGGATTTTGCGTTTTACCGTTTTCCACTATTATCTTTCGCTGCCACTGTGTCACTAGCAGAATTAAGTATTCATATTTGAGCTACTTTGTAGCACTTAATGTTACTATGACACCCAGTCTTAAAGCTTTGAAATGAATGTTTAAAGCTGTAATTCCATTCGCTATTTTTCGGGTGTATGTAATTCAATTCAATGCAATTTATTCAGAAACAATTTGATTAATTGTATTTGAAATTTCTTTATAACTAACACATAAATACAATATAAATTCAATAAAAAGTCAACAACATAAATTACTAATATAGGTACAATAAATAAAGTTATTCTAAATTATTACATTTTATAAACTCATCTGTCGTATAGAAGCACCTTTTCAACAAAAGTTTTACAAGTCTAGACTTAATGTGTGGGGACTATCCATGACTTTCATGTCGGTAGGTAGTACATTGAAATATCTAACCGATTGATATCGAGAGCAATGTTTTGTTACATTGTGTGTGTGAGCAATGTGTGTATGTGTATGTAATAGTGGTTTTATCTGAGGCGTTCTCCTTACTATCATGCCATAGACAATAGTAAATGTCTATGAGAAGTTCTCAGAACGTATTTAAGCTTCTGAGATTACTATGAATTCCTCATGTAACTTGATACGGTTACCTAGGCAACGTAGTCGAGTTCAACCACAAACCAAGTAAAGCAAAGCTCTCTGCGGCCGTTCGTCACCGTGGCTTGCAGTCGCACTAGAGATGGGAAGATTTATTTAATTAAGACTTTGATATAATTACGTTTTTCAACGTAAACCACGAACGTTATTTCCCGCGACTAAATCCGCAAATGTGTCAGTTTCTTAGTACTTAGCTAGTACATTATGATGTTATCATTAGCTAGAATTGCTTTTAAAATATCTTTATATCAGAGGACTAATTCTGTTAATAAAATCTAGTAACCTATATTATTGATTTTGGGATGACATTTCGGCTGGCATACTTTTATGACATCCAATGATATTTTTACTAGATTTTATTCAGAAAATTAACTCTTTGTTAAATAAGATGAAGCACAGTAGTTACTTAATTTCTTAGCAGCATCACCTATTTGGTGAGTCGGGCTTCCTCCAAATTAACTGCCGGATAGGGCTGCTACCTGCGGGAATTTAATCAAATTTTACATTTGCTCTCCAATCTTCAAGCCTTGACTTAGAGTATGCTTTTGATTTGAGTAATTTTTAAAAGATTTTGTTGAGCTAAGATCTTCACGTTTTTATGATTCTCTGATTAAAAATAGGGTAACATTTTTTTTTAATTTCCGTGAATATTTATTTATTTTAGTTGCTTTCACCTACATTTTAGTTCTTAATTTCTAATACGTAGCCTTCTTTTAAAACCTTACAAACTATACTTATACACAATCGGACATCAAATCCTGCAAAAGATGGGTAAACCCAAAAACTCTAGGACACAGCCCCGCTAGACAAGAATTTTGCAACCAACTAACGCATAATACTTTGCATGGTGTGTTCACTCGTACCGTACCTAATCTACGCAGTTTGCGGCAAATTGTTGCTAATTATACTCAGTGGGCGGTCAGCTACAAATTAGTTGCCTAGTGTAACACTAGGCAACTAGTTTCTAGCTGACTGCCCACGCCGCTGACCGCTACAGTAGCCGCAATGTTAAGTACTCAGGATCATAATGGACCATTTTATGCTGTGCTAAAGGCAATTTTTAACCATATCATGTCCGGGCACCTCGTCCTGTGTAGGTAAGGGGACAGGACCCCACGACTTTAGTGGTTTGTATCAAGTTTGGACTGCATACTTATTACTTTGAGTGAACTTAATAGTTTTTGACGAATTATTCAACTTTTTTTAGTAAGTTTTGTTCAAAACTAATTTGTTTGGTTTGGCGTTGATGTCTGATAGAATATTACATTGATAAGGTATTACAAAGTAAAAAGAAATAGCACTGTCAACCCCACCCCACCCCTCCCCTCCCCCTACCCCCTCCCCTCCCTCTACTGATAGCACAAACTGCATTGTAGGGTATAAAGCAACTAGATGAAAGTTTACTTAAAAAATCCAAGTGAATGTCGCAAGGCTCATTGCTCGGAGGATGCAATTACGTATCGTGGAAAACAAAGACACCGCGTGCTTCTAGTACGTACACTTAGGGACAAAAACACGGGAGACAATACACCACAAATTACGGCGTTATGTTCTGGGGGGCAATTCCAATCTCAAAGTTGAACTGCAAAGTTTTAAATCATGTTCAGTTCATACTAACTCATAGTTATTCTGTGACTAAATATTGACATTATGATGTCATTTATTTGTTTTCGCGCATATTTTGCTGTCAAGTGTCTAAAAAGAATGATCACGTGGTACAAAATTATACCACGTGACCTGAAGAA
Organism: Gandaritis pyraliata; assembly: GCA_947859175.1. Taxonomy (NCBI): domain Eukaryota; kingdom Metazoa; phylum Arthropoda; class Insecta; order Lepidoptera; family Geometridae; genus Gandaritis; species Gandaritis pyraliata. The sequence goes on along the minus strand of OX401871.1, from coordinate 2,079,431 downwards.
ATTACACTGGGCAGTGAAATATAACTTGACAGCAAAAGATTGGAATACGGGGGCTGTCGGGAATTCGGGATTTGGTTTTTCAAAATGGCGGTAGATTTTCCCATAAAATTAGTAGGATGTATTTTTTATTTACATTCCTTTTAAGCGGTGTACAAGCATATTATATCTATCTTTCTATTAAATCATAAAAATCTGGTTTTATTTTAAGTGTACTTTCTTGAGCCGCAAGTATAACAAAGCATTGAACGCCCCGGGAGATAAGGCGTTGGAATTAATTACTGCAGTATTATCCTCTTCTTCAATTAAAGTGTGTTGTTTAAACCGCTTTGTCGCACTTAGGAGTGCAAGTATATATAACCCTGAAGAAAACGTGATTTTAAACAGTATTTTTCTAGCACAATAGCGAAAGCTTCCTTTGTAGCCGTTGGGCTTAAAACTTTGTGGTGAAAACGTGTACAGAACGATCAAAATATTTATGCCTTATTTACCAGAACTATGACGTCAGTGGAAAAAGAATAAATCCTACTGATGATTATATTATTTTGCCCCTGAAAAAACATCTAAACTTCAACAAAAACTGTAGTCATGTCTTTTTGAAAAGCACTAGGTACTCTATACTCTACTCTACTCTTGCTGTATTTTCAATCGTACCTATTATACACATCGTTATAGGCAGTGGTTACCACTTAACATCAGGTGATGGAGGTGGATCAGGTGGTGGGCTTTTCCAATCATTCAGTTGCATAAAAAAAAACTTATCATGTTGTAGATTTTGTAGTAAGTAACGTTGTTTGTCAGTCAGTAGTCTCCGTGTTTTAGAAGGCACGTTTAACTGTTGCTGCCGACTCTAGCAGTCGTTGAGCTACGACAAAGGCCTCTAAAAACTCCTCCACCAGAGTTGGCCACTAAGTCATACGAACGAGCAAATGTTGGAAATACCGATACCTAGGTACAGCTAACTGAACCTAACGAAAAAGTAATTGATGAATACCCACAAGTGTTTGCTATTTGTGCGCCAATTGAGCGTTCATACACTAGCCGATATTGTACCGATGCAGAGTCGGTTGCTCGAAGAAAATATCGTCGGCCGACAATGTGTGAAAGTATCTTGGAAATGATATTAGCTCTCCGCGGATATCGTGTAGGTGTCGCGTTATCAGTGTGAAAACGCCTATCGTGTTTGTACGACAGTTTTATCTAAACACAATGACATTATAGGCAAATCTGAGGTACTTAGTAAACTCTATTTTTAACCGCCGACGCAAAAAACGACCGGGTGTTATAAGTTTGATGTCTGTGTGTGTGTATGTTCGTGTGTTTGTGTGTCTGTCTGAGGCAACGTAGCTCCCGAACGGATGAACCAATTTTGATTTTTTTTTCGATAGGTATATTAGTCGAGAGTGTTCTTAGCTAACGCTTGATGAAAGTCGGTCCAAGATTCGGGGGTTTTATAAATTTTTAATTTAATTAAGTACTTGTCCAGTCAAAGTTTTTCAAAGTTTGTGATCGCTTATCACCAGCAGTGGATCTACGAGGGGTATACCAACTTTATTAACCTTTCATTAATTAAACTCACACTATTTAATTTCTGTGTCACCTTTTAAGTAGTTCAATTTATCACTGCGGGAATGACGTAAGAAATAATTTTGATACAAAGAAATCCAATATGGCGGCAACATATACTTTTGATTCCTGATGAATCCAAAGATACTTTTATCACAATGTAAAGGCTTTGATCTTTGAGCAATTTGTAACTGTTTTAAGCACCCATATTATTTTTGACTCCGAATCCTTGTCATGTGATTGAAACGAATCAAACTCTATTTCTATATAGAGAGCCTTATCTCCTCGTGTGGAGACGGCCATTTTGCGTATATGTCACGTGTGCTATGTCTGCTACCACCGCCGCCGCCGCGGCCTGCGTGTGCGCAGGTATATCGGCGCATGGCGATTAAATTATTAATTTCTCTAAAATTTTGTATGGGGCATCATAGTAAAATTATGTTATTTGAATTGTTATATTATCACTACTCAATAATAAAAAAAGCAAAAACACACACTTTTACCATACTATACATTATTCTAGGTTTTTTTAATGGAAAAACCCCGAAAGTTAGTATAATATTCTTACAAGGACACGCACGAACTAAGTAATAAGTATCTCTCCCTGAGGAACTGAAGTTATAAGCAATCGACTAATGTATTGACTTCGATCAAGATGGAATATGGAATATAAATTACATACGAAAGGCAACCAGTTATCTAAGTACCTATAGAATGTGAACAAGTCTTTGTAAAGGACTGACGAATGGGATAATTTCTAGTTAACCAACTGCATTTTGACTCATCATCTGATGATGAAGATAGGCAGTTCATTGGAACTATTCAAAATTGAAGCATTACAAAACTGAAATGTCGCCATGAAATTTCAGCATTTAAGTACCTAAATTTCTTTGTAAAAAAGATGGTAAAAAAAGCGCTAGGAACCAGCCCCCGTATGCCAATCTTTTGCATCTTTTGCTGTCAAGTTATATTTCACAGCCCAGTGTAATTTTTTCAGGTCTTCAGGTACAATTTTGTACCACGTGATCATTCTTTTTAGACACTTGACAGCAAAATATGCGCGAAAACACATCAAATGACGTCATAATGTCACTATTTAGTCACAGAATAACTATGAGTTAGTATGAACTGACCATGATTTAAAACTTTGCAGTTCAACTTTGATTGGCATACCCCTGCAGGCCGTAGTTTTTTGCCCGTTCTTCTAGGCTCTGGTCGCGTGGAACTGGCACCTAGAATCACCTAGTTATATAAGACGATTCTAAATGATCCTTGTGATTTTATTGAATAAAAAAATAAAATTAATGAATTTGACTTCGACATTCTAGTTATCGTAAACTGAAAAATCACAGGAAAGCAAAATACCCAATTTTAGATACTTGGATGACATATTTTTCTAGTTATTTTTATTAAAAAACCACACTCTTGAACCGATTTTAGTAGTAACCATAGTAGCCACGGTACGAAGCCCTGTGAAATTGTTCTGTATTTTAACGAGTAATAAACTAGCTACCGAGTAAGACGGTCATTTCTTTATCACCTACATACCACTTGGCGACGAGTCCGGGATATACCTACCCACAAGTATATTCTTTATCGAAATGCCGAATTTTCTCGGAAATCTTAGTGTTTTCGATTATAAAATTCACAAATGGGAAGTATTTGACTCAGTTTGTGAAACTAAATAACATACTTGATACATACATACTAAAAATTCATTAGCTACATGATTTTCAACACAAACACTCCCAAGACTTGGGTTTCACTTTCAAACTTCAATGTTTTCCTATCATAACTCTAAAGTAAACTTTTCAAATAATTCGTAAAACAAACAGTGTATTTATATTAACATAAATAAAGTGATTTTGAGGTTTTGGTTTAAAGTTTCGGGTTGGCTTTTGTCTCATTCATGGTTGAGTGTTTTGAAAGTTACGTGATCTAATAATAAAATTAAATTGAATTTATATAATTGTTTATTTAAGAATTAAATAAGTAAGGCCATTTCATAACACAATTCATAAGCTCTTAGCTCTCATTCAAGCTCTTAGCTTTAGGCGAGTTTAATTTTACCAACGTCGAATAAGCCAGATTACCTCAGATTAGCAAAAGCAAAATCTAGTTACTCAAAAAGTTAATTCTCAAAAGAGTGGAGGAGTGGAGTGGAACTCTTTACCGGCGTCTGTGTTTCCGAACACTTACAATTTGAATGTTTTCAAGAGGAGAGTGAATAGGTTTCTTCTAGGCAAATGTGCTACATCGTCGACCGCATCGTCACTTACCATCAGGTGAGATTGCGGTCAAACGTTTGTCTATAATGTATAAAAAATAAAAAAAAGTCGCACATTTTTTTACATTGCTAGTACAACTATAGTTTATATTATCTGTGCTAGTACCATTACTGTGACATTGATTAAAAAAAAAATGATTCAGAGCGATTATGTATTGCATCCGATCCAGATCTGTGACGATACATAAGTTTATTAAAAATCTTGGACCTAATCCGGATATTGCTTTTCGCACTACACCGTTACCCGATCCAAATTCGTGAAAATACGGATCTAGAGACTAAAAACTGGAACAGCCCCCGTATGTCAATCTTTTGCTGTCAAGTTATATTTCACTGCCCAGTGTAATTTCTTCAGGTCACGTGGTACAATTTTGTACCACGTGATCATTCTTTTTAGACACTTGACAGCAAAATATGCGCGAAAACAAATTAAATGACGTCATAATGTCACTATTTAGTCACAGAATAACTATGAGTTAGTATGAACTGACCATGATTTAAAACTTTGCGGTTCAACTGAGATTGGAATACCCCTGCTGACCGATCCGACTGGAACAACTCTAAACGCCCTACGTCTATATTTGACTCCCAGACAAACAACTGACATCGCAAACAACTCTGCAATTGTTTTCCCGAACGCGGGCTGTTCAAACCACACAATTAACCCTTATGACGCTACAATAGCAAGACGGGACAATAGCATGCCCAACTATTCAGTGGTACGTGGTATTACTTCGGTGTTATATCTAGGTACAGTCAGCACAAAAAATTTATCACATCAAAGGTGGATCACAGTTATTTTTTGTGGAGCAACAGAATGCAACACGATAACATTAGTGTTCAGTTATAAATGCCACCAGCGGTCACCCATCCAAATAATGACCGCGCAGAACATCGCTTAACTTAGATGATCGGCGAATATTGAGTAAGCTAGCTACGCCACAAACGCTTCAAAACACGAGCGCGCAATAATTACAGTTTAATTATACTCGTTTGGTTGGGAAACATTTTTGAAACTTCTCATCATAATCACCTCCCATGCATTGTTTGTGTTATTTTACATTCTTCTTCTTCTCTTATTTATGGCCTCTATCCGTCATTTCGACAGACAATTTTGCCAGTGTCATGTGGGTTATTTGAAATAAATTTAGTCAAGCGAGTCATACGTCAAGTCATTGGTTTTGAAGACAAAGGTGATTAGTTTTTGACAGAAGTTGAGAGGCGATAGTAAAGATTGGTCAATAGGTTAATAAGATTACCTATTTAACCAAATTACTTAGTCACAAACCCTTGTAGATCCTTGAAATGTTAAGCAATTTCGTAACACATTAAAATAATTAAATAGTCGTATTAAGCCATTCCTAAATACGTATTATAATAGTAGGGTTTGTAATGCCATAGTTTTCTAAAACGCGATGTCCGTAATATAGCAGAAATGCCATGAATTAATTTTCTTTGCTTTGTATCGTTTGATGACTAATGATAAATTTTATTATTAGTTGTGCCGTGATACAAATTATATCTAAACCTTTACGATCTTACCTTTAAAAACTACAAAAAAATTTAAACTTTTTTTTTTTATACATTATAGACAAACGTTTGACCGCAATCTCACCTGATGGTAAGTGACGACGCGGTCGACGATGTAGCACATTTGCCTAGAAGAAACCTATTCACTCTCCTCTTGAAAACATTCAAATAAACTTAACTTTAAAAGTTAAGAGGCGATAATAAGTAAACCCTTTAGATCTGAATTTAGCAAGATCTGAAATTTTCGAATATTTCGTGTTATTCCTTATTTAACAAAACTAATATTATAAATATTTGTATAGTAAGATACACATGTTGTGCCGACCTCACCTAGCGTGGGATAAGGGCAGGGGAATGATGATGAGTAAGATATGCATGTTCTCTGCTTGTAATTGAGGTCTCGCTTTTATAGAAACGGGGGCTTACACAAATAGCTGTGAAATGTTGTGGGACTAAGGAGTTTAAGATTCAAGCGAACTATTTGTGAAACCTTGTAACTTGTAGCTTTTTAATGTGTACACTGAAAAAAAAGAATTCTCCTTGGAAGAATAAATCTATTGGTCAAGAATAATAATGATTTATATATGGCCTAAACAATGTTTACTCGAATTTAGCATATTATTGTTTTGATTTGGCTGTTTCATTCTGAGAATATCATTTTTTATTTAAGAATAAAATATTCTTGTCATTAGTAATAGTTTCAAATACATTTAATGTCTCATCACAAGAATATTCATTATTCTTCGTATAAAATAATTATGATGTCTTTCATATAGCATTATTAACAAATGTCTAAGTAAATAATATTCTTGGAATAAAACAATTTCTACTTTTAATGATGATCATACTGTTTTAATTTAATAATACTTAGTTTTATTTAAAGTTTATGTTTTCTCAGATAGATCAGAATCATTCTTGATATGAGAATACTATGTCTCGTTATTAGAGTTACTATGTTTTCATCGAAAATTACTTATTTTTAATTGAAATAAAATCTATTTTTCAATTGAAATAGCCCATTCTCAATGAAAGACGATTAATCTTTTGGTTTTAAGACTCCATTTTCTTGCAACAATTTTAATTCTATCTTTATTCAATAAAATCTAATTTCATATCAAGTATAGCTAATTGTCGGTTGAATTAAATGTATTCTTCATTATAGTATTATGAGTTTTAAAGTTGAAAACTCATATTCTTCTTTTAATAATATTCTATCTTCATTCAATAAAATCTAATTTCATATCAAGTATAGCTAATTGTTGGTTGAATTAAATGTATTCTTCATTATAGTATTATGAGTTTTAAAGTTGAAAACTCATATTCTTCTTTTAATAATATTCTATCTTCATTCAATAAAATCTAATTTCATATCAAGTATAGCTAATTGTTGGTTGAATTAAATGTATTCTTCATTATAGTATTATGAGTTTTATGTTGAAAACTCATATTCTTCTTTTAATAATATTCTATCTTCATTCAATAAAATCTAATTTCATATCAAGTATAGCTAATTGTTGGTTGAATTAAATGTATTCTTCAGTATAGTATTATGAGTTTTAAGTTGAAAACTCATATTCTTCTTTTAATAATATTCTATCTTCATTCAATAAAATCTAATTTAATATCAAGTATAGCTAATTGTTGGTTGAATTCAATGTATTCTTCAAAATAGTATTAGGAGTTTTAATTTGAAAACTCGTATTCTTCTTTTAATAATAAATGTAGTCTTCATTCAATAAAACTTAGTTTCATTTCAATGATATAGTCCTCTTAATTTGAACTATTATCGATTCTTAACCTGAGAGATTGTAGTTTGTTCTATGAGAATATAATTTCTTGTAGGGAAGATCGTCGTGTTTTCATTTTAATAGAGTTTTGTCTTGATTTAATGCTATCAAATGCTCATTCTAAAACAAACTATTCTCAATGCAAGATATTGTGTGTATCACCTTGAAACAGTGTTAGATTTAATTGAAAATGTAATTTCTTGAATTGAAGAAGATTTATTCTTCTTTGCTCCATACAAACTTAAAGATGTTGACATCTTCGAAATCAGTGAATCATTTCCTACGAAACTTTATAAAGTTTTATAGGAATCAGTTCACTAATTTCGAAGATAAGTTTGTATGGAGCCGAGAAGAATGAACACGGACAATATTTCTTTAGTTAAGCATTCAACTTTCATAATTTGGTCAGATTTCTAACCCCCCGCAGACGCATGCTAAGTTATTATTATGATAATCGAATACCTGCTCTAAAGATAAAAAAATGACTATCAACTCAAGAAATTACAGACGGTTACATTAAAATAGTATGCTTAGTAAATCGCATTACATAAATACCTAAGACACAATTTCTGTCATTGACAATAATAGGTAGGTATATGACAGAGTCAAAAAATGTTAACAATTCAAGAAATTACAATCTCATAAGTCTAGGTAAATTTAGAACAATTAAAATACCGTAAAACGTTAGAATCATTTATTTTACAGTAGATACCAAGCGACACAAGTAGGACAAGTAGAACAAGTAGGACCAAACGACACATACACAGTGTAATCAACCAATTTGGATGGGATGAAGTACAAAATAGACATTTCATTTTATATAAACGGGAATTTTCACGTAGGTAGTGTAGTACTTGTGATATCCGTGAAGGCACCGACCGTTTCAATCCTATTCATATCTAACTATTATTATATTTATACCTTATCGTTTAATTCCTAGTTCGTGAAATTTCCCATTTATATAAAATTAGTGTTTACTTAATGAAAGCCTTAATTTAAATTACTTAAGATTAAACTTAAAGCCTTAAATAGAAAAGTAAAATTTTCTACTGTTGAATGCATTGAGGGAATAGTTGTCGATGTTGCGGTAAGTGTTAAATTATACCTACCTATATTTTGCTTACCCCTCTTGTGGCAGACGGTTGTTGCAGTCCGCCGTAAAAAGCCAAAATCGGTCAGATAACCTATTTCCTGCCGCCAAGTAGTGATGCTCGTATTGTTGTGTTACACACATAACACCTATACCTACGTCTCAGAGTGATGGACGCATTGCAATGCCACATAGAGCACGTCCTCGGTGGATATGCTCTGTGAGGTAACGCACTTGTTATAGGCAAGGGTACCGCTTAAATTCAGGTGGGCCTTTCGCTTGAACCATCACTGTCTCACATAAAAATAAGATATTATGAAAATATTGAATAGTAAAATAATTATGGAAATCAGCAGACCATTGAAAAAGTTGCAGCACAGGCAAATACAAACAAAACAACAGTCCAGCCTTATATTGTGGCATGTGAATCCCAAACCGCTGATGCATCATATTATCTGGTGATTGACACAATAAAATATCATTTCACATCAGCAACTAAAGCGCTTGATACACTATTTAAGTGTTATCACACCTTTCATGCCTCTTACCCCAAAGCTTCTGATCATATTTACTTGATAATCCAGAGAGGTGTTTATGGTATAACAACGAAATATGATAACGTGGTACCATATATTACAGATATATTAGCATTAAACTGAATCCACAGAATTCAGAATAAACCAGGTACATCAGGTATATTGCGACCCGCAATAGGATTATTTGTATTAAAACTTATTTATACCTACTTAGTAGAATAGTTTGGATCTATAGTTTAAATTTAAATTTAAAAAAAAAAAATAGTTTCATTTCCTGACTATGAATTGCCAAATATGTAATGACAACTTAGGCAATATTGATGCATACTTTACAATTTTACGTTATTTTCATAACGTCACTGATTACTTTAGATGTCTTTATAAAAATTGTACCAGAACTTATGAGTTGAAAAATTCAATGAAAAAACATTACATTAATTGTCATAACATCACAACCTCGGTTTCTGAACCATAATCGCATAATTTAAATCTCACAAGAGCGTCGAAAGATACAGAGCAAGCATGCCACTCTCCAATTCCAACGAGTAGTCTATCTAACGATATAATTACACTGTCATCTAAACTAGAGAAAGAAAATTTATTGAACGATTTCTCATTTGAATTGAATGATGCAATGCTGGGGTTCATTTCACAATTATACAATATTTCGAGTTTGCCAAGAAGCGTCATTCAGACCTTCATAGAGTTGATGTCTAATTTATTAACATCAAAACCCTTTACTATGTTGAAAAATTCTTTAAAAACTTTGAGCGAGGAAACTTCATCTATGTTGACCTTAATACAAGATGTACTCACTGACTTTGATACTGACTTTGATTTGATGATTATAAAAGAATGGCACGATTAAAAAATACAATGTCATATGTTAATCTCCCTTTCGGTGGTATCAATCGAGCGAGCAGCTTTACTTGTTTGATAGCTTTAGTGTCTGAAACAGTAAAACATTAATAATAATAAAATAATAAATATTCACGGACACTTAACACAACGCTTTCTAGTCCCAAATTAAGCAAAGCTTCTACGATGGAAACTAGATGGCTGATAGAATACTTATATACTTTTTTTTTGTAAATACATACATACTTGTAATACATAGTAACACCCAGACACAGAACAAACATCTATGATTTACAACACACAAATGTTTGTTCTCGGTGGGGATCGAACCCACGACCCACAGAACGGAAGGCAGAGCTACTACCGACTGAGCCATCACGCCTGATTTAAAACTATTAAAACTAGTAGTTTGCCCCGAACTGAGATCTCGTGGGAGGTTAATAAAACCCAAACAATTTTTATTGACCAATGGTGGCAATAAACTTTGCAAATCGCTTCGAAATCGCCGTCTAGTTAGCTAGACGGCGTACCAGTTTTATTTGAACTATAAAATCATTGATTATCGGATATCAGGAAGTGATTGAAAATTCAATCGCCAGATTTGTAACCTACAATACACAAACAGGTGTAGACAGACCGGAAAGAAAGTTAAATAAAATCTTGTAAAATAGTGTTACATACCATTTTCACCCTCTTGTTTTAGCAGCTCTTCTAAATCGTTTAATATGTTTTCGTCTTTAATAGAAGCCTCTTTTAGTTTTATTATTTTATCAAAAAAGGTGTTCCATTTCAAATAAAAATTTGTATTTGCGTTTGGATATTTCTGGTCAAAGTCGATATTTATCTGAAATTTTAAAAACATTAAACTCATGGATGGAAATTTACATTGGCGAAATTGATACAAATGCGGAAATTTGTGTATAGGTGGCGTAGTTACAGCGTGGAAAAACCGCTAGCGGAATAGCTTTAGATAATGAAACATACAAAAACCTGATTTTTAGTTAAGTCCCTTCTATTTACTGTATTTCTGTTGTGTTGTGGTGAATAAATGTTATCTATCTATCTAAAAATACAAATCTCTCCTCTTTATAAGGCTTATTCCCATCGAGCCCACCGGCTGGCCCACTGGTGGGCCGGATATAGTATTATATACTCTGTGGCCGGATGGGAAAAAAAATCCCATCGAGACCACTATGCAAATGAGTGGCTCGATGGGATTTTTTGTTTCCCATCTGGCTTCACCAGTGGGTTGGTACAATTGTCATAGAGATATTTGGTCTGCTTGTTGGGGTACCTAGATTAAACCACGGTTCCGCTGGACCACTATTTTAAGTACTTATAGATATGAGGGATTAGCTTTTTCTCATACTTTCCAAAATATACACTTTGAATAATATTTATTCTCATTTCTTTGCAAATCCAAGCATAGATTAAACTCACCAATGCCTCTCCTCGAACATCGTTGATAATGTTCCATTCGCTGACGAAATCTGAAACTGTTCTGTAGTTTGTAGCGCTGCGTATTTCATATGTGTCGGTCCAATATTGGATGACTTGCTGCCACGGTTCGATGTTGTTTTTTAGCCACACTATTTTCTCATTATTTATATCTGAAATATGTATAATAGAATTAGAAGCCAGTATAGATATAATAATATGTAGAGCTCTTTGTGAAAGAGTTCGTCTGGGGAAGTACTACCCCGTATCTATTTCGGCTGGTATTATAAGCAGTGATGCTCGCATTGCTGGTTTAAACTACTTGTACTTACATAAAATATTTTTTTCTATATTATATATTTAACTACATTCTAATCTACACTTCAGCCCTTTTGAATGCAGAATTGGCTATATTGGCTAAGTTCTTCAATGACAAGGTACATCTTAAAAATATAGTTTAAAGAAAAAAAATCTGTTAAAATACGTACAAGGAATCTTAATTTTAAAGGATGTCACTTTTTGGATCACTTAATAAATGATCAAATTAATAAATGATTTCAGACAAGAAGCCTGCCCCTCAATTTGGTACCTTTTTATAACTATAATGCAAGCAGCGTGCCTAAGTGTATAGAAAATGTTAAAAATGTACTCACTTATTTGCAATATAGGTAAATATATGTCGAATTATTATGTCAGTTAGCTGATTCCTGTGTTTATTGCTCAATGTGTTGTTCACTTCATAGTGTTTCAAAATAGATTTTCCACAAGGTGATGTCATCAAAAGAGTTTTCAGCTCAAAATGTGGTAGGTTAGGCTTCACCGCAAAGAGATCATCAATATGAATGTTGTCCACATCAATATCTGATATTCCCTCATCAAAAGTGGTATTTGTTACAGTATCGGTCTGGAAAAAAAAACCTTGTAAGAAACTAGGCAAGTTAAAATCACCATTATATTTATAAAATAATTTATAAGGTGTTAAATTAATAATATGAATTCAAAAACATATTATGTAGTAGGTACATTCATTTTAATCTAATGCAGGCCTCACCTGCTTGGGGTCACCAAATAGGTCTGATGGTAGTAGGTACTTCCCCGGACAAACTATTTCACAAGAAACTCTACTACTAATAAAATGATAATAAATACCTATTATATTATTTCTCTACCTATATACCTATGAGAAATAATTAATAAAATATTATAATGTGAAAAGAAATAGTTTCCCGGTTCCAGACAGCAACAGCAAACTCAGCCAGCCTTGCTAATCCCACCCATTGCTGGACCCATCTGTGAATAGACCTTCTATGGTAGCTGAATTGGTCCAGGTCCTGATGCATATTGGTTGGCATACTGTACAAGTTTACCTATATACCTTATTGTTTTATTTTTCTGTTATGTACAGATCATATGCTCAGCGATCACTTCCTCCTCGTGCTCCTACTAAAATGAATAACATAATATCCAACAGTCACATACATAGGTTTTGCCCCACACTAGGATTCCCTGTGTTGTGGGTGTCAGGAAGGAAGAGTACTATGGCATCACAATCCCAGACCCGGAACAAATATCTGTAGATCATGCAAACATTTGTCCCACAGCGGGAATCGAACCTGCCACCTCTTGTGTTTCAGCCAGCAACTTGCCCACTGAGCACGATGGTTTGCCTACATGACGGTCAAATACAAACATAAGAAATATCAATAGGTAGTTAGGTAGGTAGGTACATACCACAGAAGTCAGGTGCTCTTGTATTTTTTTCTTTAATGTTATGCGTAATCCTATTGTTGGACACAGTTCCTTTAGGAGGTCCCCGTCAATTAAATCTTTGAAGTGTTCTAATGTTATGCAATTATCTGTAACGATGAAATCATAAAGTTATAAAACCAAGAATATGGAATGTTGATGTGATAATGGAAGATTCTTCCAAATAAAATCCCAGTAGGACTTAGAATACCTAGATGAAATACCTACTTAGTGCTTGGTTAATTCAGTACGTCTACCTTCTTTGAAGATAGGGTTATAAACCTACTACGTTTAACGAAGCAAACCAACTACCTACCTACCTACTCTTTGTAGGCGGGAATAGCTACAACCTAGGAAATACCTATATTATTTCATATAGGTAACCTAGGGTCCTTAGCACATTATGTATTAAGACACGAACACAAGACAAGAAAAATTTTGTATGACAAAAGAAATGGCCTACCTATCATGATTTTACACCTGATGTCTTCCTGGCCGGTTTCGGCACAACATGTAACATGTGAAAATGGCGCATGCAAAGCACGATCATTATGCTATGCCGGCAGCTACCTACATTATCTAAAATATATAGGTAATACTTAGTTTACATACCAGTAAATGTTTTTATGACTTCAGAGGGAATTTCTCATGCAGCTAATAGATTTTCCATTATTCTTCCCGCCCGACAGCCGACAGTTACACTGTCGGCTGTCGGCGTATTACGACTACTGTAGACTACGCGTGCGCACGGAACACTAATAATAATATCCGAACGGGCGCGTGCGCGGCGTAGAACCGGTGGAACGATTGCCAGTGTTGCCAGATTATGATGGAAATTAACTTCCTATCAAATTGTTGTACATAATTATGTACCTCGAAGGTTTTATATTATTTTTAATATTATTATACTAAAAAATCGTAGAATGACGGTATAGTGATAGAAGTCTGTTTTGCAACTTTGTAAATATCAAGCACGGCTACCACAGTACAAAATTTATTTACATTATACTTTGTAGGTAGGTACTTATCTATAGACCTTACTACGTACCTACTTAGATATATTAAGCATTATGTAGGTCTGACACCAAACTGTTTATTATTGTCAAAAATAAGTGGTTTACGGACTCTAACCTACCATACCAACACGTATACTTTCATCCACAAACGCTAGTGGCCGCTACAGCCGGGTTGGTTACTGACTTCACAGTTTCACAGCTGTGTAGTAGGTATGATATTTAATGTCATGACATTTAATGTCATACCTACTACTGTACAACTGTGTACAAACGTGATATTTGGAAAGGTGGATTTTTGTGACCTTTGACCTTGAGATTTTAATGGACGCCAAGACCCTACCATAAATATGTAGGATTTTTGACAACTTTTAGGAGGTCAAGATACTTTATACGAGTTTATAGCTGGGTATCTCAAATTCAGAGATTCTTACCTAATTTTAACTAATTTGACTGGACTATTAACACAGTCATCATAACACCCAACAGTCATACAGATACATAGGTAGTTCTGTTCTGACCCCACACTAGGATTCCCTGTGTCGTAGGTATCAGAAACTACAAGTACCTACTAAGGTACCACAACACCCAGAGCCGGGACCAATATCTGCAGACCAAGCTAAACATAATTTATTGTCCCATAGCGAGAATTGAACCCGCAACCTCTTGCGTCTCCGAGCCACTGAGGGCGTAAAGCCGAGGGGTTAAAATAAGAATGTTTAATTGTTCATTATTTGGAATGAAATATTTAGTTGTCGTAGACAGGTAGGTAGTGATCTCTATACTTATCAACGGGTTTCTAAATCTATTAAATTTTCAAGTAACACTCTTGTAAAACCAACCTTCTAAAAGACTTCTACACTCTACAGGCTGATGGTGTTGATGACCTTAGTATTCTTCTTTGGTTGGACGTACTACTAAGTACATCATACTATTACCACTTATTTAGGTAATCACCTATACTTTTTACAGTGGCAACATTGCGTGCGAAAATTAAATAACTTGGATGAAAAATACCTATTTCTTGAAATAAGACAATTATTCTTATTTCTTTTGACTCGGGTTTCTGTGGAACGGTGTTCATAGGGATATTCGATATAAATCGATGCATCGAATTCACTCGATGTTCAATAGTACCTACCTACCTACGATGTTTTGAAAGACTGTTGATTTACTCGATATATCGATGTACCTATTTTCATAAAACATCGAATCGAAAATACAACAGGCTGACGGACAAGAAAAATGTTGTTGTAGGAGTAATACATATATATATAATAGGCCTTTACATCTATTGAAGATGATTTATACAGCGTCAGGAGGCAACCTATGCCTACACTTAACGGGACACTGTAGTACCTGGGACAATGTTTAGATGGAGTAGGCTTGCCCAGCATCTATACCATCCTCTCAGCCTAGTCAGCCATATCCACAGGAAAGACAAGGTCAATACGTGCGGAGCTGACTAAGCCGCGGGTTTCCTCACGATGTTTTCCTTCACCGTAAAGCTCGTGTTAATGCGCATATAAATTTTCCAAACGAAAAATGCATTGATGCACGGTCGGGATTTAAACCCACGACCTTCGGATCGAAAGTCGAGGTACAATCCCACTCGGCCAACACGGCTTTATACATAATACATAATTAATTCGTAATTGTGGTTTGTTTGTAATACAGTGTCAGAGTGCTGACTAGAAGTCCGCGCCACCAAACAAGTCTCGCTGAAAATTATGCTCAGCTTACTTACAATACGATGCTATTTTGCAAAAAGATGTTGACTCGATGTTGAAAAAACATCGATGTTTCTAACCGATGCATCGAAAAATATTGATGCAATAAAGGTGTCATCAATATTAGCTCAATATTTTTATTGGCGAGTGCTATATCGAACTACGAAATTCAAAGAGAATAGACGGACACCCTATGGTGCGTTTTATGTATGTATACCTACATGCATTTGTGTGCGAAAACTGATATAGCTGCTTCATAATCTATGAGTCGAACTGTTTGCTTCTGATTGCTATCCAATGCAATAGGTACCTACAAGTACTTATTAGTTTTATTTTCGAGTTTCGTTTCAGAAAACTTTGAGAAATACCTACCTAATAATGGTAGGTTTTAATGGATGATTTCCACCTAATGATCTGAGTCAGATCATTGATTGGCAAGTTCCTTAGTATTTAGGGTAGGCGATAGGTATGTATGGTAGGCTGGTAGGTAGGTACCTTACCTACCGAATCGTCTCGGTACGAAATATTATCTAACGAAACAAAGATGGATTTGAAACACACACAAATAAAATATGTACCTACCTATACCTACCTACTTTTGTAGGTAAGTACCTAGCTTGTTCGCCCATAAACTAATTTTGTGGTTCAGGTAAGACTGGTAGGTAGGTACCTACTTAGCTAGATAGCGGTATCGATTAGGTATCGATACGATTTGTAAAGTTTATTGCAACCATTGTAAAGAAAATATTTGAGTTTTACTAACCACCGACCGAAAAACTAAAGGGGTGTTCTATGTTTGACAGCGTTTATCACCGCATGTCGCATTCCGCAGCGTTGTGCGTTACGATCGCGAGGTCAAAGCTTGCTTGACGGCGTTCGTAAAAAAGATGATTTATATCTTGGATGGTATTTAGCCATGTTTGGTGACAATTGGTAAAGCCGTTTCCAAGTAATGAGGTTATTTATCAGCTTTGAAAACCAACTTTGAGGAATTTCACGCATAATTTTATCGGGAACATCACGAGATCTCAGTTTGGGGCGAACTACTAGTAATATCTACCCCTACCTACTTATCTAGTTAAGTAGGTAGGTAGGTCTAGTCTGTGATGTCATGTCTAGTAATCACCATGGTGATATCACTTTGTTAGGCCTAACAACCAATGGTAAATGGCCATTACGCTACGATGGTAGATAATTACTTTTCCATGACGGACTAGACCTAAGGAAATACCGAAATCAAAGAATAGTACCTAGTACCTACATAAGTAGGTAAGTACTATAAGTACTAGGTAGATAGGTACCTACGCCTTAGTTGTACCTAGTATAGTATTATATAATCTGTGGTTGTACCTACTTAGGTACCTACCTACCTATTACATTGCACCCGTTAGGTACCTACCCTTAGGTGAAGATGAAGAGTCTCATAAATGAGTGCCTGTAATATCGCCGGCTAGGCCCTTTAAACCGGAACACAGCAGTCATCATCATCATCATCATCATCATTAACCTGTTATTTTTAATTCAAGAATTTATAATGCTTATTGTGTACATCTGTACCTAACCTACCTACATTCTTTGACGAAGAAAACATTTAGGTACTTTACTTAAAACTAGCAAAATATTCTTGAACGAAAACAGTATAGTCTTCGTTAAAGTCCATTTCCCTGTTAGGCCGATTAACATTATCGTTTTGGTTCTAGCATAATGCCCGCCTTCCACTAAAAAACTGAGCTGAAGATCTGAGCGGACCGGACTAAAAATAGTTGTAGGTATACTTCTAATAAGAAAGAGTTTCAGATTTGGCCTTCCACTGCCAGAGGGCTTTGCGGGGCGAGTGAGGCGGGTTACTGACTTATATAGGTTATAAGTAACTGACTTCAAAAAAAGAAAAGGTATCAATTCGGTTGTAGGTATATTTTTCAATAGTAACTAGAAAAAACACGTTATCCACGTACACGACATTGCGTATTTTGCTTTTCTGTGGTGTTTACAATCAATAGAACAGTCCCAATGAACTGCTATCATAATCATCATCATTTGATGATGAATGCGTATCAAATCAAAGTCGGTTTTTCACTTATAAATTATAACTTATTTTTGATACTCTATAATATATATATCTGGGTTTATGTTTGATACTCTACATACTTTAACACCTGTTTATGCAACATAAAAGTGCAATAAAGAATTTGAATTTGAATTAACTCGCTCAATCCGTTCCGCTTACTCGCTCGCAGTGGAAGCATTTGTATGAAATTTTGCGTTGCGAGTTGAACTGAGTCCATACGGAGTCCGTTGGAAATCCGCTCAACTCTGCGACCAGTTTTGTACCTAACTCTTTATACTCTTTTGATCCGCTCAGTCCGCTCATTCCCAGTGGAAGCACTTCTATGAAAAAAGCCGTTGCGAGTTAAACGGTTTTTTATTTCAAGAATATAATGCTTGATGTGAGTATCTGTATATTCTTTAGTGAAGAATACATTGACTTTATTTAAAACTGAAAAATATTCTTGAACGAAAACAGTATGATCTTTGTTGAAGCTCAATTCCCTGTTAAGCCGAGTAAAATAACGTTTTGGTTCTAGCATAACGGTTCTCCATTTAAAACGTCTACATTCTTAATGTCACAATTTTTTATAAGCTTATTTTCTGTAATGAAGAATCAGTTACTGTATACGAGAATTTTGTTGTTTTAGTATAAGAAATTGTAAGATTTTTCTGACGAGACAACACACGTCTTAGATAAAGTATGCTGATTCTTCTTGGAATACTTTTAATATTCATAACTTGAATATTCATGTTATTTTTATTTCAAGAATATAATGCTTGATGTGAGTATCTGTATATTCTTTAGTGAAGAATACATTGACTTTATTTAAAACTGAAAAATATTCTTGAACGAAAACAGTATGATCTTTGTTGAAGCTCAATTCCCTGTTAAGCCGAGTAAAATAACGTTTTGGTTCTAGCATAACGGTTCTCCATTTAAAACGTCTACATTCTTAATGTCACAATTTTTTTTAAACATATTTTCTGTATTGAAGAATCAGTTACTTTATACGAGAATTTTGTTGTTTTAGTATAAGAAATTGTAAGATTTTTCTGACGAGACAACACACATCTTAGATAAAGTATGCTGATTCTTCTTGGAATACTTTTAATATTCATAACTTGAATATTCGTGTTATTTTTATTTCAAGAATATAATGCTTGATGTGAGTATCTGTATAATCTTAAGTGAAGAAAAATTTACTTCATGTAAAAAAACATTGATTTAAGAATATTATTTTATTTTCTTAGCAATTATTTTATCATTAAGAATAGTATTATTTCAGACCAAGAAACAAGAATTTTAAATGACTGATTTTAATTTCAACATTCTGAAATTCTTAAGGGAATGAAATTGTATTCTTGAAGAAAAACTAATATTTTTATTGGTTTAATACTTTGACAGTTTCTTGAACGAACACAACAAAGTACTGAACCAAGCATCCGATTCTTGGTTTTAGTATATATAATGAGAATAAATTATTTTTAATGCAAGAATAGTGTATTTCTTACGTAGAGAATACTGTTTAAAGTTAAGATAATATTGACTTACATTTAA
Organism: Gandaritis pyraliata; assembly: GCA_947859175.1. Classification (NCBI taxonomy): domain Eukaryota; kingdom Metazoa; phylum Arthropoda; class Insecta; order Lepidoptera; family Geometridae; genus Gandaritis; species Gandaritis pyraliata. Next base: position 2,060,247 of record OX401871.1, on the reverse strand, counting down.
ACAATAGTTTTGAGAATAATGGTTTTTTTGGTTTAAGTAAATATGTATATTTTTTTTTTTCCGTGTACCCTTTTCTATTATATCTGCTCGCTCTCGCTCTAATCTTAATAGCTTGTTGTCTGTCTCCTGTAATTATTGTAGCACTTGGCATGATTCCTTCCTTGTAATTTTATTCTATTCTGTGTTTTAGTGTAGGTATACAATGTTGGCGATTCAAATAAATAAATAAATAAAGTAACTTACGCAGAGTACCTACGTCAAATGAATGCCAATTTTGTGTACACCGATATCGAAAAATAAACAAAACCAATTAGGTTAATTGGATTTTTGGAATCTGATACCATGATCAGATTGAAGTAAACCGATCATAGAATGTTTTATCATCGGATATCGAGACTCGTTTCCAAACGACAATAGTTTGAGTTTAAAGAAATGACAGAAATCTTTTTTTCAGATTTTTGCATCAATTGCTAGAGTTTTTATTTTATTTATTAACCGACTTCAAAAAAGGAGGAGGTTCTCAATTCGGTTATATGTTTTTTTTATATTTTTATTGTTTTTTGTGAACATACTTTGTTGCAGCTGTTAAAAAATTTTGGCGTCTTTTCTCATCACAAAAATCTAAAAAAAAAGGACGGAGTTTAATTTTTTGACGAAGAATCCTAGTGTACTTATTTATAATACTTAAAGTTGTAATCCTGGTATGTCTACATATAAAATGAACTTTACCCACCGACAATATTATAAAGGTTGGATTAACCTTTACCAGCAGGTATCGGCAAACGCATTACTTAACACCACTTCAAACTTTTCTTTTAAATCTCTGTCCCTCGAAAAGAATGAGGAAGATGAGTTAGGCATTTTTTCCTGTTTTTATAGCTTAAATCAAAAGTCTAGAAGATTGTAAGGACAACTGTGAAAGAATTTTGGCGCAAGCTCAAAAACTGAATTTTCTACGATTTTTTAAAGTTTGGATTTTCAAAATCTGTTTTTAGCCCGGCGATTTCGCGTGTGACGTCAGCCAGGTCCGATCGCTCACCCGCGCGTTTTAAGCGTTTTCTGCCTTTACGTTTCTATTTATATTTCTGATAAATAGGGAGAAAAGTACCAATATTTTTATGTAATATTGTGCCTCTAAGTCCTAAGGACACGTTTAACGCTTCAGATAAGCTTTTTAACCACCGACTGAAGAAGAAAGGTGTTCTAAGTTTGAGGCTTTTTTGTGTCTATGTGTCTGTACCTTTCAAGGCTCGTAGCTCCAAAAAATCACTCGTAATTTTTTTGTAACTATTCTTGAAATGGAAAGCAGATAAATCTGGCATAGTTCTAAGCCAAGTTTGGTAGAAATCGGTGCAGCGGTTTCCAAGTTATGAGGATGTTTATCAGCCCTCGACACGCATTTTGAAGGGTTCTCAGGCATATATTGATTGTAGTTTGAAACATTTGGTTCTTATACCAGTATAACGTGAGCTACTATTTCTTAGTGTTTCATTGATTTTGTATATCAGGTAAGACTGGTAATGAGCAAGATTGTGTTATCGACGTGATTAGCAATGTTTTTACCCCCGACGCAAAAACGATGGGGTGGTAAAGTTTGACGTGTGTGTGTGTCAGTGCGTGTGCGTGTGTCTGTGCGTGTATGTGTGTGTGTGTCTGTCGAATGCGCGCGTTGGTGCGCGTGCGGATGCGGATGGTAGTAGTCTAAGTCACATTGTCTACTAAGGACGTGCCTAGTGAGACATTGTACTGTCAAGTACAATGCCTCACTAGGCACGTCCTTAGTAGACAATGTGACTCGCTAAGAAGAAGAAGAATGTGACTTACACTAGGCACGTCCTCAGAAACTAAGGACGCGCCTAGTGAAGCATTGTCTACTGAGGACGTGCCTAGTGAGGCATTGTCTACTAAGGACGTGCCTAGTGAGGCATTGTCTACTAAGGACGTGCACGTGCGGATGCGGATGGTAGTAGTCTAAGTCACATGACAATGACAATACGACTCGCTAAGAAGAAGAAGAATGTGACTTACACTAGGACGTGCCTAGTGAGACATTGTACTGTACAAGTACAATGCCTCACTAGGCACGTCCTTAGTAGACAATGCCTACACATACATATAGTGCAATGCCTCACTAGGCACGTCCTTAGTTACGAAGGACGTGCTTAGTGAGGCATTAGCAATGCATTGCTTAAGGACGTGCCTAGTGAGGCATTGTACCTACTGTACAATGTCCTTCGTAACTAAGGACGTGCCTAGTGAGGCATTGCACTATATGTATGTGTAGGCATTGTCTACTAAGGACGTGCCTAGTGAGACATTGTACTTGACAGTACAATGTCTCACTAGGCACGTCCTAGTGTAAGTCACATTCTTCTTCTTCTTAGCGAGTCACATTGTCTACTAAGGACGTGCCTAGTGAGGCATTGTACTTGACAGTACAATGTCTCACTAGGCACGTCCTTAGTAGACAATGTGACTTAGACTACTACCATCCGCATCCGCACGCGCACCAACGCGCGCATTCGACAGACACACACACACACATACACGCACAGACACACGCACACGCACTGACACACACACACACGTCAAACTTTACCACCCCATTGTTTTTGCGTCGGGGGTTAAAAACATTGCTAATCACGTCGATAACACAATCTTGCTCATTACCAGTCTTACCTGATATACAAAATCAATGAAACACTAAGAAATAGTAGCTCACGTTATACTGGTATAAGAACCAAATGTTTCAAACTACAATCAATATATGCCTGAGAACCCTTCAAAATGCATGTCGAGGGCTGATAAACATCCTCATAACTTGGAAACCGCTGCACCGATTTCTACCAAACTTGACTTAGAACTATGCCAGATTTATCTGCTTTCCATTTCAAGAATAGTTATAAAAAAATTACGAGTGATTTTTTGGAGCTACGAGCCTTGAAAGGTACAGACACATAGACACAAAAAAGCCTCAAACTTAGAACACCTTTCTTCTTCAGTCGGTGGTTAAAAAGTTTATCTGAAGCGTTAAACGTGTCCTTAGGACTTAAACGCACAATATTACATAAAAATATTGGTACTTTTCTCCCAATTTTTCAGAAATATAAATAGAAACGTAAAGGCAGAAAACGCTTAGAAAGCGCGGGTGAGCGGTCGGACCGGCTGACGTCACACGCGAAATCGCCGGGCTCAAAACACATTTTGAAAATCCAAACTTTAAAAAATCGTAGAAAATTCAGTTTTTGAGCTATCGCCAAAATTCTTTCACTGTTGTGTTTTGGACGTAAAAATCTATCGATCTACATTAAAAAAAAAATACGCTCATCTTCCTCATTGGAACTCTCACGGCAAATGTGTAAGGTCTCTTGGGACTCCGCAGGGGAAAACAAAACACTTAGGCCCGACCGCGATATCATCTATAGGATGAATATGGTACCTTTTAAGACATTTGAAGTGAAAATGTTTCTTATGTCTATACACACACGGATTATTTTGCAACATCCAATCATGAACGTGAAGAAGACGCGATGAGGATTTTTTTAACCGACTTCCAAAAAGGAGGAGGTTCTCAATTCGGTTGTATTTTTTTTTTTTTTTTTTTTTTTTAATGTTTGTTACCTCAGAACTCCGTCATTTATGAACCGATTTCAAAAATTCTTTTTTTATCTGAAAGGATATACTTCCAGATTAGTCCCATTTTATTTTCATCAAAATCGGTTAAGTGGTTTGGGTTATAAATAGAAATAACTGAAAAAAATTATGCCCGGCGCGGCGCAGCGCCTACCATTTTACTGCTAGCAACAATGCTCACGTATCCTATCCTATCCTACTAATATTATAAATGCGAAAGTTTAGATGTTTGGATGTTTAGATGTTTGGATGTTTAGATGTTTGGATGTTTGTGTTTCAATCACGTCAAAACCACTGAACCAACTTGGATGAAACTTGGCATATATATAGTTCGTAACCTGGATTGACATATAGGCTACTTTTTATCCCGAATAATTAACAGGATCTACAGGATAAAATGAACGAAAAGGATTAGCAGCGCCAATTGGCAAGAGGATTTCATTGTCATGTCATGTCACGTCAGTTTGACAGGGCGTAGTACTACCTCTTTGGTCTAACAACTAGCGTTTGACATTCCAGTAGGTACGAGTTCGGTGTAATGTGGTGTAATGTCAAGTTTCTCAAAGAAGTATCCGCTCGGTACACGCACAGATAATATAATGTACACGGAAACTGTAGACGCGTACGAAGTCGCGGGTAACTGCTAGTTATTACTAAAGCTAATGCCTTACTTTCCTGTGTACACCTTTTTTACATTTTTCTAAATTTGTCAATAAATCCAGTATTTGTACATTCGAACCGCATTTAATTGGAGAAAAGCAAAAACCCACCAGTTGTTCCTTTAAAGAATCAACACCAACCACGTGCACGAAATTGCGTATTTTGCTTTCCTGTGACTTTTAAGTGGTGTCTATAGTGACTAGAACATTCCCAATGAACTGTCATCATCATCATCATCTGATGATGAAGCCGGTAGTTGAATTGAAGTCGGTTTTTCTAGTTTTTTAAACTTATAAATTATTATTATACTAATGTATCGACAAAGCACGAGCGAAGGCGAGCGAAGGCATTCGCACGCCTTCGCTCGCTCTCGCAAAAACCTCCACACACGTTCGCTTATCATCGTTCGTTTGCTTTTGTTCGGTCGGTCTGCCCCCGTATGCCAATCTTTTGCTGTCAAGTTATATTTCACTGCCCAGTGTAATTTCTTCAGGTCACGTGGTACAATTTTGTACCACGTGATCATTCTTTTTAGACACTTGACAGCAAAATATGCGCGAAAACACATCAAATGACGTCATAATGTCACTATTTAGTCACAGAATAACTATGAGTTAGTATGAACTGACCATGATGCCCATGCCCAGGCCTTTTCACACCACGGAGACCACATAATATGTATTTATACTTATAATTTTAGTTAATTTTTAGTCTATATTGTTTATTTTATTTTTAGTTTAGATTTATGTGGTGTCAAAAAAAACTTATCTTATCTTATTTTATCTAAATTAAAACTAACAAATCTAATATCATTAAAAAAAACTAAGTAATTAGTAACTATTATATAAGTTTTGGTTCGGAAGTTTTGGTGAATGTTATTCACGTTTTTTGCAGAAGTAAAATCGCTTAGAAGCGAATAATATTAGTTACGTTCTTTTACCTGCTGTTTGTCTTTGATAAAATCGTAATTTGTGTAATAGATCCTCTTTTACCTAACCTCTTTTGTTTTCTTTTACTAATTTCCTTTTCGAAACCTTATTCTTATTTATTTTATTTAAATTCCGAAACATTCCGCTGTTTCATGTTCAATTGAGGCTTTAAAAGGCCATCAGCGAGCAATTATCGTGTCATGAAGGCGTTAGAGAAGGACGTGACATGCTAAAAGCATTGTGTGTGGGAGAGAGGAAAGATTTTGTAGGGTTGTCATTTCAGTTGGTAAAAATAATAAATGCGGATTTAGGCACTGCGCAATCAGAATGCCGGTTGACAAGGGTTTAGTCGACTGTTATAAATTCAGGAGTTTGTTTAAGATATGAATAGCCAGACAAAACAGTCCAAATTGAAATAAATATTAGTTTTTCTCAGTTTCCAAAAGTTATTTCCAAAACTTTGGTATGGTACCAGAAGTTAACAGTTTTAATCTTCGTATTAATTAATCCAAAAAACTAGAGGTATGTATTACTTCAACACATTTCAGAATTCATTTGAACTTAGGTTTGAACGTTTTTCACATCTGATCCTCTGAAAACCCGTAGGGTTGGCACGTTTACCCCTGAGGCATGTTAGGGTTATCACGATAAAAACCACTTGAAAACGCTCGATAAATTGTCAGTAAGGACGGTATCCAATTTTAGGGCTGCTTAAAAGCAATTGTCACGTCCGGATAAACATTATTTCGGTATTTATAAATTTTACTCAGGAGACTTCATTTTATCAGTATTAAATAATATTTAAGTGTGATTCAAGCTTTGAATTAAAATAGGGATTTAGTTGCAAAAAATCTTTAGACATGTCGCTGAATGCGGCTGTTTATGTATTTATAAAAACATATTACGGATAAAATATATCTATTTTGCTCTATAAATACTGTGTATAAAGCAATAGATTTTTCTGGACTCCTAAAGGCACAATTATATTTTGAAGCACACTTCAGACATTTTGCGTAAGAGTAATTTGTAGACTGCAGCAGTTTTGCGACATGTTAATTTACTCTGTACACAAACTACACTATGGATGCATCATAGAGTAGTTAATGTACAGAGCGAAAAACTGTGTAGCTATAGCTACAGATATTCTGTGGAATATAAATGACCTAGAACGAATTAAAAGCTACGGATCAGTGCGTTTCAGCTGACAAGTTCGTTAGTGGAATTAGCCCCTAGTTGTTCTACGAGTATTTAATATGCGCTACGCCGTAGCAAGTCACTACGGATGTGCGTAGCACAGCCTACGAATCCTTGCCATAACAAAAGAGCTAGATTTAATTTTATTGTTATAACCAACTATTTGTTTCGTAAAAGGTACCTACCTCCACAAAAATTTTATCATATAATTTTATTGTTTTTATTATTTGATTTCTTTTTTGTCTTTGGGGGAGACCTTTGCCCAGCAGTGGGACGAGATAGGTTAAGAAAAAAAATTTTTTTTTGAACTCTACAACCTGTTACGGATTTTTATTAATTTATTGAAAATATCCAACAAAGAAATTTTGCAAAATGGTACCAATTATATGCCATCAAAAAAGGTCAACTCAATTATAGTTTCCAATAAATAATATCAATTTCAAGGCTTCAAAAACATGTTGCGGTTGCATGTATATTAATTGGATAATTATTATTGAAACGGTAGCAATTAGTGTCGCTTCTGTGCTTCGAAGGGTACATAAAACTGTTGGTACCAGCTCTAGCAGTCGTTAAGCCAAAACGGAGGCTTTAAGGTAGGCTAAAAACTCCATCACCAGAGTCGACCACTTCATACGAACAAACTATTTATTAGGATACTATTTTGATTAGTAGTCTATGTATTAAGCTACTAGCGGTAGAATATCAATTTGGCTAAAGGGGCAGGATTAGATTGCCTAATACCGTTATTGTTTCAAAAGAGGTTTCTACCTAATTGCTAACCAATCGTCTTGACCAAAAGGTCGGGCCGGTGGGTTAACTCCAAATCATAATGTAGATAACCCTATCGGTTTTTGATGAAGAGGCTTAAGGCTCTAGCCAAACTAAAGCAGCTTAGAGATTTTATTTAAAATACAAGTAGTTAAATTTAAAATTTAAAAAACTCCCGAATCTTGGACCGATTTTCATCAAACATAGCTAAGAACACTCCCGACTAATTTATTTTTCAAACAAAAAAAAAACAAAATCAAAATCGGTTCATCCGTTCGGGAGCTACGTTGCCTCAGACAGATACTAACACACACACACACCCACAGACACGTCAAACTTATAACACCCCGTCGTTTTTGCGTCGGGGGTTAAAAATGAAAATCCATAATAATTCAATTATTTAAAATAAACAGGTTGCTAAAAATCTTAAAAATATAAGTAAAATTCTAGCAAAATTTGCTCTTATAGGCGCATGAACACATTAATTACTATTGTAAAATTTACGATTGGCATTGGCACATAGGTATCAATAATAACAAAACTAAACAAATAATCAAAAATAATAAATATTTTAAATTCCATAATAGTAGTTGTTATATAATATCTTAGCTTTTTATAGTGAAACTATTAAATATTGCAATAAATATTTTGAGCAAGTCATCGAGTAAAATTGGATTTTATTTTTAAAATCCACTATATTATCGAAGCGAATTTTGAGATGAATCTGATGTAATCATCATCATCATCAATCCTACCCTACAATCTGATGCTGATCTGTGAAATGCAAACAGTTATTACATCTTCAAACATGATATCCCAAATCCCCAACGAAATGTATTTGATTACTTAATTTATTTGTAGGCCGCACCCTCTTCATTCTCAACACGACCTTTTTCTCATAAATTTGATGATCTCATTACCAAGTTTAATGCTTTAAATTAGATTTAAAAGTAGGTTTTAATATGAATGTTACTAATATATACAAAATACACATGAAGCAGTTGAGCTATCTACACACCGTTCCAAACGATTTATAGATAGCTCAACTGATCCAAATCAGTACCAATCGGAAGCGTGCCCAAGACACTGGAGTGCCGCGCTGAATAGCAATGCTGATACATTGGCCCAGATAATCACCAGCCCTCGGGTCACGCGTCGCTTCGACTAGACGCCCTGAAAGAATTTTGAAGACCTGGAGGGCCTCGGTACCCCACGGACTCAGAGTCTCGACCCCAAGAGGTACAAATGTGTAGGCCCTGTCTAATATGAATGCGGATTCTTTGATATTTTATTTAGCCACAAACAGGCCACGTACCCACGATAAAAGCACCTTTAAAAACTTCCACGTACAGAATGTCGGTTGACTGTCACACAGAAAAACACCGATGGCACATCACACGAGCGTGGGAAAATAATTATATCTAAAAATACATGAAAAGGAAAAGATAATTTATTCACAAAGAAAATTAGGACTAAAACAGTATTTACAATATTTACAAAATACACATGAAACAGTTGAGCTAATAAATCATTTGCAACGCTTTGTAGATAGGTGATCCAAATCATTACCTATCTAAGGAATATATATACTTGCTTCCATGTACATTTTTAGTTTTTTATGATATAAATAATGAGTGGATAAGTATATAGAGAGTAGCGGTGTTAAAAACATTAATTATCAGTATTTTCTCTAAACATTTTCCTATTATCAATGATACTATCAACATCCAAATAGGACAAGCAAAATATTAAATTTCTCAAAACACTTTCTACAAAATTTCAGCCTCAGCGTCTCCGTAAAAATATCAAATTACTAAAAACACTTTTCCACAATTTGAGTCCCGAAATCCTGCCTGGATCACAAAATAATCTTTCATTACCCCATAATGAAAAGACTTTATGATGCCCACGGCCAATTTGGGTTTGCGGGGCTAGCGGATCCAGGAGTGGGGCTGGGAGGCTCTATCTCCCCCCAAAAGCTTCGAGTCTACCAGGATTTGTCCATGATGAAAACACCATAAATAGATGGGTCGAACCCTCCCAACCAAAATTTTAGGTCAAGCTTCCCCCCCCCCTCGAACTGAAATTAGCCCCCTCCCGCCTCTAAACCAAAATCCTGGATGCGCCACTGGTTGCGGGTTAGTGAATGTGAGTGGCCCTTGAATTAAAATGCCCTCCCGGCGTGAAGGAATTTATTTAGGCCTGTACCCCGGGGCTTCAGGATTTCAGGCTTTTCAGGATTATGGTACACATGAGCTCGGGAAGTGATTGCGTGATATGCGTCATGTACGTTTCTTCTCATTTTTTTATTCCTAGACGCTTAGCAGTGCGACCGACACCGCGCGCCCGCTACTAGTCAATACACATCACTAGGAGAAACAGGGTGCACATACTTTTCATCTTGATTTATTATTTTTACTTATAGAAATATTTTCGATTGTAAAAACTACGAGCAAAATTGTGTCATCATTTTCATTGTAATTTTTTTTATTCTGTGGTGATTAAAATGTTTATCTATCTATCAATCACGAATACTTGTATCATAAAATCTTCGTCAGTTTTATGTAGAATTATTTAAAATGAATTCAAACTTTTCTAGAAAAGTAATAGAGCTTTTTACCCGCAGGTTTGTGAACCTTTTCTGACTTTTCTTTGTGTTGCCTTCCATAACTTGTTATCTAGTTTAAAAATGATTAATTGCACCTTTGTTATGAGTACCTGCAGGGGTATTCCAATCTCAGTTGAACTGCAAAGTTGAACTGCAAAGTTTTAAATCATGGTCAGTTCATACTAACTCATAGTTATTCTGTGACTAAATAGTGACATTATGATGTCATTTAATTTGTTTTCGCGCAAATTTTGCTCTCAAGTGTCTAAAAAGAATGATCACGTGGTACCAAATTGTACCACGTGACCTGAAGAAATTACACTGGGCAGTGAAAACTTGATAGCAAAAGATTGGAATACGGGGGCTTAAACAATAAACCAACATATTTATAGAAATTTTATATTAAATCGCAAGGTGCACTGTGCTTAGAAAGTCTGACTCAAGACGGACTCAAGACGATATAAAATGACGGGTTTTCACTAAGGTTCATATTCGCATATACTGCTCAAGAGTCCACTCGAAGAAGAATCGGACGACGGCGACATCACGTTAGTTGCTTCAAATGGCCTAATACGAGCTTTCGTGTAAAAAGCAGTCTAACGTCTGACACGCGGTGTAACGTCAACCTTCTCAAAGAATCCGTACACGCATACGAAGTCGCAGGTAACAGCTAGTAAAATAATAAATCTGGAATTTGTCATTAGGCTTAGCCCAAATCTATTAATCTTTTAAATCCAAAACTGAATTTAGTTTAGCTGTAGATGAACTAATCGCGTACATCTAGATATTTGTCAGGCTTTGTGCTGATCACAATGGTCGCCACAATAGCGATTCGGCCCGTGGGACCAGCTTTCACCGATTCTTTGATTCTTCGCTTCATTGTGCCGCTTTGTAACAGCGCCTTTCATTGAGCGAATTACGAGTGATTGGCCATTGATTTACCTGCTGCTGTTCTTTGAAGTATTTCAGTTGATTAAATAAATACAGTACCTATTTGGTAGGTAAAATACCTTATAAAAAAAGCCTGCTAATATATTAAGCAAATATATATGAAATAGCAAAACGTTATAAACGATTTATAGATAGCTCAACTGATCCAAATCAGTACCAATCTGAAGCGTCTCCAGAACACTAACTGCATACATTGAACCAGCTGATGCTCGTGTCACGCGTCACTTCGACAAGACTACCTGGAAGGGTTTTAAATATTAAACCTATAAATTAAACCTAATTAATTAAAAAAAAATAGTAAATAAATAAATAAATATTCATGGACTTTACACACAACGCCCTCTAGTCCCAAACTAAGCAAAGCTTGTGATATGGGAACTAGATGGCTGATAGAATACTTAAATACTTTTTTTTTGTAAATACATACTTATAATACATAGTAACACCCAGACATAGAACAAACATCTACGTTTTCCACGCACAAATGTTTGTTCTCAGTGGGGATCGAACCCACGACCCACAGCACGGAAGGCAGAGCCATTACCGACTGAGCTGTGACGCCTGTCACATATAATAATATAATATATAATAGTATATAAATGAGAATTTATTCACAAAGAAAATTATGACTAATAAAGTATTTACAATATTTATAATATGTACTAAATACACATGAAGCAGTTGAGCTATCTACACACCGTTGCAAACGATTTATAGATAGCTCAACTGATCCAAATCAGTACATTATAGTATATTCACAAAGAAAATTACGACTAATACAGTACCATATACAATATTTATAATATTAATATTAGTTTTATTTCAAATAATAAAAACTCTGAATTGAATTGACTAGCTAAAGGGTGGGTTACTTTGGGACAAACATGACAATAAAATTATACTATTTTTTGTTTGCATCCAAACCGATCTTCTGATTAACATAACATCCGTCATGCGAATACAAACCCATCTACGTATCTTGCACGCCAAGGGAATACCAATTACACACACCGACGTTTACATACGTACTTAGGGCGGCTTGCACCAGAATCACTAAACGTATTTAACAGCTAAATAGATTGAAATCTGACGTATTTGTATGACTTGACAACTCGCTAAATACTATTTAAATGTTAAACGCGTTTAGCGATTCTGATGCAAGCTGCCCTTAGTCTTTTAACATGACTAAGTTTACATAAATGCTTTCTAATTTTTTTTTATTTCAAAACAAAGTTTCATTAAAAAGAGCTTGGAGAAATGTCATATTACCCTAAACTTTCTCGATCGAAGAAGAGTACTGTTTTCTTTGGTCGAGAAAGTTTAGAATTTAGGGTTTTCTATATAAGTCAAATGTTTATTTCTTTTTTATAATTTCTCTCGCAGATAGCTTTACAGGATGTAATAAAACCATTCATATTAATGCATTTTTCATATTAAATAATTTCTCTTCACATACCTACTCAGACCTACAAAAGATTGATTCTTCGGACTTTTACTATTGGTAAAAGTGACTTGGAAATCTTAGGTTTTACCGGTAAATCTTAGCATTTACCGTAATTCGGGCTTTTAAAGTAATATAAGCACTAGACAATGCAAATTAAGCCTCTGAACCGCCACAATTAAAACAAGAAGTTGTTACTGTCTGGAGTGTTGTGAATATTTTAACTCAACATTGAGGTTTTACAAATGCAAGGGTATATGCAAAACTGAGCATGCAGACGTAGCTTTGGGCCTTGGTACAGTCAGCTGCATAAATTGATGAACAATTTAAGTTTGTCCAACTACGTTTTTGGAGCTTTTGACTTTGTTGTTTTTTATTTGTAACTTATGCAAGAATTTAGATTTTCTTTGTATAGGTACCTATTTACACTAATTTAAATTTTCCAAGAGTCCAAAAAATTTTGCGCCTGCATTTCTTGAATTATAAAAACTAAATTTCTTAATCAAAGTATTCTCTTATTCAATAAAAACACGTGCATGGATCATTTAGAATTCTCATATATCACTAGGTGATTCTAAGTGTCAGTTCCATGCAACCAGAGCCTAGAAGAACGATAAGAAACTACGCCCTGGTTCCTCGTATTTTCCTGTATGACCCTTTTTACAAAAAAATATACTAAAATTCTGAAGTTCGACTCATTTTGCTGCCTGTACCTACATTTATTTTGTTCATATCATAATTCAAGTCATGTCTTCTAAGGCTCAATTTTATTCGCAGTGTGACTTGACCGATTGGAATGAATGTTGGTAGATAATTGGGTTAGGCGAATATTTTCGCCTTCACGGCTTCTTCAAAAGAATGTGATTGAAAATTCCAAAATCAGGCTATTCAGTAAAATATTTGAAAAGTTTCAAAATTTCTTTTGACATTATCAAATTGCTAACAAGCTCGCCGCGCTTCGCTAGACTGATCAATATTTGTTATTCAACGGATTGGCATCTCGATAACAATAAAAAAAAACAACTTTAGATAGATAGATAAAAACTTTATTGCGCACACACAGAAGAAAAAAATTACATGAAAGAGAAACATAAAATTAGAGAGTACAATAATGGGCGGCCTTATCGCTAAAAGCGATCTCTTCCAGACAACCTTTGGATGGACAGAAATGACGAAAAATATAGAACGGCGGTGTGCAAAATTTTAAACCTAATAAATTAAAACAAAAATATCAAATATCCTACTAATCATACTTATCCAATTTACTACAAATTCGCTAATTATAAAAATTAATCAAATAATATAATCATAATTAATTAAATTAAAATTAATTAATGTCTGGGTGTTACTATATATTATAAGTATGTATTTACAAAAAAAAAAAGTATATAAGTATTCTATCAGCATCTAGTTCCCATATTACAAGCTTTGCTTAATTTGGGACTAGAAGGCGTCGTGTGAAATATCCATGAATATTTATTTATTAATATAGTTTAATATAGTATCATGTTGTAAAGTAGCGATAAAATTAGAGCAGGGTCGACATCTAAAGTTAGAAACACAGTTTTTAAAACTTCGATGATTTCTACAACGTGCACGTGATTAAAAGTTTGAGCTCAAAAGCTCTCGTGACGACATGAAAACTGGGCACTTCTTGCTTACGTCGCGTCGAGTGTTTGCACAGTCTAACAATATGTCTTCTTCTTCTTTTCTTATGTATGGCCTCTGTCCGTCATTTCGTTTGTAATAAGCTGTTTTCCCACAGCCACCGATACTATACCAACACGATTCCTGCTATTAATTCCACTTCCTAAAACGTACCTAGTGGGTATAGGTATCTTTGGTCTAACTATAAATCCCTCAACTTTTCAGTTTACCCTCAACTTTTTCAATTTGCCGATCTGATGAAGGAACAGCTATAACCTTTAATGTTTAATTAAACAAGTGTGTCCGGAAGAGGCGATGAGTAATGGCAGGTCACAACTTCTGTAATTTATCGAGAAGACGTGAGGGTGATAGTCGCATTCTTGGCTCTTGCTTCCAGAGACCGTAGACTAAGTTTTATTTTGGTGTTAATTTTGAAAATTGAATACATTTTTGGTGGAACTTTACTACAACAGCAGGGGTATGCCAATCAAAGTTGAACTGCAAAGTTGAACTGCAAAGTTTTAAATCATGGTCAGTTCATACTAACTCATAGTTATTCTGTGACTAAATAGTGACATTATGACGTCATTTGATGTGTTTTCGCGCATATTTTGCTGTAAAAAGTCTAAAAAGAATGATCACGTGGTACAAAATTGTACCACGTGACCTGAAGAAATTACACTGGGCAGTGAAATATAACTTGACAGCAAAAGATTGGCATACGGGGGCTGACGTCCCCTTAATCGCCCTTGTTCTACTCTGCCTATAACTCACACAACGCTTAATGGGTAGGCTTGAGAGACTAATACGGGCATTTGTAAGTTCATAATCTTGGTTGGGCCGACCCTTATACGACATAATTATTTTGTAACTATGAACGGTACTGTATGAGGCATAAATCCGAAACCGGAGAAGTCCGTGAAAAATCAAAGTCACCGATATATATTTTTTTTTAGTTTACTTACCGTGGTACAATTTTGTACCACGTGATCATTCTTTTTAGACACTTGACAGCAAAATATGCGCGAAAACACATCAAATGACGTCATAATGTCACTATTTAGTCACAGAATAACTATGAGTTAATGCTAGACCATGATTTAAAACTTTGCAGTTCAACTTTGCAGTTAAACTTTGATTGGAATACCCCTGCAGGCCTTTTGCATCGAATTTAGGATCTAGCTAAGTTAGCAAGTTAAAAGGACTATGGTCGGCTATATAGCTCGCGTTGACAACCGATGTGGAATAATAGTTCTCGAATGGCGGCCACAAATTGGAAGACGTAACGTTAGATGCCTCGGTAAATCGGTGGATGGAAAAAACTCAAACTCGTTCTTTCTGGTTATAAGGAAGGCCTATACCTAATTAACTTCTACAGGCTAATAATGATGATAATGTGGCGTAAGTAATATGTTAATGTATATCAAAACATACATCGATCAATCTAAAAAGCTTCAAACTCACCGTTGTTGACTATACTTAAGTATATTTGCTCGCGCAAAACTAGGCATTGTTCGAAGTAAAGTCGATCATTGGTAAATACGACCCGCATCCTTTCTGTTTGAGTAGATACTTGAGCAGAATAATCGTCTGCTTGAAGGTGTACCCTCATTTTTACATGAAATTCTATACAAATCTTTTTGTATTGCAGTAGGATGTTCAAGTTTTGGCTCACCTTGAAGAATATTTTAGACCTCATTCTACAATCGTTTAGGCAACGTCAAATTACAGTTAAACATGTACTTAGCTCATTTCAAAGTATTGCGATTTTATAAACTGAAGTTCATAATCCAAGGTCTGATGATGACCAGCGATGATGAAAAGCATATGGGTACCACCCGGCGCAATTCTAGGCACATGAGGCATTATCTTGATGGCTCAGAGTGATGGGCGCAGTTTAATGCATTACAGGGCACGTCCTCAGAGGACGTGCTCAGTGAAGCAATGTATTGTTATAGGCAGCGGTTACCACTCAACATCAGGTGGGCGCATCATAAAAAAAAATATTTACATGGTTTTAAAAATGTTGTAAAACTGTTATCAATTGATAACAGTTTTTCTATCAACAGCCTTTATATCTACAGCCTATCTATACATATTTGCCTATAATACCGCCTTCTTATCAGACATTCAATAACATAAAAACATTTCTATTTCACAGCCAACATGCGCCAAGAGTTGTGTAAACCTTGTTTACGTTAGCAGCACTTATTCAATCAATAGAAAATTATCTATTTCCGTGCCGGCAGTCCCAAGGGCGGGGAAAATGAGAAAATCCTACTGTAGAGCAATCTAGAACAGTATTCGTAGGCAGTATTGACGAACTAGGTCTAGGACGCGCTAGATCTAGGACACACTAGTCTAGGTCTCGAAGATTGACATTTAGAGAGTAGCTACTTAATCGTGTGCTTACGAAGTGTTCGATTCTACGAATTTACAGTGCGCACAATGGATCTTTATCCTTCTGAAGTTAGGTCTAAGTGTAACAAACGATTGCGCATGTACTGTGTTGTGCGGAAAAATTCGCTAACCTCCATTATTATTATTATTATATTTAACCCTCTGTGTCCCACTGCTGAGCAAAGGTCTCCCCCCATTCTCTCCACACACTCCGATCCAGCCCCCGTATTCCAATCTTTTGCTGTCAAGTTATATTTCACTTTTAGGTCACTGTACCACGTGATCATTCTTTTTAGACACTTGACAGCAAAATATGCGTGAAACCAAATTAAATGACGTCATAATGTCACTATTTAGTCACAGAATAACTATGAGTTAGTGTGAACTGACCATGATTTAAAACTTTGCAGTTCAACTTTGCAATTCAACTGAGATTGGAATACCCCTGCTGGGCTATACTTTGCCAATCTGACAAATAACGGTCAAGCTCGTCGCGCCATCTTCTTTTTGGTCTGCCGCGTCGCCTTCTTGCTGGGTCAGGAGGCCACTCAGTGGCAGTCCTTGCCCACGCTAACCTCCAATTACCTAAAAATGGATTCTGCGCAGGTTTCAGCGGGACAAAGATCCGTTGTGACTTATACATTTTTTTTTCCTATGGATAAGGCCGACTAGTGTAGTGTAGGACGCCCTCCGGCGAGATGGGGCGACGATCTGCGAAATGTAGCGCAGACACTGGATGAGAAGAGCCGAAGACCGAGCTCAATGGCGCGTCTTGGAAGAGACCTACGTCCAGCAGTGGACGAGTATAGGTTGATGATGATGAAGGCCGACTAGGCTGAGAGGGTGGTGGTGGGCTAGTCTACTCCATCTGAAACCATATCCCATGCACTGCAGCGTCTTGTTCGTAGGGGCATGGGTAAAAAGTGGCCCTTGACGCTGTTTATCATCAAAGTCAAAATTTTTTTATTCAATAAAATCCCAAGGATCATTATAATCGTGGTCTGATTATAAATATTCTACTCGAAAAAAAAACTCGACCTAACCAAATAAAGATGACCTCTGCTAGATTGGCACTTACCTATTATACTAAGTGCCGAGTATATGAATTATACAGAGCTATTCCAGCCTCCGTATGCCAATCTTTTGCTGTCAAGTTATATATCACTGCCCAGTGTAATTTCTTCAGGTCACGTGGCACAATTTGGTACCATGTGATCATTCTTTTTAGACACTTGACAGCAAAATATGCGCGAAAACACATCAAATGACGTCATAATGTCACTATTTAGTCACAGAATAACTATGAGTTAGTATGAACTGACCATGATTTAAAACTTTGCAGTTCAACTTTGATTGGCATACCCCTGCAGAAACACATTTGAAAATCCGATAATCTAACTCAAACCTGATTCGTTCGTTACACCCACCTCCCCCAATAGGCGAAAAATGTTTTAAAAGTTATAATGTTAAGTAAAAATTACAGCTTGTATTAAGTTAGAAATATCTCGCCACTCAAATTTGTTTTTAAGATAGGAACTTTTGTGCGAACTTTATGATTTATTTTCTGGTTTCTTTGGTATTAAGTTAATATTAAGTATTCTTTCAAATATATTTTTTAAGTAATTCAAACTTTTTTGATTGGTCTCACGCTCAGTTGGTATACATACTTAGTAAGGGCGGCTTGCACCAGAATCACTAAACGTTTTTAACAGCTAAATTGATTTAAATCTGAAGTATTTGTATGACTTGACAACTCGCTAAATACTATTTAAGAGTTAAACGCGTTTAGCGATTCTGGTGCAAGCCGCCCTAAGTCTGCTTAACTGCGGTTTATTTACACTATTTACAACGGTTGTATGTTCTATTCAGTTCCAATAATGGTTCGGTGTATCTGCAGCTTAGCTGAAACGTCACTGTAAGGATCAAAAAAACCTAAAAAACAGATGAAAAGCTACGTTTCAGCTGCGTGTCAACTTATAAGTTCTTTAGTTGAATTAGACCCTTACGTTGAAGACTGTGTTATGCGTTCGGTTCCTTATAATACAACGTTTTTAAACCCTGACGCAAAAACGACGGGGTGTTATAAGTTTGTCGTGTCTCTGTGTTTGTGTGTCTGTCTGAGGCAAAGTAGCTCCCGAACGGATGAACCGATGTTGATTTTGTTTTTTTTTTGTTTGAAAGGTGAATTAGTCGGGAGTGTTCTTAGCTATGTTTGATGAAAATCAATCGAAGATTCGGGGGTTTTTTTAATTTTTAATTTAATTACTTGTACCTATATTGGGTTCTTATTGCAGTTTTGTTTGGATATACTTTTTAGTATCAGTACCTGGGCAAGCTTTTAATAAAATCTTACAAAATGGTACCAAAAGTGACTTTTTTGAAACTTTATTCATATTTTGACTAGATTTATTTAGAGAATTGCCCTTACATGCTAGAAGAGCCGTCTAATATAGAAAAAAATTGATTCCTGCGTATTTTTTATGTAGTCGTTTGTGGTTTTATTTTAGTAAGTAGCTCAAATAAGCGCGTACCAACATTTTAAATTCTTAAGACAGTTTAACGTTTTCTCCAGACCTTTTCACACCATTACGAAGAATCGTCATTAAGGCCAAAAAACTTTCCAAAACTGACCTTCACCTTTTTCCAGTTAGTCTGTTATCAACTTCCTCCATTATCCGGATTAAAATGATAAATCATAAAGTTGGACGAGACTCTTAATAAGCTACACAGCAGTATATTTTCATGTAACGACATCGGGTTTTAATCAACTTCAGAGTTATTTGAGAATTAAAAGGATTTCCGAGTTGATCCAGGATTCTTTTGACTTTCTGTTGGTTTATGGTTTAGTATGTATGTGTTATCTGCATTCGATATGAAGTTTCTTCTCAACTTTACACGGAATATAGAATGAAACCAATTTTTTTCGGTTGTGTAAAACCTTATTTCGAATGAGTTAAATAAAAAATAAAATATGGTTTTAAATATTTGTGACCACAGATTATTAAAAATTCAGTATTCTTTGTTTATGATCATCGAAACTATAGTTTTGCAGCATTCGTGAACGACTTCTACGACTCTTTGTTCCACTTGTCGATGGCATTGTAGAGAACTTACGAGTAGTTGGAGTAGTAGCCTTACCTTTACTTTTACCTTATATATTTTCTAAAGAAAATATATAAGGTAAAAGCCTCAAAACCTTCCGAGAAATCTATGAGTGGTATGCCTTAGTCCATCCAACAACGTCGAGTTCAGCCGGTTCGATCGTATGCAAAACGTTTATTTTTCTTCTCCTATTAATTCTTTATTCCCCAATGCCAGATTCTTTCATTTCCTGTACACTTTTTAATTATCTTTTCGTTGTCGCCAGAATATTGTGTACATTTGCAAGAAAGCGGGAGACAGTGAAACTTTTTACAGAGCGTTCGAAACTGTGAAGTGTTTCGCATTCTTTTTGGTATCGGCTCACATGTCGTGACTTTCAATTCACTTATTCGGAAAATCTGAACATTTTCGGAGATCAAACGCCGAATTTTGTTTCAGAAATCGAAATGAAAATCCTCTTTCGTTAAAGAGAATGTTTGTGAGTTACAAAAAGTTTTTATTGGGAAATAATGGACTTTTTTCTCTGTAATTCTTAGGTTTTATAGAATAACTATGATTCGAGTTGTTTTTTAGATTCTACATGTAGATCATTTCAGACCTGCAATACAGCAATACAGCTTTCTGCAATACAGTTTTCTGCTAAAATTATAAAAAGTTACAATGTAACAACTATGTTACCATGTGAAAGCAATAAGTATTGAGTTAACTAAAAAACTATAAATAATAAAATTATAAAACGTTAATTTAAGCTCGCCTTTGTTTTGTCATCTATTTCTGTCTTTTGTTTATATTCTGTTTTATGTGCATTAAAGAATTATGAATTAACCAGTTTCGTATAACAAATTCTTACAATTTATTTATTCTTGTGACGAAACTCAAGTAACTAAATCATATGAGCTCATAAACCACAAGAAAAGTAAGTAAAACGCTTTGCTCGTAATAAAGTGGGTCATATTATTCTGGATGAAGAGTCCAAGAATGTCTATGAGATCCTTTAGGACGCTTTTTGTTATGAGCTTAGAGAAAGAATGCTACTCACTTTAAATGCACTTGTGTTTTTTAAAAATACAAAACATTCTTGCTCGTCGTCATTTTCAAGGTTCTTACAGTGTTCGAATTGTTTCGTTTATTTAAGGCTTCTTTCACCATTTGAGCCACGCTATACGTCAGATAAAAATATTTCTGTGTTTGTTTTTGACTAGTAAAGACAGACATTTTATACAGGGTGTAACATAATGTTTCTATAAATCCGAAAAGGGGGTATTCTACACCTCATGGTGAACAACATTTGTTCTACGACTTTTAATATTTCGAAGTTTTTCATTCATGAAAAGCGTTTTAAAGATTCCTTAAAAATAGCATCGCACACGTGCTAGTGTGCATGTGTGGATGCAATGTGATAGGAGGGTGCGTGAGTATGTGTACTAACAGGCTGGATACATACGCAAGGTAATTAAGTAAAAGATTTATCTTGTATCGACCGACTCACAGATTTTACCTTTTATTTGCCAGGCAGTGTAGCACTCTTTGTCGTCATACGCTGTCGACTAATTGGTACAGTGAAGAAGAAAATTAGCTTTGCCATAAAATGCTAATGTTTGGTATTTTATGCATTACATAACTGAGCACGTCCACTGAGGGCGTCTACTAGTTAGTTTAAATACTTACTTTTATTTACAGACACAAAATCAATATTTATATACAATTAATTAGATAAGAAAAATAATTCTTAACTAATTTCTATTAAAAATTTAATTATAATTTTTATTAAAACAACACGCCACACGATCTATTTGCACGCCCAGGAAGACTGGCAGACAATGCTCTTAGCAATAAGCCCTCCTAGCACTACTTATTTTTGTGAAATTTTTAAATAAATGAAATGAACTCTGATTTCTACCTTTTAATAGAAGTTACAGGTAGAAAAAGATCAATAGTGTAGAGTTCACTAGAGTAATAGAGTAGAGTTCACTGACCACAGGCAGACTGGCGACGTTACCTCTTTGTATATCTAGTGACCATTTTTAAATTGTCGTGCCCTAACTGGGCTCATGTTGGTAGCATAAATATATTTAAGATCCTTTTGTACAACATGAACGCAATAAAGTATTGAGTATTGAAATACTAATTTTATATGGTTATCTTCTATCATAACTTTATCCTCATCTCACTTTTGTTATGGACTGTACCAGATTCCAGCACGTACAACGTATACGTAATGATATCGTTCACGTTACTGGCCGAAGGACAGCTAGGGCAATTTCCTCGAGGCTTGATTTTTTCGAGCCAAAATAAACCTAGTGAAATCTACGAGACCTGAATACTAAGGTATATATAGGGTACCTAATGAATAACCTACGCGGAAGTACTTGCCTTGCTTGTTTTATTTACAAAACGCTTGTTAATTTCGCTGTTTTTTATGAATTCATGAATTCTTAATTATGTTTTTTCATAATTCATCATAATATCATTAAACCCTTCAAACCGGAACACAGCAATGCGAGCATCACTGCTTGGCGCACGAAATAGGTACGGGGTGGTAGTACTTCCCCGGACGTGCTCGCACACAAGAAGCTCTACCACTATGCAGTTTCATCGTTTCATTACTAATGAAATGATTATGAAATGAAAAACTTTATTTGACAAACACACACAGGCATAGTAAATTATAACAAATATCAGTACTACTATTATATTACTGAATATTCTGACAGTCGCACACATAAGTGAGTAATTTTTTCTGCTAATATATTTGACTAGCTTCCGTCCGCGACTTCGTCTGCGTCCCGCTTGATCCTGTTGATTTTCCGGGATAAAAAGTCGCTTATGTGTTAATCCAAGCTACGAACTATATGTATTAGACATAGACATACGTTTATTTGTTACATCACAAAAGAAAGAAAACACAAAATTGTAATGTGTGCAACAAATTGGCTCCAGCTCAGCATTATGCTTTACCAAGTTTCCAAATATTCCAAGTTTCATCGAAATCGGACCAGTAGTTTTTGCGTGAAAGAGTAACAAACATGCCTATACAAAACTTTCGCGTTTATAATATTAGTAGGATTTCATGACCTCAGTGCGATCGAGCTATCAGTGAGTTTACTGCGCTTCCTAGGAATAATAAGGCCGGAACTAAAACATTAGTCAACAATTTAGTAACTGTACGAGTAGACACGGTCTGGCTTTAACGCGATTATACAGAAGCCTTATAAACGTGACAATTCAATGTTCTGAACAGTTGTGGTACCCTTAGCACTAGTTTGTGTTTACAGTTCCAATGCTAAGCAGGTCAAGTCAAATAACATAGATTCTTAATACGATATTCTACCGCTTTGGCCGCCGAGCCGGAAACTGCAACTTGGCCACCAAGAAGGTTTGGTAGCTGTCAAATACGTTTGGTGGCTGTCAAGTGCGTTTGGTGGCTGTCAAGTGCGTTTGGTGGCTGTCAAGTGCGTTTGGTGGCTGTCAAGTGCGTTTAGTGACCGCGAAGATCGGATTCAAAGGGATGAAGTATTTTTGCTACTCTCTTCGACAGGACCACAGGTAACTGTTCGATGTTTTGTCTTTTTAATTTCCTAAAAACTATTTCTTCCCCAACCACAAACCCGGGTTAAAAACGACTCGCTAGAAAATAGCACAAAGTGATGCTAGCAATAGTGTTTTACGAACTGGATCAAGGGAGGCAATGTCTACGTAAAAAACAGACATGGCTACAAAGTAAAATTTGTAATCGATCCTCAATTCTACTAATTTACAACGGTTGACGTTCTATTCAGTTCCAACTATGGTTTAATCGATCTGCAACTTAGCTAAAACATCACTATGTGCAGCAAGATAGTCTAAAAACATAAAAAAAATACGGTTCAACTGCGTTTCAGCTGACAAGTTCGTTAGTGGAATTAACCCCCTGGTCTTCACTAAAACTTGTTAGTCAATCTAGCCGACTTTAAAATTACAAGGAGTTAGGATTATCGGATAGGAATTTCCGGTTGTCAACGTGAACCGCACTACTAACTCAGTAACAGGACTTTATTGAAGAGTATTTCATCGTGACTGGCTAAAAAGAAGTCGGAAAATGTTTGATAAGACCACACACGATCTACAACCCGTATTTCAGATTAAAATTATTTTCGAGTATGTTGTGAGTTGGTAAGCAAACAGTAGATTGTTGGCGAAGTAACGGATCCGTCTAAATATTGACTTGGAAACACGAAATCGAGCCAATCAAACATACCGCCCTTACTACGAAACCAACACACTACCGTCGGCCCGAGGTAGGTATGCCAATCAAAGTTGAACTGCAAAGTTTTAAATCATGGTCAGTTCATACTAACTCATAGTTATTCTGTGACTAAATAGTGACATTATGATGTCATTTGATGTGTTTTCTTTTCGCGCATAATTATATTGCTGTCAAGTGTCTAAAAAGAATGATCACGTGGTACAAAATTGTACCACGTGACCTGAAAAAATTACACTGGACAGTGAAATATAACTTGACAGCAAAAGATTAGCATAAGGAGGCTGGATGGGCATGCGAGATATTTTGTCGTGTCGTTCTGTAAAAATGTACATTTTGCACCATTGTTCACAAAATGGTATGACAGTTATCCGTGGAAATGTTGTCGAATAAAACGCGCCTTGTATCATTAACTTTTGACTCACCAGCGTGACTATTATCTCGTCGTACGTCGTACCTCTTTGAGGACGGACGAGATAATAGTCGATTATCTACATATCGACAAACTCAGAGAATGTTGTGTCGCAGTAAATCATCATTCATTCCCCTGCCCTTATCCCACGCTAGGTGGGGTCGGCACAACATGTCTTCTTCTTCCACTCACTCCTATAATAAATAAACATTCATGGACATTTCACACGACGCCCTCAAGTCCCAAACTAAGCAAAGCTTGTAATATGGGAACTAGATGCTGATAGAATACTTATATACTTTTTTTTTGTAAATACATACTTATAATACATAGTAACACCCAGACATAGAACAAACATCTATGTTTGCCACACACAAATGTTTGTTCTTGGTGGGGATCGAACCCACGACCCACAGCACGGAAGGCAGAGCTATACCGACTGAGCTGTGACGCCTGTCAATGATTCGTCTTGATTCGTCAACTCTGAATCTACTCCTCTCACATTCATGTCATCTTTCACACAATCCAACCACTTCTTCTTCGGTCTTCCTCTACTTGCATACCCAGTCACACTCATGTAGTAAATGATCTTATAAAATGTGAGGGGTACCTAAAAAAATATTAATCGAAATAACATTTTCGTACATTTACACTTTTTCTATTTTCTAGCGACCGTAGAATATTAGCTTGGCTAGAGAAAAGGTTAGGCAAGGTATAATATTCTGGTTAATGTGGAAAAAAATGAAAGGTCATCAGATGAGGTAGAGGTAGCTATCTGATTTATGACAGGACCTTTTAATATCAGCCGGGTAGCTTAATTAAGCCTCCTTTTTAGCAAACATCTAATCTCTGAAGCTACGTACGTTGAGGCAATCTGTGAATCGGAAGGATCAGAGAGTACCTTGGTATTCATTGATATTAGTTTCAAAGCCCAGGTTTTTGCCGAGTTGGAATAAAATATGGTAAAACTACTTCAGGGATATCTCACTGTATTCCAAACTTCATCTAAGTTGGTTCAACTTTTGGTTACGGATTGTTTGAGGCACAACAAACCTGACTAGAAAGTAAGTATTCTTGAAATATGTAGTTATAGCGTGATTGGTCTTTTTTTTTGATCGAATTTGAAACTGCTTATCAATGCAAAAGACAAAAGACGATCTAGGTGTCCCAAACTCGAATAGACATAGACATAAGTACGTTTATTAAACTATTAAAAAGGAACAAAACACAAAATTATAATGTGTGCTACTGCAAAAACTTGGCTTCAGCTCAGCGAATCTATATTAATTAGGTATTTAGGTACTTAAATGTGCAGTTTACATACAAATTCTTAGGTAGGTATCAAGTAGGTATAGTGGTCACAACGGATTATTAGTAGGTCCGGTCCGTATTAGTAGGATTTCGACGTGAATATTTTTTTCTCGCCTCTTCGTTAGAACTATGCCAAGCTTTACTTACTTTACTTTAATTTTTACTTTTGTAATAAGTTGTTGTTTATTCCTTTACTTAAGTCAAAGTCAAAGTCAAAATTTCTTTATTCAATAAAATCACAAGGATCATTTCGATTTACGCACGCTGTGGTACCTTTTAATTATGGGAGCACCTAGTTTTATATTTTAAATGAACCTGTAATATTGTGAAGTGTAGGTAAACCTGTGTTGGGTATCCAATTTTAATAAAATAAAATAAAATAAATACTCTTGGGAGCCCGTCTCACCTCTGTTTTCCTCCTTCGCCATACTGTCGCTCAGTAATTTTATTTTCGGTTTGGCGGTAACTCAATCCACGAGTTACACTAATTTATCGGATCGGCAAAAGCTCAAATGTAATCAGATGAGGTGCCAAGGTCAAGGTTTTGAATCTACAGCAGAATTAATAAATTCTTTACTTTTTTAACCTTCAAAGAAAAAGGTTCTCAATTCGGTTGTATTTTTTTTTCTTGTTTGTTACCTAAGAACTCCGTCATATACAGCGTGTAGCTATGACTGATGACTGATGATTTGACTTGATGTGCAAGACTTGAATCCAGAGCCACACAGAACTTTAAACGGTGTAAAGCAAAATGGTGCAAGCCTTTGTCCATAGGTATAGGCGACATTAGGTACCTAGGGACAGTCAGCAAGATAAGTTGATGAACAATTTAAGATTGTCGAATATCTTTATACCCTCTTAATATTGTTTGGGAGCGCTTTTAACTATTTGTTAAGTAACTTTTGCAAGTTTACGTTGATCTTTATACCTTATACTTATTTTAATGATATACCTACTGCGTAACATTTTGCGACAGCACTTACTTGGATTTAAAAACAACTCATTTGTAAGGAATTGACTTATGTACCTACCGATTTATCCGTAAATGAAAGAAAATGAATGCATAATCTCTACTCTCGACAAAGGTGGAACCAAAGTCAAAACAAACCGTATGACATGAATATCAAGTGAACATTATCTACTTGTAATACACCAAATACCAAATTCACTTACCTACTCAATGACGCAAGAAATTGCATAATCATTCAGTGTTTATATCGTAACTATATTATGCTTTGCGCTATACAGCGTGTAGCTACAATGGCGACATTAAATTAACCAGCGTATCCGGTTTCGCGTTTTCAGAATATAGACATATTTTTTATTTCATTAAACATAAGATTTATCGAAATAAATCAATTTTCTTAAATAACGCCTCGGAGCAACCTGTACGTAAGAGCAGAGGTCATCTGTCGGGTTCACGGGTCATAACCGCGTATGAAGAGCAAGAAAGTATTGTTAGAATAGGACACCCGAAATTGCGACGTTGTGCATGAAAGGGATAGCTAACTATTGAAGAGCGCCGCCCGCGCCGCCCGCTCGACCGACTCGTCCTGCCTAGCCAGTAGCCAGTGATACGCGGGCCGGTGTCCTTGACACACTTTATTTTAATAATTTTGCTAATTATCTACCTATTCTCAATGTTTCGCGAAAAAGACGCTTGGTTTTGTTAGTTTAGCTTTTCTATTCTAAGTACCCAATCAGGTCTACGTAGGTACAGCGATAAAGACGCTTTGATTTATTATTTGTTTATCTGTCTACCTTTGCGACTAGGGAGCGGGTAAATTAAATGTTTGGTGCTCAGTGGATACTGGATAGGACGACACGACACGGAGCTCTTAGGTGGCCCAATGTCACCTGACCTCAAGCCCCTCGATTTTTTTATGGGGCTTTGTGAAAGACGACGTTCATGCTAAAATAAAATAAAATGTATTATCAAAAGTGAGGGCAAATATTCAGCGCCGCCGGTTACATCTTTGTGTCCGACGTGGTGGCGGCGGCGGCGCGGCGGCTACATTGAGAACTTGAAGATTTAATAAGTGTAAGGCGCTAGGTGCATAGGTCACAATAAAATTAATAGTAAAGTGAACAAGGTGAAGTGAAATTATTTGATTTCTTTGAATTCCTTGTGTCGATTGATTTCCCCGCCCCGCGCTCCGCCCCGCGCCCCGCCGCCGCCACCGAGCCGCCCGGGCAGGCAGGCGCGGGCGCGGTAACACGTAGGTAAAGACACTCATAGGGTGATTAATTTTTGTTGCGTATTTTATTATTAATTTTGTTTGAAAAATTCGAAATTTCTATTTTGGACTAGGTATAATTTTTTTTTTATTTTTTTTATGAATACTTATAAGTAGCTCTACCCGTGTGTTCATTTAATGTCGCCATTGTAGCTACACGCTGTATAAACCGATTTGAAAAATTCTTTTTTTCTGAACGGTCAAATTATTTCTTCCAGATTGGTATCATCTTTTCATCAAGGTGTAGTAGTTTGGCTTATCCACGTACACGAAATTGTGTATTTTGCTTTGAAAATTGAATGGGACCAACCTGGAAGTACATCCTTTCAGATAAAAGAATTTTTCAAATCATAAATGATGGAGTTCTTAAAAAAAACACATACAACCGAATTGAGAACCTCCTCCGTTTTTGAAGTCGGTTAAAAAATTCGATAGTGTCCCAAAAACGGAAGACGCTTGTAACGTAACTTCAAGTACCTAATCGTAGGCCTTTGATGTTCCACTTGTGAGCCCTCAGCTCGATCAATGATAGGGCACGCCGCCGGCTTACTGCAAACTATGTGAATATTCCTAAATGTCATTGGTTTTTCGTAAAAGCCAAGCCTCAATAAATAAAGTGGGTTACTTACACAAGTGTACAGTACGCACAACGGATTTTTACCCCTCTGAAGTTAGGTGCTACCAACCATTGCGCATATACTGTTGTGTGGAAAAATTCGCTTAACTCCAATACCAAAAAATGGGTTCTACGCAGATACTTCAGGGGGACAAAGATCCGTTGTGAATACTATATATTATTTATGTTAACTGCTGATTCATTGTTTTCTACGCTAGGAAAAAGTATCTGAAAACTGATTTTTTTTCGGTTCCCCCTAGCTTTGTTGATTTGTTTTTTTACTGTTTAATTTTTTTAGAATAGAAAAAAGAAATTTAAAGAGAGTCACGTCGCTTCCATGCTATTTTGGTTAGTGCTGAATTCGCTACCAATTGTGAAATATCAACTAGGAGTCAAAATGAGGGGCTGGTGTTATTTTTTATTTACTATTACAAAAGTTTACTTGTCGCAGCTTTATAAGTACGGTGAAATGACGTTCGCCGCTGTTTTCAAAACTATAGGTACTGCGTTTACTGTTTATGTGATGTGACACGTCGGGGAACTCAATGTGACATGATACAATTTGCTTCGGGGCAGGATATTCGAACATAACATTGTTATGGTGAATGGTTATGTTTTCGGTTTGTTGGTTTATGAGCTAAAATATGATTGTCTGTGGTCTGTGGCTTTGGTCACGTGGTTCCTTATGAAGCGTTAAAATTATGACTGTTTGAAATGGGTCTGGAAAACTAAACGAAACGGATGTTATACCAGATATATGTACCGACATAGACTAAGCAGACCATGCTGTGTCAATAAAGCAGTCTTGAAGCGGCCATCTTGTTATTTACTTGATGTTACAAAATAGTTTATTCAGGAGCGCTAAATAAATAGAGTTCTAAAATTAAATAAAAAACGAAAATAAAAAAGGCTGTTATGATTTTAAAAAATACAACAGGAAAGTACCTAACACTTTTAGGCAAAGACCGGACATTTAAAATTTGTTTTTAATGTAGTGATTACAACTTTTATTTTTTCGTTTCGAAGAACATAATCTTAACCTAAAATGTCCGCGATGTACGAGACGTGCTCTGCAGCCTACAGCGTTTATTTCCAAAATTACATAGCCATACAGTAGTAGGTACAAACAAAGGTAAAAATTCGAAAATGAGGCTACTTACTACTAAAAAATACAAAAAAAATAAGAAAAAAATTACATTTTTATAAATGTAATTTTTTTTCTCATAAATAAATTAATTACAAATGATTATAATATGAGCTTTTGTCATCTTTAACAATAACAGTAACAAGATCATTGGTTCCGTTAGTGCGTAGTTCCTCAATAACAAAACTTATCGAAGCGGAATAATTGGAGTAAAACAATACGAAGTACTGTTTACTAGAATAACAATAAACATCGGAATAATAACGTGGGGTGGGTAACGATAACATCTGCCCCCGTATTCCAATCTTTTGCTGTCAAGTTATATTTCACTGCCCAGTGTAACTTCTTCAGGTCACGTGGTACAATTTGGTACCACGTGATCATTCTTTTTAGACACTTGACAGCAAAATATGCGCGAAAACAAATTAAATGTCATCATAATGTCACTATTTAGTTACAGAATAATCTATGAGTTAGTATGAACTGACCATGATTTAAAACTTTGCAGTTCAACTGAGATTGGAATACCCCTGCTGGAGGCGATTGTGCTAATTCTGGATGATAATGACGAAGATATTGTTAAAAATGTTTCCATGGAAACGACTACTCAGCAACCTATGAACAATATAATCAATCTAAAATTCTAAAGACGACTTATGAACACCTACAAGTATATAACTTATAAATAGATATCAAGAATCTTGGTACAAAGAAAAAAAAGAAGAAGAAGTTTTTGGTTGATTGGTTTCCATTGGTTGGTTGGTAATTATCATAATTTGCCTATCAATGTTTCATTAAACTTTTCCCGTATATTGACATAAACTTCTACTTTGGCAAGGTGAAAGAAACATAATAAGTATAACATGGGCGAAGCGAATTGCCATTCGTCCAAAGAATTGCCTCTTCAACATTTTAAGGATACAAAACCAGTTGGGAAAGTAATGAAAGCGCTCAGTTTCTTAATATAAACTTCTAGCGAGTTTTATAACTAGATGTCGCTGCAAATATGAGCTCAACCCTGGAACGCACTATCGTTGCGTTTTGGTACTTTGTATAGACAAACGGAAATTACATAAAGGCGTATAATAATAATAATAATAATTCTTTTTTTGTAGGTGATGTTGTATACAACGTCCTGAATATTCTTTAAAATTAAATAAAATTAGTTAGTATTAATTAATTAATTAATACTAACTAATTAATTAATAATTAATTAATAATTAATTAATAGAAAAGAACTAATAGATTAATTAATAGATAGATATATTAGATACTTAAGATAGATAATATTTTGTTTGTTATCGTTGTTCGATATTTTTCTAACAAAATCATATTATGCATTATGCATTTTTACCTATTAATTAAAACATACTTAACCTAGTTTTCTTTTATTCACTTATCTAATAATATCTCTGAAATACTGCGATGCGAAATGCGGAATATCTATCAATACAATGCACAGGTAATAAAACAATACGTGGAATGCCTTTCAAAATGCCGAGGTATATTCATTCATACAATACGGGCCGGTATTTCATAAGAGCGGAATGTTTCGTTCATTTGCAGCACCACAGAGTCATTTCAACCCTATTCATAAAATCTCAGTAAATGCATCAATATGCAACCATTGAACATGAACAGTTTTTTTTTTTTTTTTTATTTACTAGGGAAACAAACAGTACTATATTCATTAAAAATAACTATAACCACACAACAGTTTTGGTAGGGTTGTCAAAATTATACAGAATGGTTCATTTACAGTTGGTCCAAATACTTTTCGGGTGGATACAACCAATGCTGCAACTTTAAAGAGCGCTTGCACTTTTGAACATGCTTGAAGGTCCAACATAACTATCGACATCTTCACATTATTTATTCGCTTTGGGTGAACTGTACGCTTGCTATCATAAGTTTTAAACAATAAATTAAATTAAACGCTTCAATAAAACGCTAAATATGTTTCGCAAAAATCAGTATAGAAGATATGATTTTTTTTTAATACAATTGTATGTTTTAATGTTAGTCACATAAATCTCTCTAGATTCAAAAGTTTGTAAATTGTATTGAACTAAATCGAATTGACATTTTTAGACTACTGTAAATGAAATGGACCACCCTGTATAAAGTTAAATAAAATATTGGCATGTATATCAACGTCAGTAATGCAACATTCGGAATTTATAAACATTTTGAATTTAACTGATATTTTAAATGTGAAACGTTATATTTTGGATAAAACTTAAGCTAATAATATATTATTAGTATTATATTTAGAGTAAATCGCTTTCTTTTTATCTACCAACCCATCCTACTACATTTTCAATACATTTAGTAATAATGCTAAAGAAAATACTTGAAAGCGGATAAAAAAACAGAGCACGTGTAGCGGAAAGCTTTCTGACTAGAATATTAAATTGGATTATTTTTATTCTAAAATCTATCTTTAATAAGAATCTATGATATAATATGTATTGATATAATATGTATTGCAGTGCGTCGAACATGTTTGCTCAGGCTGGGGTGCCAGACTTTTTTGGGATTATTAGGACTCGCATTGCGTCCTTTTGGAGTCGAATAAGTCGCTCCAAAAACTGTATCCTGAAGGCTGTTTTTGACCACCTACATAATCCAATCTATAAACATTGGATTTCAGTCCACCTTCACGAAAACAAGAAGTGAAAGTGTACCTAATCTATTATTTGTGTTTTAATTTTTTAACTTGTTATGTGATATGGGTGTATTTGTGCTTTTTGTATAAAGGATACCTGCAATAAACAAATTTTATTTTATTTATTTATTTATGTAGGTTACCAGATTTCTGCAAACTGACATCTCGACGTGCTATCTTATTCGCAATATGTTATCCGGCATTTTTAACGGACGGTCAACCCTTGATTAAATTGTAGGGCTGTCATAAAACAGAAAAAACTTTACGAACAGTAAAAATGGTGAATTAAAAAATTAAGATAGAAGATCAGGTCAGATCATCGCGAACCTAAACTGATCCCTAGATTTTACTCTCCACATAAATAAGAAATATTCATGGACAATTTGTTCTTGGTGGGGATCGAACCTACGACCCACGAGCTGTGACGCCTGGCACATTAGATTTTAGAATACCTATAGATACTCTTGTGACTTGGATTTACGATATTACCTATCAGAACTAGGGAAATATCATTGCTATTATTATCACCCCGTAGATATCCATATTGTCCACTGTTGGACATAGGCATTCTTTAAGTATATATCTAGAAATAATAATTTTAAGCTTCATCGCGCTTCGTTTTCTGGTCGTTAATCGAGAATTTTATTCCCCATGGAAATATTATTATACTGGGTACCATATGGGATATTTTGGAAAGTCCGTTAATATTTTGTGGCACGTAAAAGGCAGTGGAGTTAACAACCCTACGTTCATGATCACGCTGATACGGCAATCGATTGGGTCCAATGCGAACGAAGACATCACCTAACTGCTGACTAGGTGTAAAAGTACGTATATAAGTCTTGGTGTGTATTTGTTCTTGTGGAGATAATTAAATATATCGGGTTGTTGTCTACAAGTTATTGAGCCACATGTATTATTCGTTTTTGGAGTACTAATTTGTTATTTACCTACTTACTGTTGGATGTCAATTCCAGTTCATGTGTTTCGGAACGTAGCGCGAACGAAACTAGGTAGGTATCTATTGTCTTAACTCTCTATGGTTTTTATACTCTCTGTCCTGTGTGTGAAAAAGTAAGATGGGGAAACAATAACATAAATTGCCTTACCTACCTAATTAATATCTACAACCAACGCTCGGAAAAAAACGACCAAACTACAGAAATTATATACGGTACGAACGATTGGTGCGTTGTCGTCGGGTCACTCAGTGCATCGGGTCGATGGAGCCTGATGGCAATCGAACACTAATGACATCGGAACGTCACCAGCGTCGAAACCGGAATCACGCAGAAATGTGTTAAACCGCACTGGGTCATTTCTAGGCTCCAACCATTTCTAGATTCTAGACCAGTCCCTGGTTGCTGGCTACAGTAGCTACTGCACATTGACCGCCATTGTGTATCAATATTATAATAGAAACTGTTTGTTTTCTAACTTCGAATATCTTCAAACATTCGTCACCCAATCTAAACCTTTTTTTTTAATTAACCAATACTGTCCCACTTCTGGGCAAAGGTGTCCCCCCTCGTCTTCCACTTCCCGCGATCTTTGGCAACTTCCGCCCATTTTCGCTCGAAGGAGTCCAGGTCGTCATGCCAGCGCTTCCTCGGGCGGCCGCGACGTCTTCTACCTCCTGAGGGTATCCAGCCTGTAACTCCTTGAGCCCACCTTTCCGAATCCATGCGAACCACGCGGCCCGCCCATTTCCAATCTAAACCTATGGGAAAAATAAATACGAACCTCAATAATCAGATTTCAGACTATTGAATTGAAAACTTGATTCTTGCGAATAACCTATTTAAGGTTGTTCGTCCAAAAATACCCATAGTATAGACTTTAGATAGTTTGATTAAAATTGTTATACCAGCTACCTCCAAACTAGTGGAGAAGGTCAACCTTTTTAGGTCCTCTTTATGCATGACTCGTTCATTTATTCGTAGACCACCTGGTGAAAATGAAAAGCTTAAAGCACCAGGGTTCAGGGACAACGACCACGAATGGCAAGATGAGGAATGTGTGGCTCTGCTCTTGCTGAGTTCCTGGTGAAAATTATTATCACTGTAAGCACCTTTTTTTCGTTTTCAGAAAAGTAGTAGACCTCGCAGTACAGCTTGCTTGATCAACCCTAACCCATCATATAAGGAGCATATTCTAGAAATCCCCTGCGACTGCTGGCAGGGGATATTTGGACAAAAACTCCAGAAATCCTCTATGGAACCATTCCCATGTCCCAACTAGTTATCGAAGGCCTTTGAGTGTCCTGAAAATTTTACACTAGATTTGACCTCTGCGAACTTTTTAGATAGATACTTCGGGTAACGTCCTTGTAACTTATATTTCTTTAGTACTGTAATTTAGGAGATGGCTATGCGTAACAAGTAACTAATATGTAATCTGTGGTATGTGATATATTGTCCCAGACTTGGTGGATTGATGTGATCTTTGGTGAAAACAAATAGGCGTTCGGTATATTTGATTAAACAGTATAATATTTTGGGATATAAAGGAAAGTCTTTTCAGCTGACCGGGTAATTCGTCTTGCGATTGGTCTAGATATTCATGACAGCCTTTTGTTTCAGCTCATTTGTTTCTTGTGTACAGTAAAAACATAGGTACTTTTACTTCTTAAACGTGCTAATCTTCTGGAGGAACGTGTGCCAGTCAGCCAGAATGGGAACCAGTCTCTAAGATGTGAGATCTTAGAGACTGGTTCCCATGTTTAGTTATTATAATTTGAATTTGTTAGATGTTGGCGTATTTCAAAGTGTAGGTACTTTCTGTCCCGCTGTGTGAAGCGGCTAGGACACGTTTTTCACTAGTGTATAATATTATTAAGTCGTAGATAGTAGTTCCAATGCCAGACGTAAAAGGCTGACATAGTCGCTAAGCGGCCTTATAAAATTTTAAGGATAAAAAAATCTTGCTAATATGAATGGGACTTGGATTGTTCTTAGATAGAGTGCGCTTACCTATACCATATAACCTATACCATCCCAACCTAGTTGGCCACAGGAAAAACACGGTCATTATGTGACTGAAGCTGAGTTGACTGAGTCAGTCAGTCAGCACACTTATTTTTTGCTGTATCTAAACTTATAAGTAGGCACCTATGCATTTTGATCTTGTGACTCAATCAGTGACGCCGTTCGATGCCACAGGACACGTCCTTGGTGGACGTGCTCAGTAAGGCTAGCACTGTTAGGTATAGGCTGAGGTTATCACATAGCACCACGTGGGTTATCCGTTCATCACTTATTTTCATAAAAATTTAAAAAAATCACTGTATAATGGCTGGGGCCTTATTCTCACTTCGGCAAAGACTTTAATAGGAATAACGTCATATCTCGTAGATGTCATTTTGACGTCATCCCTATTAGACTAAAATCTCTGCCGAAGTGTGAATTAGGCCCCTGGACCGATGTTGTTAAACATTTCTTTCTTCTGCATAATGACATGTCACCAGCGAATGATGTGATCTGTCACCATGGTAACCGCAGAGCCGGAGGAATGCAATTAGCTGTGCCTTTATGGGAGGTAATAAAAGCAACGTCTCAATGTTAACGGGTACGTAAGCGCGCTTTCAATTATGGTGTCATTTTGTCAGAGACAAAACAGCTGGAGGATAATACACTGTTGTCTTTTAACCTCTAGTTTCTTTTGTCAAAAATTCATAGGAAAAATTTACAAGATACTTAGTAAAGTCTAGACAAGATTATTGATTAATTTTCCACTTAAAACGACAGGAAGATGAGAGTAATCATTGTTATGATTTAACCCTTAGTTAGCTTTGTCAAGGTGTCTGACACTCAGGGCGGCTTGCACCAGAATCGCTAAATGCGTTTAACTCTTAAACAGTATTTAGCGAGTTGTCAAGTCATACGTCAGATTTAAATCGATTTAGCTGTTAAACACGTTTAGTGATTCTGGTGCAAGCCGCCCTTAGTCTCATTTGATTTTAGACAATAAAATGGTACTGTGGTAGTAGACCGGACCAAACAAGAGTATTAGACTAAAACTATTTATCTCTTTTATAATCAAACAAAAGAAAAGGACAAAATATGATTAGTCTACTCTTCGCAGTTGAAAGTAACGTTGGCTAGACCGCTATGTTGAGCATACTGTCCTTAGGCAAATGTGTACCTATTGGTGGTAATTCCCCAGCGACACCAAATTTCTTTCAATCTACTCTCTTATTTAAATTAAACACGGGACTATCTACTCTAATTTGTTTCTGTAACTAAGTTACATAATTGTTTTACAAAACCATTCTCTTTGAATTTTATAGTTTCTCGTAATTAACAGGTTTTGCAAACCAAATTAGGTAGTACTTCTAGACTAGACAAACGTTCTCTCAGCAATGAATATAATTATAATAAAACGAACGAAAATGGAATAGATATTTTTTAAGCTACCAAGGGGAAGGGATCATAGATTATCGAATGGCGACATCCTATCCTATCCTATCCTATCCTACTAATATTATAAATGCGAAAGTTTAGATGTTTGGATGTTTAGATGTTTGGATGTTTGTGTTTCAATCACGTCAAAACCACTGAACCAACTTGGATGAAACTTGGCATATATATAGTTCGTAACCTGGATTGACATATAGGCTACTTTTAATCCCGAATAATTAACAGGATCTACAGGATAAAATGAACGAAAAGGATTAGCAGCGCCAATTGGCAAGAGGATTTCATTGTCATGTCATGTCACGTCAGTTTGACAGGGCGTACCTAGTACAACCTCTTTGGTCTAACAACTAGCGTTTGACATTCCAGTAGGTACGAGTTCGGTGTAATGAGGTGTAATGTCAAGTTTCTCAAAGAAGTATCCGCTCGGTACACGCACAGATAATAAAATGTACACGGAAACTGTAGACGCGTACGAAGTCGCGGGTAACTGCTAGTTGAAGATAAAGGCGAAGCGTAGAACGACCCTTTGCCTACGACTTTGTTATGATCGTGGGAAGTCGATGAACGGAGAAGTTCCAAAATCGATCTAAATCTATCTGCAGTGGACTTCTACATGCTGATGATAATGACGACCTACTTCCAATAATGGTAAGAATTTTCAGAAATACATTACAATACCGGGATAATACCAAAGTACGGGTTTGGATTAAAATCGCATGAATTGGCAAAACTAAATACGTCATCTCAATTCTAGGCTAATATTCAATTTAGTTCACCGAATATTTGATTAGAGCGCAACGTATTAGCCAACTAATTGATTAACTACATTTAAAGCTTGGTGCGATTAGCAATAGGATATATTTATAAAGCTACACGCGCACTTTGCGCTCAAAGAAGCGACTAGTGGTCGATTTAGAAGTTAACATTTATCGTTTGAGATGAACCAAAAACTTTATGATAGTGAACTTTATGAAGGAATCACGGGCCTGAAACTAGATAACTATAGGTAAATAAACCTACTTGAGTATCAATACATATAATAATCTCTCTCATCTCTATTGTCTGTGTGTCAAATCATTCAATTTGCATTGTTCGTAGTGCGACTCAAGACAATTACGATTAGGTAATATTAATAGGTAGGTGCAGTAACTATCTAGGATTGATCACAGGTAATTACTAAAGTCAAGCAATGAATAATGAGCCATAGATCAAAAGAGAAGTGGGTAAGTATCTAAAAGAAAAATGGCCGCGGGAAAATGACACCAAAATGAATGAACGAGAAAATAGCTGTTTAATATTTACGGCGAGAAGCTTGCAATCTATCACGTGTAGACTGATAACTAGTGGTATTATTAGTACAGTCAACATCAGGGGTTAATCGCTTTTTTCCGATTTTTCATCATACTTTTAAACAAGTTTGAAAAAATAATGTTTCCAATCACAAAACTTTTTTGAAACCTTGTAGGTATAGGTTGAATGATGTGAATGAAATTAAATAAAGTTAATGATCGTAAAATTCAATCATCATCATACTGTACTATAGTGTTGACTGTACTTTAGTGCCGTTATTTGGATGTGCCTCTGACTTAAAGTTATTGAACTGATTCATTGGATAATGGATTAGTATTTTAGTTTTTTGTTACTTTAGATGAAGAAAGGTAAACGTAAAATCAGTGTTAAAATCTCACAAGTCGTTACATATATACTATTATTTTTTATATCTCAGTTCATACTGTTCAATAACGATCGTCGACGTCGAAACGTCGAAAAAACCTAAGTTACAAAAACTTCAAAAATGATTGTTGTAGTCATCGAGACAATACCAAAGTAGTACCTAGGAGTACCTAATATTAAGTAGGTACCTAGGAGTACCAAATATTAAGTAGGCACCTAGGAGTACCTAATATTAAGTAGGTACCTATTTTGGTACTATTCCGTTCCTCCGATCTGAAAAATATTTTAACTCCCAATTTTATAGACCACGAAAAGATCAATATTACAAGGTACCTACGTATTAGGTACTGATTGAAAGTCCTGTAGTCACACTTTGGAATAAGCATATGACTACTCCTCCCCTCCCCTCCATCCCCAGTCTCGCCCCCCACCCAAGGAAAGTTACGATTTCATTCTCAAGTAGGTAGGTATTACCTAACTCTCCGATTTGAGTATTCTGTACGACATATAACCGGACAGAGCTATTTAACGGCCCATCAAACGATTCCTGGTTATAAACCTCTCCTAAGTACCATTTAAGGTTCAATTGCATTACTTTGAACGTGGAATTGTCGTTTTAGAGCAAAGAGTCGCCAAAAGGAGTCGTTGCCAAAACTTTAAACTACATTTTATTTCAAATACTTACTCGTATATAAATTATATTATATTAAGTAACCGAAAATACATATTAAAATAAATAATAGTACCTTTAATATTAGTTAGTAATAAAGTTAGTACCTTTTAAATACCAATTGGTACTAAATCATCACATAGTTAATAGCTCTTACCTTAATCAAAAGTTCCATAATGACTTAATGTAGACTTAATTAGTACCACACAACAGTTTCCAAACACAACATAAACTCACTTAGCTTGATTTTTTTTAATTAGTTTGACAATTGGTTTGACAGTTTATATTTAACAAGAACGTTTGATTTTGAATCGTGTGACGGGAGGTAACGGTGCCCGCGCGGTTACCGCCTCTCGCGTACATTTTATCACACTGAAGTCTGAACGCTGCTGAAATCTGGTGTTAGGGACGTGCCGACTAATTGTTTGCAACATGCTTTCATCGACAAGGCACATCACTATAACAGTACTAAAATAAAATACTAATGATGTCAATTCGGTTTTTTCAGATATTTTATAATGTATTTGGTATCGGTATTTATTTAAATACGTATGCAATGAATAAATGAATGAATATGAATATCGAAATCCGAAAATTCTCATTGGTTTTTCGTCTATCTTTTCTTATTAGCACAATTTTCCAGTGTTTTTTTTTAATTCAGGAACTTCAACGATGTTTATTTACACCATGTCTGAGTACTAATAAATCGCAATAAAGTTTAGAACCAGTAAACTTAAGGAGGAGTAAATACTTAAAAGTGCTAATAAAATACGATTTTACAATCAGTCGTCAAACTTAAACACCTTCAAATAAAATAGATCAGGCACTTTAGCTAAAGCAGCACAATGTTGAGACATTAAATATGAAGTTTTAAAGAAAATAATCATTTTTAATTCTTCCAAACCTCTTCTAAAAAATATACTAAATATACATCTAAACTATTTCTTAGAAAAAAGAAACAAATACAGTAGGTACTATCTTAATTATATTTTTTTACAACCAACATTATATTTTTTTGTAACAAAATTACATCGCTTTTATAGATGATAAAAAAACCTGAGTTTTAACACAAATAAATGGTCCTTTGCATCTTTTTTTTTTAATTAACCTGTTTCGTCCCACGGCTGGGCAAAGGTCTCCCCCAGAGACTTCCAATACTCCCTATCCTGAGCCTCCTCCCACCATCTCCCTTCGAAGGCGTCCAGATCGTCCCGCCAACGCTTTCTTGGCCGACCCCGAAGTCGCCGACCGTCAGGGATCCAAGGTGTGCAGATGGTCGCCCACCTATCGGGAGACATCCGGCTGACGTGACCCGTCCAGTCCCATTTGAGCCTAGCACTCTTATCTCCAACGTCGGCAATTCGCGTCAAGGAACGCAACACGGTGTTCGGCACTCGGTCTATCCGCTTAAAACCAAGGATGCTGCGCTCCATGGCTCTCTGGCAATTTGCATCTAATTTAAATTATTTATACAGCGTCAGAGGAGACTTTTTAATCATACACGGTGTATGGCACGTTGTAGGTGCCTGGGACATTAACTTTGATAGATACAAATTTAAAAGATTTTCATGATAATTACTATCGACAAATACTATCGATATCATTTCCCATCTTCCTTGCGATCGTCACACCGTCACTACCAGACAAGGCATAAGATTGGTCGGCACTGCGCATGCGTGCAACCTGTTTTTCTCAACAAACTTGAATTCTGTAGGTACCTACATCCATGGTGGAGATAGCCTATAAATCTTAACACGACTGGAGACGATATCGAGACCCATTTGCGGGAAAATCAACGATTTTACAAAACGAAAACATACACATAAGTCTCAGGGAGTTCAACGCCCTACGAAGGGGTAGTCAGTGAATCTTTGCCGAGCAATTTAAACTTGTACAAACTATTTTATGATATTCGACATGTAATGGACAAAGTTTCAAGTCGTTACATATTTTTCGTAATGCTCGGTTGCGTACACGATTTTAAGTTTTTCAATATAGCGCTTGAGGGCTTTTGTATTAAAAGATACGAGTAATTGTTTAGCCACGCTTTTTTATTTCTAAACTTTCACGGCGGGGGTTTACCTACCAATTTTTGGCAGCCATTTGAATACAGTTTACGGGACACTGACATCCACACAAATATTTTTGCCTAAAAATAATTAGACAGTTTCATTGTTTGTAAAATAATTTCTACGTACAAAACAAAACGTTACATAACCAAAATACTTTGTCATTTTGCGAACATTAAATTTCGTAGCAGCGTAGAAATACTCTTACATGGTGCGCTACGGAGCGTAGCACTTTGCGTAGCGTGGCGATGCTACGCCGCCGCCGGTGCGTAGCGGAATTATAAGTTTGAAGAGCTTATAATCCTGAAAAGTGGGTTGAAACTTGGTAGAAGTTTACTTGAATTAACTTGATGACTTCGTGATCTATCAGTGGTTACGTAACAGTTTTTGGAAATAACAAGGACGAAAACAAGCAAGGTCAAAGTCAAAGTCAAAATTTCTTTATTCAATAAAATCATAAGGATCATTTAGAATCGTCTTATATAACTAGGTGATTCTAGGTGCCAGTTCCACGCGACCAGAGCCTAGAAGAGCGGGCAAGAAACTACGGCCTGGTTCCTAGCGTTTTTTTGTATGATCCTCTCTACTCTAGGTATGTAGAATAGGTACCATCAGCAAAATTTCCGCCTTACCACTTTTGAAACTGTTTCGCTTACAAGCAGTTAGCTACCTGACCCCGCCTTTTTCTTTTGTCTTCTTATTTTGACCAACCAGAAACCTAAACATCCATTTATTTTTATGACGGCTCATTGTTTTCAAAATGTTTACACCCGAAATAATTGGCTTCTATTGGTATTCAAAAATTAACGGCTAGTCGGCTTACAGGAAATGCACCCTTAAGGTGGTAAGGTAAAACTTTTGCTGATAGTACCTACCTAAACGTTTTAACAGGAAAGAAACCACCCGATCGTCCCAATTAGGTAAATAACCACCCTGAACGTGTTAACACCATCCTAAGTAAATCACTTACGAAGGTTGTAACCAATAAGGCAGGGTTACTCAAAGTGGGGTACGTGACCCCTTAGGGGTTCGCCATTTGACGAAGGCGGAGTTCACGAAAAGATTTACATACTTGTGTGAATAGAATGGCTGGATGGCAGAAATTAAGGTTAGAAAACTCCTAAAATCCACTCATTCAACAAGAAACAAGCCTGTGACATTAATAATACAAAAACTATACTTCTTTTTAACCCCCGACGCAAAAACGACGGGGTGTTATAAGTTTTACGTGCCTGTGTGTTTGACTGTGTGTGTGTGTCTGAGGCAACGTAGCTCCCGAACGGATTTTGATTTTGTTTTTTTTTGTTTGAAAGGTGAATTAGTCAAGAGTATTCTTAGGTGTTTGATGAAAATCGGTCCAAGACT
Organism: Gandaritis pyraliata; assembly: GCA_947859175.1. Lineage (NCBI taxonomy): Eukaryota > Metazoa > Arthropoda > Insecta > Lepidoptera > Geometridae > Gandaritis > Gandaritis pyraliata. The sequence continues at coordinate 2,018,087 of OX401871.1, read as the reverse complement.
CGGGGGTTTTTTAAATTATTCATTTAATTACTTGTTAACACTGTAGTCAGTGTCAACTTTTGTTAGATTTTAAAAAACTGTTGTTTCTTTTTACAGGTCTAGTAAGTACTTATATTGTTTACGGGTTTCGCTGTCTTGTCTGGGAACATTAACAGTGTTACGTGGGGCCTAAGTTTGAGGAACCCTGCACAAAGGTTTTATGTGGACCGCAATTTCTGAGCTCGGTATTACGTTGAAGTAAGATTTCCTTCGGGTTTTGCTACTTTTATAGAAAATCTAGACGTATATAGTCACAACGGATTTTTGTGCCTCTGAATTATTTGCGCAGAACCGATTTTTGGGTACAATTGGAGGTAAGCAAATTTTTTCGCACAACAGAACATGCGGAATCGGTGTTGCACCTAACTTCAGAGGGATAAAGATACGTTGTGCTAGGTAATGTTTGTATCCCAATATTACCAATGTATAGTTATTCTATGTTTAAGTAGGCAGACATAATATTCCGATACTGACTGTTAGTAGGTAGGTCCTAGTGAAAGTCAAAAAAATCTAATAAATCTGTTTCTTTATTACATACTTATTATAGCATAAAATCAGAAGCTGCTAAATAACTAATTAAACCTGATCTAAATTTAATTATAATTCGTATGAATTTAGAATACAGTAATAACTATTTTCAGCGTAAACAAAATTTTAAAACTCAATTATGAATTGCAATAGCAAAAATTAAATCAAAAGGTTCAATTATAAATTGCAATTAGGAATGTCTTTATGTAACACATTCAGGTTCAAAATTTATGAGATTTTAACTCGCAGGTGAAGATAGGTGATGCCTATCACTTAAGTAAGACATATTTTTAAAATATGTACCAGGATTCCAGACACACAAATTTATATTGTTCCCTACCATAAAGGTAATCGATGATTATCAAAAGATAAGATATTTTTATTTTTCGTCAATGACAAAATGTTATACCATTGTGAATTCACTAAAAGAACTTATTCTCTCATAGAAAAACTGCCGTTTTAGATAGTAATAATTGAAATTTAGGTGATTTTTATATCTTTCGGCACGTCTCAATAATCTGAATCCTGCTTACGTCACTATTATAGATGTCTTTTACCTCGAATCGTATTTGGACTACTAGAACAACCAAAGCACGATTAAGGCGAGAATTATTCGAGGTAACGACTAATATGGGCCTAAGACATTGTAAGCCTATACTACAGTAGTCACAACGGATCTTTGTCCCTCACAAGTATCTGCGCAGAACTCATTTTTGGATCGAATTGGAGGTAAGCGAATTTTTTCGCAGCTGTATAAATGCGCAATCGTGTTGCACCTAACTTCAGAGAGATAAAGATCCGTTGTGCGTACTGTACCTACCTATCATAAGCAGTAATTTAGTAACCTTAACATATAAGATCTTCTCATCACTGACATTTTAATTACAATGGACTTAAAATCGGCATTGAACGGTAAAAATGACACAAGCCTAATTATGACAGCATTTTGGTGTTTTTTTTTTAAACATAAGAAAGAAGTCGCGTCATAGGCACGGTAGACATCTTCCCCGATCTCTTAGTGTATTCAATATTTTGTGGATTCTAAGAGGGGTAACCAGAAGCACGTCATTACTAAGAAAGCTATGTCCATTATAAATAAAATGTGTATTTTTGTTTATTTTTCAGCAACTTATATCTTTTTTCTCCTCTTCTCCGGGGTCGACGGGAACATGGCTTCGTCAGCGCGAATCAGGCGGTTCACTGCGCGACTCAACGACACATCTGTTGCCAGAAAACAATGTTATGTAAACACACTGCATACTTAGCCCGTAATGTACATCGAACTATCACAAATTAGCTAGTACCCGATTCTTCACACAATGAGTGTCCGTAAGTACAGAGCCTGTTGTTTTATTTAGTCGAATTAGCGAAAAGTGAGTCACAATTTTTGCATGGAGAGAAATTGTTTTCGTTTCACCTTTTTTCTCACCATATAAAAATTGCGACTCACTTTTCGCAAATTCGACTAAATAAAACTCAAGACTGCAAGTTTGCAAGTAATTGATGCAAGCACAATTTTTTTGACACTTTTTCATGTAAATCTGTCACAAAATCTATTCTTATGCATCTAGATTAGATAGGTATAAGCAAGCATAGATTTTTCAACAGGATTTCATTGAAGTGTCACCAAAACCTATGTTGCTTATTTATGTAGATCACTGTGACAATTTGTGACTGTTGAATGGACCAACAGCAGTATTGTATAAAACTGCTAATACACTGCTAATGAGCGATAGTTTTCAGTAATTAACGAAGCAAAGGCTAAGGAGCAGTCACATTTTGTGTTTGTCATTCTATAGGTACTAGTATTTTAGTGTGAAATTTTTCGTTTTTTTTTAGGTTTAGCCTACGGTTCTGTCTCCACAGATTTAAGAGCTTTATTGAGGTAAGAAATGAGAGTTTCAATTCCGCTACGATACAAATATTTGCATGAATCAGGATATAAATAAATATTCATGGACATTTCGCGCGACGCCCTCTAGTCCCAAACTAAGCAAAGCTTGTGATATGGGAACTAGATGGCTGATAGAATACTTATATACTTTTTTTTCGTAAATACATACTTATAATGACATAGTAACACCCAAACAGCTATGTATATAGACGGTCTAGGGTAAATACCTCTGCATGGTACTAAAGTCACTAGAAATTAAAGGTATGTTATATTTTTATGTATTCGTTTTTCCACACTCAGATTTAGTTTTCGTTTCTCAGTCAATATTTTTGAATTTAATTTTGAAACTAAAATTAAGATGACAAGCACAAATAGTGAAAATGTAGTGTAGCTCAACGCTGTAGTTTCAATGTCTATTTAGCATATTTCTATTTACACTACAATGTATTTCCGTAAGCAGAATGTGTCAATAGAATCACGCAAGCCAATGATTGGTCATGAAGGTTGAAAATAAAACAAAAACTAAAACTTTCAAACCCTTTTAATGTGATAATTTTAACAGTCCACTTACTTCTTACAATAATAACAAAAAACTACATGAAAAATAGAACATTTTGTATTTTTCATGTTGTTTTCATGACTTAATGGATAATGTGTACTATAGTTTCAGTAATTGTACTTGAAAAGGCATCATTTTTGCAATAAATAAATAATTTAAATAAGTACTTAATAAAGTTATAGTCAGTATGAGCATGTATGAGCTATTGCCAAAAAAATTAAGGACTTGTCAGAAGTATTGGTCCACGCTAATATATGTTGTGGATACGACTAGTAATAGCGATACGACTAATACTTCTTTATGCAACTATATTATTAAGTCGTCGCATAATAATTCAAAATTATTTTTTATATTAATAAAAAGCCGCCGAGGTAGACCGAAACGGCGGTGGAGGGACGACCTTGATGTTTTTAACAGGGACTGGCCTAGTTTGGCGAGGGACCGTGACGAGTGGAGGGAAGAGGGGGAGGCCTTTGCCGAGCAGTGGGACAGAATAGGCTAATAAAAAAATAAAAATAAAAAATATTAATATAATTTTTTTTTAATTAACCTTTCTCGTCCCACTGCTGGGCAAAGGTCTCCCCCAGAGACTTCCAACACTCCCTATCCTGAGCCTCCTCCCACCATCTCCCTTCAAAGGCGTCTACATCGTCCCGCCAACGCTTTCTTGGCCGAACCCGAAGTCGCCGACCGTCAGGGAGCCAAGGTGTGCTGATGGTCGCCCATTATATTTTATATTATATTATATTTAAATAATGTAATTGCATTCTTACGTCCAGACAGAACTCACACGACTATAACCTAAATAAACGAAAACTTTGATCTAGAAAAAACAGTCTCAAAAATTCTAAAATTCTAACCCTCGACATTTTCAAACGATAAACGAAAACTTAAAAGCTGCCCACACGGATTAACCCATAGGCCATACCCAAAACCTTTTCAAAACTTTAACTTTCGAACAGTTATTTTTGAGCGAATAAAAGGAATTATCATTGATCCTTTTAGGTCGAAATAATATTCTATTTATAAATTAAAACTTAAATAATATTAACTGATACTTTTTAAATACATTTTGTGGGCATGGAGTGATAAATTGAAGCGAATATTAAGTACTTGAACTCTTCATACAACTACAAACGTATAAAATATAATAAATATTAGTAGATATCTTTATAAAGATGTTATAATATTAGTATACTTATTTGTGATTACATGCAATCTTACTGAGCAATCCCAGCTAGAATATAATAGTATATTATGCTAGAAAAAATGGATCCACTATAAAATCGTGTTTTTCAAACACTGAACACAAATGAAGTTTTAAATGGTTAGAATATATATAGGATGGTGAGAACTGATTTAGAAATATCAACTATTCACCTATACCAAACCGTGACAGTAATGAACGATTTTTATTTCGTATACTAATTCGGACCCAAAATATAGAGCACGAACAAATCTGACAGTCGCCGCGTTACGTAAGCTTAACGTATCCGAGTCACATTGCGCGTCAACGCCAGCTCGACATCCAAACGTTGTAGCGTCACCGCGCAGTGTATCTCGAATACGTTGGCGTTACGATACGTTTACGACTGTCACATTTATTCGTAATCGAGTCACTGTTCGTGACAAAGATTTATTGTATGCTTTTCGTTTTCAATTTAATCTAAATCTTTCGTGAGAACCATACACGTCTTTGTAAGGACAGGCATCCAACGGGCAGCCTGGAGAAAGTCTTCAGGCTGCAAATTTACAATGTTCTACGCGACTGCTATTTTGAATTTGCCATATTTTTGTGTGGTCTCTCTATAAGGCATCTGAGAAAAAATCCTGAGGATACATCGATTTACTTCCAAAGCCAGTGAACGAAAGAATATGAAAATATTCCCAACGTAATTAAATAATTGGAACGAAGTTCCTTATCGCGCGTTGTGAATGGGAGCTAGACGGAAAAAATTCTTACGAAAAGTTGTCACGACACTTTTTGCTAGCTGTGCGGCGTCGCATGTTTCTCTGTCTGTCTCTCTCTCTCTCTTATAGAACTTCGTTCCATCCGGGTGTCCCTTGACACCTCTCAAGTTTTTTTTTTAATTATCCGGAAAGTACCTATTCCGCAGCGCAATTCTCCAATACAAAGCAGGCCGTTTAACTAGCGCATTGAAGTACAAATGTCGTAAGTGACATTGGATGGCAATTGAAACCCAAATCTTACGGTAATAAGAACGACTTTGATTCGAGTTCTGTCATTAAAAGCAACAACACATTTTGTTTTAAGTTAATTGTTTTTCTTGGTGTTATTGTGACTTTAACTTTGGTGGAATTTTAGTCAACAATACTTGAGGTTGTAGCATAAAGTGTGAGCCATTGGACTGGATTGATGTGAGCGATGGAAATGATTTGATGGAATTCGTTTCCAAGTTTTGAAGGGAAAATCCACCATTTTGTCTTCAAAACAAAATGACAGCCGACTTGACGCATGACTCGACTTGACTAAATACTACAATTTATTCACTTGACACTGGCAAAATTGACTGTCGGAATGACGGACAGAGACCATAAATAAGAACGTCAAAAGAAGTCATAAACCAAGAAGTTGAAGTTTACTGTTAAAAGTTGTTCTTCTTGATAAAGTTCAAATTCGTTTAAATGCGCGTATTTTTCTTGGATATTTCATATTTTTTCGTTCACTGCCGTCAGTATGTAATATGTAATGTAGGTGGTGGTATGTGGTATGTAATGGTTACCAACCGGGAGTGGTATTGGCGAGTCGGCGCATGCGCCGCGTGTTGCGATCCTGGTCGCGGATCTTCTTCTCCATCTCTGCGTTAGTGAGAGTTTCGAGATGCGGCGCCCATTGCTCGGCCTCTGAAGGCTGCCGGTACGGCGTCTGTGGAAAAACGGCAGTATATAAGCCTTTTTGATTTTTTTTGCATGAATTCCAGTTGCCTGAAATAATATAGATTAGTATGTATGTGAGTGCAGTGTTTGCTTACCTCTACAAGGGGTAAGGGTGCTTCGCTAAAGGCATAGGTCCGCTGATGCCAGCTCAGCTGCCCCCGGATGCTGTAGGCAATGCCAGTCACGAACTCGCCTCCCAAACCCAGCTCGGAGCACAGTTTCATCGCAAATTGTTCAGGATTGTTCTCCTTTTCTGTCATGTCCCATTCCACCTGGAATTTCGATTTGATAAAGCTTTTCCGCGATACATTATTTCAACTTTTATTTCGAGTTCAAAGAACATTATGATATGTAATAGTAAGCAAAACAACGTTCATACCTGGTCTACCAGCGATGTGTTCCCCACGTGAACATTCAGTTTGATTATGACCCTCTGGTCTGGATTCTCTTCTGTAAGATAAATCAACGACTCAGGTTGCAGGACTCAGATATCTATTCATTCATACGGCTGTTAGCCGAGATAAAAAGTAGCCTGTGTTAATCCAGGCTATGAACTATATATTATGTAATCCAAGTGTCATCAAAATCGAACCAGTTACAGCGTGATTGAAACATAAACATCCAAACATCTAAACTTTGACATTTATAATATTAGTGGCATGTAAAAAGGAACCTACCTATGATTGCTGGTGGCTCACTCGGGTACCCCTCAATCTGTTGTCGGATCGACATAGCTATAGCCGGTATGAATGTACTTGTGTTCAGCTCTAAATCATCGCAGAGCACCTCAGCAAATTGCTCAGGGGTAATTATTGATTCTGAAAACCAAATACAGTTTTAAAAAACCAAAGAATGTCATAATAGTGCATGGGATTTGGCCGCAATATTTGCAAGAGCTATATATTGGCTAAAATGTCATACGAAATTAATTGCTCGTTTTTAACTGCAAATATCCACAAATACACTTATCTAGATGATTTATTTATACAGCATCAGGGGCCACTTTAACCATGACCAGATGAACAGGACGCTGCAGTGCTAGGAACATTTTTTAGCTTACCCAGCACCTCTTAGCCTAGTCAGCCTTATCCACAGGAATGACAAGGTCAATATGGGCAGAGCTGGCTAAGCGGCAGATTTCTCCACAATGTTTTTCTTCACCGTTTCCTCAAATACATAGGTAAAGTTAAGTCAGAACTCAGTAGACCTCTTACCATTTTTATTCCAAGTGAATGTGTCTCTTAACTTCTGCCCTTCAATTTCCATATCAAGACGAATCGGCACCAACACTTGCTTTTGTGAAGAGTTCTCCAGCATAGATGTCATGTCTGTGTCATCAAAGCACAGAGGGAATGTTCTTATCTAAGAAAATGCAATCAAATCTTGAATGAGGAATATGATTTGGACATAGTTACGCAACAAAGATCCAACCCACATGGTCTTTAGGAACCGTTTGGTATACTTAACTCAGCATTTGACCAAAGTTTGGATTTTGCTCCAGCACTTATTCTCACACAAAAATTTTGTCCCAATCTCAGCAAAGTTCAATATTCACTCATTTATTCATTAAAGACTCAAGGACCATTTTGAAATATAAATATAGCTACAAGATGGTCAAGAAAAAAGTTTTTCAGGGAAACCCTGGATCAAGCCCCCACACCCCCAAAATAATTGACTACTATCTATACCTTCTTATTGTGCACCCTAGTCCTGCTAATAGGAGTGGCTTGAGGCACAGCATCCAGATGTGAGGAATTGGGCATAACAGGCAGCCATGACGGGTTCTGGGACTTCTTGCTTTTGCTCTCTCGAGGAGTTGCCAGCTCCTGACTTACTGATACTGCTTTATATCTGAAAGAGTCAATCCTTGATCAGTTTTAACTATGATAGATGTTACTTGCGGCTGCTGGAACAGTAATTTAATAATAATGTTTAAATGTTTGTGTTTCAATCATGTTGCATCTACGAGTCTAATGAAACTTGGCATATTAATGTATAGTTCATAACCTGGATTAACACATAGACTAGGTACCTACATAATATCCAGAAAATTTTACAGGATGAATGGGACACAAAATTCAATAACATAGACATTACCATTGCAGAGAAAACTGTACATCGGTATTATACCTACCTACTATATATTTGACAATACAACTAAAAAGATCAAGAAAACATCAACTTAGGCAAGTACAAATATTGTATTAGCTGTGTGTAAAATCTTAAACAAATCATCATATGCTTAACATACTTATCATCATTCCCTTCTATTATATCCTCAACTTCAGCTGCCTTTAAAAGTGACACGGAACTAGACAGCACGTGAGGGCCAAGACCGTTGTCAACAAGGCGTTTCCTTTCCTCATTGGTCAGGGTCCTCCTGGCCATGCCAGGGTACTTCTTGTAAAGAGACCCTCTGAAGAGTCGCAGGTAGTTGCCCACCTGAAAATGGCATGCGTGATAGGGCATTCTATGGTGAATTTGAGTACAATGAAAAGCTGTCGTAGTTAAAATGTGTAAATAGCTCAGAAAGTGCTTGGATTATGAGCACAAGGCACACTGGAAACCGGTGAGGTAGGTAAGGTAAAAGCACCAAGTTTACTAATTCTGTCTGTGTGTACCTCGGAGCCGACACAGTAGAAATCTCCACCTTCTTCAATTTGAAAACTTATCGGCTTATCGCCGTACGTTCGCAATGCCATGTTTGCAATATTTCTTTTAGCTTTTCTCAACTATAACTAATTAAACTAATTTTATTTCGCACAAAATAGAAGCGACGCAACCATGAAAACACAGATTAAAATATTTTGAATGAGTTACATTAATGAGTGAAGTGAAAGTGACAGAGAAATAATAACTGACACTGACAGTTTACCCCACAGATGAAAACCAAAACTAGTGCCTATGAGGAAGATGAGTTAGGAATTTTTTCCTGTTTTTTTGGCCTAAATCAAAAGTTTAGAAGATTATAAGGACAACTGTGAAAGAATTTTGGCAATATGTCAAAAACGGAATTTTCTACGATTTTTTATATTTTGGTTTTCAAAATCTGTTTTGAGCCCGGCGATTTCGCGTGTGACGTCATCAGCCCGCTGGCTCACCCGCGCTTTCAAAAGCGTTTCAGCCCTTATGTTTCTACTTATATCTGATAGATAGGGGGAAAAGTACCAATATTTTTATGTCATACTAGCAGTTACCCGCGACTTCGTACGCGTCTACAGTTTCCGTGTACATTATATTATCTGTGCGTGTACCGAGCGGATACTTCTTTGATTGTGCCTCTAACTAAAGACGCGTTAGACGCTTCAGATAAACTTTTTAACCTCCGACTGAAGAAGAAAGGTGTTCTAAGTTTGAGGCTTTTTGTGTCTGTACCTTTGAAGGCCCGTAGCTCCGAAAAATCACTCGTAATTTTTTTTATCATTCTTGAAGTGGAAAGCTGATAAATCTGGCATAGTTCTAAGCTATCAATAATAAGCTAAGCTATATAGCTATGTTTGGTAGAAATCGGTGCAGAAGTTTCCAAGTTATGAGGATGGTTATCAGCCCGACACGCATTTTGAAGGGTTTTCTCTCTCAGGCATACTGATTGTAGTTTGAAGCATTTGGTTCTGAAGTAACTATTTCTTAGTGTTTCATTGATTTTGTATATCAGGTAAGACTGGTACTAAATCAATGAAACACAAGAAATAGTAGCTAAGTTCTAAATATGATAGTAGCAATACAATACTGATTAAATTTTCTCTCATGCTGTATACGCTAATGTCTTTCTTTTTTACTCTCCCTCTACGGGTTGGCCTTATTTAAAAAAAAAAGTATATCAAGCTGACACTGACATTCACGTGGGTGCTGACTGACTGACAGTTGACACTGACTAACCTAACTAAACAAAAAAAAACAAACAGTCTTGATTGTATCGCGAAGGGGGGTGGTTGTCGCAGCCGTTGTTCGTATTCGTATTGCATTTCTCCAAAATAATGTCTTCAAGGACATTCAAGAATCCGTTCTCCAGACCATGGATGTCGGAGACGGGTGCAGCGGCTGCGGCAGGTGGCGGTGGCTCGATCGGCATGAAAGGTGTTGTGGCCGGCGGTATCACTGGAGGCATTGAAATCTGTATTACATTCCCCACTGAATACGTGAAAACTCAGCTCCAATTGGACGAAAAAGGTTGGTACATAATCATGTTGCTATCCTTAGCCTTTTTATTGATATTCGATGCGCTATCATCAGATGGTTAAATTGTAAACAGGTCTTAATGAACGCGCACATTCTTTCATCATTCCAAATTAATTGTTTTTACATTATTCACTAAACGTTTCCACTCCTAATTCAATTTTACCAAATGATCCAGCGCTTGTTTGGTTGCCGCCGTAGATGCTAAATGGATTCATGTAGAAAGAAATGCACCTAGTGGCTATTTATTTTCAGATTAGTCAGATGACCTTGGGAATTCTATATTTGTGTTCATTTATTATTTAGAAAGAAGCTGGAATATCACGCGAGGTGTGAACTTTGATCGTTAGACTTTAGCTGCTATGCCAGAGCAAATAAACATCAAACTCAAGGCCTTATCAGTTGATAGGAGATAACTAGGTACGTTCTTTATTGTCATAAGTATCACTTCACCTACAAACTATTTGACTGGTTTGGTAAGTATGTATGTACACCAAAATTATTTAGTTATGGAATATCTATAGAAATAGCACTAGGGACTGTATAGAGTCTGTGCAAAAAGAGAACCGTTGTGGAATTGAGGGTGCGCCTCAATTCTCTGCCAATTTCTGCCAAGTTCTTCTCAATGTGCCAATTTACTACTTTTGTTGCATTCACACTGCTCTGCAATTTTTTTATCTCAAAAACAAGATCAACAATAATTTATAGAGTTCAAGTTGACACTTGAAAGTTGTGACGACAGCTGGATTGGGCATAAATCTTAATGTTAGTTCACCGTAACGCCACGTCGGTTCTCCTTTTGCACAGACTACCTAAGGTTGAATATTTCATAAAATTATATTTATTCTAGTTCTAGAATATTTATAGAATCTCATTAGATTGTCAAATGCACATTTTGTGTACCTGTCCCATTGTGATCCACTCCAACAACTTGATATTTTAGTCCAAATCCTTCATTAGAAGGATGTATTTTTACACATGCAGCTATTGTCCATAAAACACACAACAATAATACTTCCGTACTTTTATGTAAGCAGTTTGAACACTATTTTTAAACACAAGATTACTTTACTTGGTTAGTGATAAGATAATGAATGACATAATTTTTGATAATTTGTAAATATGTCACATAATCAATCACAATAAGGCTGTTCACCTTATATTAGACTTGACCTACATATTCATGGTCAAATAGTTATATAAACATTAATACAAGGATTTTATTGCTACTATTAAATGTGGACATTTCCTTGTTCACACTGGGCCAAGTATCTTTCATTCACTCAAAGAAAGTTACCAGAGTACCAAGAAATCTGAAAAGAGGTCTGACATGCTTGTGGGCTACATTTGCGAACCCATTTCATTTTCATATACATAATAATAACAGCACTTTGAGAAGTACACATAGGCCCTTGACATAGATTTTCATTTTCTTAATAATATTCTATAGAATAATGTGTTACAGGAGGCACCAAGAAATACACCGGCATTATTGATTGCGTCAAGAAGACTGTCAAAGGCCATGGCTTCCTCGGTCTCTACAGAGGACTCAGTGTGCTGCTTTATGGCTCCATCCCCAAATCTGCTGTCAGGTATGTAATTCTGGTCATTCTAAGATGCAATATTTACAATTCTCAAGGTTTTTATGTTAAACATCAGAGACAGGTAGGTGGGTAGGTATCTGTCAGACGTGGAAAGTTTTTCAATCGCTATTATAACAAACACTAAAAATACCGAACGCTCATTCAATCCAATCAAAAATAGCTGCTACGGCTGCGGTTCGATTTTCATCTCTCGATTGACGAAGTTTTGCATTTTTACCTCGCAGTTATAGTTTATAATTGTTTTGTATTTAGTAATTGGTTTTGTTATAAACTTAACAGGCTTTATGTACAAGTAATAAGGTAGTGATTATTTAAGTCACTGTTTGGATGGGTGACCGCTAGTTGCATTTGCATGTGAGCGCTTCCGTGCTTCGAAGGGCACGTGAAACTGTTGGTCCCAGCTTTAGCAGTCGCGGAGGCCAAATACTCCGTCACTAGAGTTGGCCATTAAGTCATACGAACCAACGAATAAGATAGTTATTGTACACTGGAAAAGTTAAGTAGGTAGGTAGTTCTAAATACTTCTTTGTTTAGTAGGTAGAGGTAACTACTGATCTACAAAATATAAGTAGCATAAAAATAATTTATAGGTAAGTACCTAACTCAATAAAAATAGCTGTTCAAAAGATGCAATACCGATATGAGATAATATGATAAATCTAGTGTATTTATTAAGACCAGGTAATCAAACATTGCTCCGAGATAAAGGTTGTACCTACATGCAAGTAAATAGGTAGTATTATGGCTTTATAAATAGAGCTAAGTAGGTAGGTACGGTACTTATATGTAGGTATGTATGTTGTATGTAGTAGTCACAAGTTCACAACGGGATCTTTTGATCATGAATCCATCGTTCGATCTCCTTCCCTCATCAATTACATAACGTCAGTGTGGTTTCACGTTTCTGTAAAGTGGAGCAACTGATAACAAAGGTCCATTATGTCATCCGAGCCGACTCGTAGGCTACTCAATGACATTCAGGTCGTTCTTATTATGAATACCTAGTATGTCTATGCTAGATTCAACTAACAGAAGAGGTAGCGCTGGTGAGTATAAGGTGTTCATTCTACGCCGAAAGTTCTCACTATCACTGAATTTGTTTAGCCTCTTGTTTGGTACGACGTGGTCAAGGCCCTTTAATGAACGGAAGCATGCTGCTAAAGTAAAACGCATATTATGTAGCAATCAGGTGAGATTGCGGTCAAACGCTTGTCTATAATGTATAACAAGTAATTAAATTAAAAAACCCCCGAACCTTGGACCGATTTTTATCAAAAATAGCTAAGAACACTCCCGACTAATTCACCTTTCAAACCAAAAAAACAAAATCTAAATCGGTTCATCCGTTCGGGAGCTACGTTGCCTCAGACAGACACACACAGACACGTCAAACTTATAACACCCGTCGTTTTTGCGTCGTTGAGGGTTAAAAAAACGTCCTAATTCAACGCCAGTTGATTGGTAAGAAAGCTCTCCAAAGATATTATCTGGAAACTAAGTAGTTCTGATCCTAAAAGCGGACACAGTTTGGTAAACCTAGTATTTACCAAAAGAGAAAATTGCAGAGATATTTCGTTCTCCCCACATGCTTTCACAGACGAGGCATAAGCAAGATATAGTAAAAAGTAGAACTTCTTGACACAGGTAACCAAGAACAAAACGTCGCAAATTCCGTTTCGCTGCCATGTTTTTCATTATCATACCACTGTTATACGTGTATGTGCTAATTACTAAAACCATTGAACCTGTTCGGAACTTCTCGAGCCACGTGGAACCAGATACAATAGGTAGGTACACAACACCTCACCGCCGTGGTTAGTAGAATCACCTAAAGTTTAGAAGACAATTCTCTTGACCAAAATATGTGAAATTGTAATCTTCGTCGTGTCAGAGATATGATTAGGTATCGTAATTATCTTAGAACAATTAAACTCCAGCTCCAGCGTATAGAATCCTCATGAGACAACGTATACCCTCATGCTGGAGAAAGTGCAAAAGCGATTTTTAAGGTTTCTATACAAAAAAAAGCTAGGGTACTACCCTTATATGTTTCCTACTAAATATCTGTTAGGTGCTCTAGGTTACAATTCCCTTGAAACGCGTAGGCTGTGCGAGCAATTAATGTGTGTGTGCCGTATCCTGCATGGGGTGTTAGACTGCCCAGAATTAGTTCTGGAAGCAAGTAGGCTCAGCGTACCCGAGCAGCGTGCCAAATTCCGTCCAGGACGTGTCCATCTGTTCGCGCCAAGCCCTGCGCGCACTACTGCACGCCAGCAATCACCGCTATACAGAGCGCAGTTTCATCTCAATGCTATTCTCAAGCTTAATCCCGAGACAGACGTGTTTGACGACCGTATAAAGAAAATTTTTAAAACCATTTTGAAGTATTGTGAAGGTGACATTAAAGCCCATTTATAACGTCGTTTTTCTCATCACATTTGTGTATTTACCTAAGTTGATATTTTTTTTTTAGATCTTTTTTAGTTGTATTGTCAAATATATAATAGGTAGGTATAATACCGATGTACAGTTTTCTAGATTTAAATATGTAATAGCGTTATCGCCTTGGATCTCTGTAATGGTAATGTCTATGTTAAATAAACAATTTGAATTTGAATTTGAAAACTGTGATGATGCGGTTTTTTTGAATGAAGCCATTTAATTTATGTTAACGAATTCCTTCTGTCTGAAGAACCTTGACGTAGTTTTGGTCCATTGAACTATCAGGAGAATAGTCCTCACTCTGGTAGGTAACTCCTTGAACTCTACCAGAATTGGATACTTATCTTGTTATTTCCCCAAAAATAGATGAACAGATTTCTCTAGTGTTAAACATCTAAAGAACTAACGAGTTTAACTCAATCACTTCCAGATTCGGTGTATTCGAGCAAGCTAAGCTCTACATGGTGCAAGAAGATGGCACCTTATCAACGACCGGCAAGCTAGCCTGTGGCCTATCAGCCGGTGTAGCCGAAGCCATCTTTGCGGTAACGCCTATGGAAACTGTTAAGGTCAAGTTTATCAACGATATGAGAATGGAGAAGCCGCGGTTTAAGGGATTCTTCCATGGTGTCAGGCTTATCGTTAAAGAAGAAGGTGAGTTTCTATAGTAAACTAAAGCATTTGTCAGTCCAATATATTTAAATACGTGTTTATTTTTGCGTCTTCTGAAACTGCTGCCGATATAGATCTCAATAGCAGTGGGCATGCTATATAGCTCGCAGAATTGACAACCGCGAGGTGGGAACAAAGGTTTTCGGAAGCGAAGTGCAGGAAGACCTCATAAAGACCAACGACAAAGAAGATCACAAGAAGTCAGTGGATGAAAAGGCCCGAAATCGTTCTTTTTGGAAATGGGTGGAGGTCCATGTCCAGATTTATACAAGCTGATATACCTAATGATGTGCGAGACTTGAATCCAGAGCCACACAGAACTTTAAACGGTGTAAAGCAAAATGGTGCAAGCCTTTGTCCATAGGTACATTAGGTACCTAGGTACAGTCAGCAAGATAAGTTGATGAACAGTTTAAGATTGTCTAATATCTTCGATCAACTTTACCCTCTAATATCGTTTGGGAGCGCTTTTAACTATTTGTTAAGTAACTTTTGCAAGTTGATCTTTATACCTTATACTTATTTTAATGATATACCTACTGCGTAACATTTTGCGACAGCACTTACTTGGATTTAAAAACAACTCATTTGAAATTGACTTTTCCGTAAATGAAACGAAATGAATGCATAATCTCTACTCACGACGAAGGTGGAACCAAAGTCAAAACAAACCGTATGGCATGAATATCAAGTGAACATTATCTACTTGTAATACACCAAATAACAAATTCACTTTCCTACTCGATGACGCAAGAAATTGCATAATCATTCAGTACTTATATCGTAACTATGTTATGCTTTGCGCTATAGATTTGTACAGTGATAGCTCGACACATTATAATGTGTCTTATCTGTTGTATGAATGTTGGTAGGTAGATTCTACCTATAGGCAGAGAATATTAGTACAAGTACTAATAGGAAAGCTGTGGTGGAACTAGAAGCACATAGTTGAGCCTCACAGAGCATGTCTATCAAAGACGTTCCCATAGCAATGCAGTGTCTATCATTCTGAGACGTGAAGGTGCTATCTCATGGGCATCTAACTGCACCGAAACCCTTCAAATAGAAACAGCAAAGCGAGCATCACTGTTCGGCAGCATATAGTAGTCACAACGGATCTTTGACCCTTTAAACTAAAGTATCTGCGCAGAACCCTGATTGGGTAATTCGAGGTAAGCTAATTTTTCCGCACAACAGTAATGCTTTGTTGCACCTAACTTCAGAGGGATAAAGATCCGTTGTGCGTACTGTACGGTGCTAGTACCTACTTCCCCGGACGAACTCTTTCACGAAAATATCTACTTCTAATAAAACTCTACTAAGTATGTGACTAATGAGAATGCTGTAATTGCAGGTTTAGGTGGAGTTTACAAAGGAGTGTCGGCTACCGTGATGAAGCAAGGCAGCAACCAGGCCATCAGGTTCTTCGTGGTGGAGTCACTCAGAGACTGGTACAAGGGAGGCGATAGAAACAAGCCCGTGCCTAAATATATCGTGGGCCTGTTTGGTGGTATCGCCGGTAAGTTTTTTAAAATTATGTAAGTATACTTAATAACACTCGTATTTACAAGTAATTGAACGCTAATAAACTATTAGAATGAGACTCGCTTGTCGAAAAGCAGCGTCAACATAATGTAAATGCAACGAGGGTAGAATGTTTTTTTGCAATGTCGCAAAGATGGCGTCTTGGCAATAACGCCATCTTTTGACTAAAAATGTGAAGCTATACTGAAGAGTTAGCAAAGATTGTTGATGTATGCTCAAGCATTTGCAAAATATTGTATTTTTTCCAGGCGCTGCGTCAGTATTCGGCAACACGCCAATCGACGTCGTTAAAACTCGAATGCAGGGCTTGGAGGCCGCCAAATACAGAAGCACCTGGGACTGTTTCATCAAGACGTGGAAGGCAGAAGGTCCTCTCGCATTCTACAAGGGTACTGTACCTAGACTAAGCAGGGTGGTATTCGACGTGGCTATCACATTCACCATCTATGACAGCATTATGGATGTTTTTAACTATGTGTGGAAATAAGAAGTCGCTATAGGTGTAGGTGCCTCAACTTGATGTGCTTGTAATTGAATGATCCAAGATACACTTATTTGCTGAAATATGTGTTACAATTTGGTCTTATGCTAAAGTCGTATTAGTCTTATGCTAATGTACGGTAGAAATAGAATAATTTATTGTTGAAAATCATAAAAATTGTGTGAGAAAATGTAGTAAGTAGGTATTTGTTGTAGGGTGTTATCGACTAAAGCGTAGCTAGTAAATTGGATCACGACCGACTCTCCTTCACACCGCTCTGTCACACTGATGTGATGGTTATGAACAAAATTTACTCCACGTAACACTAGTATAAATGATAAGAAAACGCTTTCCTTGCCTCAACACCGTATGCTTCTCTGTCACACTGATGTGATGGTGATGAAAGAAATTTATTCTACGCAACACTAGTATTAAAGATAGAAAAAGGTTTTCCTTATCTCAACACCGTACACCACGTCCGACTCACCTTCACACTGATGTGATGGTTATGAAGAAAATTTACTTACCGTAAAAAAGTTTTAAAGATAGGAAAATGATTTCCTTACCTCAACACCGTTTTGGTTACACTTTTGTGTTTTTCTCATTTTCACACTCCTAATAGACTGATCTTCATACATATTGAAAGCACATGAACAAGTAATTAAATAAAAAATTAAAAAACCCCCGAATCTTGGGACCGATTTTTATCAAACATAGCTAAGAACACTCCCGACTAATTCACCTTTCAAACAAACAAAAAAAAAACAAAATCAAAATCAACACCCCGTCGTTTTTGCGTCGGGGCGGGGGTTAATAAAAGACTATAATTAAAAATAGTTGAAATTATTTTATCATTTTATTAATATATTTAGATGTTAAAGGGTAAACCTGCAGGCTTAGATTGACGATTATTATCAATCCTTCAAGCTAAGCCTGCTGGATTGAACAAAAAGTTACATTTATTTAAAAAAAAGTAATTTCCTTAGCATCAGTTACCATCCAATTATTAACGAAGAATTTCCAAAAAATGTCCGACCGTGATATCTTCCTGTAACAACAACATTTGTGTGTTTCTTGTCCTTATATATTTATAATTGTTTTCAGTTATTTCCATCGCAATGTAGTTTTAAGTTATATGTGGTTGCATCTTATTTTAATGCCATAAGCAATTTTGCGATTGTAACATAATTTTTGTTGATTTTTTTATTGATTTGTAAATTCCAATTTTCGCACACATTATTTGTTCGATGGCGTTCTCCAAAAGTACCTACACCATTCA
This sequence comes from Gandaritis pyraliata, assembly GCA_947859175.1. NCBI lineage: Eukaryota > Metazoa > Arthropoda > Insecta > Lepidoptera > Geometridae > Gandaritis > Gandaritis pyraliata. The sequence continues at coordinate 1,999,970 of OX401871.1, read as the reverse complement.
TTAATAAAATTTTCATTTTTTAGCCAACCCGTTTTCATGTACTTTTTGAATTTGTTTATTTTGGTATTGCTGGGCTCATACGCAGATAACACATACGTCCACCCTTCTTGAATTTTATCTCCTGGCATCAATGATAGTGCGGTAGGCATATAATCCGACAACTCTGCGATCTAATTTCGATTTCAATCCGATTTGTTTTGATTTACGCCATAAACTCTTGCAAAAATTATACTTAGTAACACTTTTTGCATTCTACGTCTGGAATGATTACTTTTAAAGCATTTGAATAAAATAAAATAAAAAATAAAATAAAATTTGTCACACCTGTTTCAAAGTCTGCATAAAATTTTACGGGATTCCAATGGGGACATATTGTTTTTATGAGATCAAACAAAGCCGAATATGTAGACTCTTTTTTATTAGTCATGAGTACCTACATAAAATATAGGAATCACATTAGTAGTGTCTGACGTGCTACCGATATCTCCAAAAATAACAATGACACATATTTGTTTGAACGGCACTGGTGCAACGTTGAATTTTCCATCTCCAAAATATTCTTCTATCCCGTTAAGTAATTTCTGTGTCTCTTCTAGGCCAAACAATAATATAACCGACCCATTTAGCTAATAAAAGATCATTAAAATTTGCAGGTACCTCTACATCACTTTTATCTTAAAAAAACGGTTCGTTTAATCTGTTGTTAGGCTTTTCTGGCCGAATATAAACTGCATTTCACACTATTAACAAAAGGAACTTTTGCGGAAATTGAAAATCCTTTTTCGAAGACAGGCTTAATATTCTCTTTGTATACGTTCGGAATTGATTCCACTGATGTACGCGCATGTTGTTTCACGTTATCAATGCGAATTGCGATCTCATTTTGTTCAATGTTTGACTTGCATTCATTTATATGCAGAAGTTCTTTTACAATTTGCTCCACCTATAACAAATAAATGAATGCGTGTATGTTATACAAACCGTAGTTTAAATTCGAAAAGTGTTTGAAGAGACGAAAGTTTAGGTACTCAAAAACTCGTGCAAAATAACGCAACTCAAACCAAATAGTGTAAAGATCACTTAGACTTACTAGGTAATGTTGTTACAGTGCACTTCAAGCCTATCCGTCTTTGCACACAGTCCAGATCCAGATATAAATAATTTATAAGTTAAAAAACTGGAAAAACCGACTTCAATTCGACTACCAGCTTCATCATCAGATGATGATGATGATGATAGTTCATTGGGAATGTTCTAGTCACTATAAACACCACATAAAAGTCACAGGAAAGCAAAATACGCAATTCGTGCACGTGGTTGGTGTTGATTCTTTAGAGGAACAACTGGTGGGTTTTTGCTTTTCTCCAATTAAATGCGGTTTGAATGTACAAACTGGGTTTATAGACCAATTTAGAAAAATGTAAAAATTTAGGTGTGCACCACAAAGGGTCCATCGTTGCTAGCAGTACAATGGTAGGCGCTACGCCGCAACTTGGCATATTGCATCGTTGCTAGCAGTAAAATGGTAGGCGCTACGCCGCAACTTGGCATATTTTTTTCAGTTATTTCTATTTATCACCCAAACTACTGAACCGATTTTGATGAAAATTAAATGGGACCAATCTGGAAGTATATCCTTTTAGATGAAAAAAGAATTTTTGAAATCGGTTCATAAATGACGGAGTTCTGAGGTAACAAACATAAAAAAAAAAAAAAAACATAAAAAAAAAAAAAACATACAACCGAATTGAGAACCTCCTCCTTTTTTGAAGTCGGTTAATAAATAAATCTATTTTTATCAACCACTTTTCGAGTACGACGTATAATAATGACATGACATTTCACTCAATTTGCTTTTTCAGTATTACTCAAGTGCAGTGATAACATTTTAGTAAAGAGGGTTCGTAACTTAGGTACTATCCTCCACACTGATATGAAGTAAAGAAATTAATTTCTTACATTTTATTACACTGTTATTTAAATAGTATGAAGATCGGTAAAATTATATCCTCACCATCACACTACTGTGACAGAGAAGCGTACGGTGTTGAGGTAAGGAAAGCGTTTTTTTATTATTAACTAGCAGTTACCCGCGACTTCGTACGCGTCTACAGTTTCCGTGTACATTATTTTATCTGTGCGTGTACCGAGCGGATACTTCTTTGAGAAACTTGACATTACACCGAACTCGTACTGAAATGTCAAACGCTAGTCGTTAGACCAAAGAGGTAGTACTACGCCCTGTCAAACTGACGTGACATGACATGACAATCAGCCATCTAGTTCCCATATCACAAGCTATGCTTAGTTTGGGACTAGAGGGTGTTGTGTGTAAAGTCCAAGAAAAAAAAAAAAAAAAAATGACAATGAAATCCTCTTGCCAATTGGCGCTGCTAATCCTTTTCGTTCATTTTATCCTGTAGATCCTGTTCATTATTCGGGATAAAAAGTAGCCTATGTGTCAATCCAGGTTACGAACTATATATATGCCAAGTTTCATCCAAGTTGGTTCAGTAGTTTTGACGTGATTGAAACACAAACATCCAAACATCTAAACTTTCGCATTTATAATATTAGTAGGATACTAGTGTTACTTGATATTACACCTCATTATACCGAACTCGTACTGGAATGTCAAACGCTTCGACTTACACAACTCCAGATGCTTTTGAATTTCAAAAAATACTACGTCTCTTGCTTTGAAAATTGTAGCGTCAGTGGGTTCCAAAAGTCTATATGCTTTAGCATCATCACAAAAGCCTGTATAAACCAACCGGTTTATACAGTCCTAACTCTTGGGATTCCATTTTCTTCTCTTTTGTCGAGGAATATGCATGAAAGCTTTGCATCCGAAAGTCTTCACCATGCTCAGGTCACATTTCCTCCCTGACCATTTCTCTTCTGGTGTCATATCCTTCACAGCAAGTGTTGGAGATCTGTTTTTCAAAAACACTGCGTGATGAACAGCCTCTGCCCAGAACCGTTTAGCCAACCCCGAGTCTTGAAGCATGCTCCTTGCTTTCTCGCAGATTGTTCGGTTTGCACGTTCTGCAACTCCGTTTTGTTCTGGCGTATATTCAACCGTCAACTGATGCTGAATGCCATTATTTTTGAGATACTCGTTCATTTGTTTATTGACGAATTCTGTGCCATTATCGGTACGCAAAATCTTCAATTTCTTACCGGTGACATTTTATAAATTTTTGAAAATTTTTGTTTTAAAAATATATTAAAGTTTTACGCGTAAAATCCTCAATAAACGTCAAAAAATATCGACATTTCCTAACAGAAAGCTCCTCCATTGGTCCGCATACGTCCGAGTGCACCAAACCAAGCACTTCCTTGGCTCGCGTAGCATTACTCTTGCTTGTTGAACGGTTGTTTGGTTCGTTTTCCCATAAGACAAGGTACGCATTCCAGTTTAGTTAAATCATTGGGAAAACTTACCTCTGTTGCCATCTTATCTCTTAGAATTTGTAGGTTTCTCATACCAAGATGCCCCATCCTTCGATGCCACAGCATCAACTGGTCACCTTCGTTTGCTGATGTAAGTGCAGAACCCCGTGAACAGTGTTTGATTTTATAGATGCCACGCTCTTCCACACCTTTAAAAACAGACGTACCTTTAACCATTCATTCTTCTTAAAGATGTCGCAACCTTTTTGCGTAAACACAATCACATGTCCCTTTTTAGCGATTTCATACACACTCAATAAGTTAGATGCTAACTTAGGAACATACGTAACATTGCTGATAGTCAGACCCACAGAACAGAGAAAAGTAAGTAAAAGTAAGTTTACTTCTCTGTTCTGTGGTCAGACCTATTGACTCACATACTACCGTACCCTCTCTTCCTCCCAACACCCTATTACCATCCGCACATGTCACATTCAAAACATTCGATCTGTCTTTTATATCTTTAAACCATGATATTTGATTTGACATGTGTGCCGACGCTCTAGAGTCGATAATCCAGTCTTCTCCACGTGGATTCAACGTTGTCCCGAGTGCACAAGCTTGCATGGCTTCCTTATGCTTCTTCTGCTTTGGATTGTCTGGGCATTCTCTTGCTTTATGCGGACCCTCGCAAATAAAACATTTAACCGTTTTGGTCTTATCCTTTGGCGTGCTCTTGCCCTTGTTTTTATTTGTTAGTAGTGCTGATGTTGATTGGATATCATTACGGCTCCCCGAAAATTCATCCTCCATTTGAAAGAGTTTTGTCTTCACGTAATCAGTAGTTAAATCAATGTTACTATTCTCGATGGCTAGTCTCATTGGTTGAAAATCTTTTGTAAGACCTTGAAGTAAGAGAGCAGCTAGTAGCTCATCGTCTATTTCTTTTCCCAAGTCTAGCAACTCTTGTGACGTCATCATCACACACGTCACATATTCTCGAACCGTTTGAAATTGCTCTAGTTTCAAGCTTACAAGTTTCGACAATAACCGCCAGCGATTGTTTAGCCCTTTGTCCTCAAATGCTATCCTCAATGCTTCCCATGCCTCTTTAGCGGTTCTTGCTTTACGGACATGGACTAAGCAGTGTGGCTTGATCATTAAGCATATTTTCGCTCGAGCTCTTTGATCTCTCTTCGTACCTTCTAGATCTGTCTCAGTAGGTGAAACGCTTGTATATCCCCATAGATCATCGTGAATTAGGTACAGCTCCATCATGAACTTCCAAGTACTGTAGTTACTATTGCCATCCAGTTTCTCTATGGACTGTAAACCACTATGGCCACTGCTACCCGGGTGTACTGATTCATGACTCATTGTTGAGTTGTTCTCGTTACTCGTGTTGCCGCCGCCTCCTGTACGGCCCATAACCTGATAGAATATACCTCTATCACAGGAGAACAAAGCAGTTATTAAATTAAGTGTTTTTAATTTCATTTGAACAAACTACAACAATATTTTCAGAGAGATTAATTTTTCACATTATGACATGACACACTTGTCAAACCGAATCTATCAAATCTTTCTATAATTATTCAAAATTTACTTTGTGTTTAGACGGACAGTACCAAACTCTTTAAACTATCCTTATTTCAACAGAAATCCTCTTGCCAATTGGCGCTGCTAATCCTTTTCGTTCATTTTATCCTGTAGATCCTGTTAATTATTCGGGATAAAAATAGCCTATGTGTCAATCCAGGTTACGAACTATATAGGTATATGCCAAGTTTCATCCAAGTTGGTTCAGTAGTTTAGACGTGATTGAAACACAAACATCCAAACATCTAAACTTTCGCATTTATAATATTAGTAGGATTGAATTCCAATGAGTGTAGTTTTTGGGGTGTAGGTACTTTTGTATTTATCTGCTATGCTTTGGTCCTTAATGATTTTTTGAAAACAATATTGCCCAATCAACTTTTTTGTACCATTTTTGCATTGTTATACATGTACAAACATTTAGCTGTGTTAAATGATATAGTAATTTAAGAATCAAGTGATAACCTTTTTGTTTTTAATTGTAAAACAGGATCGAATCGTATTTTGACTTCATTTGTAAGTTTTTTTTCTGTATTTGATTGATATTGTGAGATTTGATGTATTTATTCATGAATTTTTTTGCATTCTGGTGATTTGTTGTGATTTTTCTTTTACGAATTTTCAATGGGTATAATGTTTGAACAATTTAGTTTTTAATATTTTTTTGCTTTAAGATTTTATTGTGTTACTTTATTAATTATTTCTCTAAAAAGGTTTATTTTTAAGCTTGAGCTTCGGTTTTCTTTTTATGGATTGTTTGAGATGCTTTTGCCAAAAACTATGAACACAGTAGTTTCAACCCGAGACGGTCTGATATGAGCGAATTTAAAAAGTAGCCTACTTGTGGGCTGGGCTTACTATAGAAATCAATGTTTTTTATTGTTCTCTATTATCTTTTGTTATCGTCAAAATATGCTTTTTCACATTTATACTACGTCTAGACTTTATATATTTTGGACTAATTTATATACCTACTTTTACCTCTGTTACAAACTATACAATAGCATTTTCGTAATTATGACATTCCAATGATTTTATTCAATGACACATAAAAGTTCGAATTTTATATTTTGTTATGATTTCTATTTTACTGACACATAGTTTTAATAAGTTTGTTTCGTTATCTAATAAAAAATACTAAATATTTTATTGTGTTGATTCTTTACCAAATCTCTAATTTAAGAATTCGTCCTGCATAGATTTAGTGAGCAATTTAGTGAGCATGAGTCTTATTTAAAAGGGTACCTAGCAGATTGTGCTACAAAATAATGGTTTTACAAGAGATTGAAATCCAGAGATATTTATTAATGATTATTAATTTATTAAGTGTTCTTGGTCCACACTTATTTTAAGATGCATAAGATATTCACGTAGATAGGTAGGTATACCTACTTACAAAACATTTCTGCCCACTACCTAACCTATTAATAAACTAAAAGTACTTACGAGTAGCTTTAGCTTTTGAGCATCACACTAGTTTTACATTCTGATATCACAACCTAAGTTTTTCTTATGAATAAGATGCCTTATGTATAATCACATTAAATGCAGGCACATACGTTTTATCCCAGAATCCCGTGTGTGTTAAAGGTACATACTAATATAGCTATTCAAATGGGTAGTACTTAAACCCTTTTAGGGCAGTACCAGGGACGCATCTGTGCCCAATGTTATAACTTTCTACTATGTCCATTTCAGCCTTATTCAAATCAAAATCGAAAATGTTTAGATTCTCCTGGATGCGCGATTTAGTGAACGATTTGGGCAGTGCTGGGATTCCGCGCTGGATCTGAAACAAATTATTTTTTTATCACTACCTACCTTATATCTTATACATTATCTTGTGATTATCTTCTATAAATTTTTCGGGATAAAAAGTAGCCTATGTGTTAATCCATAATTCAAATTTCATGAAACACCAACATCCTAACATCTAAACTTTCACATTTAATAAATAAATAAATATTCTTGGACTTTACACACAACACCCTCTAGTCCCAAACTAAGCATAGCTTGTGATATGGGAACTAGATGGCTGTTAGAATACTTATATACTTTTTTTTCTGTAAATACATACTTATAATACATAGTAACACCCAGACATAGAACAAACATCTATGTTTTCCACGCACAAATGTTTGTTCTTGGTGGGGATCGAACCCACGACCCACAGCACGGAAGGCAGAGCTATTACCGACTGAGCTGTGACGCCTGTCATTTATAAATATTATTAGATACTTGATAAGTACTAAGTACCTACAATAAAACAAAAATCCTTACCAAATACCTCAAAGCTATTTGAGCGCGTGTTTTGTTATACTTATTAGCTAGTTCTCCAAGTTTAGGATCAGTTTTGATGGTATCTAACCCGATAAACTCGGGCCTAGCTTCAGATATCAATCCAAGAGGAGTGTAAGCCACAGGTACTACTGAATTCTGTTTGCAGAAGTCTACTAGCTTATGCTGGGTTAGTGTTGGACTTATCTGAAAGCAAAACAAAGAAAACCAATGCCGAATACAACTCATAAGGCCATTTCTAATATTCAATCTATCACTGATTTCGCCTTACTATAGGTACCATAGCAACACAGCTTATTTCATCTTAAAATGAACGCTATCTAATCTTTACCGAGGGTTTAATACTGGGTTTGGTTGTTACAAGACAAACCAAGATTTTTCAATACAATTTAATGCAATAGATAGGTACTCACTTCAAACTGATTGCACACTGGTTTGACTGTGGCATTCTGTAGTAACCTCTCGAGTTGCTCCTCATTAAAGTTCGACACTCCAATTGACCTTGCCAGGTTGGCCTTGAGCACTCCTTCCATACCCTTCCACGTTTCAACATAATCTACTCCAGTGTCTTTATTGTCTGCCTGGAAAGTATTGACACACTATTGGTTTAATAAGCAGTCTAGAGTTAAAATACTACAAAGAAAATTACGACTGATACAGCATTTAAAATATTTACAAAATATACTTGAAACAGTTGAGCTATCTACAAATTAAGTCTTGAGTTATTCAGTTAGTGATCTGAAGTTATGAGTCCTTGCTAAAATTACAAATTAAATGATGTTTGTAATGACTGAACTCATATAGATGACACTTGGAAAATACATGGGTTTGTAAGTGATACACAAGAATAACACATGGGATTTTTTATATCCAGTTACAAAACCAAAACCCCAACCAGGGGGTAGTTTTAAATTTAATGAATGCACACTGCTCTTTTTTGAAAACAGTTGAAAACTCACACTGATAGAAACTGGCCAATGTATGAGATACAAGTCTACATACTCCAACTTGAGCCTGGATAGTGATGCCTTCAGTGCTGGTTCCACATCCGCTTCTGCATGGCAATTGTTCCACAGCTGAAAGAGGAAAAAAAATGTATCTATTTACATCATAATTTCTAAGAGGTGCTTATGCTTACCTACTTACATAAAGTGTACCTATTGTATTGTTTGTATGGAATAATAATTGCCTCAAGTAGCATTGTGACACTGGAAGCTAGCTTTTAGAAATAATATTCGCAGTAATATTGTTATATCAAGTTCCCAAAGTATGGACAAATATTGGGAGGGCTCTGAAAAGTACATGGACGAATTAACACATGAAAAATAGGATGACAGATGATTTGTACAGTGCCAAGATGTACTTTTTACCCACCATCAGAGGGGCGAGTACGAGTTTACAGTGTGCAATACGTCTGACGTCCAGCACATCGGTGTGCGCTGATTGGTATGGAAACATTGAATGGATTTTTTGAGAAGCTTGGCCTCGTCAAGCTTCCGCTCAGTGTTTCCATACCAATCAGCCCACACCGATGTGCTGGACGTCAGACATTGCACACTGTAAACTCGTACTCACCCCTCTGATGAACAGGACCCTTTAATAAGTTCCTAACCTGACTGAGCTTATGTAGGCAGGTAATAATTCTTAGAACAGTATTTCTTGCTTTGCTAATATTATTTCACCTTAGTAGTAACAAATAGCTCATCTCTCCTCACAACTCCTTGGTTAATTTTATTCAGAATAGCTTGGCCGACTTCCTCCTCATTATTGTAACAGGATGCTGTGTCAATGTGCCGGTAGCCAACATCTATTGCATCTTCTACAGCTTGCCTGACCTGGCCAGGCTTAGAATTTCTCTGAAAATATAAGCAAAAAATACTTCACATTTAATTTTATGCTGAGACACGGGAAGTAGGTAGGTACCTACTCTATCTATCTACAAGATAGATAGGTACCTACCAACTTATTTCAATGTTTTATTCTAAAGGCCCTGATAAGCCGGAGCTCTAGGTCAAATAAATGACACCAAACTTACGGCGTAGGTTCCAAGCCCCAGCATAGGCATCCCTTTCCCATTAGAAAGCTTAATGTTTGTAACTTGCGCCATTGTGAAAATTAGTTTTATTTTCGGTGTAGTGTACCTAGATGAAACCAAACCAGGGGACAAAATATTAATGTTATTAGTTAGAATAGTTTGTGCCAGGGGAGCAGCAATCACAGAGTACTTTTCTTTTATAAACTACAGCAATCTTGTTTTAATTCTTATTTATTTTGTTCGGATCGGTGTTGCAAGTTTATGAAGACAAGACTTGAGTTTTTTGTCTCTATCCGCGTTTTGTTTGTTTGCCACCGGTGCCGTCGATGGCAGACAAAAAGACAAAATTTGCGTTTCGTGAGCGCTCTAAAACTAACCAGTTTCGAAAGATTTGTGGTCTTGATTACCTACTAAAAGTGTGTAGTTATGGTGAATTGCAGTATATTCTATTGAAAAGACTTCTTACTTATCTACTCGCTCTAGATTGTGTAGCATTTCCCAAATAGATTAAGTTCATTCATTGCGCAGTCCTCAGCAGCCACGCTAGGTACCACAGAGTAGCTTGTTTGGGACAGCCAAATACACAAGGTTCTTCAACTGTTCTGGCACAGAAGTGGTGAATTGGTTCTTCATTGCTTATCTATGTAGGTATTTTTTCCTAGTACCTAACCTAGGTACTGACTGCTGATGAAAGAAAATACATCTCAAGTTTAAAAAAATTCCTGAACAACCATGTCTGGAACTACAGAAGATGCATTTGGCAGGGAAGCTGTAAAAACGGTAGTGACTTTACTGAGTTCCAATGTACCAAAGTCAGACATTCCCAACATTAAGTCGGAACTGAAAACTGAATTTCTTCTAGCTAAACGAAAAAGTAAAACACTGAATAAAAAAGCTCGAAAGAAGAAGAAACAAATCTTGACCCGGAGAGAAAAGAAGGCATTAGGATTCTATGAAAATGCAATTCCTAAAAGTTTGGTCTACAAAGAGTTCCTACCTCTGAATGCTGTATGGCTCGAGTATATGGATAGTGTACTGGATATCAAAAATAACTCTATCCCAGTACCCACTGATAAAATATGGGACACATTCACACAAAGCATTTACAGGGCAGACTTTCATGGGAGTATACTAACTGTAGTGCGCTCTAAATGTCCCAGTTATGTTGGTAAAAGTGGCATATGTATAATGGACACCAAAAACACTTTTAAATTATTGTCTGTCAACAATGTAGTCACTACAATACCTAAAAAAGAATCTGTGTTTCAAATACTGTTCAAGGACATGAAAATACAAATATTTGGCAAACATTTAGGTGTGCGACCAGCTGAGAGAACTACAAAGAAAGTAAAGGGACATCTATACCCTGATTTATAAAATGCAAATAAATAAATTAAAGTGAAACAGTTTTTATTGAGATTGGTTGCTCAATCTAAGTTTTCTCAAGATAGTCTGACAGTTTTCTATATTCCCTGTACAGATTTCTAAGTACATTTGTAAGGGCAACACTTTTGGAGAATTTATTTGTAGGAGAATCTTTCTTGCTGTAACTAGATCCCCTCTGAGAATGTGACAGACAGCTGCCTTAGCCCAAACCGACACCGCAATCATGTCTCTTGTTTGATATGGCAGCACAGACACAAGATCATGTATCATAGGAGGATGTAGATGTTCAACTGCATCAGTTATTCTGTCCAAGTTTATTAAGGCTTCTGCAGCATAAATATGTGCCCAGGCTTTGTGAGCATTAGATGCATCTGTCTGGCTCAATAGTTCATTGGCACTTATCAAAGCTTGCAAAGGGTCTTGTAAATGTAGCAACACATAACTCTGCAAGACATATGTAGAGTTTTTGAGATCACACCTCTGCTTCCAGGTTATTGGTGGACCAGGTGGTGCTTGAATTATAGGCATATTCACATCCGCAGGTTGATCTTGATAAGTTAGGATAAACTCTGCATTTCTTAGACATAAAACAGCAAACTCAAGTGACAGTGAGGGCATAGCAAATGATTCTACAGGAGAGTGTGAATAGTGTTCTTTAGATTCCTTTGAAAGTAAAATCCTTGTGTGCGATCCGCTTCCTAGTTTCTTCATAGTGTACTGTGTAGCTTCATCACTGCAACATTTTTTGATGCAACATTCAGCAAGGTGTATCCATATCTGTGGGTTATTGGGATAGTGTCGAGCTGCTTCCACGAAACACTCAAAGGCTCCTTCACAGTTGTTAGCTGCAAGCAATGCCAGGCCCAAGTTGTAAATATACATTGGTCGGTCCTTGCACACGATTAGGCGATCACTCTCTTCACTGTCCAAAGCTCTGAAATGCTCCTTTACAGCATGCTGAAAGTATTTTGATGCAAGAAATGGTTTCTTTATCGAGAGATAGATCATACCAAGGTTGTTATTGAGAGCTGCCCAGATATCTTCTCCCTGTGTTTTCAAATCATAATTAAATTTCATTGTTCTGTATTTCCCAAGCATGTTAGCTGCTTCTTTGACATCATCACTCAAGTAGATTTGTTGAGCTAATACAAAAACATTCTCAATAGTGTCTGGTTTCAAACCAAGTTTATTCTTTTGTCCTATCATCAGCTGTGCTCTGCTGACAAGTCTTTCATACAAATCACTGATATCAGGGTTAGTTTTAACTTTATCACCGTGATTTTTAGCAATTTCTAAGGACTTTTCATAAGTTCTTCTACACAAAGTGGCTTCTAATAAGAGAAGTATAATTTGCTGGAATAGTTTAGGGTCTTTTATGTTTTTGCTGAGAAGTTTCTCTAAAATGACCACACACTGGTAGTAGTAACGTGAATGGTACAGTACCACTGCGTAATTGTACACCACGAATGGGGAAAGTGAATCCTTGAGCTCAATATCAGGAAAGCTCTGCCCTGTCTGCTGAGCGATGGCTTTTTTGAACTTGCTCACGTTCTTCATATCCTCTAAAAAGAATTCAACGACTGCTTTGTTGTGTTGAACCCGTTTATTATTGGTTCCAACAAGACCTTCCAGCTCCTTCAAATGGTGTAGCGCTGATGCATAGTCTTTTTTTAGAAAACATTGGTGGGCTAATACAGCTGGCTCCTCGCGATCTTTTGTGTTCGCCATGGTATCACTTTGCGCAGCAGCAACCTATTTGAATCTTCACATTCCACCTTACAAAGTATCCATTTGAGTTTTCATTTCAAAATAAGTAGGTAGGTAAAGGTAATATTTTATTTTCTCCCGTTGCGGTTGCGGTGCGGACATCATCAAGTTCTTTTTTTTTTTTTGTTTATGGCCTGTGTTCTATGGATTTGACCACAGGTAATAAATACACTCTGATAACCTCTAATTCATAAATCCAATGCTGATAACCTCTGATTCATGAAACTGAGATAACCTCTGATAAATAAAACCAATGGATATGCCCTACCAACAAAAAAGCGTACATACTACGGAACATAATATGGCTGCCTTCTTAGTAGTATCATCGATTAATGATGGTAGTATTGACAGAAGATCTACGACAAACTCGGAACCAAAAATGGCGGCGCAGGTTACGCAAACATAAAATCATGACGTCACAAAAAAAAATCGAAAGGACAAAATATTGTCTATCTCTTTCAACACATTCAGTATTTGTTTGGTTAAAAAGAAACAAAATAATATTTGACGGCTTATGTGTCGATTTATTTTGTATAGTAGAATGGGGCATCTCCATGTTTATGGTTTCCTACCTCTTTGGAGATAACTAACAACTTGACAGCAGTGATGCCAGATTACGGTTTCACATTCCCCCCAAATCTTACCCAAAATCCCCCCAAAACTCAGGTTTTCAAGGAAAAAACCCCCCAAAATGCAAAATACCTATTTATTAATTAATATCTTTGAGATATACACAATAACGATGCCGAGCATGATTTTAAGTAGGTACTTATAATTATCTGAATGTTAAACACCTTAGAAAACGGCACAGATGGGGCAGCTGTTATCGGCGAGCGAAGCGAGCCGCGAAATTTTTGGTGAATTCGGTATAATGATTTCCATTGATTTTAATTATGTTTAAAATAGTAAGTGAGTGTAGTTCATACCAGTATGTCACACGTTGAAAATTACAGAAAAGAAAACGAAGATAAGTAGAGTCACACCGGCGAGCGGAGCGAGCCGCGAATTTTTTTTTAGGTTTTTTGAAATAATAAAACTACAAAAAATTATGCTGGTTTGAATTATGATTCAAATGGTATGTTAAAATAAAGCACAAGTTCAAGCCTAAATCCAGACTCAGAATATTTCAAGCATGATTTTTTTGCTGAATTCATTGAATGCAGTAGCAAACCGATATTCAAATGCATTCAGGATACCATGTAGGCCAAAGTAAACGTGTGCTGAATTAATTATTTAGTCTGGAATTTTGAGCCATCACAGAATAGCGTTACCGGATTGGTTGTTGGACGGAGAGAGAATGATACTCTATCCCTACAAGCAATCCGAAGACGCTATTTTGTGATGGTTCGGTTGGACTACCATACCAGACAGTCCAAATCGGACTGTCATTTTACAAAAATGTTGCTTGTGGTGAAAAATTCTTCAGAGGAAAGATTGCGTTTTAAACTTCTTAATGCTAGATAGAATCTCTGACAAAAAACTTCCATATGATGAAACTTCGTACAAAATAGTACGAGGATGACATTGTCCTCGTACCTCGTACGGAAGACCCCAAATCTCGTACTTGTACGAGGATCCTCGCACGGTTGGCAACCCTGTTTCACGTTTCACTTTGGAAATTTTGACGCCACTTGCTCGGTTGTCATCATGCGCAGCTTTTTTTTTTTTGTTTTTTTTTTATACATTATAGACAAACGTTTGACCGCAATCTCACCTGATGGTAAGTGACGATGTGGTCGACGATGTAGCACATTTGCCTAGAAGAAACCTATTCACTCTCCTCTTGAAAACATTCAAATTGTAAAGCTTTGTGCTTGACTAGAGCGCGCGGAATTTCAATTCTATGTTTGGCATACCAAGTTATTGGTTTGATCTTTTCTCAGATCGCAGGTTTGGTACCTAATAAAAATCCCCCAATTCCCTCCATACCCAGTTTTTTCCCTCCAAACATCCCCCCAAAAATATTGTCCCCCCAATTATCCCCCCTTAGCTATAAAAACCCCCCAAATTTGGGGGGATTCCCCCCAATCTGGCATCACTGCTTGACAGGTGAATTGGTTTTTTTTTCTTTTTTTTTTTCAGTTGAATTGAGTCATTGTGTGACAAAATGCCTTGTATGCGTGCGTATGCATGATGATGAGATGAAGTAAGTAGTCTAGTCTACTCTGCTGTCTGTGGTCTAGTCTAGTCTGTGCCGTCTGTGGTGTAGAATGTAGATATAGTTATATAGTTTTCGTGAGTTTTCGTTTCGAAATATTTCGAAAATTATTGAAATGTAAAACCAAAATCTACTTTTGGTATAATTTTGATTTTATCGCACTTATTAAATAATTTATTGTTTGTTCTTATTTTGTTGGTCGACGTTGTGCGGTAAAAATCAAAACCTTCTATTTTAATATCCACTATAAAAATTGTTTGGAGTATCTTCTTCACAGTCTTTGTTTACAAAATTATGTGACGAATGGGTGTTTCAGGCTGATTTAAAAAATGATGAATCAAAACCTACACAGTGCTTGTGGAGAATAATCTAGGGAGGCGTGTCATGTCTCGAAGATCTCTATTTCTGCTGGCGGCTGCTGTTGTGCTACTGTACTTCTCAATAATTATATTTATGCTGAGTCCTCTGCATGGCAGTAGAGGGACCTACTACGGCAGCAGTTACATGAGTTACAACCACTTATCGCTGCGGCAAGTTCCTGTGGTGAACTGGTGTAAGGAGCTGCAGTGGCGTTCACCGCATACTCCTAATGTGACGGCGCTGGTGTCCTACCCAGGTAGTGGAAATACTTGGTTGAGATATTTGCTGCAACAAGCTACTGGTAAGATTCTCTACATTTATACATTCAGTTCATCATGTCTTGGCCACAGAATACTCATACACTTAGTAGAAATATGATCAGAAGTACAAACTTACCACATTTTAGCTACCTATCATATGTTTCAGGAATACTAACAGGTTCAATATACATGGACTATGGTCTACGAGTGCATGGCTTCCCTGCTGAGAATGTGACAGATGGGTCGGTGCTGGTTGTGAAGACCCATGAAGCTCCTCCATTGGATTTGAACAAGTTCAAATCAGCTATTTTATTGATAAGGAATCCTAGAGATGCTATTTTAGTAAGTTTTTCATAGAAATGTTCATTATAAGTTTATATTTTTAGAATTTTAATCCTAGTTTTATTTATCTAGTGATCTGTTGCTATATAACTGTATAACTGTTTACCTTGCAACAGCCTTTAAACAGATGCTTTAAAATGATACTCCTGAAATTGAGCAAGGCAGTTCCAACACACTAATACATATTAGTCTGCAGTTACCTAATACTGTATGTAAAGATAGATAGGTTTAATTTTTGTTCAACATTGTACTCAAATTATTTTTATGATTTATGTTCTGTTTCCTGATATCCTTTCCCTACGTTTTTGATTAAGCTTTTTATGGTTTCTGTATAGTTTTCAGTTATGCCGTGATTGACATCATTAACTTTAAGTTGCATCAACTCGCATTGTTATGTTCATGCAGTTCATAAGCACGGAGCATGTTCAACTGCCTTTTATGTGGTAACTATGCTTTGTTTTTGTAAATATTTTTGTTTACTAAGGTGTTCAAAATATGAGATGGATAATATGTTTTGGTGAATTTCAGGCTGATTTCAACAGATTGCACAAAGGGCATATAGGCTCTGCCCCTAAATCAGCATTTGAGAAGAAATCACATGAACATAAAAAATCTGGTAAGAGATTTTACAAGTATAGCAATCACAACGGATCTTTGTCCCTTTGAAGTATGTATTAATAAGTATGTAAATTAGAATATTGAGTAGATACCTCTTCTTCTTCTTCGTAGATACCTAAAGAATATAAAAATTTTATTTAATCATTATGTTAGTGATATGGTTAAAATACCTAGTGACCATTTTTAAATTGTCGTGCCCTAACTGGGCTCATGTTGGTAGCATAAATATATTTAAGACCCTTTTGTACAACATGAACGCAATAAAGTATTGAGTATCTGCGCAGAAACCATTTTTGGGTCGAATTGGAGTTAAGCTAATTTTCCGCACCTGAATATGCGCAGTAGTTGTTGCACCTAACTTCAGAGGGATAAAGATCTGTTGTGCGTACTGTAGTTATGTGTTTCCTATAAAATGTTTTTATCCTTTATCTTCCATACTATACTGTATTATGCTGTAGGCCCTAGTACATTCCAGCATCTTCTCTTACCCCTATATTGATAAACAGAGGCTGAACAGTTCACCAAACCGTTTTAACCAGCATTCGCCTGTACCCATCACCAGACAAGCCTCTGCAATGAATTCGAGAGTTAGTTATTATGATCATATCTAACAATTACTGACTTTATTCACAAAGAAAATTATGACTAATACAGTATTTACAATATTTATAATATGTACAAAATACACATGATGATATCTTATTTGCAGACTGGGCGAAATACGTATCAACTCAACTAGTGGTTTGGGAGACGCTCCACAAGCTGTGGCTTACCCGTTTCCCGGGGCCTGTGCACGTGCTCTTCTACGAGGTGCTCGTCCGAGATCCTAAGAGGACCCTGGAAGGAATCCTGCAGTTCCTCAATTATAACATTACCAAAGTAAGATTTTTACTACCTAAGAAATAGTAAAAATACTTTAGCTAGATAGAAAATACTTTATTCCTTAACACCTAGGGATTTCGGAGCTACGAAGGCGGCACAGACAAACAAACAGACAGACACAACGCCGCCAAATTTATAACACCCCTTTCGTTTTCCGGTCAGGGTTTACAAAGCAGAGATGGAATACTTATTTATTGAGTTTTATTCAAGCTTATATTTTATTTATTAGCTGTTATTATAATTGGATTTGTTACCTGCTCCTGGCGTAACTTTTTGCCAGCATACAAACAGTCACTAGACTCTAGTGACTAGTGACTAGAGTCTAGTGACTAGAGTCTAGTGACTAGTGACTAGAGTCTAGTCACTAGTCACTAGAGTCTAGTGACTAGTGACTAGAGTCTAGTCACTAGTCACTAGAGTCTAGTCACTAGTCACTAGACTCTAGTGACTAGTGACTAGACTCTAGTGACGAGTGACTAGACTCAGTGACTAGTGACTAGACTCTAGTGCTAATGTTCTTACTGCTAATGTTCTTCATTTAACTCTTCAGGCGGACATGAAATGCGCTCTAGCAAACAAAGAAGGCATCTACAGACGCAAGAAAAAGCACAAAGACTTTGATCCATACACAGCCGAGATGTACTTAGCACTTGAAGATGTAAAAAACAGGGTTCTGAAAACCGTCGCTCTGTATCGAAGAAGGAATGAAATGGAATCTGAGAGAAACAAATCAAATAAGGATGGATATTATGAGTAAGTTTATTTAATAGAACTTTATTTTTCCACTGATCAAACCTCAAATTACCATATTTAATTGAAATTCTATAATATTTTACCAATGAACCATAGTGTCTTATCTTTAAATATTTGCTCTCCAGGATGCTAGAGGAATAACGACCGAACCCAATATGCAACCCTCGGTAAGGGGTAGAGAGCGATCGGCGTCAAAGCCATAAAAACAAATTATATGTCGCTATGACAATTAGGCATATTTTGTCATAAGGCAAATCGGAGATAATTGAATAATCAGAATAAGTAGCCATAAGAGATTATTTATTGTTCAATGTGTTCATACACACTCACACACTGGGTACTCCTGAGATCTCCAGACTCTCATGAGACTGGCACTATCAGGAGTACCCATACACATACACACACCACATACACACACGCAATAGAACAACACACCACTACATACACTCAGTATTAGTTACGAAAATTACATTTTTATTCTAATCATCTTTGGAATCCCGTGACTATCGTCGACTTTTGTTATTGTTTTTGTACTTAGAATGTAAATCCGTTTTTGGCTATCTGTTTTAAATATTAGTTTTTTCGCCATTATTTTTAAGAGCTGTGGATTTTGTTACTCAATAAAATAAAATAAAAATAAAATGCTACTCTATCAGTCTCTATCCAAAGAAAACTGTCTAGTTGAAACCAATATTGTTGTTACAATGATTTTAGTCTAATTTTGTAGTACTTAACTAAGTAAAACTAATGTTTTTGAAAGCAACGAATCCTACCAAGAGTTCAAATAAGGCCTACTTACGCACTTGGTTAAATTCTGCACTTTAGATAATATTAATCTAGTTTAAATAAATTCAAATGTACTTAAATACATAGGTAGGTAGGTAGGTAGGTACCTAAAATCTTAGGCTTTAATGCTCCGAGTCGAGACTCGAGCATGAATTTCTAAGATATTTTTAAGTTTATCAGTATTATGTATTGCATTTATTTATTGTTAATTATTTTTAAGAATACTTAAAGGTCTTATCTTTATAAGCTACCTATTATTATTTTATTTTGTTAAATTATGATTCAGAAAAAGAAAACCAAATAAATACCTATTAGAATTTTATTATTATAGTTTATTTTGGTGGGAAACCGCCAAGGACCGAGATAAGTGGAAGGGTTTGGGGGAGGCCTTTGCCCAGCAGTGGGACGAGCCAGGCTAGCATAAAAAAAAAAGTTTATTTTGATGCCTACCTACCGTAGGACCACAAATTACCATAAAACTGGATACAATTAATATTATTCGAGGTCTCAAGGTGTGAGATGCGAGAGCTCTACGTCTACGGAAGAATAGACTCAAGTTAGTCCTGTTTCTGTTTTCGTCAAACAAAAGAAAGGGACGAAGTATGATTGATTTGTCTTCTCCGCGGTAGAAACGTCGTTTTCAGCTCATGTGTTCTGGGGCCTTGTATCTATCTGGACTGGCACAAATGATCTAATATTTCAAATGCACTAATTATGCATTAAATAAACGGCATATTAAAAAATCTAGCAAGGATCCTAGTAGGGGTAACTATTTGTATTAATAAAATCCATGTTTCATAAAACTAAATAATGCTTTATTTCACATCGTGTCAATATTCATTGGTCACAAACGTTGCACTTCGACAATGGAACACGCTTACCAAACATTCGATTATAAAATATATGCAGATAACAACAAACCCTTGTAGAATAACTTACAATTCTTCTATATAAATAAGCGAACGGACCTCTGTACGAATCTCAAGTGTAAACGGTGCTTTTAAGAATTCGACAAACGGTCATGTGGGAGCGATTACAAGTTATACGCTCAATGAATATTTGTTTAAGGGCTGTATATCAATGATAGGTTAAACCAATGATGTTTATCTTGATGAGTTGTATCGACGATTACAAAATTAGAAGTATCTTCGACACAAAAAGTATAGCAAATATTTTAAATGATCAGGAATCACTGGTACAGAATAAGTTCGCTTTTTATTGAATTTACAATAAATATTATTTTTAATATGAGACTGTTATTAGGTCCGTTGTAAAAAGCAACTGTAGGTACAGCTTGTTACAAAGGTAAAGTTTTTTTGAAAATAAACCGAACCGTGCTGTAAAATTTAACTTCTAACAACGTTATTAAACTCTTAATTACAAAATTATCATCAATATCACAAATAAAATACAAACTCGATACTTCACACGCGCCTGTGGACTATCCGATTTTAAGTTCAAAATCCGTATTAGACAAATTGATATCGATAACGCTTAGCGACACAAAAACAAGACGTTTATGTGTGGGTAATACTAACGTGTAGCGCCATCAAAGGTATTCCTATATTTCGGCGTTTTCGTGTCGCTTTTCGCTATTTTGGTGACAATTTGCAAGAATTCCCTGTGCTAACATATAAATTGCATTTAAAACATCAGTAAATTCTGCTTTTTTTATTAGCCTGTATTTTGTTATGCAAATGGTTGCATAGCTTGAAAGGCTATTTAAATATTTGAATAAATAGTTGCAACATTATTTTGAATAGAATAGTCCATAGTACACAATTTAAATCCTATGAATGTACCAACGCAAATAAAGCTACGGCTCTTGTTGAAGACATTACACCAACAAACGAATTCAGTCGTGCATTCATACATTTAATAGTAAAGACAAAATGTATTTCATACATTTTAAATTATTGGAAACATGTCGAATATACAAGATTAAGTCTTATTGCAATGTTCACAGATTCGAAATTCCACTGACAGATATTTCGACATTCAGCGTCAGTGAACGAGTGTGAAACAAAACTTTACTGTACAAAAAATTATATTGAACAAAAAAACACTATAATACAAAATAATAGAAGAAAAAATAACAAGTTTTATACAAATAGTCTCACGGTGTCTGTTTACCATTTAGGGGTCAGTTTTTACAACCATAATTATGAAATAATTTTTTTGACTTGATTTTACAGATTTTATTTGCGAAAAAAAAAATGCCATTAATGACAATAATCGCCTTGCATCATTCGATCGAAACCAGAATTGCGATATTTGTTAGTAACTTGATATATCAATAGACGATCTAAAGTGAAACAGTTTTCTGCCACAGTGAACGTGCACAAATTCATAAATAAGTACTAATAATTCTGCAGTTATTACACTGTGGCAGAACACTTGGTCACAAACAAAATCTATTGTAAATTAATTAAATATTACGTTAAAATCAGCCTTTGTGTATTTACTACATTTGCCTATCTACCATCTTAAACCGACCCGCCCGTACCACAAACCACGAAAGACTAGACACGGCTTCTCCTGAAGAGTAAAAATAAACAAGCCGAATGAACAGTAAAGCTCTGGCTTCCATTTTTAATTTCTTGGATATGTAACATTGGTGACCTTTTTAGGTCAGACAGGGTCACCAATATTTAAAAAAAAACCAAAGTTTATGCAAATATTGTTCCTAGATAAAAACTTTAGTGATAACATGAGTTTTCTATAAGTAACTTGTTTATTTTTACTCCACAATAACACTGTAATCTTTCCACTTTGGCAATAAGACAGAGACAAACTGTAGTGACAACTTAGCATTCGCATTTAAACATTCGATATTCACATCTAAATCAACGTCATAGATTTCCAAATCAATTGATATTTAGTTACGAAATTTCGTACTAACAAAAATAAAATTAGTTGAAATTTTTAAAACGAGTTAGTTGAAGCCGTATGACTAGTATTATTAAGTTGAACTGTTTATACTCTGTTGAAAATCAATACGCATCGGTCTAGAAGTTGTTTGACTGTTGTGTGACAAAACTGTGACACTCAAATTGTCGTTTTATCTTGCTTATTTGTATTTCAGTAAAGTCCAAACAGTTTTACTCAAAACAATGATGATAATTCGATATGAAACTATAACATTAACGCTGTAAGTTCAATTTTCCGTGACACTGCCGACTTTTCGCTTAATTTATCAAGAGTCCGTGAGTATCAATAGAACATCTATTGTGTTTGGAATCTTAACAGTCTAGATATTAATAGGAATCTATTTATTAGCACTACTTTGTAAGGCCATTGTAGTAGATAGCGGGATAGAAGCGGAACTCCCGCGCTTGCTAACAACGGGATATTGGTTCAATCTGACATGTCACCTGAGTCACGTGACATAGCAGAAGTAAGGAAGTTTATGGGATGACGGAGAGTTGCGCTTCTATGCGCTGTTATTTATTCTATGGTAGGTAAGGCTTTTGATTATGCGATATTTTGATATAAAATCTATACAACACATAACAGCTAAAAATATATAGTTATTTGGCCATAAATCTTAAGCTAATATATTCCATTAAACATTATTTTGTACCATAAACGTATTATTTGCAGAATATAGTTTATAAGGCTATTAAACTATGTTTATTTAACGTTATTGCTTGATGTAAAATAGATAATTTTATCACAATTATTTATTTTGTGCTATATTATATTACTATTTTTATCTTTTTATTATAAAGCGCTACTGTTTAATTTAATCGCGTTACATTTTAAAATACATTACTGGTTTTTGTAAAGTTCCCCAACACAAGACTCTATCAAGCAGTGACTTAAACCCATGCTTAAGGACCTAATACATTTTTGTTTAGCTGTATATTTTTTAGTTACGTTATTTTTCCCGAAATCATATTAAGGGCCTGTTTCACCATCACTGAGTAACGCTATCCGTCAAATAAAATTATACCTATCTTTGTCATTGACAAGTCTGAAGTAGAGACGGGAGATAAATATATTTGATGGATATTATCATGAGATGGTGATGGCTAAGTATTATTAGTTTAAGAGGTGTTGTGCGTTGGTGAACTTTGAATTTAGTACAACAGCAGCAGTGTCACAGTTTATTGAATGGGGATTACAAACGATGACAAAATCGCGAGATATATCGACGGATAACCGAGACATCACTATCGAACCTCTGTATCGCATCTCTGTAACCTTTTCTGGACCCCTGGACCAATCTTTAGTACAAGCGCACGCGCAGATGATACAAACCAGCTGCAGTTCTGTGATTATTCCAGTTCTGTGACGTTCCGTGTTGTCAAAGTCTAGATAGTTCATTGCGTACATTCACGTTCTAACAGTACGTCTAGTAGTCACAACGGATTTTTGACCCTCTGACGTATCTGCACAGAATTCATTTTTGGGAAATTTTTCCGCACAACTAAGGGGCGATCACGAACTAATCTGACAATCGCCGCGTTACGTAAACTTAGCGTATTCGAGTCATGTTACGCGTCAACGTCAGCTCGACTGCCGAACGTTGTAGCGTCACTGTGCAGTGTATCTCGGATACGCTAGCGTTACGATACGTTCACGATTGTCACGTTTGTTCGTGATCAAGGCACAGTACATCCGCAATCGTTTGTTGCACAACTTCAGAGGAATAAACTGTACAATCACTTGTTTTACATCGGTTGTAACAGATAGTACAGTACGCACAATGACATTGGCTCGTATGTTGCGTTCGCATGGGTAAGACTAAAGGAGTGTCACCGCGGCCGCATTCGCCTCACAAACTCATCTCTGCACAGTATTCCGAGAGTTGTAACAGTTCAATGATATCGGGTCGCGTGTTGCGTTCGAGAGGTAGTATCGGAGGGGCCGGGGGCGGGGCAGGGGGGCGGGTTGGAAGGGGCGTCACCGCATCGCGCGACATCGCCTGCAGACGCGCACGGCGCCGCACTCGCCCCACGGACTCATCTCCGAGCAGGAGCTGCAGAATATGCCGCCGCAGCTTCTGTAACGGAAATGTATTGTTGTGGAATAGAACGGCAACACTGTATATAAATAAACTAGATCAGGGTATACAAATGTATACAAATAAACTAGAAACTTACGTATGTAGTGGTACTGTATACAAATAAACTAGAAACTTACGTATGTAGTGGCGTTCGGCCACTACATTGTAAACAAAACTTGAGAAGTGTCAAGGGACACCCGGATGGAACGAAGTTCTATAAGAGAGAGAGAGACAGACAGAGAAACATGCGACGCCGCACAGCTAGCAAAAATTGTCGTGACAACTTTTCGTAAAAAAAAATTCCGTCTAGCCCTCTTTCACAACGCGCGATAAGGAACTTCGTTCCAAAAAGATAAAAAAAATCGTTTCGTAACCAGCTTCCAACTTAGCGCAATACCAATGTAAGTTGAGCTCTATTATAAGGGACTTTTAATCATAGCACGGTTCAGGTTATGTTGGACGCGTAACAATTGACTCTTCTTTAATTTCTCCAATTCAGTGAACGTTCGGCGCGGCAGATGTTGCCTTGTGGTACCGCACACGTGGTCGCGTGTTCTCTGATATGTAATGTAAGTACCTGCAGTGATGCCTGCGGCGCGCGAGCCAGAAGTGGTGGTGGCAGTGTTGGCAGCGCGGCGCGGCGCTGTCGGGGAGCCACACCACGCCGCGCGCCTCCTCGCCCACCTCCACCTCGGAGGCGGAGCCGCTGCTGCTGCTCACGCTGCTGCCGCTGCCGGCGCTGCACGCGCTGCCCACGCTGCTCTTCTGAAACAAACAACATCACAATCACAATCACTGTTTCATGCTATTTCAATCTACTTATACTTTAAGGAGATAGATAGATAGATAGAAAACTCTTTATTGTACTGCACCGGAAATTAGATATTAGACATAGTTCTTATATTAAAGCGAAATACAATGGGCGGCCTTATCGCTATGCGCGATCTCTTCCAGGCAACCTTTGGATGGACTGGATTTTGGAGGATTTAGGATTTTGAAGGAGAGTACTTTATTAGTTTTTTTAGGATAATCTTCGATATCTTTCATTGTTATAAAGCTATACTATTCCTGAGTGCCATCTTAAAATTTGCAACTCAAGTCGGAGTAACGCAGGCGAAGCGGGCAGATCAGATAGTTGCATAACATGATAAAAAGTAACAGGCCAAGATCACTTCCTTGCGATACCCCTAGACAAAACTTTTCGTAATGTCAATCAATATCTTGTTTACTTATCTAAACGATTTTGAATGAACTTTTATATGACAAATATGACTTGTGAGATATCATCACTAACTCTACAGATCAAGATTTTAAACCAAAATATCATCAACTCAATCAAAAGCCTTTGCGATATCCAAGTAAAGTGGTATTACCTTATTATGCGTCGGTGCGGTATTATTAGCGTGAGGCGATGTGAGCGGTGAGGAGGCGGTGGGCGCGGGCGACGACAATCGCAACGCCTCGCGAGCTTCTCTCAGTTGACCACTTAGCTCTTCTACCACTTTCTGTAAACAAATCAGTATGTCAATCGAACGTCTCCTGTTTCTTTTGTCCTCTTATTTTATCCAATCGATGACCTAAACATTTTATTATAACTTTTACACCTGAATACATGCTGTAACGACTGGTCGGTTCACAGAAAATGCACCCGCGGATCTTACCCGCTGGTAGAGTATGATCTGATGCAGCCTGGCCTGCAGCGGGTCGGCTGCGGGCGGCAGGCCGTCGACAGCGTCGGGACGCACGCCGCCGTCCGCGCCGCAAACGCACCGCACCCGCGCACCCGCCGCACCGCACGCGCATCCGCACACGCCGCACCAGCACGCGCTGCCGGCACTGTCGCCTGACGTCTCTATACCACCTGCGAACAAAATATAACCTTTATAAACGAGAACAAGCACAACAGAAATAAGATAGATAACTCCTTAGTGATAGAAAAAGAAAGAAAGTTTTTAGGGTAACACAATGTGCGGCCGATAAAAATACTTATAAAATACATAAATTAGCCGAAGCTGGTTGACGTGCCTAAGATAGACTCACTAGTAGTGCTGGGCCGGCGGGAGCAGTGGCAGCACGGCACGCGGCGCGGCGAGGTGGGACACAGCGTGAGCTGGGAGCCGCGCGTGCGCGTGTTGCGCCGAGGCAAGGCCGCCGCCTCGCCCTCGCTCTCTGAACTGAGGCTGCTTGACGTGCCTATGCCTGAAAAAAAAAATTTTTAATACAAGGATTAAATTATATCAGTTGTATTATTATCGTTGACCCTTTTCCATAAACGGTTTATAAAATGTTGGAAATGTAAAACCAAATTATTGTCGATATAAAATAGTCTTGTAAACAAGTTTTTGATCTTTTTATGGAAATAAATGGACGTTATCCTTAAAAGCAACTCACCATTCAGCTCAACATCCAAAAACTTAGTCGTAACCTCTTCAATTCCGTTGACTCCATTAACTCCATTCACCCCGTTCACTTCCACATTATGATTGATAACATCTGTGTTATCCTGGGGGGAAGCCTCGTGGGATGTTCCCCTGGAGGGGGGGTTAGAGGTGGGGTTGGAGGGGGGAAGGGAGGCATCTCGCTGTGAGTCGCCGATGTCGAAGGTGGATGATTGGTTGGAGGATTCGGATATAGAACGCCAGGTGATGCTGATGTTTCGAGTTCGACCGGGTTCTCGGGGCGCCTATAATAAATTTAAAAAAAATATTTTGACGCAATCATTAAAGAAATATTAAAATATAAAAAAAAAATGATTTTGATGATGGTTCATAGATTCAGGCAACGCTATCTAGTCAAAGTAAGAAAAACTTTTAGTAAGTATGGGAAGTTGGGAACTTCATTGCTGATAGGAAACGTAGAAGATTATATATTTGACCACTAGCAGTTACCCGCGACTTCGTACGCGAGTACCGTTTCCGTGTACATTATATTATCTGTGCGTGTACCGAGCGGATACTTCTTTGAGAAACTTGACATTACACCTCATTACACCGAACTCGTACTGGAATGTCAAACGCTAGTCGTTAGACCAAAGAGGTAGTACTACGTCCTGTCAAACTGACGTGACATGACATGACAATGAAATCCTCTTGCCAATTGACGCTGCTAATACTTTTCGTTCATTTTATCCTGTAGATCCTGTTAATTATTCGGGATTTTCCCTAGTCCTTCTTGGAAGAGATCAGAGATTTTATGTTTACCTAATATTATGTACATTATTATGCCTTTGAGATGACGTCACGTCACATCTCAGAAAAAACGCTTTCCTTCATATTTGACGCCGCAAACGACATTATTTTTGGTGGCACTTCTAGTGGCTAATAATTATAGTAACTAACCTCACTGATACTAATAACATCAGTATAAGGATCGCACACAAAAACCGGTTGCTCTTCCGGCGGCGTATCAACGTCGATAGACACCGTCCGGCGAGTGACGTCAGCCGGCGCGACGTCGGCTGTGACGTCAGCTACGACGTTAGCGATGTCGGTGACGTCAGTGACGTCGGCAGTGATGGTGGGAGGGCGTAGTTCTCGTTCTAAAGAGCTTGAGCCGCTGGTTAGATCGCGCGCTGGCCGCGGGTTTTCGAAATGGTCGGGGTGTAGGCCATCAACCTGGAATTTTATACTTTTGTAAATTCACATATAAATAATAAATAAATAAATAAATATTCATGGACATCACACAACGCCCTCTAGTCCCAAACTAAGCAAAGCCTGTAATATGGGAACTAGATGCTGATAGAATACTTATATACTTTTTTTTTTGTAAATACATACTTATAATACATAGTAACACCCAGACATAGAACAAACATCTATGTTTTCCACGCACAAATGTTTGTTCTCGGTGGGGATCGAACCCACGACCCACAGCACGGCAGGCAGAGCTATTACCGACTGAGCTGTGACGCCTGTCTTCTCATATCTCATCATATCTTCTTCTTACGTGTCAATGGTGACAACAAACACTAGACGATGTTCGAATAGAACTTCGCCACTTTTACTCCTTCGTCTGTGGCGTCCAAAATATCATCCCTTGTGCAGGTGGTAGGGCACAAGGGGCAAACAAGCAAATGGGACATCGTTTGGATGGGGACCCCGCAGTCACAAAAGCAAAAAGTCAAAAATGTCTTTATTCAATAAAATCACAAGGATCATATATAATCACATATCACAATATCATCAGGCCTTGGCATGTAATTAGTGTGTTCTTATTTTCTCTCGTTCTAGTAAATGTTTTTTCTTTCTTTTGCCCTTCTAAGCTTTATTTCTCGCGTTATGAGATAGGAACAGACGTACTATAAATAAATATATATAACTAGCAGTTACCCGCGACTTCGTACACAAGTACCGTTTCCGTGTACATTATATTATCTGTGCGTGTACCGAGCGGATACTTCTTTAAGAAACTTGACATTACACCGAACCCGTACTCGAATGTCAAACGTTAGTCGTTAGACCAAAGAGGTAGTACTACGTCCTGTCAAACTGACGTGACATGACATGACATCATCCTCTTGCTAATAATTGGCGCTGCTAATCCCGTTTTTTCATTTTATCCTGTAGATCCTGTTAATTATTCGGGATAAAAAGTAGCCTATATGTCAATCCAGGTTCCGTACTATATATATGCCAAGTTTCATCCAAGTTGGTTCAGTAGTTTAGACGTGATTGAAACACAAACATCCAAACATCTAAACTTTCGCATTTATAATATTAGTAGGATAGGATGTGGTTACCTGATCCGTTGCCGCGTCGGTTCTCTGCAACAGCGGCAGTTCGTCCACGCAGCTGTCAGTGAGCGCCGACCGACATTCTCGCCTCGCTTCACACTCGTTCATCACCATTGATAGTTTCCTGTTAAGTTAACAGTCAATAATAACTTAATAGTAATCTTTTAGGCTTTTTCGTGCTATACTTCCTCTGTTTATACTTATATTTAATAAGCTGTTTGTTTTCCACATAAAATAAAAATAAAATAAATTAAATCATATTTTTAACATCCTAAAAGTTATGAGTGGGTTCACGATAAATAGTAAATATTGGTAGAAAATTAACCTATTTACTTATATTTTGTAAGTAATTCGATGAAGATTGTGCCGTAACTTTTGTATGTTAGTCTAAGAGATATTTATTTTTATGTACGTTAGTTTGTAAGGTATATATCAATGTGGGTCTTTTATTTATACTTTGTACTTATAATATAATTATAATAAATAAATTACCTATATTTACGCACATATTATTACTTATTTTGTGCTGTTTTGTGATTGTGTGACATATCAAACTGTCTCTAGGTATATCTATATGTATATTTTGCTTCCATCGTATGTTTGTTGTATAGTTTTTGATAATGTGTCATCAAACGCAACGCCATGCTGAGTGCGACGCCATTTTGTAAAGTTATTGTTTTAACCTGTAAATTTTTAGTGTTGCTTTTTTTGTTTTTTTCTTTGTTTGTTTGTTTGTTTGTAACTTACATGACGTCGGCAGCGATGCTGGGATCGCTGCATCGCCTCTGTGTAGTTCTTTTCTCGCCTTCGTTCAGTAGGTTGTCGCACGATCTTGTTTTCGTCATCAAACCTGACAATACAAATTTTCAGCTAAATAAAGAGAAAATGTTAAAACTGTATTAATAATTAAAAAAATCTACTGACATAATATTATGATAATATTAGTAATTTTCTTTGTGAATAAAGTCTAATAGTATTAGCTAATGCTCTATTGTTTTCAAAGTTTGGAGACACAGTCATTAGGAAAAATCAAAGAAAACTAAACAAAATAAAAATTTAAAATATCTGTTATTCACCAGGAAATAAGGGCTATTTTATTTTTATTCATCTTAGTAATATTATAAACGCGAGAGTTTGTATGTATGGATGTTTGTTACTCTTTCACGCAAAAACTACTGGTCCGATTTGGATGAAACTTGGAATACACATAGTTCGTAACCTGGACCAACACATAGGTTACTTTTTATCACGGAAAACCAACAGGATCAAACGGCACGCGTGCAGAACGTAGTTACTAAGTAAATGTATGTCGGATATTTTATTTTTAATTTAGTACGTTTTTTATTTGTTATAGCTGGTATTGGAAGGATATGGGGGAGACCTTTGCCCAGCAGTGGGAAAATACAGGTTAAAAAAAATTAAAAAAATACCTGGTAACACTTTTTGGTGGTTGTCAAAAGAGATTGTAGGAAAGATGTAGTGTATTTTGTTTACGATTTTTATAAATTAAAGAAAAGGTGTTTAAAAGAGAAGGTTCGTTTCAAATTCCACATGTATGTAGTACCGGTAGTGTGGCTAGTCCTCGGCGGCTCTTGGTGTGGCGTGGGCTCGTCGATGTCGTCGTTGGCCTCTCCGCGCTCGTCCCCGAACATGCTCGTCCACACTTGGATGGAACGCACGCTGTACTCGGGCCACAGCACCTGGGGAAGCACCTTCAATTATTTCAACGCTTCCGATTGGTACTGATTTGGATCAGTTGAGCTATCTATAAATCGTTTGCAACGGTGTGTAGATAGCTCAACTGCTTCATGTGTATTTTGTACATATTATAAATATTGTAAATACTGTATTAGTCATAATTTTCTTTGTGAATAAACTTTTTTTTTAACTTTTATTTCACGCATTATGTAACATAACAAAGGCCAATAAACAAATAAATAGAAGAAAGGTTACAATATGTGAAATATAAATTTTCGCGCATAAATTATCCGAGTAGATAGATAGATAGATAAGTTTTTATTTCACACCAAAAAAAACACATAAATCTAAACTAAAAATAGAAAACAATATAAATAAACTAAAAAATAACTAAAATTATAACTATAAATATACATATTATGTGTCTCCGTGGTGGTGAAAAGGCCTAAGCTCAGCATATGCTACTGCATTTTGCATACAGTAGCGCTGGTCTTCCGCGTAGGCCAGTGTTGATTTCACGGACGTCTTGGCTTGAGTCACGATAGCCGTAAAATGACAAAGCAAATCACACAGCAACTAATCACTACAAAGTAAACTCAAATATATAAACAACAGGTAAGTACACAGAGATACACAAACTAAAACCCTCTGAGATACGGAACTAAAAACTTTACATAAAAACAAAAACAAAATAAACTTTACACTATACCTATACCAGCCTATCAATAAAAGGACCCACAAAAATTAACCTAATAATGCAATTATACTGCATCAAGCCTCAAAACATAACTAGTGCACAGAAACGAGTGGAGAAGGAGGAGAAAGCATGGTTACCGCTATGCCAGCCAAGGTTGATTTATTTGTTTTTCTAAAATATGGACTTTCAGTTTTGACCTAAACGAATCTATGTTATTGACGTTACGTAGTGGTGGTGGAATAGTATTCCAGCACTTGGTGGCGGCAAAGCGAAAGCTGCCTCGAAAAGCTGCAGATCCATGTAGAGGTGTTGCCAGTAAAAGCCCAGACCCAGCTCTCGTATTATATCTATTTCCGTCACTGTACCACTTTAACTTTTTAAAAAGATATTCTGGTTTGCGGTTCTTTATAACACCAAATAAAAGTGTCGCAAAATGAATATACCTTCTCCAGGACATTTTAAGTAATTTTGCTTTATTTATAAACGGTGTAACATGTGCCCTTGGGGGTATTGGAAAACAAAACCTGGCACAAGCATTTTGGACGCGTTGAATAAGTTTCTCAGTTCTGGCAAATAGTCTAGGGCCGTATACAATATCTGCATAATTTAATTTAGATAGGACTAGTGATTCACACAGGCTTATGCGAAGATCAACGTTAAGGCAGTCGCGGATGCGATATAAAACTTTTAGGCGGTAGAAGCAGTTTCGGACCGATTCATTAATATGTTTTTCAAACCGTAACTCACTATCCATTACCACACCCAGATTACGGGCTTCACCAGTACGATCAATCGACTCTCCCAAAATATTTGAGTAGAAAAACTCATAGTGCACAACAAGATTTAAGCCCACAAACTTAGGATCGGAAGGCGGGCTCGCTACCACTACACCACCGGAGCTCCAACTATTAACTCAGTGGACTTTTTCAATCGAAAAATAGTATAACTTGACAGGCGTCACAGCTCAGTCGGTAATAGCTCCGCCTTATGTGCTGTGGGTCGTGGGTTCGATCCCCACTGAGAACAAACATTTGTGTGGCAAACATATAGATGTTTGTTCTACGTCTGAGTGTTAGTATGTATTTTCAAATTTAATCAGTATTCTAGTTTCCATGTTTAGTTTGAGATTTGGTGCTGAAATTAGGTTAGTTTAGAAAAATGCAACAACAGAATCGACAGCATTATGTACCTAATTGTGTGTTGTATGTTGCGTAAAATAAATAATTTCTATTCTATTAATTTATTTAAGTTACTTGGTCCTGTTGATGCGGCTGATACAAATGGTTTCTGTAAGCTGGTGCTCGCAGCAAGTGCCACACGTGCGCGGATGTATCATTGAGCCGCGCCTCGCCCCTCTCGCGCGGCGTGTTGCATAGAAACGTACCGAACATGCATGAGTGCACGTGTGTCGCTAGCTTTATCTGCGGAAATATAATAACTAAATAAATAATGTATTTCTTTTCTCCCACAAAGCATTATTAATTATAATACTTACAAACAATTAACAATAGCTGTGAATTACTTAGGGCGTCTTGCACCAGAATCACTAAACGTATTTAACAGCTAAATCGATTTAAATCTGACGTATTTGTATGACTTGACAACTCGCTAAATACTATTTAAGAGTTAAACGCGTTTAGCGATTCTGGTGCAAGCCGCCCTTATTGTCTGTATTTTTTTCTTTCTGCTTGTTTTGTGCTGTACCTTCCTGTGATTGTGAACTAAATAAATAATTTATCTATCTATGTGTGTTGTCTAAATAGATGCCATCTCACTACTATTATAAATGTCAAAGTTTAGATGTTTGTGTTTCAATCACGCTGTAACTACTGGTCCGATTTGGATGAAACTTGGAATATATTATATTTCATATATTATGACATGGCTACTTTTCCCGTTTTTTAGGTTATTCTTTTCTTTCGTTTTTTATTTCGTGGACGAAGTCGCGTGCAACTGCTAGTCAATGATAAAATTGAAAGTGGATGACTGAAATAGTTTTTTTTTAGAAAACCTTCTTTACTGTTTGCAACAATTTGTTTCAGAGAAACAAGAACACAGACAAACAGACAGACACACAACAACGCTAAACTATGTATAACTAACCAAATAAGCTTCATTGAACTCGAAGCTGCAAGGATATTGCAACGCCATCTGGTGTACCCAATCAAGCCATTGCAAAAAGATCGGAGACCGTTCATTCGGTTCTTCAGGGCCGAACTGATGGCCGCATCGATCGGCGAACTTGTGCCCAAAGTCTAGCCACTCACGCTCGATTAGTACACGGAAACCCTGGAAAAGAAAAAAAACAATTAAATGCTGGATTTGTGAATTTGTCTTTTTTGTGAATTAAATAAATAAATAAATATTCATGGACATTTCACACGACGCCCTCTAGTCCCAAACTAAGCAAAGCTTGTAATATGGGAACTAGATGCTGATAGAATACTTATATAATTTTTTTTTTGTAAATACATACTTATAATACATGACTATTTCTCAAAAAGTTGTCCACTTTTAGAAATTTTAATTGTCCACTCATGAAAAACGTCATTTTTTAATGAAATGAATTTTCTTTTTAGAATTTGTTTTACTTAAATTGTTGTGCGGGTATGTACTGTTTTAATAAGATCATATTAACACTGATAAAAGTTATAACAAAATAAAAAAATGAGTTTGTTTCGGACAGTAAATTAGCCCGTCATATAAAAAAAAAATGTCCCCCTCCTGCTCAAGAGGTAAAAAGTCTTCATAAAACTTATATTTGAAAATACTTAGAATGGGATTTATTTGTTTCTACATATAAATAATATTTGACACTATTTAAAAACACAACTAAGCTTCTAATTGTCTTTTTTAATATTTAAAATTCAAAAATAATAAATGTCTCACAAATTTTGAATTAATTTCATGACACATTTCCTGACGCTATTCAACACCATCAAACCATTTCCCGAAGTTTAAATTTGTTTTTTGCGTATGGCAATCCTGTTGGATTCCATAGACAATGACGAAATCGTGCCACCATTTTGTTTTCAGCTGTCAGTTAACCAAACAGTCGTAGCGTCTGAAGTGTAACACAATAATAAAATATTTCCTGACGTGATTTGGACCCAAAAAGTAAGTAATATTATGATCATATACATGCAAAACTTTGTGAGTAAAGTGATAAGTAGTCAGAAACCTTTTGCTGTTAGATCCAATAGATAATTTCGATGTAATTACAAAAATACGATTGCATGCTTGATTTTCCTCACAAAATTTCGTGACAATTTCCTGACGTCACGAAATTTTGGATGTTTCATGCAAAAACGCTGTTCCTTTTCATAATACTAATATATAGGTATTAGACCAGGGTCGATAATTTTTAAAACCAAAAAAAATAATAGTACGATGAAACCCATTAGAAAAGAAAGTGAATTTTATAAAAATGAAAGGAAAAATAATTTACGGGCGATCTGAGGTCGGGAAGGGGGTGGGGGTGAGTATTTAAGGGTAAAAAACGGTTTTTCTCGATTTCCGGCAAAACTAAAAGTCCTATGAAAAAAAGTAAAATGGCAAAGTTGTAGGTAATAAAAAGATCTATAACTTCTGTTTTACACTTTTTTCACATAACCTCAAAATTTATGTGAAAAATTCAAAAAACCAAAAATTCAACTACTACGTTTTTTCTACTGACATAAATGTAAAAGAAATTTAAATTTGTTTTATTTAAAAATAAATTTAATTAATATGACCAATAAGTGTTTAATTTTGAGTTACTTGATTCCTATGACAGGTGGTATGATGTCGTCCTTAGTGTCGATAATTTCTTGACGTTTCTTGACAAACTGATTTCTTGACAATTTCATGACGGGACACTTTTTTGAGAATCAGTCACATAGTAACACCCAGACATAGAACAAACATCTATGTTTTCCACGCACAAATGTTTGTTCTCAGTGGGGATCGAACCCACGACCCACAGCACGGAAGGCAGAGCTATTACCGACTGAGCTGTGACGCCTGTCAAATGTAATACCTGTAGAGTCCTGTAATGTGGGTCTAGCAAGAGTTGTGCAGCGGCGACTATCTGCGGCGTGCGGTCCCAGCCATCGGAGCAGTGCACCAGCACCGGCCGGCCGGCCAGCACCGCGCGGCACACCACGCCGGCCGCGCGCGCGATGCCAGACACGTACTGCAGCCATAGTGTTCGCTCCAAGTTACTGTGCCAACTGTACACAAAGTCAAAGTCAAAATTTCTTTATTCAATAAAATCACAAGGATCATTTAGAATCGTCTTATATAACTAGGTGATTCTAGGTGCCAGTTCCACGCGACCAGAGCCTAGAAGAACGGGCAAGAAACTACGGCCAACACAACATTATTATATTACCAACTAGCAGTTACCCGCGACTTCGTACGCGAGTACCGTTTCCGTGTACATTATATTATCTGTGCGTGCACCGAGCGGATACTTCTTTGAGAAACTTGACATTAAGTACACCGAACCCGTACTGCAATGTCAAACGCTAGTCGTTAGATCAAAGAGGTAGTACTACGCCCTGTCAAACTGACGTGACATGACATGACATCATCCTCTTGCTAAATGGGCGCTGCTAATCCTTTTCGTTCATTTTATCCTGTACAGCAGAAGACAAGCCAAAATGTGTTCATTGCGGAGAAGCACATCCGGCTAACTACAGAGGTTGCATGATCGCCAAAGAAATTCAAAAAATAAGAAGCAAGGCAGTTAAGAAACCACTAGCCGGCAAGCCACAAAAAGTCACTGGAACGCTAATAAGTGACAAAACTCCAATAACTAACCATCAAAGCCGTGGTGCAAGGGCCACTAGCACCACTCACAAAAATGTGTCCTACGCACAAGCGGCTGCTAAACATACAATCGCTAATCATTGTAACGAGCAGACTACAAAATCAGATAGTAAGCTGGATGAAATACTAAGGTTTATGACATCCTTCGATGAGCGTCTGAAAAAAATTGAAAATAGCACTAAGCCCGCTATGTACAAGGCCAAGCAATGATTAATACGTAGATGTGTATCTTATATCAGAAACACACTTTACTAAGCACTAAGTAACAAAAAAGATGACTATCTTCCCATCTCTATCAACAAGAAGCTCATCCCGTATGAAAATACGGCAAAATATTTGGGCATGACGCTTGACGCGAAGCTACGCTGGAAAGCTCACGTCAAGAATAAAAAAGACGAGTTAGAACTACTTTACAAACAAGTCTTTATACCAGTATGGACTTATGGTATACAGCTCTGGGGCTGTACCAGAAAGAGCAATATTCAAATCATCCAGCGATTCCAGAATAAAGTGCGGAGGGGAATAGTGAACGCCCCGTGGTACATCAGAAATGACGATCTCCACCAGCAAAATCGAGTTTGTCGCTAGTGTTATTCAAAAATACGCAGAAGCACATGAACTAAGGCTTCATCATCATGTTAACGTCGAGGCGATCCAGCTCCTTGACAATACGGACCTAATAAGAAGGCTCAAAAGGAAAAAACCTTTTGAGTTAGTGTAATAAATAAGTGAAATTCAGTGAAAACAAACTAAAGAACACATGAACATAGTGTCTTCCCTTAAATCCTAAATAGAGACAATAAGAAACGTGTTAATGGACACGTTCTTAGATTAAGCAATTCTAGCAATTTAAGTTAATTTTAAATTACTTATTAGCCCACGTTGTGGCTAGATTGTAATCATATTAGGGTACATTCTTTAGAAATAATGTGCACTAAATAAATGGAAAAAAAAAAAAAAATTTTATCCTGTAGATCCTGTTAATTATTCCACACCTACTAATATTATAAGTAGGCCTACTAATATTATAAATGCGAAAGTTTAGATGTTTGGATGTTTGTGTTTCAAACACGTCAAAACTACTGAACCAACTTGGATGAAACTTGGCATATATAGTTCGTAACCTGGATTGACACATAGGCTACTTTTTATCTCGAATAATTAACAGGATCTACAGGATAACATGAGCGAAAAGGATTAGCAGCGCCAATTGGCAAGAGGATGATGTCATGTCACGTCAGTTTGACAAGACGTAGTACTACCTCTTTTGGTGTAACAACTAGCGTTTGACATTCGAGTACGGGTTCGGTGTAATGTCAAGTCTCAAAGAAGTATCCGCTGGGTATACGCACAGATAATATACACAGATAATATAATGTGCACGGAAACGGTACTCGCGTACGAAGTCGCGGGTAACTGCTAGTTATATATAATTTCTTGCTCTCAAATACTTAGGACAAGTCAAAGTATATACCATTTGGCACAAACCCAAATTTTGCACAATAGTTGGCAGAACATATAAAGCCATATTCAGCGGAGTGGCATTGAATAAGTGAACGTGTTTGTAACGTCGTTAAAATATACAAATTGTATTATAATCGAATAGAAAATAACATAAAAATCAATCCAAAGTCTGTCTCAAAATCCCCTTTGAGTTTTCCCCCTTAAGGGGATTTTGAGACTGTCAGTCTTTATTTTGAAAATTTAGAATCAAGGGGATCTTGATACTAAAAGTCTCAAAATCCCCTTTGGGTAAAATTACACCGAAATATCGTATCTTAATTTTACTTTACCCCTATTTTGTCCACTGCTACTGAATTATCCATTTCAATAATGTTTTTAAAACAAGTTTAAAACAAGTCACACGTTTGCGAGCACATGACTCCCATATACTACCAGTAGGTATATCTACTCAGACATTCCACTACTATAGAGGTTGGTTAGGTAACAATGTAGCACACTGCATTGCACGTGATCATGCAACTTGAAAAAACTCTTTGATTTGACACGTCTACACGTAGCATGTTTAGTAGAACTAATTATTTAATTTCGTAGTCGTTTTCGAAAATACGTAGTACAATAATCACTGTACTAATTTTCAAATTATGCTTGATTTAGATTTGACCTGGTTCTGAAAATAGTTGATCGAGCGAGCGAAGCGAACGAAGACCTTAGTGTCAACATGGGCAAATCTGCTTAGTATATATCTTAGATTGTATATTTGTTATTTGCATAACTTTGGAACCGCTTATCCGATCTTCATAGAATTTGGTAAGTCTATTGATAGTACTCTTAAGTATTACTGATAAGATTTTGAGGTAAATTGGTCAAGGGGTTGTAAAGTTATAAAGGGTTTAAGAGGGAGTTAAAAAAAAGATCCTGCCACAATACAATTTTCATTCAAAAAATTGTATTTTCTTCAGCTTAGGAATGCCACACTGATTATTGCAACTTCGCTTGCAATAAAATTAGTCTCATGTCATTAAACCAACCTCAGTAGTTATGTACCTACGTTATTTTATGTACGTTATAACTTTTGTTGTCATGCAAGCAACAACCGTAATCTAGCGTTCGTGTTCAGCTCATAAATAAAATATCGAAACTATAAACGATACAAGTCGTTTTCTATTCCGCATTAGCTTTTGCCTGCGAATTTGCTTGCTATGATATTTGCCTACAAAAAGAATCCATGTTTATATTCAAAACTAGATTCCGTCCGCGTCTTCGTCCGCGTCCCACTTCATCCTGTTGATTTTCCGAGATAAAAAGTAGCCTATGTGTTAATCCAGGCTACGAACTATATGTATTCCAGGTTTCTTCCAAATCGGACAAGAAGTTTTTGCGTGAAAGAGTAACAAACATCTATACTTACAAACTTTAGCGTTTATAATTATTATAGTAAGGACTTATAAAGGTCAAAAAGTTTAGCGAAAACTAGTTTATCATATTATAGTAATAAGGGTTTATAAAGGTCAAAAAGTTTAGCGAAAACTAACTTGGTGTGATCACTGGAGTCTGCCGCCAAAGCCCTCATTTGCTGGAAGCTCCGCCTTATGTGGTGTATGTTCGGCATCGACATGAACTGAATGTCCGCGTTCGGGTAGTATTGAGGACATTCGCAACCGCCGCCTCTCGCTCGGTTTGTGACAGCCGACGCGTACGAGCGCGCGTCTACGATCAATAGCTTTATTTGCTGTAATACAAATTCATATAATACATTTTATGAAGAGCGAATGAAGCTACATTTATGTTAAGATTATACAAGAAATCCATGGTAAGTACAATATATCCTAAGAGAAAACGTTATTTTATGCATTTATCAATCTGTTGCACAACTTTAGCAATAGGTTTTAGAAGGTTCAATTTTCGTATTTCTGAACTGCTCACTGCGGATAAAATTACGGAAATATACCGTTTGCGACTAATTATTTAACTCCATAAGAAGAGTCCCTTAGAAAACATTAAGCCGCAAAGTATAGGCTCAGTTGGCGCAGCCAGTACGATTATATCCTTCCGACTGCGCCAACCAACCTCACCAGTTCTACCTTGTTAGTAGGAGGTGCCAGTCCGGGGTCGGCTCCACAGGCGGAACCGAGCGCGGCTAACAACCTCTCGTCTTCACTGGAACGCCAGCCGAGCCAGCCGACCTCGGGCTGCGACGAACGGGCGATAACTGCGCCGTTGCCACGGTGACGCCACACTACGGCTGGTATTCGACGCATCGCTCGAAACCTGGAGCAAATTACAACGGTTACAAGCTATTTGCACTGTTTAAGATTGTGCAGGCAACGTGAAAGACCTTTGACGGCTTTGACTAGCCGCATACAAACACAATGTGTAACTTTACACGCTGCGTTTTTTTTTCAGTAATTAAAACGCGCGTTCGTCGCGATTCTGTTTTGATGCTGAAGCAAAACTATCCGAACCACGGTACTTTTAGTAGCAATTTAGTCACGATGCAACTATTAACCTTGCGATCTTGAATCGATACACCTTTGAGCATCAGATGCAAGGCAGTCGCCTTGCATTGCTTCGTTTACATTGCTCTCAAAAAGTCTTATTGTAAAGTCGGTATTATAAATCTAGACGAGGTTGTATCTACAAACAAGACTATTATTTCCATCGATCAGCATCTATTAATTAACCAAATCACCATCAATCAATCGAAACATTGTTGATGTTGAATAGAAAATGATTTGACAGCCATCAGTAAACATCGAAGCTAAATCGATTCGTGTTTTCTAACACGTATGAGATCTAGTTTGTACTGTAAGTTCTTTACTTTTCCCGCCCCGTTACGGCAGTTGAGGGCATTCATCCGAGGTAAGCCAGGTTAGCTTAGTAGTTCTAATTAGGATGTCATGCTATGCAATACCACAGATAATATACTACATGTCATGACTTCAAATTGCTAAAGTAAATGGTCATAATTATGAAGGTACTGAAAAAATCACCTGGAAGAAATCGCTTTCAGCGATAAGGCCGCCCATTGTACTTATAAGTTAAGTATTAAGTTTTTGTATGTCACCAGAATTCTTTGTGTACAATAAAGTATTATCTATCTATCTATGTGGAAAAAACTGGCAGAATCTAATTTTTAAGAAAAGTGGCAGAATTTCCCAATGGCTTATCTGATGTTTAGTTTAGAGCGTTCCTCTGCCTGCAACAATGCATTACCTCACACAGCACCGAGGTCCGCTAAAGACGTGCCCTGTGAAACATTACGTTCATGACGAAAAAGTCAAGCTTAAAGACTTCATTTTTCTGTAATTGTATTAACTTACCTCGCAACAGAATCCAAATCCTCGTCGCAAATGGAAGCTGGTACGACCAACAGCGGTGGGTAGGAGGGGCAGAGCTTGAACTCTGCGTTAGCAGCCGTCACTCGCCATGCTCCTTTGCTCGTGAAGCCCAGACGTTCCAACTGGAAGCGGTACATCACATCACATAAATTTCATGAGATACATTTCAAAGAGAGGTAACAATTCGTGATATATCTAGCTAGCTAATTCACGCAATTCAGAGGGGTAATCACAAACAAATCTGACAGTTGCCGCGTTACGTAAACCTAACGTATTCGAATCATATTGCGCGTCAACGCCAGCTCGACTGCGGAACGTTATAGCGACACCGCGCAGTGTATGTCGGATACGCTAGCGTGACGATACGTTTACGTTTGTCACATTTATTCGTGATCAAGCCACAGTATATTACACTGCCGCCGCCGGAAGTCAAGTAAACTCACTTCAGGACCAAACCAGTGTCTGTGTGCGGAGTTAGAAGCCTTCAGTAGCGCGCGATGCACGGACGAGGGAGGTTGTTCCTTCGCCCAAGCCGCGTATGCTGCAGCGAAGGTCTCCTGGGTTGAGCTCATGGGGGCCATTGCGGTGTTGAGGCGTCTCCACCATTCGACACACTGCTCGCCGGTTGTGAATGAGCATCTGTGTTAAAAGTATTTCTTATGAGAAATAATTTATGGAACCGCAGATGGCCAAACTGATGTTAAATAGTAATCTCTGCCTATAATGCATCGTGCAACGTCCATCATTTTGAGACGTACAGATGTAAGGGTACAAGAAAAAGTTAAGGATATAGTGAATAAGTTTTCTCCGATTTGATTTACGATTATTGAGTACGCACTGAAAACCATTACTCTCAGTTTTTTGGACAGTTTTTTGGGAGCTATACATATATCTATCGTGACAAAAATGTCTATCGGTCTAGAATCACTCCCCTTATTGGCTCGGTACAAATATTATGATTCCTCACATCGGTATGAACATCATTGGTTCCTCACGATGTTTTCCTTGACAGTTTCAGCACAATGGTATAAAAATAATCAATTATTTTTAATTAACTAACCTACATTAACAGTTTATAGTTAATCGTGCAACAATGTTATTACAACTACAGTAGAAATAAAACTTTGTTATATTTTCTTTTATAACCAATAATTCAATAATAATTTACCTATAAATAGAGTAGTTATTATGAAAGACTGCACGGTTATTAAACTGTCTGACTCAACGATAATTTTGTTTCAAGATTTAGGTACTTAAACAAAACAGGGTTAAAACCGGGCCAAGAAGTACACAAACAGGAATTAAGATATCTTGCTGTTGAAAGAAATTTACTAGTCTTTCGAAATACAACTCAGTTGCTATGCGTATTATCAGACGTTGTCCCAAATACAGTTGCTATGTTCGATGGTGACGTTACTTGGGTTAATACATTCAAATCATAGGTAATTAGACTCACCAACGTTGTTATTGTAATTAATGTTAGTATGCTGTAACATTTAACTTGTAGTTCAACATTTAAGTAAGTTCTATTAAGGTTAGCTGTTAACAGTAACGTCAGTAACTTTATTTCAAATAAAATTTTTAGCTAAGGACTTGAATTATTTTCTATTGAAACTGGCTAAAACAGTGATATCAAGAAAATCTTTGGGTACCTAAACGATCGAGTCATGAATCGATAAATTGTCACTCAAGTTATTATTATTGTTTTTAATCCCCAACGCAATAACGAGGGGGTGTTATAAGTTTGACGTGGCTGTGTTTACGTCTGAGGCATCGTAGCTCCCGAACGAATGAACGGATTTTGATTTTTTTTTTTTTTTTGTTTGAAACGTGAATTAGTCGGGAGTATTCTTAGCTATGTTTGATGAAAATCAGTCCAAGATGGCCGCCGCCACAAAATGGTGGATTACATTTTTTTCACAACTCCCTCAATATGGGTATCAAATGAAAGGGCTTCACTAGCAGAATACTATACACTATGACGAATTTCAAATCCAAGATGGCCGCCACCACAAAATGGCGAATTACATTTTTTTGAAATGGGTTTCAAAATCGGGGGTTCTTTAAACTTTTAATTGAATTACATGTTGTAAATCCGAGACAAGATGAACAAAAATAAACTAGCTTGACGTAAGTAGAGGGAACCATACTAACTTGAGTTGTCGTCCATTTTTGCACAGCACGATCAAATGCAACAGATCTCGAATCTCCAGGGCATCTATGAGGCGAATGGGTATGGAGACTCCTGGCCCGTTCCGCCGGCGGGGCTGCGCGTGGAGTCGGTAGTTGGACATCGCTATGATCCCACTGTCTGCCATCCGGCCGACCCACTGGTGACAAAGCTTTACTTCAAATATGGGCTTATCTTAGAAGACAAATCGCTCACATCCAAACCGCACAAAGTCATTGCAAAATGTACAATAAAAGCAATACAACTAGTCCTGCTAGGCAACTATGTTCCAAATGGGTCGTGCAACAATATTACTCGGTACTCGTATGTCATATTATATCCTTCGCCATGGACGAGTTATGACGTTTAAGAGAAGGATATCCTTATTATTATGCAGCGAGCCATTTGAAGTTAATGACCTTATCTTTCGATTTAAAAGGCTCTGATCAGGTATTGGATGATGCATCAAATGCGCATTTGTAACTGCTTCAAAGCAGTTTAGCTGGAAAACATCGTGTGGAAACCTTTCGAAGAAGTTGACTCCACAAATATACCCACAGTATGTTCATTTTTGCTAAAGTGTATGTAGCTCATAGGCACAGCTGCGAAAACTAACCCAACTTTTAAAATATATAGAAATTTGAAATTTAGTCCTCCTTAAACAAGGTTAATTTATCAGTTGGAAAATATGAACTAATTAGTAAGATGTAACATCAGTTAGACGAAGACCTTACTAGGTCGCTGATACGAGTTCAGAGCGTAAGTGATAAGAAAGAAGTCTTAGATAGTGAAAATGATAAGTTTTGCAGAAATATTGGAGTGATAATGGAATCGCCAACTGACAATTCCGGGTTTCTCTAGATTTGTTGACTTACTGGCCCTTTTAGTTATCACTAAAAGGGCCTTATCTATCGATAAGGCTTATTAAATCCAACATGATAAAAGTTTGACATGTTCTTATCAACTGGTAAGTACCATGCCAGTTAAATTGTCAGCCTGGCCCAATCAAAAAGAAAAGACGTTTTAAATGCTTGCAGCAAGTGAGTCTAACCCACATTAGAATAAATAATTATGATAGGTTTGCATACCCTTTTTGAAATTTGGTCTAATAAAGTTATTAGGAATCCAAAAACCTTTGAAGTTTGTAGATATTGCGTATTCCTTGCTGATAAGGGTCAGTCAGTGCCCTACAAGGAATGCTAATAGTGCGGTGCTAAATAGTACAGTCGCGTCATAGTGGTCGTTCAACTCAGTGCATCTGACCCGGTAACCTTTAGACCAACTGCTGTATCGATGCTTTATGATTGTTTAATCTAATGTGATATGATTTGTACGTCACATTTTTCACAGTAGAACCCAGTCTTGAAAATATGACTGTTAGATCCATTGTCTTGTCCAGATCTATATGACCCGAAATGTAACACTTTTTGGTAAATACTACTTGATTTAACTCTCGACTTAATTTGACGTCCTTCTACGTTTTAGAGATATCTTCCAAAATTCCCTCATAGCCCTTCAAAACCTTACGAGAATAGTTTTGCCCTAACTCAAAATTCTAACCCAGGCTCGTCGTAATGCGGTCGGAGCCGAGGGTAGAGATCAGCAGCCCGCACTCTGTGGTGGAGGCTCGTGCAACTCACCTGCACAAACTCGCCGCATATCGGCGTGAAAGGCACGTCCAGGCCAGGCTCATCGTAGTGCGGCCGCAGCCGAGGGTAGAGATCAGCAGCCCGCACTCTGTGGTGGAGGCTCGTGCAACTCACCTGCACAAACTCGCCGCATATCGGCGTGAAAGGCACGTCCAGGCCAGGCTCATCGTAGTGCGGCCGCAGCCGAGGGTAGAGATCAGCAGCCCGCACTCTGTGGTGGAGGCTCGTGCAACTCACCTGCACAAACTCGCCGCATATCGGCGTGAAAGGCACGTCCAGGCCAGGCTCATCGTAGTGCGGCCGCAGCCGAGGGTAGAGATCAGCAGCCCGCACTCTGTGTGGTGGAGGCTCGGGCTGCGGCGGCGCGCGGAACCGCTCGCGGTCACTCATCTCGCTCGAGGATGGCGTTGCCACCTGGAGGCAAAGAGTAGTTTGATTATTTCTATGTAAACTTGGACTGCATGGAAAGAGGGAAAGCGATCTCGCGGTAGATGAACTGATTAGGGAAGCTAGACGCAAGTTCAATGACGTGATGAGAGCTGCTTGAGCAAGACCAACAGAAATCATTGGAATCAATCTGTCTACTCTAGAACAACAAAGACATAATCA
The DNA here is from genome assembly GCA_947859175.1 of Gandaritis pyraliata. Lineage (NCBI taxonomy): Eukaryota > Metazoa > Arthropoda > Insecta > Lepidoptera > Geometridae > Gandaritis > Gandaritis pyraliata. Next base: position 1,955,147 of record OX401871.1, on the reverse strand, counting down.
GTAAACTGATTTAGCTTAGTGAAGTCGCATATACTGAGGGAAAAGAAGCTTATTAGTGCTCACGATTCTGTTGTTGCATTTTTCTAAACTAACCTAATTTGACAGCACTAAAAATGTTGCCGTCCCTTTCTCATAAACTGAAACGACAAAGACAGCTATAATTTTAGCGCTGTCAAATTAGGTTAGTTTAGAAAAATGTAACAACAGGATCGATACCATTGTAGGTCTATTTAGATTGGAGGTACTTTAAAAAAAATTGGTATTCTTATCCATGCATATTTACAGAAAAACTGAAGTAAAATAAATGAAAATATTTACTCTCCATCCGCAAAATACCTGAAGAAAAGTTGAGAGCTTAACACAAGAAGCATCGGATACTGACACATACATTACACTAAATAATCAAATTAACAACAAAACGTTCTCACTAATAAAGGGATGTCAAGTGACTAACTGACCCTAATTGATAGCTCAAAACATGATAATTTCTAAGGGTAAAGTTCCTTCTAGGATTGTCTTAGGTGCGAGGGAGAAAAGGGATTGACTTCCCTTTCTGTAATGGCTTGTATGAACCTCAGATCACGTTTTCTATTCTTAGGATATTTTAAAAGTGGACTTTCATCCTAATTACTATTCAGTTCAAAACAAACAAACGTCAGAATTCAACTGTTTGCTAATTCAAGACAGGTTTCATTTCACGACATATGGTAATTTCCTTTCTTCCATTTTGCTGTGGTAACCATTGACAGGTGGTCCAGCCTTGATGTTAATTGCAAGTACTTCATGCATGGTAAACAGCAATCAAACGTTCACAGCCCGCAATGTAACGAGTACACACCAACAGCCAAATACGTATAATCAGCGTCCGTATATTGCAATCAGACATTACTTGAGCGCATACCGTATGCGTCCCATTCTCTGGTACATATAAGCAAGTTGCACTTGTATAAAATGGCGTGGACAACTTGCTGATTAATGGAATCGTTAGAAAGCGACCTTGCGTTACCTAAGCGAATACCTTTGCGAACGTGAGAGTACTACGAATGCAGCTTAAGAACGACCTGTGTAGAGCTGTTATAGAGCTTGATAATATGCGAGAAGAGGGAGGCTTGCAGCTTACTCCAATCATAGTAGTTAGCAAGATACTTCTTAAAGATTCTGAAATACGTTTTCATTATGTTTACTATCGACAGTATCGATCTTCGTAACGCCATTAATCATTAGCCATTAATCAGCTGAATGAAACACATGAAATTCTGTCTGCTTAGCGCGGAACAAAATAAATGCTTGGATGATTTGCAAATATTTGATTCGGATTTCAATGTTTTGGCTACATGGTATTCGTCCATTCTGAAACCAGGGATAAAGGGTATCCTAATGTAGAGTCATTATTAGTTTGGGACTAGGGGGCGTTGTGTGTAATGCCCCTAAATATTTATTTATTGTATGTGGGCTGCGTTATTGAGGAACAAAGAAATTTTGTTAAGGTGGCCAAGATACACCCTAACAAAGTAATGTAGTAAGTATAAAAACCCGTCACAGAACAGAAGGAAAACAGAAATACCTGAATGATGACGCGATAAATGGTTTCGACCGGGGAATACCCAAGGTTGAACGGGCGCACGGACATAATAATTTAATACGATGCTCAACAGTTTAACAAGTAAGTAAGCATATTATTATGTATTGTATCATCGAAATTCATAGTTCCAAAAAATTATAAAAGTTTCGAAAACAAAGTAAAAAAAAATGCTAAAGCAAACATTCTGAAATCCAAATAAACATTTTCAAATAAACACTTGAAGCAGCAATCAGCTCTACAGAATAAAATACTTATGAAAGCAAATATTTTTATTGCCATAGAGTGCTATTGGCTCATCGTCAAGAAGGTTAGATACTACGAATGACAATCAGCAGTTGAAGCAACAAGGTTTTGTAAGAGGCAAAGGCGTCTTTACGACACACACTTAGTAGCCATTTGGAGTCAGAACCATGACCAAGCCAGCAGTAAAGAATATTATGGTATACGTATTTTCATAGATGTAGATGATAAATGGGTATTTCCATAAATATCCTAGGAAGAACAAAAGATTCACATCATAATTCTGCACTCAATTTTGATTCTCTTCATTGTATTTGGCAGAATGACAATATACTTGTAGAGCAGAAAATTATAGATAGCGCTAAGATTTGAAAAAATCCAATTCAGCATCGCACAAAGAGGTGTCAAAGCTATAACAAGAAACACTTGAGTAAAGTTTTGTTTGAGACGTTGCAATTTGTAAACAACTTTACAAGTCAACGATTGCAATGTAAACAATGTGTCTGTCAGGAATACTTAGCATTGTTCTTCAAATTACAAATACACTTGAGTATGGTGAGCTATTCTTCAAAATGTGTCAATAATCATTTGTTGTTAGGAGTTTTATGAAGAAACGTTACGTACGATACGGACCAAGAGGCTCCGATTCAAAGTGATATGTAACTGTAAGCAGGCATAATATGTCCATTTCCATGACAGGCGTCACAGCTCAGTCGGTAACGGCTCTGCTTTCCGTGCTGTGGGTCGTGGGTTCGATCCCCACTGAGAACAAACATTTGTGCGTGGAAAACATAGATGTTTGTTCTATGTCTGGGTGTTATGTATTATAAGTATGTATTTACAAAAAAAAAAAAATATTTAAGTATTCTATCAGCCATCTAGTTCCCATATTACAAGCTTTGCTTAGTTTGGGACTAGAGGGCGTTGTGTGTAAAGTCTATGAATATTTATTTATTTATTTATTTTCAAATTCAAGAGTGCTTAGTCTAATACACGATGCAAAGATGGAATGGAACATTCTGTTAGAAAAAGTAAGTTTGCCAAACAGCTCATTTTCTCAGCGGATTGAATCTTTTGGCCCACTAAATCAGTAAAATAACTGCCAGGTAACACCAAAATTTCGTTACCAACCCCAACTATTTGGTATGTAACATTTTGTCCGTTCAGGACCGTATCTGCAGAACAAACAGGGGTACCACTACTAATGTAAAGCTACTAATATTCTGTGACATTTAACTTATTTACTTTGTTACAACTTTTGGTCAACAATTTATAACAAATTACGCAACAATGAGCAAGAGTGAAAGCGTTAACAAGTGGTCAGGGTGAGTCGAAGAATGGTTGATGTAGGCAAAAACGTAGGACAGCCCTATTATAATGGCATTTGTGTGAAATTTGTAACGGAATTGCATTGTTGTTTGATCAATAGCTATATACCTAGTTCCTTTTTGATTACCGGTAAATGGTATACTGTAAACGACGAAGTCAATGTCAATAATGTAGCCAATTGTAGTGTATTTATAAGAATCGTGGTCGCTTCTAGCAGATGAATTTATGATATCTATTTTTAGTCGTTGAATGAACACAAGTTACTGCTCGTCGTACTCTACGATTATATTATCTAACCGCAATCATAATAATGATTATTTAGATTCCAAGTGGCCGGACAATAAATATTCCTAATTGGTCTAGCATTCCAGTTTAATGACTTTACTGGCCCCCTAAGGCGGTTCTCATGTACTTACGAATGTTATAGTCATGACATTAATCATGCAAGCTGATTACAGATTGTATTTTTTATGAATCGGGCGACAGCATCTCTGATGACTAGTGCGATGTTGTCATACCTTCAATATTTTGGACAGATGATGACTTGGTGACATCAGATTTGTAGGAAACTTTTAAACTAATCTGCTGCTGCTATGCACAATATAGTACAGTGAACCCAGGTGGGATTCACTGTGCTATATGTATCTGTAACCAGTTTTTCAGCTTAAAAAGTTGCTGTGCCGATATTACATCCAATAACCATAGCGAACACCAAAGCAAATTCCGGTTTAGATCCGGTTCAAAAGACCTCTTGATTATAGCACTAGAGTTTTATAAGTACGAATCATTATAATGAAATATATACCATTGTTTTCGCTTCTGGAAATGCAAATAAACATTGTTATTCCGTTAAATAATGAAATATACGTAGGTGTCACACCCACAGAACCGCAGTCACATTCACCAAAGTTCAACGAACACGACATTTTGCGCAACATAAAAGAGCCAACAATAAAAACTGGAATCCTTTTTGTAGTTGCACTTTTTATACTATTTGTGTCTCTAAAATACGACTGTCGTCGAATAATAAAGAAAATAGATATGACATAATCACGACATCACACAAAAACTAGATTGAAATCGGAGCTTGATACTTGTTGTAGCGTAAATGTAACGTTAGATCGTTGAAAACTACGTACCTGCTGCATTTGTTCCACGTACAACGAATTTAGGGAGCCGTCGTAAGGTTGGATACACTGATGTTGGATAGTAAATAACTCTACAAAAATATATGAAGTTATGAAGAGAACCAGTCTATAGTAAAACAGAAGTAAGTGAAACCATCAAAGCGGTCGTCAAAAGTACGGGTGGGCGTCCGGGACGACTAACCGACAAACTATGAAACATGTTTACACATCATTAGCTTCTATTGAAACAGAGAGCCTATTGATTTGGTCGGAGTAGTAGCTGGTTTTCAAGTAGCGTTCGTTCACCTTTTTAGTCAAAAAAACGTGTGCCTTCTAGAACATCCACGCATAGATTATTTAAATTAATGTTACGTATGCAGAATGATCTCTAGGAAGTCATAGGCATACGCAAGGTTATTAATGATGCTAACGAAATTTTTCATAATATGGTAGGTTCGAAAAAGATTTAGTTAGATAAGTTCAATAAAACTAAAACCTACAAGAACACACAGTTCTAAAAAAATATTGAAACATATGGGTGTTTGTTTTATAAAAACATGAATGAACAGAACAGACACGTGGGTCGTGGACCGAGCGATATAGGATTCTAGGAATGCCTTGACATTAACTCCCAGAAATTAGATATCCAAGTCGTTCCACATTGGGAAAAACGCAAGGTTAAAATAAAACCACGATTTGATTATTTTGAAATATTCACAGCGTAAAATAAATGGTTTTTATGTAGTCTGTACACTTTTTAGTAGGTACGTATTTGTTGTGTACAAAACTCAAGTTGAGTGACCTTCGAATTGCGTCTCTAAAAGGGCTTCCAACATAATTACTGTTGAGTCATTGTATTTTAGGAGACTGCAGCTGGCTGGCACAGATGCGTAGCTCCTGCCAAGCATTTTGTCAATCACCATTATAAAGATTCAGTGATGCAATACCATTGTCTGGTACACGAATTTTTAATTAGGTAGTAAGGTTAGGTCATTGCACCTATCGAACTCTGAATACAATGAAGCCATTCTGATTTTCAGAAGGAACAAAGTAATTTATTTAAAGGTTCTTATTTATATTCTGCATCAGAATTGTAAAACTCAAGCGAATCAAATTGAATAATCACGGACAGGACATGACAATAACAATAGTAATAGGTATTATTGAATTTGATAAATAAACAGCGTAAAATTTTACAAGCAGGAAAGTTAGAAACCTCGCTGAACAATGCAAACCAATTGTTGAAAAAAATGTACTATGATAAACATGCTAAGGTAAACAAAAACACGATAAAGCAATGGCACCGGCAAATTTTCAGCATTCACCAACAGCTGACAGACAAGTGGTAAAAAAAGTTAGCAAGGACAGATCACAGAATACAACGGAGGTACCAGAGGTACAGAGTACTACGTTAGGCAATGCGGATACGTGGTAGGGGGCAAACCCTCACTTGCGTAACCTCACGCACGCGTGACTAATCCGAATGGTGTGCGTAGGAGATGGAGTGTAGCTGTATAGAGGCCGTTTAAGGTCGTGCATGCGGGCCAGTAATGGCATCCGTGTGTTGCCAAATTTCAACATCATACGGGTACAAATATGTAGGCTTTGAAATTAGTTACTGTTTTTAGCTTCTCTTGCACACTTTTATGGCTGCTCTACACTGGCGGAGACTGAAATTCCAAACCTCAATTTGCTTGGACATGTTTTAATCATGCTGATAGAAATTTACTGCCAGAGGATCTAATTCTAGCTGAATGATACACTATACTTCATGTCAGTCGAGTCATTCACCCGGGCTGGGGGCCGCGTGTTACATTCAAAGGCTCATTCAAGGCTCTTACACCTTCACTTGTATGAAGCCCAGGTATCAACAGCGGAGTATTAGAAAGAGATGGAGGATCAGTTGCGAAGTCACTTTTGTGTGTCAATCTACGTGACAATAGATGCAAAACATCCGGTGCATACGAACTGGATATCGTATCGTATGATGTCAAAGAATTTAAACCTCTGAACAAATCACACCACCAAACAACTTTCTACGACATTTTCACTAATGAAGCCTTTAATAAATTAATTAAAATAAAGCCTTTTTGGACGACCTTATTTAGGTAATTATGAAATTCATGCTGTTAGTATTAGTACATTCCTAATATGATTATAACACCGTTTAAATGAATACTTAAAAATAAAAACCAGTGTTTCCAACAATGAGTAGACAAGACAGACAGGCAAGGCATGCTTTAGTAATGAGTCACACAAGAATCCCACTTCACGCAATGGACTTTGGAGTCGATTATCGTTAATGTAACAACCCCTACCACATGTATCAATTGAACAGAAACTTGTCAAAGACAAAGATGGGTATAATTTTATCTGACAGATAGCGTTACTCATAGATGGTGAAATAGGCCCTAATAGATGATTACCAGAGACATTTACAATGAATTGTCTCACAATATAAATAAGATGTCCAATGATTTCATCAACATCTAGAAAGCTGATACAATCGATAAAACTAACATAGAAACGAAGAATTAAGAGCATTGCATATTTATGTAATTGTAACGGTTATCTGTTAAACTTTCGTAGAGTATTGTAGATCAGAAACGGTATCCACAACTTTTGCAAAATGGAAATCACAATGCAATCGAGAAGCGGCAACCACCAAATAAATTTAGCTTAAAACTGTAAACGTTTAATTCGTCAGGATTTACAACTCTATAGATCTTTTGCTTCCATTCACGTATCGTGTTCCCGAAGTAGGTTTTGATCGCTACAAATTAGTTAGTGTTCGTTCCTTTTACGTCCAAAGTTAAAATGAATGGGGGCGGAGCGCAGACAGTCTACTGTACAATTATTCAGTTTCAAGGTGAAGGATCCTGTCCCGTTAACTTGCTCGATGCAGTCATATTTAAAACCTTGTCTTGCATTATGTTTCACCTCATTTTTGTCTGGAGTTAGATAAACAATTGTTGTCCTGAGTAAGATATTATCTTATTGTTGTAATCATCTGTTTATTCTTTAGAGATTAGTAATTCACTGGTTGTTTAGCATAGCTGAACCTTTGTTCTTGAAATAAGCACCACAATGATGCAGCAACTTCATCCTTTGTGAATTCGTTTACGGCGTTTTCATCTCTGCGTTGTTTGACTCGACTCTTTGTTTTGAGAATGTCTCATCAGTTCATCACTATTGAGAAAGCCGGTCTTTCAAATTCTCAAAAGGAGGTTTTTCCCGATAAATTGCTGGTCCGAAATTCGATAAGGCCTACTATTCCGATTTCGTAAATTAGTTAGAAATATGTATTGAAATATGATAAGAAGCAGTGTAACAAACCTGCGAGTATTCAGGCGAGGGTGGTCTCGGAGGGTACTTGGAGGCCATGCGAGCGCCGGCAGCGCAGCCCTGTGCCGCCGCCGCTGGCTCATCCTCCGTATAATAAAGATGCACGAAATCCTCCGTGTCCAGGAACGTATTGATCAGCATAATACACACTCACATACAAAACTAACTAATAAATAAGTTAACGCAGTCTAAGATCAGACTTTATGAGCACTAGTCTACAATCACGGATCGAAGGAAGCACGCCATCGAAATGCTTTATCACGCTCCATTGTTATAGTCCTCATAATGCTTGTCATAAATCTAAGTAATTCTATATTCCTATATAATTTATGTTATTTTCACTACACATGTATAAAATCACATTTGCACCAATCGTACATTTATCTGGGGAAAAATACTTGTATGTTTGACACTTCGCTATCGTATGTGTGAAGCGAGGTCTTCCATTATCATCAGTGACGCCATTAAACAGCCGGTTAAGGTCATCGATTTTTAAAAACAGTTATTAAATGCGTTCAGTTGCTCTAAAATTTCAAATCTCAAGGTTTAATAGGTATGTTTCTACCTCTAAGTTTCAAAATCTAAGAAAACGATTTTACAGTTATTCTGTGGTTAGTTGGTTAGTAACAGTTTTTCTGTGATGTCGCACAGTACGATAGTTATCATTACAAATTTACAGTTATCGCGAAACAATATTTAAGAGCAGATTATTGTTCCTTGAGATATTACAGGAAACAGCGAGCTGATAAAGCAATGAATGGAAGACGACGCTTCAACAATAACTTGTCCTTATAACGATCAAATCACATGGGATACGTTTCAAGGACTTGATGATAAACACTACATTTCATTATGCTGAGGCCACAATGAGCGTCATAAAAATGTGGTATTTGTTTAATTAAATACGTTCGAAGCTTGTGGTTAGTAATGCGAGCATGTTTTATCAGATAACGAGAAAGAGTTCAAATCTGTATTACATACAGATACTGATAGTTTGTATTATTGATAAAGATCTGTGAAGAATGAAGATGTGCAAAAGTTTCATTTAATTTTATGCTTAAAACGTTGAAATGCTTCATGTGTGATGATTTTTTTCTTTATAGGAAGCATAATTTTTACGAAAATACAAATTCTTAAAATTCGTGAATTGTCCTGCGACTAATTCCAACAATTTCTATCTCAACATCCGCTGTAAGGAAGTTAAGACCTTTTAATCTTGATCAAGACTGCTGCACTAGTCATCGTTGTTGTTCTAAATAATCTTTTGTTTATTGACAGTTGTCATTCATTATACGATACGTGTGTATCAAAAACAAATATCGACTCAGCTGGAATTTCCAGTGGTAGCGGATGGGACTGACAGAATTGTTTGTGTAGTTGTTTCGGTTAAATATTGACAAATAAATTATGGACACCTACGATTTACTGCTAAATAAATAATTTTATAGTCTATTTTCGATATGTAAAATTTTATTTTACATATCGAACTTGGATGAGACTGGCACAGGACCGCAGAGAATGGCACAATGAAAGAGAGGCCTATACCCAGCAGTGGGTGAGATCAGGCTGCGGATGATGATGATGATGATGAAAATTTTATTACAAAAATATTTATTGAAGAAAATTAAATTCTTTTCAGTTTAAGTAAATAATAATTTTGTAATAAGTAATATATAAAGTAGTTACTTACCTATTTATGAAATTATAACGTTTATACTGTTTAATATTGTAGACTTTTGGCAAATAATGATAAAGTTCTTATTATGGGAGACAGGAAATGTCGTGAAAGGAAATACCTAAAGAAATGTAGAGTCGCGAATCTCGTAAACGGCGAACGGATGGATGCTCTACTTTCAGCGCTCCGCGATGCCGCCGCCGCCGCCGCTAGGAATGCGGTCGTCGGCGCCTAACTGCTAGTTCATGTTTCACCAGTACAACTAGTACCTAGTACGTTTCAAACTACGCATCACGGCGCGATTACAATAGACTAAAAGTCAACGAGATCCCATTATGCTTCAACTTCAACAGAAACCTCATAAAACTCCGATCGAGGAGACTAGAAGATAAGTTAAAAACTGGGATCTGCTAAGCCCACAAGGCCATTATCTGACATGGTATGTAAATTACAATGTTCATGCCATTTAAAGGAAATGAGTTTGAATAAAAAAGATCTTGTAACTATTACAAAACCAAATACACGCGCGAAATCGATTGAAAAGACTAACTGCTTGATTACTAAACTTGTTTTAATGGCATAAAAACGATAATAGGTAGACTCCGCGGCAATTAGGCGGTAATTGGTACAGCCAGGTAGGTGGTATAAGTTTCAAACAGCGAAGGGTGTTTTTGCCACCTATTTCAAAACAATACGGTCGATTGAAATACACGAGTAACCCGGCCGGCACGTATCGCATAGCAGAACCGCAATCTAGCGCTCGCTGGCCACCATTCTCAAGTTTCAAACGGGTAGAATAATCCTATTCCACATCTAAAATGCGATAATTCAACTCTTACAGACATTGGAACACGATATTTTACGCATTACATGAAATTTTAAACTGGATATCCATGCTGTGGATTATTTTACGATTGCCGATCTTGCAGCACGATAGCTTTTCTACAAGCGACTTGTTTATGTCCGCATACGTAATTTTATGAATAAATCCTCTCATAAAATTATAAACTGGTGTAGGTAAGAATTTTTAACATCCCAAATGTCAGACACTCGATCGATAAAACGAGGATCTCTACATTGTCATACAGCATTCACTCGAGTTTATGACGAATGTTATTAATTAAGGTAATAGCACTAGTAACATAATAATAATATGGCGGTTATCAATTTACCAACAAAATTATTATATCATCCAAACATAACTTTGTGCAATAAAACAAAGTTTTGAAAGTTGTTACAATAATAACAGACTTAAATCCTACAGAAATAATATTAGGGTCATGAAACCTAAGCCTTTTTATTGATTTACCTTATATGTTAGAGATTATGAATATTTTCTTTATTAAGTATGCAATTAAATACATAATCTATCAATTTACTTCACGGTTTTAGCAATTAATGTTATATCATTAGCTGTTTACTTATCTTTACTGTAATAGATTCTTTTAATTAAGTTTTCATGGAATAAATTATGTATTGTTATTGCAAAAGTACATTGCATTGACCCATTAATCGGTTAATGTACTTAACATTATTCATTAAATCGTGACGTCATCAGCGTGGAATAAAATTAAGGACAAAATATTACGTGTGGGAAGTAAAACTCATTATAAAATGAGTACCATTATACCTACAAAATAGTTATTATTTATCTTTCCCTTTTAATTAACCTGTCTCGTCCCACTGCTGGGCAAAGGTCTCCCCCAGAGACTTCCAATACTCCCTATCCTGAGCCTCCTCCCACCATCTCCCTTCGAATCTCTTTCTCTTATGGGTAGAAATCTTGCGCTGAGGCGCTTAGCTTTTAGATAGGTATCTAAGTAGATATCATTTAGAATTTATGTCTTTAGAAAGCCATTCCTCAATTTAGAGATTTTAATGAAATTGTTTTCTTTTTAATAAAATCAAATGAACTGAAGATTTTTGGTATGTTAATAAAATAACAGTAAATACTTGATTGTGTTGATCGAATCACAGGATTTGAAACTTTCCATTAATTTTTGTGCCAATTAAGCTGAAGCCAACCTTAGAAAAACTGTAATTAGACTAATAAAACCGTCTTTGTAATCTTTAATTTGCTTTTTAATTAGAATTTAGATTCGCGATAAAACTTCATAGCTCAAATGCACGCTACTATCACGGATCATTGGATGGTAGTATTTATAACAGTTCTGTTACAAGGAAGAGATCAAGCAAAACTATTTCAATGTTCTTTAACTGAAAGGAAATAGCTTTAATTATAGAGGGAAAAATTAAAAACTGTAGGTAATTGACGAATAACCTGAGCTTTGAGCTGAGAAGTAGATACAGGAATGCAGACGAAAGCGTTTATGCAACGGACCGGGCGTGAAAAGAATCAGCCAATGGCGAGCGACCACGAGTACAAATACAAACAAGTCATGTGAGCGATGGCGCCGACACCGACCATGACCTTCACGTGCGTTGGAGAATCGCAAAACATAATCATGGTGCACAATGCACTAGTAAAGCATGAAGTGCATCGACAAAGAGCTATAAATAACTCAAGCATTATAAAATAACCGTCAACGATAAAGAATAAAATGTTAAAAAGTTGCAAGCAATATGAAATTGCATAAGATATACCTAGATAAAGATTATAACAGGCTGTTTAGTAACTATGAACGACAGGAAGTTCATATTATTTTCAACAATGGGAAAAATATCACACGCTATAATTTGGAAATCAGCTGTTGCGTCAAGAAAATAAGTGTCAGTAGGAAATCAAATGTTTACTGAAAGCTAACATCACTTGTTAGTTTTAAAGAGTGCATCATTCATGTGCTTACAATTAAGCAAATGTATCAACAAGTTATCGACGTCACTGGGTACAAGTAAGGCTCTAGTCTAGAGTTCTTCCGCGTTAGTTTGGTCAGCAAACGCTTCCGCGATGCATCAAGATTGCTGGCTGGCTTAATTATAAAACTGACGCTTGTCTGAAACAAATCACGTGGCTTCGAATGCGTATGCAGATCATCTAATGTTGGCAACGGTAAGCCATATTGAAGAGTTTGTTTACATATTTTGAATACTAAATATTAAAAGATTTACTTTTCTGTATATAATATCCGGTATGCGGATATGTGTAATCTTCTCCGTAGCAAAAGCTTTTGACTATGAAAATAATCCCACGATTAATCTCACTAAAAACATCTGCTGTACTAATTAAAGCGGACGTTGTAGTGACATTCTCTATGATCAAGGTCATCTAGATATGACCGATGAAGGTCGTTTGCACTAAACATTCATGCTGTGTTAGACCAATACTTAGACCGATCTGTTATCATTCATAATATTTGTATATTGTGCTATTTTAGAGATGGTATCATGTTGACAGTTGAAACTAACTTTAAAATCGTGAATTTCATTGCATTAACTGTCGGTTTCTGTATCACCCACATCGAATTTCCATAGAATTCAGTTTTCGAAAAGCATCATAAGTCTTAAAATTTTTAAAATATTTGAGTCTGGCATTACGGCCATGCCGCGTCCCGTTTCCCCTCGCTCGTGACTAGAGTTGATTTATTATTGAGCATGGGAGATATTTATTGGTACGAGGAGAGAAAGTAGATTTGGCATACACTGCGATCACAAGTGAAAAGCATTATAAACTTGAAGTCACGTGCATCGTGAGATAAGGTCGCGACGTACTACATACATTGGCAATGTAGTATGTTTAATTTGATGATAGATGCACACCATCTTTTCGATGCTGTGTAACTAAAAGTAAATACTCTCAAATTATTGCGGTCTCTATCAGTTCATTTCAGTCTATTTTGTAAAAAGAGGGCAATCATTTAGGCGCAGTAAAGTAGGCGAATGCTATAAAGAGTCGACACCAACCCGGCAACATTGTAAAAACAAATTGTAATGGTGTTACTGATAGCATAAAAACAGTTTTCATGGAAGACGTTAATAAGGTTTTAAAGGACAAAGAAAAAACTGCTAATAAAATCCCTGTAACTGCACGCAAGCTGTTCGAGGCAAATGCGACCCAAATACATAATGATAAAACGATGGACTTTACGATTCAGACTGATTTAAGACCAGATGAAGATGAGGTCAGCACCAGCGTCTCATAAACACCCGAAGTATATTGTCGTGAGAGCAAGTACTTTCGCAGTGTTGACAAATTATACGTAAAGTACAGTACTAAGAAAACCTGTATCAGATATCATTGAATATTTAGGTATCTAGGGTTTATCATATTATTTAATTGGACTTACAAGTAAATACTCTCTTATTAATCTTATCGTGGCATCGCTGTTTTAAGAATCCAAAATAGAATATACATGAAGTAAAGATAAAGTAGGGTGGTTTTCAGACCACGTGATAGAAAACTGGGTGCGACGCGACAGCGTTCCTTTCAGTAACGATTTTCTCAAAGCCAGCTGAGACGAAGCTAGCGTAGACATGCGCAGAAGCCATAGACGCCACGTGGTGAACAGCCAACTTTTAATTTAATTAAAATAACGTTATAGTGGAGTATGAGGGAAAGTGAAATCAATTTTACCTATTAACGGAACATTTACTATGATTTCACATTGTTTTCTAATATTTTGACATGCTCCTTTATATATAGGCAAGCTCACAACCCTGACAGTTTACAGAGTTATGAGAGCGAAATCGTCCTCTTTGGTCTGATTGCAAGCCGGAGTTTTTTTATCACCCAGCAATACAAACACGAATTTCTTTAAAAACCCTGGATAAAAAGATCGGGATTGTAAATCGTAGAAAAAGTGCCTAGACCTGGACCTTGAAGTCCAAGTTAAATCATAAAGAACCGTTTCAGGTCACATTGGAAGTTAGACGTATTGGTTACTTCTTGTTTATTGGAATTTCATTCAGTTTGCAGGAGTTTATCAATTTTCATTGACTGGTAACCACGAGCTAATTCAATAGGTATTCCCAGTATTCCGGTGCAATGTCATGGATGCTCCTTCAGGCATGCGCACTGAGGTCCCAGGAGCCACGTGGCAGTCCCTCATTGCATAACCTCATTCGAGGCCCTCATTATATCGATGCAGACTGCAGACTTTTAAACCATCAATTTCAATATTGCCTAAAATCTTTAGGCAATCAAAAATTTCAGAAGCTTGAAGTTAAAGAATGAAAAAAGGGTTCGCAAATATGGCCTGTGTAAAGAAAGCGATAAGGTAGAATCTTCCAGAATCATTTATCTTTCGCATTCTGAGACATTTTGACCCATGGAGGAATGTAGTAGAGTAGATAACAAAGATACGAAACGCTGGTCATCCTACACGTCGTCGGCGACGTATTCTAATCTAACTTGATTAGAATGCTTAGTATATGCTAAATAATTAGTATAGTCTGCGTACAGGGTAAATGTACTGCCATGTTTAGATTTTATACAAATAGACATGGACGTAATTGGACATAGAGATTTTCACACCTGTGTGGCAAACATTTCAAGTCCTAAAATGTTACGTTCGATACATTTGAGCGCTGAGATTAGAGATCTTGTCGTGGATTTCTCTAAAGTACACAGCTGGTGTTGTATACCAGGAAGTGAGCGTTAAGAGAATGTCTCCGGCAACGCCTACAAGCCCTACTCAAGTATACGGGTATTTGGTAGTACCTGTAGTACTATGGTGGCATGCTGCGGGCACGTTGCATTATAGCGCCACGCACACACCGACAGGCACAAGCACACTAAACTACAGACTGCAGAATTATGCCGCCATTTTACTTGGCTTATATAAAGCTTCAGGAGGAAAAAATTATATTAAGGTATTTCTTTTCTACGTTTACTATAAAGCAACTTACGTTCTGATATAGAATCTCAAAACTATGTTTTAAGTAATTCAAGCAACTCATTGAATGCTGCCGAATTTATTGACTAAGGATTTCTTGAGCAAGTGACCTCGGTGAAGTTGTACTTTGAACAAAGCGAATAAATAATGTTTCTACGCTTCAAGAATTCAAAACATTATCACATACCTCATTCAAGTTTTTGTAAACATACAAGGAGTGTTATTAAAACATTTTCATTCAACTATTATATTTGCACATTCAGGGTGCTTTTAATTTCTGTAAATGCTTCTGTGTATGCATTAGAATTATATGAGAAGCACCGACCGAAAACCCGCCATCACGTAACGTGGGCGCCACGAGTACGCAGCAGATTGCCATCCAAGATTTCTTATAATAACCACCTAAAACGATGATAAGTTTAGTTCTAAAACAATGTTTTCACATCCTCACATTACTGAACCACATACTGATATTATAATAATCTTCAAACACCACATTATTATGAAGCCATGTGCCGTGCACGTCGTCGGCGCGCACGGTTTGCCATGTTAGAAATTCCAATGCGGACCTTTTAAAACTAATCGTATCCCGGAGCACTTTACAATATAATCCATTTGTATTTATCGGAGACTTCACGAAACCACAAATACGCGAACTGGATGTTGATAAGAGCGCGGATGTGGTGTATATCCATATTATGGTGGAGGAGCAGCGGAGTCGCATTGATGATGCGACGGACGCGAGCGGTAGCTGCGGAGCAACTGAAGGCGTGCGCGGCGCGAGGGACGGGGCGAGGGGCCGGAGCCGAGAGCCGGCATCGCCAATTCGGCATGCAGGGAGCTCGGAGGGCGGGGAACTCCGGCGTCTAGTCTGACTGAGCCACGTCTCTACAACGCCATCACTACTAGACCCAGAGTACAGCGCCCAGAGGCCCGTCGCGCCGCCGCTGATTGTGCAACGTCAGCGAGCGCGTGCGTACCGACGGCCTAGCCTCCAGACTTCGCAACAAAAAACTTACACGCTCGCATAATCGAGCATCGTTTCTACGCTACTAATTAAATAGGCTTGTCTTAAGATTGCCAAAACCTCTGTGGATACACTCGTAAGTGATATTCTTTATTATAGTTTAGAATTCAAAGACCATAAACTAAAGTGATGATTCTATAACATTAGCCAATGATATAGCAAATAGTATAGAACGTGATAAATAGATTGGACATGACAGTAAAGAAACTGAAAATTGCTGTGGAGAAGTAATACTTAACGGTTAGCTCATCATGCCAGTCATTATTGTAACATCTACAGATTTAACTTAATTCGTGTCAGTTACTGTTGTGTTCAACATTCTAGTGAAGAAACTGTGATGTCATTCATCATACAGATGGCATACTAACAAGGTTTTTCTTTTATCGGTTACACAAACAAATAATTCTTTTTATTCTGTGTTTGTGTAAACGTTTTGTGTAAATAAATAGTAATATATATTACTATTTATTTACACAAAACGTTTAGCAATGAATTAGAAGTCTACTTCTAAATCGTTTTAATCTAATTTAGATAGGCACATTGAAATTGCATTTAAATTTGCATAAATAGTTCTTGAGAGCAATTTACACGCGCTCTGTAGAGTCGATTCTGTACCTATGGCGACAGAAATATAAAAATTGAATGCACAATGAAACCGATAACGAACATATTTGTACGCTTATAGGTTTTATGTAAGCAAAGTGATAACAGTGAAATTTACGACAAACGCATTCCAACCGGCAACATATCACGGAAAAGAAATGCTTAATGACTAAAATATTGAAATGATAAAGGAAAGGCTTCGAAGATTAATATTTTTTAAGAAACCCTTGCTAAAGTAGAAAAACAAGATCCGCCTGAAATAGCAACCGTTGATTCTTTTAGTGAAATAATAAAAATCAAGTAGAAAGACTGGTTAAGAACAGATATAAAATACAGATAAAGGTTAACAATAATAGAACAGCAAGCCATTTTTCAAACAAATATTATGATGAGCTATCACTGCGATATAATACAGAAGCAAATCTGCTCGTTGCTGCAATCATTGCTCCATATAATAGATGCGCGGTGCAAGGCTGGAAGGAAATTGAGTAATGGTCAGCAAAAACCCGGTAAGTTGGATATCAACAACGATGCTGTGGTGAGACACTAGTGGGCGAAAACACAAATTGTGCGCCCACGTATTTCACCCACAGACGGGCGCCAACAGAATTTATATTATGTACTGGTAATGTCGCGCACTTTCTTATTCATGTAGGAAAATTTTCGGCAACCATTAGAATTATTTTAGATGGCGCCGAAAATTATATAGCACAATGGTTTATTATGATAACCCTGTTGAAAATGGCACAAAAAACAGTTGCTAAGAGGTAAGTAAAACTGTTATTCTATAAACTGAAAAATCATAACGCTGAGTGGTGACCGAGTGATGATAACAGTACTAAAGCGATGTTTACCAAATCATATACTCAGAGAAAGGCCATCGGGTTAAACAGTTTAATACAAAACACGTTAGATAAATTCAGAACAACAGCTGATATTAGTGCCGACGGACACTAAGATTTTTGTAATAATGAATTTATCAACAAAAATTGTATAAAGTTTTTCTAACTCGATTCAAATTAGGTCGGGGTTCGCTTTGAAAACTAACCTTAACTAACCACTTGAGTTGAGCTCTTTTTACTATGAATCGAGAAGGTGCCAAAGTCTAGCCACCTTGGAAAAATTAGGACAGAAGAATCAATACAAGTAAACACGCGGCTTCTTTTAACGATAATACTTGGTTATTTTTCTCAATAATTACTTGTGTCGTTAAATTTTGGCTATGTAAAGAAAACGAAATTATAAGCATGTTAAGGGTTGCTATTTCCTGCTATGTGGTCATTATGTGGTGTGTGCGTCTTCTTCTCGTATCAACTCCTGCACTTAGATCAATTCAATTATTTTAGACCACTGCTACATCCCACTCGGATGCTGCAAGCAGATTCATTAAGGTGTGTATTATCTACCCTAGTACAAAGTACAAATATCTCATCAAATGTAAGCATAGCAATCTTGCAGGTGCTAAACTTGAAGGTCAATATTTGCATTCGGTCTCACAGCAGAATTTTCGATCGCGCTTCCGTAAACAACTTCAAGTATGAGAAAAAACACGATTTGCACTTTGAACTCTGGTAAACGAACAGCATTAAGATCAAGATAATGAAGATGAATCTCATTCATTTTTTTTTTTATTTCATTGCACTAACGTGCAATGAAAGAAATTGATGACTCATCAATCATCATATCATCTCATTTTTATACTAAACCATTTCGTTGATCCATTTTTCAATGTCCGACCACCACATTTTGCAAATCTTGCAAGGTCTGATGGTAAAAAAAATACCACAAACTGTGCCAGGGGTAGATTCTAGAACCATAGACTTTTTATATTATTATATTTCTCAAAAACTGTCGAAAACCATCGAGTTTCTGACAGTTTTTGGGAGATATAATAATACATAATTTATAAGTTAAAAAACTGGAAAACCGACTTCAATTCGACTACCAGCTTCATCATCTGATGATGATGATGATGACAGTTCATTGGAAATGTTCTAGTCACTATAAACACCACATAAAAGTCACAGGAAAGCAAAATACGCAATTTCGTGCACGTGGCTGGTGTTGATTCTTTAGAGGAACAACTGGTGGGTTTTTGCTTTTCTCCAATTAAATGCGGTTTGAATGTACAAACTGGGTTTATTGACAAATTTAGAAAAATGTAAAAATTTAGGTGTGCACCCAAAAAGGGCCAGGCCACAACAGTGCGTTGCGGCGTCGCATCGCAAAACGCACTGTTGTGGCCTGGCCCAAAGGGTCCATCGTTGCTAGCAGTAAAATGGTAGGCGCTACGCCGCAACTTGGCATATTGCATCGTTGCTAGCAGTAAAATAGTAGGCGCTGCGCCGCGCCGGGCATATTTTTTTCAGTTATTTCTATTTATAACCCAAACTACTCAACCGATTTTGATGAAAATAAAATGGGACCAATCTGGAAGTATATCCTTTCAGATGAAAAAAGAATTTTTGAAATCGGTTCATAAATGACGGAGTTCTGAGGTAACAAACATTAAAAAAAATAAAAAAAATAAAAAAAAAAACATACAACCGAATTGAGAACCTCCTCCTTTTTTGAAGTCGGTTAAAAAAAGTTTTTACCGGGTTAGAATCGACCCCTTCTGCCCCGTGAGCATTTGATAAATTTATAATAGCTTGCTTTTGTTTGGGTTACGTTTTAGCAAGTCGCGGATTGAAATATAAAATTGAGTTATCTCGCTCTCTAAGAAGTATCCAGATGAACACTTTGATCTTAACATGGCATTAGTAACGATAGTGTAAACTCAAGATGAATTTATAATCGACCGGAGAGTTTCCTCATCAATAACAAGATTAATGGTTACATGTCTAACGTAGAGACTTCTTTCACTTACCTGCATGTACTATAAGATGGAGCTTAACTTTCTATTTTCCCATGAACGTGTATAAACTAAACGACCTAATCAATTCCATTTATTACAAGTTACAAACGAAGACAATTTAATTGAAGAGACCTAATGAATGGAAAGAACTTTCTAGCATTAATGGTAAAGAGACTCCTACAGCTCGTTGACCTAAAATAGCATGAGCGCGAGACAGGGACGCAGTATCGGGAATTATTGGTTAAGAAAGGAATGGAAGAGGATTGTAAAAGTGCGTGGAGGGTGTCACGTACGCTCAAGACAACAGCATCAGTAGAGCAAGGAGCAAGGTCGTCTATAGAATTTAGTAAACATCGTAAAATTAAAACATCTCGTCGGTTCAATAGTACTTGATACATGTTTCTGTCATCGTGGTCGAGTTATTTTACAATATTTGTAACTTTACATAAAAGTCACGTTACACATGTAAAACTCGTGTTTCAAGTTTCAACATGGTTGAGAACTTGATAAGGGTATTATCATAAATTATAGAATTAGAATTAATACAGGCAAGAAAACTAGAATTTTCATATGCGTGATTAAATTCTATATTACAGTGAAACTCCCATCGAATTCGAACCAACCAACCGGGAGCCATCCCTATAACACAATAACGAAGGAATCTGAACCGCTTCGAATTGAGAAGCTTCCTTTTGAAGTTGGTTTATTCATGGACACATCAGGTACGGAAGTAGTAAAACGAAACAAATAATCATAAAACGTTGGGGTTGGCTGTTGTATTTTACATAATTATTGTGATCGATTACTATAAATGCATGGCTGTTCAGTCAAATAGTAATGGGAAAAGTGGCTTTATAAGATTTACAACACACAATCAATACAAACACTTTAGACGTGAGGTCTGCGGAGTCAGCGACCAGCGCCAGTTATCTAAAATGAATCTTCAATTTTCGAAATTGCATTATTATATAAATAAGTTGTCGAACAACTCTGTGCAATAGATTTGACACAGGGCATTGATTATTGGATCCAATTTGGAACCTTGATTACCATTCCAATCAATAGCTTCCTTCCACTGTGGATACGTCTGTGGATTATAATGAGACTGTTCCGAGTAATTATTTTTATACGGCTTCGTCGCGTGTTTGACTCCCGACCTATTCGTGCGTTGATTTACACTACGCTTCACAATAAGTACTGGCTTATGGCTATTTATGTGTCACCTCTATATAACACACCTGTCCTGTTAGTTCTTAGCGTGCACTTGTGCAAAGTAGCAGAACTTTGATGACGTCATTTCAAGGAGTTTTCTGTATCATCAGGGTATTGCCTACAGTTGTTACTGCTGTTTTGTTACTTTTTTTGGTTCCCTTCACTGAAACTTTGACGCAGTGCATCGATCATAGAATACGTTTTGTCTTGTCTGATAACGAGAGTGCTTAGTATTTTGGCCGCTTACCTTGTTATTTTTTCTCAACCCGTTCGCAATATGACCCTATTGATTCTTGGGATTTTACAGAATAATACGTATTGAATTTGAATTATTATTTGCATACAAAATTATAAAGTTCAAGAATACAGGATGAATAGCAGACGACTGAGTCGTAAAGATGAATAAATGTAAAACCAGCCCCAGGCTTTGGCTGGATAGACTTATAAATATGGTAATCAAGGTTCTACGAACTACATGAGCAATAGGTAATATTAACTCTACTTTGTAGATCTGTTAGAAATAAATAGCAGAAATATAACAATTTATATCTATTGAGTAATGTTTTATGCCGAGCTAGGTATTTTACTTTATTTCGTAAATAAATGTGTATGTTTCAAGCATAGTGGATTTTCGCCATTATGATGGTTATACAACTACAATTTTGTCTCAAAAAGCCAACCTTTTATAACACGAACAGCAACATTGTAATTTTTAAGTTGCGTTTTTGAAGCACCTGCTTATTCATAGTTTTCCATGAGGGGTCTTTATCGAACGGATCGTTTACCGTTACCGGTACAATAAGGGTAGAATACGACGCAATAAGGTTTGTTCTCATACAAACTCTTGCATATTCTGTGTCTGGTGTATAAAATGGCTGCCGTTCGTGACCTTGAACTGGCGGGGAACTGTCTGGATCAGATTGTCAATTATATCGATTGAAATGTTGGTGAAGAGAAAGGGAGAATGAGTGTTTGTTCTCATATCTGTAAAAATAAAAGAATGTTGGCTTTTCCGATGGACTCATGTCTTCAAGCCAGTCCAGCACTACCTACCAACCAATAGCATAATAGCGTTAGACCGTACACACTGAAAAAGTAGAAAGTGGGATAGTGTGGGCTGACAACAACATGTCTAAAGAAATATTAAAATTGGATACAGTTAGAATCAGTTTTTGGGAAGCCTCGAACCGAAAGAAGTGGATTTACAAATAGCTTTAAGTTGTGTTGATGGTAGAGTAGTAAATCTAATAAAGCTATTTTAATCAGCAATCACTTACCTTGCGGTTCTGGGAAACGTGACCATTGTCAGTTATCAGCTCTGAAACTTGATAAAGACCAATGGCGAATCTATGATTGGGTTTCGGTCTTTCTAATAAAATAGATCCGATTGATAGCATAGTCTGGTAATCTCTTTGTTCATTGCTTCCATCTTAGTTATAGCTTTAGGTAAAGCCTTGGAAAAGCTTTTGATTTGATAGTATTGAGACGAGAAGGTACACCTAAAGACGCAAGGTCACAAATTCATAATGGACAGACTTATTTGTTACAATTACCTGCTATGATAACCGTCCAAAAATATTTTCTGCAGACCGTCTTTCAATAAATTAGATAAGTACCTGAAAAAATATAAACGAAAATGTATTTTAGACCGCCTAAATAATGTCGTCGGTATAGCAGATCAAAATCTACATCGGATATTTTCCTCTGAATAAGTTTAGCATTGAGAATGAGATGTTAATGCCTAAAACATTCGCCTTGGCATTGAACAAACCACAAGTCCTTTGGCTCATATCTGCAAACGAAACCTTCAAAACATCCAATGTTGCAGACATCCTAACAGATATCTTTGTCATCAAATAATTTACAAATTCTCAAAAGGTAAACATACAACGCGAACAAACCTATCGCGGTGGGGCGCCATGATAAGATTGTATTTTCAACTGATAACAAAATATGAGAAAGATAAGCTATCAGTTTTCATATTAATGTTGATATAGGTACATTCCTAGTTTATAAAAATGGTAAGTACTTAAGTATAAATGTATAAATAAAGGTAAGCCTAAGTACATAAATTTTGTGACAAATTTAAGACGTTTATGGGGATAGTATTTCATAACTAAAGATTAACAATAATATTCCTTGCAAGTACAAAATGTAAATATCCCAAAAGGTTAACGCCCTTCGTGTTATAAACAGAATGAGCTGCCAAGGTCTCTGAATGAATGCGCTGAAAACACTCCAACCAGATCAGATTTTATAATAGCCTTGATTGGTATAATTTACAACAAGCATAAAGCTTCGCAAGTTTTACGACTTTATAGATATATACACGTCGGTGATTTTTGATTATCCTACTAAGTATTTATTATCTAACTAGTTAATCTATGTTTTGATTAAGCAACACATTAACATTTGCATTAGATAAGCAAAGGTCATATAAACAACGAAAGAGTAAAAATAGAACTCACAATAGTAATCACGCAATGATTTTATACTATCACTCTGATAGTAATCACGCAATGATTTTATACTATCACTCTGTTTGTGCAAAACAAGACTATTATCGCCCTTGAAACTGTGAAAGTCGTATGTGTTATTAATGCACCAATGATACGTGTTATCATCATGCATTAAGTAACTTTAGTTCCATTGCGTATTAACAAAACGTCCTAGACATGAAGATCAAAGAAAAGAGCGTTGGAAAACTAATAATAATTGTGGATGGAAGTTGGAAAAATACCGTAGACTCAAATGATAAAAAAACCGCAAGGATTGTGTGGGTAAAGTTATTCAAAGTTATTTGTGGAAAGGTAAAGGTAGAACACATTATTTAAGAGTATGATAGCGATGGCGGCCGAAGGGGAAAGATCGAATTCAAACGATTGAACAAGCTGGCAAAAAACATCCAAAGTATAAATCAAAGACGGCATCATAGGAAATAAAAAGAAATTTATATGCGACACAGAAGTAGAAAGTTAAATTAAAGAAATTAACGATTCTCTCGAATTTTAACTCAATTAGGAATGCTTTGAAGCGAATCATTGCCTTCAGAAGTTAAAGACAAAGTAGAATCAAGATGTTTTAATTCAAAGCGGACGGCATCGCTATAAGAAATCTGACGCTTTAAACTGGATCGAGCAGAAATGTTTTAATGAAGGTATGCAATAGATAAAGCTACTGTCGACTATAGCGTTGTATTTAAATGAGGCTATCAAGGCAGAGAGAAAGCTGGACAAGCTAGTAGACCGTTTCAAGTTTTCTGCTACCCAATAAATTATACGGACAGAACAGCACTGCCTTTCAATATAAGTGCTACAAAGACTATAGTGGGCGGTTGGGTCTACAGTCTGGACTTCGAAGTACAGCGCAATAGCTTATTACAGTAAGAAACTGGTAATCTAAATATAGCTTGAACTCTGAGAAAAGCACCACCATTTTCACTCAGCTTACGCCAAGTTGGCGTTAATTATGCCACAGTTTACAAAAAAGTAAATTAAATTTTATTTTAGAGCTTGTTTCATCACTAATAAAATAATATATATTTTTATCCAAAACAATAACTATATACAAATAGTTAAACAAATAAAACAGCATTTAAAAAAAAATTATTAAAATGAACTCTGAATTCTAAATGCTAGAGATAGAAAACAGAGTTCAAATCACCGACTACTTCTATGCAGGTGGGGTCGACTTTGTTTGACGAGTGCGGTACCTCCCACAATACCTACTTGGGGCTGCAAAGAACAGGGATAGCTGTAGCTCGATCTCGCTCATAGTAGTTGCCTCATCAAACTGCACTAAAACTGTGTAGTTTTGTTAAGTGAAATAATTGTTAATTATTTTTACAATTTATTATATTTTTATGTAAAAATAAACTGCACAATAAAATAAACCATTTAAAAAAGAATCAGAATATTTAACATTTTAGTGCAATAATTTTTAGGCAGCGTGCATTTCTCATCAATTTCTTTTTTTTTTAATTTTTTCTGGCGCTGGATAGGTACTAGTCCTTTTGCCAAATTCTCATCAAATTACTGTCCAGTGTTTCCAGCCAGTATTAGTTGGGAAATTCGCCCTTCGAGATACGAGTAAATATTTTGGTCGAACCTAATATTCGCCAACATCATTGTCACTCACGCCAAACTCCCGCGCCATTTTAGATGTTTGAGATAAAAAAAATGATGTGGAAAGCTAAACAGCAATGCCATTGATTTGACAGAGATGGCAAATAATTTACCTATTGCGGCCCGGAATACAACGCAAATTGGAGTTGGTGGGTTCAAATGTCTCGTACTAAGTTGAGCTAAAAAAAATTTTGAGCGTGGTGATGCCGTTTTTAACTATTAGTAATAAAATGAAAAAAAAAACTTTATTTCCAGCAAAACATACAGTAGGTAGGTAAAGGGTATGCAAGGTACATAGAAACCTAGCAGGTACAGTGAGTATCAGATATGAGAGAGTAGGCAGAGTTATTTACCTAAACATTTAGGGGGGTGAAATTAGCGAAATTAGCGAAATTAGAGAAATTAGCGCCTCGGTTTACCCATTTTGTTATATAAAGCAATAAAAATGTTTAGTTACCTACCTAAATGGTTTTATTTAACCTGTCAAGCCATCTTCTGCAAAAAAAGTTACACACTGTCAGGTCACGGGGGGGGGGGGGGGGGGGGGGAGGTGTACTATGCGACCTAGGGCATTATGGAAACAATTTTTACAGATACATAAGAGTAAGTTTGGAGTGTTCTAAGGCATGATAAGCCAAATTAATATCCAAGGAGATGGATGATTCAAGATCGATAAGGTTGCCAAGAGGATAAAAGATTGAATAATGTAATGTAGCAATCGTTAAAATAATGGGGTAAAATTTAATTGTGAGTTAGTAGCACTGCAACTCCATGTTTTTCTTTTCAAAAACGAAAAACATGTCCGTCATTGTCCATTGGTGTTGGCTTTTTTTACTTTCGTGAAGTTTCGTCAAAGAAAGATTTCCTATGAATAACATGGAGTTGAGCATCTGCTCCTCCGTTTTCTGTAGTGAAATCTGTGTGTTGTGGGAGATAAGAGACTCGTGGTTGAGACAGTGAC
This sequence comes from Gandaritis pyraliata, assembly GCA_947859175.1. NCBI lineage: Eukaryota > Metazoa > Arthropoda > Insecta > Lepidoptera > Geometridae > Gandaritis > Gandaritis pyraliata. Next base: position 1,929,273 of record OX401871.1, on the reverse strand, counting down.
TCTATTTAGTTGCAAGGGCTTCGCCCTCCATTTTAACTGTAGTGAAATCCGTGCGTTGTGTTGTGGGAGATACGAGACTTTTGGTTGAGACAGTGACTCTATGTTATAAGGGTTTCGCCTTCTATTTTAGCTGGAGTGAAGTCCGTGTGTTGTGGTAGATAAGAGACTCGTGGTTGAGACAGTGACTCTGTATTTAGATTGGAACTTTGTGATTAGATCTATCTTTCAAATATGAAAGAAAATCAAAGGAAGTGTGTCAAGTGTGGGGCTTCACCGTGTGAAAACCCTGATACCATATTACATCGTTTTCCTAAGCCGGGACCAACTAACATTAATCGGTAAGTAGTCTACTGAACACAACCTGATTGTGTCTGTCTCCATGGGAATTCCCATCATATTTTTTCTCATAAAAACTCTGACACTGATTGTTATGAAATGAATATAATAATGTTACTAGGTATAAAAGCCCGATCTGCGGTAAGTCTTTTAAGATTTACCAATTTGTACGGGTAAAAGTTCCAATAGTTCTATGATCATCGTTCATAAGGACTTTTACCACCATTCACTTGGTAAATCTTAAGATTTACCTCAAAGTCACGGTAAATGTTGAAAAAGACATCTCAGTCATGTGATAATATAGGGTGGCATAACAAAGCACATTACAAATCTATTGTGTTTCGTTACTTCCATCGTTAAGACTCCCTAAATATCATAAAATTAGGAGAAAATAGAATAATAGATAGATAATTATTTATTTAGTTCACAATCACAGGTAGGTACAGCACAAAACAAGCAGGAAAAAAACAGACAATAAGAACTATTCGGAACATTTTCATAAGATAATGACATGAAAATTGCTTTGGAATGAAATAAATACTAAATGATGCATGTAATAAATTTCAGATGTGTGTTGTGGGCCATGTATTGTTTTCCACATGGTTCCTGGAGCTCTCAAGAATTCCATCGCCAACTTCACAGTGAACATAGAATGCTGTGCACTAGACATTTTGAAAGGAAATGGTTCATTGATAATGCTGGTATTAGGCTATTCAAAGCTGCAGTACCAGATGCTGAATGTGACAAGGTTAGTGAGTTTTTTCTATAATAATATACTAGCTTCCGCGCGCGACTTTGTCCGCGTCCCGTTTGATCCTGTGGATATTCCGGGATAAAAAGTAGCCTATGTGTAAATCCAGGCTACGAACTATATCGACGGTTAAAAGGCGACTTGACTCAAGCGACATTTTTTTCAATATTGAGTTATGAAACTTGGAATAAATTATGTATTCCAAGTTTCATTCAAATCGGACCAGTAGTTTTTGCGTGAAAGAGAAACAAACATCCATACATAATTACAAACTTTCGCGTTTGGTATGATAACTAGTTGTTCACCCGAACTAAGATCTTATGATGTTCCCGAAAAAAAAACACAAAGAAGTTGTATAATTTATAAGTTAAAAAACTAGAAAAACTGACTGAGTTATTTATAAGCCAAACTACTGAACCGATTATGATGAAAATTAAATGGGACCAACCTGGAAGTACATCCTTTCAGATAAAAAAAAGAATTTTTGAAATCGGTTTATAAATGACGGAGTTCTGAGGTAACACACATTAAAAAAAACAACTGAATTGAGAACCTTTTCCCTCTTTTAAAGTCGGTTAAAAAGGGCACACAGTTTCTTAACACTACTTGTTTGTTTATTTCAGGTTTTGACAGACCCTGTGTTGGTTACGATTGAGCCTGTGGCTGGTCCATCTTTAACTCTACCTTTAATGGAAAATTTTAACTTATTAAACCAGAGCCAGATGAATGTCGATGGTACAACTACAGGATCGCTGATTACCCAGAAACCAGCAGAAGATGGCAAACAAAATACCTACAATTTGGTATGTATGTATGAAAAATGTATGTAGGTATGAAAAATACATGGTCCTATATGGCCACCAGCCATGGTGGTATAGTAATTCTATTCTTACTATACTGTCTACGTCTAATAAGACAACCAGCTTACCACACGGAATAGTAGATTGTGTCATAAGGGACCAAAATTAGAGTAGAATCCTGAATGTAGCGAGGATTAACACTACACATAGGCACACTCTGCTTTTCATCCCCCTCTATGAGAAAGATAAATATCATAGGCTTTTAGATATTATTCTCACGATTTGTTCGGTAGTAAATTGTTTATGACAGTTTCTGTGTTTAATTTTACACTTTCTGGTGTTAATATGGTGTTCTTGGTGGGGAATAAATAAATATATTGAATTTTTTTTGTACTGAGAGTTTGCTTACTTGGCTAGTTTTATCGTTGTTTGTTTAGTTAATAATAGGAGTAGGAGTAAGAAATTTGGGATAGTAAGAGGTATCTTACTCACTTATTTTTTTATTATTTCAGGAGAACTATCGACTTCAGCGACAACGACGGCAGAAGTATTAAAAAAAATGGATGAACTATTTGACAGCGTCAACGCTTATACGCCAGACAGAAGAAGAGAAAAAGCCGTTAGCCACCAATATCCAAAACAATACGCGTCATATAGAATTATTTGGGCAAATGAAAGAATTTTTTAAAAAACTGAAGTTTTTGGGGTGCAGAACACCACCCCCTTTACAACAAGGATGGATATGGACCATTAACGGATTGGAACAAGTGTGGAAAAATCTTACAACTAAACATAAAAACATAAAAAGTCTAGCCAGAAGAAGGCTCCAGCAAGACCCACTAGAAAACTTATTCGTAAACTTAAATAATAAAAAAAATCAATAAACTTGTAACTTTTAATTTGTTAGGTACCTGATTAGTTTTCTTATTTCACTGCTAGGCCAAGAAAGAGATTGCTTATAAACAGTTTCTGCTGTTTGGCTTATCTTTTTGTCAAATGCTGACCTGATAAAACTAGCAACGATTTTAACATTCTGTAATAATCTTATGTCAGCATTTTGACAAAAAGATAAGCCAAACAGCAGAAACTGTTTGAACAATTTTAATCCCTGCCAGGTCTGTTCGAAATTTAGCGCTAAAATAGATTGAAACTGCCACCAAATATTTTAAAAGTTGGTGCCAAAAATAACGCCATCTAGTTACGAACCCCCAAACAAATGGTCAATTTTGTCCTGCCATATTTGTATGCAGTAAACGTTCTTCTTGGGTAACAGTATTCTGTGCTTCTATGACTGTTTCATCATAGAAGCATTCATTAATATTGTTTATGCTTTTGATTTATCTCTTCGTGGAAATTCAGCGATAACTCAGCTTTTACAATCGAATAGTATTGCTTTAATATTTTTTTTTTGAGAAAATAAAACCGGCATGGACACAGGACTGCATATAAATAGCTTGGAATGGTGTACGATACGGCATTTTGATATGGCCGAGGCGAGTGGGTTTTTCTGAGGTGCAAATGCAAGCTACAGTATAAAGCAAACAAATAGTGAATGACCGAAATTTTAACAAAAAATATAGGAAGAAAAATTAGACAGCAGAGGACAGCAGTTACGTTTATTTGTATAAAATCTTGAAATAGATATAGTTCGTACATGAGAATACTTTTTATCTGTGTATAATGTGACCTAACCACTGCGAGAACTAGTTAGGTACCTACCTACTACACTTTTAATAAATTGTGGCAAAGACACTCGAGTGATTTTATCACGTCACTAGATGGATCTTCAAACTTACTATTGATCATAACGGGAACCTTGGCTGGAGCGAGAAGAATCGTGACCAAGAAGAATCTATGTCAAGGATAGTTATAAATGAGGAAGTGTGCCGTCCGCAGTGCAGTAAATGAAAAAAACTGAAAAACAAGGTCTTAGGTAAGAGTGGAAAACTCTTGTAAGCAAAGCAATCAACCTTAAAAACGAGAAAGGTATTCCAGACACTTAATAGCTAGTAAAATAAACAGCAGTTATGTGTTTAATTTACTAGCTTTTTCTAGCTCAAAAAATCCAATACTAAAATCTTAGCGCGCTTGCAACGTTTTCATCATTTCCCTAGCCTTATCCCACGCTAGGTGGGGTCGGCACAACATGTCTTCTTCCGCTCACTCCTATCTTTCGTCAACTCTGAATTTACTCCTCTCACATTTATATCATCTTTCACACAATCCAACCACTTCTTCTCGGGCCTTCCTCTACTCACGTGCAACGTTTTATGTACCGATATTCATGAACCCAGATTGATGAACCACAGAATAATATGCCCCGCGGAGAATGCTCAAGTGCTAGTAACACGAGAGAAGAAGAAAAAGAACCATAGTAGTATTGAACGGTAATGGAACATGATAGTCCCATGAATATGGAATCCTCGATAAGTTTATAGCTTGGGCACAGCAGTGCCCAGTCAAGGTCAGCGGTGCATCTGCCGCGAGCACGCACAGACGCCACCCTAACACTTTATTTTAAAACATACGCAGCGCTGTTTTAAAGAGCCGTCTTTGATGTTTTATTACAGTGCATACGAATTAATAGACTCGTTTAAAAGGAACATAAAGTAGAACAAGTTATAAAGACTATAGTAATAGTGCTTTGTGCAACCCGGTTAGCCAACTTCTTTCTGAAGCATATAACTGGCTATTATTTTCTTATTTTGCTGATCAGATTAAGCCATAATATAGATTAAAAAGGTTGCTTTGTCCTTGAAGTTGTTTTTAAACTCGATAAGTATTCATGGAAACGTCTAGTCTCCAGGTAAAGCTTGTTTACTATGCATCAGATATTACCTATTTAATGTGGGCACAATACGATGCATATGAGAATATTTGCATGAAGCATGTAAATAATCGTAAAGAGATCGTGACAAGGCGACGTGATTCCACAAACTATAATATCAATCATACAACTAAAGGATCACTATACATTGAGTTTGAATGAAAAAAAGACTGATAAAATAAAACCAGGAACAAGACTGGTCGACTGAAACATAGCAACAGACAAGAAAAACTGCCAACGAAGCAAGATTTAGAAACGAATGTTACGCAAAAAGTCTAAAGACATAAAATCAAAAGCCAGTGTGACCTTTATTAGTCAAATGTGACGAAACAACGCTTGTATTATAATGAATAAAAAAAAAACAAGGAAGTCGTAAAGAAAATCAAGTGAACAGAGCTTCTAAACGTGGTTTATACCAACAGTCGTTATGCAAACAACATAATTGTTACAATGCTAGACTACAAATAGAAGCTTGCTATGTTGCTAGGCGATTTACTTGCATATGTATTCATTTTAACATTCAATTCTAGAGAAACTAGTGAATATAATATGAATACGCACGTACGAGAGTATTTCCTGAACTTTGTGTAGGCTTTTCTTTAGACTCTGGATTACGCACGAATAAGGTAGGGCGTGGGACTGTAAAGATGGCTGACGCATGAAGAAATTGAATACAGAAGTGAAACCTTTACTTCAAAAGCCAAAGTTTAAACAATTAAAAAATTAAACAGAGCTTCAAGACACAAAAGGTTAAAATTATACCACCATAATCACGACAATAAAATAGTCATGAAATAGAAGCTTTATTACAAACAATTAAAAAGTTAAACAAAGCTTTTCAAGACGCGATTTTTTTTGGCTTTTTCCATCATTCAGTTGTAAAAGCTAAAATTATACCGTCAGAATCAAGGTAATACAATAGTCATGAAATAAGTTTCTCAAGCAATTTGGAGAGCATTGCCTGACGATAATCGATTTGAAAAAGTCACAATGACTATAATAAAGTAAGGAATTCTAAGTGATGCATGAAATAGGTAATTCAGAAGCGGTGATCCGTACTTCTATGGTGATTATTGTAATCAGCTAGCGCGATCAGCCGTGGTTGCAATCATTGAAGGTTGAATTTGCAAGTATGCTAGTCTTATAAAAAAAAAACAATCCTTGATTCATAAATCATTTACTTGAAGGACCAAAGTTTGTTCAGTTTTTATAAAAGGCCATCACTAGAAGGTACTTTAGTTCAGCCACGTCCAGCATTCTACAGGGTTTTATAAGACCACTCTTGAACACTCAAGAGGTTAAAGCACCCAACAATACGAACAACTCTCCTATCACACACGACAAAAATACTTTTGCTGTTTTTGCTCTAACAATATGCATACACACGCTTGACAAAAACAAAACCGCAGATTTTTTTTCGTTTACGCTATTAGTTTCGTGGCATTTATTCATATTGATGGGTATATAAGACATAGACAAACACTTATTTGCTTAAACCCCCCGATGTGTTCAAGGTAGAGCTACAGATAATATAAGTAGAGCTTAAAGTTTACCTGTATTGGTAGGTCTACCAATGCAAAATAAATAAACTCATCTCAAACAATCTCGACAACTCATAGCCCAGGAAAGATGTTTACTTACATTAACTTTAACACTTTGGCTGAACGTTGTTTCATACATTCCATTAAATTAAACAAAGTATAGAAAATAGAACCAAGGGTGGGGGAAGGTCAATAAACTCAGAAAATGTGTGGTTCTGTATGTTGGCTTCCACAAATGGCGGTAGATAGTAGTAAAATAGATTTTATATGGTAATTTATTTTATAAATAGTTTGTGGTCGGCGTTCGTCAATGAGATACTCAAAGCTGGTTGAAATAGCGGGATACCTGATAGTCGATGATGCATTTAGTTCTGTACAGAGAAAAATAGTTAAGTACCAAGATATATAAATGCGTAAAGTCTACATAAATTTTCGCGATAGAAAAAATCTCGAAGTTACCTCTGACATTCTGAATTTGTGTCTGGATTTCGAAGACTGCGCTAATTATTGTTTATTTTATCTGTTTCATATCTGTTTATTTTCATTTACCTACCTATCTTTAGTTTACAAGATATTCAATAAAATATAAATTGAGCACTTATGACATTTCAATTAACAGCAATTACTACAGCTCTTTGTGCTAGGAAAGTATTGTTTACTCTATAATTTCACTCTAGGTCTGATCCATCTTTCCACACGATGAACGAGCAAATTGGCGAATGTAAAATGAGTAACAATCAGGCCTTTGCATCTAATCTAGATGATGCAGCGACAGGGGCCACTTCTTACCCATGCCCCGATGTACGGGACGCCGTAGTAGCCCGGGATATAATTTAGACATTATTGGGACATAATTTAACGCACCGGTGCTCTAGACTAGATACTGTAAAATATTTTGGGTTTTATTCGTTCTCAAGGTTATCTGGTACAGTTAACATCATTAGTAAATGATGATAAGAAAAAGTTTCAAAAACGTTTTACAACTGAAAACCATCAATTTCACTTTCATTTTATTCTTAAACATGACTAAAAGTAAAAACTATCAAAAAAGTAGTCCTTATGATGAAAAATTATGTTTAGAACCATTATTTTGTTTGTAAATACTTTTGTTCTAATTTTATTTTAAATCAACAAATCGTTGACAATAGTTTGCAGATAGCTCCACTGTATCATGTGTATTTTGTAAATATTGTTATTTTCTCTGTCTTAGAAATCTGTGTAATGTTATTTTATTCTTATTAAATAAAGAATTTCAATGGGAACATTACTTCATTAGATATAGAAATTGTGATAGGGAATAGGAATTCACGGTTAGTTATTATAAAATTCTTGGCAATAATTTTATCATTAGACACCACAACTGTTGATCAATTAATTAAGTTGTTACATTGTGAGTAGTAGACACTTTCAAATGCCTTTGAAGATAATAATAAAGTATGAAAGAATGCTATTGTTCGGATTCCACTTCTACATTTCAATTTAAACTATTCATTGGTAAATAGGTACTGTTTTTTTACCAATTAATTTTTTCATATTCCTAAAACTTTTTTTTTTATTTATAGGATCATACAACTCTTAAACAGATTATAATGAAAATACAATGAATTTAAAAAGTGGTTGCCAGAGCCATCTGTTTAAATGTAACAGAACTAAACTGAGAAATGATAAATTTAACGATGAGGTCAATATAGTGCTACCAAAGAATATTGAGGAACCTATTAACATTTTTTCTCACATAGGTATCAAAAGGATACATGCTTATAATAATTGTATGTACCTACCTACCTACCTATTGGCTTTATATGCCTATTGTAGTGTAATGTGGGTAGGTATTACTTTATGAGGTCAATGTACATTTTAGAGTATATGAGCCATGGGTCACTCCCACATTCGTAAGGGAAATCTCACCTACCTACTTATACATTTATTTGAACACTCCTTACAATAGAATGAGCTAAAGGCAAAGTCCTTAAATTTGTTTTGCTGAGACCAGGAAAAAGTCACATCACATTATAAAGTTGTATTATAGTTGTGATTTATTGAAGTGTTTTACAACATAGACCACTTCACCCGCACAGATGTGGATCAATAGTTGGCAGCCTTTCAATAGAGCCTACAACTTGGATATTTTGGTATGTATACGAGACTGGTTTGAAGTTTAGCCAACAGGGCAGATTTTCAATTGAGAATGCTGAAAGTCCTTCCTTTATAAGACAGACAGACAGACAGATAAGACATTTTTCATCAAGTTACAGATGTGCACAAACAGTAAAACAACACAAACAAACTTCTCAAAGAATATTATTTGTTGAACATTATGCTTATTTTTGGTGCTTTGTCAAGTACTACCTAACCAAGGGAAGAAATACTGAGATGATATTTTATTTTTTTAATTTTTGGAAAACTTACAGCTAGACGAAGTATAGGTAGATACAATGGTTACTTAAAAGCTAATTACAAGTTTCCACGTATAGTTATTATAATTTTTTGTTAAAAACAAAACAGTACCTAATTTGGGATAGACGGAAAAGAGGAAAACATACGAGTATAAGTGAGAGAAAGAAACAATAAAGTGAATTATGTAATAAGTTTTTAGAATGTAATTAGCAGAACCTAATTAGTTTCTCATTTGTATTCAACGCCTCGAACAAGGCAAACATACCAAAACAAAATTGTTCAATTTATTATATGGTTTAGTATGTAGATAGTCTTGTGAGTATGCAATCAAACACACCTCGATAATTCTCTCGAAAACAAGTTATTTTGTTCGAGATTACAAAACACGAATGAACAAAGAAATAATAGCTACGACAAGACAAACTGTTATTTTGTAATGTAATGGCTCAAGGTTGGCGAAAAGATGTTCCAAGTGGCTGAAGTATTCGATCATGTCACTTTGTACTCACAGAAAATGCGCAATAATAGTATACCTGTTTTATAGCAGTCCGGGATCAACTTGATGATGGACTCCAAAATCCAAATACCGAAACAGGATCCACGCAAATAATCACAAAGCAAATCTGATAAGAGTTTGCGATAAACAGTGAAAATACGCAAGCAAGCAAGCAAAACCAACTATCGGAAAGGACACCAAATGTAAACGTCAAGCAAGTAAAAACATCCGCAAACCAACCAAATCTGAAAAAATATGGTGAGTGCGAAAGAGACGCAAGTTAGCTTCGTTTTCGAAATAGGACTACATTGTATATGCCATCTCGATTTTGATACAGACATATTTTGTGTTAGAAAGAAACAGCAGTAGATTTTGATTTTGACATACGTCTATCGTCACGCAAAGACAGAGAGACAAAATGTCAAACGGCTGTTCATTGTGTAAACAGCTGTTCACAGCTGTTGGTTTTTTTTACGTGTGTTCTATGTTGTTTATGGTTTGTTCGTTCATTCAATGGCTGTGCTGCCAACATTACAACTTAAATGCTATATTAATCATTTTTTACAAACGACATTGTTTTTTAGTTGAAACAATCTTGCTGCATACTTGCTGCATGTTTTGAACAACGATATCAACATAACACTGTGGTATTGATATTCTATATCGTTGGGTTTGAAGAATTAATAAATAAAAAAATAAGTTTGAACATTAATAATATTGTTTTTTGGACCACACGGTCCAAACTGGGTTCCATTCATACGTCCTGCCTGACCTGGAAGACTGGTTTTCAAAATATTTATGTGGTTTTTTTCTACCGCGTCATACAGACCTACACGTCTTCTTGTATATTTGATTTGAAGAACGAGCATCAAATTAAGTTTTTTTAATTTCTTCATATTCAAATTCAAATTCTTCAAATTCAAATTCTTTCAAATTCTTTATTCTTATAATAAAATAACATTACAGAGCGAGCGTTCCAATGCGTTATTCTATTTATGACTAGGTAAAAAGTAGGACAAAGTATTTACAAATTAAAATTAAAAGTAAAAGTAAAGGAATAATAATGAGATCAGAGGTAGGTACAAATTAAAAACTAAGATAATAGACTAAACAATAAAAATATTAACAAAAGAAGTAGGTAACAAAAACTCTAGATTAGTAAACATTATTTGGTATAGAAGTTATAGCTACATGTTCACTGACTACCTACCATGGTGTTAGAGAGCTGGGCTCCTCACAGTAAGTCAAGCACAGTTTTTCGACTACTGACCACCTGTCTGCAAATATGTCATTTTGTGGGTTGATGACAACTAAAGCGTTGAGGTGGCGTTGTGCGCGACAAACTGGAGATTGTTGGCGCGCTACGGTGCGCGCGGTCCTTGGAGATAACAAAGGAACTCTCCCAGGGCGGAATCTAGCGCGATTGTCCGGGACACAGAGCCTACATGCCTCAGCTAGTAGGTCAGGGCAATTGAGCAACCCACGTATAATGCGACATACTGTGACTAATTGATCGCAGAGTCTTCGCGTTTCCAGTGAGTGAAATCCTAGTGTACCTTGTAAGAATTTGGTAGGGTACATGAATGGGTAGTACCCATATACCTTTTTGTACAAAAAGCGCAAAAATCTTTTTTGCACTTTTTCCACCATCAGTGTATATGTTACTTCGTGAGGATTCCATACGCACGCACTTGACTCTAGTTTTGATCTTATAAGTGAAGTGTATAGAAGTTTAATTGCACCTATATTAGTGAAGTCTCGACAATTTCTAGTTACGAATCCTAATTTTTAAAGCTATCAACTGTAAGTTTTCTGTGATGGTTATGGAAAGTAAGCTCTGGATCAAAGACTACGCCCAAATCCTTCATAGTTTGTGTTCTTATTAGGACTTCCCCGTTTAACTTATAAGGCACGATAATAGGGTTCTCTGATCTGGTGAAACTCATTACTTGACATTTGGAGACATTTAGGCTTAGTCGGTTTTCCAAACTCCATGACTGTACAGCTTCTAGGTCCTGTTGCAGCGCGTGACTGTCATCTACAGTTCTTATTGGACAATAAAGTTTTAAGTCATCTGCGTAAAGCAGGCATTTTGCATTCGCGAGAGTTTTGGCCAGATCGTCTACCATCAAAGTAAATAATAGTGGACCCAAAGTTGACCCTTGACTAATTCCCGATCTGGTGTGATATGGTGCGGAGTCATAACATCCAAGTCTCACGAATTGTCTCCGGTCACGAAGATAGTCAGCAAACAGTTTCAGGAGCTTAGGTGTAAATCCGAAAATACTTAGCTTATTTAATAGAATATCGTTATCCACGTGATCGAAGGCTTTCCGGAAATCCAAATATATGACATCTACTTGGGTATTAGAATCTAGTTGATTTGCTATGTAGTCTACGAGTGTCAGCAGATTTGAATTTACCGAGCGACCCTTTCTGAAAGCATGTTGGGCGTCGTTTAAGAATGGTTCTATTTGTCTGTAGAGCTTAGAGTGTATGCCACTTTCGAATAGTTTTGCTAGTGCTGATAGGATAGCAATTGGTCTATAGTTATTGGCTAAAGTTTTATCACCGGCTTTAAAAATTGGAACTACTTTTGATTGTTTCCATATATCGGGATATGTACCTGTTTTAAGTGACAAATTAAAGATATGGGCTAAAGGGGCTGCTAGTTGTGTTTTGAAAGCTTTGATTATGTATGATGGAATACTATCTGGGCCTACGGAGCTTTTAGGTTTAAGTTTTTGTATTAAGTGTTCTATTTCTACTTCTGTGAAATCTATGACACCTATAGAAGAATAACTTTGTACTGATGATAGTCGATCTAAGTCCAGGCTGGGTTTTTGGGGAAGAAAAACACTGCTAAAGTAATTCATAGTAATTTTGATATAATCTTTTTTTTTATGGTGATTACGTCCCTGGAAGAGCTATTTCACCCTATTCTACAATTATTGTGGTTTAACATAGTAATTTTGAATCTGCATAAAAAGTAGCTAAACAACATTGGCGTTGCAGCTGGCAGCACTGACAGTTTGGTGTACATTGCAGATTGGCATTCAAGCCCTTCTAAGTGTTCGCTTATCTAGCCGTTAATGTATAACTAAGAAATGTGCTCACGAGCTAGTCTGAGCACAATTGTGTTGTTCCATTTTCAGAGCCCCAATGCATAGTCTGTTGTAGAAAACGTCGTTTCTTCTATTCTTCATTCATTTTAGTGATTGGATTGGATTGATTTTACTTCGTTTCGTTTGTTTCGTTTTCGATTACCTACCTATGTATAGTTACTAACTTACCTATTTTTCTTGTTTCAATTTGTATATCCCTGTGTTATCTACAATTTCAATTTAGGCAAAGTAAAGCTCTACAAAAACTATTTTTAGAAAATATTCTGCAAAAAAACTGTCAGTTAAAACACCTACCGAGCCAGTATAGCTCGTTCTAGACATTGTCAAATGCTCACAACAATAACCTTTCGTCATTGTGAAACGGTGGGTATGTAATTACAACGTAACTTGAATACAATACAAACACCGAAAGTGTCTACCATGGCGAAGGAGGAAGACGATGACAACTTGCCCGATAAAGATGCAGCCAAAGAGTTTTACGCCCGATACGAACCAAAGGAAATAATCGGAAGGTATATACTCAGTTCATTATTTTCGTGATCACTGACCACATCCGTGATTGTGTTGCTGCCAATTTTTGAAGGAACTAGGGTATAATTTAATGCGGTTATTACTAAGCTTATTGCAAGTGCTGGCATTTGTAAGTGATCTGTGACCTTGGAAGGGAAACCATTGACTTCCTCTGCTCTGGATTGCATGACGACAATCGCAGGATGTTTGAACTATTGAGAGGTTACATTTTTTATGGTTGAACCCAATATTCAAGTCTGTAAAAGTTAGGTAGTGATCTGCATCAAAGCCATACATCATACCTGCTTTTTCACATACTTTTCCACAAAAGATGTGTTGAAGCTAAGCAGCGAGAAAAGAAATAAAACAATTTACTAGGTTGAGACAATTGTAGCAACTGTTTTCTTAGTAAAAATTAAAAAATAGCTGACACTTCTACTATTTTCAGAGGAGTAAGTTCTACGGTTAGAAGATGCATCGAGAAAGAGACAGGCCGAGAATATGCTGCAAAGATAATAGATCTCAGTCAGGAGTCTCAAGATGGCGTCGACACTCACACAATGCGAGATGCAACACGACAGGAGATTCAGATACTAAGACTCGTTGCTGGACATCCCTATATTAGTGAGTGAGTTTTTTTAAGTCCTTGATTCTGAAAATTGATCGCTTCTTGTTTCAGTATCCAAAATAGTAATAATTCTAATATATCTAACATGTATAATTTTTTTGTGTTATCTGTGGTTAATAAAAAAGTTCTTATTGAATTTATTTGAAATTTTTTATGACAAGATTGCATTGTTTCTACTATTGCGTGGGCTTTAGTAAGGTAGTTCATAGTATTACTAGTTTAAATGTGTCTGTGACCTAAATTGTTGCTAATAATACCTGAAAAAATTACAGTAGTGTTGAAATGCATTGTTATATGCTGAGGTTCCCGCTTTACTTTAGATGGGACATTACTTTGTTCCATCTATAACATAATCTTATTAAAAAAATTGCAAAATCCTGTACTCAGTTCCTGCCATTCTTATGAGAAGCTAGTTTTTTTTATGTTTGCTCTGTAGTACCAGTTTAGGTAGGACAGTCTTTAATTTGGTCTATATCATAAATTAAATGAAAACTCAGTTGATAAATATGTACCTGTTCAATATTTGCAAATGTATTTAGGCTGACTACACATTCAAACATATTTTTAGGTTTTTTTTTTCAAATACAAGTTCATTTACTGATTTACCACAGAATTACAAATTTGAATGATATGTGACTTGTGGTTGTGGTTAATTTGTTTAGATAATTCTTCCTGATGTAAATATCAATTAGTTACATCACTGTCTCAATAAATTAGTCAGCAATTTATCAAGACAAACTAAATAATATGTCCATTATGTGTTTTTGTTTTTCAAACAATATGTAGTACCTATTTGTAAGTAATCATAATAATTAATCGCTAGATGTTTCAAAATTGATCCTTGTATGTGTAGAAATAAGAAACTTTTAGACTGGATGGCTGAACTTTCAATATATTTAAATCATCTAGCTCCTTAGTTTCAATTATTCTCATTGTTACAGTTGAACTACAAGATGTGTTTGAATCGGAAACATTCATATTCTTAGTTTTTGAACTGTGCAAGAATGGAGAGCTGTTTGACTATCTAACATCTGTTGTCACCCTGTCTGAGAAGAAAACGCGGTATATTATGAGGTAAGTGACAGATTACAACTTGACTGAGGAGTGATCACTGATCACGAACAAATCTGACAGTCGACGCCTTAATGTATACTATACCTAACGTATTCGAATCAAAGAGGTAGGAAGCCATAAACATGGAGAGGCCCCATTCTACTTTAAACAAATTAAATCGACACATAAGCCGTTAAATATTATTTTGTTTCTTTTTAACCAATAAATACTGAATGTGTTGAAAGATAAGAGACAATATTTTGTCCCATCGAATTTTTTTTGTGACGTCATGATTTTATGTTTGCGTAACCAGCGCCGCCATATTTGGTTCCGAGTTTGTAGTAGATGTGCTGTCAATACAACTAAGAAGGCAGCCATATTATGTTCTGTAGTACGCTTTTTTTGTTGGTAGGGCATATCCATTGGTTTTCTATTATCAGAGATTCGAATCATATTGCCCGTCAATGCCAGCTTGACTGCCAAACTTTATAGCTTCACCGCGCAGTGTAATGTACGCTAGCGTTACGATACGTTTACGATTGTCACATTTATTCGTAATCAAGGCACTTTTCTTGTTTTTGTGCTTTTAACTTCTAATGTTTTATCTATCAATAATTTCTATTCAATTAAAATAGTCCCGATTTGTCTACGGAAGATTAGACTAAAACTATATTTGTCTCTTATTTCCGTCAAACAAAAAAAAGTGATAAAGTATGATTTGTCTTTAGTAAAAAACTATTGTCTAGGGCGGTTTAAGCGTGCTTGCTGCAATGCGGATGCTAAATCTAATGTAGGTCAGTCGGTCTATGTCGGGCCAGAATTAGACTACGCTCATAATGCCCTACATGAAAGTTTTATCTGTAATCACGGATATTTTTACAAAATTAAATTATGAAACTTTCAATATTTTTTGCCTGATAATGTGATTTAGTATTGTTTGTTTCACTCATAAATTGTTGTAAATAACTATTTTTCTTACCTCTTTAAAATATGACGACTATCATCAACCAAGCCAAAAAATTTATGTATTTTCGTAGTTTTTTAAAGTTTTTATCTTTATTCACTCTGCAAGAAAAATGCGTAGGCTGCACTTTCCTTTGAAATTCTATGCGTTAATCAGCGAGCTGTCTGCCAGACTGAAATCTATTTGTGAAAACTAACGTTCAGTGATGAATGTTATAATACAAAGTTCATCTAAGGCTGGTCAGTCCAACGGACGCTAGAGCGCGTCTTCACATGCAATGCCCCTTACACGCAGCGTATAGATTTATTAGATTTTGTTTTCGACTTATGCTAGTCATAAACTATTTATAGTTGAGTAACATTACAAAAGTCTTTGTCATAATTTTCATAACAAAATGGTTTCAAAATAGTATGTTGTTTAGTCATACCTTACTATTGCCATATGAAAGTATCAAATATACCCTCATTGCAATATTACAAAGCATGTGGTTATGCTTGAACCGAATTGAAAATTCTGGTATGAATAGTACTTAGTTAAAAAGCACATTCGTTCAAGTAAATCTTCATTTGAAGATGCCATACTAAAATCTGATCAATGTTTGTTTTGCTTATCAACCGGACACTGGATTGGACACTATTAAAATTATCTCATTACGTTGGTTGATAAAATAAACGTTATCAATGAGAGATACACGCCAAAAATGGTTGTTCATAAGTTCACAAAAATGTTCATCTATCATCACATCATGTATGTGTGTCGTGTAGTATAGTAACTTGAATGTGTGTTGTGTGTACTGTAGAATTATAATAATGTGTGCGTGTATGATGCATGTAAAACGCATATATTCGCGTATAATCTGCTCATTTGCCCCAGTACTGAGCGAACTCTTGTGTTGTTCTAATCTCCTAGTATCCAACGAATTTAATCTTTGTTTAAAACGTTTTGTTTACAAAATGGCTCAATGTTTGCTTTGCCGACCTGTTTGTGAAGAGGAGTTTACGGATCCAGTGGATATTTTCGTGTGTGTTTTGTTTTATTCGTTTTCGTAATATTTTTAAAAAATATTGATATTATTTTGGTGAAGGTAAAATATTGTAATCGTTCTTATTTCAATTTGACTGTTTATAAACTGTTTTGTAATACAGAGAATCACTAAGAATTTTGAAAAAAAATAAAAAAAACCTTATTTATACTTTGCGGTCCATTATTTGATAATGTATCTGGCGATTTTTATTTAGTAAGAATAAGTGGCAGAAAAAGCAAATGATCCATCTGATGTTCAGCAGTAACCTCTGATTCACTGAGCACGTCCACTGAGGACGTATCCCGTGAGACAACACACTGTTAACTATAAAACAAAAGTATTTACAAGTTTTAAAGTACAGCTAATTTTCTAGAAAGATATGGTATTTTACAAATGTACAAAAGTAAGACAAATGTAGTGAAATAAATAAAAGTGTATTACTCTTTCCCAGACAAGTACTGGAAGGCGTTCGATACGTACACAGCAAGTGCATAGTGCACCGCGACTTGAAGCCGGAGAATATACTCCTCGATGACCAGCTTAACGTGAAGATCACAGACTTTGGCTTCGCGAAGGTTCTGAAGGAAGGGGAGAAACTGTTTGGTGAGTTGAGTTCTTTCATCACTGTCTCTAGAAGTCCTCTGTTGGGCCTTATTCTCACTTCGGCAGAGATTTTACTCTAATAGGGATGACGTCATATCTCGGCCAAAAAACTCCTGTCACCCACTAGTTAAATAAGTTTTCGATGTAATTTTGACGTCATCCCTATTAGAGTAAAATCTCTGCCGAAGTGAGAATTTGGCCCCTTGGCGTTCTCCTCAGTTCGGCAAATATTTTACTCTAATAGGGATGACGTCATATCTCGGCCGAAAACTCGTTTCACCCCCGGGTGACAGGAGTTTTTAACGTTATTTTGTCATGTGTGAGGGATGACGTTAAAAAGACATCGAAAACTCGTTTTACTAGTGGATGAAACGAGTTTTTGGCCGAGATACAACGTCATTCCTATTAGAGTAAAATCTCTACCGAAATGAGAATTAGGCCCCTGGACATAGGACAACAATTTTTCGGCAGTACTTTTTAATATGGGTTTATGCTATATTCTCACAAAAAATGAACACTATCAATGAATTTGAATTCGTACTTCAAATGTTAGCAATTCTCCAGGTTCCTTCCCTCTAGACTATTACGGCTCATGTCATGCTTCGAAGCATTTCTCATTGTTACAATGTCTAATGTTACACCCAGTTCTGAACAAATGATACTTGATATCAGTCAAAGAATTAAATAACTATTGTTTGAATGCTTCCAGCAGCGATACTTCGCATTAATTTGATAGTAATCTAAATACCATTAATATTTTCTGGTCCAATCTCATCACATTACAGATAAAAGTAAACGACAAAAATCCTCGATAGTCGCATAGAATATACAGGATGTTTCAATAAGGTATCATGCGAAAATCTGAAAGTAGAGTAGTGGGGCACCCGAATAACCAAAGTCAAAGATGAAGGAACGATTAAAATCGTCTTATATACTAGGTGACTAGTCAAATACGGGTTTATAAACGGTAATTTTGATACTGATCCCGTCTCCGCTTTCGTCAAACAAAAGAAAGGGACGAAGTATGATTTGTCTTCTTAAAAAAAAAGAAGTCATGGTGTTTCCAGCGGTCTATTTGATGTATATTTTGATTATTTCAGAGCTTTGTGGAACACCGGGCTACCTGGCCCCGGAGACTCTCAAAGCCAACATGTTTGAAGACGCGCCTGGGTATGGCATGGAGGTTGATATGTAAGTCACTCATTTAACTTCATCTTTTCGTTGACAAAACCAATACCCACTTATCATCATCATCAACCTATATCAATATCTGTATCAGGACCTATATCAGTCCACTGTAAAAAGGATTGAGGTGTACTAAAAGTCAGCAACACCAATACTACCTTTTTTTACACTGCATAATTTTAGGAGCGGTTAGAGATAGAGAGAGAATTATTTATTTCTCTCTCTTTCTCTATCTCTAGTGTAGTGTAGAGACATCTCTAGACGTTGATTCAGACGCTGTGCTAAGCGAATGCTTGTTGAAATGGTTTGGTGAAGAAGAAGTTAGTGAGAGGGGTTTAGGTTACGTATGAAGTATCAGTCAAGCAAAGAATGAACACAGTTTTTAACTGACTTCAAAAAAGGAGGAGGTTCTCAATTCGGTTGTATTTTTTTTATGTTTGTTACCTCAGAACTCCGACATTTACGAATCGATTTCTAAAATTCTTTTTTTATCTGAAAGCATATACTTCCAGGTTGGTACCATTTCATTTTCATCAAAATTGGTTCAGTAGTTTTGGTTATAAATAGAAATAACTGAAAAAAATATGCCAACCACGTGCACGAAATTGCGTATTTTGCTTTCCTGTGACTTTTTAGTGGTGTTTATAGTCACTAGAACATTCCCAATGAACTGTCATCATCATCATCAACTGATGATGAAGCTGGTAGTCGAATTGGAGTCGGTTTTTCTAGTTTTTTAAACTTTTTAATTATTTCTTAATTATTATGCTACATTATAACTATCAAAAATCCGGTTCTGGGTCTATCAAAACGTTTTTGTGCACTTAATCGATCACGTTTACAAACTATGTAATTGAATTTTATTACTTTTATCTGTCACATGTCCAGGCATCTTTACAAAGTATGTAGGTACTGCTTAGTATCGTTTCACAAGATAACCGACTGACGCATTGCCAGTCTTGCATAACGGATCTTCTGATAATTCCTGAACTTTGACATAATGCCACACTCCAAGATGTTCGATAAAAGATAGTGTTTACTTACGGTCTTACTTAGAATCACATCTCAACTTCAACGCTGTTTAAACCCTGTCACTATTTAAACAAAATGAAATGGCGCTATTTTAAAGGTGATATGTTTTGAGAGAAGATGAGAGGTGATTCTTAATTCTTAATTCTTTATTGCACACAACACAGGACATAAACAAAAGACAGAAATAGATGACATGTACAAAGGCGAGCTTAACCCTAACAAGAGTTTTCTTCCAGCAAACCTTTGGGGCTTTTGATTCTATGTAAAGCCATTAGTTTATTGACATCTCTTGCCGATGAGTTCTGCCGAACAAAGACATCACTATTTTTAAGTAATACTTTAGTGTCAGTGACGTCTCTTGAGTGTAGTAAATATTCTTTGTTTATTTTCTTTTATTATTTTTTTCTTTTTCTTTCTTCTAATAAAAGTGTCTTGTGTATTTACAGATGGGCGTGTGGAGTCATCATGTTCACACTGTGAGTACCCTTCTTCACACATTTGCTTACCCTAAAAGCCGATTTACACACTCATAAGGTGCAGTGGCGAGTCAAGTAGTGGTAGAGTTACACGTCGCGGCAACGATGACACAGCGCGTAGTGGTTTTCTACCGCTACCTTCTTCTTCTCTTATATATGGCCTCTGTCCGTCATTTCGACAGAAAATTTTGCCAGTGGCTGCTTGTGTTGCTCGGCTTTAACATTTTGTCAAACTCGAACAGTAACATCAATATCTGTCACATATGAAAGACTAGCAGTTACCCGCGACTTCGTACGCGAGTATCGTTTCCGTGTACATTATATTATCTGTGCGTGTACCCAGCGGATACTTCTTTGAGAAACTTGACATTACACCGAACCCGTACTCGAATGTCAAACGTTAGCCGTTAGACCAAAGAGGTAGTACTACGTCCTGTCAAACTGACGTGACATGACATGACAGCATCCTCTTGCTAAATTGGCGCTGCTTATCCCGTTCGTTCATTTTATCCTGTAGATCCTGTTAATTATTCGGGATAAAAAGTAGCCTATGCGTCAATCCAGGTTACGAACTATATATATGCCAAGTTTCATCCAAGTTGGTTCAGTAGTTTCGACGTGATTTAAACACAAACATCCATACATGCAAACATCTAAACATCTAAACTTTCGCATTTATAATATTAGTGGATAGTGGATAGAATGGATTGTTGCAACTAAAGCGAACTGTTTTATTAATTATAAGATTTAAAAGTACATAAGTACTCATAAAAACTCATTCAAAACCAATAATTATTTTTCTAATTAACCAGTTTTTAAACCTATAAAAATATAGATAAATATCAAAAATCCTAGAATTTTTTATAGTTATATCTATATGTTTATAGGCTTACACAATTCACTGACTTAATTTGTGTTTTTCAGGCTTGTCGGCTGTCCGCCATTTTGGCATCGAAAGCAGATGGTTATGCTTCGGAATATAATGGAGGGAAAATACTCGTTTACCAGCCCGGAATGGGCTGATATATCAGGTAAATAATTATAAATAAAATGTAAAAATAGGTTTACGACAAACCGTGAATGGTAGAAGTATACAAAAAACTGTTCTCTAAGATCGCATGTATGTTAAACATTTCAAGTAAGTAGAACATTTGAAAATGGGTTTGACGAATGGTAATGATTCTCCGCCTTAATTATCCTACTGCGATGTATGAATGTTTGTTACTCTTTCACGCTAAAACTACTGGTCCGATTTGGATGAAACTTAGAATACATATAGTTCGTAGCCTGGATTAACACAGCCTACTTTTTATCCCGGAAAATCAACAGGATCATACGAGACGCGGACGAAGTCGCGGGCAAGAGCTAGTCATTAATATTATTCTATCAGCAGTCTAGTTTCCAAATTACAAGCTTTGCTTAGTTGGGACTAGAGGGCGTTGTGTGAAACGTTCATGAATATTTATTTATTTAAAATATTTCAGATGACCCTAAAGATCTCATCAGACGATTCCTAGTCGTCGAACCCAGCGAAAGAATTGAAATAAGGGATTCCTTAGAACACCCATTCTTCAATACTGTGGTAAGAATTTATTATATTTTTAGTTTACAAAAGCTTTACTTACTATTTTCTATCTTCAAATTCTAAAGAATGTTATTTTATTTCAAAGAGCTTTGTGACTAATGCAACAGATAATTTCTCTCTGTTATTACATTAGAGGGTTATTTTGTTATTTTCTTACAGAATATCACCAAAGATTCTCGATGTATGTTAGACTATTTAGCTATTCTCAAAAATGAAATTCAAGATACAAGCAAAGTTTTTTTTACATATTTCAATCAAAATGCTTGAGTCTCAGTTCAGAATATGAGCCTTAATTACTTGCTGATCCAGTCTCCATTTTACCAGTTTTTTTTACCAAATAGCCCTGTATGATTATGATTCTTATTTTATTATTTATAAGATAAGATTCTTATTCTTATATGCATAGAATGTCGCACTTAGATAGAAGCTTGCAATTAGCACTTCTGAAGCTTTTTTCTTCCTAGTAAATGCTTATCAGAGTTTTCAGCAATGATTTTTAATTGAGTTCTATGAATTTATTTCAATTTTAGACTTCAAATCCTTCCCACTTCATCATCATCAGATGATGATGATGATGATGATGGTAGTTCTCAATGATTATTCTAGTGACCATAGACGACAACATTAAAAATAAAATGCAACGGAATTGAGGACCTCTTTTTTAAAGTCGGTTAAATACGCAAATCATACTCTGTCCCTTTCTGTTTGATTGGCGAAAAAAAGAGACAAGTGGTTGCAGTCTACATTTCCGTAGCAAATCACTGTCTAGGGCGTTCATACTATGCCTGCTGATTGTGACGACGTGATATTGGTGGGTGTAAAGTTCGATTTACATTGGGCATGTATTTAGCGAAGTGGGTAAGTACAGTGGTGTGAATCGATCGGGCGAGTCAACATAGGTTACAAGTTGCCTTGCCAGTCCAAGTGTTTACTCATATTTCGCAATATTAGTCTGATTAAACGCCACTTGACTGGCGGATAAACAGTTAAATGCCTTCGCTACTAACCACTGTACTTGTACTCACAACTTTGCTGAACACCTGTATAATGTAAACCGGGCTTACAACTTCTCTAAAAGTGTAGGAAATTGGAAAAAAGCTTAGTACGTTATACGGTCAATAAAGCTTTAAATCATACCCTTTTTGTGGTCAAGTTATACCAATCTCTTCTATAACAACCTATATCAGTGTTGATGAATCTAACGATTTTACAATAACACAATACACACAATACATTGTTCTATTAGCTATGGGACCAGGATATGAAGCCGCTGAAACAATCTCTATCGACAGCCGGCCGGAAGATGTCACGGATTGAACAACTTACAATGGTAATGGTTTTAAAATCAATGACCTGCGCATGGGACGTTTGGGGATATTACGTATAAAATCACTTTGAAAGAAATTATGCATGAATAAATCTCAGCGAGGTGTGCTTCAAAGGGACGCGTCATTTTAATCTTGAATATATTTGGTAAGATAATAAAAATAATAAATATTCATGGACATTTCACACAGCGCCCTCTAGTCCCAAAATAAGCAAAGCTTGTTATATGGGAACTAGACTACTGATAGAATACTTATATACTTTTTTGTTGTAAATACATACTGATAATACTTAGTAACACCCAAATAGAACAAAAATCTATGTTTGGACACATAAATGTTGATTCTTGGTCGGGATCGAACCCACGACCCACAGCACAGAAGGGAGAGCTATTACCGACTGAGCTGAGGCGCCTGTCAAAATAGTAGCTAATTGAATTACACTGCTCAGCAACGGTAACATGACTGCAGAGCGTAGTCGCTCAGTTCAACTTAACTCGCCACTGTCCTGACTTGTAGAAGTCTAAACCGGGCATAAGGGGTTATTCATTCAATCGGTTTTTCATTAAGTTGTCTACAACGCCTACAGTTGATTGTAAGATAATTATGACGTTTCATCGGTGCTTTTATATACGAAGGGCTTCTTGTGTTGTAAATAATTTTTGGACAAAAAACATATAACCAATTTCTAACTCATTGCATACTTTTTCGAAGGGTTAATGGTGCGCGCATTTCATTGGTTTTATCTGAATAGCAACCGAATTTGATGTTTTTGACACGGTTTTCATATTAACACACAACCTGAAAAGAGTTTAGAGTTTGGAATGATTATTCGAAAAACCACTTTGTACATAGATGTTATGTTTAGAGCTTATTTCACCATTATGAGTAACACCATCCATCAGATAAAATTATATCCATCTTTATCTTTGACAAGTCTAAAATAGAGACGGAGATATTTATAACTGACGGATACTGTAATCACGAGATGGTGAAATAGGCACTTAGTATTGTTTTTATGTACAGTCGGCTACACATCAACCTATCCTCTGTTTAAACTTTGAACTATTATAATTTGAATGTTGCCAATCAGGGATCGCAATAGGTGTCGGCGCGTGGCGCTCAAGCAGCGAGTCTCACATACAAACATATCGTCCCTCTCGCATGATTCGCAACATTCAAATTATAATAGTTCAAAGTTCGAACCGTTGATAGGTTGATGTGTAGCCGACTGTACACAAACTAACAAATACCAACCTGTTTTTTATAGAATTCCTCATATCCCAAGATTTAGCAACAATTTTCTAATTACACAAGCATTACACAAACTCAATATGTATAACTTGTAATTAGCTTATCGCTCTGCATAACAATACCTGCATGCTTTACTTTGCTTTGATTTGTCAGTTGCTACGACGGGCTAATCCATTTCTGTGCTTGTGTGGGCACAATGCAGACGACTGGTAAGAAGGTAGAATTGATCTCTATTGATATAGTTTATTGATAACCAAGCCGATGGTCCATCTGATGTTAAGCGGTTACCTTTGCCTGTAACAATGCATTGTACTGGGCGAATCACTCTGAGACAAAGGAATTAAGTCTCATGTGCGTAATAGCACCGGAACCCATACCCTTCAAACCGGAACACAGCAATGCGAGTATCACTGCTTGGCGCACGAAATAGGTGCGGTACTAATACTTTCCCCGACTAGCTCTTTCATAAAGAGCCCTACTACTGGTAAATCCTATCCTATCCTACTAATATTATAAATGCGAAAGTTTAGATGTTTGTTTCAATCACGTCTAAACTACTGAACCAACTTGGATGAAACTTGGCATATATATAGTTCGTAACCTGGATTGACACATAGGCTACTTTTTATCTCGAATAATTAACAGGATCTATAAAATAATTTGAACGAAAAGGATTAGCAGCGACAATTGTCAAGAAGATTTCATTGTCATGTCATGTTACATCAGTTTGACAGGGCGTAGTACTAGCTCTTTGGTCTAACAACTAGCGTTTGACATTCCAGTACGAGTTCGGTGTAATGTCAAGTTTCTCAAAGTATCCGCTCGGTACACGCACAGATAATATAATGTACACGGAAACTGTAGAAGCGTACGAAGTCGCGGGTAACTGCTAGTAAACATTAAACATCATATTCATTTTACAAATTATGGGTCCAAGCTAGAACGGTTGTTAATTTGTGTATATGTTGTTTTTCCTACCATAACTTTTGTGTTTCTATTTACCTTGGGTTACTCACAGTTGTCATTCATGCTGGTGGGTTCTTAGGGTCAATTTACACTGTGATAGTGGCACAGTGCAGATACGTACATACATTTTGAACGTTATCTCTATTACTAAAAGACACAGTATTGCTTGAGGTCGCTAAATTGTTCGTTATTGTATATTTCTTTTGAACCCTTCAACATCTCAAGCGATACTAAGAGTTGTAGCAATGAAGATAAAGATTAAACTTCTTTGTATCTGAAACTGCGCTTGCGGCTGCTGACATCTGTATGAATTGACCCTTTGGCTTGTATGCTGTTATGTCAAGTCAAGGTCAAGTCAGATCAAGTTTTTTTTGTCAGATTTCACTGAATAGTATCGAAAAATCTATGTTTGGAGTGCAGTTTCAATCTATTCGAACTTCAATATACGAGCCTTGGCGATGCCAAATCATGCGGGCTCATTACCATTTATCCATTTACATGCAAGCACAAACAAATGTGACAGTCGCTGTGTTACGTAAACCTAATGTATTTGAGTCATATTGCGCGTCAACGCTAGTCGACTTCCAAACGTCGCAGCGTCACCGCGCAGTGTATTTCCGATACGCTACCGTTACGATACTCATATTCATATTCATTTATTTTAACCATAGGATCATAAAGAGGAGACTTAGTTACGTCACTTTAATACAAAACAATAGGTTTGCGTTTACGATACGTTACGTATACGTTTGCGATTGTCACATTTATTCATGAGGCCTCTGATTCACGAACTGGCCGGCTCAAACCACATATTTACTATACTATTTACTGATCAAAAAACTGGTGTTTTCAGCAAATAAAGACTGGCGGTTTCAACGCACGTGCGAAGCTACGGTTGGCGTTATTGACAGTGCGTGCTGCGGTGCGGTTGCGACATTTACCGCACACTGCGGCGCGGGCATTACCATTGCACGATGCGATGAGAGATCCCTACACTATGAGAGCTTTGAGAAAGGTAAGCTTCTGAACCTGTGCCTTGATCACGAATTAATGTGACAATCGTAAACGTATCGTAACGTTAGCGTATCTGTGATACACTGCGCGGTGACGCTACAACGTTGACAGTCGAGCTGGCGTTGACGCTCAGTGTGATTGGACTACGTTAGGTCGCGGCGACTGCCAATTTGTTCGTGATTACCCCTCTGTAGTCAGAGATTTATTTTGTTGGTTTTCGAAATGTGAGAATGAAACACTCGCAGATTTTGTATGGAGAAAAATTATTGGTTGAAACGAACCCGTTTTTTTTCGGCGAATTTTTAACCCCCGACTCAAAAACGACGGGGTGTTATAAGTTTGACGTTTCTCTGCGTGTGTGTGTGTGTGTGTGTGTGTGTGTGTGTGTGTGTGTGTGTGTGAGTGTGTGTATGCGTCTGTGAGTGTCTGTCTGTCTGAGGCAACGTATCTCCCGAGCGGATGAACTAATTTTGTTTTTTTTGTTTGAAAGGTGAATTAGTCGGGAGTGTTTTTAGCTATGTTTGATGAAAATCGGTCCAAGATTCGGGGGTTGTTTTAAATTTTTAATTTAATTACTTGTTCGATCGTCTCTTTTCGAAAATCAACAAAATAAAGTATGGGCTCTGAACTGATTGCTTCGTTCGTTCGTGCTGAATTCGAACATAACAAAAATTAGAAGACATTACTTTTAAATAAGATGATTTATACATGCATTCACATTAGATAAAACTGCTCTTTGTATACCTAACCTTAAGAACGACATACTTGTTTGGTCGAAACCAGTCCAAAACGTGTCACCCTGTATCTCACAATTTATGTTATGGTCCCCAATTCCCCCTAGCACATAAAACCTTGTTATTATAACCGTGATATTTTTGCAAGATCACGTCCAAAAAATTAGTTGAAGTGATCGTTCAAAACTGGTTATTAACTAGTCAATAATGATTCAAGATGTTTATTGATAAAATAATTTACACATTAATAAGTTAATGTATTTTCCAGGTGATAGACGGCTGTGCGTTCCGAGTGTACGGTCACTGGGTGAAGAAGGGCGAAGGTCAGAATCGCGCCGCCCTATTCGAAAACACGCCTAAGACGGAACTGAAGAGTTTGTACGTCAGCAATCTTAGTCGATAGCACCGCGTGGGCTGAACCTCGTATGTAGGTGCCAAGGTAACTAAAGAAACGTACCTATACTACGTGCCTCGTTCAGGGGGCAGGGCGTGTAAGTCCTCAAAATGCCACACTTGGTCACGGGGGGGGGGGGTCTTCGGTTTTCGTCACATACTCAATATCCTTTAGGGAAATGATAAATATGTGCCAAATTTTCATTTTTAATGTTCCAGTCCAGTTTTGGAAAAACGGAACACTTATTTTAACTGTTTGTTTTGCAAAACATAATTTAAAACCATATGTATGAGTCACTACGTGACAATTGCCGAGGGGGGGGTCTTGGCATATACCAGGAATGGTCACCGAGGGGGGAAGAGGGGCTAAAATGTTACAAAAAAGGGTCACGTGGTATGGGTTCATTCCCTAACCCAATTCTTAAACTAGCAGCTACCATCTCGACTGGAGACCACGAGCCGAAGACCAAACTCAATGGCGCGTCTTGGGAGAGACCTATGTCCACTGCTGCAGTGGACTAATACAGGTTGATGATTATGATGATGAACTAGCATTTAATCTTTTGGTGAACATCCCCTTCTTAACGGCTGGGTACAAAGTGGCTCCTGACGCTGTATAAATCATCTAGATTAGATGCAAAAGGCCTGTTTTTTTTAACATTGTAGAGATTGTCTAAACCTGCACACTCCACTACTTGTCGTTCAAAGTGAAATGATACTTATTAACAGCATCTCAAGGAACATTTTCAAACGTTCGGCTGTGCGTCAACTTAGAAAACTCTGCATAGCGGTGTGCAGTTTTAGACAGGACTAATAAATCGAGTGCTTTTTTTCGCACAAAACAAACCATTTATTGTGTTTGCACTTCTATGTGGATATGCTCAGGTGATATGCGGTGAATTTTAACCTTAACTAACACTGCCCATTTATTTATATTCTGCAAGCTATTTGCGTATCTAAACGCATTTAGACATATCAACCTTTTGCCTTTACGTGAAGTGCTAAAGGACGTCATCTCAATACCTCTTGCTGTCTAAAACTGATCACTGGTCCACGTTACGTAATATCTTCACACTCGAAAAAAAATTCATGGACATTTCACACAACGCCCTCTAGTCTCTAAGGATGGGAACTAGAACCGATACATAATCACATTTTTTTGTAAATACATTCTTATAGTCACATAGTCACATAGTCACACCCAGACGTAACATCTATATTTACCACAAACAAATAAATAAATATTCATTGACATTTTACACAACGCCCTCTAGTCTCTAACTAAGCAAAGCTTGTACTATGAGATTACATACTGATAGAAAACTTATATAATATTTTTTTTAAAAGACATTGTAACACCTATACTTAAACAAGGGATCGGACCCACAAACACGAATAAATAATCATTTATGATTAACCTAATAATCATGCATGGTTTGTGCTCTGAGATACCTGTCCTTCTCTAATCTCTGAAGCTTATTACGTGCGCAAGCAGGACACAAAATCAAAAACTTTGAATCACTACACGCTACATAGCATTAGCACTATGCACGTTGTTACTGTAAAGTTGAAGCCTTGTTTTTAAGCTGTTTTGTGTGGTTGGCATGCTTTTTGTGTACCTTGTGCTTAAAATGGGTCTGTTATGAAAAGAACAACTAATAGCTTGAAGACAAAACGCAAGTAAGTGTTGCCTGGTTCCAAAACCTTTATTTTCCTTTTCACCCAATTACTGCATGTTTTATTAATAAGATATTGTATAAATCCTTTCCGAATGTTCTAATTATCATGCTTTCTTAAAACCTCAAGCTTGAAAACATGTCTAAAGTACTATCTTCTTTGATCTTAGAGTGATGGACGTAGTGCATCACTTTACAGAGCACATCCTCAATTACTTTCTCTGTGAGGTAAATGCATTGTTATAGGCAGAAAGTACCATTAATTTTTCTCAAAAAAAAAACTCTGATCTTTTAAAGTTTTTTTTGTTGATATTGGGAGGAATATTTAATATCATACATATTTGTTTTCTAGGAGAAACAGTACCAGGACAGCAGAACCTGCGAGGAGCTGATCAAAGCCCTGAGTACTACCGTAGCACAGTACTCTGAGCGTAGTGTGCACGCTATAAGTGACATTACTAATAGTTTTGCCGTGTGATTTAGTAGGGGCTAATTTATTTAGAAATATGTGTTGCGAAACGAAGCAAGATTGTGATGAAATTGCGAAATACTGATGTTAAAGTAAATATAATTGTATTCAATAAGATCACAAAGATCATTTAGAATGTCTTACAGTGACGAAAACGTAGTTTCTGAAAATTCATGACGATTCTAAAAACATCATAGCCATCACAGATTATAGAAAAGTACAGATGTACTGTATAGCCATTTTTGTGTCACAGTAAGAAGTGCACCATGATGGAGTACTTTGTGTCATTCAGTCTCTGGCCATTGACACCTCCAATGCCAAACATCTTTTTTATACAATTATGCCGGCGTGTGTGGTTCCCACTTGCAAAAATTGGCCTGGGTCTAAAAACAAAGTAGATGGGATAACATACATCACATTTGGGTCTCTATTTGATAAGGAATCGTCTTGGAATCATCAATTTAAAGAAAAATTACCATCCATTCAATAATGTTGCAAACAACACCAACATTTTTTTCCCAACAAAATTTATATTAATCTTTATGACTACACATCATTAGGCATAGGTATTTCAATAGGTATTTTTAATCATAGAGCGCTAAATTTGTTATTTTGAAAAAATATTTGTGTAATTTTAGGATTCTTGATGACATACTCAGACGAGAACAATGGACAAAAATCATTCAAAAAACACGTCCTGAGTCTTTCCTTAATTCTATTAAAATTTATGAATATCTATTTCAGTACCTCCTACTTAGGTACCTAAGCAGCATTTACAAAAAAAATTACCCCAAAAAATTGGGAAATAGTTTTGTAGGTGCAACATTGGGCTGCGCGAACATCATGCGCACGGGAACATTTTTATAGCATTTTGGTGACAAAATCCTTCATACAAATTATGTCAAATGCGGCTTCTACTATATTCTAAGATAGCCATCAAAATTCTAGGAATTATGGTTTCTAAAAATAAAGTAAATTGAGTATTCGAAATTAAAGTTAAGCATTAGTAATTCAGTAGCTCTCTTGGGAGTTGCGAATAATAGAAAAATCATTTTTTGAAATTCTGGTATTTGAAAAGCGGAAACATAATATTGTTAACCATTAATAACCTTTTGATTCATTGGATTTTTGGTATTTTAAATGTAAAAAAACATTACCTTCCGTTAACCACTACTAGAGGGGCTCAAATCCACCCCCCCCTCTCTCCCCTCTCCCTCAAAAGCTCCAGGGCTACCTAAGGATGGACCAGGGTTTGTCAGGGAAAACCCTAAATAGATAAGTTAAATTCCTCCCCCAACAGAAATTCAGATTCTGCCTCAGCTACATTTTTGCAGTCGTCAATCAGGAAAGAATGGTGAAAGTTAACGGTTTTAGAAAATAAATTGTGTTGTTTTCATTAGATAGACAATAACGAACTGCTGTAAAGACATAATCTGTTGTTTTTGAGTGTTTTTGAATGGATCAGAATATATTGTTCGATATTAAGATAGGAAATTTTTCTTTAGTTACAATTTTAAAAATTGGAGATTATATTTATGCCCATTTATAAGTTTCACCGAATTTTCATCAGTTTCATCAGACAGTTTCATCAGTTTCATCAGACGAGCTGATGGTTATTCTAACATCTTGTGTATGAAAATCCCTTTCATATTGTGGCCAATGTGGAGCTTGAATATATTCTTTTATCGGTGAAATTTATGGGTTGGTTTCATAGTGATAAACAATTTTCTCGTTATGATAAGGTTCACATTAGCATTATTGTGAGTACCTAGTTGGGTATTTTTATTGCAGAATATATGGAGTGAAAATTTAGTGTGATCTAGTGATAATTTAAAAATAATACCTGCATAGAAAGAAATTTTAGCAATAATGTAACAAATAAAGCAATATATTAACTGAAGGTTAAACGTTTTAATATGTATTGATTTAGGTGTCTTCTAGTTTTGGTGCATATTTTATACTTTTGAAATTGTCTAAGTTCAAAAGTTCAATGTAGATTTAAACAATATTGTCAAGAAAGTCCTAAACATTTTGTATAAAATCTAAAGCAAAAAAATATTCTATCTCTGTAAGCCGTTGGTTTTAGTGATTCGTTTGAAAGATTATCACATAGTCAGTAGATAGTAAAATGTTATATATCTTCACAAAACTAGTACATGACGTGTTAATACCTAAATAGGTATTTTTATAAGTTTTTAGAAGTATTTAAAATGTGTCGATCCCTGCAGATTCACCTTGTATGATCATACTGTAAATAAAAATATTTCATTATTAATGGTTTCTTATTTTTACAAAACATCCGTTTTTGAAACCCGAGCTCTTATTAACCAGGAACTTTACAGAAATATATGGTTTATAAAACACCTATTATGAAAAAAAAATCTGAATTTAAAGATGATAAACGAAGGTTAATGTCAAAAAACTGCTTTTTTTAGAGGGATTATTGGAAGGTAAAGAAATGCCAACCCCTATGAATAGTGTATGCCCTCTAATGCATGATTTCGGTCCTATATAAATCAAAACGACCGAAAATTTGAGCCTAACTCGGCGTCAAACTGGAAGATTCTGTCTTCAGTCATGACAAGTGCCCCCATTGCCCCTATAAGTTTTTATGTAAACAAAGGTTTTCCAATTAGATAATACACAAATTAGGTCGAAAACGGCGTGAAATTTATCCGAAAATACATTTCGTGAGCAAGTAAACACGCCCGTAAACCTCTAATCTTGCAGCGAAACGTAATTACGCTCATGTGCGCTTTATTGCCATCCACAGTGCTGATCAAAGCAAAGCGATATTTCGAGTCTTATTGCCTAGTAGACAACGCTCAATTTTGTCTACAAGCAGTGAAAGTTACATCGTACATTAATTAATTCCAGTGCCAGTCTCCACGTAGGCATTCTTATGTGGCTGTACTTTACTTCATAGCGACAGATTCGTAGTTGTCATAATAACCCATCCCAATTATAAGGAAAGGCCCGCACCGCGACCGACGCGATTTGAGAGCACACGCGGCGGCGAGAGGAAGTGAAAGTCGCCGCCCGTGGAGGCCCGACTAGAGGTATTAGGAGGGTATCGGTATTGCACGTGATTCACTTGTCACTTACTGAACATGTTCGACATGTTCTTGCGTATTTGAACGTGCTAGGTATACATCTACCAGTAAAACTTATGAAGTAACATTTTCGTAATAGATAAACAAAGGTTTCTCGTGCCGCGTCACCGGCCGGGCGCGGGCGGGGGCACGCATGCGGTCGCTGCAATGGCATCGATCGCGGCCCCCGCGACCCCCGGCCGCGGCGCGGCGTAACTTTCTACTGGTGCCATGTGCGTGTCACGTGACCGGCGTCCGTCGCGATTGGCTGTTCGCGGCGGCCACGTGACGCGCGCGTCGCCCTGCTATTGGTCGTCGTCCGCGGCGGCCACGTGAGCGGGTGGAGTGGCGCGTGGCCCAGTCGCGGCGTGACAGCGGGCGCGCTCGTACCGCGCGCGGCCGCGACATGAGCTTGCTCGACACGCTGCTCGAGGCGGCCCGGTACATCGAGCTGCAGGAGCGCCGCCTCCAGGCCGGTGAGTAGTCCGCGACCGGCGCCTCCGCGCGCCGCCGAGCCGCGCGCTCTCAGACCAACGCTCTTGACCTTGAACGCGGGCGCCCCTGCCTCGCCCCGCCGCCCGCACCCGCGCGTTCCCGGACACCGCGTAAACAAAGGAAGCCTGAAATTCACTTTGTGAAACGGCATTCGCACGTCCAGCCCCGTCGCCGGCGCCGCCCGATCTATCCGCGCATGTTCCGCTCCACGGACGCACAGATAGGAAAAATCGAGAAAATGTATGTAATAAAGTGTGGGCGTCAGGTGAGCTGTGTACGTGGTGCGCGCATGACGCATCCGCGGCGGCGCTGCGTCGGTCAGCTGATCGCGCGGTAGGCGGCGCACACGCATTCTAATCTAACTGCACATTGCACTCCCATACAATATTTAAGCACTGATTCAACTCTCCATAATTAGTCTAACTAACGTGATGCTATTCGTCATATCGTACCGAAATTGTTTAGATTCGACTATCGTCGTCGAACCGAGAGTCGATGCCAAAATCATAGCACGCTTGCAGTTATTGTTCGCATTCCTATACGAAATACTTACCGAAATAGTCCGTATGTATTACCTGCTGCATAACGGTATACTGCAGACTCTTCACGTCACTATTTATTTCGTGGTCACTCCACTTTGGGTCAGTGACCAAGTTATGGCCGATTGTGTAAGGATTCAGTATTTGATGAGGTTTATTACGAATAGAATATAATAACCGACGTTCTCTACATTACAATTAGTAACTAATTCCTACAGGCAAAAGATATCGACGTATAGTTTCAGTTTTCAGTCACAAACGTACTTTTACAAACGACTATCATTCAAGTTCAAACGTTCATTCAAATAGATGTGGAAGCTACTGACGGCGGCGGGGGCACGCAGAAGCTAAAAGAGAAACTATTGTAGAACGTAAAAGTGAATGCCTAATGCAGTCTTTAACGTGACAATTCATTGCAATTCACCTACAATGTACTGATCTAAGCCAATACAGCTTCATCGAACGTAGACTGAAGTAAATAAATATTCGCTTTGCGTGACAAGTGAATACGATTCTACTGGTAATAGGCAGGGAATGCGTACATTCGTCGCTACAATGAGGCTGCAGCAAGAGTTAAAACATTTCCGTCAGTATTTTACCTCAGTGCATAAGGCTTTTCAAACATTGTTTACTTGGGAAAACTGGCACAAGGCGTGGTTGCGTAACCGTGCGTGAGCGGTGCCTCTCTCGGCCATTGTGTTCGTGGTGCAGGGCTGCCTTAAGGGCGATAAAGTAACTGATTTTGACTACTTTGTATACCCTACCAACCTCCTCGACTGCTGTTTGCGTAGGCATCTAAAGATTCATGTTAGTGTCACTATTTCTTTCCCTGTAAATCAGAGTCAGGTATAAAGAAATATTGTCAAAAGCTAACAGGACTTGGTTTGATAACAAGCTGTCAAATTGCTGAATTTAGTATCCACTAGTTTTCATTGTTGTACAGTGCCGACGAATACTCTCGCTAACACTGCGTTCGTGCGCAGTTGTTTACTCCTTTCACAAATTGCTCGCACTACACTGAGCTTTACCTACGCACAAAATGAAGCGCCCAACTTCAACAGTCATGAATCGGGAAGTATCACGAAGCAAGTGTCTTCCCCCACGATTCAATGGTCCGTGAACTCGAGGGCAGCACTGTGCTAGTCGATGAACTCATTGTCTCGTGCATTATCGAAACCGCCGATAAACGGCACGTTAAACTTTACTGCCGACAACTCAATAGTTGACTCATGTTGCAATTTTCATTTGTGACTTTGATTTACACATACTTTGTTAAAAACGGATGTGACGGGTTGGATGTATACCTGGCGAGTCGGTTGGCACATTTGGCTAAAAGATTCTCATTTCAGACGGCTAGGTGCTTGCTTGGCATCGCTCCGGTTGTGTAGCTAACCGATCGATCGTTTATTTCACGTTGTAAAATATCTTTAATTTCCACAATTCTAATATTTCCATATGAAAATCATCTAACATTAAATTCGACAATCTTCTGGACAATCCGGGTATCTATTAGGTATCATAGGATATCTAGCACTTACCTACTAACCAGATAACACGTGAAAGCGGTTGCAACTAGGCTAACTGTAAGTACATAGAGGCTTACGTTACTCAATACGTGAGACGTGACGATAAGAACTTCGTTCCGTACCTAAGAATCGACTTACTTTTTCTACCA
The DNA here is from genome assembly GCA_947859175.1 of Gandaritis pyraliata. Classification (NCBI taxonomy): domain Eukaryota; kingdom Metazoa; phylum Arthropoda; class Insecta; order Lepidoptera; family Geometridae; genus Gandaritis; species Gandaritis pyraliata. The sequence continues at coordinate 1,894,308 of OX401871.1, read as the reverse complement.
CAAGCTTCAAAAATGTTTTGATTCTTGTTCTCAAAAATATCGCAAAGTATGAATCATAAGTATGTATTTACAAAAAAAAACTATATAAGTATTCTATCAGCATCTAGTTCCCATATTACAAGCATTGCTTAGTTTGGGACTAGAGAGTTTCGTGTGAAAATGTCCATGAATATTTATTTTATTTATTTAATTTTTATATCTACGTATGGGTGATTGTTAAAAAAACTACTAATTTCCATAAAAATCGTTGCATTATTGTAATTCTAACTGAGTTATATTGTTCCTTCGAGCCGGATAATACTAAGCTAGTTTTAGAATTTCACAAACAACATCTCCAAACATAGACCGTACGGTCACGTGTATTCTGTATAGGTAGCGAGGGCCAAGGTCACGAATTCTTTCAGGAGTTGCATGCTTCAGCACCTTCTTTTGTCGCTAAACCGGGTCAGATCAAATATACACCACCAGATACGTCATTAACAATATGTATAGTTATCAGTATAAATAAAGGTCAAGGGGGAAATGAAAGTGTGCACAATAACAAAAGATTTGCAACAATAATAAATCAGCAATTTAATAGAGTTTTGCTTATTCAGACTTTGTGTCACTGTCCTGATGACGCTGAGATTTCTTCGGTTGTTGCCTTTTGTAGAGTATAAAAACCAGTGTGGTGAAAGACGCGTGGAGTCCTCGCATGCAAACTGAAAGAGAAATAGATCATGAAATAGAGATAGAAAGACATGCAGAGCAATAAAAGTTTTCCCAAATTCCGAAAGAGCAAAGGGACCTTATATAAATGCTCCCCTATCATGACAGTTTACATATAAATTCCAGATAGAAAGCAGTGGTAGTTACACAAGGTCGGCGATACTACCTTATCGTGTTTGCTCTACACTTATCAACGTCCAATATTGCCTACAACGTTGTAAGTGAGCTAGCGGTAACGCAATTGATGTGTCAAACTTAGTTGCCTTTGTCACGTAGCGTTTGCTTTGCTTACGTAGTTTCAGAACAAGTAGGTTACGCAATGTGCAACACTGACAGTATTTAAATGGGCGACCACGGTTAGTTCCATTCAAATGTGGGTTTTTGTGTTTCTGAAAAGATTTGTGGATCTTTACTTTAGATGAAATTGTATGTTTCACATATTCTCATCAAATGCATACAACTTCAGTCGACACATACTCATAAAATCAACCCTATTTCTCATAGAGGTAGATTTTCTTTTGCTATATGCTTTCACTTAGATAGATAGATATATTCTTTATTGTACTCTCCACTTAAACTAATACAACAATAATACAGACTCTTTAGGAGGTAAGTACAATGGGCGGCCTTATTGCTAAAAGCAATCTCTTCCAGGCAACTTTTGGGTGGACGGGATCTAATACACAAACAAGTAATTAAATTGAAAATTTAAAAAACCCCCGACTTTGATACCTATATTAAGGGAGTTGTGAAAAAAAAATTTAATCTGCCATTTTGTGGCGGCAGCCATCTTGGACCAATTTTCATCAAACATAGCTAAGAACACTCCCGACTAATTCACCTTTCAAACAAAAAAAAGCAAATCAAAATCGGTTCATCCGTTCGGGAGCTACGTTGCCTCAGACAGACACACACACACACAAACACACACGTCGTCAAACTTATAACACCCCGTCGGTTTTGCGTCGGGGGTTAAAAACTACACTTATTTGGTTTTATTTTGATGAATTGTAAAAAAAGTATTAATCTAAAAATGTACTGGGGAAGCTATAAGTACTAAAGCGTGAGCTTTCTCATAATGTATCCTGATTATCTCAACTCTCACGTGTGACTATACATGTGTGAGTAGTAGAAAACCCAGCAAAATGGATATGTTTTACTGTAGTTATACTAGTCTACTGGTGGGTTAGGTAGTTGGCCGGCTTCACGGTTATTCGAACGTGGTTCGATGCCATTTTGCGATACCCTATCTACCATCGGTTGTTTTGAGCTGTCCTTAGCTACAACTCTAACTTGGTTGGCTGAACCTTTTATTTTAAATCTTGATTGAAGTATTCCTAGCGTTCGTTGTGACCCTGAATTTGTAACATTTTGTTTTCATAGCAACAATCTTTATCACTTTTCCTACAATGTCAATAAATAAATAGCTGTTTTTATTGTCATACGATCCATCACAGACCATGGTCTGTGATCCTGTATAAAAAATTTCTACCGGTTTTTGAAAATGAAGATTTATATCTTGACTTGTCGTGTATTTCCCAAATACGCAATACTTACTTATGTATAACTATCACATTGTTTCCTTAATAAGTACCCAAATATAAATACCTCGTACTTCTCTATGGTATTCAATTAATCATGTAAATAATATTTTTTCTGCTCATATTGCATAATTCCCTCGTATATTATCCTCTTCAACACGGACAAAACCACAGATTAGGAGTGCATACGTAGAATTACATAGCTGGGCACGTGGCAGGTTACACACGACGTGTGTCGTTGCGATTTTATCGAAGTCACATGCTCCTACGCTGCTTCAAACTGAATCAAAGATTACCTACTACGAAGTACGAGTACATACTTGCGTGATATAACATGAAAATATTCCTCTAGTCTAGTAGTTTCTAGATGAATCTATACAAAATTAAAGCTATAATAAACCGAAACAGGATATTGCAAGTATTGCAACTCGTATAATGGTTATTTCTATGATATTAGCTGATGACCGTCCGTAGCTTTATTGTTTGCTACTACTATTGAACAATGAATCTTCTATACCTATATTTATTAAATCAAGGTTGAATTCAGCTTAGCTGCTAAGCGAAACGATTTCGTAGTACAAGTGAAAGTGCAGGGCTTTCAAGTTTCAAAATTTAAAAGTGATTTTCAAAGGTCATTGAACATGATAACAAAATACTGTAAGTAGGTGATAAGCCAGTAGTTATACGCAAGATTCACCCACCGGATGTGAGATAGAGTGCGTCGCTCAAAACGGTTTGATTTATGCATTTGATGTCCCTGATAAACGTGAATTTACATTTTAATGAGTACAAAGCAAATGCAAAAAAATTTAGTCTTACAGGTAAATATAGGTACAAACTTACCTAACTCTGCAGATTGAAAATACAAAGTATAGGCATACTTGCAACGACTGGCAATATCTGTACTGCATATTGTTACAATGAGCAATAATCAGCGAACAAAAATATCTGGAGATGTACTACTTAACCTATACATTAACACAGCTAAAAAGTAAATACTTAATGAAAATAAAAAACAAAATGTAAATGTCCTTACTTACTACTGTTTGATAAATAAGGTAGCGTTGGACTTAGCAGGAAATTTAAATTAGCAATTCAGATAAAGAAACAAAATAGCTTCGATTTGTAGTTATTGCGATTTTGCACTCGATCTATCGCAGAGCTTAAAATATCTGAAGCTTACGACAGAAAATAAACGCCCACAACTGTCCTATCAAAGGTGAAAAGAAAGCGTGAAAGACTAAATCGTACACACAACACACGTGCTGTATCTCGGTACCGATAACTGTATGTCTAGAAGTGAAACTCCTAGGGAGCTCGTGGGAAAAGGGCTTGGTAATGTGGAACACACTGCTTTGAGCTAAATGCACAGACTAAATCTCAAATCTTTATGGAAGTTGAGGTGAGCGGTGCGGTGGCGGCGGCAGCACTTTGTTTACCAATCCTGTCGGCATAATGTTTTTAATGCAGTTCCGAATTTACACGCGTCTATTATCAGTTGTACCACCCATTGGGAGCTTCGAATTGAAAATGTATAAATAACGGTATGGATAGAGACCGTTGTCCTGACCTGTTACATTTGTTTTACAATTCTTAAACGGTACTCAAACTGACGCTGTCGTTTCCGTCCAATAAATCAATCAACTCGACGGAGACACATCGCATGAAGTACTATTTTTAACCGACTTCAAAAAAGGAGGAGGTTCTCAATTCGGTTGTATGTTTTTTTTTTTATTTTTTTTAATGTTTGTTACCTCAGAACTCCGTCATTTATGAACCGATTTCAAAAATTTTTTTTTCATCTGAAAGGATATACTTCCAGATTGGTCCCATTTTATTTTCATCAAAATCGGTTGAGTAGTTTGGGTTATAAATAGAAATAACTGAAAAAAATATGCCCGGCGCGGCGCAGCGCCTACTATTTTACTGCTAGCAACGATGCAATATGCCAAGTTGCGGCGTAGCGCCTACCATTTTACTGCTAGCAAGATAGATAGATAGATAGATAAGTTTTTATTTCACACCAAAAAAACACATAAATCTAAACTAAAAATAGAATAACAATATAAATAAACTAAAAAATAACTAAAATTATAACTATAAATATACATATTATGTGTCTCCGTGGTGGTGAAAAGGCCTAAGCTCAGCATATGCTACTGCATTTTGCATACAGTAGCGCTGGTCTTCCGCGTAGGCCAGTGTTGATTTCACAGCAACGATAGACCCTTTGTGGTGCACACCTAAATTTTTACATTTTTCTAAATTTGTCAATAAACCAAGTTTGTACATTCAAACCGCATTTAATTGGAGAAAAGCAAAAACCCACCAGTTGTTCCTCTAAAGAATCAACACCAACCACGTGCACGAAATTGCGTATTTTGCTTTCCTGTGACTTTTATTTGGTGTTTATAGTGACTAGAACATTCCCAATGAACTGTCATCATCAGCATCATCTGATGATGAAGCTGGTAGTCGAATTGAAGTCGGTTTTCCAGTTTTTTAACTTATAAATTATGTATCCATAAGTATCCATTTTGTAACACAATGGTTTTAGTACAAAAATACCCATAAGTCACCTTGCATATTGCCCAATATCCACAAGATTTACCAACATACCCAAAATGGTAATCCCACTGAACGTAGCTTAACTTAGTTGAGAAATAGCCCAGCGCTAAGCTTCTGCGTCAATCCTGATAGAAGGAAGTTGTATAATTACTATATCGATCTCATAATTCGTTTTAGAAATCAAAAATTCCAAACAGATGCATCGGTTTTTCATCGTATAAACCATTTTGCTCAATTTATACATACCAGTGAAAACGCCATCAAATTCAGCCCAGTTATCCAGTCAGTGGTAATCAGTGTATTCGCTCTGAATTGAGAACATCCTCTTTAGAAGTAAGTTAAGTCCATGCTTCAGCTAGGTATGCAGCAACAAATTAGTTGCAGCGAAACTAGTAGCTAGTAGCTCGAAAGCCAGACACAGACAGACACCCAGTCCAGCGGGTACCAGGCGCACAGGAATTACAATGCAAGTAGATCCGCAAGGCTTCGCGGCACAGAATACGCAACACAACACGCAGTTCAATATACTACGCGTCCTCAGGCCGCTTGGTATGCACAGAATAAAGTTAAAGTTGTGACTGCAGATAGTTCACTCAACAGACAAGATATAGACAAAATAATATATGATCTTATTCATATTGGTCTTCTGAAGCTCGACTCTTTAAGAAGCTGGAGGAGGGCTACAAAAAGGCAGTAGTGATTAGGTACGATAATTGAAATTATGAATGACATAATTAGTTGATTTTGATATCAGCTTATTTCACCGGGACAAAATATATTCAGCTTAGCAACATAGGCCAATTTAATAAGGCTTCAAAAATACATACAAACCTACAGCTCAATTCAATAAGACTTTGGTACTAATTTATTGTATTCGGGCATATGCCAGATCTCCTGAGCGTATGTAATTTTCATTGGGTTAGATTCCGATGACTACGCGGCCAGTAATCCTCAGCCACAGATTCACAGCTTCTCAGGTTGACCCTTGAAAATGTCTGGAAGAGGGTAGTTCGACAGGGTTTGGCTTAGTTTCAAAATGTCCGTGGAGTTTCTATGCCGAAGTGAAACTTCCCTTGTTCCACATTATTTTGTTCTGTGTTTGTAAGTAGCAGATGGCGAGGTCGGTCCTTTCACCATTCTGTCCGCCGCCGGGTACCGACGACGGTGACCTTACACGAGCCTTGGTGGTTCGCATCGCCGCACCGCGCCTATACAGACGAATTCATACTAATTACCATTGTGTACAGTGCAAAATAATAAGCCCTAACAAATGAAAACTCATCTCCGATACTCACAGTTCCAATAATAATTAGCCTCAAGAACGTGTCACCTCAAGTCGAAGTCGAGTCGAAGAGAAGGCTCTGAGAAATGTTTAAACAGGATAAAATAAGACTTGGCGTTGACAAAACAAAATATTGTTTGAAATGGAAGTAGAGAAGCGCCCATTTTCCTTGTAACACAAAATAATGAAACACTTTTAAAAACTCGTTCTTAAAACGGGTCAGAGTAGAAAAGCTGCAGATTCCGAACGCACAAACAGCAATACAAACCTTACTATTGTACCTAATGTAAACCAATACATTCGTTATAAACAACTAATACATAGTTACGCAAACGCGAACAATCTATCATGTATGGTAGTAGTGTATTTTCCTACCTACATAGCATATTAACTTTATTTCACATGTTTATGTCCTCGATAGCAAGAGGCAACCGTAACATAGCATGCAATAGGTATAATGTTAATTATACCTATTATATTATAATAACTAATGGTACACATACTGAACCAATTAACAAGCATCAATTTTTTTTACAATTTATAGGCAAGCGTTTGACCGCAATCTCACCTACGGTCGACGATGAAGCACGTTTACCTAGAAGAAACCTAGTCACTCGTCTCTTGACAACATTCAATTTATATGAAGGTGGAAATACAGTGTACTACTTGAAATGTTTTAGTCTTTGAAAACAAATCTGAAAAGATGGATTTATGAACAGCCCTTAGAAATCAAATTTTAATGATTCTAAAATGGAATTCAAAGTCAGATTTTCATTTTGAAATTTCCTTTGTTTGATATTCGTTATGAAAAATCAATGTTTTCGGCCTGCGATCGGATCCTGAATTCCAGAAATAGAATCTAGGCACGCTAGGTCGCATCGCAACAACCTGCTAAACCGGCAGGTGAGGGGAGCTTTGGTGTTCCCCGGAGCGGGTGAAAGGGGGGGACTTGTACCCCCTGTTCCCCTCCCCGCGTGGGTATGCATGCTGCACCGACCCAAGGTCAGCCGCCGCACGCATGCGTCGCGTCCCCTTCTCCCCTTACTCCTCGGAAGCAGCGGATTTGCGCTCCTGTGACTTACACAACCTCCCCCTTGCTATTGCCACCCTAGTTAGGTAGGCCAATGTCAAACCTATTTAGATCATTAGGTCAATCGAAATTATTCTTTGTATTTATCCATTTAATCTTTATACCCTGAGCTGACATTGAATTTTTGCTAGCGTGCTGGAGTGTCCTACCTAACCAAGAACCAACAATCTATTAAAAATGCTCATATAAATTCCTTTTGGTGCACCGTGCAATGAATGTCTTGATCTAATCCTTCCGCTTCCGCTGCTGGCACTCGAAGGTTTCGCTGCACTTACCTCTGCATTGCCTATCCGTTTTTATTAGGTAATAAGTACATGCTTATTGATATGTCGTGTTAACTATACAAGTATATCATTAACTATGTCGAGATAACACGTGTAACTCACAACGGCGTAGGAGGCCCAACGTAGCTCGTAAAACACCAGCACATGGAGAAATCCTATTAGAAAGATTAGAGGCCCTGACGTAAGCCGGTGTTTTGTTGCGTACTATAAGTTGTTTTGCACCACGTTTCAGCAATGGATAAACAACCGTACCTTCTGAAGTTTATCCAGTTCTGGCGGTGATTCAGCGCATGATGTCACGTGAAACAAGCAACATTTTGTCGTTCGATCCACCACCGGTTCGCGTATAGAAACTCATGTTTGACCTAAATGTTATATTTTTACCGCTTTCATCATCATGTTTAGTTTTGCCTGTTTGCAGAGGCATGTCTGGTACAGCAGCGCCATTTGCGTGGTTCGCTACGTTTCATTAGAAAGCTAGACGTCGCGCATAAGGAATAGCGCGTCGCTACCTACACGACTCCTACGTTCGCGGATAGACCGCTCGCATCGGCTGCACCGTTCCATTCACCTTACCCGACGAGGTTCAGTGACTCCGCCGGCCAACTAACTCCTGAACACGTCATCTGCGTGCTAATGGCGCTGGCTGGCTCCGGCGGCAGCGGCCGAGAGGCTCTTTGAATTCTGTGGGTGTCCTGCGCCACACCGCGCGCCGCGCTGCCGGCCGACCTCGTTTCGGCGAGCGGAGTGCGCGTGCAGCGTTATGTAAAGCCGAGAGCGGTGGTGGCGGTGCAGCGAGCGTTGCGCTCGGCCGCGTGCGCGTCCTCTCTCCCCCCGCCCCGCCCCGCCCGCCGCGCCTTCCTCGCGATTCGGACGGGCGGATTCACTCGCGCGGGCTCCGGAGGTCGCGCACCTCCCGCCTCTCGCCCTCCTCCGAGACGGCGGCGGCCGTCCGTCCGTCCGCGATCAGTCGTCGAGCGTATCGCGTCGGCGGCGGTCGCCTCTCACACTGTACCATCGCGATAACGTCCGCGCCCGTCGCGCTTCCGTTTCGGGAGTTCTCTGTTCGATTGCGTTTGCGACGGTCACGACCGAGCTGACGGTGTCTGTCAAAAATAGCGTGCGTTATCACCGCGACCTCGAGCGTCGAGACGAGATAGCGCGAGGTCGGCGGCACCTGGCCCCACGTGCGCTGCTGCGGCGGCTGCACTGACCTCCAGGGCCGCTGGACCGTCTGCCCTAGCCTTGTACCGGCTGGCACCTACCCACGACCCACTCTTCGAACTATCTCTTCTCTGTTTCGCACTCTCGATTACGTTCCGAAATCCATCGACATCATTGAGCAGGTTTTTCTATTAATTTATTTTCTTCTGATTCGTTGTTGATCGTGTCTCAATTTCTTAAATTTAAAGCGGTTTATAAAACTATAGACAACGTTCAATACATAATATTCTCCATAGCAACTCCGATATAAGTCGTCATCTTTATCGCTTTGATTTGCGTTTTGTTCAGTTTTGTTCTGACCGAGCGAGCACGACTATAGCTCAATAGCTTCCACACTTCGACAGGATTTTAACTTGACTGAGAATCAATGTTATAATGGAAATCTTTACTGAATCTGAATTCTATAAAATGCAATCCAAGCGTTGATCCCCGATCGAAAGTTGATCCACACTGATCGCTATTGACTGACCGAAAAAAAAAAATCTGGTTGATTTGATATTCAGCAAACCTCTGCTGCATATGGAAGTTGTTTTCCTTTATAAGTGGTCTACTTAGATTTAGATGTATGTTTTATATGGCATCGCTTTTGTCACGTAGAGGCTTTCGTACTACAGATAAAAGATAAAATTTTTATGTGTCGAGAAATTACATGTGGCTTTACAATTGTAGCGACCTAATTTTGTTCTCAGCAACGACTGTCGTAATCGCCAATTTATTTAAATTTCTCCCAATTTAGCATTTAATTATTACCGCATGTCGCAGGAGTACTCAAATATCAATCTGTGAAGCTGTCTAAGTAATCTTTGAACTGATTGTTTGACAAGGCGTCTTATTTGTTTGAGTACTTATTTGATTACATGTAGTACCACCGCCAAACATTTCCGAAACATACCATTCTCAGTATCGTCCCTTGACTTCTATAAAACTGGAAGTGTTTGGTCTCCCAATTTCGTACTGATGTAATGTAACTAGCATTTTTGTTCCATTCCTTTCCGTGTCCTCGCGAAGATAAGAGATTGCACGTGTTTTTACGATCGGTAGCTCAGGATGGGTGCCTTCAGACAGCAGTGCATTCTGCCATCCGCAAATTATCAGGATTATTACTGAGTACATGCAATATATTTTCAGTTTTAACTTCTTTGTTATCTATATCGTCATCGGTTTCAAAAAGTAACTGGTGTAGCTTTTTACAACTTTTTTCTTCGAATCATTGAATTCTTTTTCTCGAACTCTTTGATTTTCTTATTCATATTTCTCTTGTGTTATTGTTTGATGTCATAAAGGCCCTGTGAATTATTATTTTCCTGAAACATTAATTGATCAAGAATGTGCATGCATCATTAGTAATCATTACAATAAGAACTTAGTAATTGCGTAACTGACCGTAGATATTATTTATGTTTGTATGTATAGTATATTAAAGGTTTGTGCAATGCAGTTCAAAAATTCAAAGTGTCTGTGCTGTCTCACGTCCTAATAGCATCCTCCACGCAGCATTGTTTGATAAACAACTTAATTGTTTCGTTTTTCATATCTTAATCACTATCTTACGTAGGATAGATATTACAATAGTCAATACTATTTAGTTTCGTACGACCCTGACCAAGCTTAGATGAGACGGGCGACCATCAGCTCTCTTTATTCTGCACTCGTCTATCTATATTGACTGTTGTGTACTTAATAGCAACACTGACACGTCACGATTAGTTATTAGATTTTGAATGTAATATACCTACATTTCATAAAAGAAAAATATATGCACAAACGAAAATTAAAATTGCTGCAATACGCTTGTCTAGCATACAGAGAATCCATTAGGTGCTTTTAGGAATCCATTGCTGTCCCAATAACGAAATATCTTTGTCATCACATCACACGGCCAATGAGAATAATAGCATACCATGTATTCCAATGAATAGATAATTATACCTAAACACCGGTAGGTAACTACAATTACATAACATAAACACAGACACGTGTCGCTGTTTGTATATAATCTGTGCTAGTGTGCGTACGCGCGTCAGTTTGTACGTTAGTCTTTACTGAGAACAGAACCTATCACGGTTGACCTACATACTCTTTATTACCCTGTGTTGTCGCTATCTTTAAAGTATTTTATTATTGTCGCCTACATTTCAGTATTATTGTTCTTTACTTTGATAAAACACATTCCATTATGTTTTTAATTGATTCATTTAGATCAGTGCTGCTGAAATAACAATTCTCTGTTGGTTTTTTTGCACGTCATAATATCTACATTCCTTCCTTCTGTATCTAAACTGCTTTGTAAGTCCTCAATGTTTGCGTTTGTGATATTGAACGTTGCGAGGCACGTGTAGTTTAGTTATCGCTTAATAACCGATAACATGCGATTCTCTAACACAAACACCTGTTCCTAGTTTCACTTTCTTTATTTTGTCACGCCCAATTGTAAATTCGTAACTTGGCTTGGCTTCCATTCAGTCCTGGTGCGTCACTGTGACCAAAAGCGTTAGTCATATTATTTTTCTGTAGGTGTTACGTGAATCTGAATTATTATTAAAGCTTTTGTAGCTTTTATTATATGCACATCAGCTTATCTGCTTAAAATGTGTATTATCCCTGTGGTGCTCGTAATTTTATCGTGAGCCCAACGATCAGAAACCTAGCGATAGGTATCTGTCGGTATTTAAACGCCACGCCATTCCAGTTTTTGTTTTGTTCGGATTTAAATCGACTATGTCTGCCAATTGAATCGTCCGCGGTACCAGGGTCGCATGATTTGTGGAGAGGAGGCTAACTGTCAGTAGCAGGTTCGGAGGGGGGAGCTATTGCACGTGCCGCACCGCGATGTTCCGTGGTTCTGCTATGCGTTCGTTCCCCGCACTTGTTGAGCGCCGGGTACTCATGGCGGCTTACAAAACGGCCATACTTGCTGACAACCTTACTCACACATTTTTCTTTTCATTCTTGCAAAATGTACGTTGTAGTATTGATTTGATTTGGCTAGTCTTATGGCTTCTTTAGTTCCGGAGTTCAAGGAGTATTGATATCTTATCTTGTATTGCTTATTGTTGTGTTATCACGAACGTTAATTTATTTGTGTAGGTATTTACGTTTATTGTTTACCTTTGTTTGTCTTCTCTTTACCATTTCCATATTAATATATGCCTACGTATATCTTACTATTTTATGTCCTTTTTGCGTGTGTGTTTAACTTTTACTTTTCCTTGCGACGACTTTCTTTTTTGGTTCGATTTTCAAGAATGTTCTTCTGTGTTTTAATGAAAATTTAAAAATTAATAACTTCAGATCAGTTTGAAAATCTGTTTACAAACCAATTGTTGCGTGAATTGTAACAAATTTTTCCGTTAACTGTTTTATGGTTTCAATTATCAAACTTTTGTCATGATGTCGATGAATTTCATGGGCTAACAAACTTTTAACAAAGCTTTGAAGCTATTATATCCACCCTTTTATGTTTGAACATAAAGTAAATATGAAATTTCCCAAATAATGAATTGTTTTACAGTTTCGTAAATAAAAAAGAAACAAATCTAGTGAATTATTATGAAAATGAGTAGAACGCAAGTGAGACTGAAAATGTGAAGCCATACGGGCAGTTAACGAATACGCAGCAGCGTACCATCCATCGTAGGATGGGTATACACATGGAAACCACCGACGTAACACTGGACACTGCCAGCTACCGAAGTGGGCGAAGGGAGCCTCAATTTTTTGGCGTAATGGGTACCCCGGCTGAATACTATACGGACACGGTCCACACTATAGCCATAAATACACGAGAGACTGAATTTGGCAAGATTGTCGAACCGATACCTATAACGCTTAAAGCGTACAAGCCGTACCACGTTCACCAAATCCCCGTAAATGGCATGCCCTTGAATGGATACGGGCTCCCGCCGCAGCAGACTATCGGTTCCTATATGACTGTTCCTTCCGTGCCGGAGTACGGAACACCCTCCACTTCGCAAATTATGAGCCCTTTAAAGGAGCAAGTCAAAACTCCAAAATCAGAGCTCATCAAAGCCCCACCAAAGAAGAAATGGATCAAAGAGTATTTGGGTAAGTTTGTATCAGAAAACGAGTTAGAATAGTAATGGATATTTTGTACAACGTAATATAAGATTAGGTGTTCCGCGAATGCATCTGCACCCGACCTTGCCGTTGACCTCGTGTGGTTTTTGCACGACAGATCCAAGAGCACAGCACACGCCCATCCACGAAACAATTTATCGAGCGTGGAGCGTGTCACGTCACGATATTTTATTATACATTCGCCTGTCAGGTTTATGATTTGTCTAATATTTTTTTTTTGAGCTATTTCGTATGCGTGGTCCGTCGCCGTCTAGACTTATGTAATTGGAATATATGTTTTGGGTATTTAGTAAAATAAATATTTCAAGAGATATTCATTGCGTATTCTATTCTGATTCTATTCAGTAATAGATTAAGGTAGCAATATAGTGTAGAGACACAACGTTTAGTATTGTATACTAGTAGACGGTCTCCTAATTGAACTGAGTCAATTACTAATTCTAAGATTTTAAACATATCAAATTCATAATTATTTCGACAGATTATCATTATTTTAAATACTCGTGTAAATATAGGTGTTATTCTCAGTTCATTTATAAATAATATCAAGGAAGATTACAAATGATTCAAAACATGTAGTATAGTAACGTACTGCATGGAAGCGTGCTCGCTATCCAAGGCGCTCTAGCGAAGGTCGCCACGTAGACGTAACGCGTGTGCGTGTAGCTCGTAGATATACCTACCGACACAATTTCTGATCACGTATTGACACACAATATCAACTCTCTTTTCACAACCTTCGGATGTATTCTATTAAGATATCACGACATTCATTAAGTTTTAAATTAAGAAAAACTATCCAGTAATGTCCAGTAATCCAATATCCAGTAATCTAATATCCAGTAATCCTGTGCCATGTTGAATTTGGGCTTGCAGGCACCCACTGATCAGTAGGTAACATGACATTTCCTCCAATGTTATATCGCTATGAACTCATAAGGTAGGTATGTTAAAATACTACTGCATTTTATGTTTGATACGCATAGTTTGTTATGATATTCTGCTCTTATATAAAAAACTTTTATATAAAGTAAATCCGTTATTGGATGTAAGGTTTATCGTTAAAGTGTCAAATAATTTATTTTTAAGATCTGTGGATTTTGTAATAATAAAATAAAAATAAATAAATAAAATAAGATATTTTTCTGCAAAAGCTGCCAGTTCTAGTAATAAGGGGAGCAACAAAATTATCTGTGGGCTTAATTGTGACGACTACAAACTACGCTTTGTATAAAGAAGTATATTATATAGTGTTGTACTCCTCCGTCTTACTCCGTCGAACGTCCAATTTGTCTCAGCACTATCCTAACGCTTCAGTGAACATTGGGTCTGAGAAGCTACTTCCTGTAACCTCTGTAAATACCAACTTTCCACGACTAATCATCTGGAAGGGCACGGTAAAGATAAATGTACAAAAAAGTCGTAAAATTTGGGTATCCTTTGACGAGGGTTCCAGAAGTTTGTTTACTTTGGCGTCTACACTTGCCTTAAATAGGGCGTCATGTCTTAGAACTTGTACTCCGCCAGGGATCATTCACTCTTTGTAAAGTTTCCTGTTGCTCTATTACGGAAACTCTTTAGTAAAATCTAGAATTCTCTAGCAGATCATAACATTATACTTTTCCTTTTAGATATCACATATAGTAAACATATTTCGACCTTGCTCCTCTTGCCAGCTTCTAACGTTGTATGTTTTATCATATCCAAACCAAACGTCTCTTATCTTTTGCCTGAATCATCAAGTTACAACTAAATACAATTTCATAGCAAAATAATAATAATCGTTCTTAACTAGTTTTATACGCATTGTATTAGAAATAACTAGCAATACGTTTGCGTATCGTCACGTTACTCTGTGCAATGTTAGTGTCATACAACAGCAGTATCTCGTAATCCAATAAAGGTGGACGTTCGTTTGTCTCACTTTTACGTAACCAAGAGGTAACCATTATACTTTTTATAAGAAAATCCATTTGAACAGATTTTAGTACCGTTCTGCTTTGACGTGTCAAGTCAAGGTCATGTTTTTATTTACAAACATGATTATTGAGCGTAACATACTTTTTGATAATCTATTTTCTTCACACGGACATCCATAATCTTCTAATCTATCTTTACCATTTCAATAACATGCGAATCTGCATATGTTTATCAGTTTTCGTCTAGTGCATTTTGAGTGCAAAGTTTATTGTTTACAGACGTAAAGCCCACATGTTTCATAAACATCTGAACATTTGGGTAAGTACATAATATAACATTATCTTATCATGTTTTCTTTTGTTTCGCTATAACAGCGCTCCTAGTCCCTACGTCATTTAAGCGATATGAATACGAAATACTAAGCTTTGTGCTGTTGTCATAAGGACTATCTTTGGTAAGCATCTTTAAGTCATCTCAGGGAGAAGAGAACTTATCGTCAATATTTCTAGGACTACTACGTCTTACGACCTCTGGAGTTTTGTGATGATTATACTTCAAGACATGACTGATTTTTCTTTAATAGTTAGTTATATACATACTAAACAACGCCTTGTGCTGGGGAAGGTTTGTAACTAACCTTTTTGGCATTACGTGTATAAAGGTAATTAGATATATCTAAATGCTTTGATTAAACTTCGGTACGTAACACAAAATCGTTGTCTACATTCTGTTTCGAATTATCGAATGTCTCCACATCGGCAAGATCCAATTTATTTCATCCAATGGTTTACACGTGTCAAGCGTTTATCGTGTAACGAGCGGCATAAAAAATGTAGAGCGAGAGCCGCTGTCATATTCGTGAGGTTGTTGACATTGCGATAAACAGTTAATCGCATCAGAAAAGTAATCACATCACCATAATTTTTTCTGGCAATCCACTGTCGCTAACGAGCTGACCTACATCAACGTTGCTAAGTATCGAATCCTTTGCCCTTATTACAGTTTTTCTGATCGTCGAGTCTCGTTCCGTTACCGCCTACAATTTTATTTCAACAGTATTTTATGTCTTGCTTATGTAAATTGGGTGGACCTTATTCCTTTGAACACAAAGGAATCCGTACCATCCGGCGACTTCGAACTACCAGGACGGCAGAATATGGAGAGAGTAGGTAGAGTGGCGGCATTCACGCCTCGCTTCTCTCTCCCTCGGGTGCACCATGCGTGCGAATACCGAGCCCCGCGTGACGGCCGGTCACGTGCCAATGCCTCTCTCTCTCTCTCTCTCCCCGGTGTTACCAGCTGGGCCTCAACCTCAACTCATATAGATAGATGCCCTTACCAAAGTTACGAGTAGCTTCCACCATTTCGTGTGTATAATTATTACGTAATTCCAAAGCCGCAAAAGAGTGTAAAGTAAAGATAAATAAAGACGGACAGATTTTCATTCTTAGAAAAACTGTTTAAGTCAGTGTGATTATAAGCTTTTAAAAAGCTGTGCTTCTAGGAGGCGTTAGGTTGGCTACACCTAACCAGGTCCCCTGACACCTCACGCAAAATGAACCGTTTTAAACTTTTAATGCGGTAACGCAAGTCTAAGGTCCTGTAAACTAGGCTAAATTGAGACCAATCTAACTTTATATAGTGTAGGCAGCTAATCTTCTTAGATCTCAATATCTACCTAGCTGTGTGTGGCAACACTAATTCCTCCCTCCTCACCTCTCTTATCGCTCCCTGCAGACCCGACGGCTCCCTACCTCCTCCATAGCTGAGGCCATCACGCTCACATATACATTGCAACTCAATTACGTGTTGCGCCGACTTGCGTCTTTGTTCCGACACATGCGGAATGCACAGCCTTGCCTGATATCGTGTAGACTACGGCAAATTGATTTCCTTCCTTCTAATACAATACAATTCTTTGTTAATCAGACTGTAGGGATGTTTGTAAGAGTTAAGTTTCTCTAACTACTTGCATACTATGCTATATTTCATTCCAAGCAAAGCCGCTAACCGAAGCTTGTGAGTCACCGACGACGTATTTTATAAAATCAATTTACTAATTTACGTTGTTAGGGTTTTACCTATACGCGTTATGTTAAAATCTGTTTAATATGATGATGACATACAGAAAAAGTCTACACGTGTAATATAGATTTTTTGTAGTGTTTAAATCGTATAATAGTCTAGCTAGTCAGTCAGCTATGCTTACGTAAGACGTTCCGTTTTAACCGATTTCAAAAAAGGGGGAGGTTCGTCATTTATAAACAGATTGAATAGTCAAGTTCTGTTAACCCAAGTGTAAAATTTCCAGTCAAAGCATAGCATAATTGCATTAGAAGGTCGCAATCACCAATCGTTTCACTGGACACAGGCAATCAGACGATCGTAGTTACCATGCCGTCCAATGAAAAGTCATTGATACCGGCCTACTACTCTGCACCGTGGTTTCACCCGCACATGTGCGTTCCACTGCGGGAGACTGTCGCAGACATAAACACATGTTCTTGCCATGTTATTTAAAATCCAGCTTTATTACCAAGCCATACGGTATTTAATTTGTGGTGGTAACAATAATGTGGTGTGTCTTGCGTGTTTCGCGGTCGCGGTCGTAGGCGCGCTTCCATGCGCCTTTTACCAGGCAAGCATAGCACAACAGGAGCGCATGCTTGTGTCGCAGCGAAAAACCGGTTGCGTGGTTTGCGATTTTCTGCTCGTGTTTATGTTTAGGACACGTGTACTATCAGCAAAATTTCCGCCTTACCACTTTTGAAACCGTTTCGCTTGCACGCAGTTAGCTAGCTGACCCCGCCCTTGTCTTTTGTCCTCTTATTTTGACCAATCGTAGACCAAGTCGGTAAACATCTGTTTATTTTTGTGAAAGCCCTTTGTTTTTATGACTTTTACAATTAAGTTATAGTTGACAGCAGTCAGTTGTAGACGAACTGTGCTAGCGAAATTACGTTTGATCAGCTAAGAGTATGAGTGCCTTCAACAACCTTACGCAACTGCAACGTAGCGAAATTGTTTTGCTAAGGAACAATGGAAGAAACATCTCCCAAATATCTGAAGAACTGTTTTTATCGGTAAGTAAATAAAATTATAACTTGTATACAAGTTCGTTATTGTCTACTTAAGCCCAATGTCGTTACTGTTTTATTTTTTTGTATTTTTAGCTAATTTTAGTGTCACAAGACAACTTTTTCGTTTGATGTAAACGAACATTGAGGTGTATTGTATTGATATGTATTGATATTATTAAAATGACGTCGTAGAAAGTGTTTAAATTTTTTTTTATTACCATGGAGACGACTTTTTAATTATTATTACCTACCTACCGGTACCACTAGACTACCAGTGCTCTCATCTCGCAATATTCTTGATGCTTATCGATTATTTTATTTCCAGAGACAAACCGTTCGCATGTGGATACGGCGGTTTGAAGAAGAGGGGCATACGGATGACAGGGCGCGCACTTCGCGCCCCACGATAATTAACAATGAAGGTTTGCGCGATATGGTTGCTACCTACGCGCAACAGCCATTCACCCCAACCAGACTTTTTGCTGAGGAGAATAACTGTACTCTACAAACAGTTAGGAATTCATTGCGTCGGGCTGGCATTCATAATAGAAAGCCAGCCGTTAAAATTCTTCTAACGGATGCTCACAAAGCGGCCCGTGTCCGCTTTGCAAGGGATTTCCGAGACTTCGACTTTTCGCACGCCATATTTTCTGACGAAAAAACTTTTAAATCCAGCCAACATGGCCGTCGGCATTTATGGCGTGTGAATAAAACGAGATACGAGCCCCAAAACGTAATCGCTAACACCGATTCAGGGCGAGTCGTGGTCAACATGTGGGCCTGGATGTCGGCGAGTGGCCCCGGAGAATTAGTGTATATACCCGGGAGGGCCAACGGGGCCTCGTATTTGGAGTTGTTGGAGGATACAATGCTGCCCACAGTGAGAGTGGTGTATCCACAGAACGAAGTTCCGGAGTTCATGTTCATCCACGATAATTGTCCGATACACCGCGCTCACTTGGTTCAGCAGTGGATCCAACAGCAACCCGACATCAAAACCGTCCAGTGGCCTTCACGTTCTCCAGATCTGAATCCCATCGAAAATTTATGGGGCATAATTGTTCAACGCTGGGATAACAGGTCTGAGAGAACAAAAGACGCTTTGGTCGCACATGTTGACCAGATTTGGGATTCGTTTAGGGGCTCAGATCTTTGCGAAAGCCTCGTAAATTCCATGCGAAGTAGATGCGATGCCGTTATTGACGCAAACGGAAACATGACAAAATATTAAGGATGAAAAGCATAAGTACGCTTTTCAGCCTTAATATTTTGTCATGTCAACAGAAAAATAACGAATTAAGTTTTTTTCTGTTTAGTTAGGTAGTAAGTAGGTATTTTATTTGTGAATTTTGTTATAAAAGTAAGTAATATCATTTTTAACCTTCCACGCAAAAACGACGGGATGTTATAAGTTAGACGTGTGTGTGTGTGCGTGTGTGTGTCTTTCTGTCTTTTTTTGTTGATTTTATTTTTTTTGTTTGAAAGGTGAATTATTCGGGAGTGTTCTTCGGTTTAAAGACATTTATTCTCATAAAGACAGGGTGTCACTTACATGAGAAAATAATATAACAGTAGATAGGTTAGTAGGTCGTTCTTTTAAAGTAGGTTAGTAATTTAAATACATAGGTTGATTGGTCGAAAATATTTGTTATAAGTAGGTAGGTACTCGCCTAATGCATTAGGTTCCACAATTCGCTAGAAGTAGTTTCAACGTGTTGTTGTAGTTTTGATTTGAATGCATTAAACAAGTTTACATCTTTTATAATTGTAGGTATTTTGTTATATAGCTGTGCACCTTCAAAGTGATCATTTTTATACCATAGTTAGTGCGTACCCTCGGCAGAACCAGAAAACTGGCACGACGAGTGCAGCGTTTCACTATCTGTCGCTTTGTAATAAGCGTTAGGGTTGTATGGAGGAGAGAGCTTTTTAATATTTTTCGGACAAGGATGCATATGTTATAGATGTGTAATTGTTTAATAGTCATGAGCTTTGTTTCTTTATAGATTTTAACTCTAGATGTTAGGTTAGGTTAGATATTGAAAAAGTAATTTAATAATTTTTATTTTGAATAGTTTGAAGTTCCGCTGGTTTAGTTTTTGTGGCACTGCCCCAGATCTCTATTAAATATTGCAAATGTGATTTTACTAAGGAGTTATAAACTATGTAGACTTTTGAGCAAAGTAGGGATTCAAGGGGCAAAATAAGTTTTAGCGATTACTCGCGTTCCCTTGGTCCTAGGAGGTCGAATCTGGTGTCTACAGATTTGTCTCGTAAAGGCGAAGAGGAATGTGTAGTCTCATTGATATTGGAAGGAGTAAATTTTCGGGAAAAAAAATTAAAACTTAATTTCCCCTCTTATCCCCCTTCTACTCCCCCTTTTTGGAAATATTTTTACACCATCTTGTGTAGAATGAAATCTTTAGTGTGCTTCTCAAATTTTATTGAAATGCGTCGATAAACAACACTACAGCAAACTTTTCCCCTTTTCTCCCCTATTTTCCCCCAATCAAAATTGCGGTCGACAATTTTTTTTTAATAAATCAAGGAACTTGTTTGCTGATTTTCGTCCAAAATTGATAAATGCGGCCTGTAGGCGATTACTGACAGACAGACAGCCGGACAAAAGCATTTTGGGCCAATGTCGAAACTGAGATGCTTCGCTCGCTTCGCTCGCTCGGTCAATAATATAGCGCACTTGGCGCGGAACACACCGAACGTTGTTACGAAGTGACCCAACAAGTGAAGATAATTTGGTTTTAATGTGGTCGATATGCGCGTTCCACGACAAGCAACTATCCATTCTGAGACCAAGATATTTTTCGGTAGTTTTTGGTTGTATGGGCACATTGCTAATCAACAGAGGATCGTGAGGCTTATGTAATGTAGTTAACCAAGAATGTAATATATATTTAAGTCTGCTTGTGCTTGTAAAATAAAGTCAGGTAATGAGGATCCAAAGTAGAACAAACAAGTATCGTCAGCATATAGCGTTAGGTCACTCTGCAAGCCTATTTCGTGGATATTATTTATATAGATTGAGAAGAGTACTGGTTCCAATATAGAACCTAAATAAATTATTTATCTATCTATCTAACCTTGTGGGACTCCGCAGGTTACTTAAGTGATTCTGCTTTTTGTTTTTTCGATTTTGACTACTTGAGATCTATTGGTTAGATAAGACGTAAATAATTTTAATGCATTTCCTTTAACACCTACTTTTATCACATATTTTTTATCACACTTTGTAAATTCTTTGTAGTAATACTTAAGCGTTTTTAGTATCCTGAATGAGCTTTCTTGTGTAGTTTCTTTTCGTTGTAAATTCGGTTTCTATGGCTTTTTCGTCAGGATTGCTCTTGTGTCTGTCCACAGTTAGTTTTTTTGGTTTATCTCAGTTATTATGTCTTAGTTTATCCAGTCTTTTTGTGGTTCGTTTATTATTTTTGTTTTCGTAGTTTTGTTATTATTAATATGTTCCTTGATATTATACTGTAGTAGGTAGCGTAAAGTATTTTTTGTGACAAAGTGGGGTATCTAATGAAAGCTTAGAACTTAACTAAAAGAACCTCATATTTAGATTTTTTATTAAAAACTTGGTTGAAGAAAAGAAATTATTTAATGCGAAATATTTCATTCCATTGACGGGTTTCTCGTGAAGTACCCGGCAAAAATGGGTGATTTTTTCAGAAAATTTGTGCCATAATGGTCTCATGAAAGTAAAACTATAGGCAACTTCTAAAAATTAACTGAATTCGAGAAATTAAATAAAAACTACAATTATTACAAGTCCAGCCTATCCTGATCCGTATCGTAATTAAAAATCCTACAAATGGGATCTCTTGTTACATTGGTTTGTTTTGGTATTACATTACATTGCTAAAGTGGAGAGCTGGTAATAAAGCGAATCTTTCGGAACACTAGCATGCGCAAATAAAACTTGGGCCATGTCCACTTTATTTTTGTTATGAATTTAATTTTATGAAATGTCAATAATTAAAAATATATATTGTGTAACTAAGTAAGTAAGATATTATTATTTAATAAATAGGTAATATGGTAATGGTAAATGGTAAGCTTATCATTTATTGTTGATAAGTAAATGTAAAAAATGCAGAAACTGTAATAGTTTAAATAACTAGCTTACTCACTTAAACTAACAATACACTTGAATTCTCACACATTTCTCCTCTTTTTTTATACCTTTCTTGCCTGCCAAGAACAAGCAATAAACAATAGGGCAACCCTAACTGTGAAAACATTACTTAGTGAGCAACTATATCGTATTCTTTGTAGAGGTAATGCATTTGGAATCGAAATTGTCTGTCAATATGACAAATAAAGGCCGAAAATTTAAAATTTAAGGAGATTTTCATGGTTGGGGGCCATGAAAATCCTTTTCATCATTGTTGGGTGTCATGAGAGTATGGACTCCAGTTCATCAAATCTCAATACCTACTTATATATTTCAAACTGCAATTATGCCTGAAAGAGATTCCACAAAACTGGTTTTAGAGCTGATGAATATTTTTATAACTTGGAAACGGCTTCACTGATTTAAACGAAACATGGCTAAGAACCATTCCAGATAAATCAGCTTTCCTACAAAAAACCGTACTCAAATCGGAGTCCTGCTTTCAGAGCTCCAGCTCCGAGGGTCGACAAACAAACAAAAGCCAGACACAACGTCGTCAAACATAATATAATGACGTCCGATACAGTTTATAGCCCCTTCCGTTTTTTGGTTGGGGGTTAAAAAGAAGAAGATATAATTATGTTCAATAACATGTCCTAGCGCAAATTACCCATTTAAAATGCCTACATCAACATACCACGCGAATAAAGCCGCGGGCGCTAGTTATATTATTAATATGAAAGTTTGTGCCTGAGCGAGTTTAAACTTATCCATTTTTTTGTTAAGCTGATACGGCAAGTGTTTGCCTAAGTCCCGATAAGTGGGTAATAATTTTGTCAAAACCATAAGTTATGAAAAAAACTTACTTTTCAGATTTCTACACTAGATATCTCAGTGTCGTTTCAGCTTTCAACCTTGAACAACCCACATTACAATGACGGTCATTTTTGACGTTGATTGCGTTTTGACGAAAAACAACATAGAAATATTAATCGCTAAAGAAGCTTTGTGGCCCTGGGTTGGCCTTACGCATTTTGTAAAGCGAGATTGGTGCGCGTGCGGTCTCACCTCACCCTCTCAACTAGTTCCGAGTCACATGACTATAAACTTTCAAATTATTAGTGAAATAATTAACTTTTATGATAAAGACACGGTTTGGTGTATGTGCGGGGCGTGTTTCTATGATCACCAACAGCCGGACGAGTGTGATCATTGCTTTGAGGCCAGCATCAGCATCTAACTGACATGTAAGTAATTAGTATTTGTTTCTACAATACCTGAATTTATTTCACAGAACAGCAGCACGTAAGTATATACTTCAAGTAATAAGCTCGTTGCGCCCACGCGGACATGCGGCGACGTAACGTGAAAATTCGCGTTGGCGAATGATTTTTTTTCGTTTTTCGGAAGAACTACCAAGCCTTTTTTAGGGTTCCGAAGTCCTACAAGGAACCCACATTTTTTTTTGCTCTGTATGTCTGTTTGTCTTTGCAACAGTATACACGTTTTTTCACGTTGACGTGCCGTGGATTTTTCACGTTACGTCGCCTTGACGTGGTGTTGGGGCCAGGCCCTACGGTATGGTTTTAGTTTTTACCCATTATTTTTAAATTTAGAATGGAATGTGTTATTTGTTAAACAATATTATTGTGGGCTTAGCCAGTGGCGGACGCAGTATTTCGGTTCGGGGGAGGTGGGGCTTGACCCAGTTACTTAGGGTTTTCCCTGACCAATTCTGGTCCACCCTTCGATAATCTTGGGAGTTTTTAAGAAGATTCCTAGTGGGTTCTCTAGTGGGCTTAGCTAAGTGAATCTAGGCTGTGATAAATACCTACATAGCTACGGTATCTACCTAATTAGGAAAAAATGTGAGGGATACTGGGGAGATCAAAGATCTTACTTAAGGTAAATTTCTATAGTTTATAATATCTGTGGCTAAATGTAACTTTATTGATTCTGCTATAATAAATACCTACATAGCTATGGTATCTACCTAATTAGGAAAAAATGGGAGGGATGCTGGGTAGAATAAAAATCTTACTTAAGCTAAATGTAATTTAATTAATTGGACATTATTATATATATCAAGTAAGTATTATAAATTAACCTAAACAAAGAAAATTATGATTACAGTTAACTTATTACAAAATACACACGAAAACAGTGAGATGTCTGTAGACCGTCGATCTGCAGATAGCTTTACTGATCCAAATATCAGTTGTGGTTTTGCCACGCGTATATAAAATGAACAATAATATATTCATTAATAAGTACAAAATACTTTTTCTATGGAACCATTCTAAGTATGTGAAAACTCGAAAACCATTTGATATGTATTTCGCCCTCCGAAGTTATTGAGTGCAGTCTAATGGTTACACTCTGTGTAGATAAAAACATAAAAATACAAAATATAACAAGCACAGCTAAAAAAAACTCCGTAACGCAAATCGATTCACTCAACACTTGACAATGTAACACTTCCTCGCCACTTCTCCTCATCCGTCACACAATGTTTTTTGCTGGTTATTTATTGTGTAGCACTGTAAGAGGCGCCGAGTGTAGGTAATGCAGGGAGCAGCCGACGACGATGGTGCGGCGGGTGTGGGTTCTGCCCCCGGCGGTTGAGGCCATACAGGCAGAATTTTACGGACAGAAAGATAGTGTCTAAATTTTCTGCTCGTAAAATCCTGCCCTCTTGGCCATTCGTACGATTGATTCAACCATCTCCGTCCCAATCGCCGAGTGCAGGAACGCACACCCGCTAAACCAGATGGCATGCTCCTCCCATGGCACGTTATTGGGCTCCCAGGAATCAATGCCTCCGCCACAATGAAAACATTTGACCCTGTCATATTCCCCTACATAAAAAAAACCCGCCTCGGCCATGTCTTCGGCCGGCGGTCGCTCACCCGACCAGCCACCATCAAAAGTTAAAAGACGGGCCCGGTAACTACACATTTCACGAAACTCTGGTTTGTAGCAACCTATCGGGGTGGTTTTTCTATGATATTTCTTTACAGCCGAAGGTGCTGACGCCGCCGCTGGTGTAAGGGTGGACGGCGCCGCCTTCGCAGCCGGCGCTGCCGCCGCCGCCGCCGCCGCCCTCGCAGCCGGCGCCGCCGCCGCCGCCGCCGCCGCCGCCGCCGCCGCCGCTCTCGCGGCCGGCGCTGCCGCTGCTGCCGCTGCCGCCGCCGCCGTCGCCGCCGTCACCGCCGCCGTCACCGCCGTCATCGCCGCCGCCGTCGCCGCCGTCGCGGCCGGAGCCGCCGCTGCCGGTCTGGCTGGCCCGGCCACGTCGTCCGCGTCCACGCATCCACGTAACTTAACGCACGATATTCCCATAACGAGTGAGGACTAACGAGTTTGGACCGAAGTAGCACGTCCCTCAATTTACAAAAGCGTTATGAAAGCCCGCTACAGTTAATAAGCTTTTATATGTATGATGGATGACAACAATGATATCTTCCATAGTCTGTTTATAAAACAAAATTCAGACCAGGCAACTAGATCCTAATATTTAAATTGAAAGATGCCGCATCAAATAATAGATAAATGAACTATTTCAATAGCCCCGAAGACTCAGGTGTAGACTTTCATAATAAAGAAACAGTGTCTACGTTCAAAAATGCTGACATACTTGTTTTATAATGTTTACTTTGGGGATCTTAGAACTGGGAGCCATCCTCTCAAACACATTTGTTTATCGGAGAAACAAAGGGACCCTAGGGTCGGGTCTCTTTGTAATGAGTAGCCTTAATCATAAATAGAGAACACTCTACTTACATAAACAAGGTTTATAATTTTATAAATAACAGTTTTTTTCGTTTCTATTAATTTATTTGTGCACGTGCACCAATGTTATCTCTATCTCTTTCGTGACAGCTAAAAATCAGCATTGAGTGTTAACACGCCCAACATTAATGCGAAGCTGGTTACCTTTTTAGCACGCAAACACATATGCCGATGAAAAATATAACTATACCTATCAATGTATTAAGTAGACTAGTTTAGTTCTAGATTTATTATATTTGTTCTTTGTGTTATTACTAACTGCCAGTGTCATGTTGCTGAATAAATGATATCTATTTCTTATTCATAACTCTCACATGCAGGTTTCTTACGTCTCGCTTAACTGGACATCCGGACTTCCGGGTTTAACCGATTTTTAGTATTATTGCGGGATGAGATACCATGCCGTTAGTATACAGTATACCGTTATTTTCATTCCCAGGAAATAGTTAATAGATCTCAAACTCTAACATTCACAAAATAAGGTCTGAATTTAGGGACGGCCATACCAACAACTATCCGGTCATACGGTATGGACACCCATCGGAATCGCCACGCCGCGCGCCGGCTACCTGAACACTGCTTATATTCATCATCATCATATTATTAGACATTATTATTATAACACTTTATATTTCTTCGTATGACAATAGGTATTTTATTTATGAGAATAACTGATAGAATAAAGAGACGGTTACTTATATGGAATACCTACTTAAACATTTATTTATTTTATTTCCTGGGAAATGAGTCTTATATATAATAAATAACTAAGCATTACTAAATTAGCGTTATAACTATTGACCTTTTATAAGTTTTTGCATAGAATTTCATATAAATGTTGTGTGGGTTGTTTTCAACCCGCAACATGCTGAGATTAGGATCCATTTTATTTACAGCACCAGGTTAGAATAGTTTTAGTTTTAGTGATTAGGTATCCTATTTTTAATTATGTTTATTGCCTCGTGCGTTTTATGTTATGTTTTTGTTATTTTAATTTGCCTACTCATGCTTTTTTTTTTATTTCTCTTCTTTCAAATATTTTTTCTATTTCTATTTTTAGTTAAGTTTTGAGTTAAGTATTCAATTAAATATATTCCACTAAATATTCCACTTGTATTCTTATTGGTATAACTAATTTTTTGTAGTACTGCCGTCATCAAGTTGCACAAAAAAACTTTACAACAGGGCCCCGAAATACTGTGCTGCTATTGGTAGGCAAAAACCATCACGGCGGGGGTAACGGCTGGTCAGTTCACAGAAAATGTACCCTTAAGGTGGTAAGGCGGAAATTTTGCTGATAGTACATCGGCTTTTATAGCTCAGTGTCTGTTGGTGATGGTGAGGTTGAGGCACTAGGGTTTGTCCGTATGATTTTCACTAATACTTTGTTTGCGCGGTGCGGTGCACGAAGCAAGCACAGAACAATATTAAACTCAACGTTCAAGTATAAGTACGACCAAGAAAGTGTGAATCAGCTAATTACAGCATATGCCTTGACTACGGATACGGACTATTACGGCCATTTCATCAGGAAAATTTAGCAATTATTTTATACTAGTAGCTTTACACGTCAGATCAACACAGTTGCACAATAATCATCGTTTCAATTGGAGCTAATGTTATCATTTATTATAATGGTCTCACTAATGAGTTTCACGTTTCATTATTATAATTGAAATCAGCACTACGTTCGTTTCTATAACCCTTTTAAATGTTACGTCTTTACCTGACTATATTCCGTACCTAAAATACATTTTATCCGAGAAAAGAATCGACGTCATAAAATCCAATCTACGATCTATTAGAAAACTAGGTCATGAAATAGTACCTACAGGCAATGTAGTACGTACGTACCTCTTTGTCCAAGGTCAGAGCGAAGGTCTGCCCAGCCTCCCACCGAAGCCACAGATTATGAAGCTCTGTAGTTCCTGGAAGGCCAGTGACGCACGCCACCCTTCCAGTTGCATAACCGTATTCATAACCACCCCAGGATAAGGTCTTGAGTTCGACAGCTACATAATAAGCCTGATTATCATATTTTATTTTTTCATGTCAGGAACACGTACAAAATGAGTTACGTGATACTGCACAATCTTGACTGAATTTGACTAATAGATACAGAAAAACCGAAATATTGTCCACATGGGTTCATATAATATCTGAATATGTCGTTTGGTTTGAGAAATGCTCCTATCTGTGTTAATTTAATATGCAGTCTTGAGTTTTTATAATTTAAATGAGTAATTGAAAAAAAGGTACTTATTACAATCGCAGTTGTACAGAAACTTTAAAAACTTTAGTTTTTAATGTAACTATGTAAATGTAAACATGTTTGTGTAATTATCGAGTCTATATTACCAAATTCTGCCTCGTTTACAAAGCTGCCTAAGTTAGATTTGAGGCTTTTGATTTGAATTATACCCAATCAAAATAACCCATATCAACATTGGTAAACATTGAAACAGTTCAATGTTCCTCTAAACTTGAATATGACCGAATGTGAATACTGAATTTCTGAATATTAAAGACGTAAGTCAATCCACCTAAGATAGGAATACGAAATGACGTTGGAAATCTGTCACCAGCATATTTTGTGTTCCTTGTTTCGTAACATTTATCCTAAGATTCTTTTTGTTGAAATGTTCGTTTGTTATAGGTAGATATAACAAAAGGGGTGGTTGCTTACATAAAGTAACAAAAATACAAGAAACATAAAATAAAAATATATGTGGATTTCTATTATTCACGTGCAAAGTTACCAGTACACGGTAGGATAATAATAAATGGATGTCTAGTTTGATTTCGACTTGTGGGTGAGTTGGGGGTTATATTCAGTCTAGGTGTTATTTCGTCATTGGAGTCTAGTGTTGAGCATATTACAAAAACTAGTCATGAGAACAAGTTATCAAGTGAACAAGAATCATTTGTCTACTGTTTATCTGTATAACAATTTGAGACAAACATATTTTAAGAAGTACCTAGTACCTAACTAATACCCGCTCGCTTAGTTTTAAATATTTCTCGTAAAGTATCACACGGGATTCTAAGTAAAATTTAGAAAACACATGTGTCATGATATCAAAGCATTCTGAAATTCGAAGTCGGTTCAGCTGTTATCTTGGTGGAAATAGCAAACAAAGATATAACCAATACCCAACCAACCCAATAACTTTCTCATTTAAATATTAATTCGATTCTTTGGTTAGAAACAACACCAATAAATTGCTATCGCTAGACGAACGGAATTCAAACATTAGTAGCGCCAGCGTAGGTTTTTTTACAGTCAGCCGGCGAGGACTGGTCGATTGTTTTTTCTGGCAGCAAGCAGCTGATTTTCGGCGTGGCAACTACTACAAATGCCCAACAAACTCGGCACGCGCGTAACCACATGTACTGACGTAATTTACTGATCAGAACACGCCCTCTACTCCGTCTCTCTTTAACTAACCACTATCATCGCCCGTCTCGCTCGTCAGTGCAGCATGACCGATTCTACAACTCCACATACTATTACAATCGTAATTCCCTCACGATAACGTTCATTGTCGTAAAACAGTAGTGCGAGGCGGCATCGTGCTTGCGGCACTATCTCGCTCGCTCGCCACGCGTTTTAATTCCGCCGCGATACTTGATACTCCTAGCGGCTTCTGCTCGCCTAGTGTTTTACCGCCACGGATTGCAGCCGCGGACGAGCGGTTGAAACGGGTTTGACAAGCGTGGGTCGGTCCGGGAGCTATACGTTGGGAGTCTTTTTGTTTTGAGGCGTTTGATTACGAACCAATTAGTTGATGAGTGTTTTGTTTGCAGAAGAGGAGCCGAAAGCACCGGCGTCGCCGGTGTCGCTTCACGTGTTGACGGCGGTATCGGCGCGTAGCAACGGCATCAACGGGGTGGTGCGGCCGACGTCGCCGGTGGCAGTACCTCTCTGCCAGCCGGCGCCGGTGCCGGTGCCAGTACCAGTACCAGCGACGGTGGCGGTCACTCTCATCCCCCCCGCCCCCGCAGTCATTGACCCTGCCCCCGCGCCGCTCCTCGACTTCGCAAATGATCATTCCAGGCCGAGCGCTACAAGCAACAGTCATGGGTATGTTCGCCTGGTAGTTCAGATGTCAAAAACAGCTGTTACGCTCGACCAAAACAAGAGTTAGTGGTCTCGCGCGCTGTGTTTTGTCTGTTGCTCTGCGTTGAGCTGTTTTATACTTATCTAATCGAAATTGCTGCTGGCTTTGCTGTGACATAGATATGGTAACTGACTAAGTATATAAATATTAGTAAGTAACTATAGTTGGACACAGAAATGCTTTGTAATCTAGTCAGCAAAGTACAGCAAGCAACGAACCCCCATGTGTATATTTACACGACCCATTTCGAGCTACTTTTGATACCCTATCTCAAAACTATTGGCATAACGCAACCAGTTCAGATCAAGCGTGGATGAAACCAACTCTACAATGCTTACGGAATCTGTCTACTAAATAGGCTTGCATAAATATTTTATTTACTACATACAACACACAAACTTAAAATGGAATCCCGTACGTACTAGGTAGGTACTAATACCACGAATACATAACAGTTTTTCTGATCCAAATAAACTTATCTTGTGTCCATTTTCAGCAATGACATCATTCTAATCATCTGTACTTTATAATATCGTTATTAACTGTATAAAAATTACGCCATCAGTAAATTTAATATTCGGTAAGAATACTCCTGGGCCCATAACCAAGGATTATTTTTGAATGAAATGTTTATTTGTTGTAAAGTTGAGTGTCTTAAAATCTCAATTTCCAAATTGATCTAAACCGAATCCACAGACACCCAGCTAGCAAGATTAAAAATGTGATGAAATGTAAGCAGGTCGTAATGGAAATTGTAATTTCATCCTTGCCAATCACCTGTGACGTTTCTTAGGCGCAGAAACCCTTATTCTATAGGCGTGTCAAGGTTTGGATAATCGTGTACTGAATAATACATCACATCCTTGCTGTGTGCGTATGCATCATTCATGTCGCAAGCATCTTGAAATACGGACGCGAAGACAATGGAGCTTTAATTGATATATTACCTACAATATGATAAATGTAATATTTCAATCTCCCTCAAAATACCCTCTTAGACCCAATTGGAGAATGAATGTTTTCAAGTCTGATTCGAGACTCCAGTTTTTAACTGAAAAAACTCAAATAGCTTCGATTCTGAGTACAGGCTTGGATAGACGTTCCATTGGACAGAATCTTGAGAACTAATAGATCTAACTTGATGGAGATGATTCAAAATCGATCTTTCTGTATCTTGAAATATTATATTGCGTAGGTCTATGTCCTACTGTTTTCGGGCTGATAATGATGATTTTTTTCTGAAAGGCGTTTTTCTGTGCTTGCTTTGGAAGTCGTGAGCATTTATTTTGTTTTCATTTTGTAAAACAGCGCAGTCAAACCAAAAATTATTTTTAAAAATAAGGCAAGCAAAACATATGCGACATCATTAAATTATGATAAATTCACTGTGAGAACTTTGCAACAACAATATCATAATAAATTAGTGTCACTTAAATTACATGCAAATGACAGGTTTACGTTGTCAGATGTGGTGTTTACGATCACTAGAACATTCCCAATGAACTACCATCATCATCATCTGATGATGACTACGGAAAATAGTCAAAGAAGTCGGTTCCCCTAGTTTTTTAAACATACGAGTATAATGAAGAAACACATTCTTGAATTAATTAATTTAATTTTAATTTAATTAAAATTAATTTAATTAATTTTAATTCTTGCCACGGCATGCGCCAGTATGAAGATTATTCGAATGCAGAGGGCACGTAGAGTGTGTCAATGATTGCACAGTTTTACGACTACTGTAAGCATTCAGATCACATAACGCCTAGAATACTGTGACCTAGAATCTAGGTACCAACAGTAACAAATGACTAATGTACAGTCGGCTACACATCAACCTATCAAAACGGTTCGAACTTTGAACTATTATAATTTAAATGTTGCGACTCATGCGAGAGGGACAATATGTTTTTATGTGAGACTCGCTGCTTGAGCGCCACGCGCCGATACCTATTGCGATCCCTGATTCGCAACATTCAAATTATATTACTTCAAAGTTCGAACCGTTGATAGGATGATGTTTAGCCGACTGTACCAACAGTTACATGTCTACTGTACCTACGAGTATAAGGTATTAGGGTCGATTCACACTGAGACGTGACACAACGCTGCGCCCACTCTTTATTTACTGAAACTTTGTTTATTTTACTACACCAAAAGATATACATTTTATTGACATAATTCTAAAACGTCCTACGGGGCGTTACGATGCGTCTCCTCCGGCCGGCGGCAGCGCTGCGCGGTAGTAAACCACTGGCCACTGGTGTGAACTAACCCTTAACCCGAACCCCCTAGGGCCCTAACCCTAGGGTTAAGGGTTAGTTGTAATGGAATAATAATTATATTTTGATTCATTTCTATCTATCTTACAATTTGGATGTTTCCAAGAGAGAGGTGAATAAGTTTCTTCTAGGCAAATGTGCTACATCGTCGACCGCATCGTCACTTACCATCAGGTGAGATTGCGGTCAAACGTTTTTCTATAATGTATTAAAAAAAATTATTTATACCTACATCTTCTACTTGATAAAAATTTGACGTACTAACACCTTAAATCATAATACATAACTGGACGTAAATGTGACAGTTTTGATAAGAAAATAAAAACACTGATAATATGCGTATATTAGTATATCACAATATGTTAGAACACATGGTTTATCGGAGAGATGACGGCGCTGTTAGTAAAGTCGAGTACGTGATAAATGGAATTAAAATCAATAAAAAGTTGATAGTGATCTTCTTTAAAATATAGCAAAATCCTTATCTTCATATTAAATGCATCAGCGGGTCCTTTCTGCAGGCTGCTGTTCGCTCTAGACAACGTTTTGTCTACGGAAGAGTAAATTAACCTCCGAATTCATAAACAGACGCTTAGACCAGCATTCCTAAATTCGCCTCTAAAGTTTGTACATCGTTCATGAATTCGACGGTAAAACTATTTCATTTCCCGAAACAAAAGACAAACAACGTATGATTATTGATTTGTCTTCTCTTCAGTAGAAATAAACGTGGTATCACGATCATGCTAAGCGTGAAGGTATTGCAATATCACTTGCAATTTGAACTCTACTATCTATACTTAAGGTACCATTTCGTCTACAGGCCAACCCAGATACCCTCCCCCCCTTCAGTCAGCAGTAGCAGCGGAAGCAGCGGAAGCGCCCCCCGCGCCGGAACCCGCGAAGTTCACAACAAATTGGAGAAGAATCGTCGAGCTCATCTCAAAGAGTGCTTTGAACTGCTCAAGAGACAACTACCAGCAACACCCGACGACAAGAAGTGCTCGAATCTCTCCATACTCGGATCCGCTATTAGGTATATACAGGTGAGTCGAATTTACACCCTATTTGCATATCCAGAAAGTACAATATGGGTTCACAATAAGATAGAGAGGAATCATCAAGGTCATAAAATGAATCCGCTATTAGGTATATTATAAAGGAGAGTCTTGTTAAGTCAATATTACACCCTATTTGCGTAGATAGAAGGGTGTGTTTGTCACGCGTTGAACGAAAACTGTCAAAAAAAACTGAAGTGATTAGAGAAGGATATTTTCATACCGGACATTGTTGAAATATTCGTAAAATTAAAGCCTTATTTCATCAGTATTCAAACTATGTGTAGAATTTGTCTATGTATGTTTGACAAATACTTTCAAGGTACTTCCGATAAAACATTTATGTGAACAACAAGATCTTTTATGTATTCCCCTATTTATAAAATTATTCCACAAGATTATTAGGTAGTTTTATCAATAATCTCTACAGACATTTTTGGTAAATTGATAGTCGATCATGATTTTTCATTTTGTCACCTTGTAGTTTTTAACTTTAAAAACAATTTTTTGAAAATATCAGTTTTATATTTTCGCCGCCATTTTTCCAAGATGGCGGTACTTTTGGCAAAACTTCCAAATGAATGGACTACTATTTCAAATCGATGCTTGCGACAGTTGTTTTTGTATGCGAAAACTTAAACAATATAATTTTGTGATAAAAAACTCAAAGTGACAAGGGAAGCTGATTTGTTTCATATCTTGACCATACTCTGCATAGGACCCTGACCTGATTGGGTCCGATATCCACGCATCAATTGAAATTACAATACTGTCCTTAATACGTATGGTTAATATTATAATCTCCATCAGTATCTTGTTTAGTTATATAGCCCAGGGGGTCGATTCTAGACCGATAGACATTTTATCACGATAGATATATATCCCAAGAACTGTCAAAACTCCATAGTTTTTGACAGTTTTTGGGAGATATATCTATCGTGATAAAAAAGTCTATCGGTCTAGAATCACCCCCCAGACTAGAAATATGTCACAATCTGCATGCTTACATGCTATTACACTTATTCATCAGAGGCTCCTCTTTGATTAATACTTAATGTAAACTAGCACTTTGTGGCGAAGGAAACAAGACATACATTTACAATATATTTGTTATCTGCGTATGTGTTTACTAGAACAGACATTATTCGATTGAATCCGTGAGCAAAAACCAGTATAGCTTGTTTTCGTTCGTTCATGTGTACTTACTATAAAATAAATAAAAATGCGTATCCTTGCGTCCTTCAATAATTCAAAAGGTGCAAGGATCCATACTTGGTCATTGATCTAAGAGTCCACAGTTTTTGGGACCTTCTCTCTCTCATTGAATTGCGTGGACAATTTATTTTTAGACATATTGTTTGCGAATGAATGTCCAACACGTGTTCGAAATCTGAAACATTTCTACTGAATCCAATATTGTGTAGAAAGTGATAAAGTATTTATATGTGTATTGTTCATAAGTTGTAAGACTTTAGATGTAAAAATATCTCTTAACAGTAGTGTAAACTTGTTGACTACTTCGTATGGTAAGTAGGTATTGCTTCTGTACAGCACAATAGAACGAGACGTCCAACTTTCTACTCAAGAATTTGTTAAACGAATGTCACGCGCTAACGTTTAAACATTTCATTCATAACACAACGTTGTCCAAGTTAGGATGTTACTTGGAATTTTTGCAAGAAAACGTAACAATTTCAGGTCTCGCATTCGGTACTTTTGTTTCCATTCTCAGTTTTATAAGTTCCAAGCTACCATGATATAAAATGATACCATAAATCATCGCAGTCGGGGCTTAAAAAAAGTCATAAAAACGATGAAATATGCGTAACCGACCCCTGACAAGCATAACTTGTTTCGTTTGTAACCTCCTCTTGTATGATAGCGCCCTGGTACTTGTCTGCAGGTGCTTCGTCGTAAGGAGCGGGAATGCGAGCATGAGATGGAAAGACTCGCTCGCGAGAAGATTGCGGCTCAACAGCGCCTCGCCGCATTGAAACGAGAGGTGTCTGTGCGAGCCACAGTGCGCCCGCGAACTATCGGTACGTTCACCTCCTAGCCACTTCTGCGCGCCTGGTACTTTCCGCCGAGATTATTTAATATTTGGCACTGTTGCGTACTAATTCCGATAGTAATCATTATTAATAATTTCTACGCAAATATTAATTAGTGCGACCGGTATAACTGGTTAATAATCGTCGGAAAGTTGTTTTGCGGTAAACAAATGAGACTATCGAACGCGTGGCGCCACCTGTTGGCTGCGGGTGGCGTCATAAAGTTTGCTTCGCTAAATTTGTGTTGTTTGTTACATTATCTAAGCGTGCGTTATTTATTTTCAGATCCAATTTCGGATGATAAGATTAGAGAAGAGCAAGTCAACGGACAAGTTTTAGGAATAAGTGTGAGTATTTTGGCAACCGTTTGGCGCAAAGCTTTATGGCCGGTCGCATTTACCTAGTCAAGTATCACTCTGGCCCTTCCCGGTCATCGAGCTTAACTCTAACAAAGAAATAACGTAGGTGATCAAAACGAAAAGTCCCATCTCTATCTAATACATAAAGTCATTTCAGATCGCCACCTCCCCTCCCCGTGCGATGACCTCACCCCCGCACACATTGAACTTGAGTACGAAACTGCGAACGCTGCCCATACAGATAACGCCAACCACCTCACAGGTATGCTCCCCTGGTACTTTGATACAATTTAGAACCCTCCTAATCCAAGATTAGGATTTAGAAGTTTAGGTTCGGCAGCGCCATCTAGTTTTTTCAGTTCCATTTTGACGTTTTGTTTTATGAATGGTTCTGTTTTCGGGTGTTTAGTAAAAGCCGGGACCCTTTTCAATGCCTGATATTCTTAAATTCCTTGAGGCACCAATTTTTTTATTATAGGTACCTACCAAATAGTTCCATTAAGATGCTCTTGAAATATAGCTTCATTTTCAACTCTATTAATATATCTAGATTGTAACTAAAATTTTTGTAAAAAATAACGTGTAAAGTAGCAGAAACAAAATTATATAGATTCGCTTTCAATTCCAGCAAGTGGTCCGCACCTCGTACGGGAGACACAATACCCTCACATTGACCACTTTAGCTCCAGCCGATGGAACCTCACATCAGGTAAGTTATGTGCAACAAACGATTGCGCATGTACTGTTGTGCGGAAAAATTAGCTGACAGCTGACAGGCGTCACAGCTCAGTCGGTATTAGCTCTGCCTTCCGTGCTGTGGGTCGTGGGTTCGATCCTCACTGAGAACAAACATTTGTGTGTGCCAAACATAGATGTTTGTGTTCTATGTCTGGGTGTTACTATGTATTATAAGTATGTATTTACCAAAAAAAAAGTATATAAGTATCTATCAGCATCTAGTTACCATATTACAAGCTTTGCTTAGTTTGGGACTAGAGGGCGTTGTGTGAAATGTCCATCAATATTATATTAGCTTACCTCCAATTACCCAAAAAATGGGTTCTGCGTAGATACTACAGAGGGACAAAGATCCGTTGTGACTGTAATGATTTTACTCCTAACTAGATTAAGGAGTGCTATTTATCCCTTTAACCATACAAAAACAGACAGTTTGTTGTGTAATTTTGAGTTTTTGCATCCACTTCTGCTCTTTTTTATCTAGTTCATAGATAACAGAATCTTAGTGTAACATGTATCTTAACATATACTTTTACAAGAAATAAAAACAAATGTGTTTTTTCTTTCAGAATGGGCACACGTTAGAAAATGGCGTGACAAACGGACTAAGCACGTTGGTGCATCCAGCTCAAATACATTTACCCATTTCACAGGTAATACCTCGATAGACAAGGACATGACAAAACTGACCGTTTTGAATGTGGGAAATTCAAGCAATATCATTTCATAGGCGAATGAGAACGAAGCCTGGATGCTGTATACCCAAGTCATAGATAGATTAACTATTTATTGATCATTAGCTTTTCATCCGCGCCCCGTTTTATCCTGTTGATTTTCCAGGATAAAAAGTAATCCAGGCTACGAACTATATGTATTCAAAGTTTCATCCAAATCGGACCAGTAGCTGCAGCGTGATTGAAACGCAAACATCCTTACAACTAAACATCCAAACATATAAACATCCGAACATCTAAACTTTGACATCCTACTAATATTATAAATGCGAAAGTTTAGATGTTTGGATGTTTGTGTTTCAATCACGTCTAAACTACTGAACCAACTTGGATGAAACTTGGCATATATATAGTTCGTAACCTGGATTGACACATAGGCTACTTTTTATCCCGAATAATTAACAGGATCTACAGGATAAAATGAATGAAAAGGATTAGCAGCGCCAATTGGTAAGAGGATTTCATTGTCATGTCATGTCACGTCAGTTTGACAGGGCGTAGTACTACCTCTTTGGTCTAACAACTAGCGTTTGACATTCCAGTAGGTACGAGTTCGGTGTAATGAGGTGTAATGTCAAGTTTCTAAAAGTATCCGCTCGGTACACGCACAGATAATATAATGTACACGGAAACTGTAGACGCGTACGAAGTCGCGGGTAACTACTAGTAAGTAATATTAGCGGGATTACTTCACCTATGAACTGTTTTAAACTTTAAATAAATAATTAAATACAATGGGTGACCTTATCGCTAATAGATCGCAAGACTTTCATAATGTTATTGAATGAGATGTTTATTTATTTTGGTGTTTATTCCAGGTGGTGAGCAGCGGCGGGCTGGTGGTCGGTCCGGCTGCATTACAGCTGTTATCGACCAGCGCTGGTCTGCGAGTGCTGCAGGCGCCGGTGCATGCCAACGGCATCGACGCGCATCGGATACCCAACGAGAACGGCATTATTACCCCAACACCTGTCTCTTCAGGTAATTCACATTCACATAAACAAATATTCAGGGATAATAATAAATAAATAATAATAAATATTCATAGACATTTCACACAACGCCTTCTAGTCCCAAACTAAGCAAAGCTTCTAATATGGGAACCAGATGCTGATAGAATACTTATATACTTTTTTTTTGTAAATAAATAAATAGATAAATAAATATTCATGGACTTTTCACACAACGCCCTCTAGTCCCAAACTAAGCAAAGCTTGTGATATGGGAACTAGATGGCTGATAGAATACTTCTATACTTTTTTTTTGTAAATACATACTTATAATACATTACTATGTAGACCAGACATAGAACAAACATCTATGTTTTGCACACAAATGTTTGTTCTTGGTGAGGATCGAACCCACGACCCACAGCACGGAAGGCAGATCTATTACCGACTGAGCTGTGACGCCTGTCAAAATTTATTATCGGGATATCGGGATATTTGACACAACGTCCTCTAGTCCCAGTTGTGGAACGAGATGTCCAGGATGAGTAGTTGCCGAGTTATATAATTAAAGCCGTTTGAAGATTGACAGTTGTCATCGAAAATGTAGAACTTATCTAGCGGATTATAACTGAAGGTACTGAACTTCAGAGGGTCAAAACGATGACATACGGTATTCCTAATATCCATGCACTATTATAAAGCCAGCAACAACCGGGATTAGGTACCAAGAAACAAATAAATATTATTTTGGAAACGGATTCCGGGATCCGATTACAAAAAAATTCGAGATCGGTTTCTACTTCATTCTAATCCTGGGATCAGATGCTATAGATCCTTTTCTCGGACGAACCCAGCCCTACTACTACTAAAAGTTCTTCCGGAGTCAATTTTTTTATTTAAATCTGGTTAAAATCTAGCTTGCAGTAAATCTTACAATCCAGTACTCCTAGCATTATCAAATTATTATTCGTCTCTTTCTTTTGTTTTGCTGAAAAAGAAAGAAACATATTTATCTACTCCGTAGACAAATCGTTGTTAGTGATGTCGATTCTGTTTAAACTAACCTAATTTGACAGCACTAAAAATGTCGCCGTCCCTTTCTCATAAACTGAAACTACAAAGACAGCTATAATTCTAGCGCTGTCAAATTAGGTTAGTTTAGAAAAATGCAACAACAGAATCGATAGCATTATTATGTATTTTGTAAGCATTGTTGATGTTTGCTACGTTATTTATAAGGTTATATTTGTTGTCAGATGGAGGTAGTGTGGTGGTGAGTGGACTGACTCCAATCGTAGTCTCACAATCGGGGACGCATTTGTTGCAAACGCACACACTCACACATAAGGTAACTATCACACTTGTCTTTTCTTTTTAGCTTTTTTTCTGGTTCATTTTAATATAGCCTTTACCTAAGATTTAGGGCGGCTTGCACCAGAA
Source organism: Gandaritis pyraliata (assembly GCA_947859175.1). Taxonomy (NCBI): domain Eukaryota; kingdom Metazoa; phylum Arthropoda; class Insecta; order Lepidoptera; family Geometridae; genus Gandaritis; species Gandaritis pyraliata. Next base: position 1,854,850 of record OX401871.1, on the reverse strand, counting down.
TCGCTAAACGCGTTTAACTCTTAAATAGTATTTAACGAGTTGTCAAGTCATACAAATACGTCAAATTTAAATCGATTTAGCTGTTAAATACGTTTAGTGATTCTGGTGCAAGACGCCCTTAGTCTAATATCTTTATAAATAGTTCGTTCATTCGGATGAGTTATTGGCCAACTCAGAGGGGTGAGTACAAGTTTATAGTGTGCAATATGTCTGACGTCCAGCACACCGGTGTGCGCTGCTTGGTATGGAAACACTGAGTGGATTTTTTGAGAAGCTTGGTCTCGTCAAGCTTCCGCTCAGTGTTTCCATACCAATCAGTGCACACCGGTGTGCTGGACGTCAGACGTATTGCACACTGTAAACTCGTACTCGCCCCTCTGGTGACAGAGTTGTTAGGTCGCCCTAAGGCCTCCCTCGTGGCTTGACGACTGCAAGAGCTGCGACCGACACGTGTCATCGATTCCTACAAACTGGGCTCTGCTTTCAGTTATTTCAACAATGTTTTTTTAACCGACTTCAAAAAAGGAGGAGATTATCAATTCGGTTGTATTTTTTTTTATTTGTTTGTTACCTCAGAACTCTGTCATTTATGAACCGATTTCAAAAATTCTTTTTTTATCTGAAAGTATATACTTCCAGATTGGTCCCATTTAATTTTCATCAAAAATCGGTTGAGTAGTTTGGGTTATAAATAGAAATAACTGAAAAAAATATGCCGACCACGTGCACGAAATTGCGCATTTTGCTTTCCTGTGACTTTTATGTGGTGTTTATAGTGACTAGAACATTCCCAATGAACTGTCATCATCATCATCTGATGATGAAGAAGCTGGTAGTCGAATTGAAGTCGGTTTTTCTAGTTTTTTAAACTTATAAATTATTTGTTTTCTAGATGGAAACCCAAATGGTGAAAGGTACAGTGTCCCCTCTGACGGTGAGCGCTCAGTATCTCAGTGCTACAACTATAGTGAAGCCCGTCGTTGTAGTGTCTAACGCACACACGCACACACCTACCTGAAGCCGACGCCTCTACGACGAGCTGCCTCTGTGTGCGTCACTCTCACTGCCAAAGCTAAGCAATATGTGACTTGTACTTGTCAGCTTGGAATTACAGATGTGGAAATTACAATGTATCTTAGGAAATGCAAGGAAAACTTGGCGCGATAAAACGCTTCTACAAAACACGCGGTGATACCTTTTCGATGACTTGAATATACTGAAAAATATTCTATGTACGGTACACATTCTAAATAGTTACATTTGACAGGGAAATTATGAATAGAAGCACAACAGAAATATACCTGTCAAAAGTTACTTGTTGAATGCACGGTACAGTGCCTTGATCACGAATAAATGTGACAAACGTATCGTAACGCTAGCGTATCCGAGATACACTGCGCGGTGACGCTACAACGTTCGGCAGTCGTGCTGTCTTTAACGCGCAATATGATTCGAATACGTTAGGTTTACGTAACGCGGCGATTGTCAGATTTGTTCGTGATTACGTCTGAAAACGTGCCAAATAAAGATTCTAGTGAAGTCTTATTTCTGGTAAACTAAAACCCGGTATATGCCAGATAGAGTCAGTTTCCGAGAGCCGTGATTTGACACAGCAGCGTGATAAAGGATTCTGTAAGCGTGCGCGCGCGCGTCTTATGTTAAGATCGCGTTATGCAATACCTACTTAATAATGGTGATATAGCGAAGTGACAGATGTGATGTGCGACCATCTACCGGTCAAATAATATTATTTTTATACAACTATTCCATATTGTGATCGCAATACAATAATTTAATTATTTATTTATTTAAAGTTTGGAGCGGATGCCTTGGATTAACGTAGAATTTAGTACAGGCGTCCATGTTCTGTATATAAAGGTCTTGATTTATTTTACAAGTTCAGTATTGACCAAAACTCAAATCATATCACATAACAAATACGTATGGGAATGTTATCTGTGATATGGCGTGATCTTTGCACTGGCTTTATATATTAAAAATGCACTTTTGCAAACAGTTTTATTTAAATCGAATGGTTTTAAATTAATAAATATTAGGATTATAAATAAAGTGTACTTGTTACGTATAGAAGTACCGATATAATTATTTTTTCTAAATCTGTGATGTCTTTTAGGTACTTTAGTGATGTACAAAGTGTCTAGATGTTGTCAATTCTAACTCATGCGTGTAAAAAGTTTAAACTAGGTTTATATAATTATGTGGCTTATTTGTGAGAAATGCAATATTTTACAATAATTTGTGATAGGAATTGACCACGATTTTAATGTTCGTTAAATGTCTGTCTTGTTCTAGTGCATTTATTTGACTGAGACTTAGATGTAGGCGTGTGAATAAAGACTCCTACACACTATGCTGGTGGGTTTTTGCCGCGCGGTTATGCCGCCCGGTATTCGTTTGTGCGGCAAGCCCGGCAGCTCAAATATCCGCCACAATGCCGACGGGCTTGTTGGCGGCATGACCGCCGGCCGAGCCGCCGGCGTAGTGTGCAAGAGCATTTACGATGTTGACCGTTGTAAGCCTTACTCGTGTATTTCGCGCTAAGTTCACCAACACGTCGGGCGGTTATTGAAAGAATTAGATAACCGATCGTTTTGTGTTGGTGAATTTTATACCTATGTGTCTTAATTTACCATTTCAAATGTTATATTATGATGCGAAAGATTATGTAGAAGACAATGTTTTGGTCGTGTAAACCTTGCGAATTATGTGTGCTTGTGGAATATAAAAAGTGGTGTGTTTTGGCGTAAATAAATGACCACACCTTGGGGACCGCCTATTAATCACGTGAGGCTTGAAAGGGGGGTTTAGCGAAAATCACGAAATATCACAAGAGGGGAGGGTGGTGTAGTAAGATAAAAAATCCCCTAAGAAAATCCTTCAGTTCTTAACAGCTGCAGGATTTAGTGGTGAACTATAAACGCCCCAAATAGGGGTGGTACATACACAAGTGGCGATCACAATAGGCCAGAAGGCCGCAGTGATATCATAGCCGCAAAAAGCTAATAAAAAAAAGATGTAAAACATGTTCAAAAAAACATCACGTGATTAATGGACGGTCCCTTGTTGGGTTTCGATTTAAGCGATTCATAGTTTGGGTCAAGCTATACTGAAGCGCGTCTATCAGTATTGCGCTGTAGCTAGTTTTGAATATTTTTTCATAAAATATTAGCGTGGCTGCGTCTTCAAAGCAGGTTAGATTACTTTTTTTAAATCTTCGACTTTTAATACTATCTCATTACTGATTGACATGAAACAGTGGTGAGCTAGGGTTTCATAGACCACAGAAAGATAAGAGTTAAAATGACGTTAGTAAATGCAGACTGTAAAAATATTTCAAGAGCTTCAAAAATCCGATCTAAAAATTGTACATCTTAAATAGGTATCATCTATCATTGCAAGTTAAAAGTTTAAACCATTTATTGGTAGTATATTTGCAACACGCAAATCGCGTTTGGAAAGGAGATACCAACTTCATGTATGAAGAAATGATTGTACTTTTCAAAATTAGTAGACACCAAGGTTTATGTATGTCAATTGTATTTTAGTTTTGAAAACGTATAGGTAGGTATTAGGGCATGCAACCGGTAATTCTCGGTATCGAAAGTACCGGGAATTCCCGGTACTTTTAAAAAATTCCAGTACCGGTACTGACGAAGCCAGTCTCGGTTCTTTCGATACTTTCGATACTCAACTTTTCTGTTATTTATTGTCGATTTGTTACTCAAAAACATACACTAGTGTCCGCTAGTGTCGATCTAAGCTTGGCTATTAACAAAAACAGGAGCAAGTTAATTATTATACATCGTTTTGAGTCCATCCAGTTGTTGGATGCACTGGAAGAGTATGAAATTGTCGAAGAATTCCAATACCTGGGTTCATCCATCAACAACAAAGGAAAAACGAACTTGAAATATGCCGTCGTATTGTCATGGACAAGACAGCGATGAACCAACTTAACAGAATATGGAGGGACAGCAATATTCAGAAGAAGACAAAGGTCCACGTGATTCGCACACTGATCTTCTCCATATTTCTCTACTACAGTTCTGAAACATAGACCATGAAAGTCAATGACCGCAAGCGCATCGATGCTTTTGAGATGTGGTGTCGGATATGCCTCCTGAGGGTTCCATGGATGGTCAAAAGAACCAACATCTCCATATTAAAGAACGTGCCCAGTGCTTGTCTTCCATTTGCCTTACCAGATACTTGTACGGTCATATTGCACGCAGAAATGCAGACAACATGGAGACTCTTCTGATAACAGGCAAAGTGGAGAGCAAGAAACCTGGAGAACAGTTGGAGATCTCCGTCAACGTCGCGATCTATCAAGCAGTAAAACCATGACAGACGGAAAAAAGCTATCCAAAGATTCTATCCACGGAGTCACGATCTCCAACAATGGGAAAACGATTAAGGAGGAGCAGGAATTGTGATTTGTAGCAGAGCGTATAGCTAGTGGAACTAACATTCGTTGGGGTAAAGATGTTATAGCTTGGAACCACGTAAAGGTAACGCACTGAATGACCACATAGCCAAAGAACCAACGACTATATAGATTGTGTAAAGTCGGTAGATAAAGAACGCTTAAAATCTTTTTTCGCGCAATTTTATGGGGGACCTTTGTGTCCACCAGTGGACTAATTTAAGCTGCCAGTGTGATAAAAAAAGTTAGAAATAACCAAAGTTTTCTATTTTTACAGGTTTTTACTTCGTTTTAGTCCTTTTTTAGTGAAAATCGTGTCAGTATCGAAAGTATCGAAAGTACCGGTAATTACCGGTACCGGCTCCAGTACCGGCCGAAAATTACCGGTACTGAGAGTAGTACCGGTACTGCATGCCCTAGTAGGTATCAATAACATTTAAAATGGATGGTAATGGATATTGAAAATCGTGGAAAAGTTTACCTATGCTCATAATATTTGTAAAATTGTAAATTATATTTTCTTTTAAATCCCTTTGTGCAATAATTTTACCTAATAAAATGTTGGCTGAAAAACTCTAAGATTGTGTACGCTAACAAGTATATTTATTTTTAAATTACCACAAATATCTTCCATTTTTTATTAAATTTATCTATTACTTAGGCCCCGCTCCACAAAATAAGTGAAACAGTATTTTTTCAAAATTGTTAGAGATATTTTGTCACTTTGCCTCAATAGGTGAGATAAAGAAAATGTAAAAATAATATAAATAATAGATGAAAAAGAGAGAAAAATATTTTAATGATAACAATATTATGTAGCTGAAAATGCTCATGTAAATAAATATAAAATATAGTACCTAGTGTATAAAGCTCTAATAACGTGAGAAATACAAAGTGAAAATTAAAAAAAAACTTTTATTTATTTATACCCAAAAGTAACTCGGCTGTCTAAACCTACTTTAAAGTGTGCTAAACGATTTTTTTTATAAATATTATAATATCTTAATATTTATAAAAAATTTGATGGTAACAGAGAAACCGAGTGCCTATTTAAGATTTGAAGAAATTGGTTCTCATTTAGTTATCCAGTAGTTAAAAACATTTCAATGCTTTATTCTTGTTAGTATCGTGCACAGGTCAATCAACTTGAAATAGATAGCTACGGGTAACTCCCATAAAATAGTTTGAAACATGGTCAGTAAATGTCAACATACTACTTAAGAAATAGGGGCCCCCTATTTTTAAACTATTAAAACCTGTTGAACTAAGAAAATGTATGGAACCAAAAGTATAATCGTACAACGAAAACAATGGTGGCTCAGAAGCTACCCAATCACCCAGTATAGATAAAGTTGAATGTCAGTTGCACTAACAGAGTCCATGTAAAAAAACCTTGAGGTTTCGGACGAATTTATTAATGCAACGCACAATAAGTTGTCATGGGGGGCGATGCCAATCTCAGTTGAACTGCAAAGTTTTAAATCATGGTCAGTTCATACTAACTCATAGTTATTCTGTGACTAAATAGTGACATTATGATGTCATTTAATTTGTTTTCGCGCATATTTTGCTGTCAAGTGTCTAAAAAGAATGATCACGTGGTACAAAATTGTACCACGTGACCTGAAGAAATTACACTGGGCAGTGAAATATAACTTGACAGCAAAAGATTGGAATACGGGGGATGCACACCAAAACATGACATTTATTTCCTGAACAAGAGTGGAAAAATAAGTTTTTGGTCACAATGTAAATTATCCTTCGCTCTCTCGGAAGTTCTGACAGTCTGACTGCATTTACACTGCAAATCCTTCCGTACCAGATAGCCTTCGCTATGTCAACGAACTAACTAGGTAGGTATAGTTAAGAATTTTGCTAAATACGTTATTTTTCATGGAAATGCACTAAAAACCCAATTCAATATTTTTGCTTGTACAAAAATGGATAGCAGCGCAAAGCATAAAAGTGTTCCTTCTTTATAAAATGCTCTACCACCACAAGAACTTGACCACGACCGCTCCATGGTAAGCATGTCGATATGTCACAGGAAAGGGTGCAATTTGGGACATACGAGATAAATTGTAAAATGAGAAAGGAAGAATTCCAAACAATCAAGAAAAGTTTTTATAATTTAAAACGGTTGCGAAACCCTAAAAATGCGATTTAGAAAACAAACCAAGCAAGGTTGCTCTTATCGATCAGCTTACATTTTCGGAACATCCTTTATCAGGAAATGGGAGTAATGAACCTGCACACTACGCGATATTCTGCGGTTCTGTTTACTATGACTGGATCCTCGCGAATTTTCGGAATATAAATACTCGAGGCTCGCCAAATTTTGCATCACACTTTCTTGCGTTTTCTGCAAGCTTGGTACTGTCTTTAACATACTCAAACTTAAAAAAAAAACCAGCACTACGTTCTAAGAATTAAAAGTTAAGAAAACCTTTGAAAATACCTGAAAAATCGTGGAAAAACAGACATTTTAAAAGTTCAAAATGTTTTCGGTAAAACTAATTCATATAATATTCCTGCTGTCCTGCTACCACGCTTTACCAATAGACGATGATGCAGTGGAAATTATCGCTGATGATATAGATGACAACAGCATAGATGGAGAGAAGACTATAGATTTGACAGTCTTGGGACCCGAGGCTTTTGGAATACCGACTAATGAAAGTGGTAAGTTATTCACAAAGATTTTCATAGCATACCAAAACTCATCTTTGTAATAATAGATTTTATCGAGGTTTCACATACATCCTATCCTACTAATATTATAAATGTATGGATGTTTGTTGCTCTTTCATTCAAAAACTACTAGTCCGATTTGGAAGAAACTTGGAATATATATAGTTCGTAGCCTGGATTAACATATAGGCTACTTTGTAGCTCGGAAAATCAACAGGATAAAACGGGACGTAGGCGAAGTCGCGGGCAGAAGCTAGTTACTAATAAAGATAAACACAGTGGGTACCTAGATCGGGGGGAATATTACTTTATACAGATAGGAAAAGCAAAAATGTTGTGAGCTTACAATTGCCATATTTTTCCCCATACATTGTTCAAACAACTTAATTTGAAAATTAGGTTCATTTATCATAGTACGAATAGTAAGACAATGTTGTGTCGTGTACCTGTCACCAGGCCCGATAGCTGGTGTGAAATGACACGAGATCCTGGCGCTGACGGCTTGCTTCCGCGCATTATGATACCCTTATCTTATTTATGCTTTTTTGAAATTAACCCAACTTTACCTACATTTACCAAAGGAATTAGTTTGATATCTGCCAAAGTAAACGTCCTGCTCATTTTGTAGGAATCGTTTAATAAATGAGTTACACGGTTAGGTACCTGTTGCCAAATCTACGAGTACATTAACAATTTAAAAAGTTTCCATAAGACTAGGAATCTAAAAAGATGACAAAAATTTATACGAATCTGTGAACAAAATTAGAAAAGGGACAAATAGCCAAGCAAATCTTTTACAAACACCGGAGTGTTTCATAAGACTGCCTGAAAACGGATACGATTCGAAATACGGATTACGGACTTCCGTAAGTAACTTAACAAAAGTCATTTATTTGGTTAGGAACAAATTTTAAAAAATTGTTTTATTGAAATGCATGAAAAACCAGAAACCATTCAGCCATATATATATCTTATTTCAGGATACAATCTATCTACGTGGAACGAGACATCTCTCATGAATCCGGAGGAGATGGGCGAGTATGGTGAAGGTGATATCCTGATACCACGAGGCCCGTACAATGCTAGGAACGGGATTCGCGAGAAATCGCAACTGTGGACAAACGGACATATCTATTACAAAATTCAAGATGGCGGATTCAGTAAGTATTCTTACATTGGGACCCGGGACAGTTTTTAGAGAATTACTCGTAGAGAAGCTTAATGTCTCCGAGTGATGGGCGCAGTGCAATGCATCACAGGGCACGTCTTCAATGGACGTGCTCAGTGAGACAATGCATTGTTATAGGCAGTGGTTATCACTTAACATCAGGTGGGCCAACGGCTTGCTCCATCATTTAGTTGTATACAAAAACTGTCTCGAGCTTCAGCTATGGTTACATTGCGGTCGGCGGATCTTAGCAATCGTTTTAACCATTTGTAAGTTCGAAAAAGGTCCATTAAACACTAAAGCTGCTATCTTCACGATTGCCGAAATCCGCTGACCGTAGTGTAGACTATTCAATATTATTTAGCTGGCTACCTTAAATAAAACAACGTACCGCTACGACAAGCTAATTTTACAAAAAATTACATAAAAACCTCGGTGGTTCCTCTTCATCACTACTAGTCATCATCAGACGTTGGAGTATGGACTCCGGTTCATCAAATCTGAATACGTTGAGATGAACAAAACGTTTCAAACTGCAATAATGCCAGAAATTCCTCAAAACTGGTGTTCAGAGCTGATGCATATCCTCATAACTAGGAAACAGCTGCACTTTTCACCAAACATATCTAAGAGCCAACAGACACACAGCGCCGTCAAAGTTATAACACTCCTTCTATTTTTTGAGAGGTAAAAATGTGGACACTAGTCACACAGTATTTATAAAAGTATTTGAATGTGTCTAACACATTTGACCGCTAACAGTTTATTTGAACGCCTATTAATTCCAAACTTAAGCCAGGTTTATTAAACTTATCTACTTAATTCCTCATTTGTTTTTCCAGCTCAAGAACATCGCGACACCATCATGAAAGCAATCGCCGACTACCACCGTCTCACTTGCTTACGGTTCGTGCCGTGGACTGGCCAACAGGACTACATAGTTATCCAGGGCAAGAACACGGGCTGCTGGTCCAGTGTTGGAAGAATTGGTAAGGACTTACGGCAATTCACAGTATTACATAGGTACACTTCTACAGGAATATTACCTACACAAACTTTAAGCATGCCAGAGCGAAGATCTCAAAAAGTTATTTTACAAAAACACGCCATTTGAATTTTGATTAAGCACCTGTCGTGTTTACAGTGACTCGATTGACGTAAAAATCGAATCACGCGTTTGGTCTCTAGAACGCTACAAATGAACAAGCATAATGCAGGCTGATAAACACATTACGCTTTGACGCGCATTGGGGTAAAATGACAATTAATAGGTACTTGTACTAATATTCTGTGATTTTATTTAGAATTCTAGTGGATAAGAACCAATTTAAATGAAATAAAGTGAATAACTTTATTTGACAAAACAAAAAATCGAAAAATCGTGCAAATCGAACATTCATTGTAAAAACAGAAGAGAAAAATCAAAATTGGAGCAATAGACTTCTCCGTATTATAAAGACGATAAAATATAGATCTAGGTACTAATAAGTCTATGTTTTGTCGAATCAGGTGGCCGTCAAGAAGTGAACCTTCAAATCCCCGGCTGCATAAGCAAGAAGGGCACAGTTCTCCACGAGTTGTTGCACGCAATCGGCTTCATGCACGAACAAAGTCGACCGGAAAGGGATAGCTTCGTGTATGTACGCTACCAGAACATTAAATCAGGTATGTAGCCGGAGCTATCACTACAAAATACATAATAATATGCCCCTATTAAATGTAAGCGAGTTTGTAGGGGTTTGTAGGGATTTGTAGGGGTTTCTAGGGTTTTTAGGGGTTTGTAGGGATTTTTAGGAGTTGGTAGGGGTTTGTAGGGATTTGTAGGGGTTTCTAGGGTTTTTAGGGGTTTGTAGGGATTTTTAGGAGTTGGTAGGGGTTTGTAGGGGTTTAATTTCGCGCTTTTTTAAATATACATTAAAGACATGTTTTGATTTTGTTCGTTTCATATTTAAAACAACGATATCTTTCGTATCGTTAACATGGCATACATCATTAATACAGTTTAGCATCAAAAGTTTTCATTCATCATTTTTGGTATTACGGAACACGAATTTTAAGTCGCAGCACCCTTAAAACGAAGGGTTTGCATTACATTCGGTGAGTTTATATCTTCAACAAGTAATAAGATGAAAAATTTTAAAAACCCCCGATACCTTTGATACCCATATTGAGGGAGTTGTTAAAAAAATATTATGTAAACCGCCATTTTGGTCGCCATTTGGCGGCGGCCATCTTGAACCGATATTCATCAAACATAGCTAAGAACACACACACAGACACGTCAAACTAATAATACCCCGTCGTTTTGCGTCGGGGGTTAAAAATGTTGAAATGTGGGAGCAAGAAGGTTGTTTGAAGTTACTCATTATTCATCGCCTCAAGTCTTATTTGAACTGAAAACTTGTAGGAGCTGAAAACAATTTCAAGAAGGCAGATTCAAAGGACGCTGATGGCTATGGCGTTCCGTATGACTACAACAGCGTGATGCATTACTCCGAATATGCTTTCTCTAGGAACTCCCAGAAGACTATCGAAGCCAAGGTATGCACCTCTTTTTTTCATCTGAGTATAGTAGTCACAACGGATTTTTGTCTCTCTGAAGTATCTGCGCAGAAACCAGTTTTGGGTAATTTGGGGTAAGCTAATTTTTCCGCACAACATCGTTTGTTGCACTTACTGTGTTGTAACTTCAGGGGGGTACAGATCCGTTATGACTATTATATCTGATGGAACAGGTAGATGGCCTGATGTTACGCGGTAACTTCTGTCTATAACAGTTCATTGCAAGTCCATTGAGGGCGTGCCCTGTAAGGCATCACTCTGCGTCCATCGCTCTGAGACAAAGATGTTAAGTATCATGTGCTGGTAATTGCACCGGCACTTCAAACCGGTAATTTTTTTGTAAAATTTACTTATTATTGTAGGCGAGTGGTGTTAAATTGGGACAAAGAGAAGGACTCAGTCGAGGCGATGTTAGAAAAATCAACAATATGTACAACTGCAAGAAAGAGTGAGTATCAACATGTAATTTAATTTATTGTCGTTCATTTATCTCCAACCTATATACAATGTGTTTCATAATGTCCCTATAAGCCGAAACGGGGCTTATTCAGACCAAACACGTGAATAGATTTGCATGTGCTAAAGTTGAATATAACATACGAACTTACATACTTACACATACATACACAACACACACATACTTAATTATACATACTTAGGTGAACACAGTCATAAGTCATAGTCATTGTATTTGAAACTATTTTCAAATACAATTGACAATGACTTATGACTGTGTTCACCTAAAGCGAAATACGAGTAGTGTATCTAATACACTCGAGAGCAAAAATTCCAGATCATCTATAAAAACTTAAATATCTTTGGAAACAATGAATATTGAAATAAACTATGTTTGATTGACACTAATCTAATAAATTACCGTGATTTTCACAATGTCGTCGGTCTATATAGGGTGTGGAGCCGTGGTCGCCATTGGATGTTCTTTGTTCTATAACGGCATATCAAAATAAAAAAATAATTATACGGTTTTTCAGGGAGCCGCAGTCAGGGTGGCTCGGAGGCATATTTCAAAATTTCTTCAAAGCTTCAGAGGCGTAGCAATGACTTTAAATAGTTTTATCTTATGTTATTTATTTTTGTTTTCAATATGAAATGATCTGCTAAATATAAGTGTGCGTGACTAGTCCTTTGATATTGTATATTTATGATATTTAATAAAGTATGGCGAATATTACAGTTTTTTTTATATAACTAAACTATGGTACAAGCCGATAACCCACCTAATGTTAAGCGGTTAGCTCTGCCTATAACAATGCACTGCCTCACTGAGCACGTCTACTGAGAACGTGCCCTGTGATGCATTGCACTGCGCCCATCACTCTGTGACATAAAGGTGTAAAGTCTCACGTGCCTGTAATAGCACCGGTAACCGGAACACAGCAATGCGAGCATCACCGCTTGGCGCACGAAATAGGTACGGTGCTAGTACTTCCCCGGACGAGCTCGCACACAGAGAGCTCTATTACTATTAAAAATTACAATTGCGATTATCAGAGTTAAAATCCTAGTTAGATTAATGGGTTCGATCCCCACCAAGAACAAACATTTGTGTGTGGTAAAACATAGATGTTTGTTCTATGTCTGGGTGTTACTATGTATTATAAGTATGTATTTACAAAAAAAAAAGTATATAAGTATTCTATCAGCATCTAGTTCCCATATTACAAGCTTTGCTTAGTTTGGGACTAGAGGGCGTCGTGTGAAATGTCCATGAATATTTATTTATTTAGTTATAAATTCTACACCACACCTGCCTTCGTATCTTATGAAGGTGATTTGTACAGCTTCAGTTGAACCTATCCCAAGTAGTGCCTGGATTTTTTTTTTATTTTTATATATTCATGGACTTTACACACAACACCCTCTAGTCTTAAACTAAGCAAAGCTTGTGATATGGGAACTAGATGCTGATAGAATACTTATATACTTTTTTTTTGTAAATACATACTTATAATACATGGTAACACCCAGACATAGAACAAACATCTATGTTTTCCACGCACAAATGTTTGTTCTCAGTGGGGATCGAACCCACGACCCACAGCACGGAAGGCAGAGTCATTACCGAGTACCGACTGAACTGTGACGCCTGTCAATTTTTTTACTAAAATTGCTAAAAAAAATAAAGAGTAGGTACTTAGTTATTTAAATAACACCTTTGTGTTAATTTTATTTACTCAAATAAAATGAAAATGCCTGATTGCTTACATAAATCTTTTTTAACAAACTCACTTTGACACGACATGTAATATCGTATCATGGTAGGTACATTTAACAGAGTTATAAAAAAAAATTACCGAACCGTGAGTGAGTTTTCATGTAAGCTTAATTATTTAGTGCAAGTACCTAAGCATATATTTAATAGTTTCGTAGGTAAATACTTTTGCCGTGGTCAGTGGTACCGTAGTCACGTAAGTTGGGGCAAAATTAGGAGTTTTTCTCATATCTTTCTATTTCCATCGAAAACACGCATTTCAGATAGTTGTATGATCTCTCACATTTGCAAGTTTCACCTGAAAAAAATACAGAAATTATTAATACAGAACTGAGTACAAGAAAAGGTGCATCACTCATTCTGAATACATTATTCCTCTTGCATAAATAAATAATCTTTCATCTTAGAGTGTTTTATCACTTGGTATCAAATATAAATATTAATTCAGACTTTCGTTTTATGAATTTCTAAAAATAAAAGTACCTGTGCGTGATTTAAATTGAATGTGCCAATTATAGCCAAGAGAAAAACCCTGGACTTTTTCAAGAATCGTGATAACTCAGGGCAGAAGAGTTTCAGCGATTCATTACTAAACGTAGTGTTTCCCTTTGTTTTCTATATCTACAACTAAATGATGGAACGAGCTGATGGCCCACCTGATTTTAAGCGGTTACCTCTGCCTATAACAATGCATTGCCTCACTGAGCATGTCCACTGAGGACGTGCCTTGTATCATGCCTGTGTCATGCATTGAACATTAATATTGTGTATTCATCTTTAAACGTGTCTACAAATTTAGCCTTTATGGTATTTAAGAACCTGGAGAAATGATTTTACTTCGCTCAGCACACAACGTGGCGATTTCCTTGATGCCCTCCATCGGAGTTCCATTTCTCTCGCCAGCGAAGATCATCGCCGTCCGCTCCGGATCAAACTCTCCATCAGGCGATGCTATGTCCAAGCTTTCCAAAACACACCTTATGTAGCACTAGAAATCGAAAAAGAATTTCAGGAACCAACGATCTACGCTCTACTTTCATTTTCCGTAAATTTTGTGTAATACCAAAAATGATGAAAGAAAACTTGTGTTTTTTACGTTGTGCACGGAAAAAAAAATCTTGTTACAGTAACGAGAATCTCGTACGCTCAACGAGAATGTCTTGTTATATATGTGACCACCATCTATTTTGTAACAACTACTCGTCTGTTCTAGTAAAAAAATATTGTAGTTGCAAATGATTATGTGGTTAGAATTACTAGAAGTGTATTGTAATGATGAATAAATGATGTGCTGTAGTAACTATACCTTTAATACAGATTACCGATTAGAATACTTGGGATTACAATATTATATTGTACACACTACAATGTAGCGTTGTATTAAATACTATATTGTAATGTAATATTTAATAAATATGTTGCTGTAGTAACTAGATCTATCGTGCTGGTAAATAATCAGAATAGTTCTGAATACTCTGTAGCATTGTAATAAATACTAATCATATTGTAATGGGGATTGTTTATATTGTACCTTTTGCCACCTAGTTAATAGCATATACTATACAGGGTGCAACATTTAAATCGGTGAGTATGGGAAAGTTTGAAACTATAAGACATACGATGATCTGTTCTTAGGAACCATGTCATCGATTTTAGTAACACGGAAACCTGCATTCATACATTTGAAAAAAAACTTATACTCAGCTCGGGAATCGAACCCGAACTTTTTGCAAAATAAAACTAACACTATTTCCGTAGTTGTTTATATTGTTAGTTTTATTTTTCAAAAAGTCCGGGTTCGATTCCCGAGCTGCGTCCAAGTTTTTTTAAATAAATGTATGAATACAGTTTTCCTTGTTACTAAAATCGATGACATGGTTCCTAAGAACAGATCTTCGTATGTCTTATAGTTTCAAACTTTCCCATACTAACCGATTTAAATGTTACACCCTGTATAGTATATGCTATTAACTAATAAATTAGTGCAGCAGTTAAACAAACTCTAAACAAAAAACAAGATAAAAATAGCAAAAGATACAACATCATTTTCAGTTGCATAAAAGAATAAGTTAATACACAGTAATCTAAGATTTATTTGGTATTCATACTTATAGTAATTATTAGTAAGTAACGATTAACTAATCCAGGAGATCTCACAATCAAAACTTAATCTAATATGGCGGTAAGCTACGTCTAAGAATCTTAACAATATATCCAAAAATTTATAAAAACTTACTTTAAAAACGATAGCATTGCTACATTAACATTTATTTTTGTGGGTTCTTCTCAGAGTAAATGCATAAATAATTACGTTGCTTGCATATTTTCCTTCTGGAATTGCTGTCCAGTAAACCATCAGCTCGATGTAACTTCAGGATGGCTCTTCCTTGTACACTAATTTTTAGCAAGTCCAAAGGAGTCTGAAAACGAGAGTTAACTATGAAAACTGATGCAAAACACTAGCATGTAACTGTAAATAAATTACCAAGTTGTTCTTAGATATTAGGTGAAAAAACGGCTTGTCTTTCTATCTAAATTGTAGGGTGCAACAAGTTTACTTATTATAAATACAGGCTTCTGTTTGACACTCCGTTCACATAGTCCATGTCTACTACCTTATACATAATGATAGTAAGCCAATAATGTAGGACCTATTTTTAGAATTGCCAGCACTTATCAAAACTTATGCCTGGATTTAATGTATCATGGCAGTAGGTAAAAGTAGAGAATATAGGTAAAATAGGGAAGTACTATAGGTACCAAATAATTAAAAAAAAATATTTAAGGACTTACGTGTGACACTAGATTTAAAAAATAAGTAGGAAATGCCCATGCAAACTCAGTCATATTAAGTGAAAGGCCTTACCTTTTTCTCCCGTTCAACTTTATCTGTCGGTAAGTTGAAGCTTCCAGACATTACCACTTCGCTGGTAGATGATGCAGTTAGTGATGATGACGGGCTGCCAATTAGATTTGATGTAAGTATCTAATAAAGTGCCCCGGTACTCATAATGATGTTCGGACCAAATGTCCACACCATCCACGTACAATGGCATCTTTAACCTCCAGTGGCTGCAACAAGCAACACAACAATAATATGTAGCTAAATTTATCTCAAAATGTACAAGTTGGTATATTTATACTGATTATTTAGGTATATACTAACCTCATTCTGTTGATGTGTCAAGAGTTTCCAGTTTTCTAAATGTTTAATAAACCCAATTCGGTCTCCTTTAATGGGGATTATTGCTTTTATCATCTCGGTCATCAGCAAATTCAAATTGTTGATTTTTATGCGATTTTCTGAAACGTATTAACAATTTTATTAGGTAAGTAGTAGGTACCTATACCTAGGTAGGTACTAAGCCTAATTGGTAGTTTGGAGTACTTACTGGCAAATACGGTATTGTATTGTGCGAGATTCCATGCTTCTAGAAGGTTTCTAAGATCAACGTCGTCGTCGTCGCAATCCATTTCACAAAAACAAATATATTTATTCTTTTTGAAGGCAGTTATTTGACAAAATGCACTCGCGCGTCAATACAATGTCGACTGGAACAAGATTGAACAGGTACTGCCCTACCGCTTCCCGCCGCCGCACACCCCGCTCACCCCTGATTACTACATCTTTCGTATTCTTTACGATGCACATTGCAATAATAAATAAAGTATTGTATTAATTAACAAATACTAGTAATAATTACCATTTGCCTGTTAAAGTTTACTATATATAATATAACTAGAATTAAATCGTTTGCAATACAATATGATTGGTTTCTTAAACAATAATTTTTGTTACTCTAAACAAATTCTCGTTACTGTAACATATTTAATTTTAACTAAGCGTTCTGGTTGTATTGTTAAAATTATTTTTTTCCGTGTGATGATAATCTGGAACTTGATGGATCTATGTTTCCATACTATGACGTCTGTGGTTCCTTATAGTGGGTTTTTTGTGAAAGAGTTTGTCCGAAGAAGTATCTACCACCATACAACCCTGTCGTCAAGTGATGGTCACATTGCTTTGTTCCGGTATAAAGGGTTAACCGGTGTATTTACAGGCATATGAGACTTTAACATCCTTAAGTCTCAAAGTGATAAATAAAAGGATGACTAGACTAGTGTAGAATGGGTAAAGTGCTAGAAAAAACAGGACTGACAGACAATACTCTTAGCATTAAGTCCTCCTAGCACTACCTATTTGTGTGAAATTTTAAAATAAACAAATAAAAAAGACAAGGCTGAAATGAACACGTACCTTGGGCGTTTTGTCAGTTTCATCCGGAAAGCTCCCACTCTCATTAAGAGCTTCCAAATAGGCTGAAAGAATAATTTAATGGATCACGTAATGTACTCGCTGTATGAAGAAAATAGGTAAGTAGGTACAGTACGCACAACGGATCTTTATCCATCTAATTCTAAAGTATCGCATCAACGATTGCGCATGTTGCGCGGAAAAATAATTCGATCCAAAGATCGGTTCTGTGCAGATAATTCAGAAGGACAAAGATGCGTTGCGAGTATTGTACCTATATAAAAACTTACACATTTCAACTCTGAAGGTCTCATTACAGTCTCTCATGACGCCTGTTAGATCATAGTCCGCCCGTGACTCAGATGTATCTCCCTTCAAATCTCTTTCCATTTTCGAGACCGGAGCTTCAGTTGATTTCTCATTATTTTTATGATCCACGTTAGATTTCGCACAATAGGTAACTACGACGTATGTGGCCAGCACACAGTACAGTAGAATTCTCGCCATTTTCAAGATTTAGTATGATTTAGTAAATCGAGTATGGTATAAATACGGAGATTTAAATTGGTGAGATATCGTCAACCTTTTTTGATTTATTTAGCGTGCTATACTGTCGACCGCATCGTCACTGAGATGGCGGTCGAACGCTTGCCTGTTAATTATTATAAAAAAACTTTTTAAGAACTACGAACTCATTGTATATTCATAGGTTTTTAGTTGAGACTCCATACCTATATTTAAAGTATTGCCTTCATATTACGCTAGCTACGTAACTGCCCAGAAGTAGAACGCTACATTTTCACATACCTAGAGATTCTGTGGTACAGTATGTTGGTCACCGCTGCTTTCATGTTAGAAAATGGTCGTTGATTGTAGTGATTACGGATGTTACTTTAATTTCTTTTCAATCTGCAGAGTACTCCGGAAGCTAAAGTGGTTCAGTAATTCGCTCAACAAATGGGTCGATGTTTAAGTACCTACCTCATATCATGGTTCATTATTGATGGGGAAGCGTCACTTACCTAAACGAACAAACTGATTATTATAAAAGCTTGGTCCTAAAAAACAATGAAATTGATCTAATTTTATACAGCCTTTACATAACTATACTTAATTTTGTTGGTAGTGTTTCGCTGTCTTGGTACAGGCACTCTGTAAGTCGATGCACTTAAAATCATTTAGCTTCCAAAACCTCTATCCGTAATGGTAAGTTGCACCATCATCGTGTTCATCATTACCTTTTCTAATATTTTGTTGTTTAGGCAAAATAAACAAACACAATTTTGCTTCACAATTTAATTCAAATTAACTAAAATTACATCAATAAATACTTGCATAGGTCAATCACGTTGCTTTCATATTAAGCCCTGGGGCACGAACAAATCTGACAGTCGCCGCGTTACGTACCTAAACCTATTGTATTCGAGTCACATTGCGCGTCAACGTCAGCTCGACTGCCGAACGTTTAACGTCACCACGTAGTGTATCTCGGATACGTTACCGTTACGATACATTCACGATTGTCACATTTATTCGTGCGTGAGGCGCCTGCACCATTTAGTTCCTCGTGTATGTGATCGTGGGATTATTTTGTCCTGGCTCATAGTTGTACATCGCATCTTCTCCCTCTTCCCGATACTCATTCCCTTTATCTTCATACCGATCTCCTGTTTCTCTGTCTGGCATATCTGGTATTGTTTGAGTTTCAAAGTCATTGTCGTGGTGTTCTTGATAATGGTCTTGGTTGTCCTGGTGATGGGATTCAAGGTTGTCTCTGTCTGATTGGTAGGTCTGGTTCATTTCGTTGCTGTATGTTTGTTGATTTTCTTTTTGGTGCTCCTTTTCATGTTGGTAGGTCTGTTTGTTTTGTTCTCTGAAATATTGAATTAGCATGTACGATGGCAAACCCATGCAGTACCTAATGTTGGTTCACGTTAACCTGGTAAAGGCTTCAGTTTCAGTAAAGTTATGAGTGGCGTGACTGAGTTTGGTTTGATTCTTGAAAATCGAGGGTCGAACTCGATTATCCCTAACGAGTGAATAGAGAATCATTTTTCTCGATGTAAAAACTGCGAGCTAAATTGCTTTTGAAAGTTTGACAGGCGTCACAGCTCAGTCGGTAACGGGTCTGCCTTCCGTGCTGTGGGTCGTGGGTTCGATCCCCACTGAGAACAAACATTTGTGCGTGGAAAACATAGATGTTTGTTCTATGTCTGGGTGTTACTATGTATTATAAGTAAGTAAGTATTTACAAAAAAAAAAGTATTTAAGTATTCTATCAGCCATCTAGTTCCCATATTACAAGCTTTGCTTAGTTTGGGACTAGAAGGCGTAAAAGGCTAAAAAAAAAAGTAAGGCTGAAAAAAAAAGGAGTTTTATGATCGACATGCTTTACAATGTTAACTTTACCTATCCTCATCCATTTGTCCATGCCCCTCGCTTTCTTTATCCTGTCCTTTTCCGTTCCAGTACTCCGCCTCCTTATTCATGTTGCTCTGGTACTCCGCGCTCTCTCGTTCACGATTAGGAATATCTATCTCCATCTTATCAGGAGACCTGATGCAGCGGTACCCATGTACTGTATGTAGAGCTGAAAAATATCATAAACAGAGTTTTTTCTTTAGTTTTTACAAAAATTCGTATTTTTAATAGTTTTTGGTTTTGTAGAGTAACTTACCAAGTAGTCCGAAGTAAACCAGGCAGATCTTGACAGCAAACATGGTGAAGTGATGGCGTATTCAGTTCCTTCGCGCTGTTTTATATCATTTGTACAGCTTTTAAAAAATAATTACATACATGCCAAATTGTTGCAAGGAACCTCTTATGATATGAGACACGCAAACCTTCTGGTAGGTATAGGTACATGAGTATAGTATGAGGTAAGTACATGGAATTTAGGAAGGTATTACAAAATTATATTGCAATAACTTGGCAATGCAGACGATGTCTTGTGCAAGCTTCCGATTGGCACTGGATTGGATTTGGATTTGGATCAGTTGAGCCTTCTATAAATGGTTTACGAACAGCAGAACTTATGTATATTTTGTAAATACTATATTACCTAGTTGTAATTTTATTTGTAAATAAATTATTTTAAACAAAAAAAATCTTTGTAAAATTAAACACCTTTACAATTTATAAATAGTTTTCTATACGACACTGCTTGGTCAATTCTGCGAATTCTCAATGAAAACCTAGGTTTACAAAACCTACACAGTGTAAAGTTTATAATTAGCGACTAAGACGAAGTTGGAAATGTTAGATGAGAAAAGTTTACAAAACGTGTATACAGTTGGTATCTACCACTCAGATCAATCAGTTTTAGATTCTTTAACGTCACAGCTATAAGGTGTAGAATGTTCTGGATAAGTTTGAAATTCTGAGGTCAGTCATGTCCTTAGCTACACTACAAAGCATTTAGAGAATAAAGGCTCTAGAAAAATGTTGCTTGACGTTGCATTATAGTTATACCATCTAAAGCAGGTAGTTAATTATCAACATAACTTGGTATCAAGAGCATTTTCAAAGGTCATTGTTCGGCTAACTTTCAAATTATAATATAGGTAGGTATATATAGGCTGTAGGCTTATAGCAGTTTATTTGAAAATATTATTTCTGTAATTTATTGAAGCTAAATGGAACCAGTTGCTATCAAAAGTTCACGACCTTACCTAACCCATTGAACACCTATTTAGTTAATTAATTATGTTAGTTCACTATCATTACCTATCCTTAATTTTGATGCCAATTAGTAAAATACCTACTTAGATAAACAGTTGAGTACTCGCACACACGCTTAAAATAGGTAGAGCTAAAATTACGCTCATCAATTCTTATCCACTTTGGAAACGATATACAATTACCTACTAAGTAGTTTCCACCTAACACGATAGGTATATCTAGGTACCTAAAACCTGAAGTTGCATGAATATTTATAGCGTTTGTTATTCCGAACTGAAGCAGTTTTTTGAACACAAGGTAGTGTGTCTTGGAAATGGCGAGGCGATGTCGTAGCGTTTTTATAGTGATTTTACTGAAACTGGTTTTGGCAGAATGTGATGGTAAGTTTTCACTCAGTGTTGTTTTAACTATAAACTTAACATGCCTATACGTGTAACATAATTCCTAAAAGTCGAAAGGGGGCTTTTTCTGACGTGTGCAAAAGATTAAAGAATACTTAGGGCGTCTTGCACTAGAATCACTAAACGTATTTAACAGCTAAATCGATTTAAATCTGACGTATTTGTATGACTTGACAACTCGCTAAATACTATTTAAGAGTTAAACGCGTTTAGCGATTCTGGTGCAAGCCGCCCTTAGTATTTCGAATTCCCGTAAATATAAAAGTAAAATTATAATTATTACAGTTATTTGCGACACCCCAAAGTATTTGTTTACTTTGCGCAGGTATCCAACATGTTTTAACACGATTATCAATCTAATTTTAAGGAAAGTCTAAGACTCTTTTCATGAATCTGCCTCAATTTCATGAAACTTCGTCAAAAGTCGTTGAACACATTTGTTGAACACACAACGTTGTTATTCTCGATGACGTGTAGAGAACCTTTTAGGGCTTATGATATTATGTTACACCCGATATTTTACCAAAGTATTATATTAAATTCTTGAATAATTTTAGAACATAATGAAGAAAATGCTTATAAAGAGGTTGATGACTACGATCCATTATTTAACGGCATACCGACACTATTTGAATATCTTATAAAACTGCTTGAAGAAAAACCAGAGATTTTGGAAAAAGATGACGTCACCTTCTTCCAAGAACCATCTGAAGCATGTGATGGAAACAGTAAAAAGAAAAGAGAAATTTGTGAGCAATGTGATGGTAATTTAGCTTCTGCTGAGCAACCAGTGAGAAATTATATTATAAATGACGCAGATAATGTGGAACTCACCAATACAGACAATGACCATTCTAGTGAAATTGTCACAGAGAGATCCCAAATTGAAACAGAAGATCATAATAGTAACAATTTAAAAAGAAAACTGAATTTGAAAAGCAAAGCAAAAACAATAAAGCCGGGAAAGAAAGAAAAGGAGAAAGGTAAAAATAACGTTAAAATCGATAATATGGGAAGGAGGGATAAGGCACTACGTAAAAAAAAGAATGCTAATACTGATGAAAGTTTTCTAGGAACAATAGATTGGAACAAACTTTATTTATCTTCCGAAGAAGTAGCAGAACAAACTCTGAAGGTAGAACAAGCTATAGAAGATCATAACAAGAAGAAGGAAAGGTGAGTAGTTCAATAAATCGGTTAAATCGCAATAATTTTTGTTTTATTCAATCCTTCCACCAAACTTGACTTAAAGTTGTATAATCACCACCAAGTAGGTAACTATCGTGCCAAGGATCTGAAAAAAGGTAATAAGTTATCTAATCAAACGATTTGCCAAATGTATTTTATATATTCTCGTAAATTGCGAAATTAATAGATTTTCCAAGAAAAGTGTCATTCAAAACAATCTTTTACAAATTTCAATGAATTAAGTCCATCTACGAATCGCTACGCTCGTAGGGCTCGTAGACTCTATGAGCGATTCGGTTCGTAGAGGGACTGCTACGCGCGTAGCGGTGGGCTACACGCGTAGCAGTAAAAAGTGAATAACGGGAGAGGCGTTACAAGTTTAACGGCGTTGTTTGTCTGTTTGTCCGTTTGTTAGCCCTGCCGGCACAGGCCCGTGTAGCTCTAAAAGTAGGGCTCCAATTTTAATGCGGTTTTTTTGTATGAAAAGTATTTTATTTGGGATGGCTTTAGCCATATTTGGTGAAAATTGATGGAACCATTAGTTTCTTAGTTCACCTCAAAGTATTGAAATTTGATGAACTGGAGTCTGTACTCCAAGGTCTGATGGTGAAGAGGATCTAAACTGATTTTCACTGTATTTCAATTGTTTTTGTAAATCGCTTCGCTTCTACTTTTATAATGCGGACAGCCAAGGATTGGAACTCGTTGCCGGCGTCTGTGTTTCCACCTTCATATAGATTGGATGTGATCAAGAGACGAGTGAATAGGTATCTTCTAGGTAAGCGTGTTACATCGTCGACCGCATCTTCACTTAACATCAGGTGAGATTGCGGTCAAAAAAATTTAAAAAAAAACCCATAAAATCTGAACCACGTACCGTAGCCACTAGCCCCCTCGTGAGAGTAGTGATCTGTAGTGGGGAATACGACACCTTATTCAGGATGAGGTGATGGAAGAACAGGTTCAGCTCGACAGCCAGCGGATCACTGATCGAGTTGGTGTGTCGCATCAGCTGACTGATGCGTACACGGGTGATGCTTATCTGGAACCAACAAGAGTATTTTAACAGCTGGGTTTTTACAAGGTTCTAAGTTTGTGGGTTTGTTTAGGTCAAATCTTGCAAGCCAAGGACCCACTTCCCGATGTCCGATTTAGCTGAAATTCGGCATACTTTCGGTGACAATGCAATAATATGGTGACAGCGAGCTGAACTGATAATAGAGCCGGAAGGTGGGCATACGAACTCTGTAATAAAACGTCGCAACCCCCATTGAGTTTGGGCTCGTTTGTCTTGATAAGGACTCCTGCCCCCGTATGCCAATCTTTTGCTGTCAAGTTATATTTCACTGCCCAGTGTAATTTCTTCAGGTCACGGGGTACAAATTTGTACCACGTGATCATTCTTTTTAGACACTTGACAGCAAAATATGCGCGAAAACAAATTAAATGACATCATAATGTCACAGAATAACTATGAGTTAGTATGAACTGACCATGATTTAAAACTTTGCAGTTCATTATTTTCTGTGACGAGACTGAGCAAGAGCATTCGCCCAGCAGTGGGACAGAATAAACAAATGACATCTTCTAGATCGGCTTGTAGACGTGGCTTACCTCTTCAAGCGTTAGGTGGCATGGCTCGATCACCATCACTAGATTCACTCCGTGGTACACACACCACAAGCATTGTATGAACATATACATGGTATTCCGTTCAAGATTCAAATCAACTGAAATGTGAAACAAATATTTTATCCTAACAGATAACCGTGGTTATCTACGAGGAAAAAAAAATCCTCTGAGATAACTGGTTATCTGAGAGGAAAAAAAATCCTCTAAGATAACCAGTTATCTAGTCTTGGTTATCTGTCAGGAATAAGCCATTTATATTTTACTAGCTTTTACCCGCGCGTGTACCGTTTTTGTTTCAGACGTTTTACACCGGTTTTATGCACCAAAACTCGTACTTAGCCATCTGAAGGAATTGACGTGACGTCGTCCTCTCGTCAAACTATGTTTTATTGGCGCTGCTAATCCCGTTCGTTCATTTTATCCTGTAGTTCGGTTAACTATATGCATCTACTAAAAAAAAACGCGAATGAAACCGCGAGCAGTTTATAGCTTCATTATAAAGTATACCTGGTGCCGGCGGAAGACCAGCGTTGTGTCATTTTGACGCAACACCATGCTGAGTTCGTCACCAATTTGTAAATGTATTGTGTGTGTATTATGTATTGTATGTGTCAGCGTGATTTTACAAATAAATGTTTCTTTCTTTCTTTCTTTCTACATACATATACTATTGACCAAATAGTAAGGTGTTATGGTCATATGCAGCAGAAAAGAAGCGAGGAGCAGCACCAGCATTGGCCCATGACGGTGATCTACTGCCCTCATCACGTCGCATATTGACACAAACGTTACTCCAAGACGACGGACTGTCTCCGGAGCTGGTTGAGAGATTTCAACTAAAATAAAACACTTTGATGTTGTGACGTGGTTACAGGGAATTGTAGAGTGGATTTGGATTGTCGTCAGTCATAATTCTTTTATTCACTAAAATCACAAGAATCATTTAGAATCGTCTTAGAACTAGGTGATTCTAGGTGCCAGTTCCACGCGACGAGAGACAACAAGAACGGGTGAGAAACTCCTAGCGCTTTTTTGTTTGATCTTTTTCACAAATAAATATACGACACTCCGATTCATAATGCAAAGTTTTGTAACGGTGAGCGCTTTTACGCTGAATCCTCTAGTCTCTAGATTCCCCCTAGTTAAGGCAGTTCAGTGAGGCTTATCTCACGCATAGTAGGTAGATAGGTTCATAAGTTCTACCTCGGCCTGCCTCCCATGAATCCCATGATGTATTGCCCAACAACCGGGTACACATTGCAACACATTTCTGTTACCTACACCATCATAGATAGATAGATAATACTTTATTGTACACACAAAGAATTCAGGTGAAAAATTAACTTATAATAGTACAATGGGCGGCTTTATCGCTGAAAGCGATTTCTTCCAGGATCATAATTCTTGACAACGAGAATAACAATAAAGTAGGTATTGAGTGTATATTGACGCTTGACATTGAGTTCCTCTTAGGTGTGCGAGCCTCGAAACTTCGAGTTACTTTTGGGGCGAGTTTTACCACGAGATAGTTTTTATGTAGTAGGCCGGAAGCAATTAAAAGTTTTTGTTTTTCATCATGGATTAATGATAGGTATTATAATAAAATACCTGGTTTTACTTTTCCAATGAATGCGAGCGAATCGATGATGGAATTCACAGATTTTTTATTTATCACGTTCACTGTGAAAACTTCATCTATGGGAGATTTCAATGGCATCTTCTTGAAATGAGCTATTCCTGCAACTGAGTTGTATTCATGTACACTTACGTACATGGATTTTTGTATTATCTACGAGGATCCGTTAGTAGCGTCGACGAAAATTTTCACTTTGATATTAAAGGGGAGAAGGGTAATTTATAGCCTGTTGAGTGAAAGGGGCGGTAAGATGAGAAGTAATACTACTAACGGATGCTAGTAGAATATAGAAACTAGGCAGTGGGTAAAAGATGGTGGTTTAATGATGATAAAACTATGAACTAAATGTGCTACATCGTCAACCGCATCGTCACTTTGTCTATAATGTATAAAAAATAAATATATTATAAAAATTTTAAATACTGTATTAGTCGTAATTTTCTTTGTGAATAAACTTTAATTTATATAAATATCTATAAATTGTTTGCAACGACGTGTAGATAGCTCAACTGCTTCATGTGTATTTTGTACATATTATAAATATTGTATAATATACTGTATTAGTCGTAATTTTCTTTGTGAATAAACTTTAATTTATACAAATAAATATAAGATGTATCTACCTTAGTTTTTAATAGCTTCATTTACCTTGCAATAGAAAATTTAACTCAGCATTCAATGCTACGAAGCTATGGCGTACGTTTAATGTGATTAACACAAACTGATATATCAACTGCTGCATTATCCAGTAGCAGAAGTAGTAAAACAAGTATATTGTGCAGAGCAGAGCTGAAACGGATTCATCTTTAGCTTTAGATGAACAAACAAACGTTCTTAAATAAAACAAACGCACAACGGATTTTTACCCTTCTGAAGTTAGGTACAGCCAAAAACAACGATTGCGCATAGAGAAATTCGCATACCTCTAATTTGACTCATAAATTTTTAATGCGCAGATATTTCAGAGGGACAAAGATCCCTTATGACTGTGTTTCATCTATCTGGAATTCTATGCGGGATCATTTACTGTCGGTTATCTGTTAGAAAAAAAAATATCTACGAGAAAAAAAATTCCTCTCAGATAACTGGTTATCTCAGAGGATTTTTTTCCTTACAGATAACCGCGGTTATCTACGAGGAAAAAAAATTCCTTTGATTGGCATACCCCTGCTGGGGCAGGGGTATGCCAATGAACTGCAAAGTTGAACTGCAAAGTTTTAAATCATGGTCAGTTCATACTAACTCATAGTTATTCTGTGACTAAATAGTGACATTATGACGTCATTTGATGTGTTTTCGCGCATATTTTGCTGTCAAGTGTCTAAAAAGAATGATCACGTGGTACAAAATTGTACTTGACAGCAAAAGATTTGCATACGGGGGCTGCTGTTTTATTTTATTAGTTGTTCAGGTACTTAGGATCTTTTGCATTTAAACAAGCTAAAAAAACATACCATTTTTTTGTGGCTCTATCACAGCTGCAAATACCAGGAAATGGTCGGTCATAGTCAGCAGCACAGTGAACAAGGACCAAAAAATTAACAGAATGCTCTTCTTGATCTCCCTTCTCCTCGACCATTGGGGCATATTCAGCCCTTTGTTTATCTGCAAAGTTTGCAATGCAAACATCTATGCTTTTTATAACCGTATGGGGTTCGATTGTCGTGACGGGGCAACTGTTTACATTTTTATTCACATAGAAAATTACGACTAATACCAAATCAAAATCAAAAATCTTCAAAATTCTGTCAGGGCGTCTAGACGCAGCGACGCGTGACCTGAGGGCTGGTGAGTATCTGGGGCAACGCATCAGCATTGCTATTCAGCATTGCTATTCAGCGCGGCAATGCAGCCAGTGTCTTGGGCCCGCTTCCGATCGGTACTGATTTGGAACTGTTTCATGTGTATTTTGTTTATATTATAAATATTGTAAATACTGTAGAAACTTAGGCTTTGGTAGGGCTAGGTGACTAATGTCTGAACGAATATTTTTATCCTCCGTTAGCTGTAGGCTTCACATCCTATCTATCTTTGGACGTTTTCGTACCTATCCATATCTCACCAAAACACGAATTCAATGCGCGATTTTAATGTCAAAACCTCCAACTGACTTCATCATCAACCTATATCAGTCCACTGCTGGACGGAGGTCTCTCCCGCGACGCGCCACTGAGCCTGGTCTTCGGCTCTTCTCATCCAGTGTTTGCACTACATTTCGCAGATCGTCGCCCCATCTTGCCAGAGGGCGTCCTACACTACGCTTGCCTAAACGCGGTCTCCACTCTAGTATTCGTTTGCTCAGCGATTTTCGGTTCTTGGCCTGCCCACTCAGGTTTCAAACTGACCTGCTGCAGGTAATTTAAACATGAAATCATAGTTTTAAGGCGCTTCGGAGCAGCGGCACCGCCATAGAACAGCAAACTCAGCATTATCGCCACATCCAAGATCCACACAATGCGTCGAGTGCTGCTCTGCATGCGAATCGAATGAGCTGGATCTACTAGGAAATCTCTTACCACAGTGCCAAGGGTCATTAAACCTGAAATTGGATGAAACGAGCTAAAGTATGAAATGTCACAGAGAATCTAGAGCGAGTCTATAGATAGACCAGTTAGCGTTTCTTTGAATCCCAAACATATTGATACAAAGCGCATCGTAATCCAATGTTGTTCACAGCAAGACCGATAATAACACGTAAGTAACGAAGCACGTGTATGTGCGTGAGGTTAATACGTACCTATAACAGTAACAAGAAGACAACCATACACGTACAAGCAAGGTGACAGGCTGACGCGCCATCCACCGCGTTGCTTTACAAACCGGAGAGGCGCAATCCCCGAGATCCTTGCCATTCGGAGCGCGAGAGCCAGAGCTCCCGAGACAAATGCATCCGAATTATGCACATTCATGTTTAAAAGAAATTACCACAGGGTTGAAGACCAGTACCGACGAGCCGGTTGGAAAAATAAATACGAATAAAACATGACAATGCTCGAGTTGGTTGTGTGCTTAGCAATAGGTGGACCACGGATAGGTTTTTGAATGGAAGTGATACATTATGATAATTATGTTTTATGCAGGAAAGGAAGATAATTCAGTTGAAAAAATTGCAAAAAAACTGCTCGAAAGAATGGAAAAATCTAAACATTTAGGTGTAAGTTCATAAGCATAAATAAATAAACCTTTTAACCCTTCCATAGCTTATATAATATAATGGAACCATTATGTGACTGGCATTAGATAGTGATCATATAATTATTGCGGTTAGGTATGTCCAACGACAATTTTTTTTCTCATGAAAGTAAGTGATGGAACAAGCAGGTGGTAACTTCTAACATTGGATTGCTTCACTGAGGAAGTCTACTGAGGACGTGCACTTTGAGCATTGCACTGCGTCCATGATCCTAAGACCTAAAGATATCATATTTCATGTGCCTGTAATTACATCGACACCCATACCCTTCAAATCGGAACATCACTGCTTAGTAGCAGAATTATGTACGGTGGTAGTACTATCCTGGATAAATTATTTCACAAGAAGCTCTACTACTACTAGCTATCAACCAATAGTTAGAAACTTTGATACCTGTATTAAGGGAGTTCTGAAAAAAATATGTAATCTGCCATTTTGTGGCAGCGGCCATCTTGGACCGATTTTCATCAAACATAGTTAAGAACACTCCCGACTAATTTACCTTTCAAACAAAAAAAAAAACAAAATCAAAATCGGTTCATCCGTTCGGGAGCTACGTTGCCTCAAACACACAGACACGTTAAACGTAAAACATCTTGTCCTTTTAGTGTCGGGGGTTAAAAATTAAAGGGGTACCTATATCTATCTCTGACTTTTTAAATAGGAACTAATTTACGACCACAGTTCGGCTGCAAATTCTTATAAAAATAAAAGGTATTAAAAGATACGTCACATCGTGAGGCTGTAGATCTTCGGAAAGAAGTTTAACGAGTAGACAGGTGTTTGTTTAGAGATATCAGATTTTTTTTTCAAATTAGAAGACTTGTTTATGTCTAACGATGTTTAACTTTGATTGGTATCTAAAGTTCCATAACTGATAGAGTTCCTAATGTTTTCCATAAGTATTACGTAGGTACCATTAGTACGTTTATTTCCAGTTTACAGCCACACACAAGACTGAATAAACGTTAGACTAAGTGCGGCTTGCACCAAAATCACTAAACGTGTTTAACAGCTAAATCGATTTAAATCTGACGTATTTGTATGACTTGACAACTCGCTAAATACTATTTAAGAGTTAAACGCGTTTAGCGATTCTGGTGCAAGCCGCCCTAATTGCTAGTTTTTTTGTTAAAGTAAACAAATAAATAATATGAAAACCAGTACCATTCAAACTTTATTAATGCACTTTTAAACCTATGTTTCCGAATTTTCAGATCCCTTCACTTCACTATTTTGTGCAGAATTTTCTAGCCCGCTGTCTTGTTTTGCTGAGTTCAATCCTAAGCCCGGTATGTCACTCGTCGACATAGGCCTCATCATTGCTTGGAATGTCCCTAGAACCACCTGTGTATCACCTCCACCGATTTGCCTTTTGATCGTCCTCTTCTGAAAACTAGAATCTATAGGCTGAATTTGTGACTCCATTCTTATATTTTGATCTTTGGGCTCGTCGTCAAAGTCATAATCTGCAGGGTAGCTATTTGGTTGCTCATTTGTTTCAGTGAGAAAGTTTTCCGAACGTTCCATGTTCAAAAACATTTTCAGATTGTCACTTGTTACAATCAAATTCTTGATCAGAATATTTTTGTAGTGCTCCATCACAATTTTATCGGAGTGTTGAAAAACATCTAAATTGTTTATTTGTACGTTTGTAAGTGGGTTGGCGTAAACCATAGAAATAAATAAAAGGAAGAACTTTATCGACATTTTTGCGCCGGTCCTAAATGCGTAATGCCTTGCAATTTCGCTAGCTGCTAAAGATATGTGCATGAATATTTGAAGTTTAACATACGTCGATAATGTTATCTGCAATTTTTCGTTGTACCACTTTTGCTGTATCTGCTTATTATCATATCGTGTATGTGTCATGTAGTTTTTGGCTAGAGGTACCCAGTGCGATTGCTTAATTTTATGTACAAAAATCATTTAATATTCTAAACACATTGTTAAGATTGACTTTCTAAGCAAACCTTAACGTTTAATAAAAATCAATTTCATATCCTAAGCCTCACCATTCGACAGAATAAACATTTTTTCTACGTAATCGTTTTATTTTCACATCACGGTGTGATATGGCCCGGCGAACTTTGTTTACAAGTCCGTCAGTCGGATTCCCGCCCGCCCTACATCTCCTCGCTTTTCTGAGCGCCTGGTATTTCAGAATTTATTTCGTGAAAAACAATTGTATTGTTGTTTGGAAAAATATTATGCACCTGATATTTATTTGATGATCAAACGAATCTACATCATGTAAATGTTATTGTAAACATTCAAAAGTTTGTTCGCGGCTTTCATATTTTACACCGATGATGGGTAAGTTAAAAAAAATGTAGAAGCTAGTTAATTTATTTTTGTCGTCAAATATTTTTAGGTACCTTACAGATGTAACAATACTAATATTGGTTACGAGATCATAATTTATGTTTTTATCCATGTTTCTTCTATGTCTGGGTGTTACTATTTATAGGTATGTATTTACAAAAAAAAAGAATATATAAGTATTGTATCAGCCATTTAGTTCCCATAGTACAAGCTTTGCTAAGTTTGAGACTAGAAAGCGTTGAGTGAAATGTTCACGAATACTTATTTATTTATTAGTTTAAAAATTCTCTTAACTAATTTTTCTTATATTTTTAACCGACTTCGAATTTCAGTCAATAAAAAATACAGGCATCTTCAGCGAATAGTTCTTTTTTCATTGCTTTTTGCTTATTATTAGGTAAACACGAAACACACATAACATAGATAAATCACACAAAACAAATCATAACAATAAAGCTATAATAAATAAATAAATATTCATGGACATTTCACACGACGAGCAATGTTTGAAACTAAGTAAAATGTGCCGAAGTGAGAATAACCCCTGTCGCGAGTTACGTTGTACTTACCGGCAATATAACTTAATTCACGACCTGTCTGCGACTTAGTCGACTAATTAGTATCAAGGTGGCATTTGGCAGCAGTGGCATTTGCATATTCATGTGTTGCGGAATTTCAATCGCAACTCGCAAGATATCTGTCGCAAGATATGTAATAGATTGAGTTACTACGCATGTGTTTTGATGCCTTACATGACTGTAGGAAAACATGCTGCCAGAAAAATAAATAATAGACTAACAAAGTGACTGCGCGATAAAAATCAAACGGATGACGTCCTTTCGAACAATATTTTGAACTAGCAGTTACCCGCGACTTCGTACGCGAGTACCGTTTCCGTGTACATTATATTATCTGTGCGTGTACCGAGCGGATACTTCTTCGAGAAACTTGACATTACACCGAACCCGTACTCGAATGTCAAACGTGAGTCGTTAGACCAAAGAGGTAGTACTACGTCCTGTCAAAGTTGACGTGACATGACATGACATCATCCTCTTGCTAATAATTGGCGCTGCTAATCCCGTTTTTTTATTTTATCCTGTAAATTCTGTTAATTATTCGGGATAAAAAGTAGCCTATATGTCAATCCAGATTACGAACTACATATATGCCAAGTTTCATCCAAGTTGGTTCAGTAGTTTCGACGTGATTGAAACACAAACATCCAAACATCTAAACATCCAAACATCTAAACTTTCGCATTTATAATATTAGTAGGATGAACACCACCGTATTTTGTTTCCATGAAATCTTTTTATCAATTGGAAAAATTTCAAAAACGTTATAACTCTGTTATCACGCTGTTTAAGAGTTTTATTCCAGTAAGAATAAGGTGTACATTTGATGACAAGTTACAGGCATAACAATATTTGTACAGTACGAGTAAGTAGGCATGTATTTTTTGTCAATAGCTGTAACGTCACAGACACCTTTTGAATAGGACATATTATTATAATAAAAATCTCTTGGTTAAGTAAGCTTTGATTTTCGGTAAAGTATGTCGCAAAAAGCGGTTTACGTCGATCATTTGTTTCGTATTGGCTTTCACCAACGAAGACTAGCAACCAACGACAAAACTCACAGATTCTGGGCCCATAACCTATATTGAAACACGTAGGATAGCTTTATACCAGATTGACATTCATACGGACATAGGGACTCGTGCGAGACGGACGTCTTTTTGTGTGGGACGCGCTGCGCACGCGCCGCGCCCCTACGTCTATTTAAGATAAGATAAGATAAGATAATTCTTTATTTGTCCTCAGCAAATATACAGATGACTTAAGTAACTTATTATAAGAACAGGTAAGTTATTACCTACCTACAAAAAAGTAAAAATGAAAAATAAATAATTAAAAAACAAAGTAGGTAAGCCCACCTGCCCATGAAGCGTGCATGGGGGCAAATTGGTCCCAGTCTCAGCATGATGCTGCACTATACCTAAGTAGTACCTAGTAGTAAGTATTAGTATTTAGCTCCCTTTCCAATTACTCTTTGCATTGTATAGCGTGGTTATACATAGCGACCCGTCCTTTAACACGTATGTGAAGATCGTCGAGTATTGAACTGGAGGGTAATTCTAGACCTAGATAACTATATAGATTTTGTCAGTTTTTGGGAGATAGGTATATCTATCGTGATAAAAAGTATATCGGTTTAGAATCACCCCCCTGCTATGTTTACCTCTAGTAATATTAAAGCGCATAATATGTCCTCAGGCTTTCGAACCATTAATCTTCTATTCAATCATTGACACAAATTGTTTGTTATTTAGCTAAAACTCAGCTCTGTGTATCGCAAGAGGTGTGTCGGTTTGGTAACTATCGGTGGCTTTGATAGATGGTTGTAACTGTGCACTGTAAGTGGGTGTTTCTGTACTTCCGCATATCTTTTTCAATTAGTTTGTAAGTATTTTTTTCTGACACCGCACTCGTAAATATACTTAAATTGTATTTTTATATAATTACCACCTTAGTTTGTTCACAGATAATAGTGTTGGTAATACGTAGATTCAGCAGAGTCGAAAATCAAAAGATATTTTAGAAAAAATATTGTTAAAACTTAGTTTCAAGCCGCTACGTCGCTACGCCGTAGCACTTTGCGTAGAGCCGGGGCATTTTAGTGATGATACCACAAAATAAATAATTTAGAACATTATTTTTAATAATCTCAGACATTCCGTGTATATATTCAGTAGATCCGCGTTCCGGTATACAAAATTAATTGAGAAATTAATATCATTGTCTATTATTTTAAACTTTTATGCATTTTCCACCAATTGTTATGAACAAATTGATAGGTACCTACTCAAAAAACTGGTGCTTCACTAGGACATCTCTATTTATTAACTAACTTTTAATGCCACATGGAATTCTACGTCGTGAACTAATGTATCAATTTACCTCTAATGCATATTTTATACTGCTTCTATTATTCACTGATTGAAAACCAATTGATCATAATAATCAGTTCCTCGGACGAATTCAGTGGCTGGTTAACGAAAGAGGTGGTAGTTTTTCAGTAAAAAAAACAGACTCAAGATGTTAACGTTAAAGATGATAGGATTTGGTGAGTTTAAAAAAAGTTAGAAGAGTTTTAGATAAATAAGTAATAAGTAAAATCCACTGTAGTATTTCACTTACACACAAGATAAATCAATCATTTGATTTTTTGTCGTTCAAAAAGTATGATTTCTTAATGTGCGTTTTGTTCATATTGTGGTCTAAACTGCATTTTTAGAAAATCATCTGGATTTGATTATCCTCATATTAGTTTGTGTGCTAGCGAGAAATTGTTTGACGTTTCCCAACGTTAACTATTTGGATTAAAAATTTCAAAGAGAATGGGTTATTTTCTATGGAGCCTGGACCAAGACTAAAAAAAAGAGTTCCTTCAGGGTTGACACATCATCATCATTCGTAGTCAGACTTCACCCATTGCTGGGTATACGCCTCTCTCTCTCTGTGCCACTCTCCACGGACCTGTGCTAGTCTCATCCAAGTGCGACTCACGATGCTAGCAAATGTCAGGTTGACACATAGTGTGTTTGAAAGGGCTTTGAAAAAGCTTCCATTCTTCATACTTCAGAAAAAAATCCATTTTTGCCCATTCCCCTTTAGAATATCGTGTCATTTCAAAGCTTCAACTTGAGCCTTAGGGCGGCCTAAAAACTACCCCTAGGTAGTAGGTAGTATGTAGGTAGGTAGATAGGTAGTAGGTAAGTAGGTAGTAGGTAGGTAGGTAGGTAGTAGGTAAGTAGGTAGGTAGTAGGTAGGTAGGTAGGTAGGTAGTAGGTAGGTAGGTAGGTAGGTAGTAGGTAGGTAGGTAGGTAGGTAGGTAGGTAGGTAGTAGGTAGGTAGGTAGGTAGGTAGGTAGGTGACCAACTCTGGTGACGGAGTTTTCTATTGGTAGAGAGGACTAACTATTGGAAATGCCATTTAGCTTCCAAAACCATTTTAAATTGAGGACGTTTTGCTCTCAGAGCATTTTATATTACAGTCGATGTGCATCTAAGAACATTTAGCTTCCAAAACGTTCTGATCTGTAATGGTAGAATGGTACTTTTTATGTTTTTTTTTTCAGTCTATCTATTATTTATTATGCAATTTAATCAAAACATTACTTTAGATGTGGTTTATTTGTTGATGAGAGGTACATTTCTCGTCAAGTGTTTGCGTCGGCATCACTGACGATCGTGATGTAGTTACTGTGTTCTAGATAGCTAGTTAATAACCACCAGCGAACAACACTGCAATAAACACTCGTGATTCATAACAACACCATTAAAATAAATCAGCCAAGCGTGTGCAAAGCACTAGTGAAGGTTACCAAGGTCAAAAGACTGTAACAAAACTTATAGGAATAAATAATCTTTTTTTTATACTCATTTTTTTTATACATTATGGACAAACGTTTGACCGCAATCTCACCTGATGCAAACCTATTCACTCTCCTCTTGAAAATATTCAAATACTCACCTAATAGTAGTTACAACGGATCTTTGTCCCTATAAAGGATATTTTTTGGTCAAATTGGAGGTGAGCAAATTTTTCCACACTAACAGTACATGCGCAATCGTCCGTTGCGCCTAACTTCAGAGGAATAAAGATCCGTTGTGCATTCAGCCCCCGTATGCCAATCTTTTGCTGTCAAGTTATATTTCACTGCCCAGTGTAATTTCTTCAGGTCACGTGGTACAATTTTGTACCGCGTCATCATTCTTTTTAGACACTTGACAGCAAAATATGCCTGAAAACACATCAAATGACGTCATAATGTCACTATTTAGTCACAGAATAACTATGAGTTAGTATGAACTGACCATGATTTAAAACTTTGCAGTTCAACTTTGATTGGCATACCCCTGCTGTACCTACTTGGTTAGTTTAAGTATTAGAACTTAGTTTAAAACAAAACCTAAGACGTTCGGAATAACACTTCATAACTTAGCGAAAGCTCTACTTATAAGCGATTCTATAAGGCCTTGGAATAGAATCTTAGACCTAATAAAGTAAAGAGATTCATGTTGATCCATGTGATATTTCTCGTATCGAATTGCACCTTACAGTAGTTTGTTTAATCTGTGACCTAGATGTGTTCCACAGAGTAATAAAGTAGTAAGCTACATTTATAAAAATGCCGCACTTAAAGTCGAAGTCAAAGTCAGAGTCAAAATTTCTTTATTCAATAAAATCACATGGATCATTTAGAATCGTCTTATACTCGTAGGTGATTCTAGGTGCCAGTTCCACTTTGACACTGTTAGATAGATAGATAGATAACTCTTTATCGGTACTTTTGTACGTAAGGAAAGCTAAAGGACGTTTTAAATTGGTTCAACTCTTTGAAAATACAAATACCTAAGTAGGTGTCAAAAATGAAAAATCTGAATGATTGTGTAAAAAAATTCATAAAAAAAATGTATGTGTGTTATTATAAATGTTTCATTTTATAATATTGTAAAGTTGATAAGAAACATGTTCAAACAAGTAGTTAATTAAAAAGTTTAGAGCCACTCTTGTAATAGATACGACTTGTTTGAAGCGCACTTCACTAGGCGGATATATTATTACGAGCGTCAGACCTTTCACACCCCGGTTTTGTACATTGTCAACTCGTAATCGCCCCCAAACAAAGTTTTATCTATTAGGACTCCTTGAATTTGGAGACAACGCGCACAATACAATATTTAAGTAATACACGTGTCATATGTATAGCTAGTCATAGGTTTGATAAATAAACCCTGCCATATCATCATCATCACCATCAACCTATCAGTCCACTGCTGGACATAGGTCTCTCACGCGACGCGCCACTGAGCTCGGTCTTCGGCTCTTCTCATCCAGTGTTTGCCAGCTACATTTCGCAGATCGTTGCCCCATCTTGCCGGATACAATACCGACCATACCATACTGGTTATCAAATAACAGTAGGTAGCATGCAACTAAATGTCGGATGATCTCAGTTATTATTTGTTTTCAGGTTTGGAGTCTGCGAAGGTGGAGGGTATACCAACAGAGGCAGTTCCGGTCCAGTCGGAGCGAGGGCCCGATCACAGGGTCAATTGCATGGTCGGCGGGGCGCATGCCTTCATACTAAGGGTAATGTTCATAAAGAAGAAACAAGAGATCAATTATTTTACCGCAAACATACAAAGAGGTAACGTTGCCAGCCTTTTGGGCACCCTGCCTGCTGTCGGTGATTTGAACTCTGTTTTCTATCTCTAGCATTTAGAATTCAGAGTTCATTTTAATATTTTTTTTTTATTAAAAATGCTATTTTCTCATTAGTATTTGTATATAGTTATTGTTTTGATCAATAAAATGAGTTTTACCGCATAATTGAACGAAGAATTTCAAAACTGTCTTTGTAGAGAACTGCTCTAGTATTGTATCGTAGTTTTGAATGAATGAATGAATGAGAACTCTTTATTTATGAGAGCTATTTCGGTGTTCAATAACAGGCTATATAATTTATAAGTTTAAAAAACTAGAAAAACCGACTTCAATTCGACTACCGGCTTCATCATGATGATGATGATGGCAGTTCATTGGGAATGTTTTAGTGGCCGTAAACATCACTCAAAAGTCACAGAAAAGCAAAATACACAATTTCGTGCACGTGGATGGCATATTTTTTTTTCAGTTAGGTATTTTATTTATAAGCCAAACTACTGGCAAAGTGTAAACTAATGAGGAAGATGAGTTAGGCATTTTTTCCTGTTTTTATAGCTTAAATCAAAAGTCTAGAAGATTGTAAGGACAACTGTGAAACAATTTTGGCGATAGCTCAAAAACTGAATTTTCTACGATTTTTTAAAGTTTGGATTTTCAAAATGTGTTTTGAGCCCGGCGATTTCGCGTGTGACGTCAGCCGGTCCGACCGCTCACCCGCGCTTTCTAAGCGTTTTCTGCCTTTACGTTTCTATTTATATTTCTGAAAAATTGGGAGAAAAGTACCAATATTTTTATGTAATATTGTGCCTCTAAGTCCTAAGGACACGTTTAACGCTTCAGATAAACTTTTTAACCACCGACTGAAGAAGAAAGGTGTTCTAAGTTTGAGGCTTTTTTGTGTCTATGTGTCTGTACCTTTCAAGGCTCGTAGCTCCAAAAAATCACTCGTAATTTTTTTATAACTATTCTTGAAATGGAAAGCAGATAAATCTGGCATAGTTCTAAGCCAAGTTTGGTAGAAATCGGTGCAGCGGTTTCCAAGTTATGAGGATGTTTATCAGCCCTCGACACGCATTTTGAAGGGTTCTCAGGCATATATTGATTGTAGTTTGAAACATTTGGTTCTTATACCAGTATAACGTGAGCTACTATTTCTTAGTGTTTCATTGATTTTGTATATCAGGTAAGACTGGTAATGAGCAAGATTGTGTTATCGACGTGATTAGCAATGTTTTTAACCCCCGACGCAAAAACGATGGGGTGGTAAAGTTTGACGTGTGTGTGTGTCAGTGCGTGTGCGTGTGTCTGTGCGTGTATGTGTGTGTGTGTCTGTCGAATGCGCGCGTTGGTGCGCGTGCGGATGCGGATGGTAGTAGTCTAAGTCACATTGTCTACTAAGGACGTGCCTAGTGAGACATTGTACTGTCAAGTACAATGCCTCACTAGGCACGTCCTTAG
Source organism: Gandaritis pyraliata (assembly GCA_947859175.1). NCBI lineage: Eukaryota > Metazoa > Arthropoda > Insecta > Lepidoptera > Geometridae > Gandaritis > Gandaritis pyraliata. The sequence continues at coordinate 1,815,744 of OX401871.1, read as the reverse complement.
TAGACAATGTGACTCGCTAAGAAGAAGAAGAATGTGACTTACACTAGGACGTGCCTAGTGAGACATTGTACTGTCAAGTACAATGTCTCATTGTCATTGTCATCAATGTACAATGTCAAGGACATTGTACAGTAGGTACAATGCCTCACTAGGCACGTCCTTAAGCAATGCATTGCTAATGCCTCACTAAGCACGTCCTTCGTAACTAAGGACGTGCCTAGTGAGGCATTGCAGTATATGTATGTGTAGGCATTGTCTACTAAGGACGTGCCTAGTGAGGCATTGTACTTCGTAACTAAGGACGTGCCTAGTGAGGCATTGCAGTATATGTATGTGTAGGCATTGTCTACTAAGTCACATTCTTCTTCTTCTTAGCGAGTCACATTGTCATTGTCATGTGACTTAGACTACTACCATCCGCATCCGCACGTGCACGTCCTTAGTAGACAATGCCTCACTAGGCACGTCCTTAGTAGACAATGCCTCACTAGGCACGTCCTCAGTAGACAATGCTTCACTAGGCGCGTCCTTAGTTTCTGAGGACGTGCCTAGTGAGACATTGTACTTGACAGTACAATGTCTCACTAGGCACGTCCTTAGTAGACAATGTGACTTAGACTACTACCATCCGCATCCGCACGCGCACCAACGCGCGCATTCGACAGACACACACACACATACACGCACAGACACACGCACACGCACTGACACACACACACGTCAAACTTTACCACCCCATCGTTTTTGCGTCGGGGGTTAAAAACATTGCTAATCACGTCGATAACACAATCTTGCTCATTACCAGTCTTACCTGATATACAAAATCAATGAAACACTAAGAAATAGTAGCTCACGTTATACTGGTATAAGAACCAAATGTTTCAAACTACAATCAATATATGCCTGAGAACCCTTCAAAATGCGTGTCGAGGGCTGATAAACATCCTCATAACTTGGAAACCGCTGCACCGATTTCTACCAAACTTGGCTTAGAACTATGCCAGATTTATCTGCTTTCCATTTCAAGAATAGTTATAAAAAAATTACGAGTGATTTTTTGGAGCTACGAGCCTTGAAAGGTACAGACACATAGACACAAAAAAGCCTCAAACTTAGAACACCTTTCTTCTTCAGTCGGTGGTTAAAAAGTTTATCTGAAGCGTTAAACGTGTCCTTAGGACTTAGAGGCACAATATTACATAAAAATATTGGTACTTTTCTCCCAATTTTTCAGAAATATAAATAGAAACGTAAAGGCAGAAAACGCTTAGAAAGCGCGGGTGAGCGGTCGGACCGGCTGACGTCACACGCGAAATCGCCGGGCTCAAAACACATTTTGAAAATCCAAACTTTAAAAAATCGTAGAAAATTCAGTTTTTGAGCTATCGCCAAAATTCTTTCACTGTTGTGTTTTGGACGTAAAAATCTATCGATCTACATTAAAAAAAAAATACGCTCATCTTCCTCATTGATAGCTGGTCGCTTATTTGCAAAGTCCGCAAGACTGCGAAAACACGGTGTGCTTTGTTGCTTGTCGGTGAAGTTCAAACCATCCAATACTTGGTGATTACCACCAAGCTGCTTGTGGTTTCCAAATCAGAAATTACTCAAATGAAAGCTTTCATTTCAATTTATCTAAGGAGCTTATTTATTTTGTTCAGATATCCAGTTTCTTCGGTCTGGCACCACTCAAGTTCGAGCCCAAGAGCAATGGCTTCACTGTCACAATATCCCACGGAATGTGCGTCTACAGCTACATACTTGTTACAATTTTAGGCAAGTTTGTACGGACTTAGGAACACTGTATTTGCCAACTCGGCGTCCCACAAACGAGCCACTCGCCACGCTCTCTGTGCCCCGTGATTTTTCAACACTATTAAAAGCAACTCGCCACTTATGTGTACCGTTTATCGGTAGCAGTAGTGGCCACTCACGACAATGAAATATATGAGAAGATTATCGCGAGTGGATTTTTCGTGACTAAGAGAAATAAGAGCTAGTTTACCCTTTCCAGTGATATGCACAATATTCGGCCTAGTAGCGGAGATCAACGTGGGCGTAGAGCGGTCAGTGCGGATGACGTCACGGATGTCACAGGTGGTGTCAACGTGTGACGTGCTGGTGGTGGTGGCTACAGCCGGTGCTGGCGTGTACGGCGCGCCGCATAGGATGAGGAATATGCTCAAGTTTATGGACAACGTTGCTTTAGTAAGTTTATTTCATATACGAACTGCTTACTATAGCAAATACCATCATCATCCGCAGCCCGACTTCACCCACAGCTAGGTATACGCCTCTCTTTCTTCGTGCCACTCTCCACAGTTCTGCGCTAGTCTCATCCAAGTGGGACGCTTGCAATGTCGTCAACCCATTGCACCTCTTCGCTGTACGATCGACATTTATCTTTCCTGTGCTTGGTATTCATTCTGTAACATTCCAAATATCAGAACGGCTTAAAGCAAATTGTCTTTTTAGCAAAGAGACTGAACCTACAGACATTGTCAATACGACCTTTTGACTTTGTGTGTGGCTCAGAAATTGAGCACAATCTTTGCAACGTCCCAATTCACTACTGTAGGTATGTCTAACCGAATTGCAAGATCTTGATGTGACTGCTTGGTGTGCATTTATTTATTATGAATTCTTTTCTACATTGTCTTCTAGGTAGATACAAGTATAGGCGGTCAGTACTCGGTAGCAACCGAGCGTAAACTCTGCGCCTTCCTGTTCGGGATTCTCATCTTCTTCTCTGTTTTGATAGCAGACGACTTCTGCTTCTACGCGATGCAAGCACAGAAATTGGAGAGACAGTGTGAGTGTAAACAAATCAATTGGTCAAGCGAAAGTAACTAAAGGCATCCTAGATAGTTCGTAAAATGAGTAGAACTGAGAGTGGTGACCAAAATGAATCTAGTGTTGTAAAGGTTTCGTCTGTGTGCGAGTAAGATTGAAATCTTGAGGACTTTGTACCTTACAAAGCACATACTCAAGAATAAGAGTCTTTAAGAGTGAACAGGTGGACTATAGCTAAGCGTGCTCCACTTTAGGCTACAGCTACACTTTCCATCAGGTGACTGACAGCCAAAAGCTTAGCTATCTATCATGAAAAAACTCTAAATTAAAGCATTAAGTACATATAGCTGGATTTTATCAATTAGCTAAAGCAAAAAAGTATCCAGATGAAAATACCTACCATAGCTGAATACGCGAAGAAATTATCACATTAGCAACACCACAAAACGCCTAACTCATACTTGTAATTGCAGGGGATGTGGTAACGAACTACATCGGTTTCTACCTGCTGTGGTACGTGGTGGTGATCCTGGAGCTTCAGTTCGCATTCACAGCCCTGTCGGTGCGTGCGAGATTCCAGGCTGTCAACGATGCGCTCGCGTTGACTGCTAGAAATATCACAGTGCCTTGTAAGTTGATAAAATAACTCATTGGCAAATTCGTGGCAGCCCTAGCCACTGAACAGCCAGAATTAAGAGAAGAAGATAAAATAACTGTACCTGGTAGATATTCTCTCAGAGCTCTTGGTGACGAAGATGATACAAGATACATTTATTTGCCAAAAAAAGTATTACAATTTTGGTCTCATGCTGTCTGTTATAATATGATGATATCTGTTATAAGAATGTCTACCGTGCTTGGAGATGTAGAGATTAGCTAAGCCTGATGCCTGTTACTAAACCCCTTGTGGGTATTGTAGCATGATTTGTAGCTAGTAAATCATCCAGCTGAAATATTTTCCACTAAGTAATAGATTCCAGCATTGGTATGCCAATCAAAGTTGAACTGCAAAGTTTTAAATCATGGTCAGTTCATACTAACTCATAGTTATTCTGTGACTAAATAGTGACATTATGACGTCATTTGATGTGTTTTCGCGCATATTTTGCTGTCAAGTGTCTAAAAAGAATGATCACGTGGTACAAAATTGTACCACGTAACCCGAAGAAATTACACTGGGCAGTGAAATATAACTTGACAGCAAAAGATTGGCATACGGGGGCAGCAATCTAGTAATCTGTCCAGCCACGTAATCTGTTGTAATAAGCCTTCAGTGTACTATGTGTATTTTAGTGTTTCTGTACACCTGCATCATATTTATAAAACCTGTCTACAGCACATCAAACTCTACTGTCTATCTGATTTAATAAAACGAATAACTGATGCGAATGTGTTCCATTTTAGTAGAAAAACCGAAGAGTTCATCTCCACTGAACATTTACGCTATCAGAGTAGGGCCGACCGACTCGCCGCGAGCTACTAACGTCAGCCTACTCGTGGACACCATGGCGGAGAGAGACCAGCTTGTTGTGGTGAGGAGATCAGGTAAATTGTCTCTCAGAGCAACAGTCGGACTCTTTCGCACATTGTAAAAGGGGACGCCTGTCTGGTAATGGTTGACCGACTATCCCTTTTTATATATATAGTTTATGGTTTTATGGTGATCGAATAGAAAGTCACTTTTCGATGACAAACTGGTTTAATTAATTTATATACTAATGGTTAAATATTTTAATGGTTTGATGGTTTTAGTGGTATTTGAGCACGCGAGTGCTCAATGGTAGATGATCGCGTACTGGCGGTAAAACGCCGAAACTGGTTAAATCTGTGCTCGAAAGTGCGTAGCGATGCACAAAACGCTAAACGCTTACGTGTTCGGTTTACTCCGAACACAAATTCTTCTTTCTTTATTAGTATTCGCTCACCGTGTTACTCATACTAACATGTTTTTTATCTGCTGCGAGTGTGTGCCAAATGGTATGTTTTGAACGGTAATTTAACTTCATCTTGAAACTTCTAGAATGTTTACTTATCCAAGGAATCTTCTCTCTCTTTGTCTCTTGATAATTTGATATTTCTTTTCTCTTACAGTTCGAGGCATAGCCCGCTTAGCGGTCTCCCCGTGTGAAGCGGTACGGCGTCTAGCCTCGCTGCACGGCTCTCTGTGCGAAGTGGTGCGAAGTATCGACAGCAGTTACGGCCTTCCGCTGATCGTGGTGCTCATATCCACGCTACTGCACCTCATCGTGACTCCCTACTTCTTGATTATGGAACTAAGTACGATTACAAAAGATAAATAAACTTCTTGAAAAACATAACATTCGAGTAGTAACGTGCATTTTGTAAAAGATTTCTGAGAATGATGCTCGCATTGCTTATTTTAGTTAGAATGTTGTGCTGGTGTAATTAAAAGCACATGAGAATCAATATCTTTACATCACAGAGTAATGAACGCAATGCAACATTACACAGGGCATGTTTTCGATTTTTTTTTTATAAATATGATGGTAATTCTAGTTCTGTCACTCTTTTTCAGAAATACTTTTATTTATTATCTAAGTACCCTGCAAGCAAACCAAAAATTAACACTTTGTATAATTTCAGTATATGGTTTCAGTTGTATCAACGAACAGGATACATTTTCTAGTCCTCCAGTTCCTCTGGTGCCTGACGCACATGTTGCGGATGCTGGTCGTGGTGGAGCCCTGTCACTATACGATAGCAGAGGTAAGGATAAGCCAGAAGGGTCTACTTTGTAGAGCGATTAAGGTTTGCAATGATTTTTTGATTCACACTGCGTGGCGACAATGCTCACTTGGAACGTATCCGCGTTTTTTCTGCGCAGTGCAACTCAAAATGTCAATACCAACTTTGTTTATCATTTTGCAGAGGGTTTAGGATCGCGTATTTGTTTCAAACCCTTGAACAAAGACTTATTTTCTGGAACTCTTGAAATACTGTATTTGGACGGGCGTTTGACTACATTCTAGGCATATTAAAAGACTAGTAACAAGAGCGTAGATGAGTACCTTGGACCTCAAGAACACAGTCGTCAGCTTGACTATTTTTTTTTTGGAATCTCAAGTATGTTGTACTTTCCCAGTCATAAAAATTCTTTGGTTCCAGGGCAGAAAAACAGAAAATCTGTTATGCAGGTTGATGAATTCAGCGCCATCTACCGGCGTTCTACCGTCAAGACTCGAGTTGTTCTCCAGACAATTGCTCCTCCAGTCTGTGAGCTACTCTCCCATGGGGATGTGCACACTGGACCGACCCTTAGTCGCATCGGTAAGTTGGAAAGTGGTTTGTAAACTATACAGCGCCATCTAACAGGTTTTTGGAGAACCACGCTCAGTTTTGCAAGAGTGTGCGGCGTGGAGTCTCTGTTTCTATGATGCGAGATTTCTCTACGCTATGTCTACGCAACACGTCGTAGAGGCGCTACGCGTTTATCGTAGAAATTCGTAGGGTTTTTTGTTGGAGTTCAATGATAATATCAAAATACACTTGCAGTCATTTTGATTCACTCAAATGTGCATTTTAGGCTGTGATTTTAGGATACTGCAATAAAATAAAAGCCAGTTATTTTACTTATTGATTAAATGGGTTACTGCCAGTACAACGGAGCAGAGTCAATGTTATCTTTATATTGAACATGTTTTTGATTAAAACCTTATAGGTACTTATTGATCCTACTTATACCTAGCATCTTATTTTTTTTTTCAGGTAATAGGCGCTGTGACGACGTATTTAGTGATACTGATACAGTTCCAACGATACGACAACTGACTTCTTATTCCTAACCAAAATACCTACTTATATTTTTTACCCAAATCTAGAAATTGTATTTTATTAAATTAAGTCAATGAGATTGTTATAAAGTATTTGTAATAACTATTCAAATGTTTATTTACATTATAAATAAACTTAATATTCAGATTTAGTTCTGCCCCCGTATGCCAATCTTTTGCTGTCAAGTTATATTTCACTGCCCAGTGTAATTTCTTCAGGTCACGTGGTACAATTTTGTACCACGTGATCATTCTTTTTAGACACTTGACAGCAAAATATGCGCGAAAACACATCAGATGACGTCATAATGTCACTATTTAGTCACAGAATAACTATAAGTTAGTATGAACTGACCATGATTTAAAACTTTGCAGTTCAACTTTGCAGTTCAACTTTGATGACTTTTGAACTTTGGCATACCCCTGCTGGTAATAAATCCATGAAGTAGGAAAAAGTTACATCCAGAACATAGGTCTTGCTCATATTCTGATGAAGAACTTTGATAAGCATTCCTTATGCATTTGAGTAGAGATTCTCATACAAAACTCTCAAGAAATCTATGCTTGAGTCTAGAATGCTTTGCGTCAACATTTAGGTATCATGAGGACCGCCAAGGAGTACACCTCTTTGCCGGCGTCTGGGTTTCCGAACACTTATAATTTAGATATTTTAAAGACGAGAGTGAATAGGTTTCTTCTACGCAAATGTGCTACAACGTCGACCGACAGTATTATGCAAACTAGATTCTACCTAACTACGTAACAACTAACATGCTGCAAAATTGCAAATGATCATATATTATAACTTGCGAGTGTAAAACGAACTCCCCCTGAACTTTACTATTAGATTTTCATCCTCGTTCGAATGTACTTCTGGGAATAGAAAGGCATTTGCTTCATAGAAGCCTTTAGGTATGAACAAAATACTTGTAGGTATGATCTACCCCTACCTATGTGTGAACAAAGACAAGAGGTATAATGTAGTAATTGAAACTTGAGTTGATCATAATAATCTTCCTATCCTTATCACACAAGTTCCAGCAGAAGAGATAGGAAGTAGTAGGTATTTCTTCGGGCTATAGGGGAGAGTAGATAGATAGATAGAAGACTCTTTATTGTACTGCACCGGAAATTAGATATTAGACATAGTTCTATATTAAAGCGAAGTACAATGGGCGGCCTTATCGCTATGAGAGATCTCTTCCAGGCAACCTTTGTAGTAAAGGAGAAAAAAAAAATCATATTCAATGAGAAGCCTGTAGATATAGCCATATTTTTTTATATATAATATAGAATGTCCTTTGGACACAATCACACCCGATGGTAAGTGACGATGAGGCCAACGATGGAACAGGACAGACACCTATTCTGCCGTCCGCTAGCTAAAACGCCGTTAAGTAACATTTGGTCAAATTTCACTTTTAAATGCCATGTTATAAAGCTCAAAATTCTCTATCGATCTGTCTTGGAACTGTGTTCTTATCGTTTATAGTTTCCGAATTGGAGATAGTAAGAAAGCGGCTAACAATTTTTTTTTTCTAATTACTACTTTAAAGTCGACGCTTTCACGGTAATGCTACGCAGATTTAAGTTACGTTTACGCTACGTAACGCGTAATGGCGTCAATGGCACCCAAAACGTTGTCAATAAAGCTATTAGGTAGTACTCAATTAGGGCTTGAGGGCATCAATAATCTTTCAAAAAAAGTAAATCTACTATACGTCAAAGGGTTACAAAGGGACATTCATTTTTAATTTTCTCCGCGTTTTTAGCGATATCTCAAAAAGTTGTTTTGTCAGAAAGCTACGTTTTAGTTAGCGGACGGCAATATTCACTCTTGCCTTGAAAAGACCCGGATTATATCACGGTACTCGTACTAATATTCCGTAGGTAGTATTATTGTTACTCTGCAGTTACTATCACTGGTGTACTGTGTGGAAGTACTCGTGTTTATGCTCTCTGCTGCTGCAGAAAATTGCACTTTTATTATAGTTGAAATAGATGTGATGCTGCAGCTGGGTAGTCAGTGACCTGAACACATACTTCATGCCTACACAGTACACACTTTATAAAAGATGGTGTTGACTTTAAGCATGGCTAAGCACAAATTATCTGCAACATGTAATTAAATTAAAAATTTTAAAAACCCCCAAATCTTGGACCGGTTTTCATCAAACATAGCTAAGAACACTCCCGACTAATTCACCTTTTAAACAAAATAACAAAATCAAAATCGGTTCATCCGTTCAGGAGCTACATTGCCTCAGACATACACACACACACACACACACACACAGACACGTCAAACTTATAACACCCCGTCCTTTTTGCGTCGGGGGTTAAAAATGCAAGTTCTTGGTAGTGATCAAATATTGTTTAGACGTAATATTTGAAATTATCATGGTTAAGAACATAATTTTCACCAAAAACAGGTTATTTACCATAATTTGTGAGTTGTATCACGATATTTCGGCACAGTTGCATGAGCTATGAACACGGGTCAAACTGAAGTCTTAAAAAAAACACACATCTTAGTCACCTTTTTATTGCCATCGCAAAACTAAAAACTAACTGGGCTAAGCCATTTTATATTGCAATCAGAAAACCTATTCTGTGGTTTGGAAAGCATTTTTGGTTCGACATCGGAAACTTTCAAAAGAGATTTCAAATGTACTGAACTCGAAATCTTCTTTGAAAGTTTCCGAAGATCAACAGAAAGGTCAAATACTAACAACACATATGTCTAGGCATAGCGGCAAAGCTAAAATCCATCCTAGACAAAGTAAACCAGGTCTAGCGGATCGCCGATAGTGTTCGATCAAAGCTTTCTCTTGTTCGACGTCCCTAATCCGATCTTGCGTCAGAGAACTGCACAGTATAGATACCTACTCTAGATGCAGTAGCGCATCGCATCGTTTGCTTACCGTGGTACCATTAGATAGTACAATTGATGGTACTGTGGTAATTTTTATTTACCGTTGAACCATTAATGGAACTACGAAATATTTTTTTGCCATGGTACCATTCATGGTACTGTGGTTATTTTTATTTACCGTTGTACCATCACCACAAAATCAAATACGCTTGAAAATATTCGATGATAAATATGACGTGACATCCAGATAGCATCTTATTGCAACTTTTGTATTTTTTATTGTGCAACTAAATGGTGGAACAAGTCGATGGCCCATCTGATGTTAAGCGGTAACCACTGCCTATAACGATGTATTAACTTACTGAGCGAGCACGTCCACTGAAGATGTGCTACTTGGGATGTAACGGACAATTCCACGCAGTTGATTGTGTCAGCCAAATGTTTTTCATCGAATTGGAGTGAGAACTGTTGCAATCGGCACTAACAACTGGTGGTTTTGGTAGAAGGAATTAGCTAAAAGTGTATCTACATTCCCGGATGACCTATTTAAATTGTAATTGTAAAGTTGTGCTTCTGTAAGTATTCTTGACTGTGATTCCAGATTCTCCAATAGTCTCAGACACGCTGAGCTTCGGTAATTAGATGAGACCTGATTTTGTGAGAATACTGCTGATTTACAGAATCTTACAAGTTTTCAAAAGAAATGTAAACAAAATAGCAAAGATACACTCTTATTTAGTGACTTTTTTACATTTGATACACAATCCATTGACTTCAACCTCACCTGATGGAAAGACACTCACTTTGTTCACGTTCTGTATATTCGTTGAATGTATCTATTTATATATTAAGTAATATAGATTTAGTTTGAGCTTCCTCTTGACCATTGAGTTTGCACTATAAATTGATAACCCACCAGAGACAAACACGGGGCTCATTAGTGACCATTCCCTTACAGCCTTAAAAGAACACTGCACCGAATCAGCAGGGGTATGCCAATCAAAGTTGAACTGCAAAGTTGAACTGCAAAGTTTTAAATCATGGTCAGTTCATACTAACTCATAGTTATTCTGTGACTAAATAGTGACATTATGACGTCATTTGATGTGTTTTCGCGCATATTTTGCTGTCAAGTGTCTGAAAAGAATGATCACGTGGTACAAAATTGTACCACGTGACCTGAAGAAATTACACTGGGCAGTGAAATATAACTTGACAGCAAAAGATTGGCATACGGGGGCAGAAAGAAAGGAAAAAGAAAAACATTTTGACATACAATTCTCTGATCTGTGTCCCACAAACAGAATCACGGACGCTTCACTAGCCATTCCACAAACGTACAGTTCAGTCTGCACAATTCAGTTACCTACACGAATTTATGATTCCATTTTTTCACTACCAATATCACGGATATGAGAAAAAGCAGTTTTTTGTGAGAAATGAATGCGAGTTGCATACCTGCCGGCTTTCTATATTTTTGTTCCGTCCGCCAGCGAAATTGGAAAATGGAGGTCAGTGGATAAATGGGAAAAAATCTCCATTGTTTTCACAGCAGAGTTTAAAAATTGGACAGGAATAGTAAATGTTTTTGAATTCAGCGAGTTTGTATTGAGTATTTTTAATCGTGAATGTTACAGATTTTGTCAGTGATGAATCGACCAATGGTAGAAAAATCGAGCGATAAGATTGGCTACTGTTCGGTCGGTCACAGTAGTTGACTCACTTTATCTTCCTCTTCTTTGTGACTGATTTAGGCAGAAATCCAACAATTTTCTCTTACAATCACTGTGATAATACAAAGACATTTGTAAGTCTAATTCTGAGGCATAAAATTGATTTAGCACTCGTATTTTGAACATTTACTAATAATTAGGTTACTCACACATCATAAACTCCAAGTACTTGATTACGTTACAAAGGGCTACTTAACCTTTGGCGTCACTTCAAGTTCTTGCAAATCACCTCAAGTACTCGACGTTCTAAGCCGCTAAGATCGGTTGGCGTTCACAATCGGTAATGGATATAAATTAGGCTCCACTTGAAACAAAGCGAAGCCGCGGGCGTGAGCGAAACTTGGAGCTGGGGCGATGCAAGTTTAATTCGTGGGACACACGGTTATCAAAATACACAGAATAAAACGTTTAGGGAGAACGCAAACCAAAGACAAAACGTCTTGTCGAACAGTTAGTGATGTGAAACTTCTCAGTAAAACTTTTTTCGTCACAATATGCTTCGTCTTATTTGCTGTTTTCGTTACTTGCTTATTTAATGAGAATCATGCTAAGTACTTAATAATATTATTAAGTACACTACATAATTACACTATATTCTTGTTTATTAAAAAAGCACAGTTCATTCTCTAGGTATGTGCGTATAAAGCAATGTTTAATAGGTAGGTACTAAACAATGCTATAATAGATAGGTAAACATAATTTTATGCATGCGTCGTGTCAATTGATGTGAGTTTCGTTACAACGAAAACAGCATATGACGAGGAAGCATTCGTCCTATGCTGTTTTCGTTATAACAGAAAATTTATTTTCACGTCACTAAGTACGCGACAAAACAGTTTTGTCGATAGATGTGCGTTGGCCCTTAACGTAAGTACAGCCTCTGCCCCCGTATGCCAATCTTCTGCTGTCAAGTTATATTTCACTGCCCAGTGTAATTTCTTCAGGTCACGTGGTAGAATTTTGTACCACGTGATCATTCTTTTTAGACATTTGACAGCAAAATATGCGCGAAAACACATCAAATGACGTCATAATGTCACTATTTAGTCACAGAATAACTATGAGTTAGTATGAACTGACCATGATTTAAAACTTTGCAGTTCAACTGAGATTGGAATACCTCTGCTGCGCATTATAGTCATCGCTATCAGAGAAACCCTAATGTACGTCAAATATCCCAAAATAGTTCGCCAACAACTAATTCGGTTAGATAATCTAATGAGCGCGGTTATCTGAAATGATAATCGCATTACCCAAAAGTTTTCAAGACAAACACGCCACAAGTGACAATTATTTGCGCTCTGCAAATACAATTCCAGCCGAGCAAAGCCTCTACGTAATTTAAAACTTTTGCTATAAGAACGTGCTCTTGTTTTATAAAGAGTAGTTTAGGTTCAAATGTCTAAATTGTTTTGACTTTGTTGAAAATTAATCGATCTTACAATTTAGGCGTTCCACTGATTTGTGTAAACGTTTAGTTTTATTTTATTCTTATATTTTTATACCAATTATAAGCATTTAGCTTTTTTTTACATGTTTTACAGATAATTTTTTAAAATCTAAGTATCGTATTGACAGAAAATGTAGTTCAATTCGTAATTTTAATTGGGTTGGTATTGCCTAACCCCGGTCCGGCCTCCCCCCGATGTAGATTACCAAATAGTATGTATGCGCTAAATCAATGTCAGTACTGTGGCGAAAAAAAGTGAAAATGACTTTATTGTAAAGTTCTTTTATTTTAGCTTATTTCATATTAATCCAAATAAACTGTACCTACTTAACTATTTTTTTAACCGGCTTCAAAAAAGGAGGAGGTTCTTAATTCGGTTGTATGTTTTTTTAATGTTTGGTACCTCAGAACTCCGTCATTTATTTAATAAACCGATTTTAAAAATTCATTTTTTATCTGAAAGGATGTACTTCCAAGGTTAGTCCCATTTAATTTTCATCAGGTTCGGTAGTTTGACTTATAACTAAAAATACTTAACTGAAAAAATATGCAATCCACGTGCACGAAATTGCGTATTTTGCTTTTCTGTGACTTTTTATTTTTAGTGGTGTTTACGGTCACTAGAACATTTCCAAAGAACCGCCGTCATCATCATCATCATCATCTGATGAAGCCGTTGGTGGTTCAAATAATACTCCAACTTTGATTCATGCCATAATGTGTATTAGTACCACAAACGTAGCTAGATGTCGCCACAGGCAAAATTTGAACGAGCTATCGATGCGTTTTGAGGTATGGTGCAGTACAGCGCAGTTGCAATGAATAAATTAAGCACTTTTGTCTGCTGTTGTACCGTTCACTGATGACGTAGTAACTATTTGGTAATCTACATCGGGGGGAGGCCGGACCGGGGTTAGGCAATACCAACCCTTTTAATTGAGGTTTATTTTATTTTGATTGTATTATTTCATGGAAGCTTAAAATATTAATTATAAAATAAAATATCAGTTTATACCATCATGAAAACATTGAAGTAATAGTTTAAAAAAAAAACATTGTAATTGAATCGCTGTTGACTACTTGCACGCCAGCCCCCGTATGCCAATCTTTTGCTGTCAAGTTATATTTCACTGCGCAGTGTAATTTCTTCAGGTCACGTGGTACAATTTTGAACCACGTGACCTGAAGAAATTACACTGCGCAGTGAAATATAACTTGACAGCAAAAGATTGGCATACGGGGGCAGACATACCTTTGCTATAAAAAATTGGTGTTAAAAATTAGATAAGTATGTATGCGTGTGGTTTAAAAGTCCGTGTGTCTGATACAAAATGCGGGTGCATTTGTGGCGCGGAGTGGTGGATGTAATAGATTCTCGTGGGCCCTGAGTGTTCTGTTCTTATGCATCCGCTCTGATACAGTCGCGTACTTATGCGTTCTCTCAACGACCGCGCTAAAACCATGGGTTCGATCCCCACTGAGAACAAACATTTATGTGTGGCAAACATAGATGTTTGTTTTATATCTGGGTGTTACTATCCTACTACTATTAAATGTACCTAAATGTTTAAATGGTTGTGTTTTAATCACACTGCAACTACTGGTGCGATTTGGCTGAAACTTAGAATACTTATATATCATTCGTAACCTGGATCACATGGGCTATTTTATATCCTGAAAAAATTACAGGACGAACGGGATGTAGACGAAATCGAGGATAAATGCTAGTGCAATAACGCTAGATAAATAAGTACGTAAGTATTTACAAAAAAGTATGTAAGTATTCTATCAGCAATATAGTGTTCACAATAATAATGATTAATCTATGTACATGTATAGTAGTTTATCTAATCCATTAGCATAATGTACGGACTGAGGCGTAGTTCTGCGCGAAACACGTAACTTACGATGTATCAATATCCCTAATAGGGTCAATCATAACTAAGCTTTAGCAAGTAATAATGTAGATTGGATACATAACATAATACTCTACATTCCACCCCAATAACCATTGGGGTGGAATGAAGAGTGGGCAGTATTTTGCTAACAATGTTTATGTAATTTAGAATTTAGACAGTGTTGTGTAGACATGTGCTACGACAGTGTTGTGTAGACATGTGCTACGACAGTGTTGTGTAGACATATGCTACGACAGTGTTGTGTAGACATATGCTACGACAGTGTTGTGTAGACATATGCTACGACAGTGTTGTGTAGACTTGTGCTACGATAGTGTTGTGTAGACATGTGCTACGACAGTGTTGTGTAGACATAGTACTATAAACGATAAGCTAGTTATAACTAGTAACTAGCCTCCCATTATCGACCATAAAACTCAAATTTACAGCTATAATACTATATTATTTGCATCCGAATATAAACTCTGCGATAAATACACAATAGTTTAAATATTAGCTTCATTGCAATTAATTATTATTGTGGTTATATTGAAATTACCAATTCCGACTAATGTTCGAAAGCCAATTTGGTAAAGCTAGAAACTGGCTTTGTAGACTAATTTTAATTTAAAATAAATATCCCAAAGTGATCATAGTGATTTTCAGCATCATCATCGTCATCAATCTAAATACTGCTTGAAGTTAGAACGATAGTATCATCCACACAATTTCATCACATATTTAAAAGTATTATAACACTGGTTTAATGATAGGTAATTGTTTTAATCATCTAAGGGCGGCTTGCACCAAAATCGCTTTTCGCGTTTATCTATTAAATAGTATTTAGCGAGTTGTCAAGTCATATAAATACGTCAGAATTAAATCAATTTAGCTGTTAAACACGTTTAGTGATTCTGGTGCAAGCCACCCTTAGAGCTTGTAAAAATAGTATGCTCAGTCAGAGGCACTTTTAAAATTATATAAATTTCAACGTGTAATTTAGTTTTGAAATTACCAAATATGAAACCTAAACATTATTATCATTTTGACAAACGATGTACCTAAATCAAAATATATAGAATTCAGTGTATATTTCTGCATTCGTTTGTAACATGCGGCTTGGCCTGTACATCGCGGTGCATCTGAGACGAGCGACGGCCACTCACATGCCTCGTAAAACCGGATGTGGAACACGAGCCGGGAATTATGACGTGTCGATAAAACCTTGAAGTTTTTTTTATTTATCTAACTATTTGATGGAAAAGGCGATAAACGCCCATCTGATTTTATATTTTAATGTTTTCGTAAATTATACTTAGACGTGTTTAAGGTATATTTATTTTTCCTTTTCTTTATGAAATTATTTAGATTTAGTCTCAGTTATATCACGTTATATGGAATGTATTGTTTAATTTTGCTAAATCAATTTTTAGCAATGATTTTCAGACGGGTCAGTGTGGAAAAAAAGAATATTTCTATATTAAATATGTCTTCCGTTTTTGGAGAATTGGATTTTGGAACACTAAAAAGACTTTATAAAATATTCTGGCAATATTGTCCCAGCGCTACAAGCTTGCGTTCGTATTTACAAAATGGCGGCATGTCGGTGCTTCCAGTTATAAATTAAATGTACCTAGGTTTACTTTTAAAAAGACATATTTTTCAGACTTAATTTATTTTTGTAAAAATAGCTGTCAGCCGATTTTTTCAAACCTTTTAAAAAGACTATCAAAGAATAGGTATCAAAATCGAGATCGAAAAAAGATGTATTTGGGATTTGTGACGTAAAAGATAAAATATGTCAATGTGATTTCTTTTTTATAATTCAGTCGTATACTTTCAACTTTCAATTGAAAGATCACTTACCACTGTAGAGCAATGCACAGCGTCACAATTATTCCCAAATTAATCACAGCTATCTGATAGAACACTGAAATTAAAATACATGACATGAAGCGATGAATACACTTTAAGAAAACAAGGTAAGGTAAGGTGCAAACAGTCTTGTTTCTATACATGGATAAACGCGATCGCAGGGGAGCGAGCTCTAACGACATTGTTTATATTTCGCTTTTAGTATTCATAGTCACTTGGTCCCTTGCGGTCTTATACACGACACAGCTTGATAAGTACAGTAGAATAATTTCTACGTTTGGCAATCGAACTAGCATTGACGCACAATATGATTCGAATACGCTACGTTTACGTAAAACGGCGACTGTCACATTTGTTCATACTTTACGCCGCTTCGTACATGTCAAATGTTTTTTTAGCGCTTGAAATCATATTTTCTCGGAAGTAGAGTTTGAAAAAACCATTGTTCATCCGCTTCGGCCGTCTACTCAATATAGGTACCTACTAGCTACAAGGAGATTCAATAAAATTGTTTTTTCAAGGCTTTATATTACTAACGGCATGTTCGCGTTTGACGGGTGATTTTAGTGTTCCTGTAAAAATTTTACGACAGTTACATATGTTCCATTCTACGTGTGTCTGGTTGTCTAGTGTACACATAGCTACACTCAAACTGGTATAGGTACCCAATTAGGTGTCTGCACCAACGTGCATATTTAAAGATATAAAAAACATGAAATTAAATTATAACCTAAAAAGTAGCTATAAAATATTTTATCTTTTTTTTTTGTACGATGTGCATTTGTTTCAAAACTTTGTTCGTCTGAAAACTCAACTCAAAATACTCCTTTGATTCTAAATAATCATAGGTATAACCAATAAATGACGCTACCGTACATAATTAACATAAGCTGAGGGGCGAGTATGAGTTGACAATGTACAAAACCGGTGCCAAACGTCTCACGCCGAGCACACCGGTGTGCGCTGCTTGGTATGGAGACACTGAGCGGATTTTTTGAGAAGCTTGAAATGCGAGTATAAGTTCAGTGTGGGCTTGCACAGACGTAACACGGTGTAAACTTTGTGTACTATTATCTAAGCTGTGACTGTCACGATCGTACTATACACCGTGTGTACACCAGTATTTGACCGTTAGGCTGATAATTGCGAGTACGAGTGGCATTTAGCACCTCTCATCACCTCTGCGATTGCGCCGCCGCGATATCGCGGCTCACACCATGGAATTTCTCGGTGTGGCTGTACTAACTGTTAATTATTCTGTGTCAAATATTGTGATTTTACGTGTGGAATGACAAAACGTTCTCTATTTATTATTTCTTTGTTACCATAAATTATGCTATATATTGTTACCATAAAGTAATTAATTTTAATTACCATAAATTACCTAGGTAGGTACCTAGGTACTGTGAAAAAATAGTGCTTGATTTATGTTCTACTACGCTGGGTGGGAAAAGTAGAGCTCTGCCTACGAGAGAAATGCTACGGAAGATTGGAGCTTCCGAAATGATTCCAACCCCGTCAATGATCTTTCGGAGACCGAGATGTCAGACCGGTAGGCTCAGATACATCAGTGAAGATCCATGCAGAGCCTATTGTACTCCACTTGTACCAAATAAAACCAATCACGTTGTGGCTTGCACATTTGACCTTGGATTTTGGGATTCCTGATGCTGAGAGAGACCAAGGTACACATTAATGATCTTACTAAGGAGTTTTCACCGATTAGCAAATACTTATTAGTACCTAAGTGCACAACATAGAGAGGGTGATATACCTATTATTCTCTAGGTATAGTTTGCCTATCATTCAATGCTTTGTCTGAAACAAAGCTGACATGTAACATACTTGACTCCGAGGTCAAACTGCTCCAGCTACCCATGAAGTTGCTGTTCTTTTAGTACTGGGCCATTTATGTACAAAATGGCATAAACCTTAGTTAGATAGGTACCTATTGTTTTTATCTTAGAGCTTCTACCTACAAATAGTTTTGTCTTTGTTGCAGACCATTGAAAGTAACAAATGGTAAAAGTTACACTACTCGGGCAGAGTTGAGTTGACTAATGTGAGATCCTGAGTCAACTGAAGGCATCACCACACAATATATAAGTCAAGTTTGCAAAGTCCGCACCAGTCCCTGCCATTGTCCACTTGCATATTTCACCAGGCTGTACCAGGGGCAACTTTTTCTCATGGTCCAACTTTATTATGGATATACAAAATATGTTGGCTTGTGTAGCTATCACTTAAGAAGTGTATCATAGCTGGATTTGATCCTTAGTTCCTAAACAGTTACTTTTATTTGAATAAATGTTATAAACACATTATCATACTTAGCATTATTTATTTATTTACCTATTTGAAATTAATTTATTTACTAAGACAAATATTCACATTCTTGTCTTGCTAGGTATTTGTCAGTAGATTCTAATCAATAAGTTCCAATTATTCTTTGTTATTGTATTGTAAAATAAAACAAGTGACTTCCGATAGTATAATTACATTTGCTACATAATATCATGTCATACTCAATCAATTAGTCTCTTATAGAATGTTTACAAAGGTAGATATTCACTGAAGTTTTCCGGGGATCTGACTGTGAGGCTTGCTGTAGGATAGCGGTATTGAAATGCAAGCAATGGGGTGCTTGCTGCCTGCAGTGAGTACGAGGTGGGTGCATCCAGGTCTAAGCCAGACCACTGTGCTGGAAAGTTATTGAATCATATTAAGAGCTTATAGTACCCCAATCTCTCATTTTTGATCCCGCATATCATTAAAAGTATTGAATCAATCATTTTGAAAAAAATATATATTACAGTTGAGAATATTTGTGATACATCATATGATGTGAAAACACGATTACTAAAAATTTTCTCGATAGAAAAAAATCCCAAACTTCCCTCTGAAGCTTACTAAGAAACCACAGAAGTCAGTCAATACTTTACCTATACTATTGAAACTTTGTATATAAATTCAACTTAGCAATACACGTACATCATATGTTTTAGATTTATTAAAATGTTTTTTTTTGCATTTTAAGAAATTAAATTCTCAAATATTGCGCGTGAGACGTCGCAACCGCTCAGATTCAGTCTAACTCCGGCAGTCGAACAGGGAACCCGCGTCGCTTGCTCGCACGCCTACCTACGTAGATACGTAAAATTATTAAATTATAAGTAAGTAAAGTAAAGTAAAATGGGAAATAACCAGTACAAAAAAAAAGGGTAGGGATTGGAGAAAAGAAATTGCTAAAAACATGAATAATATATTGAAGTAAGTATCTAAAATGAGTCATAAAATGTTTTTTACCTACTTAGGTGCCCGCGGGTACGCATTTTGGTTAGGACTTTATGAGGCCGTATTGAAATTTGACGACGTCAAGTTTAGGCATTTATGAATACGCGACGCGCTGCGCTACGCGTTTGCGACGCGCAAAGGACAAACGAATTTGATCTATCTCGACATGTTCGTTCATTGGATGAGTACCATAGATTTATAGTCTAATTACTAAGTTGGTATGTGGTAGGTAAGGTACCTATCTCCACGTGAAGTGTGTAGAACTGTTGTACGAATTGTAATAAAAGATTGTAGAAAATAAAATAAATATTGCAACCCCTCTATATCATTTTTTTTATTGACCTACTTATACCTAACAGTAGTTATAATTCCAGAGGGGGCATTAACCCCCTCTTCTCCTCTCAGAGATATTGTAACCCCCTTGCCGTATCTCCGCTATTAGCAGAATTCGACCTCCAGTATTTGGAGCCATTCGAATCGAAACATGAATTTTGTCAAAATGAAGGAACATTTTGACTCTGTCAGAATTTATCTCCCCTACTGCGTTTTCGAATCCAGGACAGCGTACTTTACTTGTTCGAGTAAAATGATATGGGTGTTGTTTTCGGAATATTTTGGGGTGCTGATTACGGAAATGGTATCCATTTTGAAATCCAAGATGGCGGACATCGATTTTTTGAGTAAAGTTATATGGGTGTCGTTTTCGGGAAATTTTGGGGTGCTGATTACGGAAAAAGTATCCATTTTGAAATTAAAGATGGCGGACATCGAGTTTTTTGAGTAAAGTGATATGGGTGTCGTTTTCGGGAAGTTTCGGGGTGCTGATTACGGAAAAAGTATCCATTTTGAAATCCAAGATGGCGGACATCGAGTTTTTTGAATAAAGTGATATGGGTGTCATATTCGGGATATTTTGGGGTGCTGATTACGGAAATGGTATCCATTTTGAAATCCAAGATGGCGGACATAGATTTTTTTGAGTAAAGTGATATGGGTGTCGTTTTCGGGAAATTTTGGGGTGCTGATTACGGAAAAAGTATCCATTTTGAAATCCAAGATGGCGGACATCGACTTTTTTGAATAAAGTGATATGGGTGTCATATTCGGGATATTTTGGGGTGCTGATTACGGAAATAGTATCCATTTTGAAATCCAAGATGGCGGACATAGATTTTTTTGAGTAAAGTGATATGGGTGTCGTTTTCGGGAAATTTTGGGGTGCTGATTACGGAAAAAGTATCCATTTTGAAATTAAAGATGGCGGACATCGAGTTTTTTGAGTAAAGTGATATGGGTGTCGTTTTCGGGAAATTTTGGGGTGCTGATTACGGAAAAAGTATCCATTTTGAAATCCAAGATGGCGGAAATAGATTTTTTTTGAGTAAAGTGATATGGGTGTCATATTCGGGATATTTTGGGGTGCTGATTACGGAAATGGTATCCATTTTGAAATCCAAGATGGCGAACATAGATTTTTTGAGTAAAGTGATATGGGTGTCGTTTTCGGGATATTTTGGGGTGCTGATTACGGAAATGGTATCCATTTTGAAATCCAAGATGGTGGACATCGATTATTTTTAGTAAAGTGATATGAGTAATCCTTATAATGGCTGAGGAGGACTCTCAGATATCGATTTTAAAAGCAATCGATTCATAAACAAAAACTTCAAAATGGTAGGTACCATTTCCGTAATCAGCATCCCAAAATATCCCGAAAACGACACCCATATCACTTTTCTCAAAAAACCAATGTCCGCCATCTTGGATTTCAAAATGGATACCATTTCCGTAATCAGCATCCCAAAATATCCCGAAAAGGACACCCATATCACTTTACTCAAAAAAATCAATGTCCGCCATCTTGGATTTCAAAATTGATACCATATCCGTAATCAGCATCCCAAAATATCTCGAAAACGACACCCTTTATATCATTTTATTCAAAAAAATCGATGTCCGCTATCTTGGATTTCAAAATGGATACCATTTCCGTACTCAGCACCCCAAAATATCCTGAAAACGACACCCATATCATTTTATTCAAAAAAATCGATGTTTGCCATCTTGGGTTTCAAAATGGATACCATTTCCGTAATCAGCACCCCAAAATATCCCGAAAACGACACCCATATCACTTTTCTCAAAATATTAATGTCCACCATCTTGGATTTCAAAATGGATACCATTTCCGTATTCAGCACCCCAAAATATCCCGAAAACGACACCCATATCACTTTTCTCAAAAAAATCAATGCCCGCCATCTTTGATTTCAAAATGGATACCATTTCCGTAATTAGCACCACCTGATGATGTGTAGGCAAACAGGCGTTCAGCCCACCTGATGATGTGTAGGTAAACAGGCTTTCAGCCCACCTGATGATGTGTAGGCAAACAGGCGTTCAGCCCACCTGATGATGAGTAGGCGAACAAGCATTCTACCCACCCGACGATGTGCATGTAAATAAATAAATGCATGTAAATAGGCTTGATATTTCTCATATAAGATGTGGAATAAGCTTCCTCCTGAGGTTTTCCCATTTTTCGAATGAGCATACAACCCATTTGATCTGAAGCGATGATGATGATCTGATCGAGTGAGAGAAGCGAACGGTACTCTGAGGTAACAAACAAAATACAATCGAATTGAGATCTCCCTCTTGAAATACAATAAAATTTTCTGATTTCTCCTTGTTTTTTACTACTGTGTCCATTCCATAATACAATAAATAAATAAATATTCATGGACATTTCACACGACGCCCTCTAGTCCCAAACTAAGCAAAGCATGTAATATGGGAACTAGATGCTGATAGAATACTTATATACCTACTTTTTTTTGTAAATACATACTTATAATACATAGTAACACCCAGACATAGAACAAACATCTATGTTTTCCACGCACAAATGTTTGTTCTCAGTGGGGATCGAACCCACGACCCACAGCACGGAAGGCAGAGCTATTACCGACTGAGCTGTGACGCCTGTCAATACTTACAATATTTAGCATGATCTGTGGACCACTTTTCTGCAATATTCCTTTCACTTTATTTCCATACCTACTGGGTGTACAATAACTGTGTATGTACCCTATCATAACTAGGTACTTACGGCGCTTTAGTATATTTGTACAATAATTTATTTTTTTATTTCCATACCTCAGTACTAGATGTACAATAACTGTGTATTTACATTTACTCTATCGTACGGTCGACTCGTGACCTCTGCGCTGCGTGATGAACTGTGCGAGTGAGATAGCTGCGAGTGCGCGGCGCGTTATCTGCACGAATGGGCCGTGAAACTTGGATTTGAGCTGGAGTAGTGTAGGCTCTTAATATACATTATTATTGAAACGTTAAACATAACTAGCTGTCATGGTTCTTACTTCTATGGTATTTATAACATTTGCTACAAGGGGGTTAACTTTTATGTTAATTATTTAGGCATGCACATTACTTAATAAAAACCTACCTGTAGTAAGCCTTGGTGTGTAGCATTTGAGGTCAAGCACAGAAAACCCAAATGCAAGCTCTTCATGCTAATTGCAAGCACCCAATAGTTTCAATAGGGTGAAGTAGAGTTTGTTACAGGGTCTTTCATGAGAAGATACCATTTTTTATTTCACCAATGAGGTTATTAGAGATCTTCATGTCTGAGAGTCGAAACTTTGGCTAGATGTAGACACTAATATTACCTCATCATAGTATCAATAATTTTAACATCTAGTTGGCTCTAGGAAGTCATTTTCTTCCCAAGGTTTTCGTTTTCTTGTTAGCTTGTTTGTTGGCGATGACACGCACACAATGAAGACTTCCAAAGGCGTATTCGTTGCGTTTTGTGACTCTGCATATCCAGCAAAGATTTCATGGGTTTTTCAAGGCTTACAGACATTTTTCAAGTCAAAAACCGAATATCAATAATTCAGTTTCACTTCATACAACGACAACAAACGAAAATAACTTCAACTTTTTGGTTTATCAAAAATGGAAAAACATCATTTCTGCCAAAAATGGCATCGACTTTCCGATTTCAAGTGACATGACAATAACATTGACATTTCAATCTGTCAAAAACCTCAATTTACCTAGTTTTAGTTCCATGCCCACGAAAAAAGCATTCAAGCGAACAAGGAACCGCTCTATTCTTTAGTAAAGAAATCCGAAATGTCAAATTCAAATTCTATTTCCGGTGTATACGATCGGTGTGGCCACGCTCCTTCGTAAAGCACACTTGGTGCCTTGTACACCAATCTCGTACTCACGTGTAGAGTCATTATCGTGGTGTAAAGCCCGTGTCGAACGACCCCACACTGTCGTGGTATACACTGTGCATGGTAAATCTTATACTCGCCCCTCTGCTTACGAAAAAAAACCTATTTCTATTTCTACTGCATACGTTAGAGCTGTGGCACAGATAAGAACTATTCAATTTGCTCAGTGTCTCGAGTCACGTGACAACTTTAAGCTTGCCATTCTTCAGAGAATTCTTGTAAATAAACTAGCAATATTCTTGAGTTCATCATAAAAATATCTTCGTTTTATTGCTGTCTCTAAGTGACTATTTAAGCCCCGTAGGGAAGATAAATATTATTATTATTATTGTACCACGTGACCTGAAGAAATTACACTGGGCAGTGAAATATAACTTGACAGCAAAAGATTAATCACAGAATAACTATGAGTTAGTATGAACTGACCATGATTTAAAACTTTGCAGTTCAACTTTGATTGGCATACCCCTGCAGAGGCCAAAATCATATAATCCTCCTTCTTGCTTCGCCGTAGTTGGGTAAAAAGTCCTGAAATTTTCGTAACCGACATATCCAAACAAAACCAGCACGAACAACAATCCTCATGTTAATTACCGGTTTGTTCTTTAGAGAGCTTTGCGTGTTCTAAAGTAAACAAACTCCATTTTTAACAGCGGCGCAGTTTAATTATGGAGTGAAATAAATGTAGGTTTCGGCATGCGGGGTGCGGGTTCGGGGGGGGGGGGGGGGGGGGGGGGGGTGGCAGCCGATGGACCCACACCCCGCAATGTAACGAACTACTGCATAATTATCAACCCCTGGCTTCGAGCGCACTACCAATCTATTCTGTCTACATATCTATACTACTAGTGAAGGTTTCATGTTCCTACTTATTTAGTCCATATTGAATTTTTTTGTATGTAAAATTACTTTATGGTTTGTATGTTGTGTGCTAATCAGTAAATAAATGTATGTCTATGTATTTAAAGAAGCCAAAACCTAAAATTAATTAGGTATTTTACAAAGTGACTAAAATCAACGAAAAATCGAGTTTGTTTGTTCGAAGATCTAATGGAGCAATTTCAATGACACTTATAAAATTACAGGCACAAGTGCAATGCATCGCAGGGCACATTCGCAGGGATTGCTCAGTGAGACAATGCTAACCGCTTAACATCAGGTAGCTTGTTCCAACATTTAGGGCGGCTTGCACCAGAATCGCTAAACGCGTTTAACTCTTAAATAGTATTTAGCGAGTTGTCAAGTCATACAAATACGTCAGATTTAAATCGATTTAGTTGTTAAACACGTTTAGCGATTCTGGTGCAAGCCGCCCTTAGTTGTATAAAAAAATCTGGAAATACAAAAATCAGAAAATATTATTCGTTCTATTTTCAACTTTAGGGTAAATAATGATGACATTTCTTAGAATTTCGTATTTAACACCAGATTGTTGAAGCCTGAGATTTGAACACTCATTATTGAGATCAAAGACACCAAGAATGTCAATACTAATCCCTTGTACATAGCTTAGTTAACAAAGCTAAGTAAGTTCTTTCCATTCTGTATAGTATTCACAACAGATCTTTGTCCCTCTTAAGTATCTACGTAGAACCCATTTTTGGGTCAAATTGGAGGTAAGCTAATTTTTCCGCAAGGTAAGGTAAGGTAAG
Organism: Gandaritis pyraliata; assembly: GCA_947859175.1. Taxonomy (NCBI): domain Eukaryota; kingdom Metazoa; phylum Arthropoda; class Insecta; order Lepidoptera; family Geometridae; genus Gandaritis; species Gandaritis pyraliata. The sequence goes on along the minus strand of OX401871.1, from coordinate 1,790,112 downwards.
GTAAGGTTTTAGAGGGATAAGTTGTGTTGTGCGTACTGTACCATGCTTTATCTAAACAGAGCACGCATAGGCAAAACATAGAGTATCTTTTGTGCCCGTACTTTTTGTACGGGAACGTTCATTCGGAAAAGTCATTTGCATACTTTATTCTCAAACAAATTGTAGAACGCCAGCTAAGGACAAAGATGGACTTTTGTTAAAGAAAATAATTTTTTTTGAACCAGCTGGTTTTTGGTTGTCCTGTGTTCTACCCACAAATTGGCAAAACCGACTGAAAATTTAAACTCGGTTCAAATCTGTAATTACAAACAGTGGAACGACGGGAGCTGTTGTGATTACATTAATCTTGTGTTAGTTAAGTTTGATTAATAAAGTTGTAGGCGCTTGACAAGACTAATCTTTATAAGATGGTGAAATCGCGTGCCTATACATTTTATAAAAAAATATAGATAGATAGATAGATAGAAAATACTTTATGGCACACCTTAACCTAGGGACTACTATAACATACAAAACAAAACTTAACTAATTGTACAACGGGCGGTCTTATCGCTAACGAGCGAGATTATACCTAGGTATCTAGCTAAATAGATCAATAAATAGAAGACTAGAAAGAAATATCTCAATTCATCACCAATTTTTCCTAACTCAGAGTGGCTGGTTCACAATTTTGAACAATACTGTGATAGTAAAGTTGCTTCTCCTAACATTTTCACAAGTTTTCAAAATTTCATCAATTTACATCTTTTTTCATCTAAAGTTTTTAACAGTTTTTAACCCCCGACGCAAAAACGACGGGGTGCTCTAAGTTTGACATGTCTGTGTGTGTGTGTGTGTGTGTCTGTCTGAGGCAACGTAGCTCCCGAACGGATGAACGGATTTTGATTTTGTTTTTTTTTGTTTGAAAGGTGAATTAGTCGGGAGTGTTCTTAGCTATGTTTGATGAAAATCGGTCCAAGATTCAGGGGCTTTTTAAATTTTTAATTTAATTACTTGTTTATTTTCTACTTATGAGTAGCTAGTATGTAGTATACAAGTAAATAGGTTCTTTGAGTGGATTTTTTCACTAAACAAAATTGAAATATCGCGTGCCGACATCCACGGAATATATCTAATTTACCCATTTACCATGTCTTACTATATTATCATGGTTATAATTTGAGTTTGGCATAAAGTTTAACATTTTGGATCAAAATTTTGACAGGTAACTGAAACCAAGAAAAAACTTAACTAAAGTATATTAAGGGCGGCTTGCACCAGAATCGCTAAACGCGTTTAACTATTAAATAGTATTTAGCGAGTTGTCAAGTCATATAAATACGTCAGATTTAAATCTATTTAGCTGTTAAACACGTTTAGTGATTCTGGACAAGCCGCCCTTATTCACAAAGAAAATTATTATTATTTGAGTAACCGGTGGAAAAACCACTGTATCTTATATTTTCTCAATTTCAATTAACTTCAAAGAATACAAAAGCATTCCAGATGGTTTTAGGCATAAAATTTAACGTTTTAAAGCCCAAAGATTCGTTCAAAGTTCAAACAATTTGGAAGTAACAATGTCGAGGTCGTTTCAAAGTACAAATATTTTAAGGGAACAAAGAACTGATTCAATTTTAGGGTTTTATATAATATTTTTTAAATATTTCGTTATATACTTGTAGAGTCTTATAGCTACAAAAGTGCTCGAGGCGTAGCTTGCTTAGTCAATCTATATACTTCTATAAACCGACTATTATCTAATATAAGTTGAGCGACGTTCTGCTCGGTCACTGTTTGGATGATCTCTTCAGGGGTATTCCAATCTCAGTTGAACTGCAAAGTTTTAAATCATGGTCAGTTCATACTAACTCATAGTTATTCTGTGACTAAATAGTGACATTATGATGTCATTTAATTTGTTTTCGCGCATATTTTGCTGTCAAGTGTCTAAAAAGAATGATCACGTGGTACAAAAATGTACCACGTGACCTGAAGAAATTACACTGGGCAGTGAAATATTACTTGACAGCAAAAGATTGGAATACGGGGGCTGGTCACGCTTTGAAAGCGTCTAGAACTAAATGGAGTATATGTATGACATTAGCTCTCTACTGATATCGCGTACATATCGTGTCTGTAACAGTGTGAAAACAACTATAAGATAGTCTAAATAGAACACGCTACTTAGTTTTATAAATGCGTCAAAAACTCGTGCTGAGGATGCTGCAGCGATACCGAGCCGAATAGAAAATGCAAAATGCTTTACAGAATAGAACAATTACGTGGAAATCGTGAACATCCCGGTTGTGATTTCGGTGAAATTGGGTGTGTCACTCGTTTTTTTTTTTTTTATTTAGTGCACATTATTTGTACAGAATGTACCCTAATATGATTACAATCTAGCCACAACGTGGGCTAATAAGTAATTTAAAATTAACTTAAATTGCTAGAATTGCTTAATCTAAGAACGTGTTCATTAACTGTTTAATTAAGTGTTTAAGACTGCTCTCATAAAGCCTATTCACAAGGGCGGGGAGAAGGACCGTGTTGAAAATTATAGACCTATCTCTATCTTGCCTACATTGTCCAAGATCCTGGAAAGGCTCATGAACAGGCGCCTTACTTGCTTTTTGGAGTCCAACAACCTTCTTTCCCCCTCCCAGTTTGGTTTTCGCTCTAAACTGTCAACAAATGATGCTGTGCATAAGCTGACAGAATCCATAGTGACTGACCTTGACCAAAAAAGAAAGAGTCTAGCCGTGTTCCTGGACCTAGCTAAGGCTTTTGACACGGTCTCAATTCCCATCCTGGTGAGTAAACTTGAGGCTATCGGTGTCAGGGGACTTCAGCTCGAACTCTTCAAGGACTACCTGACAAACAGAACTCAACGTGTGAGAATCGACCAGTTCACTAGTGAAGAAAAACCCGTGAGTTATGGTGTCCCCCAGGGTAGCATCCTGGGACCCACACTATTTCTCACCTATATTAATGAACTTTGTGATATGGAGTTGTCTAATGGAAAAATTCTAACCTTCGCCGACGATACAGCACTTATCTTTAGTGGAAACAGTTGGGATGAGGTCTATGACTCTGCACAGAGTGGTGTTAACAAGGTCTGCCTCTGGCTCAGAGCCAACATCTTGACGCTTAACGTCACAAAGACTAATTATATAGCATTTGCCCTTAAAACCAATCTTCTACCACCCCCAACCCTGTCTATTACTGTTCATAATTGCCACACTCCTGCTTCTTCTACCTGCCTATGCCCAAAACTTCAGCAGACTGACCACGTTAAGTACCTCGGTGTGTACATTGACCAGACGCTCACTTTTAAACAGCAGATCGACAAATTAGTTACCAGACTCAGGAAACTTATCTACATCTTTAAGGCGCTAAAGCATGTTGCTGATAGAGATACCATAAGGATGGTTTACTTAACTCTGTGCCAATCAATTGTGGGTTATTGTATCACCTCCTGGGGAGGAGCTGCCAAAACACATCTCATAGAGGTTGAGAGAGCTCAGAGAGCCATCCTGAAGGTTGGAGCGGGCCTGCCTTATCGTTTCCCAACAGCAGAACTCTACAGTAAATGGGATGTTCTTACGGTTAGGCAATATTTCCTACTTCAAATTGTGCTTAACAAGCACTCCTGTCTTACCTATGACCCGGAATTAACGAAAGGTAAACGTAGAAAAGGTAAGGTTTGTTGTACTCCAACATTTCGTACCAGCCTCTCCCACAAATTCAGCTGCTTTCTTGGCACATTTATTTACAATAAACTCAACAACATGCTTTCTATCTACCCGCTACCTAGATACAAATGCAAGGAAGCTGTTACAAACTGGTTAAAGACCCTCAACTACCAACAGACAGAAGATCTACTATCACCTGGATCCTAGGACTATTTTCCCCTAACTTCTCCCTGTGGTCACCCCCTTGAAACCCCGCAATTTTGTCTTTGTGAGTTCCGATCTTATTATATTAAATACTTTAGTACGTACCTGCTTATCTATCCTGTCCTTATTGTCCACATTGATCGCCATTAACAGGTCTATCTTTAACATATCGACTCTTCAACTCTCACTCATTCATCGACACTTCCTTTGATTCTGCTAAATTACGTTCACACCCTTACAATTTCAAATACACACATACACTTCCTCATTACACCATTCCACACACATACCATACACGACATGGCCGTTTTTTTTCTTAATTGTAATTAGTACTTAGTAACCTTTAACTAGACTTCTGAATGGGCCCATTTTTGGACCTTCCTTGCCTAGTTATTTTTACCTTGCGTGTCCTTGTTTCATATTATATTACCTAAACTTTCTTTATGTAATTGCATGACTCCTTAAGATTATAAGTATATCCGTGGAGTGGGGCACTGGTGACCCGTAATACAGGTTTCCAAACCTATCTCGGGCACCAGTCTCTCGCAAAACAGGTTACTTACCTTCTTATTAATATTTTTACCATCTTCATTGTACCTACCTACTCATGTAATAAGTTAAGGAACCTTTTGTGTAGAGAAAATAAATGAGTTATTTATTATTATATTATTATTATATTAACACGTTTCTTATTGTCTCTATTTAAGATTTAAGGGAAGACACTATGTTCATGTGTTCTTTAGTTTGTTTTCACTGAATTTCACTAATTTATTACACTAACTCAAAAGGTTTTTCCTTTTAAGCCTTCTTATTAGGTCCGTATTGTAAAGGAGCTGGATGGCCTCGACGTTAACATGATGATGAAGCCTTAGTTCATGTGCTTCTGCGTATTTTTGAATAACACTAGCGACGAACTCGATTTTGAGATCCCGGTGGAGATCGTCATTTCTGATGTACCACGGGGCGTTCACTATTCCCCTCAGCACCTTATTCTGGAATCGCTGGGTGTCACTCGTGAGTTCATGTTTGGAATGATGACTGTGTTGTGGTTATACTGATGGGTCAATCGCTAGTTTTGAACGATGATGCCAATAAAAACCAGCAGTGGATTTTAATGGGTAGACGGCAGTGGATAACGCCGTAGTCTTTTTAGAATTTTATTTGGTGTTATTGTTTAAAATAAGGGCGGTTTACTCTCAGATTATCATATTCTTAAGCGGACTCTACCCAAAAATCAGACACATTGTTAATTGAGTCTTGTAAAAATTCATAGAATCTACGTTGGGCATTTTTTCCTGTGTTCTTTTCTCGAAAAGAGCACAGGAGCTAACACTAATGAGGAAGAGAGAGAGAAAAGACAATCAGTACCGTAAGACAACAAAAATAGATGATAATTATCGTGAAAGAGGAATCGGTATTGTGCCCAAAGTATTTGCAACAAAAATCTGATACAAAGTTTATAAGAAGTAAACTTTTAATTGGACATGCTTATGGTGTTCCGAAAGTTGGTAACAAGACTTCTTGAACAAGATAAATTGATGTTCTATAAGTATTTGTTGGTGAATGTGTAATACTCGGATGAATAAAAATAATACTAAATACACTGACCGTTGAAGCGTTGTTGGGGTTGTAGTTGTACCATTGACCAGGGGTCACCAAATGGCGACCGCAGTCTGCATCCGGACCGCCGAACCATTTTGTGCGGACCGCGAGAACACAGCAACTTGCACTACAAAGTACGTACTCCAAGCTTCAGACAGAATAGTCCGCAACAAAAATGTCATTTTTCTCATTGACATGTAAAAAAATACCTTTGTTATTACATTTGTTTAATAATTTTTTTTTCTATAAAATGTTGTGCGGACCGATATGGTCATTACATTTCTTAAACAGACCCCGAGCGAAACTAATTGGTGACTCCTGGTCTAGACCCTGCGGTACCAAATCTAGCTGTTACCAGCAGGGGTATGCCAATCAAAGTTGAACTGCAAAGTTTTAAATCATGGTCAATTCATACTAACTCATAGTTATTCTGTGACTAAATAGTGACATTATGACGTCATTTGATGTGTTTTCGCGCATATTTTGTTGTCAAGTGTTTAAAAAGAATGATCACGTGGTACAAAATTGTACCACGTGACCTGAAGAAATTACACTGGGCAGTGAAATATAACTTGACAGCAAAATATTGGCATACGGAGGCTGAGTGGAACACGGAGGTGTCTAAGTAGGTACACTGATATACGTAATCCATTCATTTTCTAAATAGATTGAAATTGCCATTTTGCACTGCTCTAGGCATTTGTTGGTTTCAGTTAAATTAAAAAAAGTATAAAAAAATAACTTAAACTTACACATATATCTCAATATGTACATCAAACATTCGTACAGTATTATGGAGATGCAGTCAATATCCGTTCAGCCCCCGTATGCTAATCTTTTGCTGTCAAGTTATATTTCACTGCCCAGTGTAATTTCCTCAGGTGATCATTCTTTTTAGACACTTGACAGCAAAATATGCGCGAAAACACATCAAATGACGTCATAATGTCACTATTTAGTCACAGAATAACTATGAGTTAGTATGAACTGACCATGATTTAAAACTTTGCAGTTCAACTTTGCAGTTCAACTTTGATTGGCATACCCCTGCAGTAGATTATTTTACAGATTCGCGTCAATAATGTCTTAACAAGGCAAACTTGAAGTGACCTTACGTACCACTGACTCATTCGAATATCCTCGTGAGTGTTTTCAATTGCCCAAACGATGCAAAAAGGTCAAACGCGACGGAAATTAGACGAATCAGACTTTATTTGAACTCGAAAAGGAATGAATGCAATATGTTCCCTCCCGTGCAGGGCATGCAGGGTTCATCCTCCCTCAGATTTCTGAATACCTCTACATTTTCAGTCTCCGGCGGGCGGTCGACGCGGACAGACGTGCCTGCATCACATTTTATCTGAAGTTCCATTCCAATTTTAAATTCAGTGCTTTATTTTTAGGTTCCTTCAACCGAGACAAAGGAGGTTCCAGGCATCAGGTGAGTGCGTTTAAATATTCATTCTCTTTTTAGACGCTCGTTATTTATTCAAATGTGGGCAGTTTGAGTTTTTTTTTAACTGTTTTACTGCTAAAGTTTGGTAGTTAATCCACCGGATAGTACTTTCAGCTGACTTATTAAAAAAGTTACAGCTTAAACTGATATTTAAAAACCAATTTTTGTGTTTATGATAGCCCATTTGGGTGTTTTAATTACTTTTACCCCTAGCCTCCGACTTTTGGGGTAGTTTTGTTATCTCTTCTTATTTTTAAGTTCTTTTTAGTATGCTGTAAAAGTATAATTGCATTTTTAAATGAGGATTGCAATTCCTGACGCATTCTTGACACCTATAACTACTTTGTTAGTTTGTGATTCATATAAAGACAAGTAAGGTCATTCAGCGAACTATCAGAGGAATAAAATAAAACAAGCCTTTGCATCTTATATTTATAGATGATTTATATAGCATCAGGGGCACTTTTTACCTATGCTCCGACGAACGGGACGCTGCAGTGCCTGGGACATTTTTTAAACGGAGTAGGCTGAGAGGATGTACTCGGCAACCAGTACATCCTCTCAGCCTAGTCGAGATTATGAGTGAGATTAGCTAATAGCGTGATCGAATAATACCGTCGACGCGACGTAGAGTTATGGTGAATTCATCCCCTCAAATACTTCAGCCTGAGCTACGTTCCGTAAAATACGGTGCAAACGTTAAAACGTTAAATTACTCTAATTAATAATGCACAGGCATTATTAATTATGTGGAGGTAATTACGTCGTCATTTATAAGCGCCGAGTGATTTATGAACCCCTTAAAAAGGTTATCAAATAAATTGTTTCTGAAGTTAAAAGTAATTTGACTTCTGAAGCATCAATTATAGCTTCTATTTTTGGAATTATAAATGGGCTCGCTGGGCTGGGATCATCATCAACTTATATCGATTCACTGCTGGACGTAGGTCTTTCCCAAGATGCGTCGATGAGCCCGTTCTTCGACTCTTCTCATCTAGCGATCGCCAGCTACATTTCGCAGATCGTGATCTTTGCAAAATAAGGACCTTGCTGCTGTCGACCATTCTCGCGTGGTATATACCTACCCGGATAGAAAGAATAAACCTTTTACGTTTAGCTTATTACTAATAGGAGCCATTGATTTATAAATTTTAAATAAATAAACAAATTCATTTTAAAAATACGGATGGGCAGATCTTTCGCGATTTATTCATTTTTCTTTATATATTATTTATTTTAAGATAACACCGTTATTTTTGTAATACACTGTTCTATCGTAACAATCTATCAAAACAAAACTAACGCCGTTTGCGTAGTTGACATAAATAGCTACTTACAATCATTAATAACGTTTACCCGACAACATTACAAAGACAAGATGGGATTATGATAGCGGCTGACACGATGTTAATTTAACTAAGTTAGTAGGTACTTTATTTCTAAGTTCTAACTAACATTAACCTTGTTTGAGAATTACACCGGCGAGCTGTGATGTACTTAGCTGAAAGTATGAAGTACATACGTTTTAAGTTCCGTTATTCTGTATGTACAGTCGGCTACACATCAACCTATCCACTGTTTGAACTTTGAACTATTATAGTTTGAATGTTGCGAATCAGGGATCGCAATAGGTGAAGGCGCGTGGCGCGCAAGCAGCGACTCTCACATAAAAATATATCGTCCCTCTCGCATGATTCACAACATTCAAATTATAATAGTTCAAAGTTCGAACCGTTGGTAGATTTATGTGTAGCCAACTGTACTATTGCCAAGTGAAATGGTAACGAAAATCAAAAACTTTGGTTAACATTTTAACAATATTAATGTTAGCAATTCGCCTTCGAAGGGAGATGGTGGGAGGAGGCTCAGGATAGGGAGTATTGGAAGTCTCTGGGGGAGACCTTTGCCCAGCAGTGGGACGAAACAGGTTAATTAAAAAAAAAAAAAAAAAATGTTAGCAATACAAACAAGTTACAGCTAGCTATTTAAAAATTTATTTTGTATAAGTATATTATAAATATTGTAAATACTGCATTAGTCGTAATTTTCTTTGTGAATAATTTTTTACTAGGGCAAACGAATCAATAGCCTTCAGTAGTTTTATAATCCATGAAACTGATTTTATGTTGGTTTCAGACTAAACGATGGGAACCAAGAAGTGTACAATTACTCTCCTTTTTGCTCCTATTTTACATTCTTTTTATCTATTTTTCCTTCGTTGTAGGTCTGTATCTGGCTTTAGAGATAATAAAACGTTTATATCCTGACTTCTTTGGAAAGTCTAGACTAAAACGACTACAATAAAACCCTCTGACCCTCTGATGGATTTATAGCACAATAAACATGGCGGAAGCTAAGTTTGTTGTGAATACACAATGTTGGTTTAGGTCGAATCTTGTAGAGCAATTTCGAGATACTTCTATGGGTGTTTTCACACTGCCAACCGACACACGACATTGGCACGAAATTTATGTAGATGCTTTTCATTCTTTTGAAAGTCTAATCTGTCACCCTGCTGCAAAATTGGGTGACAGATCAGGATGATAGAAAGGAATAATATAGATATTGTTCATATGAGTAGGTAACTGTTATAGTCAACCTCCCGGTCGTTATTCCATTGCGCTGGTCATTTGTTCATTAGTGGCGTCGCTTGACCTCTGCGAGACTGATTTTTTGCAATGTTTATAAGGTCCGACACATTCAAGTATGAATTTAGTTTCAGAACAGATTTTTTTAAGAAAACTTGGTTGTTGCTTGCACTTTGCATCGCGGTACGGCGTTTTCAGAATGGAATGATAAAAATTGTGCTTAGGCGAAAAATGTGCTTTTAACATTTTGGAAAACAAAAGCCGACTGTGCTCAGAAAAATTCTCGAATGTTAGGTACGTAAGTACCTACTGCTAAACAAATAATAGCAACAGTCGTATTACGCTACATTTGCCAGCTTAGGCGGTTTATTTCCAGTCTTTTACAATAAACAAAATACCATTATGGTGTAACACCGTGCCATGTTTTTTGCTGAGATGATTTTCATACCGGAGATAACTAGAGAACAGAAAACGTCACAAATGTATAGAGTGAGTGAGTTTTCGTTCGATACATTTTGATTAGTTTTCGTTTACTTTGCTCGTTTCAAAGTACCTAAGAGGGTAAAAATTAGTAAACTCTCTTTCGTTTTCATCATCAATATTCATAGATTATTTTATCCAACTAGCCATCAATATGAGAAAGACACATCTAAATAATTCGTTTAGGTAATAAAACTGATTATTACGCAACTACTAGTTCTATGACATTTTCTTTACCCGAATATCGTTCTAGATAACATACTCGGCTGAGAAAATCTGATAATATCGAACCCTTTGTCTTTGTCTATTTGTTTTGTCAGGATACCAGGGTGAGAGAGTAGAAAAAATATAACATACTTTCCTTCTATTTCGGGATTAATTTCTATCGACCGTCAAAGATATAACACATTTCCTAACAATCGACATTACTATGAACATAATATACGTACATACTTGTGTTGGTATCAGTGTGTTTGGTGATTTGTATACTTTTAGGATAACGGTCATTTAGACCTCATTAAGGGCCCAAACCATATGAGACCATCAACAATATGTGAATTTGCAAAAGAAGCATTTAAAAAACGCAATCTCTCCCGTTTGACGCATTGCTGTTACCAGGCGAGCATATTTTCCAAAGGGTTATTTTTTATGTTTAAACGCGAGGCAGTATAAAGGTGCTGCTATATTTCATGCGGTCCGTGCTTTTTATTCAAAACGGGACAATATTGTGAAAAATAAAACTGTTGAGGGCGTACACTGTTCAAATGCCTACCGTACTGTGGGTTATGGGTTCAATTCCCACCAAGAACCATAGATGTTTGTTCTATGTCCGGGTGTTACTATGTATTTACAAAAAAAAGCTATATAAGTATTATATCAGCGATGTAGTTCCCATATTAGAAGCTTTGCTTAGTTTGTGACTAAAGGGCGTTGTGTGAAATGTTCATGAATATTTACTTACATATTTATTTATTTAATTGGAATGTACAGGATCTAATAATGTAATTATTGCTATACTTGATCTACCAAAAAGTTTACAATATAAAAGTTAAAATATTTATTCACAAAGAAAATTATGACTAATAAAGTATTTACAATATTTATAATATGTACAAAATACACATGAAGCAGTTGAGCTATCTACACACCGTTGCAAACGATTTATAGATAGCTCAACTGATCCAAATCAGTACCAATCGGAAGCGTGCCCAAGACACTGGCTGCATTGCCGCGCTGAATAGCAATGCTGATTCGCTGGCCCAGATAATCACCAGCCCTCGGGTCACGCGTCGCTGCGACTAGACGCCCTGCAATAATTTTGAAAACCCGGAGGGCCTCGGTACCCCACGGACCCAGAGTCTCGACCCCAAGAGGTACAAATGTGTGGGCCCTGTCGAGACCCGCATACTTGCGCCTCTTGAGATCCTCGGCCGAATCTGCTGCCGCACCGGCCCTAGCGGATGTCCGAGACAGATGTGAAGGAGCAAGAGTGTCGACGCAAGTAGCGTCCCACACCAAAGGCCTTCCCAACTCCCAAGGAACAAGAGTCATACCGTCAGGCCGTTTACCATCGTCACGCAGCAGACCATTCGGCTCGAGAATGGCTGGCACGTTCACGCTGGTAAAAGCCCGGCGGATGATATCGTTAAGGCTAGCGTGACGGGATATCCGACCGGCTGCCCTAGTGCACGATAATCCGTGGTGACCAAGCTGTTCGACAGCCGTACCGCACTGGCAATGATGAGGCGCACAGCACCGAGCACCCAACCGTAGACAGGTTGCAATACGGAACGTGACAGGATCCATTAGAGTACCAGTGTTATGAGAGGGAAGAGCTTGCAACCAAAATCCTGACTCTTTTTTAGAAACGGCTAGGAGACGGGCACGATCTGCGGAGCTTGAACACGTTTGTAACAGAGAGTTCCTCTCTGTTACAAATTAAATAAAAGTAAAAGTTAAAATTATTCCTCCTGGTTTTGCCCTTGGCTCTTCATCAGCACATCTCTACTAAATAGGTATACAAACATAATTTTATGCAGAGGTCAACATCAGCATTTTTGTGATGGTATATTGACACAAACATGCGGGTCCTCGATATGTACAAAATTTTTGCTGAGCCTTTCCGTATTCATATTTTGGTACACACATATACAAACAAATGTAAACTTTGCTTTTTACTAGCCACAACAACTCAGATTATTAAACTCACAAAAAGGACGGCTTATATAGCTTGTAAAATATTTTAACGTACTTACCTACAAGTGTGTTACGGGCAGACATGGAAGAGATAAAAACATGTAATAATTTCTAAATACTTATTTTGTTACTTTTCAAGCAGGTTGCAATGTTAAAACACTGTGAATTTTCAGTGAGAACAAATGACAAAACAAGCAAATTTAAATCTGCCTATAACAATGCATAAACTGAGCACGTCCACTGAGAACGAGCTCTGTGAGACATAGTAATGCGTTCATCACTCTGAGACGTAAAGATGTTATATCGCGTATGCGTGTAATTGCACCGGCACCCTTCAAACTGAAACACAGGAAGGCGAGCATCACTGCTGGACGGCAGAAATAGGTAGGCTGGTATTTCCCCCAGACGTACAAGATACATTTATTTGCCAAAATAAGTGTTACAATTTGGTCTTATGCTAAAGTCAGAGGCACTTTAAAACCCTATTCACCCTTTTCAGGTATCGCAAAAATGTTATATTTGGGCGCTTAAACTTATCTTGAGTAGGTACATATAAAAGTATTATTCTTTTTCAAAATATTCTTCAGTTGAGTAGAGACATTTTTTGACTAGATATGATTTTAATCCTCTTATAAATTTAGTTATTTCTGTTTCATTTTGAATATCATTTGGTAGGTTGTTAAAGATTTTGACTGCCATGTTCTTTTATTTAACATTTTTATTCTTGAATATGGTAGATACAGTTTGTTTTTATGGCGGGTATTTATGTTGTGTGTTTCACTAATTTTTACAAGCTCTTTCACAAGAAGCTTTACGTAATCTCTGTATCTATCTCCACTCCACTGAAATCTCTTCTCCACCACATCGGCGAATTAAAGAAATCGATCGGAAGAAAAAGTTTTCCAGCAGATTAAAATTCACGAATTCATTGTGTGGCCCGGGAAAATCGCGCGTGGAATTGCTCGTTACAATTTATTAGGGGTTGTAGCGAAAAGCTTTAGAACGTGGAATAAAAGATCTCTTATCTTCTTCAGCCAGGTGATATCCATAGCTGATTACTTAACTCATAAAGGTCTTTATCCTATAACTAACGAACAAAGCACCTATTCCCTATTTCATCATCAAAACAATATCTTTTGAGCGAGGTTGGTATTTACTGTGTTTTTCTCGCTATTTTTTGCGTCGACCTTATACTTAGTAGCTTAGCGACCATTTTGCGACAGTAGCATACAGTAGTACAGTTAGCATCAGAAGTAGGATCATTGTTTCAGAATTTTAATATGGTTCTTTGGCTTTTTCGTCATAGTTTAAAAAGTTACTGATTTTCAGTCATAAACCTTTTTCAAAGTTTTTTTTTCACCATTATTCTAACGGTGTTCTCTATCCTAGTTGCTAAAGTTGCGATATAATGTGTAGTAGCCCTATCTATAATCTTAGTCACGTCGCGTCCCTGTGTGCTCATACGGTTCATTTTACAATGCTTAGAACTAAAAGCGAAGCTTTTGGTTCACATAATTTGACTTTGAACAAAACAAAGTTTGGTAATACGATAAAATGTTATCGCTAAGACCCCGTGAGTGCTTGGAGTATGGGAATGTCACATTTATGTTCACCCAACTAAAATTCCTATTTTGTAATTTTCACTTATACTTATCTACTTAAATTTAGTTTAGTTTTAGATTCAGAATTTGTAAATAAATGAAGATTTATAAATAAATGTTTAAGTATAGCTATTTATAAATCATTTGCAACGGTCTGCAGAGCTCAATTCAACTATTTCGCGTGTATTTTGTAAATACTATATTTCGTTGTAATTTTCCTTGTGGATACTTTTATTTTTATTCTGTATCTGAATATGTACCTATGTTATCTATGAAAACTGTATCTATGCTAATAAGTCTAGTTTTTTTAATGCCAAAATTTGAAACTACCAAACTTGTTCATAAAAATTGATAATAATCTAAAAAGCACGTCACAAAAAACGTGTCTGTAACAACGTCTGTATGTATGAGCTTCTAAAAATTATAAAAACAACAGGAAAAAAATACAAAAACGCCCTACTTCTAAAATTGTTCAAAGTTTTGTTTTCTCGGGAAACATTAGAATTTTGTTTCCATCATTATTTAAATATTTAAAGAATAATGAAACAGACGAGCCACAAAGAGCCTAACAATTGCATGTAATTACAAAAGAAAAGAGTTTATATCTCAAGACTCGAGCGGCACTGCAGCCTCATTGCATTATTACTGTAAAAAGCAGTACCATAAGCACCAGTTTGAAGTCAACGAGGCATCGACACTACTTCAACTTCTTAGCTAAATAACTACACCAGGCGCTCAATTCTAATAAAAAACTTGTCAGCTCAAATGTAATTGGATCGTTTGAGGGGGAAATCCACTATTTTACCTTCAAAACAAACGACAGCCGAATTGACGAATGACTCGACTTGACTAAAGACTGTTTCAAATTATTCACTTGACATTGGCAAAATTGTGTGTCGAAATGACGGACAGAGGCCATTAATAAAAAAAAGCAGAAGATGTCAAACTGATGCTAAAAGCACCGTTGTCTACGTTTTTTAAGAAAAGAATAAAATTCGCGACAGACCACAGAGATGCTTCTGGCTTTCTTCCAATCACAGATGCTTGGAGTGTGGCTAGCTCGATTTGTGATCGTAGCATTTGTAGACCGTCGTAGCACCTAGCACCACCCGGCGTAGCACGTAGCACCATCCGGCGTAGCACGCGAACTTTATTTTTTACAAGCTTTTAAAAGATACACTCAAGATCAAAAGTGATCATTTATTCAGAATTTCCAAATTGTTAACAATTCTTCTAACATACCTAAAAGTTACAAAGACCGCCATTTTAAGACTTATGAGAATTGCCCCTCTATTATTCTTGTAAAAATATAAATGAATAATGCACTTTTACAAACTCTGAACAATTACGGTGTCGTCCGAGAATATATTTTTTCTCTGAACTCATTAGGAAAATTTAACTTGTTACAAAGAGAACTCTGCCCAGCAACGGTGCGTTTTAATTTTAACCATTTTGCTTTGCTGTTATTGAAAATTACTTTTATATTTTATGAACATTTAAAGATTTTTTTTTAATACTACAGATATTTATTCACAAAGAAAATTATGACTAATAAAGTATTTATAATATGTACAAAATACACATGAAGCAGTTGAGCTATCTAACGATTTATAGATAGCTCAAATGATCCAAATTTAAAAAAAAATAAGATTTTTTGACTTTTGATCTTTACTTTACTTGGATTGACACATAGGCTACTTTTTATCCCGAATAATTAACAGGACCTACAGGAATAAAATGAACGAACGGGATTAGCAGCCCCAATAAGACACTACTTAATTACTTTGAGACGAGGACGACGTCACGTCAGTTGCTTCAGAGGGCCTAGTACGAGTTTTGGTGTGCAAAACCGGTGTAAAACGTCTGAAAAAAAAGGTATACGCAAATAATAGCCAGTAGGAAATAAAACTATTGTGGTAACTACTATCGGTGGTGTGAAAATTTATCGTTGTTTATTTCGATCTGATAAAGGTGCCTGAAGTCTTTTAGGCGCTCTGTTTAAATAAAATAAATAATAAATAAATAAATATTCATGGACTTTACACACAACGCCCTCTAGTCCCAAACTAAGCAAAGCTTGTGATATGGGAACTAGATGGCTGATAGAATACTTACCTATATACTTTTTTTTGTAAATACATACTTATAATACATAGTAACACCTAAACATAGAACAAACATCTATGTTTTCCACGTACAAATGTTTGTTCTCGGTGGGTGTTTATCTCGTAACTTTGGCAAAGGAAAAGGCTGAGAAAAACTACCATTGTAATAGTACCATTTTACTTACGATGAATGTGAAAGAAAATGTCGTAGTATGCCCGTTTGTTGTGCCAAACGCTCTCATGGGCCATAACAATAAACTACTTGGCAACCTCAGTCTCCTTGGTTAGTTCCTTGCGTTTTGTCTTCAATTTTAGTGCCTAATTGTTATACTATTTGTGGTTTTAAATCGAGTTTAAAGTTTATACATCTAAACTTTCATACATTGAACTAAGTACACAGGGAGATTATAACGGTTTTTATCCTAAAAGTGGTATGGTGGTTTTCTTTATGAACCTTTTGTAAAACCCATGTTTTTCGTACTCTACAACATTTATTTGTCCGTTGTGTAACAAAAAGTCAGTGAAATCAAAACGTTGAGCATTTTCACACTGGCTTTTCTGTGCTTAAGAATGCGCCATATGCATTTTTGTACGTATTTCGAAATCGTTATTTATCGCAGTATCTGTGAAAGTTACCACCTTAATATTTGGAGAACTGATACTGCGAGCTTTTATCTTGGATTACGTGTTTTAAAAACACAGTGGTGATTTATGGTATTTTTTTAATTCACATTTATCTCAGGAAAAACACACTACTTTTGTTGGTTTTTGTTTTTAACTTATGTCAGTAAAAAAGTAGTAATTCTCTAGTTACGTCTTTTAATTTTGTTTTGTAAGTAGGTAAAAACAGTTTTGGCAGGTAATCTCCTCACTCACGAAAAAACCCATATCTCTTCATCCCGCTCCGTATTATGGCACACTCTTAAAGCTTATCTACCTAATCGAAGTATACTATAACTGCTATGACTAAGAAAAATAAGAACCGCAATTTCAAATCGATGCAAATACTATATCTATTGTGCCGATTCCACGTTCAAATATCATTTCCTCATTCGGAGTCTGTGCTGAGGAAAGTACTATCTAGTCTGGGCATTATTTATAAGGCAGTTTCGAACCGGATATTGCGCCTTGCACCGCTGAGTTCCGGTTCGAAGCCGCCTGGTGTCCTGATCCGTTTCCTTTGTTAGCGGATGTTCAGCGCGGTGTCTTAGTCATATCTCAGTGTTGCCAGTGTTGAAAGATCCTTTAAATTTCTCCTTTTGAGGGCGTCTTGCACCAGAATCACTAAACGTATTTAACAGCTAAATCGATTTAAATCTGACGTATTTGTATGACTTGACAACTCGCTAAATACTATTTAAGAGTTAAACGCGTTTAGCGATTCTGGTGCAAGCCGCCCTGAGTGTTTTAATTCAATTCAATTGTTTTTCCGATATCTAGATCCATATTTTGTTAGTATAAATTCACCGTACACGTCAAAAGGCATTTGGTTAGTATAGCTATTACAACACTTATTGAAAATGAATTTGGCTAAATAAATTAATTATTTAAGTAGAGTGAAATTAAACTGTTAAATTCAATCAGAAACACTTTGTTTAATGTATGTTTTTCTTTTTTTTTATAGACTTTTCCAAAGGACTTTGATTCATTTTATGCGTCATCTTTTGAACCGATTCTCTCTACCTCTATTTCCTTCAGTAGTTCAAATATCTATTCTGTATCTAATACAATGATTACGGAAGCGCCGAGGGATACGAGTCATTTGTCATAAAGCTCGTTAGCGCTAAACTACTCGAATAAACCTCCCTATCTAGAGGGTACAAATGTCCATTGATTTATTTCTGCTCCTGAAAAATAATGTTAGGGAATTCCTTAGTGGTAATGTGGGTGATTTTTTCTATTTGACGTCGTTACAAACAGATTTTAACCACCGACCGAAAAAAGAAAGGGTGTTATAGAGATAGAGAAATGTTTATTAACCAACATCAAAAAAGCAGGAGGTTCTCAATTCGGTTTATGTTTTTTTTTTATGTTTTAGTTATTTTTATTTATAAGCCAAACTAATGAACCGATTTTGATGAAAATTAAACATTTGTAAAATAAACTTTTTATTCACAGTGCCTGGGGGAATACGTCGCAAACGAACATTTTAAACAAATAAGGAAATCGATTTGGTAATACGGGCAATTTGGAACACCGTTTCTTGATAAATTCGTAATCCAACAATCCAACAACGAAAGTACTTAATAAAACGAGTTTGGAAGTTTCATTTTAAATTAAATGTAAACATTTAAACACCGTTAAACAGACTTTAACCATTCATATTTGGTTAGCATCAGCCTGCCTGAGTGATATAAATTATGTCAGGACCTTCTGTCAGTTCTTGGTCCTCATTGTAAATTCTAAAACGGTTAGTCTCGCGTCTCGTAAACACTAAACAGTTACTATTCATGAGATCAACCACTTTAACCGACTCTGTTGGCCATTGCAAATTATAAATTGCCCTCAGTCACACTCAATTTTACACTCTAACACACCAGACATAGCGTTTAATTTACTCTACACAAACACTCGGTCTCAATTATGATTCGCAGAGCAGTTATAGCAATTTCAGACTTGCGTTGAAGGCGTCGGGTTCAAGTTAGACTAGCAGCAGTTGGTTTGAAAACTCATTTTGTGTCCATAATTCTAATTCAAAATTAATTATTTAAAGGATTTTGTCCACGTTCGCGCTAAATTGTTAAGTAAGTTATTTACATACATGATGCACGCAGTCTCTCTTGTAGTAGTTCAGCGAGTAGCATCGTAATAACGGGAGAAATACATATGGGATTTTGTATTTCGAAATTCTTATTTACTTATCTCCCAAACTGTGAAAGTTACTACCTAAGTATTCGGGGAAATGATACTTGGAACTTTTGGAACGTATCTTGGATTAAGGGCGTCCTGCACCAGAATCACTAAACGTATTTAACAGCTAAATCGATTTAAATCTGACGTATTTGTACGACTTGTTTTTTTTTTTTTTTTTTTTTTTTTTTTTTTTATTGTAATTATACTACTTTATAGCTCGATTGCGACTCGGTATAATATTTCTTATTTATATGTTCCTAAATTGTTATTTTTTTAATTTATTTATTCGATATTTTGTTATTGTTTTACTTTATCTGCTTAGTTGACAAATATGTTTTTATTTTTGTCTTAGTTTTTTTTAACACAACACATATTCTCACAAGGTGTATTGGCCGCAGGTCTCGGTAGAATACCAGCGCCTAGCTACCTTCCAGTGGCTAGGCATCATGCTGAGTCGAGGCCGTTTTGCTGCTGTAGCACACAAAAACGGCACTCTACCACCTATGTACCTACCTATATTATTCTTCACTAAGTAGTGTCATTGTTTTGTACTTTTTTTTGTGTGCTATGTAGTAAATAAATAAATGTCTATGTCTATGTCTATGTCTATGTCTACTTGACAACTCGCTAAATACTATTTAAGAGTTAAACGCGTTTAGCGATTCTGGTGCAAGCCACCCTTAGTGTTAAAAAAATAAAATTGATGAAAATTTTCTCGACCATAATTATATTTATTGAAAAATACATTTTTTGTACACATTTTGATATTTATTTCAGGATCAACACAATATGTTTATTGGGGTTTGTTTTGTTAAGTACCTTAGAAGTATTTCTTCAGTTACGTCTTTTAATTTTGTCGATTGTTTGTTTAATTAACTTGTCATTGGGTAAAAACAGTTTAGTCAGGAAAAAACGATGCAGTCTGTACTCCTCACTCACGAGGAAACCCATATCTCGTCATCCCGCTCCATACTCGCTTTTCCAAACTGCATGTCGCGCAATGGGCTATGGAGATAACTATGCTGAAAGTTTCACTACGTGATAAATCCGTAAAAAAACCAAGATGTAATAACTCAAGGATTTACAACTTGAAGTGGCTTGAATGGTGCGACGTTCACTGTTATAAAAGAAACTAATGCTATGTCCTACTGAGTCTAATGGATCGTCACAAAAAATGGTCCTATTGTCGAATAACCACTATAAATGACATCCACTTTCGCTGTCCATCTAGTTAGTCCATTGCAAAAAGTGTTACAGGGTGTAACAAAAAAGTTCGTATACCTAAAAACTGCTTACATACAAACATTACTTACATACCAGCAAAATATGCGCGAAAACAAATTAAATGACATCATAATGTCACTATTTAGTCACAGAATAACTATGAGTTTACTAACTGACCATGATTTAAATTTTGTAGCTCAACTTTGCTGTTCAACTGATATTGGAATACCCCCTGGGAATCTTAATTCCGGCTGCAGTGGCTTTGCAAAATTAGTCGGCACTCAGTCTCGGCCGAACGTTATGCAGACTAACTTCATTGTACAATCAACTTATTCAGTTTTCAGATATTTGCCAACTTTCTAGACGGATTAAGTTCAGCTTTAGATTATAATTGAGGACTATGCAGTGCTTGTCTTGAAAAGAAGTCAGTTTTCATCTCAATCTAAAATGTATAAAAAAATTACTAATACTGTGTTTATAATATTTGCAAAATACACATGAAGCAGTTTAAAAAAACATTTACATATTTCTGCAGATAGTTTAACTGTTTCATATTTTGTAAATATTTGTGAATGTATGAAATGAAATGCGTGGGATACTTATAAACTGGGATTTATTGAAATTAAATATAAAAATTGGTCAGAGAACACACCGCTAGGTACAGTATTTAGACAGGAAGAGAGGGAAAACCTTGACATTACACAAAAATATGGTTTTCTCTACTATTATAATGTTGCTATTACTTAAACTTAAAATGTTACCATGTTAGACATGGCATCATGACAATATAGTCTGTATGTTTAGAAACATAGATGTTTGTTCTATGTCTGGGTGTTACTATGTATT
Source organism: Gandaritis pyraliata (assembly GCA_947859175.1). Lineage (NCBI taxonomy): Eukaryota > Metazoa > Arthropoda > Insecta > Lepidoptera > Geometridae > Gandaritis > Gandaritis pyraliata. The sequence continues at coordinate 1,769,283 of OX401871.1, read as the reverse complement.
ATAAGTATGTATTTACAAAAAAAAGTATATAAGTATTCTATCAGCCATCTGGTTCTCATATTACAAGCATTGCTTAGTTTGGGACTAGAGAGTGTTGTGTGAAATGTCCCTGAATATTTATTATTTATTTAAATACTGTACTAAACAGTGAATACTGTATCAGTACTATTTTTTCTTGAATAAAAGTTTAATTTTGCATGTTAAAAGATTATATTTACTAGTAATGTAAAGCATGTTCCAGTTGGTTCCTTCTCCCCTCTTTTCCTTCCTCCGAATAACCATATATAGAACGAAATGCTGAACACTGACAAATCCGCCAAACCGTATCAACCAGTGATCACCGATATCGCATGTTGTGTCTCTAGCAGTGTGAAAACCCCTTTAGGTACACCACATTACTATGCTAATCCTCGTGTTACGTTCAGCTAAACAAATATAAAATGAAACATCTCAGAATTTCGAGTTTAGCATTACATTTACCTCGCGCCGTTTATTTCAATAGAAAACCTTGTACAGTCGGCTACACATCAACCTATACACTGTTTAAACTTTGAACTATTATAATTTGAATGTTGCGAATCATGCACCCAATACAACGATAACTACTACATACAATGCAGAGAATCGTTGGAAAAGGAGCGCAATAGGCATAGGCGCGCGCCGCGCTCGCAGCCCGTCCTACACACACTGTCGTCCCTCTCGCACGATTTGCAACGTTCATCTTCTAATAGTTCAAAGTCCAAACCGTATAGGTGGACGTGTCTTCGACTCTACACCACTATTAGAATGACATACAAACTATATGAATACTTGGATACCTATCATGTTTAATGCACATAAGTCTATTCATAGCCTTGATTGCTCTACCTTTGACTGCTGAAAATCGATACGTTGCTCCAATTCAACATTTCACTGACCGGGTTCACTGCTTGATAATTTTATCCATCGACAGTTGTTTGAAAACTGAAATAAAACAAAAATATCATTGCGGTTTTTTTTTAACCGACTTCAAAAAAGGAGGAGGTTCTCAATTCGGTTGTATGTTTTTTTTTTTTTTTTTTTAATGTTTGTTACCTCAGAACTCCGTCATTTATGAACCGATTTCAAAAATTCTTTTTTCATCTGAAAGGATATACTTCCAGATTGGTCCCATTTTATTTTTATCAAAATCGGTTGAGTAGTTTGGGTTGTAAATAGAAATAACTGAAAAAAATATGCCCGGCGCGGCGCAGCGCCTACTATTTTACTGCTAGCAACGATGCAATATGCCAAGTTGCTGCGTAGCGCCTACCATTTTACTGCTAGCAACAATGGACCCTTTGTGCACACCTAAATTTTTACATTTTTCTAAATTTGTCAATAAACCCAGTTTGTACATTCGAACCGCATTTAATTGGAGAAAAGCAAAAACCCACCAGTTGTTCCTCAAAAGAATCAACACCAACCACGTGCACGAAATTGCGTATTTTGCTTTCCTGTGACTTTTAAGTGGTGTTTATAGTGAATAGAACATTCCCAATGAACTGTCATCATCATCATCATCATCTGATGATGAAGCTGGTAGTCGAATTGAAGTCGGTTTTCCAGTTTTTTAACTTATAAATTATCGTTGTCATAAAAAAATTGTGACTCTTATGACATCCCTACCAATTCAATTTTAGCTAGCTATATTTTTACTAGATTATATTATAAGAGGTCTCTCTGTGATTCTGATGATTTTTAACATTCGAGACTAGTACCTAATGCGTAGAAGACTTGGACGAATAAGTAGAAGGTGACTTTTTGCTTGTCATGTCAAAATTCTGGAATTAAAAAGGTCTATAGGACTTTGAAATACCCGGGACATTGCTTACGTGATGTAATTTTCTGGTACGCTACATCTCATAAGTAAAATTTTAGTCCTAGTGCACTTCCACAAGAACTTCTTGTTTCTCATACAAACTTTATCAGTCCGTCTCGCAACATTTCGAAGAGAATAAAACTTTTGCGATATTTTACAGTTCACTTGGTGATGATAACTGTAGAGAATAATTTACTTTCACGTACATACAACAACTCATTGTTTTGTTTGCTACCTTTAAAATCCTGGAAAGCCTTTGTAGATTTGGGGCAAAGTTTATGATAAAACAAACTTCTGACGCTTGTTCAAACATAAAACATAATTAAATTTTCAAAGTTTTAAGCGGACATATTAAGCGATCTTTCCACATTGTACAAAATAATGAGAATGTACAGACAAAAGATATTTGCGGGGCAGAACGCGAAAAAGAAATAAAAAGGAACGGAATAAGGGAGGGAGATGTGAATCATTTGTGTTGCAAACGCTGAGATACTTTGTATTATAAGTCCTCGACTTAAAAGCACTTCTGCGATGCGGTTCATAGTAATAAGTGTGAGCTTTTCTTATATTTAAATTAAAGTACTTAGCTAAGTTCTACAGATTTACTGTAAGCTAGTAAGTACAGTTAAAACTTATTCTATACTTGGACGAATACACGGGACACGTCATGCTCGAAAAAAGTATGAAAACACCGTCGACCACTTTTTGCGGGGCTCGGGAGGAGTAATCTATTGCTGCATTAGTACTGCATATAGCGTTGTCACTGTCTAACAATTATTGTAAATTGACACTAGTGATTGACGCATTCGATGAAATAGTATCGATAAAAATGAATGAATGACGGGAAACGAAGGAGTTGAATTAGGTAGGTACCTACTTTATTAAATTTGAAATTGTAGTAACGTAAGATGATGCCTGGGTTGATGATATAATAATAATGGAAAATCACAAGGAAATAAACTTAGGCATTAAACATTTTACTTGATAATTTTACATAGACATGTCATTGTAACCATAAGCCACTTTTACAACAATTAAAAATAGCTTCAGAGATCCTCTTCATCAGTGCTACCTATCATCAGACCCTGGAGTATGTGCTCAGGTTTGTCAAATCTGAATGTTCAAGTTTGGTATTGCGGTAATTTGAGACTTTGGGAGCTGGCAACGAAAGGATTTTTATAATTTTACTTTACAATGATTTGGTTTCTTAACTCGTAACACTACATGCGTAAGATTTACTTGCGCCTTGCCTAGTTAATTTTTTAATGATGAAGCAATTTAAAGACACTATTTTTAACAATGGTTGTGATAAACTTAGCAAATCGTATTAATATCAATACCAACATTAATATAAATCGGACCCTATGTGCTGTGCACACCTTAATTTTTAAATTTTTCTAAATTTGTCAATAATGCGTTTCTTTGTATTGTTTGTTTGTATTTGTACATTCAAACCGCATTTAATTGGAGAAAAGCAAATACCCACCAGTTGTTCTTCTAAAGAATCAACACCAACCACGTGCACAAAATTGCGACAAAAAAAAAATTAATAAATCAAGAAACTTGTGTGCCGATTTTGGTCCAAATCGGTTCATAAATGAGAACTGTAGGCGATTACTGACAGACAGACAGACAGCCGGACAAAAGCATTTTTGGCCAATCTCGCAACTGAGACGCTTCGCTCGCTCGGTCAATAAGTAACTAGCTGACCCGGCGAACTTCATACCGCCATATTGTGAGATTTAAAAAAAGTTTCGATTTCACTTTTTAAAACTTTCTTTTATACATACAAACCTTGTCCTGACAATCTGTTGATGATGATGAATATGAAAATTGCATAACGGCATTTCAAGCTCTACTTACAAATTCAGGCAAGTGTAATGTAGGAACAGCATCTTTCCAGAGTCTTTTGTTTTTTTTTAAATTTTTGTTGTAGCACTCTGGTTCAAAATGTATACTACATATACTGCTATGTTTTTTTGGAATCCATGCCTGTTCTCTGCGTACTGCTTTCACCCATTCTCTTTTTTTTTAATGGATTAGTTGGAAACCTAAGAGTGAAAATAAATTCGTTCGTTCATTTACATCGATATTTTTCATCGATAGTTTCAAACCCTATTTGAAAGAATTGTAATGAACGAACACTGAACGAATGAAAAAAGAACGGTAAAACCCGACTCATTTCAGTAAGTCATAAATATAGTTACATTGCAGAAAAAATTGAGTACTCGTTAATATGGCATCATATAAGCAAAAATTATATTCAATTTTATTAGTTTTATGAAAAATTAGACACTTTATCGGCATAAAATTGTACTCACAGGTGAAAAGAAATATTAGTTACGCGATCACTGTAGTTTTTACAAAATAATACGGCGCATTTTGTCATTTTTTTGCATTATCTTGTCTTGAGAATCAACGTAGTGGTCGTGTCAACACTGACGCAACAATTTTGCTTGTTAGGCAAAAAGGCTGGCACGTGGCGAGCGGGGGTAAAGGCGAGATCGTCCGAGTTACGTGTCCCGTGTATTCGTCCAAGATTCTATAGCATAACTACAGTTTTGAAAGCGTATAAAGTTGGTTATTACTATTCAGTTTTCTACTAAAATACCTGTTAAAATACATTAACTGGAAGGCAAAGCGTAGGGCGTCCACCCATTGAACTGACGATACTGTTAACATTGCGAGAAACCAGTAAATGGAGAGAGCTCAAAATCGTTATTTCTGTCCAATAGACTTCTACAGGCTCATGTGATGATGACCGGTTGAAACCTTGTCATTTTAATACGGTTTTAAGTCTAGCAAGGTAATAGTAGTCCCAACGAACCTTTTTCCTGAATTTATCTGAAGTATCGCACCTAACTTCAGAGGAATAAAGATCCGTTGTGCGTAGGTGGTAGAATACGAAATACTTAATACTCAATACATTTATTGCTTTCATATGGTATTATAGTTGTTACATTGTAGGTAGGTAGCCTAAAAACAGATGAAAAGCTACGATTCAGCTGTGTTTCAGCCCCCGTATGCCAATCTTTTGCTGTCAAGTTATATTTGACTGCCCAGTATAATTTCTTCAGGTCACGTGGTACAATTCTGTACCATGTGATCATTCTTTTTAGACACTTGACAGCAAAATATGCGCGAAAACCAATCAAATGACGTCATAATGTCACTATTTAGTCACAGAATAACTATGAGTTAGTATGAACTGACCATGATTTAAAACTTTGCAGTTCAACTTTGCAGTTCAACTTTGATTGGCATACCCCTGCAGCTGATAAGATTTTTAGTGGAATTGAGTCACAGGTATTACAAAAAAATGCATTACATCCTTCTTTTTAACCGACTTCAAAAAGGAGGAGGTTCTCAATTCGGTTGTATGTTTTTTTTTTTTTTTTTTTTTTTTTTAATGTTTGTTACCTCAGAACTCCGTCATTTATGAATCGATTTCAAAAATTCTTTTTTTATCTGAAAGGATATACTTCCAGATTGGTCCCATTTAATTTTCATCAAAATCGGTTCAGTAGTTTGGGTTATAAATAGATATAACTGAAAAAAATGCCAAGTTGTGGCGTAGCGCCTACCATTTTACTGCTAGCAACGATGCAATATGCCAAGTTGCGGCGTAGCGCCTACCATTTTACTGCTAGCAACGATGACCCTTTGTGCACACCTAAATTTTAACATTTTTCTAAATTTGTCAATAAACCCAGTTTGTACATTCAAACCGCATTTAATTGGAGAAAAGCAAAAACCCACCAGTTGTTCCTCAAAAGAATCAACACCAACCACGTGCACGAAATTGCGTATTTTGCTTTCCTGTGACTTTTAAGTGGTGTTTATAGTGAATAGAACATTCCCAATGAACTGTCATCATCATCATCATCATCATCATCTGATGATGAAGCTGGTAGTCGAATTGAAGTCGGTTTTTCCAGTTTTTTAACTTATAAATTATTTACGCTTTCTTTTTTCGGTGACAGTTCTAAAAGGGTTGATAACACGCGCACGGCCACATTTCTGGCGAGACCTGTTTAGTCACCCCATGAATGCATAAGTCGGTGGCATTGTGCCAGCATCCCGTATCTCTGATTCGCTAATAGATAAATAGCTGCCGTCGGCTGCAGTCTCCTGGGATCTACTGTTTGTGGTTAAACTCTGCATCTGTCTGGCTGTATTGTCTTCGTTATTTGCAAAGACATGTTGCTAGAGATACATAATAATAAATCGTCTGTACATTGTTCTTGTATTCAAGACCAGATGCTAAAATCGTAGGTAGGTATAAATATACATTCTCTAATCTTATGTTATTAAACATTGTATAACAGTAATTATATTTGAATACCGGTTCAAAAACCAGTATTTTTGGGTAATTTTTTCGGATAACGGGTAATTTCTGTAATATATTTTGATCCCTTCATCATATCAACACAGCATAGCTTACACATCAACCAGAATTTGCTTGCATATTTAAGACAGCGAACAGAATTTAAACATATTCCTTTGTTATTTCATGGACCAAATCCTTTGTAAGGGGCTTAAACGAAACTAAGTACTGCAGGGGTATGCCAATCAAAGTTGAACTGCAAAGTTGAACTGCAAAGTTGAACTGCAAAGTTTTAGATCATGGTCAGTTCATAGTAATTCATAGTAAACTCTTACTAACTCATAGTAATTCTGTGACTAAATAGTGACATTATGACGTCATTTGATGTGTTTTCGCGCATATTTTGCTGTCAAGTGTCTAAAAAGAATGATCACGTGGTACAATTTTGTACCACGTGATCATACCTGAAGAAATTACACTGGGCAGGGAAATATAACTTGACAGCAAAAGATTGGCATACGGGGGCTGTAATACCTTATTTTATGGCAGTTATGTCAGGCTTGTCGGTAACCGGCCAAAGGCCTAAGGTCAGCTTAGCTTCGGATTGTGCTACACTTTCTATCAACAATGTAAAATGAACTTTATGAATCTAGATTCACAGTCGTGTTTTTAAAACTCCTTTTTCGGTGTGAGCATGCGCTGTTTGTTTTTAAAATCAACCGCCACGCGACTTTTAGTACATTCACTCTGTGGTTTAAAAAAAAATTGAGGCTTTTAGAAAAACGTTTGCGTAGTGAAAAAAAGTCCAAGGAATGAATACACAATACCACCACACCACAAAGAGTAGAACTTTTAGTATGTATATAGTTTGTTTGTTCTAACTTTATTTAGTTTAAGTTTACTTTTATCATTTGTGGTGATCGAATAAACAATTTATCTATCAATCTAATAATGTTATTGTGATATATTAATGTTCATAGTGATATAAAGCTGTCAATGCTAAATTGAAATAATAATTACCATTTCATATAATTTTCTAGTGGTCACCATTAGTCTAAACGAAACTTTTCAGATTCAAACATTCCGTGAAATCAACAATTTCATCCGGTTTACGAATTTCAAAAATGACAACCTTATCGTGCCGTTTTTGGCGTGTTTCCTTTTTTCGCCGTGAAATATAGCCTGTGTTTGCAGCTATCGGTAATGCTGACGTGTCCGTAAGCAGTTATTCAGATGTAGTTTCCGGTGTTGAAGGCGGGTCTCGGTGATATTATGGAGAATTATTTACCACGAATATTATCATCCCCGCATATTGTTATGTGACCAAGAAGACTCGATGGAGCGCCTGGTAGTACAAGGCAGGATGGAGGGCAAGAGATCCCGTGGTTGCTCTTCAACGAGTTGGTCAGACCTCCTGATCAAATACAAAAAAAAAATATTGTTAACAAAAGATAGGTATTAACATTAGGTGCGCAGTGTGCGCACATTAAAAACAAGTAATTAAATTAAAAATTTAAAAAACCCTCGAATCTTGGACCGATTTTTAGCAAACATAGCCAAGAACACTCCCGACTAATTCACCTTTCAAACAAAAAAAACATAATCAAAATCGGTTCATCCGTTCAGGAGCTACGTTGCCTCAGACAGACACACTAACACACACACAGACACGTCAAACTTATAACACCCTGTCGTTTTTGCGTCGGGGGTATCTTCAGGTCACGTGGTACAATTTTGTACCACGTGATCATTCTTTTTAGACACTTGACAGCAAAATATGCGCAAAAACAAATTTAATGACATCATAATGTCACTATTTAGTCACAGAATAACTATGAGTAGTATGAACTGACCATGATTTAAAACTTTGCAGTTCAACTGAGATTGGAATACCCCTGCAGGCTACGAACTGCACCTACCCCAAGTTTCATCCAAATCGGACCACTAGTTTTTGCGTGAAAGAGTAACAAACATCCATACATACATCCAAACTTTCGCGTTTATAATATTAGTAGGGTTTATCGGCAGTGTGGGGCTGTTTTTATTACAAAAATTATTTAAAAGGCTGTGTGCCTTTTGATTCGTTTTACGCCTTTTGAATTAGTTTTTATTTTATAATAATATTAAATTTATTCAGATATACAGGGATTGTTTTATTATATAAAATAAATCAGTTATAAATCCAAATGGCAATTTTGCTATAGCTAATACAAATCTAGGAGTCAGGTATCAAATGTGTTATTGCTACCACATTGCTGGCAAATTGTGGATTAACGTTTTGCATTAAATGGCACAATTTGTGCTTCATTTCCTCGGACACGGTTTAATACGCTCACCATGGATTAATTTCAATAATCCCACTAAATTGCACTATTTCGACATTTCAATTTAATATAATTAAATATACCAGATGAGTCAAGGATGACGGATGAAAGGAATGAGTGGAAGAAAAAGACATGATGTGCCGACCCCACCTAGCGTGGGATAAGGGCAGAGGAATGATGATGAGTGAAGGAATTTTTTCTTCCTCACATTCATCGTATTGCAAAGAGCTTCTATTGTACATTATTTCAGTACGGGTAATACATATTTGGTTTTAATTAAAGTAATGTTTACACACGAAGGAGGTTGCTCGCGAGCATGCTTAAATGCGCCCGTCGCGACACCTACACGATATCGACATAAGACATGGTGAGATGAGATGAAGTGAGATGAGAAAAAGTTTATTTTGTATCACCAACGCAAAGTTTACAATTTAAGTTGGCTTTTTATTTTATTTAAATTTATTATTAAATTAATTACGTGAGTACAAAAATGGTCGCTTCTCAGCATGTTTTAGACTAACTACTATAACGCTGGTCTTCCATGACGCCATTGCCTAGCAGCGGCAGCAACAGCGGTACATATTTTATACTTAGAACACACAAAGACTTAGTTAAACTAATTGGCTATATTAGATTTGAAAAGATAATGTCATGAATCGAATAAAAATATCGCTGTTGGTGACACAGTGCGAACGCGTATGAGATTAGCTCTCCGCCGATATCGTATCGCTGGCAATCTGAAAAAACCATTTGCAATGAGTCTAAAAATTTATCGATGCGATTGTACTCGGCAAATTGAATTTACTTCAGTGGAATTGCATAAATTAATAGATCCGTGAACATTATTGAAAATGTTCAAGGTTTTTGACATTTTACAAAACTGTTTAATGTTTATTTATTTATTTATTAATAGGATCACCAACAGCGTTGTGCACAGAAACAACATTATATTCTTGGTGTTTGCAACTTACTTTGAAACTTTCAGGTCATATGCCAACGTTTATTGTTATTTTTACCCCTTACATGTCCCAGCTTACATTATTGAGGGCACAGACAAAGGTCAGTTTTAATAAAACACACCCCAATTTGCTGTTGGACCCTATAATACCCATTATATTTCTTGCGGCAAATAAACTGGCACAAAAGGCCGCAGCAGGGGTATTCCAATCTCAGTTGAACTGCAAAGTTGAACTGCAAAGTTATAAATCATGGTCAGTTCATACTAACTCATAGTTATTCTGTGACTAAATAGTGACATTATGATGTCATTTAATTTGTTTTCGCGCATATTTTGCTGTCAAGTGTATAAAGAGAATGATCACGTGGTACAAAATTGTACCACGTGACCTGAAGAAATTACACTGGGCAGTGAAATATAACTTGACAGCAAAAGATTGGAATACGGGGGCAGGTAGTAGAATATTAATTTTGGTAACTCATGGAGGTAGGTTAAACCACCACAAAGTATTCTTAAAAGTTCAAGACGACTTCACGTTCGCACATTTCAAAATTTTTGAAGATTCACTGAATGTAATTTATGCAAAATCGCAAAGATTCTATAAAGAATAACAATGCAAAGGTTCAGCAAAAATATCATTTTGATCCAAACAAGTTTTCATCAAATAATGTGCTCTTAGTTTTTTAACTTTTTGCACATATTTTCGTTCCTCGTTCAGTGATTTTCTTTACTTTTAATATTCATTAAAAGCTTCTTTAACTATTTTTCAAAGAATTCATCTCACAAATGATGATAGACGAGGAAAATTACCGCATACGTGGAAAATGCGCTTTCAAGATAGCGCTCATGAAGAGTTATAGCAGTGCCATTGTCAGGGTGTGGACGCCTTGGGGACCTTCCTCGTCCTGTCATTCAACTATGAACCGTAACACAAGGGATTAAAAAAGATATTTGACAAACAAATTAGCTCGTAGTCTTTGAAATCGTTGGCTTAATTTTGATTAAAAAAAATCGGTATAATAACATGCTATTTTGAGAAAGGTATTGCTGGTATCGTTCGAATATGGTATATTTTTAACTAACTTTAAAAAAGAAGGAGGTTTTTAATTCAGTTGTATGTTTTTTTTAATGTTTGTTACCTCAGTACTCTGTCATTTATAAACTGATTTTAAAAATTCTTACTTTATCTGAAAGGATCTTCCTGATTGGTCCCATGATTTTTTTATCAAAATCGGTCCAGTAGTTTGGTTTTTCAATCATATAACTGGAAAAATATGTCATCCACGTAAACGTAATTGAGTATTTTGATTTCCTGTGACTTTTAATGCTGTTTACGGTCACCAGAACATTGCTAATGAAAGATGATGATGAAGCTGGAAGGTAATCAAATTGAGGTCGGCTTTCCTAGTACCCTAGATCACTAAGCAGTCGTAAAAATTACGACGCGCACCTTGCACATTTGGTGTTTCGGTAAGATCCCCGCCCCCGCGACCCCACCCGTTTCTAGTACCTTCCTAGTTCGCATCATTGGTGACCCGCAATCACTCATTACGGATGCACGCCTATTAGATCGGGATATATCGTGTGATCGTCGTAAAATTTACGAAAGGTTAGTAACTATGCAACTTTTTTTCAAAGTTCTGTATTTCGTTTTGTATTATTTATTTTCACTAATTACTATAGGAACATATTATTTTCCTATTATTATAAGACATAATAAGTCTTGTTAATTATAAACCAGTAATAGATACCAATGTTATTTGTAACTTATTGATAATTCCTGGTGTTTTCTAGATATGATAAATTATTCAGTTACTGTTCTTTTATATTTTCGGATGGGTTTGAGGAGTCAAAATGAAAAAATTCCACAATGATTAGCTTAATTCGGATACGGAGTCAATCCCTGAAAATCAACCACTGTCTTCGGAATCCGAGGGTGATAATAATTTAGAGACGGAAATTCACATCGAAACTGATGGAAGCGACGAAGATGCTGTAGTTTCTTCGGATGACCAGTTTTTCACTCTACGTCGCAGTCATAGTCATCAATATCAATTCAAAAATACCTGATATTATTAAATTTTACAATTCTACAAAAGGTGCGGTTGATACTGTAGACCAGATGTGCTCGATCATGAGTACCAGCCGTAAGACCAATCGATGGCCGCTGTGCTTGGGTTACGACATCCTGAATCTGTCTATAGTGAATGCATATGTAATTTACGTCGCTAATTTTATTCGAAATGTAAAAAACCCATGAAAAGAAGGTTTTTTGCATTAGAAATGGCAAAAGATCTGATGAAGCCTTGGCTGGGAGAAAGATATCAGACTGTAACTTGGCAATTAAATTGAAAGCAAACCATCGCAGAGATCTTGAAAATTTGTGACTCCCAGGAAGGTTCTAGTCAAGATGTTCCCACAACTCGCAAAATTGGTAGCTACTGCCCTGCAAAAAAACGCCGTATGACCACGAACTTCTGCAAGGGCTGCAAAAAAGCTATTTGCAGGGCTCATTTTGTTTCTATGTGTAATAATTGTTCAATGTAGATTAATTTTGAAACGGGTTCTGTTATTTTGATAACGAGAAAACGAAGATTGCTAATTGAGGTAATTTTGTGACATAAATTAAGTTGATTATATAAATATTGATGTTTTAATTCGTCGTAAAATTTACGAATGGTTAGTGACAGCGTTACTCAAAATTTGATCTAGGGTTAAACTTATAATTTTTTCTATTATGTCAGTGGCTCGATCAAAAACTGTCAGCGCCGACACGGAGCTATAGCATTTAGTACCACGAGTATGTATGAACATTTAGCTCTTTAACGATATCGTGTCGTGACTTTGGCAGTGAGAAAATAGCCATTGACTACCCCGAGCTAGAATAGAACCCACTTGAATACTAAGCAGATGCAGCCACTTTAGAATCTACACCAGTCGACGCTAATAGAGCTCTATTCAGAATCGAACTGATTGGAACAATATGAAAAAGTTCACGAGAGCTCGAACGGAATTCAAAGTCAAATTGCTGTGAAAAGCCAGCTCTGCTATGCCCACTAGTAGATACTGAAAGTCATATCTAAGGTTTTGTAAGGAGCATTACATTTTATATTATCTGTTACTTAGCTGTCGTGAAAATCCTTCCTACTAATATTATAAATGCGAAAGTTTAGATGTTTGGATGTTTAGATGTTTGGATGTTTGTGTTTCAATCACGTCAAAACCACTGAACCAACTTGGATGAAACTGGGCATATATATAGTTCGTAACCTGGATTGACATATAGGCTACTTTTTATCCCGAATAATTAACAGGATCTACAGGATAAAATGAACGAAAAGGATTAGCAGCGCCAATTGGCAAGAGGATTTCATTGTCATATCATGTCACGTCAGTTTGACTGGGCGTAGTACCACCTCTTTGGTCTAACAACTAGCGTTTGACATTCCAGTAGGTACGAGTTCGGTGTAATGAGGTGTAATGTCAAGTTTCTCAAAGAAGTATCCGCTCGGTACACGCACAGATAATATAATGTACACGGAGACTGTAGACGCGTACGAAATCGCGGGTAACTGCTAGTAATGGAATAAATAAACTAACTAGATATTGCCATTTTCATTCTGTGAATCAGCCGACTAAATGCAGCTTCGACAAGTAAATCACAAATACTTTTATCTAATGGATAATGTTACTAAAGGATGACCTTGTGAAAATCTCACTTGAATGTAACTAATGGGCTTAAAATTCCCACTAGTTCCATCAATAAAACTAGCAATGTTATGTGGAAAAGGACCGATGAATCTCAAGGCCTAAAATAGCTTACAGCAGGGGTATTCCAATCTCAGTTGAACTGCAAAGTTTTAAATCATGGTCAGTTCATACTAACTCATAGTTATTCTGTGACTAAATATGATTTTATGTAATTTGTTTTCGCGCATATTTTGTTGTCAAGTGTCTAAAAAGAATGATGTAATTTTTTCAGGTCACGTGGTACAATTTTGTACCACGTGACCTGAAAAAATTACACTGGGCAGTGAAATATAACCTGACAGCAAAAGATTGGAATACGGGGGCTGGGAGCCGCAGTAAGTGCAGTAAAACTATTTCCAAAAACTTCGGGGAAAAAGGGGGGGCAGTTCAAGTCTTATTACTCTCGGTATTTCAAGTACTTACCGTAACAAGATGCTAACGCTTTTCTCCGTCTTTACTTATGTACTGCTTGCTCCGAATTCTGTTATTCCAACTTTTCTTTTTAAGCTTCAGCTAAACGGAGGAATTCTTTTGAGCTTTTTTAATTTGATAGTGAAAAGTAGCGCTCAGCTGGAAATAATCAAACAGGGTGATTCTCTTAATCAAATCTAGTAAAGATATCATTATTGGAATTTCGTTGGGATATTATAAAAGTTACTTATATATTTCGTTTCGTTCTATATTTTTCGTCATTCCTGTCCATCCAAAGGTTGTCTGGAAGAGATCGCTTTTAGCGATAAGGCCGCCCATTGTACTCTCTATTTTTATGTTTATCTCTTTCTGTAATTTATTTTTTTCTGTGTGTGCAATAAAGTTTTTATCTATCTATCTATCTTTTTAATAGCAATTCAAACAGAGGTGATTGGATTGCAATTAAAAAAGCTAAACGACTATTATTATTTTCTTTTACAGTTTATTTTCTCATGCACCAAATAGATTGCTGTTTTGATACTAGATAATGTATTTGCTATGAAATAAGTACCTTTACAAAGTCATCTACCTCATAGATACCTACACGTTTGACTTCACTCAAGTGAAAATAAACATAATAACAGCATTAAGCTGAGCTGAGGCCGATTCACCACCACACAGAGTAGATCTTAATATTAGTTTTTGTTTTAGTTATTACTCGCTTTTATTTTTAGTTTTAAGTTATGCTTTGCTTTGTTTTTATGTATGTTGTTTGCCTATTAATATTGTACTTTTGTGGTGGTTTGAATAAAAGTGTCTATCTATCTATCATAATCGTTTACTTAATGGAGGTAGATTTTTCTAGACGGTAATTAGCTTTCTGGTTTTACTGTACTTATAGTCATATCGCTTTGGCCTTCCAATTTAATTTCAGTAGGTCTTTTAAAATAATTGCGTACTTAACATAATGAAATTGTTTTCACGTCGTTTATATGTATAGTGAACCATTAAGGATTAGGTATGAATTCTTTAAGAGCTAAACTTTTATCATCTGACGGGTTGCTTAGCATTTTATGAAAATCTTAGCTATTTTGAAATATAAAATACTAGCTTCTGCCCGCGACTTCGACCCGTTTGAAACTGTTGATTTTCCGGGATAAAACGTAGCATATATTACATGTTAATCCAGGTTACGAACTAAGTATACATATTCCAAGTTTTCATCCAAATCGAATCAGAGCGTGATTGAAACACAAACATCTAAACTTTGACATTCATAATAAGGTTTTTTAAGGTCAAATACACGCGAGAGCAATGATTCCGGGTCACTTAAAGAATGTTAAAAATCTCGGAAACTAAAAATGATAGGTTAATGCAATAAATTGTATTTAATAGACAATGTAATACTCCTTAAATGAAGGTATTAAAACTTCTTAGTTATTGTAAAGTTATATCTTAAAAAAATCAAATTTGAAAAAGGGCCACTTTCGAAGATGGAACTACGAAATTACAGCATTTGGTTTTGCTTTTGTTTGTAATCTGTCATTTATGTGGGTATATAAACCATGTTGATAGTGCTCTATATTCATTATTCAAGCTGAAATTATGTCGCTTACGCCTGAAGAATGCACCAGAATACTTACAATGCTGGAAACCGGCCGGAGTCAGCGCGATACAGCCAGGACTGTCGGTGTGTCGCTGTCAACAGTACAAAGAGTTCTCCGACGTTACGAAGAAACTGGTTCTAACCTACGCAGACCAGGAACGGGCAGAACCAGGTGTACCACAGCACGAGAAGACCGATACTTGGTGAACACCATGCTTCGAAATCGCTTTCTCACAGGAACTGAACTCACAAATCAGTTTCGACGCCTCGGAGGAAGTAACCCAAGTGCATGGACAGTAAGACGTCGGCTTGCTGAATCTAACTTAAAACCCCTTAGACCTGCAAACGGCCCTAAACTGGAGCGTGGGCATCGTATTTCAAGACTAAGATATGCCCAGAGCCACGTAAATTGGAGTATTGAAGATTGGTCAAAAGTTATGTTCTCCGACGAATCAAAATTTATGCTCTACAAGCACGATGGAAGACACAGAGTGTATCGAAGACCAGGGGAAAGATTCAAGCAAGCATGCATCGAAGAAAAAGTAGCCTACGGTGGTGGGTCTGTACTTGTGTGGGCCGGAATTTCTTCTGAAAGTCGCACAGAGCTGGTGATCATAGAAAACGGCTCTTTAACTAGCGTAAGATATGTGGAAGAAATCCTCAATGATCATGTTGGTCCATTTATGGTCAATTTAGGTGAGGATGCTATATTTATGCATGACAATGCCCGACCTCATACAGGTAGGATTGTGAATGACTACCTTCAAGAGATGAACATTACTCGTATGGAGTGGCCAGCGCGCAGCCCGGATATCAACCCGATCGAGCATGCTTGGGACGAGCTAGGCAGATGCGTAAAACAACGAAACCCTCCCCCAATCACGCTTCGTGAGCTCAAAATTGCTCTCACAGAGGAATGGGAGAATATTCCCCAAAATCGTATAAGGAACTTGGTGTACAGCATGCCAAACCGGGTAAACGCAGTAATGGAAGCACGAGGAGGCAATACGAAGTATTAAAATTCAAGTCAAATCGTAATAAAGTTCAAAAATTTCATGTTTCCTATTTTTGTTTTAAGGAGAGATCAGCAGTTTTTTTCTTTATGTAATTTTGTGTTAATAAAATGTATGGTGACTCATATTTTTTTACTTTCATTTAAGGAGTATTACATTGTCTATTAAATACAATTTATTGCATTAACCTATCATTTTTAGTTTCCGAGATTTTTAACATTCTTTAAGTGACCCGGAATCATTGCTCTCGAGTGTATTATTTCTTGAGTGATTTGCATCAACCATATCCAATTCTATTATACTGTAATCTTTTACGGTCTTACTTAGAATCACCTCTGAACTTAAGCACTATTTAAACAATGCGTAAAATTCTTCCTGTCACTGTTTATCACTAAACAAAACGAGATGGCATTATTTTAAACAGTGAAACTTATGACGTGACAGAAGTTGAGAGGAGATTCTAAGTAAGCCTGGCAGTTATTTTCTATCAGCGATGAGAAATGATTATTAGGCACATAGTCACCAGTTTTTGAAATGCGTAAAATTCCACGAGAAATTCCTAACATGTTGTTGTGATGAATTTTTCATGAATCAAATTGGAATTTGCGGCTGTATTTTCAGACCATCAAATGAATAGGTAATGGAATTACCTTTTATATTGTGATTGCAAATGAATGCCATGTTTACGGTGACAAAATAAAGGTAAAATCGTAACTGAATATCTTGGATATTTTCACACTGTCTGCTTAAGGCCTTTCAACGCTTTTTTTTTGTAAAGTTAGGTACCTCTTTTTATTTTGTAAAAATAACTTTGTT
Organism: Gandaritis pyraliata; assembly: GCA_947859175.1. Taxonomy (NCBI): domain Eukaryota; kingdom Metazoa; phylum Arthropoda; class Insecta; order Lepidoptera; family Geometridae; genus Gandaritis; species Gandaritis pyraliata. The sequence continues at coordinate 1,752,238 of OX401871.1, read as the reverse complement.
CGTAGTTGACTTTGGAACTATTTCGTTCAATTCACTAAAAAGTAAATCCAGTTATTTTCAGTATTCGTTGCAACAGAATTGACTCCTTCAAAATGAATCGGGTCACAGCGTAATTGGATAAAATTGCTAGCATTTTTGTCCAACTATTCGCGACCGCTATTGTAGGCAGGTTTTCCTTCACTTTTGAATTCTGTAGCCTACATTTAGGTTTAAAGCAAATTATACAAAAACTTTATAAAAATCGTGTAAAATCACGGGTAGAGCGAAGCTCATTAGCGTCGTTACTAAGTAGAACCAGACACTCAAACGTTCGTGTCATCGGAGTAGTTCCTTTTCTCCCTTCATTTCTTTGTTCTCCTGGTACTTTCTTTCGGTGAAGGTTTTCATTGTTTTAATATTTTTTTCCAATGGGTGCACTAATATTATAAAAAGTGAAAGTGTAGATGTTCGGATGTTTGTGTTTCAATCACGTCAACTACTGAACCAACGTAGATGAAACTTGAAATATATATAGTCCGTAAACTGAATTAACATATAGGCTACGTTTTATCCGGAATAATTAACAGGAATGACAGGATAAAATGAACAAACGGGATTAGCAGCGCCAATTGACACGAGGACGACGTCATGTCAGTTGCTTAGAGGGCCTAGTACGAGTTTTGGTGTATAAAGCAGTCTAACGGCTGACGCGCGAGTACGTGTTCGGTGTAGTGTCAAGCTTCTCAAAGAATCCGCTCAGAAAACGGTACACGTGTACGAAGTCGTGGGTAACAGCTAGTACTTTTTAATTTACATAACCAGGCACCAGTTTTAATCATGTTTTTGTAGGGATACGTCAAAAACTCGAAAAACCACCACGGTAACCGCAAGAACCGATGTCAGTAAAGGGTTCAGGTAAATTGTTTAAAAGCGACTGAATTGAAAATACGGATACCCAATAATTGTTTCGTATAGGAATAAGTATTTATTTTATTTCTGTTATAAGTGATACTCATAACCCCAGCTCATTTTTTGAGAGTGATGGATTATGAGACGGAAAACTGCGATAAACAACTTCTCGCTCGCACTATTTTGTAAGATACCTGCAGGGGTATGCCAATCAAAGTTGAACTGCAAAGTTTTAAATCATGGTCAGTTCATACTAACTCATAGTTATTCTGTGACTGAATAGTGACATTATGACGTCATTTGATGTGTTTTCGCGCATATTTTGCTGTCAAGTGTTTAAAAAGAATGATCACGTGGTACAAAATTGTACCACGTGACCTGAAGAAATTACACTGGGCAGTGAAATATAACTTGACAGCAAAAGATTGGCATACGGGGGCTGCACAATGAACACGCGGATAATGATACCTCTTGCAGAACCAGAACACGAGGCAAATGAACAACTCAAACAGTCTCCGCCTCCCTTCTGTCTGCGACATCAAGGGGAGCTCCCTACAGGCTCCAGTGCAATCATTTTAAAACGAATCTACGCTTATAGTACTGGCAAGCTATTGAACACCTTTTGACTCAATCAAAAAATTGGCTTCTAGAACATATTATTTCATAACATTCATGAAATGATGATACTATTTCCCAGAACTTTAATTAAGTTAAGGTAGGTAATTAATATTGTTTTAAATTAAAATCTATTTCTGTAACTTATTAGTAAACTATTTGTATACTTGACTTTGAACTATTTGTATATGGGCAAATGGATACTATCAACGTTCTCTGCTAATGATAAAAAAGTCAGTCAGACATGACATGCATGGTCACGATTTACGTAACTTCTAATCAATGATTCATCTAGCATTCAATTTCTTATGTCCTGCAAGGACGATGCGTTTAAACAGTTTTACCACAGATAATTACAAACTATAGGTTTTACAGACCAATTATTTAGTGCACAGAAGATGCAATGCTCGAGTAACCAGTTTGTTAGGTAGATAATGCTATCGATTCTGTTGTCGCATTTTTCTAAACTAACCTAATTTGACAGCACTAAAAATGTTGACGTCCCTTTCTCATAAACTGAAACGACAAAGACAGCTATAATTTTAGCACTGTCAAATTAGGTTAGTTTAGAAAAATGCAACAACAGAATCGATAGCATTGTTAATTTCTGTTCAAGCGTAATCTAGTTCGCTAGTACCAAAAGCTTAGGTACTTACTAAAACATACATTTTCTATTTATTTTTGAATCCCAGAATAAGAAGCCTACTAATTAGTCTACTGGGCATAAATGCAGCTGTCAAAAGTTACTTCATAAACTGCCAGTACAGTGATAATATTGGCAGATGAAAATAGATTTGAGTGAAGGCATTTTCGCGCGTGAATATAAATGATTTTTTGCCAGTTTTATTGAATAAACTGGGATATCTAAATAAATCACGAACTCTGGTTATTTTAGGACTTTCAAGGTTCCTAATTTATTTTGAAATATTAATCAGTTTCAGCTCAGTCACACAATTTATAAGACCCGAAAATTCAAGGAAAATATCGTAAGAAAAATTTGATGGCTCACGACTGATGCAGTCCCCAGACACTTGCCTACTTAAATCTATTTGACAGGCGTCACAGCTCAGTCGGTAATGGATCTGCCTTCCGTGCTGTGGGTCGTGGGTTCGATCCCCACCAAGAACAAACATTGTGTGTGGCAAAACATAGATGTTTATTCTATGTCTGGGTGTTACTATATATTATAAGTATGTATTTACAAAAAAAAAGTTTATAAGTATTCTATCAGCATCTAGTTCCCATATTACAAGCTTTGCTTAGTTTGGGACTAGAGGGCGTCGTGTGAAATGTCCATGAATATTTATTATTTAAAATGTATTCAAGGGCTAGTGAGAGGAAATTCGTTTGCATTCTATCGATCAGACTGTCACGTATATACGAACTTCTAATACAATGAAAAAATAAGTTATGTGTCCAAAAATAAAATGTTTGATGGAGTAGGTTTGGTTGTTAAACCTAGTTGAAAGGGCTACACTACCACATGAGATTCAGGGGAGGGTTATTGTGCCAGGGACTAGTAGAAAGATAAAAGGTTTGGTGTATTGTATTACAAAATCCAGAATTGGCCAACTGTGCCAAGGAATTGCAGTAATCCTATCCTACTATCCTATCCTATCCTACTAATATTATAAATGCGAAAGTTTAGATGTTTGGATGTTTAGATGTTTGGATGTTTGTGTTTCAATCACGTCTAAACTACTGAACCAACTTGAATGAAACTTGGCATATATGTAGTTCGTAGCCTGGATTGACACATAGGCTACTTTTTATCCCGAATAATTAACAGGATCTACAGCATAAAATGAACGAAAAGGATTAGCAGCGCCAATTGGCAAGAGGATTTCATTGTCATGTCACGTCAGTTTGACAGGGCGTAGTACTACCTCTTTGGTCTAACGACTAGCGTTTGACATTCCAGTACGAGTTCGGTGTAATGAGGTGTAATGTCAAGTTTCTCAAAGAAGTATCCGCTCGGTACACGCACAGATAATATAATGTACACGGAAACTATAGACGCGTACGAAGTCGCGGGTAACTGCTACTAAGTAATATAAAAGGTCTGGAATATCACAAGATCCAGGGGAGACCAACAGTGCCAGTGAATAGCAGAAAAATAAAAGGTTTGTCGTATCACAAAATCCAGGGCAGCTCAACTGTGCGAGAGCATTACAGTTGAGATAATTTTAATATCATTTTACATAACAGCCAGCTAGTTGTATGCAGGTATGCAAATTGTTATTGCAATAACGTGCTCGATATCTGATGGCGTTTGATTGCCAATAACCTGGGCCGATCACCTACTGTACGCGTCTTAATGCAATCAATATTGATGTTCTGTGATACTCGCCAAAATAGGTAGGTATAACTCGCAAGGAACCAACGAGTAAGGCAAAACCAAAGATAGATTTCTTTTTTATATACAAATGATGGAACAAGCCGAGTGCCCACCTGACGCTGAGTGGTAACCACTGCCTATAGCAATGCATTGCCTCTGAGCACGTCCACTGAGGACGTGCTCTGTGATGCATTGCACTGCGGCTATCACTCTGAGATAAAGATATTGTCTTATGTGCCTGTAGTTGCACCGGCACCCATACCCTTCAAACTGGAACACAGCAATGCGAGCATCACTGCTTTGCGACAGAAATAGGTACGGTGGTACCTCCCCGGACGACCACTTTCACAAGCTCTACTATTACCGATGGTCCGAAGCTTGTTGGTCAATAGCTACAAATTTATTTTATTAAATACTATTACACCAAAAAAAGGAAATATAAAAGTAGATAGATAGATAGATAGAAAATACTTTATTGCACACCTTAACCTAGGGACTACTTTAACATACAAAACAAAACTTAACTAATTGTACAATGAAAAAAATAATTGTAAAGTATATTAAGAAAGTTTTACGACTCTGCAAAACAAATTTTAAACATCTGAACAAACATTTTTTATTATCCCAAGTGTTCTTTAAACCCAATATTGCATTTTTTTTTCAGAGTTGCGAGTTTAATTTAATTTACACAAAGCTGCAGACTTAATAAGACAAAATAAACGTTTAATACTTGGTAAAGCCGACGATATGAAGCTTAATACGTAAATTATAGGGGGGAGTCGAAAAAATGAGAGAGCTTTTTTGTAATTTGTATTATTTTTGCCTAGACATGAGGGGCGATTCCAATCTCAAAGTTGAACTGCATAGTTTTAAATCATGGTCAGCCCCCGTATTCCAATCTTTTTCTGTCAAGTTATATTTCACTGCCCAGTGTAATATCTTCAGGTCACGTGGTACAATTTTGCATCACGTGATCATTCTTTTTAGACACTTGACAACAAAATATGCGCGAAAACAAATTAAATGACATCATAATGTCACTATTTAGTCACAGAATAACTATGAGTTAGTGGTTTTTAGGTTTTGGATGGGTCCGATTTGGATGAAACTTTGAATAATAAGCTAACCTACTTTTTATCTCTGAAAATCATCAAACGAGTCGCGGACAAAGCCGCGAATAAAATACTTTAACACTTAACTACCCACATCAGTCGACACTCCCTAGGGACAGGCGTACCTACAAAATGTAATGGGCACATAAACATGGAAATGACATTACCTACCAATACGTGTTTGCGCGTTCATTGTGTTTTATGGAGTTTTAGTAAAAATACTTTCACAAAATGTACTGCCCCCGTATTCCAATCTTTTGCTGTCAAGTTATATTTCACTGCCCAGTGTAATTTCTTCAGGTCACGTGGTACAATTTTGTACCACGTGATCATTCTTTTTAGACACTTGACAGCAAAATATGCGCGAAAACAAATTAAATGACATCATAATGTCACTATTTAATCACAGAATAACTATGAGTCAGTATGAACTGACCATGATTTAAAACTTTGCAGTTAAACTTTGAGATTGGAATCGCCCCCCTGAATAACACTAACTTGTTAAATGAACAATAACATTTATATGCATTTAGATGTTGTAACTAATTGAATGAGTATTAAATAATGGTACACATTTCTTACTTATTTTTTTAAAACCACACTATAGCTAATTTTATTTTAATTTATTTTAAAATAAGGGTTTATGAATGAATTTCCATTCATTACAAGTTTCAGTTTATTCTTTTCAAAGAAAACAAAAACAAAAAGAGCAAAAATCTCCTCTCGGCAGTTATTTAATGTCTTCAAAGTAATTTAATTCAAATTCTATGAACTTTGTATCTTTCTTGTTTGTTCAAATTGTTGGCCTACGTTCGCGAGATCTTCGTTTATCCATTAACTTTTTATAAGAAGATTTTTATGATAAAATTAAGCATCCTAAGAAATCAAAGCTCTATAATCTGTGAAGACCGGGTTCAGTGGTGAATCTTGTAAGATACCTATGTATGTCTAGCAGTAGACTGATATAAATAAGTTGATGATGATGAATCTGTATAAAATACGAGTACCTACAATGTGCTTACTAAGATCATTGGTATAATCACAAAAAAAATTAAGAACATGACATTAAACTTAAACTTTACAACTTAATAACTTTACTTTATTAAACTTATCAGCCCCCGTATGCCAATCTTTTGCTGTCAAGTTATATTTCACTGCCCAGTGTAATTTCTTCAGGTCACGTGGTACAATTTTGTACCACGTAATCATTCTTTTTAGACACTTGACAGCAAAATATGCGCGAAAACACATCAAATGACGTCATAATGTCACTATTTAGTCACAGAATAACTATGAGTTAGTATGAACTGACCATGATTTAAATCTTTGCAGTTCAACTTTGATTGGCATACCCCTGCTGTTTACAGACTTGAAGTAGCACAGTTTTATATTGATCGATAATTATTATGGATTCTAGTTTGGAAACAACGCCAAAACTTATTTTGATTGTTACCAACGAGTTCACAATGGAGATGCATAAAGGGCTTCCACTTTTAATATCAGCTTTCTGTCTAGACAGGGACTGGATTAAGACGAGCTTAAACAAAGCGAAAGCGAACACACGAAGAGCATGCTGCGGTCTCGCTTCGCTTAATCCAGTATGATAGAGTACAAGTACTTATAATAGACATAGTTTAATGGCGCCAAAAAATTGAGTTAGCCTCAAAATCCTTTTGATTTTGAAAATTGAGAATCAAGGGGATCTTAAGACAAAAAGTCTCAAAACCCCCTTTGGTCAAAATGGCACCGTAAAAAGTGTATTTTCATTTTATTTGACCCATCTACTTTTTAATTTAAATACCTAGTTCACTGCTGCTGTACCGTCCACTTCAATGATCAAAGTATTAAAAAAAAACTCTTACAAAGATATGAAAATTGAGAAACAAAGGGATCTTGAGACAAAAAGTCGCATAATTCTCTTAAGGGTGAAAACTTAAAGGGGACTTTGAGACTAACCCTTAAAGCTGTCTAAATACTACATCACCAGAGTTTGCCACTAAACTCATACGAACGAACAAAGACTAAACCCAAAAATTGTGCAATGTGCAGTCATACAGTTGCTGAGGTAACAAGGACTTGTTAAATGAAAAAGTTGGAAGAAAAATTACTCTAAAAATCAGGGGCGCTAGAAGTAAGCATTTTTACTCCCAGCACATTCAGTCCAGCCCTGGCTTGTCTCTGTGGCTTTACAATTTGCCAACCTTTTACAGCGGATTTTAATTTTACCTCCGAACCGTGTCTGCCACAAGATTGTATCACAGTTAAAGCTTTTGCACACCTAAACGATACCGACCGACATGTTAGTCGCTTGAACAAAGCAACACGTTGCAAGAGTCTGGTAGGTACACACGGCCACATGTCAAGTTAGACACCCAATATAACAAAGACTACGCTACAATGCAGAGAATCGTTGGAAAGGGAGCACAATAGGCGTGTCCCACAAAAACACTATCGTCCCTCTCGCACGAGTCAACTTCTAATAGTTAAAAGTCACAGTTTAGGTCGACATATCTTCGTGTGTACCAGTACTAAATGTATGAGATTGGCTGTGATTCGAACTAAAATATCGGCAGCGGTGCCGACATAGTGTGAAAGTTCCAAAAGTCGCCAATCGTATCGGAATTGTGAAAACAGTCTAAGAGCCTTTGCTGTGCCACTCAGTATGCAAGTTCTGGTTATACGCGACGCTGCACCGGAACACCTGTTTAGTTAGTTTGTTTCTGCAGCTGTTATTTGAATGGAAAATAAGCAGAGATTTAAAATCGCTTTTGAGAACAATGTTCATTTGTTATTAGATTTCCACACCATAATGAGAGTTTTGTCTACAAACAATATGTACAAAACAGCTAACTGGGGAGATTTTTAGCTACCTTGTACGAATAAGTAGTTCACCATAGAGGGTAATTTAATGAAATATAGTAAAAATATCAATGCATTGACTCACAGAGCACGTCCACTGAGAACGCAACCTGCGAGGCATCGCACTCCAGTACTCAAAGACATAATCGCACTAAGACCTATATCCTGGACTTGACTCTACCTCGAAATCGTGCGTTGATAGGTTTTATGGTTTTAGGGCGGCGGCTAGGTACCTATTTAGCGAGTTGTCAAGTCATATAAATACGCCAGATTTAAATATATTTAGCGTTAAACACGTTTAGTGATTCTGGTGCAAGCCGCCCTTAGTTGTCAAAATTACTGCCAAAACATGATTTCGAGGTTGAGTCGAGGGGAGGATTATTCGAGGTAACAACTAAAAATATGGACATCAGTCTCATTTACCATGTAAGTGCACCGGCACACATACCCATCAAACTCTTCAAACAGGAACACATCACAACGAGCATCATTGCTTGGAAGCAGAAATAGGTACAAATAAACTCTTTCACAAAGAGCTCCGCTACCCTATTCTCTACGATGTAAACAACGTTATAACACAATGAAACCAATGATTGATGTGATGATCAAAGCATTGATTGATGGCTTTGCATACGTCGTTTTTTTTATCGGAACTGATTTGAATATTTACTGTATTAAGTACTTGTTTTTGGCGTACACTCTTTGTGATTATTATTGCTAACAGCCCCCGTATGCCAAGCTTTTGCTGTCAAGTTATATTTCATTGCCCAGTTTAATTTCTTCAGGTCACGGGGTCAAAATTGTACCACGTGATTATTCTTTTTAGACACTTGACAGCAAAATATGCGCGAAAACAAATTAAATGATATCATAATGTCACTATTTAGTCACAGAATAACTATGAGTTAGTATGAACTGACCATGATTTAAAACTTTGCAGTTCAACTGAGGTTGGAATACCCCTGCAGGACTGCATATAAAAATTGCTATAGTTTTGCTCATTTTAGTTTGCTCTCATAAGTAAAATACTAACGTAGCATAAGAATAACAAAATCTCTATAATTTCTCCCGAAAACCGCGAGATGAATAAGCAATTTCGTTTAATTAATAAATTCCGCAGAGAAAATACGAAAGTTAAAACTTTGAAGCCTTTACAATATTACGGAGCCGTGGGCAGGGCAAGCCTGAATCTACGAAGCCTGAATGATTTTCTCCAAATTTATTGGACAAAATTCTTGAGTGAAATTTCATTCAATGAACTTGTTTTTAGTCTCATTGAAAATGTATACAAGTTAGTATTAATAAGCGCCTCACTTTAGGATCACGTAGAAGCTGAATTCTGTCTGTTTCACACAGTCATCATACACAACGCGACCACTACACGAGTTTATTTCTTTAGCAGTAAGTATGCGATATTTTTAGTGATATTTCAAGCTACTGACCTGTCGTCATTGCTGTCGATATCGCCCAATAATTTCAAGTTTAAAAAACTAGAAAAACCGACTTCAATTCAACTACCAGCTTCATCATCAGAGGATGATGATGATGACAGTTCATTGGGAATGTTCTAGTCACTTTAAACACCACATAAAAGTCACAGGAAAGCAAAATACGCAATTTCGTGCACGTGGCTGGCATATTTTTTTATCAGTCATTTCTATTTATAACCCAAACTACTGAACCGATTCTGATGAAAATGAAACGGGATCAACTTGGAAGTATAATCCTTTCAGATAAAAAAAGAATTTTAAAAATCGGTTCATAAATGACCGAGTTCTAAGGTAACAAACATTAAAAAAAACACAACCGAATTGAAAACCTCATCCTTTTTGGGAGTCGGTTAAAAAAATATCTTTGCATTTGTCTCTAACCCAAGATATCTGAGAAGTTGTCCTACTGTTGTTGAGCTTTGTATAAATGTGCTTAGCGACTACTCGTATTCATTTTACAAGCTTTAATTTAACTTGCCATGTTTGTATGTTTGTTTATATCAAATCTTGCAAGCTAAAATTGAGCCATTTCCCGATGTCCGGTTTAGCTGAGGCATTCCTATTAGTCTTTGGTGACAATGCAATACAATCACAGCGAACTGATCTGATGATGGAGCCGGAATGTGGCCATAGGAACTCTGTAATAAAACGTCGCAACCTCACCGAGTTTGAGCTCTTTTGTCTTACTTGACAAGGACTCCGGTCTTACTCAAAGTTGACGCACAAAATAAAAGGTTGCTTTTGAATATAACATTTTAAAATGAAAACTTCTTAATATGAGAGACTGTCAGTTTGCTAAAAAGATAATTACCGTGTTATTGTCATTATGAAGTATGAAACCATTACCAGCAACCCTTTTAGGGCAAACAGGTGAGCTCACTAATGGGCTATTTGCCTACAGCTGCTGCCCGTTATCCTGGATTACGGCACTGATTTATGATCATCAGAAATCTTTGCGCCACTCACACCAATTAAACTTAATTAACTTTTATTGACGACTTTAGAATGTTCAATATGAGGTCGGCTAATCGGCTTGCAAAACAATTGCAAAGTTGCAAAGCTACACGATCTAAAGAATAACAAATCAAAGGTTCAGCAAAAACATCATTTTGATCCAAACAAAAAAATGTGCTATTATGTAAGCAGGTGCACTGTATATGAAGTGGCAGGTGATTTAAGACAATCAACGTGTTTGCTACTATTGCTACCTATAGGTTACTTAAACACGCACCTTGGAAAGACACACAAGCTTGGGTTAGACACGCACCTTGGATAGACACACAAGCTTGGGTTAGACACGCACCATGGAAAGACACACAAGCTTGGGTTAGACACGCACCTTGGAAAGACACACAAGCTTGGGTTAGACACGCACCTCGGAAAGACACACAAGCTTGGGTTAGACACGCACCTCGGAAAGACACACAAGCTTGGGTTAAACACGCACCTCGGAAAGACACACAAGCTGGGTTAGACACGCACCTCGGAAAGACACACAAGCTTGGGTTAGACACGCACCTTGGAAAGACACACAAGCTTGGGTTAGACACGCACCTTGGAAAGACACACAAGCTTGGGTTAGACACGCACCTTGGAAAGACACACAAGCTTGGGTTAGACACGCACCTCGGAAAGACACACAAGCTTGGGTTAGACACGCACCTTGGAAAGACACACAAGCTTGGGTTAGACACGCACCTCGGAAAGACACACAAGCTTGGGTTAGACACGCACCTTGGAACGACACACAAACTTGAGTTTCTCTGGAATACGCTACTAATTACACCCGTGTTTTAAACTTTGTATATTCACTATAAATAATTTAAACTACCCTCGATATCCTCATTAGGGTGACGAGTGGTACAAAAATAGATGAGTAGAGCGCTTACCGGCAGCCGGTACGCATGAGCGCTGATCAAACGCGATTACCTGGCCAAGCGGGACCACTCACTGGGTGAGTACGACTCACTGAGCACGTCCTCAGGCCTTATTTTACATCATGCGGGTTTATCCTGGTTATATCTATACTGCTACATTGCTACATTGATGTACCGTTTATCATCCTGCAAAGCGTTAAAGTCGCCAATCTTTGTAGTTAATACAGTTATTGACATGAGTCGTTGTTTTTTCTAATAGGTAGAATAACTTTATTTACCAAATCCGCACCAGATTCGACACATTCGTCTATATAATATCATGCAATAAGCCAGTTTTTTATACCCGTTTACACAGTTGGTTTCATCGAAAGAGTTTTTCATATATTATGTGCAGACCTACGTCCAGCAGTGGACGAGTATAGGTTGATGATGATGATGATGATGATGATGTGCAGACATTTAACCCCCTGAAGTTTTTGACAATAATTTAATTACACCCAGTATACTATACAAATTAGTAATTAATTCTCTGCTTAAGTTAAAATGACTTTACAAGACACGACACTCAAACCTTTCATAAAAATGATAATTAAGGTGCCTCTTATCAGTATAACCTATTTGTGTAGGTACCTACCTAAGTAAAGAAAGAAAGAAAGAAAGAAAGAAAGAAATTATTTATTTTACGCAACACACAATAAGGTACATACTTATTTACTTAATAATAAAACGATAACATGCGTAAAAAAGGAACCCACTCAGCAAATGCTAAAGGTACACGGTGGCTCCTTTAGCGCTGGTTTTCAGGGGTGCCGAGCGAGAGTGGAGTGGCGCACAGTCTCTGCGACACGCGCTTTTTACAAATACTTACTCTACTAACAAAAAACAACATATAACTAACTTCGCTACATCTCTATTATAATTACAAAATAAAATAAAACAAATAAATACTATAGTAAAAATAAGTACTTTATGACATGTACCGAGACATATCAGGAACAATTTTCCTGCAGGTATGAATAACGCTGTACGTGTGTAACTACACAGAGATCTAATTTATTGTGGTTTTGCGCAAAAATATTACTTCAACGGGCAGAGTTATGAGTTTACTGCTAGGTACTCGCTTTCATACTTAGCTTAAGGATGGTAGATGAAAACCTACCATCTAAGCAAAGTTAGGAACGATACTCAGCATCGAAATCTGTGTTTGATTTGAACATAGATTTAATTTGTCATTTTTCTAAGGAAAACGTCTGAATATAGATTTTGTTGTGTTTTTGGAATAAGTTTGGAGTCTCGATTTATATCTGGATCTGTACTCAGCTATTCTGAGTCCGGATCAGGGCTTGAGCAATGAATGAGCATACAGGCCTTAAACTCCAAAAACTTAAAGATATCTAAGGGATACTTAGCTGTAGGTACGTCTTAACAGTTGGGGCAAGTCCACTCGTTAAATAAATAAATAATCGTTCTTCTTTTGTTGTAGTTTTGATAATTTAGATTCTTGAAGATATCTAAAGGGTACTTAGCGGCACATCCTAATTACCTCTGGCACTTGTCCATCTCTTGTAGTACTTAGTATTCTATACGTGACAGTTTGCACACCCACAGCCGTTGACAGAATACTAATTAGATTAAGATAACTACTTAGGTTAGTAGATAAACTATGAACTAACAAATTCATGACCAAGTCGAACACTACACTAATGTATTTAGGTATCCTAGATACTTCAGTCCCGAACGATCATTATTCTCACAGTCCACAATTTATTTATCACAGCAAAATCTAGCACATTCTGTCGTCGTTAAGGTTGCTTTCACACTGCAATTGACACGGTATACACTGGCACGATAAATCTCACTAATATTAGAAATGTGAAAGTTTAGATGTTTGAATGTTTGTTTTTCAATCACCTCGAAACTACTGAACCAACTTGGATGAAACTTGGAATATATATAGTTCGTAACTTAGATTGCATAGGTTATTTTTTATCTCGAATAATTAACCGGACCTACAGGGTAAAATGAAAAAAACGACATTAGCAGCGCCAAAAAAACATACTTTGACCCGAGGATGACGTCACGTCGTCGCGTCGGTTGCTTTAGAGGGCCTAGTACGAGTTTTAATATCTTATCTTAAACACAGTACAGTGTACAAACACCCTAATACAGCAAAAAATACAAGAAGAAATGGTCGTGAGCAAAGAGTAATGAGCACATTTGTCTGGAGCTCTACATTAGACGTAGGAAACGGGGCTGTTGATACTCATGACTGTGAATACTCATTTATATCACTTAAAAGATTCATACGGTGATTTTAACATCAGGACTATTGTAAAATAGCTATAGCTTTTAAAACCTTGAGCGCATACTACTACAAGTTGCCTATATCTCAGCTATAAATAAATAAATAAATATTCATGAACTTTACACACAACGCCCTCTAGTCCCAAACTAAGCAAAGCTTGTGATATGGGAACTAGATGGCTGATAGAATACTTATATACTTTTTTTTTTGTAAATACATACTTATTATACATAGTAACACCCAGACATAGAACAAACATCTATGCTTTCCACGCACAAATGTTTGTTCTCGGTGGGGATCGAACCCACGACCCACAGCACGGAAGGCAGAGCCATTACTAACTGAGCTGTGACGCCTGTCAAGAGTTATAGTTGAAGGTATCTCAGGGATTTTGCTGCACGACTCTTTTCACAGACTCTGTGAATTATGTGTGCTGTTGGTTATCTATTAAATAAAAATAAAATAGATTATTTTTAACTCTCCACATAATTCTGCTATTGGAACACTTCCAGTGATGAATGCAATGAGCGATACAAAATCTCAGTTATTTATTCATGTCACACATTGCTTGTCAGTAAATTACTTTTATGGACCAACTTGTTGTAAGTAGTGCTGAAAGTTTTTATGTATTTGTGGTGTATGCTCTGGTAGCTAAAAACCTTATTTGCCAATGAGGTTGATAACAAAAAGGCTACAAGCGCACTTGAGGTAATCTAACCGGCCCGCGATTCTAGTACCTCAAACCAATGTTGGTAAATGTATTTATCTAATTTTCAACTTAATAACATGCGCCGTCTTCGAAATCCAGACCAAAACAAAATCAGAGGCAACTTTGGGATTTTTTTTATTGAGAAAACATTACTCTATTATGATTTCAGGGCAGAAAATCGGTACTATAGTGAATTATCTATATCTGATTTTATTATTAGTGTATTGTAAGTTTCATATTCAATCCCTAGTCGCCAAGTGCGCGTTTAGCCTTATTACAAAAACTAAAAAGAAAAAAAAACAAAGGAAATATTTATTTACTTTTAAATCTATCGATATCACACGAGTCTTGCAAAAGTCGAGCTTGAAAATATTCCGCCAATCGTTTTCTAGATAAAACGTGGGTAGGTGAGATATGGCTTCATAGATATAGGGATGTCTCCGGCCGGAAATAGAATCGCCAGAATAAACCTCCGAGCCACAGAGTATATCATATTTTGTAAGTGATATTTCACTTGCAAAATTAAAAAATCTAACTAAATAAAATAACGAGTCAGTTTGAAATGAATGAAGTAACATTTTTATTTATTTTAAGGGTTTTATCGCAAAGCAATCACATTACCTATATACGTCAGTAAAAATAACAACTAAAAAACCTAGTGAAGAATATAGTCACAATGGATGTTTGTCCCTCTAAAGTATTTCAGCATGACCCATTTTTGGGTCCAATTGGAGGTGTAGCCTAATTTTTCCGCACAACAGTACATGTGAAATTGTTTATTGCATCTAACTACAGAGGGATAAAGATCCGTTGTGCGTACTTGTAGCTAGCTATACACAAATCAAACATTGCATAATACAATCTTACAGCAATCGGATTCAAAAAACATTCCTCCAAGGAATCATGAATTTAAAATCAACGCTGTAAAGTTCATTTTACTCTAAACTTGTACGGAAGTGACATTTCTTCTCCTGAAGTTGGTTAGTCGGTCGGTAGCCAGTCCGCAAAATATGTACATTTTATACCGGCCCTAGATCGGATAGAATACGAATGCGATATAAGTAGGGGAATCACCTTGCGTGATATCTGGTTGGGTCTAGTAAGGCTCATCGAGAACTGAGAACTGGTCTTAAGATAGTCTTCTTGAGCTTGGAAGAAGCTATTTGATAGGGATTGTATATTTTAAGGCTCCTCCGCTCTAAGCTCGTTTTAGGCTGAAAGTTCACTTGCGTCTATCGCCTGCTCGAGCCTTTAGTAAAATCTTATAAAACCCATTTACACACTCTATGTTGCGAGTTAAGTAGAATGTAGAGTTCGACTGCGTGGCATGAAGCATTGCTCTGCAGTGGAGCTGTGATTGCCACGTAGTGTATATCTACTTCGCTATTATACTTACAAAACTATCGGCTCATTAGCTGTCAAAATAAATCAAAATAGACTTTAACACGACGGCTTAAAAAACGGAAAATGGCACTTGTTTAACCGCCTGCAGGCCTACTCCCCATTCCAGTTTCCAACTCGACCGCTTTCCAATCGCAATCCGGAACCAGTTTCAATATTCAAAAAATCGGTACCCTTGAATCCAGTCCCGATGAAGCTGACATCGACATACGTAGTCGATTTCAACCTACCTTCTCTCAATAGTGTCTCGTTCCTGAGGAGTCTGTGGAAATTTGATCCATTTTGAAGTAATCGTCTCCGTGTTTAGGGCATTGGTTACCTCTGCCACAGCACGCGAAACTGTTTGTTGCGCCATTAAAGTGCCGTGCGTCGCTCCAACTATCCTTTGATAGCTTCCAGTGGCGTAAAACGAAAGCGCGACTAAAACCTAAAATAGCGTTTAAGTATTACAACTTGGTGTAAAAAATATCTAGCCCAAAAAATACGTAGGTACCAGTGAATGAACTCAATTTAACAGAATAAGTACAAACCTACCTACTTCATTGAAGATTCCTACATTTCTACCATTTCGAACGGAACTAGCTAGGTAGGCATTTACCTTATACCGCGCTGGTACATCATTGCGACGTGTTTGCACTGGAAGTCGTGGCTCCAAATCAGCGAAGATAACTTCGAAAAGTTCCTTATGCAATCTATAGCATAACTGGAATTCATCGTCCGGCATGGCGAACGCATTATTTGCCATCCGTGCCTCTAATCGTAGGCTTTTTCTTTGCTGCAAAGCCTCATAGTGGGATCTAATAATTAGGTCGTCAATTAGGGCCAAGTGTGCCATAATTTTGCCGCTTTTGTGAAATAAATTGTTGGTTTTAAAATCCTGACATTTAGTTTTGGCGCTTAAAAGTTAGTTTTTTGTTACTGTATAAATCCAGCAAAGAACTCGGTTCGAAACCCGATCGCTAATGTCAAAATCGTGTCAAGAGTACCAAAAAACCCGCCAGCGGGAAATAGTCGCTTTCAATCAGTCAAAACGGTTTGGGATTGGATTGAATTTTTTTCACCAAATCCAGTTTCAAACCTTGTTGGTACTCGATTCAAGAGTACCGAATGACATTATTTCTGTCAAATTTCGTGAAACCGGATTGGAACGGGTTTCGGGAGTAGGGCTGCTGATGTGATTCGTGCGATGACTTTGCAGTTCTCCAAAGTTAAACTAAACTTGAACAACAACTATACCGTCATAGATTAGATATAATACTCTTTATTCATATTGAAATAAGAGCCAAACTACCTAAAGCAGGTAGGTATCCCGGATTCGAAACTCAGTGTACACAGTTGCTGTATGCAAAACAATCGTTCATAAATTTAGCAAACGCAGCCGCAGTCGCAACTCTACCGTTCTCTACTGTAACGAGATGAGTTTACTTCTGGAACTCACCAATTTCTCGATAGACGGCATAGGAAAAACTAGTTCTAGTTTTCCTATTTTTGACTAAAAGATTTTTGATTTTGATTTTGCCGTAGCTATATGCTACGGCGTAACACATAGCTACGACAATGTAGCACATACAACTCTCTAAAAAGTATGAAACAAGAAAATATTCTCTTTTGAAATTGTTATGAACATAGTGATATTCCGAGCCATACTACCTACATACCGGTCTAAATCATAACCCTACTTATGGCTTCGCCGTAGTTGGGTTAAAATGCGTGTAAAACTGAAACAGAATAATGCAAGTACTTCCAAATGCGCCGTTAAATCATTTTAATTTATTTTACCTACCTATAGTTCTAAGTTTACGTCCGCACATTAAATTTGGCTCTAGCGGAAGACCAGCGTGGGTGTTACCAACCCGCAATATGCTGAGCTTGGGTCCATTTTGCGACACCATTGCACACTTTGTAAGATGTATTGTTTGTATTCTTTGTATTTGACTTGTGTTTGATGTATTCTGTTTATGAATTATTTTTTCTGTTGTTTATTTCTTACTAGTGTTTTTACTTACTTACTTACTTTTACGTGAGTAAATATTTCGAACAAAAAGTACTGTTAGAGAACTGCGAGTTCCCTTAGTAGCACAAGTGAATGTATGTCGAGTTGTTGCACTCGTCGCTCAGCCTCGCGATATTGTTCCGATGGACGAGAGCCTTTGTTGCAGAGACGTTTTATTTTCCCCCTTTGAAATACAATTTTTAGGCCGTAACAAAGGATCTACTCCGACATGAGTATAAAACGGTAATAAGGGAAATGTTGGTAAAGCAGCCTAGTTTTTTTTATACTTTATTGACAAACGTTTGACCGCAATCTCACCTGATGGTAAGTGACGATGCGGTCCACGATGTAGCACATTTGCCTAGAAGAATTCACTCTCCTCTTGAAAACATTCAAATTGATATTTAATCATTTATAACTAGGCTTTATAAACTTTGAAATCAGTTTTAATGGGTTTGCAGATAAACTAAGTAGCTTGTTTGACTGTTTATTGAACATTGTAGGAATAGTTTTAAATCTGTTCACTATCAAGTTTGTATAAACAAAGCTTCGCTATCGCTTTTAGCGATAAGGCCGCCCATTGTACATTAGCTTTAATTGTTTCTTTTGTGTCCTGTTTCTTCTTTGTGTACAATAAAGTGTTACTATCTATCTTGGGTCAGTATTCGCATTGGTCCAGTAATTAAGACGTGATCCTCGAACAAACAGACAAACACAATTTTTGGATTTAGAATCGTTTATTTAATGGATCTGCATATTTACGAAGGAGGAGAAAAATAAATGTTTTTTCTTTCTTTCTTTCAAAAATCTCACTGTATTATTTAGGTATGATTAGTTTTGTATGATTTATGTTTGATTATTTTTGTATTGAATGAGTTGAATCCAGTTCGCTGTATTTTTTATTCTGTGGTACTGTGTTTTTTTATCAAAATACCTACAAACTTCACTTAGCTGCAACTTTATTAAGAACTAATGTAAAATGTCGTCAAACTTTTGTTTTATTGCGCGCTGTTCAAAATCACAAACGTTAAAAAGACTAATTTACGTCTGAACAAATAACCCCATATTTCTTATTGACTCCATGATTCACTGCTCTTGGACAGCCGGCACTTGAGACCGGATATTGCACTTTTGCAATAACCAACAGAGCCATCAGCTATCCTCAGCGCAGACATTACTCAAGGCTAGGAAGGACGATCTTTATTGATCAAATCAAAACATAATTTATACGTTTAAAAAACTAGAAAAACCGACTTCAATTTGACTACCAGCTTCATCATCAGATGACGATGATGACAGTTCATTGGGAATGTTCTAGTGACTAATAACATTTAACATTTTTGCGATACCTGAAAAGGGTGAATAAGTTTTAAAGTGCCTCTGACTTTAGAACACTTATTTTGGCAAATAAATGTATCTTGTATCTTGTACTATAAACGCCACTTAAAAGTCACAGGAAAGCAAAATACGCAGTTTCGTGCACGTGGTTGGCATAATTTTTTTCAGTTCTTTCTATTCATTCAAAAAGATTGGCTAGAATTATATCATTTTAGAAGTAACGGACCAAAAATAACTAGCTAGTAGATGAAGTTTTAGTTCGAGACTTTGCCCGTGAAACTAGTCTCCAAGCTATGTGTCCTGGGAGTTAGTGCAACTATCCAAACAAGATTCATTCCACGTTCGTTTGGTACCGAAGAACTTCGCAATTGCGAACTAATCCACAAATTAGTTTTAGTTGATTACGCTCCTGGGTTATGCGCTACTGCTCAAACATGCCCGTGTTATGATCTCATAAGTTCAGCTCTGCTTAATTATCATAGAATTATGAACCAAAGGCTGTAGCATGAAGGTCTTGTATTGAATGTCGTTAAACGCTGAAACAACCTCAAATCTGAAGCATAGATTTTTCAATGATTTTTATCGAGAATTTTTTTTTAGTCCGTGTTTCTTTTATCTGCAATTTACACAAAAAATAAAAAAAACCCATAAATTATGTAGTTCTATTAAATTTTATGGCAAGCGATTTTTAAATATCTACATACTTAGGTACAATAAATTCAAAGATGTGATCAATAACTGAACCATAAACACTTTGAAAGGTCCGTGAAGTTTGTTTCGTGGCAGCATCTTGTTCAATAATTTGGACCTTCGTTTACAAGCTTCTAGAGGAGTTATTTAGCTTTGAAAGTAAAATTACGGTCAGTTAAGGCACGTAGTCAGTGGACAAAATAGAATTCAGTATAGGCAGAGGTAACCGCTTAACATCCGGTGAGCCATTTAAGTATTATGTCATAAAAACTTAGGGTTTATAAAAACCCATTCAATTCCCGTTAAAAACACGCCTAGTTTTGGAAGACTCAGCTCATTACGTTCGTCATTTGACGGCTACCGTTTCTTATGAACCTGAAGTTTGCCCTGAGAGGGTTTATCGAAATACATAAACATTGTGCACACCTGTGCTTCTGGAGCCTTGACCCGAAAACGAATCAATAGTTGTGTTGAAGATCACTACATTTGTTTCCTATTCTCTAGAAATATCTGAAGCACTCGTGACCTAACTGGCTTAATCAATCTTCACTGATTATCTACGTTAAGCGACGTTCTGCATGTTGATCTGGATGGGTGACCGCTAGTGGTATTTATAGTAGTCACAAGGGATCTTTGTCCCTCTGAAGTATCTGCGCAGAATCCATTTTTGGGTCGAATTGGAGGTAAAATTCTCCGCACATGGGATAAGAGAGATAAGTTGTGCGTACTGTACCATGCTCTATCTAAACAGAGCACGCATAAGCAAGATATAGAGTATATTTTGTGCCCGTACTTTTTGTACGGGAACGTTCATTCGGAAAAGTCATTTGCATACTTTATTCTCAAACAAATTGTAGAATGACAGCTATAGACAAAAATAGATAGATAGATAGAAAATACTTTATTGCACACCTTAACCTAGGGATTACTATAACATACAAAACAAAACTTAACTAATGGTACAATGGTCGAAGATGGATTTTTGTTAACGACAAGTAATTAACTTAAAAATTTAAAAAACCCCCGAATCTTGGACCAATTTTTATCAAACATAGCTAAGAACACTCCCGACTACTTCATCTTTCAAACAAAAAACCAAAATCAAAATTGGTTTATCCGTTCGGGGGCTACGTTGCCTCAGACAGACAGACACACACACACACACACACAGACAAGTCAAACTTATAACACCCCGTCGTTATTGCTTCGGGGGTTAAAAATAAAGATTTTTTTTAATTGAAACACATTTATAATTTTAGTGGGATGAGATTTGTCAGCTAAAGAGGCTGGCTAAAATAGCAAAGATTCTGAAATATTTAGATATTCTTAAAAGAGAGGATAATTTTATCCTAATATCAAAAAGTCACTGAGGAAAAGCTTCTTTGTAAATCGACTTTTAAAAGATGGCAGTTTTTCCTTTCATCACAAAACGTGACCCACTGTGTATTATTTTTCTATTCTTACGACATTTCCTACTTTCTTATTCCATTTACAATGAGAATACGAATTTATAACATTAAGCCGGAGTTCTCAAAGTAGTGAGCCATCCGTTCTTTTACGTACAACGTTTTAAATCTACTTACATGAAACTACTCATACTCAAAACTTTACCTGATTTACACTCTAAATGCTGTTACTTACACAACTTATACCATGTTTATACTTAGGTACCTTTGTGACTATATCTCGTTCAAATTTAATCCAAATAAAAGTCGCTGCGATTTGATTGCGTCGCAAACAACTAAACAGCATGTTTTTAATATAACCATAAATCGTCCTGCCCCCGTATTCCAATCTTTTGCTGTCAAGTTATATTTCACTGCCCAGTGTAATTTCTTCAGGTCTCATTCTTTCATTCTTCTTTTCATCATTCTTTTTAGACACTTGACAGCAAAATATGCGCGAAAACACATGAAATGACATCATAATGTCACTATTTCGTCACGAAATAACTATGAGTTTGTATGAACTGACCATGATTTAAAACTTTGCAGTTCAACTTTGCAGTTCAACTTTTATTGGCATACCCCTGCTGTACAAGTCCATAAAACACAACCTCTTCACAGATTTCCAGAAATAGTTTAGTTTAGATCTTCTTCATCTGCCGACTTTACCGCGATTTTCACAATTTCTTTTACATTTTGTTCTTTTTATTTACATCAAATAAATACCGTACACCGTGATATCATATCACGCTCAAATACCTCAAATCTTTGCCTTACGTCATATGACGCTCAAAAGTATATTCAAAAGCTCGTGTATATCTAAATCTCGTCACAATAACCTACATCTGAGTAAAGCCGTGCGGCAAAGCCGGTAAGATAATAAAAGTGGATACATTTTTATGGATTTCTTTAGATCCTCTTCATACCCATATGGATAAAGGTAGGTAAGTACTAATGGGACTACATGAGCAAATAATGCACCGTGTTTCTGTAAGTTGATAATATATGACAAGACTAGCAGTTGCCCGCGACTTCGTACGCGTCTACAGTTTCCGTGTACATTATATTATCTGTGCGTGTACCGAGCGGATACTTCTTTGAGAAACTTGACATTACACCTCATTACACCGAACTCGTACCTACAGGAATGTCAAACGCTAGTCGTTAGACCAAAGAGGTAGTACTACGCCCTGTCAAACTGACGTGACATGACATGACAATGAAATCCTCTTTCCAATTGGCGCTGCTAATCCTTTTCGTTCATTTTATCCTGTAGATCCTGTTAATTATTCGGAATAAAAAGTAGCCTATATGTCAATCCAGGTTACGTACTATATATATATGCCAACTTTCATGCAAGTTGGTTCAGTAGTTTTGACGTGATTGAAACACAAACATCCAAACATCTAAACTTTCGCATTTATAATATTAGTAGGATAGGTAGGATAGGATAGTGAATAAGTATATCTAAGAGGCTTCTAGAAATAGAGCCTGTTTTGCCGGCACATCGGCAGGGAATTACGAATTTCGTTTGACAAATTCAAATACTTTTTGACGTACATACAAGTCCATAGTTTAATGACAGCTAACTATTGCGTCTAGTTTTAGATCATCGCTGAGGCCTGCAAGTGCCCTTGCAGCTTTATAAACAGTACAACAGTAAAAAGTTACAAATAAGTCGTTGACTACTCATTATGCAAGTCAAAGTCAAGCTGGTTAGCAGCAAGGCAAGTTATTTTCGAATTTTGATTAGGGAATAAATTATTTAAAACAATTTGGAATTAACTCGGAAAATAATTAGTTAATCCTATGGTTCAGTGGTTGAGAAGAGGTAGCGGGGGCCCGGCGCCGCGGCGGGTCAACTTTTGAAGAATAATTTTACAAAAATTAAAATATCCTTATATCCTCTTCATCACTGCTGCAGTGCAGGGGTATGCCAATCAAAGTTGAACTGCAAAGTTTTAAATCATGGTCAGTTCATACTAACTCATAGTTATTCTGTGACTAAATAGTGACATTATGACGTCATTTGATGTGTTTTCCCGCATATTTTGCTGTCAAGTGTCTAAAAAGAATGATCACGTGGTACAATTTTGTACCACGTGACCTGAAGAAATTACACTGGGCAGTGAAATATAACTTGACAGCAAAAGATTGGCATACGGGGGCTGGTCATCATCAGACCTTGGAGTATGGATTTCAGTTCATCAAATCTTTTTTTTAATAAATTTATAAGCAAGCGTTTGTATCCTCAATACAAATACAATTTTTTTTATACATACATACCTATGTGTTTTAAAAAAAGTATAATACTAACAATATTGAAAAATTAGAAGATTTCGTTCTTGACAAGATACATTTTTTAAAAGTTATTAACAAGATGTTCAAAATTAATAAAACATTTAATTTCAATACTTTGAGATAAACGAAATGTTTCAAACTGCAATTATTCCTGAGATTCAGAGCTGATGAATATCCTCCTAACTTGGAAACAGATCAACCAATTTTAACGAAACATGGCTATGAACCATAGAGAAAATACCTTATTGCACATAACATAACAACAACTTCCTTATACATATTTGAAGTAGCGCTGTTTGTGAGAAGTAATCCTCATTTGTTTCCGCGAATGTGTGACACTGTCGTTCGAAATAGACGTGAAGAAGGGCTCTGAGGCCTTAGCCAATGTACATTAGCTAGGAATCGATTCTATTTCTACAATCTTTATCGCTGCAACGATATCGAAGATAGATCGGGAGACCAATTGACATACAAGTAGAAAACTCCATATCTCCATCCTCTTCTATCAGTCTTTCGAAGGTCTTTCGCTACTTGATGTCCGCCGACACCACAGAACAATAAATAATATATTTATTATTGTGTGGCCGACACATTGCGTTGGCCAAATTGTTGGTAATTCTTCTTTAGTATAAATAAATGCTAATTTTGTAAGAAAAAGTTCTTGTAATATTCAATTTTATAAAAGTAGCCATCGTAATAGAGTCAGTGTAGCCAGTAATGTTGCATTTTTGCGAGCGCGCGGGGTCGGCCACACTCAACAAACGCCATGCCTGGCTTGGCGCGTATTTGTTTGCCTAATCAATCTCGTTTAATCTATGGTTTTCTTACATCCAATGTCAGTGTCTTTCGAACATAGAAAAAATTTGTAATAGGCAGGTACTACGTAATAAGAAGCGGAACTTCTACCAAGAAAACAGGAAAGTATGAAAAAGAAGTTTACCATGCTCGCCACCAATGGCCACCATAATAACAGAAATAATTTGCCAAAAGAATAGTAGCAATAGCACGTGATAATAACAGGAAATCTTGATTTTAAGTGGTGCTAGCCTAGAGAAAATGAAGTAGGTGTGTACTAGGTTAGGAATTTAGAATTTTTTATCGACATCGATAAACTTAGAACTAGGTTTTAAAAAAAATACATAATTATACTTACTGCAAAATATAAGATTTATTAGTGTAGGTGATTTGCACATCGTTTACATTGTGAATACTAATCTTGACTTTTTATAGAAGACGAAGCGCTCGTGGCGTAACTTGCCTAGTCAATCTTCACCGATTATACGAGGGTGACAAAAAATCGGCGAGAGAGGGCACTCTATTCCCCATTATAATATTCCTCTATGATTCTATTTCTACAATCTTGATCGCTTCAACGATGTCGAAGTTAAATTGGTAGACAAAGTAACATACGAGAAATAAATGCCTACTCGATCAATAACTTCGCTAATTCTGTCAGTCTTTCGCTAGAAATCACGTTTAGTCTATGGTTTTACTACATCCAATGTCATGTCAGTGTTATTCGAACCTAGCATATTCATTTTGTTTATTTATTTTATTTTTATGTAAGAAACGCATGTTTTATTGTGAAACATTTAGATAAAAATAGAAAAGTGGGCTACCTAGTAAATAAAGTACCCACAAAACCCTGAAAATATAAGGTGTGATTGGATGCAATGTGCAAACACCAGAAAAATGAAATAAATGAAGAAGAACTCTGGCTATGGAGAATAATATTCGATTTTTTTGGATTCCACATTCCAGATCACATTCATAACATGCCACATTGCAGAGGTAAAATATTGTTTGTAGGTAGATACCTATGAGGAAGTGATTTTAGTTTCAATCCAAACAGTCAGTGTAAAGCGGCTTACCTGCCTACAAGCATAATATCAAGGGTTATTTATTTTCTTGTTACAGCGGTGTCCTTAGCCTCGATACACTGATGATATATTAGGTTTTATAACTTATCTAAATACGGTATGTGGAAGGTAGGTAATATTAACATCTTTATATTTTCAGATATCATCTACCTACATATCTACTGCTGCACTGAGCCTACACCAAACATACAGTTATTCTACTAAGTATTCCTACTTGAAAGTTACAACCAACATTCTATGATATTGGAATTTTCGTGGAATAATATTTTTGTGCTCTTTTTTCCTGTGTTAATTTAATTCTGAATAAAATATGTTTTTTCTTCAAGTACTTATGTACTTTTATTTTTAACTGCATGCAGGTTAGGTCATGTGTAGGTAGGTATTGCTCTCAATAAAATAAGTGGCGAACATCGCCCTTTACTGCAAAGTTTACTAGGTTTAGTGTAGTAGTAGGTTTGAAAAAACCTAGGATTATTTCGCAGTCACCTCGGCAGGCAGTAGTCAGCAGTCACCAAATCGATTGAAACGTCAAAATTTCACCTAAAATCGCCATTTTGTTTCGATATCTACAGGGTTTTGGTTTTCGCTGGCTTTTCTATCGTGCTGATAGAAAACGAAGTGAAGTCGCTTGTCAAAAGAGCCACTTGGCTACGCATTTGTATGAAGATAGTCGTTCGGTTGTTGTCGGTTCGTGCGAGGGAATCGACATGTATACCAATATTCGTTTCGTTGATCACAGACCACGTGTTACATCTATGCCTTATGTCAATCCCATACATTTTTGTACTTTTGAAGTCGCCTGTCAAAATTATTATTTGTATGGAGGTAATCGTTCGCTACTGTCGATTCGTGCGATCGAATGGACATGTATTACATTTGGCTACCAATGTTCGTTTCGTTGACTACAGATCACGTGATATATCTATGCCTTATGCCAATCCCATACATTTTTGGACTTTTCTACTGCCGACTTCGCTTGTCGAATGTTACCTTGGCTAAGGCCTCTGTAGACACATATCTAAAACTGCATTGCTACGAAAAAGCATCATATGTATGGCTCCATTAGTTTTCAATAAAATTACTAAATCTTATAGGGACTTAAATACAGGTCAATTTAAAAGAAAATTAAAAAAATTTCTTATAGAAAAATGTTACTACCATATTGATGAGTTCTTAAACGATAAATTGTAATTAACTGTAAGTACCTACATTATAATTTAATTTTGCATGTTTTAATTTTATATAAATGTAGAGACTTTATCACCTAATTTCTATCCAATGTGAGTTCATTTTGACGAACTATTAGCGTACCTATCATCTCGATTTGCACACCGGTTGATACCGGTAAGACATGTTGTTACTATAATGTTTACCTACCATCTTAATTTACACATGTTTTAGCAAATAAAGTATCTTTATCTTTATCTTTAACAATACTTACAAAGGCGAACTTAATGCTATATAGCATTATCTACCATCGCAGATCACCTTTCTAACGTAGGACTATCGTGGAGACTGGCACAAACAAAGTGAGATCTATGCTCAGCTCGACAGTACCACCATAGCAGTTATTCTTAGAGTCAACATTTACTTTTTCAAGGCAATTGATAGATATAAGTGTTGTTTATTTACCTCGGCGTCTATTGGAATCGGAAAAACCCTAATTTTCTATTTATCACATCGATCATTCCCGGGACGTCCAATCTTCATGATAGATTTCTCTGCAGACCTCGATACTGTGTATTGACATTTTTGTATATTTTCATCATCGAACCAAATCACGTAGAGGGTCTACGGCGTAGACCTTCTAAGCCGTAGAGGTACCAAAATTTAATAAAATATTTTGAAAATATAACAAGGGAAATAGAAAAAAAACATTCAAATGTACAATTAGGCGGTCTAATCGCTAAAAAAGTGATTTCGTCCAGACAACCTTGGGATGGAAAATAACTTAAAGTATAATGGGTAATGATTTCAATCTAGCAACTATATTTACAAGCTTGACAGCTACTAGAGAATAAAGGTATTCGCAACCACGAACCGAAAATAAAAAATACGATGATGATTTTCACGTAAAATAAGGATAAAAAAAAACGTTTTACATAATTTTTATTTATACCAACTCGCTTTTACAATGTTTCCCCTAAAATGGGAAATAATATCACGGTTCATACATATTTAATTGATTCAGCTATTCAGGTGTGTATCCACCTCGAAGGCCCACATAAAGGCCAATAACGACGTAAACCGACTCCGACCAATGCTCGGCTTATTTCCATCAATAATTCTACTCTGGGTTTTCCGCCTTCTACTTATCTTCCTGATTTCAAGACCCTGGTTTGGTTAGAAAACTGCCACCGTCATATGACCACTATAATAAAGCGGCGACATACTTTAACATTTTTTTAGTTGATGATTTTTCCTGCAAAAAATAAATAAATATATATTCAGGGACATCTCACACAATGCCCTCTAGTCCCAAACTAAGCAAAGCTTGTAATATGGGAACTAGATGGCTGATAAGAATACTTATATTTTTTTTGTAATTACATACTTATAATACATAGTAACACCCAGACATAGAACAAACATCTATGTTTGGACACACAAATGTTTGTTCTTCATCCATTCCTATTTTTACTATTAAAATCAAGCATAAAAAATAATGAAAAAAAAATTGGTAAATCATTAAACTAAATCTAGGAATCAGTACTGACCATTTCAGGAACAATATGGCCTTAAGATATGTGTGTATGAGCAGACAAGAGGTTAAAAAAAGTAAGGTAACGGCACCTGTTTCCGTGGTATTTTCACTAAGGGAGAACGCAAACCAAAGACAAAACGTCTTGTCGAACAGTTAGTGATGTGAAACTTCTCAGTAAAACTTTTTTAGTTACGATATGCTTCTTTTTATTTGCTGTTTTCGTTACTTGCTTATTTAATGAGAATCATGCTAAGTACTTAATAATATTATTAAGTACACTACATAATTACACTATATTCTTATTTATTAAAAAAGCACAGTTCATTCTCTAGGTATGTGCGTATAAAGCAATGTTTAATAGGTAGGTACTAAACAATGTTATAATAGATAGGTAAACATAATTTTATGCATGCGTCGTGTCAATTGATGTGAATTTCGTTACAACGAAAACAGCATATGACGAGGAAGCATTCATCATATGCTGTTTTCGTTATAACAGAAAATTTATTTTCACGTCACTAAGTACGCGACAAAACAGTTTTGTCGATAGATGTGCGTTGGCCCTAAAACTCAAAAGGATATCAAATATTAAGCATTTACTGTACCTTTCTGAAGGTTCGGTTTCTGTTATCAGAAGCTCTAGTGTTTTTACTTTCGGAAACTACTTAAGTTTTGACGGACCAACCTATATTTCTATTTGAAGTTAAATAAAATGTAAATCAAGTCTAAATCGCCCTATTCCGAGGCAAAAATCTGTATTCCGTGGTATTTGGTACCTAATTCCGTGGTATGAAAAATGTATACGAAACGACAGTAACAAACTGATAAAATAATGTTAGAAAGATTAACTTGATTGTTCTCTAGGAATACAGGTCACTTTTGGTGGTAGTACTATTATTATTTAATAAATGATTTTATTATTATCAATGTAAAAGTTTTTAAATACCTCTTTGGATGTTTGTAACTCAATCTCTCACACGTCAGCGGTGTCAACTTTGCTAATATTTTAATCCTGTGATTGCAAATCCGGATAAATACACAAAGTGCTGATAACAGGAAAATCTCCCCGTGTGATAAGTTAAAAAAATACTTTTACTGTTTCCTAAGCACACACTCATACACACACACATTACACATTAACACATTATTATAATATTCCACATTATAAATACGACATTTCGCGAAGAAATAAGACCAAGCGTGCAAATGGTACAAATATTAGCGCAAGACTGAAGCGTGGTCGACGCGTGCAATGCAAATGAGTGTCGGTGCCGACAAAGGAAACACCGCCAAAGACGCCGGCGGCGCGTCAAAGACACCGCCGCCCCGCGTCGCTTCGAGGCGGTGCCTTTGACACTTTTGTCACTCGTGCCGCCGCCGCCGCAGTGCAATTCAAAGGACGACTTTGCTTTGACGGCATTTACAAAGAGTGCCGCCCAACCCACAGCTGTGGAGACTAAAAAATCATGTTTCCTAATTTCCAGTACCTACTAAAAGCTAAAATTTTTTATATACCTATCATTCTTAATATAAGCTGATGCCAAATTGTTAAAATTTTTGTTAAAAATTAACTTCTTAATAAAACATGCAGCCAAATGTGTGGAAAATAAATATTTTCGTAACATAATTTTCTATACAACCAATATACAAAATACATAAGTAGGGTACTTTTGATGTGTTATAACTCGTAAAAATTATTAAAAAGTATACCTCGAAATAAGGTTTTAGTCTCAATCGACTATTTGATTTGTCAAATCTATTGTTAAAATCACAAAAACCTAATCCCAGTTTATGAAATTCAAAAATAAGAATAGGTCTTTCAAATTGCTATTCCGAGGTATATTTTTCACATACCTCGGAATTAAGTACTAGGTGAAATATTTGACCCCTTATGCCGTGGTTTTTTCAATACGTTATTTTACCTCATTATTATTAAAAAACCACTTAAACATGTATTACATACGGTAAAGAATATACTTCTTTCGATAATTTAACACTAAAAATCAACACCTAGAACAAAAAAAATCAAAATAAACCTTATTTAAAAAAGCTTGCTACTCTCGTGTACAGAGGCAAAAACGTATGAAGAGTGAACTTGGACCAGCCACCGCTGCGAATGTAGCCAATTATTTTGGAATGTAAGCCCGTTCTAAGTCTCGTTTTTAGATTTATATACTAAAAAATATATTTCCTAATGACAAATAACTTTTGCAACAAAAAAGAACCTAAGAATCAGAAGTAAATGCTGTTTTTCTAAATACCACGGAGAAAGGTGCCACTTTTGGAATACCACGGATTTGGGTGCCTTTACCTTATATCTCGTCACAGAGTTATATTGTGTAACTTTTCACGCATGTTGGTAACTTTTAATGGAATTCCGAACACGAAAAACTTTGATGGTATGCCGCATGTCAGCTGAAACAATATTAGGTTACTCGTACAAAAGGTTGAACCAGCTTTGAGGCTTACATTTTATTACTTTACACGGGACATTGAGAAAAGCCGATAAACTTCACCGATTTAGAAAAACGTTTGGTAAAACAAACATTCATTGCGGAGAAAACGAATAAGTGTCGTCGAGTCCGACTAATTCATCTTTCAAACAAAAAAAACATCCGTTCGGGAGCTAAGAAGCCTCAGACAGACACACAGACACGTCAAACTTATAACACCCCGTCGTTTTTGCGCCGGGGGTTAAAAACTAAACAAAAAACATTGAAAACTATGAAAGCAGCTGTACAAATGCAATCATAATTTACCATAACTGGTCCAAAGTCCAAACCGCTTTGATAATAAGATAGAGAGCAATTCCTTTTTTTTTTCAAGAAATCTCGCATGTAACGTCTCTGGAGGTCCGCTGGGCTTATCTTAATTCTGTTTTTTCTCCCTTTTACGCGGATCGTGCGATAAGCGTTCCATTTAAGAGAAACCCCTGTTTTTGTATCGGTTAAGTGCTGCTACAAAGGACGGGAGTTTTCTTTTAAAAAAATGATGGGAGTTTTTGATGTGAATTGCGCTTCTAGCATAAACTTTATAAACGACTAGCTTCCGCCCACGACTTCGTCCAGGTCTTGTTCGTGGTAAATTTTTCAGGGTAAAAATAACCTATGTGTTCTATCCTATCCAGGTTACAAACTATACATTTTATTATTCCAAGTTTCATTCAACAGCAACCAGCAGTTGCAGCAGGATTGAAACGAACATCCGAGCATCATTTATTATTTTGGGTCCCATCCCCCTGCCGAACCCACTCCGCCAAATAAAGAGTTTTCTGCACTTCACTAAGGGTGGGATGTTACATAATTCACGGAGAAAGCTAGAACTTTTCAGTTTATAGCTAAGATCAAGTATCTAAGGTGAAATTTTAAAGTTTTCATATAACTCACTACGTTCATAACATTGTTCGTTGAAGGTGCAATTTCTCTATCGGGAAAACTAACTTTGATCAAAAATAAAGTTTTTGAATGCTGGTGCGAAACACCTCAAAGATTTTTGACTTCTACAAATTCAAAAACCATTTGTACACGGACCTACTTCTATAGTCACCTCTCTCTAGCCTCAAAAGTTTGCTGGAAGAAAACTCTAATTAGGGTTAAGCTCGCCTTTGTACAATATTGTACATGTCATCTATTTCTGTCTTTTGGTTTATGTCCTGTTATTTGTGTGCAATAAAGAATTAAGAAAAAATCATTTATTCAACAAAATCACACGGATCATTTAGAATCTTCATAGTGAGAACCTGTCTATCATGAGGACCTTAACATCAATCTTTAAAGTTAGTTATCGGTACAATCTAAAAGGGGGTAGATCTAATTACATTTTGAAAGATTTTCAGCGTCCACTTTAATCAAAGCTGAAAATCAGTGAATTCATTTATTCCCGAGATTCTAAAAAATACTGAAATTGAGGTACAGATTATACCTACGTAGTTTAATACCGGTTGGCACAATCAGCATAGTAAGTATTTAAGCAAACGTCGCCAGCAAGTATGGCTGCATAAGTTACCTAAAATATTTTAGACTAGCTTTCGCTCGCAACTTCGTTCGCCTCTTTCTGTTAATTTTCGGGATAAAAAGTAACCTATGTAATAATACAGGTTACGAACTATATATATTACAAGTTGCATTTAAATCGGACCAATGCTATTTTTATGGAAAGTTTATGACGTTTTACATGAATGAAAAGCTTCGAAACATTTAAAGACGTAGAACAAAAGTCACCATGGCGTGTAGAATTCCAGACTTATAGGGACATTATGTTACACCCTGTATATTTGATCGGATTTTAAAAACTCAATTCGACTTACATGGCTGACTATACGCTTGCATACAAATCCAAATCCAAATTTTATTTATTGAGAAACTTATACTGACACAGATTACTATTACGTTTGAAAATGCTAATCGCGTTTAAGTATGGCTTAAGTTTTCCTCATAGTCTCCTAAAACCGGGCTTTGTTGATAGACATTGCACACAAAAATGCTTCTAACCACATTATTATGCAAGCCCTATTGACACAGTTAAAACCGTGAGCCGTTTTCCCGCGAATCTTCTTTTCTTGGCCTAAGTAATGAACAAACAATTTAAGTCGGTCTCTATACTCTGTGGCTCAGTGTTAATTAAATTAAATAGAAAAAATATTGTCATCATCATCAGCTTAGCCGTAGGATCCACATTGTCCACTGCTGAAAAAGGCCTGCTAGTTACATGGTTTTTCAGAGTAACGGATCTTGAGCAACCCAACTAGGTCGTTTAGAGAAGTTTAGCAGTTTAAAGTTATAACGCCTCTTCGCTTAGAGCTCTAGAGTACTTACTTGCTCTATTAGATATTTTCTCTAGATTATTGACCGAGCGAGCGAAGCGAGCGAAGCGTCTCAGTTTCCACATTGGCCAAAAATGCGTTTGTCCGGATGTCTGTCTGTCTATCTGTTCTCCTCTACAGGTCGCATTTTTCAACCGATCTGGACGAAACTTGGTACACAGGTTATATGAATTATTAGATTTTTTTTGTCGTCGGGGATTTTTGATTGGGGGGAAAATAGGGGAGAAAAGAGGGAAAGTTTGCTGTAGCGTTATTTATCGACGGATTTCAATTAAATTTAAGGAGCACACAAAAGATTTCATTCTACACAAGATGGTGTAAAAATATTTCCAAAAAGGGGGACTGGAAAGGGGAAAAAAGGGGATTTTTTTTTTCCCCCCCCCAAAAATTGACTTCTACCAATATCAATGAGACTACACAGTCCTCTTCGCCTTTATGAGACAAATCCGTAGACACCAGATTCGACCTCTTAGGACCAAGGGAACGCGAGTAATCGCTAAAACTTATACCCTTATTTTGCTCAAAAGTCTACATAAGGGCCTATTGGAAAATTCAAGCACCTGAAATTAGATTTACTTAGCCAGGGTAAAAGGGAAAGTGTTGGTTATTGCACGGTTATAAAGGCTCGCGAGGTCTATGTTCTCACAGGACAACTAGTGGTATTGCATGCATTTTCAATGCAGTTCTTTAGAATTATAAAATTGCTCGCTCCATGAGAACCAGATTAAATTAGTCCCTCCAAATCGACAAAGATGTAACATTTAATTCTTGTAGAAAAGTTTTCTTCTTCAAAAACCCGTTTTACGTTCCCAAACTAAGAGTAGGGTACATACTTTCAGTAATTTACAAAATACTACAAAATTGAGCTCTAAGTATTAGTTAGTTTTTTACCGAAATAGACTGAACTCTCTTAAAATTTCGTGTAAGTGGTTATTTTCGAACCTAAAGTAATTTTATGTTAGGATAACAAGTGAAGCATCCTCGTATATTATCATGCGTGGCACTCTAGGGAAATGCGAGGGACTGCTGTTAGACCAATGACCTCATAGCCAGGGTCGTCTTTAACCTATCAGAGGCCCTGGGCATATTAGGATAGGGGCCCCTATGACTTTGGCAAAGCACTATTTTGTTAAAATAGACAAAGAAAGTTGATAAACAAAATTACAAATTAGAACGCCTTAGAAATCAAAGTTCAATGAATTAAATAAGTTGTTCGTTAATAAATATCGGTTATCGTATGGTGGCAGGAACTAGAGGGCCCCTATCTATCGCGGGGCCCTGGACACTTGCCCACAGTGCCCAATGGGAAAGAGGGGCCTGCTCATAGCGGAATGTACACCACCAACATACGATACGTTTTTATTTTCACCCTCTGTATGAATATTTAAAACACACAGCCATATATTTCAATCTAGGTACTTAAACGATGCTGATGCAATTTTGGGTTGTATGTCTTTTCTTCAGTAAGGGCGGATTGCACCAGAATCGCTAAACGCGTATAACTCTTAAATAGTATTTAGCGAGTTGTCAAGTCATACAAATACGTCAGATTTAAATCGATTTAGCTGTTAAACACGTTTAAGTGATTCTGGTGCAAGCCGCACTAAGTCTTTATCTACTTCCCTCAGGCAAGTGCTTAGAACTAGTGATCACTTAAGTAGTTTTAAGACCACTTTAAGGCTACTACAGGTGATAAAAGCTAATGCTATCATCATAAAACAACCTGCAGTGATGTCTGTGTTGCTCATAACGGGTATAGTTGATCGAAGCTCATAACCCATACTTGAATACTCCATTTTTCACGCACAATTTTTAAGCGCGAAACACAGGTTGGAGGTTTGGGTGCGCGTTTTTTCCGTTAAATTTATATGGACGACTATACATAGAACGCGTAATCTGGTCGGGTGTAACTCATACAAATTCAAGCTCTTGATTTTCTAGACTGAAGACTTTTTGTTCAGTCGATAGTTTTGTCGGTCTCTTAAATAAATAAATATTCTTGGACTTTACACACAACACCCTCTAGTCCCAAACTAAGCATAGCTTGTGATATGGGAACTAGATGGCTGATAGAATACTTATATACTTTTTTTTTGTAAATACATACTTATAATACATAGTAACACCCAGACATAGAACAAACATCTATGTTTTCCACGCACAAATGTTTGTTCTTGGTGGGGATCGAACCCACGACCCACAGCACGGAAGGCTGAGCTATTACCGACTGAGCTGTGACGCCTGTCAGTATGAAGATGTTTGTCAGTATGTCAGTATGAAAATCAGTATGAAGATTGAAGATGTATGTAAGCGTGCATTTTACAAGGATTCAGTATCAGCCCAGTTTGCACTAGCAGCTCAACCCAATCAAACCATCAGCCGATCAGGAAATCCGCAATCTGCAGGGGTCTTCGATCTCGTGTTTCATCCTTTTATGTTATCAAGGCAAAGTTACCCGATCATTAAAAATAACCAATGCCAAAAACTCGCTGATTATTCGTCAAAAATTCACCAACTCTACCATTATGTAAAACATTTTTCGGTTATCATAAAACTTTCACAATGAATAATTGATATGAAAATTGAGCACATAATGACTTTCATAACAATTGTGTTGGAAGTAAAAATGTAAATTCCGCCGTTTTGAAAGCTCGGCTGGGATCCTAATGCATATTTTACATTCCGTATCACGTGTCGATAAGTACGTTTGCATGTGTTAGCATTTAAAATAACCTGCTCATTTTGTGCCGGAAAATAGAAATAAAAACATTGTGAATAAACAGATGCATCTATCTACTCATCAGTCTAGCTAAGCTTGTCAAATTTGGCTGATCGTTCAGATCATGTTTTGATATATTGGTTGATTGACAAATATATCATAGACGACTCCTTCCTTCTGATAAGGTAAACTAAGCAAAGACTATGGAATCCTATTTTAGCTAGTAAATAAGATTTGCTGAATAATATCATCCTCTCTTTAGGTACTTACCAAAAAAACTTTATTATGACAAGCGCGTTCAATGACCTCGAAAAAGAAAGCCTCTACTATAATTGAAATACGCTTTATAGTCTTCAATAGCTATCTAAAGTTGTCATTGGTAATTATGGATAGACAACAAAATAAATTAATTAGCACTTTGTATTATCACCATCAATTCAATCTGCTACCGCTAAATGAATATTGCCGTTATTTTTAGCCTCCGACGCAAAACGACGGGGTGTTATAAGTTGGACGTGACTGTGTGTGTGTGTGTGTGTCTGTCTAAAGCAATGTAGCTTCTGAACGGATGAACCGATTTTGATTTTGTTTTTTTTTTGTTTGAAAGGTGAATTGAATTAGTCGGGGGTGTTCTTATCTATGTTTGATGAAAATCGGTCCAAGATTCGGGGGTTTTTTAAATTTTTTATTTAATTACTTGTTCCCCAATGTAGGTATTCGGAAAACCCCAGATGTGATAACGGTAATCGTATGGATGTGAAGAGCAATTTATCTTTTGCGAAGTGCCTAAGACCCACTGTCTTCCAGAACCGACGCATTACAGAGACGCTTCAGGAAAAATTAATCATTTATTCGACGTCATCATTCTTTGCTTTGCTACTTCAAAAATGGTGTTTTTTTCGGATGAACTTAAATCTCTAAAATGCTGGGTTCTAACGTTAAAGGTTCGTCAGATAAGATACTATCCGTGTCTAATTTTTTGCGAAAAATAAGGACGGAAATATTTTAATATTAGATAGGTATTTAAATAGATTTGTAATAATTTTGTTATCTATATTTTTTATATTCATTTTAATCTAGAGAATAGCGTTATTCCAACCGCCTTAGACGAATTTCTAAAAGCTCTACATCTGACTGTGGGTGCATTCTCATAGGCTCTATCGGAGTGTAGCCATGTTGATCTCTGACATGTGTAGGTATTTAACCATAATACACCTACATTAGTTTAATAAGTTTAATAAGTGTTCGCCTGTAATTGGTGTTTGCACTATACATAAGACTACTAGAATAAGAATATAATGTTGTTTCTGTGCACAACACTGTTGGTGATCCTATTAAATAAATAAATGAATAAGGTTTAATGCCTATGCATTTCGAAAGATTTATTCTTGAAGCAATTTATTGATAGAGTTCGGAACTTGCTAGATATAGGTACTTAAAAATGTCCAGTTTCAAAAGAATAAACTACCTGACAAACAACCATACTGAAAATAGAATTCAGCTGTTTGTCAGGTAGTTCATAGTTAGATATAACTTTTCCAATTTTATTATGTTTACCTACGAAAACACGCTTGCGTAATCGAACCGAAGGAAAAATGCCAGAGACTGAAGTTTATTTATTTTCAAAGCTGAAACACGCTATCGGATATTTGATACCACAAACTATTCTAATAACATTGATGCACCACGCAGATGGCTAGTATTACACTGCACGACACGACATTAACACGACGTATGTGGATTCGGGATTCATAAACGCTGTAGAAATAAGAAAAAGCTCCTCTAGTGGCGAATCGCAGGCACTGCGAT
Organism: Gandaritis pyraliata; assembly: GCA_947859175.1. Classification (NCBI taxonomy): domain Eukaryota; kingdom Metazoa; phylum Arthropoda; class Insecta; order Lepidoptera; family Geometridae; genus Gandaritis; species Gandaritis pyraliata. The sequence continues at coordinate 1,714,943 of OX401871.1, read as the reverse complement.
AGGAGAATATAATGTTGGTTGAAACTTTAAAGTGCTGAAACGGTTTGGCGGATTGTTGAGCTTCTGTTAACAAATTTAGGGGTTGGTAAACTATCCAGATAATATCGCTATTAGCGATAACGCTGTCCATTGTATCACCTACTTTTTTATTTTATTTTAGTTTTATCATTTGTAAAACCAGTGTTTAAATAAATAAATAAATAAATATTCATGGACTTTACACACAACGCCCTCTAGTCCCAAACTAAGCAAAGCTTGTGATATGCGAACTAGATGGCTGATAGAATACTTATATACTTTTTTTTGTACATACATACTTATAATACATAGTAAGTTTAGTATGTAAGTAATCAATAAAGAGTTATCTACTCGTATCTATATGCTCTCACCAAGTCGGGACCACTCATATTTTAGCCTCGGCAAAGTGTCGCTATGACTCAGTGTACAAACGCTCGATCGCAGGTTCTTTGAGCTCCATTAAAATAAAAGGGATCGATACATCGCATGCAGTTCGCTGCAGCTTAATGAATGCCCCGGTTCCATTCCGATGGAAGTCATTGGAAGTTTTGATATGAATCGACGAATAACGAACAGCGCCATGTTTTGATTTTATGTTTGACTAGCAGTTACGCGCAACTTCGTCCACGAAAAAAAAAATATATATCTCCTAAAAAAAAAGTGGGGAAAGTAGCTAATGTGTTCAGGTTACGAAATATAATATATTCCAAGTTTCATCCAAATCAGACCAGTAGTTACAGCGTGATTGAAACACAAACATCAAGGGCAGCTTGCACCAAAATCGCTAAACGCGTTTAACTATTAAATAGTATTTAGCGAGTTGTCAAGTCATATAAATGCGTCAGATTTAAAATCTATTTTAGCTGTTAAACACGTTTAGTGATTCTGGTGCAAGCCACCCTTATAATAGTAGTGGGATGAAGGCTTAATGTTAAAAATTGGTAGAGTAATATTTGTGGCAAGGCCACTCAACCATTTCCCAATCATTCCTTATCTCCATTTTCAGAGAACTCGCTACCTCATTTAATAACCTACTTTCTCAGCCGCTAACCCCCGCGGTTTACTCAAAGGTTAAGGATTTAATAAGCAATCAAAACCGGCTTCACTCAACTTTCCTCATCAGAAAAAAGTAGCGAAAAACACTTTCGCCGCCAACCTCTACAAGATAAAATAGCAGGTAAATTGGGCTCACCCAGACAGCCTGGCGTGTAACGTGGTAAAGTATCACGAGCGTTTTATAAATTAAATTTTGGGTAAGGTCAACAATTTTTGCTTCAATTTCGAGGAAATTACGTGGTAATATAATTTATTTATGGTTATTGGTTATCCAATATCTACACACGATAATCTTGATACATGATCACGGAACTGAAAACAAGTATCCATAAAAATTAAATATGTCGTTTACTTTTTTTCACGACCATAGAATCTTTGGTCGTGAAAAACTAAACGACATATTTAATTTTTGGACGCATGATAACATGCGCTGAAAGAAGCACTGAACTAAGCAAGTATCGACGAAGGAACAAATTTTCCCAGAAAGGTAATGTACAGTCACCATCATAAGTATTATTATACTTATTATACCTTGACGATGATGAGATGACTAAGAACTGTCCATTTTCCTTTTCTAACTATGATTAAGAATTAAAAACACTATCATTGCAGTATTGTGATTAAAGCCAACAACTTTAAAATTCTGAAAATGTAATACACTTTTGACACTGACTGTACAACTGAAGAGCTATGTTTATTTTAGAATTTCCCTCGAAATTACTTACCCATGCCCTCACTGCGCCCATCTAAGCGTTGTTTTCCGGGCGGGTGGGCGTATCCACTTCAATTAGAGCACCAGACGGAAAATTAGTCCGTCACCTAAGTAAATGCAGTTTAGAACACCGGCCTAAATGTATGAGAGAATTGTATAAAATGTGGGGCAGCGAGCAGAAAGTTATATGAACGTTATACGAGGAAAATGCATCTGTAATAGCCGATTTAGTTCTAAGAATATAATATTTTTGACTCACCTATTTTTTAACGAAATGAAATAGGTACTTTTATCCAATAATATATTGACTCACCTATTTTTGTACTTTTATGCAATAATTACTAAATGTAAGGTAGGTACCAGGAGAACATAATGTCTCAAGAGCTAAACCAATCGACCCAATCAGTGTCGTTTCACACGCTGCCAAGAAGATAGCAGTTGTTAGATAAAAATTAAAAAAAAAAATTATTCACAAAGAAAATTACGACTAATACTTACAGTATTTACAATATTTATAATATGTACAAAATACACATGAAGCAGTTGAGCTATCTACACACCGTTGCAAACGATTTATAGATAGCTCAACTGATCCAAATCCTTATCGGTTGTTTATCTAGGTTGTGAACTCGTTCACATTCGTAGTGATATTCGTACCTTATTTCGTAAAAGTTGAATAAAGAGGTATGAAATCCCCTTTTTGTATAGTGAGCTCGATGGGAAATTTAGGAACGGATTATTTTATACATTGCTACGTTTTTGTAGAAGCTTTTTGTTTGTCTACGAAAGCGTAGCATAGTCTATACCGCTACGAGAGCGTAGCTGTGTGTTACCACAAAGACCGACACGACACGTTATCGAGAACTAATCTCATACATTTAAAAGCACTTTCACACCGTGTCGAGAGCTACACCGATATTCGTGTTGGAGTCGATATGTTGGTATCAGACAGTGTGCAGACTTCCGTTCATGTTACTATTAAAATAGTGTATCATGATTTTCACTGTTTCGTACATAGCTTGGTAAAACAGTATACATTCCTGTAGGAGTTTATACATGTAGATACCTGCTTACCAATGTAGAGTGGGAACATAAACCAATATTTCGCAAGCCACTACGTAGCTAAGAGTCCTCTTGAAAACTTTTGGAACCAGAGACTATAGTTTACAGCGGTTACGTTCTATTTAATTCCAACTATGGTTCAAATTGATCTTCGAAATTCGAAATAACCTAAAACCTTCGACGATAAGCGGTCAATTTTTGCGGGGCACGGGAGAGAGTGATCTATTGCTGCGTTAGTTCTGCATATAGCGTTAAAATAGATGAAAAGCTGCGATTCTGCTACGTTTCAATTGACAAGACTTTAGTAGAATAGCGCCCCGGTATCCGTGTGTGAGTAAACATCCTTCTGCGTTCCCTTAAGCGGTATATTCACGGACGGATGCGCTGACGCTCGGCAATTAGCGCAGTAGACGGAAAATTAGCTCGTATACACTCGCCGTATGATATAAGGGTGTGCTAAACCTTTGATGTGGTATAGCGGATTTACTGTTTACTGTGAAGAAATTGATATTTAAAACTAGCTTCTGCCCGCGACTTCGACCGCGTTCCGTTTTATCCTGTTGATTTTCCGAGATTAAGAGTAGCCTGTGTTAATCCAGACTACGAACTATGTATTCCAAGTTACATCCAAATCGAACCAGTAGGTAGTTACAGCGTGACAGAGACACAAACATCCAAACATGACTCTTATATTACACACACAGGCTGTAAACGTCATTCTACGCCTTTTTTAAAACTACACATACATACACACATAAGCCGTGAATTGTTTTTTAAGATCCCATAAACCGCACATTGCAGAAACACCATTTTCAAACACGGATCATTGTCTTCCAAAACAATATTTGGATCCACGGCTCCATAAATTTTGTTCAAACCATTGTTTTCTGTCATGACGGAGTCTCTATCAATCATGAGATGGCGGGGATCGGTACACAGCGCTCTGATAAACTTATCTTACAAACAGTACACCAAGAGCTTTTGGCCACAGAATAAGCGTGTCGATAATCAGTTTTATTCAGCTTGGTAAAATGTAGTACTACAGCTAAATAAAGATATCAGACGCTTATAATATGTAGGTATACAGCTCTATAAATATACAATGACATTATAACACACAAACCAGTGACAAAGAAGCTAGCTATATCAGGATTTTTTTTCTACAAGTAAATGATGGATCAAGCCGATGGCTCACATGATGTTAAGTGGTTACCTCGGCCTATAACAATGCATTGCCTCACTGCGCACGTCCACTGAGGACGTGCCCTGTGATGCATTTTATTGCGCCCATCACTTTGAGGCATAATATAAAGGTGTTAAGTCTGATGTGCCTGTAATTATGCCGGCACCCATACCCTTCAAACCGGAACACAGCAATGCGAGCATCACCGCTTGGCGCACGAAATAGGTACGGTGCTAGTACTTCCCCGGACGAACTCTTTCACAGAGAGCTCTATTACTAAACTTATTGTTTTGAAGCAAGTAGAAAGATACTATACACTTACGATAGATAAACTTAGATTTCTCAATTGGTCTTTCGGCCTAAGCATATTTCCACGCGAATTTTCTCACCAAACATTTTAAGAAGCAAATGGTGTACGTGCTCATACATATTTAGCGGTATCATACTCGCGTCGGCACCCTTGGAAAAATCCTATAAGATGAGCCTACCTGTACGTGTATTTTTATTACAGCATATTTAGTACGTAGCGTGTGGGTAGAGCCATATAATTATGTGTGTATCAGCACTTTACCAAGAAGAAATAGGAAAAATATTTTTAGATATTTATTCACAAAGAATATTACGACTAATACAGTATTATTTTATACAGTATACAGTTTTATATTGACAGGCGTCACAGCTCAGTCGGTAATAGCTCTGCCTTCCGTGCTGTGGGTCGTGGGTTCGATCCCCACCAAGAACAAACATTTGTGCGTGGAAAACATAGATGTTTGTTCTATGTCTGGGTGTTACTATGTATTATAAGTATGTATTTACAAAAAAAAAAGTACATAAGTATTCTATCAGCCATCTGGTTCCCATATTACAAGCATTGCTTTGTTTGGGACTATAGGGTGTTGTGTGAAATGTCCCTGAATATTGATTTATTTATTTACAATATTTATATTTACAAAATACACATGAAACAGATGAGCTATCTACAAACCGTTGCAAAAGATTTATAGATAGCTCAACTGATCCAAATCAGTACCTGCGGTGGGTACCTACCTATGTAATTACCTCTACCCATACCTCTCTCATGTCTCACTCCTTTTCTGTTGTCGCGGTAAGGCTCTGGAATGACCTGCCATTAGCCATCAAACAATTGGGCTCAAGGGAGTCCTTCAAGAGATCAGTACGTGAGCACTTTCTCAAGAAGTTATATTAAGGTTTCTATTCTATTCCCTTCACTATCACCAGTTATTATCTTCCTACTTCTCACCGTTTTGGTTGTATGTAAGTATAGTATAATAGTATAATTATTACATATGAAATATTTATATAAGTATTTATATATATATATATATATATATATATATATATATGTTGATATATCTTTTGTGTTCTTTTTCTTTTTTTTTATGTATAGTTATGTATTAATTTAAATTTTTAACTTTTAGTACCTACCTTTAAAAAAACACGCCACACCATCTTTTTGCACGCCCAGGAAGACTGGCAGACAATGCTCTTAGCATTAAGTCCTCCTAGCACTACCTATTTGTGTGAAATTTTAAAATAAATAAATAAATAAATAATTGGAATTGCTAAGAATACCGCGAATAATAATCGTTCAATCCTAGTTAGCAACACGAAGAAAGAATTCTTACATGTATCCCAAATCCGTGTTTATAGACAGGTAGGTAAAGATTAAATCCCGATACAAAATAGGGAATCATAAATCACGGTGGGCAAAAGCAATTTGTTAGTCCAAAGGTTTTACGTAGAAAGCAGTGTACCAACGTCGACGTCAAAGTGCTCAAATCTCGCACGCCTTTTTTGCAATTCGTAAAGTTCGGACGGAAACATCAGATTCGTATATCGCGTTATATCAATCCAGATTTATTTCTCGGATCTCTCGCCTTAAAATCTAGGTGAGGCAGAGAGGCTAAGCCACCAATTATCTGCAGAGTTTCCTACATCCATGCTGTTGTCTACAGTACAACCTTATACATCACCCCGTTCTTTGTCGGTACCGGTTTATACACACGCCACCGATACTGTCTGATCGGTATCCTGCCTAAATTGTGAACGGGTGCGTTGATAGGGAATATGCCAGGTCATCTCAGTGGAGCTGACAGTTGACGTGTTTGTTACGAACCCGAGGAAATAGTGCGTTTAATGTTTCAGACAAGGAAACTTGTTATGAAAGAAAATATAGATGTTTCTTGGTTGTTCCATCGATGATAAAGCTATTTTGGAGTTTGTTTTTAAGCAAGCAACGTACATATAAGTACAGTCTTTGTTTTAGGAGGGATGATTTCCACGTTCCCTAGTTCATCACGTCTATGATATTTTAAAATAAATAAACAGATATATTATTGTTTGTTTACCGTTATTTTACTTTGTTTCAGAAAATCATCATCATGAGGCATCGTTACTTACATTTCGTTCTGCCTCTGATCTTGGCCGCTGCTTACGGCCAAACTGGTAAGAAAATATATGACGAAACACTTCCGTTTTCTTTAATCTATCACTGGACAAAAGAATTTATCTTTGTCACCATGCTTTAGGTCAATGGCCAACTTTGTATAAAATCTTTCTTCTGATTCTTTAAAACTAATATAAAAAGATATCTTCTTTTGTCTTCTAAAAGAATATTGTGTATCCAGAAACGGAGCCACCAACAACAGTGACTACAAAGCAGCCTCCGACGACCACATTGGTCACCACCACCACGGCTTGGGAGACTGAGACCTTGAACGAAGGGCAGGCAATCCAAAAAGCCCTGCAGTATCTCCTGAACCACCGCCAGCCGGATTGGGGATGGGGGAATGATACACACCATGTTATGCTCACTCTTCAGGTAAACCTAGCCGCTTAGTACTGATATTGAAGAGCCTAAAGCGCTAAAAACCTTTTCAGCAAAGTTGAACTTTAATAAAATTCGATGATTTCGAAACTTGGATGATGCTAGTCCAGACAGTCATAAAATAGATAATGGTTTAGGTACTTGTTATCATTATTTTGACCTCAATCTGAATTCTGATTCTGATTCTGATTGTTACTCGACACAGCATTTCATTCGCAATGTTACAGCTAGCCAACAACACTGGAAAAGAAATCGAACAACAGGGACTTGAGATGCAACTGTCTGCTAAGCAGATGGAGATCGAAATACTGCTGATGATGTCCAAGTAAGTTGCTGAACTAAGTCACTTCATCTCTTCTCGGTCGCTCGTGCTACACTTCCATCCAGTAAGGTAACTTCCATCGACCTAAAATACCTCAACTCTGTTTCAAGGCACCACGAATCACCTCCCCCGCTTGGGCGCCTGGCAGCTTACACTCTTGCCCTCGGTGCGCTCTGCAAAGACCCTCGTTCGTTCCACGGCCGGGACCTGGTAGCCGCCTTGTTGCACCGAGAGCCTCCTCATGACCTGGAGTTTGCATACGCGACGCTGGCGGCATGCTCGTCTGCAGCGCACGTCCGTCGCAGGCATATTCGTCGGCTGTTGGATATTGCAAACGCTGCAGCTGATCATAGCTTGGGTAAGGTCTTCGCTGTTGGGAAATTTTCAAACATGATTTGAAGGAATTGTACCTACTGTGGCAAGACTTTTTAAATCGCTGTTGATATGGCAACTCACACATTGTTGCGACTCCAATTTTGCAAAACCTTTTCCCTGAACTTTGTTCCTCGTCTTTATCACAATGGAGATCTCCATCCCGAAACTCTCGCCTTGTTTCATAAGACATAGGAATCAGGATTTGAACACTTCCAGACACGATCTCCATGGTGATTCTGGCACTACGTTGCGTAGTGCAAGACCATCGCCATCGCAGCCTGATTCACTTCGTGAGGCGTCCCATGGCGGGGCTGGCCCGTCAGCAGCATCCTGATGGAAGCTTTGGTAGTCTTACTACTACTGCTCTGGCTATCCAGGTACGAATAGCCAAAATATGATCAGAATTTCTACGTGGACTTCATCCATTCCTTAAAACTTCGAACTCCTGATCAATCCCCGACAAGTAGACTAGGTATGAAATTATCTTCCTTTTAAACAAATTTCAGGCTCTTGAAGACTCAGAGTCTGGTCCCGGTGCTCACCAGCACTGGAGCCTGCCTTCAGCCCGTCGTTGGCTGCTAGAGCGACAGAACGCCGACGGCGGATGGGGTGATGTGGCGAACACCGCTGCTGCTGTCGCGGCGTTGACTCCAGCGTCGCTCGCTGCTGTGAGACCTCCGCACTGCAGTGATAAACTTCTGGACAGCAAGCATGAACCGTTGGGTAAAGATCAAGTCACTATCCTCATAATACTTCAAACTCAAGCCTCCCGTTCTTCTATCATCTATTAAAAGGTTACGATTTTTGCTTATAAGCTGGTCCATGTTTCAGACAGCAACGGCGGCGACGGCAGCGTGAAGCTGGCGTACCAGTCAGGTCACACCAGCAACGACTCAGACGCTCGCAACGTGTCTTTCACCTACACACTCTGGCTTGGCACTAACGTTACTGAGAACTACACCCTTCATCTAGTTGCTCCAAGGTACGATTGCTTCATCTTTAGCTTTTTACATCTTTTCATCATTGCACTGGGCTTAGGCTGTCGTAATTTAACTGATTCTTTCTTTATGACCACGAACAAGACAACCACAACTAGACTTTCATCAGAATTTTAGCTGATGCATAACACCTCACTGGTCTGTGGCAAAAACGAGCACCAAAATATTTTGATGACCATTTTGGATTTCTTTGCCCTGGAGGTTTTGAGATTTAAGATTGTCAGAACCCCAGAATAATGATGAATTCAGTATTCCCTACATGCTTATCTGTTGATGCACTAACTCTCCTAAATGTTACAGGAACATATCATTCTACCACGTGATGCAAATGGCAGCCGATCAGAATCCCAAATTCAAGTTCGAAGCCAGCGAGTGGCCGAATGGTCACTATGTGCACACGCTGGGCGGGCACAAGGAAGAGCCAATGGGCTATCATTACTGGCTGCTGTACCGCCTTCCCGAGACCCCTGACCCGGCCAGTCCTCCTGGTAACCAGCTCGTCGCACCTGTTGGTAAGAGTCCACTGATTTCTTCGTTTTTGTCTTCTTCATTGTTTGGGTGTGAGAAAGAGCTGAAAATCGCTCACAAAGAAGTGATGTAGAATTCTCGCGTGTGCTCAATGCTTCTCATACTCATATGCTGATGATTGCTTCATTCCGACAAGCGGAAACGTGGTAGGTAGCTAAATGGACTACACCAAATAAACTTGGCGAATGTAGCTTCAACCACCATCAATAACAGACCAAAAAAACCTACTCTAATGGGTTAAAAGAAAGCTTGAGAGCAACTTTTGAATACATGAATGAAGAAAAAAATAGAGTAAAATGGGAGACCATATTTGGCATGACCAGATGACACGTTTTTGTCACAAAATGAAGTTGCCCAATTATCTTTTCAGGAGTGGATGACCTACTCGTGGAGGATGGAGAGCATTATCTGTTTTGGTACAAGAAGCTGTAAACCAAATCATTTCAACCCACTATAGTATCTCAAATAAGACTAACAGTACTAAGTCTGTCTGTATCTACAGTTACGAAAATCTCTCTGCGCCAAACTTTTTCACTTTTGCCACAGAATACTTACCTACTTATACTGTCTATAGATACGGACAGATCGTTCTAATTTAAGGGGTTTACTTATAATCGTTGCATAACTATCAGAGCTCATTTTAATCTGTTGTTTTAACTTATTCAGCGTTTTTATGTATACCCCTATTGCCGGGTTCGACCAACTCCGAATAAAGATATTCGTTAGATAAAATAATATCAGTCTCCACTTTAAACTTGTCAAAAACAAGGAAGGTAATATTTTAATCTAAAGAATAAGGTTATTCGGAGTTGGCCGAAGCCTAAATAACTAAACATATTCAATAGAATCTCATAAATAGTTGTTATCTGTAGCTATGGTAACAAAAATCTGTTGCCTTTTGATCTAATTCTAATTAATGTAAATATTATGTGTGAACGAAACATGAAATGAAGATACTAGCTGGTATTTTATCCTACATACATTTTTTTATTTTTCTATAGTGGTCAATATCTACAGGGTGTTATAAAACTACTTCTGAAAACGTCGTTAAAGTTAAAGTACTCGTCAATATGAGCAACTTTTCCTATGGAACCAACAGTGTAATCGTGAAAAGAAAAATCTATTACATAAAAAATGCAAAAAAAACTGTATGAAGGTTTTATTGGCGCTTACATTGTTGTTTTCATGGAAAAGGTGGTTCACATTGATAAGTATTTAAGCCTCTGAAGTTTCCCGAAGTAATACTCTGACACCATGTATACAAAACTGAGCATTTGTTTAACCTATTAAATGTGGTTATTTAATACAAACGACGATATTAACTTCATTACTATTTAGATATTGAAACATCGGTCTGCTTACTTTCCCGTATGTATTAACTAAATTACCATGTGAAAGCAATAAATGTATTGAGTATTGAGAAGTGAAATAGAGAAACAGATATCCCACTTCTGATCAATGATGATATATCTAACCTCGTTTCATGTATCGAGTACTTGTAGGTTAATTTAAAATATGATATGAATATCTCAGTGTTTACTTAATAAATATTATTCTAAGGTGATGTCCTGGTTGGTAACAACTTCACAAACTATGTTGATGATTATGATAGTGTTAACATTTCAGCATTTCTTTGTATGCTGAAAATTCAAGTTGAATCGCAGTTATTTAGCACATCACTATATAATCAACGAATGTGACGGAATATCTAGCCAGTGCTTGACTTGACTGTCGACAATCATCGATATCGATGTTTAAAGATTTTTACACGAATCGATCTGTTTCGACTTCCCTAAGGTTCTATGAATTGAGTAGACTACATTTTTTTGACAATTCGTTTTGAAAATCTATTCTTAATTCAGATTTGAGCATTTGTGATCAGGTTTCGATACTTTATCACTCCCATAAAATCTGACAGGATTTTTGTTACACACTGTATATCGCAGACCTAGGACATAAAGATTTTTTTATAGACTCATTGCAATAACGATATTTTAAATAACTAGTATAAAGCGTAATAAACTTTAGAAATTGTTATAGCCGATTTACACTTCCATAGTGGCGAGTTAAATAGAATTATACACTAACTAAGCTGTAACACAGCATCACTACGCAGTCAAGTCGTTGTCGGGCAGTGTAACTGAACTCGTTACTGTACTTATGAGAGTGTAAATCGGCTCTTAGCCAAAGATGGTGATCTGCCCGATTGCCAAAATCAGGGCAACTTTCCAAAACTGCAGAAAGCGTGTATTATAGCGTTAGACCGTTTGTAATTCGTGTTATAATTAAATAGTACATTTTAGATTTTGAACAATAATTGAGGCAGTGGTAATCTTTTCCGAAAACTCACGCTGTGATGCCTCACAGGGCGTATGCCCAGTGGACGCGCCGAATCAGGCAAGTTTTATTACCGCTTAACATTAGGTTGGTAATCACCATTATTTCTTTGTGTACGGAAGTTATTACCATCGTCTCAAAAACTTTTTTATAACTAATAATTATCTCTGGATAGAAGTTAATCATTTTAGATGAGACTGAGCGACTCACACTATCTGAAGTTGTACGTTAGAAATAACATTTTTATTGTACTAATGGATGGTTCTTAATAAATTACAAAATTAACCGATCGTTTTATTTTTGATTCTCGCCATAGACAATGTAGGACAGGGGAGTGGACTGACATTTCTGTCAGTCTGAAAATTACTACTGGTTTTCACCAGTAGTAATTTTCAGGATACACTTTTATTATATTTCGTTGCAAAATTACACAGACTGTCCTTTACTCTTTTTTGCCTCCATAATTCCATTCATTCCTTTCCCTTTCACATATTCATCGATCTCACTCACTCAAGTTAAAGTTCCTTCGATTTTCATCTTGGACCTGCAGAATTTGTTGCTTTGCTTGGATCCTAAGTTCTATTAATACTTTAGTCCTAATATTTAGTGTTATACAGGATGTTTTTATAAAACTACTTGGTTACATAAAAAGTTGTACATAATATGTACAACCTTTTATGTTAAATATTTTTTTAAGTTTAATTATTGATGGTACTCTAACTAAAACCTCCGAAGTTTTCAGAAGTTATTTTATTACAGCCTGTATCCCGTGTCAACTAATTGGTGGATATCTCCAAGTCAAAATAAAATCATGTTTAATTTTCAAAAGTAGCAGTATAGTAACTATTAGGACGGTATTAAGAAGTGATAAACAGTAATAAGATCCAACATTTATTAAATTTGTACATTTATACATAACACCAATATTACAGCACATTAGCTAATATTACAGCACATTAGCTAATATTACAGCACATTAGCTAATATTACAGCACATTAGCTAATATTACAGCACATTAGCTAATATTACAGCACATTAGCTAATATTACAGCACATTAGCTAGGTACACAAATACCTAAGGTGCAGAAAGCTAATACAAAATCCATCAATATTGTATCCAAAGTGAGGAAAAAATCTAAATTTTCACATAAAAAATATCTTGTAGCAATTTGAATACTTTAAAATGTGCCTTATTCATACCAACTATTATAGAAATGCATATTATTATAATAATATCATCGTTTAAAGTAATAAATACAACCGTTACAATACACAGTAGAAAATTAAATTATTTCCTGTCAAAATAAATATATAACCAAAACCATTAAAATCTCACTCAAACCATTTTAAAGATACCTTAGAGTTAAAACAAAATGTTTCTCCACTCGCCACACTAAGTCTGCAATGTAATAAATAGACAAACCAAAAAGATTTTACACATGGTGACACACAGTAACTTTCGTGGTGCATAGGTTGTCAAATTGTTTTCACAGTACAGACAGCGTCTCAAATACATTAGGTTATGCAGACTTAGCATGGTCAATATTAGTGTCGATTCTGATGTTGGATTTTCCTAAACTAACCTAATTTGACAGCGCTAAAATTATAGCTCTCTTTGTCGTTTCAGTTTATGAGAAAGGGACAGCAACATTTTTAGTGCTGTCAAATCAGGATAGTTTAGAAAAATGCAACAACAGAATCGACAGTATTTTCTGTCTACGACTAAAAATATTGGCAAAAGTTGGAAGTTGAAAATCTCAATTCTAACAAAAATCTTGTGCGTCCTGATAAAATAGAATATAGAATGAACTAAGTAGGTACCTACCATAATAAAAAACTTCAGATTTTTACAATAATCAAAAAGTTTTCAACCGTGACGTATAAATATTAAATACATATAATTAAATACATATAATAAAAAAATAACTTATATCACATTAGTGGAACCGTAGAGGTAAACAGTTGCATATCAATTCACTAAAAAGATTCGCTTTAAAAAGCATTTACAAACCACTAACCCGTTTGCTCTCTCTTTCTAAATTAAATAATCAGAATGAGAGGGATGAAAATGACGTCACGTACCATTTAAAATTCGTGCACATACGCTTTTTGCGAATCAAAATAAAACTAGCCACGGGCCCCATTTTTTGCCACACCACAGATAATTAGTAATGTGTGTACATACGGTGCTTAGGACTCTCATTGGACTACTGCGGCCGCCATTTTATTCATAACCGTGGTGTACGCTAGCCCTAGCGCCCAGGATACTTCGTGCCCGTTCACCTTCTTGAATAGCTGTGGAAAATATGCCATTGAAATAATTTATATTTTTTAAAGTTTGGCCCAAAACAAATTTTGAAACCACAAACTTTAAAAATTGTAAAAAAATTCAGTTATTCCTATCGATTCTGTTGTCGCATTTTTCTAAACTAACCTAATTTGACAGCACTCAAAATGTTGCCGTCTCTTTCTCATAAACTGAAACGACAAGGACAGCTATAATTTTAGCGCTGTCAAATTAGGTTAGTTTAGAAAAATGCAACAACGGAATCGATAGCATTGTCAATACAAAATACATTCTGCTGACAAGCGCCAAAACATGACATATCCAAAGTGCCAAAACTCTGGCGTTTTTCGTAATGAAATGTTGATTCCATTGTATTGTAGTTCTATGATTCTAGAGTAAACAGTGCCTTGATCACGAATAAATGTGACAATCGTAAACGTATCGTAACGCTAGCGTATTCGAGATACACTGCGCGGTGACGCTACAACGTTCGGCAGTCATGCTGTCTTTAACGCGCAATATGATTCGAATACGTTAGGTTTACGTAACGTGGCGACTGTCAGATTTGTTCGTGATTACCCCTCAGCACAGAGAAACCTACATTCTGAGCATGAATGATGAAAGCAAGTACTCACCGACACGGGTTCCCGCGACTGTATTTTGTATGCGTCTTGCAACAACGCGAGCACGTACACCAAGTCGACGCACGCCCACGGCTGTTCCACGTTGGATGCGGAGCACGCCTTCAGAGCGGCGCTCCGGTACTGCGCGGCGGACACAGTGCCGCCTTTCATCACATCTGCAATACACCAACTAGTTTTGAGATCTAAAACAAATGATCTTACTGTGCGGAGCAGCGAACAAGCTGAGACTGCCAAAACGGAACCGTTAGATAAATAACTCGTTTATTTTCTCTACACAAAAGGTTCCTTAACTTATTACATGCGTAAGTACGTACAATGAAGATGGTAAAAAAAATTAATAAGAAGGTAAGTAACCTGTAAGTAAGTATAAGAAGGTAAGTAAAGATAGATAGATAGATAATACTTTATTGTACACAAAGAATTCTGGTGACATACAAAAACTTAATACTTAACTTATAATAGTACAATGGGCGGTCTTATCGCTAGAGGATACAGGATAAAATGAACGAATGTGATTAGCAGCGCCAATTGGCAAGAGGACGGTGTGACGTCAGTTTGACAGGGCGTAGTACCATTTTTGGTGTAGCCGTCTAACGACTATCGTCTGACACGCGAGTACGGGTTCGGTGTGATGTCAAGCGTCTCAAAGAATCCACTCGATACACGCGTACGAAGTCGCGGGTAACTGCTAGTAAATTATAAAAAAAAAACAGACTCACCAATAATGCCGGCGTCCGCAGCCACGTCGTAGAAATAGCTCATGGCCGCGACGGTGCCCGCGGGAGCCCGACTCGGTACCCAATCCAATGTAGCCGTCACATACTGCCGCACTGCGGCGTGGCATACAGAGAACGCCTCTTCGCGTTTCATGCCCTTAGGCCGGGCTGCGCCACTGAAAATAAATTTAAATTTAAAAGATTTTGAATCTATAGAATAGAAATAGAATAGAAATTATTTATTTTACGCAACATACAATAAGGTACATACTAATAAAACGATAACATGCGTAAAAAAGGAACCCACTCAGCAAATGCTCACTCAGCAAATCTATACAACGTTTAATTATCTACGCTTATGTAATATGAGCTAACAGGCCTGAAATAAACTATTTTTAACCCGTGACGCAAAAACGACGGGGAGTTATAAGTTTAACGTGTGTGTGTGTGTGTGTGTGTGTGTGTGTGTTCGTGTGTATGTTTACGTAGCTCCTGAACGGATGAACCGATTTTGACTTTGTTTTTTTTTGCTTGAAAGGTGAATAAGTCGGGAGTGTTCTTAGCTATATTTTTTTTATTGTATTTGTTTATGTCTGTTAAATAAATAAATTCTTATTCTTATTTTTATTCTATGTTTGATGAAAATCGGTGCATGATTCGGGGGTTTTTTAATTTTTTTTATTTAATAACCTGTGTAAATAATTTCCAGTTTGACTAAAAAGCTGTTTTCAAAGACGCAGTGTATGATATTTAAGGATGAAGTTGCATTCTCACCTGATATAATACTGTTTGTTGGCATAGGTCCACGGCTCTCGCTGTATGATGGGCTCCACGCACACTGAACTGAACTCGCTCGTGTCGTTGCCGCCGGCTTCCATCGAGAACACGCCGAACCGGGCCGCCAGCAGACCCAGCCCGAGGTAACTGTTGCCAAATCATACATAGATACATAGAAAACACTTTATTGCACACCTTAACCTAGGGACTACTATAACATACAAAACAAAACGTAACTAATTGTACAATGAGCGATCTCTACCAGACAACCTTGGATGGAATGGACTACGAGGTAATAAACTAGGGGTGCTATCTAAAGATAACATAGAAAAAATTTTGAAACATGATTAATAAAATTTTGAAAATAAATTTAATCATACTTTATATTAAAACGCAAAAGTATGTTTGTTACTCTTTCACGCAAAAACTACTGGTCCGATTTGGATGAAACTTGGAATACATACATGTTGTAACATTAAAATGAAAGTAAAATATCACAAAAATTGTGAGTTTGGACGAAATCACTTCCTGTACGATTTGATAGCATGTTATCAATTTCCAGATAACTTCAACATAAGAACATTCAAGAAAACTACTTCAGAAACATTTCAGTACATGGAGTTAAACATGCTAAATCCTGTGTCCATTTTGAGAGCACAAATGGTGTCTACAGTTTGTTGCCTAAATTAACACATAGGCTACTTTTTATCACGGAAAATCAACAGAATAAAACGGGACGCAGACGAAGTCGCAGGAAGAAGTTAGTTACATATAATTATGTAGATTAGATAAGCGGTTTGAAAGTTAAACAATCTGATACCCTATTTATAAAATTGCTAAAATAGTTCCTCTTAAAAAAATATTACTACGAATTAAATGATTTTATGAATGACAAAATGTGCGAATCCTACTATCCTACTAATATCCTATCCTACTAATCCTACTATCCTACTAATCCTATCCTACTAATATTATAAATGCGAAAGTTTAGATGTTTGGATGTTTAGATGTTTGGATGTTTAGATGTTTGGATGTTTAGATGTTTGGATGTTTGTGTTTCAATCACGTCTAAACTACTGAACCAACTTGGATGAATCTTGGCATATATATAGTTCGTAACCTGGATTGACATATAGGCTACTTTTTATCCCGAATAATTAACAGGATCTACAGGATAAAATGAACGAAATGGATTAGCAGCGCCAATTGGCAAGAGCATTTCATTGTCATGTCACGTCAGTTTGACAGGGCGTAGTACTACCTCTTTGGTCTAACAACTAGCGTTTGACATTCAAGTAGGTACGAGTTCGGTGTAATGAGTAATGTGTAATATAATGAGGTGTAATGTCAAATTTCTCAAAGAAATATCCGCTCGGTACACGCACAGATAATATAATGTACACGGAAACTGTAGACGCGTACGAAGTCGCGGGTAACTGCTAGTATAAAAATAATACTGAATTAACACAAGAAATTGACTAAATTGAAAAATTGACGTGAATAAAACCTCGGTCTGCCTACTTTCCTGTTGCAATACCCCTGAAAAGGGTTCATATGTGATACCTACCTACAATGTAACAACCATAATACCATATGTGAAAGCAATAAATGTATTGAGTAAACATACAACGCAGATTCATTTTTTTTTGGCCATTACGGCCAGGCTAAAGTCTTAAGACCATACCACCTCGTCTTCCGTTTTTTCCTTTTCATAAGTGTTATTGTACCATATAATGTCTTGCAACGCAGATTCACCCAAGCTAACCTTAGTTCATTAAATGTTGCCAACTCACCTATGCGTGTACAAAGTAACGTTCTCCCCAGCGGGCACCACGTACTGGTCTGAGGTGGGGTAATGAGGTATATCCACATCGCTCAGTTGGTATGTAATCTGTGTAGATCCACCACCAAGGTCCAATGCCGCCATTGTCTCACCGTTCATGAGATCTGAAAGGACAATACGGTTTTTTAACCAATTTCAAAAAAGGAGGAGGTTTTCAATTCTGTTGTATTTTTTATTTTTTATGTTTGTTACCTGGACGCCTTTGAAAGGAGATGGTGGGAGGAAGCCCAGGAGAGAGAACATTGGAAGTCTTTGGGGGAGACCTTTGCCCAGCAGTGGGACGAGATAGGTTAAGGAAAAAAAAATGTTTGTTACCTCAGAACTCATCATTTATGAACTGATTTAAAAAAAATTATAAATAAAAATTAATAATTATAAATTATTAACACATAGGCTACGTTTTATTCCCAAAACATTGACAGGACGAAAGAGACGCGGACGAAGTCGCGAGCGGAAGCTAGTTAATAAATAATTAATGATTAATAAAGCGTCTGGGACCCACTTAATCATTCATGAACATATGTACGGGAGGCTGTAGTGCCTGGGACATGATTTAGATGGAGTAGGCTTGTAGCACCTACACCATCCTCTCAGCCTAGTCCGCACAGTCCACAGGGAAGTCAATACGTGCGGAGCTGATTAAGCCGCACGTATTCTCACGATGTTTTCCTTCACCGTTTGAGCGCACTTTTGCACAAAAATTTTCCGAATAGAAGCATCTATTGGTGCTTGTACATAGCAACATTGTCCGTAATAAAAACCTAACAACAAAAAATTGCGCATAGCAGTGAAATGTAGTAAAATTTACGATAATTTGTAATTAAAATTCAAATAGCGAAGCACTGATAAGCATTCGATAATATCTACACCTCTAGGCAATTTGCAATATCATCGTAATAATAGTAATAAATATTTATAGCAATTAGACTTTTAAAAATGCATGTAATTCTTTATCACTAATTAATATATGCCCGGTTCGACCAACTCCGAATAACAATGATCCTACTAATATTAAATGCGAAAGTTTGTAGGTATGGATGTTTATTACTCTTTCACGCAAAACCAACTGGTCCGATTTGGATGAAACTTGGAATATATGTAGTTCGTAGCCTGGATTAACACATAGGCTACTTTTTATCCCGGAAAATTAACAGGATCAACCGGGACGCGGACGAGTCGCGGGCCGAAGCTAGTAATAAATATTTCCGTCCTTGTTTTTGATAAGTTTGAAGTAGAGACGGATAGTATTTTAGCTGAAGAATAGTTATTCGGAGTTGGTCGAACTCGGCCTTAGTCTTTTGAGGAAACTTAATCAAAAATGTTATCTAACAGATTTTAGGCCGAGATTCTTGGTGATTCATCGTAATAAAACACAAGGCTTAGACAGTGACGCAATTATCGAATCCGTCACGTAACTTTACAGATAAGATATAAAAAACTTCATAAATGCACGCTGATGTAAATCATAATGATTTCTATCATCCATAAAGCTGGGCAAAAGCCTCCACCAAACCCTTTCAACCGCCATCTTATCTTTCGAGAGAATGGGTGTTATCCCAAAAAAGCATTGAAAATTTACTAAATAAGTGAACTCACTGTGCAATAAATTAATAGTGTACCAAATGAAGATTCCTTCGTCAGATCCATCCATAATTTCAACGCTGTG
Source organism: Gandaritis pyraliata (assembly GCA_947859175.1). Classification (NCBI taxonomy): domain Eukaryota; kingdom Metazoa; phylum Arthropoda; class Insecta; order Lepidoptera; family Geometridae; genus Gandaritis; species Gandaritis pyraliata. The sequence continues at coordinate 1,695,570 of OX401871.1, read as the reverse complement.
CGTGTGTGTGTCATATCCCAATCTGTAAATAAAATGTGCAAAGTTTTAAGAAAATCCATACGAACTGCGCCAACTTTTTAATGAGTTATTAAAATAGTTGGCGCAGCCGGTAGGGATTTTCTATTTTCAAGTAAACCAGTCTTACTTGGATATAGCCACGGATACAGAGGAAATGAGTTGCTGTGCTTTCTCCGCTGGTAACAGTCGAAGTCCAGCCGTGGCCCTCACTATAAGAGGGGTAGACATACGCTTGTCCGGCGGAGTAAGGAATTCCGCCTTTTTTATCAGCTGTACTATTGTTTCGGCACCCTGATGGTTATAAGTAGGTAAATATTAGACTTACAAATTCGTTATTCTCATGAAATTTTCAGACAAATTGAACGTCAAGGGATGGTAATAGTTATGAAATAAATATTCATGAACATTTCACACAACGCCTTCTAGTCCCAAAATAAACTTGTGTATAGTAGACACATAAGATCTTTGTCCCTCTGAAGCATCTGCACAGAAACTATTTTGGGTAATTGAAGGTAACCAAATTTTTCCACACAACAGTACATGCGCAATCGTTTGTTGCACCTAACTTCAGAGGGATAAAGACCCGTTGTGTGTACTGTACATGGGAACTAGATTATTGTGTCTACTAGTCTTTTAAAATTAATATAATAAGCATTTACTGGTAAAAGTTACTGTTACCTGTTCAGGATCATCAGCGTACGACGATAACCCAGGTTTAGTTTGCTCAAAATATTCCTCGACTAGATCCAAATTGGCTTGGCCAAATACTGAAATAAAGTAACAATCATTTAAAAAAATCAAAAATACGTGTACAAATGGATATCGACATGCTGAAAATGAGAATGAAACTTATGAAAAAATTTTATAGCGGACGATCTTGTAAAACATTATATCTATGTACCTACATAGATATAGTGCAGCATTATGTCGAGACAGGGACCAATTTGCGCCCATGCCCACTCGATGGGCAGGTAGGCTGTCTTGTTTTTGTTGTATTTAAATAACATTTTTGAAATTAAATGTTCATCCCACTACTATTATAAATGTCAAATGTTTGGATGTTTGTGTTTCAATCACGCTGTAACTACTGGTCTGATTTGGATGAAACTTGGATTATATAGTTTGTAACCTGGATTAACACATAGGCTACTTTTTCCGCTTTTTTTTTCTCTTTTTTCGTGGACGAAGTCGCCGGTAACTGCTAGGTTATGAATAAAGGATCTATCTATTTATAGTGTAAATATTTATTCACAAAGAAAATTATGACTAATAAAGTATTTACAATATTTATAATATGCACAAAATACACATGAAGCAGTTGAGCTATCTACACACCGTTGCAAACGATTTATAGATTTATAGACGCGTGACCCGAGGGCTGGTGATTATCTGGGCCAGCGAATCAGCATTGCTATTCAGCGCGGCAATGCAGCCAGTGTCTTGGGCACGCTTCCGATTGGTACTGATTTGGATCAGTTGAGCTATCTATAAATATATCTATTTACGTTTATCTTGGAACCATGATGTGGCACATCAGCCCTGAGCTGTTCAATACGCACCTGTAAAAGGTACTCTAAACTTATAAGCGAGCACTCTGGATCCTGAAGACCCCGCGTCGATGATGATCGCGTGGTGGTAAACGCTCTCATAGCCAAGACTCTTGGCTAGGCCATCGAGCCACATCGACTGTCCAGCGAACAGACCTGTGAATAACCTCGTTATGTTTAAAAAGAATGAAAAAACTGCGCCTACCAACATTGTGCCTGAATATTCCTTTTCAAATGTCAATGTCACTGTCAGAATTCTTATACCGCGTTTTACGAAATCAAAATGGCGATTTTTTTTAAAGAAAAATTCGTAAAATTAATATTTGGATAGGAGGAATCTCTCGTTCGCCAGAAGGCTGAATGAATCTAATGCAAGCTTAACGTTGGATAAATTAACCAATTAGTAAATGTAACTAGGTCGTCACCATCAAAGCATTCACTTGATGCTCGCTCAACATGTGCATCGTTATAATTAAAGGGACAGAATTAGGTACAGCACGCACAACGGATCTTTATCTCTCCGAAATGAGGTGCAACAAACGATTGCGCATGTACTGTTGTGCGGATAGAATAGGTTACCTCCAATTACCCAAAAATGGGTTCTGCGCAGACTTCAGAGGGGCAAAGGTCCGTTGTGACTACTATATGCGATTTGTTTCAGTTGAAACCGAAAAAGATGTCGTCAAATAACGAAATTTACGGTAACCTTTACGTTAAAGTCAAAGTCAAAGTTAAAATTTCTTTATTCAATAAAATCACAAGGATCATTTAGAATCACACCACAGCTACTAACTCAAAAAAAAAACTAAACGTAGTGAGTAGATCTACTACTGCTTCCTACAGTCGTAACTTTACACTCTCAAGTATCCACCTACATTGGACACAGCACAGTGTGGTAATTTAATAATTACGTATATATATAGTAGTAGTACCTTCACTATTCGATTTTCAGTTTCGGGCTAATTTGTAGCTATCATAAGATTTACTACCTACCATATCTTAGACCGAATGTACAATATTCTAAGGTTACCAAATCTACCAACAACGTATATAATATACCAACCAACTTTCTAACCCTATCTACGCTAGGTAGGTTAGGTACTTCTTGGTACTTTGTGATTCTCCTATGTTACCTTCTGCTGATAGGTATTCTGGTAAACTCGGTATCTGGATACTTACCGAGTTTTTACTGTGTTTTAGTTTTAGTTTTAAATAAATCTTTAAGTGTATATTGAGAACATCTACATAGATACAAATTACATACATCACTACCTATTTACCAAAAGTACCTACCTGCTACTATAATAGGAAAAGTACGCACTATACTCTCCGTTGTGTTTGCCATTTTCACTCCACGAGATGTAATTCTCTGTAAAACACCGAGTCTCAGAACGGTAGGCACAAAACTGTTATTTGTAGCGAACAAACTTCACTACCGTACAGGGTATACAAACACTACTTGGTAAAACTGAAGTTGCATGCACAACTACAGTTACCTACACTTTTTCTATATTTTTTTTTACAAACACAAGCTTATAAATCCCGGAGCACCCATAGATGCCAAGATAGAGACTGGGCGTACGATTGGTAGTACCTATGTGTGTGTATACACAAACTTAGCCAAAACGCTTTCATGAAATAGAACTGAGGGGTAATAACGAACGAATCTGACAGTCGCCGCATTACGTAAACCTAACGTATTCGAAACATATTGCGCGTCAACGCAAGCTCGACTGCTGAACGTGTTGTTGTGCCACCGCGCAGTGTATCTCGGATACGCTAGCGTTACGATACGTTTGCAACTGTCACATTTATTCGTGATCAAGGCACTGAATAAACTTGTTACACCCTGTAGGACCTACTTTCTACTGATTCTTGTGGCGACTCTAGACTAGTTACAAAAGTATTGAGTCATCATTGTTGATACATAGACATTAGACATACCTAATTCATTTTTTAATGTTATGTTTGTCCTTGAAAGGACCAAACAATTAATCATTATTTATTTTACCTCATGCTATTTTCATGTCCGTTTAGTTTTAATGTCTGAGCATTATGCATGAACCGCAAACACTACGGTGAGTAGCAATGAGGTGAGTATAATACAAACAGGCTTATGTATCATAACTAGATGATTTATACAGCGTCAGAGAACACTTTTTACCCATGTTTGATGAACGCTGCAGTCACATTTTTCAGATGGAGTAGGCTTGTGCAGCACCTATTCCATCCTCGGTAGTTGGCCTTATCCATAGGATAGACAAGGTCAACTCTACAACTAAGGTTTAGTCACAATGTTTTCCTTCACCGTTTGAGAGGTGTTCTTTTTAATGAGGCAGAGCCCCTCCAGCCCTTCCCCTCATATAGTTTTGCAATTGTGAATACACCTTTATTGCTATGTTGGACTAACTAGTGTTGTATTTACAAACATTATCGTCACAGAACTTTGCTAGATGTTCAGAACGTTTACAACTCTCCAACACTTGGAAGTTTTGAATCTTACTTGCAAGTTGCTTATTGATACAGAGATAGCAATCGGCTAAAAATAGTCAATCAGTTTTTTTAATGCAACTACCTTATATTGTACAATGTTTTAGGTATGAGTATACATATAATACTCTGTATCTGGGTAAATTACTATGCTATTTGTTCTATAAGAAAATGTATTATGTAAGTATAGGTATTGAATTTTAACAGCTGTGTACACATTTTGTTGTTTTTACAAAATGAGTTAAAACAAGACGAGAGTAAAATGAGACTTCAGACTGCCGAGCATCCAGACAATATTTCTTTTATGTAAATGATGCAAAAGCATATAGCCGACCTGATCTTAAGCGTTTACCTCTGCCTGAGGTATTGCACTGTGCCATCCTGTCTGTCTTTACTTTGTGTTTTCAGACAAAGCATTAAGACCCATAAAGCTAGTAATTATTTTTATCTAAAGAAATAAACAATGTAATGGTCCCTTCCTATAAATAGTTAAGCTAGGCACATTGATATGAAGTGTCTAGAAAAATAATTGTGACATAAAATATTGCGAGGGATATATTCAACCACATTCATAATGTTGGCATTCTCAAAACTAATATTGTTGTCAAGTTGGTGAATAAGTATTTTAGGTATTTTTATACTTTATTTTATTTTATTTTATTTATTATCACAAAATCCACAGATCTTAAAAATAAATTATGTGACACATTAACAATAAACCTTACATCCAATAACGGATTTACTTTATATAAAAAGTTTTATATAAGAGCAGTTATACCAACAACTTTTATGTATAGGTTAGGTTGAGCTTGAAAAATAAATAACAAACATTAACAACGGTTTAACTCTAAGAGGATATCTGTTATACACTTTCTAAATACATATTTACTTGTGTTAAAGAGATCTACTGAGCCAAAGAACTTATTATATGCTTTTTGAGTTCGACAGACAATGGAGTTTTCATAGTAGTTAGTGTTTCTCTTCTCTTTATACTTTTCTCTATATTATACATATGTATGTACTTATACTCTTTTATAAAACAAGTAATTAAATTACTCACCTAAGAAGTATGTGCCGCATAGTGCCAACACAATCAAGAATATAAATACTTTCTTCAATCGCCGTGGATGTTTTATACTGGTCCTATTCCTTACGTTGATATGTGGCGATGAGGTATCATCTTTTAACTGAAACAAACAGTTAATTTAAGACAAAATTAATAATTAAAAATAAATCACAAAATTGATAGTTAACAATCTTTACAGACTGAGGAACCTGGGTGACTATTATTTAAACACCTTGTATGTAGTAAGCATCTAAACGCCTAGGAACCTGGGTGACTATTATTTAAACACCTTGTATGTAGTAAGCATCTAAACGCCTAGGAACCTGGGTGACTATTATTTAAACACCTTGTATGTAGTAAGCATCTAAACGCCTAGGAACCTGGGTGACTATTATTTAAACACCTTGTATGTAGTAAGCATCTAAACGCCTAGGAACCTGGGTGACTATTATTTAAACACCTTGTATGTAGTAAGCATCTAAACGCCTAGGAACCTGGGTGACTATTATTTAAACACCTTGTATGTAGTAAGCATCTAAACGCCTAGGAACCTGGGTGACTATTATTTAAACACCTTGTATGTAGTAAGCATCTAAACGCCTAGGAACCTGGGTGACTATTATTTAAACACCTTGTATGTAGTAAGCATCTAAACGCCTAGGAACCTGGGTGACTATTATTTAAACACCTTGTATGTAGTAAGCATCTAAACGCCTAACAGATCTATACAAAAAACTACCAAATGCCACTCCACTGCCTGCCAAGAGTCTGAACCTGTATGGTGCCTAATATTTATGTAAAAATAAAGAGTAAAAACAATTTCGCCGTATGTTTTCCTTACCTCTAAGTATCTGTAAGTGCTGAATTTGCCCATTACGACTTACAAAAAACATCACAACCAATAAAATATTTACATTATAAAAATCTGCTACACAATTCCTCAAATAAAACGATTTTTTTATTACGCTAATTACGTTTAGGTATGTAATAAAAATCGTTTTTAATTGTTAGTAAAAACTATACGTGCCATCTAAACAGACCATCTAGTGCACGGGTTGCCAGCTTTGGAATTTTTTTTCCTCGTATAGAAGAAGAAAAAAATCTCGTACAAACCTCGTACATTCATTCATTTGATAATGATAAAACTAAATGATAAGTACCTAGCTAATGATAATATAATATTATGTTACATTCATATTATAATCAAAGGCGGACCTAGCTTTCAAATCAGCTACCGTACCGGACTGTTTCATAAGTTATGCTACAAATATTTGACTGCAGTAAAAAATTCATGGACCTAATTTTTCAGAAGAAAAATAGCGTTGTAATTTTCTTTTTAATAAAATCTCATATTCCATATTATAAAATCTATGTAGATAGTACGAGTATAACATTGTCCTTGTACCCCGTGCGGAAGACCCAAATGTCGGTCTTGTACGAGTACGAGGAACCTCGTACAGTTGGCAGCCCTGGTGGCTTTGGCTACTGTTTACATCCTTGTTCCAGACAATGTAAATGCTAAAAACGCCTTGTGTTGGAAATGTTGGTTGGGATCAGTTGGGATTTTGGGATACAACCGTCCATATTACTTCTACGTCTACGCACTAAACACTTATCAAAATAGTGATGTCCTTGGTGATAATCGACTAAACCTAATCAAACAAAAACGTACATGGCAAAACAACATCAATAAGCTGCTTACTTAGAATATAGAAAACACTTATTATTTTGTGTTTGTTTGTAATAACCAGTACCTACCTAATTTTAGTTTATTTATTTCTGAAATAAATATGGAAACTCCAAATTCACATGTATCTACATCAACTTCAACAAGGTAAAGTTTTTTTCATGTGGTACCTAAGTAGGTAAGTACAAGTACATACTCTTTATTTAATTGTCTTGTACTTACCCTACCAAAGAAACTTTTTATTTCAAATTAGTACTTATTACGTATTTAGGTAGGTAGGTGCCTACTTACCTGCTAATAAAATGTCTATGTACGTATTCATTCAAAACTTAACCTATAAAAATGTTTACATAAGATGAATACCTAAAGAGAAACAACAACCCACTCATTTCATTGATAACATCTTACCTTCCTTTGGCGAATATTCATTGTTTGAGTCCGGTATTATCACTATTCTGTCAAACTATTTAAATATTTTTAGGTAAATACAAACGCCACAGACATCCCAGATGATAATCAAGTTAACACTGAGCCGTATTTAATGATTGTGATGTGAAGTAATTTATTAATATGAACTAATATGAAGTGCTCACTTGTACAGTTCTACTTGTAACCTTCAAAAAGATAGACTATACAATTGATAAAATTACGTCGATGCGATGACTATGAAGTTTTCAACGTCACGTGTCGTCATGCTCTACCTAATCGCGAAACCATGCAATAACCTTTGTATATTACACATTAAGTAGATAGGTTTTCTTTTATATTTAAATACCTACCTACCTACCTAATTATATGATGATGATGTCCGCGACGTATCCGTCGATGGTGAACCTTGATAGTAGGATTTATCTATTTCATTAATTACCTATCTAATATTCAAATTACTAATTATTATTATTACTATATCTTTAATTACCGTAGGTACCAAATCAACAAACCTACTGTCTGAAAGATACTTAACGCCTGTCTGAGACCGGTGGTAATTCTGATAATACAGCAAACTAGCTAAAATAACCTACATATATACCTACCTACCTATGTCTTATTATGTTTTAGCCAAGGTTCAAATTAGCATACCACCTCAATAACAATCTGACTGACATCTTTAAATTAGGTAACCTACCTAGGTAGGTACCTAAAATTAGAACTTTTCGATTCAGCTACGAGTATGTGGGTACTTTTACGTCAAATTAATCTAATTTGACTTATATGACGTTTTTTGATTCAAATTTAACGTCATTTGGTTTAAAAATAATTACTGAATGTCTAAACGAAGCCCTATTATGTTGTAATTTTTCAGAATGACGCTCTTGGAATTATTGAACCTTCCCGAAGATATTCTTGAAGAATGCAAACAATATGCTGTTGGTCGCAGAAAATTAGATGATATTTTATTCAAGGACGACAAACCACCAGCCAGGCTAGGCGTTTATGATTTGGATGATGAAAATTTATGTCATGAAGTGTAAGTAGGTATTGAATTTGTTACTTACATAACTATAGTATAGACCATTTGACCAACCTATTAAGCACAGTTGAATGCTTCAAAAAGATCCATTAGGTATGATGACTAAGCAATAATTTACTTTGAGTGTCTGTATTAGGGTATCCAGTTTTAGATTTGTTTTATCAAGAATGTTACAAACCTCCTATTCCCATAACTTAAGTTACCTACTTCTAGTCTAGTTTGTAGTTGAAGGTCGACAAGTCAAGTCTGACTAAGACCAGATTCAACCAACTCCGAATAACTCTATTCTTTAGTTTAAAATATTTCCGTCCTTGTTTTTGACAAGTTTAATGTATTTGATCTGACGGATAGCGTTATTCGAAGTCGGTCGAATCCTATTTAAATGGTATATACAAACTATCCACAGTGCACGCACAGTAGCTTAATTATATTTTTTCATTTTAGTATCAAAACGACATGCTCAGTTCCTGGTTGCAAATTCACAGCGGAGTCTTTACTGGATTTTGAAAACCATTATAACTCTTCGCATAGATATGCATGTGCGACGTGCAAAAAAGTTTTGCCTTCCCCACATCTCTTAGATTTACACGTTCAGGAAAGTCATGATTCATTTTTTGCAGTCATGGCTGAAAGAAAACCTTCGGTAAGTTCCACTCAACCATAAGTACTTACCACATTGGCTAGGTAATTACATGAATATATTCAATATTCGTAATGTGAATATTATGAAGTCACTGATTTGACACTGTTACAGAATAACTCAGAATCTTACCTTTATTGGTGGACATCCGACAAATACGATTAGTTTACAAAACAAGATAATAAACTACCAACCTATTTATTATAATTTTTTACAGTATTGCTGCTACATCGAAGAATGTAAGGAATTATTCCAAACACCAAAAGAAAGAATGGATCATAGTGTAAAAACTCATAAACTACCCAAGGATTTCCGATATGACAACACAAAAATGCCCAAAAGTCGTAAAAAGAATAAAGCTACAAAGAACAATGAATCTCAATCAATGGAACTAGATAGTGAGAAATGTGAGAATACAAATAAAATAAAACCACCTTTTATGCTTCATAATAGCAAATTGAAAGGATTTCCAAAGTATACTGGAAAGAAATTTATTAAAAACAATGAAAATTCAGCCCGAAAAGATATCGATATGGATGTAATTGTGTCTGATTTAAAAGAGAGTTTGCCAAATTAAAACGAAGAAGATTGGTATTCACCTTTTTATTAATGTCTTGCATCAATCTAGATTAAGTATACCTAGATGGTATTAAGAACCTTTTGATTGGCTGACATCCAGCCAAAGAACACAAGTTTAGTAGGTACCAAATTGTTATAAATTATTAGTTTGAAGGTACCTCCAACAGAAAAGTTAGAAATTCTAATAATCTGGTTTTTTTTTAGTTTTCCAGTATCATTGTTTTTTATCATAATTTAACACTTGCAACACTCAGTTGTATTAATAACTTAAGTCTTAATTTCAATAAATACTTTGAATCTTCAAATAATATTTTACTTGGCTTTGCCTTGAGCTGCTACGGCTGCCATGGCCTTCTTGACAGTTTCTTCATCTCCAAGGAAAGTCATAGAGGCCACTGGTTTCATATTCTCATCCAGTTCATAAACAAATGGAATCCCAGTGGGCAAGTTTAGCTCCATGATAGCGGCATCGCTAAGACCTGCAAAAAATCATCAAACAGTTTGATAAAATCAATGTAAGTAGATGCTTTATAAAGTTTTTTCTACTTTAAGAGCTCTGCTCTTGTCGGCGTAATAAATGCAACTCTCACCAGGTTTCTGTTCAGAGCAGCCTCCTTGATGTCCTTATACGACATAACAGCGATCTCTTTTACTTGGCGCTTATTATAATTAATAAGTGATCTTCCCCTTCTCCTTTCTTTTAATTTTCAGTAAAGTAAAGAAGGAAAGGTAGTAAGCTGTCATGTCGTATAGGTTCCAAGTTGGAAAACCAGTATAACGTGAGCTTTCATTTCTCAGTTTCAATGATTTTGCAGTTCAGGTAAGACTGGCACCTAGCTAGATCGCGGTATCGATGTAATTTGCGAAGTTTACCTCAGCCATGGTTGAAAAAATTTAGAATATCACGTGACCTCAGTTCGGGGTGAATTACTAGTCATAATGAAGTAACGTCATAGAAAATGCTTACCGTCTAAATGTTTGACGATACCTCGCAGGCTGTTGCCGTGGGCAGCAATGATTATGTTCTTGCCTTCTTTAATCTGAAAACAGTTCAATATGTACCTAGGGACCTGGTTTCTTTTGCATACCTAGCTAGCAATAAATCCCGTAAAATCACTTATTTAGGTAGTGTGATGTATGTAGCCTAAGGGTAGGTTAGTAAATAACTGTTTTTTAGTGCGGGTAGGCGACTTTCTACCGCGGCCATCCTTTTCAATAAACGCGCTTTTGCTTGAGAGTACATTGCTGATTTTTATCCAGTCCCACCTACTACAGGATATCTTACTGATGGCGAGAATGGATATCTCAGTAAGTACCTGAGGAATAATGACGTCGTTCCAATACGGCAGTGTTCTCTCAATAGTGAGCTTCAAGCTCTCAAACATGGGGAACTCTTCAGGTTTTGGGTCACTAGCGTAACGTGCATCATTCACGATGGTTTCATAGTAGGGGTGACCCTTCTCCATTGGTGGTGGTGGAACGTCAAAACTGCGTCTCCAAATTTGAACCTGAAAATGACAACCTAGTTATTTTGATATCAAAGTTATTGCTGAAAAATGTATAAGTGAATAAGTTATTTATTTACCTGAGCCTCTCCATATTTAGCAGCAGTTTCGGCTTTGTCTAATCCAGTAAGACCACCATAATGCCTTTCGTTCAAGCGCCAGGTTTTATTAATAGGGATATCAGTTTGTCCTATTTCTTGAAGCACGGAGTTCAAGGTGATTTGTGCGCGTTTTAGGACTGATGTGTGAGCAACGTCGAATTGATAGCCTTCAGCTTTTAGAGCTTTTCCGGCGCTTAGCGCTTCCTCACGTCCTAATTAATGTCATATTTTAATTATTATTATTGAGTGGTGGTAGGTATTAAAATCATAATACAAGCAGAATACCTATGACAATGAGCGTAAGTTACCTTTGGGGCTAAGATCAGCATCAAACCAGCCACAGAAGAGATTTTTCTGGTTCCATTCACTTTCGCCGTGGCGAATCATTACAATCTTATATTTTCCAGACATTTTCGTAAATAAAATTTACTAATTTCGGAGTTTATCCGGCGAAATCAAGCTGAACGACTCGCTTTTGACGTGCGTGAATAACCTATTTGCCCTTACACAAGGTCAGTGGCGAAAAAAAATTATTAGAATGGTCATTGTTAAATATGTACCTACTGTTTTACCTATTAGCTATTAGCACTAGACTTTTATCCTAATATTGTTTTAGCAATATCGTAAAAGTTTATTTTCTTAGTTTATTTATTTCAGAGATACCTAGGTATTTAGTCGATACTTAAAAATCTACTAAAACTTGATTGCTTAGCTCGATGATCATCTCAACGAAACAAAACAAGTAGGTAACGAAAACAACACATCACTAGAAAAATCCGACGAAGTCTTGCTTGCTTGACTGTGCTTTGCTTGTTTCGTTTTCGAAAGGATATTTCGCTGATTCGGAATACCTACTACCTATCGGAATAAATAGAATTCATTTTGACTTTGATGAGAAAGAAAATCGAAAAGAAAACTTCTTTTCGCTAAACTTAAAAGTTTGTGATGGTTCCGGTTCAAAACAAACCACTTTCGCTCATTGCCAAAATTTTGTACAGAACATCAACCTTTTTCTGTTTTGAAAATGGCACCGACGAAAAACGTTTCCGATTTACTACAAAAAGTCGTCAAAAAGAAAGTGTCCAAGGCAAAACCTACGAAACCTCCAAAATGTACGACAGTGAAGATTGCAAAGTTGGGTAAGTTTATAAACATCGATGAATTTTCAGATTATGGGATGGCATTTTGCCGTGTTAGCTATTTCGTACACAAACCATTCGTAGCGTATACAATACAATCTTACATCTTTCGTCAATTTGGTAGTTTCGGTGGTTCCAACGTTACATCATTAGAGGCTTAAAACACTATTCCTTTCAAATTAGCTTTTTAGAAATAATTATATTAGAATGATACCTATTCTATCATAATACTTCCTGTGCCTATGTATTCAGTACATTTAGAAAATATCTTGGAAACTAGGTACCTATGTGAATCTAGGAGCCAGTTCCTTATAACCGATATGTTAAGCTTTCATGTTGTTTATGAATGGTAGGTACTAGATGTTGCTCAATTTTTTATCATTTTAAAAAAGGCTGTTCTGTGTATTCTGATCAAGAAGAACTCAGAGTTAGCGTTTCTCAAGCATAGATCTGACTAAAGGTTCTCATACAATACTGTCAAAAAATCTGTGCTGAAGTCTATATCAGTACTTGAGCAGTAAATCTGAAGGCAGACCTCAGCCTCTAAAACCCAGTGTGTCATCAATCTATCAATTTTGAATTCAAGAAATGTTCATTTATATTGCAGGCTCTAAGCCCCCAAGAATAACCAGGAAAGTCTCTAACCAACAAAAAATTGAACTGGCCAATGAAGGTAATTTTGATTTACACCCAAAATATTGTATTGCATACCATAATCAGGGGCTTATGCTCAGTACGGCATAGATTTTACTGTTATAGGTTAAATTGTGTGAAAATCATAAGATATCCTATAGTATACTAGCTCGACAGGCTGCATGCCATATATTTTTGTCCAGATGCAAAAACCGTTACTATTATGTATTGGATTGAGATATCATGGAGTAATTTAATTGTAGTTTTACATAAAAAAATATTTTAATTTAGCAAAATGAAAAAATTATTTAATGTTCCTTTTTTTAAGCTATGTTATTTTTCCTGTCTGATTTAATGAGGTGCCTGTATATTATGTAATATCAGAGGTTTTTTAATTTCAGTTGCTATGAGTCAGCTTACAAAACCACACGAAATTTTAACACAACCCTCACCAGTTGTTAAAGTGGTACCACTTGCTAATAAACCAGTCAACACACCAAAACCCAAAAAAACAAAACCTATATTAAACCGTAAACGCAAATTACCCAACATACTTGCAGAAGAATCTGGATCAGACAATACTCCACTCGCTATGAAACTGTTAGATGTTAACGAGGAATCAGCTACAAAACCAAAGCGTAAAAGAAAGCAGGTGCCCAAGATTCCCTTAAAAAAACTAATCTCTGTTGATAAAATGACATCGGAGGAAAGCGAGCTTGAGTCGGTCTCATTGATAAAGCCAGTATCAATCTCAAGAGCTAAGAAAACAGTGAAAAAATGTGGCTTCTCTCATAACAATGGTGAAACAGTCGATCCTGAAGGTTATTATTTTTATTTTAGTTTATTTGCAAAACCCTCAAAACATTTTGCTCATAGTTTCAATAAATGATTGCAGATAAACTCTGAAAAAAAATCTAACTTCAACTCTATTTTCAGAAGTTCCTAAAACTCCTGTAAAAAGAGTGTACAAGAGAAAGCAAACACCAAAGAAACCGGAAACTGTCACTGAAACTAAAGGTTAGCTATTACTATCTTTGTGCTTCTAGATCTGTTCTAGGGTCATAAAAATACTTACAAGTTCAGAATGTCAATAGGCAAATGGGCATTCACTAACATTATTTGCCACACAAGCAGAATTGACCTTAAGAATTATTTATAGTACGTTGTGAGGGGGGAAATTCTTAGCTATGCGTATGTATGCCTAATGCTTCTAGTACGACGCGCTGCAATGCCGCCGTGAGGCTAATTCATACAGAGTCAACAATATTTTTCTTTGGTAGGTCTTGCAGAGGAAAAACGCGGCAAAAAAAGAAGAGGAAGACCAGTAAAAGAAATAGAACTTGCGAAAGAAACTGACGTAAAACCCAACTTAAATGTTACAAGAGGGAAAAAAGGTAAAAGTATGAACGCGAAAGAAATAGAAATAGCCGCATCAGTGTTAGAAAATGCTTTGAGAAGAAACGCAGCGCAGACACATTCGCGTTCGAACTCTGTCAACAGCCTGGCTTCCAATCTATCTTGGACTAAGAACATATCCACAGCATCTAGTCGGTCATCCGGCACCACCACCTGTGTCACTGTAACATCCAATGATTTCGTGCGGTTTGATAAAAAACTACCCTTTGTCGAAGTTGAAAACTTAAACAGGGTTAAAGAGAGTATAGATAGTACGTTACTAGAGAGTCAAAGTTCATCTTCGTCCGATTCGAGATCTTCATCGAGTTCAGAGTTGGATGGTTCTGCTTTGGCCCCAGACTTGAATCTCAGCACATCCTCATTGACCACCGCGTCAGCGCGCCCTGGAGGTTCCTTGAACAACACCGAACTTATGTGCTTAGAACTCGATAAGCTCACCAATTCCCTGAATCAATTCTACACGGAAGTTAGCAAGTGGGACTCGTTGGTGCGTGATAATGACGATTTCACCACATTCTCCGCCATATCAGAAGCTGCGAGTGAGGAAAGGAATTTAATTAATAGTATCAAGACCATTTTAGACCCCATCAAGTGTAAAAAAGCTAGTCCTGAACACCGTAGCCCAGAACAAAATCGCGAAGTAATAGAATTTAGTCTTAATAATTCTGAAAAAAACAGTCCTGGTCAAAGACCTAGTCAAGAAACTAATCTAAACAATCCTGGTGAAGAGTTTTCTAAATTGGGTGGTAACACATCGGTAAGGATTCGAAATACGTACCCCAGGAATGACCCACCCGCTTTTGCCATTCCAAATACACCACAAAAAAACTTTCCTGTTGAATGTCCCAGTGTTTGCTCCGAAGAAACTTTCACTTCCGATGACAACAATTACGTTTCGTTCGAGGACCGAGTGTGTGACGACGAGGACGCCCTATCTCTGTTCGCCGAGAGCATCAGCGGAATGGAGTCCACCAGGCTCAGCTCCGTCGCTTCCGTCCAAGAACCTTCCGCACCGAGCTTGCAAGAAGCTTACATACCTAAACCTATGAAGCCCTGGATGGCCGAGAGATACACTTACAGACCGACGAGAATCAACGAGGAGCTGCAGAAGAATGCGGAAGATGTCCCGCTGAAGACGATCCAACCGAATATGATCGAGAAGCAAAACGCCGATTCCAGCTCCATATCAAAACAAACCACCCTTCTCGCAAAAGTGGTCGATCAATGCGAGGATTATTCCAATAACAACTCTACGTTTGCAGAATGTTCGGGCTCTTCCATGGAGGTAACGCTGCCTACATCAATCCAGCCGCGGTTAATATTCTCTCATTACCAACGAGCGAACGCGGTGAAAAGTTTCCTATACAAGGGTTACTGCTTCTTCTATCTCGCAAAGCAGTGTATAAACATCAATTGTCGCTTCCCACACACGGAGCTCGAACCGAATATCCTCAAGTGCCGATTATCGGTACTCAGCGAGGATAACATGATAGAGGAGTACTTGCTGACGTGTTACTATCCTAATCTGAGACGGAAGTACAGCTTGCTGATCATGCTGGAAGCCAAGAAGAGAGACGCGACTAGAATACTCATGGAAATGGCGATCGAGCTCGGCCTGGGTGTGGTGGAAAGGGAGGATTCTAAACTAATGGTGAACGCGCTAGAGATCGCCTTGTTACATCTGAATCGGATCAATTTCGACGCGTGCGACGATCTGCTTCTATTCACATACAGCGGCATCGCAATGTGCGATAGTCTCCTGCTATGTATGGCGAATTCTCAAAACTTTGCGCAGTTCAAGGGAGCTTTCGTGAAGCTGGCGAACTTCATGGCGCAGATAAGGAGGCCGGTCGACATCGATACCGTCGGCAATATATTGGAGCGAGTCTGTATTCTGCCGTGCGAGGAATCCCTCGCTAGAGGCATGCTGTGTCTCATGAAGAATACGGACCCGAGTATTTTTGATAATGCGATGACAAACTCGTTTGAGACGCAACTGTCGAATATTGAGGGCGATGTGCACGTTGAGTATTTGTTGGCTAAGAAAGAGGCTATCCAGGGTCAGCTCGCGGCGCCTTCGCCGACTGCGGACGGCGCCAAGAGTGGGCCGCGGCATCCATCGCCTGACACCACTAACCTGGATAGCTTGGTGAGTTTTTGTTTTGATTATTTCGATTTTACTATCTATGATATGCTTATGAATAAAAACGACAAAAAACTTTCGCGACCGTCTCACCTTCACACCGCTCTGTCAACTGGTTACATTGTCTGTGATAACTCTTCGGTTAGATGTTAAACTGATATCTAAACGCTAACCAGTAGTACCTTGAGATGTCTATTTCAGCTACCTATTTAAAAAAAAATCTTTAATTCTCTTTTACCCACCGACAGATCATACCAGCCATTAATCGTAAAGCGTCACTATGTCCTAGCGTAGTATCTTGTTGAATAAAATGTTTCCCATAAGTGAGTACACCAACGACAAGACTAAATAATCTATAGCCAGACGTCAAGTCACGTGACTTTAGAACACATCTGTTTATATGGAGTATGATCAAAGCTATAATTTCATTTCTTACTTAACAGCGTCGTTTGTGGTTTTCCCATTCTAAAAATACTGTGCTGTGCTTCCAGAAAACCGGTCAGATGGCGCCACCGACTACATTTAAGCGTACCATAGACACTGAGGCTATCCGACATCTGTTCAAATCTCCGTCAAATCCTGCGCCGAAGCAACGTTATATCTATAAAGGCACGCTATGGCACGGGCAGAGAGGCACGGGCTACACGATGCGCGGTAGACCGCACACTCGAATGCCAATTGGACGGAGAGTTGCTGCGACGCCTACTGTAAGTATCGAGAGTGATGAACAGCTGATTAGCTCGAAATAAAACGGCGAATAGGAATTAGAAGTCAAGCAAGCTTAGAATGAGCGCTCTAGACAACTTGTCCTTCTACCGCTTATGATTTGCGTGCTTTAATTCACGGAAGGAGAGAGAGTTTTCAAAGTTAAAAGTCAAGTCGACGAAGTTGAAGACAAGGTTAAAGTCAAGTCGACATAGTCGAAGACAAAGTTAAAGTCATGTCGACATAGTCGTAGATAAAGTTAAAGTCAAGTCGACATAGTCGAAGACAAAGTTAAAGTCAAGTCGACATAGTCGAAGACAAAGTTAAAGCCAAGTCGACATAGTCGCAGACAAAGTTATAGTCATGTCGACATAGTCGAAGACAAAGTTAAAGTCAAGTCGACATTGTCGAAGGCAAACTTAAAGTCAAGATATAGTCGAAGACAAAGTTAAAGTCAAAAAGTCGGCATAGTCGAAGACAAAGTTAAAGTCAAAAAGTCGGCATAGTCGAAGACAAAGTTAAAGTCAAAAAGTCGGCATAGTCGAAGACAAAGTTAGAGTCGCAGTAGATTTGCAGGGCGCTTATTCTAAGCCTGCTGTTTCGCTAAAGTATAAAATACGATCTTCAGTATTTATTTGAAACTGAAGTTTGATAAAACATTCCGCCTTTTTAATGTAAAACAAGTCTTATATTATGTCAGTTTTACATCGAAAAAAGGAAGTTTTACACACAAGATTTTTTATACGGGTTCATTACTTTTTCAAAAAATTGCCCAAATGCAAGTTATCTGTGTACCTCTCATAAAGATCGGAGCGATAAACCATCACATTTCTTTCACATTAGGCACATTATATTTTTTTAAATTACTACACAAATGACAATCGAAAATGAAAAATAAACCGCTCGCAGAAGTAACGTTCATACCGCGACGTGATGCCGTTCATTCTTATAAGTAAATGGAAATCTTTCATTTGCGATATTCATTTGTGTAGTCAAATAGTATAATCTCAAGTAAAGGATAAAGTTTATATAAATGTAATCTTTTGAAATAATAATAAATAGGTGTATTTTATTGTTTCAGCACTATAGGAGCGGATCGAGCATGTAGCATGTGGTTTTGGTTAGTATTACACGCCAACTCGGGTAACTATACTTTAAGCTACTCTAGAATTTTACATTTAAGGTGATGTGTAATGTCAAACAATGTTCTCGCTCGCACATACAACATTTTTGAAGATATAAACTCACCTAATCTAATTCGATTAAGTAGTTAATATAGTTAAAATCGCAAAGCTTCACTATCTAAAGAATAACAATGCAAAAAATATCATTTGACATTACACATCGCGTTAATGAATGTGTTTGAATGAAACTCTGATTATGTATCTCGCGATGAATTAGCGATAAACGTAAGTGGGTAATCATTACTGTCGAAACGCTAATCGAGAGCGCACACCTACGACAAGACTGTTTACTTTTCTGAAGTCAAGTCACATCTACAAGAAATAACGTCTGGTCGTTGGTGGGCGCTTTCGGTAACATATTGTAAGTACAAGACGTTTGTCTAACAGCAGTTATTATTCTAGAGTTGTCGCAAACCTGTCGCGTAATACGTAATGTCGGTGAAATACTGAGTTTCCTGCACGTTATTTTCTATTGTTTCTGACTCAGAAAAATACTGGGTCACAATATTCATATTGAGTCATGCTGTGCATGTACTTTAGCTTTTTACACCTTTTTTGTCAGCTGTACAAGACTGTACAGAACTTTGCAAAATAAGTAGGTAGTGTAAGTACCCTTGAATCTGTCGCAGATGATAAGGATTAGTTAGATGAATAAAAGTGTACAATACAATAAGTACTTAGTGCTTAGACAAAAATATCAATGGAGAAACGCTAAAAATCTTCATTGAAGTTGTATTTTGATAGAATTCTAAAGAAAGACGAACGAGTAACGCACAACGGATCTTTATCCCTCTGAAGTTAGGTGCAACAAACTGTACTGTTGTGCCGAAAAATTCGCTTACTTACAATTACCCAAAAATGGGTTCTGCTGCGCAGATAGTTTAGAGGGACAAAGATCCGTTGTTATTACTATACCTACCTACAATTTATTTATAAGTATAGGTAGATATGACAACTTTAGCCACAAGATCTTAATATGACTCCGGTTTGTGTATTGTTAAAAATAGTCTTTGGAGCGATTATAAAAAATATTGGTATCCAATAAAAGACTTTTAAAAGTAAGATTTATCTATAATAAAAAATAAGTTGTAAATGAAGAATCGTTACTAAAATAGGAGTGTTCAACAAAAAGTACCTATTGATCAGTGTTATTAACTTGGTACTATTTGTGGAATAGTTTTAAAGACTAAAAAACGTTGCCTATTTTTTAAACATTTCTTATATTAGCTCTTGTCACTGTACTCATGTATAGAAGATAAATAAAAAAAAATATTTTGACATAACTTTCTGCCTTTTAGTCAACCCCCCAAAAATTTAAGTTTACTATAAAGTTTACTAGAATAAAATTAATTTTATTTCGTGGAACGGGCTTAAGTAGGTAAACAGTTAGTGAAGTTTAATTTCAAGCGATAAAGACTATTCGCTAGCTTACATAAATCCGAGGTTAGTAGACTTTTGAGCTGAGTATAAGTACAGTACACACAACGGATCTTTATCCCTCTGAAGTTAGAGGTTATGCGCAGATACTTCAGCAGGACAAAGATCCGTTGTGACTACTATACTTGGAAAATTTAATAATTATACCTCCGATTCATACACCAAATTATACATAATTTAGTTGTTGACGAAAACAAAAGTACCTACCTCTATTTGACGTGTAAATAATTGTGTATATTGACATCTCTACTATTAAAACTGTTGAAAACAGTATTTAAGTACTCTACTTATTATTACTGTACGAATTAGCCAGGTGCTAGTAGCGGTAATTTTTTTTTTCATAGAATACTCGACATTGTAGTTTTCAACTTTTCCAAGGTTCAGGGTAAGTAAATGTTTTGGCCAATTAAACTCGACCCGTTTATGTAAAACTCTTAATTTTGATATTACAGTGCGGTCAGCGGATCTAGGCACTCGTGAAGATAGCCGTTTGTGATGTGCGAAGTTCGAAGAAGTTCCATTACGCATCATAACTTCACGATTGTTTAGGTCAGCTGACCGTTTAAGTAGATAATTATTTTATAAGTTGCTACATTTTTACTATTAAACAGTTAGGTACTAAGAGATTTACTTAATGTTAATATTAAGTTTGTTTTAAGTGTTGTTTTTGCTGTCATGTTTATTTTCTATCTCTCAAAGTAATTACTTAGATATCTACTTCAATGTCTGCATTTATATAACCACTCCGTGCTCATAGTTTTTCTTGTACCAGTGCCATAGTACGGCGATTATTTAAATTGGCTAATTGTGTAGGTAGATAGATACGCTAAAAGGTAGCTTTTAAACATAAATGATTGTTTTAACTTTTGTTATAAAATAAAAAATAGTAATTAAAATGTTTTGATTTTTGCTAGAAATGAGTTTCTTTCTACAAGAGAGATTAAAGGTACACTACCAAAATGGCAATAATCAGATAAAATAAAACAAAAATTGCGTATAAAAAGGAAGGAATATAATTACGACAATACCTTAGGTTAGGATAAGATAATAACTAAGCTAAGTATAAATACTCGAAAATAGCTTGAAAAATATGCAAAATTATTGGAAACCAAAAGATTTCCTTAGCCTCATCCAATAACCGATGCAGCTTTGTGCTAAGTTATATCTATTTAGTTCCAAACGTAGAGTCAGCAAAGTATAACCCCTTGTCTTATAATACGTTAGTTGACATAACATACCTAATGTCAACTCTTAACTTTTTATAAGATAGACAAAACGACATACATAATCTATTCTGTGGTAGGTGTAAAGGTAGGCACAGTAGATCCCTAAATATCTTCTAATATCTAGTTGCCATAGTTTTAAGTAAAGATGCTGACTTTAATTATTGTACTGTACATGAAATAAATAAATTAGCTGCATAAAGAAATAAATAAACCAGTGTTAAATTAATAGCAGTCTTCAAAATTACCATTGTTTCTATGATTGTAAGCCTCGAAATACTCAAATCAAATATTAAAATACCCGCATATCAAATACATTATTAGTTAAATGTTGATGCAAACCTTATACAAATAAAATTCTACAAACTAATTTAGAGACTTGCAGTTGAAATATCTCATATTAGACAGTTTTGTCTTGTGTATAAATTAGTACGAGAAAAAAAATGCTTAAACCTAGTCTTAAAACCTAGAATATTGTCTTGGCGTAAGCGTCTTCAAGATAAAAAACTTATCCACGAAAATCAGAATGTATCTCATAGAATGGAATTAATTACAAAGGCTTTTTGATACCTATTGAATAGGTAGTATTTCCTTGGTTTAAACTTGATTTTTCTTTTTTATAGTTTTT
Source organism: Gandaritis pyraliata (assembly GCA_947859175.1). Lineage (NCBI taxonomy): Eukaryota > Metazoa > Arthropoda > Insecta > Lepidoptera > Geometridae > Gandaritis > Gandaritis pyraliata. The sequence goes on along the minus strand of OX401871.1, from coordinate 1,673,958 downwards.
GAGATAGCTTCTGATATAAAAATATTTTAAAATGTCCCACTCACCATAATTTTGCTTATTGAAATGGAACAGTACTGAAAATGGAACAAAAATATTGATTACATTGATATTTATCCATTTAGAGAGGTGCCAACGCCAGCCCTTGTCTCTATTTTATAATTGCTTTTGGTTTTTTAATTGAGTCGCCCGCCGCCATTTTGAATTTAACACCATTAAAATAGAAAATAAACACATTGGGCATTTCTGAAAATAAACAAAATATGCCATAAACAAATGGGTAAGTGAGACATTAAACAATTAAATTATTGATGCAAATAGTTGGCGCTCAAATACTGAATATTTTTACAATAATACTTTTCATTCCAATCACTCCTACAATAGTGTGAAACTCTTTTTGTTTGTCATTGAGATATTGACTTTGCTTTGTAAGACTTGCGCTAAAAGTGATAGTTACAGAGTTTCAGTTCTACAGACGAGCACTATCTTTTACAAAAAACTACTAACCAAAGAAAAATCTTATTGATTTGCATTTTTTACTGAAACAAGTACTTACAGTAGTCACACCTTTGGGCTCTGAAGTTGGGATTTTCGTCCTGCTTGCACTTATGTCTTTTGTGAGCAGTTAGAGAGAGATACAATGATTTAACAAGCAACTTATGAGACAAATGGCAGTTTAAGGTGTCTTTAAACCAGTATATAAAAAGGTGCTAAGATATTATCATACATAGCACCATAAAAATGAGTTATTACGACTAAGTATGTTATAAGACTACATGTTTCAGTAAAAAGTTTCTGGACTATATTAAATCAGTCGAACGACGAATATAGCACCAATCGCATACAATCACACATACTTAACGAAGCTACACTTAAGGCCCTTGCATACAATGTCACCAACTTACACAAGACTGCTCCCAAACGCAAGAATACTTTTAAATACTTGCCTAAAATTTGCATTTCCATGGCAAGATAAACTGAAATCACTAAGGCTTGTATGCCAGAGTTAAATTAAAAACTGAATCGAGAAACAAAAACATATTGAGATGTCTCAATATTATCTTTAAATTTCCCCATTTTAAGACTATGTCGAATTGCATCCTCGAAAGGAAATTTTGAGACTATTTGAATAGGGAATTTTGAGACTATGTGATTGCTAACAAAATCAGTTCAGGCGGTATTAGACGGTTCATTTATTTCATGCATTTCCGATGCTTTTTCGAAGAATCATCGGAAATGAACGCATTTTACTGTTAAGACGCAGTTTTTGCAATGAATACAAAGTCAAGCATTTTTCCAGTGTTGCCGATGGCAGATAATCAAATATAACATGAGACCGCTCAAAAAGTAACATAGATCCCCCGAAAAATCAGGAGATCTGGCATCGCTGGACGAAATATGAGCGCGCCGCTATTTACACGTTCACTTATTGTTCATTTTCGATGAACGGTGACTGATGAAAGACAGATGCCGATGAAAGCGTCAAGTGGATAATGACTTTCACTAAAAAGGCGCATCGATAATGAATGATGAAACGTCCAATTTAGACGTGTCATTTTCGAGGCTTCATTGAAGAACCATCGAAAATGAAAGCAGAAATGAACCGTCTAATACAGCCTTTACAATTCTGGTTTAGGTAAGTAATACAAGCAGTTGAACGAACTAGTCTTGAAATCTTGGTTTAGTGGGGAGTAGTACTTGCGTTAGTTACTGTAACGCAGGGCGCATTATAAAGCGGTGGGATTACATTGTGCGTACGGTAGGTGAGCACATTCGATGCATCAATGGAACAGCGCCCGTGGACGTTTCTTTGAAAGAACATGCCAAGTGTGAGCGACGCCTTTACGACGCTTCGGTGAAAGTCTGGAATTAGACAATAGTTATTTATAGCAACTAAACATGGGTTTTCTTTGTTTTGCCATTTTAAAAACCCACTTCTATATTCTTGGTCACTTAACAGTACTAGGGCCTAGGATATTTAGGTACAGTCCAAACCACTCTCAGTTCCAGAGGAGTAGCTATGGTGCTTGGTGCTCAAACTGCAAAATCTCAAGGAAGCTTCTGCTTCTTTGAGGTATCAAAATGGCTGAAAACCTGCATGGTCTGCCTCCTTGAGAGTCTACATGTGACATACTGGAGTGAAATACAACATCCAAAGCTATTGTACTTGATCAAAGTTATCAAATTGACAATAATTACCCATGATCCGGAGTATCTGGCATGTATGGAGACATCCTGAAGTCTCGACTGTGTGGAGTTTCAATACCAAAAGGGCTGTACAACTTAGCAGGACTTCGACCTAACACCTGGAAACAGATATTGGCTACAGAAGTTGTATAGAGATATTGACTATGAATATATGGCCTCCCCATATTTCTGGAAATGGGAAGGCCTATGTTCAGCAGTGGACTTATTCAAGCTAATGTGATGATGATGAATAAGAGAATGTTACAGTGTGCTTCTTGTAGGGACAACAAGGAGCAGATAAAACAAAAGCTTCAATTAAAATGAAATTTTTTTCTAGCTTATTTTAATTTTATTGAATCTGGGTATGCATAGGTAGTTTGGTACCTGTTTCTTTTTCATGACTGGAGTAGACGGAACACGGGAAGGTGATGTAGCCTCAGTCAGTCGGTGTCGACGGCGGCCACTTAGTCTAAAATGCTGTAATTAAATAATACCATGATACCACAATACAAGGTATAATAGGTAAGAGAACAAACAGTTAAGCTGTGGTTGTTCGACTATAGTTATTATTACCTCACTTTTTACGACTCAATGGAGCCATACTGGACCAGTTTTGATGAAATTTGAAGTTAATGAAGGTTTATGTTTTATCCGGGTGCTACTTATTCAGCCGCAGGCAGATGTTATACCAAAAAAATATTAGGATTACCTGAGACAAATTCCCGAAGGTGTTCCGGACACTTCTAAATGTTCTGGAGATCTTGTCCGCACCGGACTGTATGGCACGTCGAGAGTTCGCAAACGAACTAGACTTGAATAAATTCCTATTGTAACAGCCATCAACGTTCTTCAGGCTCTCTCGAGTAGGCGAATCGATAACCAAATCTTTCGCAAAAGGATCCTTCATGTTGAGTTGTTGCGGTGGCTTTTATACGTTGGTGCTTGTACCAATTAAAAGGACATGTACACTTTAGTAGAACACAGATTTATACCAACTTTCATTCAGTTTCTACAAATAAAAATATAATGATCGGATTTTTAGGTTTCCAGCTTTCCTTCGTTTGATCTGGTTTGATCAAAGAGCGTTTGATTTCCGTTCCATTTTCGTTTTGTTTGCCGCCGCACAGCGCATTGAGCGGCATACAAAAAAAAAACTGTTTGCGATCGTTGATTTTTGTTTGCTAGCTTGCTACAACTTTGTTTGCTACGAAAATTAGATGGGACTATAATTTTTATTTTATCGGCAGCCCAGCCCTAGCAGTTTGATTGAATCAAATTTTTTTAGTGTTGCCAACTGAATAAGGTTCTTTGTTGGGAGTTTAGGTTAAAACACCACCTACTCATCATCATCATCATCATCAACCTATACTCGTCCACTGCTGGACGTAGGTCTCTCCCAAGACGCGCCATTGAGCTCGGTCTTCGGCTCTTCTCATCCAGTGTCTGCCAGCTACATTTCGCAGATCGTCGCCCCATCTCGCCGGAGGGCGTCCTACACTACGCTTGCCTAAACGTGGTCTCCACTCGAGTATTAGTTTGCTCCAACGATTGTCGGTTCTACGGCAAACATGGCCGGCCCACTGCCACTTCAGCCTGCTAATCCTCTGAGCTATGTCGACGACTTTGGTTCTCTGTCGGATAACTTCATTTCGGATTCTATCCTTGAGAGAAATTCCGAGCATAGCTCTCTCCATAGCTCGCTGAGTGACTTTTAGCTTATGGACTAGCCACTTTTGGCTTATGCCACCTACTAGTTATTAGCTAACAAGATCTAGTAAACTAGAAGTTTTTACTGTTAAATAAATTCTGTGCTATAAAAAGCCAGAGCAAATCAGTAGACCCTGGTGGATATTATTGATAACTGCATGGCCAAGGCCTCCCTGAATGTATGGCTAAGGAAAAATGCATAATCTAACAACTCTAATATTATATTAATGCTACTGTTATTTATTATCCACGTTGATGCATGTAATAATCAATGGCTGTTGAGAATGCTGCAAAGCCTGCTGCTCCAAATACTCCAGCTCGTAATCCACCTATAACAAAGTTTTAACATTAATACTTCTAGTCTTGTAGTACATATTTTTATTTTAGTAGTTATTTTATCTAGATGTTACCTCTCAAACCTATTAGACCTCCAGTGACGCCACCAGCATAGGTGCCATTCTTCCAATCGGTTTTCCCTCTGGCAGATTCTATGCAACATTCAATGCCTGAGAAAACTGCTCCCAAAATAGCAAAATTCTTAGCATAACTCAACATAGATCCTTTCATTTCTCGAAGTATCTCTCGGGCTGACTGTGTTTGTGGTGCTGTTGTGTCCGTTACATTTGGCATGAGGGAGGATGTGAAGAGACCTACTGCGGCACCTAGGCCATAACCTGGAAGCAGAAATTGAGCATACTGTAGTCAGGGTTGACATTCATCTAGACCTGAAAACTAGGCATTTTTATATCAACATCTGCCATCACTGACGGGACACTTGCATTTAATATCTAGTGTGCAACATATTAAATAACAATTTACAAGGTGAATCAGTTTTTAAAAGTTGAGAACATCTTTCAATGATCGTACTAAGTCCTGAAGCATATACTTACCTACAATACAGCTAGTCAATGATCTGAAAGGGCAACTTTCAACAGCCGCTTCAATCATCTTCTCCTCATTAGTTTTAATAACCACGGGTCCTAGAATTCTCGGAATTATAATATTATCACGCCATCGCCGCTGATTCCCTACCAAATACTTGGTCAACGAGTCGTAGTCACTTTGCTCCATAAACTTCACCAAATCTGGGTCTGTAGGAGGTTTGGCATATTCTACCATGGTGAAAGTAGTTCATAAGAACCAATTTTGATTGATGTATTTTGCTCAGTGGTGTTAAAATAATTGGTGCTCAACAAAATCAATATTATTTGATTTCTCTAATTTTCTTCGTATCGTATAGGTAACCTAAAAACTGAAACAGCTGATATTGTCATTTTTGAGTTTGACATTTTGTTTTGTTTACATCTTGCAAAGCAGACAGACAAGAAAAAAAATGTGACGGCGGCGCGTCGTCAAGCTGTCAACATTCAAAGGGTCTATGGTCAAGGGTGACAAACGAGTTCACTCTAGCGGAGTGTCGTGTTGATGGTAGCGGGGCAGCCATCTTGTGGTGGCACTTTTGGATGGAGGCTAAGAGAGCCAGCGCACCACATCTACGACAAATCGCTTCTAAATATCTTGTAAAACAGTAAAACGAATACTATCTTGACTAAAATTATTGTTATTGGCTGTGTGTGATTATACTGGCATAATTGAAGATTTATTTGTGTGCAATAAACCGTTGAGTTTGATTTCCACGCCCACCCGTGTAGCCGCTGGCAACAATGAGTTCTGATAAAGGCCCTGCTGCGCCTTTATCAGAAGTGGGATCGAACGATCTGCAAAATGAAGCAAGAACACCCGATATATCATACGCTGAGAAACTTAAAAAAATATGGAGATATTGCTTACCCAAGTTTTGATCCAACAAACGCCAACAGCACTAAAGGAGACAGCAGCTGAATCTGCTCTTGGATTATGGAACCTCATCGAACAAATACCGAATTGTACGATGCCTGAAGAAGTTGCTATATGGATTTGCTATATCGGTATTGTGTCAGAAAGACAACCAGATACGTCGTGAACTGAATGCAAAAAAACTGTCACGAGTCGAGCTCAATTATACCGAACCCTTGGTGGAATATCATTAAAAATGTCTAGATGCTGAAGCCCAAGAAACTGATACCAAGCGACCTCGCATGACAGATAAATTCCCTTGCAAATGTCATTATTGCGGAAACAGTGGACATCGTATAGCTAATTGTCGCAAGCGACAAAATGATATTGATAAGAAGTCGCAAGATACTCCAAGTTCATCACGCACTGGGGAGCCTGCTACGTGTGTGGTCAGCCTGGGCACATAGCAACTGTTTGTCCGGATAAAAAAAACGGTAGTGGAGTTGTGGTAAAAGAGGTCCGTCAATGTGAGCTCTGCCCTTCCAGAGGTATACTCTGGGAACATCCTCCGGAACGAAGTCATTTTTGTAACTTATTTCAAACAATCCGTCCTTCACAAAATTGACAAGGATTCACGGAGGGCATCGCTGATATCATTGTTAGGTAAGTATTCCGATTATGTCACCGAGGGTATGGAGCGTTTACATAAGGTCTAACAGGGTTTACATTTAATAAATCTCCAAAAAATGCTATTAGCTTCAATGTGGTGAGGTAAAACCAAATTCTCGGAAAATATAAGTGTTAGTAGATTCTCCTCAACCAAAACCAGCTAAGTACTCAGGTTCGGCAATTCTTTGGCCTTGCCTTGTGTCTTTGTAAATTCATCCCTGATTTTACGCGTAGGTATTGTAGGACTATTGTATTCTCTAACTAAATTAAAGGGGCATATTACATGGACTAAAAACCATGAAGAAATACGTAACACCATAATACGTATTCTCACATCTGAGCCATCTAGAACGGCATAATGATGCCAGCGACGCACGTCGGAAATGAAGTTGCGCTGTCACTCCTATAAATTACAGACGCTGGCAGTTGTAAAAGAGGTAGAGCATTTCTTTCATCACCTTTTTGTAGTTTTCACAGGTTGCAATTCTCTTAAGGCTTCGAAAACAAATTAAAGATCTTACACCTCGTGTGCATCGTTGGTAGGCTTTCTTACAAGCTTACAACGTTGGTATTGTATATACCTAGTGAAGGACGAGGAATGGAACATGCGGACTACCGCTAACAAAATCTTCTTGCCAATATTGATCCGGTATGTACCTACCTACTCCTTCTGAGAACTTACAAACAAAAAAAAAAAGGTTCAGTACCTACGTCCAGGTGGGGTCGACTTTGTTTGACGAGTGCGGTACCTCCCACAATACCTACTTGGGGCTGCAAAGAACAGGGATAGCTGTAGCTCGATCTCGCTCATAGTAGTTGCCTCATCAAACTGCACTAAAACTGTGTAGTTTTGTTAAGTGAAATAATTGTTAATTATTTTTACAATTTATTATATTTTTATGTAAAAATAAACTGCACAATAAAATAAACCATTTAAAAAATAATCAGAATATTTATAACATTTTAGTGCAATAATTTTTAGGCAGCGTGCATTTCTCATCAATTTCTTATTTTTTAATTTTTTCTGGCGCTGGATAGGTACTAGTCCTTTTGCCAAATTCTCATCAAATTACTGTCCAGTGTTTCCAGCCAGTATTAGTTGGGAAATTCGCCCTTCGAGATACGAGTAAATATTTTGGTCGAACCTAATATTCGCTAACATCATTGTCACTTACGCCAAACTCCCGCGCCATTTTAGATGTTTGAGATAAAAAAAAATGATGTGGAAAGCTAAACAGCAATGCCATTGATTTGACAGAGATGGCAAATAATTTACCTATTGCGGCCCGGTATACAACGCAAATTGGAGTTGGTGGGTTCAAATGTCTCGTACTTAGTTGAGCTAAAAAAATATTTGAGCGTGGTGATGCCGTTTTTAACTATTAGTAAGAAAATGAAAAAAAAAACTTTATTTCCAGCAAAACATACAGTAGGTAGGTAAAGGGTATGCAAAGTACATAGAAACCTAGCAGGTACAGTGAGTATCAGATATGAGAGAGTAGGCAGAGTTATTTACCTAAACATTTAGGGGGGTGCCTAGCTAAAGAAATTAGCGCCTCGGTTTACCCATTTTGTTATATAAAGCAATAAAAATGTTTAGTTACCTACCTAAATGGTTTTATTTAACCTGTCAAGCCATCTTCTGCAAAAAAAGTTCCGCACTGTCAGGTCACGGGGGGGGGGGGAGGGAGGTGTACTATGCGACCTAGGGCAGGGCATTATGGAAACAATTTTTACAGATACATAAGAGTAAGTTTAATGTGTTCTAAGGCATGATAAGCCAAATTAATAGCCAAGGAGATGGATGATTCAAGATCGATAAGGTTGCCAAGAGGATAAAAGATTGAATAATGTAATGTAGCAATCGTTAAAATAATGGGGTAAAATTGAATTGTGAGTTAGTAGCACTGCAACTCCATGTTTTTCTTTTCAAAAACGAAAAACATGTCCGTCATTGTCCATTGGTGTTGGCTTTTTTTACTTTCGTGAAGTTTCGTCAAAGAAAGATTTCCTATGAATAACATTGAGTTGAGCATCTGCTCCTCCGTTTTCTGTAGTGAAATCTGTGTGTTGTGGGAGATAAGAGACTCGTGGTTGAGACAGTGACTCTATTTAGTTGCAAGGGCTTCGCCCTCCATTTTAACTGTAGTGAAATCCGTGCGTTGTGTTGTGGGAGATACGAGACTTTTGGTTGAGACAGTGACTCTATGTTATAAGGGTTTCGTCTTCTATTTTAGCTGGAGTGAAGTCCGTGTGTTGTGGTAGATAAGAGACTCGTGGTTGAGACAGTGACTCTGTATTTAGATTGGAACTTTGTGATTAGATCTATCTTTCAAATATGAAAGAAAATCAAAGGAAGTGTGTCAAGTGTGGGGCTTCACCGTGTGAAAACCCTGATACCATATTACATCGTTTTCCTAAGCCGGGACCAACTAACATTAATCGGTAAGTAGTCTACTGAACACAACCTGATTGTGTCTGTCTCCATGGGAATTCCTATCATATTTTTTCTCATAAAAACTCTGACACTGATTGTTATGAAATGAATATAATAATGTTACTAGGTATAAAAGCCCGATCTGCGGTAAGTCTTTTAAGATTTACCAATTTGTACGGGTAAAAGTTCCAATAGTTCTATGATCATCGTTCATAAGGACTTTTACCACCATTCACTTGGTAAATCTTAAGATTTACCTCAAAGTCACGGTAAATGTTGAAAAAGACATCTCAGTCATGGGTGGCATAACAAAGCACATTACAAATCTATTGTGTTTCGTTACTTCCATCGTTAAGACTCCCTAAATATCATAAAATTAGGAGAAAATAGAATAATAGATAGATAATTATTTATTTAGTTCACAATCACAGGTAGGTACAGCACAAAACAAGCAGGAAAAAAAACAGACAATAAGAACTATTCGGAACATTTTCATAAGATAATGACATGAAAATTGCTTTGGAATGAAATAAATACTAAATGATGCATATAATAAATTTCAGATGTGTGTTGTGGGCCAAGTATTGTTTTCCACATGGTTCCTGGAGCTCTCAAGAATTCCATCGCCAACTTCACAGTGAACATAGAATGCTGTGCACTAGACATTTTGAAAGGAAATGGTTCATTGATAATGCTGGTATTAGGCTATTCAAAGCTGCAGTACCAGATGCTGAATGTGACAAGGTTAGTGAGTTTTTTCTATAATAATATACTAGCTTCCGCGCGCGACTTTGTCCGCGTCCCGTTTGATCCTGTGGATATTCCGGGATAAAAAGTAGCCTATGTGTAAATCCAGGCTACGAACTATAGCGACGGTTAAAAGGCGACTTGACTCAAGCGACATTTTTTTCAATATTGAGTTATGAAACTTGGAATAACTTATGTAGTTTCATTCAAATCGGACCAGTAGTTTTTGCGTGAAAGAGAAACAAACATCCATACATAATTACAAACTTTCGCGTTTGGTATGATAACTAGTTGTTCACCCGAACTAAGATCTTATGATGTTCCCGAAAAAAAAAACACAAAGAAGTTGTATAATTTATAAGTTAAAAAACTAGAAAAACTGACTGAGTTATTTATAAGCCAAACTACTGAACCGATTATGATGAAAATTAAATGGGACCAACCTGGAAGTACATCCTTTCAGATAAAAAAAAGAATTTTTGAAATCGGTTTATAAATGACGGAGTTCTGAGGTAACACACATTAAAAAAAACAACTGAATTGAGAACCTTTTCCCTCTTTTAAAGTCGGTTAAAAAGGGCACACAGTTTCTTAACACTACTTGTTTGTTTATTTCAGGTTTTGACAGACCCTGTGTTGGTTACGATTGAGCCTGTGGCTGGTCCATCTTTAACTCTACCTTTAATGGAAAATTTTAACTTAGAATCAGATCGAACCAGAGCCAGATGAATGTCGATGGTACAACTACAGGATCGCTGATTACCCAGAAACCAGCAGAAGATGGCAAACAAAATACCTACAATTTGGTATGTATGTATGAAAAATGTATGTAGGTATGAAAAATACATGGTCCTATATGGCCACCAGCCATGGTGGTATAGTAATTCTATTCTTACTATACTGTCTACGTCTAATAAGACAACCAGCTTACCACACGAAATAGTAGATTGTGTCATAAGGGACCAAAATTAGAGTAGAATCCTGAACGTAGCGAGGATTAACACTACACATAGGCACACTCTGCTTTTCATCCCCCTCTATGAGAAAGATAAATATCATAGGCTTTTAGATATTATTCTCACGATTTGTTCGGTAGTAAATTGTTTATGACAGTTTCTGTGTTTAATTTTACACTTTCTGGTGTTAATATGGTGGTCTTGGTGGGGAATAAATAAATATATTGAATTTTTTTTGTACTGAGAGTTTGCTTACTTGGCTAGTTTTATCGTTGTTTGTTTAGTTAATAATAGGAGTAGGAGTAAGAAATTTGGGATAGTAAGAGGTATCTTACTCACTTATTTTTTTATTATTTCAGGAGAACTATCGACTTCAGCGACAACGACGGCAGAAGTATTAAAAAAAATGGATGAACTATTTGACAGCGTCAACGCTTATACGCCAGACAGAAGAAGAGGAAAGCCGTTAGCCACCAATATCCAAAACAATACGCGTCATATAGAATTATTTGGGCAAATGAAAGAATTTTTTAAAAACTGAAGTTTTTGGGGTGCAGAACACCACCCCCTTTACAACAAGGATGGATATGGACCATTAACGGATTGGAACAAGTGTGGAAAAATCTTACAACTAAACATAAAAACATAAAAAGTCTAGCCAGAAGAAGGCTCCAGCAAGACCCACTAGAAAACTTATTCGTAAACTTAAATAATAAAAAAAATCAATAAACTTGTGACTTTTAATTTGTTAGGTACCTGATTAGTTTTCGTATTTCACTGCTAGGCCAAGAAAGACAGATTGCTTATAAACAGTTTCTGCTGTTTGGCTTATCTTTTTGTCAAATGCTGACCTGATAAAACTAGCAACGATTTTAACATTCTGTAATAATCTTATGTCAGCATTTTGACAAAAAGATAAGCCAAACAGCAGAAACTGTTTAAACAATTTTAATCCCTGCCAGGTCTGTTCGAAATTTAGCGCTAAAATAGATTGAAACTGCCACCAAATATTTTAAAAGTTGGTGCCAAAAATAACGCCATCTAGTTACGAACCCCCAAATAAATGGTCAATTTTGTCCTGCCATATTTGTATGCAGTAAACGTTCTTCTTGGGTAACAGTATTCTGTGCCTACGTCGAACTTCATCAAGAAGGCTTTCGTGCGAACACAAACGCGATAGTGAGATATAAGATCTGGTCGCGAAACACACTAAAAAAAACACTCAACTTGCACCCAACAGTACCTCAAGGACATGATGACTTACTTGAAATCACGACTAATCATTTAAATTATGATGAGGCCGAGACGGCGCCAGATGATGTAGTAGATGAAACTATTGCTAATATGGGTAACACGGCTTTAAATTGACAATGACTTATTGACCGTGTGTTAAAGGGTACTTCTGCGGTTCTACTCTTACACTATCACAGCTGTTTCAGACACTCTCAGGGCATACTCCGATCCTGAGACATGGGATATACAAAAAGAAATAGAAATTTATGCCGATGAGGTTAGTCCGTCACCATAGGAAGGTATGTCCGTAAGACATTATTACATTCTAAATGATCCTTGTGATTTTATTGAATAAAGAAATGTTGACTTTGACTTTGACTTTGACATATTGTCGTGTCTGTCGATCCTGGTCTGGATTGTGACATCCGGGCCACACCTGAATAGGTTGGTTGAAGGGATTCACGAGTCCAGTCCAGAAGGTTCTCAGTCGATCCTGGCAGGATTGTGACATCCGGGCCACACCCGAATGGGTTGGTTGAAGGGATTCACAAGTCCTGTCCAGAAGGTTCTCAGTCGATCCTGGCAGGATTGTGACATCCGGGCCACACCCGAATGGGTTGGTTGAAGGGATTCACAAGTCCTGTCCAGAAGGTTCTCAGTCGATCCTGGTAGGATTGTGACATCCGGGCCACACCTGAATAGGTTGGTTGAAGGGATTCACAAGTCCTGTCCAGAAGGTTCTCAGTCGATCCTGGCAGGATTGTGACATCCGGGCCACACCCGAATGGGTTGGTTGAAGGGATTCACGAGTCCTGTCCAGAAGGTTCTCAGTCGATCCCGGCAGGCTAGTGACATCCGGGCCACACCCGAGTGGGTTGGTTGAAGGGATTCACGAGTCCAGATCGGAAGGTTTCGGTAGTCTATGCTATCCGAAGCGTGTCGTCCGGGCCACACCTGGAATGGTTGGTTGAAGGGATGCACTCGCTTGGCCCAGATGTTCTATAACTGGTTGAATGGGTGTTTCCCGTGCGTAGTTACTGACAGGATGGACGAGCGGATGTCCTTGTTACTGTAAACTCCTTGTTCCAGAAATCAACTTAAAGACCGAGGACGGTCTTATGTCAGTCCGGCCGTGACGGCGGCGCGTCGTCAAGCTGTCAACATTCAAAGGGTCTATGGTCAAGGGTGACAAACGAGTTCACTCTAGCGGAGTGTCGTGTTGATGGTAGCGGGGCAGCCATCTTGTGGTGGCACTTTTGGATGGAGGCTAAGAGAGCCAGCGCACCACATCTACGACAAATCGCTTCTAAATATCTTGTAAAACAGTAAAACGAATACTATCTTGACTAAAATTATTGTTATTGGCTGTGTGTGATTATACTGGCATAATTGAAGATTTATTTGTGTGCAATAAACCGTTGAGTTTGATTTCCACGCCCACCCGTGTAGCCGCTGGCAACAATGAGTTCTGATAAAGGCCCTGCTGCGCCTTTAAATGCAATGCATGTGCAAAGCAAACGAAACAAGCACAATTAAACAAACAAACAACAATACCAACAATACTCTCCCTCCTCCCTCCGACCTCCGTGTCCTCCGTCGCCTCCTTTTTAGAATCCCTGAAAAAATACTGAAATACTTTGAAAATACGCTTGAAAACGAAAAAAACTGCTGGCCAATCTATATACCTACTTATCCTAATGCTATTTATGACATGCTTTGTATTGTAAACGAAAATCATAAATATAACCTCTCTGCATGCCGCCGCGCCGGTGAGTAGGTACTCCCTGCGCCAGGAGGTGGTGTTCTTGTTCTTTTGTTTGGGCCCTGCGGCCTGTCCGCCAACCTGGCCAGCGTCACCAGCTCGGCCACAGCCAGACTCAAGAATAAGTAAACCTAGTTCGTCGGAATAATGTCAGACTCGTCCGAAGATGAAGATTTATCACGCTTCAAAGAAGTCGTTGATACCTCATTCACAAAATTATTACAAGGAACTGGGAACAAAACTATAATAAGTAAGTGGGGTGAAGCAGTCATTGAAGTCTTACTGTATGTACCTACCCGATTAAACAGAAAACATCATGAGGAAATTTGTGGAGTAGTCATCTTCACACATATTTTGTCTTTCCTGTGGATAAGGCCGACTAGGCTGAGAGGAGGGTATAGATGCTGGGCTTATGGTACTAACCCAAGTATTTATTATAATTTCAGAGGAGCAGAAACCTAAATCAGATAGACATTTAGAAGAGTCTTCTCATTATAACGATGTAAAAGTACCGGAGAAGATGCAAAACCAAATCGGCAATAGAATATCTACAATTATAAGCAAAAAAATAGAATTTGTTGAAGTGGAACCACTTAAAATAGAGTAAGTTGAAGTTATATTGCCAAAATCTGATTTATACATTCATGCCCCTTCAATATGCTAGATTTTAGTACCTACCATTCCCTCAAGTTATAGTCAAAAATGTAAAGCTGACTAACCTATGAGTACTTCATGATTTATTTCACTATTTGAGGTCATCGGTTTTCTCTTTAAATTTAGAAATAATGCCACTAATTCACTAGGTATGAATAAAAAAATATATATTTAGATCTCATAGGATAATAAGCTTATCTACATAGGATATTTTTTCAGAAACTCAGAATTAGAAGGTGGTGTGAAACTATTTAATACTTCAAACGGATTTCTATCATGTGAAGAAGTTAAAGATGTTAATACAGAATTGCACAATAAAAAATCCAGAGGAATTAGACCAAAGAAGAGACCAATTGAAGAACAAGAATTAAGTGATAACGGTGGGTAATCATTTTCTGGTTTTCACTGAAAAGCGGGCAAATCCTACTTATATTATAAACGCGAAAGTTTGCATGTATAGAATAAAGAATAAAAAGCATTTATTACGACACGAAGGTTAAAACTAAACAAAAAACTTATACTAAATAGGGTTACTCAAGTGCCATAACACATACCCTGGCTCAGCATAGGTTGGTTGGCTGGCAACCAATGCTGGTCTTCCGCCAGGGCCGTTCGGTGATTCCACGAAAAATCCACGGAAAATGGATGTTTGTTACTTTTTAACGCAAAAACTACTGGTCCGATTGGGATGAAACTTGGAACACATAGTTCGTAGCCTGGATTAACACATAGGCTACTTTTTATCCCGGAAAATGAACACGTTAAAATAAGTACTGTTTTTTTTTCAGATAAATTTAGTGCAGTAGCAGTCAGTGGAGAGAACATACTTATGAAAGAAGACACAAGGTTGTGGAAATCAAGAAGAAAAGAAAAGTTGTTTAAATACAAAATGCAGGGGAAAAGTAAGGTATTAGTGTCTGTTGATTGAAATAAGATATATTTAGTTGAGTAAAATATATTAGTAATTAGTAGTAGTAGATTTAGTAAGTAGTTTTAGCTAGTACTTATTTAATAATAAGGTTTTTATAAATAAAAAATGCTCTAGTTATAAACAGAAAACATTTATTTACAAAAGTAGCTTAAAACTAAAAATAAATATCTACAAAGATAACTTTTCGTTGAGATTCAAATTCCTCTTCAATTTAGAAATATTTTGTCATGGATGTAGGTGGTGTTAAATCCACTTAAAAATAATTGTCAATTTAAGTTTTTGTCATGTACTTTGCTTAAATGAACAAATAAACAAAAATAACAGGGAAGGCATCCATGCATTTTAAGTAATAATTTAACTTAGGATTTAAAACAAAAGTTTTTGAATGATATTTTATTGCTTGAACTCAACACACAGTTAAAATATTTTAAGGCAAGATTACATAGACAATCATGAAGATTCTCTCAATATATTTTAATTTTAAGAGTTCTTAAAACATCAGAAAGTTATTCCTCCTTGGTGGGAGTGAATCATCTATGCTCTGTTTCAAAAAAAAAGTCGCCACTGGGTTACTCTCGTAAAATCCGGATGAGTTCTTTCCATAAAAATACTTGATTTCTAGGAAAAAAAAGTCATAAATCTTTTTAAAATGAAGTCCTGATTCTTATTGTTTGGGGCTTGATTCTTACTAGCAGATCCTAGTTGTAATTAGATACCCCTATGTCTAGGGGTTCTGATTCTTCCTAGTAAAATACTAGGTAATTGTCATTAGAGAGTCCTATACCTATCAGTAAGCATGGTTTATATTGCTAGGGTACTTTGATTCTTTTCGTTGTAACACCCGATTCCATCCGTTCAACTAAGTTTGATTCTTATTGGTAGAGACTTGATTCATATAGCCAGAGACGAATGATTCTTATCTCTAAGGCCTCGATTACGTCGTAGTTCAGGCTTTTTTTTATATCCCCTTGGTAGACAGTAGACACTACTACGTCTAAAGTCTACTAGTATCTCTGGGTGCTGTCGGTAGACTTCTGCCAGCGTTTCTGACCGTCATCTCGTTTTCAAAAGCCTTATTGTCCATTCCACTTGTAACCGTTCGTGCTTCTACTTTCTCGACTGGTCCGTCCATCAGGAACATTGTGAGGAAGAAAAGTATGCTGCCTGGAATTCAAATACGTTTGATATTATTCACATTTTAGCTGAGGATCTAGTACAAGTTTTGATGTATAAAGTCGGTTTGAAACGTTTGACGCCCAGCGCATAGGTGTGCGCTGATTTATATGGAGACACTGAGCGGATTCTTTAATAAGCTTGACATGCGAGTAGGGTCTCGGTGTAGGTAGACCAAGCTTTTCAAAGAATCCACTCGGTGTCTCCATATAGTGTGTACTGGGCGTCAGACTTAATACACTTGAACCGTATGCTAAGCATGCGGCTGTTCCATTGCTCATCTTGAAAACTTACTTATAGCATAGAATCCCGCGTAGAAGATCATAATCGCCTCCCGATATCCGATAGCCTTCGACACCGGGTCCACTAGAATTGGCAGGTTACCACCGACATTGTTCATGACAAACAGGAATACTCCCACTGTGGTGGATCGGCATGACAGCGGCACTATTTCCACCAGGATCGCGAATACTATGCCGAACCACATCTCGGCTGAAACAATAGTTTAGTTTTATAAAATAGTTCATAGAAAACAAAATAAAAGTATACGGTCACGACCATCCCTAGCTAGATGCGGTCGATATCATCTCAGAGGGGTAATCACGAACAAATCTGCCAGTCGCCGCGTTACGTAAACCTAACGTATTCGAATCATATTGAGGGTCAACGCCAGCTCGACTACCAAACGTTGCAGCGACACCGCGCAGTGTATCTCGGATGCGCTAGCGTTATGATATGTTTACGTTTATCACAATTATTTGCGGTCAAAGTACAGAACTCTGGATTATGACAATCCAGGTAAACATGCTGTTTATATCTATAGCTGAATACTGACCAAAGAAGTAGGATATAGCCAGGGTGATCATGGCCCACAGAGGCCCGAAGATGACTGATCCAAAAGCAGGCAGAGTTGCAATAAGTTGTGATAACGCCAGGATAAGCACTCGGGATCTGATGCCCATCTTTGCTACGAACCTGAAAGGAACGGGCTTTTAAATAGAGAACTTCAAAACAGGGTTTCGGAGGTAAATAATACCCTCAGAACCACAGAAGTAATATTAGAATAGTGTCAGAAGTTGAAAACGGCTGTACCGATTTCTACCAAAACTCATCCCATAAACTTTTTTTTCTTAACCTATACTGTCCCATGTCCCACTACTGGGCGAAGGTCTACCCCATTTCCTTCCAGGATTTTCGCTTGTTTGCCAGAAACTTATATAAAGAAAATCGTATTGATATCGTAGCTAAAAGTCCACAAACAGACAAACTAAAATGCCACAAACTTTTAGCGTCCATCTTTTTGGTCAAGGGCTAACAGTGTGTCAAGTGTAGACAGCATCAATGTCGGTTGTAGCTTGTTCCTTTGTACCTATTAGTTGGGACATATTAGGTACCTTCTAGCTAGACAGTCCAGTAGTCCACCGGACCATCACAGAATAGCGTCATCGAATTGGTTGTTTAGAGTATAATTATTGGAGTCCCATTAACATTTTAAGGATTATTTTCTTGTTAGGGTTAAGCTCGCTTTTGTACTTGTCATCCATTTCTGTCTTTTGTGTGCAATACAGAATTAAGAAGGGCTTACTTATCAGAAATGATTCCTCCAGCGACCACACCGATTGAGCCAATTCCAACAGTCACAGCAAATAACCACCAGCCCAGATCCACATCAGGGAAGTAGTCGCGATAGTAAAGATCCGCGTTGTACGCGAATGTCATACCACCTGAAAAATTTGTAAGAGACTTCCATTCTAGATGTTTGCTCAAGGCTGAGTCGACACTCAAGCGTAGTTTTTATTAAAATATGTAAAATATCATTGCAATTATCTCATACTTCATCAAGTTTTATTTGTTGGAAAAACAACTACCTAGTTATTTCCATAATTCTAAATCTGCATCTCATTTCCATAGTCATGTCCTGCTGACACCGGTACTCGAATCGCATACACGGAAAAGTAATGTTGACGACAAAATAACAATATTAGTTTCCGTCGACAAAGACCTTTTAATTTATACCTACCTACTTACCAATACTAAGGTAACCTTGTACTATGCGACATTGATACTGTGGTCATAGACGCTGGAATAGTTAGCGGCTGGTAGGTTATGGGCCCAGACAGGCCCAGACTCTTAGATATATTTATCTATTTAAAGTTGACCTGATAAAGTACTCTGCTGTATATTTCACTGGTTTACAATTTTATTAACCAATTTAGACCTTATTCGCTAAATACAAATACCTACTCAGTTCAGTTATTCAGCTCGAAGACGATAAAAATGAAGGTTCAAGCTATTATAACTTAAATGTAAGAATCTATTCAATGTTCTCTTTGAATCAATTATGCTCTGAATCATAAAATGGTAAAGTTATTTTTAAAAGAACCAGTGAATTTTATTCGTGTGAGAATTTAATTGCACAAACACATTTACAAGAATCTCAATTCTTTTCATCGTGTTATCTTTGGGTATTTTTGTTCATACTTTGATTCTATTTTGTTAATTTCCACTCTTAGGTGTTATTACCCAGAAGTGAGCAATTACATCAGTTTCGTCAACGACATGGTCAGTTAAATAAGGATACGACAGTGACTACTTAATAAATGTTTTCCCCGTTTACTTATTAGATACATTAGGTTACTTTAAACAGCAAATAAATACCAATGTACAGTGTACAATGTACTGTGACAGGCGTCACAGCTCAGTCGGTAATAGCTCTGCCTTCCGTGCTGTGGGTCGTGGGTTCGATCCCCACCAAGAACAAACATTTGTGCGTGGAAAACATAGATGTTTGTTCTATGTCTGGGTGTTACTATGTATTATAAGTATGTATTTACAAAAAAAAAGAATAGTATATAAGTATTGTATCAGCCATCTAGTTCCCATATTGTAATATGCTTATGTAATTATGCTAGCTTTGCTTAGTTTGGGACTAGAGGGTGTTGTGTGAAATGTCCCTGAATATTTATTTATTTATTTATTTAATGTATAGTAGTGACAACGGATCGTCCCTCTGAAGTATCTGCGCAGTACCCATTTTGGGTCGAATTGGACGTGAGCTAATTTTTCCGCACAACAGTACCTACATGCGCTATCGTAGTGGCACCTAACTTCAGAGGGATAAAAAACCATTGTGCGCACTGTAATTTTTTTATCAAGCCTTAGTACTTTAGTGGTATTTCGTCTGTTTGTTTAGATACCCACATAAACTGGTTTTAATCAGAAAATAAATATTAATGAAGTTTTTCCTCCCTTAGCGTATTTGCTTCAACATTTAAAATGTTACACTTTTACCTATAGCTTAGTTAACTCACCACAATGTCTGATTGAAGCCGCGAGACACAGCATTAGGACCCTGGGTTGCGCGATCACATTCCAGATAGTCACTTGCGGAATCTTCTTGCCAGATTGTAGAGATGCATCGTTCGATTTTGTTGTGCCTGTAGACAAAACAACACTGTCTTTAGAACAAGTTTTCCGATCAACTTTTCCTTATAAAAAATTAAATTAGAAAAACAAACAACTGGGTCAGCTCGATTGGTCCTTCGAACTGGATCATAGAGACTCTAACTTATAGCAATTATTTGAATGAGTGAATATTGTACCTTCTTCTCCAATAGTAGTTCTTTCCGGTTCGCGTAGAGTCAGCAGTGTTAGTGCAGCGACGACCAGTCCAACGACACCAGCTCCATAATAGCACAGTCGCCAGCTCTGATTCAATCAATATAGAACACGTCAGATATCTGTTAATACCAAGATACCCTGGTTAAGAAGATAAGCTTTGATTCTGTCTTTGATGACTTGAACTTTTTTAGATTTTGGTATAGATTTGACAACAAGACGTCGTCATAGAAAACCTCATTACTCGTGAGTATTTGGAAAATAAATGAATATCTCACCAGTCCCCAAGCATTGAGTATAGGTATATACCTCCCGACAGGGAAGGCAATACCATACCCTCCATAGATTCCCCAGTTGAAGATCGAAAGCACCAGAGCTCTCTGACTTTCCGGAAACAAATCAGTTAGGATGCCGGTGGCTAGAGGATTGCAGCCGGATTCTCCCGCTGCCATTATCATTCGGAGGATGACGAGGTGCCAGTACTCTGTGACGCTGCCCATGAGGAGAATAGCTATGACAAAGACTACTGTGCAGATCGAGAGGATTCGGGCGCGGTTGTACCTGTTGGGAGGAATATTTTTAGATAGCATCTTATTGGATTGAGATGTTGGTGTAATGATCAGTGACGATAAAGCTGTGAAGCTGAAAAGGTGTGAAGACATTTAGTACTTTGTAAAATTCTAATGAATATTCCCGGCAGTTAAAATAGAGACTTTAGTAGTTTTAAATTTTAATGCGACTTTCAAGTTTAAACACTCGCTGAATCGAAACACAAGCACTCCTCTTTCAAACATGGGCTTATAACTTCCAAAGGTGAATTGTATTTTTCGCGAACGCTCGATATCAACTTGAGCATTTTGCGATGCGATTGGATTCTTGAATAATTACTTATCAGCGACGACTCCAAGCAGCACTCCAACGACAGTAAATACCGCCATGAAGGCAGGGCCTGCGAGGACCTGGTAGTCGATGCCCAGGCCATTGTAGCCCCATTCGCAGTATCTTGTCCCGTTGAGGGTTAGGGATTCACATCTGTGGATATAAAATGTCCTGTATTTTCTTGCAATCTTTGCATTGTGTGTACCTTTATCTTGAAGGGAACCTCCGAATAAAGGCTAGACTAAACTAACTAAGGCCTAGACTAAAGGGACAAAGAACTCTTTCGTCATCTTCATCCATAATTTGATTTATCTAAACATAAGCCACAACTGACTCCAACTCTGTTGATAATGAATACTGATACAAGATACATTTATTTGCCAAAATAAGTGTTACAATTTGGTCTTATACTAAAGTCAGAGGCACTTTAAAACTTATTCAACCTTTTCAGGTATCGCAAAAATGTTATATTTGGGCTGTTATATACTGTTATATACTGATTTCTGATTTTTAGAGACTATATTTTGAAGCAATCTTCAAGCATTTAGTGACAATTCTCAATTAAAATCCGTCAACAATCGATGCAGTATCGTTGCTGTTTATATTTGTTTCTACAACCGTTCTAAGTTGAGATGTCCTGATCGATGTTTTGACTACTCTGCTTATAAGTTTCGACATTCTAGCCTTTTCAATTTCTTTTTATATGTTGCAAAAACTCGGCAATCGATATTCATTATGATCTAAATTGAAGTCTAGATCTTTGAATAGGGTTTGTTCCGCACGTAGTGGGATAAAACCTAGAAAAAAGATATAAGTAGGTAGGCACTTAATTTGAAAAACTGATCCGGAAACCATTATAGTTGCTGCCTGGTTTGCAATATTTTTAAAGTTATAGTTAAGTCATCGCTCAAGGTAAACTACTAATAAAGGGTATGTACTTGGACACCTAGGTACTAAAGGTACCTAACTTACTAGTTACTGTAATAAATTGCGTAGGCAAGTAATTGTAATATTTATCTATGTCGCATAGATGATCTAAGTTTAATTAAATTGTATGATTGGCCATAAATCTGTAAATATGTCTATGTTAGACGTAATTGCACAAAAAGGCCCAACATCAAGTCTTCAAGTCATTGCTAAACATAATAGAGTAAATCTTATTTACTTGTCTACTCTATGCCCTCTAAAAATATATTATAATTTTGATCCATTGGACTGGTTTTCGGCTGTAACTAGGCAGTAATTATTATAATACACCCAAATTAAATGTAGTAAGTATCCACAATTTAATCACATTTTTTATGATATTTAATAGTAGTTTTTTAACATTTGTCTTACTAATAACATAGACAAATAAAAAAATAGACCAGCAGACGTTTAGAAAATATCGTAACCCGAAAATGGATTACCTTCAAAGGCGTGAGATGTCGCTGGGTGTATCGAATCGGTAATAAATCAAAACGGTGTTTATTTTCTTGAACCTCTGGCGCGCTGACACTATAAGCAGTACGGAAATAAACGTCAGATGGCGCTATTTCTAAATTTTGCAAAGCGTATACCAAAATTCGGTTACAACGCGCGCGACGTTGACAGCTTGTGCTATGCAATGTCGAACGAGCGAGATAGAGTCTGGATGCAGAGCGGCAACAGCGCTCTGGTCGTATCAAGCTAGTAAAATAATAGATGTTTCGATTTTAAACCTGACGCCTTACCGCCAAGTGCGGTAACAAAAAAATACAATGATATTATATGAAATCTTAAATGTTTTTAGCTTGATAAAATAAAACATAAAAGGTAGGTAGACTTTTAATTATATAATATTATTAAAATATCACACCCAATAGGTACTTGTTTAGTTATGTACTGAAACATTACCATACATTACGAACCATTTAGGTACGAACAAATAAGTTTTCTGCGGGTGTTGCCTAGGTCTTTTGTTCCTAGGCTATCCTGTTCTAGTTTTACTACCTACCTACTTATAAATAATGGAATAGGTATGTCTGAAGAAGGTAGGTAGGTACCTATAGGTATATTTATCAATATAAATATTCTAAAGTAGGTATATGATTGACTAGCAGTTACCCGCGACTTCGTGCGCGTGTACAGTTTCCGTGTACCTACTGGAATGTCAAACGCTAGTTGTTAGACCAAAGAGGTAGTACTACGTCCTGTCAAACTGACGTGACATGACATGACAATGAAATCCTCTTGCCAATTGGCGCTGCTAATCCTTTTCGTTCCCACGCATAATGGGCCAACTTTGAGCCTAAATGCGGAAAAGGGAGTCCCTTCAATTTCAATTTTTCCTTTTCGTTCATTTTATCCTTTAGATCCTGTTAATTATTCGGGATAAAAAGTAGCCTATATGTCAATCCAGGTTACGAACTACATATATGCCAAGTTTCATCCAAGTTGGTTCAGTGGTTTTGACGTGATTGAAACATAAACATCCAAACATCTAAACTTTCGCATTAATAATATTAGTAGGATTCTAAAAATTTCAAGGACGTAGTTGCGTTGCGACTTATCATTAAACTTGGTGGTAAAACGGCTTGTCTACTCATTAGCAGTGCCTTGATCACGAATAAATTTGACAATCGTGAACGTATCGTAACGCTAGCGTATCCGAGATACACTGCGCGGTGACGCTACAACGTTCGGCAGTCGGGCTGATGTTGACGCGCAATATCACTCGAATACGTTAGGTTTACGTAACGCGGCGACTGTCAGATTTGTTCGTGATTACCCCTCAGTACCTATTGCCGAGTATAGCACATTTCTGCTCGAAAGTCCAGGTCGTCATGCCAGCGCTTCCTCGGGCGGCCGCGACGTCTTCTACCCCCTGGGGGTATCCAGCCTGTGACTCCTTGAGCCCACCTTTCCGCTACTTTACGACGTACATCGGCGATTCCAGTTTTGGAGCGAAGTATTCTGTTCCGAATTCGATCTATTCTTTTCACACCTAAAATACTTCGCTCCATCACTCTTTGGCAAAGTAGTTTGCGACCACGTCTGAGCACCGTAGGAGTGATAAAAAAAATATATAAGAAGGTTCAGACTATCGAAAGAAACCACACAAATACTTTTGCATCAAATCTATAATCAGTTAAAATTCGATACCAACGAGTTAAAAAATTGAACAGTATTATAGTCCATAACGGGAAGCACTATTTTCATCACAACCACAACACAACCAATCAACTACAAAACAAGAAAATGAAATAATTGTACATGTAAATAAAATCGTCAAAGAGAATACAACACAACACGCAGGCCAATGACACTTTGTATCAAAAAATGACAGTACCGTTCCGTTTTAGCTTACTTGATGCGTGGAAAAGATGAATTTTCTTAGAAAAGAAATGCGTCAATCGTTTTGTACGTTTAACGAAACGTAGGGGAACTGTTTTCTGTGGTTATATAGACGCCACCTATTAGTAAAGTTATGTCATTAATTTGTACACTATCTTTCAATTTGATGACCACCTAGGTGATCACGCCTAGGTGGCGTGGCGAAAAATATGTTAGATAATCAGTATGAAATAAAATCGTGATAACTAAATAAATGAACACCATTACAGATTCTAAAATAAGGACATAATTTTTGATGAATTTCAAAAATAAATTAATGGCGTTTCTTTGGTTCTAACGGCTACTTGAAGCTTAAGTCGTCGTCGACTGTAGCGTCATCCCCAAATAGGACCGGGAACTAGCCGGTTTTGCGAGTCACGCTCTAATATATAGGGTGTAGCAATCTTCGTGTATTCATTAATCGATGCTAATAATAAGGTATGTTTTATAAAACAGTAGGTAATTGGTTAGTTACCATAATAAATCCCGTAAAAGGTATTAGAGTTAAAACTATAGTGGTTTGAAATTCTACTTGTACGTAATCACTGAATACAGGTGGAAATTGGGTTGACATAACCTTTAATTCAGTGACCTAGTACCAAAATAGGCGACCTATTAGCGCGTTTGGTCAGTTTCTATGGCAGAATTTTATAATAAACCCAGCGAATCTTAAAAGCATAGATATCAAACATAACAGGAGAATAACTGACGGAGCAAGCAAATTGCCCACCGGATGCTAAGTTGCTACCACCGTTGACTATAATTATGCATATTCAGAGTACAGCATTGATTGGCCTGAGACGTAAAGGTGCTCTGTAAAGACTTAAAGTCTCATGTGCCTGTAATTGCACCGGCACCCATAGGTACTCTTTACAGCAATGGGAACATTACTGCTTGGCGGCAGAAATAGGTAGGTAAAGCCGTAACTTCCCTGGACGAATTCGTTTACAAAGAGCCATACCACGTAGTGTTCGTATCAAACCAAAGTCGTGAGTTTCCTATAATTTCTTCTAGATTTTTCTCCCAGTTTGTCATTTGAAAGTGATCCTTATGGTTTATTAAATAAGGACGTTTTGACTTACACATGAGTGGAGTTGACATCTTCGCAAATGACTGGCAGTTGACTGAGAGTGAGGTGGGTAGCGTTCAGCATACACGACTTATCTCCGTAGTGTAGATCGTCTGCCGTAACCTTAGATGTGGTTCCTAGAGACAAAACAGGATGCTGGATATTTGTAAAAAAAATAAGCAACTTTCTAAATAAATTTAATCTAGCGTGTACCTAATTGCGTAATGGATAGTTTTTACTGAGCTAACTGACCTTGACTTTGAACGAGCTCGACCATTAAAATTTAACTCGCAAAATAACTTGCAGTCAGTTGCAGTTTTTGTTTAATTTTTTTGTGAAAATGACAGCATTCAACTGAAAAGGCAGATGATAATGACGTGATTGTTGCATGGTTGCATGAGTGATGATAATTGATCGAGTGAGCGAAGCGAACGAAACAAATGTCAACTTGGACGAATCGGCGCTGTATGTATGTTAGAGCATAACTTTCGTACTGCTTGTCCAATCGTCATAGAATTTGGTAAGTCTATGGATAGTACTCTTAAGCTTACTGTTTATGACTATGATCTTGTAATGTTATCCTATCCTACTTCCTACTAATATTATAAATGCGAAAGTTTAGATGTTTAGATGTTTGGATGTTTGTGTTTCAATCACGTCTAAACTACTGAACCAACTTGGATGAAACTTGGCATATATGTAGTTCGTAACCTGGATTGACACATAGGCTACTTTTTATCCCGAATAATTAACAGACTCTACAAGATAAAATGAAAAAACGGGATTAGCAGCGCCAATTTGGCAAGAGTATGATGTCATGTCATGTCACGTCAGTTTGACAGGACGTAGTACTACCTCTTTGGTCTAACGACTAGCGTTTGACATTCCAGTAGGTACGAGTTCGGTGTATTGAGGTGTAATGTCAAGTTTCTCAAAGTATCCGCTTGGTACACGCACAGATAATATAATGTACACGGAAACTGTAGACGCGTACGAAGTCGCGGGTAACTACTAGTAAGTAATAACTGTTAATCCTAAAGTAGGTAATATTTTTTCTGCGGTAGTGAATTAAAGAATTAATATTAAAGTCATATAATAATATGAAAGTGACTTTTTTATGAGATAATATTCTCCAGTGACTTACCAATGAGATAATGTCCGAGCTCTCCTAGGATGTAGCCGACGGAAACCAGCCCCAACACGTACCACTTGTAGAAGCCTTGCAGCTTTGCGAATATCCCGCTGCGAAACATCTTTCTTTATTTCTGTAAAAACAAAAGAAACAATCGAATACGAGACAAAACACCAACGGTGTGTAATCTACCTACGGACAGCCGTTAGTATCTGAAAAATATAGGAATTAGGAACTAACCATATCTTGACTATCTGAAACGTCTTTCTCGTGCCCGTTGTAAGAAAATTGTGATATTAAAGTGAATTAAGTACAATTAATTATGCATGGTCCGTAACGACACATAAATTGAAGCTTATAAGATGCAAATAGGTGTTTTGTTTTTATTGAGCGTACGATCATGACATAGTTGGAAGTATGTGAATCGATCAGGCTTAAAATAACGTGCGTAGAGCAAACGACCTAATTCAGATAAAACGGAACCATTAAGTAGGTTAAGGTACCTACACAGTTGACCTTCAACTGAGATAATATTATGAGTAAATTTTAATAAAGATTTTAGCCTTTGTTCATTATAAAGCCACTTGTCCATCAAACTCAGTTTTGGTGACAAAAAAATTACAAAGTGTGTTGTCAACTGTGACATTCATTATGTTATGAATGAAATGTATTTGACGTTGCGTGTCGTCTATTGTCTAACAGAAGGCTAGGGCTGAAATGAGCCTAGATTTCATGTTCAGATTAAGGTAGGTATAGGTAGAACATTGTTTTGACCTACTTTGTCACCAACAACACTTAACTAGTCTATTTTTTATGTTTTACATTTTCAAAGAAGTGACAATGGTTTTGTATTTCTAACTAATAATTATGTATCATTTTACAGTTTTTTTTACCATAGTATCTCAGGATTATGCCCTTCTGTCACCCAAATCTGTCACCCTAAGGGACAGATTGGACTAAAATGTCCAATCTGTCGCTGTTTTTGTAGCAGGGTGACAGATGCGACTTTTTTGCCCAAACTGTCCCCCAAGATGGCGAAATGTTGGTATTACTTTTGATGTTCTACAATTCATGTCTGACTAATAATTTTTATCAAAGTTTTATCTGAGCCAATATAATTTATACGGGGTTAGGCTGGGCAAGGGAGTGAACCTCCGAATTATTGGCTTTTTCCTTCCTGACAGATAACCAAGATTAGATAACTGGTAAATAATTTTTTTCCTCTGAGATAACTGGTTAGAAGGAATTTTCTAATCCTGCGAAGCCTTTGATATTTTTTTATTAGGACTGGAGCTATTTTAATGATGAAATCCTCAAATTATTGGTCATTTGCATTATCAAGCAGTTAATAATTCGAGTGTAGGTTTCAAGGATTTTACCTAGACACCTAAATGTTTACTAGCCGTAACTAACCTACCTACTTATTGGTATTCCCACGCATACCTCGTGTCACATTATATCTATTGCTGGCGTTCTTGCATAAAATGTGTTCTTAACAAATTTTACAATTATAAAGCTCTTTGAAAACCTCCATAGATTCTCTTCATCATAGCTGATCATCATCAGAACTTTGGACTTCGTTTTGTCAAATCCGAATGCATTGAGATAAATCAAATGTTTCAGACTGCAATTATTATCCTCGAGAGATCATTTCAAAGCTAGGGTTCAGAGCTGATAAATGTTCTCATCACTTGGAAACGGCTGTATCAATTTTTACCAAACATGTCTAAGAAAGAATCTTCCTTCTGCTACGATATCCTCATCGGCCTTTGCGTCTTTTCCAGACGATTTAAATAGCCAATGCGTGATATTGCGCGGCCACATTTTATCTGCTAATATACGATCCGCCGACAAAAAGTAAGAAAAAAGTGGGACTAACTACTACTTTTTTATCGGCATTGGAATACCTACTTCAACTCTAAAAGTGTGCCATGTGGGTGACCGTCCGAGGTCCGTGGTCTTTGTCCTTGAAATTTTTAACAAGAGGGTACTTACTACTTATACTTAGTACCTAACCTATCCACTACTGACAGACTTAGAGCGGCCACATACAGTCGAAAATCCGATTCGAAATTCGGAATTCCGTCTGGATTCCGACTGTATGTGGCCGCTCTTACAGCTTGACATTGGGCTACTTTTTGTACCACAAACTGGTCAATCACCAATTATCAACAGTAAAAATATACTTCCGTGTGTCGAATTAATTACGTACCTACTTATAGATTACTCGATGATTGTTGTGATCTATTGGTAAATGTGATGTAACTGGCTGAAGATGAATTCGCTTTTTTGATTGACGTAATTCTGTTTATTGATTAAATTGCATTAAGACAAAAAGCAAAAGGATGTATAGTTCTCTATAAAACTTTATATCGTGGTACACCGGTCGCCTCTCGCGTTTGTAAACTTCGATAATATTGCTTCGTTTGCCTCTAGTCAATACTGCATTAAGCCCCCGAATTCATAAACAACGCAAAGGCTCCTCTAAGGACAGATTCAGGCACTTCGATAGGCCAATGTTTGTTGAAACTGATTTAGCCTCTGTATGAATTTACGGGTAAATTAAACTTAAGAATATGCACAAGCAATAAAGAGGACAAAAAAATCCAGAAATCCTAAAAGTAACATTCTAAGGTTTTTGTAGATTTTTTTCCCACTTCAGTGCCCGTAGATATCACCAAGTGGATCCATTGTATTTGCCCAACGGGCTGGTCATAACCGATTGAGGACCTTCGACCTACCTAAACGTTTGTACAGTTTGTTCTACTTCTAGGTCATTTATATGCTTCATTTAATTTGTATGAATTGATAGTGCCGGCGGCATTAAATAAATAAAAGTTTATTGACGAAAGGTAGAGCGTACAAAGTTTGCAAGTAAAACGAATTTATATTTACAAATTACAGACTATTTTTTACATGATCAAAACAATGCGTTTCCTTGGTTTCCATAAGTTCAAGGTTCAAAATTTAACGCAAAATAGCACTATTTAAACGCAGCAGCGGTTTAGTCGACACCACACCACAGAGGTCCTCCAATCCAACTATAAATACCTGTTAATACCGAGCCTATTACAATAAGCGTCTTAAATTCTTAAAACATTTCCTAAGTTTTTATTTACTTAAGTTTTTCTCACAGTTAACTGTTCAATCGTTTTGGTACTAAAAAAACTTGAAACAAACATTAAAATAAATATAATAACCGTATAATAAGTCAAATGCCTACAATTTATTGTTTTCAAAGTCTTAATTAATTTGCAAGGTGAAAAGACCAGGAAGAAAATAATTGTCTATGTTTTATTATTACAACAAAGCTACATTAATCGCTTGATAATTATTATATCTATCTATTTAGCCAGTATGCACCCACTGCTGGGTATAGGTCTCATTAGTACGCCAGTCTCTTCGGCCCTGATAATAATTACTAATAGATTTTTGTTATTAATTAACGTTTTGAAAAATAAAAGAGAGAAGTCTTTTAAATATATATGATGGAGTAACCCGACGGCCCACACCTGATGTTGAGTGGTAACGACTGCCTATAACGATGCATTGCTTTACTGAGCATGCCCACATTGTCCTTTGAGAAAATGCACAGTGATGCATTACACTGCGCCCATCGCTCTTAGACAAAGGTATAAATATCTTCTAACTAGTACAACTTTATCAATAGATTATCGATAAATGTTGGTAAGGGTGGGTATTGTTATACCGCAGAATTTCAAACCAAAAGTAGAACAAATCTTCAGGGAAATCAAAATGTGGAAAGATCTACGTTTTCTCCATACAAAAGACATGAACGAGCTATGCTCGTAGCGCATACCGACGAGTTCTGTCAACGAAGAGTCAATACAAAAGTTAATTGTAGGTAATAAGAGCACTCTGTATATCCTCGACTGCATGTAACAAAAGAAAGAGGGTTATAAGTTTAACAGTTTACGTACAAACGGTCGGCAGATGGCAATGGTGAAGTTAGGAGCTTTTTCTAACTAAATTGTTTTTGCGCATTACAAACTGCTAACTTCACGATCTGGCTATATCCGCCAACCGCACTATGACGAATAAATGCGCACATTAACACAAATAATTAAATTACAATTGAAATAGATACAACATGGAACGCAAGAAGTGTTTATTAACATGATAACTAAAGTAGTATGAGTAGTTCAATGTTTACAGCGCTATTTTAACTTAAAACTTTTTGTCCACATTGATAATTTGTTTTTTATACCTGTGATCCAGTAAATGAAAGTCATCATTAGTGAATTATCGTGTGACCTTGGCGGTGTCGATGAAAATCGTTCTTTCGTCTCGGTGCTTAGCTTTTGCCTCCTGTTATAAAAATACTAGTATCTAGGTATCTACAAGTAAGTAGATAATTTTAGCTTCTAATTAGCTACATAACCTACCTAACTTTTGGAAATGTATAACTTTATAGGCAACTACGTTAATGCTTAATTTGTATTGATTTAACAAGTATATTCCCTGCTGACCACAGAAAAGAGGGGACTTTTCTAACACAGTTTCTTCAACTTAAAAGAAGAGCTCCCAACACAAATTATGTGTACTTGCATTTAACAATAAAAACAATTTTGATTTTTTAATTTTAGCAGAGATACAAACAAACTGAACTGCGTAGGCTAGGTACCAAATGGGTACTACTACTCTATTACTCTCAGCCTCATCTGAGAGTGCATTATCAGAGAATTGCTGAGCTATTTACAGGGGTGAGGTATTTTTGTCATGCAATGTGATCACACGATGTGACAGCTACATTTTATGACAGGTTAGTAAGGTGTGACATTCCTACGTCTGTTTATAACAATACTAGCAGTTACCCGCGACTTCGTACGCGTCTACAGTTTTTGTGTACATTATATTATCGGTGTATTATTATTATCTTGATAGTTTGAGAAACTTGACATTACACCTCATTACACCGAACTCGTACTGGAATCTCAAACGCTGGTCGTTAGACCAAAGAGGTAGTACTACGCCCTGTCAAACTGACGTGACATGACATGACAATGAAATACCCTTGCCAATTGGCGTTGCTAATCCGTTTCGTTCATTTTATCCTGTAGATCCTGTTAATTATTCGGGATAAATAGTAGCCTATGTGTCAATCCAGGTTACGAACTATATATATATGCCAAGTTTCATCCAAGTTTAGACGTGATTAAAACACAAACATCCAAACATCTAAACTTTCGCATTTATAATATTAGTAGGATAGGATAGGATGCTTTACCTCAGAGAATACTCGTACCTCCACTGAAAATTCCCCAAGTACTATTGCAGCGAGTATATTAAAGTACTAGCGGCCTGTCCCGGCTTCGCACGGGTATTTAACAGAAATTTCAAAAATTATTTAATGTCATTTTTTAACCCCCGACGCAAAAACGACGGGTTGTTATAAGTTTGACGTGTCTGTGTGTGTGTGTGTGTGTGTGTGTGTGTGTGTGTGTGTGTGTATCTATCTGTCTGAGGCAACGTAGCTCCCGAATGGATGAATATAATATAGCCTATGTCACCCGGGGATGGTGTAGCATCCCAACCGTGAAATAATTTTTCATATCGGTCCAGTAGTTTCGGAGCCTATTCAATGCAAACAAACAAATCTTTCCTCTTTATAATATTAGTATAGATATATATATACGTTGTAAAAAAACAACTCTAAAACCGCTTCTTTCTGGTCAGAACGCCTCTGAGCAAAAAGAAACAAACTGGAACCACTTCCTTTGATCATCGTGAACGAAGTGATTACCCTCCGCCCTTGAAGCTCCCTTTCAATTCCAATGAGAATAATTCCATGACCATTGACCGGGTAGTGTGGGTATTTCCCTCTGTCACCGACGCAAATTAATCAAGAAAATTATAGTGTGGTTTTGTGGTGATTTGGTCTAGTAATAAATGACATGGATTTTTTCCCTCAGTGTCGAGTGGAGGAAGTAGTGGTACATACCTACAATATTGATTTATATCTTTAGAAATATGACGTTCATTGGTAACAATGATTTATGCGATAATAAGTACTTCCTGATGATGAGGCTTGAACATCATGCTGGACTGTTTTGAGGACCAGTTTAATAATCAATAGAATTTTTTGGCACATTTTCTTTTGTTTGTGAAAACCACGCCACTATGCTCTTGATGTCAAACTATCAAGTGACCTATAAGCTCAATGAAGCTGTTTAATCTTATTAGACCACAATTTAAACATGTTTAATAGCTTGTATGGTGTAGATTCCTTGACTTGTCTAATCGATTTGATCTAGACTTATCGATGTTTTGGTACCGAACTCGATTCTTTTATTCACACCTACTTGTACAGTCAAATACGCAAGTTCACTCGACTTTTGCTAGCAATAACGATAAATAAATATTCATGGACTTTACACACAACGTCCTCTAGTCCCAAACTAAGCAAAGCTTGTGATATGGGAACTAGATGGCTGATAGAATACTTATATACTTTTTTTTGTAAATACATAACTTATGATACATAGTAACACCTAGACATAAAACAAAAATCTATGTTTTCCACGCACAAATGTTTGTTTTAGGTGGGGATCAAACCCACGATCCACAGCACGGAAGGCAGAGCTATTACCGGCTGAGCTGTGATGCCTGTCCGCCTGTCACAAAATAAAATTTAAAATAATTTCTGAACATCAGCGTGAGATGCAGATGGCTCCTAATAAGTGATGTGTTAGGAAATCTTGCCTTTTTTATATAATATAGAATGTCCTTTGGCCACAATCTCACCTGATGGTAAGTGACGATGTGGCCGACGATGGAGCAGAACAGTCTAGAAGACACCTATTCACTCTTGCCTTGAAAAGACCCAGATTATGTTTCTCAGGAAAGACAGAAGACGGCAACGAGTTCCATTCCTTGGCTGTTCGCATGATGAATGTAGATCCAAAACGCCTAGTCAGAAAACTTGTTCAGCGCACGATAACTGATTCAAGAATGATTATATGATCGTAATTTTAAGACCTAAGTACCTATTGTTTTCAATTCATCAACTGGTCGTCGCTTCAGGATACATGAGATAATGGTACTAGTTATGGACTTGTAGGCATAATTCATAACAACTAATTATGCTTATTATTCTGTGGAAACTTGAATGGCTGCTATGACTTCTAGTGATATTTTCAGCGCGTGATGAGCGTCTCTGCGATTCCTAGGTCAGTGTCGACGAGTGCCCTTGACACCATTCCGTGGCTACGTGCTACTCGGGCGATGGTAGATGATCTACTAATTATTATCAGTAGTGATTATCCTCTTATTAAATTAATGAGCAATGAGGTTGATTTATCTAAATGAATTTCACACTTTTTTCGTGATATCGAATTTTAAGAATCAAAGATTGTACTCATATTGTTGGACCCTTATTGTGGTTTTTAGGGTACAATATGTAAAATTGATCTTCGTCTATTTTGTAAATTTCTAGTTTGTAATTTTCTAGTAAAATAAAATATATATGAATATATATATATATATATATATATATATATTTACCAAGAAAAAGTGAATGTGAGATCTTAATTGAGCTACAATTAGAATAAAGTGCATGCCCCTACGCTACCACATCATCATCATCATCCGCAGCACGACTTCACCCACTGCTGGGTAAAATCGGATACGACAAGACAGATTCTATATGGACGTAGTTAAGCAAAAAGGATCCAATCCGCAATGTTTAAAAATATGATACAATTTAGTACGAATAAAACATATTTTGAAAAAGACTTCCGGGAAAACATCAGTCTGTTCGTAAAAATACCTAAAGTTTACTATAAAACCTTTTTTAAACCAGTTAGTAATATTTCCTTCCTCTCTGTGCAGTTTAAGAGCAAAACATTATAATAAAACGTTATCGAACAGGGAACTAAGCAAGCGGCGTCGTGACTTGTTCGCAAGGCGTTGCAAATATTGTTATGAAAGGGCTACGCCTTAGATCATTGATTTAGTCATAACGAGCAGAGCCGGAACTAGGGCCTACAAAGTAAGCTTCAAATTTTAACCCCGAGGGTCGTCGGCATACATAAATATTCTTAAGTTTTTCTTGAGAATATTTACTTCCGTCCACCCAGATATCTCTTTCTTACGCTGGCCGCGTATCTGCAAAAGGGAAGCAACCAACAAACAATTTCGATGCTTATTTTTTGGAGCCATGTTTTAAAAAATTTAAACTCGTAGTCAAGATCTATAAGTCGGGTCATCGGGTGGGAGTTAATTTAAATCAACGAATGCTTCGCCTTGTCACAAGCCTACTGCGCATACCAAGATCAAAAATTAACATCTTAGTTGCTTAGATGTTTGACATTGGAATTTTGAATTAGCTTATCTGAATTTTTAATTTATTTTTGACCTATTCAAATATCAAAGACAAACGTTCAGATTTATCCATAAACCAATAAATGCCCAAGGTTTGTAAAGTTTAAAATTTAAATCATGACGTTTTACATTATTGTAATTTTTTTTAAAAGGAAAATTTTGAAGATAGGAATAATGCTGACGTTTATAGTGCTACTTTATCTCCATTTCTCAAACTTGTAAACGATACGTACACATTGCTTAAAGTTAGTCCAGTTATGTTTGTCATCCTAACTTAAAAATTTAAGCATCTTTTGACAGATTTTTATAAGTAATGCCATAAATCTTTATCTCCAGGGTTAATTTTTGAGTCGTGTCTCCCATGACGGGTCATGGTAGATACGATTATAAGTTCAAAATAACAGACCGAAGATTGAACGTGTCTGATACCTACATCTGAGCGTGTTGAGATATTGCTCTTCAAATAGCAATTGTCATAGGTTTTAGAAATATTTACTCCAGACATAATTTATAATGGTTTGTACTAAACCTACTCATTGCACGGAAATTCTTAGATAGTCTTAAAAATATTTGAATCTAGAATAACGTTTTCAGATTTTAGTCGTATTTACCTATCATTTTAATGTTGTACCTACAATGCAGGAAATAACACCCCGTCGTTTTTGCGTCGGGGGTTAAAAACATCAACATGTTAGATTATGTGGGAAGGAATATTCAAGTATAAAATAATTAGGTACTGATAAATTAACAAACTAGTAAATCAATGTTACGACTGCTTCCGTAGTAAATTGACAATGCAGGTAGATATCCTACCTACTGACCTCAAAGTACGAATTTACGAGCCTGGTGTGAAGGTCCTTAGCGTGTGCAAGTAAACATTAGTCATATGTTTCTGCGTATTTTTAAACAATTTTATTACCCATGGTATGCATGCCACGCAAATTAAAACTCTTACTTTGCATAAAAGTTTAGTAGAGCGCCATTTAACAAAACTAGTATAAGGTGGCATGGTGAGAAAAAAAAATTAAGTCGACTCAAGCTATTTACATTATGTACAAGTATAGTATCTAATGATTTGTATACGTGTTTAAACTAATAATATATTTAGTAAAATTTACGGTTTTTATTTATTAGTGCGACACACTTATCTGGCCCGTGACCATAAAACGCCACCGCTATGTATGCCATGGTATCTATTATTCATTGTGTCTCGGCTGTACTCATTGCTTAACACGTAACTTTACTGCGATATATCGGGTTAGTCTCAAAATCCCCTTTGAGTTTTTCCCTTCAGTCTCTTCCCTTCTCTTCCCTTCAGACTTTCAGTCTCAAAATCCCCTTGATTTAGAAAAGTTTGAAATCAAGGGGATCTTGAGACAATGAGTCTCAAAATCCCCTTTGGCAAATTTACACCGTCATAGCATGGAGTTCCGGAACCTATAAGATTGTACCTACCTAAACTATCTAGCTAGATCTTAACGAATACTACGTCCGTCGAAGCTAAGTCCTCTTTTTTTCTACTCTATAGCAATGCATTGCTTTGTAAAGCCAGTCCAAGTAAGGAAGGACCCTATGGGGCAATGCTCTGCGCACATCACTCTGATCTCTATATACCTATAATTGCACCGACACTCAGGTTTTATTCAGGTTTAGGTTCAGGTTGTACTGCTCAATCCAGTGCTTGTGCAGTAAAACCTGTGGATCAGTATCTACAAGCATAGATTTTTTGACAGTTATGTATGAGAATCTCTACTCACATCTATGTTTGAGTAACGATTTCTTTATCAAAATACGAGCCTAAAACTGGAACACTGCAATGCAGGCGTCACGCTGCTTGTCAGCAGAAATAGGTACGAACCGGACGGTGGGAGTACTTTCCCGGACGAATGACGAACTCTTTTACCAAAAGCTCTACTAATACATTCGCTATCTATCGTCTAACTAAACAGTGCTTACAATGCCGTTGTCGCTCGTCGCCGGGCCAGATAAGTTTGTGCACTATAATCCAGTTTTAATTATCAGGAATGTCAATCTCACGAGATCTCGTAATTTACGAGATCTCGCTGTCATTCTTGATTAAAATTATTTGAGATTTTTTAGAGTCAAGAATTTTTACTGTTAAAACATCTATGGAAAAGGTAGTTTAGTTACAGTACAGCAAAAAAGTCTATGACATAGTTAGTCGTCTCTAGTAAAAAGAGAAAGTGACCCATCTGTACATCAGTTATCATTATTCTATACCTGTTGTAAATTGACCCCGCTGTTAGTTACTCTTTGACAGTTTTAACGAAGCGTTACAATATTGTTTTAATACTTCCTAGTAGAATAAATTATATATCTAAAACATTTTATTATAACTTATAATAAAATTATTAGCATGAAGTATGTTATGTAGTCATACAATACGTTTAAACATTAAACTCAAGTAATGCATAAATTCCACATTAAATTCAATAGGTATTATTCATCCAAACTTTAATATAATTCAAATAGTAATTAAATGTTTTTATAAATATTGGTAAGTTTATAGGTAAAAAGTTCTTGGAAAAGGTAGCAAAACCGCATTTTACGCATAGTGCATATGTACTATACTATATATTGTATAATGTGTGTGCATGTATGGCTTTGAACTTCAAGCCACCACTTCAAGTGAAAGGGTATCTGACGGTGTTATACCACAACACGCAAGCTGTTACAACGCAAGCTTTTGTACTAACAAATTTATTTTGTTATTATTATAAATAAAATAATGAAGTACCTATTAATATCACGAGCAAGTCTATATGAGTAAAAAATTGGCAATCTACTCCCTACCGAAAAGTTCCCATAGTCACCATCTATCTACCGTATTACCGAGAAGTTAGTTCAATTAGATGTGTAATCTGATGACAAATTATCTTGAGATTACATTCATAAATTATTCTATTACTAGATACTCAAATTAATTAAAAGGCTTAATTATCTCTACGCGGTTAATTAGCAACCTATTGTTTAATTTTACAGTTTACCAACCATGTTTCATTTTTAACTAAGTAGGTGTTTATTTGTACTGAGATACTCTTTCGCATTGTCTATTGGTATACTGTTAAGATGTTATTATTTCAGGTCGTAGTGATGAGACTGTAGATTTGCATTTATTTATTTTCCTTTAGTTAAAACGGCTTAAATGAATTACAATATTTAAATAAATAATAATTTATGAATAGAATGAACATCTCAGTGTGCAAACATTTGTTTATCAAGCGCATATCGCATAACACCGTCCATAATGATATTACCTACTGATACGTATATTGACCCGTGGTTTGCAAGTTTTAATACAATACCTTCTTTATTTCTGCCAAATAATAATCATCATCATTAGCCAGTAAATAAATAAATATTCAGGGACATTTCACACAACGCCCTCTAGTCCCAAACTAAGCAAAGCTTGTGATATGGGAACTAGATGCTGATACAATACTTGTATACTTTTCTTTTGTACATACTTATAATACATAGTAACACCCAGGCATATAACAAACATCTATGTTTGCTACACATAAACGTTTGTTCTTGGTGGGGATCGAACTCACGACCCACAGCACGGAAGGCAGAGCTATTAGCGACTGAGCTGTGACGCCTGTGACGCCTGTCAAAGGCTTTTTTGTGTTTTCTATATTCTAAGTTTTATCATAACAGAATGGAATTTTCTCCTGAAAATAACTCGTCTCCACCGGAGAGAGAGAAATGATCAAATGAGGAGTAATCGTAGCAAAAAGTTCTAAATCTATATTCTTTGACAAATCAAAAGGTGCGGACGTCACTTTTATCAGCTATTCTCATCCTCCCCACCAGATAATCCCACTAGGGAAAATCCGAAATATGTACTGTACGTGTCCCACTAAAAAGATAGCTTGGTTTTAGAAGAAGGTTTTCGTAAATAACTGTAAGCCAGGGTTATGTTAGGTAGGTACTATATTTAAATTTAATTATTACATTGTCAACTTGACCTACTGTCGATAACAGGTTCCAAGTGCATATTAAAACATATTTAGATTGGTTTTTAGGACACAGTCTGTTTTGAAAATTATGAAAATAAGACAAACTTAGTGGGCTAAGGTCAGCTCTGAATAGATCCCCATTGACGGAAGTCCTGTAAAACCGTTGCAAGATTACCTACCAGGGCTTGCATACGTAATGCACCCTAGACAGCAATTTGTCTACGGAAGAATGGACTAAAGTTCCTGTCTCTGTTTTTCGTCAAACAAAAGAAAGGGAGGAAGTATGATTTGTCTTGTCTTCGATAGAAAGAAACAACGTTTTTGGCGCTCATGCTAAGCTGGACGTGGCGTATTCTATA
The DNA here is from genome assembly GCA_947859175.1 of Gandaritis pyraliata. Taxonomy (NCBI): domain Eukaryota; kingdom Metazoa; phylum Arthropoda; class Insecta; order Lepidoptera; family Geometridae; genus Gandaritis; species Gandaritis pyraliata. The sequence goes on along the minus strand of OX401871.1, from coordinate 1,634,992 downwards.
AAGATTATACTTTAGTGTGGGACGAATGGAGGGAACAAGGGAAGGCCTTTGCCTAAAAGTTACGACTACTAGTACTATATTATCTATGGTTAGTCAAAAATGGCTACTTAAAAAAAACTTCCGTTATTCCAAATTTCCAACCATAGACCGGAACATAAAATAAACAATTCTTATTCTTTTTATTTCTTTTTCCTAGCACTACCTATTTGTGTGAAATTTTAAAATAAATAATAATAAACAATTCTTTAGTCATGATTGCAGTAATGTAGCAATGTACCTAAACGTTCTGTTTGTGTAAAAAACAAAGAGTTCTATTATTTTCTGACGTTTGCTTGCTTAGATTAGAACAACAATGCATTTATTATGATGACGTCTGAAGACCTGTAATGATGGCTAACCATTCGTTTCGTTTCGTAACAGTCGATAAATTGTTTATTGTCGTAGACGTGTTTATGACCATTTCATGGTGCAGTGGGGTGAAATGCAAGATATAGCTATACAGGGTTCGATTATCTCAGCGGTAAATGTTTGCACCAATTGCATTGCATTTAGGTAAGTTCTTATGTGGATGTACCGAGGTGCTGTTATGTAGTTCGTCTGCTTTATTCAGCGTTCATTTTGTTTTAATTTTTCAGTACGTAGTTTCAGCTAGTTAGTTATACTATCGTTTAACAAATTAAACAAGTGAAACTCACCAATTTTTCACTACTTTGCAAACTCCAAATGTAGACGCACACAATTCTAGCTAATCCCGCCAAAACAAAAGCGCGCGGGACTTTTTCGCTTCGAATCTGTCAATTTCAAAATTCGAACTCGCTACCTATGCAACCTCTATGGACCATAGAGATGGTTAACAAAATAGGTTGCAGCGGTAGGACGCGTGCGCCGCTCTGTGTCTTGCAGTCACAACTAAAGTTGCATGCTGTCTTACCAGCCTTGAAAGCTACTGAAAGCCCCGCCTGGTCATTCTTTACATTTAATTAGATCAATTCGCGGTCTACGTAGTAGCACCATTGATGATGAATCAGCAGGATAATAATAAGCTGCTGTGGAGAGCTGATACGATTTCCGACATCCAAATGTACTAAGCATAAGAATTACCTGGTGGTTTGTAGGTACTAGCGTATTAAGAGAAACGTTTAGTGTATGCTATTTAGGTTTTTATAAAATTTAAGAAACGGTAAAAAGACCTGAAGGGATGTGGCGACTAGAAAGTATATTTTTCGCTCTCCTTTAATTGTACTGGGAAGATAAAAATAAGCCAGTTTAAGATACCAAAATTATGTGGCTTCAACGTGACCACTTTGTAGATGCATATATCCTTTGCTGTGTGGTTACCCTCTTAAGGTGGCGACCTGGCGACAGACCGGCGTGGCGTTACGAGCCGTAATGTAACATGTAACAAAGTGAGCATTCGTCCAGTCAACAAGGAACTGAGGCGCTCGGGGCTTACAGTGAGGTTGACGGATCTAGGCGTTTGTGATGCGCAAAAACAATTTAGTTTGGAAAAGCTCTATGCACATCGGTCTTATCGTAATCGGTCGGTAACTTATCGATTGCCTAGATCTGTCCGTAGTAACACGTTCATAGTAAATGTTACATTACGGTCCGTAACGCCCCACCCTCTTAGTGTGTTTACACTGTTTACGTATACCACAAAGTTTACGTATGTATGGAGAATCATCAGTTATGTAAACTTTCCGCTAGGGGTGCTGCTCATATCTCGATACAAATTACGTGAACTTTGGAGTATAGGAACCTAAAACGTTCACACTAGGATGCCAGTCAGATCCCGGCTTTAGTGCAAAGCGATAATCCTTTCGTGTCTCAGTCAGATCACTAGAAGTAATCGCGGGAAATTATCCTACTAATATTATAAATGCGAAAGTTTAGATGTTTGGATGTTTGTGTTTCAATCACGTCAAAACTTCTGAACCAACTTGGATGAAACTTGGCATATATGTAGTTCGTAACCTGGATTAACATATAGGCTACTTTTTATCCCGAATAATTAACAGGATCTACAGGATAAAATGAACGAAAAGGATTAGCAGCGCCAATTGGCAAGAGGATTTCATTGTCATGTCATGTCACGTCAGTTTGACAGGGCGTAGTACTACCTCTTTGGTCTAACAACTAGCGTTTGACATTCGAGTAGGTACGAGTTCGGTGTAATGAGGTGTAATGTCAAGTTTCTCAAAGAAGTATCCGCTCGGTACACGCACAGATAATATAATGGTACACGGAAACGGTACTCGCGTACGAAGTCGCGGGTAACTGCTAGTAAACAATAAATTGCTTACCTTCTATCAGAATGGTTAAAAAGAACTGATTCATTTCTAGGAACGCAAATACCAGTGGAAAACTATTCTATTATTTCATTGATGTCTTGATTTTGAATGACTCACAAATTAATTCATGTTATCATGAAGAGTCGAAGTATTTCTAAAAACAATTGCAAAAAGTAATAGGTAAATAATGGTAACCGGGAAGGCTCAAAATAGTTTTTTTTTTAATTCTAATGGGGAGGCGTATATCCAGCAGTGGACTTAACAGGCTAATATGATGATGATAGATTTACTTATTTTTTATACAACTAAATGTCGATTGCCCACCCGATGTTAAGTGGTGACCACTGCCTATAATGATGTTTTAATTTACATTTACTTAAATATCTCATGGTCCGAGCTTTACCTCCGAGCTTTTTTTTTTTCAATTTTAATTGTAATTTGCTCACGATTTTGACGATATGCATTGCATTTTATTATTCTCTTCAATAGTTAGTAAAGACATCATATTCAAAGCAGTTATCAACGGAGGGACGAACAAATCTGACAATCACCGCGTTACGTAAACCTAACGTATTTATATTGCGCGTCAACGCCAGCTCGATTGCCAAAAGCGTTATCGCGCAGTGTAACTCGGGTACGGTAGCGTTACGATACGTTTGATTGTCACATTTATTCGTGATTATTCGTGACCAAGGCACGCGATACTTCCTGCACCAGGTTCCATTGAAATTATTTGCATTTACAAGATTAACAAAGTAGTTTTAAACGGAACAGTAATGACACCTGAATGTAATTAAATCGAGATTATATAAATATCTTAGCTTCAATTCATACAAGAAATTAAATACATTGTAGTATGTCATTCCCGATAATACTGATAATACTGAACCACATAATCGTTAGAGAACGTCCATACGTTTTAGATTTTTCCTATCCTCCTTACGTGGGAGAAACGGTATTAAACTAGGTATATTGAATCTTTGAAACTATTTGCGGATGTCTAAAAAAAATAAGTGTTTGAGGGTCTTTACATAAAAGGATAGCCTTAGTGTCAGTTTTAATTGTGTAAACGAGACCTCATGTGTTTGTTTGTACCGTATACTACATTGCCACTGCCTTGCCGGACCCCACCCGTTTGGACATAAAGGGGGTGGAGTGGACACTCTAGGTACAAGTAATTAAATAAAAAATTTAAAAAACCCCCGAAACTTGGATCGATTTTCATCAAACACAGCTAAGAACTCCCGACTAATTCACCTTTCAAACAAAAAAAAAATCAAAATCGGTTCATCCGTTCAGGAGCTACGTTGCCTCAAACACACACACACACACATCAAACTTATAACACCCCGTCGTTTTTGCGTCGGGGGTTAAAACAAACGACGACGCTCACAAGAGTGAAACAACTTCTCGCTCACACTTTTCATAATTTTTGTAGCGTCAAGTTTTTAAACTTTTTTTATACTTTTCATTTGAAAAACTTGGTTGGATCAAAATGTATTTTTACTGAACCTTTGTGTTGTTGTTTTCTAAACACTTGTTTTAGATTTTTCATAATTACATCCAGTGATTTTATACCTTCAAAAGTATTGAAATGTATGCGAAAAATGGACGCTTGTCAGTGTTTTAACAACAAGTGAATACAGATGTTCTTCATCTTGTAATGTTTATTATAAGACCTAGGTAGGTAGGTACTGAAAACTTCTATCTATACCTACTTCAAGTATTTACATACAGTACGTACAACGGATATTTATCCTTCTGAAGTTAGGTGCAACAAACGATAGCGCATGTACTATCGGCAAAATTTCCGCCTTACCACTTTTGAAACTGTTTTGCTTGCAAGCAGTTAGCTACCTGGCCTCGCCTTTTTCTTTTGTCTTCTTATTTTGACCAACCAGAGACCTAAACATCTATTTATTTTTATGACGGTCCATTGTTTTCATAACTTTTACACCCGAAATAATTTGCTTCTATTGGTATTCAAAAATTAACGGCTAGTCAGTTCACAGAAAATGCACCCTTAAGATGGTAAGGCAGAACTTTTGCTGATGGTACCTACTGTTGTGCGGAAAAATTAGCTTACTTCCATATACTTAAAAATGGGTTCTCCGCAGATAATTCAGAGGGACAAAGATCTGTTGTGACTACTATACATTGCTTAAAATCTCTTAAAGCAATAGAGAGGTCACGATCTCTATTTGCCACAATAGATAGCAAATAGAGATGACCTCTCTGTTGCTTGTTATCGGAGTCGCAAAAATTTGTCTCTCAAAAATGTGTTTCGTTAGTAATTTCGTAAACTAAATGGCATAAGATTAAGACTCCACACCTCTTTTTACTCTACATCGCCTTAAGCGGCGTACAATAAAAATACTTTGATCATTGTTATTAATTGATCATAACATGGTATACGTAACCATACCACTGACTGCTAATATGGCGGTCCACAACAATTACTAAAGATAAATTGACATGGACTGACTGATACATATCTTGAAGATATATGGACTGTACTTCCGTTTAGTGACGGCAATTTTACAAATACTTGATAAGTTTTATAGCTTTTTCAAATTCAAAAAATGTAATAGCAAGTTAGCGTTATTTTTATTGCTCTGCATTGATGCATCAGACGATAGCTCGTTTGACATAGGTACAACAATATAAATTAAATTTTCCAAGTATAGTCTCTGCTGAAGTATCTACGCAGAGCCCATTTTTGGGTCGAATTGGAGGTAACGAATTTTTCCGCACAACGGTAGATGCATGCGCAATTTGTTGCACCTAACTTCAGAGGGCTAAAGATCCGTTGTGCGTACTGTACTTTGATTACAAAAACTCCGTCGGTTCAATCGAAACACGAACTAAAATACCCACTGGTAACCTATTAGGATATTCTAGCTCGTTCACAAATAAAACAAAACTGCTAGACGGCTGGGAAAGGAAAGGACAACGTACCCTAGTACAAGGCCTTGAAAAGACGACTGTGTATCCAGGTTCTGACCGGACATCACCCCGGTTCTACCCATTGCCAAGGTTGTCGTATGCGTTTTCCTTGTTAAAAGTACCTACTTCTAGTTAGGTGTTTATAAATATGGACTTGACAAATGTTTTGCCGTGTGAGATACGATCGTAATTAGATTAGATTAGAAAATTCTTTATTGCACATTTAAGAACAGTACAGAGGCGGGCTTAATGCTAATTAGCATTTTCTTCCAACCAACCTTTGTACATTCCGTACATCTCTAAAAAAAATATAGTTTCTGTGATAGAAGCGCTCAGCGTAGCTTTCTTAGTCAATCTTCACCTTATAAGCGACGTTCTGCGCGGTCACTATTTGGATGGGTGACCGCTAGTGGGATTTATATCTGAACGCTTTTGTGCTTCGGAAGGCACGGGTCTCTCGCAGTCGTTAAGCTACGATAGAGGGCTCTAAAATCTCCGTCACCAGAGTTGGCCTCTTACTCATGAACGACTTAGCAGCATTGACGGTAGTCACAAGCCGATTTTCCCCCGAATTTATACAGAGGCTGAACTGATTAGTCGACTGAAATTGTACCAGCATTCGCCTAGCGGTGCGTCTGAATCCGCCTCTAAAACAGCCTCTACATCGTGTATCGATTCGGCTGTAGCTGTGGTTGTGTATAGCACAATTGGGTATTAGACATTCGAGTCCTTTCACTTATCGATACAGATATCGAACGTAATCCAGTTATTTCTGTTGCGCTATAGATCCCACTACTATTATAAATGTCAAAGTTTAGTATGTTAGTGTTTCAATCACGCTGTAACTACTGGTCCGATGTGGATGAAACTTGGAATATATAGTTCACATAGGCTAATTTTTCTTGCTTTTTTTAGGGTATATTTTTTTTCGTGGACGACGTGGGTATCTGCTAGTAAGTGATAATGCTCACAATGTCACCAGGCTTACACATTTACAATCAGTGGTTGTACCGGTCACGAAAACCAACCGGAAGGGAGAACCTGCAAATCTAGGTACTATTCGCTAAGGCTATTCGAGGCTATTATTGTTGGTTATTATTTACTAGCTTCTGCCCGCGACTTTGTCTGCGTCCGTTTTATCCTGTTGGTTTTCCGGGTACAAAGTAGTCTAATATGTGTTAATCCAGGCTACGAACTATATGTATTCCAAGTTTCATCCAAATCGGACTAGTAGTTTTTACGTGAAAGAGTAACAAACATCCATACATACAACGCGTTTATAATATTACTTACGATGTAGTATTAAATATTGACAGATGCGAGTATTTAATCATTGTAGTGATAATAATGATTATTAAAGTTTATTACTTCTTGGCTTTTATGGCCATTAGAATTATTTTTATTTGAATTACGTTGATTATTGCCAACTTTACGTGATAAAATCTCAAGTAGCCTGCTTATAGTATTGGATGAAATGAATGCACGAATTTGGTCATCCCTGAGGGGCACGATTTCAGAGGGCCATTTTTAATCAACTAGTTACATAGGTACCTAAAAAAAATTCTACTGGACATAAAAAACTTGAGTTCATACACTTACAAAACATGATCGAGAACAAAAATCGGTTGGTGCTCAAAGTAGAATAGCGTAGGTGCTCTTATAATCGGTGCTCTATAACTGGGTGGTGTAAGCGGAATGCTACCCAATACTTGATCAGCTTTCTTTTAGAAAAACCCTTATTTAAATTGAAGGCTCGCATACTGAGTTTGAAAGATATGCAAATATGATGTTACTTGCATCAAATTTCAACTTCATAAACAGAGGTGTGCAATTTATTATAATAAGTAGTTGTTTAAACAAATATTCAAGTCAATGATGTTATATTTCAAACAAATTAAAACAATCTAATCATTCACGAGTTTCAATCAGTCTCTGAAGGTCGAATTATAATGTACTTTCACTATCAACTTCCTTTAGTTTTTGTGGGTTCGCAAACGTAACACTTTTAGTGGCTATGCAAACGAAAAGTGCTTTAATAACAAAACCAAAAAGGCCTAATATATTGAACCATATTATATGCCTTAAGTCCTTTGAAATCTAGAGACCAGAGTAGGGTTTTTTAAAAAATGAATCGGCTGCACCGATTTCTACCAAAGGCAACTACAGACCTTTCTTATACAAAATATTTTGAACTTTGAAATAAGAGCGTTGCTCTCGACTTACCAAACTTATTATTGTTTAATTTCTCTTATCTCTTTTTAGTCAAGGGTCAAAAATAGCTAAATACGTTCCACTGGTAACCACGTAGACACTGGTAACCACACCAGCGACATAGATTACGCAAGTATACCTACCTAATTTAACTAATCTATATTTTACTGGAAAAAAAGCAAGGTTACGGTCACTTGGTCAAATCTCATGTGACTTCGATGACTAGAATACTAAGTCCGAGTTACTAAAATGTCTGTCTAGCGGTATGCAAATAAGACGGATCCAGGTGGTGGTTTTAGGATATTTTGCAGCTGCCCCGACTGGTAACCGGTAGATTCGGCCGAGCCTTGAAACTAAGCAAAAATCTGAAGCGAGAAATAGAGCCTAGTCTAGAGAATTTGTGGGTCTAGAATCAAGAATTTACAACATTATCAGAACGACGCTGGCGTCAGATTTTTTGTATTTATTTATTAATGAAAAGGTTACTTATAAAAAATTTAATATAATAATTTATAAGTTTAAAAAACTGGAAAAACCGACTTCAATTCGACTACCAGCTTCATCATCAGATGATGATTTTTTTTTTTTTTTTTTTTTATTAATTTAGTGTACAAGTACTTATAAATAATACTAATACCCTAATTATATTACGATCTAGCCACAATGCAGGCTAATTAGTAATTTTACATTGACCTAAATTTTTATCATAAACTAATCTAAGAATGTGTCCATTGGCACTTTTCTTATTGTCTCTATTTACTTAAGGCGAAGACACTTTGGTTTTGTGTTCTTTATAGGTGGCACTAGTTTGCACTCGCACTACACTTATTACGGATTATTTAACACTATACTAGCTCAAAAGGTTTTTTCCTTTTGAGCCTCCTTACTAGGTCTGTATTGTCGAGGAGCTGGATAGCCTCGACGTTGACATGGTGGTGAAGTCTTTGTTCATGAGCTTCAGCATATTTTTGGATAACTTTATCGACGAACTCTATGTTAAGGTCCCGATGAAGATCGTCATTTCGTATGTACCAGGGTGCGTTCACTATTCCCCTGAGTACTTTGTTTTGGAACCGTTGAATAATTTGTATGTTGCTCTGTTTGGTACAGCCCCAGAGCTGTATACCGTAGGTCCATACTGGCATTAGGACTTGTTTGTATAATAACACTTTGTTGTGTACCGTTACAGTTGAATTTCTTCCCAGCAACCAGTACATTCTTTTATATTTTATCTCTAGCTCATCTTTTTTCTTCTTGACGTGAGCTTTCCAGCGAAGTTTCGCGTCAAGCGTCATACCTAAGTATTTTGCAGTATTAGCATACGGAATGATCATACTGTTGATAAATACTGGGTGGTATTGCTCTTTTTTATTGGTAAAATTAATGTGAACCGATTTACCTTCATTGAGTTTAATCCTCCATTGTGTTGTCCAGTCATGGATTTTATTAACAGCTCTCTGAACTTTTTCTGCTGCTTCTGCATGAGTGGCCCCTACAGCCATTATTGCGGTGTCGTCAGCAAAGGTTGCGAGGGTGTTGTTTTCAAGTTCGGGAATATCACAGGTGTATAGTAGGTACAGGACCGGACCTAATACACTTCCTTGTGGTACCCCAGCTTTGATTTTCTTTATGTCTGAATAGGCGTCTTCTTGCCTAATTCTAAAAACTCTATTTGATAAGTACGATTCCAGTATATCTGCATATTCTTGAGGTAGCATTTCACGTAGTTTTATCATTAATCCTTCGTGCCATACTTTATCAAACGCCTGTGCTACGTCTAGGAATACAGTTGAGCAGACTTTTTTGTTTTCTAGAGCCTTCTCGATAGTATTGGTAATACGATGAACTTGGTCTATCGTAGAATGGCGTTCTCGAAAGCCAAATTGATGTTCTGGAATAAGTTCCTTATTTTCTATAATTGGTTTCAATCTCTTAAGTAACAGCTTTTCAAATAACTTTGACATAATCGGCAGTAGGGAAATTGGTCTATATGATGATGCATCATGTGGCGGTTTCCCTGGCTTGGCTATCATTATTACTTCAGCCACTTTCCACAGATCTGGTACATACTTTAGTCGCAGTGAAGCATTGATGATATTTGTTAGTTTAACTAGGACTTTTCTTGGAAGATTATGTAGAATCTCACCCGATATAAGGTCAAATCCTGGGGATTTTTTTGGATTGATGTGTAGTTTTATCTCACTTGCTACTTCACGAGGTGAAACAGGTTTTATGATTAAGCTTTCATCACAGACTTTGTGTACTGAGGCTTTGTAATGTATTTGAGCTTCATTTGGCTTAAATATATTTTCGAGATGCTCAGCAAATTTTATGGCTTTCTGTTCATTGCTAACAGCCCATTGACCGGTTCCAGTTTTTATTGGTGGGATCTGTGTATTAGGTTGTTTTAGATTTTTAGTGGCCTTCCAGAGCGAGTAATCTGTACTACGGTCACTGGTTAGGTTTTTGAGAGAGGTGTTAGTTGAGACATTTATATGGTTTTGGATTTGCCTTTTCAATTTCTTAGTGAGATTGTTAAGCTTTGTTTTATCATGCGGAGATCTTGACTGATGCCATTTGTTTCTCTGCTTCCTTTTCTCACCTATTAGGTGCTTAATTTCTTCAGGGTAGCTATTTCGTATAACTCTTTTTTTAAGTATTGGGGTATTATTCCACGCTGTTTGTTGTATAAGTCGTATAAAATTATGTACTTCTAAGTCGAGCTGCTCTGGAGTTTTCAGCGGTACTCTTAAGTTTATATTACTATTTAACTCTATCTTAAAACTCTCCCAATCTGTGTGTTTGTTGACTAGGGTAAGAGGTTTTTCTTTGCATAAAACAGTTTCGCAAATTTCCACAAATATTGGAGAGTGATCTGAGCTCAAGTCGTTGCTGTGCTCTGTTCTGAGGTAGTCTGGAGATATGTTTTTTATTATGAAGAAGTCTATCAGATCAGGGACCTTATGTGGATCAGTTGGCCAGTAAGTAGGCAACCTTGTGGATGTGGCGTCACATTGCATTTCTTCCATGGCACTTCGGAGCTCTTTGCCTTTTGTATTTGTCAATCTTGAACCCCAATACTTATTTTTGGCATTAAAGTCTCCTCCGAGTATGAATCTTTCGCCAAGAAGTTGTAAAAGACTCTTGTACGTTTCTTTTTTTATATTATAACGTGGTGGACAGTATATAGAAGCTATTGTTAAAAGATATTGCTTGGTACTAATACAGATGGCGACGGATTGGATATCGGGCTCTTCGTATTTAGTTCTCTCGTGGTGTTTAATATGTTCTTTAATAATGACTGCGCTGCCACCTCTTGCTTTGTTGTCTGGATGTAGCGCATGGTATATTTTATAGCCTTTGAAATGAATGTGACATTGTCTTGTGAAGTGCGTTTCTGACACGAGACACACGTCAACATTTTCTATGTCTAGGACTACTTGCAGCTCGTTTTGATGTTTCTGCAGTCCATTGCAGTTCCAAGCCATGATTTTAAGATTACAAATCATTTTAAATGTTTATGAATAGCAACTTTATTGCTATGCTCTATTTTCTTTAAGCGTTCATCAAAGGATGTCATTAGCTTAATGATTTCGTCTAGTTTACTGTTGTTGGTGTTATCATGCACTTTGTGTTGCACAGGTAAGGTGCTTTTGGCAGCAGCTTGAGCATAGCTTACACTCTTGTTTCCTGTTGACATCACTTTAGCAACACTGGGATGTTGGCCAGTGGAGGGTTTCTTTCCGGCGGCGGGTTGCCGCGATGCGGCTGGCTTTCTTACATTTCTGTTTCGCAATTTCTGCATTTCCTTGGCTACCATACATCCTCGATAGTTAGCCGGGTGAGCATCTCCACAATGCACGCATTTTGGCTTCTCCTCAGCCGTTTTTTTACAGTTCACTGTAAGATGTTTTCCAGTGCATTTCACGCATCTTGGTTCTTTGGAGCAATACTTTTGGGTGTGTCCATAGACCTGACACCTCTTGCACTGGGGAATCAACTTCGTTGTTTTGATTGGTTGTATTTCTACTACGCAACCCAGTATAGTTTTAATTTCATATACTTTATTGATGTCTTCTTTGTTATTGAAAGTAAGCATGAACATATTGAGGGGTTCTTTGGTCTTCCAACTCAATTTATTCGCTGCTTCTTCGATTTGGTAACCTTTATTTTTAAGATCATCGATGATCCTGTTTGGTGCACAGGTAAACGGTAGCTTCTTAACCATCACCCTTATCGGCCTTTCTTGCTTATTTTCATAAGTGTGCCAGAGGCGGTGATTATCTAACAGGACTTTTGTAATGCTTCTATAAGAGTCTTCACTAGAGGCATTGACTTTAACGCTGTCTCCATTTAACATTTTTATTCTAAATGTGTCAGCCGATTGTTGAGCAGACAAGAAGTCATAAAACTCTTGATAGTTTGCCACGCCATCCACAATTATGGGGGGAGGAGGGGGAACTTTTTTCATTTTAATAATGTTTTCGGGGCCGTCTTTTTGCGGTGGTGACTGTGTGGGAGAGGTGTTTAACTTTCTCTTTTTCCTTGATTTTGCTCTAATCCACTCAGTTTCTCTTGCTAGCTCTTCCTCATCCGTGGCATATTCAATATGACAGTGCGGGGCGGAAGTTTCCATCTGTGACGTTGATGGCTCCGAAGGCTTGGTCTCCGAAATGCATTTCAGTTGTTGCTGAAGAATTTCAACTTGACTTTTCAAGTCTTCTACGAGACTTTGTAGTTTTTCCCTTTCTTGCCGTTCCTCCAGGTAGAGAGCGTGCTCTTCTTTGAAGCGTTTGTATAACAAATGCTCCGTTTCTGTCTGCAGCTGGATTCTGCTGCTATCCCTTGCTGGTGTTGACGCCATTGTTAAGGCAGGTAGAGCGTTGCCTTAACAAATTGCTAAATTGTCGTACCTAAACATACCTTACGTGATGACTAACTGGGTCATCGCGGTCAGGCCGTCGTCAAGCCGGCTTTGTTGTGATGCGTTTGCACTTTGCACTAGTACCTACGCGCCGCGCGGTCACGTCGCGAGTAGCACAACTGTTCTCAGCGAAAATCAAACACGCAATCAGATGATGATGATGATGACAGTTCATTGGGAATGTTCTAGTCACTATAAACACCACATAAAAGTCACAGGAAAGCAAAATACGCAATTTCGTGCACGTGGTTGGTGTTGATTCTTTAGTTAGAGGAACAACTGGTGGGTTTTTGCTTTTCTCCAATTAAATGCGGTTTGAATGTACAAATACTGGGCTTATTGACAAATTTAGAAAAATGTAGAAAAGGTGTACACAGCACAAAGGGTCCGAAACTAATGCATTAGCTTTAGTAATAATACGCGAGCATCGTTGCTAGCAGTAAAATGGTAGGCGCCGCGCCGGGCATATTTTTTTCAGTTATTTCTATTTATAACCCAAACTACTCAACCGATTTTGATGAAAATAAAATGGGACCAATCTGGAAGTATATCCTTTCAGATAAAATAAGAATTTTTGAAATCGGTTCGTAAATGACGGAGTTCTGAGGTAACAAACATTAAAAAAAAAAAAATACAACCGAATTGAGAACCTCCTCCTATTTGGAAGTCGGTTAAAAACACTGTTAAACCTTATCAGGTTTGTGTCAATGCCTGCAGACATTCGAGCTGTTGCACTGAGTAGGTACGGACACAGATACAATATACTACACCTATAGGTCCCTACTTACCGCATCTCACATTAGGCATGGTAGATTAAATTCGTTAGTTTGCCGAACTGAGAGGTTTATAATCAGGCCGATTTGGAGCCTAAATTCTGTAATGACAAGACGAATGACGTGTTCTCACCAAGGTTAAATTCTTGCAATTACTTATCATCAATTGCAAAATCCGCACGCAAAGAAATTCCGTTCCACAGAGCAAAGTGGATAGGGCCGTGTAAACGATGCTGGAAAACCACATTTTGAGCAATAGAAAGAGATTCCCTGCACCATTTCTTATCTAGAATTAGTGGCTGCTGCATCCACGTTCAGCATACTTCTATGCGTAAAAATGGAAAATGTGGCTTGCTGTCTTTGCGCGCTCTATTCTTTATCTCGTCACTGAAGTTTAAAAGCGGTCTCGCCTTGTAATACTACAGTTTTTAAAACGGTAAATAAACTCATATTTTTGACAGATTAAACCGTCAAGCAAGTAAGAAAACACCATCACACATTGCACTGCGCTGAAGGGCTATCGTATGTTTAGTCATTGAAGAATTTACCTCGCAGTTTTTTCTAGACTGGATGCACAAAAACTGAGTATCATGATATTGAACCTATCAAATCGTACTAAGTATACGACTGCGTAAAAAAATGTTGACACCAATACAATATATATAGTCAATGTTATGAAACTAGTTTTAGTACCCCGGGCGAGCTCTTTGTGAAAGAGCTCGTCCAGGGAAGTACTAGCACCGTACCTATTTCTGCCGTCAAGCAGTGATGATCACAATGCTGTGTTCCGGTTTGAAGGGTAAAGGTGCCGGCGTAATTACAGGCACATCAGACTTAACACCTTTATGTCTCAAAGTGATGGGCGCAGTGCAATGCATCACAGGGCACGTCCTCAATGGACGTGCTTGGCGAGGCTATGCATCGTTATAGACCGAGATGACCACTTAACATTAGGTGGGTTATCGGCTTGTCCCAGTTGTATAAAAAAAACTAATACAACCTTTGATTTCCTAAACTCGACCACCTCCCTTTTCAGTCGAGGGTTAATCGTGATGATTGAACAACCTGATATACTCTAGATAAATGTTCATCAAAACCGTTGATTTAACGAGGTGTTTTCATAAATCAGCTGTCATCTGAACTCTGATTTACAAAACCGCTGGTTTGGTGCTGGTGAGCTTAGTCTATGTCTAGTTCAGGGTCCGGTAATCGTGACAAGTATAATAGCAAGGTCAGCTTTGATTTACATTGAATTGACAGCACCTTGAGCGTCAATGAAGAGAGAAATAAAATACTGTTCCAGGGGAGAAATTTAACTCACTAGAATCGGATTTTATGGCTTCTCTCACAGCCACGGTTTTGCCTGCTCAATCAGACTAGAGATATCAGCACAGGGATTTTATGTTACCATGCCTGGGGAGTGCAATAACTTGAGCCAATATGGTAAGCACATACCAAAAACCAGGTCTTACCCCTGAGGCGTCTGTCAAGAAATCAGCTTAGGGGCGCCCGTCAAGAAATCAGCTTATAGGCCTCCGTCAAGAAATCAGCTTAGGGGCGTCCGTCAAGAAATCAGCTTATAGGCCTCCGTCAAGAAATCAGCTTAGGGGCGTCCGTCAAGAAATCAGCTTAGGGGCGTCCATCAAGAAATAAGCTTAGGGGCCTCCGTCAAGAAATCAGCTTAGGGGCGTCCGTCAAGAAATCAGCTTAGGGGCGTCCGTCAAGAAATCAGCTTATAGGCCTCCGTCAAGAAATCAGCTTAGGGGCGTCCGTCAAGAAATCAGCTTAGGGGCGTCCATCAAGAAATAAGCTTAGGGGCCTCCGTCAAGAAATCAGCTTAGGGGCGTCCGTCAAGAAATCAGCTTAGGGGCGTCCGTTAAGAAATCAGCTTAGGGGCCTCCGTCAAGAAATCAGCTTAGGGGCGTCCGTCAAGAAATCAGCTTAGGGAGACGGGAGATCCCTAAGCTGACTCGTGATACCCATATCTTAAATGGGTATAGCGACGGATCTACCATGCCTGGAGAGTACAATAACTTGAGTCATTATGGTAAGCCATAGCAGGTACCTCCCAGATCCATACCCCCAGGTCTTATCCCGAGGCGTCAGTCAAGCCGGGCTTATTAAGGTGGAGACCGTGATTTTATGACAGTGTCGAAAACATTGGCGCCCGTTTCGCAGTCATTAATATGTACCTGTGTAACTATGTACCAAGATCCGCATACATAAATTATATTATGAGCTGGCAAGTACTTCCTCTATTGAGCGATCAATACATGACCGACAGTTGATATCCTTAGGTGTCTTTTCACATGTATCTGGTTACCGTGTGCTCAGCAAACAGAGCCGACCGGGCAATGAGTGTTGGCTTCGAATAAATCAGACATTTTAAATTTTGGAACAATAAAATTTGTAACACCAAGAAGTGTCAACAAGAAGTGTCAAGAAGTGTCAACGTTGTATGAGACTAACCAATATTGGAATAATAAATGGATTTGGAATACAAGTGTGCAATACCAGTCTCAACGCTATATGAGACCAGCCCCCGTATTCCAATCTTTTGCTTTCAAGTTATATTTCACTGCCCAGTGTAATTTCTTCAGGTCACGTGGTACAATTTTGTACCACGTGATCATTCTTTTTAGACACTTGACAGCAAAATATGCGCGAAAACACATCAAATGACGTCATAATGTCACTATTTAGTCACAGAATAACTATGAGTTATTATGAACTGACCATAAATAAAATAAAATAAATAAATAAATATATTTGGACTTTACACACAACACCCTCTAGTCCCAAACTAAGCATAGCTTGTGATATGGGAACCAGATGGCTGATAGAATACTTATATACTTTTTTTTTTTGTAAATACATACTTATAATACATAGTAACACCCAGACATAGAACAAACATCTATGTTTAAAACCATGATTTAAAACTTTGCAGTTCAACTGAGATTGGAATACCCCTGCAGCCCTACAAAAACTGCATCGTCCCGCAATGTGCCGTGATGTGCAGTGAAATATTGAAAGCGACCGTTTGCTCTACCAGGGAATTAAATCGAATAGGGTTGACTACATCCACAACTCCAGAACCGCTACAGAAACTAAACTTGAAACAGCAAACAGAATGACCTTGGCTCTATCTACATTAGTTCATACTGTTTCCGAATCGCATAATATCCGCTAGATTATTGCAAAAAGTCCGATAAAAACATTGAGATACAATAAAAATAAATTGCAAACTGGTATTTCCTGCGATGACAGAAATGTGCAATTTAATAGAAGCAGGGTTTTATTGCTGGCAATTATTATAAAAAAAATACTATAGTATTAGTAATTTTACAACGATTGATACACATTATAAAAGGTTTTATGGTTCCAGTTCTATATATGGACATTGGACAGGCCTTTCTGACTGTTAGGTAGGTATTCCAAAAGCCTAGGTCTAGCATACTTAGTAGTAATTTCATCATCTGTGTAGCAAGGGTCAGAAAAACTAACCCTCTCAGCTTCTACACACCCAGGAGAGAGCTTGCTGTAAAAGGTTATTCTGAGGTCAAAAATAAACCCACAGCTAAAACAAATATAAATCACGCGATTCCGATATGGATAAACCAATGCATGTGGTACACCACTTTTTTAGACGTCAGTTTATATAATTAACAAATGTAAAAAAATTAGGAAAACCGATTTTAAATTGACTTCCGGCTTCATCATCAGATGATGAGGTTTATTGGGAATGTTGTACTAATGGAAATGGAACTATATTGCTGATAGAATACTTATGTAATTTTTTTTTGTAAATCCATACTTATAATACTTAATCATACCCAGCATAGAACAAACATCTGACTTATTATTATCCAAATAACAGCTGGCTAGTTTAGTTTAGCTACCTCGTTGGCAGCCAGCAGTGCAGTCATTTGGACAAGTATTGCTCAGTGGCCGAGCCGCAAACTGTCCGCCTGAGCAATTTATTTAAAACTGGGAGGCGTTCATTATTGTTTCCATATTGTTGGACACTAGCTGTTATCCGCGACTTTGTACGCATGTACAGTATGCACAACGGATCTTTATCCCTCTGAAGAACAAGTAACAAACGATAGCGCATGTACAGATGCGGAAAAGTTAGGTTACCTGCAATTTGACCTAAAAATGGGTTCTGCGCAGATACTTCAAGAGGTACAAAGATCCGTTGTGACTTCTAATCCGTTTTCTGAGCGAATTCTTCGAGAAGCTTGACATTACACTGAGCCTGTACTCGGATGTCAAAGTCAAAATTTCTTTATTCAATAAAATCACAAGGATCATTTAGAATCATGCCAGACGACACCCGCTTTATACACCGACTCGTACGGGCCTAGATAGTACTAGTTTTGGTGTATAAAGCTATTTACTAAGTATGTTTCATCCCAGTAGGTCCAGTAGTTTCGACGTGATTGAAACACAAACATCTAAACTTTCACATTTATAATATTAGTGGAATGGAATGGGAAGTGGGATTGACGTGCGACATGCTTGGAGCCTATATATCAGAACAAGTAATTAAATTAAAAATTTAAAAAACAATCGAATCTTGGACCGATTTTCATCAAACTTAGCTACCCTACTAATCCACCCTTCAAAAAAAAAACAAAATCAAAATCAGTTCATCCGTTCGGGAGCTACGTTGGCTCAGACACACATACACACAGACACGCCAAACTTATAACACCCCGTCGTTTTTGCGTCGAGGGTTAAAAATGAAATACAATAGAAATTAGTTCAATAATGCGTTACGATTAGGTGCTACGCGAGTGCTACGAGAGTGCTACGCGCTGCTGTCACAATAGTCCATAAATCTCAAGTCAGGCTTACTGATAGTGATGTAACGTGACGATTTGAGTTATTTCGAACTCAAGTTATTTGAATTGACTCGCATCGAGGACTTGCATGCATATAAAGTCATACAAGTGAAAATGTAGCACCAATTTCTCTAACCACTTACGTTGCATACGGACCTAGTTGAGTCAACTCAATTGGCGGCTCGAGTCAAGGTTCAGTTTAACTAAAATAATTCGAGTTCGCCATAACTCAATTCGTCACGTTACATCACTATCAGTAAGCTTGACTTGAGATTGCATAGTGTAATAAGGCCTATACAAGGAGTAAATTCCCTGACAGCTGGCAAAAAGTTTATCATCATGTGTGTGATTTTAAATTTAAACCGTTGCTATGATGATATGCCAAGGCTTTGATCATGTTATTGCTGTGCATTTATCTAAAGGAGATAAAAATAAAACAAACTAATATTATAAATGTCAATATGTTTGAATGTTTCAATCGTTCCGCAACTACTGGGGCCTTATGCTTAATTCGGCAGAGATTTTACTCACTAGATATGGGAGACGTGGGATGGGAGCTATGTGTGCGTCTGCGTGTGTTCGTCTACGCAGGGGAATTCTGAAGTAAGCCCTCTTCGGCTTACGATTCGCGGATTAAAATTTGTTGGCAAATAATATTATGATGACATAGTGTATGGTACCACAGAATAACCAGTAAGTAGATACTCTGTGTGTGCACATGTGCACTATCCGAGACTTTCTCAGATAAACTTATAACCTCCTACACGTGACTTGGACTTGCATTAACTTTGCGATAATACACTGATAGAAAAAGTTAAACATGTTGATTGGTACTTTAACACCCCCCCCCCCCCCCCCCCTTTTCAATTTGATGATTACTTTATGCAGACGTAGGCTTGTATACAGAAAGGGCGGCTTGCACCAGAATCGCTAAACGCGTTTAACTCTTAAATAGTATTTAGCGAGTTGTCAAGTCATACAAATACGTCAGATTTAAATCGATTTAGCTGTTAAATACGTTTAGTGATTCTGGTGCAAGACGCCCTAAGAATTCGTTACGCAATCATAAAAGATTTTAAAATAAAATTTTAATTTTATTGTTACCTCGAAATCATGCTAATATTTATTTGTAGTAAATTTGACAATTAAAACCTACCAACGATTTCGAGGTCGAGTCGAGGCGAAGGTTACGTATTCAAGGTAACGCCGGGTCCGTGTTTATAACCGCTTCTTTTCTCTATTTTCTTATCCCTAGGGGAGATACCTACGTAATTTGTGTGTAGTAATTTTCTACACATCGCTAAGGAAATTAAATCACATAGTACCAATAAATAAATATTCATGGACATTTCACACCACGATGACAACAAACAATAAATATATACAGATACTTCATTTACTTTTTGCAAATACTCGTCGTTCCCAACCCTCTCGCACTTCTGCCTTCAAATGAATCCCTCCCAATGGTTGCGTCACAATGGTTCTAGAATCAAACTCCAAGTTGGAAGCCATGCCTGGTGCTAACTCCACTCGGTACTTCTTCAGAATGGTGATGAGGCCGGGTATCATGTTCATTCTCGCGAATCTCATACCTGGAAGTAAACATGATCCTACTAATATTATAAATGCGAAAGTTTAGATGTTTAGATGTATGGATGTTTGTGTTTCAATCACGTCTAAACTACTGAACCAACTTGGATGAAACTTGGCATATATATAGTTCGTAACCTGGATTGACCCATAGGCTACTTTTTATCTCGAATAATTAACAGGATCTACAGGATAAAATGAACGAAAAGGATTAGCAGCGCCAATTGGCAAGAGGATTTCATTGTCATGTCATGTCACGTCAGTTTGACAGGGCGTAGTACTACCTCTTTGGTCTAACAACTAGCGTTTGACATTCCAGTAGATACGAGTTCGGTGTAATGAGGTGTAATGTCAAGTTTCTCAAAGTATCCGCTCGGTACACGCACAGATAATATAATGTACACGGAAACTGTAGACGCGTACGAAGTCGCGGGTAACTACTAGTCTTTGATAAAACCAAGTATACCTAACTAGCTATAGAGTTTTTCATTTTCTGCAGTTAGTTATTTGGGTGGTAACCAGTTGGACATGCGTAGTGGTGTTTTTATTATTACACACAAAAACGACCATGGTATAGCGATAACTAAAAGCCTTATTACACTATGCAATCTCAAGTCAGGCTTACTGCTAGTGATGTAACGTGACGAGTTGAGTTATTTCGAACTCAAGTAATTTGAGTTGACTCGTATCGAGGATTTGCATGCATATAAAGTCATACAAGTGAAAATCTAGCACCAATTTCTCTAACCACTTACGTTGCATACGGACTTAGTTGAGTCAACACAATTGGCGACTCGAGTCAAGGTTCAGTTTAACTAAAATAATTCGAGTTCGAAATAATTCAACTCGTCACGTCACATCACTGTCAGTAAGACTGACTTGAGATTGAATAGTGTAATAAGCCTTAAACGAGTTGACGGCTGCAAGAGTACAATATAGTTACTATTATCACAGATATTATAAACCTGTTATGAATGACCCTAAAATTTTTGTTATTTACTGTCCAGCTACGAGTAGAATTAAAAGATAATGATGTACCTATGCAACCTCTCGGACCTTCTCCGAAAGGCAAGTAAGTATACGGCTTGATATTGCTTTTGTTTTCTGGCGTGAACCGCTCCGGCCGGTACTGCTCCGGGTCTGGGAAGTTGGCAGGGTCGTGATGGAGAGCATACACCGGCACGTGCACTCTGATGCCCTTCTCTACCTGAAGACCCGAAGGAAAAGTGTAGTTGTCTACCACTTCACGAGTTATTACACCCAACACAGGGTACAACCGCATAGCTTCATTGATACAAGCGTCCAGATAAGGAAGCTCTTTTATGCATTCGTACGTTAGCTCATTGTTGTTCTTCTGCAGGTAACTGTCGATTTCTTCGTGAACTTTCTTCTGTATGTTTTGGTTCTTGGCTAGTTCATACAGCGTTACAGTCAAGGTGCTTGCTGTGGTCTCGAAGCCTGCTGCGAAGAACATTATGCATTGAGCCAAGAGCAACTCATTATCCACAACTATATCCACCTTCTTGTCACATGCAGTCTTCATATTAGTTAAAGTATCCCCCGTGATATATTTGTTCTCCTTGAAACTCAAGATCAGATCCACAAAGTCGTTCCTAGAAGATGGTTTGTAGCCACGTCCTTCAAAGATTTCCATTATCAAATTCGAGAAAAACTTGTCTATCGACACTGGGAAAGACTTGAAGCCCAAGCCGTAAAATATAGCTGGCCAAATTGCTCGGACGTTGTTCTTCATCCCACGGTAAGATGAGTTATCGAAAATAGAAAATGCGATCGCTGAAAATGGATTGTTGTCCGGCTTATCCATGGTGTGAGTGTTGATTCCGAAGGCACAGGAGCACACACCGGTGATCGTGTAACCTGCCATCATTGCTCTGCCTTCGAATTTGGTGGACTGTTCCATGCATTTGTCGAGGGTCGTCTCGAAGACAAATGCGCAGTTTTTAATCAAATAAAACATATTTTTCATTTTCGAAGATGAGAAAAGCGGCGTTAGATTTTGTCGGATCACCTTCCAATGATCCCCGCCCGAAAAGAAAACATTCTTTGTGAGTACTTCTTTATGAGAGTAGTTTGAAACCTCTCGTCCGCTGAAGTAGTAGAAGTCTTTTGTCATGACAAGCTTTATGAGTTCAGGATCTTGGACGATCAGAGCTGGTTCTGTACCGTAAAATGTTCCGAAGTATGGTGCATCCGGGAACTGACGGCAAAGGTCTTGAGCAACTTTTCCAAAATATTTCTTTAGAAGTAACAGTTCACCATAATTTCCCAATATGGGTACGGGTTTCACAAATGGAACTTTCTTCTTTTTCCAATAATTAAATTTAAGTTTACTGACATAGTAAATAATTAATAGTGCGACAGTCACAAGCGACAATACCACAGCCAGAATCATGTTAAACATACTGAGTGGTTGCGGTCGAACTAACATGTTTTTATACACTCTTGTCGGCTATTACATGTTTACATCTAAATTATTAGTTTAAGTAGGTACCTACTTATGAGTTACGATAATCCGTACCTACTTAAAAACCCTGAATTGGCAAAAACATGTTTCGTATTTTAAGTCTTTGGTAATTTTTTCCTCAACTAATAATTAGAAAAGCCTTTATTACAAACAGTAAGTAAAGGTATTTTTAAAATCTTATTTATATAATTTATAAGTTTAAAAAACTGACTTCAATTCTACTACCAGCTTCATCATCTGATGATGATGATGATGACAGTTCATTGGGAATGTTCTAGTGACTATAAACACCACTTAAAAGTAGCAGGAAACAAAACACGCAATTTCATGCACGTGGTTGGCATTTTTTTTCAGTTATTTCTATTTATAAGCCAAACTAATTTTGATTAATTAATTTTGATTTACCTAGAACCGATTTTGATGAAAATGAAATGGGACAAACCTGGAAGTATATCCATTCAGATAAAAAAAAATTGATATCGGTTCGTAAATGACGGAGTTCTGAGGTACCTAACAAACAAAAAAAAATACAACCAAATTGAGAACCTCCTCTTTTTTTGAAGTCGGTTAATTAGATATAAATGACGGACAAGTTGAGTAAATTACTAGGTATCAATACGAGTGCATACTTATTAATGGTTCTCCATTAACAAGTAAGTAGGTACATTAGTAATTTTACATAGTATTATCTTCTGATAATACTATATGTAATTATGTATTTGTCCATTTGGAATGGACTACTACGCGATAAGGATGTTCGCTCTGTCCAAGGAAATGTTTACAAAGAAAACTGCGGTAGACATTTTGTAATTTTATTTGTTTACACAACTTTATGATAGGACAAGCCGATGGCCCACCTGATGCTAAGTGGTTACCACTGCTTATAACGATGAATTGTCTATTGAATATTTTAAATCTTAAGTTCTCTTTGGTTTTAGTTTCTATGATAAAAGTTTTCATACGGGTTTTGACGTTCCAAATTCGGAATATTCCCTTCTGTCACCCAGATCTGTCGCCCTGTTAGTAACAGGGGGACAGATCAGACTGTTTTTTCCAAACTGTTCCCCAATTAAAAAAATAATAAAAACCTACTAGGTAAATTTTACATAAGCAAATTTTATAGTATATTTAATTTAATGTAAGTGTTGTAAAGCCATCAGCTATCGTCATTATTAAAACTAATGTTGCTTGTAAATAAATGCCTTAAAAATCAGACTAATTATCATATGATATAACTTGAACATATGGAGATAGAGATAAAAGACTAGTAGTTTTGATTAAAACTATGTGGGGTCCATGATTTAACCCCACACAAAAATTTAAATAAATCAAGGAACTTGTGTGCCAATTTTCATCAAAATCGGTAGAAAAATGCGACCAGTATGCGAGAACTGACAAACAGACAGGCAGACGGACAAAAGCATTTTTGGCCCGATCTCGAAACTGAGACGCATCGCTCGTTTCGCTCGCTCGGTCAATAACAATATTTTATCTCTATGATAGTTTTCGTTTATCATCATCGTAATTTTTTTATCTAAATTTAAACAAAATATCAAAATAATAAAACTATTCTAATAGAGGACACCGCTCGCTGGTTACAAAGAACACAAACAGATACATTAAGATACTTAGCTATTATCTTTATTGCTGAGGTCGTTGTCCAAATCCTCGTGACTCGATTCCATTCCAACATTATCTAATTAGCTATTTCTAAGTTTTACATAAGTACACTGCGTAAATACACTCGAGAGCAATGATTCCGGGTCACTTAAAGAATGTTAAAAATCTCGGAAACTAAAAA
The DNA here is from genome assembly GCA_947859175.1 of Gandaritis pyraliata. Lineage (NCBI taxonomy): Eukaryota > Metazoa > Arthropoda > Insecta > Lepidoptera > Geometridae > Gandaritis > Gandaritis pyraliata. The sequence goes on along the minus strand of OX401871.1, from coordinate 1,611,121 downwards.
TGATAGGTTAATGCAATAAATTGTATTTAATAGACAATGTAATACTCCTTAAATGAAGGTATTAAAACTTCTTAGTTATTGTAAAGTTATATCTTAAAAAAATCAAATTTGAAAAAGGGCCACTTTCGAAGATGGAACTACGAAATTACAGCATTTGGTTTTGCTTTTGTTTGTAATCTGTCATTTATGTGGGTATATAAACCATGTTGATAGTGCTCTATATTCATTATTCAAGCTGAAATTATGTCGCTTACGCCTGAAGAATGCACCAGAATACTTACAATGCTGGAAACCGGCCGGAGTCAGCGCGATACAGCCAGGACTGTCGGTGTGTCGCTGTCAACAGTACAAAGAGTTCTCCGACGTTACGAAGAAACTGGTTCTAACCTACGCAGACCAGGAACGGGCAGAACCAGGTGTACCACAGCACGAGAAGACCGATACTTGGTGAACACCATGCTTCGAAATCGCTTTCTCACAGGAACTGAACTCACAAATCAGTTTCGACGCCTCGGAGGAAGTAACCCAAGTGCATGGACAGTAAGACGTCGGCTTGCTGAATCTAACTTAAAACCCCTTAGACCTGCAAACGGCCCTAAACTGGAGCGTGGGCATCGTATTTCAAGACTAAGATATGCCCAGAGCCACGTAAATTGGAGTATTGAAGATTGGTCAAAAGTTATGTTCTCCGACGAATCAAAATTTATGCTCTACAAGCACGATGGAAGACACAGAGTGTATCGAAGACCAGGGGAAAGATTCAAGCAAGCATGCATCGAAGAAAAAGTAGCCTACGGTGGTGGGTCTGTACTTGTGTGGGCCGGAATTTCTTCTGAAAGTCGCACAGAGCTGGTGATCATAGAAAACGGCTCTTTAACTAGCGTAAGATATGTGGAAGAAATCCTCAATGATCATGTTGGTCCATTTATGGTCAATTTAGGTGAGGATGCTATATTTATGCATGACAATGCCCGACCTCATACAGGTAGGATTGTGAATGACTACCTTCAAGAGATGAACATTACTCGTATGGAGTGGCCAGCGCGCAGCCCGGATATCAACCCGATCGAGCATGCTTGGGACGAGCTAGGCAGATGCGTAAAACAACGAAACCCTCCTCCAATCACGCTTCGTGAGCTCAAAATTGCTCTCACAGAGGAATGGGAGAATATTCCCCAAAATCGTATAAGGAACTTGGTGTACAGCATGCCAAACCGCGTAAACGCAGTAATGGAAGCACGAGGAGGCAATACGAAGTATTAAAATTCAAGTCAAATCGTAATAAAGTTCAAAAATTTCATGTTTCCTATTTTTGTTTTAAGGAGAGATCAGCAGTTTTTTTCTTTATGTAATTTTGTGTTAATAAAATGTATGGTGACTCATATTTTTTTACTTTCATTTAAGGAGTATTACATTGTCTATTAAATACAATTTATTGCATTAACCTATCATTTTTAGTTTCCGAGATTTTTAACATTCTTTAAGTGACCCGGAATCATTGCTCTCGAGTGTAGTAAAGTTTTGAAATACTTACAAAAGAAGTTGCAGTCACAAGCTGCTATTTCTAGTTGAGGATTAAATAAATAAATATTCTGGACATTTCACACAACGATCCTAGTCCTAAACTAAGCAAAGCTTGTAATATGGGAACTACTTAGCTAGGTAATAGAATAGGTACCCACTTATAAACTTTTTTTTTGTTTGGTAAATACATACTTCTGTTCTGTGCTTATAATACATAGTAACACCCGGACAGAACAAACATCTATGATTGCTGCATTTTAGTAATAGGTACCTACAGTCATTTTCCTACATAAGTATATAGTATATGAAACCGTAAAATATTTTCGGTCTATCTAAAAAGATCAGCATAAAAAATCATGACATAATTAAAGTGGTTATAATACAGGTGATATGAATTCTATGATTGTCTAGTAGTTTCCTCGCACGTACATCCTTTGTTCCCAGCCGCTTCTCGGCGTGACCTTCAGCCGCAGCTCACTAGCAGGCTGCATCAGCATAGTGGTGGTTTCGTACTCCAACTTCGAGGGTGTGCCTTCAGCAAGCTCCACATGGAACTTCTTCAAGACTGTTATCAGACCAGGAATGGTTTGCATTTTGGCAAAACGTGACCCTGAAATTAAATAAAATAAATAAATAAATATTCATGGACATTTCACACGACGCCTACTAGTTCCAAACTAAGCAAAGCTTGTAATATGGGAACTACACTCGAGAGCAATGATTCCGGGTCACTTAAAGAATGTTAAAAATCTCGGAAACTAAAAATGATAGGTTAATGCAATAAATTGTATTTAATAGACAATGTAATACTCCTTAAATGAAAGTAAAAAAATATGAGTCACCATACATTTTATTAACACAAAATTACATAAAGAAAAAAACTGCTGATCTCTCCTTAAAACAAAAATAGGAAACATGAAATTTTTGAACTTTATTACGATTTGACTTGAATTTTAATACTTCGTATTGCCTCCTCGTGCTTCCATTACTGCGTTTACGCGGTTTGGCATGCTGTACACCAAGTTCCTTATACGATTTTGGGGAATATTCTCCCATTCCTCTGTGAGAGCAATTTTGAGCTCACGAAGCGTGATTGGGGGAGGGTTTCGTTGTTTTACGCATCTGCCTAGCTCGTCCCAAGCATGCTCGATCGGGTTGATATCCGGGCTGCGCGCTGGCCACTCCATACGAGTAATGTTCATCTCTTGAAGGTAGTCATTCACAATCCTACCTGTATGAGGTCGGGCATTGTCATGCATAAATATAGCATCCTCACCTAAATTGACCATAAATGGACCAACATGATCATTGAGGATTTCTTCCACATATCTTACGCTAGTTAAAGAGCCGTTTTCTATGATCACCAGCTCTGTGCGACTTTCAGAAGAAATTCCGGCCCACACAAGTACAGACCCACCACCGTAGGCTACTTTTTCTTCGATGCATGCTTGCTTGAATCTTTCCCCTGGTCTTCGATACACTCTGTGTCTTCCATCGTGCTTGTAGAGCATAAATTTTGATTCGTCGGAGAACATAACTTTTGACCAATCTTCAATACTCCAATTTACGTGGCTCTGGGCATATCTTAGTCTTGAAATACGATGCCCACGCTCCAGTTTAGGGCCGTTTGCAGGTCTAAGGGGTTTTAAGTTAGATTCAGCAAGCCGACGTCTTACTGTCCATGCACTTGGGTTACTTCCTCCGAGGCGTCGAAACTGATTTGTGAGTTCAGTTCCTGTGAGAAAGCGATTTCGAAGCATGGTGTTCACCAAGTATCGGTCTTCTCGTGCTGTGGTACACCTGGTTCTGCCCGTTCCTGGTCTGCGTAGGTTAGAACCAGTTTCTTCGTAACGTCGGAGAACTCTTTGTACTGTTGACAGCGACACACCGACAGTCCTGGCTGTATCGCGCTGACTCCGGCCGGTTTCCAGCATTGTAAGTATTCTGGTGCATTCTTCAGGCGTAAGCGACATAATTTCAGCTTGAATAATGAATATAGAGCACTATCAACATGGTTTATATACCCACATAAATGACAGATTACAAACAAAAGCAAAACCAAATGCTGTAATTTCGTAGTTCCATCTTCGAAAGTGGCCCTTTTTCAAATTTGATTTTTTTAAGATATAACTTTACAATAACTAAGAAGTTTTAATACCTTCATTTAAGGAGTATTACATTGTCTATTAAATACAATTTATTGCATTAACCTATCATTTTTAGTTTCCGAGATTTTTAACATTCTTTAAGTGACCCGGAATCATTGCTCTCGCGTGTAGATGCTGATAGAATACTTATATACTTTTTTTTGTAAATAAATACTTAAATAAAAAAAGTCTTAATCAAAAAAAAAATACACACGAAGAAAGAGCGTCCGATTACTTAAATAAAGAAGTTCTAAAATGCAAACTTTGACTCACTAAAACAGAACTATTTCTTCTGAAAACAGTCCTGAACACATTTTGTATGTTTGGAGCCGTTAAATAATACCTACCTACAGACATAGCTCTCCAAACCTGATAGAAATACCTACATATACATATATATAGCCAGGAAGACTGGCAGACAATGCTCTTAGCATTAAGTCCTCCTAGCACTACCTATTTGTAGGAAATTTTAAAATAAATAAATAAACTTGATAGAACAAGAGCAAAGCTGTTTCATCTGTAGGTATACAGGAGAGATATTCAACTAACCTATGCAATATCTTGGTCCTACCCCAAACGGAAAGAATGTACACGGCTTGATCTCGTGCTCAGCTTCTGGCAAGAATCGTTCTGGCTTATAACTCTCCGGGTTCGGGAAGTAATCCGCATTGTGATGCATGTAGTACACGGGTAGGTGAACCCTTGCTCCTCTTTCTAGCTGCAGGCCCGATGGAAATGTATAGTCTTCTATAACTTCACGAGTGATAAAGCCCAGAACTGGATAGAGTCTGGTAGTTTCAGACAGGCAAGCATTGAGGTACGGAAGCTCCGTCACACATTCGTACGTCAGCTTGTTCTCGTTCCTCTTCAAGTAGTCGTCAATTTCTTCATGTGCTCGTTTTTGAGCCTCCGGGTTCTTTGCTAGCTCATAAAGTGTCAAGCCCACAGCGCTAGCAGACGTTTCGAACCCAGCTGCGAAAATCACCATGCACTGTGATACCAATAACTCGTTGGTAACTTCCAGCTCCACCGTGTCGGTATCACCGGTTTTCAGATTGATTATACTGTCACTTATGATATGCTTTTGGTTATTCTTTATGTTCAGAACTAAATCTACGAAATCTGATCGCGGAGAGGGCTCGTAGTTGCGTTTTACAAACACGCCGGTTAACAACTTGGTGAAAAAGACGGCTATGTCATTTGGAAAGCATTTGAAGCCTAATGCGTAGAATATCTTTGGCCACAACGTTCGGCCTACGAGCTTCATAGCCCGGTAGTATGAAGTGCTGAAGATGAGCTGACCGATGATCGTGAACGGATTTTCCTTGGCACCTTTTGATAGAGTGTTTGCATCAACTCCGAACGCACAAGAGCAAATACAATCCATTGTATATCTTATCATGAGAGCTTTAGTCCCTATTACATTTTCTATCCTGATCTCAGAGTCCAATACATCCTCTAATGTGTAAGCGTTCTTCTGAATCAAGTGAAACATGTTTTTCATTCTTGATGTAGTAAAGAACGGTGTGAAATTCTGACGCATAATCTTCCATTTATCACCTTGAGTGAAGAACATGTTCTGCGTGGTTAGTTCCCTGTCATTGTATTCCATTCCCTCCCTGCTGCTGAAGTAGTAAAAGTCCTTGATGAAGACGAGCTTGATGATCTCCGGATCCAGAAGCACTAAGGCAGGATCGGTTCCGTAAAACGTACCGAAGTAAGGTTCATTCCGGAACTGTTCGCATAACTTCTGGTTTATTATACCCGAACTTTGTCGCATCTGGATGTGACCGGCATAGTTTCCGAAGAACGGCAATGGCTTCGCATATGGCACTTTCTTCTTTTGCCAGTAGTTGAATGTTTTGGTTGATGCATAGTATAGTAACAGAAACAATATTGAAGAGAGCCCGATTGTTATTACCGCAAACATGTTGGCAGAAGTGCTAAGCTACGACTGGTTCAGTCTACGCGGTTGCTATCAGCGAGCGATACATGGAGGCACTAATACTTTTTTATCATGATGTATGTAAGCCATACGTGCATTTTTTGTAGGACAGAATGATTAATTTAATTAAATAGCGATATACATAGAAATTATTATTTTACGCAACACTACACATACGAAAATACAATATATATCAATAAAAAGAAAAGGTGCGTAAAAAAGGAACCCATTTAGCAAATGCTAAAGGTGCACGGTGGCTCCTTTAGCGCTGGTTTTCAGGTAGGTAGGTACCTATGCGGAAAGGGAAATTGCGCACAGCCTCTTCGACACGCGCTCCCTTTAACATCAAAATTAACTAACTATTTAAAATACCTAATATATTAATAGAAAATAACATGAATATTACAAATTAAAATGAAATAGACACAAAAATTAAAACATAATTAGATAGATAGAATTTAGAGAGAACACATCACATATCACATATTCAAAATCTACAAAATAACGGATTAAACATACGACCGCTTATGAAACATATTTTTTGTAAAACTGACAGGTATTTTTTGAGGGAGTTTATAAATGCGTAAACTGAATACTTATAATGAGCCTTTATTTGATACTAGCAGTTACCCGCGACTTCGTACGCGTCTACAGTTTCCGTGTACATTATATTATCTGTGCGTGTACCGAGCGGATACTTCTTTGAGAAACTTGACATTACACCTCATTACACCGAACTCGTACCTACTGAAATGTCAAACCTGACGTGACATGACATGACAATGAAATCCTCTTGCCAATTGGCGCTGCTAATCCTTTTCGTTCATTTTATCTTGTAGATCCTGTTAATTATTCGGGATAAAAAGTAGCCTATATGTCAATCCAGGCTACGGACTATATATATGCCAAGTTTCATCCAAGTTGGTTCAGTGGTTTTGCCGTGATTGAAACACAAACATCCAAACATCTAAACATCCAAACATCTAAACTTTCGCATTTATAATATTAGTAGGATAGGATAGGATAGGATAAAATCCAAAAAAGCACCCTTCTTCCCTAAGTATGACTATCGACCAATCAAATCTTAATCGATGGTATGACCATGAAGTGACACGCTCAAGCGAAAACTCAATACATACGTTACGATACGTTATGACTTCACAAAGCAAATCAATTTATTCTGAGACCGTGACCGATGCTGTAGGTACTTACAGTTATATACAAAGTTCCATGGGTACAGAGATAGACTGTCTCCCCAGATGAGCACCATAGCGCATGCGCGAGCCAGCATCCCGGGGAGGGTGACCATGATTTATTGCATCTATCGGGACAGTCCTTGAGAACTACTTAGCAACAGGTAGAGACGCTCGATTTTTCGGTTTTCTAACAACATAATAACATGAGCAATGTTACGAGACCAGATTCTAGATAACTGGGTGCTAGGGCCCGGTAACCTCAACGCATTAAAACAGTCGTCTACTATTTCAATGCGTTGCGAAGTAAAAACTTCAACTTGCAATTTTTTTCGTTATGTTGGCAGTTTTCTTTTAAGAAATTACGATAACATCTTTATCTTCATCTTCATTCCATCGTTATCTTTTTCGAAGATCTCTCATAAAAAAAATGCTTGTCGATAACCCCCTTAAATGTACCTATTGGCAAATATTTTGAGAAATTCGGAGATACGGGGAGTAAACATGTGACAACTTGTAATACTGACATCCAATATTTTTTTTATGAATCAATTATAGAAAACAAAAAAAGCATAAGTAGTGTGATAATGCGTAACATTGTAAATAAGATAAACGTAATTTTATTTACAATACCAGATAAACAAACAGCAAAAACTAAGTGGACATCACGAGCCATCATTATACAATTTCTTCAAAAGATGTCTTGCTTTAAAAACCGTCGGTTTCATGGTTAAAAATAAAGGGTTAAAACCAATAAGTTTACTCTTATTTACTAACTGATTAAAATAGTTTCGCCCATTGTGAAGGAGTTGCCGTTAGTCAAAAAAAAACTAGTCGCGAATCAAGGTACAAAATCCTGATAATTCAAAACATGGTCACCCTTCCCACACACCCTCTAGGTACGACGTCCCTGGATAGTCACGAGGTCGCGACACTGCAAATATTTATGCAGAGAAAAACATTTCTGTCTACATGCTTAATCATTGTAAAACGTAGATGATTTGACAACTTGATAATGTAATGTGTACTTGTGGATGCAGTGTTTTTCAAGGTATAACGAGTGCCTAGTCATGTGATTTGTGTGGTGCTTGGTGCAGTAATAATAGATCACAGGTATGGTAGATTCTTTGTTAAAAAAAATTAATAAAATTGAAATTGATAAAATTAATTTTTTCATATGCTTAGATTTTTGATGGGTCATGAACTCATGATCACAAAAATAAACGTTTCACTGGCGCTGAAGGCTAGAAGTTTCCGTGGAAGGTTGACCTCTGCAGAATTTTAGATAATTATTATATCAAACCCATTCGCTGTTTAATTTCATAAAGCTATTTATATTTTATCCTCGTAATCAGATAGCAGTTTCAATATTTTTCTATGTTTAAATCATTGATGTTGATTTCAATGATTTAAACATTCATAGACGTTTCAAAGTAAGGTGGTAACTAGGTAATTTAATTAATTATTTTCTAGACTCTGGCGAAGCTGAGAACACCTTAGCTTTTCAAAGAGCAAAACAGAATCTACCAGCACTTTGTCTCACGTCTGTCATCCACAGAACTATTAGAAATTCTCTGACGACATGCTTTATTTATAGCAATAATTAGTATGTACCTATGAACTACCCCACGACAGTAACTACCTAATCTTACTAAATGAAGGTACAAATAAATACGAAAATAAAGGTGCAAAAACGTACGACATTTTTCTCCATCGAAAACAATAGTTGTCGATACAATTGGTTTCACCTAAATACCTCCTGTGGCTTTGATTGAACCGAGCCCAACTTTCTTTGTTCTTAATGAAGCCTTAGTTGGACTGCACGTTTCCTGTCAAATAAATAAATTGCAAGCGATATGATGATGACGATGAAGACTTTGTTGTGTCAACTGAGTTGAGAACATCCAAATTTTTAGGTAGTTTAAAAATGAACGCCCAGATTTTATTCACGAGTGTGAACGAGTGTGTTGCGAGAGTTGGCTAGGGAGCGATCTTGTTACATCCTCCATAGATCGTGTTAGCTAATAGGTTAGGAGCAAGTTATAAGTGTTTAAGAACAATAAAGCCTTTATCTAAATTTTAGTCCTTAGTGGAAGCAGAGCTGATCAGATGATCAGGGAGCGAAGAGGCGGGTGAGCCGGCTGCATGGGCACCGATGGGCAGCCTACCGGACCTTACGGAGCGGTCGCGACCCCCGCCCCGCACGCCCGCCATCCGCACCACTTCCGACCCGCATCGCAATAGAACTATTATCACACAGGTATGTACCAGAACCATTCAACTGTTTCCATGTCTGTTCATTAGCTGTCTGACGAATTGACAATTGACATACACTGTAATACCCAGGCACGGTTCCAGTGCGGGGCCCGCTCATCTCTTGATTCCCCCCTCAGTAAAATTGCCCTGACTGAAAATAAGTTGTTAGCTGTAGAGAGGGTCTCTACAGCCAACAAATTATCTAAAAAAATACATTTGTCTTACAGATTCCTGTCAGCACAATCTATAAGAAAGAATGGCCGTGGAAAAAGCCAAAAGCACAGACGAGATCCACAGTTGCGAATGCCGGCCGCAGACGAGAATCGACTGCATCCTCTTTAGGAGCAGCTTCCGTTCGGCGACTGCTGTCACGCCAACCGCCCAAGCTACCCAGGCCTTTAGTTCGGAGGTTCACACTCCTCTGTATTTCCACAGGCCTTTGTGCGACAGCTCTGGTTCCGTTCACAGCATACGCCGGTGCAGAAGCTGGAGCTCTACCATTAGCGGTCATGCACTCGGTAGCGGCTATAGTAGCACCGTTCTCCCCACTAATACTGCAGAAAACTGGCGCACGAACTGTGATAGCGGTAGCCCATGGACTCGTTTGTGTGCTGCTGGCAGCTCACACTGTCCCGACTCCGCTGTCGATTCTGCTGGCGTTGTATGGACTGTGTGGTGTGACGCTTTCCCCAATGACTGTGGCTTTGGCTGCAGCAGCAACGTCTTTAGCCCAATCGGCCGGAGATGAGGGTCGTCGTAAAGTTGCGTTGAGACGAGCGTTGCGAGCGCTCAGAGCGGCGCAAGACGCTGGAATGGTGTTTGGGACTATACTGCTCGGAGCTGCTCTCCTCATTTGGCCAGAGGATCGAACGCCTCCGCAGTTCACGATGACGCCGACCAACGCTACTATAGCAAAGTGGCCACCTAATGAAGAGTTCTTTACGGACGATGATGATTATGAGGTAAGCAAAGCAATGATAATGTCTTAGTCTTAACTTTTGAAAAATAAAGAAAGATTACTCTCTCCATTCCGCTTATGTACCACCAAACTCTAGCCTCTTTCATTTCCTCATGCAGTGTGCCGACTCCTAATTTATTTAAAACCGTTTCTAGGAACGAACATGTGGCGCTGCCGGCTGTCCGGACACGCAGTCAGTTCTGGGCATAGCACTCAGCTCACAAGGTCGCTGCGTCATAGTCGCAGTATGGGCCACCATGGCATTCATCGCCTCAGGGCTGGCAGTGTACGGTGCCACGTCTACACCATCTCCACCGCCTGACGCGAAGTCAGTGGTACGAGACCCTCGGGCATTGCTCGGCGCTCCCATGGGACTGTTTATTGGACTGCAACAGGGATTTATTTATACGTCTTATATTAAGGTGAGGAACCAGCTTTCTGTGGTTGTGTCCTTCTTACCTATGTACCATATTTTACTGATAATCTAAATTACGAATTGATCGAGTGATCTATGATGATAGGTCCTTTTTTGCATGGCTTCTTCATCATCAGTTTTAATCGCAGCATAACAAGTTTTATAAGCAAACGGCCTGATGATTTACCTCTGTTACCCCACGCAGTATGCTGAGAACACACCTTATATGACATTGCTCCAGCCTGTAATTTCTCCATTGGAACTCCTACCCTTCAAACCAGAACACAGCAATGCGAGCATCAAATCTACCACTGGTTCAAAATGTCCTTTTACTTCCAGTGGTACGGAGTCTGCGTGGATGGCTGGTGGTGTGCTTGGCGTGCATTATTTGGAGCCGGAGTGTTACAAGGACTTGCAGCTGGTACACTCAGTATGGCGGCTGCCAGGGGGAAACGAGGATCGTTGGCCTGTGGGGGGGCAGCGGCGCATGCCTCACTGGTGCTGGCATTGCTGAGGTGGCGCGCTGCTAGAACTGATCTAGCTCTTCCAGCTTTAGCTGCAGCTGCTTGGGGCGCCTGTGCCTCACTTTGGGATGTGCTACAGGTAGGTAGAGACGAGGCTCCGTCTCAAATTGCAGACGAGGCGCACTGATCTGTGGCACATAACGTCATTAGTGCTGGAATTGTTAAGGTGGCGTGCTGCTAGAACTGATCTAGCTCTTTTATGTCTCATAAAGACTTTCTCCTATCGCTTCCACTTGAAACCTCTTCCCGTTTTCGTATATTTCAAGCCTTTATAGGCGGGTGCGGCGCCGTCTTGTCTATAGTAGTAACAACACTCCTCGTAAAGTCTCTCTTTCCTACCTCATGCCAATCTTCGTTCCTTCCATGATTCCCGCCTCTTGCTGTCTCTTACTATATCATACCATCATCTATCTCTTTTAGCTTATATCTGTTCCGGTATCTTCCAATACTTGTGTGTGCTTTTGAAGATTGTTGCATACATCATACTGTCTTCTATCTTCTTCTCATGATAGTTTTACCTTCCAGGCTGGTACATGTATAGGTGGAGCGGGCTGGCGCGGCGCTTGGTCCGTGGTAGTGATGTCACGTCACGCTGGCCTGGCGCTCGCGTGTTTAGCGCGCCACGCGCTATGTGTGCGCGCGCAGCTGACTGCACTCGCTGTGTCGCTCATCACAGCGCTAGCTTCTCAGGCTCTGCTGGAACGGAAACTTAGGAAGAGTAAGTTATCTTACAGCTGGGTGTAAAGCAACATGTTCCTTCTTTCAATAAAGGGTCACTTGCTACGGCTGCACCTGCCGTGTTGATCTTCATGGCGCTGACTTCACAGGTGTTGTTGAAACGGAAACGAATGGTAAGTTATCTTACAGCTGGATGTAAAGCAAACATTTTAATTCATTTAAACAAATATATTGCGCTGCTTACTGCATTTGCCGTGGCGCTCATCACAGCGGGCTTCGTCACCGAACTCTGAAGCTGATACAACCAATACCAGGTGTTGAACGAGGAACTACTGCAGCCCTATTCAAACCATTTGTATGAACCACAAAAATTTGGTCCGAGCCTAGTATGTATCTATGCCTATGGAGGTTTACCTATGTAGTTCTGTAAATGGACTCCAAGATCTGCATTCGCATTTACTGCTCAAGCGCTGGTCCGGAGTCAAGCATATTATTTATTTTGAGCTATTTCTTATCAGAATAAGAGTGTAATAGCAGTGTTTGTTGCAGACGAGCCGCCCCGCCACAGGTCCTAGCGAAGGGCAACAGCGACGCAGCTGACGTCTCTCGGCGCGGCGTCTGATGACGTCACCGAGGGCACTGACGTCGCTACACACTCCTTCACCTAATACTCAAAGATGTGATATTTGTGACGAAAACAAAGGAGACTTTAGAGGTAAACGTGTTTTTCTAACTTTTCAATGGGCAACGTTCGCGCAGCTGACTTCACTCAGTGACGTCATCGAGGGAACTAACGTCGCTGTTCACTTCTTCGTGTTATTCCATTTTAAAATCTTCTTGTAAATCTTGTGCTGCGGACTTTCACATTTTGTCTCACAGCGGTAGGTAGGTATTATGATTCTTGTGAAATGAACTAAGTATGAATACAGGAAAGTGTTTTTATTTTCAAAATGTGGTATTTCTCAGTCTTAATTTGTTTTTTTTATCTTCTTCTATGTAGGAACTATTCTAATTTTTCATCAGTATAGGCTATAACTAACTCAAAATTATTATGGTGTCTGCTTTAAACATTAAGAGTTCACCAACGCGTTACGTTTTTTAAACGTTTATCCAGCTTTTTTAAGTGTTATCGTTATTTTGTAACGGTTATTCGTTATTACCATCCTGGGATAGGCCTCCTTGATCTTATGCCAGCCTCCTTTGTCTTGTGCATCACTTAATTAGATAACCATTAACTTATTACGACCACAGATTAAGTAATACGAAAAACTACGAATAAAAACTTGTTTTGTTTTTGTTATAAGTTTTGGTTAACATTCTTGTTAAAAAAATGATAGGTAGATTCCTTTTTCTATAAACTTTACTAGTAACTACTGAGTATTTAAGTAAACAAATCAATCACCTTAGTAGAGAATAATACAAAATGTTGTACAGTTGTAAGGTAGATAGGACTAATTTTGATACACAATTAATGTTAGTTTATACCTAGTTGGATATTGCACATCACATTAGATCTAATGAAGCTTTAACTAATTATTTGTATGCAAAGGAGTTATGTTGTTGTTTGTGATTCAACACGAGTTATCTTATCGTACTTTCTTTGTGTGAAGAGCTAAATAAATAAGATACCAGAAAATGTTTTAAATAGGTGTATAATACGCACTGTGTTATTTTAAATTAACTGCAATATTCTTACTGAATTACGAAGATATTATTCAAATTTGATGTGTTAGGCTGTAATATGAATGTAAATAAAATTACTAATTGTTGACTGAATATTTGTTTTATTGCCTGATTCCTGTTCTCTTCTCTTTAACGTAACTTTCGTTTGTGAATCTTCTAAACTACGTTAAAAGCTTTGACTGAAAAGCGTGCTTTTTAAGCTTTTCCAACCTATCAATTAATTTAGTTTACTTCTTTTCCTCACTGAAAATAAGCATGTTTGCAACAACAATATCATTTGTTTTCAATTAATTTAAGTATCCAGGAATTTTTATTTATGTCAAGGTCTAAGGGCGGCTTGCACCAGAATCACTAAACGTGTTTAACAGCTAAATAGATTTAAATCTGACGTAGGTATATGTATGACTTGACAACTCGCTAAATACTATTTAATAGTTAAACGCGTTTAGAGAATCTGGTGGAAGCCGCCCTAAATCTATTTTAAAATAAAACTCTCAATAACGTCAACACGATAATTTATTTACCAGTTAATCTATGACTAGAACCCTATTACATCGTCGTTTTATATGTAGGCACAGCTCACATTGCCACAAACAAACGAAAAGGCGTTTTGTTATGAGAAACATACAATAATATAATCCATTTTACTTTGTAAGGACGGTAGTTATGTTTGTCAACAAAGCACTCAAATCCAATCCAATAAATTAGGCCTTAATTTCAGTGGCACTTAGGTTTAACTGGCTACATGCCTTCCACATTATGAATAGACAATTTAAAAGCGTCTTTGTATATTATTGTGGTTTTTCGTTCTGTTCGTAAAGGCTGTGAAAGTGACGACTGTAACAGGGCAAATTAGATTACATAAGTACGACAATATGTATTATTATTACATACGAGTATTATTGTCTGCAATATTTAGGTTTAAACTCGCATTTTTATCCAAGTTCTAAGAGTCGTTCCGATCTTTTGTTTCTTTCAAGTAAGAAAGAAGACGAATCATTCAGTTACTTCCGTTTGTATTCCTCATTCCAGTTAAAAATTATGTAAGCTATTAATCTGAACTTGAAAAGATTTACTTAAAATATGTACCTAACATGAACCCATACAATCGGTAATTCACAATAAATAAAAGGTGAAAATAAAATAAAATAATCGTATCAAAACCAAATTTTGTCTTTATTGATAGTCTATTCATAACATAATCTAAAATAAAAATAGCATCACAATAAAAAGTAGCGCACATAAACGAAAACTCAAAGAAGTTTTAAAAATAATACAAAAAAAAACGCAATAACTTCGACTGAAACCATCACGATTGATCTTAAGTTCCTTTTACAATAATCTGTTAAAATACGGCAACACTTTTATTCGTTACGATAATTACATTATTTTACAATATCCAAACAAAAATATTGTGAACGGTTACATTCGAAGAGAAATAATAATGTTGTCGTACCTTAACGTTTTAATTTAAGCTATTAGTGGTAGTACCTAACTAAATTAAGTAGGAACTGAACAAAACTTACCTACTTTATCTACATTAACATCTAAACGATGGACAAATTAATTAGCAGATGAGCTCAAATTGAATTAGCATTAAATCGATAATTATATTTTGAATTGCCAAGTTGTCATCGATGCAAACAATAACAGAAATGTCAGAGGTTTAAAATCACAAAAATGCGGTACTTGATTATTGAGCTTGAGATTTTTTTTATATTGGGTCGGACAGACGGTTCTAAAACACAACACAAACATTCACAAAACTAAAATAATACAACAATAATTCAACAAACGAATGAGACTTAAAAAGATCGTGGAACACCCAGAAATGCATTATTCTCACCGTGTAGGTATAAACTATCCGATGAGTGGGTAATGGGCACATACATCAAAGATCCTAAACATTGTGATAACTTTTCTAAAATTGGGTAAATCACAAAATGTATAAAATTGATAATTTTACAAATTCGGTACAATCTCATTTTTATAGGTCATTTTCCACGCGGGACAGAGGCAAATTATTATAGTCATTAATCGTTGTTTATACCGATATTATTCTTAATCATTCTGATAGTCCCAAATTCTTTTCATCTGATATTAAATCCACGTATATTTTAATTTATACAGCATGTAAAATATTACTACCGAACATCGATATTCGATCAATCTAGACAAAAACTGTAAAGATGCAGTGGCCACATTGTTTATTTGCAAATGTTGAAATGTGCATATAGATATTGTTTGCCATAAGCATGAATAACGTTTATATTAAAAAGAAATTGACCATGTTGCAACTTTCAGTTTTCATATATATAATACATTCTGTATAAATAACCGCAAACTATGATCAAAAGACGTGTTAAATAAATAAGTAACTATTCAATTTTAACAACTACATACATTTAGATATAAATAACAGCGATCTAACGTTAACACTAAGTTATAAGCGTCGTTAAATTATAAGTGATAATTATTAATAAATAAATAAAATACTGTAAAAAGCATGATTCCAATTTGATGTTCGATTGCGCCTTTCTCTCTTATCTTATTACAAAACATGTCAACGAATAACGAGTGTAGTAACGATTATTGTAACAAAATCATCGTTATCGTTGGCATAGTTCTACAAAACTTAGAAAAAGTATCAGCAAAAAGCGCTTTAAAACGTTAACATTTAAATTATAACGATAAACGTTATTTGCTGATACTACAAAACTGTTCATTAACGCAACACTCCCAGACTATACACACAAAAAATTGATTTTTCTTCACTTTGTGATACCTCTATCAGACCCACAGACGACGTATCCTGATGGACAGAACAGGCCAAACAGAGCTGTGTAAACCGACGGCACTGGATACTCGCTCCGCAACCAAAACAGCACAAGTTCTAACCTAACAAACGGGGCACCTATTTAAACAGGCGTGTAGTTGCCAACCGGTTTGTAGAACATTTTACCCGTGACGACTCGGCGCACGATTTCTTTCAGGAGGAGGGCCTTCTCCTTCTTTATTTTCTTGAGGAAGCCGCGGTTCTCGTTGGCGCGCCGAGAGAGGTATGGCAGGACTTCTAGAACCGGTCCGTAGGGGACGTACTTGTACGCAGAGTAGCCGGCTTGACCTGGAACCAAAAATTATCAAAGACTAGTAGTTACCCGCGACTTCGTACGCGAGTACCGTTTCCGTGTACATTATATTATCTGTGCGTGTACCGAGCGGATACTAATTTGAGAAACTTTACATTACACCGAACCCGTACTCGAATGTCAAACGTTAGTCGTTAGACCAAAGAGGTAGTACTACGTCCTGTCAAACTGACGTAACATGACATGACAGCATCCTCTTGCTAAATTGGCGCTGCTAATCCGTTCGTTCATTTAATTTTTATCCTGTAGTTCCTGTTAATTATTCGGTATAAAAAGTAGCCTATCCAATCCAGGCTACGAACTACATACCAAGTTTCTTCCAAGTTGGTTCAGTAGTTTCGACGTAATTGAAACACAAACATCTAAACTTTCGCATGTATAATATTAGTGGGATTTGAAAATCTTGTGTGTAAAAAGTTCCTAGACTTTTTAATCGATATCTGTAGATATAAAATTCATAGACTAAGCTTTGACGCGGCCATCTTGTTTTGTACTATGCTGTTTCGCTCTAGCGCACAGGCAGTGTTATACGAGAGAGAGAGAGATATAGAAACTCACCCAGCGGGAAAGTGATGTGATCACACATCCCGAGTAATTGACCGAAGCAGACAACGCGGTCGTCTGGTTTGATGTTGTGTTCCTTCATCATTTGGATGGCGTATCGCACCGTGTCCTCGTTGTGTGACGCCACCATTATGCCAAGGTGCTCCTTGCCGGCGGGCTGGAACAAGTTCAATAAACATTGATAAACGTATGCAGCCCGAAAACATCATACGAAGGTACAACCCGGTAACTGAACTCTGAACAATTAGATCATCATATCAGATCACCCGGAAATGGTCTCTGCTGGACAATGCCTCCTCCATAGATCACTGTGGAAAACTCTTAAGTGTTCTTCGTCTTCTTGATTTCCCGATATTCTCAATGCCGTCGATTCGTAGTAATCTTAGGTGATAGACATAGACAGGCATTTATTTGCTTAAAGCTCATACACAAAGTATACTTACAAACCAAAACTACTTAAATAGGTACGCTATTAAAAAACTAATGTAGAGACATAACTTCAATTCTACTACCAGCTTCATCTGATGATGATGATGACAGTTCATTGGGAATGTTCTAGTGACTATAAACACCACTTAAAAGTCACAGGAAAGCAAAATACGCAATTTCGTGCACGTGGTTGGCATATTTTTTTCAGTTATTTCTATTTATAACCCAACTACTGAACCGATTTTGATGAAAATGAAATGGGACTAACTTGAAAGACCTTTCAGATGAAAAAAGAATTTGTGAAATCCGTTCATAAATGACGGGAGTTCTGAGGTAACAAACATATAATGACTTTACCATTTTGCCCCTCTGCAACCTGACGAGCAGGTAGGCTGTTTTAATTGTATTGTATTTATTACTAAGTATTATGTTCCTATCTGTACTTACTGTATTTATGTTACCTACTGTACATGTATACCTAATTGGGTACAGTTAAAAATTTATCTTATCTTATGTTATCTTTACCTAGCTAACCTTCAAGTACCAAGATTAGTTGTTTGATGTATAAAATCGAGCGCAAAGCGGCTTCAATGTGTGCGTGGGCACTTTGTCGTAGTGTGCTGGCTCAGAATCCTAGATTCGAGCACCTCGAAATTATAATAGCACCCTTAAAAAAACATACAACCGAATTGAAAACCTCCTCCTTTTTTGAAGTCGGTATAAGACGAGATGAGTAGCTATCTGTGTGATTTGTTTAGTTCCAGCTTAGTACTCACTTTGACTCGACTGAGGATCTCGTTGAGGCATTTGTGGAAGGAGGCGGTGGTGGCCTCGACCGTCTCACACGTGGGGTCTTCGTACCCCATGGCGGCTGCGCGCGCGCGCTCCTGCAACAACAGTTCATAATCAACTCACTCACTTGTATTAATAATAAACCGTTGTAAGACATCAGAGAGAACTTGGACCTCGAAACACTAAGGACGGCTTGCACCAGAATCGCTAAACGCGTTTAACTCTTAAATAGTATTTAGTGAGTTATCAAGTCATACAAATACGTCAGATTTAAATCGTGATTCTGGTGCAAGACGCCCTAAAGGGAATAATATAATGTTTTTTTTTAATTAACCTATACTGTCCCAATGCTTTTTATTTTTATTTGTTCAGTAACAAATAAAAATTAATAAATAGTATAATGCGATACACGTTAATTTTAACGAAAGTGTATCGTTACATACGTAATATCGTTAGAAATGCTTTTTAAAAACAATATTTTCCGGTGCTTTCCGTTAAAACGTTTGTCTCTATTTAATAATAATAACTAGAAATTTGCTACGCTCGTAGCACGGCTACGAGGTGCTACGAAACAATTAACCCGTCTTTTATTAACCCGTCTAAAAGCTTTTGAATTCAGTTTTCAATCGATTTTTTACAAGTTTATAACGGTCAGTGGATCTAAGAATCGTGAAATTAGCCGTTTCGATGCAATGAAGCTTTTTGGAACTAAATTGTTTTCGCGATTGCCTAGATCCGTTGACCGCACTGTCCTCTGGAAGTCCTATATCGACTGACCTGTTCAATATACGCGCCTCGCACAAGCTTGGCCCCCCAGTAGAAGTTCTGCCGCTTGGCTTGCTCCAGATCTGTCAAGATCTCGTTGTACGTGTTGCGAAGGTAGGTCTGGTAAGTGTTGAACACTAGGAATTTATCCTGAAATAAATTAATAATTTGTATTACTGTAATAAATACTTTTATTTAAAAAATAATAATAATAATTGAAAACTAGATACTTTTCATTTTCAAACTATGATTAAGAAGTAAAAATTTCATCCTAGTATTTTAATTAAAAATTATGATTGGGAGTCACCAGTAAACAATTTTAAAACTCTAAAAAAGTGATCTACTTCTGGGGCCTTATTCTCAGTTCTGCAGAGATTTTACTCTAATAGAGCTGACGTCATATCTCGACCAAAAACTCGTTTCACCTACTAGTTAAACGAGTTTTCGATGTCATTTTGACGTCATCCCTATTAGACTAAAATCTCTGCCGATCTGAGTATTAGGCTCCAGCGAGATTATGCTCAGTTCGGTAGAGATTTTACTCTAAAAGGGATGACGTCATAATGACATTGAAAACTCTTGTTACCAGTGGGTGAAACGAGATTTCGGCAAAGATTTTACTCTAATGAGTAAAATCTTTGCCGAAGTGAGCATAAGGCCCGATGCTGTGCGTATTAGATAAATAATAATAAATAAATAAATATTCAGGGACATTTCACACAACACCCTCTAGTCCCAAACTAAGCAATGCTTGTAATATGGGAACCAGATGACTGATAGAATACTTATATACTCTTTTTTTTTGTAAATACATATTTATAATACATAGTAACACCCAGACATAGAACAAACATCTATGTTTTCCACGCACAAATGTTTGTTCTTGGTGGGGATCGAACCCACGACCCACAGCACGGAAGGCAGAGCTATTACCAACTGAGCTGTGACGCCTGTCAGATAGATAGATAACTCTTTATTGGTACATCACATGGAAATATTACAAAAAACAAAGAAAGAGCATAAGGTATCACAATGGGCGGCCTTATCGCTGAGAGCGATCTCTTCCAGGCAACCTAAGCGAGATTAGTGAAGATATAGAGGAAGGCGGTGTAATTATGTAGATACAGTATTATAGACATATTCTCACCTTGTTGTATCTCCTCATCATCTCCAAGCAGATCCTAGATATGGCGGGTTGGAAGTACGTCTGCTCTGCGTCGATCATCACTCTCACATCCACTTCATTGGCCGCTTTAATAATATGATTGAGTCGCCGCAACATATTCCTGAACATCTCCTCCTCTTTCGGAGAGATTTGGGAGATCAGCCGACGCATCTGGCCGGTCTTCGGATCTGGGACCCGGAAGGAGTCAGAGAGATTCATGTCCTCATCCAGGATGTTCGACCACGGGAATAGATGGACTATGCTGGAAGGAAACATAACTATATTGAAATTCAGAACAAATGAGGATAAACCATAGTTTCTTGCCCGTTTTTTTAGGCTCTGAGGGGCGAGTACGAGATTAAGTGTGCAATACGTCTGCGCTGATTGAAAACTGCACCGGTAAGGAAACACTGAGCGGAAGCTTGACGAGACTAAGCTTCTCAAAAAATCCGCTCAGTGTTTCCATACCAAGCAGCGCACACCGGTGTGCTGGACGTCAGACGTATTGCACACTATAAACTCGTACTCGCCCCTCTGGTCGCGTGGAACTGGCACCTAGAATCACCTAGTTATATAAGACGATTCTAAATGATCCTTGTGATTTTATTGAAAAAAGAAATTTTGACTTTGACTTGGATCTTATTTGTGTGTACTAAATCGTATTATCAGAAGGGCCATTCTAATTCATTCGTCAAGCTTTTTCCGATCGATATATTTGTATTATTGTTATTCTTTACAGCTACTTTTACAGAAGGTCCTAATTCGATAGTCAAGTCAATTTACAGAGTATTTTAAAACACGTATAATCAGAAACATTCGTAAGATATTCATTTTGAATATGTAGATTCATAAAAGAACAAATAATGATAAATATCCAAAAAAAAAACTTTCGACCCCTCGAAAGATTTCGTTTTCGGTACATATTTGAAATCTCACAAGTTCCTTGCTAAATTACAAACATGATCAAATATTTTTGGAATTTATAAATAAATAAAATGGTCATTTTTGATGATTTTTTACTTGAAAAGGAGAATTACCTACGAGTACGTAATACGTATAAGTAACTATGTACTAGCTCAACTACTATCGTCGGTAGCTTAGGATGAATGAATCCAACGTTTCAAAAATTTTCAAAATGTTTGGTAGTATTTAGAAAACGGATCACTCATGATGTTAGCATTAATTCTGGCGATGTTTACGACAGCGCTTACAACTTGAATAAAATCTCGCCACTGACCGATCCCACTGGAAAATGTGCAGCACACTGGAATAACAGTTCACTCTCCATTTATCAATCTGATTTTGAATGAATGATATCACAGATGACGAGTGAAAAATGTTTGCTGTAGGATAGAAAAAATAACATTGTTGACAAACCGTAAGAGCTATTAAATATGTTATGAAAGTCATACTTGCAGTTATTGTGAATGGCATCAACACTTTATCGCATTAAAATTATGTGTCGTTAATATCAGAAACTTAGATTCGTATGTAATGCTGCAAGTTCGCAAGATTCGATTTTCAACATTGAGAAGACTTGAGCAAACTTGCCGTATACGTGCATTAGATAAAACGCCTGCCTGTCAACCATAGCAATAGAAATTAAGTAAAAATTCAGTGCGGCAATACAGCAATAGTGTCTTGGGCACGCTTCCTTACGATATTAAAATCAGTTGAGTTATAAATCGTTTGCAACGGTTTGCAGATAGCTCAACTGTCTCATGTGTATTTTGTAATTGTAAATATCAGTCGTAATTTTCGTCGTGAATTTTTTAAACACCCAGACATTAAAGAATTGGCAAAAGAACTAGTATCCAGCGCCAGAACAAAATTAAAAAAAAACCTAAAGAAGATCATGCAACCATTCGTCCCACAGAAATCTCATCGCACTTCACCCGTTTCAAGTTAAATATGTAGAGGTCAATATGGGACCGACATAGTCGTAAGACGACTCAATGTCCCTAAATCAATAAAGAAAAAAAAATGTTAAATATTATTTATTTATTTATTTTAGTAATTTAGGAAAACTAACAGCTAGGTAACACGATAGAACAACAAACATAACACAGGAATCAAGTAGATTCAAGCGAGCTGATAATGATATATGTTGTAAACTCACCCCTCCTTATCGGAAGTGACTTGCTTCATGAACTCCTGCACCTGCGGCTTCGAGGAGTGGTCGCCGAAGTACCGCTGGAAGTCCTCGATGGTCTTGTGGTGGGTCAGCACGTTGCCGGTGCCGCCGCCGATTTGCTGCATGTAGTTCCGAGCCCGCATTATCACTTCGGATAGTTGCAGCTGGAGAGAACAAGTCCATTTGTTATTGTTCATGCCACAACAATGTGAATATCAAAGTCAAATTCAAAAATCTTTAAATATAATTTATAAGTTAAAAAACTGGAAAAACCGACTTCAATTCGACTACCAGCTTCATCATCATTATCTGATGACAGTTCATTGGGAATGTTCTAGTCACTATAAACACCACATAAAAGTCACAGGAAAGCAAAATACGCAATTTCGTGCACGTGGTTGGTGTTGATTTTTTAGAGGAACAACTGGTGGGTTTTTACTTGTTTATTGACAAATTTAGAAAAATGTAAAAATTTAGGTGTGCACAAAGGGTCATCGTTGCTAGCAGTAAAATGGTAGGCGCTACGCCGCAACTTGGCATATTGCATCGTTGCTAGCAGTAAAACGGTAGGCGCTACGCCGCAACTTGGCAATTTTTCAGTTATTTCTATTTATAACCCAAACTACTGAACCGATTTTGATGAAAATTAAATGAGACTAATCTGGTATATTCTTTCAGATAAAAAAAGAATTTTTGAAATCGGTTCATAAATGACGGAGTTCTGAGGTAACAAACATAAAAAAAAATATACAACCGAATTGAGAACCTCCTCCTTTTTTGAAGTCGGTTAAAAAACACAAGGATCATTTAGAATCGTCTAGGTGATTCTAGGTGTCAGAATGTCAAGTCGGTCGGTCTAGGGAGAGCATGTGTATGTGTAATTGCGGGGTCCCCATCCAAACGATGTCCCATTTGCTCGTTTGCCCCTTGTGCCCTACCACTTGCACAAGGGATGACGTCATAGATGCCACAGACGAGGGGGTAAAGGTGGTGAAGTTCTACTCGAACTTCGTCTAGTGTTCCATACCATTGAAACGCGAAGAAGAAGGTGTCAGAATGGCTGTTCAGAATGAACATTAAAATTTACTACGCTTTAGAAAGTTTTTATATTGGGAGACTGTTCTTAGCCCTTACGATTATGAATATGACAGGCATCGAACAGGAATGCATGACACCAAAGTGCTGTGGATGACAATTTAGGCGTTCGTAATGAAATACTTGGATCATTTTGAAAATCCTTGATTTACTGGCATGCGCTGCAAGTCGGCAGCGGGTTGTAGAAATTTTACTACCTGCGTGATAAAAATGACACAAGAAAATCCATGAAAACCGAGGTTATTAAGTTGAGGGAACGATGGCCAAGCTCGTAATAAACAGAAGAAAGAATGCGTAAATGAACGTAGATCCAACCACTGCTGGATAATAGTGAAACTTACAAGTAATTGCGGCCTTCCAAGAGCTGTTAGTTTCACAGCCATCAGCCCCGTACTTTTGGTAATCCCTGAAAAAGACGAATTCGATTACATACTACCACACTACCTAGGTAGTAGATACGTGAACATAATACGTGTATTTCCTCTTAGTTTTATAGCTAGCTTCTTACGTTGTGTTCAGCAACGTTATTTTGAGGTAGTGGCGGTGAATTACAGTAACTTCATAAAAGTAATTAGGTGCCTTGTTTACTATCCGCAACATTACTAATCACATCGTTTGCTACATAAACTTATGATAGAGATAATCTTAGCTCCTACTTAGTACTAAATAATTTGTTGTTCTTTGTGTTTCGTCAAGTGGTCCGTAGATAGATAGATAGAAAATACTTTATTGCACACCTTAACCTAGGGACTAACAAAACATACAAAGTATAACATACAAAACAAAACTTAACTAATTGTACAATGGGCGGTCTTATCGCTAATGAGCCGTCCGTATTGTGGTATTTAATCTATTTAAACTTTCGCGTTTATAATATTAGTAGCGGAATAGAATTCAGCGTGTGCCTATAATGGAAAACCCATCGGGATAATGTAAAACTTTGAATTTAAATGTGGGTTAAAATTAATATTATAAACGCGAAAGTTTGTATGTATGGATGTTTGTTACTCTTCCACGCAAAAATTACAGGTTCGATTTGGATGAAACTTGAAATACATATATGTAGTTTGTAGCCTGTATTAACAAATAGGTTTAAAGTCAAAATTTCTTTATTCAATAAAATCACAAGGATCATTTAAGCTACTTTTTATCCCCGACAATCAACAGGATAAAACGCGGACGAAGTCGCGGGCAGAAGCTAGTTCTCAATTAAATATACTTTGACTAACTCACCAGCCACAGCGTCGATACTCTTCAAGAACGCCGTCATGTTCCTCTCGCACGAGGCCTCGTTTAAGTAGAAGTAGGTTCTAGCACTGGTCACCTTGTACCGACGGTCAGCGAACCGCTGCTCCACGTGGTACTGCTTCAGCTGCCCTTCCTCCTTCTTGTCCCCGTACGTTGAGATTGACGCACTGGAAAGATACTCCTGCTTAGAAAAATACGAACAGGGGGGTGATTCTGGGTATGGCAGAGATTTTACTCTAATAGGGATGACGTCAAATCTCGGTCGAAAACTGGTTTCACCCACTAGTGACAGGAGTTTTCAACGTCATTTTGACGTCATCCCTATTAGAGTAAAATTTTTGCCGAAGTGAGAATAAGGCCCCTGGTCTTGTGGTTCAATTCGATCAAATTGTAGCGCTACTTTTCGGGTCTCGATTTCTTTTCAGGCTTCCGTACCTGTTCCTACCTGTAATTATCAATTATAACAAGAAAAGGACTAGATAGACTATCCCACTAATATTATATATGTCAAAGTTTATATGTTTGGATATTTAGATGTTAGGATGTTTGTGATTCCATCACGCTGTTACTACTGGTCCGATTTTGGATGAAACTTGGAATACCTACATATAGCTCGTAGCCTGGATTAACACTAAGGCTTTTTTTTATCCCGGAAAATCAGCAGGATAAAACAAGACGCGGACGAAGTCGCGGGTAGAAGCTAGTTCATACATATTGACGGATTTGACGAGTGAAAAGCAATATGGAAGATATTTTTTTGTATTTTAGAACATAGCTCTATGTATAATGTTCATCGTTACCGAAAGAACAATTTGTGCAGAAAGTTAGTGACTCAAACACATATAATCTGCTGAAACGGAGGAAACAGGAGGACGTTATGATGAAGGAACCAACACGTTGCCGAACCGGTTTGTAAGTACCTCGTTCCTACTATTACAGTCAGTCAGCGTAATCCTTTGAACATGCCAGTTTATAAATGCTTGTAGGTATGTTTGCTGTTGTAAACATGCTAACATAAACGGCTGTAGAGCGATTTTGAATAGAATTAGGTATAGATCGTGTTCCAGAACAAAATAGCAACAAGGCAATTTGCAGGTAGGTGTGCAGTAAAGCCTAAGATGGAATTTAGTGCTTCAAGAATCTCTTTGAAAGTGAAAACATGACACGTCAGATCAGACATGAATCACGCCTTGAAACCCCGAGAATTTTAAGAACTTTCACTATCAAAATAGCAGCTCAATTTGGCACACGTAAATTAAGACCCGTCATCGTAACAATTTGATTTTAATCTTATGTCTCAATGATAAGGTACATTTCAGCAAATGCTGTTCACGTGTCATAATGGTCTAAGAAAAGTTTAGATAGATCTAGGTCACCTCATTGTGATACAGTTCTCATATACTTTCTCTGCCTTCTTCGTTTTTATTTATTTGTTTCATGCCTAGCGTTTTAAGATATTTCTGTAGTCCATCTTTGGACTTAAGATAAGTTTAAGCGCCCAAATATAACATTCTTGCGATACCTGAAAAGGGTGAATAAGTTTTAAAGTGCCTCTGACTTTAGCATAAGACCAAATTGTAACACTTATTTCGGCAAATAAATGTATCTTGTATCTTGATAGTACATTTTGACAATATTTGCGAAATTCTGCGCTTCATTGATTATTGTCCTAATAATCTATTGTATAAAATGCATGACTAAATGAATATGTCTGAAGTCTCCCGTGATATTTAATAGTGTGACCTACTTGGCTCTTTGCCCTAGACACAGATGATTTCCCTCTATCGAGACAGCTGATGCGGAAAACAATGGTTTAGTAAATCAATGAATGAGCTAAACCGTGCGCACATATAGAAGACACATTTCGAGGCCTTACCGAACGTGATATTCAAATACCTATAGTACCTATACCTACCTACAACACGCTAAGTACGCGTGTAGTAGGTACGAATTATCACGCAATGTGGGCATGGTAATTTTTTAGTCTCGCCAGTGACAGTATCTTCGAGACAGATCTATTTCGCGTTACCATACGTCACCATTACAACTGTGATTAAATGAAAAGACGAGTCTATTTACGTACACAGAATAGGTACACTACGTTGTAAGAACATCATTGTGTCTGCGTATCTGTACGTCAATCTACTTTTTGACCAAAATGTTCGTATCCGCAAAGTTAGATACGATTGAGAACATTGTTATGACGTCATAGCTCCTATTTGCCGTCTATCTGATGAAGCCTTGCTAGTGTGTGGGTAGATAACATAATTTGTTAAACGAGCCTAGGTACGTTTTTACTAAACTATTTTATGAAGAAAGCAAAATAAAAGTACTAAGAACGAAACTACCTTCGAAAATAAACCAAATAACTAAAAGAGGAATTACTGTCGATGGTATGGATGGGTTTTACATTTTTAATGATGGTATTAGGTAGGTATCTAACTACATACAACGCTATTGATTTCTCAGTGTGCTAAATTCAACCTAGTCTAAAACCAAAATATAATAGGTACCTACCTGACTTAAATACAAGGTACAAATAAAACTTGCGTAAGTGTAGTGTTCCGAGTGAAAAACCAGCGTGGTGTAAGGCTAAACACTCACACCTACGTACAACGAACAAAACCAATACTTATAGTATCTTTGATTTGAAGAAATTTTTACATTTACAGGTCGGTGTGGTTCGGTCAAGATTTGTCGTCGGATAACTGTAGATTTTTATAAAATTTTCGTAAAAAATTTCGGATATTTTCTCTTATTTCCTAATCAAAGCTCAATTCTAATCTGATATTTTTAGTAACTAATCATTTTAAAAGTAATTATGCCTCTGGATGTGTTACTATTTTTCTACATTAAATAAAAATAAAGTTCCGTATAAAAAACCCGGTAGGTAGGTAGGTGTTGAACATAGGTATCTTATAGTTCTTGATAAATAGAGAAACCAATATAACATGAGCTTTTAATGATGATATCGATTTGTTATACGCTGATACTGAGCGCATTTTCTCCAAACAAAGCTCATGTGGTCTACCGTCAACTATGGCATAAAGCTCTGGGTATTGTGGTTAACTCAAAGTGGTGTGGGACGAACAGATGGGACACGAGTGAGATCATAGTGTTCTGTCTTTCCAAAGATGAGCTAAAATACTAAAATAAACAAATAACCTAGCTAGCGTCAGCTCTTGCAAGTTTCCAGTGCCATATTCTAATAACTTCTTTAATGCTTCGCTTGATATACTTCCACTGAAAATGTGAAAAGAATAAGCTTAGCATGTTAAAATTATTTTAATTCTCAGTAGGTTTACATAACGTCCTACGTCAGAGCAAACCGAAGACTAATAAGTTTTACTATCATAAAGAGTTCGTGCTGGAGATGACCGAGACTTGGCATTACTTCGCATTGTGTAATTACAACAATGTAAGAAATCTAGGTACGAATACAATTTAGAATATGCAAACTTCTGTATACCAGCGTTGGTGAATGCTCAGGCAAATTTAAAATGTGACTGACGCAGAAAATCAAATAGTAAATGGTATGGTAAATGTATTGAGTATTGGTCGCGTAGTTTGTCGTCTACGATAAAAAGTGACAATGATTATTAGGATCGCCTACAACGAATTAACAGCACCGAACCATTGGCAACCGATTAAATCGTTTCTCTAGCAATCGTTTTAATAGTTATCTTGTCTAATCTAAATTATTTGTTTCGACTGTAGTAGTAATATAGAATCCCCAATGTCTAATTTTGATAGTCGCTCTCGTCTTATCTGTTTTACCGTATGCGTTCATATTGATGCGACCTACCTCTAAGCAATGCTACACAAAACTTTCTTTGCAGTCGCTTCGGTCGCGTCATTTTGTTCGTAGTCTTCAGCAGGCATCGTAACCTTGGAATCTGTATTAGTCGCCTGTCAGTACCTACCTACCTACTTTCTTGTAGGAGCTGGAGCCAATTTGTTGCAGTAGCACACATTAAAATTTTGTGTTTTCTTTCTTTCTTTTTAATGGCTTTCTATGTGTGAAGTAACAACGTATGTCTAAGTCTTCTTCCTTTAGTTTACGCCTATCAGAAAGCACTAACCTACCACACTAAACGCCGATATCATTGATGTTTTTAATGTTGTCTCAATTGAATAATCGCTGATTGTAATCAACCGTGTCTAATTAGATTACATAAGCATAATCAGTATTTTGCAAATATGAAATTAGGTGTATTATATCGTTTTTTTATCAGTTGTTTTAAATTGTTATGTTAATACTCCTCTGTCCTCAATGACGCAAATCTATTCTAATGGAGTAGCAAAAGAAGATGCAGCTACACTATTTTTAAAACCAATGCGTCAGACGTCTACTAAAGACAGTGGATAGGTGTTTTAACAAGTACCTGACTTCACGCTTCTCAGCCTCCTCCTGAGAGAGATCTTCTTCCACGGAGTAATCCAAAATGGACTTCACTCCAAACGAACGCAGTCTGAAACAATCACATTCAATTAATTTAGACACCAAAAAGTCATAAACAATCACAAGATATGTGTACCTTTTCTGGTAATATATGGAACTGAAACTGAACGTATAGTAGGTATAGTATAGAGGTCAAAGTCAAAGTTAAAATTTCTTTATTCAATAAAATCACAAGGATCATTTAGAATCGTCTTATATAACTAGGTGATTCTAGGTGCCAGTTCCACGCGACCAGAGCCTAGAAGAACGGGCAAGAAACTACGGCCTGGTTCCTAGCGTTTTTTTGTATGATCAGAGGGTTTGAGTGACTTTGAATACGACAGCCATCTACAAAGGGATCGGCACGGCAGGATGAATGCTTGCAGGCTTTTGATTTTGAACATTAAATCTACTTACGAATTTACCGAAAATCTGCTTGGAAAAATTTTGACTCAACTTGTAAATTGAATATATCCTGAAAAATTAACAGAACAAGGTACCATTCTGCCTATTCTGAGTAGAAATAAAATGTGCATAATGGCTTGTTTAGACCCTGTTGCTTTCAACGCCTCTGATCCAAGCCTGGGTTGCTCAGGTTTTATAAGCATTTGAGTCTCAGGCTGATATGTTGAACTTTTGGTGTTGTTATACCTCATAAGAGTAAGCTACCTTTCAATGGTGGGTTTGATTGTGTTCTGGTCTTCGCCAGCGACGAACTGGCCGTAGAACGTGGCCTTCATGAACATCTCGAACAAGCGCTTTCCAACCACCTGCTGCATTCGCTTCATCAACTGCAAAACACAAAAAAAAATTTGAATATTAATTTAGAATTAAATAAACTCCAATGCGTCAGTTTTATTTGCGCATGGTAGTGTTCCGTGTGAAAGATTCCCTCCAGGTCTCAACTTTTAAATTAAACCAATGTAACAGGAGCTCCCATTTCCCATTTTTAATGAAGATACGGTTCAGGTTAGGCTAAACGTATAATAATTGTGGTTAATGCATGACATGCATATTTGATTTACATTTAAAAGTGTATTTCATTTTATAAAGCACTTCATAAGTCTCAGATAATTTATTATATATGTGTGTGTACCTAATTATCGGCACATTCATTTTAAAATAGTGACCTTTTTCTATACGACTCCCTTTGTTACACATCGTTTAGATCGTGTCTTGTCTACCGTGTTTTAAGATCAAAGATTTGAACTTATTTCATTGATTTTTATGTAATTTAGACCCATGTTTGGACTTTTTCAAATCTGTTATTATTTTCGGTTATCCATGATCGTAACCTTTTCACTGGGTGAAAGGTTATTGGTATTATGCCAGGGTGAGTTTACGTCCACTCCTCCTAAGCCAGGATAAAGATAAAAGTGAGCTTACAGTAAAAACAATTGTCTGATAATGGCCGCGATAAAATCCATCCTAGTGATAACATTTCTAATTATTTCCACAATATATCCTTCACTTTAACAGCATACCGTTATGGCCACACAACAGAGAGAGCTCTTTTCTGTGGTTATGGCATTGTGAGAGGCCGATTATGCGATAAACTACAGGCAAGTATCTGACAGATGGCATGGTCGAGTGTCGACGAACCCACGGTCAGTAAGTAAACCTAACGCATTCGAATCATATTGCGCGTCAACGACAGCTCAACTGCCAAACGTTGTAGCGTCACCGCGCAGTGTATCTCGGATACGCTAGCGTTACGACACGTTTAGGATTGTCACATTTATTGGTGATCAAGGCACAGCACTGACTAAAATAACGTTAGATATGTAACTGAGAGTGACTTTACAATCCAAAATAACAATTCTAAAGTATCCTGGGCAAAACCGCAAAGATGTGAAACGCAGATAGGTTCTACAGCAGACAAAGCACATTCTAATGAGTTTCACTTCTAGGGGTCATATATTTGCCGCTGCAGCTACCTAGTAATTCTGTAGCCTATTATGTCAAGACCTGTTTGAGCACTGAACGCTTGGCCGAGGCCACTTTTTTGCATCTCCATAGTTATCTAGGTATAACTAAACATATGGCTTGAGATATTATAAGGGTACCTATCTAATAATAAGCTAGCCGGTTCTATAGCTATTGTCGGAATAGCATTTCTCAGTTTAAAAATTATGAAATTGTCAACTAGTTTTCTTTTAAGTGCCGACAGTTTTATGCAATTGTGATTTGAATCCTATATTTGTAGTTATAAGAACGAAAATAATATCCTTTCCTACTAATATTATAAATGTCAAAGTTTAGAGTTTGTGATTCAATCACGCTACAACTATTAGTCCGAATTGGATGAAGATCAAACGAGGCGCGGACGAAGTCTACTTACAATGTGTGTGCCTAAGCAGCCTGTGAAAATAATATTCAACCATGTCATTTCCAAATGTTATGTCCGCCAATAAAACACTCAGCTTCAATAATTCTACAAGTCTGAGTTTCTTAAAGCAATCAAACACACACACACTTGTGTCCACAAAACCTGCCTCTACCTAGACTAGCCAATCGCTAACATTTTAACCTGACATTGAAACCAAAGGACGTCTGAAGGTGTCTGCACAAAAAACTTTGATGCTTATGGATGACTTTCCGATGTATTTACAGTACGCACAACGGATCTTTATCCCTCTGAAGTTATGTGTACAAAAAACGATTGCGCATGGACTGTTGTGCGGTACAATCCGATTACTTGATTGTATGTCTTTGTTTTATTGTTAGTTTTAATGTATTGTAGTGCTGTTGTGTGTGTGTACCAAAATAAATGTCTTTTCTTTATTTATCTCTATTAGGTACCTCCAATTAAGGCTGTGGCGTCCTGTAATTAGGGAAACACAAAGCATTACTACTGGTAATTTTTATTTGCCGTTGAACCATTAATGGTACTACGGAATATTTTTTGCCATGGTACCATTGATGGTACTGTGGTAATTTTTATTTACCGTTGTACCATCACCACAAAATCAATACAATTATCATTTTAATACAGGAAATCTAACAAGAAGTGACAAGTTATCTAAACCATCTACTTATCTAATCTAACCGTTTGAAGTTTTACAGCTGTCAACGAATATGTAGATCTTTATCATACCTTTCATTTAATTGTGGAATGAGATGTCCAGGGTGAGTAGTTTACGAGATATAGCCGTCTGAAGTTTGACAGCTGTCAACGAAAATGTAGATCTTTATCATACCTTTCATTTAATTGTGGAACGATATGTTCAGGATAAGTAGTTTACGAGATAGCTGTTAGAAGTTTGACAGCTGTCATCGAAAATACATATACGTAATTATAATGTATTTTAATTATTTTACACCAATGCTCTAAATTTTAGCGAATTGGTCAAAAATAATAATTTCATTTTAAATTCGCCATCTATTTGTTTTTACGTTGATGATAATTACATAACGTTATTGAATTACATTTTGGTTATTATTTATTTCCTGAATGTACCACGGTAAACAAAAAATAATATTTGCATTAGTAATAGTTGATCAAAGGGTAGGTACCATCGATGTAATGGAACGACGGCAAACAGTATTTGCCATAGTACCATCGATATTACTGTCTAATGGTACCACGGTAAACAAAAGTTACCTATAAGTTCTCTGAATATAAGCAAGCCATAGAACAAGAAACCGAGCCTTCATTTTGATATCTTTCTTTTTATCCTCCTTTGCTTTCACTGTTTTAGTCCAAACTTGTCATTTTAGTGTAAATTAGTAGGTATTGGCAAAACAACGTAGGAAGTAACCTTCTCCACCAGCCCTTCACCTAGACCGTGATCGTGAAATATGAAGTGATGGTCATGTTGACGATAACTCGGTTAACGACGTCATCTAACGTATGTGTGAACTGTGATGGTACTTAAAGATAATTTGGAATGTCCTACTAGAAAATTCCTTTCTGAAGGCCGTATAGGGTGCAAATGGTACAATAGACATCACTGCGACTGTCTCTACACGGACATAATGTCCGTGCAGCATTCATGCTGAGTGTACCCCCTTTGCCTTAGAGAATTAATTAGGGAAATAACAATACAATAAATTAAATTAGAGTTAAATTGAATAGGGAAAATTGTAATTTTAATATAGCTTGTAAGCTTCTAAGGCAATAAATGTTTTTTCTTTCTTTTTTTCTTTCTCTGAAGGATAGATAGATAAGTTGAACGATGCAGTAAAACACCTATTTTTTGACTGTTTAATATATCAGTTTTGGATGGTAAGTCACCAGCGTATTGTAAATGAACACTGGTGAGACTTCCTTCTGTAATAGAAGAAATATTAGTAGCAGTTCGTACTTGTAAACCAATTTGCGATAGCCTTGCCATATGTAGTAGTATGTTACCCAACCTACATACCGTAGAGGCAGCCAGTAGGTATGATGGCGGCTCCGCATGAAGTCAGTTCTAGGCCTCACTGGCCGGAATATTAGGCCCAGATTAGCTGCGACGAAGGTCACCCACTTACACAAACGTAACTGAATCAAATCGTCTAGACATGTTCTAGACTAGACAGGAATGTTTGTTTGACGAAGCTTTAAAGTTAAGACACCCGTTTCGATGACGAGTCTGGCGCAATGAAAAATAACATGAAATTACGAAGAAGCTAGATCTGGTCAAGCGACGGGTCCATTAGGTAGATACTCGTAAGCTAGATGGTAAGTTACATTGAAACCCATTAACTAGCGGCTCCATAGAGATAAAAACTGATGCTACCTTTATCGGTTGGTTTAGCTTGAAGTCGCGGAACCGCTGACCTTGACTTTAATAACAAGAACGAGATTTCATTAAGTATAGGTCTCGAGTTTTACAGAGAAATAATTGAAAAGAAGCCTGATAATAAATAAATAAATATTCATGGACTTTACACACAACGCCCTCTTGTCCCAAACTAAGCAAAGCTTGTGATATGGGAACTAGATGGCTGATAGAATACTTAAATACTTTTTTTTTTGTAAATACATACTTATAATACAGGTGAAGAGTGCTAGATTAGCATGGTATGGATACGTAATGAGGAGGGATGAAAGTCATATCACGAAAAAAGTTATGAATATGAGGGTGACTGGGTACGCAGGTAGAGGAAGGCCGAAGAAGGAGTGGTTGAATTGTGTGAAAGAGGATATGAATATGAGAGGAGTAGATTCTGAGTTGACGAATGATAGGGGCGAGTGGAAGAGGAAGACATGTTGTGCCGACCCCACCTAGCGCTGGATAAGGGCAGGGAAATGATGATGATACTTATAATACATAGTAACACCCAGTAGTAGTAGTAGTAGTAGATAATTTATGCAATTTAAGGAATTTCTTAAATAGAGTAGGTAAAGTTAGTCAAAACAGTGCAAAATCAGGTGAGTCACAAAACACGTGTACCGTATGAGGACATTTCAATTTCAAGTGACATCGCAGAGGGTCTAGTCTAGTAGAAGATTTAATAGTTTTACAAAACTTTATTTCGTTTCCTCCTATATTTACCTGCAGCGCCCCTAGCGGACACTTTTAGGAACTACTACACTAGGATACCCTGGATACGAGACGCACGCACCGGACGAGAGAGAAGAGATTGAGATCAAACGAAGGAGGCCTATTTCAACAGTAGGTGATAAAGGGCTATGATGATGATGACGTGCGTACGAAACTGAAGATGAAAGTGAAATAAGTCTTATGCTACACGCACTTGTATGCAACGATTGCGTGTTTAGAGTACATTTTCAGATTGACTTTCTTATATCAAAATCGATCTAACATTAATTTTTACGAGACGAATTTTAAAGCGATATTGAATGGGGTTTCCATAGAGACACCCTCTGTGACATTACACGGATGATTCATAACCATTGATTAATCTAAAGTAGTTAGGTACGACCTAATCTTTGATTTATGAATTCGATGGGAAAGTACACAATACGAAGTAAATTATTCGTCGAATAAAAATAACAATCGATTGTCATTACCTACCATTGTTTAGAATTTAGATGAATTATATTCTCAGGTCAATGAGAAATAGCAAGCATTGTTACTCTGTCATGTCTAAGTTTAAATTGTGGGTAGACAGAGACACACCTTCGAAACTCTTGCCAAAACACTGAAGCCAAAAAGTGCTTCCAAAAATAAAATAGATTCTGAAAAAAAACTGGAGATGAGATGACAAGACTTAATAATCTGACGGAGAAGCGTAGTAACAATTCACCTGAATATTCTGTAATTTGAGCCTAAATATTCACACACTATTTCCTTAAAGTTTTGCGTTTGCAAAAACTCTGCAAGTCACCATTATTAATAACGAGGTAAGTAGTACACTATCATGCCTTGAGTGCTGCGATATTATCAGAGAGCTACTTTTTACTACAAAACTAGATGTTATCATGAATGTATCGATCAGATCACCAGTTTCAAAGAACCTGAATACGCACAATAGGATCAAAAAGATCGAACCACAATGTCTGTCCTGAACTCCTGACAATGACCATTGAACACATGCTCCATCACACAAACCCTTCGTTCCCTACAATCACGTTAAACCAATAAATAATCTACGTCCTCAAACACAAGGGTCATTTTGTCATGTCTTAATCAATATTGTTAAAATTCTTTTAACGTTTGCGAAACCAGTCCTTCCAGGTATGGCTGGTTCATTGACTGCGATTTTATGGAAGTGACATGTAATGCAGACAGAAGCTAGGTAGGTACATAGGTAGGTATCTAAAAAAACTAACATGATGATATATTATGATTGACGACGAAAAGTAAACTATTTAGATAAGTACTCGTACTTTTTAAGCGAGCTTCACCTTCGTTGCAGCGTCACTGCTATCAGATGTACCTACTGTAGGCTATAACTATGCTTCATAAAAAAACTTCTAGATTGTCTTGTACTGCCTGACCGTCTTTAGCGATCTTAGGTATTTAAGCACCTATTGTTTGTAGCATGTAAAATGTTATTAGGTCTAATAAAATGCAGTATTTACCGCCACACCTGTCGAATTACCCTGATGATTACCTACCAGGTATTTATGTAGGTAGGTATCTATCAGCTGACTATGCTAAGCTAAAAGAGTAGACGCAATCACCTAAGTACTTTATTATTTTTCTTGCGTTTTTCTTACATGCGAGCCCCCAACTAAGTATGAGAAAGAAAGAGAAAAATACGGCCTCAAAATAGTATGTAGGTAACTATCCCCTGTATTTTGAGGCCATGTGCCCTTTCCTTCCGGTTTTCAGGTGTCCAATGTTATGTGGCCTCGTACGTAGCTCCGGAAAACTACCAATTCTCACCTAAAGCATTTGAAATAGACAGAACACAGACTAACATTTGAAGTCTGAGATTAGTTTGAACTTAGTTTTATTGATCTAGGTTTTGACATCAAACGGTGAAATCCGGATCTCTGTGAGATAGACACATTAGATAAGTGTTAAATGTATGGTCACACTACAGTCTCATGATCAGCAAATAGCAACGCTTACTTTGACCGTCCTCTCACGACAAAAAGATAAATTTCAACCATATTTCAGCCAGTTTATACCGGTTATTAGACATACCTAGTTACGTATTTGGTTAGGTAGGTACCTACATAGGTAAACTGTAGTAGGTAGGAAAATATTTATTCGACGAAAACTGGTTTCTTGTTTCAGAAAATTCTGAACACGTTTTGCCGTAGGTATTGCTTCGCTTCTGGCTATAATTATATTCAGAGAGATGAGATGCAGTCGGTAGGATGTGCAGTCAGCGACTTGCATTTAGACTACGCTGCAAAATAACGCAGTAACCGCTCTGGCTATGTAATTCCAAATAGTTTTGCAGCCACAACACTGCAAACCACATTGCCTTTGGCGCCAGGAAGTCTACGATATCTATCTGATAGTTATCGCATAGGCACTGAATTCCTTGTTATCTAAACTCACAGGTAAGTATTTTTTGTATAATAGTAGTGATGCGGTAGGTATCTATTTGTGTAGTAGTAATGACATTACTATGAGGGGAGTGGGGACACTGCTAGATACGTGCGGGATATCGCATTCGTAACTAAACGGGAGAGCTAATTGAAACAGGACGATGGTTCGGCTCGAAGGACCACAACACTATATTCTAGAAACGAAAAATGAGCAAAAAGATAAAATCAGAAGCAAGAAAACCCAGTTAGTTCTAGATGTCTTCAGGCAAAGACCCGAAAATTTCACTCAATTAAATAAACCGACTAAAGTGACGACCTTGCCCGAACACATGAATTGTGTTGCAGATAAAAGTTAGAACATCTGATGCAGACGGATCTAGTAACCTTTTAGAACCTGTTTGTCCCCTCGCAATGTAAGGCATTGGCTCAATCGTAAAACGATGCTCTGTAACCGTTTAATTCATAGGAATACCTACTCAAGCTCTCTATGTTCAAGTCTCTGTAGACGGCTGGTATAAGTAATGAAGACCTGCTTTTACGGGAGTTGAAGTAGCTGCATTTGGAGTTTGTTGTCACACAATAGCTTACATTCTCAGATTACCTGAGTTTACATCTTACCTATATCTCTGTCCACTGTAGTGGAAGACTTACGCATCTTGAAATTGCAAATAGAGGAATTTGCTGTCATACGTAGCGTGGATACGCACGTTGAAATTGCTTCTTCTCAATTTGTAAATTAAGAGCATTGATTGTCAGAGCTTAGCTGTTCAGAGTTACCCAATCGTTACGGGGTAAGTAAAGTACCTACCTGTTGGGTATTACCAGCTGGATATAACATTTTTTAGGAATTGTCCTTCCTTGTGCCATGAATGACACGACTTACCTACTGTAACTTTGGGGATATATTGGAACTAAATGTGACGAATATCAATCCTACTAATCCTACTATCCTATCCTACTAATATTATAAATGCGAAAGTTTAGATGTTTGGATGTTTAAATGTTTGGATGTTTGTGTTTCAATCACGTCGAAACTACTGAACCAACTTGGATGAAACTTGGCATATACATATAGTTCGTAACCTGGATTGACATATAGGCTACTTTTTATCCCGAATAATTAACAGGATCTACAGGATAAAATGAAAAAACGGGATTAGCAGCGCCAATTATTAGCAAGAGGATGATGTCATGTCATGTCACGTCAGTTTGACAGGACGTAGTACTACTACTAGTGACAACTAAGTAGAAGTTCCATGTCTTTCAGTAGTAGGTACCTATTTGTGCAATAAATGATTGAATAAGTAAATTATACACCCCGTAGTGTTGTTCAATTTGTTAATGCCTTACCAAGCAAGGGTTGAACTGTATATTACTGTACTAATATTCTGTGTAAATACCAACCTTCTACATAATAGTACGGGTGGGGTGACTATAGTAAAATATTAACGAGAAAAATTGCAGAAAAATGCAGTTGTAAAAAGGTTACATTGCTATGCTACAGCAATTCAGTAGTAAGGTAAGTAGGTACCTACCTAATGTACCTATCTTACCTACAGAACATAAATCTACGGCCAGAGTAACATTTTACTTATAACATCACGACTTTCAACACGTGTTTACAACATTCATTTCAAGGATGTCGGCTAATCTTTTATCGTCATTGTTTGTTTCTAAATCTCCAGACATTTTTACCTAACTAATGAGAAGCTTGTTGCTTGAATCAGAGATAAGATGGCACGGGTTACAAGATAATAAACTACTTATTAAGAAATTATCTACTTGATAAAGCAGATTATTTACTTTTCACTGACGTAAAATCGTAAAGATTTCGTGATAAATTCGTGGGATCAGGCGGAGAGCAATGAACTTGGAGCAATTTTTATTCGCAACCTTGGTTAACCATACAATTTTAACGGCTATTTTATTGCCATCAGATAAAACTTCAGAGCTGCATGGAAAACCTGAAGAATAGGTGCTACTGAAGGTTGTGTAATTTGAAAGAGTTCAGATTATTTTTTACCCAACTATAATAACCTAATCTAGACATAAGATTCTTCTCATTAGGTACCTAGGTAAATAACACTTCTACTGGAGTGGTAAATACATGCAGTCGGAAACATAGAGCGGCTGCACATCGAATCGATTTGAAGACTTCTGATATTTTTGATTTAAAAAGTACCTATAGCAAATAACCACAAACTTAGTACCTACCTAGTTATAATAGTACGTGACACGTAACGTAGTGTTATAATAAGCTTGGAATATCTTAGATTAAGATATAACTAAGACTATATTACTAAGACTAGACTAAGATAGCACTAAGATTCTTAGTGCTAAACTTAGATCATTTCTATAACCCTATAACTTAGATACCCAATGCCACAATAAATTATTAGGTAACATCCACCTTACAATTCTATAATGAGAAGTATGCCTGGTCGTTCCTCGTCAACTAGGTAAAATGCATGGTTACTATTATTAGGTCGTAAGGCAAGTGACTGTGGTGTAGGTAGGTACATAGGTAGTTGGTAAAGTAAAGCTACGTTGGAGGTTTGCGGTCGGTCAAGAACTCTGCGGGACTTAGGTAATCGGCCCCATGAAAAATAAAGGTCAACTGCAGACCATGTATGGTCAATCTAAGAACCTCGTTTATGATCATAACATGGATGATGGATTGGTCCCTAACATTGTGTTATAAAAATATATTGATAACGCACGAGTGGTGCGGTGTGTCTGCGTTTATCCGTCTACCCTACCCCTACCGGCACTACCGGTCTAACCCACCTACCCCTGCGGAATAAAGAAGGGTGCTCGATCACGCATGCGCAAAAGTAATGATCAAAAATCCATCCCATTCATTCCCTTTTCCCATTAGGTAACCACCTAGCCTCGGACTCCTTACCTATCGATCGACGAGCCAACATTCACACAAAAACGTTAAAAGTCTCTCACAAACCCGTTCGTCAATCGCCTACCTACACAGTGAAGGACGCTCAGCGATTTTTCTATGCTATTTCTGAACAGTTGCCGGCGTGTAAACACTGTTATGCAGGCGGTCTTACGTCACCAGCTGTGTACTCACCATGTCGTTGTTCTCGACCAGCCAGTTGACGGAGCAGATCTGGTAGACGAAGTACGCCCTGACCAGCTCGCTCGTCTTCTTGCTCTTGAACGCATCTTTGGGGCTGTTGAATTGCAAGTCGAGCTCGTCCGTGGTCCTAGCCGCCGGTGTCGGGGGCGCGGAGCTCGAGAGCACCCTCACGTGTCGAGGCGCGTTCACCGCCAGCCGTTTGAGCAGAGCCATCGTCGCGTCGGAGCTCCGCGGATAATGTACGAACACGAGACACAACACGCGCCCGCCGGAGTCGACTGACTGACAACTGACACTGACGTCCGCTCGATACAGACTCGCTGCGCGCGCAGCCGATCCAATTTTAAAACTGCCGACCGACCGGAGGTGTGTCTTGCGCGGCTGCAGCCATTGGCTGTCTTGCGCACATGCACTAGGTATCTGCTGCACTTGCATTCTCAGACACGTGGTTGGTTTTATCATCGTCCATTTTACACCTTTCCTCGTTTAAAAAACCGTGGTCTAATAAGGTAGGGCACAACTCTTAATTTTTCAAAAGTCAAGTGTACCGTACCTCACTGTTAACGTAAGCATAGGTCCTTGGTGCAGTTAAAGTAGGTACGTAGTGGTTACATAAACGGACGGTTAGGGTCAAAAACCCGATGTGACCTAGAAAGCCTTCGAGTGCACTCGAGTTTTGTCGAACGCTGTTTTACTGCCGCTTCAGCTTGCAAGACAGCCAAATACTGTGCTTATTAGGCGTTGAATTTATCATGTGGTTGCGACTTCGATGACCAAAATTGACCTGAAAAAAAATATGTTATTGTTTTTCTGATTTTGTACAGACTGTAATTAAATTAAAAATTAATGTAATTTTGAAGGCCAGCTGCACTAATTACTTTCTGAAATTAGGATGACTTGCTCCTTGGTCGTTTTGCTGTAATGGACAAATTGATTCAAAGACATAAAGACTAGAGGACTAACTATTGGAAAGGCCATTTAGCTTCCAGTACCATTTTCAATTGAGGACGTTTTGCTCTCAGAGCATTTTATATTACAGTCGATGTGTACCTAAGAACGTTTAGCTTCCAAAACCTTCTGATCCGTAATGAATACAAATGAGTTAATACTTAGGGCGGCTTGCACCAGAACCGCTAAACGCGTTTAGCTCTTAAATAGTATTTAGCGAGTTGTCAAGTCATATGAATACGTCAGATTTAAATCAATTTAGCTGTTAAACACGTTTAGTGATTCTGGTGCAAGACGCCCTTACTTATGTAAGTTTTAAATCATATTTAAAAAAACTATAAAAACCCCAACTGTGAAAATCTCCCGAGATCCTCTTCATCATTGCTGGTCATCATCAGACCTTAGAGTATGGACTCTAGTCATCAAACCTTAATACTTTGGGATGTTATTCAAACTGCAATCATGACTGAGATTCCTCAAAACTGGTTTTCAGAGCTGGTGATCCTCATAACATGGAAACGGCTCCACCAATTTTCACCAAACATGGCTAAGAGTAAGAACCATCCCAGATAAATCACCTTTTTAACAGGGAACAGACACAACGTCGTCGAACTTATAACACCCCTACCGTTTTTCGGTCGAAGGTTAAAAAGACGGAAGAGAACAATAAAAAATCCGTACTTACGTAAAGAAACATTCACGATCAAAGATAAAAACCTAGGAAACTCCAAGAACTAACCATCTTAAACCATCTTGAAAATTTCTAACAAAATTCGTAAGGAAATTAAGTTGTTGTTAGAACCCACTTCAAATCTATCAATGAAAATACCTAACTTCTGTGTATTATTAACTAGTAGCATCTAGTAGTTACCCGCGACTTCGTACGCGTCTACAGTTTCCGTGTACATTATATATTTTGTGTGTGTACCGAGCGGATACTTTGAGAAACTTGACATTACACCGAACTCGTACCTACTGGAATGTCAAACGCTAGTTGTTAGACCAAAGAGGTAGTACTACGCCCTGTCAAACTGACGTGACATGACATGACAATGAAATCCTCTTGCCAATTGGCGCTGCTAATCCTTTTCGTTCATTTTATCCTGTAGATCCTGTTAGTTATTCGAGATAAAAAGTAGCCTATGTGTCAATCCAGGTTACGAACTATATATATGCCAAGTTTCATCCAAGTTGGTTCAGTAGTTTTGATGTGATTGAAACACAAACATCCAAGCATCTAAACTTTCGCATTTATAATATTAACTTAGTAGGATTTGGAAGTGATTGTTTAAACCATTTTATTCTAAAGTATGCATATTAGTTACTTATCTACTTCTACATTTCGGTACTGGCACCCTATAAAGCAACATTCAAAACTCTTTTTTTGAAGCAAATTCATGATTATGCATCATTATTTCGTATGTTTTTGATAGATAAAATTATATGTAGCATAATATTATTGACAGCAATGTTGCAGTATGGAAAAACCTAAATCATATTAAAAGTGTTTTATTGATAGGTGTGATTTAATTAAAACCACAGCATTATTCATGGGGAAATAACTTTGTCATAAAAATTTTCCCATTTACTAAACGTATCATTTACGCTGTCACCTACTGATTACCTCCAACAACGTTCAAGTTTATAGATCAAAATAAAAATGAGTAGATGAACATTTCCAGTTTTCCTTTTCACCCAAGAAACATTGATAAAAATTTGGGAAATAGAATTTTAGGTAAGCACTTACCTAAGTACTTTATATTATTTTGATAATCAGACACTGAACTTAGCAAAACAGTAGAATAAAATAAAAGATCAAATATCTATTTATGCCTCATTTATTGGCAAGGAAAATAATATTATATTTCTTTTTAAATAGAAATTATGTCGGCAAAAAGCATGTTCACTAAGGCTTATTTATATATCTATCAATATAATAGTTGACTAATACACCACGACCACTAAAAATATTACATTACTGTCTATTCATTTGGTGCATTTTTCTAAACTAACCTAATTTGACCGCACTAAAAATGTTGCCGTCCATTTTTCATAAACTGAAACGACAAAGAGAGCTAATTTTAGCACTGTCAAATTAGGTTAGTTTAGAAAAATGCAACAACAGAATCGATACCATTATGCATCAAATAAACGTGTACAGTCTGCTACCATCTGCTACCATCTGTTTTCGTCGACACGAAAGTGACAATCACTAAAGTGAAGAAAATTGTTTTTACGTAGCTGGTTACGAATCAGTTAGTTACCAAAGTGGCTGAAGGGAACACATCAGTGTGAACCAAACCTAAAAGTTTGACTGATAACTTAATGAACCTCGGCACAATGTGAAACTGCCTTTATTTTATTTTATCAATACTATACAGTGAGGCCTTAGAGCCTCTTCACATGTCCCGGGTGCTGGGTACCTGGTGACGATGTGTATAGGCATGCACGTGATATTTCAGACGTACCGACGTAATTTGCCTGGCACTTGACAGCCGGGTATCCGGTGTATGCGTGAGTCTAAGGCGCGTCGCTCACTGGTAAGTCGAGGCGAGGTCGCGGCACGGTCGCGGCACGGTCGAGGCGTTGTCTCTATGTAGAGTCGAGGCGCAGGCGGTTATGCTTCCTTCACACATTCCGATTCATTCAACAAGTCGTCGTCAGAAGATGAAGACGTAGTTGCACTCATACAAGTTATTAATTTAAATAGGAAAAAAATTTGGGTACACCCATATTTGAGACATTGTGATAGAAGAGGAGTATTCAGAGCTACACGTGACTTAAGAAAGAAAGTGACTTTTTCCTGTTGCTATAATCAGATTGTGTTTGGTCATAAATACAC
Source organism: Gandaritis pyraliata (assembly GCA_947859175.1). Classification (NCBI taxonomy): domain Eukaryota; kingdom Metazoa; phylum Arthropoda; class Insecta; order Lepidoptera; family Geometridae; genus Gandaritis; species Gandaritis pyraliata. Next base: position 1,567,232 of record OX401871.1, on the reverse strand, counting down.
GGATTCAATCGTACAATTTCAATGAATTTCACGTTGGTTTCAAAATCGTCACGCATATTTATCCAGCTCGTCTAAACGTAGCTACGCAAGAACCGAAATGACAAAATGGCGGCAGAGTCGCGACGCGGTCGGACACGGCGCCCCCGCCTCGACCCCGCGCCGCCTGCACCTCGCCCGTGCCGCGACTCTAGTATGTGAGCGCACTACCATTTAATCCTTAGGAAAACGTAGATGCGGCGCGCCGCTTGTGCGCCTGCGCCTTGACGCCGCCTCGACTCTAGCTCGTGTGAGCGACGCGCCTAAGGATTCCAACTTTTCTATTGTTTGAGAATGAGTCTATGATATGACTCAATATCATTCAGGCGCGACAAAATACATCACGCACGACAAAAATGTGAATTAGGCAGGTCTTTGAATTTCAATCACTGTCACGTCTGGCATACAACGAAGAGATTTCATTATCAGCCATTTACTAGCTATTAATAAGTGGGCAGTATTTTTGAATCCGCAAATATTTTATACAACGTGTAACGTATTGTCCCTATAAGCCGAAACGGGGCTTATTCAGACCAAACACCTGAATAGATTGGCATGTGCAAAAGTTGAATACAACATGTTGGAAATTTCCATTTTTTTTTGTCTTAGATATTTGCGACCATTTTTAGTGTTTATTTACTTTGCGTAAGTATCCAGCCTGTTAGTACACATGCTCACGCACCCTCCTATCACATCGCACCCACACATAGACACTTTACCACGTGTGCAATGTTTTTTTAAGGAAACTTTAAGACGTTTTTCATGAATGAAAAACTTAGAAATATTAAAAGTCGTACAACAAATGTTGTTCGCCATGACGTGTAGAATAACCCCCTTTGGGACTTATAGGGACATTATGTTACACCCTGTATAGCTTATTATTGTAATTTTAAGTGATCGTGGACTATGTTGTATGGTAAAAGAAACACTTCTAAATATAAATCTTAAATATACAAGTCTATAATAAAATAATAAAAACTTAAAACTACATTCACCTAAAACTATTATGTACAATTTTAATATATTTTATTTATTAAATTGATGATATAATTAATTATTATTGTGATTTTTCATAGACACTCCACTTAATATTAGGGAAATTATACTAATGCTGTCTCGACGACAAATGCTTTATGGTATTACGATGGATAAATGCAACATTTACATGTAATTTTAAATAAATAATTGCCAATTTTGTAAAATATACAAGCTACATAAAAAATCGTAATAAATGTAATTTTAAAAGTATACGCGCAGTCTGATGACAAAATACTTATGGTACTCTCAAGGGCCAGTTCGTTATTTCCACCCTGTATTAAATTACTAGCCTCTGCCCGCGACTTCGTCCGCGTCTCGTTTTATCCTGTTGATTTTCTGGGATAAAAAGTAGTCTATGTGTTAATCCTGGATTACACATACGCTACTTTTTACGGCTATTAACTACATGTATTCAAAGTTTCATCCCAATCGGACCAGTAGTTACAACGTGATTGAAACACAAACATCTAAACTTTGACATTTATAATATTAGTGGGATTGCGGACAACAATAACATATTTTATAATAAACGTATAAATATTTCTCGAAAATTTGTGAAAAATAAACGTACCTAATCATTCAAATACCATTTTGTGTAAGCAATGCTATAGGTACTATCAGCAAAAGTTTTGCCTTATCACCTTAAGGGTGCATTTCCTGTAAACCGACTAGCAGTTAATTTTTGAATACCAATAGAAGCAAATTATTTCGGGTGTAAAAGTTATGAAAACAATGGGCCGTCATAAAGATAAATAGATGTTCAGGATCTCTGGTTGGTCAAAATAAGAAGACAAAAGAAAAAGGCGGAGGTCAGGTAGCTAACTGCTTGCAAGCGAAACAGTTTCAAAAGTGGTAAGGCGGAAATTTTGCTGATGGTACTTATTTCTTGAGATTCCAAACATTCAACTCGCTGCAAGTAAATTGTTTATTCATACATAACATTGGCGTATGAACAATATTTATTACACTATATTTTCATTAATATACAAGGTAAATAAAAAAAATGTCTTACATATCATTATTTTAAACAAAACTGTGACTATTTCGGATTGTGCTATACGAAATACGAGTATTGTATGAATAATTTTAATAGAGAACGTTATGTTTCTAATTCTACTAAGTAGTGCCGAAACGTATGAAAACCTAAAGAAATATGTGAGAAAAATAACATCTGCAGCCCCAGAGCAATGCGATATCTCTACACTTCTTGAAAGTACGTGATATTATCAGGTGAACTAACCGCTCTATAGCTAGATGTTTACTAATAATATGATTAAAATACTTAGTAGTTTTTTTTTCTGTAAGATCCCTTTGTAATACACAAAATGTTAAACAAAAGTTTGCAACTCAAAATAACCCAAGAGAATTTATATCATACGTTACAAATAAGGTTCATCGTTGCTTGAAAATGGATTTCAAGCTGTCATTTAATTTAATATTATTCCAATAACAATAATTTATATTTTTAACCGACTTCATTTCAAAATAAATTAGCAAAATAATACTAATAAATTCGTGTGTGTTCTTCCAATCTTATTAACTGCCAAAATAAAATGTAACTTTGATAGGTTTTTGATATGAAAATATAGATTAATAGATTTGTCGTAAGTACGAAAGTCGTTAACTGGTATTACGTCTGAACTTATCAATCTACATTTTTATATTTCACTTAAAAACTCATGAAATATTCAATAACCTGTGATTTCATTAACAAAGTTTAAAACTAATGACACAGTACTTTTATTGTTTTGTCTACTAAATGACCGTAATTTTCTAAAACGCATTCATACACGCCTATAATACAAAGCTAGATACCGATCCCAATAACTAACGGACAAAACGCAACTTGTTTTAAAAACACTATCATATTTTGAGATTTATCTTGGGTTTTCGAAAGTTATTCGGATCAGGTATAATAATAATCCCGGCCGCATATTTCAGGTTTCTGCATCAAATCATAATTAAGTAGCTTTCCACTAGATATGCGAATAAAAATATTTGTCACATCTCTGGTGGACACGCAGCCTTAGTCTGAGTGCAAACGTACAGTACGCACAACGGATCTTTATCTCTCTGAAGATAGGTGCAACATACGTTTGCGGATGTACTATCAGCAAAAGTTCTACCTTACCACCTTAAGGGTGCATTTCCTGTCAACCGACTAGCCGTTAATTTTTGAATACCAATAGAAGCTAATTATTTCGGATGTAAAAGTTATGAAAACAATGGGCCGTCATAAAAATAAATAGATGTTTAGGTCTCTGGTTGGTCAAAATAAGAAGACAAAAGAAAAAGGCGGTGTCAGGTAGCTAACTGCTTGCAAGCGAAACAGTTTCAAAAGTGGTAAGGCGGAAATTTTCCTGATGGTACATGTGCGGAAAAATTATCCAAATATCCAAAAATGTGTTCTGCGCAGATACTTCAGAGGGACAAAGATCCGTTGTGACTACTATACGCTTGGTATCCTGTTCAATCGGTGACCAAATCACATAAAGAGCAGATAAAGAATTGCCGACGTAAATACGTTCAGCCGTACGTTTGTCACACAGTCGAATCGAAGCGTACAACCAAAACCCTGAGATGTGCGGTTGGGCGAATAATATTAATATTATTTGAACTGTACAAAAATAACACGAGCTCACAACTATGTATTTTTTCCGTATATACAAGACCTAATAAATAACGTCTTGGTGTCACCAATATTTCTTGATATTTCTATTAAATCTAATACACAACTTTCGATTACAAACTAGAGTACAAAATACGTAAACCAACAAATTATTTCGGCTATAAAAATGAAAATGTAGATCTAAAATACGTCACACACACATATTAAATGTAATATAGGCACAAATGAACAATAGTGCTGCTTGTTTTTACCAGCGACGTCTAAATATGCAAACAATTACGTAAATTAAGATTTAATAGTTTCGTAAAATTAGTAGTCGTTGTTAAAAACAGGCAAGAGTGCCTTTAAGCAACTACCAATACTTAAAGTAGGCGAGGGATTTAATTCCTACAATATAATCGATTCAACAGAATCATTGGTTTGGAACTATCACTCGACAAGTTTGGAAACATTTTCGTTGGCACCAAACAGCAAAGAAAATTAGACCTTCAACTAAGACAATAGAATCGGATTTTGTGATTTTGTTCAAGATCTTCATTTATGCCAAACTCCTATATTTTGCTCAAATCTACATAGGTAAGCCTATTGGAAAATTTAAGCACCTGAAATTCGATTTAGCCAGGGGAAAGGGGACAGTGTCGGTTATTGCATGGCTATAAAGGCTCGCGAGGTCTATGTTCTCACAGAACAACTAGTCTACAAATAGTATACAAGACATTTGACTGAAATGAGACTGAAAATTTACTGTTTACTGTAAGAATTATATAATGCCGCACTGGAGGGCGCAATGATGTGTAGTTTTTACCCGACTACGGCTAAGCAAAAAGGAGGGTTATGATAGTTTCGTAATGAGCGCCATTTTGTAAAATTATATTAATTAAGACTGCTTTTATAGCTGCCTATGTTACCAGACCACGTGTGCCGAGATCAATGGAAAGTCTACTAATAATATCATTAGATTAGAAAATTATTTAATGCACGTAACCAAAATGGTACAGAGGCGAGCTTAATGCTATTTAGCATTTTCATCCAGCTAACCTTTGTGTAGTGTCATCATTCTACCTTAGAAAAACAAAGGTTAAATTTTAAAAGAATCAAAAATTTCCGACCATGGAATCTCCTTAGATCCTCTTCATCATTGCTGGTCATCATCAGACTTTGGAGTCCATATTTCAGTTCAACAAATCTCAATACCGTGTGATAAACAGTTTCAAACTGTAATAATGCCTGAGATTCCTCAAAACTGGTGTTCAGAGCTGATGCATATCCTAGTAACTTGGAAACGGCTGCACCAATTTTCACCAAACATGGCTACAAACCATCCTAGAGAAATCACCTTTCTTACAAAAAAATCGTATTAAAATCGGAGCACATTATTTCGAACTTAGATCTAGAACCACCTTGTTATCAATTCTAAATGATCCTTGTGATTTTATTGAATTAAGAAATTTTGACTTTGACTTTGCTTTTTATAGATTTTGCAATCTTTCGGAGTGCGTTCATTTTTCTCGGCACAAGTAGTTCCCTGGCTCCCAATATATATTTCACCTACATACATGTAGAATTTGAGTTAAAAGTATTAATGCTAAGCTAAAGTTGCTATCCCACTTTGTCGATATAAAGTTAAATACTAAAAATAGTTGCATTATTACATTCGCTTGTTGCAGCATTATCTATCGCCGCGAAGTTGTGCCTTCTTTCAAATTTGTAATTTTAATACACAGAACTAGATGGCGCTACTGGAAAATTTACAATTAATACAATGCTGGGTTTGTTTGTATAGGCTACGATTCGTTAGTAACATTACCAGTAATCTCTTATCCCACTGGCTGATGTAAACTCTAGTTTTCCATAAGCCAAAAATATGCTAACGGATGCTCATAAAATGTTGAAGCCAGAGGGGCGAGTACGAGTTTACAGTGTGCAATACGTCTGACGCCGAGCACACCGGTGTGCGCTGCTTGGCATGGAAACACTGAGCGGAAGCTTGACGAGGCCAAGCTTCTCAAAAAATCCGCTCAGTGTTTCCATACCAAGCAGCGCACACCGGTGTGCTCGGCGTTAGACGTATTGCACATTGTAAACTCGTACTCGCCCCTCTGGTAATTTCGGTAATTTTGCACCAGCCCCATCTCGAAGTTTAATTTGAATACATTCAAAATGTTTCGACTTTTAGTTTAGATTTCTTTAAATATTGTAAAAGTTATCACCAAATTGTTCAAGTTCTGTCCATTCCCATTTCAATTTTGCGGTAAAAGGTTGAGTGGCTACGACGAAAATCGATATTCGAAGGGTCGTAGTTTTGGATTACACTGCGCAGTAACGCTGTCACTTCGCAAGGGCCCGCGTCAACGCACAAAGCGGCCGCGTAGTGTAACACAAATGTCGTTTATCACTTTTCGAAGCCCTGGTTATTGCACAGAGACGGATGATACTACACATGCTTATACGAGGTACTTCTGCACCATTCATTTATTTGCTTGCACATTCCAAACAGAAGACAATGATTTAGTCATCGCACCTCACGTACAGTACGCACAACGGATCTTTATCCGTCTGAAGTTAGATGCAACAAACGATTGCGCATGTACTGTTGTGCGGAAAAATTAGGTTACCTCCAATTACCCAAAAATGGGTTCTGCGCATACTTGAGAGGGTCAAAGATCCGTTGTAACCACTATACCATGCTATATTTCTATTTTATTATTATATTACAGTATAATATTCAATCATAATGACCTTTTATGAGCATGTCAAGTGAGGTTAAACTGTGATTGCACTAACGATGTAGGGGCCACAGGAATAAAATAAGTGGTACCTGATACGTTTTAACTTATGTAGGTTTAGGTTTATAGGTTTATTCTCAAAAAAGACCTAATATGCCACTTTTAAGTTAGGTTTAAAAGTTGCCTTAAAGTCGTAAGTGTTTCTTGTGGGGACTAAGCTGAGAGGATGGTATAGGCACTACAAGCCTACTCCATCTAAATCATGTCCCAGGCACTGCACTGCCGTCCGCTAACTAAAACGTAGCTATCTGACAAAACAACTTTTTGAGATATCGCTACGCGGAGAAAATTAAAAATGGATGCCACTTTGTAACCCTTTGACGTATAGTAGATTTACTTTTTTTGTAAGATTATTGATGCCCTCAAGCCCTAATTGAGTACTACCTAATAGCTTTATTGACTTAACGACTATTTAAAGTTGTAATTAGAAAAAAAATTTTGCTAGCCGCTTTAGATAGGAACACAGTTCCAAGACAGATCGATAGAGAATTTTGAGCTTTATAACATGGCATTTAAAAGTGAAATTTGACCAAATGTTACTTAACGGCGTTTTAGCTAGCGGACGGCAGGCAGCCTCCCGTACATCGGGGCATGAGGAACAAGTGACTCCTAACGCTGTATAAATCATCTAGATTAAATGCAAAGGCCTGATTATTATAAAGTTGTTTGAACGTGACCCTTTAGCTGTGTATAGCCTTAACAAGAGAGCCCATTCTACTTATTCGCATCGAATATTTGGAATTTCAATTTCATCATAGAAACGGAATCAAAATCATTACTAAAGTATAATTTATTCGATATCTACATCTTCAAGGTAAGGTGAAGACTTCAGAGACTGAGAATTTTTAAAAAACCGCTTAATTTTTAATACCACCGTTGAAGTATTACAAACCACTCTGAAGTTAGTCACGTGTGGTGCAATATTCCAATAGTATTTCATCTCTGTCGCCGCCACATTCATGTAAATTATAAATCCAGGTAAATGAACTACGAAATTTCGACGTAACGACCTAAATTAGTAGGAAACGATCACGAGTACCGAGCACTTAGAGTCCGCAGCACACCGTGCGCGCGCGCAGCACTCACTCCGTCATACCTCCGTCGAAGCACTTTCTAGAGGTCCCGATCCGACGCTACCTTTGCATTCTCAACGAGTTCGTACACAATTGTAGGGTTGTGTCCTGCAAACAATAAGTATTTGTTTAAAAACAAGTCATTAAATTAAAAATGTAAAAAACCCCCGAATCTTGGACGAATGTTCATCAAACATAGCTAAGAACACTCCCGACTTATTCACCTTTCAAACAAAAAAAAACCAAATCAAAATCGGTTCATCCGTTTGGGAGTTACGTTGCCTCAGACAGACAGACATACATACATACCTACATACAGACAGACAGACAGACATACACAGACACACACACAGTCCGACACACACACACACACACACACGCGCGCGCGCAAACACACACACATACACACACACACGCAGACACGTCTAACTTATAACACCCCGTCGTTTTTGCGTCGAGGGTTAAAACAAGGCTTTATTTTTGCGTCATCTATGACCGGAGTCCTGGACAGATCAAACTCGATGGAGTTGCGTCGTTCTATTGAATCCCCCTGAACGGGTCACGTAGTATGGGTGGGTTCCCTATGTGCGGTGAATGTCCGGTGCGAGAGATGGAGAGCAGGCGATGCGTAGCGTGTAGTGTAGTGTAGTGTAGTGTAGTGTAGTGTAGTGTAGTGTAGTGTGGGTACTCGCCTAGTCGGAGTCGTCGTCGTTGACGCTGGAGCGCAGCTTGCTGATGTTGCGGCGCGCGGCCGGCGTGTCGTCCTCCTCGTCCGACGAGATCACGATGCGCTGGCGCGGCTTCACGCCCGTCGCGCCGCGCGTCATGCGCCGCGCGCACGGCTCCTTCTCGCACACTGACAACCAACACAATGCAATACAATAACACCACATTACACTACTATAACAGTACAATAACAGTACATTACAGTACAATAACAGTACATTACAGTGCAATACAACATCACATTAGACATAGACAGTTATTTATTGTTAGTTTAGTGTTGTCTACATTAGATCACCTAATCATAGATTTTTTATTGTGGAATAAATACCTTCGGTGTCTGATTTATCTTTATGCTTAGCCTTGGCCTCCTTCTTGGCGATCTTGTCCTGCTCCCGTTTGTCGAGCTTGGCCTTCTTGAGCGCTTGGCACTTGTCGAGCGTGGGCTTGCCTTCGAGCCCCGCCTCGATCAGGAGATCCATCATCTTCTGCACGCGGTCTTTGTTCTTTGTGCAACCTGCAACCAATGTGACAGGCGTCACAGCTCAGTCGGTAATAGCTCTGCCTTCCGTGCTGTGAGTCGTGGGTTCGATCCCCACCAAGAACAAACATTTGTGCGTGCAAAACATAGATGTTTGTTCTATGTCTGGGTGTTACTATGTATTATAAGTATGTATTTACAAAAAAAAAGTATATAAGTATTGTAGTGCCTACCTACTCGCTGGCCAGTAAGTAGTACTTTAGGCAGCACCTAGTACCTAGATCGTCACAGGCTCGACAACAAGCGGTGTGTACAAGCGACACGTCCAACCTCGCCCGTGGCTTGCGTAAGACCCCCCCGCCGCTCTTATCGCCCCGGTTTATATAGCAGCTAGTAAACAAGTGACGTCAGCTGCAGGTGGCTCGCAGGTGCGCCGAGACCGTGGATTGTATTAGTTGTCTAACACAAACACTACATCTCTATCTTATTAAATTTATTTTATTGCGCTACTGCTGTTTACCGTATTAAGTACAGCTCGACCAATGAAACTAAAGTGATAGCAACTGTTGTACACATTTGGTCAAGCTCTAGTCAAAGCTAAATTGGATCAACCAACACCGTTCAATCAATCCTCATCTCAAGTATCATTTGACCAGCTTCCGTTCAGCAAATATTCACCAATCGAGTACATTCGAAGTAAACAGCTTCAACCTTCAACTAGCAACTAAATCTAAACCCAAACCGAAACATCTGGTTTGAATGTCAAAGCAGTTGAGAAATCAACTATCAGGAACCAGCACATATAAGTCTAAATAGGGCTTCACGCACGTTCTTTGTAGCCTTGTCTAAAAGCGATTCTAACATCAACACATCAATAATAGTCCAAAGCTCACTGTTTCTTTTTTTTTTTTTTTTTGAAACCCTGTTGGACAGACTTTTTCTTTATATCAACACATCAATAATAGATCAAAGCTTCATCATACTAAAGTCGTACTCATTGCGACTCCAATCCAACTCCCATGACGAAGAAAACGATGAAGACTACATTGAAATTCTACATTGACTCTACGTTGAAACTCTACAAGAGACTAAACGAGACTTTACATGATACTCTGCATTGACTCTACATCGACTCTACATTGAGACTCTACATCGACTCTACATTGAGACTCTACATCGACTCTACATTGAGACTCTACATCGACTCTACATTGAGACTCTACATCGACTCTACATTGAGACTCTACATCGACTCTACATTGAGACTCTACATCGACTCTACATTGAGACTCTACATCGACTCTACATTGAGACTCTACATCGACTCTACATTGAGACTCTACATCGACTCTACATTGAGACTCTACATCGACTCTACATTGAGACTCTACATCGACTCTACATTGAGACTCTACATCGACTCTACATTGAGACTCTATATCGACTCTACATTGAGACTCTATATCGACTCTACATTGAGACTCTACATCGACTCTACATTGAGACTCTACATCGACTCTACATTGAGACTCTACATCGACTCTACATTGAGACTCTACATCGACTCTACATTGAGACTCTACATCGACTCTACATTGAGACTCTACATCGACTCTACATTGAGACTCTACATCGACTCTACATTGAGACTCTACATCGACTCTACATTGAGACTCTACATCGACTCTCCATTGAGACTCTACATCGACTCTACATTGAGACTCTACATCGACTCTACATTGAGACTCTACATCGACTCTACATTGAGACTCTACATCGACTCTACATTGAGACTCTACATCGACTCTACATTGAGACTCTACATCGACTCTACATTGAGACTCTACATCGACTCTACATTGAGACTCTACATCGACTCTACATTGAGACTCTACATCGACTCTACATTGAGACTCTACATCGACTCTACATTGAGACTCTACATCGACTCTACATTGAGACTCTATATCGACTCTACATTGAGACTCTATATCGACTCTACATTGAGACTACATCGAGACTCTACATCGCTTTGATACTTGCTACAATGCTACAAATCGTGTTCGGATCATAGATAGATTCGTTTTAATCTAAATGTGACCTTACCTTTGCCGAGTCCGAGGCGCCTCCCGCGCAAGACTGATATAACGAAGTTCGCTAAACTAGTCCCTGGAACCCGGAGTAGAACCCGGAACTGCAAAGACTACGTTGCAAAGTACGGAATTCTCCAACAGATCAATGAACACTCAACAACCAAGGGACTCGGAGAAATACCAATCCACCAAATCTACCTTCAAAACGAATACGCCTCAGGCAACAGGATATGCTGGAGACAAACATTGATAGCACCAGTCAGGTAGCCAAAACAAAAGGCATACTATCCAGTGAACTTGCGCGTACCATCGGATACTTGGTAACACGTACACCAAGACGGACGATGAAACCAGCGAACTTGAAACGCACTTCCCGGGATGTCTAATATCAGACTCGTTCGAATGGGAAGCACACAGCGAACGAGCAACCAGTAGTCAAGATTGGACCACCGCTCAAAACCTGATCAACAAAGAGAAGGTAATTTGGGCCATCAACAGCTTCCTTCTTTTCAAATCGCCAGGGCTAGACGGAATCTTTCCGGGCCTTTTAAGGTGGAGTGGCGAATTACTAGCCGAACGCCTAGTAAACATCTTCAGAGGATGCATCGCCCATCGCTACATACCCCAGAAGTGGAGGGGAGTGAAGGTTATATTCTTACTAACTTGGTAAGAGCGACTACACAATGGCGAAATCCTTCCAACCTATTATTCTACCATCGTTCCTCTTCAAAACCCTAGAGAGGATATGTGACCAGGAAATCAGAGGTAACACTTTCCTACGCCAACCGCTACATCCGCAACAACCCGCCTATAGTCCAGGCAAATCAACAGATTCCGCACTCCATAGCGTAGTCTCTCGAAATGGAGACGGTTTAGCCACAAAACAACCAACTCTGGGGGCCTTCATAGATATAGAAGGTGCCTTTGACAAAACAACCTTCACTAGCATAGACCTTGCACTAGCAAGATACGGTGTCGACCCTACGCTAGCAGAATGGACAAACAACATGCTTAAATACAGAGCAACACAACTCACAGTAAACACCACAACGAGGGGCATAGTGGTGAGAGGCTGCCCACAAGGCGGCGTCCTCTCGCCCCTGCTATGGAACATAGTAGTGGACGAACTCATCCGAAAAGTGGACGGCCGCGGCTCTTCACAGTGAGATATGCAGATGATCTTGCTATCCTCACGACTGGATGATTCGAAAACGTACTCTGTAGCCTGTCTGTGCAAGCAGCGTTTAAAACAATTGAAAGCTGGTGCACTAGCCATAGCTTATCAGTCAATCCCACTAAAACAGAACTGATCATGTTCACACACAAAAGAAGCCTGGGAACCCTAAAAGTACCAAAGCTCTTCAACACTGATCTCAAGCTAATCAACGAAGTCGAGTATCTAGGGGTCATACTGGATAGCACTTCTTTGGAACAAGCATCTTGACCACAAACTCCAACGCGCGAACTCCACATTCTTCCAACGCGGTAGAATGCTCGGAAAAACATGGGGTCTTTTGCCAAAATAACCCGGTGGCTCTATACAACCGTAATAAGACCAGCACTTATACACGGAGCAGTTGTATGGTCCACCAGAACCGAATTCACGACCGTGATAACCAAACTGCAACGCTTTCAGAGACTGGCATGCTCTACTATAACAGGTTGCATGAAGACCAAAGAGATCAATCAGGAATCAGCGAAGTACGAGTCTACACTGATGGCTCAAAACCCAAACAGGGTACAGGCGCCGGAGTACACTCGCTAGATCTCAACATTAACATATCAATGAATCTCAGTTCCATCTTCCAATGTGAATGTGCAGCCATTTCCGAAGCAGCAACAGCAATCAACAGGAGAGGAATCGCTGATTATAACATGTGGATTCTTTCAGATAGCACAGCCACACTCAAAGCCTTGGAGAGCCACAACTGCACCTCCAGACTCATACACGAAAGTCACCTTGCCCAAGAGAGCATCGCCTTAAGAAATGGGTTAATCCTACAATAGATGCAGGGACATAGTGGATCACTGGGTAATGACGCTGCAGACGAGTTAGCCAGAAGAGGATCGGAAACAATATCCGAGGGGCCAGCTCCTTTCCTTCCTCTACCGTTCTCTCTGCTACGCACCTGGGTGCGTCTGAAAACCCTACAACCACACAACACATGCTGAGCACGTACGACTGACTGCAGACAGTCAAGAGCTGCAATTCCAGCCATCACACCGAAACTAACACGCCGTCTACTAAGCCTGCAGAGACTGAATCTCAAAATCATTGTGGGGACCCTGACAGGACTCTGTCCCTGGAGCAAACACTTTTACAACATCGTAGCCACTGACAGCCCACTCTGCAGAGGCTGTCTTACCGAAGAAGAATCAGCTGCTCACGTAATCCTGGAATGCGAGGGCGTAGCAATACAACGAACAGAAATCCTAAGCAACCCCAGGTCACTCTTCCAAGCCTGCGAAGCCCTCAGGAAGCTACTGTACTTTTGGGAGGAGTTAGGCTGACTACACTCCTAGCCAGAACATCCCCCACGCATAATGGACCATCTTTGAGTCTAAATCCGGAAACGGGAGTCCCATAACATAACATGACATAACATGGTCTACGATTTAAGTATTTTGGGGTGACCTGTAAATAGAAAGGGATTTCCTATTTCACAGTGAACCGTTTCCAATTAAATGGGGGTGGTTTAGCCATTTTCCAATTTGCGGAGCTTTTTATGCAAATTTCCAATTAAATGGAGGTGCTAATTAGTACCAAAATGTTCCCAGTTAAGTGGGTACCTACACGCGACGCCAAATTCTCAATTAAATGAAGGTATCATTTTGTACCAACCAATCTTCCCAGTTAAGTGGGTACCTACACGCGACGCCAAATTCTCAATTAAATGAAGGTATCATTTTGTACCAACCAATCTTCCCAGTTTAGTGGGTAGCATAAGTTACGTTCCCAATTTAATGGAGGTATTCTTTACCAAATGTTCCCAGTTTAGTGGGTACCTGTTTCCAATTTAATGGAGGTATTCTTTACCAAATGTTCCCAGTTTAGTGGGTACCTGTTCCCAATTTAATGGAGGTATTCTTTACCAAATGTTCCCAGTTTAGTGGGTACCTTAACTTAACTTTTTCTACATAAGTTACTTACAGTCATATTTAATTTACTGACTACGTAAAAAAGATAACGGAGTAAGTACCTAGTAGGTAAGGTAGGTAGTCAAATAGGCACTCTACCAATTTGGTAGATAAGTACCACTTTTATTATTACTTTTAACTACCATGTCCTTCTTTTACCCTGTGAATAACGTAATTCTATTCACTGACATTTTATTTTGTTCATTGAGATAGCTACACAGTTTATAACTTTTGCTGTCTCATCGTTTTATCTTGTAATTTAACCTATATGTACCTAGTTCTGAATAAATTACGTTTGAATTACATTTGTAATTAATTGTCGTCATAGATAGATAGATAGATAAATCCATTTATCCGACACTAAACACACATAAAAAATCTACAATAAAATGAAAGTGGGTAGGTAGTATGTAACCAATAACTAAACTAAACAAACTGAAAATAAGAAAAACAAGACTACCTCCCTACATGTTCTCGGTTGTCGATGGTGATAACTAAGTAGGTATCTAAATAAAATGGTGCGTAATGCAAGCTTACGCTCGCATTCTCGGCCAGCTGCGCCTGTGCTGCCAAGCGGTAAACAACAATACCTAGACTAGGTAATAAAACTGGTTTGCACGCCTACCGGCATGAAACTGAATAGTTTTTATTTTCGTGCTAAGTACCGAATGCCATTTTATTTTGACACACCAATATCTTGTTTACGTTAAACATATCGGTATATCTCTATTTTATAAACTTTTTTTTTTTTTTAGTTATTTATAACCTTACCTTTTTACCTCGTCGCCACATGTAGTGCCTACCTACTCGCTGGCCAGTAAGTAGTACTTTAGGCAGCACCTAGTACCTAGATCGTCACAGGCTCGACAACAAGCGGTGTGTACAAGCGACACGTCCAACCTCGCCCGTGGCTTGCGTAAGACCCCCCCGCCGCTCTTATCGCCCCGGTTTATATAGCAGCTAGTAAACAAGTGACGTCAGCTGCAGGTGGCTCGCAGGTGCGCCGAGACCGTGGATTGTATTAGTTGTCTAACACAAACACTACAAGTATTCTATCAGCCATCTGGTTCCCATACTACAAGCGTTGCTTTGTTTGGGACTAGAGGGTGTTGTGTGAAATGTCCCTGAATATTTATTTATTAATATTTGGTCAAATTAGCGAAGCGAACTAACATCTTAGTATTTAGTACTTTTATCTGTAAATACATACTTATAATACATAGTAACGCCCAGACATAGAACAAATACTCATGTTTACCGCATTTTGCCGCATGGGTATGGGTGCCGGTGCTATTACAGGCACATGACACTTAACACCGACATGTCTCAGAGTGATGGGCGCAGTGCAATGCATCACAGGGCACATACAGTGAAGCATTGTTATAGGCCGAGGTAACCGCTTAACATCAGGGCCATCGGCTTGTTCCATCATTAAGTTAAGAATAATTTATTCACACCCTTAAATAAACAGTTTATGTAGGTAGCTACTTAGGCCAATATGTTCCACTTTTAATTACTTAGGTATAAGATGCCCGTGAACGTTATATAAATCAAAGTTATTATTTAATTAAATTTTGTGGGTAGGTATACAAACAGTAGAAGAACCCATACCTTCCGCAGTTCCGAAGTTGTATAAAAAAACTGAAATTCTAAAGTTTGAGTGTGGTGACACGAGAAGCTGTGCTTGTAGGGCCAACGCACATCTATTGACAAAACTGTTTTGTCGCGTACTTAGTGACGTGAAAATAAATTTTCTGTTATAACGAAAACAGCATATGACGAATGCTTCCTCGTCATATGCTGTTTTCGTTATAACGAAACTCACATCAATTGACACGACAGACTTTTCTTAAGTATGTTTACCTATCTATTATAGCATTGTTTAGTACCTACCTATTAAACATTGCTTTATACGCATATACCTAGAGAATGAACTGTGCTTTTTTAATAAATAAGAATATAGAGTAATAATGTAGTGTACTTAATAATATTATTAAGTACTTAGCATGATTCTCATTAAATAAGCAAGTAACGAAAACAGCAAATAAGACGAAGCATATTGTGACGAAAAAAGTTATACTGACAAAGTTTGTCAAGAAATTATGAAGTTTCACATCACTAACTGTTCGACAAGACGTTTTGTTTTCGGTTTGCGTTCGCCCGTATTGTACTTACCTTCAGTGAGTTTCTTGTAGTCGATGCGGAGGCCGGCTGCCTTGCAGAACTTCTTCATGTCTGTGATGCCGGGCGCGCGCAGCTCGGGCGGCACGGGCGGCCGGCCGCGCTTGCCGCCCGCCCCCGCCCGCGGCGCCCCCGCGCGCGCCACCGTCCTGGGGGCGCTGCTCTGTGGGGACATCAACACTGTCTTACATCTCAACTCCTCGCGACCAGCCGTTGTGCGTACTGTACATTATGATACAAGCGACACGCATAATGGGCCAACTTTGAGCCTAAATGCGGAAACGGGAGTCCCATCAATATTAGATACAAGCGATGTAGATTGTTCATTGATTGCACATATTAGTACGTCAAATTAAAACGATTAAGGCTGCATTCGACCAACTTCCAATAACAATATAGATAGATAGAAACTCTTTATTGTACTGCACCGGAAATTAGATATTAGACATAGTTCTATAAAAGCGAAATACAATGGGCGGCCTTATCGCTATGGGCGATCTCTTCCAGGCAACCTTTGGATGGACTGGATTTTAAATGTACGATAGTGACGGTGCAAAAAACAATGACTACATTTCACAAACTAAACCGCATAAATAGATACTAAACTAAGTAAATAGTAATATATACCTAGCATAACCATAGAATAAACTCTATTATTTATCTATTATTTAGATTAAAACATTTCTGTCCTTGTTTTTTTTTTAAGTTTAGAGAGAGACGGATATATTATCTGATGTTATTCGCGTTACTCGGAGTTGGCCGAACCAGTTCCTGTTCGCATTTCCATTGTATTTTCCATCCAAAGTATTATTTGTTAAATTGTACCTCTTCCTCGTCGTCCGAGTCGGTCTCGGAGCCCGACGACTCGTCCGATGACGACGAGTCCACTGTCGTCACCTGAAAATAATATCCACTAATCAATAAGTAAACAATAAACATTCATGAACATTTCACGCAACGCCCTCTAGTCCCAAACTAAGCACAGCTTGTAATATGGGAACTAGATGCTGATAGAATACTTAAATAATTTTTTTTGTAAATACATACTTATAATATACTATCGGCAAAATTTCCGCCTTACCACTTTTAAAACTGTTTCGCTTGCAAGCAGTTCTTGACCTCGCCTTTTTCTTTTGGCTTCTTATTTTGACCAACCAGAGACCTAAACATCTATTTATTTTTATATCGGCCCATTGTTTTCATAACTTTTACACCCGAAATAATTTGCTTCTATTGGTATTCAAAAATAAACGGCTAGTCAGTTCACAGAAAATGCACCCTTAAGGTGGTAAGGCAGAACTTTTGCTGATGGTACATAGTAACACCCAGACGTAGAATAAACATCTATGTTTGGCACACACAACTGTTTGTTCGTGGTCTGTGGGAATCGAATTCACGACCCACAGCACGGAAGGCAGATCTATTACCGACTGAGCTGTGACGCCTGTCAATAACAAGAAAACCTTCGTAACTAGGCTTACTTACTCTATCTTCACCGATTATCAAAGCTAAGCGTCGTTCTGCGCGGTCACTATATATATATATATATATATATATATATATTTGGTTAGTGTTTTACTATTTTAAGTAGGTAATTTTTATATATTGTTAAAGACGTTTCTCCCTACCAATTTTTCCATAATTTAAGCACTACCTTTTCTCCATACTACACAATAGTTGGTTGGAAGAAAATGCTAATTAGCATTAAGCCCGCCTCTGTACTGTTTTTAAATGTGCAATAAAGAATTTTCCAATCTAATCTAATCTATGGGTGATCAATACAGACCTAGTAAGGAGGCTCAAAAGGAAAAAACCTTTTGAGCTAGTATAGTGTTAAATAATCCGTAATAAGTGTAGTGCGAGTGCAAACTAGTGCCACCGATAAAGAACACAAAACCAAAGTGTCTTCGCCTTAAGTAAATAGAGACAATAAGAAAAGTGCCAATGGACACATTAAATAAATAAATAAATATTCATGGACTTTACACACAACGCCCTCTAGTCCCAAACTAAGCAAAGCTTGTAATATGGGAACTAGATGGCTGATAGAATACTTATATATATATATTTTTTTGTAAATACATACTTATAATACATAGTAACACCCAGGCATAGAACAACATTCTTAGATTAGTTTATGATAAAAATTTAGGTCAATGTAAAATTACTAATTAGCCAGCATTGTGGCTAGATCGTAATATAATTAGGGTATTAGTATGGGTGATGTGGTGTAGTTAGTTACCTCTTGAGGTCGTCCACTAGCGTGCAGCCTGGCGGCGTGTAGTTTGGCGGCGGCTGCCTTCTGCGCGGCGATGTGCGCCGCCTGCGCCGCGAGCCGCTCGCGCTCAGCATTCGCGTCGTAGTAGTTGAACAACACCTCCATGGAGACGGGCACGTCACCGAAAAACACTTCGTTGGGGATGTGCGACGAGTCCAAACAGTCGTCGCTCCATCGCCTGCGGATATCAACTGATTTAATCACAACATTTTAAATTGATATAAGAATTGATTCCCCTTAAGCTTAAGGGGAAAATTTACAAGACGGTAATTAGACCTGTCGCGATGTATGGATCAGAGTGTTGGGCAACGAAGAAGACGGATGAAAGGAGAGTGCATGCTACTGAGATGCGAATGTTAAGATGGATGTGTGGGGTGACGAGGTTAGATAAGATAAGGAATGAGTATATCAGGGGAAGTTTGAAAGTGGCGCCTGTTGTTGAAAAGGTGAAGAGTGCTAGATTAGCATGGTATGGACACGTAATGAGGAGGGATGAAAGTCATATCACGAAAAAAGTTATGAATATGAGGGTGACTGGGTACGCAGGTAGAGGAAGGCCGAAGAAGAAGTGGTTGGATTGTGTGAAAGAGGATATGAATGTGAGAGGAGTAGATTCTGAGTTGACGAATGATAGGAGCGAGTGGAAGAAGAAGACATGTTGTGCCGACCCCGCCTAGCGCGGGATAAGGGCAGGGAAATGATGATTTTAAATTGATGTAAACCTGACCTCAATCAATTACAAAGAACGCTTACACGCACATCTTAACCACTTGGCTACACAGCTCACTACCATCAGCTACCCTAAGAGGCTACGCAGCAACACATCATAGAACTAGACAGGACATGATCGCCAAGGAAAGGAGAAGTGCTCGCTGGAGCCCCCATCCTACAGCCCGACTGCTCACACCAAATCTGCTCATAATCTAAAGACTGATCGCAGATGAAAACAGCACAAAAAAATCACAAAATTTTACTTTTTTTTATCCTCCCAATCAAAAAAATTAGGAATGTTTGAGTCCGTATGCTAGGCGACCACTGAGTCAGAATCAGAGAGCACCAAACGAAAGGATTTGTTCCTTTGTGTTAATTTTAATAGCACAGCGTGGGCATATCTGCACGTATAAATTGTAAATTCCGTCGTCTCGTACGCTGCGTACGCTCCGATTCTGACTTAGTGGACGCATAGCTTTAGTGTGTGTCAGACTTTGCACTGACCTTCTAAACTGAATCCCAGAGAAGTCCTTCCTAAACGGCCGTACAGCGTACTGGTATCCAGTCCCCCTCGGCCTGCCTTGCGGCAAGGGCTGACTCCGCGGGGGCGGAGGCCCCCTCGGCACGCCCCCGCCGGGGATGTTCGGAGACAGCTTGGTGGGTGAGGCCCCGGCGGCTTTAGGCTTGTTGGTGGAGCCTTTCGGACGACCCCTCTTCTTTTGCTGCGAGGTAAAGCACTCAGATACCAACGAATGATTTTTGATGAGGGTGGTACGGGGGGGATGACACTATAGGAGTTTACAAATTCTTGAAACCATTTAATATTTGTATAAACTGTTTGGACACTAGAGTTTGACCACGCTAAACCTGCAATGGAATACATAGGCAACCCCAAAATGATGTTTGAACATGGTCACACATCTTATAGTCAATCTGGAAGAAATCGCTCTTATAGCGATAAAACCGCCCACTGTACATTTTCAATTGTTAATTTTCTTTTGTGATCTTTTTTCTTTTATTAGTTTGTAAGGTGTGCAAAAAAATTTGTTTATTAATTCATTTTCAGTCACAACGGATCTTTGTCCGTAAGTATCTACGCAGAACCCATTTTGGGTTGAATTAGAGGTAAACGAATTTTTTCGAAAACAGTACATGCGTAATCGTTTGTTGCACCTAACTTCAGAGGGATAAAGATCCGTTGCGCGTACTGTACCTCAGAAACTTTTATCGTCATAGGTTGTGAAATTGTTTTCGCAGTACAGATGGTAATTTCAACAATGTTTTCAATTTCTGCGACGTTTTAAGCGTTGCAGACTTAACGCGGTCAAACTCTATCAGGTGTTTATAGATAGTTTAAATATTGCGAAGTACGATTGGCAGTCTTCAGCAGACAAAGATTATTTTAGGGTTGCCCAGTTATATCATTGCAGATGTAACTTAGACAGACTACATAAGGTGTATTCTTTGTAGAAGTTTCTTGAGCAGATGAACCTTGGGTTAAGGGCAATGGATATGAGAAATATGAATTAAATTATGTTAGTAACGCCATAGATGGTGCATTAAATTAGAAACCTCAGGATGGCGTACCTCCGAGCCAGGAGTGGCCTTGCCAGGCATGGTACCTGATTTAGGTAAATCTGGACTGCTAAACGGTTTCCTCTCCACATCACTGTAAAGAAAAATCATATAAAGGTTAGGTTAGGAATGACAGGCGTCACAGCTCAGTCGGTATTAGCTCTGCCTTCCGTGCTGTGGGTCGTGGGTTCGATCCCCACCAAGAACAAACATTTGTGTTTACCAAAACATAGATGTTTGTTCTATGTCTGGGTGTTACTATTTAATTATAAGTATGTATTTACAATAAAATACATAAGTATTCTATCAGCAATCTAGTTCTCATATCACAAGCTTTGCTTAGTTTGGGACTAGAGGACGTTGTGTGTAAAGTCCATGAATATAAAAAAAATGACAGAATGACATGAAAGGAATTTTGGAAACATGGAACACCAACGGTCTTATGAAAAAATCTTTGATCATTACTTAGTCACCTTTAAACTATATCACTCGTTAAGCGGCTATACGACGTTAAACATTTCTTATTGGTTTAGTTTTGACACTTGGTAACTTTTTAACATTGAGACGGATTTATGGGTGAGAATTTTCTTTATCATTTCCTTATACGCCTCTCAACTTTTGAGACGTTTGAGAGGCAATTCTAGGTAATACCATATTACGATTAGAGAAAATAAACAATCATTTTTATTACCAGTTCTAGAGAGAGGGGTTTTAGAAGTGTTGTTTCCATCTATATAGATGGTTGCTTTTGCTCCGTTTATAATGAAACTGCTAGTGAAGACCAATTTTTTTTTTATTCCAATTTTTCTTGCGAGCTACCTTATTGGGCATTTAGCGAGTTTTGATGATACAGCCACGACTCCGGACATGCGCAGTCAGTGTCCAGTGACACATCCCGCATTCTTGTTCTCCTAATCCCGCATTCTTGTTCTCCTAATCCCGCATTCTTGTTCTCCTAATCCCGCATTCTTGTTCTCCTAATCCCGCATTCTTGTTCTCCTAATCCCGCATTCTTGTTCTCCTAATCCCGCATTCTTGTTCTCCTAATCCCGCATTCTTGTTCTCCTAATCCCGTATTAGGTCTTGAGGAGCTTTTCTTTTAATTCTTTTGAATGATATGTCGGTAGGGTTCAGTAGGTTACAACCTAATTCAACCTAATGAACCCTACCGAAGACCGAACAAATTTGTAATCCATCTCCTTAGGTAGAACCTATTTTAAACGTATTAATACCTCTTTTCTGGTGGTTTAAGGGCAGGTTCAACTCGTTGTGCGTCAGCAGCGCCCTCTGACGCGCCCTCTGGTTTTGCGGCTACTGGGGAAAATATATAAGCACAGTCAAGAATAAATCTACGCAGAACGATAACTGCAGATTCGCCGTGTAGTTACGAGTTACACTGCGCGTTGCAGTCGCGCATTGTGATTCTAATATCGTTTGTGAATTTTCAGTTATCATCCTTAGCCAGACCTAAAAACTGGCACCTAGACTCACCTAGTTATATAAAATAATCCACGTTATTATATCGAATAAACGCTTTTTGACTTCGACTCAAATAATTATGTAGTGAGTATTAAAAATACCTGTTAAAAGTAGGTAGTTATTTTTTAAACAGATATGAATCCTACTAATCCTACTAATATTATAAATGCGAAAGTTTAGATGTTTGGATGTTTGTGTTTCAATCACGTCTAAACTACTGAACCAACTTGGATGAAACTTGCCATATATATAGTTCGTAACCTGGATTGACATATAGGCTACTTTTTATCCCGAATAATTAACAGGATCTACAGGATTAAATGAACGAAAAGGATTAGCAGCGCCAATTGGCAAGAGGATTTCATTGTCATGTCATGTTACGTCAGTTTGACAGGACGTAGTACTACCTCTTTGGTCTAACAACTAACGTTTGACATTCGAGTACGGGTTCGATGTAATGTCAAGTTTCTCAAAGAAGTATCCGCTCGGTACACGCACAGATAATATAATGTGCACGGAAACTGTACTCGAGTACGAAGTCGCGGGTAACTGCTAGTAGAATATAAATAATAAGCATGTAATAAAGAATTGCTATTTCTCAAAGATGTTTTTGGTAACGTCAGTAGTTCTAAGAACATTTGTAATATTTTTTTAAAGAGTAATATTTGTATTTTTCAGCATTCCAACTTACCAGCAGTTTTGTCTGCAGAATTTTCAACAATGCCTTGGGTTACATCTGCAAGCAAAAACATCTGTTTGTATTCGCGCCTCTTTACATATGAGTGTTGTAAGTCTATAAACTCTAGAGCACCGGTGGCGTGGCATAGTGGTAGCAATCCCGACTTCTGATCCTAAGGTCGTGGGTTCAAATCCGGACGTGCACCAATGGGTTTTTCTACACGAAAAAATTATGTGCGTAATGCTCTTAAGCGATGAAGGTAAAAATCGTGAAAGCCACGGCTTAGTCAGCTCCGCACGTATTGACCTTGTGTTTCCTGTGGACTGTGGGGACTAGACTGAGAGGATGGTATAGGTGCTACAAGCCTACTCCATCTAAATCATGTCCCAGGCACTACCATGTCCCGTACATCGGGACATGGGGAACAAGTGCCTCCTAACGCTGTATAAATCATCTAGATTAGATGCAAAGGCCTGATTATCCTACTAATATTATAAACGCGAAGTTTGTAAGTATGTATCTTGTTACTCTTTCACGCAAAAACTACTGGTCGGATTTAGATGAAACTTGGAATACATATAGTTCGTAGCCTGGATTAACACATAAGCTACTTTTTATCCCGGAAAACCGACAGGATCAAACGCGGGTGGAAGCTAGTAAGTCTATAAGAACTACATTTCATTTTATTCTGAAGGTGCAAATGTAATGCAAGCGAGCAAACCAATACTTTTTAGTAGTAATACCTTTGTTGACATGTTCAAGTGGTTTCTGTGAGATATCCAACGCTTTATGCGCGACATCTGAAAACATATAGCTATTATTTTCAAAGTAACGAATAACGTACAAAGATTTGGAACCTGTCGTGTAGCTGTGTGTACCTTTTAAGATACACTCGGCACCAACAACCGTGTGGGCAAGATGGGGGCAACATTGGCAAGGTGGAAGTGCCGGTGTGCGGGGGAGCCAAAACGGGCTGCATCTCAGCTTGATGCCACTTCAAATCGTGAAGTGACGCTGGTTTTCAGATGCAACCCAAAGTGACTCCACGGACAATGAGCAACCAATTCTATATTTTATTTATTTATTGATTGGTATATAGACGAGCAGCTTCTGCTGATATGTGTACGTCACACAGTGTTGAAACACTTCTAATCATTTTAAAGTCATTGCCATTTAGGTGAAGGTATATCAAATACATACCAAGAGGTTTATCAATGATGGGTCGGTGTGCTAAGTCGTCGGGCTTGAATATATCTGTCTTGATCTTGATTTTGGGCTGGTCCAAGTCTCCTGCCTTTAAAAAAATAGTATGTTTAGAAGTTTATGGTTATAAACGACATATAACTTGGCAAAAATTAATGGAAAAAATTCAGGATGCACATTTTTGTGCAGACATTTTTGATAAGCTAATAAATAATAATAAATAAATATTATAAATATTCATGGACTTTACACACAACACCCTCTAGTCCCAAACTAAGCAAAACTTGTGATATGGGAACTAGACGCTGATAGAATACTTAAATACTTTTTTTTGTAAATACATACTTATAATTACATAGCAACACCCAGACATAGAACAAACATCTATGTTTTGCACGCACAAAATGTTTGTTCTTGGTGGGGATCGAACCCACGACCTACAACACGGAAGGCAGAGCTATTACCGACTGAGCTGTGACGCCTGTCAAACTGAAACTGAAACATTAAAATTGAAGCTGAAATATTAAAACTGGTTTTACCATCATTTCTTCAGGATGTGGTCGTTTTTGAGCATCAGTTGGTTCAAGCTTGATCTCTGGCTTGAGCTGCTTGATGTCAAGTGGCTTCTGAGCGTCAAGCGGCGGGAGAAGGTGGGGCTGCGGAGGCCACGCCCCCTTGTGCACGCCCACATCGCCGTAACTTTGTACTGGAAGAAAGTAATGAGCTTTTTCAATTTTCTACATTGTCCTTTAACATTGCTGATTGTGGCTGATATGTCTATGGTTTATGAAAACTGGCAACATTTATAGATTTGTCTTTGAATTCATTGTTTAGTGGCGGAAGTAGGTGGGGCTGCGGAGGCCACGCCCACATCGACATAACTTTGCACTGGAAGATAAAATAATGAAACTATTATTTTACATTATCTGCTAATTGATACATTATTTGCTTTAAATACTTTTTGTACCTACTAAACTAATATAAATAAATCAGAAATCTGATAAGTATAAAATAAATGTAAAATGAAAGAATGCTTGGGCCATCAATTTCAGGCAGATATTTAATTTTTTATAGTTTAAAAGAACTCTAAATTTTAATGATACTTGTATTTTATTGAATAGAACACTTTGACTCATAGGCTTACTTTAAAATTAGATTTTTGAAAGAATAATTGATAATTTATATATAACTATGTTGTTTCTCTCACCCATATGTGACTGCATATGCAGCTGTGGGTGCTGCTGGAATGGCTGGTGTTGGTAGTTCTGATGAGCGGGGGGTGCATACGAGAGGTTCTGAGGTGCATAGCTACCACCCGGTGGGGGACCGTAAGCAGCAAATGCATCCGGGGGCGGGTAATGGGTGTTGTAGGCTCCGGCATACGGCTGGTACGGTATTTGATGCCCATTATCTGGAAGAGTATGCCATTGTAATTCCTTTATAAGTTTATCTAATTTTTTGAAGCATTATGTACCTAGGCACATTTATGTGTATTCTATTTGGATTTCCATGCTATGATTGGTTAGTAATTTATTATTATTATTATTTATTGTTGTGCCAATTTGTATAGCAC
Organism: Gandaritis pyraliata; assembly: GCA_947859175.1. NCBI lineage: Eukaryota > Metazoa > Arthropoda > Insecta > Lepidoptera > Geometridae > Gandaritis > Gandaritis pyraliata. The sequence goes on along the minus strand of OX401871.1, from coordinate 1,541,556 downwards.
CACATCCTTCTTACATTTGTTAATAATAATTTAAGATGTGTCCTTTGATTTGTTATGATTGTTGATATGGCACCAATAAGAATAGGTAGGTAATTTTTCGACAGATTTTCAGCCCGCTTCCCGCGTTTTCCTGTAATATTTACCAGTACAAGCACTCACCGATATAGTTGAGCGGCAAGCCGTTCCCTTGGACCACTCCATGTCCAGGCTCGCCCTCCATACGGAGCCTCTTCTGATTCATTGCTCTTTCAGCCTCATAGTTCATTTTGACTAAAACAAAAACCACTTTTAGACATTGTAGCACATTACGTAGGTAATAGTACAAAGTACCTAACACTAATACACATTCTCTTGTATTCTGACGGACGCCAACCGGACGCTCGCACAAAACACAGGTTATAATGCACAGCAAAAGCAAACACAAGCGTACCTTTGTTGGTCAATGATTGTTATTGATTTTAGTGTAAAGACGCACTTAGAGCGTTACCCGCGATGAATTGGTACATAATAGAGCACGATTTTGAGTCAAATTATCTGTTGCACACAAAATATGCATCAAATTATCGGCCTAATGACAGAAAAATTAGAGAAAAACAAGTGAAGCGGCGGAGTTCTTCCTTGTATTTTTTTTCTCATTCTTTTCTTTCTTTCTTTCGTTCGGAGTACATTAGGTAGTTGTATATTTTGATATGGCAACCCTTGGGGTTTTTTTATTCTAAAAAAAATTTTGTTCAGCACAGCAAGCAATGCACGTAATTTGTTTACATAAGTCAAAGTCTAAAAAGTGTTTATTCAATAAAATCGCAAAGGATCATTTAGAATCGTATTTTATATGACAAGGTGATTCTAGGCTAGCTAGGTGACAGTACCACTCCACGCGACTCCAATCAACAACTGTTCTTCTCTCTGTTCACGCTCTAGAAGTCTAGAATCTAGAATCGTTTGTACTTCTTCTGTCCATGTTCCGTCCGCCGCATCCGCATCGCTCGCACCTCTGTCTGATGTTTCCTATTATTCTATCTCCATGCATCGCACGAGTATTTTTTATCTGTAATCATGATCAATCACAGACAAAATATAAGCATAAAAAGTTATTTTTCTGTTTTTTTTTTTACCTTTTTATAACTCTGTATTCCTGTATGGTTTTTTTTCTTCTATTTGATGGTTCCGGTTCGTTTTTATTATACTCTATGGTGCGTCCGTGCGTCTTTCTTGGGCTTGGTGTTCGTTTAGCGGTTATTACATTACACAATCTCAAGCACGCTAACTAGCATCAAGCGTAGTGTAATAAGGGAAAGACAGGAAGACTGACTTACTAGTCTGCTCCAAGCACGGACTAGGTAGCCTGACTTGATATTGCATGGTGTAATAAGAGTAAGACAGTAAGACCGTTCAGTCAGCGTCCGGCAGCCGCAGAGGAGGGTCGTGTCTCGCGGTGCCGTACCTACACAATGCCATGCGAACGAACGAACGAACAAAACGAGAGGTGATCTTCGATATTATCGATATCTATCATGACATGCCATATTTATGGGAGAAAAATCATACAGATATATGACTAAAATATGGGTGAAAGAGTATGATTCGCTCATATTTTTATCTCTTATTTCTTAAATTTTGTTGAAATAGTCGCGGTAAGAGCTACCGCCATTTTCCGTCATTTCGAAAGATTTTTCAAGACGCCCGTCAACGACGACGTCCGCCTTTCGAATGAGTAAGCATGCGATATCTAGCGCAGTGTAATAGCAAGCCAGTCTAGGTAGATTCTAAGCACGGACTAGTTAGCGTGCTTGAGATTGTTTAATGTAATAACCGCTTCAGCGTAGCATCTATTAGATTTGTGGCACAAACTACAGAAGTTTGTGGTGTTCGTTTCGTTCGTTCCGTAATCCGTTCGTTGTTGAAATTGTAGGAAATTGTTGAAGTTGATTTTACTTCGGAAATGTTCTGATGCCTTATGTCCTATTTATAAGACGGTGCGTGCAAAAACACAAAGTGAAGAGTTTTATTTTGGTGTGGTTTCGTGAGGTGTTTGAACTACTTCAACAGTCTGCTCCATTCAAAGGTAGGTAAGATAAAAAGATGCTATGGCGGTATTAGACGATTCATTTTAAATTTATTTCACTCTGCAGCTAACTAAAGTACCTTTCCGGTTCATCTATTCAGCTCCACAAAAGTCAGTTAGTTAAATCAGACAAATCTAGAAAAACCTCGTGCTGAAAGATTTCGTCATCTAATATCAGCACGGAGCCTCTCGCGAGTCGTGCAAAGACATCTCTCGCGCGATGGAGAACACTTCCACGATGAGTTAGGGTCGTATTCGCTTAAAAACAGACTCGAGCGCGACCCAGGTATTGATATGAGTTGAGATTTTCAAAATTGAAACAATTATGCATGAGGCTTGGGTACTTGGTCAGCATATGAGCCTAATCACAAGACAACAATCAAAATTCTTTTGTATGAGAGTTCTCCAGTAGCTACAGTATAGCTAGTGCTGTGAAAACAAAATAATGTTGTGATCATGTCACAACCATGATAGGTATTTCCCTTGTAGGATGTTCATATTTCAACCTGTTATTAATGAAGTCGATGTTAGCTTGGAATAGTTACACTGTATTGTCTTTTCCATTGACAAGCAAATTCAAGTTCAATCTAAATAGACAAAACACAGTGTCCAAGCTTACATCGAGTTTAGTTGTAACATTGAAAATATAGATTTCAGCATCAGAAGCACCATGTCGGGTGAAATCACTGGATACGACAGTTCTGAGTGGTATACTGTTCCTATTCCTACTATGGAGCAGCTTGCTGATGAGTAAGTATTATTCTTAATATAATAATATAAAAAACGTAGTTTTGAAACTGTAGACATACTGCCACATTCAGAGATGTATTATTAACATTATTATTATTGAATACGCTGACAGCTTATAGCTAATGCATATGTATAGCACTTACTAGCTTTCGCCCGCAACTTCATCCGCATCCAGTTTGATCCTGTTGATGTTCCGGTATAAAAAGTAGCCTATGTGTTAATCCAGCCTACAAACTACATATTATTATTATATGTATTCCAAGTTTTATCCAAATCGGACCAGCAGTTTTTGTGTGAAAAAATAACAAACATCTAAACATTATTTACTTATTTATTGGTTTAAAGACTAGCAGCTTTCGCTGATATGTCTACGTCACACAGTGTTGAAACATTTCTATACGTAATTTTAAAGTCATTGCCATTTTCCTTACATCATTTAAGCACTGTTTTACTTGTTTGTAGCCAGTTGTCGAGCTTGTTAGTCTTATGTTTGTTACTCTTAATAAATTTTAAACAAGTGACATTTCCTGAGTGTGGCAGATAGTTTTTAATCTACACAAAGTGATCTATTGTTGTAAAGGACAAAGCATTCTAAACAACATTTAATTAATATACATTTTTCTTTCAGTTACCTAGATGGGAACGCCCTTCTTGATGATTTAAAATTTTCTGGGGCCCTTCTTGTCCCGAGTGAGGATAATTTGCAAACCACCCCAACGCAGTCCATGAATGTATGTACTTGCAACATAATTTGTCTACATTTCTCACACATTTACCAAAGAATAACACACACTCTAAATATGTTGTTTATTGTTAAAGCAAGCAACGCGCACCTTCTCCTCTCTCTCTTGTCAGGAACTTCACATTTAGTAATTGTACTCTAGAAGTCCAAAATACAATCTTAACACTTAGTTTGGCATTCGCCGGTAAACCTATGTAAGATTTATTGTACCCACCTTTGTTGCTACCTATGTTTTGTTTCTATACTTGGGGGTGATTCCAGAATCATACTAATAATAATAATAATAATCTCTGCCATACCCAGGTATGGCAGAGATTTTGCTCACGTCAAATCTCGCTCGAAAACTGGTTTCACCCACTAGTGACAGAAGTTTTCAACGACATTTTGACGTCATCCCTATTAGAGTAAAATCTCTGCCGAAGTGAGAACAAGGCCCCTGGTGTTTTGGTAAAATAAACTAGGTATTTATTTATTTTCCATAATGACAGTCCGCATAATTTGAACCTTTTCAAAACAGTCATTTTAGAAATAAATTTGCCTGCATTGAATTGAACAACAATTCATTGAATATTCTTTACTAAATATTATTTTCCCTTCTAGACAGTAACCATTATACCAGTGGAGATACAGCACCGAGGGCCTCCGGAGAGAAATGTAGTAGACACACCATTAAACTTTACAGTGGAAATAAATAGCAATGACACAAATAAAAAGAAGTATGTGGTGAGTTGTATTTGTAACCTCATTACCTCATCCTGCACCCTTACCGCCAAGTGTTACTAGAGTTCAAAAACTTCGGACATCATAATTGCAACCTTATCATTTTTTTTTACCTTTGATGGACGTCTTTTGACTTCAATCACACCAGATGGAAAGTGACGATGAAGCCGACGATGGAGCAAGGCGGTTTAGAAGACACCTATTCAATCTTACCTTGAAGAGATCCAGATTGTAGTGATTAAACATTACTCGAATCATTTAAAACTGAAATAGGGGATAGTTACTAAAAATATTGTTGATTTCACTAATATTGTACAAATGGTAACGATGTTTTTAATGATATATGCAGTACTCTCACCGCTTGAACCGCATCTACGTGGATAGAGAATGCGACTTCTCGGTACAGTTCAACTGGGAGAGCGCGCTGGGCGGCGCCCTGTGGGTGCGCTCGTGCGTGGTGTTCGCGGACGATGCGCAGGCGCAGAAACGACCCGAGTGCTGCCTGCAGCATCTACATCAGGGATCTAACACTGGTCAGTACAAGCATGGGGCTAACAAATATTATGGAACATTATTACACTAATTATCTCATACTAACAGTTATCCGCGACTTGACCGAACCCGTACAGACGATAGTCGTTAGACGGCTACACCAAAAATGGTACCAGGCCCTGTCAAACTGACGTGACATCCTCCTCTTGTCAATTGGCGCTGCTAATCCCGTTCGTTAATTTTATCCTGTAGGTTCTGTAAATTATTCGAGATAAAAAGTAGCCTATGTGTGAATTAACACAAGAAATTGACTAAATGAAAAATTGACGTGAATAAAACCTCGGTCTGCCTACTTTCCTGTTGCAATACCCCTGAACAGGGTTCATGTGTGATACCTACCTACAATGTAACAACTATAATACCATGTGAAAGCAATAAATGTATTGAGTATTGAGTAATCCAGATTACGAACAATATTCCAAGTTTCATCCAGGTTGGTTCAGGAAATAGATATACCTAGCAACTGAGCATTACAGATTGCTAAAGATTTAGTTTATCCTCAGGTGTAGACAAGCACATCGCGCTAAACGTGCTCCATTCCTCCCGGCCCATGGGGACCCTGGGCGTGGAGTACCGAGGCTCGGCCGAGGCGGCTGACTCGTGGCTCTCCACAGTGGTGGCGCTCACCAAGCCGGGCCCGGAGCCAGTGGCGCACGCTTACAAGTTCGTCTGCAAGAGTTCTTGTTCCTCCGGCATTAATCGAAGAGCTATTGCTATTATTTTCACACTTGAAGACCTGCAGTGAGTACAACTAGCACATATTAATAACTAGCAGTTACCCGCGACTTCGTACGCGTCTACAGTTTCCGTGTACATTATATTATCTGTGCGTGTACCGAGCGGATACTTTGAGAAACTTTACATTACACCTCATTACACCGAACTCGTACTGGAATGTCAAACGCTAGTTGTTAGACCAAAGAGGTAGTACTACGCCCTGTCAAACTGACGTGACATGACATGACAATGAAATCCTCTTGCCAATTGGCGCTGCTAATCCTTTTCGTTCATTTTATCCTGTAGATCCTGTTAATTATTCGAGATAAAAAGTAGCCTATGTGTCAATCCAGGTTACGAACTATATATATGCCAACTTTCATCCAAGTTGGTTCAGTAGTTTAGACGTGATTGAAACACAAACATCCAAACATCTAAACTTTAGCATTTATAATATTAGTAGGATGAGTCCTGCGGCAAGATGGGCGGACGATATCACTGTTATCGCGGGCAAAAATTGTATGAGAGTGGCGCGGGGTCGTGAGAGATGGTACAGAAAGAGAGAGGCCTATACTCAGCAGTGGGTGAAGTCAGGCTGTGGATGATGATGATGAGCAGCATTAATGACACGATGGAGTTATTCAGTTTGCACGAGGCACATAGGTAGTCAATAAACTTTATCACCACTAAGTAAGCCAGCGGACACATTTGTTGAGCCAATAGAGTCATGGCAGTCTACAGAGTGACACTCACCAAACCAGGTAGTGAGCAGCACCATACTATACCACAGATAATAAATAAACTATAGTAAGAGCAGAAGATTGGACAGGTTGCTCGGGTGTGAAGCGCACAAATCAGGTTCCAAGCACACGATTGGTGGTGCTTACTAATATCGATGGTTCAGAACATTCCGATTCTTGTTATTTTACGAATTTAATTACAATGAAGTTGTTTTGTTCAGGGGTGTGGTGTACGGCCGTCAGCTGGTGGGGGCTCGCGTGTGTTCGTGTCCAAGCAGAGACATGCGCAAAGATGAGGAGTCGGAGGGGGTTTTCAAGGTAAAATTTACAATCCGCTTTACTATTTATGGGTGAAGTTGGTATACAGAATTAAGATAGATCTTTATTAGTCCCCAACAGGTAATTATTATGCGTAACAAACAATGTTATTCGCAGACTGGCAAGAAACGCGTGGCAAGTAACATGACCCAGCCAAAGTCGAAGAAGATCAAAGTGGAAACGAGGACAGAGAGTGAGCGCGTGGTGGCGGGGCCGCCTCTCAGCGCCGGCGCACAACACACGATCCTGCCGGCGGTGAGTGCACGCTACATCATACCATACCAGAGAAACATCTATTTTGTGCCTTCGCCAAGATAGATAGATAATACTTTATTGTACACACAAATTTGTACGCCTTAGGGCAAATCACAGTGCACAAATATCTATTATGTCACCATTTTACTTACCTGTGTTTACAAATAAATAAATTGAAATTGAACAAAAAATTCAGGTGACATACGAAATCCTTATCGCTGAAAGCGATTTCTTCCAGGCTTCTCTGACTTCTCCAAAGTCATAGTCAAGTCTTTTATTCAATAAAATCACAAGGATAATTTACAATCGCTTTATATAACTAGGTGATTCTACGTGCCAGTTCCACGCGACCAGAGCTAACGAACGAACGAGAAACTACGGCCTGGTTCCTAACGTTTTTTTTGTCCATCTCGCAATAACAATGTCATCGATCCATCAGGGCCGGTCTAAACTTGTCTCACTTCTCATTAAACCCCTTACTTCCCAGATGGAGTTGATGAACGACCGCGTCGCAATAGTAGGTCTAGAAGTAATGCTAGCTGTTACAGAGCTAGCTCAGTACCCCGACACCGCGCGCCACAAGGCATGCATTGCGAAACTCAAGCAGACCCTCCAACAATTCAGGGACAAACAGCCTACCGACTAGTCTTTAGTTGTTTAGTAATTTAGTGCCTTAATACTGTCCAATCATAGAATCGTAAAATTATGTAGGTACAGTCGGCTACACATCAGCCTATCAACGGTTCGAACTTTGAACTATTATAATTTGAATGTTGCGAATCATGCGAGAGGGACGATATGTTTGTATGTGAGACTCGCTGCTTGCGCGCCACGCGCCTACACCTATTGCGATCCCTGATTCGCAACATTCAAATTATAATAGTTCAAAGTTCAAACAGTGGAGAGGTTGATGTGTAGCCGACTGTACATGATGAGTATTTTATAAGTTTAGAGAAATCTTTAATAAACCACGCTTATTTAGTCGGTGTATCTGCTAGTGATGGACGTGAATAGTTTAGTTTTTACAGACGCGAGGTTTATCTAATCAGCCTATGCCCACTGCTGGGTGTAGACCTGTTTATCACGCCATCCTTTCCGATCCTGTGCCCATCGAATCCAGTGTGCTCCTGGCACCTTTACAAGGTATTTGAGTCGAATTTAATCGAGCCCTCACATGAATATAAACTCATTACCAATTTTTCTGACCACTTACGTTGCACACGGACCGAGTCAACCCAGTTTGCGACTCGGGTCTATATGTAGACAGTTCAACTCAAATAAGTCGAGTTTGAAATAACTCATCACGTCACATCACTATCATTTAGACTGAGTAAATAAGCGTGATGTAATAAGGCTTTAAACGTTTTCAAATCCAGATAGAGTCCGAAATTGAACCGATTGTTGGTCAATAAGTTTAGAGTAGTAAATGCTAGTTTTTTATTCACATAAAGGTAGAACCGCATTGAACGGATTTACACGACGCGACGCGACATGACGCGATTGCATGAAAGTGCTGAGTTAGCGTAGTTTCACTACCTAGTGCGGTATATCTCTTACGATTTCATAACAATAAATAATAATGACACATAGTTTAGTTTACATCTTACTTATACCTACCATTACTGTGATAAGTCATAGTTAGTTATACTTACTTGGTCTGTATTGTTTATGAAAAACAAAAAAATTTAATTATTTGTCGCGTCGTGCAGTGTAAGTTCCGATTAGTTTGCTCACTTTGGATTGTAATTTTCTATGAGACTTTGTCTCTCATTTTATTACGTAAGTTTAATCATAGTTTTCTAGGTATAATGAGATTATGATGAAGAAAATACGAGAAGTAATTAGAAGTGTTGTAGCTTAATTTCAGATTGGTACATTAGCTATACTGTGCTGAGTACGCAGCTTCCTAATTTATTTGTGCCTTGTGCCGTATATACGTCGAAATTTCTGCACTTTTGATGTTCTAGATTCTAGTGTATTTACACTGGTCAAGGACAGTGGCGACTAGCTAGTATAAATACTTTAGCGAGCTTGAAAATCAAGTTTACTCATTACTGTTTGATCGGTTCAGTTCACACCGCTGTACTTACTGTACTTTATCTACATCGCTACTTGATCAATGTAAATCGGCCTTAACTGCATTTAACATAGGTTGGCGCAATAGCCTGCTTTTCGATAGATTTACAAACAGAGAGAGCAGTGATCATAGGAAACCAAAGAACACTTCATCAGATTCTTTAGAATAATTGAAATAATAATTTTAACGATTCTAAAGAATAAAATAATGATTGAACTGTAATTAAATCATGGCCTTAAAACCCACCTTTTATAAATTAGGGAGCCGATTTTGCATTGTACTTGTAATTCTTTGGACAATAAGTACTTATTTGGAAAAGAAAATATTTACTTATTTTTCTTATTCTAGGTTAGGTTGAAAACCTACTTTTTACGTTTTTAGTACCTAAGAACTATGTTAAGTATAGGTATTTGTTTTTGATATTTTTTTATATTCTTTGTGATTCTGGGCAAAGGAATATTCTTTGCTTCCAGTTCTAGTAAGAAAGCCGCCACACTATTATGTTTTGTATTAGATATTATGTTATATCCAGTGAGTTTTAAGTCTGTCTTAATAATAATCGAGATTGTGCCTTTAAAATATTAATTTGGACATACCTACTATGATTCTGAACAATCTTTTAAAAACAAACCCAATGTGAACCTACAGTAATGTACCATCAGCAAAAGTTCTGCCTTACCACCTTAAGGGTGCATTTTCTGTGAACTGACTAGCCGTTAATTTTTGAATACCAATAGAAGCAAATTATTTCGGGTGTAAAAGTTATGAAAAAAATGGGCCGTCATAAAAATAAATAGATGTTTAGGTCTTTGGTTGGTCAAAATAAGAAGACAAAAGAAAAAGGCGAGGTTAGGTAGCTAACTGCTTGCAACCGAAACAGTTTCAAAAGTGGTAAGGCGGAAATTTTGCCGATAGTACCTAGTGTATTACGAGTAAAGTGTATTATTTTCCCAGTAAGATTTTTTAGAATTTTTAAATAAGGTTTTTTTATTTTTATATCTATTATTAACATACATATTTTATTATGTTATGGTACCTAAGATTACGAGCTTGGCGATAAATGTGGTATATAAATTTTAATTTGTAATACATTTTTGTATAGTATTTCTAGACACATTATTGATTTTGGATGTCTTCCTCAAAAATTAAATTGTACTGTTCTCTTCTGATCAATACCTATGATCTTTAACAATAATTTCTATTCTATGCAACTGAGAATGTTGTTTTTATTTTGTGGGAAAAATAAACACAATTCAATTGAAAATAATTTAATTTGTATTATTTTATTAATAACTCTGCTTTACATTAAATCAAAATAACTTAATCTAAGCACTCACTTGATAATGATAAAATATAATAAGCAGATATTGTTGTAATACCCTAGGGTAACAAAATAAACAGCTCTTTTCACAGAAAAGTTATGGCCTAAAACAACTTTCTTATAACAACTTCAAATGTCCAGTAATTTTATCGATAACTTCCTTAGGAGCGGGCCCCACACTTAGACAAGTCAACGTATCAGGGTCTACTTGGGTTTTACCATCGTCAATGACTCTAAACGTAACTATACCCAACTTCTCTGCTTCTTCAGCTATTTTGTTCATTTCCTCTAAGGAGTTTGATTTGACAGCAACTTTGGCTTGACCAGTCCTCTGCCACTTTTTCATGCTATTGATATCATTTTTCTGGATCTCTTCAAAGGCTCCCACGGCTGCGTGACAGCACTGAGACATGATTTTTCCCTTTGTCATGCCGAGTTCATTTCTTACAACTAGAACCATCTTGTACTCTGATTTCGAAGAAAACTGAAAAGGAAACATTGACAGTGACCAGAGGAACATAACCTTGCTGTCATCAGCCATAAAAATATCTGTTGGGTATGCACGTAAACAAAACGTGTGAAGCCTTGTAATTTACCTTAGGGCTAGTCTTCTTCACTGCTTTTACGACTTCAGGAGCAGGTCTAATATATTTTATTAGTACGAAATATAGAAAAGACATGCAGACGCCGCAACTCAGTCCAACGAAGAAGTCCGGGTACAGGTTCATTTTATAGTAAGTATGTGGAACTTTAAGTACATAAAAGAAATAAATGGATTCTAGTTTGTCTTCTATACTGGCTGTCCAGAGATTCTATTCCAAAGGTTCCCAAAGAGTATTATTTTCTTCTAGATAGACCATCACGTCAACAGCGCGCACACCACAGAATACTGTTACCCAAGAAGAACGTTTACTGCATACAAATATGGCAGGACAAAATTGACCATTTATTTGGGGGTTCGTAACTAGATGGCGTTATTTTTGGCACCAACTTTTAAAATATTTGGTGGCAGTTTCAATCTATTTTAGCGCTAAATTTCGAACAGACCTGGCAGGGATTAAAATTGTTCAAACAGTTTCTGCTGTTTGGCTTATCTTTTTGTCAAAATGCTGACATAAGATTATTACAGAATGTTAAAATCGTTGCTAGTTTTATCAGGTCAGCATTTGACAAAAAGATAAGCCAAACAGCAGAAACTGTTTATAAGCAATCTGTCTTTCTTGGCCTAGCAGTGAAATACGAAAACTAATCAGGTACCTAACAAATTAAAAGTCACAAGTTTATTGATTTTTTTTATTATTTAAGTTTACGAATAAGTTTTCTAGTGGGTCTTGCTGGAGCCTTCTTCTGGCTAGACTTTTTATGTTTTTATGTTTAGTTGTAAGATTTTTCCACACTTGTTCCAATCCGTTAATGGTCCATATCCATCCTTGTTGTAAAGGGGGTGGTGTTCTGCACCCCAAAAACTTCAGTTTTTTAAAAAATTCTTTCATTTGCCCAAATAATTCTATATGACGCGTATTGTTTTGGATATTGGTGGCTAACGGCTTTCCTCTTCTTCTGTCTGGCGTATAAGCGTTGACGCTGTCAAATAGTTCATCCATTTTTTTTAATACTTCTGCCGTCGTTGTCGCTGAAGTCGATAGTTCTCCTGAAATAATAAAAAAATAAGTGAGTAAGTACCTCTTACTATCCCAAATTTCTTACTCCTACTCCTATTATTAACTAAACAAACAACGATAAAACTAGCCAAGTAAGCAAACTCTCAGTACAAAAAAAATTCAATATATTTATTTATTCCCCACCAAGAACACCATATTAACACCAGAAAGTGTAAAATTAAACACAGAAACTGTCATAAACAATTTACTACCGAACAAATCGTGAGAATAATATCTAAAAGCCTATGATATTTATCTTTCTCATAGAGGGGGATGAAAAGCAGAGAGTGCCTATGTGTAGTGTTAATCCTCGCTACGTTCAGGATTCTACTCTAATTTTGGTCCCTTATGACACAATCTACTATTTCGTGTGGTAAGCTGGTGGTCTTATTAGACGTAGACAGTATAGTAAGAATAGAATTACTATACCACCATGGCTCGTGGCCATATAGGACCATGTATTTTTCATACCTACATACATTTTTCATACATACATACCAAATTGTAGGTATTTTGTTTGCCATCTTCTGCTGGTTTCTGGGTAATCAGCGATCCTGTAGTTGTACCATCGACATTCATCTGGCTCTGGTTTAATAAGTTAAAATTTTCCATTAAAGGTAGAGTTAAAGATGGACCAGCCACAGGCTCAATCGTAACCAACACAGGGTCTGTCAAAACCTGAAATAAACAAACAAGTAGTGTTAAGAAACTGTGTGCCCTTTTTAACCGACTTTAAAAGAGGGAAAAGGTTCTCAATTCAGTTGTTTTTTTTAATGTGTGTTACCTCAGAACTCCGTCATTTATAAACCGATTTCAAAAATTCTTTTTTTTATCTGAAAGGATGTACTTCCAGGTTGGTCCCATTTAATTTTCATCATAATCGGCTCAGTAGTTTGGCTTATAAATAACTCAGTCAGTTTTTCTAGTTTTTTAACTTATAAATTATACAACTTCTTTGTGTTTTTTTTTTTCGGGAACATCATAAGATCTTAGTTCGGGTGAACAACTAGTTATCATACCAAACGCGAAAGTTTGTAATTATGTATGGATGTTTGTTTCTCTTTCACGCAAAAACTACTGGTCCGATTTGAATGAAACTTGGAATACATAATTTATTCCAAGTTTCATAACTCAATATTGAAAAAAATGTCGCTTGAGTAAAGTCGCCTTTTAACCGTCGCTATAGTTCGTAGCCTGGATTTACACATAGGCTACTTTTTATCCCGGAATATCCACAGGATCAAACGGGACGCGGACAAAGTCGCGCGCGGAAGCTAGTATATTATTATAGAAAAAACTCACTAACCTTGTCACATTCAGCATCTGGTACTGCAGCTTTGAATAGCCTAATACCAGCATTATCAATGAACCATTTCCTTTCAAAATGTCTAGTGCACAGCATTCTATGTTCACTGTGAAGTTGGCGATGGAATTCTTGAGAGCTCCAGGAACCATGTGGAAAACAATACTTGGCCCACAACACACATCTGAAATTTATTACATGCATCATTTAGTATTTATTTCATTCCAAAGCAATTTTCATGTCATTATCTTATGAAAATGTTCCGAATAGTTCTTATTGTCTGTTTTTTTTCCTGCTTGTTTTGTGCTGTACCTACCTGTGATTGTGAACTAAATAAATAATTATCTATCTATTATTCTATTTTCTCCTAATTTTATGATATTTAGGGAGTCTTAACGATGGAAGTAACGAAACACAATAGATTTGTAATGTGCTTTGTTATGCCACCCTATATTATCACATGACTGAGATGTCTTTTTCAACATTTACCGTGACTTTGAGGTAAATCTTAAGATTTACCAAGTGAATGGTGGTAAAAGTCCTTATGAACGATGATCATAGAACTATTGGAACTTTTACCCGTACAAATTGGTAAATCTTAAAAGACTTACCGCAGATCGGGCTTTTATACCTAGTAACATTATTATATTCATTTCATAACAATCAGTGTCAGAGTTTTTATGAGAAAAAATATGATGGGAATTCCCATGGAGACAGACACAATCAGGTTGTGTTCAGTAGACTACTTACCGATTAATGTTAGTTGGTCCCGGCTTAGGAAAACGATGTAATATGGTATCAGGGTTTTCACACGGTGAAGCCCCACACTTGACACACTTCCTTTGATTTTCTTTCATATTTGAAAGATAGATCTAATCACAAAGTTCCAATCTAAATACAGAGTCACTGTCTCAACCACGAGTCTCTTATCTACCACAACACACGGACTTCACTCCAGCTAAAGTAGAAGGCGAAACCCTTATAACATAGAGTCACTGTCTCAACCAAAAGTCTCGTATCTCCCACAACACAACGCACGGATTTCACTACAGTTAAAATGGAGGGCGAAGCCCTTGCAACTAAATAGAGTCACTGTCTCAACCACGAGTCTCTTATCTCCCACAACACACAGATTTCACTACAGAAAACGGAGGAGCAGATGCTCAACTCAATGTTATTCATAGGAAATCTTTCTTTGACGAAACTTCACGAAAGTAAAAAAAGCCAACACCAATGGACAATGACGGACATGTTTTTCGTTTTTGAAAAGAAAAACATGGAGTTGCAGTGCTACTAACTCACAATTCAATTTTACCCCATTATTTTAACGATTGCTACATTACATTATTCAATCTTTTATCCTCTTGGCAACCTTATCGATCTTGAATCATCCATCTCCTTGGCTATTAATTTGGCTTATCATGCCTTAGAACACTCCAAACTTACTTATGTATCTGTAAAAATTGTTTCCATAATGCCCTAGGTCGCATAGTACACCTCCCTCCCCCCCCCCCCCGTGACCTGACAGTGCGGAACTTTTTTTGCAGAAGATGGCTTGACAGGTTAAATAAAACCATTTAGGTAGGTAACTAAACATTTTTATTGCTTTATATAACAAAATGGGTAAACCGAGGCGCTAATTTCTTTAGCTAGGCACCCCCCTAAATGTTTAGGTAAATAACTCTGCCTACTCTCTCATATCTGATACTCACTGTACCTGCTAGGTTTCTATGTACCTTGCATACCCTTTACCTACCTACTGTATGTTTTGCTGGAAATAAAGTTTTTTTTTTCATTTTCTTACTAATAGTTAAAAACGGCATCACCACGCTCAAAAATTTTTTTAGCTCAACTAAGTACGAGACATTTGAACCCACCAACTCCAATTTGCGTTGTATTCCGGGCCGCAATAGGTAAATTATTTGCCATCTCTGTCAAATCAATGGCATTGCTGTTTAGCTTTCCACATCATTTTTTTTTATCTCAAACATCTAAAATGGCGCGGGAGTTTGGCGTGAGTGACAATGATGTTGGCGAATATTAGGTTCGACCAAAATATTTACTCGTATCTCGAAGGGCGAATTTCCCAACTAATACTGGCTGGAAACACTGGACAGTAATTTGATGAGAATTTGGCAAAAGGACTAGTACCTATCCAGCGCCAGAAAAAATTAAAAAAAAAAGAAATTGATGAGAAATGCACGCTGCCTAAAAATTATTGCACTAAAATGTTAAATATTCTGATTATTTTTTAAATGGTTTATTTTATTGTGCAGTTTATTTTTACATAAAAATATAATAAATTGTAAAAATAATTAACAATTATTTCACTTAACAAAACTACACAGTTTTAGTGCAGTTTGATGAGGCAACTACTATGAGCGAGATCGAGCTACAGCTATCCCTGTTCTTTGCAGCCCCAAGTAGGTATTGTGGGAGGTACCGCACTCGTCAAACAAAGTCGACCCCACCTGGCGCACACGCAGCACAGCAGTCAGCAGCACCGAAGTTAGTTATGTTTGATTGATTTATTGAATTGAAGTTTTACTAAAATCCGTCAATGTCATAAAGATCAAGGTGCCAATGTCATGTAGAGTCAAAAGATAAAAAAAAAACGGCGTGTATAAATCAAATGACAGCTTTTCTTATAGAGCCTACCTACCAGACCTGTAGGTAGTGTACCTAGAAGAAAAATTACCTATGTAGGTTAGGTAGGTACTAATTAAACTACCATAATGGCCCATGATGGTTCTAGCTTACTCAAACTACTATCACATCACATCTCATTATTTGTTTTGGTGAAGAGCATCAGTTCAGATTCAGGCGATTGCTGCATTTTATAGACTTGGCTCTAGTTTGATTGGTATATTTTATAACGAGACAGCCTTGATAACCTTAACATAAACTGTGTATTTTGATTATATTTCTATTCACAGCAGCTTCAAATGTCCAGTTATTTGATCAATAACTTCTTTAGGTGCGGGTCCAACGCCTAACACTGTTATTGAATTTGGTGCAATTTGTGTTCTTCCAGCATCTCTAATCATTGATGTAATAAGGCCCAGTTTTATAGCAGAGTCAGCAATTTCTTTCATTTCTTCTAAAGAGTCTGTCTTGACAGCGACTTTGGCTTGACCATCATTTTGCCATAATTGCAAGCTGACTGGATCTTTCAGCTGTGCTTTTTCATATGCTCCGACAGCTGCATGACTGCACTGTGCGGCTATTTTACCTTTAGACATGCCCAAGTCTGTTCTGACAACCAACACCATTTTATATTCAGCACTAGATTTGAACTGCAACAAAAACATAAAATTATTATGATATAGGAGTGCCTAATAATTTGTTAAGTACCTACTTATAGATGGGCCGGTGAAATTAATAAACTTACATTTTTAATGGCATTTTTAGTCACAGGAACAAATCCAAGTAATTTTCTTAGGGCAAATAGGGATAGCCCTAGGCAAACACCACAGCTAAGCCCAGTAAAAAATGCTAGGTTTAGTTCCATTTTTTTTGTAGTAGAAATGATGATTTCTTTAGTCGCCGACTTATTTCACAAATAAACTAACGTTTATGAGTTGCGCCGTGCGTGAATCGATTAAATTATTTGGATTGCTTTGCTTTCTTTGTTTACCTAAATCCTAACCTAACTTCATTTTCTGTTTACGTTATGTTACTGTCATTTTTGACAAACATTGCAACTGCCAGCGGTCCATCTTGGTTTGATTTGATTGAGAGATGCGGGTAAGAATTGAGCTATACGTGGCATAAACGCCATAATTATCTCGTTGACCTAGCAACCAGAGTATTTTCTTATTTACTTACGTGTATATTTTAACTAGGTATTGAACTAGATCAACGTGTAAAGTACCTGACTACCTAATAACTAAAAGAATTTTGAATAGTTTACAATGAAGAAAACCACAAAAGATCTGGCGCCCATCGCTATTCCTCACGGACCACCTGTAGAATGTACCGCGGAATATTTCAAGTCACTGATGGAGAGTTCTAGTATGGTCAAGTAAGATACCTATCTTCAGATACAAATACAAATGTTCCTAAATTTTGAATCACTCTCACTCCCCTCCACCCCAAAAGGCTTGTCGCACGCAGTTGTACTTACAGATCAAAAATATACCTACCCACCTAATGTTA
Source organism: Gandaritis pyraliata (assembly GCA_947859175.1). Lineage (NCBI taxonomy): Eukaryota > Metazoa > Arthropoda > Insecta > Lepidoptera > Geometridae > Gandaritis > Gandaritis pyraliata. The sequence goes on along the minus strand of OX401871.1, from coordinate 1,524,177 downwards.
TGTTAGCTTGAGCAATACCTATCTATCTAAATAGTTGGAATATCTAGAAAATATCCAGTATGGGACGTGGCGCGGCCTACCCCGCAAGTGCTCATGGAGCAGGCGCGTCGAGACCTGATGGACGCGGATGAGAAGCTGGTCCTGAAGCGAGAAGAGGAAAGCCGGAACCGCGCCATCATGGACACCAAGTGGGAGGAGCTTCGGAACAAGGAGATGTTGCTTAAGGAGAGCTTTATCAGCTTCAACAAGGTACTATCAAACACACACACTAGGTACCTATAGGCACCTATAGGTAATGGTACCTAGTCATCATTTATTTGGTACCTGCCACCCAGCCAGCGTCTGCCAAGTGCCAGCTATGGCATAAAATGGACATTAAAATTGACTTAGATGCTATAAGAATGTCTAAGAGAGGTAGGTATCTAAGCCTAAGAGGTAGGTAGGTAAGTAGAGGAACCTGTAGAAAGTACGGTCACCTGTAAAGCTGCCTACCTCTAGTTTATCAGAGAAAATCAAGAGAAGAGAGACCGCGCTGAACGAAAGATGGAAGCCGACAACGAAGTACTAGAACGCAAGTCCCGAGAAACAGAAGCGATGCGGCAACGCGTCCTCGAAATGGAAGAAGTCAAGGAGATGATGGAGAAACAAGTCAAGGACTACACTATCTATGAGGTATACAGGCATTAACATAACTAGGCATAATAGCAGGGCAATAAATAAATATTCACGGACTTTACACACAACGCCCTCTAGTCCCAAACTAAGCAAAGCTTGTAATATGGGAACTAGATGGCTGATAGAATACTTATATAGTTTTTTTTGTAAATACATAGGTACTTATAATACATAGTAACACCCAGACATAGAACAAACATCTATGTTTTCCACACACAAATGTTTGTTCTCAGTGGGGATCGAACCCACGACCCACAGCACGGAAGGCAGAGCTGTTACCGACTGAGCAGTGAGCTGTGACGCCTGTCAAATAAATAAATATTATCATAATACTTCTTACTTTTCCGAATTTAACTCGCATCTTTTTACTCGTACTATAAGTGAAAACTCTTTTAGGCTTTTTCGTGCTATACTTCCTCTGTTTATACTCTTATTTAATAAGCTGTTTGTTTTCCACATAAAATAAAAATAAAATAAAATAAAATAATACTGTTAGGTATGCTACGCGTCCACTAGTTCGAAATCGGACCGTAGAGAGCGAAAGCATTTGTTGCTTTTGTAGCGTTTCCCTACCAATGTATTTCTATGGTAGGTACAGCGTGCATTGGATCGGCATATCTGCGCCAATGACCTCGCCTCGTGCACTAAGATTCCGAGACAGGGGACCCCTAGCCTGTAGTTAGTCCACTGTTGAAAATAGGCCTCCCAGATTTCCAGGAAGAATGAATTTGAGCCTTTTTCATCCACCGACTTCATCATCAGCCTGAAGTCCAATGGTGGACAATCGGCCTCTAAACATAAAAAAAATCCAGGAAGAACTAGGTAGCTGAAGCATTCTCGTGATCGTTATTCGCGAACTCATCATTTAACTACTAGGTACCTACCTACCTAAGTGGCTGAGGATAATCATTCTCTTCTCAGGATTACCTGATGGCTGTCGTCCACAACTATCCAGAATTCAAACAGCCATTGGACGTGTTGAATCGATACGAAGCTCTAGGTAAGTTTCACTAGGTACCATGATTTGTTACCTTACATAGATTCAACCAACATGACGTCTTTTTGTGGCATATTTTAGCGGCGGCTAAGAGCACTTTGGCAGAACGTCAGGAAAGAGATTTGGAAATGCTTGAGAACGCTCGCCAAGAGATCGGGGCGCTGACTGAGGAGAAGAAACTATTCATCATGGGCTTGAACAACACTCTGGCTAATTTGAGGGTGAGAAGTAGTGTAGGAGTAGATCATTCCTTTGAGAAATACACGCATCCCTTCAAGTATTTTGGTGAGCTCTTTTATAATGTCTAAGGGTGTAGTCCAAACACTACATTTGGGAAAGACCCACTTTTTGCAGAAGTGCCTTGTCTATACCGTGAAATGTAGTGAAAAGCTCATCGTCGCTGCTCGAATGCCTTCGAATGTCTTCGTCACAATAATTTCCCACGCCCTTTGATACGGCAAAATTTCTTGATAAATAAACTCGAGCACGTCTAGTGCCTGTTGTGTTGGTGCCTCAAATTCCCACTTTTTCAAATTGTGACAGCTTGCAAATTCATCGTCACAACGCTGTTAGAAAGTACATACTACCTACCTACTTTCTTCTTGATAATTTCCATCACCACTTTAGATCTGGAATTTTTGACACAACAATAAGTAACCACGGCAATTATATTTCAGTGGCGCTACGATAAGGTCAGGAACCGAGTTATAAAATGGGAGCTTGCCCTAAACCGTCTCAAAGAAACCGCAGCAAAGCGCCACGTGGAGCTTTGCCACGTCAGATCAGCCATCTGGAGTCTGTACGTGAAGATTAGCAAGCAGAAAGGATTGGCTATCGACGTTCCCGTTGAGGATTTTGAACAGCAACTGGTTGTTATCATGCGAGCTCTATTGGAGTTGAAGAGAATCTACAGAATCGCGCAAAGAAGGTCCAAGGAGAAGTGAGTTTCACCAAGCCTGAAGAATTAGTGGTAATAGCGATTAGAGACAAGGCGTCAGGCAGACAAAAAAGAAACGGCAGAGTATGTAACGGAGAAATTCACTGCCACGAACGAAGCCAGGTCCAATAGGTACGGACGTGCTGATTGGATCTTGTTCGTCTACGTCCACAACACAATCGGAGATGCTAGAACATTGCTGCCATCAACTCAGTCCTTTTCCGTTATTTTAAGGAGTTGGGTTATCTAGGGTGAGGTTAGCGGCATACCTAATATGCTCTAACGCGGGACGTCAGCGCACTTATTCCGCCATCTTGAATTAGCATTAGTAATCTGTTGCTTAACAGTTTGTTGTTCACCTTCAGTTTTGAAGGTGTCTGTCTCAAACTTTTTAAAACGGTTAAAACGAACTGCTTCTCTTGAGTTTATTTGACTGTGTACCAAAATATCTTGTTTCTATTCCAGGGACGCAGAGTCAATGCAAACGGTCTAAAAGATTGGAGAAACTACAACCACGCAAATATTAAAAGCAGTGTAAGTTGATCGAAGTGTACGACACATCATTGTGTACGATTCTATCTGCCTACATTCTTCCTAGTCAATACCTACTATAGTATGTTTTATGTTTTAATGAAAATGATGTACTAAATCCACACTTGCTACGAATACAAATTATATTATTTTATTCAAACATTTTCATTATTGCCTTAATTCCCAAACTTTGCTAAGTAGCGAGTTAATTTGAGACCAATTATAAATTCAGAAGTTTTCAGTCAACCGTTTCATAAATTAAAGGTCTTAAAACGATTAATTTGGCAAAGTTTCTAATTTCCCTCGATTAAACACGGTGATTAAATTTTAGAGCCGGTTTAGACAACATCTGCAGTGAGTTCAAAAATTCCTAGGTAGGTAGGTATGTCCAAAATTAACTGCTAGAACAAAACCCTTTTGGTCTGCCAAAAAAACTATGCAATAGAACAATGTGGGTTTCATAAAGTTGAAAATATTTTGCACAATCACGTGTCTGCAAGGGTCTTTACAGTGGTTTGAACGAAACCGATCTAATAAATACCATGATTTTACTTCCCCGCAATCCAATTTAAGTTCATAACTACACAATGGCAGAACCATCCACGATCAACTCTGAAAAAGTATGCAACTATTTACACTACGTAGAGCTACCGTTGAAATTAGTAGCTTGCTGGGAATGGTTTCCCACGCCAAGAGGGCTCAAAGAAGTGATGATGAACCACATTTACCTGTGTCTGGTGTTATTCACGCTGGTCAGATTCGCTGTAGGTCTGTTGGTCTACCTTTATACCGAGTGGATTGATATCATGGCTTACTTGCACGAAATCGCTGATTCCCTCCCTTTGCTTGTTTCTATAATCATCGTGTCGTACTATGCGATGCATAGAGATGATCTCTACGAGCTGATTGGCTACATGAATGCGAATTTCAAGCACCATTCGGCTCAGGGACTCACTAACATGACGATGGATAAGTGCTATGAGGCAGCGAGGAAGTTTGCAACGATCTACACAGCTTGTACGATGTTCAGCGTCACTATGTACTCTACGCTTCCTGTTTTGGTTCACTGTAAGTACAGCTTGAAATTCACCACCTTAACGGGCCTTACGTAAGTTTAGAATAGTTAAGTACCTACCTACATCATGATTTGTCTTTCGCATTGACAAGCAATTTCAAATTGGATCGATGGAGACGAAACGCGTTGTATCTATTACAAGCAGAGTTTATCATCAAGTGCATTGTAATGTCTGATGATTTCAGGGTGGACGAAAAACCCAATCGAAGGTTGGTTTTATGAAGATGTGACCCGGAAACCACTCTTTGTATTCATGTTCTTACATTCGTTGTTTACGCAATGGTTCGTGGGATTGGCTATGGGACAATTTGGTAAGCGTCATTATCAGTATCTTTTACTACACAACCATGGCACAATATGTTATGTTTTTGTTTATCCTTTCTCTCTCCTTTGTTATCCTTACCTACCTTTCGCACTGTTCATAGATCTTTTCTTCGGTCTACCTCTTACCTATACCATATCCGTTCACTTACCTCTATCTACACAACCTAACGATCAAAAAGACGCAAGCTGATGATTCTAGGTGTATTCTTCGCCGCCAATTCTATCCTGATCTGTGGTCAGTTAGACCTACTCTGCTGTTCGCTCCGAAATCTGCGCTACACGGCGTTACTTCAACACGGGATCATGCATTCGGCGATAGCAGCCTCGCATGGTGACATCCGATTGGACGAGATGCACGGGTACTCGTACAACCAGGCTGAGATGGTGGAGTCTAGCTACCATTATGACAGGAGAACTGTAAGTTGTTCTGGATAGTAGAACTTAGTTCAATGGCAAATCTGTGCGCCAGTGGACGCTCCTAAATATTAAGCTCACGATGCAATTCGGCAGACCATAATGGTCTATTACCTAGGGGAATTGTGCTTAAGATGGATGCTTCCATCTTCTCGAAAGTCAGTCAGTCAAGTTTTAACAAGACATGTAACTGTAGGTACGTTTGTCTTCTAGTATTAGTCGTGTCATCAAACTGATTTTGCTAACAGCATGTTTCTTATGTTACAGACGAATACCTTTAGTGACATGAAATCACAATATGGTGAGTGTTAATTACGACTGAGAGTGATGGACGCAGTGCTATAGGCACACACAGGGCACGTAATCTGTGGACGCGATCAGTGAAACAATGCGTTGTTATTGTTACAGGCCGAGGTTACCACTTAACATTAGGTAGCCCATCACACTGTTCAAAAACATTCACAAAAAATAGGTCTACTTACCGATATGCTTCTTATTTGACGGTCGTGATCGCTTTTTCTGTGATATTGCTGGATGTAATTTGCTCGTGCCTCTAGAGTAGACTCGTGCCTATCTCCAATTTCTCCAGGCAAGTCCGGTTCCTTTTCATCCCTTGCTTGATGTACTATCGGCATCACCTTACCACTTTTAAAACTGTCTCGCTTGCAAGCAGTTAGCTACCTGGCCTCGCCTTTTTCTTTTGTCTTCTTATTTTGACCAACCAGAGACCTAAACATCTATTTATTTTTATGACGGCCCATTGTTTTCATAACTTTTACACCCGAAATAATTTGCTTCTATTGGTATTCAAAAATTAACGGCTAGTCAGTTCACAGAAAATGCACCCTTAAGGTGGTAAAGCAGAACTTTTGCTGATGGTACCTAGTAGAATCTTGTAACTTGACTTGCCTTGTACCTACCTCCTGTAAATTCTGTAGTTATGTGCTTATTCTTGCTTGGCTGATGTATTGATTTGGCTACAAATCCCAGTTCGATTTCTCATTCGGTCATTTCAGCAACTCGTTTTGTAATTCAGATATCTACAGCCACCAATACGATGAAATCACAATGAGTGCACTCCGAGATTGCGCCACTATGTGCCAGGCTGTGATGGAGTATAAAGACAAATTCGAGAAGTTCGTGTCTCCACTGCTGGTCCTGAGGGTTGTTCAGGTCACGTTGTATCTTTGTACGTTGCTGTATGCTGCTACTTTGGTAAGATCTTATACTTCAGTGATATTTCATTACAATAGGCTGCTTTTCCATCAAATATTTTAGAGGTAGGTACTTACCTATCAAAACGTTAACGAGGAAAAAACCCAATAGGATTGCTTTATTTTTCTTCGGCCGTCGCATGAACTTAGCGGAAAGGTAAACTTTGATCAAAACGGCAAACGGCCCATAATATGTAGGTCTTTCCAATGCAAAGCAACAAATCCTTAGGTACGCTACGTACGCTCCGATTCAGACGCAGTAAACGCGAAGCATTAGTAAGAATTGTCTCTTCTTTCAGACCTTCGACATGATGACAGTGGAATATCTCGCCGCAGTTGCTTTGGATATTTTTGTGTATTGCTATTACGGGAATAAAATTATATCACAGGTAAGACTTGTACCTAACAGGCTATAAACTTTCAGATAGGTATTTTCTAATCGCCAGAGATGGAATTATCAAAGGTTTCATGGTTTGTCGACAAAAACAAGAACTATTTCGTCCATCTTTCGTTTAACGAAAAAGAAGACAGACGACCGTAGATAAAACATCTTGGATGCAATATGTTCAGCAGATAAGAACCTTCCTTTCTACTTTAGGCAGACTGTGTGTCGACCGCTGCATACCAGAGCGCCTGGCACGCAATAGGAGTACGACCGAGGCGAGCTCTGTTGAACCTGCTCTTAGCAAACAGACGGCCCGTCATCGTCAGAGCTGGTCGATTTCTGCCTATGGACTTGCATACTTTTGTCGTTGTAAGTGATTTCTATTAAATCTAGACTAAATAATCCTTTTTCCCTTAGTTACCAGAAATAGTAAGCCTCTTAAAATCTCATAACCTAAAATCAAATACCTACACAGTCCTTTTTATTCAGGTTTTTAGACTTCTGGATGAAAATATCTGCGATTACTTACTACTCAACTGTTTTTATATTTTATTTTTTCAGATTATCAAGACTTCATTTTCTTATTACACTCTACTGGTGAACGTCAATGAAAAGTAGTAATCGATATTACATAGAAATAGTAGTAAAGTTAGTAATTAAACCTCTGCCTACCTTTAGAAGGTCAGTGAAATAAAAGCGTCAAATATTTAATAAGTATTTTATTTAAGAAATTAATATACAATTATTCTCATACATCATAGATCATTGATTCAATGTTGTTCGGCGAACGTTTCGGTTCAGTCTACAATAAAATTAAATTATGAGTCGCGATCGTCTCGCGCTTGATACTCTATGAAGTCTCGATAGATGGTGGATTTAACAGATCAATGAAAAATTTAATCTTACCCAATTTGAAGATCATCTTAATTGGTGACTTCACCGGCAGTTAATCCCGTGCCCTGACTGAGTTTGGCGAATCAATGACGTCACTTGTACGTTTTAAGCTACGCGTCCACTGCACAATCGGAGCGTACGTATCGAAAGGACTTGTTGCTTTGTATAGATTTTTATAGTACAGCGCCAGCGTGTATCTGCGCATATAAATTGTAAATACCCACGCTTCGTACGCTTCGATTCCGACGCAGTGGACGCGTAGCTTTAACATGCTACTCAAATCGCACATCAGGAATTGAAGTATCTTTACAAAATCAAAATCTTTACAACATCTTTAGTCAAAATGATGTTTCAAAAATCTTGGGCAAATAACTAAAGAATTTCCAAATTGAACTAGTTTTTCGCTATGAATCGAAAATATCGCGTGTCAATATGCGCCTACGCGTTGTTTTGGAGAAAACCCACCATCTATGGACCGTTCCCATCAAGCATAATGTCGGTCTAAATCTAAATACACTTCTGGACATTCCCAATACTCTTTGTTATGCCTTACTAAAAGTATAGCAACATAGCTTATTTCGTCAAAATATGTATGGCTTTGACGGAGATAGCTATCTAACCTTTACCGAGGGTTGAATATTGGGGTCGACCGTTACTTAGTATAACCACTTCATAACACGATGGTGTTAAGACACTGAGCAAGACAAGAAGCTACTTAACCTGGGACGGTTATTACCATGTTCTACGCGATACGATATTACGCTTACTACTTATTATAGTTTATTTGCAATTACATTTGTCATTAATTTTAATGTGATCTAGCGGTTTCGACACCGACTGTGAATTCTATTCGGTAGTCGCTATTTCATCGAATAAACCCCGTTTTTAATCCTCTTAAACTTGATTACTTCATCATTTAAATTCATAGACAACGGTTTTGATAAAGTGTTCAACTTTAACTAGATCACACAGCGACACTTCGACTTGGACTTTCAACTATTAGAAGTTGAACGCTGCGAGTCGTGCGAGAGGGACACTATGGTATCGATTCGGTTGTTGTGTTTTTCTAAACTGACCTAATTTGACAGCGCTAAAATTATAGCTGTCTTTGTCGTTTCAGTTTATGAGAAAGGGACAGCAACATTTTTAGTGCTGCCAAATTAGGTTAGTTTAGAAAAAAGCAACAACAGAATCGACAGTAATGTTTTCGTGTGGGATGCGCGCCGCACGCCTACACCTATTGCGTTCCCTTTCCAACGATTCTCTGCATTGTCTATAGCAGATGGTTATGTTGAGTGTTTAACCTGACGTGTAGCCGTGTGTACCAGACAAACCAGGGGTTGAGGAAGCGATAAAAATGTCACAGTACAGAAACCGCATGAAAACTTACTTATAAACATATTAGGCTAACCTGCGACCAGTGTTAGCTAAACTCGACTATGTAGGCAAGTACTATTAGCTATCTCATATCTGGTTGGTGCATGTCGGCCTAACGTTGCCCGCACTGCGAAAAACATTCTACACGATCAGGAATACATTTTTACGTACAAACAGTGCAGAATGTGCATTTTCACAATGCGAGTGTAATACGACACAAGCAAACATACAGTCATACGAACATTCACATTATAAGACATCCGTCCGCATTAACCGGGGAATACCCAGAGCCTATTGCTAAACTGCCTTTACATTAGCATAAAAAAAATATTACTAAGTGCCCCTTTCACTTTCGACAGCAAAATGGCTCATTGATTAAGAACTTATTGGACAGTTTTTGTTAAAAACCGATTTATAATGTAAAAATAAATAGCAGAGGTCATAGGAAGAACATTGCTTTAAAAGCCATGTAGCTTTGTTTCTTAGAAGAAAATAAAGTTACACAATTAGTAGGTACCTACATATGTCAGTACATTATTGTAACTCTGAGTGCGAGCCACAGATCTGCCGACAGTGAAGGAGCTAAGTGCAACACTGGCAGTACACTACAATACGGAAATTAAATAAATTTATCTCAAATTACGCGATAAATACGCGCGATATCTAAATTACATTACAAGAAAAAATGGAGTTTGTACCCAGTAACGAAAAGAACATGATTACAATTGAATTACGCTAATGAATTTTGGCGAATGTATAGGCCTTATTATAGAATTTATAACGATTTCGCCAATAAAGTTTGTCAAGTGGAGCCAATTCTGAACAGTACGATGTACCTCGCTCACCATGTTAGAATCATGTACAAAATATGCAAATAATACTATTATAAAATTTCCATAATTTTGAAACTGATAAAAATGCAGTACACGTTACTTCTAAAGTATTTTATTGACAGTTTGCAACACTGACCAGAGGTGTAATCACGAACAAATCTGACAGTCGCCGCGTTACGTAAACCTAACGTATTCCCTCTGATACAGAAAACCAATGGATATGCCCCACCAACAAAAAAAAGCGTACATACTACGGAACGTAATATGGCTGCCTTCTTAGTTGTATTGACAGCACATCTACCACAAACTCGGAACTAAAGATGGCGGCGCTGGTATAACGTCACAAAAAAATTCGAAGGGACAAAATACTGTCTATCTCTTTCAACACATTCAGTATTTGTTTGGTTAAAAAGAAACAAAATAATATTTGAGGGCTTATGTGTCGATTTAATTTGTATAGTAGAATGGGGCCTCTCCATGTTTATGGTTTCCTACCTCTTTGCGTATTCCAATCACATCGCGCGTCAACGTCGGCTCGACTGCCAAACGTTGTAGCGTCACCGCGCAGTGTATCTCGGATACGCTAGCGTTACGATACGTTTGTCACATTTATTCGTGATCAAGGCACGATCACGTCCCCACACATGTTCTAACGTTCAGTTCTATCGGCTGATATTAAAGAAGCGAGAGTGATAACTGGCCTTGGGAAGCGCCTAAGCTTAGCACTGAAACTACTTGCTAGTTGATACAAAATCTTAATTATTTCGTACTTACAATAACTGTCAAAAGGTACACTTTGTTTCGTGAAGCCTGTTCGAATCGACACTAGTTTTGTAACACTACGTTTTCTAACCAGAAAGTTTGAACCTGTGATCGATTTTCGAAAATCTACGAAAATAAAACGAAATAAAACTCAGAGCGTGTAATCTGAGTTTTATTTTGTTGATCGAAAAGTGAAAATCGAGAACTCACAGCTTTTTTAGATGAATCGTTAATCTCCCGCTAGAGGCGCTTATCGGGTTTTTATACAAAATTTGTCAAGTTGCTTTTCGATAACAACACAAAACTCTATAGGCTCAAACTAGGCAAAGATAGGTATAGTGTCGATTCGATGAAGCTATCAGTAACATGTAAGAGAGATACATCGGGTAGGTGCAGGGAGCGTCCCAGTTGCGTCCCAGGCGCGTCGCCGCCGCGTTAGCTGCACAATAAACAAACGTTAAAGTCAAGATAAGTAAGAAAGAAAAGAAAGAAAAAGTATTTATTTTGCACACACACACAAGATAAGTCTTGCAACTAGTGTCCAGAGGAAAACATTTCAGAGTAAGGCCAGAAGCAATAAAACTCTAAATGATTTGTACAGCGTCAGGAGGCACTTGTTCCCCATGCCCCGATGTACGGGAGGCTGCAGTGCCTGGGACATGATGGAGATGGAGTAGGCTTGTAGCATCTACACCATCCTCTCAGCCTAGTCCCCACAGTCCACACGAAAGTCAATACGTGCGGAGCTGACTAAGCGGCGGGTTTCCTCGCGATATTTTCCTTCACCGTTAGAGAGAACTCAGTTCCTACGTTCAAGGTTTTGCAAGGTCTCCCATTCCTCATCCTATCCCAGTGATTCTAGACCGATAGACTTTTTATCACTGTAGGGACATGTAGGTATGAATGTGAAATGTGTATGTCAGCGATTTAGAGTGCATGAGAAAGGTATGAACGAGCGGTCGCCAGGTACTGCGTACGGGCGATCGGTGCGGTTGTTGTGTTTAGCCAAAAGGGAAAATAAATAAATTCCAGTGAAAGTAAAAGTGTGTTTTGCCAGTAACTCCCAATCCCCACATCACGATAGATATATCTCGCAAGAATTGTCAAAACTCCATAGTTTTTGGGAGATATATCTATCGTGACAAAAAAGTCGTATCAATCTAGAATCAGCCCCTCCTGAATCAGTACTCAGTCCTTGAGCAATGAATGCGCATTTGAGCAATGAACTATAAACGCCCCAAATAGGGGTGGTACATACACAAGTGGCGATCACAATAGGCCAGAAGGCCGCAGTGATATCATAGCCGCAAAAAGCTAATAAAAAAAAAAATAAAAAAAAAAATGAATGCGCATAGCGCGCTAAGTGTATTAGACTGTAGCGAGGTGTGGCTCACTTCTTCTTGTTCTTGGGCTGCGCGCGCGGCGGCGTGTTGGGACGGCCCATGTTCAGTCCGGAGTAGAGCTTGCGCTTGTCGGCCGGCTTCAGGATCTGGAACGAGCACATCAGCGTCTCGTCTACCGACATCAGCGCACCTGCAACATTATTATAATAAATTAGCATTGACATTTCACGCGACGCCCTCTAGTCCCAAACTGAGCAAAGCTTGTATTATGGGAACTAGATTGCTGATAGAATACTAATATCCTTTTTTTTATAACTCCCGACGCAAAAACGACGGGGTGTTATAAGTTTGATGTGTCTGTGCGTGTGTGTGTGTGTGTGTCTGAGACAACGTATCTCTCGAACGGATGAACCGATTTTGTTTTTTGGTTTGAAAGGTGAATTAGTCGGGAGTGTTCTTAGCTATGTTTGATGAAAATCGGTCCAAGATTCGGGGGTTTTTTTTAATTTAATTACTTGTTCATTGAATACATAAATTGGATATATGATAGGAGTTTCTGTGAATAGAAGAGTACTGACCGGCATTATCGAACTCCCCGCAGTAGTTGGGCGCCGAGAAGAGCGTGACGAGTTGCCGTTTCGCGAAGAACTCGTAGCCGTCCTCCACGACCTGGTGCGCGCGGCAGATCAGGTCGAACTCGTGCTTCGACAGGAACTTGCCTACCACCTGCCGAATGCAACTAAATGTTACTAGCCGCTCATATATGTAGGACAGGGGAGCGGACTGACAGAAAACCAGTACTCATTTTCAGGATACACTTTTATTATATTTCTTTGTAAAATTACACCGACTGTCCTTTACTCTTTTTGCCTCCATAATGCCATTCATTCCTTTCCCTTTCACTCATTCATCGATCTCACTCACTCACTCATTCCTTGCGTTTCCTTGCACTCAGAATCCTATTCCAATTCCACATATATTTCTTGCAAACTGTGTATAAGACTGTGTAACTGTGTGTGTGTGTGTGTGTACTGTGTATAGCGATAAGGCCGCCCATTGTACTTCGCTTTAATATTGAACTATGTCTAATATCTAATTTCCGGTGCAGTACAATAAAGAGTTTTCTATCTATCTATGTGTATTACTGACGATAGAATTTATAACCAAGATGTCCTCTAAGGACGGTCAATGTGCTGAGTACATACATCCTACTAATAATATAAGGGCGGCTGCATCAGAATCGCTGTCATATATATAAATCATTATCAAATTTTTTGCAACGAAAAAGAAAGATTTTCTTTAGAAAATAACGCATAACGTACAAACTCAATTACTTACGTTAAAGTGATAAAAATAACTATAAATTTCTAAATAGTACCTTATTTAGGAATTTTTTGTTGGCTAAATCTTTTTTTAATACAACTTAATGATGAAACAATCCGATTGCCCACCTGATGTTATGTGGTTACCTCTGCCTATAACAATGCATTGTCTCACTGAGCATTGTCCACTGATGCCTTCCCTTTGATGCATTGCACTTTAGAGGCAAATAATGCATGTTGTGATTCCAGAGTAACGAGAAAAAAAAATGAATGAATGATGAATGAGAATGCGGAAAATGAGGTTACTGATTCAAGAAACATTTATTCGGTAGCATGTCATATTACGTCTAGACAACTCGTATCTACGAACTCTGCACTTGAAACCGTTCGAATGCATCAGACGCCTATCTCTCCAACTTTCTAGAAGCATGTAAACGGGCCGATAGCAAACGCAAAGGTCGAGGGCAAGTATGCGGATGTTTACCCCAGAGCTAGAGACAAACCACGCTAAGATTGCAGTATTTAAAACATGGCAGAATTTGAAACCGACGTGCTACGAAAACTATTCGAAAATCTACCAAAGCGAAAGCGTAAGTTACTAAGGTAAAATGTACAGTCGGCTACACATCAACCTATCCACTGTTTGAACTTTGAACTATTATAATTTGAATGTTGCGAATCAGGGATCGCAATAGGTGTAGGCGCGTGGCGCGCAAGCAGCGAGTCTCACATAAAAACATATCGTCCCTCTCGCATGATTCGCAACATTCAAATTATAATAGTTCAAAGTTCGAGCGTTTGATAGGTTGATGTGTAGCTGACTGTACAAATCTTTTTGGTGTTGCCCATTCCATTAACGTGGTCAGACAATATTTGCTTGTCATCGAGATATGATTGTCTCCAGTATCGGAAGTGTCACTCACGTTATGTGATTAAACTTGCAAGACAAATGAAAATATGTTCAAAACATGTGATTGAATTACCGATGATGTATTTATTACTCTGGTCTCGCCATATATTATAGTAGTGGAGTGAGTCCATCGAATGTAACTCAAAGATGACACATGACATTTGGTTCATTTTTTTCCACTAATCTAGTAATTTGCTCAGCAGTGGGACACAGAGGTCTAAATATAATAACACTAGCAGTTACCCGCGACTTCCTACGAGTCTACAGTTTCCGTGTACATTATATTATCTGTGCGTGTACCGAGCGGATACATCTTTGAGAAACTTGACATTACACCTTACACCGAACTCATACCTACTGGAATGTCAAACGCTAGTAGTTAGACCAAAGAGGTAGTACTACGCCCTGTCAAACTGACGTGACATGACATGACAATGAAATCCTCTTGCCAATTGGCGCTGCTAATCCTTTTCGTTCATTTTATACTGTAGATCCTGTTAATTATTCGGGATAAAAAGTAGCCTATGTGTCAATCCAGGTTACGAACTATATATATGCCAAGATTCATCCAAGTTGGTTCAGTAGTTTAGACGTGATTGGAACACAAACATCCAAACATCTAAACATCCAAACTTTCGCATTTATAATATTAGTAGGATTATAATAATAATAATCTAGTAATTTAATTTTCGCTTAACATTAGGAGGCCATCGACTTGCTGCATCAATTAATTGTATAAATTAACAGCGAGTGACTTTTTGGAAAGCTTGAGTTTTGAGGGTGCTCCAAAGTACCGAACATATAAAAAGCTTAGTAACTTATAAAACACCAAAGCAAGTGATTGTGTACCGCTGTCCGCGCTGAACGCATCTCAATCTGTGCCCTGTAAGGAAGGTAGATATACCTCAGTGCCAAAAGTGAAGCTGACTCCACGATCGTTCTCGCCCCATCCAGCGGTATCCTTATCAGGGTCGGACCACAGCAGGTCGCAGAGCAGACCCTGGTCAGGCACGTCGGTGGGCCGCATGATCCGCCGAATCTGCTCCATCGCCTGAAGGTCGGGAGACAGACCGCCGTGGCAGCAGAATATCTTCTCGTCCACTGGAACAATTGAAAACCTTCATTTTAATAAATGAACATGGCGCTAAACTAGTTAGTAGTTACGTATCCGAATTACATTGCGCGGTGACGCTTTACAACGTTCTGCAGTCGAGCTGTTGAGGCCGCAAACGTTAGGTGTCAAGCTAGAGATGTTATACCATCTCGTGAGAGAGACACGTCGTTGAAATATTTTGTTCCTATCGTTTCTAGGTCTAACTGTCTTGAGGGAACAGTCTGAACTTTGAATCCATGTTGTACGTGTACTGGCAGTATAGATAATTTCATACGAAATGCAATTGAATAAGTCCAAGATTTGCTTGCTTGGCACACCACATCTGCACAAGTAAGTGATGCAGATGAATTTACCTTAATAAAGTCCTATTAAGGCCAAGTACTTGATAATTATCATGCAAAAGAATGATGAGACAGTGTAACCGTATTTACTTATACTACGTTACAGAGGTCTTCTTATCTTGATAAATGGTTTGTTTACAAGTTTCCAATCTACATTACCATTTCAAATCGTGTGACGATTGTGTTTTAAAAATATGTAGTAAGAATAAGGGCGGCTTGCACCAGAATCGCTAAACGCGTTTAACTCTTAAATAGTATTTAGCGAGTTGTCAAGTCATACAAATACGTCAGATTTAAATCGATTTAGCTGTTAAATACGTTTAGTGATTCTGGTGCAAGACGCCCTTAGTAGACCAAGCTGTGGAATTTTAGCTTTCAATGTAAAGTTTGTTTGTAAAGTTTGTTTTGCGCAAATCATGAATACGGTCGTAACCATTCATCATTTTCAAGTTGAATTCGGCAAATGATGGATGATTATTTCAAAAGCTTTCCGAGTTTTAAATTTAGCATCTGATATTTTATGTGCGACAGGTATTGATTTACGAACGAGTAACGTAGGGTTTTCCGGAAACGTTTGCGCGTCAGTCCGTCGCGATAGCGATACGATAACCCTTTGATTATACCTGATGGCTGTGTTCTGAATGGTACCATGTTTTATAGAGTGCGTCAAACACAGGTTACCTATCCCTGTCAAACCACCTCTGAGTTACTTAGGGCGTCTTGCACCAGAATCACTTAACGTATTTAACAGCTAAATCGATTTAAATCTGACGTATTTGTATGACTTGACAACTCGCTAAATACTATTTAAGAGTTAAACGCGTTTAGCGATTCTGGTGCAAGCCGCCCTTAGTGTGAGTATAGTATTGTGAATTTATTGATGATGCCTTTATGTCTTTGTAAAAGTCTACAGTAATCGTGAAGGATATCTCAATAAAAACTTCATAAGCCTAAGCTAATTTATTATTGACTTGAAAATCAAAAGAATCCGTGAAAGTGCTCAAGACTTATTAACTACGAGCAAGAGTGGCAATAAGGCTTATCTTCTGTAATCCGAAATCTTTCCGTAAGACGTAAAAGACGAAATTACCAAGGTTTACTGAAACTAAGGAAGTTCCATCAACATAAATCGAAACGACGTCAGTGAGTTGATAAATATTATGAGGGAGAGAAATGGAACAGAGTCAAGCTTAAACAAAATGAGGTACCTAACCTACTAATATTTGATTACGTTTACAATTTCTGGGCCGTCCTTATGACATAAGTTAGGCAGCCGATGTAATCGAAAATCAGTGAACCATACCAGCCTTCCTCGTACGAGACTTTAAGAACCTATGTGTCCCTTCTTGTGGACCAATTGAGTTGGTTGAATAAGATGAATTCGAGAGTCCAGTGAATAAAGTTGGGCTAAGTTCTTATAACGCTTCAATTTATCGAAGTTACGTAGCCCTGATTTACGTATTTAGTTTTATGACGATCAGAATTCTCATTTTCACTTTTGGTCACAAAGCAAAAGTATAAGTAAGTAAGTAAGTAGTAGTATTTTCCATTCGAAACGCTGTAATTTTACATTTCGTTTTGAATGTCACGGCCCAATATTCTGCCAACACTTGCGAGTTGTAATATATTATAAGTATATTTCAAAAGCTGAAATACAATGTTTATTAGAAGCGGGGACGCAAATCGCACCCCAACCCTAGCCAAATATAGGCGTTTTGCTGGAAGGTCACGTAGTCGACCTGGAGTCGCGCCATATTTTGCAGCCAAAGCGTACCGGTTGTCTTTTGGGCTCTTTGCAAAAACAATGATACTCCGGGGAGCCGTCCAACTTAGATAGTGTGCGTGATCGTAAGACTATTTCAAAGTACAAACTGGGGCAAACTACTTCTACACGGTCGGAAAGGTAATGATTGGCATCGAATCGATTTAGTCGAAGTAAGCTATTTTTACAAGGAATTGACTGACTATGCGTGTGTTTTAATCAGGAAAGAGGCTAGAGAATAACTAATTCCTTAGCTAGAAGGCTGCACCCTATTTTAATAACAGGAGTGTGTAGCGAAACTACTTGAGTAAATCAACCTTGTGTTTAATTAGTAATGGTAAAACCACATGAAGAGGAGACGAAATATCTGGGCAAGGCACCTTTGAAAGGTCAACTTGTTGAACAGCGCAAAAATACTGTTCATTTCGGCAATCAAAGATGGAATAAGATAAAATGTTTACAAAGCCGTGGAAGCGAACGACTGCGCTTCGGGAGCACTAGCTCTGGACCTGAGCCAAGCTCTCCAGCGATTTCATCTCAATTCACGTAGATGCTTCATAATAACAAAATGTTTGAAGTTTTTAATAAAATAATATCGAAGGAAAAAATCTCTGACAACACAAAACAAGGGTTCAACAACTGTTGAACTTGTAAAAGAATAGATTTTTATATAAATTAAATATTATCTTCGTTATTTTTGGTTGACATTTATAATTGGAGCGAATAATTTTCTGTTTTGTGTTCTATGAGAAAACAGAATTCATATTTTCATTAAATTTTATTATAAGAAGCGTATTCAGCAGCTGTTAACAGTTTTCTTTAGGCTTTACTACACCAGGTCCGACCAGGTTGTAGCATCATAGCTCTGAAAGCTCAAGCACCGCTCTAAGGTAGTCACATGAACTGGT
This sequence comes from Gandaritis pyraliata, assembly GCA_947859175.1. Taxonomy (NCBI): domain Eukaryota; kingdom Metazoa; phylum Arthropoda; class Insecta; order Lepidoptera; family Geometridae; genus Gandaritis; species Gandaritis pyraliata. Next base: position 1,506,059 of record OX401871.1, on the reverse strand, counting down.
ATTGTGAATAATCCTACTTTAGTTTCGTTTCAGAATGAGTAAATGCAGATGGCAATACCAGCACATGAGCACGGCGCCGCCGGCCACGTGCATTGAGTGAGACACGTAAGCATTGTTTGCATCTGTGAATTCTGCGATCCATAATTTCGCAGTTCTGGGAGGGAGTGGTATCGATTCTGTTGTTGCATTTTTCTAAACTAATCTAATTTGACAGCGCTAAAATTATAGTTTTTTTTTGTCGTTTCAGTTTATGAGAAAGGGACGGCATAATTTTTAGTGCTGTCAAATTAGTTTAGAAAAATGCAACAACAGAATCGACAGCATTGGCTTGCGTGCTAAACGAATTAGCACGTTTTTACGCAATCGGTTACAGTAATTGGTGAAAATGACAAAAAAAAATGTCGTGATAATATCCTGATAAACGGATCTGATGACAAAACATACTGTGATCTGTTTCTACTTCAATCTTATTGTAGTATCATATGCCAGAAAGTAGAAACCCTAATAAATAAGGTTAAGGTTTTGATTCAGAACTTTTCAGGTTATCATTATGGATAAACGTATGATTAGGCGTTGCAGTGAACAGTGATGATACAGGACAGGCGCAGAACATATGACATACTCTGTAATACCTTGCATACCTAGGTACTAGATAGGTACATAAGTCTATTTCAACTGCATTGTTTTCAAAACACTTGCTTCAATTTATCGGTCTGATCGAAATAATTCTCTAGTTACATTGAAATGATCCCAGTAACAATACTCCTAGGTACTCATTTGTGCAAAACATTTTTGATTTTACAAAACTACAAGGCTGTACCTTAGACGTTTGTGAACAAAATACCAAGTGACATACTAAATCACAATGGACAGATTTAGCATAGAATCGTTTGAGGAAAAACGAAACCTTTTCCTCAAAGCAGACAGATACATCGTTTACCGTGTCGAGGCAGGAAACATGGCAATATGCCGGGACAGGCGAGGTAAGAGGTGCCACCTAGGGGGTGGGACACCCTCCACTGTCTCTGACACAACACTTCCGGCTGGGACTGTTACAAAACTTGCACAGAAATAGGCGACGATAGAAGGGTTAGATTTTAAACTAGCTACATATTTACTACCACCTATATTTACTACCTGGTCGCGTGGAACTGGCACCTAGGATCACCTAGTTATATAAGACGATTCTAAATGATCCTTGTGATTTTATTGAATAAAGAAATTTTGACTTTGACTTACGATATTTAGTCGTAATAAATGATAAGGTATTCTAACTAAAGCGAAAATATTTATTCAGGGACGAGACAGCTAAAAAATAAGATTGATATTTATCAAGGTGACCTCAAACGCAGTGCGACTTTTTTGTTCGGGAATAAATTCGAAAATTTTATAAACAGTAAGTACTAATATAAATTCACTGAAATGAAAAACAACTTTCCAGCTAAAATTATCACATATTATTATATTAATGAAGAAAATGTCCACGTGATCTTGAATTGATTTACATTTGGCAGAGATAGCAAAGTAAAATGTACGAAGGAATACCAAACCAATAAAAGTCCTATCAACTTATCATAAAGATCAAAATATTACCAGTTTAAAACGTTACGTCTTTTAATGTTACTTCTGTTTGCTTGAAACATTTTCGCGATTCGTGCCTGTCTTAAGAAGCCATAGATCTGCTTCGTATGGACTATTTCTGTTAAGACTGTTACTGATAGCTGTTTTGTTTTGGAAGTAGTTATTTGGGTTCCATTCTGCTGAGTCGGTAATAGCTTTTGCTTTCCGTGCTGTGGGTCGTGGGTTCGATCCCCACTGTGAACCATTGTGTGGCAAACATAGATGTTTGTTCTATGGCAGGGTGTTACTATGTATTTACAAATAAAAAAATCTATGGATGAAGAGGTACTAAAATAGTTATTTCTGGAAATCTATGAGGAAGGCCGATATGATGATGAATAAAGGATTAACAATAGGAATGGGTATTCCTTCAACATCCGACAACACGGTAGCGTCTAGGTTACTTCCTGAGGATGTCCACAGGATGTTATAAACACACAAAGGGTTCGATCAATACTTTTGATTACAACCAGCTTTAACATTTCTCAGCCAATAGAACTGTTGATTCAGTTACTATGAACTACTGATCACTCACAGATGAAAAATACGTAGACTTTACTACGAGTATTAACACAAGAAATTGACTGAATTGGAAAATTGACGTGAATAAAACCTCGGTCTGCCTACTTTTCTGTTGCAATACCCCTGAACAGGGTTCATGTGTGATACCTAATGTATTGAGTATGATGGAAGATGCTTGTTAGAAAAATGTCTTATCTACTGGAAAAATATTAGCATCATCAGAGTTCAGTCAAGCGGAGTATAAATAGCTCAGCGTATTAAGCGTAACCGAACATCCTTTGACGTCACACTCATAGCACGAGGAAACACTAGTTGCAACTAGATTACTTTTTAGTTGAAATTGAATTATGAAATAACGCCAACAGCTTATAGAGATAGGTGAAGAGAACTTGGAGTGGCGAAACAAGGTCAATATTGGAGAATGCTGATTTTGGTAATCTTACGAACGCTCTTGTAAGACGAAAGAAGGTGTCATTTCATTTAACGTGACGGATTTCACTATTTCATGGATATTTGACAGAATATCCTTAACATTGTCATCATAAACATCCCTGTCGCTTCACATTTCAACACACTTGAGTGCCTATTCTACATATAGTGATCGGTGAGTAAAAGCTTATAAATTTTGTGCAATTTGTAAGGATTCATGCATGAGCTACGCGACGGAAGGAGCGTGTAATGGTTATATACGGCTCAAATTAATTAAGAAGGTCGGTGCAGGTTACGGCACCACTTGGAACTCCTTGCGGGGGGAAGTCACTTCATAAATTATAGTCTGTTTTGATTATCAGCCTGTAGAATTCAACTGCTGTAGGCTGCTTCCCCTTAGATTTCGAGAACGATTTTGGGTTTCTTGCATCGACTTCCTGCGATCCTAACAATGTCGTCGATCGTGTGGGAAGCTGTCTGGTTGACGGTTGCCATTCGAGAACCATTGTTCCCTAGCGGTTATCAGTTCTGCGAGCTATATTGCCAGCCCATTGCCAAATTAACTTGCAACTGTTCTAATATTTGTTTTTAGTGTCTGTCTCTTAGGAGCTCCATAAAACATATGTTGGCCAATTAACATTTTACATAACTACCAAAACAGTAAATGAAGAATTTCACAAAGCATTCTTAGTGGTTTCGTCTTCTCTTACACAAGACATTCCAACTCAAGTGAAGCGTGGGTGTGGGACCACCCCTCGCCATGCTAGTTGGTATGTTGTCGACCTAGTTCACAAAAGCTCCTGCATCTGACGTATAATTACATTTATGTTCATATCTCCACGGGTTCGCTGCTAGTTGTATTACTATGCTTGTTTAAATGAACTGTGATATCAATAGAGATGATTTTTGATCATAACACTCAAGTCGCTAGAATATTAGTCCAAATATCATCAGAAGTTTTGAGCTTTGTACTTCAAAGGAAGATTTTGAGGTCAACATTTTCCAGCATGTTATTTTTAACTACGTTGTTGTTCTGTTTCCATTTCTAGTTTGTTTAAGGTTATTTTATACTAGTTTGTACTCCGGGTTTCAGACATATCCAACTCTGAGACACGTGTCGCATTCGCGTGTAGCATTGTTTAACAAACAACGGTACGTCAGTCCTTCCCAGTAAAGAGACTTTCAAAGCCACAGTAATGACATAACCTAAATCCAAATTAGCATTAGCGTAGCTAGGAGGCATAGGGCTACGCATATTTTGACCTAAAACAGCACCGAAAGCGATTATTTTTAAACGTGAAAAGGTTTTTACGAGAGAAATAAAATTTTATGAGAATAATGCTTTTAGTAACGTTTATGATAGCAGTTTACTTTGTGAAATGAGGCATTTTAAGATCACGCGCGGTGGGTCACCTTACTTTGTGAAGGTGACCTAGTCCTTATAGACACAAAACGTCTGTTATGAATTTGTTAAGAAAAGTAGGTGATGTTTTGGTCTAAAATCTACAATAATTTTCCACTTGCAATCACTCAGACTAATTTGACGATTCGTTCAAGATTTTAAAATGCTTTGTTGTATTTATGATTTAATTTGGATGCTATATGTTTATATTGTTAAGGTACAGCACACGTATTACTGACGAAGCAATTCTTCAAATAGGTCAAGAAGAAACCACTTTGGAATAGTGCATCACGTATTTAGTTTAGTTCCTGTTTAGTTTGTTGCAGATGCTGTTTGCCCTTGATGCATCCAAATATTTGTAATGTTCTAGTTACGTATTTAAAACTTGGTCGACAAGTTGTATACCTACAGGTTTGTATACCGTTTAGGTGTTGTAATTGTAACATTACTCATTTTGGCTTCTCTCAAAAGGTAAAATTAAATACAGCTATGAAACCGTAAAATCCCAAAGAGCAGGCCTAAAAATCGGAAGTGACTCAACCCCCCATCTACCAACCCGCTTGGCGTTTGAACCATTCAATGGGGAGTTTCGTAATCTGGTTTTGCAACATCGGAATGTCCGATTGTGTGTTTATTCGATGAAGTGTAAACAGCTATTGTGCAGACAGGTAAATGGAACGGGCTGACGAGTGATGAAAACTATCCGTTTCATTGGAAACATTGGAACTGATAATTCACTGAGTGTGATGCAAGTAGAAGCAACCTTGTTTGAATATTTAATTCAACCAAACAAGTTGCATATTTTCTTTTTTTTGACAGAAACATGTAAGTTAAAATCTTATATCTTTGGACTTTCCACTGATAAAATTTATCGTTTATATTATCTACACCTTAATAGTTATGTTATCGTCAACTTTTAAATAGTACTTGTGGTGTATGTGTACTGCGTAGGTTGGTATCAATACATCGATAACAATAGATCCGTTAACCACACCTGCCTGTTGGTGAAAATAATCTATGAGACACACATGCTACGGTCTGGCTTAGGTCCAGCTGTGACGATTTTTCTATAGTTCTAGCTATTAATTAGGCACAAATTTTTCAGAAAATTACTTTACAACATGCCAGCACCGACCTTCGCATTTACGAATTTAATCAGCTCACATTACGAAATTTTTCAAACGTCCTTTATAATTCGACCTTAATACTGCTGTAAATTGGGTCAAAATGAAAATACATTTGCTTGTTATCGCTATGAGGAACTTGTGTGGATAAACACAGCACAACTCAGTGTTTATTTACTTTTATGACGATTTACACACTGATAAGTAGGTACAGTATAAGTATAACAACCAAATTACATGGCATGAGAAAATGCGTGCTCAAGTTTCCTCGAATTTGTTGTTGATCTAATCTGTTGATTACTATAACGCTGCACTTTATCGCGGCAACGCTCCGCAGTCAAGTCCTTGTAGTCGCATAGATTCTAGCTCCCCACTGCACTAATGAGTGTGTAAACGCTGCTTTAGGACTGGCGAGCAAGGGTATATTTTATACCACCAATATTTTAATTGTAGAACGCCCACGTATATGACTCTATACGTAGCTGTATGCTGGCAGTCCCATAAGTATAGTACACATTAGGTAAAGTAAATAAGAACTAGGTAGTATGTAGGTTCAAATAAAACAGTTTTTATGACCAGCACGCTAAGCATGAGCCCTACGCGTTTCTTTCTATCGAAGTCTTTTTCCTTATCTTTTGTTTGACGAAAAAAGAGACAAACTGTTGTGTTCCGTAGACAAATCGCTGACGCGCTCATGCTAAACCTCCAGATCTGACGTTCAGCGTTGTCCACTGACGTCACACTATGCCTCATGTTCATGACACGTGCTGCAAATAGACCCGGGACTTCTTGATAGCCCGTAAGCCTTGAACTTGTTACGGAAACTCGAGATGCTCATTTATCACCGGCAGTTTGCTGTTTCTCGATTGTTTGTATCTACTTGTGTAAAGTTACATGATTGACGCCGCAAATTCATTCGGACAAAGGCCATTGACTGTTAAATTGATAGTTATTAGGATACCGAAATAGCAGTAAGAAGTTTAATAAATTGCTCTTAAACAATCAAGTCAATTTAGATTCATAATCTAGAGCAGAACTGGCTACGATTGCAAAAATACACCGCAAAAGATTTCGTGTTGATATTTACATTATAGAATTACGTAAAAACTTGTCTGGTCTCATCAGATATTCGTATTCAAGGTGGTGGTCTGTTTTAGCAATAAAATTTAATTTCTTCTCACGAATCGCTAATCGATCGGAAGAGTCTGAGTAAACATTTCGAGGCTGGTTCACTTCCTTGTTTACTTCCTTAGTGATAATATCGATGCGTATCGCAGGCAACTCTCTAAACGTCATCTCCTTGTATGACTGTTAGAGCGAGCGGCAAAACAGCTTCTCTTTGATGATGGTAAAAGACGTTTGAATCGATTCTACAACACGATTGTATCGGATGCAGTCGCGCTATGAAAGGTATTTGCACCACGTTTATATCGTTGCAAAAAAAAAGGAACAGTCGTAGCTTTCGAAGTATTTGTGGTGCAAAAGGAGTGATCCAAAGGAGTCGTTATGATAGTAAATTCACCTATCGATATCTACCACCTGATTTGTATAGCAGACGATTGAGAGGACGTGTTGCATCTCAAAAGCTGCTTAGTGAATATGAACATGGTTTTACGCATCATTATTGTTAGTGTGACTGCATTGTATTCGTATACTGTTACGTGAACGCTTTCACTGATTTTCGCAGGGTCTTACATAAGCCTAAAGGATCGTTGAGAATTGCTAATATTAAACGTTTATGAACAAACGCAGAGGGCATTTTATTTCCAAGCGTTTCTTTTTCTCATATTCCAAACGTTGATCACGGAGCACTTATTTAGTTAGGCTGAACCTTTTCCTCAATAATAAAGCTCCCATTTCTGATCCAACAAATACAAGACCGGCAATATCTGGAATTTCATCACAAATTAGCCCAAAAAGAACGACACTGGAAACGGAAATGTTGCCATATTTGAGGCAATTGGGGCGCGACAAATTTTGTTTCAATTTTCTTTCAGAGAATTCATAAATTTCATATTTTAGGCAAATTGAGGACGGTGGCTTTTGCTTTCTTTTTACCTAGCCTACAGGATCCGAAGCTTTTAAGCTTCGGATCCTATTTAATAATTTTAATTATAAAGCCTTATAAATAAGGCTTCTTTGAAAGAAGCTGAAAATAGACTGATGTTAGGTGGAACGAAAAATTAGGCATAAAAATTTGGTACGATAAAAGCTATCACATTTTCTTATCTTTACGCATTAGCCTAAAAAGACGTAAGTACAGTAATTTTACCAGTCATAGATAAGTTAATAGGTTTTAACGCACTTGTTCGTAGTCGTTAGTCACTTCACTATAGATACTACAGTATTTACTAGTAGTCATTATACCTACTTTTACACATGACTGGTTATTAGATGATGTGGTTTTACGGTACTCAATTCATTGTTTTTCAATTTGCTTATTTTACTTAAGTATTGAATTTGTCTTTTCTATACAAATTAATTCAGTATAATAGAAATTTTATACAACACAAGAATGTAAGTTCATCTTGAACTTTCTCTAATCTTTTAAATTCCGCTACAAATCTAGTTTTGGCAAGACTATATTACAGCTTCTAAGCCCTGAGAGTATACCATAAAATCACTACAATATCTCGCGGTGTTGCAAAATTTACTGCGGAGAAAACTGTTCAATATTCATGAACGCATACAGATTGTTATCGTGTCTAGTTTTCTTTTCTATTTAATAAGGCGAGGACTGACCGTAATGTAACATTCGCAGCGAGCATGTTGCACGTTGTGTGCTAAAATACGTGCTCAAAGCACGCTGGCAGCTGGCAGCTCTGCTCCTTGTACACACGGCTACAGGTCAGGTTAGACACCCAATACAACCATAACTACGCTATATACAATGCAGAGAATTGTTGGAATGGGAGCACAATTAGACGTAAGCGTGTCCCACACAAAAACACGTCGTCCCTCTCGCACGATTCAACTTCTAATAGTTCAAAGTCCAAACAGTCTAGGTCGACGTGTACACCGAATGTTCACTTTGTAACATTCATTACGGCCCGTATCGCCGTTCTGTACCCACCTTATAGTGATGTCGCGTTCTGCTAGTCACTAGAGGTGATAATGACATTAATCATACTAGAAGGAACGATTTATTTTGTCAATTTATAAGTGTTTTAGTTTCACTTGCGTACCTTGCATTTGATATCAGCAACAATTGTTAGCAATGTAAAAATATTTATTTTGATACACAAACTTAGATGAGTCTAGCTTAGATCTAGTCTAGTCAATTCTAGACTAGATCTAAGCTGATTTTCACGCTAACCTTTTAGTAGTCCGTAAGCTATCAAATTTTGTAACCGGCAAGTTGTTTTTCAATGAACAATGGTCGTAAATTTAAAACAAAAAAATGTCTAACTAAGGTGATAAATCATGTGACCTCCGAACTCCGACCTCATTAGCGCTGTTCTCTGGCCAATAAGCATTATTCAACGGGGTTATCGATAAAGTTACACACTAGCTGTGCCGCCCGCGACTTCACTGCCGTTGCGCTGTTTTGTTGCTCAAGAACCACAAATAGACGCCGTGGTAAAAGACTAATCAATATAGTGTACTATTTTTCGGCTTTTGTCATGGATATCTATTTGATCGTTCTTTGGCATTTAGCTCCTATCAAGAGCTTGCACAAATAGACGGAATGGTGATGAGTATGTTGGGAAAGACTGATCAACAAAATATTTTTTTAGTTTCAGAAACTTAAGCTTTTAAATTCGAGGTCGAGGTCAATTATTACAATCATGTATATTATTTTAAAGGAATGATTATACATATTTGTCGCCTCAATTTGTTATCAGCAATAAACTTTTAGGAGAATATAAAGAAAGTAATCGCAATCTTCTCAAAATTGATGTTCAGTGAACTTTGTAGGTATCTCTCAAGAAAGGTACTAAAATTACGCGTATCAGATCGTCCGCGTGTGGCGGTATCAAATATAGCCGACCGACCTTCGCTTTGCGGTTGCCGTGAACAGATTATTTATACTTGCGTCTTGCGTTAGACATGGGATGCTGTTTCTGGACTTAATAAGCAGTTCTGAGAATGAGTCAGCTAGAAGTGTTAATAGACTGTCTCCTTAAAATACAGAATCCAATTTTACAATCTTATATCCACTGCTTACATTTGCAGGCTCAGTCATTGTCAAGTTCAACTAGCGAAGGACATTTTCATCTTTTAAGTTGTGTCTTGTTAAAAAATGGCTGATTGCACTTGGCCGGTTTTCAAAGCAATGTTTTTTCTAGACATTTGTCTAGCTTTGCGCTGGTCGGAGCAGTTGCTTTTCTTCTTGAGCAGCAACTACTCAGACTGGGCTGAAGCCCAGCCCCCCAATAATACTCAAAGAAGGATGAATCCTACTAATATTATTAACCCCCGACGCAATAACGACGGGGTGTTATAAGCTTGACGTTTCTGTGTGTGTCTGTCTGAGGCAACGTAGCTCCTGAACGGACGAACCGATTTTGATTTTTTTTGTTTGAAAGGTGAATTAGTCGGGAGTGTTCTTAGCTATGTTTGCTAAAAATCGGTCCAAGACTCGTGGGTTTTTTAAAATTTTTAATTTAATTACTTGTAAATTGCAAAGATAAGATGTTTGTGTTTCAATCACGCTGCAACTACTGGTCATATTTGGCTGAAACTTGGAATATTAGTTCGTGACCGGATTTACACATAGGCTACTTATCCGAAACATTAACACGACGAACGGGACGCGGTCAAAAGCTAGTCATCAATAAAACTGTGATCATGCTTGTGAGACGAATAAGGAAACCAAATGTATCGATGGTGTGATTAATTGTGCATCGTCCACGCTTCATGAAGCGACTAATCGAATCAATCGCTGAACGATGTCTCTGCAAAAGTGGAGCAGTTTACATGGATTCCGCGGTGCTATATTATTGAAATTTGAAAGGATTATGAAGATGTACGAACTTTGGTGTGTCATTCAGGATGAGGTGAAATGGATTTTAGGAATTTCCAAGTTTTTAGTAATCGAGAATCGAATGATTTACCTACAAATATACACAATTCCTTTAGAAATACGTACCTATCTACGTAAGCTATGTGAAACCATAATATTACACGATCTTGATCAGGATCTTTTAGATGTAAGATACAAAAGTATTCGCATTTAGTGCACTGAACCAGACTCAAACAAAGATTATTTGACAGTTTCTATGAAAATCGCTACTATATATGCTTGAGTAACACTTAAGTGTTATTTATCAGAATACGAGTCTAAGGGCGGCTTGCACCAGAATCGCTAAACGCGTTTAACTATTTAAATAGTATTTAGCGAGTTGTCAAGTCATATAAATACGTCAGATTTAAATCTATTTAGCTGTTAAACACGTTTAGTGATTCTGGTGCAAGCCGCCCTAAGAGATAAATTCGAGTCTGTAATGAAAGTCGACCGTCAGCAATGTCTGCTTTCTCCGCCCTACAAGACCTTATCAAGCAGTTTTAGTACGTCTAGACAAGCGGGATCTAGCTTAATGGCTTCAGACTGTACTATTAAACTAAGTTTTTCATCAGAAAAACATTGTGAAAGCTCAAACATTGCAAATATCCTGAAAGTTGATCATAAATTCTACAGTTTTCGAAAGCATTTTTAGGGTCGTGTAAAAATAGACATGTATAGTACAACCGTTAGAAATAGGTTCAGGTGGTTTTAAACGGATAAAATCATCTACTTCGAACACTTTACACATAAAAAATGCCTCAATGAATAGAGAATGTGGATTGCGAACAATAGGAAACATCAAATAGACGGGTTGTTGTAAATCTTGTTAGATTATACCAAATACTTTTTGTTAACACAACTAAAAAGTCACAGGAGAACAAAATACGAAATTTAGTGTACGTGGATGGCATAATTTTTTCAGTAAAGTATTTTGTTTTAAAAACCAAACTACTGAAATGATTTTGATGAAAATTTTGAGACCAATCTGGAAATATATCCCTTCAAACAACAAAAGAATTTTTCAAATCGGTTGATAAATGAGGGAGTTCTTTGGTAACAAATATTCTATAAAATTAAACAACCGAATTGAGAACCTCCTCTTTTTTTCGCAGTCGGTTAAAAGTAATGTCATAGATTATAGTGAACTCACCTATCGCGGCGACAGGTAAGCAGTTAAAGCAGTCTGTGAACGTTTTCCATAATTTGATGTTGTATCTCCGTTTGCACTCGTCATAGAATCTGGGAACAAAATTATTAGTATCAGTCCAACATCCTACTAATATTATAAACTAGCAGTTACCCGCGACTTCGTACGCGTCTACAGTTTCCGTGTACATTATATTATCTGTGCGTGTACCGAGCGGAGACTTCTTTGAGAAACTTGACATTACACCTCATTACACCGAACTCGTACTGGAATGTCAAACGCTAGTCGTTAGACCAAAGAGGTAGTACTACGCCCTGTCAAACTGACGTGACATGACATGACAATGAAATCCTCTTTCTAATTGGCGCTGCTAATCCTTTTCGTTCATTTTATCCTGTAGATCCTGTTAATTATTCGGGATAAAAAGTAGCCTATATGTCAATCCAGGTTACGAACTATATATATATGCCAAGTTTCATCCAAGTTGGTTCAGTGGTTTTGACGTGATTGAAACACAAACATCCAAACATCTAAACATCCAAACATCTAAACTTTCGCATTTATAATATTAGTAGGATGCGAAAGTTTAGATGTTTGGATGTTTGTGTTTCAATCACGTCTAAACTACTGAACCAACTTGGATGAATCTTGGCATATATATAGTTCGTAACCTGGATTGACACATAGGCTACTTTTTATTTCGAATAATTAACAGGATCTACAGGATAAAATGAACGAAAAGGGTTAGCAGCGCCAATTGGCAAGAGGATTTCATTGTCATGTCATGTCACGTCAGTTTGACAGGGCGTAGTACTACGTCTTTGGTCTAAAGACTAGCGTTTGACATTCCAGTACGAGTTCGGTGTAATGAGGTGTAATGTCAAGTTTCTCAAAGTATCCGCTCGGTACACGCACAGATAATATAATGTACACGGAAACTGTAGACGCGTACGAATTCGCGGGCAACTGCTAGTTTGTTATAATTTTTTTTTAACTATCTTGAATATGAACATAATTTTCACTAAAAACGGATTATCTGACGAATAGCGTTATTCAGAGTTCGTCATATTATCATAATAACAGCTTATTTGGTTAAAAACGTCTGGCTGTGATGTAGATTTCTACATAACGTTTACAGAGGGTTGAATTTTGGGTTCGGTCGTAAGAACCGATTTACATTGAAGGACAGTGGCGAGTCAAAGTAAAAATTTTTTTATTCAATAAAATCACAAGGATCATTTAGAATTTAGTAGCGATAACGAGTAGCGACAACTAGCGAGCCTGTAAACCCAGCTAACTCGGACAGTAGCGAGTGACTGTCAGATTTACACCACTGTACTTATCCTCTTCGCTAAACACTTGACCTATGTAAATCGGGCCTAAAATGCCGGTGGTTGTGAGCAAATAGAATTACCAAGTTACGATGTTATTACCAACCGAATTTTCAAACAACTTCGTTAGCAAGTCCGACCGCAATTCTGAACGACTATTTCCCAGGGGTTTCACCATGCCCTTGTCAAACATAGTATACCCTGGCCTAATACTTGAACCTGCCTTCTGAAGGTCAGTCGCAATTCACAAGGGACGATTTACACTCTCGTAAGCAACGGCAAGTTAGTAGCGTGCAGAGTTAAGAGAACTCGCGCACGAGTGACTTAGTTGCCCAAAACTTTTTCGTCTCTCGCTGTAGCAATATTACGTGTACGTACTTTCATACAAACCCGTCGTCGACTTATAAATTTTATTTCAGTATTTATAAATTGACATCTTTTCAACATTTGTATTTTGAGCAATAAATATACGTTGACTTTGACGACAAAAGTTGGTCGTGCTCTCACACTGCGTGGCAACTAAAACGTCAACTATTGCGCGCTGTTGCGTTGCCGCGTAGTAACTCACTGCTGTTCTTATGAGAGTGTAAATCGAAAGTTAGATGATGTTCAGTGACGTCATTAACCACGTGACGGATATAGTAGATTCAACGAACTGCGAAGGCACGGTTGACTTTTGAGGTAAGGAAATAAATTGGAAACATAAATACTGAAATAATTATATATTATTATTTATTTATAAATACTGTTGTACATTGCGTAATTATATTAATTTACGCTAAAAAGCAATGGTTTTGTATAATAAATTATTTGAACTGCGAATGCCCTGAAGGGACGTGCCCTCGTTTCAATGTTATCACAAGCGAGTACCAGGAATCACGTTGATATTTCGTATAAAATGAAGGAATCTCGACCTAAACATTTATACGATTTCTTTGAACCTAAAAAAACATAAATTACATCTGCAAAAATAAAATGTTCACAGGCATTCCTTTTATTTGAACTGGATGATTTGTAAAAAAGATAGTGCTGTCGATTCTGTTGTTGGATTTTTCTAAACTAACCTAATTTGACAGCATTAAAAATGTAGCCGTCCCTTTCTCATAAACTGAAACAACAAAGACAGCTATAATTTTAGCGCTGTCAAATTAGGTTAGTTTAGAAAAATGCAACAACAGAATCGATACCAGTAACGTATAAACATAACCCGTCTACTCTTCTGCGATCTCTAAATGTTCTGAAATTCAAAAAACCTTTCATCGTGCTGTCTTGTCAACCCATATAATCGACGTTAAGAACCAGTGAGTCACCATTCGTTTGAATCAAACTAATAACCGTGTAACTAAAAGACAACCAAAGGATAATGGAACACTTGGTTTTGGTCAAGATTTTTTTTATACAACTAAACGATGGTACAAGCCGGTTACCTCTGTCTACAACGTCCACACTGAGCATGTCCACTGAGGACGTGCCTTGACATAAAGGTGTTAAGTCTCATGTGCCTGTAATTGCACTATCTCTGTGGGTTTACAGCATACAAACTACATATTTCCGACATCGATCAACTAAATTGACACGTCTATCAAACCATATGTTATCTATCGATATTTTCAAGGATTTACGTTTCAAATTGCCTATCTTTCACAACATCAAAAAAGAACCATTTTACAGGAAGCCAAACAAAGAGATCAAAATAAACCTTATCAAAAAAGTAATAAGAGTCAACATGATCAATCGATCGATCAATGAATGTAACCGTATCTTGCCTTATCTGAAGATAACGTGATGACATCATGCACAAAACATATTTTGGGACAAAGAACTTTAGCTGTTGATAAATATAGCAACATTATGATGACAACATTGATCGTTATTAAGTTAAATGATGCTGAAAACGCTAGGTAAAAACTGGATTCGGAACTTCGAAACCACAGGCAAACAGTCACACAACGGCGTCAAACTTATAACATCCCTTCTTTTTTTAATAAAACTAAATGATGGAACAAGCCGATGGCACACTTGATGTTAAGTGGTTACCTCGGCCTATAAGAATGCATTGCCTCACCGAGCATGTCCACAGAAGACGTGCCCTGTTATGCATTGCACTGCGCTCACCACTCTGAGACAAAGGTGTTCAAGTCTCATGAGCCTGTAATTACGCCGGCACCCATACCCTTCAAACCGGAACACAGCAATGCAAGCATCACTGTGCCAAGCAAGAAATAGGTACGATGGTACTTTTTCAGGAGAGAAATGGGAGAAGAGTACGTGTTGTGCCGATTCCACACACTACGGAATAAGGACGGGTAAATGCGTAAAAACACTGAATTTTGTCTTGAAGAAATCTTACGCCATCAAGCACCTCGGAGAGATAACGTTTACGAAAAGCCTGTCAAGTCATGCCATGCTTATCGGCACGAGGATGAGGATTACGATTGTAAGGGTTGATTATTTTCATCCTACTTAATAAGTCAACTTCTAGTTATCATAGTAGCTTCAAAACTGGAGTAAACGGAATATCTTTTTTTTTTTTTTTTTTTTTTTTTTATTTAACAACTACTTATATCTACTATAATGTTCATAAAATATTGCACCTTAAAACCTTAAGAGGTTTGTCAAGGTAATCTGACTTGACAGTTCAATTAGCAAGACGAATAGCTTGCACATTGATAAATTACATCCAAGGATCGCATACAAAGTTCCCGCAGAACCTTATCACTGACAGGTTGTCAGTGTTGTTGCTGAATATATATTTTCTTATCTTTAACTTTTGTCCATCGGCTGTCAATCCTGGGGAGCTTTCGTTCATTCAGTGGTTTAATCTAAGAATCAGTTTAAATGCATGTTTGAAATGACCAAGTTATTTTTCTGTGATTCACCGCTGACTCATTGTTTAGTCGTAAAAATTTAAAGGGTTGCTTGAGTGCTGATGCATCGATATTGTCATAAAGATTGTCGATTCGTGATAAAGTTTCCGCCACCTGTCATGGGAACGGTTTTATGGTCTGATGCACCGGTTGCAAAGCTATGGGGGACCTTGTTTTTGTAAACTGCCGAATCCAGGGCATTAGTTTCTTGCCTGTTTAGGCTTTGGTCGCGTGGAACTGGCACTTAGAATCACTTTGCAAATGAGACGATTCTAAATGATCCTTGTGAATTTACTAAATAATTTTTCTACATTGACATTGACTTCAACCATCATTCTGTGACCTCATGTGCCTGTAATTGCACCGGCGCGGCACCCATTTTCTTAAAACCGGAACACAGTAATGCAAGCTTCACTGCTTCGCGGAATAAATAAGAGTACGGTGGTAGTATTTATAGTTAGGTAGGTACACCTTGTTCGTGTTTAGACATAGAAAACGACGTGCATGTAGAGGGACCCTTTTGTAAATGCGTGTTCAGTTCCCGTGACGGCGAAACTTCTTTGTTATGGTCACGGAGCATGTCTTGAAAAGTAGAATTTAGGGACAAATACACGTACTTTGAAATGCATTGGTTTCTCATAGAGGACTAACATCGAAAAAAATTTAGGCTCAACACAGTTCACCAGTGCTTTTTGTATGAATAGCAAAAACGAAAGTATAAAGATAAGAGATTATGAAGCAAAAGTATAATATTTATGTTATTACTAGCTTCTGCCCGCGACTTCTTCCGGTATACAAAGTAGCCGGTGTTAATCCAGGTTACGAACTATGTATTCCATGTTTCATACTAATTGGACCAGTAGTTTTTGTGTGAAAGAGTAACAAACATCCATACATAAAAACTTTCGTGTTTACAATATTAGATAGATAGATCTATCTAGTATAATATATAGTAGGATGTCAGTCCTAGGCTACTTGAGGAAACATCTGAAAATGAAACTGAGAGAGACAACAAAAATAACAGTCGTTAACCTACCTAAGCTTGATTACACTAGCCTAGCTAGCTTTATTGTACAAACTCACCCATAAATCCTATTAATGCTCGCACACTCATGGTTGCCACGTAAAAGGAAGAAGTTCTCTGGGTATTTGATCTTGTACGCTAAGAGCAGACATATCGTCTCCAGGGATTGTTTGCCACGATCCACATAGTCTCCGAGGAACAGGTAATTTGACTCTGGAGGGAACCCGCCATATTCAAACAGCCTTAGGAGATCATAGTACTGTCCGTGGATATCACCTGTACAGATGTTTTAACATAAATGTCATGGAGCTATTGAAATGAGGGCATAATTATTTTGTACATGTTAGACGAGCATCGCTACTACCAAGGGAATGGCATTCAAAAACTTCGGTTGTCATTTTTACAACTTTAGCATTATCTGAGCCATCTCAAACTGAAATACATCAATGTTGCTCAACAATTTTCCTCAATCACATAGCTGTATGAACACAATTTACTTCACAAGGATTAAAAAACAATGCATTGAACGAACAATAAGTAACAATAACAGTACCAACAGCAATTCAATGAAATTTACAAGCAAGAAACACAATAATGGACTACTCAAATTGTGTAAGTGGGTAAGCGCAGTTTAGATTGCAATACTAGAAATGTGCTTGCTGAATGCTGCAACTCTGTTAGCAATTTGAGAAGGTAGGTCACTTGGTGGATTATTGAGTTGTGAAAGTGTAGATGTACCCTAATTTTCTTTGGCGATTTCGCTTCGATATAATCTTGGAGGGTGTGAATGTTAGTTTGTATGGAACATTACATGAAGCGAAAGAACAGACTCAGGCTAGCAATAGCTTAGATTTCAACTGGTAGGTGGGTTACTTACCGCATATTTTTAATGGGGCTTCGAGTTCCAGTAAAATAGGTTGTGATAAGAATATTTCCCGTGATTTCAAACATAGCCCTTTGATTTCTATTTCGGTTAACTGAACATTCATACCAGGCTTTTCGCCTCTCACTGAAAACAAACATAAATATTTTCAATTTATCACTGGTACACTCCAAAAACATCTTATTTTAGCTCAATGTCACACTGTTGCACTGCGGATCACTATGATTTCATGTATGGACACTGTATTTTTGTTTATTTCCAATAATATCAACAATTACCTTTCAGTAATTTTTTTATTACATTGTCGATGTTTAACTCATCTGTATCTCTGTCGGCCATCGGATTTACTGTTTGTGTACGGAATATGGCTAAAAACAAGATAAAACGAAGAAAGATTGCAAGGATTTTTGCCGATTTGAGGAAGGTATCAACCTATTTCAATTCTCGGCTAAAATGAATGAAATTCTATTCAATGGCGACTTGCGAACGAACGAATGGATGATGGCGGAGTCGGAGCGTGACATTGACAGCTAGACAAAACAACACAAACGTCAAACAAAAACAATGTTGCTAGCCGTGGCTTTCTATTTACCTCATCATCTTATTTTTATCGGCAAGGATGAGCTAAGGATGATGACGCCATGGCTTCAACAGAACGTCGCTGCCGATTGTACAATTAAACGTACGCGGTGTAAGGATACTCCACATAAAATATATAGGGAGGCAAACTAGAGGCAAACAGTTAGCCGCTCACTGTGAGCGTAACAAGGCCGCAGCCTTATGCTTCTAGTTCTAAATGAATAATAACATTGAACACACCAAAATAATGAATTTATTGTAAGAATAATATTAAAAACTACAGTAGTACAATTTATAGGAAAACACAGTTTACTTAATCAGTCTCTATTCTTTCTTCGGTCCTCGGTAAGGGTGACGTTTCCTGTAAAAAAACACAAGACTATTAATATTTAACCTTAAGGGCGTCTTGCACCAGAATCACTAAACGTATTTAACAGCTATCGATTTAAATCTGACGTATTTGTATGACTTGACAACTCGCTAAATACTATTTAAGAGTTAAACGCGTTTAGCGATTCTGGTTAATCTAGGTGCCGACTTTGTTTCAAAGATTACATAATTTGTTTGTACTTTGAGTAGCCATGTGTCTCTGCTGGCTGGTGCGGGGACTACCGACCGCATTCCTTGCTTTGCTAGTTGGGTAGGTGGATAGGAACTTTACACACGACGCGACGATGACGCCTTCGGGCGGACGGTAATGCTGTTCAATGCTCATCAGTGTATGATTTCAACAGCTCTTCGCAGGTATGCTAGCAATTGCTCTTAATTGTACTTTGTGCACCAATTTTAGACCGAGTAAAAATACATCACTTACGCCGGAATGGTCAGCGTGTAAATTCCAAACTTCGTATTCACATCTTCCAGACGGAATATTCCTTCAACGTATTCTTTGTCGGCTGGGATAGCTGGCGTCTCGAATACCAGGTTCATGATGTAATCCTCGACGCAGCTATAAACACATAATAAATTGTTAAAAAACAGGATTGGGAGTCTATGCGATAACCCGGGTAACCCACTGTCATTGTATGTTACATAGCCAAACAAAGGCTTACATCAGTGCTGCCAGCTGCAAAAGAATCGCATAAAATGGTAGAAATCGAAACTTACTAGGCACAAGGCTGGTACGGCACTAGTTTCTCAATCTTGTTCGGTCTAAGCGGTTGTACGTATGGATCTGCGACCAATTTTGCCGCTGGTGGCGCCGCAGGACCTTTGCGAGCCTTTGGTGTCGGTGCTGGTGGCTGAAATTGGATAACAATTAATTTTAAAACTGTAGTCACTAAGCTACTCGTAGTTAGAAATCTATAGAAGTACCTACCTACTTAATAAGTAGATTTTTAATAAATGAAGAAAGCTTAATTACCTTGACAGCTCCGTAAGCGACTTCGATGAGACTCTTGACCTCCGCTTCAAGAATCCTGAGGAACTTTGGGACATTCCACTTGGTCACCTCTTTGTGGTTCCCGAGGAGAGATAAGAGTGGAGTGACATCGCACTTCGCAAGCCTAGAAAACAGTCCAAAATAATAGGTAGGGTACCTACCTAAGACTCTTAAATAAGCTGATGACTTCTGGCATTATAGCGACTGAGACACATTCCTTACTTAGGTACCCAACTCTTTTTCTGATGATTGATTTTCTATGGTCCCTACCGATACTTAGCCTACGTAACAAGCTGATAATTGATGGTGTTCTGCGGCAGTCACCTCGTAAGATCATCGATGCCTTTCAGCACCCTGAGGATGGTAGCATCAGCCGCCATGTTGAGTTCCAGTTTGTTCTGGGTGCGCGCGCGCTGTGCCTCCAGCTGCAGAGACAGATCTGCCATGCGCCGGTCCTGCGTCTCCTCGCGGGCTTCGTTAATGTCACGCTGGTCCACTGTGACAGAAAGGAGTCAAATGTTTTCCTAAATTGTAATTGATCGAATGGACACTTCAGAGTTGTAGTGATCGGAATGAGTCTTTTGGTGATCGGAATTAAGTTAATGTGATCGGAAAGATGCTTCTGAGTCAGTCTTCTAGATCTGATACGGCCTAACAAAAGCCAAGTTAGGTACAACTGTCATGTGGTACAACCTACCTACCTTACTAACTTGTGTAATATTCTAAGTAGGTAGGTATGTAGGCATTTCTGATAAAACGAAGACCTAGCAAAAGTTAAGGGACGGTAAAGACCAGTCGCTCTGGTGAACTATCTATGAGGAAGCCTGTGTTCCAAACAGCGTGATGGAAATAATGATGATGATAAGAATTCTCACAAATCCTCTGACGCAACACTTCCAAGTCCCGCCTCAGGATGATAGACTCCTGCAACACCTCGCACAGCAGCACGAAGCAGGAGAAGTTCTCGATCTCCGTTATCTGGAAGCGGTTGATGATGCTCGCCACTTTATCCGAGCCGAAGTAACCCTGGAGAGAAACACCAACCAATTCATGAATGATGTAGGGGCTCCTCTGAATGCTTGTTGAATGAATCGGTTCCTCCCGCCGCCGTCAACAGCCCAGAACATAAGTTTTGTGCTTAGTACTTTACATGACCAATAATAGGTAGTGCTACGGGTATTTAAATAGCTGATTCATTACCTACTGTGGGATATTATAAATCATTTATTTTGGAACTTACCACATTGGTATAAGTACTATTTTTTATTTTTTAGACCACGAAGTCTTTTTTGGTGAGGTTCATGTTATAAGCGGAGGTTGCCACATATTTTCAACGACGGTTAGACTTAAAAAATGCTCACGAATATTTCCTCCAAGAGCGCGTCATGCCTGCTGGCTATCTCCTGCTCGCATCGCTGGATCTCGTCCTGGCGCTTGATCTCCTCCTTCTCATCAGCCTCGCATATTCTCCTGGAGCCCTTCACTCGGAGGAACTCCTCTAACTTCGCCAGGTGGTTCAGTTCCCCTTCATATGATTGCATTTCCTGGGCAAAATAAAGTAGAATCAAAATTTTGGTAGGTACCTATCTAAACTTAGTTTAATATTTGAAGATCTTTTCTAAGGCACGCAATTGAGTTCGTTTTTCATCAACTTCATCATCATCATTGCTGCCAGACGTAGGTATTTCCTAAAACGCGCGAGTCGTGCTACTGAGCTCGTTCTTCGGCTACATATCTCCTCATAACACCTAAGTATACAGTGATTGTGTTAGGTAGGTTAATTTCATAGTTCTTCGCCCTACTTTTCCGTACGGCATGCTACATAATTGTCTTATCTAAATGCTACCTACAGCTACAGTCAGATGTCAAAAGACCAACAGAAATATCCCTATTTAGTTGAAACAGTCCCTTCCACTTGACGGCTTCCAATTTTCGGCAACACTCGTCTCGGTCCCCGAAGGCCACGGTGGCGATCTCGAAGATGTCCATCAGGTACTCCTTGCCTTTCACCAGCTTGCCAATCGTGCGGTTCCATTGGATATTGAAATCGTTTCTGATTGGAAACAAAGAAGAAATAGGAAGAAGTAGGAGCATTGGGCTCATGGCATGCTCAAAAAATACTCAGACGCAAGAATGACTCGATTTTATTGATAGTTTTAATGAAAGTCTCTACCTAGGTAGGTACTCAAACCGATGCTTCGTAGGCTTACTTACTCGTAAATTACTTTGTTAAATTGGAACCAACCAACAGAGCAAGGGGAAATGATAGTACTTAAGTAGATGCCAAAACCCCTATGATCAATTTTATACCTACCAAAATTGACACAAAGCTAGAAATTCCAGTCTCTAACCTCTCAACGAGCAGCCGGTGTATTTCCTCACGCACCCGCTTGTTATCAGAGTTGACGACGCAGAACCTCTTCGTGGCCAGGTCCAGGCGGTTCTCCATGCGGCGGAGACGATTACTTGCATTTTCTATCATGGCTAGCTCCTAGAGGTGACATCATTGTTAGCCTCAGTCTGTATGATATGAGTCGAGTACGAATGCACGAATGTCGGTGGATATGGGTGGCTATGAATCGTTCGTTCGTGTTGGAAATTCACAAAGAACACAGTGGACTTCATCAGGCTACTACTAATGTTGACTTGTGCCGGTTCATTTAAGAAACTAAGGATTAATTTGTCTGCAAACTCAGACTGCCCAAAACCTGCGGAGTTTTCTATATCTCTCTCTCTATTTACAACCGTAAGCAGGTTTTAGAAGTCACGTCTGACCGACGTGGACACTTACATCAGCCTCTGTTGGTACTCTTTTCAGCAGCTCAACCAGCTGCTTCTGCGCGAGGTAGTTGAGACAGTCCAGCTCTTGTTGCTGCGCGCGTTCCTCGCGTAGGACCGACTCCAGCTGTTCGTACTCCACAATGGAGTGGCATGTGCCCTTCTTGACTTGCGAATCGCGTAATGCGTGCTGGCCCTTGCTCGCCAACTGGAGATGCAGTTGTTGAATGAAGAAGTAGGAAAAACGTCCAGAAACAATAGCACGTGATTTTCCTTTGCACAGTGGGTAGTTCCTAATATTCTATGCGTGAAAAGTTGCAAGATATTTTCAGATTCAACACCCGAATTGGTTTCCTAACAATGATTTCTTTAAGATACCAAACGAGCATACAATAATATCTAGCTATGAATGTGGTGACTGGATAATCTCGTTATTAGATCATCAAAAACAATCTACTGAGCATCAAAAGAGCGCAATCATTTGGTTCATCGTTCAATCAATCAGTTCTGAAGATACAAGGAGATACAAACATTGATACATAGTAAGGTTTCTTTGAGCTCATGGGCGAGGATTCCTAGCTGCTTCTCTTGCGGCGCCAGCTGCGGTATACCACCAGCTCGCTTCTCCACGCTGCATGACGGCGCCAACTTTTGAAACTAGTAACGAAAATAAATTAGAAGACCTAAAGTATGTAACTACGTGGTAAGTACTCGTACTGTAGACCTATAACCTTTTAGGAGATTTTCTGAGAAAAATTACTCCACTTCCACTCATAATATTTCGTATAGTAAGTAGGTATAAGTAATTCTTCAAAGTTTAGTGCGATTAATCACTTGTGCTCCATTCCTAAAATACCTTAAGATTTTAGGAACACGTTTCCTAAGTAGTGCCAATGATAATTTAGAAGAGTTTCTCCTACTATTAGCCAGAGGAGGAAGGGTTGGGTAGCAATAGGACTGATGGTAGGTACCTTCATTAGATACCACATTAGATACATACCGTTCGCTGTACATTGCTGAGTTCCGCCTCAGGGTCGATAGTCTTCTGTTCCACTTGCTGAGGCATTGTACCTTACAACTTTATAGCAAATAAATAGTTTACTAAAATGACAAAGTAAAATAAATGGAGTTTCCAGTTTCATAAAAATATTTTTCTTTTATCATAAAAGTGACGTTAACCTGGCGTATTTTTTATTTTTTTGTAGATTTTTTCCTTCTTTTTGAAGTTCTGGGTCTCAAAAAGGTTTTGATTATGATATTCGCCTTCTGCTTTAAACCTTTTAAGCGTTAGCGATAAAGCCATATAGGCTGTTTAGGAAACCTTTGATCCTACCTGCATAATATATAATGGGTAGGTACTTAGTCTGGGTAGTGTAGGTAGTAATTAAAAACATCAAAATAAAATTCATTCTTTATTTATTAAATCCACAAACAGATGATTTGATGATAACATATTCTAGTCATGAATTTTAGACCTTAAATGTAAATTACAAATTAAGTAGGTACATTGTTTATGTACCTACTTTAATAAGTACACTTTTGCACTTAGCATTAGAATGCTGGGGTATGTTGGTAAATCTTAAAATCGGTGCGACTTCGTTTTATTACAATGAAAACGTCCTTAAAAATACTTTTTAAATAACTTTAAAAACATACATTTGAAAAAAAATGCAGTCAATGTATTAAAACAAAGAAGTTATTTGCAAATTGGAATGACTTAGGAAGTGTATTTAAGTAGATTAAGTACATTTATAAAGTTGTGCTTAAATATTACAGAAAATTAAACGTATATTGCAATATTCCACTCATTATTATTGCAAATATTGATCAAAATTAAAAAATAGTAAATACATATCATAATTAGTTCAGTCTTAACAATAAATTAATAATAATATTTTGGAATGAAAATTGATTGGTGAATGTTAGTCCTCTGTTAATAATTGTATAGTGTTAATTCTGTGAAATAGTGCGCACTTAAAAAAAAATTAAAAATGCATGTTTAATAAAAAATAAACCTCTGAATAAACCAAAAGTTTTTCAAAATAAATAAATAAAGTAAACGGTTAATGTACTGTAGCTATTTAATCACAAAATAACCAGTAATTCAACGCTTTCATTTATTTTATTTACTAAGGGCCTATTTCATCTCTGACAAACGCTATCCGTCACCTAGAAATATTTCTATCTTTGTTTTTCACGGACGTGCCCAGAATTGCCGCTCAAACTTTTCTCAAAAGTCGAGACACGGTCTAAACAAATGATCGAGAAATTCTCACCCAAAAACCAGTCTCATCGTTGGGAACTGACTAAGTAAGTGTCAAAACTAAACAAAGAAGAAATGTTATAAATTGTCTGTCGAAATGACGGACAGAAGCCATTTAGAAGAACGTCGTAAGAGTGATTCAGTTGAGAGATGACTGTGATCAACGATTTTTGCATGGTTAGCGTAATCATGAGATAGTGTACTTTCAACTGAAATAGATGTTTGTCATCTCTTAGCTGATAGGTAGGTACTGAATATAAGCAATGAGCATGTTATGTAGATAGAGCTACACTAAAATAAATGTCTAGTAGTCACAACCCAACGGATCTTTGTCTCTCTGAAGTATCTACGCAGAACCAATTTTTGGGTAATTGCAGTTAAGTTTATTCTTCCGCACAACAGTAGGTGCATGCGCAATTTATTGCACCTAACTTCAGAGAGATAAAGATCCGTTGTGCGTACTGTACCTAGCTATGATTCTACTTAATCTGTATCTAAATAGAAGTTCTAATACAATTGATATTCAAAAGGCACTTTTTATCCTGAAGCCAGGTATAAGGCACGGTATGCACGTGTTTTAGTGTTTTGCAATTCAATTTAATCTATATTTACCTAACAGGTGAATAAAACGTTCTACACTGCAACAAATCATCATCATTTTCGTAAAATTGTATGGCTTATATTTATTTTAATTTCTTAAATATTATTAACTAGCTTCCGCCCGCGACTTCGTCCTAGACCCGTTTGATTCTGTTGATTTTCCGGGATGGAAAGTCTATGTGTTAATCCAGTTTACGAACTATATATATTTTAAGTTCCATTCAAATTGGACCAGTACGTGATTGAAACACAAACATGTAAACTTTCACATTTATAATATTAGTATGTTCCCGTTATTATGGTATCTTAACAGCTTGATTGTTAAATTATTGATATTACTTAAATCTAATTTATTTCAGTAAATGTGCACCAAACTTTTCACTCACAGTGAAATAATATTATTCTACAACTTATTTTAATTTAATTTCAATACATAAAAGTGTTATTTACAAAGCGCTGGAAAGGTTAGATTCAGAAATGACGGCATTTAAATGTCTGACATATTTACATAGACAATGAATTAAATGTATTATAATAGGCCTTTACATCTATTGAAGATGATTTATACAGCGTCAGGAGGCAACCTATGCCTACACTTAACGGGACACTGTAGTGCCTGGGACCATTAAATGTATTAGTAAACAATAATGTCTCTGGTCGAATCGTATCGTATCATCTTAATAATAACGAAGTTATGTTAAGGTCTTAACGAAGTTAAGTTAGCAACAGGTTATTTTCAATAACTGTTTTTATTAAATCTGCTGCACCAAATCCGCACTAACCAATCCAATCTGTTTTTAAAAGTACAAAAAAAATATGCCAATGTTTTCAGCTGTTATAATTACTTTTTTTTTTTATAAAGGAGAATATATTGTGTTCAAACTATATAGAAATAGTTATATTTAAAGTCCTGTTTTTATTGTTTTCCAATTTTTTTTACAAAAGGCTGAAAACTTAATTTTAATACAAAATTTTTGCAACGTCGCAACTTAAAACAAGCTGAAACAAACTAAAAATACCATGTAGACTAACTACTAAAATTCTAACTACGATGCTAGCTATCACTGCAAGTGTGTACAGATCGCACGGCTTGTAAAACACCAGGGCAGTGTACCCTAGGAATGACAATAATGTATTGAAATCCAATAACACTATTGAAACTAATTTCCTGTGTCTGGTTAATAAGAGTAAAATACACGTTGGAGGTAAAATAGCAGGATCGTAGTTCTTTATTGCAATAAGGTATATTATAATAGGTATGTCGATAGCTTCACGGAGCGTTAGGTAGGTACAGCAGATCATCTGTGAAAAAATCCAAGGAGTCTGGATGCGCGCGTCGGGACCGGCGCCGGCGCAGGTAGCTTGCGACGCTTCTCTGAAGTTAGCTTGTGCTTCATCTGTTCGTCGATCAGCTCTTGCATATCCATCTGGAATAACACAAGCAATTTATCACCTACTGTACTATCGGCAAAATTTCCGCCTTACCACTTTTGAAACTGTTTCGCTTGCAAGCAGTTAGCTACCTGACCCCGCCTTTTTCTTTTTAACCGACTTCAAAAAACGAGGAGGTTCTCAATTCTGCAATGTACGCCAAGTTGCGGCGTAGCGCCTACCATTTTACTGCTAGCAACGATGACCCTTTGTACACACCTTTTTAACATTTTTCTAAATTTGTCGATAAACCCAGTTTGTATATTCAAACCGCATTTAATTGGAGAAAAGCAAAAACCCACCAGTTGTTTCTCTAAAGAATCAACACCAACCACGTGCACGAAATTGCGTATTTTGCTTTCCTGTGACTTTTAAGTGGTGTTTATAGTGACTAGAACATTCCCAATGAACTGTCATCATCATCATCTGATGATGAAGCTGGTAGTCGAATTGAAGTCGGTTTTTCCAGTTTTTTAACTTATAAATTATGTCTTCTTATTTTGACCAACCAGAGATCTAAACATCTAATTATTTTTATGACGGCCCATTGTTTTCAAAACTTTTACACCCGAAATAATTTGCTTCTATAAGTATTAAAAAATTAACGGCTCGTCGGTTTAAAGGAAATGCACCTTTAAGGTGGTAAGGTAGAACTTTTGCTGATGGTACATACCTACATGTTGAGGACGAATACCGATCTATCTTTCTATCTATCTTATCAGTGGAATTCTGTTAGGAATTTATAGAAACCCGTGGCTTAGTCAGCTCCGCACGTATTGAATTTGTCTTTCCTGTGGATTGTGGGGACTAGGCTGAGAGGATGGTATAGGTGCTACAAGCCTCCATCTAAATCATGTCCCATTGCTTACCTGCCACTGCTCCAGCTGTTGTCCAAGGTCCACCTTCTGTCTTACCGCCTCGTACAGCTGGCTATTGGCCTGCATCAGCTCTACTCTGGTCTTTGCCAGAGCCACCTGGAAGAACCAACAAAACATTAGAATGTCTACATGATTTAGTAGAACGAGCGCGTTTATATCTTTTGTATGGGAGAGTCGGTGCTGCGGCGTCTACAAATCGTATTCTAATATTTAAATGACAATCAAAATGAAACTTATTTTGAGTTGTTCGAAACATCAGTACCTCGTAGTATCCTTGTTCTGTCCTTGCTTGGTTGTAAAATGTTTTTTATTGTTAGAGCCAGTTTATGACTGGAGTTCGTCCAGTTTCGCAAAAAACAACAGTTGGCTAACGTACTAAGAGAGATATCAAAATCACATGGTTAATTTAGAATCAAAGTGATCTTAAATACGCTACAGAAGAATAACGAAGCGTACAGGAAAAATACAGATGAGTAACAGAAGCGTACAGACTACAGAAGAGTAAGGAAGTATGTGTGCCTACCTCAGCTGCCTTCTTCCTGTCGATGGCCTCGTCGCGTTCCTGCCTGGCGCGCGTCACTGCCTCGTCGTTCTGCAGGCTGCTGTAGTTCGCGTCATTTAGCAGTTTGTCTCGCTCCTCAGCCGCGGCGTTCAGCTCCACCTCGGCCACTGACAGCTGGAACGTACAAACAGATACAATCAACAACTCTCATCACTCAAAATGATTCCAATATTCCGTATTCCAATCTTTTGCTGTCATGTTATATTTCACTGTCTTGTAATTTCTTCAGGTCACGTGGTACAATGTACCACGTGATCATTATTTTTAGACACTTGACAGCAAAATATGCGCGAAAACACATCAAATGACGTCATAATGTCACTATTTAGTCACAGAATAACTATGAGTTAGTATGAAATGACCATGATTTAAAACTTTGCGGTTCAACTGAGATTGGAATCGTCCCCCGGTACATATACCTGTACACAAAATAACATAAAATATTTCCCGGTATCCCACGATCTCTTTCCACATCGGTATGCTTCCGCAGATTACATGAACGGCAAGAAATATCTACCATTGTTGTATTTTTGTCACACCACACTACACCATTGTTACCTACTGTCGGTAATTTTAAACCTACTCCAAAAAACAAGGAGGTTCTCAATTCGCTTTTTCCTGACCTCAGAACTAATTTAATACCTACTTGTACCTACTGTATACCTATTTGTACATACCTACCTGTTGGGGACGAATAAAGGTCTATTTACGAGTATCTAATAAAAAGATTTGAAAAAAACTTTTTTGAAAAAATCTTGGATTTCGAACACTAAACAAAACACTGGTAATACCTTTAATTCAAACGCAATTTTGCGTTCAATTCGCTACCTAGTTAATAAAACTAGGTAATAGAATAAATAAGTCGATATTTTGACCTGTTAAAGCCCACCATGCAAGCCTCAAAGCTCCACGTGTGCGAGTGCATTGTAACTACATAATGACGTCCGGTTGTACCGGTCATTGAACCTGCTGACGTCACTCGGGTCACGCTATGCAAGTTACAGGCTAGTCTAGATTTCTGTCAAGATATCTACGTTCAATTCCCTTTAATAAAAAATAACTACTATTCTTGCTGTATTATTTGTAGAAGCAACATACCACATTTATTTTAATTGTTTTTCTTGGTGTTATTGTTATTATTTAATTTTGGTGGAATTTAAACCAATAATACTTGAGGTCGACTTGACGAATGACTTGACTTGTTTAAATACCATTTCAATTTATTAATTTGACACTGGCAAAATTAAGTGTCGAAATGACGGATAGAGGCCTTAACAAAGAAAAAAAGAAGATCTTTACTTATCAAGAGAATTATGAGACGCATTTTTAAAATATTTATGTAGGTACCTGTGTTACTTTAAAATGCCATATCGCACTGTAGTTTCTTGCGTCAGAACTTTAGGAGAGCACTTAGGTTTATTTATTCATACAACCAGCCCAATACACTCAGAAAGTTACTTTGCAAAATGACTTTGCTTCGCTCGGGGCCACTAAAATTTATTAGGATCACTCTGCAAGCTTTTGCAATCATTATTTTTAGAGCCCAACTTAAATAGGCAATTAATTTTGCAACTGAACAGAGGGGCGAGTATGAGTTGACAATGTACAAAACCGGTGCCAAACGTCTCACGCCGAGCACACCGGTGTGCGCTGCTTGGTATGGAGACACTGAGCGGATTTTTTGAGAAGCTTGAAATGCGAGTATAAGTTCGGTGTGGTTTGCACAGACGTAACACGGTGTAAACTTTTTATACTATTATCTAAGCTGTGACTGTCACGATCGTAGTGTACACCGTGTGTACACCAGTATTTGACCGTTAGGCTGATAATTGCGAGTACGAGTGGCTTTTAGCACCTCTGCGATAGCGCCGCCGCGATATCGCGGCTCACACCATAGAATTTCTCGGTGTGGCTGTACTAACTGTTAATTATTCTGTGTCAAATATTGTGATTTTACGTGTGGAATGACAAAACGTTCTCTATTTATTATTTCTTTGATACCATAAATTAATTATGCTATTATGCTATATATTGTTACCATAAAGTAATTAATTTTAATTACCATAAATTACCTAGGTACTGTGAAAAAATAGTGCTTGATTTATGTTCTACTACACTGGGTGGGAAAAGTAGGGCTCTGCCTACGAGAGAAATGCTACGGAAGATGCTTCCGAAATGATTCCAACCCTGTCAATGATCTTTCGGAGACCGAGATGTCAGACCGGTAGGCTCAAATACATCAATGAAGATCCATGCAGAGCCTTGCACTAATGAATGGACCGGCAGACCAAATAAAACCAATTAGGTTGTGGCTTGCACATTTGACCTTGGATTTTGGGATTCCAATCCTGAGAGAGACCAAGGTACACATTAATGATCTTACTAAGGAGTTTTCACCGATTAGCAAATACTTATTAGTACCTAAGTGCACAACACAGAGAGGGTGGTATACCTATTATTCTCTAGGTATAGTTTGCCTATCATTCAATGCTTTGTCTGAAACAAAGCTGACATGTAACATACTTGACTCCGAGGTCAAACTGCTCCAGCTACCCATGAAGTTGCTTTTCTTTTAGTAATGGGCCATTTATGTACAAAATGGCATAAACCTTAGTTAGATAGGTACCTATTGTTTTTATCTTAGAGCTCCTACCTACAAATAGTTTTGTCTTTGTTGCAGACCATTGAAAGTAACAAATGGTAAAAGTTACACTACTCGGGCAGAGTTGAGTTGACTAAAGTGAGATCCTGAGTCAACTGAAGGCATCACCACACATATAAATCAAGTTTGCAAAGTCCGCACCAGTCCCTGCCATTGTCCACTTGCATATTTCACCAGGCTGTACCAGGGGCAACTTTTTCTCATGGTCCAACTTTATTATGGATATACAAAATATGTTGGCTTGTGTAGCTATCACTTAAGAAGTGTATCATAGCAGGATTTAATCCTTAGTTCCTAAACAGTTACTTTTATTTGAATAAATGTTATAAACACATTATCATACTTAGCATTATTTATTTATTTACCTATTTGAAATTAATTTATTTACTAAGACAAATATTCACATTCTTGTCTTGCTATTTGTCAGTAGATTCTAATCAATAAGTTCCAATTATTCTTTGTTATTGTATTGTAAAATAAAACAAGTGACTTCAGATAGTATAATTACATTTGCTACATAATATCATGTCGTACTCAATCAATTAGTCTCTTATATAATGTTTACAAACGTAGGTATTCACTGAAGTTTTCCGGGGATCTGACTATGAGGCTTGCTGTAGGATAGCGGTATTGAAATGCAAGCAATGGGGTGCTTGCTGCCTGCAGTGAGTACGAGGTGGGTGCATCCAGGTCTAAGCCAGACCACTGTGCTGGAAAGTTATTGAATCATATTAATATACATTATTATTGAAACGTTAAACATAACTAGCTGTCATGGTTCTTACTTCTATGGTATTTATAACATTTGCTACAAGGGGGTTAACTTTTATGTTAATTATTTAGGCATGCACGTTACTTAATAAAAACCTACCTGTAGTAAGCCTTGGTGTGTAGCATTTGAGGTCAAGCACAGAAAACCCAAATGCAAGCTCTTCATGCTAATTGCAAGCACCCAATAGTTTCAATAGGGTGAAGTAGAGTTTGTTACAGGGTCTTTCATGAGAAGATACCATTTTTTATTTCACCAATGAGGTTATTAGAGATCTTCATGTCTGAGAGTCGAAACTTTGGCTAGATGTAGACACTAATATTACCTCATCATAGTATCAATAATTTTAACATCTAGTTGGCTCTAGGAAGTCATTTTCTTCCCAAGGTTTTCGTTTTCTTGTTAGCTTGTTTGTTGGCGATGACACGCACA
This sequence comes from Gandaritis pyraliata, assembly GCA_947859175.1. Taxonomy (NCBI): domain Eukaryota; kingdom Metazoa; phylum Arthropoda; class Insecta; order Lepidoptera; family Geometridae; genus Gandaritis; species Gandaritis pyraliata. The sequence continues at coordinate 1,474,367 of OX401871.1, read as the reverse complement.
CAATGAAGACTTCCAAAGGCGTATTCGTTGCATTTTGTGACTCTGCATATCCAGCAAAGATTTCATGGGTTTTTCAAGGCTTACAGACATTTTTCAAGTCAAAAACCGAATATCAATAATTCAGTTTCACTTCATGCAACGACAACAAACGAAAATAACTTCAACTTTTTGGTTTATCAAAAATGGAAAAACATCATTTCTGCCAAAAATGGCATCGACTTTCCTATTTCAAGTGACATGACAATAACATTGACATTTCAATCTGTCAAAAACCTCAATTTACCTAGTTTTAGTTCCATGCCCACGAAAAAAGCATTCAAGCGAACAAGGAACCGCTCTATTCTTTAGTAAAGAAATCCGAAATGTCAAATTCAAATTCTATTTCCGGTGTATACGATCGGTGTGGCCACGCTCCTTCGTAAAGCACACTTGGTGCCTTGTACACCAATCTCATACTCAAGTGTAGAGTCATTATCGTGGTGTAAAGCCCGTGTCGAACGAGCCCACACTGTCGTGGTATACACTGTGCATGGTAAATCTTATACTCGCAGAATTCTAATTCCGAGTCAGGAGGTCAGTTCAAATAAATCTAAAAATCGTCGCGGTAACAAATCCTGGTGAATCCGAGTTACACTGGGCGCCTGCAGAACGTTGCAGTGTCATCTTGCAGTGTAAGCTGGGTTGAGTTTTGCCTTTAGGTCTAAAAGTTGACGGTACATATTGCTTAAAATTGTTGAGAAGTTTACAACGGGTTTTTCCAAGACCTTGCAGAGTGACATTCACCAAGTCATAAAATAAATGTGTCCTTTGGCTCTGAGATTATTCGGATTGCAAACGTGTTTTCGCGTCACATAGAATGAATTGAAAAGGCTTGTATGTTAGCATGTTGGTTTTTTAAGACTTTTTCTCTGATTGCTCGATTATTTCCGCTCGATCTTGGCCGCGTTTAGGTACACAACACACTCATATGTTACGAGTATACTATGCAATGCTACGCGGCAAAAGCTCCACAGTCGAGTCATTATCGCCGCGCAGTGTAGCACCGCTACTTGCCACTGTACTTGTTAGTGTGTAAATCTGCCAATGTTTATTTGTAGCAGTTTTATTGTTCATACAGAGGTTAAATGCGGAGATCCATGTTTGGTTTGAGGATAAAACGATATTTAAGAGCATTATAATTGGGTGGGTGTCAGCGTGGGAGATGCTTAAACTTTAAATTGGCTTTTCTAAGAAACGGTCATCGCTATACAAAGATATTACGATAAGATAAGATAAGATAAGATAATTCTTTATTTCTTTACGATCCGACCTAATCAGGATGTCAGAATATACAACTAAAATCCTGGTTACAATGAATGGAATGATTCGTTCCTAATCAAATATATAGAATCCTTTCAGTACAGTAGGAAAGAGAGAAAATACCGTTAACTATTTATTGCACAAAATATAAGCAATCCTTGCTATATCGAAGCCGTCTTAAAACAGTGGCCGTTTTTTAAAAATCCAAGCTTATTCACGAAATCTAGATCTGACAAACCGGTTTATTGTGGGACGATGATGAAGATAAAGCCTTATTTAGTGAGTAATACTTGATGCTCCATGGTCTGATGATATTGTAAAGGTCACAGGAAGCATGGAACGGTCAATGGATGGAGACCCGAAGATATTTGACGTCATTTTGCTAAAAGCTATCATTCGTCCAGTGGCGTCATAAAAAATACTGTATTAGATTTTACACAAAAAAAATTATGAGTAATGGAACTAAACCTGCCAATTTGACGGGTTAGTCTCAAAATCCCCTTAGAGTTTTCCCCCTTACATGGATTTTAAGACTTTTTCACTAAGATATTTGTTCGCTTCGCTCACACGATCAAAGTCAATCCAATCTAAGCTCCGCTCGTTTCGATTTCAACCAGAACGGTACCGAACACATCGTTACGTGGTTATATCTGGTACCGTTGCTGGTAAATCGATTAGCACTTGTATTCGATCGAGTCGGCTATAGGAGCACTGGACTAGCTTGTGGTTACAGATTTAGAAGAACCGTTCTGTTTGACCAGAATCTAGTACGTCACAGCAGCTTCACTATCGCGTAGTACCTACCCAATGATAAAATCAGTGTATAAGCAAAGTGGACCTGCCCCCGTATTCCAATCTTTTGCTGTCAAGTTATATTTCACAGCCCAGTGTAATTTCTTCAGGTCTCAGGTCAAAAGAATGATCACGTGGTACAAAATTGTACCACGTGATCATTCTTTTTAGACACTAGACAGCAAAATATGCGCGAAAACAAATCAAATGACATCATAATGTCACTATTTAGTCACCGAATAACTATGAATTAGTATGAACTGACCATGATTTAAAATTTTGCAGTACAACTTTGAGATTGGAATCGCCCCCCTGAAAGCAAAGTGGAGTTTTCGTCAATCTGTCTGCCTGTAGCGACTTTCCCAGAAAATCATTCAACAGATTTTACACGGTTCCTAAATAAAATAAATCTTTGAAGCTTGCATAAATGCTTCCGGATGACAGCAAACAGAGATGGCGAGATATCGTGCCACAGCCTCTGATGGAAACTAGATGCATGTTTATCATGACTGCTGAACCAAGAGTGAAACGACTAAGAAGAAGCCATTGTGGACCAACCTCAAATTTCGTCAAATTCATCGGGTGAGATGACGTCAAGTCTTGAGTGAAAAAAGATAGGTGCCTAAAAATTCACACTGCTTTGGTTCGTTCGTTCGTTTTGACATCAATTAGTAGGATAATCATAGTGTGTCATACCACAGACATTATAATACTAGTCATACTCATATATGAGTTAGGGGCCAACTCTGATGGCGGAGTTTTTAGGAGCCTCCATCGTGACGACTGTTTAGATCTGTTTAGTCAACAGGGTGATTTTTTATCGTCTTCTTAAAATATTACAAACACTACAGTGAGAAAAATGTCAGGTGAATCATTGGTATGACTAGTATTATAATGTTTGTGGTATGACACACTATGATTATCCTACTAATTGATGTCAAATGCTTCAACTGCCTTCAACACCTGACCATATAGGTTCTGCATTAAATGTCAAGACAGCTAGTAGTAAGTGAATGGAAATATTAAGATCAACCTTTAGAAAGGACCGTTCACTGTTTGCTAATATCCTGTGTGTGTATGTATTATTGACCTCTGTACAAGTAGGTACACATTTACTGTTTTCATGTTTCCTTTATGTACGTGGTTTTACATTAGGTGTTATAATTTTCAAGGGTTTAAAGAGTGTTCATAGTCAAGTCATTTCATTTTTGCAACCCTTTGGTGATTGTCTAAAAAGAACCACAGTCAGAACTTAGGTCTTCAGGGGTATTTCAAACTCAGTTGAACTGCAAAGTTTTAAATCATGGTCAGTTCATACTAACTCATACTTATTCTGTGACTAAATAGGGACATTATGATGTCATTTAATTTGTTTTCGCGCATATTTTGCTGTCAAGTGTCTAAAAAGAATGATCACGTGGTACAAAATTGACCTGAAGAAATTACACTGGGCAGTGAAATGTTACTTGACAGCAAAAGATTGGCATACGGGGGCAGGGTTCTCTTTTTAAGGATAGTATTCACAGTACCTACAGTATACTCTACATGTCTATATCCAATTTGGTTCAAGAAAGAAAAGATATCTCTTTGATTCCGACGGGTTCTTACCTTGGACGACAGATCAGCAATAAGTTCGTTCTTCTCATCAATCTGTCGCTCTCTCTCAAGAGCTCGGCGGGCATGCGCGGCGATAGAATCGCGAACTCTAGAGCCTTCCAGAGTGGCGTAGGCGGCGACTGCGTCGGCGCAGGCGGCGGCGAGTGCACCTCGACGCAGCGTCGCAGCGTCTTCTCCGTCCAAGGAGGTTAGGGATAGGTCGGAGTGGAGACCTGGAATGAGAAAGGAGGTTTGACATGGCATCTACAATGAACAAGAAAAAAGGTTAATTAATCAAGGAGAGGTTAAACAAGGTTCATGCTGAAGCTCAAGCTGCTTAGATACATCGACAAATTTTCATTGAGAAGTGTAAAAAAAAATCATCATCATCATCAACAACCTATGATAGTTCACTGCTGGACGTAGGTCTCTCCCAAGACGCGCCACTGAAAAACACGCCACTAAAAAAATATCTTGAGTGATATATACCTACGTGAGACTTGGACTTGCAGAGCTTCCAGCAAAGACCAGCCCCCGTATGCCAATCTTTTGCTGTCAAGTTATATTTCACTGCCCAGTGTAATTTCTTCAGGTCACGTGGTACAATTTTGTACCACGTGATCATTCTTTTTAGACACTTGACTGCAAAATATGCGCGAAAACACATCAAATGACGTCATAATGTCACTATTTAGTCACAGAATAACTATGAGTTAGTATGAACTGACCATGATTTAAAACTTTGCAGTTCAACTTTGATTGGCATACCCTTGCTGTGCCGAAAACTAAAAACCCGAAATGAATACGTTATGTTCTGATAAATAGAACCCTTTTTTGCTCCGCGAAGTGGGGTAAAAAGTGGATTTATTGAGTTCTACCACAGAATTGAAATATTGCCTCACTTGTTACGAAACAGCAATATCTCAATCATTACTGTAATAACATTCAGAGTATTATTTTCTCATATTTTTCCCACCAAAAGCATATATTTTATAATACTGTGTCATTTCTGATTTCATGTTATTGAAAAGCGTGTGATCGCGTAACAATATCATTCACCTTCTCATGTTAACAATGAGCTTGGAAACAATAGTGATCGCAACCAGACAGACTTTACTTTTGGTGGTTTTAATTTATTCCTAAATAACAGCATTTGGCTATTACTGTGGCACTTTATGACTGTACAAAGATTTCTAAAATTGTGTGGTTTTTTTCAAACGGATTACAATGCTAGCTTTCTTATTTTTCAGTCAGTATTTTTCAGTGAAACTTTAAAACCCAATTTACCTGACACATTTGTTGTCAGTTGTGATGTGAGTATTATGACAAAGATGGCGTCACATTTGAGATGCCCGTAATGTGCTACAGCAACAGACGAGCACTATAACACCGAATGTTGATGTAGATTGTAGACAAAACAAGAAAATCTCCTTATATAAGCATTCATTGGCCATAAACTAAAAATCCTATTCATTTTAATAATAAAAAAATCATTTAATTCAGGCAACACAGTAAAAAATACAAGGCCCATATTATAAGCACTAAAATACACATTTCTATATTATTTTTTTTATTAATGCAATGATTGCGTAAATGTAGATAGGACGTGTTGACGTGAACGTTATAAGAGCGAGGTCAGTGGTAGAATGGAGAGCACGCGATGTGCTTGCAAATAACTTTGAAGGAAACAAATGACCAAGTACCAAGACAGTTGACCTGAAGCTAAATGCCAGTAACTGGGAACAAGCCATTTAAATCAAGGACCCAGACAAGCAAACATTCTACAGCCACTAAAGAATACAAAACCAAACATAATGTAAATTACAGTACGCATAACGGATCTTTATCACTCTGAAGTTAGATGCAACGAAAGTTGCAACATCCTACGAGCCTTAGAAAAGAAGGTGGTTATAAGAACGCGGTTAAAAGTACTAAGTATATCTATTTTGTGTTATAAGTTTCGTTTAAACACTTCCTGCAAGGCCGAGACTAAAGTATCATTGATGGTACAATGACATAAGTATCATGCTACACCGTATAGCAACGCTTTCTCATTACCCAAGAGAGTAGAATTATCTGAATTACACTTTATATAAAGCATTGTTCACGGCACATCACGAGGAAACTGAGAAAAGATGCAAATTCAAGTTACCTACCATAAGCAACCAAGTTACCACTAATATTACATCTGTGCATAGATTGTAAAGTACGGTACTTAAATCACAAATGAAGTCCAAAAAAACAAATGAAGTTCGAGATAGGACTTCATTTGTTTTCACGATAGTTTGCATGTGGTTAAAAGTTTTTACTGTGTATTATTAACCTATAGGTTATTGCTAGATTGTTCTCAATATTTTAAAATTTAAATCCTGACGATATCGACGCAAGCTTGGAAATAAATAAGAGGATAATCGGACTGCCAATTCCAATGATATTATGAACTGAATACAGTACTCATTCGTAGTGTTATCAAACATCAGCAGAACAACTTAACCGCTAGTTTGGATAACTAGATTTTGTAACCAGTTACGGAACAAAGTAAAAAAGTTTCTGCACGATGCATTGTAAGATCTAGACAGGACTGGTTTAAACAATATTGCGCTGAGTTTAGACTGGTTTGGACAATATTCTGCTGAGTCCGAGAATGATAGAACAGAGGAAATTCTGGGTCCAGTTTGACATACGTGTTTTAACAGGAAGCCAGTGAAAATACTACCAGGCAAACCTTGCAGCTTTTGCAACTTAGGAAGGTTATGAACTTTATACTGTCAACTGTCCAGGCACCTAAGAAGTGAATCATTAACTTTACAAGTATACTGAGAGTCAAGGCTATCATCACCAAGAAATTTAAATAATATTGACCTTTTCATAGCAGTAATCTAAATCTAATCTTTTCAAACTGCAGACTACCCGAGAGCCCTAGTTAATTTGACATTCTACAAACGCTAACCAGGAAAATTTCACTAGCCTATGTGTGAAAATGATCACATATAGTCACAAAACAGATTGTAGTGCGTACTTATAGTGTAGTCCACTCAACGAACAACTTCACCCATGCACACTGACCAAGTTTCTGAAGGAATCGGTTCCTAATCACGCACTTTTCATCTCCTTAATTAACTGCACTGTAGTTTATCATTCGATCATTATATCATTATATCATCAAAAGATCGATTGATATCGATTTATTTTCAAATTCCTCTGAACTCATGCATGAAGCACAAATAAAACATGAGGATTGACTGGCAGCGACCTCCTCGTGTCGACGAATTCGAAGTACTTAGGCTCGATAACTAGTTTCAGTAACATGCGATCGATCTCAAAACACGTACTTATTTAGATACCTGAAGTTGCATTGCCGCGAAGCGCAGGCGCAGGTAACGAAAAGTTTTCGTTGCAGAGTTTACAATATGTTATTTACCATGATTTGTGAGTTGTATTGTTTCCCGATATAACGACAGTTGCATGCGCCATGATCACTGATCCAAATCATAATAAATATCTTGTTGTAGTGAAAATTATCTACAATGTTTTTTACTTGTCGGAGTAAAAAGGATCTCCCAGTTTTAGAGAATTTGGCTATTTTGAAGATTGTAAAATTTACAGTTAAAATTTTTGTTCTTCATCCAGTATACTTCGCGGTAAGGGCGCCATTTATTTTTATTCAAATTGTTTTTAAACTAGAATGTACAAAACTGAACTCGAAATGGCGTGAATAGAAAACAGATTCTCAATTTTATGGCTAGAACCACTCATTCAGCGTGGGATCATAGGTACCACTTGATGATCTCATTCTAAAACAGGAAATCTAGACAAGCCTCTATTTTGGTCGTATGGTCAGCAATAACACTTGATAAACTTGAAATAAATCATAGAATCCTCACAGTTAAAATTTTGTAGAGTGCCATCATCATCATACCAGCCTATAAAAGTCCATTGCTGAACCTCCACCATAGATTCACATAAAAAGCGATAGGTATTGTATTGAGCCTACTCCATCAACAACAATCTCGCCTGTTCTTTGCATCTTATGCTTTGTCTAATGGCAAGTAAGAGATTTAGGGCGGCTTGCACCAGAATCACTAAACGTGTTTAACAGCTAAATAAATTTAAATCTGACGTATTTATATGACTTGACAACTCGCTAAATACTATGGTATGGTATACGCATGGTATGGACACGTAATGAGGAGGGATGAAAGTCATATCACGAAAAAAGTTATGAATATGAGGGTGACTGGGTACGCAGGTAGAGGAAGGCCGAAGAAGAAATGGTTGGATTGTGTGAAAGAGGATATGAATGTGAGAGGAGTAGATTCTGAGTTGACGAATGATAGAAGCGAGTGGAAGAAGAAGACATGTTGTGCCGACCCCGCCTAGCGCGGGATAAGGGCAGGGAAATGATGATGATGTCAACTCGCTAAATACTATCGCGTTTAGCGATTCTGGTGCAAGCCGCCCTGAGCTGAAATGTTGTGGTTGCAATATTAACTCTCTTTACACTAAACACACTATCAGAATTTTTCCCATCATTTAATTACCTAGTAAAAGCGAAGGTTACCGTTTAAATAAAACCCACGATCAGACACGGAAATGCATAAACATTAACAAGCACCAAAGTCGTCGCGTGACCGCTTTGTAGGGCAATAGGTATCGTGATCCTGCTTCACTGTGATCCTTCTTCCAATCGCAATTAGTGCCAGAATCGCCTGGCAATTCTAGTTCCGTGGTGGTATAAAAATCAGGGTATCTGATTTAGAGCGATGATAGCGTCGTCATAATAGGCACTGATTTGCGATTTGGCAATGCAGCCTTGACTTAATGTAGATCACCCTTCTTTGAACCACATTTTGACAGCATTAATTGTGAATTCTTTTTAAATAAAGTTTGAGCAATTTAGCAACTGGGCCCAGTCTTGATAACCCGGGTCTAGTTGATTGATACTTAGTATAAAAAAAATTCGCTTCTCAAGTGGGTTCATAAAGTATAAATGCTGAGAACATACGAGTATTTTTATATGAATCAAAACTGCCGACATAGCCTACTATTTTCATTTTGAGTTTGAACTGTGAGGACTGGAGTCACTTCCGTGAACATTTGATGATGAACCAATCATTACAAAGAAAATACTATGTTTATATCAAACTCGCTGTAAATGACCCATAGGTAATGAACACCAGCGCATGTTGTTACAGCACATTCCTTACTCCCAAGTCTGAAAAATACATACCTGAATCATCATCGTGTCCAGTATTCAGCTGAAGCGCCAGCGCTCGCAGCTGCTTGTACACTTGTACGGCTTCACTCCTCAGCCAGCCACTGTCTTCCTCGTCCGGTTCTGACTCCATTTCAGCGTGGAGTGACCGCGTTGTGGTGTTTAGTTCTGTTGGCTCAGGTCCGCCGATGCGTTCCGCTAGTGTGTCATGAGATCTTTGCAGCCGCTCCAGCTCTTTCAGTGTGTTCTGGTAGAGGTGTTCCTGAGGGCGATAGAGTATTTCGTTTGGACGTTTCTGCTTTCTTGCTGTTACCTAATCTGTTTACTTGCACTACACTCTTAAAGATCCTGACTTGCACGTTTAAAATTATGACCACAAATGACTGTTCATTTTATTGTAATGCTTTAGAATTGAGTTTAAACTGATGTTTAGTTGGGATACGCTTTGAAATACTAAGGAAAACTTGCTTGAGTTTAAAAAAAATAGTAGAACCTGCGCGTGAGTTCTTTACGTGGCAAAAGAACACTGGTCTTTCAAACTACTTGTTTCTCGCTTTGGAGTTGTTTGAGCTGTACTTTGGTAGGGATACTGAAGTTTGACCTACCTACCTAGGTTGGGAACTGAAATACACTTTAAAACACTTTAGGAGAACTTAAAAATATTCAACAGAACAGTAAAACCTGCGCGTGAGTTACAAACCGACTGGATAGCGAGTGATCGTAATGAAAACGAAGGCTTATCGATTCGCCGGGACCAATAAGCACAAACGCCACCTCATTAGTTATTCCAATGTATTGTAACAATCATGAAACGAATGAAAATAATGAATTGTTTTGGCACATGTAGTAACAATAACGTGACAGGGTTATCAGTATTTCTACCACTATTTTATTAGTAGTGTGAAAGAGCTCGTCCGGGGTAGTACTACCACTGTTAGGAACAAGTAAAGTAGAAGGATAGAAGGAAAACCAAATCCGAGGAGTGCTAGTTGGCAACTGAATTTATTGAGGTAAAATATAAAACACGTTATTACTAATATCTAGGTTAAAAGACATCGAGCATTGGCCGGTCAGATGCCTACGTTGCAACTTTCAATAGGTAGTTTAGGTAATGGCTCTGACAACCATAGGTTTTTTGCTGACAAGCAGACAGCAGTGATGTTCCAATTTGAAGGATATGGGTGCTGGTGTAAGCACAGGCACTGAGACTTAACACCTCAGAGTGATGGATGCCTCACAAGGGACTTCTTCAGTGGACATGATCTATGAGGCAATGAGGTGGCGAGAAAATGAGGTGATTATCAGACCGAATCTACTGACCTCTGCTAAGTTTAATTAATTAGATATTACCTACACGCCTTATGTTTACACAGTCGTAAACTTAAGCAATGATTTCAAAGCAACGTTAATTTAATGCCGTTATGTACCGGACGATGTTACTTTTGCTGTCATATAATAAGTACCTACTGATTGATGCATTTTCCTTTTTCAGCCATCAATTATACTTACTACTGCTGAGATTACTTATAGCCTACCTACTAGATACTGAGTGATTACTACGTAAATCGTTATTCGAAAATTCGTCGTATCGTTTTGGATTACACTGCGCCGTGACGATGTCACTTCGCAAGAGTCCGCGTCAACGCACAAAGCGGCCTCGTAATGTATAACAAATATCACTACCAAATCTTTGTTAATCATTTTTCAGAGTAGTGTCCCTGCTTCGATTTTCTTCAATTTCACACCAGTCACTAACTTGCATACAAAGTTTTTCGTTCGATACAATAACAGTTGTATGAAGTGATGGTATTGCCCAACGCAAGCCTTCAAATCGAAATGAGTTGTTAATTACAGCTATTGTTCTCGTGCCAAATCAACGGATATTACATAGAACGCATTACCCCGCATTTTATCAGGCTCGGTTAAAAAGATAGTGGGGCAACTGATCTTTTAGAATATTAAACGAGAAATTGAGAAAACGAAATTGAACTATTGCTTTCATATGGTTTACATGGGTTGCTCGGTGAGACTATGCATTGTTACAAGCTTAACATCTTAGAGGTTAACATCAGGTGGGCCACCACTGCATTTCATAAAAAAAACACCACACTGAGAAACTATGGAAGTTCTTCAAATTCCTCACCTGTTCTTTGAGCTGCCTCTCGAGCAACACTATCCTGTCATTAGCTTCGTCCAGCTGCAGCATCAGGTTATCCTTATCGTGCATTGAGGAGGTGAGCCGTCGCTCCAATTCAGCTCGCTTGTCACTCATCAGAGCCAGCTCTGATTTAAGGGACTCCAGACTTGTAACGTGGTCCTGGGAACAGAAAGATGGTGCTGTTACGACTCGCAACAAGGGATTCTAGATTTTGTGGGGTTGCTCACGATGTTTTCCTTCATCGTTTGAAAGCACTGGTATTGTTCCCGTCTTATTGCAACTCCCGGTCAAAAAAATGCATAGATGCACGACGGGATTTGAACCCACGACCTATTATTTTCCAATAGTATTTGCTGCATTTCCTTCAAGAAGCTCCGATTGTTCATTCTTAGATTTAAATTCCCTTTGGAAGCTCGCATCTATCTCACCTGTAAACTAGTCTTCCTCATAGAACACTGGTCTTTCAGTCCTTCGAGCTGGGCGATGAGACTGGCTTCTACAGCTGACGACTCCTTCAGCTGCGTCGTGAGCCTCGAGTTCTGAGCCGTTAGCTCCGCTATGAGGCTGGCTTTCTCCTCATCACGCTGTTGACAAAATTAAAAAGTTTACCAAAATATTATTGTAAGGTGCGATGATAACAGGTGGAGTAAGGCGCTCCCTTAATGTTGGCCAGCCAAGATGCAGCTTCGGACACGTGGAGCGTCTTGTGTCAAAATCAACAGACGACATCATTAAAATGTCGGTCCTTAAATGAGAAAGACTAGCTCAAGACCACGGTGAATGGCACTAACTTATGGAGGTCTCAGCAGTAGATGAAGTAGGATGATGAGGATGATGATGATGTAGTAGGTTATAGATCATATTGATGATGAAACCCACAAAGCGAACTAAACAAATCACGAGAAGAGTGCTAGATATAGATGGATGTAAGAATCAGGCCATAGAGATGAAAGTTAATATGAGTAAGCAAGGAGTGAACACAGAGATATCAGCTGATAGAGGAGAGTGGAAGAGGAAACCATATTGTACCGACCCCACCTAGCGATGATGATGAAAGGAAACCCAAGATGCAAAGTCTATGACTACATACATAACATGACTATGAAGTGTGTGGTCGATATGAGAAAATCAACTTTAGTTTGAGCTGAGTAGTGTAGTAATAAGCGTGCCTTGCTACATTCACTATGGCTAACTCTGTTAGTTCATCTGTAGCATTTCCAGGAACCCAGTGCCGGAACACATTACCATCTACAGACAGATTGAACTTCCCAATGTAATCAAATGTTTAGCCATATAGAACTACTTACATTGTTCTAAGCAAGCCTGGTTAATCGTGTTAATAGGTGTAACCGAATCTTCTGCCACGGGAAACTGTTCCTTATCCCGATAATTTTTGAATTCATTATTATTGTAAGGTTTTTTAGTATAAGACAAATGCTATACGAATTTGGGTTTTAAAAAGTTTGAGTTAGAGTTGATAAATGTAATCAAAGGTTTTACGAAACTTTTTTTTTTAATCGCTTGGGAAGGACGTCCAAACCGTGACGATCCATTGCGACATTGTTTTGGTTTGGTGTAAGATACGAGTTTCTAAACGCTTGGCTGATCCATCGTGTGCTTTACAAACTTTTGTTTTAAAGATTGAAGAAACCCTTGTTCTTCTATGTTGATACGCTATTTCATTATTAAAATATACAATGCATAGATGTTTTTTTCTTAACTCAGTGAAAACAAAGGGTCGACAATAAATAAATAAATATTCATAAATAGTTCACACAATGTTTTATTAGAACATCAAAATCGTGCAAAGATATAAACTTCTATTGATCTAGGCAGGTCGTAAAACAATTAGTAAAGTGTGAAGCCCAATGGAATACCACTAGACAGGGTGCGGTCGTGCCTATAATAACCTAATCGACCCTGGAAGCTTCCACCAGGTGTACCGATACTGGGAAACTCCCATAATTCACGTAATGCTAAACCGTGGTGACCTTGCTTCGACAAATGCGGGCTACAAAATAAAGGCCATAATTATATTTGACGTTTTCCTACTCTACCTATACGTATTTAGAGAGAGACCTACGAAAGAGTAAAGTGGTAAAAATAGGTCATTAGATCCACAGTGACTTTCAAACCAGTTTCCGACACAATTTTCAGCAGTGCAGACAAAGAAACCTGGTGAATGCTGCACGCACGAAGTTTTTATCCCCAGGTATATTTATAAGCACCAAAACGTGTGCAAGGACGTCACGGTATTTCACGGTAACGCTGTTAATTTTAGGTAGGTACTGAATATAAATAGGATTAGAATCTACGAAATAGCCGTCACGTTTCGTTCAACAACAATATCTACCTAATAGGGTTTCGTTGGGCTGGAGTCACACCGAAAGTGGTAGACTAACCGTCGAAGATTTTTGGTAAGTACGGAAAAAAGGATAAAGTAGTTACAATTACAGTAGGAACCAATGATAAGCTTTACTAACATTTCAGAAGGTTAGATATGGACTCTTGATGTAAAAAAACAGGGCCCCGAATTGAAAAGATAGATAGATAGAGACATTTAATTAATACAGAAATGCGAGGGGTTTTATAAGTTTGAGGATACTCATCAGCTGTGAACCCTAGTATTGATGGGAGATCACACATAGGCGCAATTTGAAATATTTGAATTATGTCAAAGCATTCAGATTTAATTTCATTTGACAAACTGGACGCCATAGGTCTGATGATGTCCAGCAATGATGAAGAGAATCCAAGGAGTTTTCAGTGTGGTATTTTTAACTTCAGTACATTGGCGTCGTGACAAAAAAAGGGCATTTAAAATATATATACTTAGTTTTCATATTGTGATGCCCTGTCAGTAGCGCCCCAGGTCAACCTTGACTTAGTTCGCAAAACAACACTGTCCAATTTCAATGTTAATTACACCTAAAAAGTGAATATTGGACAAAGAGTTTTTGTACTAGCTAGGGTCAAGGGCAAAGCTAGCTATTGTCTTATTTGTGCTACGTTTTATTATCTTGATATTATTATGAATTAAGTACTTGTTATGTGGATGGAAATTAATGAATCGTGAATAATATTTCCGCTAAGTTACAAAGCTTTTTGGAAATAATTCGTGCAGGTATTCTCACAGAACGCAAAAAAATTGTGCGTGAGGTGGAAGAGATCAACAAACGAATAAATCTAACCGAAGTCTTTCACAAATTGTAGTTCGGTGGTTGAATAAAACATCGCCAGTTATGCTTAGGCGACCAGAAGATGGTTTTACTATTTCCATCTGAAGTTAGGTGCAACAAACTTAACGATTGCGTATGTACTGTTGTGCTGAGTTCGCTTACCTCCAGTTCGACCAAAAATGGGTTCTGCGCAGATACTTGAGAGGGACAAAGACCCGTTGTAACTACTATACTGTTCTTCTAGCAATGTTAACATTCTACAATCGCTGGAGAATAGAATGTCTACTTGGTAAGAATTATGTGATTTCTAACATTTGTGTGTTTGAATTGAAGAAGTGATAACCACAGAAAAACAAATCTCGGACAGCTCAGTAGGTATAAACTTGAGATTCACTAGTGTATGAAGAAGCACTAAAAAGTCAATAAACCAACCATTTCATTGCATAATGTTTGCGTGAAACAGAAAAACTGTAAGATCGTCACGTCTCAGAGATGGTCTATGAAAAAGTGTTATAAATTGATCATCTATCAATGTGTTCTGTTGTTTTGCCTATCTTTTTTTAAATGGTGTTGCTAGATAAGTAGGTAAACAGAAGCCTCCTTGCGAGTGCTCTAATTTTTGAACCAAATTCCATAAACAAGAAAAGAAGAAAGAGATAAATACTTCAAATCTTATTGCAATAGACCATTTTGCACAAAGCGTGATTAGAAATAAGTGAACAGAAGGACACCACTTAATGATCTCGACGTCCTCTAAACGTCAAACAAAGTATGAGCCGTTCTCCGATCCTGATTGTGTAATTTGTGTGTGAATGTATCATTAGAACACCTGCGCAAATCAATGGCGATTTGCTATCAAATTGGATTTGTAGAATGCCTTTGTTTATAGACGCGAACGACGGAATCTATAGACTAATATGAGGAAGCTAAAAGTCAATAAGGATACGAATACATGGTGCCGGTGACCTGTTTAATCGAAGCTTCCTACGATTGTAAATATGATGAAGCTAAGCGTAAAAGTCAACACAAAGTCTTCTTTATTTTAAGGGTATTAAGGGTTAACGGGTGTGATTCCAGAGTGAGGATAGCAGGGGGACAGATCATCCCTTTATCTTGAATAAATTTTACTCGTACCTGGTATGTAGTTGCCACTGACCTGTTTAACCGAGGTGTCCCTATTGCCGATCTTGGCGGTAAGCTCCTTGATGTCATTGTGCAGCTCGATTATCCGGGACTCGTACTCGCCTTGCGCTGTATCAAGCTTTCGCCGGAGAAGGTGCTTCTCTTGCTGCAGCTCCTGGGGACAACAAGCAATATGAAGTTGCTGTGAACAGTCTTGTGTTCTTTATTTAATATCTCGTAAAACAATCTTGCCGTTGTCAAAGAAGTGAGAATATCATCAAAGTTCAATCTGATAAAGTTAAGTAAGAATTCTGTAGTTTGAAGAAGGTGGTGGCTGAGTGAATATCATCGTCAAATCTGAAGAAAGTGGTGCAGGTAAATTGTTTTAGAGTTTCTCTGATGAAACGCATGAAAACGAATAGCCAACGAATAACAAAGTAAAGATTACGTCTGATATTACTGCCTAGTTGACCAATGACTAACGATCCGTAGGGAGCCAGTATCATCATCAGCAACTGAAAGAACACCTCACACAAGTCAAGAGATTTTACAAAGCCTGTACCGATGGTTCTTGGCTTCGCATGAATTGTAGGCATAACTTCCCAATAGCGCACCGTGCGAACCATAGTCATAATGTCAGTTTCGAAGAATTAAAACATCTCTACTGTACTTTCTAATCACATACATTCAGGTACCTTTACAATCACAATAGATGGGAACAGACTGCGGAAACGGTACTATATTTCCGCTGCGGAATCGCTGCTTTTTGCCGATTCTACCTCTAATTAAAGTGATTTAGTGATGACTGTGTCTCAAATGGTTGAATATGCCTTATCCTATCACCAGTTACTTCCTTCCACGACGTCTGCTATCCCTACGACGTCGACTCTCGCTCACCATCTTGTTTGTCACGCCAAATCGGCATAGTCACGTGTGTTCATAGTCTGTGTGTCATGTTAAAAAGTTATATTCAAGTAGCAATAAAATGAGTGAGATATTGAATGAAACAAAGGCTACAATAATTTTGATATTAAACAATGAACCCTCTCACAGCGCAATAAAATAGTGGTGTCGGTAGAGTTTTCGGTTGTTACTCTGGCACTCGTAGAAAACGAAGATCACTTCGTTAGTAAATAAACTGTGTGATTTGGACTAATGAAATGCGACCCCACTTTTCTCCGATCCTAATGTTGTGGGTTCGGATTTGGTCATGTGAGTCTGAATTTTCTAAACGAATACAGCTAATATTTAAATGGGCAATACCCAAATTCTCGAATGGCGAAAGATAACACTAGCGCGAAAAAACCAGTTGCTATTTTAAGGGCGGAGATAAAATTGCATCGTGTTACGGGTACCACAAAGTCAGTGAGAGTGTTTATCAGGCATGAGGAAAATGCTGTTCCCAATTAACTTCATTTGACTATCATGTTTTGAACATAAAACGACCACTAGCCAGTAAAGGACACTGGCATGGCTGTGCCACAGCAGCAGCTGATCACTGGACTGTAGTGTGCCGAATTGATGCTTGCGCATGAACGCCCAGTTTTTACGGAAGCCGCGAGTTGCCCAACCGATTCGTGTGACCTTTGAGATGCAGTACAATGTCTTGAGTGAACGGGACTTTTCAACTCTCGTGGAAGAGCTGATTATACTACGCAGGCAACTAGGCGACCAGTTTCCTCAACTTCAACCTTGATTGGTGGACGAAACCTTTTGATTTTCTGACCACGGCCATACCATATGCACAAAACATTACTCACAGCCTTAGGGTTATTCCACAGCATAATGCAATAGGTAAAGTAGTTCTAAAAGCATTGTTTTGGTTTGATTCAATGGAAATACTTTATGCATGGAGTTGCTTGTGATTTTGTGATTGAAGGGCTAACAATAGAGCCTGGAGGAAATACCCGTCGTTAAATTACATATGAATGAGGCTGTGTGGGGCCTAGCGAACCCAAGCAAGTAAATGCAGGTTGAATAGACATGATTCTTGATGTATTTGGACATATCAAATTAGATGCAAGACATTTTTGTGCACAAAGAACTGCTAGTTGTTTGAATAGTATGCATGCGACCTACTTGTAGACCCCTAGGTATGCAGTACCTAAAGTATGTGTAGTTTCTATCCTTTTTACTGGTTATTCGTCTTCCTTGTAAAGGCTCAAAAATTCATTCGTTCAAGAAATAAACACTATCAAAATCATTAGAACTGAGTAAGAAAGACCTCTAACTGCCTCTGTGAATGGTTTCAAATTAACTGCCTCTGTAAATGGTCTCGTAGTAGAGTTTGTCTAGTAGAGTTAGTTGCAAAGAGCAAGTATCATTGTTCGGAATGAACAGTGAAAGTTAAGCGGCACAGTGTGTGTGGATTAATATGCCAGTCTATGCTCATACATACGCGTCACGGACTACTGCAGAGGTGGACTGAGACAAAGAAGTAATTAAGACCCCAATAATATACGTTGGCACGTATGGTGATGTAGGGAATAGAACGTAGTGAAGATATAAAGAAGAACCAAGAACAACGACAAAATATAAGAAAAGCAAAGAAATTAATTGGATTGGACAAACGTAAAGGCATCTAAAGATAGTAGATAATGCAGATAAAGAAAACCCTTTATGGATCATAAAAGTCCTAATAGTGAAGAAAACCTATAGCGTAGGTTGTCCGCTCCTGTGCACAATAATCGTGAACGCAATGACGGTGTGGTGTTGCGCAGCGCTGCGCTACGTGCGTGACAATCACCGGCCGCCGTCGCCGAAGACCAGCACAACCTAGCTACCTCTTTACAACGAAGAGAGATCTAGGCAAAATGAGGCTGGGAAATACAGTATGCTCCAGAATACTTAAAGTTTGTTTCGATACGCTATACAACTACAGCGACTAATAGTAGCTTAGGAATAGATAAATTTAGCAACTTGAAAACGATATCGTACTGTGGATAAAGTTAATCATAAGCCAGCGAAAGGAAATATGATCCAAACTCTGAGAGTTCTAAGATCTTACAAAATGAACTCTCGTGCAAAACGTACACCAAGTGCAACCTGACAAGACAATACCTCTTCTTCAATCAATTACCACTGAGATGTGCTTTCATACAAAGTCGCAAACAAATGAGAAAACGCCCCAGATGTGATTGTGATGGTTCAGGAGTTCTCATAAGTTGACAGACGAGAGCGGGCAACTGGGTCGTATCATGCAAGACAATTGACTTTCGACAACCCTGTTTCCATTGGGAGAACATTGCTGTTGTTACATCGTGGACAAGAGAATTCAGTTTCCTAAACTTGAATTATGTTAGTCGCATCTCAGTACACTAATATCACCAGTACAACGCCCTTATCTTTCTCTACATCGTAGTAGAAGCAGTACCTCTTTTGTGTCCAAGATCTCTCTACAAAACCTGTATTCAGTGACGCCAAACTATAAGCTCAATTCTATTATCCTACATCACGGTCACTCATGCTTTGAGCATCCTATAAGACGGATTAAGTATTTACTTCAATCCGATTATGGTAAGCTAGGAATCATGACACATCTTGGGTTTCATAGTTGCAGGATTCGGAAAAAAACCTGGGTCACAATTTTCGACACGTAAATTATAAGTTTACGTTACCATTACAGTTCCACGGTTTCACCACCCAATAAACAGCTACCTGTTTCAAAAGAAATTAAAAAATAAACGAGTTTTCATTTCGGTCATTAATTTTATTAAATTGAGCAGCGGTTTACTAATTTTTAAGTTCACGGTAGAGATCGTAATTGCATGAAGGCATGGTGCTTAGACAAGATATTTTTATCACAATTTCTGTACAATGACGTCATCCCGTTAAGTGGTATTCAAAACATTTCCAACTTCATCGTCTATTTGCACAAATGTGGTCCAAACTGACGCATGTACAGATGATATTCCTTTGTCTAAGTACATTGTAGTTTACTCTGTCTGGCAATATAAATGCAATTAATTTTGTATTGAAAAGGTGATACAAAAACACTACAACGACAGGTTCTTCAGTTCTATTTTGTTGACGATCCATCCAAGAATAATAGTCAGCAGCTGTTTGTTCAACCACTTTCTCTTGGGAACGAATCAATAGGCAAACTGACCAATCAAATATACTTTTGGAACCCTGCTCAACAAACAAACCAAGATGAGATGATCCACCAAATCACAGCGGAACTGAATCTGCACCTTTGATACAATCTTCAACTAGCCCGTCTCACCAAATGTACTTTTCAACACCTTGCTTTTAGTCAAGGTACATTTTCAACTTTTGAAGTCCATAACACATCGTTTCAACTGTATTGAACTGAGTATCAAAAAGCCTACTCAATTCTGGTTCGCAATGGCACTATTAATCAGCAATAAATCTTCTATCCAATATCTCATTTAGTCATGGCTATTTTTTCAGCTTTCAAAGAGATTGCTCGGAGTCTGCTCCTGTTAATCTAATGGTAGTGTGACAGACAGCCACCTGATTGGCGCTTCAAATCTGATCGATGATGTAGGAAGACATTAGGGTTGGATAACTTCATCGGCAATCTGTCAAAAGCCTATGTAATCTACTGCATATCATATGCCGTAGATCACTCAGGCTTTTCCGTTTTTGAAGAAAAGTAGGTAATATTTTAAGAAGCTTTTTCCGGGTCCCTACAGCGTTACCAACCACATAAAATATGGCAAAAGTCATGGTCTCACAATGTTTCGGTTTCAAGGCAAAGCCTGTAGACTAAATCAATTTCGATGAAATTGGAAACATAACTTGTATTCTGGACGAATACTTCTCTAACGGGTGATTATTGTACCTTTCACGGTCTCGGTCGTGCCTCAAAGGTCGAGTCACGAATCTGACCTTTGCATAAGTATGAGACTTCGGAAAGCTTATAATTCAATGAGCGTTAGTGATGCCCGCCCTAGTGATAACCTCGGAATTCGTGGCCAAAGAAATCCCTTTATTGGTCTCCAGCATGGCATTAGCTTTTGTCTAAGTTAAAATTGACATCCATCGTTCGAACACTAGGTCGCGCTTGTTATGATCCCGCTAGGAGTCGTCTTGGATAGGTTTTTCAAGGTAGGAATTTAAAAGGACCAGCGTAAAGGGTACATCTTTGTCAGCAAAAAGAAAAATATTAGCCATCAGAGCAGCGTAGGTAAATCAGACCAGAATCTAGTAGACACAGCTGTGATCAAGGCAGTTAGCAAGCGAGCTGACAAGGAAATCTTGCGAGGGTACCTCAAGGCTCCGGTCCAGCCAATTCCCACATAGGATGGCCTTTCTAATCTAACTAGCTGTAAGAGTCAATAATAAACGGCGTCGTGGTACCTATTATACAACATAATTTAGCAATCATTAAGAAAACTAGGCAGATATATCCAATTAGTATGATTACAGCATTTAACTAACTGGTTATGATGATACCTGCTTGAATAGTTCTCATACAATTACTCAAACGATGCTACTGGCAGACTGACACTTATTACTAATGTATCCACAATGCTCTTACCGCGATTATTCTTTCCGCAATAATTAAACAGTTTTTGTTCCGTTATTGAGCAATCCTACAAGAAATTATGAGCAAATTGAGGTTAATACTTTGACTAACGAGTGTAATTCAGCGAATAGAATAACATGGGAAAAGTGACAAGCATTACGAGACAAATGTTCACGCGACACACTAATGGGAATGGCAGGTTGGCATATGATGACGTAAATTAATGGATAAGAGATGAAGCTAAAGCTTATGAAGAGAAACTTTAGAATGCATTATTATCTATTATTCTAAACATTGTATTATTCGTTCAACTCTTACAAACATCGTTTAATTCTGTTGTAGTTTCTAAGGATCATCTTCTCATGTTTTAATCGAGACTCATGCACAGGTTTTATGACAACTTTTATAGACTTTAAAGACTTGAATCTACTGTTTACTTTAAAAAAGTTTATGTTCAAGTCATTTGAGTACAGTGTATAATTTTAAATTAGTATTCTTGCCACGGTAAGGTTATCAGCTCGATCGATATGGTATCTGCCAAGAACAATTAGCTGCAACCTGAATTCAGATTAGCATATGCAGTATGGAAATCATCGACGGTGTATGTACTGAATTATACCGAGCTGTAACTCAAGTCAACTAAAACGACCTTTCCCAATGTTTAATGTATCTAGTTTTGTCTTACTAAAGGTAAATATATGATAGCAACATAGCTTATTTCGTCAAAAAATGTATGACTTTGATGCTGACCGCTATCCCGCTCCCTAACCTTCACCGACAGTTGAAGTTGGTAGTTACTACCGCTACCTTAGAATTAAAATAAAAATAAATAAAATAATGTTTATTCAAGGAACAAGGTGTAGTATTACAGATTGTCGGTGAAACGATGATGTCCGTAGAAGTGTAAAACTGTGTCGCAGAAACCAACGCCTTCCTCCAATACAAAAAAATAAAAATAAATAATTGCACCGATTTGTAACTGAAGTCGTAACAGAACTCCATGTAAACATGTGCGTTTGACTGCTAATTAGCGTACAGTAGAGCGTAGCCATCCGTCTGAAATCTGAGATAATACGCAGACCCATCGCCAAACCAAATGTAATTAACTCGGGAAAGTGGAGAAACTTAGATTAGTTCTTACCAAGTTGATCTTTTCCGCGGGAATGTTTTTATAGTTGTGTTAGCAAGCACAGACAAATAAACAATAAATCTGTGGTAGCAAGCTTAGGCTAGTACATTCTACTCAAGCAAATAATAAGTTCTTCGGTTTCACAATCTGATCTGAATACGTAATTTCTTACGCAAGCTATTTATGAGCTACCTACTTATAACAAAAGCAGAAGACAAGCAGACTAAGTAAGCATAAGCGCCCCAGACAATGATTCGTCCGCAGAAAAGTAGAAGAACTTCTTTTTTCCGTCAAATATAAGGGCGATCTTTATAATGAGAAGACAACTCATATGATCTTTCTTATTTTGAAAGAAGCGTTCTCAAGCTGATGCTAAGCAAGATCTACCAGTTCACATTGATGGGTGCTGTAAAAGTTTTTCCATTGTGCTATCGCCTGTACCCTACCAATTTTTACATGCGGTATCATATACATTTACATACAAAGTGTACCTTACAAGCCTACATGACATAATCCCTAAATCTTCGAGTTTGAACAATAGCGCATGTTGCAAAGCTGACCCTAATCGCGTGTCGTGCGTCGCGGCTATAAGGAATTGACTTACACGACTCCAAGTTAAATGGTTTGTTGCCGACATCGCCCAGTTAAAAGCCAAATTTTTTGAGAACATGGATTTATAAACAAACATGGAAGCTTGAAATAACTGGGAGAACTGGGATCAACTTTTAACGACACAAAGAGAAAACATTCTTTGAAATACCAAGTCATAATTCTAACGTAGATGCAGCTGTGTCTGGAAATAAATTGGCGTTTGAGATACTGGACTCAGTTTTGCGGGACTTTGTTCACACTCACGATTCAAAATTGTCAGGTCAGGAAGCATTATTACCTGCAACAAGAATAAAAGAGATAGAGAATAATTATAACGTAGTTGACGGTTCTTTCTTGTCCATATTGTGTTAGGTCAGTGATCAAGGACTCATAGTACCTAGATGGTAAAGCGTACGCAAGTTTTATGACAGTGGATCATGTAAAGCAAACTATATTGGGGTTTTTTCTTGAATAATTTGTATTGCTATACGGAACTAAGAATACAATTTCATGCTAGATACGAAAAAACATGTGAGCACGAACACTGTCCTTGTACGAATCACGAACAAAACCCATAAATGTATGCAAAGGAAGACATTTTGGTAGAGTTATATTTATTTCAATAACCTCTCGGGCTGCAATTTCGATAGTACCTACGAGTAGACTATGAATAGGCTATGCTATTATTATAGGTTTTGCACTCGATATTGTAATCGAACAAACTGTTGCAGTGAACTACTTCGCGGTGGTGAGATGGTGTGCAGTTCACAGACGTCACATAGGAATCTCAAGGGATAAAGTAATGTGGTGATAGTCAAATCCTCTGATAACATTTTCATAAAGACATGAAAATCTTGAGATTAGATACAGATTAAATTGTAAAGTACGCAGTAGCTCTTCAACTCATTCGCTTTTGCATTGTAAAATATTTTACAAACATAAAATGTAGTATTATTCCGAATAGCTTTTTAGAATTGGAACGTGTTTGAAAACAGCTGGACCGATGTTGATGAAATTCTGCATTGTTAGCGATAACACTATCGGATGAAAACAGTTTGACCGTGAGCACGTATTGTGGATGGAATTAAACCAAATTGGTTATTGAACGGTGTAGTATTTCATCATTAAGTCAAATGACCAGAACTGACAAACGTTTTTGGTGATGGAAGAAGCTAGCCGCCAAATTTATAAACATCTACATCGTTAATGAATTTGAGCGTAAGACGTAGGTACTGCTAATGAAAACAACACGTGTCTGAAGGCATTAGACAGCTGATACAAGAGAGCTTCATTGGAGGCCTTCTATAAACCCCTATCACATTACCTGTACCATAGGTACTTACAGAAGATTTTAGAAACTGTACTCCCCACTACAGCACACCACCCGTATAACCCATCCATAAAAAAAACCATCGGACAGCTAATGAAATTCCTTAACTCATTCATACAAACATGCAATGAAGTGAATGTTGACGAAACAGTGCATTGTTTTGCTCTTGTTGCACTTGACGCATTCGCTCGGCATTCAAGTCCGCATCGGTCACCCTCAATTAGATAAGGCAGAACCATTGGGGCGTGACATGATAAGTAAACGGTTACATAACGTTACGTCCATATTCAATAACCTTATCATGAAAATCTTAGCGTGGTGCGTTTGACCGTGTTACAGGAGGACTGCTTTTCTGTCATCTCTGTCCGATCATCTACATATGAGAGGAACTGAACCAGGTTACGGAGGACGCCTCTTAGGGCCAACGCACATCTATCGACAAAACTGTTTTGTCGCGTACTTAGTGACGTGAAAATAAATTTTCTGTTATAACGAAAACAGCATATGATGAATGCTTCCTCGTCATATGCTGTTTTCGTTGTAACGAAATTCACATCAATTGACACGACGCATGCATAAAATTATGTTTACCTATCTATTATAGCATTGTTTAGTACCTACCTATTAAACATTGCTTTATACGCACATACCTAGAGAATGAACTGTGCTTTTTTAATAAATAAGAATATAGTGTACTTATGTAGTGTACTTAATAATATTATTAAGTACTTAGCATGATTCTCATTAAATAAGCAAGTAACGAATACAGCAAATAAGACGAAGCATATTGTGACGAAAAAAGTTATACTGACATGGTTGGTCACGAAATTATGAAGTTTCACATCACTAACTGTTCGACAAGACGTTTTGTCTTTGGTTTGCGTTCTCCCTTACTGAGCACGCCATTGAGAACTATTTGACTTAGGGAGAACGCAAACCAAAGACAAAAAGTCTTGTCGAACAGTTAGTGATGTGAAACTTCTCAGTAAAACTTTTTTAGTTACGATATGCTTCTTTTTATTTGCTGTTTTCGTTACTTGCTTATTTAATGAGAATCATCCTAAGTACTTAATAATATTATTAAGTACACTACATAATTACTTTATATTCTTATTTATTAAAAAACACAGTTCATTCTCTAGGTATGTGCGTTTAAAGCAATGTTTAATAGGTAGGTACTAAACAATGCTATAATAGATAGGTAAACATAATTTTATGCATGCGTCGTGTCAATTGATGTGAATTTCGTTACAACGAAAACAGCATATGACGAGGAAGCATTCATCATATGCTGTTTTCGTTATAACAGAAAATTTATTTTCACGTCACTAAGTACGCGACAAAACAGTTTTGTCGATAGATGTGCGTTGGCCCTTAGGGCGAACGCAAACCAAAAACAAAACGTCTTGTCGAACAGTTAGTGATGTGAAACTTCATAATTTCGTGACAAACCCTGTCAGTATAACTTTTTTCGTCACAATATGTTTCGTCTTATTTGCTGTTTTCGTTACTTGCTTATTAAATGAGAATCATGCTAAGTACTTAATAATATTATTAAGTACACTACATAATTACTCTATTCTTATTTATTAAAAAAGCACAGTTCATTCTCTAGGTATGTGCGTATAAAGCAATGTTTAATAGATAGGTACTAAACAATGCTATAATAGATAGTTAAACATAATTTTATGCATGCTGTGTTCGCTTTTTCATTATAACGAAAACAGCATATGACGAGGAAGCATTCATCTTATGCTGTTTTCGTTATAACAGAAAATTTATTTTCACGTCACTAAGTACCGACAAAACAGTTTTGTCGATAGATGTGCGTTGGCCCTTAACAAACTACTGATATGACAAAAGAAGGACTTGACGAAACATGAACATGACGTAAAACTGACATCACGAACGTAGTGTCAACCATTGACACGATAGAAGAATTTCATCAATATTTCGTGTATGCTTTGGGAATCAAAATAATAGATGTCTTACCAGTGAATTTTGGTAAAAATGCTATTCTGTAGAAAACTTTCAAAGCAATATGAAAAGAACATTAGAAAATGAAGGCAGAGATGGAAAGTCCGTAATTTGTAAAATTGGAGTTGCACAGGCATCAGACATTAGAAATGAGATAGATAAAGTTTTCATTGATGATTTGCACAACGATAACTGGTTCTGTGATAGTGTGTGCTCGCAACATTCATGGTCTGCGATAGCAGCTTCGGTATCGCAGCACAAGAAGTACTTCAGAAGTGGGATTGACAAATATCTCCATTTCTTCAAACTAATAGTAAAAGAAAATATACAAGTGCAATACCTATAATAACAATCTTCCTTTGACAAAACATCTAATTGATCATTCAAGATTCACATACCAACCATCATAACTAAGTAATTATCTAGAAAACTGCCATTAAATAAGGTGCAGACCATGAAGGGCTTTCCATCCGGTGATTAACCACAGATTAAACTAAGAACTGGAAAATTCATGACAAATTCTTTCCATTCGTTCTTGACATCAATTTGTTCATGGCAAACATTCACCCTGTTATTAATAAACTCGACGTAAGCTTGGATTAGTTATACAGTGTTTTGTTTCTTTCAAAGAATCTGTTTGTTAATGAAAAATACAAGAAAACATGTAACAACTTCAAGCGTACATCGTGTTTATTAAAAAGGGTTATGGTTTTGCGAAGAATGAAGAGGTTTTTTTGGATTATTTTGCAAACAATACAATTGATAACAATGAGTCACCAAACTGGCAAGCAACTATAATACTTAGATCACGTAAATTCATGGTATTTGTTTACGAGTGTACTAGTTACAAAGACACGATCAAAACAGTAGCTAAAAACGACTGCTAATAGTAGACCACCGACTTCCTACTAATCCGGTGAATGGATAAGGCTAAATGCTAGTACCTAAATTGGTAAGGTAATTGAAACTGATTGGTGGTTAAACCAATCTATCTGAATTATGGCTTGCCTAAATACTGTTGGCTATCCAAGTCCTGCATCATCATCATCAAATCCGCTTGTAGAAGTCCACTGTTGGACATAGCCCTCATAGTCCTTCTTCATCCACCGGTTTCCGTCAGTCTTGACCGGGGGCCGTCCTATACCTACTTCACCTTTCAGTTAACATTGGAGAACTTTTATTCTTAGACGAAACTAATAGATTTTGTTTGTAACATAAGGACAAACTAGGGCCGGGCATAACACAAGAAACTAGTAGGTAATCTCATATTTTTTACCCACGTGTGCGAGTATTTGCCGACCAGCCCCCGTATGCCAATCTTTTGCTGTCAAGTTATATTTCACTGCCCAGTGTAATTTCTTCAGGTCACGTGGTACAATTTTGTACCACGTGATCATTCTTTTTAGACACTTGACAGCAAAATATGCGCGAAAACACATCAAATGACGTCATAATGTCACTATTTAGTCACAGAATAACTATGAGTTAGTATGAACTGACCATGATTTAAAACTTTGCAGTTCAACTTTGCAGTTCAACTTTGATTGGCATACCCCTGCAGCGCGGCGTGTTGTGCAAGAACTACAAGGTATTCGCTTACGGAACTGCAAATCTTGTTTGTTGGTATTGGATTGCGATCGCGGCGGATCCATTACTTGTGTTACCGTGCCGAAAGGGCTAGCTAGATAATCTCAAATGTCAGTCTAGGAAATACTCTGCTTGCTAAATAATATATAGGAACTAGATGAGCGTACGCAGATTCAATGTATAAAGATGAAGTACTCGTGGAAACAATCAATAGACTGTCTCAAAAAGCATATCTACTTACTACAAATGTCAAAGTTTAGATGTTTGTGTTTCCATCACGCTGCAACTACTGGTTCGATTTGGATGAAACTTGGTATATGTAGTTCGTAGCCTGGATTAACATAAGCTACTTTTTATCCTGGGAAATGGATCGAAAGGGACGCGGACGAAGTAGTGGGCGGAAATGTTGTGTTGTGTATGAATACAGGAGTGAACACTGAGATGACGGATGATAGAGGAGAATGGAGGAAAATAACATGTGCCAACCCCACCTAGTGGATTAAGGGCATAAAAAAGAAGAAGAAGACTTCAGTGTAGCCATCATTAGACTGAAGTCTTGAAGTTGAAGTCATCCGCGAGATTGTTAGTAGAGGACCGTGGACAGTCGATGGATTGAGAGGACACCAAATTATTCTTTCTCTAAAATCTATGGGAAAGTTTATGTCCAGCAGGGGACTCCTACTCCTACAGGCTGATATGATGATGTTTTATGTGTAGTTTAGGGTCAGCGAGAAGCTGTAGTAGTTTAACACGCGCAAATCTAAATCTAAGTACCTGACCTATCCAACAGTCTAATTACAGTGGTACAGTACAGCTAATGACTATAATACCGTGCTAATGATGTAACTGCATCTCCGTTATTCGACGCAAACAACTAAGTACAGCGACTGCAATGAATAGGTACATCCAATCATACCATATAAAGTATATGATGCTTTCAATCAAGCGTTGAAGCGTTGAATTAGCGAGTAGATGGACTAAGAAAAACTAACAAAAGGGCATCTATCTCACTTGTTAAAGTGAGATAGATGCGGAGATAGTGAAAATATTACTACTCTACCTACCTACTTTTAGAAAACATGATAAGAATTGAACGGGAAAATATTTCATTATACGGCCTCAGAAACTCTGACCTAGGTTTACCTATAACGTTAGTATGTATACTATAGTTTATATTATCTGCGGTATGGATATTGAACTAACAGAATTCAGGACCAAACTGGAACGAAGGTCACTAAAATTGAAATGTGTTTCGGCCTAGTGAGACGAGAGACCGATAGTGTGAAACTGGAATAACTCTAATACATTGGATGTATTGCAAAGCGGCCATTGGCAAATATTCGAGGCGAAGAATAGTAAAGCTTTTTTTCTGCAATAATCGAACAACCTTATCATATTTAGGACACTTCAATTACCTAGATAATATGTAGATATTCATGTAACTAGTTCTACAGCCATAGCTCGGAATCTGGAACATGGTTTATGCCCTAATACAGGTTTCATAAGTCTAGACAGGATGTGGACTTCCTAACATGACTTTCTGAGAAAAATACCAACAAAAAGCACTTGATGATGTTTATCACCTAGATATTCTGATGCTAATAGAATTTAAAGAAACGTAAAATATTAAGTAGTAGTCGATTTTTGAAAACATTACGTTCAACACTAGTGTACGCAAAACATCACTATTGATAGAGCGTTTACCTTATCTGTGGTTGGAACGACAGAACATGGTGGTCGTGAGACAAATGTAGGATGCGATATGAATTAGACATTATAATGATATCAAGATGAATCTACAGTTATCGGGTAAGGAAGCTACCAGCCAAACCCTCGACTACTTGGCTTGAAACAATTTAAAAGGACCTCAAGACGATGGGCTTGGATCTAGATATGACGCAAAACGCACAAAACGGATGAAAACAAGAGGTTCGACCCCAAAAGAAATGGGACATAAGATAAAGAAGAAGATTATGACCACTCCCTCGGATACATTCAAAGGAACAACTTTGCGAACCAACAGTGCTGTGCGAGCAGTTCAATCACCTCTGTTCCATACAAAATGCAACACTACTTGGCAAAGATATATAGAATGTCGTTGGAACTCTTGAAATGACTTTGTAATCGAATTGACCTAGAATTTAAATAAATTCTTGATGCGTCTGACCACATCACAGATGACTCACTGCGAGGCATCACCTGGAGAAAGGATCGTGTCTAATATTTAGCGGCAAGAAAAAAAATCTCCATTGAGTTGTAGAAGATTTTTATAAAGTGAAAACCGTTATAAAGCGGCCGTTATCAACAGCAATTTCAACATTCAACATGTATAAATATATCGTTGAGGTCTTGATGTGTATTTTCTAAGTGCATGGCGCTTGATTTCTTTATCAAAATATGAGCATTAGTCTAAACTAAACGCTAGACTAAAGTAATTAGAAAAAGAATTCTCTTGATATTAGACAAATAATTACACTAGATACATGCAACACACGCGGTTATTTCAAGTGATTTCAAAAACACCAAACAATTTTACTGTCATCGCTTCACTTTCGCCTGTTCCAGTTTCAGTTTATTGTCTCGCTAGATTCTCACAACATAAAATTATAGGTTTAATTTGAGTTTTATTTTTATACGCACAAGGTTTATAAACCTCCAGCAAAACGTGAAGTTCTCGGTCATTTGAGATTGCGTCAAGCATGCTTTGATTATCAAAGGCATTGTGAATTTGTAACTTGGCTACTTATCTCTCTCACGATTTGCACATTCCAAACTAAAAGGTAAGATTCAAAAACAGAAATATTTAGAATATTACTTTCGATTAGCTAGATTTTTTAATGCCCTCATTGTAAGGTTTTTACAAAATATTGTAACACCAAATAATTTTTGGCCATTTAATTGGAGGACAAAAATCCCTGGCGACAAACCAACAGAAGTATTTGTAAAACCTGTATGACCACGTTTAGATCAGATGTACTTTACTTACAACCCCATACGACCCTGTAAAGGAGTCCTAACAAACTGACAGAGGAAAACCTATTTTGTCAGACTTGAAGACGCTTTGCTCGCTCGGTCAATACACCCACGAATCGGTAATAAATTTATCTAATTCGCAAAGTGCTGCTCGACTTGAAGGGTAGTGCCCAGAGAGCAAGGAGGTTGTATTTACCGAGCTATCCACTGACTTTTTATACCCACCTTAGTACAAGGCCTTTAGAGCCTTTTTTCTGTCCCTGAAGGTTGAAGTACTATTTTAGCATTCTAAATCTATAAAACAAGCCTTTTAAATATACGGAAATGGAGCATAGCTTTGAAACAATTCTCCAGTTGAACGATTATGGATATAATTGGTTTGATATTTGACTTGATTGTAACAATGCCGCATGTAAAAGCATCCGCCATAAACGCCTACCCGACATTTCTTATTTAATTTAATTTAATGGTTGTAAGGTTCACATTAACTGTTCAAGCAGTGATCCATACTCAGGCATAGCTTTCTGGATGAAAATCTCTACACAAATCTATGCTTTATATCTTTTTTAATGACGACTTATTTATCAAAATACAGACTGAAAGCAGCCAGCGCCGTCTGATCACGATCATTCTATCAAATGAAAATCAACTATAAATCAATGACGCTAGGAGATAGAATTAGTTTGATCATCATCAAGAGAGATAATCTTTTTACGACTTATATTTTTCCAGATAAGTGCTTGAATCGATTGATGTAATTTGTTCATTAAAACGTTTATTTTACAACAACGTATGGGTCGATCCATAAAATTGTAATGGACATCATTTTGAACGGGCTTTGTTATTTTTCAAAACTTGAAACGTCGTGTAATAAAGGACCTTGTTCAATTATCCAAGGGTAAATCGTTATTCACACTGCCACCGACACGATACCTACACGATATCAGCTGAGAGCTAATCTCATACAAATAAGCCGACACCGATTTTTTTAAACAACGAAATTTTGGCCCACCTTATGTTAAGTGGTAACCACTGCCTATAACGATGCATTGCCTCACTGAGCACGTCTACTGAAAACTGAAACACAGCAATGCGAGCATCACTGCTTGGCGCACGAAATAGGTAGTACGATGGTAGTACTAAGGAAAGAGTATAGAAAATATACAAATAAAGAAAGAAATAAATCGGTAAAAAAAACTCTGAAACTCTCAGAGGGATGCAGAAAAAAAAATCCTCTACAACTAAACTAGTTGTCCTGTGAGAACATAGACCTCGCGAGCCTTTATAACCGTGCAATAACCAACACTTTCCCTTTTACCCTGGCTAAGTAAATCTAATTTCAGGTGCTTGAATTTTCCAATAGGCCCTTATGTAGACTTTTGAGCAAAATAAGGGTATAAGTTTTAGCGATTACTCGCGTTCCCTTGGTCCTAAGAGGTCGAATCTGGTGTCTACGGATTTGTCTCATAAAGGCGAAGAGGACTGTGTAGTCTCATTGACATTGGTAGAAGTCAATTTTCGGGAAAAAAAAAAATCCCCTTTTTCCCCCTTTCCAGTCCCCCTTTTTGGAAATATTTTTACACAATCTTGTGTAGAATGAAGTCTTTCGTGTGCTCCTTAAATTTGATTGAAATCCGTCGATAAATAACACTACAGCAAACTTTCCCTCTTTTCTCCCCTATTTTCCCCCCAATTAAAAATCCCCGACGACAAAAAAAATCTAATAATTCATATAACCTGTGTACCAAGTTTCGTCCAGATCGGTTAAAAAATGCGACCTGTAGAGGAGAACAGACAGACATCCGGACAAACGCATTTTTGGCCAATGTGGAAACTGAAACGCTTCGCTCGCTCGGTCAATAATGTCGGCTGGTGTCCAAACGCCTATAGTTGGTAGGTACTGATGAAGCAATACGATATATAGACATTGCAATTGAAATCGTAAGATAATGATGATAATGATCGCTACAAATGAATATTAGCAATAACTTGACCCTATTTATAAAGAGCCAGTTCTATATTTGCTGCTCATCATTTTCTTGCATATCTAAGTTAAGAGAAGGTAGAGTTTCATACTAATTACGTACTTACTTTAATTTAGATTGTATTTTAATCATTTTATAGGTCATGTACTAGGCAAGTGGCAATAACAGACGCTAAAATGACAGGAGAATATAAATAAAGGGATATGTGTCTATTTTCTAACGATTGTTGCATATCAACTTCACTAGAGGGTAGATAAATCGCTTTTTCAAATCTCAGCGTCTTTGCCTTATATCCAAGATGTTACAAAATATAACGTAATGATGCTAAGTGGCTTAGTATGAATCACGTTGACGTAAACCTGTGCAAGAAATTACTAAACAATGTGTTTCCCCGTAAATCTCGCTATCCAAGTGTAGGTAAAACCAACAAGAAGTTTTTCTAACATTACTCTGACATTCAGATTACAAAATTATCTTTAGCAGTCAATAAGCAGTCAACAAAAAAAATCAAATAATATTTTTATATATAAAATTTTAAATCCCTATGTTGGTAGTTAATAAAAAACATTAATATTAACCCTAAATTTTATCCAAAAATACTCCTAAATTGAGGAAGTGTAAGCTCGAGTGGCCCTTGATGATAAATCGAACCATACTGCTCTTAACATCAAAGAAGACGTTGAAATGATTAAGATTAAGAAGCTTCTCAAACTACTATATAATATTTTAAGTATAAATACTTAAGTAATTGCAGAACTCAAGGCTATCCGGCATCTTAAAAGCAGTTGCAAAATTATAAATGTGAAATCACACACTCAATGAAAACACAAAGAAAATTATGACTAATAAAGTATTTACAATATTTATAATATGTACAAAATACACATGAAGCGGTTGAGCTATCTACACACCGTTGCAAACGATTTATAGATAGCTCAACTGATCCAAATCAGTACCAATCGGAAGCGTGCCCAAGACACTGGCTGCATTGCCGCGCTGAATAGCAATGCTGATTCGCTGGCCCAGATAATCACCAGCCCTCGGGTCACGCGTCGCTGCGACTAGACGCCCTGCAATAATTTTGAAGACCCGGAGGGCCTCGGTACCCCACGGACCCAGAGTCTCGACCCCAAGAGGTACAAATGTGTAGGCCCTGTCGAGACCCGCATACTTGCGCCTCTTGAGATCCTCGGCCGAATCTGCTGCCGCACCGGCCCTAGCGGATGTCCTAGACAGATGTGAAGGAGCAAGGGTGTCGACGCAAGTAGCGTCCCACACCAAAGGCCTTCCCAACTCCCAAGGAACAAGAGTCATACCGTCAGGCCGTTTACCATCGTCACGCAGCAGACCATTCGGCTCGAGAATGGCTGGCACGTTCACGCTGGTAAAAGCCCGGCGGATGATATCGTTAAGGCTAGCGTGACGGGATATCCGACCGGCGGCCCTAGTGCACGATAATCCGTGGTGACCAAGCTGTTCGACAGCCGTACCGCACTGGCAATGATGAGGCGCACAGCACCGAGCACCCAACCGTAGACAGGTTGCAATACGGAACGTGACAGGATCCATTAGAGTACCAGTGTTATGAGAGGGAGAGCTTGCAACCAAAATCCTGACTCTTTTTTAGAAACGGCTAGGAGACGGGCACGATCTGCGGAGCTTGAACACGTTTGTAACAGAGAGTTCCGTGTTAACTCGCACAGAGGCCCGTCCCATTGCCGTTGAGCCGAAAGTGATTTGGGGAGAGCAGAATCGGGGCAAGCTCTATGCCAAGCATTTCTAGCTTCGTCTTTGTACGAAATTTTGAGATCAATGCCAGTAAGAGCCAAAAGAGACGGATTTAGAATTTTTTCTACCAAAGAATTAGTGCTATAGACGGAAGACAAGAATGCTGGTAGGGCTACACTTGAAATTTTGCGAATACCTAAGCCTCCCAATTTGACAGGTAGGGAGGCCTGCGACCATGCCCTGTCATCCAAATAAATATTCAAAACCGATGACAAGGTAGTCTTTATTATGTTGTCTAAGCCTTCCACCAGCTCGCTGTGTTTCCACAGTTGACAACATCGTAAAGAGTATGTAAATTTAGGAACAAAAAGACTAAAAAAACTAGTCTCGATTTCCTGCAATGTTTAATACCTTCTTATAAGTAACTAGCTTCACGAATTATTATATGAATGCTAAGTAAGTCAAGAGAGTCGAACTTGATCTAAAAAGTGAGGCAGCCGGCGCAAAAACAAATATTAGCCAATTAAAAACAACTAAAGTCAAGATTTGTCAAGAAAACTGCTATTTCTAAAGAATTGAGCTTTCTGTGACTCCTTTAGAGGTCATTACGACTCTGACTAACCGCTGATGTCATAGTGAGTCAGGCCGGACCTGCAGCCTTTGTTGGAAAGTTAGCTTGAGAAGGAATTATGCGAATATTAAGATTGATTTGGAAACCAGGTAAGTGGGTCTGGGTGTGTTTAAGCATTTCAAATTCCGATTTTAGCAAGTTCGATGGTATTGCTCACAAAGAACAGTTGAAACGTAGCCGAAAACGGTTTCAATCAAAAACATTTGAATCAATTCAACTAGGTAAGTATCTAATCTACGGTTGCGTTGTCCTCAAAATTACGATTGCATTTCTATATATTTTTCTACGTTGTAAACATGAACAATTTTATTGTCCCGATGTAACATCACAGAAGTGAATATGGAATGCTCTATAGACTGTCAGCTGTTTCCTCCAGAGGTTAAGACTCTACCAACAATAAACCCTCTTAATTGTGCTCGAGAACGGAAGCACGGATAATATTAACTAGGGGTGGAAGATTAGGAGTTAAATAAAACACGCTCGAGGTTTTTTTTTAATTTCGAACTTTCGACAAACCGCAAAAAAACTACTCGATAGTTACTCAACACTTTGGTAGGTAGGTAATTAGCAGTCACAACGGATCTTTGTCCCTCAGAAGTATCTGCGCAGAATTCATTTTTGCTTCGCATTGGATGTAAGCAAATTTTACCGCATTTGTACATGCGCAATCGTTTGTTGTACCTAACTTCAGAGGGATAAAGACCCGTTGTGCGTACTGTATGTTATTCGCATTTACTGCACGTAACATTTAGCCTCCTTTTGTAACACACACTTTAAGATTAGGGCCTACATATGAGAACCTACATACTAAAGTGCCTCCTTTAGTTTTAACTGATTATGAAATCTGTTTTAAATTAGACTCAGTGATGCATTATTATGTACTACAGGAATATCGAATCTCATGCCCTCAGCGACACCGGAAGCGGTAACTTCAAGTGGGCCGGAAGTGAGGGCGGAAGGACGCGTACTCTTAAGTACAAGGGCTTAATGTGAGATCACTCAGATTACTGGTAATGAAAACTGCTAGAACATTGATTACGTATCAAGAAGGCATCAATTTGAAAATTGACAAAGAGGTGGTAAAACGTTAGCGTGGGTGCTCAACGACCCAAACAATGAAATGGCCACTCTATCATGACAACATCTCAAAATGTCAACCCATTAATTTGTTAGTGGACTTGAGTTCTGTCATTTGTAGAAGCAACATAGCACATTTATTTTAATTGTTTTTCTTTGTGTTATTGTGAGTGTTATTCTTTAAATTTGCTTGAATTTTAACCATTATTACTAGAGGTTGAGGACGTAGCATAAAGTGTGAGCCATTGGAATAAATGTGTAATATGTGATTTTATTATTTGATGGAATTCGTTCCTAAGTTTTGAAGGGAGCGTTCACGATTTTGCCTTCAAAAAAAACGACAGCCGACTTGGCGAATGACTCGACTTGACTAAATACTATTTACTCACTAGACACTGACAAAGTTGTGTGTCGAAATGACGGACAGAAACCAAATAAATAAGAAAAGACGAAGAATTTGTTAGTGAATAACACAATTTGACAAAAATAATTGAGAAATACAAACATAGAACTTACTACCAAAATATAAAATAGAAATGAATAAACAGTACTGACATACACATAATAGGAAACAGCTGTAAACTGAACAGCTGTTTCTTAAAGCTTTGCAATAGAAACCGGAGATGAAAATTAAAACGCGATCTACAATCATTAAAATGTCAGTAACGGAACGAAATAATTTGACAAAAAACTGACAGCTGCCTCGCACGCGCTGTCAAGGTGTACACATGACATTTGATCAACAATAAAAATTGCAAGCAAGATGCTGGTGAGAATACACCTGGTTTTAGAAATGTCAAAGCGTTTAACGGGTCTGTTATAACATTTCACTGGGTTATCAAGGCTTGACATTTGACATTCGTAATTGTGATGCCCTCTAAGTAGTGGAAGACTCTAGAATAATAACGGACAATTAAACACGACAAAATGTAAATTGCATGGCATTACATTATTTTGAGTTTAACATGGTTAAATCAATACATACAGTAGGTACGCACAACGAATCTGTATCCATCTGAAGGTGCAACAAACGGTTGCGTATGTAGAGGCGGAAAAATTAGCTTACCTCAAGTTCGACCCATACCTAAATGGGTTCTGCTTCTGCGTAGATAGTTCAGAAGGGAAAAGATCCGTTGTGATTGTGACTACTATACCAAGATATTTAGGTATAGGGTAGCTGTTAGTACCTATGTCTCCAGGTTTTTTTTTGCAATAAGTCTGTTTAAGAATCGATGTGTTCCTATAAAAATAAATATTATTTAACCTTGTATAACATATTGAATAGCTATTAATAACTGAATTACAAAAAATGCAATACGATCTTGGTAACTTTGTGAAATCAGATCTTCAAGGTTCGGTATTCGTCGATTTGGCTATTTAGTACGGTAGATTTACTTACAAAATTAAACAAATATTAACCTAGATCACAGAGTACCTAGCAAATAACTACTTTACCTAAGTTTTTTTTAATTAAAAAAAATCCTAAGTACTAACCGCTTTACTTATGACCGTTGTAAAACTTTAATCAGCTGTTAAATTAGGGTGGCTTTACATGTTTGACAGCTAAATAGATTTAAATCTGACGTATTTCTATGACTTGACAGCTCACTAAATACTGTTTAATTGTTGAACACGTTTAGCGATTGTGGTGCAGGTAACGTCAAACAGTGACAGCTAATTTTAATCCAGTCTTTAACTTATTCAGCGTTTATAAGTATGCCTCTTTGTAGACTTTTTGAAAAAGTTAGTGGTCCACCAAATATTCAGTATTAATATGAAAATCTTTGTCAACTAAAGTGAAAAGTTCAACCAATTTGTATGAATCTTTCGTGTGTCACAATATCGTCGTCTATCTTGTTCACTCGCATAACTTTAAATAATGACAGTAATTTCGCAAACATCAACGAGTACAATTATTTCGACATTGTTTTGTATCGAAAGTTGGGCAATGAAGAATAAAATACGTTTTTTTTACCGTACGTGACACACCAGACAACATGTTTTATCGAAGCCAAATGAGACGAAAAATAAAATAACTAAAACTTACAGTTCACCAGCCCAGTCGTCTCCGTATTTTTCCACTAGTATTTTTTGTTCCTGACTCTACAAAAGATAGTTTAAAAGTAACAGAATTTGGGGCCAAACTGTAACCAAAATCTTATTCTACTATCTACTATTATAAATGTGAAATAAATGTTTGGCTGTTTGTGTTTCAATCACACTGCAACTAGGATCGATTTGGCTGAAACTTATGGATTACCACATAGGCTTTTATCCAGAAAAAATAACAGGACGAACAGGACGCGGACAAAGTCATGGGCGTGAAACTAGTCATAAAAAAACACTTGTGTTTCGACTCGGCGGGATGAGAAAACGCTAATGCGAAACTGGAAACTCGATTATTTTGAAAAAAAACACTAAAATCAAAAATCTTGCAAAGCATGATGTAACTTCTCACTTACCTATAGCAAAACCAACATACTTGATAAGTTGTACGAATACCAACTAAACTAGCTTGAGAAAACATAGCATAAAAAAACCTTTGCAAATTATAAGTAGATTTACACCTACAGACGTAATCTAGACGTCATCAGCGATAAGAAGCACGCAATCTAACAGTGCGGTCAACCACAACCACCCAGCAATCTATTAGGTATAATATTGTGCCTAGAATGGAGAATAATCCACCTGAAATTTAACTATTGCTAGTTTGCTTTTTATCCATGACCTAATAAACGGGACGCTGTAGTTGAGGCAATCACATCCATAGAATTTAAGGAGCTAAACATGATCGTTGCGGTCGGTCTATGCAGAATACGCATTGCTTTAGTAGGTACTTGTAAATATCTGATCTACTTATTGCTCATTGTATCATTGTTGATATTATAAACATCGGTCAAAACTTGTCAGCGACGAATGAATCTCCCATATTTCCACACAACGCATGTCAACATGCTGTGACGGAGATAATTGCTCGCAACGCATGAGGAAATATGAAAAAGGCAGAGTTGACTTTTCTCACAGTGAGCACGTAAAAACGTCCACTGATTTGTACACACCTATCCTAACACGTTTGGGAAATCAGGCCTACTAAGAGAAAGAAAATAGGTGTTGCAACCCTCCTGTTTACTCCGTGTGGTCTGGTAATAGCTGGGACCTCAAAAGCCGTGAAGAAGTAGACTTGAGACATCCGAAAATTACATCAAATATGCCTAAAAATGCAAGTGTAAGCCTGTGTTTGCTGATTGTTTAGTTTGAAATTCGCCACATAACTACTCTACTTAACTTAATACACCCAGAACAATGAATACTGAGTTTACGAGTAATCTTATTACGCCAAGCGGATGTGTTTCAGTTTTTGTGAAGTATGGATTCCATGGCCGGAGTGCGTCAGTGGCTGCTGATCCAATGCTTTATTATATTCATGTTACGTTCACTCGGCCTTCACCATCAAACTCACTATATTGTGTTCTGTCAAATTATAGCCACATGTAACTATAGAGGTTCTTCTTTTTCCAAACTCCGAAAAAGCACGACTTGTGATTTTAAAGGTACCTATCCTCTCCATTCATAGTTTTCAAAGTTACATAATATTAAAAGCAATAAAACACATGTAAGTTAAAACAAACAACCATAAATTATATCGTTAACATCATTATACATCCATTTACCAAAATAATTACAAGTGTTTGCATAAATTACTAATTTGAAGTGATATGGGCTATGTAACCACATAGACTGATTTTACAGTCACGCTTGGCAACGGGGTAGCTTTTGTTAGTCTCATTAGTTGTTAGTCTTTTTGTTAGTCGACAGGCGTCACAGCTCAGTCGGTAATAGCTCTGCCTTCTGTGCTGTGGGTCGTGTGTTCGATCCCCACCAAGAACAAACATTTGTGTGTGTCAAACATAGATGTTTGTTCTGTGTCTGGGTGTTACTATGTATTATAAGTATGTATTTACAAAATGTATATAAGTATTCTACCTGCATCTAGTTTCCATATCACAAGCTTTGCTTAGTTTAAGACCAAAGGGCGTTGTGTGAAATGTCCATGAATTTATTTATTTATTATTATGTTCGCGAGAATGGGACAAAGAACATATGCCGACCTCCTTAGTAGAATAAGAACAGGAAGATGAAGAAGCTATTGTATGATGATGGTCAGCCTGTGACAAGAAACCAATTTGCAATGAACACGTAGACGACGTGTTTGCGCGGCGACATTGAAGCAGAGCGTGATGCGTGCGCGTTTATCTCTTTTACAGTAGGTTAAAGATAGTAGGTGTAAGTAGTATGTAAGTAGATGGTCCTAAGAAAGTTTATAATGTTTGACTGTAATCACACTATAGGTACCATCAGCAAAATTTCCGCCTTACCACTTTTGAAACTGTTTCGCTTGCAAGCAGTTAGCTACCTGACCCCGCCTTTTTCTTTTGTCTTCTTATTTTGACCAACCAGAAACCTAAACATCTATTTATTTTTATGACGGCTCATTGTTTAAATAACTTTTACACCCGAAATAATTGACTTCTATTGGTATTCAAAAATTAACGGCTAGTCGGTTTACAGGAAATGCACCCTTAAGGTGGTAAGGTAGAACTTTTGCTGATTGTACATATTAGCTAAGCAATTGCAATGGGTAGATGGAGATGTATTATTCGAATATATTGCGAGCGATACCCCGCGCCCCGGTGGTGGTAATGAATGGGCGTAGAAAATTACTTGGGTCTTGAGTCTCTTTTATTCTTCAATGGCCGCTGAACTAACGTCCTCAGACAAATGAAATTAGATAGAAGGTCATCGATAATATATTTGGCGATAATCAAATCAGCTTTCGAATTTATTCGTACCTACATGTTTGTAAGGAGTACTTAAGTTTTCTTTATTTGCACAAAATAACTAAAATCCAACCACTACAGAATGAAGTGGTGTAAAACCATAGAATAGTACCGTACTTATTTTCATGGAAACTTGAAAACACATTAGTGAAAATTGTGCTTATTTGAAGTATTCATAAGCCAAAATTCATGGCAGTTCACTGACCCGGAAAACTATTTCATTCTATTAGGACCTGCCGTGATTTAGCGTTTCCAACAATGCAGGCAGGCGGCTAGGTCGACCGTTGTCCACGAGGCGACGACCTCGCGCACTAAAAAAGGTTTTTCAACAAAAAGTTCTCATGCCATGTTATCGTTGATCAGCCCGGGGTAAATTCGAGGTTTTGACCTTTGTGTGGACTTTTACGTCACGTGACGTCTTGACAATTAAGCTACTGTTCAACCTTCAAGGGTGAAAAGTCTTTCCACGAAAACGGCCATTCCCAGTCGCCCCACTCTAAATGTCCCAACCGAGGACAACTGGGATATCTCATTTTAAATTCTCTCCAATTGTTTTCAGACACTAAGGTCGGCTTGCACCAGAATCGCTAAACGCGTTTAACTCTTAAATAGTATTTAGCGAGTTGTCAAGTCATACAAATACGTCAGATTTAAATCGATTTAGCTGTTAAATACGTTTAGTGATTCTGGTGCAAGACGCCCTTAACAGTTAAAACAAATCATAGCACGTTTCATCGATAACAACATTATAGGTAGCAAAAGTGGAAGGTACTCGATATTTAGTATCGATTTTTCAACAATAAAGATGCCGTCATGAAGGTCACGCAGGCGTGAGTCATTTGTTTCTTTGTTGGTACCATTTACCTATATACTTATTTAGGTAAGTGCCTACTTAATTAATAACTGTGGTTCGCCTAGGCTGGGCCGGTTACGTCAAGGATTTACTGGAAACCTATTCAATAATCATGAACTCTGAAAATTGAACTGCTTCTAAACACCTACACACACAACCTTTGCTATTTTCATTTATACAAAGTATAAACTTGTTTTACAAACCTCTTTTTAAAGCAAAGCAATGACCTACAAAGTGTATAACAACAATATTATAAGTATACGTGAAAACTCTAAACACCTGATTGTAATTAACCCTACACTGTCTGTCGTTTTTCATCGATAAGAGATGGAATTCTCTGACTGATATTGATATGTTTGTGATACGGAGCTGATGATTAAACTTATGAGCTCCAAGTCAGACGCAAATGAGTGCGTGATCCTCAAACCACCTTGGTCAGTCTCCAAACAATCCAAGCGGATCGTAGTGATGTGAAAAACTCTGATTAAACGGTTACTTTGTATTTACCTCATTTAAACAACTGTAATAAACAAAGAGGTCCGAATTAGACCGTAACTTTGCTCCTCAGTAGTGAGCTAAAATAAAATACGAAACGTTCAATAAACTAAGAAACTAATAAGGGACTCTATTTATCTACATTTGGAAAAAAACCACAGATATTCGTGTCCCGTTTTAAGTTAGCCATCAATGAAGAAAGATGAAAGAATCTGGCATGTCCAGTGGATAGCATATTTAAGTTGTTTTACGACAAAAGTCATAAAGAAAGATGGACCACCCGATGTGAAGCGGTTACCTATGCAACAATTCATTATAGCACATACCAAGTCCATTGAAGACGTGTACTGCGTTCACTTTGATGCGGCATACAAGTTATCCCATCACTAATCGGAAGGAAACACACACGTCTTCAATGATTGCTGGTTGCAGCTACCTGACTGCGCAGCACGAGGCAATCTAGCAAATTACACAGGTAGCATAGCATCGTTATGAAAACAATAATGATCTCCGTTTAGCAGTTCGTTTGCAGGCACGCGACCAGAGCAATGTCCTTTGAAGTCTTATACTTAAGCTATGTAAATGGGTCTTTGACTCCTTCACATCATTGGGGGTGTACCTACTATTTTACTACCCTATCAACACGAATTCTTAAGTAAAACTGAACTAAAATGACGATTGGGGAGTTCAGGTATTTTGTTGAAGTTCAACTGCCCCCGTATTCCAATCTTTTGCTGTCAAGTTATATTTCACTGCCCAGTGTAATTTCTTCAGGTCACGTGGTACAATTTTGTACCACGTGATCATTCTTTTTAGACACTTGACAGCAAAATATGCGCGAAAACACATCAAATGACGTCATAATGT
This sequence comes from Gandaritis pyraliata, assembly GCA_947859175.1. Taxonomy (NCBI): domain Eukaryota; kingdom Metazoa; phylum Arthropoda; class Insecta; order Lepidoptera; family Geometridae; genus Gandaritis; species Gandaritis pyraliata. Next base: position 1,431,451 of record OX401871.1, on the reverse strand, counting down.
CACTATTTAGTCACAGAATAACTATGAGTTAGTATGAACTGACCATGATTTAGAACTTTGCAGTTCAACATTGCAGTTCAACTTTGATTGGCATACCCCTGCTGATCTGAAAATTTTAGTAACACTCGGAAGGTGCCTTGTAAGAGTTTGCGTGTTGATAAAAAAATTGTACTTTAAATAAAGATTTTTCTGTAGATCAATTACGATCAAAACACCTTCGAATATCGAAGGCTATGAAATAATTTGTCTGCCCCTATTAAGCTCACTTTCTCAACAATAAATTAACGATGGAAAATAGTGGAAAGCGGTAGGCACTAGTGCTGATTGCAATAATGCATAGATGCAATATTCGTTGCCTAACGAGATGATTGCTCAATATCACTAGGACATAGCTTGTGTTGGCTAGTATAACTTATGCAATTTATAGGAATAAGTAATGCGGTTGCGAGCTGATTCAACCTGCATCGGCAGGGTACCTGAGCTGAATTATTTTCTGAGAGATCGAAACTTCTTTTGGCCACATTATTTCTTAGGGAAAGGCATACTCCAGCTTTTCGCTACTGCAGGTGGAAGAAAGAACAAGTAACCTTATTGATCTGCATAAATGTCAATAGATTTTGAACTGCTTCCATCTCAAAGGACTCCAAATGCTATAAGTACTTCTTGGATTGGGGCGTGGGGCCTAAGTATGAGCTTGCAAGGTTGTCCGGCAGGTCATTGTGTTCAGCGATCGGGCAGGGGCCTTGTCCTCAGTTCGGCAGAAATTTTACTCTAATACGAATGACGTCAAAATGACGTTGAAAACTCCTGTCACCAGTGGGTGAAACGAGTTTTCGGCCGAGATATGACGTCATCACTGCCAAACTGAAGATAAGGCCCTGGTTGCGTAGCTGACATCCACGCAACCTGACTACGAGCAACTGATGACGTTTCTTAAGATTTACCAATATACAAATCGGATTATCTCGGGTGGTTAAATCCGTTTAGAGCTGTCGTCACAACCATTCATGCGCGGCGTGACGACATCTCTTGTTAAAGTGATGATGATGATGAAACCTCAGGAATTTCAAGTGGATTTCAGATTCATCATTGAATATGTCGACCATTCCGTGATATGCCAGATTTATTTTTTAGATAGGTTTTTTATGAGAAACCATGATGAGCTAGATAACAAACAATGGGGCACACGACAAACATGGCATGTGCCCCCTTCCTCAGTTATCTCGTCCACTGAGGACGTGTCCTGTAAGGTATATAACACTAAGACGTGTCTCATGTGCAAATTCACCAGCATACCCTTCAAACCGGATTATGGCTATGAACTAATGTTTCCACTATACCTACCCAGTTGGAATTCAAACATTAGAGTCCACTCTAACTGTACTTTATGGCATATAGCCCCGTGTCCAGATGTTGGACTCGGTCGAGCGCACACCAAACATCTGCTTCCGTCATATGCCTCTAGAACAAGGGTTTACCTAAAGAATTCCATTTGAGTCGAGTTGGGGTTTGTTAATGGCTAACCATGGTTTTGTTTAGACATTTGCCCAGGAGAGCATTGTTTTCCAAAACTGGACCGGAACACTAATATTGAACCAAGTGATTTTTCTACAGATCGCCTGCTTTGTCAAGTAATGACAAGGATAGAGATAGAGATTTATTAGAGAGATTTATTTAGAGATTTAGATAGAGATAGAGGATAAGTTCAAAAACCATCTAAAAATCAATACAAATAGTAAAGACATACAAGTATCGTCGATAAACCAACTTCTAAAACAGCTTCAGTTTAAGGTAGCATCAGACTACAAAATGCCAGCAACTTTATGAATATCATGCATCTAATCCTCGATGACCAATCAGTGATGATCAGTGATATCATAATATTATACCACAACGTTATTGGAAAACCGGAATGCAAGTTCTATACGGTATGATATCATCGACCTCTAAATATATGTTGTTGGCTATTTAATAAATTTCAAACCGTTTGTAGGAGTGTATGGGAACCGATTGCCTTTTCACGCAATCTTCTTTGATGGTCATTTTTCTGTGTGAATGATACGTTGGAATGTAGCTTCTCTGTATACCTACATATGATGGGTACTATATAAAATTCTGGATTTTATCAGTTTAGGTTCATTGTCCAACTTTTTGGAAAAGAACACTCATGTTTTTAAGCTTACAAAGTTTGACAAGGAATTCTTCTATCTGTCTGTCTCTCATCAGATCCTAATTACTCGGCCATTATCACCACCACATTGATTTTTTGCAAGAAACACGTGTATTTATGTCCATATGCTTTCAATTTCCCGAACGTCCTTGATGCAAATGGCTATGAATAATGAAAGCCGATTGAAAATCAATAGGTCATGGTGCTGTTTTGCTTCAAAGCTCATAGACCACATTGTATGGATAATAATTGCATACTTACAGTATTAAAAATAAGTCCGTAATTAACCATGCCATGGGAATTCCATGGTTGTTTTAACATGTTTCGTTATTCTCAAAATTAAGTTCTATCTCAACTGTTATGTTGGACTCAGTTGCTAATAATACCTAGATACTTAATAAGCGATCCCACCTGCTCGGCAAAAACTAGTAGCAAACAGTTAGGTTCAAGAATTCAGAGCAAAAACATAGCGAAAAACTTGCATCTCAACCTCCTTCAATAGTGGTTTGAATTGCCAATTAAACTACAAGTTACTTAAATGGTTCTTTTCTTATCCACGACTATTCTGCCATCTACTTGATTGGTAGTTTAAGATAACAAGTTAGGTATAACTGGTGTTGTGTTTTTTCGGACATTACAATGTGGATTTTAAAACTGGATCGTTCGAAGTCCACAATTTAATTGCATAGCTCTTGCATAGCTCAAATATACGTACAGTAGGGCAAAACCGCCGAACTTCTAGAACACTCAGATTTCACGTCAAGCAGCCATGTAGGGAGGGCAGTGAAACTGACGTCCGTGACGTCCGTCACGCTACCAGCCTTCCCTGACCGGCGCACACGCATATGAATGTACTAACACTAGATATTACGTATGTAGCGGATTTTGGTGCTACGGAAACTTCCGTAATAATATGGAAATATCAAAATGGCCAAAATTGTAGCGCTAGTTGATGAGAAACTCTCGAACTAGACTCTATCTCGCGAAAAACTAACGATGTCAAAACTCAATTCCTATCAACACCTAAGTACAACAGCTGTAACAATTGCATAGTAATATTTTAGTCAGTATTGCAATTTAATTCTTCTAGCATACCTATACAGAACAAATATTTAGCACGCAGTCATATTCAGTACCAGTGTGAGTACCTTACCAAACAGCTTTCGATGTGTTTGACAAAATTGCAGTTGTGAATGTAAGTATGTTTCATAACGATGTAGGTATAATTAGGTAAACATAATATTCAGGCAGGAAGTAAGGTGATATACCTACAAAAGATATCGACTAGCAGATTTTATATAATCGATCTGAGATGTCGTAAAATGTAGTTCCTTTAGTATAGGGTCAGGAAGATTAAAAATACCTAATTTTTATGCTTGTATACCTACTGACAAAATGCTGGAGTCTGAGATTTTTGTGTAAATTATATTCTGTCTGTCAGTCTTACAACATGAATACCTACCTATCGTGCTCATTTCGATAATCAGCTGCAATTTGTTATGCTAATGCACTGAGTGGAGATTCCTGAATCAACATAAGAATTTGTTTTCAATTCCGTGATCACGCGAACGAATCCGGATTGGCAGGCACGTTTCCATCATAATCTCTAATTTAAGATATCATAGAGAACTAGTATCTTTACAATTTAAGTACAGTAAGATCCGCCGATCTTGGCAATCGTGAAGAACCATTTCTGATGCGCGAATTTGAATGTTGTGTTCGCCTGTAATTGGTGTTTGTACGAGTTATACGACAGCATAAAAATGTTTTTGTACATTGACACTGTTGGTTTTCCAAATAAATAAAACAATATTATGTTCAAAAAAGTTTCATTGCGGCTCAACACATATATTTGGGACTACAAGTTGCCCAAGTGAAGACTCGAGCATAAACCTTTTGACCGTGTTCCATTGAGAATATAAAAAAATCTATGCAAGTAGTTTTAAGTCTGAATCCAGACTTAGAGTCTGCAGCTTACAGTTTAGAAGACTTACTTGCAGCTTAGAGTGTTTGTCACCAAAAATGTATACCTGAAGGTGAGCTGAAAATAATCTACTCGTATGTAAACAAACGAGGCAGACAAGTGGCTAGTAATCTACTGCTGTGTTTATCAGCGCCTAAACAAATACAGCGTGTAGCTACAATGGCGACATTAAATGAACACACGGGTAGAGCTACTTATAAGTATTCATAAAAAAAATAAAAAAATAATTAAAGTCCATAATAGAAATTTCGAATTTTTCAAACAAACTTAATAATAAAATACGCAACAAAAATTAATCATCCTGTGAGTGTGCAAACCGCGCCGCGCCCGCGCCCGCGCCTGCCTGCCCGGGCGGCTCGGTGGCGGCGGCGGGGTGCGGCGGAGCGCGGGGCGGGGAAATCAAGCGACACCAAGGAAATCAAATAATTTCACTTTACCTTGTTCACTTTACTATTAATTTTATTGTTGTGACCTATGCACCTCGCGCCTTACACTTATTAAATCTTCAAGTTCTCAATGTAGCCGCGCCGCGCCGCCGCCACCACGTCGGACACAAAGATGTACCTAACCGGCGCTGAATATTCGGTCTGGCCTTTTGCATTTTTGCATAAACGTCGTCTTTCACAAAGCCCCATAAAAAAATCGAGGGGCTTGAGGTCAGGTGACATTGGGCCACCTAAGAGGTCCGTGTCGTGTCGTCCTATCCAGTATCCACTGAGCACCAAACATTTCATTTAGCCGCTCCCTAGGCGCAAAGGTAGACAGATAAACAAATAATAAATCAAAGCGTCTTTATCGCTGTACCTACGTAGACCTGATTGGGTACTTAGAATAGAAAAGCTAAACTAACAAAACCAAGCGTCTTTTTCGCGAAACATTCAGAATAGGTAGATAATTAGTAAAATTATTAAAATAAAGTGTGTCAAGGACACCGGCCCGCGTATCACTGGCTAGGCAGGACGAGTCGGTCGAGCGGGCGGCGGCGCGGGCGGCGCGCGGCGGCGCTTTTCAATCAAAGGGCGAGGCGAGCGGAGTTAGCTATCCCTTTCATGCACAAGCACAACGTCGCAATTTCGGGTGTCTTATCTTATTCTAACAATACTTTCTTGCTCTTCATACGCGGTTATGACCCGTGAACCCGACAGATGACCTCTGCTCTTACGTACAGGTTGCTCCGAGGCGTTATTTAAGAAAATTGATTTATTTCGATAAATCTTATGTTTAATGAAATAAAAAATATGTCTATATTCTGAAAACGCGAAACCGGATACGCTGGTTAATTTAATGTCGCCATTGTAGCTACACGCTGTATATCAGAAAATCGATAAAACATCTCTGCATAATCTATAGCTTCACTATATCAACATGACTGTACTCAGCAAAGAACTCGATAAACTATAAAATCGATCGTTCGCGAACAGCCATACCACCACAAACTAACAAACAAGTAACATGCTCGATCTTTGTATGAAATGTACCTGTCTACAGTTCATCATCAGCATATTAGCCTGTTAGAAGTACACTGGCCAAAAGCCTCCCTCAAAATTTTCAAAATAGAATAGAATAGTTTTTATTTCCAAAAATAGAACACAGGATATAGGGTAAACAGTATTAGGACACAGTCGTTACACAAATTAAATAAATATTCATGGACTTTACACACAACGCCCTCTAGTCCCAAACTAAGCAAAGCTTGTGATATGGGTACTAGATGGCTGATAGAATACTTATACACTTTTTTTTTGTAAATACATACTTATAATACATAGTAACACCCAGCCATAGAACAAACATCTATGTTTTCCACGCACAAATGTTTGTTCTCAGTGGGGATCGAACCCACGACCCACAGCACGGAAGGCAGAGCCATTACCGACTGAGCTGTGACGCCTGTCGAACCAATTATTATGTATTACTAGCAGTTACCCGCGACTTCGTACGCTTCTATAGTTTCCGTGTATATTATATTATCTGTGCGTGTACTGAGCGGATACTTCTTTGAGAAACTTGACATTACACCTCATTACACCGAACTCGTACCTACTGGAATGTCAAACGCTAGTTGTTAGACCAAAGAGGTAGTACTACGCCCTGTCAAACTGACGTGACATGACATGACAATGAAATCCTCTTGCCAATTGGCGCTGCTAATCCTTTTCGTTCAGTTTATCCTGTAGATCCTGTTAATTATTCGGGATAAAAAGTAGCCTATATGTCAATCCAGGTTACGAACTATATATATGCCAAGTTTCATCCAAGTTGGTTCAGTGGTTTTGACGTGATTGAAACACAAACATCCAAACATCCAAACATCTAAACATCTAAACATCCAAACATCTAAACTTTCGCATTTATAATATTAGTAGGATAGAAACGGCGAGGCCCAGACTAGGCAAAAGCCTGTATCTTGGGTCTCAGGAATGCGATTAGTGAGTGAATGTTTGCGATACTTTTTGGCGGTTTTTTTTTTATTAATTAGAAAGAGCCGTCTTGGGTCTTGTCCATCCACCGACTTCCCGCAATCTTATGTCGGACACAAAAACCACTTCCTCCAAAAATTCATTGATGACTACAATTCATGAGTATTTAGCTTCAGCAATCGCGTTATAAAAACTCCAAGCCTGAAACGCCGCATAGAAACTCTTCATAAGATTACTAATACTTATTAAATATGTCAATGTTTGGATGTTTGTGTTTCAATCACTCTGCAACTGGTCACTGGTCCGATTGGATGAAACTTGGAATATATACTCTGTTAGGTTTTTTACTTTTTCCAAAACTAGCATCTTTCTACTTTAGGTACACTATTACTTTACTTTACTTTGCTTACTTACTTAGGTACTTACTATTTATTTACTTTACTTTTTTTTTAACTTTTTTACTTACTTTAATACCTACTTACTTACTTAACTTACTTACTTTACTTTTACTTTTTTTTCTTTTTTACTTACTTTAGTACTTTAGTGACAACTATTTTAGGCTGTTTCATTCTATACTTCCACTGTCTGTACTCCTATTTTATAAGCTGTTTGTTTCCCATGTAAAATAAAATACATATAGTTCGCAACCTGGATTAACATATAGGCTTTATATATCGGAAAATCAACAGGATCAAAGAGGACTCGGACGAAGACGCGGGCGAAAGCTAGCCTATACATAAGCTGGTGGACATTGTAAGTTGAAACAGCCCCCGTATGCCAATCTTTTGCTGTCAAGTTATATTTCACTGCCCAGTGTAATTTCTTCAGGTCACGTGGTACAAATTTGTACCACGTGATCATTCTTTTTAGACACTTGACAGCAAAATATGCGCGAAAACAGATCAAATGACGTCATAATATCACTATTTAGTCACAGAATAACTATGAGTTAGTATGAACTGACCATGATTTAAAACTTTGCAGTTCAACTTTGATTGGCATTACCCCTGCAGAAAGACCGCAGACTTAAAGTTGCATTTGCAATGCAGTTGCCGAATTTACATAATAACTTGTGCAAATAATTTGAAACTTTTGAAAGTGTTACCAAGATGTAGACAGTACCGATCTCTCCGCAGTTCGCACATTACGTATATTCCAATTGACACTATCTGCTCTGATTTCAACATATTGGTAAATTAGTTTAATCTTTTACATTCACTTTCCAGTTTAATTTAACTTTGTATGGTAATTTTATGAGTACTTCTCATAAAAACAACATTTTAAATAACCGCAAAGGATCACTTATGATGCAACTTTGTAGCTGGCCCTACCACAGAATATGCCCTCACATAATGGTTACATCTACAAAAAAAGGTAACTATATATTATGTAACTATTTAAACATTAGGTACACTAATAGTCTGCTCTAACAGGTACATATTATAGGTATTATCACTACAAGTACATACCTAGTTGTTTTCAACACAAGCCGAGAAGACTTGTAGACAAGATTAGCTGGTGGTAGGCTTTGTAAACGATACCTCAAGTCGATATAGCACGTGTTGAAGCAAATGGTAGTCACCTAAGCGTTCCACTAATTGGATAACTACGGCGAGCGGTTTATCTCACACTAGCCTTTTTCTGCGACTTCATACACAAAATTAAATCTGTGCGGATGACTAAAAACATTCATATTTCTTTTATATTTATTCACAAAGAAAATTATGACTAATACAGTATTTACAATATTTATAATATGTACAAAATACACATGAAGCAGTTGAGCTATCTAATGATATTTCTGTTTTACCCACTCAAAAATAAGTTCCTATTAATTAGGAGATAACGGTTTGATTTCTAAAAAGAATTACCGAATTTAACGTACTCAATACAGACAAACACATATTTTACAGTACCTAGGCTATAGCAGATTTCCAAGTTAACTAGAATACATGAGATACCTACGTGTGATTTCGGTATTTTAGTTCGACATGCCAAGGATATATTTGAGAATTTAGAGAACATTACTGACCCAAATACGTTTTATTATCCATTATTTAATTTATTTAATTATCAGCAAGTAAAAGTATTCCTAGTTGTAATAAGTACGTTAAAATCTGAAGGTAAAACTTCAAAGGACGGAAACGCGGTACCTATCTCGTTGTAACTATAGTCTATTACAAGTTCCTCTGTCTGTCCTTCTGTCCATCCGTCTGCCATTATTTCACAAAACTGCCCTGCCTAACAGCGGTGGCACTGATACATTCAACACACTGGTTCTCTCACTATCGTTCTCATACTTCAGGCTGATTAAAAAACTAAAGCAGTGTAAACTGGAAGTTAGAGAAGAGAAATACCTCAGCTAAACCCAACGACCTTAGTAAGCGCAAGATTGGTGACAGCCTTCTCGGGCGTAAAGCGCACAAATCAGGTTCTAGACACACGATTGGTGACAATGAGACAATCGATGCTTATGATCGTTGGCTAAACCTTACGGCCTGATGTTTCTGATGCTTCGCTCCAGTTTTAACAATAAAATAATGTCTAAGCAAGAGTGCAAGGCTCTTCGATGTAATAAAATCTTTGTATTGAAGTGACAGCGTTGAAAAGTGAATTAACATTACTGCAGTGGTCTCGTTCACAAAGCAGCAAGGCCGTGGCCTCAATCTGTAGTTTCGTACACTCTCACTTTGATCCGCGGCTCGGGGAATAGGGGTAACCTAAGTATTGCTATTTTGCGTCCTGCCACTGTCAGCTCTTTGTCAAATTCGTACGTTATTTTGAAGGACTTGACACTGGTCGAATTGTGACAAAAAGCCACAAAAGTCTAAAACCAATAAGTTGAAATCAACTAAATGGTCTGGCAAGGAACCTATTTGTTTTCTCGATTTCATGAGTTGAATCGTTTTCCCTCCCTCGCAAGTTTTAAAGACCATCGTTCTACCATGAGGTTACCTTAGTTATCTGGCTGTTTACAAGATAGCAGACAGGCACTGATCACAATACGCTATTGTTATTAGGCAGGGCATAAAACATGTAATTCCAAAAACGTTTCGACATGTCAAATATTAAAATTCTACACAGCAGCCTCTTTTATTAAAATCTTTTAATATAGTGAGTTACATCATTTTGCTTGTCACATACCTTTATATTATTCACCAAAAGTTTAATGCAAGGCACGAACCAAGCCACTGGTCTTTGAAACAATATTAGAATTCTAAACACAACTAAATACTGAGCCCTGTCTGAAATAGGAACTATTGAATGCAGGCTCAAGGAAAACTTTACGTGTGTATTACCTAAATGTCTTGGCATCATTGACATACAACTTAGTTTTAAATCCTTGTTAAAACATCTGGCAACAATGCAGGATACTCAAGACCACCATGGTAAACCGGCGCCAATGGGGCTCATTGACGGAGCCCGGCGTAAAGGGATGGGTCGCATTAGGAACGCAAAAAACACACCGACAAAGAACAATGATTGAAATGGACGGAATTAGAATACTGAGGTTAGGAAGTGTGATTGTAGGTAATCAGTCAAGGCAGTCAGTGGTAAAATGTCTATAGTAGACCGGTGGATACTGTAGGTACAATATTTTTCTTCTTCAACGAATGAATAAGTATAGTTGTCATGTAGGTTAGTACATTACACACTAAGTAGGTAACAAAAATGTTATTTTAGCTTCACTAACTCATTTTAATTGCTACTTATCAAAGACGTGGGCATTGAGTAGAACACAGTGTAATAAAATTAAATTTTAAGGGCAACAGTTATTTTATTGCCCTGCAATAACATTTATGATAACTTTTGAACACCGCACCGCTGCCGATTCCACCACAGAGGTACCTAGCTGCGGACCCATTTCTGTAAGCAAGCAGGTCTGCTTCAACGAAGCGATGCGCGCGATTGTATTTACCTATTGATAATTGATAGACACTTCAAAGGACACAGAGCAATGTCTTAGGACACGTCTGCAAACGTTAAATTAGTGTCAAAATCTTCGATCAACTATAGTTAAAATATAGCGTAGTTTCTTGTCAATAAGCACCGAAAACCTGTTCCCTCTATTGAGTGCGGTGCGGGCCTAAACTAAACCCGCTATGCTCAATAAATCGGCAGAAAGCGAAGCGTGTTAGCCCACATTGAACATTAATGCCTCGAAGCATGATATGACCTCGTAACTCGCACCCGGTCAGGTATGATGGTGAATTTTACAAGAAACGTGTTTTATGATCAATTTCCTTAATTTTGAGATTATACATCACTTTCTAAGGCTACCATTACTTTTTTTTTCTCAACCTATCTCGTCCCACAGCTGGGCAAAGGTCTCCCCCAAAGACTTCTAATACTCTCTCTCCCGGGCCTTCTCCTGCATCTCCTTACAAAGGCGTCCAGGTCGTCCTGGCAGCGCTTTTTAGGCCGACCACGAGACTGACGTCCGTTACGGACTCAGGGTGTGCTACCATTTGCTATTGCATAAAAGAAGTATGAAGTGTTTAGCACTAGGTATAAAAGGAGAGGTCTTAGAACTTAATTTACCTTTGCCATGCTCATTGTAGACTATACCATGAGTTTCGACAGCCTATTATATTATCTGTGCTTATGAGATACAATGAGCGGAGACCAGTGATAGTTTTCAAACAGCGCGGTCAATGAACGTATCCCAAGCGATTCGACTCAAAAAAGTTCACCATAATATAGACGCAATTTCTTTCACATCTCAAGTATCGGAGGGTATTGAGGAGTTCATATATCAACCACAACCACGGTGGTCACTCTGGCTGGTTGTACCATAATAAGGAAATCGAAACGTGTTCGGAACAGTAGCCCGCGCTGAGTGGCCGGACCGGTTCCAGCGGAGGTCAACTACAGTGTGCAGGGAGCTTTATCAGAACTGCTTACAGAAAGACTCTATCTAAGGAAGACTAGCTGCTCTTGTCTTGATTCGTGGATAAAACTTGGTAAAATATCTTCGCCTACAAAAAAGGTCTCAATAAAAAATGAGGCTTTGACACTCGAATTGTTGAACTTTTAATTATCTTCTATGAAGATGATTGGCTATGTATGACATAAGATGTCGGTATTGTACATTGTATTGTAATTGAAATGACTGATCCTGTTTGGATTCTACACAAAAACAAAGCAATTTAATTTCATACAGAGCTATCAAGATCGGAAATCCAAATTCTGGACGCAGAGTTCTCGTGTGTTACGTGCGGGTTTTTGTCATAAATAGCTAATTTATGATTTGACAGCTGCGCGTGATTCACATTACACACCTTTTTACGTTCTGTTTTCGTCGTTGAATAACCAGAAAGTCTACAAAAACGGTACATATTCGTCAGAGGTTTGTTGCAGTTTTAAGCATAATCATATTGACCATTCCAATCACTAAGTATTCAGAAAAGCCTTTCCGTGTGAATTGACAACACGACTGAACTAAAGAGTCAGTATAATGTAGATAGAGCAACGATAGATACCCACATCATCAGAGCGATTTCAAGATACCAAACTCCCGTCATATTTGAACTAATGAACGGTAACACGTTTTGATAGGAAAGCGTTAAAATTCACGTAATGCTGTTCCACATGAGATATGCTTTTGTACTGTTTGTGTAGTTCACACGGTGAATCAGAGTAACGGTACACATCACACCAGTCAGTGGGTAGGTGCAGGTGAATCGCACGAGTGTTCAGCGTTCCGAAAAGCCTGACACAACAAGTACCTAAAACCCGGTTTATGTAGCCTGTGGCTTGATCGTAGTGTGTAGTCGAGAGTCGAGGGACCAGTTTCCGCGAACTGGACTGGACATACTATGATAAAAATTATAAGTTTAAAAAACTGGGGAAATTGATTTTAATTCCCTTCCGGCTTCATAATGAAGATGCTAATTTATTGGGATTATTCTAGTGACCGTAAACATCACTGAAAAGTTAAGAAAGCAGAATACGCAATTTCGGGTACGTGAATTACATTTTTAAACCGATTTTGATGAAATTTTTATGGGACCAATCTGGAAGCATATTACTTTCAGATAAAAATTAATTTTTCAAATTGGTTTGTAAATGACAAAGTTTTGAGGTAAGAAACATGCTTACGAAAATTGCGATAAAAAGATAAGTACGAGTACAACCGAATTGAGAACCTCTTTTTTGAAGTCGGTTTAAAATGTAGCTTAATAACGTTTCTCAATACTAAAAGGAACGAATGTACATTTCACAGTATTCTATTGGGAAAAATAATATCAACTCAATTGAATTCAATGTTTGCCATAGTTTTGCAATCTCTTCATCAAGGTGTAATTTAAAATGAATATTTATTTCATAAGTTTTAGGTACGAATAAGTACGTAAGGTATAATAAAAACCGGAAAAACCTATTTTTACATAAACCACATTCTATAATACACCCTTCTATAATATTGTTTTATCTTTGAGTCATCCATTTTATATGTTCTCAAATGAGACATTACTACTATGAGACAGACGATAAGATAATAATCAGCATTGCTATTCAGCGCGGCAATGCAGCCAGTGTCTTGGGCACGCTTCCGATTGGTACTGATTTGGATCAGTTGAGCTATCTATAAATCGTTTGCAACGGTGTGTAGATAGCTCAACTGCTTCATGTGTATTTTGTACATATTATAAATATTGTAAATATTTGTGAATAAAGACTCTTATACTCTTAAAAAAAAAAAAAAAAGATAATAATTAGATAGACCTACATACCGTAACTGATTTGTTTCGATATCAGCTCGATTAAAACGATCGTAAAACACTGCATTGTTATTTTAAAACTAATCAACACAATGCAAATATGAGTGCCTAACCTACCCAGCTGGACTTTTAGAAACCTCAATAAAACCTCAATAATGCTTTCTAGGCTAGCGACTTCTAATTACCCGCCTACGGCAAAGCAAAGAGGAAGGTTATGATATTGACCGGTATGAATGTATGTTCATCTATTCCCTCATAACGCTACTAACAAATGAGGTATCATTGGAAGAGTCTTGATTGTCCGCTAGTTATATACTATCCTATGAACATCATTATGTAGATAAAAATTTCAGAAGAGAATATTTTCTTATTTCATACTTTTTTGGTTCCTTTTTAAACTTATTTGTATCTTGTGCCTGGATCTATCTCTTTAGAAATCCACGTCTAGTAAGCCTCCGGGCAGCAACAAGTAGACCACGATCGATATTTAGGCCAAAGTCATAACGGTACGTCTCGAAGACACACCCTATGTGCGATAGAGGTGCTGACCCGAAAACATAAGACAATGGCATCTCGAGAGAAACTGAAATATCTAAAGATTGTATGATACCATACAAATACAACAATAGCAAAACCGGCAGGGCGAGCATGACTCTAGACAGCGATTTGTCTACGGAAGTATAGACTAAAGCTAGTCCTGTCTCTGTTTTCGTCAAACCAAAGAAAAGGAGGAAGTATAATTTGTCTTCTTCAATGGAATGAAACATCGTTTTTGGCGCTCATGCTGGTTGATTGGAAAGACCTGAAAAGTCCACCTGTCTGCATCAAGCGCTTTGCTTCAACATTTATGTCTGTGTTTCCGATGAATTTAGATGTTTTCAAGAGGAGAGTGAATAGGTATCTAGACAAATGTGCAACAACATCAACCGCATCGTCACTTAACATCGAGATTGCGGTCAAGTGTTTGCCTTTAATGTATAAAAAAGTTATTGGAAAGTTCAAATCAAATGAACAGTATTTCGGAAGCTGGTTTCTTTGTGGACAAAAGGAATTGTGAAGACGTTGAAAAGCTACGCACTGGCTATTGAGATCACAATGACCAAAGTGATCGTTATCGACGCTAATCGATTTTAAATGGGACATTTACCTACTCCGCTCCAAAAGGAATATTCAGTTGAATTTTTAGATGTGTAAAGAGATAATTAACTTTACGTAATACTTATTCCACGCATTAATTATACATGATTAATAAGTTTAAATTACTAGGAAAACAGACTTTAATTTGAATGATGATGATGGCAGTTCACTGTCGGTTAAAAACACTTTCAAATAAGTTTGTAAAGAAAGATACAAGTTATATAGTTTCTCTCAAAGGAAGTACGAAACCAAAACCCAGTTTTGGTAAACTAGGTGGAGATTACTGTGCGAACGTTCAAGTTAACAAAGACAATGATATCTTGATCTTTTCCGACAATGCAAGTTAATCCCATAGGCGTAAGAACCTAATCTCAATCTGGTATACCGACTGTGACCCCCTTTCTGCTTATTCATAAGGAAACTGTGAACCTGGATGGAATTAGCTAAACGTAGACTCTATTTTAGTGCATTAACCATCGTGCGATTCAAAGAGGTGCGATTAAATTATGTTCTAATATTAAAGTGCATCGTATTGTAAACAAATCGAGACCGCAGACTTTTTGGTCGGCCGATAGTGTACGAAGATGTCTGCAAGTGCGCAGATTGAAATGAAAAAAAAAAAAATGAAAAAATCTTTATTTCCAGCAAAATACATACAGTAGGTAGGCAAGGGTAGGAAAGGTACATAGGTACAGTGAGTAACAACAGACATATAAATTACCTAAACATCATTAGATTACACCGAAACAGTATCGGTCCCGTTTGCACTGTCTACCTGCCCAAACTATCGACCGATCAGAGACTTTGAGAATCTGCGAGGGCCTACATAAATTCTGCACCGAAACTAAGATGAACCTATGTAATCGAAAACACAATACTCCAAGTTTTACAAGAGATTCACCTTGGAATCTCTCAACATCTTTAAATTGATAACATTCGTGTCCTGATAAGATTACCTTCCTTTACCGTTAACGAGATATTGACAATGGAATTTGAGAAATATAACAGTTCAAGATAAATATATGAAACTGTTGCAGAACTGTTGAGAAAATGGTTTGATTCGAGGTTTTAGGGTTGAATTACCGAGGTAGGTATATTGAATGATTCTCGTAAAATAAGAATGCAAGGTAATGGCTACGTGCTTATTTATCGTTGCATTTGTCGAAGCGTGAATGGTTCTTTCATTTCAACAAAGAATAAAGGAACAGATAATTGACCATTATGTAGTTAATTATAATCCTTATTAGGTAGATAATTAATTTCGTAAAACACCTATCCGTCAAAAAGGGCATTAATTTCAAGTTATTGGACTTATTTACCTACTAATTGCACAAGCTGCTGATCTAGTTCACAAGAATACACGCCAGTTTCAACTTTATCACATAGCAATAAGAACAATAAATTCGCGTGCAAAAACTGTGAAATGAAATTGATTGGCTCACCTCGACTTTTTTGGAGTACTCTTCCGCTACACGGTCCTGTTCTTTCTTTAGTTCTTCGTTTTTGTCCAGAAGCGCTTTCCCGAGCTCCGCTGCTAGCAGGAGGTCAGACTCCTTCTGCTGAAGCTGTGCCCACACGTCGGGCTCCTCGGGCGCGCCAGCGACCGGCCCTGGCTCCCTGGTTGTAGACATTTCCCTCACGTATTCTTCTAGGTCTTCGTAAAAGTGCTCGTCCGACACGCTCAGAGCCCCGGGGGTTATCCTAGCCCCACTCCTGCTCCTGCTTCTCCTGTGCTTGCCCAACGGTGTTGAGGTCCTGATAGCTCCACTCCCAACAAACTCCGTCTCATCAGTTATGAAATTAGGTGATTTAGTTGTATCGCGATCCGGCGGCTCGGTGTTTCTACTTCTACTAATGTGAGCACTCTCACCAGCCATCTAGTTTATTCTAACTTTGCACTATTTTGGTGTACTGATTCTTTTTGAAGAGTTTCTCGATTGCCTGTTGAAACTTCACGTTTTTGGGTAGTTTTATTTTGATTTTGCTTAGGTCGAAATCCTTTTTTAATGCCATTTTAGATCACTGTTATCATTATTCACTGCACTGTCCGCGCGGCGCGATCGTATGTTAGTTTCGTTGTTGAGTCGATAGCGGCGGCGATGTTGCCTCGACAACGGCGCGAGCACAACAGAGCGAGCGGCACAAACAGCCTGCTGCGACCGTCACCGGCCGCGCCGCGCCAAGCGAGGGCGGACGTATGCACTGCCCTGCCACAGATTCAACTATAACAACCACTAATGGAAGGCTGCGACGCGCACAATATACAGCCTTAAACCATGCACAACATACAGCCTGCACATATTTCAAGGGAATCTTCCGCGGTGTGTTGTTTCTGTCCATTTCATATAGGTATTTTATCAGCGCCGTAACAGTGTGACTCACAAAACTCATTTTATTTTATCTGTTATCCTATCACTCATGCATCATACCTATGATAATAAAAACCTAGGCTATAAAACAACTATGTTCAATCTTCAAACCGAATATTAAAGTTGGGTATTTTATTAGGTACTTATAGCTTATTCTTAGTTTTTTTAACAGATTTATAAGTTGATAGTTTTGGGATTGTTCAGTGGAGATCAATCCATTTTCTTCGTTCGTACGCGTGGCCATCTCTGGTGGCGAAGCTGTTAGGCCGCCTTTAGGCCTCCGCGTGGCTTAAAAACTAGAGCCGGGACGAAACACGGAAGCGTTCAGATATAAATGCCCTGCAACATTGAAATCCAGTTTTGAAAGAATCTTTGACATAATTGCGGTAAAACATTTGGGTCACACTTTTTAAATTGGACGAACTGGAGTCCATATCCTCCCGAGGTGTGACTATGACCTGGATTAAAAATTAACCTATTCAGAAGTTTTCAACTTTTAGTTTGTAC
The DNA here is from genome assembly GCA_947859175.1 of Gandaritis pyraliata. Lineage (NCBI taxonomy): Eukaryota > Metazoa > Arthropoda > Insecta > Lepidoptera > Geometridae > Gandaritis > Gandaritis pyraliata. Next base: position 1,414,142 of record OX401871.1, on the reverse strand, counting down.
CTACTATTTAAGACATATTTTCAAATGATGGTGACCCCTGTGTTTGAATCAGCATAAAATAATCTATTATACTTTTTATAGACAAAAAACTTTTGTTAGGTGATACAAAAGAGTTAAGTATTCAAACAAAATTGTGTTATTTTAGTATTTCGAGAAATGATCTCATACCGCCAATTTTGCTAAGGTTGCCTTGACATTACCAGTTGATATTTTATATTCTGTCCAATTTGATTTACCCAGTCTAGCTGGAATATAGATGGGCTACCTAATTCGAATCTCATGAATCCATTTGGAAGTCAATCTACAAAATTCATATTTCTCGATTTATTTTTTACATGTTGAAATAACAACAAGTAAAGGTTATTGTAAGCACCATGCCTAACTTAGATAATATGGTGTAGAAGAAATCAAATGATCTAGTCTAGTAGCCGAACAAATAACACTACATACAAAAACGCAGTAGGTAGGCGCCTAACTATAAGTAAACCGTATATATCCGTTTTCTAGTAACCAAGAAACAATTGATTACACAAACAGACCATTTGAACATCACGTTAGGTTCTTCACTGTTGCTGATTGAGATATCAACACACCTGTAAAATTGAGAAAGAAGTCAGAAGTTATAAATCATGGCAGTTGTTCCAACCGACGATATGGAGATGGAGAAGATCGCTGAGGATGAGCTATCCAAGCTACAGAAACAGGTAAGTAGATTTAGATTTTATCACAGTTCAAGAAACTATTGTCTAAATTATTATTTCGCCTAGTAGCCACATTTTACCCATCCCCCTAAGAACGGGACGATATAGGACGACATATCGGTACCTAACGTCTTTCTAGTCCTCCGGTGAAACTCAATAGTCAAGTCGCCATAGCTTCTGAAAAACGGTAAAAGTCACAGAACACCTGCAATTCCAGTTCCGAGTGATGGAGATAGATCGCGCCAGCGTGATGAGCAGCGTCCAGCCAACTCTTCGGATGCAGAGGAACATCATCAATACACTCAACGCAGACCTGGACAAAATCATGATGGAGCTGAAGGTAAGGAAACCTACCAGAGTGAAGTGATCAATGACCATTTGAGAAAAGCAAAAATTGAATAAGACTGGACGGGACCGTTCGTGTATGATGATGGAAAACCATGCCTAGTATTTGGACACCCTCTGTCTACCTACCACACTTGTTTCTCTCAAGCTTCAAATTGTTCAAGGAGCTTATCCACAAGCGTGGAAGTTTAGTTCAGACCACTTATTTTAATTGATTCTCTTACATAGACGAGAAAAGATAATGACCATGGAACCTTACAACTTTCAGCTTATAAAGAGCTCATCGAACGTCCTCGAAGGAGCCAGAACCCGTGAGAAGCTGATAGTTCTATTAAAGGAACACGAGAAGAGCTCCGCCGAGGTGAAGGAGCACCGTGGCATCATCACCGAACTCAACTTTCTGCTAAAGCAGGTTCAGAAGGAAATCAAAGGGCTGAGAGCGAAGGGAAATGGCTGTGATAAGGTAAACTACCATGTTACCGATAAATAAAACAGGCCATCTTTAGTTGGATGTCAGATAAGCGGATTAACCAACCAGGTACCTATAGCAAGAACAGGATTTTTCGAAACAGCGGAATTTATAGCCAAACTGTTTACTGTTTTGAACTGGTTCAAAAGTGTCGGGTAACAATCTACCTGCTTTAAGCATTAGAATTAAACAGCTGCTTCGTTTCCAGGATTTGACCAATGCTCTTATGAACCAGAGCCTGACAAGTCAGCTAAGGAACAGACTAGACACGGCCATGAAGAAGTTCAACACAGTCAACAGCGAAAACTATACTATGAGACTCGAGATCGATAAATTGCTACGCGACAGGTGAAGATTATTCTAGAAAGATTCAAGAGGAAGTATTAAACACATGTCTAGCTAGATAAACCTACTTAATTTTAATAGGTACCAAACACCATAACCAGTTCCTTAAGATTAGGTACATTGATTTCCAGGCAATTCTTCAACACGATATGGAAGAACCAGATCAAGCGACTGATGGACGGCAAGGCGCAAATACTGGAGTTGGTGGAGCAAGCAATCTCTACTTACGACCAGCGCGAGGAGTGGTGCAACAAACTCGACGCTCTCAAGGAAAAGGCGGCTGTGGATTACAGAAAGCATTGCTTGGTAAGATAAACAGCAGCTATGAGACCAAATAGATGTGTATACCTAGGTCTTCGTTTCCCTAAAAACTCTTTGATTGAGAAATGAGAACCCAATAGGTGATGCCTTCCTATTTCTTTTCACAAAGGACCAACCCACATCTACAGAAAAAGTTTAACACAAAGAAGAAGACTTGAGGTGATAAGCAGTTCAAATGACATTTATTAATGATCTTCCTCGTAGGAAGTGCGTGAGCTACAACGCCAGTTAGACCACAGCATGAAACTAGAGGAATTCCTGCGGACCAAGGGCACGGTGCGACTGACAGCTGCGGACGCTAAAGCAGAAGCAAAGAGGCTCGAACAGCAGGAAGAAGAGATGCGAGCTTACAATAACTATGTCAACATTCTGGATGCTATCAGAGTAAGTTTCTGTCTATAACACCTAAATAGGTAAGCAAAATCGATAAGAAACTGAAACACAGCTGACACATTGTGTTCAGCATACCTAATGTAGTCGCATTCTGATCTGAGATAGCCTACGAATTTTTTAACAACTGTCAATTCTGCAAGCTATGATCAAAAGGTTTCACCATCATGCCATAATTTGGTACACCACTAGTTATGCCACACCTACGCGCCATTGAGGTCGGTTGTTTGGTTCGTCTCGATTATTCTGACCACCGCCTTCCGTTATTGTATCACCTAAGGGTTTTGCTCTATAGTTACTCAAGTTCGAATCGATTCAAACTTGGATTTCTAAGTCAATTTTTCACAGAGTCCTTGCAAAAAATCGATGAGTTGGAGTCGACTTGCAGCTTACGACTCATAGTTTACCTACTACATGGATATGTTCAGGAATTCGCTGGAGAAGATGACGTAGACAAGCTGATACAAGAGTTCACGCGGCGTGAGGAAGAAAACTACGCCCTATTCAACTACATTAACGAAGTGTGCACGGAACTGAAAAACCTTAGCGATAACGTCAAGATGCTTCAAATTAGCATCGGTAAGTTCTGTCCAAGATCTCCATCAACCTATAAGAGTCCACTACTGGACGTAGGTCTCTCCCGCGACTCGCCACCGAGCCCGGTCTTCGGTTCTTCTCGTTCAGTGTTTCCCAGCTACATTTCGCAGATCGTCGCCCCATCTTGCCGAAGGGCGTCCTACACTACGCCTGCCTAAACGCGGTCTCCACTCATGTATTGGCAAACATGGCCGGCCCACTGCCATTTCAGCTTGCTAATCCTCTTAGCAACACCATGATTGATGATAGCTGATAGAGAATTGGAAAAGGAAAACATGTGGCCCCGCTCTAGCGTGGTGTAGAAGCAAAAATATGATGTTGAGTACTGTCCAAGACAAAACGTCAACTGTAGATTTACAAAACTAAATTGCTGAACTGTTCGTTTCAGACGAAGAGAATGCGAAACACTTGGCTAAGCTTCATCAACAGCAGGACACCATCGAGTCCCTCACGGCTACTCTGGAAGAGAAGACAGCGCGCAACGCAGCCGCCAGCGACTCTACGCAGCGCAGCGCTACCGTTCTTTCCACTATGCTGCGGCAAATACACACGCTGGCGCTGTAAGTTCTGTATCAAGCTGACTACAGTATAGCTAGTTTTTTGTGGCTTCGATCTTGCCTATCACTTCAGACACAACTATACCTACCTATCTACATGTACAAGTCTGCACAATAATTAATGACAGGAATGCGTCTGACTGGTTACGATGCAAGAGCAAAACCAGCTGTCCTAACATAACTAGTAGGTAAGATAAGCTATGAAATGCTTTCGGTCTCAACCGCATAAATTACAAATGTCACAGACTGCGTCAACAGAAACTCGCTACTGAAAATGGCGTAGGTACCTATTCATTCAAATCCCGTAGATCAACTAACCAATCTGTAAAGTGGTAGAAAATTGAACTATAACTTTTTACTTACCCCATTTTATGGTGAAATGAAAACTTACAGCTGACTTTCAATCAATCTTTAGTCAATCTTTATACCTACTCTGATAGACCGTGGAAGCCTGCTTTATTTTGGTTTATACACGAGAGTTACTAAGCAGAATACCTATTTATTTTTTGTATTGTTTAACTTTCAGGGCGTCGGAATGCGATTCTTTACCGTTGCTGAAACTTCTGGGCAAAGCGTTTGATATCAACGTGACCAACGCACGCCTCTACATCAAGAGCTTGGAGAAGAAGATTGTCGAAATCGTCGATATACTCAAGATGGACGAGGTAACTGTTGTTATTTTGTAAAATGGCCGGCATGGAAGTTGAACTCAGTGAAGCTAACCGGATATTATGATCTGACGATACCAATATACTCCATGTGCTAACCAGCGCTCCATGTCAGGATCCTATTTGGATAAAAAATCTTAGATTTTTAGTAAGTTATTGATTTGATTAAACCCACAACGGTCCTATAGTAATCACAACGGATCTTTGTCCCTCTGCAGTATCTGCGCAGAACCCGATCTGATTGGAAGCGAGTTTTTCTGCACAACAGTAGAGTACCTACATGCGCAATCATTTGTTGCATCTAAAGGGAAAGTGTTGGTACTAGCATGGTTATGATTCGCGAGGTGTATTGTTCTCACAGAAGCACTAAGGCCGGCTTGCACCAGAATCGCTAAACGCGTTTAACTCTTAAATAGTATTTAGCGAGTTGTCAAGTCATACAAATACGTCAGATTTAAATCGATTTAGCTGTTAAATACGTTTAGTGATTCTGGTGCAAGACGCCCTTAGTACAGTTGTTGTTGCAGGCTCTGCAGCGTGCGCAGGAGAGCAAGGAGCGCACGCCGCCGTCGTCTCGGCGCCGGCGCCGCGCCGCCCCCTCCCCGCGCGCGCGCCCCGCCGCCCCCTCCCCGCGCGCGCGCCCCGCCCCACAACTCTCCGCGCAGGGATAACATAACATAACAGCGCCGCGGAGGACAACTAACATCACTGATTCGAGCATATTTCTACGATATTTAGACAGATATTTTAAACAGGCGTCACAGCTCAGTCGGTATTAGCTCTGCCTTCCGTGCTGTGGGTCGTGGGTTCGATCCCCACTGAGAACAAACATTTGTGTGTAGCAAACATAGATGTTTGTTCTATGTCTGAGTGTTACTATGTATTATAAGTATGTATTTACAAAAAAAAAAGTATAGAAGTATTCTATCAGCCATCTAGTTCCCATATCACAAGCTTTGCTTAGTTTGGGACTAGAGGGCGTTGTGTGTAAAGTCCATGAATATTTATTTATTTAAAGTATTTCCTGTTCTTAGCCATATTTTGTTTTAAAATACATGTACCCTACAAAGACATGTAAGTAAATTTTTTTTTTTTTTTTTTTTTTTTTAAATCTAAATAATCTTTATTCACAAATATTTACAATATTTATAATATGTACAAAATACACATGAAGCAGTTGAGCTATCTAATTGAATTTCGCGTACTTTTCCCATGCATTATAGACATGTTTTGAGATCAAAACATGTCTATAATGCATGCTAATATAGTTGTTTTTATGAAACAAACGAGATCGTTTGTTTCATAAAAACAACTATATTTTTCGTAATTCTGACATTAGAAAATAGCTTATCTAAGTCTTAATTCAGGTCACAAACTATATATATATATTCCAAGTTTCATTCAAGTTGGTTCAATAGTTTCGACGTCATTGAAAAACAAACATCCAAACATCTAAACTTTCACAGGATGTCTTTTTATTTCTAGATCAAAATCAATATTTTGAACTTAATTAATTCAATAACTTGACTTAGGATTCGACGAAACGATTACACATTTGTAATGCAATTAAACAAATGACTGCTACTTAATTAATCTTAGTTTTATTCACTAACTTAATTACAAACTAACAGGTTTAAAGTGCTTATAATATGGGACGATCTACCTTGTAGACGTCATAGCAAAATTCATTATCACGTGATAGTTAGTAATTAGCACTGAGTTAGAGATATCGTGTTCTTTTCTTGTAAGTCAATCTGAAAACAACAGACTTTACATTAGCATTTTCATTAGCATTTATTATTGGTCCAATGCTAAAACTTCATATGCTAGCTACATTATTTTTAAGTGTCATGGGCTATGTTTTATTTTGCTAAAAATTGGTTTTCAGTACGCAATATCAATTCTAACTCACATTCGAATATAGACTTAAAAACAATTGTTTTATTCAGATAACAGGATCCATTACATTTTTCGTTTGACAAATATAATGACTTCGTCGTGCATAGAGCTTATTTTGATTTTTTTAATGACAGGTCACTATTGCTGCTATGCTGTGACGTAAATGCACTTGCAGCCTAAAGTTACGCTGGTAGATTTATAATCAGAAATATATTTTTTACGTAACTATAGATTGTTTTCTGTAGTCGCCAGGATTAGACGTCCGAGAAAACCGAGTGGAGGTTATTCTTACAAAATGTTATTAGATAGGATATCTTTCTTAGGCACATTGACGCGTGTTACACTGCCAATACGTGATGGATCGCGGGTTTCAAAACCACCTGCGATAACATCCGTCAATGCCGTCAATATCTCTATAATACTCCTAAGTGGACGTGCTCTGTGAGAAACAATAACAGATTAACACCAACGGGACCTGCCACTCCCATCCTTTCTCATAACAAGTACTAAATTAATTAAATAAAAAATAAAAAATAAACCCCGTCTTTGATATTGAGGAAGTTGTGAAAAGATATATACACCGCCATTTTGTGGCGGCGGCCATCTTGGACAGATTTTCATCAAACATAGCTAAGAAAACTCCCGACTAATTCAACTTTCAAACAAAACAAATCAAAATCAAAATTGGTTCATCCGTTCGGGAGTTACGTTGCCTCAGGGCTCAGACACACACAAACACGCCAAACTTATAACACCCCTTCTGTAGGGTCTCGCCCTACAACTTTAAAATGATAAGATAATTGATAAGAATGCTTGATATTTACGTAATTGATTTAATGATAACTGTATACAACGATTGCCGCGACGGTCAAACGCGTACCTACTAGCTTAATTTATTCTAAGTAAGCACTAAAATGTACCGCTGTAAAATTGTGCAATTTGCATTAATTGACACCTTCGTTTTTGCGTTGAATTGAAAAATATATTAGGTGTTTTACCTCACGTATCTCGTATTCTGACAGGCAAGCCCCGAGCGATGATGCTGCTGGATATCATCACGTAGTTCGAGGAGCTCCGAGATCGCGCGATGGCGCGAAGTAAATCTCTCTCTGGAACGAATTCACCTTTCTGCTCCACCGCAGTGTCTGGGAACAAATACAAGCTCATTTTACAAACTACTTCAAGCCCGTGTAAAAATCTCATAAGCTGGTCCTAGTTAGACCTTGCTGATGAACTCTGGTTTGTCAAATCTGAATACTTTATCAATTGAAATGTCTGAGAGTAGACGAAGCAAGGTAACCGTTATAAATAACAGTCATGTAAAGATCTTTATCTGAACGAAATTAAAAACTCTCAACTCTCTTTTTACTCGGCACGAGATAAACCAAATGTTTCAAACTGCAATTGGCAATTATGCCTGAGATTTCTCAAAAGTGGTTTTTAGAGCTGATGAATATCCTCTTATCTTAGAAGCGGCTGCACCATTTCTCATCAAATATATCAAATAAGAAGAGAACAATCTCAAGTAAATTAATGTGCTTACAAAAAAATCACATTCAAATCAGAGTTCTACTTTCAGAGATAGACCACCATTTATGACACTCCTTTCGTTTTTAGTCCCCTGAAGTAATAATAAAGGCTGTATAAGTGGGCTTTATGTAGTAGGTTATTAGGTACCTAGTTGTCCCTGACTCCAGTTGGCCTTGCCGAGGGCCGGCCACGGCACGGCCGCGGCGGAGGGCACGTGCAGCGCCAGCAGGCTCGTCACCACCTTGTCCACCTCCAGGTCCGTCACCTCCCACAGCATGCCCACCACTGTCGGACTGGAACATACAACTATCTCTTTCTAATCACAATACTTTTTTAATAGGCTTTTACATAGCTTTGTAAAGCCTATCCTTGAACGTATTGCTGTATCAAACTAGGTCGTTTTGTTACGAAAATCCGAGGAGCAATGGATGGTATTCGGTTCTCGCGTGATAACTTCGTTGAAGATTGAGGATGTCTGCGTCGATTGGCGACAGTGCCTGTCGGAGACCAAAATCATAGCATCGCCTAGCTCGCTGCCGCAACGGCTGGACAATGAGCATCCGCGGAGCGCGGGTGGCGGCGAGGGACGAGGAGGGACAGCAAGGACCCGGCGCCAACGACATTCACCAAAATTCCCTCTACGATTAAGCACGCGTCCTATCTATTGTTTTAAAATTATAGAACTAGCTTATACAGTCCACTCTTTTATTTCTCTACTGAGATATCCAACAGTGCCATCTATCGGGCGCAGGCGCAGTTCTGGTAGTTGTTATGTAGCATACTAGATGGCGCTGTAAATGTAAATCGAGTCGTGTGCGTGTAGATAGTACCTGCCCGCGATGTGCAGCCGTCGATGCGCGGCGGCGCTGGGCGCGCGGCGCGCCTGACTCAGCCGCACCGACCCGCAGCCAGACAGCACGCACACGGCCCGTCCGCCCCACGCACCTACACACACAACATATCAGTACACGCGGCTACGCGTCACACTACACACCCAACATAACCATAACTACGCTATCCCACTAATACTAGTCCTTCTGTGAGAACAGTAGACCTCGCGAACCCTTATATCCATGCAGTAATCGAATTCCCCTGAGTTAATCGAATTTCGGGTACTTGAATTTTCCAATAGACTTTTTTTACAACATCTTGTGTAGAATAAAGTGCTTAGTGTGCTTCTCTTGATTGAAATGAAAAGGAGGAGGCAATAGATGTAAACACGTCGTCCCTCTCGCACGATTCGCAACGTTCAATGTGCAAAGTCTAGGTTGAGGTGTCACCGTCTGTACTAGCTTCCGCCTGCAACTTGGTTCTGTTTATCTTGTTAAGTTTTCGTTATTTTGCAATCACAGTACCAGACGTACCTACTGCTGTTGGACGTATCTATGGTGATATAAAGTTGGGTGATCGGGTGAACAAGCGATTTAAATAACCAAGAAAATGACAAACCTTCCACTCCCGCGCCGTTCCCGCCGCCATTAGCGAAATGACACCCGTCGCCGTGCCCGCAGTAACTGAAATCATTGGGAGATTTTTCATTTTTGTAAAATTATCTTGTAAATTATATTAGGCACTAGCAGTTACCCGCGACTTCGTACGCGTCTACAGTTTCCGTGTTTATATTATCTGTGCGTGTACCGAGCGGATACTTTGAGAAACTTGACATTACACCTCATTACACCAAACTCGTACCTACTGGAATGTCAAACGCTAGTTGTTAGACCAAAGAGGTAGTACTACGCCCTGTCAAACTGACGTGACATGACATGACAATGAAATCCTTTTGCTAAATTGGCGCTGCTAATCCTATTCGATCCTGTTAATTATTCGAGATAAAAAGTAGCCTATATGTCAATCCAGGTTACGAACTATATATATGCCAAGTTTCATCCAAGTTGGTTCAGCGGTTTAGACGTGATTGAAACACAAACATCTAAACTTTCGCATTTATAATATTAGTAGGATATTGTGAGTAACTTACAGGAATATATCTGCGTTTTTCAAATAGTCTATGAATAGTTCTGGCGGCGGCGGCTGCGACACGTGTCCCTGCCAGCCGGCGCACCAGTACTGCACGAACGAACTCATTCGCTTCTCCATTCGCTCTAGATTCTTCTCTGAAACGCATCATCACAATAAACAGTTTTATTTCAGTTGACAGGCGTCACAGCTCAGTCGGTAATGGCTCTGCCTTCCGTGCTGTGGGTCGTGGGTTCGATCCCCACTGAGAACTAACATTTGTGCGTGGAAAACATAGATGTTTGTTCTATGTCTGGGTGTTACTATATATTATAAGTATGTATTTACAAAAAAAAAATGTATATAAGTATTCTATCAGCCATCTAGTTCCCATATCACAAGCTTTGCTTAGTTTGGGACTAGAGGGCGTTGTGTGTAAAGTCCAAGAATATTTATTTATTTAGTCAACAAAGACGTAACTTTGTTTCTAAGATAATCTAACACATGCTACAATGTTCTGTTCAGTTTTTTTTTTTTTTCTTCTTAATTGTAATTAGTACTTAGTAACTTAGACTTAGTAACCTTTAACTAGATTTCTGAATGGGCCCATTTTTGGACCTTCCTTGCCTAGTTATTTTTACCTTGCGTGTCCTTATTTCATACCTAAATTTTCTTTATGTCATTGCATGACTCCTTAAGATTTAAGTATATCCGTGGAGTGGGGCACTGGTGACCCGTAATACAGGTTTCCAAACCTATCTCGGGCACCAGTCTCTCGCAAAACAGGTTACTTACCTTCTTATTAATATTTTTACCATTGTACCTACATTGTACTTCTTTGTACTCATGTAATAAGTTAAGGGACCTTTTGTGTAGAGAAAATAAATGAATTATTTATTATTATATTATTATTCTGTTCAGAATAACCACTGATATAATCTACTAGCTGTTAGCCGCGACTTCGTACGCGTGGACCGGCGTCTTTTCAGACATTTTACAGCGACTTTATACACCGACACTCGTACTAGGCCCCCCCTGAAGCAACTGTCGTGATGTCGTCCTCGTGTTGAAGTAGTGTTGGCGCTGCTAATCCCGTTCGTTCATTTTTAACCGACTTCAAAAAGGAGGAGGTTCTCAATTCGGTTGTATGTTTTTTTTATTCATTTTTATTTCCTCATAACTCCGTCATTTATGAACCGATTTCAAAAAATCTTTTTTTATCTGAAAGGATATACTTACAGATTGGTACCATTTAATTTTCATCAAAATCGGTGCAGTAGATTGGATTGTAAATAGAAATATTTAGTTTTTCTGTAGTAAAGGGCTCATTTTACCTGGATTGATAACATATCGTCCGACATTGCCTTTGGTTTCAAAGTAGCCGTCGACGATACGGCTCTGATGGGTCTTGTACAGATAGTGCAGAAAATGCACATTCTCTACGCGCGAGACGGGATGCTGCTTCAGCAGAGGCAGGCTCTCCCACGGGAATGTATCCAGCATCTGGAATTACGAATGGGTATCAACAAACTACATTTGGTTACCGTGCTACCATTAGATAGTACCACTGACGCTAGTTATTGCTGCTTATAGTTTTCTTTGTGATTGGATGTTTATTTATTTCATTTGTCAGCTTTTTTTTTTTTATCTGTACTCGTAACTTCTTGGTTATCTAAGTTCTTGGTCAATGTCACTGTTTAATTTTTTTTTTCTCGTGGGTTGGGACGCCCGTGGCATCACTAGACGGCCCTGACGGAAGACCAGCGTTAGTAGCTCATCATCAGCTACTAACCTCATGCTGAGTCAGGGTCCGGTTTGGCACACTGGCCTAGAGTACCTGCCTATACCTAAAGTAGTTTATAATAATGATGTGATTGTTTGGTAGGTATCGACAGGGTGTGCGAGCAAATAAATTTATTTTCTTTCTTTCTTTCTTTCTTCTTCTGATGGTACTGTGGTAATTTTTATTTGCTGTTGAACCATCAATGGTATTACGGATTTCTTTATTGCCGTGGTACCATTAATGATACCTACTGTGGTAATATTTATTTACCGTTGTACCATCACCACAAAATGGAGTTTGGAGTGTCAAGCTGCACTCAAAGTCAAAATTTCTTTATTCAATAAAATCACAAGGATCATTTAGAATCGTCTTATATAACTAGGTGATTCTAGGTGCCACTTCCACGCGACCAGAGACAACAAGAACGGACAAGAAACTATGGTTTTCGCTGAGGCCAAAGCACCCACGAGTGACTCTCAATTCATATTGAGCAAGTTTCAAAGTCAAAGTCAAAATTTCTTTATTCAATATAATGACAAGGATCATTTAGAATCGTCTTATATAACTAGGTGATTCTAGGTGCCAGTTCCACGCGACCAGAGCCTAGAAGAACGGGCAAGAAACTACGGCCTGGTACCTAGCGTTTCTTCTTCTTCTCTTATATATGGCCTCTGTCCGTCATCGAAGACAGTTACGAGCCTTAATAGAATATGAAATTACCTCATCAACTATCAGTATAACGGGATGGCGCTTCGCTTTCTTCAAAGGCGCCCATTCCTCGCTCTCCTTGACGCGCGCCATCACTTGCGAGAACGCCTTTATTCCATCAACAACACTAAAATGATGCACAGCTTCGAAGCATTTAGACAAACACTTCAGACACAAGTGGTTGACAGAGGTAGATTCCTTGGTGCACGTATCGCAAGTGAGTATAGATAGGGTAAGGTCCGCCGGGTCGAGGTGCTGGGTGAGGATGCGGCGGAGACAACTCCTGGTTTGGTGCGCGGAGAGCGCGTGGCAGCTATCCGTCAGGTTGTACAACAATGTGCGCTGCTTTCTCGTCAGTCTTATAAACCTGGATAAACAAGTCATCACCATCATCTCAGCCCGTTTGCACCCACTGCTGGAGTATAGGCCTCATCACAGGCGTCACAGCTCAGTCGGTAATAGCTCTGCTTTCCGTGCTGTGGGTCGTGGGTTCGATCCCCACCAAGAACAAACATTTGTGCGTGGAAAACATAGATGTTTGTTCTATGTCTGGGTGTTAGTATGTATTATAAGTATGTATTTACAAAAAAAAAGTATATAAGTATTCTATCAGCCATCTGGTTCCCATATTACAAGCATTGCTTAGTTTGGGACTAGAGGGTGTTGTGTGAAATGTCCCTGAATATTTATTTATTATTTATCATCTCAGTCCGTTTGCACCCACTACTGAGTATAGGCCTCCTCTTTATTGCGCCATTCTTTCCTGTCCCTTGCGAGTCTCAACCACTGATTCCCAGCTCGTTGTGTAATGTCATTGGACCATCGGGCGGGTGGTCTGCCTCTTGGTCTACGAGCATCCCTTACCCACCATTCTGTGACCGCCTTCGTCCGTCATTGGATAACCAAGTAATTAAATTAAAATATAAAAAACCCCCGACTTTGAAAACTAGGTATACTACGGGAGTTGTGAAAAAAAATTTAATTCGCCATTTTAAGGTGGCGGCCATCTTGGACCAATTTTTAATCTTCAACTTCAAAAAAGGAGGAGGTTCTCAATTCGGTTGTATGTTTTTTTTTTAGCAAACATAGCTAAGAACACTCCCGACTAATTCTACTTTCAAATAAAAAACCAAATCAAAATCGGTTCATTCGTTCGGGAGCTACGATGCCTCAGACGCACACACACAGACACGTCAAACTTATAACACCCCGTCGTATTTGCGTTAGGGGCAACCATACAGTGTGTTTCGAGGTGTAGTTGATCGAAGTGTTTCCTGTACTATTTCTGTCGTGAACAGTAAAGAGTTATATATCTATGCCCGAGATCTCTTTAAACTTTTGACAGGCGTCACAGCTCAGTCGGTAATGGATCTGCCTTCCGTGCTGTGGGTCGTGGGTTCGATCCCCACCAAGAACAAACATTTGTGTGGGCTAAACATAGATGTTTGTTCTATGTCTGGGTGTTACTATTTATAATAAGTATGTATTTACAAAAAAAAAAGTATATAAGTATTCTATCAGCCATCTAGTTCCCACATGACAAGCTTAGCTTAGTTTGGGACTAGAGGTCGTCGTGTGAAATGTCCATGAATATTTATTTATTAAAAAAAAAAAATAGACTTTACAGTTAATGAATACCCTAATAACTTGGAAATCGCAGCATCGATTTCTACCAAGACGGCTCAGATAAGATCCCAAACCACTAACAAGCCGACAACCGTATTGAAACCGGCAGAATTTCGGAGCTCCGAAGGTACAGACATACACCCTTCCTATTTCAGTCGGTGGTTAAAAAGGAGCGTGTTGTTACCCCCAGTCAGCGATAGCGGCGTCGACCAGCGCTCTGATCCTATGCGTCCACTCGGGGTCGACCAGTCGGCCCGTGAGCAAGCTGCCCCACCCGCCGAGCCAATCTTTGTCCATCACATTGATCACACTCTGCAAGATTAAATCACATCCCACTAATATTATAAATGTACAAACTTATATTCTACTAGCAGTTACCAGCGAGTAACGTTTCCGTGTACATTATATTATCTGTGCGTGTACCGAGCGGATACTTCTTTGAGAAACTTGACATTACACCGAACCCGTACTCAAATGTCAAACGCTAGTCGTTAGACCAAAGAGGTAGTACTACGCCCTGTCACACTGACGTGACATGACATGACAATGAAATCCTCTTGCCAATTGGCGCTGCTAATCCTTTTCGTTCATTTTATCCTGTAGATCCTGTTAATTATTCAGGATAAAAAGTAGCCTATATGTCAATCCAGGTTACGAACTATATATATGCCAAGTTTCATCCAAGTTGGTTCAGTAGTTTTGACGTGATTGAAACACAAACATCCAAACATCTAAACTTTCGCATTTATAATATTAGTAGGAAGCGAAAGTTTAGATGTTTGGGTGTTTGTGTTTCAATCACGCTGTAAGTACTGGTCTAATGGATGAAACTCGGAACATATAGTACGTAGCCTGGATAACACACAGGCTACTTTTTATCCTGGAAAATCAACAGGATAAAACGGGACGCGGACGAAGTCGCGTGCAGAAACTAATTTCACATATACCACAATATTTTTTTTTCACCAACATCTTAACTATCACATTTGTAATAGTAGTAGGATATAAAGATAGTTACCACCATCCTCAGGTCGATATCCTCGCGTCGGCTCCAGTAGTTCTGCACCAAGCGCTTGTTATTTAGAAATTGTGCACTGTCTATGGTCTGGTAATTCTCCTCAAGAATCGAATACAGCTCAGTAAACAGGGGTCTTTCACCTTCTATCAAAATATTCATGAATTATATAAACATAATAATCATCATTAGACAGGCGTCACAGCTCAGTCGGTATTAGCTCTGCCTTCCGTGCTGTGGGTCGTGGGTTCGATCCCCACTGAGAACAAATATTTGTGTGTAGCAAACATAGGTGTTTGTTCTATGTCTGGGTGTTGCTATGTATTATAAGTATGTATTTACAAAAAAAAGTATATAAGTATTCTATCAGCCATCTAGTTCCCATATCACAAGCTTTGCTTAGTTTGGGACTAGAGGGCGTTGTGTGTAAAGTCCATGAATATTTATTTATTTATTTATTTATCATCATCACCTTCTAGTTCATGTCCCACTTTATGTGAAATGTCTATGCCTATTTATTTATGTGGGGTCAACACATCATTGTTTTTAAAAACATAATTTATAAGTTTAAAAAACTAGGAAAACAGACTTCAATTCGGCTACCGGCTTTATCATCAGATGATGATGATGATGATGATGGCAGTTCATTGGGAATGTTCTGGTGGCCGTAAACATCACTAAGTCACAAAAAAGCAAAATACGCAATTTCGTGTATGTGGATGGTATATTTTTTAGACATGACAGTTACCTATTGAGAACCTCCTCCTTTTTTGGAGTCGGTTAAAAACAGACAAGAACCATGTATTTGAATAAAAGCTATGAGGCCACAGACAGACACAACGCCTTACCTATTGAGAACCCCCTCCTCTTTTGAAGTCGGTTAAAAACAGACAAGAACCATGTATTTGTATAAAAAGCTACGAGGCCACAGACAGCCACAACGCCCCTTCTCCTGTGGAGGGTTGATAAATACCTTCATTAGTGTTTACCTTTGGTAACATTAGCAGGTATATTAACAGTGAATGGTCCGGTTTCGTCCAAGTAGTCATTTGTGAACACACTTAAGTAAATAGAGTCTATGTCCTTGCGGTACTCGCTTATAGGTTGCAGGTTTTCATTTGGGTTGTAAGGAGCGGTCAATTGAACTACTGTCCACTCTGAAATATCACAACTTTATATAAAAAAAAATTACAACACATGCTCAGTGAGGCAATGTATTGTTATAGGCAGGGGTAACCGCTTAACATCAGGTGAGCAATCTGTCTGTTCCATTACAAATTCTCATTAAAATAAATTACCTTTGGGTAATGCTTTCAGAATCTTCTGAAAGTTGTTCACATTATTTTCATCAGAAAACTTCAAGTAAGTTTTGTAAAATGGATGCTTATCCTCAATGTGATATTTCTTCAGAGATTTACTGTCCTGAGCAGGCGAAAGGATGTTTAATAGCTCTTGGTCTTCTTTAGATCTGCAAATGAAGTTAAACATATATGGACAAATCCATATTCAGAGTAATATCCGTCTTCAGTGAACATTGTGATGTGAAGCAATGCATTGTTATAGGCGGAGGTTACACATTGGACTTAGACAGGCATTTATTTGCACATTAAGTAACGCGCAGCACACTTACAGAACAGAACCAACAAAGAAAACTAAAAGTAGAGAAATATAACAAAAAAATAATAATAAAAAAAACATATAACCGAATTGAGAACCTCCTCCTTTTTTGAAGTCGGTTAAAAACTATTGTGTAGTGTTTGTGTAATGTGTGACAGTGTCGAGGTGGGAAAGAGTGTCAAGGTGTGAGAGAGTGTCAAGGTGTGAAAGAGTGTCAAGGTGTGAAAGAGTCTCAAGGTGTGAAAGAGTGTCAAGGTGTGAAAGAGTGTCACGGTATGAGAGAGTGTCAAGGTGTGAAAGAGTTTTAAGGTGTGAGAGAGTGTCAAGGTGTGAAAGAGTGTCAAAGTGTGACAGGGTATGTACAAATATGTCTGGAGGGTTCTTCCGGGATGCCAGTCTCTTGAGTCTGGTTATAGGGAAGAACTCTAGTAGTCTTATCTAAGTTGATTTTATTATAACTTACATGGTATGAAACTTTGTCAAGTCATCAATCGGTTTCAAATAACTAGTGATCTTTTGTAACTTGTCCTCTGAAAAATAATATATACTTAGTGCTAAATTATTAATATGGCATCAGCATGTCTAATGTGTATGTTTTATGTTTAATACTACAAAGTTCATGTAAACTTTATTTTCTACTATCAGTTACCCGCGACTTCGTACGCGAGTACCGTTGTCTTGTATCGAGCAGATTCTTGACATCACACCGAACCCGTACTCGCGTGTCAAACGTTAGTCGTTAGACAGTTACACCCAAAATCGTACTACGGCCTGTCAAACTGATGTGACATGCCATGACATTATCCTCTTGTCAATTGGCGCTGCTAATCCCGTTCGTTCATGTTATGCTGTAGGTCCTGTTAACTATGTGTGATAAAAAGTAGCCTATGTGTTAATCCAGGTTACGAACTATATGTAGGTATTCTAAGTTTCATCCAAGTTGGTTTTATGGTTTCGACGTGATTGAAACACAAACATCCAAACATTTAAACTTTCGCATTTATAATATTAGTGGGATAGATACCTATGAGTAAAATAGTTGTATCCAAACGATACACTCTACATTGTAGAGGTAGTCTAAGTTTTGGTGTTTAAAGGGGAGAGCTAAAGTGAATTTTCACCCTATATCAAAAAGCTTTTTTACGACACTTTTTATAAGCACGACATAGTTGTCTAATTTATTTTATTTAGGATGTTTAGTCGACCAATGGCTATGTCGGTCCCATAAGGATCATAGCACTATATAAATAGCATACCTACCGGCAGATTTCATCTGCTCCTCCCTGTAGATGGCCATCATCCGCACGGATGCAGAGACTGCTTCGCTCAAATGGAATGCACACTTAGCATCATCATTTTCAGCTAGAAACTCTTCAGCCAATAGCTTGTGCCCACCTAAAAATACACATTTTATTACACGAAAATAATAATTTTTGACATTTTTGTATTGAAATATTTTTTGTTCTACGTGCTTGTCTTAAATGGTTCCACATAAAAGTTCACTAATTTACTACCTATTATAAATTCATGATTCAAGTATACCTATAGTCTACTGAGCACCATAAAACAAAACTCACTTTGATAGTTCGGTCCATTAGGAGTTTTAGGGGCTTCGTAAGCCAACTTGTGCAGAACATTCTTGTACAACGGTTTCGTGAACTCAATTTGGTCAGTGAAAATATCAAAGTCTTCCATGTTCAAGGCGAGAAGCACTACGACGCGACGGGGAGGGGAGGAGATATTTTGGAACCTCTGGTTATAATAAGAAGTAGGTAAAATAAAGTGTTTCAAAACTATGAAGCTAAAATTAAAATTATATTACCCAATCTATGATGGGCCCACTAGAATTCTTTTTTAAATTATAATAGGTTAGACTGTAGGTAGTAGGTAGGTATTCTATCTATCTACCGAAGTAGTACCCATGCCTATTAATTATTTTATTTTTGTAAGTACCTACCTACTGTAGATTTATTTAGATAAAAAAAATAGTAAACAAACAAATCAAAAAGTTCAAAAACTAAAAATAACGAACAAAACAAACGAACCACAAACTAAAGATGCTCAAGGAACGAACCACGAACCATAGTGCCAGAGGAATGAATATAAAAGCCCCAATACATGTTGGCCGAGCGAACGCCAACACGAGCCAGCGCGAGCGTAAGCAAGCGTAAGCAAATTGAGTGCTACCATCCACATGTTTGGCAAGCCTACGCAAACTATTGCAAGCGGCCAACGTAAACGAGCGGGCCAACATGTGGACACGGTTGGCCGAGCGCAGGCAAGCGCCTTTGATTTGTACACAAAAACCGACACGGCTCCGAAGTGAGGCAAGTGGCCGCAAGCGATGACAAGTCACTGCAAATGTATTCTCCACACGTTGGCGCTTGTAAGCACTCGGTCAACTAAGGCGAGCGACACCGAGCCATGGCCAGGCAAGGCAAACATGCCGTCGTTGGCGTCGTTGGTCGTCGTGGCGTTGGCCTTCACTCGTCGACGTTGGGCCAACATGTATAGTTAGCATAATATTTTAACGGGCATACACATACACGCAACACAGAAAATAATACACACCACAGACAGACCAATAGATGCTACGTTTGAATGAATAATACCGTTTTTTTAGTACAAAACTACCGGGGTTGGAGAGGAGAGGAAGGACAAACGAACGGAACGACAACCGCCGCCGCCGCCGCGCCGCGCCGCCGCCGCCGGACCAGACACCCACCCAGCCACCTAATAATAATGTACCTATCTACATACCTACTTGTATAAGAATGTAGGTAAATAAATGAGACATGATTTTTTTATAATTTTTTATTATTGTAATAAACATAAACATTAGGTAGGTATACGACTCTTTTGTCGTGCCTATTTTCGAGTAGTTATGTTAGGTAGTACCTAGGTACAACTAATGTGGGTACTTAGCTAAAAACAAAATAGTGATTACCTTAAAATTGACTATAAAATGCTCCCTAAAATAAAATAAGAGCTATGGTGGCGTGGCACTGACAAAATTATTTTCAAAACCATGTGAAGTTAGATTCCATGCTGCCAAAAAATTGGTAGGTACCTAACCACGTACCTACCTTTAGCCTTTAGGTAGGTACTTACCTAACCTATAAGGTGAATCAAAATAATATAGGTAGGACATACTAGTGACAGCATTCATTGGATTTTGATTTCATTGTAAAAAACAGTTCCACATAGATTTATAGGCCATACACATTTCATCAGATAGGTAAACCTATTTATAAATTGATGGCTAAATAGTAGGTACAATACTGATAAGATAATACATACAAAAGTGAAGAGACTAGGTAGATACCTATTTACCACAAGATTAGGAGCACACTGCAGTGACTTTTTTTACACAAATCGTATAATATTCGACTTGAGTTTTACTGTATAGGTAAAGTATAGGTACTGTGTAGGAAGACAATGAAGCAACATGTTTTCAAATTTAAAAGCAAATACCTATCTATCCCACAATCTTGTTTTAGCAAATAACACAAAAATAAACTATTGAATTAACCCAACAAGACTTGAAATAACAATGTATACAAATAAGTAAGCACTTACCTATAACTTTTAACTTCACTACTTATATAGGTAGCAAAGTACTTATTTCAAAACATTTTGATTTGTATTAGTGGTAGATATTACTTTAATATAATTTACTCTTAAGTGATAAACAATAAACCATCTAAACTTTACCTATGTTGATCCTACGACATAAATATCAGTATAAAAGTTTCTACAAATTCACAATATAATAAAGGCATTCGTTGGATATGACTCGAAGGCACAAATTATTAGTGATACTTAAATAAATGTTATACAATCTTAGGGTTATTCATCACAAAGATCAATTGCAAATACACCAGTCTAATTTTTTAGTAAAATGTATGTATTAGGTTTTGCTACACAACATAATAAAACGAATAAGACTTTCCAAGCACCACATCAATTCACACTACTACATATAAACTCACAGTAATAAACTATAACCCTTAACCACTTTTATAAGTATATTTTTAACTTGATTAAAACATTTTAATCTAAATATTTTCTGATAAATATTTATTTTACGTTAATCTGATGTAAACCTATTATTGCCCTTGATTGATATAATTTATCGACAAAAATTACCTCAACTTTCTTTTAAATAAATACCTAGTTCATAGTAAAACCTTCACTAGAACATTATCGTGATTTCAAAGTTGAAAATTATGTATTATGCTAATCAAAGTTTATCTTATTTACAATTCAAATAGAACAAGAGCAAAAAAGGCCTTTAAGTTTATCACAAATGTTCAGAATACATAGCAGGCAATAGCCAAAATAAATAAAAGTAAATTACAAAAGTACTGTAATAAAATAATAACAACTGGGTCTGTCTTAGCCAGTTGCATATAAGTTAGGCAGTTATTATGTACGCGAATTATTGTTGCATTTATTCGAGTGTTATACATTCATCTCCGCTCAAATGAACATATAGCGTAGGCGTTTAAAATACACTTGGCAATGCATGACCTCACACTATGCTTGCTTAATGTATTCCATCTCAATCGTACCAGCAATATTACCGCCGCTAGGCCAGCACAATGTACGATAGCTAATTGATCCAATAAACGAAGGGAAACCAATATCTCTAAATTAAACTAAGTAGGTATAAAACAATCACATAAGAACGAGTGAAATAAACTGGCACCCAGGTAAATGGAAGCTGTAATAAAGAGGAGTGTCATCAAGACATGTTGTTGACCACTCTTTTGTTGAGAGGTGTCGCATCGAGCGTGCGCTCGTTAGCTTTATCTTCCTCCCTGAAATGAATCCGCGTGATCACAATGTCACCGGTGCTAAGAGTTTGCGAGCCAACTTCAGCCTTCTTGGTTTCTTTGAGATCATTACATTTCACATCATCAAGAGAGTGGTTGTGGTTATGGCATCTACAGGAGCAGTTCTTTCGATCTGGTTCCCCAATGTTCAAAATTTGGCTCAGATTGGACCAATCTTTATTCTTGAGCAGTGGCAGTGTCTGTTCCATGGTTTGTGAGAATTTGTCCTCAAGCTCGCCACTCAGTGGTGCGACGGCAGAGAGTATTGCTTCAAGACGATTTATCTTCTCCACTTTATCCATGTTGGTGTCTGATAATATTTCGTCCATCATCTGCATGGACTCAGTGAGGCTTGGTGGCTGAGTGGAATGAGGGGATGAAATAGGATCAGATGGATTTGATTCCAAGCTCATCATCTCATTCTCCTTTTCATCATCATCAGAATCTGAGTCCCTGTCCTGGCCAATGGCTTCCAGCTTTTCTAATTTCTTGGATATTTTGTGACACCCTTTTAGTTTTTCTTTTTCTTCTTCAGTCAGCTCTAGATATCTAAGTAATCGGATTTCCCGGTTGCTCAAAACAATATTTTTAGTGGATTCAGCCAATTTTTGTTTTAACTCTCCTACTTCAGTGTTGATTTTTCTCTGCCTTTTGCGAAGTTTGACTTCTGTAGGCTGTATGTGCATGAAAACTTGTTCATTACTTAGCTCTTCAAAAAGCTGCTGATTTTCTGCCCTAATGTTACTGGACATGTATGCATAAATTGCTGGGTTGACCAGAGACAGAACATCAGAAGCTGCATAAATGATCATGTCCTTTGATAATGGTCGCCTAGCCCAATAACGCTGATCTCTGCGGTACACATTCTTTAGTTGTTCCTTCATCGGATTCATTGGAGCATTGTAGAGTTCACACAGTGCATTGAGGCTTAGATTTTTAACTTTGTAAACTGGCACTCCTTGTTGCTGCAGTTGTAGCACGGCATGGGCTCCCTGAGTGTCAAACACGTTTTTTAAAACAATCTCAAACTGATTATGCAAGTTAACTGAATCATTTCTGCAGTCATGAATAACTTTGACTACATTCTCACTTTCTAACAACTCCTTAATTTTGCCCTCTACAATCATGCCTGGGCACGCCATTATGTCTAGTATGTACACTTCACCATTCATTGTAGCTATTTGACATAGAGTTAAAACACCCTTCAGGCCAAGGTTTATCCCTTCACAGTCAAATGATACAATATTCTTTGAGTTGCGTTTGGGGAGCATTATACTTTCCATCAAAGCAGCACATTCTCGAACATTAGCTATAACAGTGGTGCACTGCAGAACTTTTTGCCTCCATGCTTCTCCCATTAGATTGTTTCTTAGGCTGGGAGTCCCGTTAGTCTCTTCTGCGCTTCTAGCATTTAAATGATTATTGACTCGGTCTCTAACCATATTTTCTGCCAAATTCTTAATGACAATTGAGTTGATTCTCTGTTTGAGTGTTTGATTAGCAATATTAGCTTGAGGCCCGCGGGGAGATTCAACCGGGCTGAGTATTCTGTTTGCAGGGCTGTTGGTGCCATCTGAAGGAGTAGGACTAGCTACAGTAGGCGGTGGCACCGGTGATAGTGGTGCTTCTTCAGCCATGGGCTTTGGTGACTCAGTCTTCAATGGTTTAGGTTTTGCATTTAGATACATAACTGGAATTTTTGGTTTACTGATGAGTGTGACCAAGTTTGCTTGAACATGAAAACTATCTGAAAATATCTTCAAGAAAGCACTTAAATCGGCAGGGGACTTAAACATCTGATACCAATATTCCTGCGGGAACCGTGAGACAATTAAATGGAACAGTTGATCCACCATCACAGGTCCTTTAGCCTCTATGCATTGAGCTACGTAATCTAGTAGCTGCTGAGCCGTATCTGTATTAATGTTTGCAACGGGTAGATTGTGAAACTGTTCAGAGTTTGTGTGGGCATTACCTCTCCTGTGATTCTCACTGACTAGAACAACATTGTCATCAATGATCTGGAAGGTGTCCGGATGTTTTAATAGAAAATCCTTGAACTCCTTGATGCGCTGGCCGGAGATGTGACGCACCTGCGGGGAGGCCTGGCTGCGGTGCCCGAGCAGGCTCTTGATGGGCACCTCGGTTCCGTCGCCGTATTGTACCATCTTGCCTGCGAAGTACTCCTTTGCTTCCTCGATGTAGTCGTTGTTGGAGGACGCGCCAGCCCCGCATGTATGCTTCTGGAATGTGTTGATATCGACATAGTCCCCGTCTATGTTGAACAACGCCGGGTACTGAGCCAGAAACTTCTTCAAGCCCGACTGAGACCCGCCAGCGATCTGTCGCATCTCCTTGGTGAATCCCTTGGCACCAAACTGGCAGGAAAGATCGTGCAACGTGCGCGGCTCGCCTTTATCGAGCAGGCGTTCCACGAAGAACAACAGAGTGAGGTTCCTAGCGAGCTCATATTCCATTGATTCCATCTCCATGCGAGCTGGTGCCAATTTACTAGCTTACACTAAAATTTCCTACGTAATATGTGTCACCCACAACACCATGAATTTTTTCTGCACACCTTTATAAACCATAGACAATAGACAAACAATTTTTTTTTAGTTTTGTTCTGGCGCTGGATACTAGTCCTTTTGCCAAGTCTTATTTGTGACAACAATGACAAAGAATAAGCAGTGTTGCCACCTGCTAGCAACAGTAGCAAGTTGCTAGATTACTAGTTTATCCGAAAACATGTTGCTAGATAGAAGTACCGTGGACCGTGGAGTCCAGAGGTTGGTGGACGTGACACATGACCACAGGGCTCGCGCTTAACCTTGGGCAGAGAATTAGTATTGCTATTCCATATAAAGAGGTAAAGTCGTCGCCAGCCTTTTGAGCTTGTTACCTGCGGTAGGTGATTTGAATTCTGTTTTCTACCTGTAACCACTAACAGATAGAAATCCAAGTTTATAATAAAAAAAAATTAACTAATAATAGTTGCAGTCATAGCATAAAGTGTGAGCCATTGGAATAAATGTGTGTTAGGTATGTGTTTTTATTATTTGATGGAATTCGTTTTCAAGTTTTGAAGGGAAAATCCACCATTTTGTCTTCAAAACAAACGACTTGACGTATACATGTTTCAACTTGACTAAAATTATTTCAAATAATCCACTTGACACTGGCAAAATTGTCAGTCGAAACGAAATGACGGACAGAGGCCATGGCCATATATAAAAGAAAAAAATGAAACGATGAGTGAGCGATTTTCATTTTATTTTCAGGATTTTCAAAAATTATTTTTAGAATGTCGTGCAACGTTTTGTCACTTCAATTGATCGTCGCTACTGAAAGAAAGCCATTTTCCGTGATCTGCTCAACCGTAATTTTAACTTCTTGGTTCTTCTTGACGACAATGACGACTTGTCACAATGATGAACGGTGATGACATTGAGTTAGTGCTAGTCCTGGGTGACCTCTACATTCCTCATCGCTGCTGCAGTCTATCGGCTAAGTTGAAGAAGCTGCTCCTGCCGGGCCGGATCCAGCACATCCTCTGTTCCGGCATTTTCTGCACTATGGAGTCATGACTATCTCAAGACATTAACCAGTGACCTTCGTATTAATAAAAAAAAAAATATTCATGGACTTTACACACAACGCCCTCTAGTCCCAAACTAAGCAAAGCTTGTAATATGGGAACTAGATGGCTGATAGAATACTTAAATACTTTTTTTTTGTAAATACATACTTATACTTATAATACATAGTAACACCTAGACATAGAACAAACATCTATGTTTTCCACGCACGAATGTTTGTTCTCAGTGGGGATCGAACCCACGACCCACAGCACGGAAGGCAGAGCCGTTACCGACTGAGCTGTGACGCCTGTCAATTAATACATAGGTATTATTGTTGTACTGATGAGGTTTGTTTTCAAAACACATTTGCAAGAAACCTACAACCATCGCTTCTAAATTGACTTTGTCACTGTTCCTGTAGCAACTGAATGTAGTCGCTAAAGCATGGCAAC
This sequence comes from Gandaritis pyraliata, assembly GCA_947859175.1. Lineage (NCBI taxonomy): Eukaryota > Metazoa > Arthropoda > Insecta > Lepidoptera > Geometridae > Gandaritis > Gandaritis pyraliata. The sequence goes on along the minus strand of OX401871.1, from coordinate 1,388,741 downwards.
AGTTTGAAGAGATGGCGTTTTTTCCCCCAAACTATTGTTGAGATAAACTTTGAAAATGGCATCGATACCGCGCTCACAATATAACGCCGATTCGCCCTTCGCTCGCTTCACTCGCTCGATCAACGAGTAACTACACAATGTCACTTGTGTGTCGATATTGGGCAATGCTTGCAGGCTACTAGGGTTATTGACACCTCTAACAAAATTACGTAACAGACGAACGAATTCTTCGTAGATGTGCTTGTGAGTACTTCTGTAAACTAGGTAAATTAAATAGTAAGTAGGTACCTACCTATATACAATGAAGAGATGATGTAGGTGCTGGTTTTAATTCCCTCATTAGGCGGTTTTTAAACTTCTGATAAGTTGCTAAAATGTAGGTTCTTGAAGTTCATACCTTACCTATTCGACTCGTTCGATTCCAATGGGGTTGAGTAAAATTTTATAAGTTTAACCTACTTAACCCAGAGGAGTGATCACGAACAAATCTGACAGTCGCCGCGTTACGTATACCTAACGTCTTCGAATCATATTGCGCGCCTAACATTGTAGCGTCACCGCGCAGTGTATCTCGGATACGCTAACGTTACGATACGCTTACGATTGTAACATTTATTCGTGATCAAAGCACAGTTAGTAGAACTGGGCCAATGAGTTTAATGACACAGACTATCCTCTGAACATCATTATGTACCATCAGCAAAATTTCTGCCTTACCTATTTATGAAACTGTTTCGCTTGCAAGCAGTTAGCTACCTGACCCCCGCCTTTAATCTATTGACTTCTTATTTTCACCAACCAGAGACCTAAACATCTATTTATTTTTATGACGGCCCATTGTTTTCATAACTTTTACACCCGAAATAATTTGCTTCTATTGGTATTCAAAAATTAACGGCTAGTCGGCTTACAGAAAATGCACCCTTAAAGTGGTAAGGTAGAACTTTGCTGATAGTACATTACAGATGAGAATATTTTCTTGTTTCGTACTTTTTAGAGCATGGTTTTTCAGTGGTCGGGTTTTAGTTTCTAGACTTAATTGAAGTCTGTTAAAAATAAAATAAGACAATAAATGCTTTATGTATGAATCTGCAAGTACCTACAAAAAAACAGAAGGGATCCGATCATTTATTTATTGGCGTATTCAACTTGCGTTCTCACAATCTTTGTTTGAACATCGCGGGATCTCCGTTCGGCCGGGGCGAGCTACTAGCTGAGACAACCGGTCCATTTACCTACGTGATTCACGGCCCGTAGACGTTTTGCTGTGCGCAACCGATAAGCGGGTATGTAGCGGGTAAGTAGTTAATGGTTTATTGTTTTTTACCAGCTATTCAAGGTCTGTGTGTTGATACGATGTAAACAACAACAATAAGCGTGTTAAGTTTACAAAGTCGCAGTAACTGCTCAGCGTCGCATCGTCAGCGTCCGTTTCTGAAGGTCTGTAGTCAATGATCTTTATTGTATACTATTGTATACTAAATAGACAACCTCGGTAATTGATCTAGAAAGCGAACGAACATCTCTCAGTCAAGTTGGCAGAACCAAGTTAATTGAACTTAGTTGATCGAGTGAGAGAACTGAACCATCTTAGGCTTGTATTCTGATAAAACAATCGCTACTCAAGCATAGTTTTGAGTGTTATTTGAGTAGACAAAAATCTATGCTTGAATCTGGATCAGTGCTTGAGCAGTAAAGGTGTGTCAACTTGGGCGAATCGGCTTTGTTTGTTTGTTAGAGCATAAATGTCGAACCGCTTATCTGATCTGCATAAAACTTAAATAGGTCTACAGGTAGTATGTACAATTCGTAACATCGCGAGATCTCTGGCGACTTCAACTCGAGCGACGTGAAAAAACCGTCCTAAATATGGAATCGGCGTTTGTGTCTATATTTGTTTGACAATAACTTTCGAACCGTTAAGTAATGCGATTTTTATGAGGTCGTTATTTAATTAACATAACTTAAGTGTTCATTAATTTATAAGTTGAAACCTTTGAATTATTTAATACATAATGGATTAAAAAAATAAAGTCACATGTTCCTGGTCGGGTGAGGCACATTTCAAAACTGATTCTTGTCCTCGTATTTTCTGAGAAATAAAAACTTTAAAAATATTTTTAATGACATTAGGAAACTGATAGAAAAAATATTGGTAGACACACGGTAGACATTATACAATTTATACCTGGAAGGTGTCTTGGTTTGAAAGAAAGTTGTATGCAAAATACATTTTATATTATTATGTTGTTGTTGGATGTTTGTTACTCTTTCACGCAAAAACTTGTCCGATTTAGATGAAACTTGCAATACGTATAGTTCGTAGCCTGGATAAACACATAGGCTACTTTTGATCCCGGAAAATCAACAGGATAAAACGGGACGCGGACGAAGTCGCGGGCAAAAGCTAGTGATAAATAATGCAACATTGCTGCCATGCCAGTGCATTGTTTAGTATAGATATCCCGTTGGTTACTTATACTTATTCTGTGGTTAAACAACAATATAAATAATGCCACCGGTCCCGACTCCCAAGCCGCTTGCTTTCACGGATAAAAGCAAAAGAACGCGCTGACGCCGGACCAGTGACCAGTCCCTCGCCAGCTGTGACGGAACCTTCAACCATTCGGCATTCCAATCAAGAATTCGAACGGACGCGACTGATTATTGTGATTTTGTGCGACTAAATTAAATACCAAATTTTAGTCTAAAAATTGTGTTTTAAAATGGCGTTGTCCATAGCAAGACTTGGATTGAAAACGATTGCGATCAACTTGGAGAGACAAGTTATGGTTATATCTGCCAGTGCACAGTTCAAAGTAAGTGTCTAACCTTTCTATAAAATGTGGTAATTTATGGATTTTAAGGGTACTACCTACTTACCTACATGTCAATGACTTGCGTCGCTCGTGTCGTCACAAGCTAACCACATTAGTTGCATCGACAACAAACAAGTAACGCTTGGCTAACCTTGTTGATAAGGTACCTAACTACTTTCCGTTAGACACGCTATCAATCAACATCAAAAGTACCTTAGGTTGGTACTTCATCGATTGATCAATCGAGGGAAGATCTTAGGGCGGCTTGCACCAGAATCGCTAAACGCGTTTAACTCTTATATAGTATTTAGCGAGTAGTCAAGTCATATAAATACGTCAGATTTAAATCTATTTAGCTGTTAAACACGTTTAGTGATTCTGGTGCAAGCCGCCCTTAGTGTCAACCGTGTTAATTATTGGGCGAATATGTTTAGGCGTTGTATGTTTCTATATAAGATGTTTGATAAAGCTTAACTTTCGGATCGCTTATAAATCCGACTTTCATGTAGGTCTACGGAAGTACTCTTAACTTTTACTGGTTATATTATGATCATGGAATAAATCGGTCCAGGGGTTATAAATCGATAAACGCGAAAGTTTGTAAGTACCTATGGATGTATGGATGTTTGTTACTCTTTCACGCAAAAACTACTGGTCCGATTTGGATGAAACTTGAAATACATTTTAGTTCGTAGCCTTGATTAAAACATAGGCTACTTTTTATCCCGGAAAATCAACAGGATGAAACGGGACGCGGATGAAGTGGCGGGAAATTAGTAATTTATGTTTAAAAAAAGTAGGAACACCGATTTTAATTTGACTAGGTACATTCCTGAGCAAACAACTTGCATATTTAAAAAAATGAATTAAACCAATTTTCTATACAGTTTTGGTTCGGAAGCCTCAGTGGGCGAGTCGATTCGGTCTTGTTTTATGTAAAAGGTTAACTAGAAGCGAGTTTAAACTGATAACACTTTATCAGTCACTGCGGTGTAGTGTAGGGTTCAATGGAATGTTGAAACACGCAAGTGTTCTCTCTTCAAAGAAATTTAAATTTCGACAGAAACACCGTATCTTACTAATATTACTAGGTACCAAACTACGACGAAGCAAAATAGAGGGTTATGATTTTGACCATACCTATTCTGTTCATCTGTTCCCTCATATTTCTACTACCTCTATGGGCTAGGCACTTACGCGCTAGGCACAAATTTGATTTGCGCATGATAATGTAAAGAACCCGGCGGGAAATGCATATGTTACGTCGACAAGAGCGTAGCTTTTCTTCTATTTACTGTTTTTCTGTTGTGGTGTGGTGAATCCTATCCTTCCTATCCTATCCTATCCTACTAATATTATAAATGCGAAAGTTTAGATGTTTGGATGTTTAGATGTTTGGATGTTTGTGTTTCAATCACGTCAAAACCACTGAACCAACTTGGATGAAACTTGGCATATGTATTGTTCGTCCTACTAATATTATAAATGCGAAAGTTTAGATGTTTGGATGTTTAGATGTTTGGATGTTTGTGTTTCAATCACGTCAAAACCACTGAACCAACTTGGATGAAACTTGGCATATGTATTGTTCGTAACCTGGATTGACATATAGGCTACTTTTTATCCCGAATAATTAACAGGATCTACAGGATAAAATGAACGAAAAGGATTAGCAGCGCCAATTGGCAAGAGGATTTCATTGTCATGTCATGTCACGTCAGTTTGACAGGGCGTAGTACTACCTCTTTGGTCTAACAACTAGCGTTTGACATTCCAGTAGGTACGAGTTCGGTGTAATGAGGTGTAATGTCAAGTTTCTCAAAGAAGTATCCGCTCGGTACACGCACAGATAATATAATGTACACGGAAACTGTAGACGCGTACGAAGTCGCAGGTAACTGCTAGTAAATAAATAAATGTTATCTATCTCTTAAATTAGAAGAGACATGATAATGTAGGTACGAGTTTTGGTGTATAAAGCCGGTGTAAAACGTCTGACATGAGAGTACGCTCGGTGTAATGTCAAACTTCTCAAAGAATCAACTCAGAAACCGCGCGTACGGTCTACACTATTAATTTCAATTGAATTTGTTGGCACCGCAGTGTGTTAGTTTATGCTTCTTATCAAATCTGTATCAATTGGGGGCTCAGAAGCGAGGCTGTGACCTCCATTGCGTTGACCTGCGCTGCAAAGTCACTCCACACATTACGCGACATTGCGACAACCTACCGACAAGTTGATTTTTCTCATTTGCTCGGAAATTGCTTCATTATTTTAAAATAAACTGGCTAATGCGCAAGTTTTATTTACGTATGGTAGTGTTCCGAGTAAAGATTCGCTTTATATCCGGCTCTCCACTTTTAAATGAAACCGATGTAACATGACAATAAAGTTCAGGTTAGACGATGTGTAATAATTGTGATTTTTATTTAATTTCTCGAATTCAATTAAGTAACATTTAAAAGTTACCTTTCATGACACCATTATGATACAGTTTTTCTGAAAAAAATTCAACTGTCTAGCTTTTTTGGTTCAGTTCTGGTGGAGGACAGACGGACAGACAGACACCGGAGTGAGACCACAAGTATTCCGTTACTAAAAACTCTGATCTCAGATATAATCGCAGTTTGAAACTAATGTTTCATCTAAAAGCATTCTGATTTGTCATACTGAAGTCAATATTTCAGGTTCTGATGACGACCAGCATAATGGAGATGATCTTTTGACCTTTTCAAGGCTTTAAGGTAAAATTATTATCAAAAACACTAGTAAGCCTGGTTCTTCCCATATTTCCAGTTCTTGCATATGAAGACGAAATGCACTGGAAGCGTTTGCTGCATCCCGGAAAGTTGGCTGGACGTGTCGGAGCGCGCCGCAGGGCTGCGACGAGGCTACAGCAAGCAGCACGGCAGGGCAGAGCGAGACCGCAGGAAAGACAAAGCAAGAGAAAGCGACAGCGACAGCACATCCGACTCTGACACAGAGTGCAAGGGATTTGACAGAGTAAGTTTTTCTTCTCTTATAACATGGCCTCTGTCCGTCATTTCCGCAGACAATTTTGCCAGTGTCAAGTGAATTATTTGAAATAAGTTTAGTCAAGTCGAGTCATACGTAAAGTCGTTTGTTTTGAAAACAAAATGTTTAAGTTCTAACTTGGTAAGATTGAGGTAAGTTGGTCAAGAGGTTGTAAAGTTATAAGGGTCCAAGAGATGGGGTGTTATATGATAGGGCTTTGCAGTCGCCAATTACCCAGCGGTTGTAATATTTTGTTTAATTTTTAAAATGTTCCAGTCGGATTTCTGGAGGCGCAAGATGCGTACGGTGCACAATATCCTGGATGTGGATAAGGACGGACTCATCAGCTACGCGGACTTCCAGTTGCTCGCGGAGCGGTTCAAAGCGCTCGGACACCTCAACGAGGCCCAGGCTAAGGAGTTCACGGACATCATCCAAGTAACGACCCAAACAAATACATTCACTTATTTTTTTTTTTATTTAATATAGAATGTCCTTTGGTAAGTGACGATGTGGCCGACGATGGAGCAGGACAGTCTAGAAGACACCTATTCACTCTTGCCTTGAAAAGACCCAGATTATATTTTTCAGGAAAGACAGAAGACGGCAACGCGTTCCATTCCTTGGCAGTTCGCATAATGAATGTAGATCCAAAACGTTTGGTGCGAATGAATTTTATTTCCATATTGTATTGCTCTGTAATGGAAAACCCTACCAAGATCCAGATTGGCAGGGTGTTTCATTACAGTAGTTCCATCAGCGAAGCGCTTCTTAAACTCCGACCGATAAAAGAAGGGTATTATGAGTTTGAGGCTGTGGTGTGTCTGTTTGTCTGCCTCGTAGCTGTGAAACAAATGCACCGATCGGACCCGGTTTCAGTAGGAAACCTGGCTTATCTGGGATGGTTTTTAACCTTGTTTGGTAGAAATTGGTGCAGCCGTTTCCAAGTTCTATCGAACACCGAGGTCGGATGATGAGAATTTATTTAACTATTTTTTACCCGACTACGGCGAAGCAAAAAGGAGGATGAGATTGAGAATATTTTGTTGTTTCATATATTTTAGAGCGTGATTTTTCAGTAGTCGGATTTTACTTATTTTTTTTTTCCGATCGGCATTTTCAGCTAACGTGGGAAGAGCAGTGGGGAGCAGTGGACCCCTACAACTTCGTGACCGTGGAACAATACCTCGAGGACATGCATCACGTATTGAACGACCGCACTCTTAAGAAGAAGGCTCATCGCTGGCTGCCTTACTTGTTTAAGGTACCTCCTACCTTCAAAATGTCTGTTGATAATGAAATCACAACTTAGAAAATTTCAACCCTTCCAAAACATAAATTATGTTGAAACAAAACCGGTCAATGCAAATGGGAGCTCCGTTTATATTGGTTTCATTTAAAAGTGGAGAGCTGGTTATAAAGCGAATCTATCGGCTCCATCATCAGATCAGCTCGCTGTTACCATTATTATTGCATTGCCACCGAAGACCTAATAGGTACCTATGCCAAATTTCAGCTAAATTGGACATCGAGAAGTGGGTCAAATTCGGCTTGCAAGATTTAACCTAAACAATCACACAAACATACCTACATATTGCAAGTTAAATAAAAGCTTGTAACAAGTAATTAAAAAATTTTAAAACCCCCCCGAATCTTGGACTGATTTTCATCAAACATAGCTAAGAACACCCCCGACTAGTTCACCTTTCAAACAAAAAAAAACAAAATCAAAATTGGTTCATCCGTTCAGGAGCTACGTTGCCTCACACACACACACACACACACACACACACACGTCAAACTTATAACCCCCGTCGTTTTTGCGTCGGGGTTAAAAATTAAAATTTCAAATGTCTTATTCAACTTTTGACATGCCCCAATCTATTCACATTTTTGGCCTGAATAAGTCCCTTTCCGGCTTATATGGAGATAAAGTAACAAGTAAAAAATAAAAAAAATTCTCATTTAAAACAGTTTCTACTCCCTGCAAGAATTTCTTAATTATAAATAGTAATTAAGCAACTTTGTAATTTTTAGTTTTATTTTAAAGTGCAATATCAATAAGGTAAATTAGAATATGGAGTAGATACCTAAAGAATATAAAAATGTTATTTAATAATTATGTTAGTAATATAGTTAAAATACCTAGTGACCATTTTTAAATTGTCGTGCCCTAACTGGGCTCATGTTGGTAGCATAAATATATTTAAGACCCTTTTGTACAACATGAACGCAATAAAATATTGAGTACCTATTGAGTATTGTATATATTTGAAGTGGTATGGAAGCTGTAGTGTTGTTGGCAGGCGGTGGACGCGGATGGTTCAGGGTTCATCAGCGTGGAGGAGTTCAAGCTGTTCTACCGGTGTCTGGGGCTCAGCGCCGAGCACGCGGCCGTGGCGTTCGCCGTTATAGACACCAACGGGGTACGTACCATCAGCAAAAGTTCTGCCTTACCACCTTAAGGGTGCATTTTCTGTGAACTGACTAGCCGTTAATTTTTGAATACCAATAGAAGCAAATTATTTCGGGTGTAAAAGTTATGAAAACAATGGGCCGTCATAAAAATAAATAGATGTTTAGGTCTCTGGTTGGTCAAAATAAGAAGACAAAAGAAAAAGGCGAGGTCAGGAACTGCTTGCAAGCGAAACAGTTTTAAAAGTGGTACGGCGAAAATTTTGCCGATAGTACCTACTCGTACCTACTAGGCTCACTTTTACTTTTGAAATTCTAGCGTCGAGTTTAAATTTTTTAACCATTGAAATGAAATGATTTATTTGCGTCAAGAGTGGAACATAAGAACTAAAATAAGTTATTGATTCTCACACTTCGCTAGAGAAACCCAGCAAAGAGACGTGTTATAAGTTTGAGGCCTTAGTAGTGTGTCTGTTTGTTTCTCTTCCTGTGTCGTGACCTACGAAACTAATGCTTCGATTGAAATACAGTTATTTTGTAAGAAAGCTGATAGTTCTGAGACGGTTCTAAGTCATGTTTGGTAGGAAACTGTGCAGCTGTGCCAACTAATGAGGGTTTTCATCAGCTCTGAACCACGGCTCGGAAGGGAGATCATACATTTAGCAATCTGAAACATTTAGTTCATCTCCAAGATCTGACGATGATCAGCCATGAAGACGATTTATAGAGTTGGTGGAGTTAATTTTTTTTATAAAATTTATTTATAAATTATTTTTATAGCAATAATAATTTAAATAATTTGGGACTGGGCAGGCCACATCTGCCGTATGCAACCTGAAAGGTGGGCCAAGGTTGGCACAGAGTGGATCCCCGGAGATGGAAATCGCCGCCGAGGTAGACCGAGACGGCGGTGGAGGGACGACCTTGATGTTTTTAACAGGGACTGGCCTGGTTTGGCGAGGGACCGTGGCAAGTGGAGGGAAGAGGGGGAGGCCTTTGCCCAGCAGTGGGACAGAATAGGCTAATAAAAAAAAATTATAAATGTGCTTTATTTTATCAGGACGGCAAGCTGTCTCTGAAGGAGTTCGTGAAACTCGGCAAGGAGTTCTTCTTCACGGAGGACGAGACCCGCGTCTCCAAGATGTTCTGGGGCCCGCTCATCCACATCTAGTCTTAATGAACAACTACCTACTTATTGTACCTATCTATTACTTGCGCCTTAGCGCGGAGGTCGCCCCGTTCACTGCGAAAAGGCCGCTGTCGTCGTCGGTCGACACCCAACCGGCATGGAGTCGTGCTCACTACCCGGTACCCTTGGTGGTGGTGGCGAACCCGCCTGCACGAGACGAACCCACTAGACACTAGATTCAACCTCCTAGGACCAAGGGAACGCGAGTAATCGCTAAAACATATACCCCTATTTTGCTCAAGTCTACATAGGTACAGCCTATTGGAAAATTCAAGCACCTGAAATTCGATTTAGGGCGGCTTGCACCAGAATCGCTAAACGCGTTTAACTCTATAGTATTTAGCGAGTTGTCAAGTCATACAAATACGTCAGATTTAAATCGATTTAGCTGTTATATACGTTTAGTGATTCTGGTGCAAGACGCCCTAAGTCAGGGGAATGTGTCGGTTACTGCATGGTTACAAGGGCTCGCGAGGTCTACTGTTCACACAGAACCACTTAGTAACTATAAGTCTCAGACCACAATGTAGTGATTGCAAGCTTGTAATAATACTCGAGTATGTTTTTAAAGTTGTAATTTAATAAAAAGAAATATCCTGAAGTGGTTTACATGAGCGTACAAAAAATCTTGCCAAAGTGATACAAATATAGGTACGCGCAAGGAAGCACAGTACGCACAACGGATCTTTATTCCTCTGAAGTGAGTACAAGCGTCGCGTCGTGGATATTGCAAACGAATTACCGTTTGGAAGGCACGAAGCAGTAGCTCAGTACGAGTTTGTATACATAAGTTTGTTTGTTTGAGTTTGTTTGTTTGTTTGTTTACATGAGGAAGCGAGTAGGTCTCACCAAAAAATGTGCACCAAATTGTAAAAAAAGAGCACATTTCTTGGTCGGAAAACTTGTTCGAATTGTATTACATTTAGGGCGGCTTGCACCAGAATCGCTAAACGCGTTTAAATATTAAATAGTATTTAGCAAGTTGTCAAGTCATATAAATACGTCAGATTTAAATCTATTTAGCTATTAAACACGTTTAGCGATTCTGGTGCAAGCCGCCCTTAGAGATTTAATCTTCAGAATATCTTCAGAATATTAAAATGTACGAGCGAAAACTTGTTTGACTATGATTTTAAATTACACAGCCTTTTAATTAACATTAACAACGCAATAACACTAAAATTAAATATTAAGTAAACATGTCATATAAAGGGTATTCTGTAAGTTGCAACAAATACATTTAAAACCCCTTGACCGATTTACCTCTCAATTATGACCAGTAAAACTTAAAGAATAATCCGTAGACCTACCAAATTTTATGAAGAATCGGATAAGCGATTATATTGCTTATTGATTATAGTGCTGTGGGTCGTGGGTTCGATCCCCACTAAGAACAAAGATTTGTGTGTGGCAAACATAGATGTTTGTTCTATGTCTAGGTGTTACTATGTATTATAAGTATGTATTTACAAAAAAAAAGTATATAAGTATTCTATCAGCATCTGATTCCCATATTACAAGCTTTGCTTAGTTTGGTTTGTGTGAAATGTCCATGAATATTTATTTATTTATTTATTGCTGTAACAAACATACTGACATACAAAGCAGGTTTACTCAAATTGTCACTGAGATGTTCGTTTGCTTCGTTCACACAAAAATTAAATACATTCGGAGTTCAGACAATGCTCAGCTGATCTTTCAGGAGTTTCGTTTCTTCGATGATCGACGAGATCTGAACAGTTCTGAAAGCAGAAAATAGGTAAATAATTTTTTTATTCACAAAGAAAATTACGACTAGTACAGTATTTACAATATTTATAATATGTACAAAATACACATGAAGCAGTTGAGCTATCTACACACCGTTGCAAACGATTTATAGATAGCTCAACTGATCCAAATCAAGGTAAATAATGATGTAAACGTTATTTAGAATGAAAGTGGGTGAATCTTTTAACCAATCTATTGGATTTACTAATCTATTGGACTCGTCAAAACGAATCATATGTGCCTGAACTCGAGTGGTTTACTAGTAACCACTGAAGAGTTCCACTCGCCACAGTCGTCACCTCCTGGCTCCATCATCAGATCAGATATCACATTATAGTATTGTCATCCAAACAACACGTCCAAAATACATACAAAGTTTCATTTCGATACGAAATGTAGAAGTAGGTTAAAATTGACTTCCTTATGGCGGCTTGCACCAGAGTCACTAAACGTGTTTAACAGCTAAATATATTTAAATCTGACTTATTTATATGACTTGACAACTCGCTAAATACTATTTAATAGTTAAACGCGTTTAGCGATTCTGGTGCAAGCCACCTCTTAATTACACTTTCTTCTTCTTCTCTTTATATATGGCCTCTGTCCGTCATTTCGACAGACAATTTTGCCAGTGTCAAGTGGATTATTGAAATAAGTATCTAGTCAAGTCGAGTCATACGTCAAGTCATTTGTTTTGAAGACAAAATGGTGGATCTTCCCTTCAAAACTTTCTTAGAATAGAAGTGATGGTAATATAAACTGACTGTTGCTGCAGCACGGCTGCGATGGTGTCGCTGTGAGACTTGCCGAGCGCCGCGTCCTTGCGCTTGTAGTCCTCCTTCCACTGCTTCAGCTGGAACAACACGCAGCGGTCAGTGTACTGCAGCAGTGCTCACATGCAGCGCGCAGCGCGCTACATGTTATACATTACGGATCAGAAGGTTTTAGAAGCTAAATGTTCTTAGGTACACATCGACTGTAATATAAAATGCTCTGAGAGCAAAACGTCCTCAATTTAGAATGACTGCTAGTTTTTAGAGCACAGATTCCTTATTACTGAATGACCGCAATGTAACACGTCATGAGAGCTAAACGTCCTTATTTACTAAACGTCATGAGAGTTAAATGTCCGCCATTTAAAATGTACCTATGTCAGACATTTTTAAATCCTGTCTGCCTAAATCTTATTTTGAGAATACGTGATAACTGAAGGTATGAAAAAGATTCAATAAATATTTTATTTTTATTATTAATATTTCATTAAGTTTAGATTAGGTACTTAAAATCTTGGATTATTTTCCATTTTAAAATATTTCGCGTAGACCTAACGTGCATTTTCAGAACAAATGTCGTCAGCATCGTTGCTGACATATCTATGACAATAACAAGATTATATTCTAAAGAGGTTTTATATGAATAGTTCAACTTATTTTGATTTGAAGGCCAACTGCACTAAATACTTTCTGAAATTAGGATGTCTTGCTCCTTGGTCGTTTTTCCGTAATGGACAAATTGATTCAAAGACATAAGGACTAGAGGACTAACTATTGGAAAGGCCATTTAGCTTCCAGTACCATTTTCAATTGAGGACGTTTTGCTCTCAGAGCATTTTATATTACAGTCGATGTGTACCTAAGAACATTTAGTTTCCAAAACCTTCTGATCCGTAATGATGTTATATCGGCTAAATTTCCGCCTTACCACTTTTGAAACTGTTTCGCTTGCAAGCAGTTAGCTACCTGACCCCGCCTTTTTCTTTTGTCTTCTTATTTTGACCAACCAGAAACCTATCTATTTATTTTTATGACTGCCCATTGTTTTCATAACTTTTACACCGGAAATAATTTGCTTCTATTGGTATTCATAGATTAACGTCTAGTCGGTTTACAGAAAATGCACACTGACGCACGTAGCACACCTCCGCTGCGATTTCGGAGTAGCGAGGCCGCTGAATGAATTCCGCTGGGATCAAGTGTAGTTTGATTTGCGGAATCGTCGGAGCGTTCGACATCCACAAACACGTGCGGAGTCAACGCGGCACCGCAACGCGTAGGTGTTACCGGCGTCGGAGCAGAACGCCGACTCCGTGCGGGGAAAGAGATAGAATTATAATCAAATCTATGCGTTAGAACAGGCAGTCACGCTAGTGTTCAGCTTCTCCTATAAAAACCTGAAAACCAGCGCTAAAGGAGCCACCGTGCACCTGCCGCATTTGCTGAGTGGGTTCCTTTTTTACGCATGTCATCGTTTTATTATTAAGTAAATAAGTATGTACATTATTGTATGTTGCGTAAAATAAATTATTTCTATTTCTATAATACGGACAAGACACGGCGAATTTACAGCGATTCCGTTGTTATGATAACGCAGCGGAGGTGTGCTGCGGGCATTAAGGTGGTAAGGTAGAAGTTTTGCTGATGGTACGTACGTGTGCGTGGCGGCGCGCGGCGTGCGCTCGCGTGTCGCGGAGTCGCGCCGCGAGTGCGGTCGCGCGACGCCGCGTGTCGTGGAGTCGCGCGACCAGCTCGCGCTCGGCGACCGAGGCGCCGCGACCGCCCCACGACCGCATCACGGCCGAGCATCTGCAACATTGCATTACAGTAGCTTGCAGCGCCGCCGCATTCTCTAACACAGTACCTACTCGAAGCTCAATATTATACACTAGCAGTTGCCCTCGACTTCGTACGCGACTACCGTTTCCGTGTACATTATATTATCTGTGTATTATATTATCTGTGCGTGTACCGAGCGGATACTTTGAGAAACTTGACATTACACCGAACCCGTACTCGAATGTCAAACGCTAGTTGTTACACCAAAGAGGTAGTACTACGCCCTGTCAAACTGACGTGACATGACATGACAATGAAATCCTCTTGCCAATTGGCGCTGCTAATCCTTTTCGTTCATTTTATCCTGTAGATCCTGCTATTTAATCGGGATAAAAAGTAGCCTATATGTCAATCCAGGTTACGAACTGTATATATGCCAAGTTTCATCCAAGTTGGTTCAGTAGTTTTGCCGTGATTGAAACACAAACATCTAAACTTTCGCATTTATAATATTAGTAGGAAGTAGGATGGAAAACAAACAGCTTATTAAATAAGAGTATAAACAGAGGAAGTATAGAACGAAAAAGCCTAAAAGAGTTTTCACTTATAGTACGAATAAAAAGATGCGAGTTAAATTCGGAAAAGTAAGAAGCCTAACAGAGAATATAATAACTAAAGAGAAGAAAAAGAAAAATAAACCATATAAATCATTACAAAATTACATCGAATAAATACCAATACATAGATAGATACGTAGATATTAATTTGACAATAAGAATATAATTTACCTGTATTTGAGATCTTCCTGTCGTTTCTCAGCGAGGATGCATTTGTCACTCAGTGCGGTCGACCTCTGCTGCAACTCTTCCGCGTCGCTCTGGAATGTATTTCAAAACGTTATTATAATTTCAATGCTACAAGTGAAAACTGTTGTAGGCTTTTTGGTTCTATACATTCACTGATTGTACTCTAAGCTTGTTTTCCATGTAAAAATAAAATAAGTGTCCGTGATATACTCACGTGCAAGTGTTGCAGACAGGCCGCGTGTGTGTGCGTGATATACTCACGTGCAAGTGTTGCAGACAGGCCGCGTGTGTGTGCGTGATATACTCACGTGCAAGTGTTGCAGACAGGCCGCGTGTGTGTGCGTGATATACTCACGTGCAAGTGTTGCAGACAGGCCGCGTGTGTGTGCGTGATATACTCACGTGCAAGTGTTGCAGACAGGCCGCGTGTGTGTGCGTGATATACTCACGTGCAAGTGTTGCAGACAGGCCGCGTGTGTGTGCGTGAGCGCGAGATGCGCGCGCAGCTTGCTCTGTATGGCGGCGGCTGCGCGCGCCTGCCGGGACATGTACTCTCCGCGAAGACGCACACATGCAGACGACACCAACTGTACAACACACACACATTTACAACTGGAATTTACACTGTTTATGTTGATTTTTCGAATAAAAAGTTTTGATGGCAAAATAAAAAAAAAGAATTCTGAAATTCGTGATAGATTTTCCTGTACGGAAATTATGACAAAATGTCCATTTGTCAATTTTTATTTACCCACCGTAGGTACCTTTTGTACAAGAAGAAGACATGTTGTGCCGAACGCCTCAAGCGTGGGATAAGGGCAAGGGAATGATAATGTACCTACCTTTTGTTTGGCAATAAACTTATTGGTAAATAAAAGGCGGCTTGCACCAGAATCACTAAACGTGTTTAACAGCTAAATAGATTTAAATCTGACGTATTTATATGACTTGACCACTCGCTAAATACTATTTAATAGTTAAACGCGTCTAGCGATTCTGGTGCAAGCCGCCCTAAATCTTTGTTAATTTTGTAATATTATTCTAACTGGTTTGCAACGCTATCAATAAGCAATCTGACAGTTTGTTGTCGGATGTGGCTACAGGCCCGCGTCGCAACCAATTTGAGAAGCAAATGGTTGGAGGTAGTGCTACCTCTAAGCACTCGCGAGGCGGCGGTTCGTCTCGACGGCTGATGTTGAGAATGGGCTGAGAGGTCTCGCGCGTCAATATCTCCTGGATGATGGCTGTGAACGAAATCTTCTGCTTCTGAAATGCCAATAACACAACAACTTAACACTTATCTATGCGATTTGTTGGTTGTCGTAAAGAAAGCATATTATACTCAATACTTTATTGCGTTCATGTTGTAAAAAAGGGTCTTAAATATATTTATGCTACCAACATGAGCCCAGTTAGGGCACGACAATTTAAAAATGGTCACTAGGTATTTTAACCATATTACTAACATAATTATTAAATAACATTTTTATATTCTTTAGGTATCTACTCAATATTCTAATTTACATACTTATTAATATTGCACTATTATAACTTAGATAACTATATTAATGACAAAACTGCATGGCCCGATGTCGCGCCACCCATCGACAGCTAACTACTCGACTTGCAATGTCAGTGCTATTCTTGTGTTCTATGTATATTTCTCTGTAAAAGGGATCATACAATGCAACGCTAGGAACCAGGCCGTAGTTTCTTGTCTGTTCTTGTTGTCTCTGGTCGCGTGGAACTAGCAGCTAGAACCACCTAGTTATATAAGACGATTCTAAATGATCCTTGTGATTTTATTGAGTAAAGAAATTTTTGACTTTGACTTTGGTATAGGTACTTTGATACACCATAGAACAGAGGCGGCGTTTTACTTAATTACATTTTCATACTTTTAGACCAGTTTCGCCTCACTGAGCATGTCCACTGAGGATGTGCCTTTTGATGCATTGCACTGCGCCCATCACTCATCCTACTAATCCTATCCTATCCTACTAATATTATAAATGCGAAAGTATAGATGTTTGGATGTTTGTGTTTCAATCACGTCAAAACTACTGAACCAACTTGGATGAAACTTGGCATATATGTAGTTCGTAACCTGGATTGAAACATAGGCTACTTTTTATCCCGAATAATTAACAGGATCTACAGAATAAAATGAACGAACGGGACTAGCAGCGCCAATTTGGCAAGAGGATGCTGTCATGTCACGTCAGTTTGACAGGACGTAGTACTACCTCTTTGGTCTAACGACTAACGTTTGACATTCGAGTACGGGTTCGGTGTAATGTCAAGTTTCTCAAAGAAGTATTCGCTCGGTACATGCACAGATAATATAATACACAGATAATATAATGTACACGGAAACGGTACCTACTCGCGTACGAAGTCGCGGGTAACTGCTAGTAAGACATAAAGGTGTTAAGTCTCATGTGCCTGTAATTACGCCGGCACTCATACCCTTCAAACTGGAACACAGCAATGCAAGCATCACTGTGCCAACCACGAAATAAATATGTACTACTTCCCCGTTCGAGCTCTTTTACAAAGAGCCCTACTACCATATTATTATTTAGCTTCGAAACGCGCAGTGATCATAAAAAGCAATGACTAGTAAATAACCTACCTCTTTGAGTATGGCGTTTATGTCGTCTTGCAGTAGAGCCGGGTTTTTCAGTTGCATTTCTTTGTAAAGTTGCTCCTCCAGGTCAAAAGGCTCCAAAACTCTGAAATGTACAATAATAAGTACTGTTTTTGTTTCGAGATTGGCCAACAACGCTTTTGTCTGTTTGTCTGTCAGTTCTCGCCTACAGGTCGCATTTTTCAACCGATTTTGACGAAAATTAACACACAAGTTCGCGAAGTCTACTGTCCTTACAGAACCACTAGGTTTAGATGTAGACTATACACCAAGCACCAAGTCCAGCACCTATACCATCCTCTCAGCCAAGTCGGCTGCATCCACAGGAAAGCTTGGAGGAATAAGCACACGGGACACGGCACTCGGCCGATCTCGCGCCACCAATTCAACCTTTTCGCCTAAGTAAGGGCTTGACACTATCGATAAATAATATCGATATAAATGAAAGAAGATAGGACAACAAAAAGTTCGTTTTCCGTCATTCATTCATTTTTATAGATACTACGAGTATTTCATCGAATGCGTCAGTGACTAGTGTCGATATAGAACAATTGTTAGACAGTGACAACGCTATATGCAGAACTAATGCAGCAATAGATCAATCCCCCCGTGCCTTGTATAAATTAGTCGACCGTGGTTTCATACTTTTTTCGAGCATGACGTGTCCCATGTGTTAATTCGTCCAAGCAAGATACAAGATACATTTATTTGCCGAAATAAGTGTTACAATTTGGTCTTATGCTAAAGTCAGAGGCACTTAAAACTTCACCCTTTTCAGGTATCGCAAAAATGTTATATTAGGGCGCTTAAACTTTTCTTAAGTAGGTACATAATATAATATTATGATAGTATTATTCTTTTTCAAAATATTCTTCAGTTGAGTAGAGACATTTTTTGACTAGATAATGATTTTAATCTTCTTATAAATTTAGTTATTTCTGTTTCATTTTGAATATCATTTGGTAGGTTGTTAAAGATTTTGACTGCCATGTAATATGGACTTTTGTCTAACATTTTTATTCTTGAATATGGTAGATACAGTTTGTTTTTATGGCGGGTATTTATGTTGTGTGCTTCACTAATTTTTACAAAATCTTTTTTATTTTTGAAAACAAATATACATACATCCATGATATAAATAGATGGGAGTGTCAATAATAAATAATAATAAATATTCATGGACATTTCACACGACGCCCTCTAGTCCCAAACTAAGCAAAGCTTGTAATATGGGAACTAGATGCTGATAGAATACTTATATACTTTTTTTTTTGTAAATACATACTTATAATACATAGTAACACCCAGACATAGAACAAACATCTATGTTTGCCACACACAAATGTTTGTTCTTGGTGGGGATCGAACCCACGAGCCACAGCACGGAAGGCAGAGCTATACCGACTGAGCTGTGACGCCTGTTAATAGTTTAAATTTAATAAAATAAGGTTTGCAGCTTTTTGTGTTATTGATTTGGGAGCAGGAAAGGCAAGGTCAAAATACAGCTTGTCACTCACCTAGTGAGTAATAGTGCGTGATCGCACAGGATGAGTAGTCGGGAGAGCGGCGCCGGCGTGAGTGCGAGCCCGGCGGCCGGCCGCGGCCCCACACGTGCCTCGTGCCGCGCCCTGCACTGCGACATGCACAGCGACGACACCACCACCTCCGTCTCCACTGCAACACCACCACCACTCACTAACAATCATTTCATCCTTCATGCTTAGAGAAGACAGTGGCTTTATGCTCAACTAGCAGTTACCCGCGACTTCGTACGCGTCTACAGTTTCCGTGTACATTATATTATCTGTGCGTGTACCGAGCGGATACTTCTTTGAGAAACTTGACATTACACCGAACTCGTACTGAAATGTCAAACGCTAGTCGTTAGACCAAAGAGGTAGTACTATGTCCTGTCAAACTGACGTGACATGACATGACAATGAAATCCTCTTGCCAATTGGCGCTGCTAATCCTTTTCGTTCATTTTATCCTTTAGATCCTGTTAATTATTCGAGATAAAAAGTAACCTATATGTCAATCCAGGTTACGAACTATATATATGCCAAGTTTCATCCAAGTTGGTTCAGTAGTTTAGACGTGATTGAAACACAAACATCTAAACATCCAAACATCTAAACTTTCGCATTTATAATATTAGTAGGAAGTAGGATAGGATAGGATAGGATGGCCTAATTCTCACTTCGGCAGCGATTTTACTCTAATAGTGATGACGCCATATTTCGGCCAAAAACTCGTTCTTCTTCTTGGCCTCTGTCCGTCATTTCGACAGACAATTTTGCCAGTGTCAATTGGATTATTTGAAACTAGCAGTTACACGTCAAAATTATAACACCCCGTCGTTTTAGCGTCGGGGGTTAAAGACGTGTGGGGGCGCTGCTTCTATATCATAGGATAAAATATTTAACAGAAACTCGACATGAGTAAGTAGATATACCTTCATCTGCCATTGCATAGTCCATCAGCTGTGAGACGATGGGCAGAGAGACAGTGTGCACTCCGCCGGCGTGCAGCACGGCGTAACTCGAGTTCGAACACTGCAATTGTAACAACTATTGTTATCTAGCTGTTTTCCAAGACTGTTACCGTTTTCTGAGCGGATTCGTTGACAAGCTTGACATTACATCGAACCCGTACTCGTATGTTAGACGGATTTATACACCAAAACTTGTACTAGACCCTCTTAAGCAGCTGACGTGACGTCGTCCTCGTGTTAATTGGCGCTGCTAATACCGTTCGTAAAATTTTTTTTGTAGGTCCTGTTAATTGTTCGGGATAAAAAGTAGCTCATGTGTTAATCCAGGTTACGAACTATATATATTCCAAGTTATATCCAAGTTGGTTCAGTAATTTCGACGTGATTGAAATACAAACACCTAAACCTCCAAACATCTAAACTGTCACATTTATAATAGGTACCTACTAGCTTCTGCCCACGACTTCGTCTGCGTCCCGTTTTATCTCGTTAATTTTCCAGGATAAAAAGTAGCTTATGTGTTAATCTACGAACCTATATGTATTTCAAGTTTCATCCAAATCAGACCAGTAGTTTTTGCGTGAAAGAGTAACAAACATCCATCCATAGTCCATACATATATACAAACATTCGCGTTTATAATATTAGTAAGATAGGATAAGTGGGATTGAAAATTTTTACAGACATGTTAATTTTCTAAAAGTTTAAAAAACCTCGGTCATGAAATCTCCTTAGATCGTCTCCATCATTGCTGCTTATCATCCTTGGAGTATGGACTACAGCTCAACAAATCTTCATTTTGAGATGAATTAAATGTTTCAGACTGCAATTATTTAAATATTAGATTCCTTAAAACTGGTTTTCATAGCTGATGAATATCCTGATAACTCGGCGACGGCTGCACCAATTTTCACCAAATAACTCACCGGATAGATGTTCACAGGGTATGAATGTAGCACGTCGTCTGTAGTGTTGAGTTCAACCGATTCGACAACGTAGAGGGCGTGAGAGTCGCCTTCTTCTGAATCATTCGTCTGAAAAGTTCGAACATAAATCTATTACTTATAGATTTTCAAAGTTTAATAACAACTCGTTAATTTTACTAAAAATTAAAAACTGCCGATAATGAAAATCTCGTAAGAAACTCTTCAGCATTGCTGGTCATCATCAGACATTGGAGTGCACTCCAGTTCATCAAATCTGAATAGTTTGAGATTAACTGAAATATTTATGCACTGGTTTTCAAAGCGATTGCACCAATTTTCACCAAAAATAAGAAACATATTTTTTTGCAACTATGGCCGAGATACTCCTTTTGCAAATCGTTTCATTCGCTTCGCTCATTCGATCAGTTAAATTAAGCTATGAATGGGTATGGTAAGTTAGCAATTTCCGTAGCGATTGAAAGCTACTTACTCTTGGCAGGAGTAGACAATGGTACAATGCTGCGGAGGCTGTGGCGAGCACGAGCAGCGGCGCGTCGCGCGTGCCCAGAGCACTCACGCAGCACGACTCCGAGCCGTAGTTGTCGTCCGCGGGCGGGAACATGGCCAGCGGACCCACCACACTACTACTTAGGGGGCTGGAACGTATCATACATTGTAGGGGCTGCAAGGCATCATACATTGTAGGGGCTTGGAAGATATGATACATTGTAGGGGCTGGAAGGTATGATACATTGTAGGGGCTTGGAAGATATGCTACATTGTAGGAGCTGGAAGGTATGATACATCGTAGGGCCTTGGAAGATATGCTACATTGTAGGAGCTAGAAGGTATGATACATTGTAGGGGCTTGGAAGATATGCTACATTGTAGGAGCTGGAAGGTATGATACATCGTAGGGGCTTGGAAGATATGCTACATTGTAGGAGCTGGAAGGTATGATACATCGTAGGGGCTTGGAAGATATGCTACATTGTAGGAGCTGGAAGGTATGATACATTGTGGGGGCTGGAAGGTATGCTACATTGTAGGAGCTGGAAGGTATGATACATTGTGGGGGCTGGAAGGTATGCTACATTGTAGGAGCTGGAAGGTATGATACATTGTGGGGGCTGGAAGGTATGCTACATTGTAAGAGCTGGAAGGTATGATACATTGTGGGGGCTGGAAGGTATGATACATTGTGGGGGCTGGAAGATATGATACATTGTAGGGAGCTTAGAAAGTATGATCAACAAGTTTTATATGCAGTCATGTTGTACTTTATAGGCCTCGGCAGGACCTCCAAGGCTCGTTATTGATATAAGACCAGAGATGAGGCTGCACGGTTAAAAATAATAATCGATTCACTTACTTGTTGCCATCCAGATCGCAAGTCAGCATATAAACGTCTCCATTCCCACGCAGAATGAGCAGTGTGTTCGACTCTGGCAGTGGCGTGAAGTCCACGGCGGTATCTCCAAGACTTTCCAACAAGGTGCGGCCTGATATGAGACTGCATGGCTTAGGCCCAGTAGTGAAAAGTTTCACTAGTTTTGGACCGCTTTTAAGCGCTATGTTGTAAAGCCTAGAATGGAGGAAAGAGTGAATATTAGTTTGAGTGGTTTTTTTTATAACTTGTACAGACTTTTGTCTTGTAACGAGGCGGTCAGAGGAGTAAACACGAGTGACGTTGCAACAATCTGCGGTCGAGCCATAGTTAACACGTAGTGTATATTGCATAATTAGGTATAGGTACGCCACGAGGATTGTCAGAATACTCTTGATGACCCCCCTACTTCAATTCAGACCACTATCTTAAAATCACATTTTCCACCTCGTGGCATTGGCGTCACGGGGGCTAAAAGGACCCAAACAGTCAATTCAGACCGATGATATGATAGACATTAAAGACACTTTAATAGACAATAAAGAACTTGTATATTATACATAATTTATAAGTTTAAAAAACTAGAAAAACAGACTTCAATTCGACTACCAGCTTCATCATCAGATGATGACGATGATGACAGTTCATTGGGAATGTTCTAGTCACTATAAACACCACTTAAAAGTCACAGGAAAGCAAAATACGCAAATTCGTGCACGTGGCTGGCATATATTTTTTTTAATTATTTCTATTTATAACCCAAGCTACTTAACTGATTTTGATGAAAATTAAATGGGATCAACAATTTTCAAATCGGTTCATAAATGACGGAGTTCTGAGGTAACAACCATTAAAAAAAAATACAACCGAATTGAGAAACTTCCTTATTGAAGTCGATTCAAATGGTACTAAATAAATTGCATAAAAACGACATCTCTTTAATTTACAAGGTGTATGCAAGGTTTTACCTGATAGTGTTATCTGAGACGAGGACAATGACATGCGACAGTGAGCTCGGATGCCAGTGCACGCGGCGGACCTCACTCGGAGCGTACAGGAACCGCTCGTCCAAGCTGTGGCTCCTGGAATTTCATCAATAGACATGTTGAAAAGAAGAAAGGAAGAAAGAATGTTGGGCACCTTCTTGAGACGAGTTTAGAACTAGCACCTAGAATCACCTTGTTTTTATAAGACGATTCTAAATGATCCTTGTGATTTTATTGAATAAAGAAATTTTGACTTTGACTTTATGACCTCTGTCCGTTATTTCAAAAGACAATTTTGGCAATTTCAAGTGGATTATTTGAAATAAGTTTAGTCAAGTCGAGTCATTATTACCTACGTCAAGTCGGCTCTCGTTTGTTTTGAAGACAAAATGGTGGATATTCCCTTTAAAACTTGGAAACGAATTCCATCAAATAATAAAAACACATAATACACATTTATCCTAATAAAACACTACGTACGATACGTCAATCAAATAACGTAGAACGCCGTCAAATCGCTTAGCGAGCTCATTCAGGAGTAAGTAAATTATTGGCTCGAGCCGTAAACTCGCTCTGCCAGTTAATAATTCGATGCACATCAATTAGTTCACTTTTAGCTCGCCTCAGACTCATAACTGTAGTAATCTGATGTGTGAAATCTCGAGGGCGGCGCGTTTGACGGCGCAGCACGTGTAATAAACTAACGAATCGAAAACTGTTCTACTCTTCATTCTGATATCGCAGAAAAGAGGCAGTTGGCATGCTAATTCGATTGCTGCGAGTTGTAAATTGTACAATTAGGTACGAAATGTACGAACATCAGAATTGTTGGGTCTGCGTAAGCTCGCAACAGTGAGTACGCAATGTTATCTTTTGTATCGACAAGCAGTTATTACTGATTCGACTCGAAATTAACGGATTGATGTAGAGGATGTACACACAAAGACACGTCGACCTATACTGTTTGTAATTTTAACTATTAGAAATTGAATGTTGCGAATCGTGCGAGAGGGACGATAGCGTTTTTGTGTGGGACTCGCTACCCTTATTGCACTCCCTTTCCAACGATTCTCTGCATTGTATATAGAGTACTTATGGTTATATTGGGTATCTAACCTGACCTGTGGCCGTGTGTACATCAGTAATACTGTTCCGATAAATATCCGACGATACCTTGACAATACGAAAGAAACGTGGGAGCAGTCAATAACACCAAAAACTCAACCCATCAGCAAAAAGTTATCCAAATTGCCAAGAAGCCATCGTTATAAAGATATTTCAAACATGCATGTTATTTGGTTGAATACAAAAGGGCGATACATTGTGCGGTTCGCGGTGACCGACCTCCGTTTCCTCTCATTATTATCGGCGTAAAAAAGGTTTCATTCATTATTCCCTATGATAAATATGCGGTAAGGAGCGCCCTCACGTGGCCTCAGCTTTGCAATAATTTGCTTACGGGCGGCCATGTTTGTTTTCAGAGTTTTTACGAGTGCGAGGAACGTAACCCGAGTTATTGTCTCGCTTTCTTTGACTTTTTGATATTCATAATTTAGGTAATATTTGAGATATACGAAAACCAAGAAGATACTCGAGCTAGGCTCGCAAGTAACACTATATATTTTTTGATTGAATTTTTTTGCTGACACGATTTTGCTATCAAATAATTTACTACCAAACTACGACTTTGTACTTAGTTATTACACACGACGCTAGCCGGACTAGCACGGAAAGCTAGTCCGGGTCTATGCTAGAAATTGAAGAGACTTGCTGAGTAGGCTACACATCATCTACGAGAAGTCTACGTGAGCTACAAAGGTTGTAGACGTCAGCTACGCATTATCTGTGAGTGCTACGACGGTAGAACAATTTCGTAGCGGAGTGCTACGCTTGGTCTACGAAATATCTGATACTGAAAATGGTAAATGGCAGCTAGGAATAAATTAAATCAACTGTTCATATGGCAAAACAATAAAAGCTGGAGGAGTCTTATCATAAATCCACCTTTTTCCACAGCCCAGCGGAAGGGTCACGCCATTAACCACACAACTAAAAAAGTGAACCGACCGTAAAAATATAAAATTACAAATGGTCCGACATTAGAACAAACGGGGCACAAACAGTGGCCGCGGTGTCTCCGGAACAAAAACCGATAAAAAACGGCGCAAAAGGATCCGATCCGGTAAAAAATAAGAATCAGACAAAGCCGCGGGCCGGACGCCGGACGGCCGGTAACCTCTATACGTGTCCAGTTTTTTTACGAGCGGTAGCCCTTTTGTCCTTCCGGGCTCTTTTAAATAGATCAGGGAGGAGCGAAGACCGCGGCGCCCACCCTGAAATATTATTGTGGATTTTTCTGCTTGGCATTCATAAATATTTTCCATGGACCCGCGAGGGGGCGCTCGGGGATTTACTCGAATCGGCGGAGAATTATAAATTCGGTTAATAAAATATGATACGATAAAGCCGCTTTTTTACTCCGCAGACCTCTATAATATTTTGTTTAATTTAAATATGAATAATTAAATTTAAAAAGGAAATCTCAGGGCTAATGAAATTTTTGTTTTCGTGATAATGAATTGAAAACACGGCGTGTCGCTCCGACGCTGTTATTCTTTTCTCGCTCATTTGGATTCATCCTCCGTATAAAATGACGAGAAAAAAAAACCATTTTTTTTTCAAAAAAATTATTAATTATGATGTGAATTAGATTTTCCATGTTTATACGACCCTTCTACTATCGCGGCTCCACGTCGGCACCTGGGATGATATTTTTTCAAAGGCACGCAATCATGAGTTTAATTAGCATTTTTTAAATAAACTGTCCTACTTTCCATGAGCCGCAGCCTCCGCCTTTGACATCTGGGAATATATTATTACGTATACTTTATGAATCAGGAATCAAAGACACGTCTGACCCAATTAATATGGTGTATCAAAGAATATTTGGCCGATAAACTCCGCGAAAGGTATCGAGAAAGCGAATACGACCCGACATCGGTCCCAGAAGCGCCCTCGACGCCTTTAATCAACACACAAACGGTCGACGATCAAAAGGACTCAAAATTAAAACAAAAAGATGGAATATTAAACAAAAAACATCGATCCAGAACCCACAACCGCAAGGGATTAAAATCGTAACGAACGCACAAAAATATTCAAATACAATACTAACAAATTGATACAAACACTCATTAGGATCGCGGAAGGCGATTCCCCCCTTCGGGCGGCAGCGGGGGGCGAGGGGGGCATCCGACCGACGTCCCGATCTCCAACATTACAATCCACATCCAACGTACAAATATTATCTAAAATTCCTTCTCATTTATAATCCTTTTGTGTCCTCAGAGCGGTGTCCTCCGTCAAACCTCCCTCGCCCCTCGGGTGGTGGGTATTTTTATATTTTTAATCGCGTTGGGCATTATCCAAATGGACATTGGCGACCGCGCCGACTGCCGCTGCCGTCTAGATGATAAATTCTCCTTTCGTTCGACACCCGCCCGTTGTTTTGTCCCTTCTCGTAATGTGGCCTCCTTTATTGGTATCGGAGTGGAAAAAAAAATACCCTCACAGTCATTAATTACCGTCGATTTGTCTGCGAGTGACTGGCGAGCTTTCTTCGTCTATTAAAAATGGTTCGCCATCTGTGCCCTTTTCGAAGGATGGTTTTTCTACCCGCGACGGCAAATGAAAATTGATTGTGGCAATACGCGATCGTTTGATGCAGATTCAGACTCGTTTATTGTACGCGATGACGGTTCGCTTTTGCACGTGATCGATGGCTGACTTCGTCAAATATAATTAACTCTCATTTGTAAACGTCTACGGAGAAAAATACAATAGAAAATAATAGAGCCTAATAAATACGTTACACTGGCAACAAATTATGTAGTTTTCACGCTTCTGTGAGACAAGGACTTGGAGCTAGGTATTTTTGTACCATAATAATCGATTGAAACTCCAGAGAAACAATAACACAAATCAAGGGAAAAAATCCCAAACCCCATTATATATTCAAACAAGAAGAACAATATCTTCCGTAACATAAAATTCGAAAAAAAGTTTAAATGGGAACCGAAATCCGCCCGACCAATAAAACATAAAAATACCCCAATATATTATACCAAATTGAAATTGTATAGATGATCCTATTATTACGGTGGTTCGGACACGGGGTGGCTCAGTTCTGCATATAGAAAAGCGATTTTTTATGAAAAACGATGGAAAAAGTGCAGTGGACTGCGGGCAAGAATTAATGGTGTGAAACTTTCGTGGTATCCTGGAGCCTGGAGCTCCGAGTTTCAAATTTATGTGCGTCCACGTAGCGGCGGAAGGCTTTCGCTTGCGTGGCGCTGCCGCTTTAAGAACCGCTCCGGCCTTTCATTTACCGACCTGATTCAGACTACTTTTGCATTTGCTTATACGAATTTTATGAACTTCTAGAGAAACACTGATAAAATTACAAGTATTAATTTTCTTCTTCAGTTTCCTGGTTTCAAATGTATGACGGAAAACCGATAGCATGCTGGAGCGTTTAAATTGAGTCAAGTGAAATAGACACAAAGTCTCATTTACTGCAAAGGCTATTCATTACAAACGAAACGAACGCCGTAGATCTCAGGGACTAAAACCGTAAGTAAGTAAATCACAACATTGTATCGAAACTGTATCGCAAATCGTTGACGACCTCAAAGTGTTATAAACCTTGTTTACAAATACGGGAGGTGTCGATTCGGAAGCGCGGGCGTGGGAATCGACTGCTAACATACTGGTACTGACCACGGCTGTCGATTGATACTACTTGATACTTGAACTTCTTGTACTAATAAAGATTTATCTTATCTTACTAGTTTCTGGGGGGTTTCCGTTGTGCTAGCGTACTTCGCATTGCAAAATACAACAATAAATTAAAATATGATACCAAGATACTAATTTGGATCAGTTGAGCTCTATATCGTTTGCAACGGTTTGTACGGTCGTTTTCAACTATTTTATGTGTATTTTGTAAATACTGAATTAAATAAATAAATAAATATTCCTGGACTTTACACACAACGCCCTCTAGTCTCAAACTAAGCAAAGCTTGTGATATGGGCACTAGATGGCTGATAGAGTACTTATACACTTTTTTTTTGTAAATACATTTTTATAATACATAGTAACACCCAGACATAGAACAAACCTCTATGTTTTCCACGCACAAATGTTTGTTCTTGGTGGGGATCGAACCCACAACCCACAGCACGGAAGGCAGAGCTATTACCGACTGAGCTGTGACGCCTGTCGAATAAGTCGTATTTTAATGTGAATAAAGTCAGTGATACCAAGATTTTTGAAAGGAGTATTGCCACGTACCTAATACCATACTTGGATATAAAAAAATTTAATGTCGTACATGATCAATAGAATTGCGCCTATCATCAGACTCTGGTATCCATATGGATACCAGGGAAGAGGATCTTGGTTGACGTCGGGTTTTTGAATCTTCTCTGTCTTGAACGCACTAACCGTAGAGCTTCCTCGTTGGCTCGTTGGACAGCTAGTACGTGCAGTATTGGCCTTCAGTTCAGTTTGGGAATGGTTCAACACTAGTGCATCCGCGCACAGCATTATCGCGGCTAAACAAGCGGCGCTCGTCCCGCGCGGGCCAACGCAACGCATTTTCCTTTTATTTTTTCCACGTACTCCTTTTTCCGACCGCGGCCGTGGTCGAAACTGTTTAATGATTTGAAAAACGTGTTCTATCAGCCTTTACTCGGAAACAACCGAAAAAAGCCGACAACAAAGGGTTCAAAGTGCAAATATAGACTCATCGGTGTCGATTTTGCGAGCGTTTGAACGGCAAACCAAACAATTTTGGTCTCTAAAGCGAGGTGTTAGAGGGAGGAGGCTAATATTCGAACTCGCAAATACGTTTTTTTTGGCGTCTACGCACAGATCTCATCGGCAATTTATTATATTTTGTCCGTTCGCGAATTTACGATTATTTGAACGGGACAATGGACGGGTGGCGATTGGTAGGATTTTTTTTTCTAACGCCAATAATAAATGTATGGAACGAAAGGGTATGATTAAAATAATCACCATGCTGAAGGGCTTGGGTATATATATACGGATGGTTATGCTTTTAAAAAAAAATACAAGGGCGGTAATAATGTAATCAAAAGGTTTCATTAAAATCTAATTTAGTTTAATAAGAAAACTATTAATTCACTTGAGTCTTTGTTCGCCTGATTTTATATGACTAAACCTATTACACCTTAACCTAGATGCCTTTATTCGTCTAAGTTTGTTACAACTTGCGAAATTATTACTGAATCAAACTTGCATGAACATAATGAATTTTGAGAGTTTAAAAATCTTCAACAAGTAAGGTCCAACCGGATTACCGACATAAATATTGGCTTACGACATAAACCGACCAAAGTCAATACCACGTTGTAAAATTTACGATATATTTACTTACATAAGTACGATAAAAAAATTGCTGCCACATTGGACACAGGACCATCGCGTACTTTAATTAAAACAAACGAATATAATTTACGGGAATTTTATGTATGCGGTCAAACAAAGTCGACGTATAGATAAATGCATTAGTTATGGGCGGGCGAGCTACCATTTGTCTATATCTCTATCATACATGGTGCTCGGTAAGGCAATGCATTGTTATAGGCAGAGGTTACCGCTTAACATCAGAGGGGCCATTTGCTCCTTCCATTCTAAAATAAAATAAAAAAAAACATAAGCAAGTTTGAGTATTTTTTTATACAACTTTTTGAAGGAAAAAGGCGATGGCCCAGTTGATGTTAAGTGGTAATCACTGCCTATAATGATGCATTGCCTTACTGATCACGTCGACTGAAGAGTGCCCTATGATGCAGTAGTAGGAAATAAGAATAAAGAATATCATGTCATGTAAAGTATGCGTGTGGTTATAATGATTTTCACTTCGATCGAGTTTAGTTCGAGATTGTCGATACTTTATAGAACCAATAGTAGCATCTTATCGGACATTAAGGGGAGGTTGACTAGAAAAATAGGATTATTAATTAATTGTATTTTTGTGCGTGACGTTTAATATGCACGCTTCGTCTCAGGGGGGCTCTAATGTTCTCTATTTATAATGCGGCGATGTTTCTATGCATTTGGAATTGAAATTATGATATTAGATCAAAATAACAATACAGAAACATAATAGTATGACGTCACATATTGTGCTGTCACTGTATGTTTCTTGACAGGCGTCACAGCTCAGTCGGTAATAGCTCTGCCTTCCGTGCTGTGGGTTGTGGGTTCGATCCCCACCAAGAAAAAACATTTATGCGTGGAAATGTTTGTTCTATGTTTGGGTGTTACTATGTATTTACAAGCAAAAGTATATAAGTATTCTATCAGCATCTAGTTCCCATATCACAAGCTTTGCTTAGTTTGGGACTAGAGGGCGTCGTGTGAAATGTCCCTGAATATTTATTTATCATTTATTTGTATTAGTTATGCTCGTGTCAATTGTCGCTGCTAATCCCGTTCGATCATTTTATCCTGTAGGTCCTGTTAATTATTCGGAATAAAAAGAAGTTCATGTCCACTATATATACAACTATAAATATTTCAAGTTGGTCCAGTAGTTTCGACGTGATCAAAACACACACATCTACCCATTTAGATTTATAATTTAGATTTATAATATTAGTGAGATGTTTAACCCAACAATGGGTGGATGTGCGAGAAGTGACTACCGATTTGATAGTGACGACGAAAGTCAACTCCTCAACATTACAAACCTTTTCAAATAAACCATGTGCAGAGTAAATGACCAAATGTCGACGTCGAAGTAATTATATAGCACTACAAAGGCTACAAGGACGAAAGTCGCGTGCGGCAGACTCGACCAAAAGGCCCCAGTCTCCTCAAAAACTAGACGAAGCGAGCCGTGCGATTTTAACGCCAAACGTCAACTACTTTCCTTTTTGAATTTCACCCTAAATCGCGTTCATACCAAGTGAGAGCTTAAAACTAATACATCTGGGTGGCGTGTGGGGTGCAGGGGGGGTGTAGGTGAGGGGTGCAGGGGGTTCAGGTCGGTGTTAATTATTCACATTTTAATTTACGAAGCCCGGCATCGCTGGCCAGTCCCGGGGAAAAATGTCTTGCAATCCTTCGACAGTTATTATGGTAATGTATGAGGTGCTCGGCTGCCGTTTGAAGTTTCATCTCTTTTGACTAGTGGGGGAGGACTAACGGTGTGCGACATTCAATGCCTCATTTGATTCCAAGATATGACGACTAAAGTATGAACTGAATGCTAGTGAGGAATGCATGAACTTGAATGGATTTATTTTGTTTTGTAAATACTGTATTAGTTGTAATCTTGTTTGTGAATAAATTGTTTTATTTTGTTAGCAAACATTATCTATTATCTATAAAAAGCTTTTATTCTACACCCAAATCTTTATTGAATAACCTGAAGATATTTTATAATATTAATAATATTCTATTATTAAAAGGTTTAAAATTCTATAACCGAAGATATCGAAACGTATGGAAGGCAAAGAAGAAAGTAAGCAAAGTGTAATGCCAATTTGCAAATCGCTTCGCAAATGGGGATGGAATAAAAAGTGTTGGTAGCTAATATGCTCTGAATATTGAACACGCCATGCAATGCCGGTCGGTAGGTACATTATTCAAACAGCATTGAGTACAAAATGCAACCCCTAACGTATCTGAGCATCACTTTTTGACGCATGCTTTGCATACTCCAATCCTTAAAACAACCCACTCTTTCTCATGAAGGGTGGTAGAACGAGACGAGGCTAAACTTTCTATTCGATAGAAATGAGAAAAAGCGATCACAGCACAGGCACGATTGTCATCTAAATAATTCAAGCATGTATCCCGTTTGCTACATCTCTTCGCATTTACAAGGCGATGCGTGATCCGTACTGTGACGCATTAAGGTTTAGAATCGCGGTTGAAGTTTTGGTGTATTGTTGTTGTGTGGAGTTTTTACAGGCTCTTACGAAATGTCGATTCGGATCGAGGGGGTCGCGATGAGCTCGCAAAAACAATGAATGCGAATCGTAAAGCTGGAATGACAAGATGCGGTGCGATAAGGGAGGCTAATAACCCGTCCGGGCCGATCATTGCGACCGGGAGACTGAGACGCGCTCTTTGTATCTGCAGATGAGTTTCGCGTAACGTGTTGCGATTGGCACGTTTGCTTTTGGCGTTTTTCCTCACATGATGGATGGATTTTGAGGCCTGTTCGGAAGGGTAATATAGAGGAGTAAATTACTTGGTCTACCTTTTCATGCTGGGTTATAAACTCAAGATACCTACGTTGTAATTTTTGCTTTAAGACCAGTGAATAGAAATTGATGTAAACTCTTTTGTAAAGGCAATAAAACTTTAATTCGTATGAAATTATTTTATTCATCCAGAGTACCTTTTCATTATTTTATTAATGAGCTAGCGAGCTCACCTACCTCGTCGGGCGACCAGGCTAATCGAATTACAAGGCATAGAATATTCAAGATCCACACATTGCTTAGCCTAAAGACATAATCAATTTTCGCTCGGTGTGAGTACAGGCACAATATACTACATCGCGCAGTAAAAACACTACATTTATTCTGTTATTGCAACGTAGCTTGACCAGTAGTTCGTTTTGGTCATTATAGAATTTTATCAGAAAATGTTTAGAAGGTCACATCTAGCATTAATAATGTAAAGATTTGATTTTTTTTCGATGTACTTGTAGATGTTGCTTTCTACTGAAAAAATTATACAGTTTAAATACATTTCTGCAACATGACAATCATTGACATATGTATTTGTCGACTACCCATTCAGTGAAACCCCTTACATCTGAAATGCATCCACGCATACATGATCCTGACTACTCATAGAAGTAGAATAATGTTTTTACGGCCAATATAATGCACTTTTGAAAGATTATTTATTTATTTGAGTCGCCAACATTGTATACACTAAAACACAGAAAAAAAAACAAAGAAGGAATCATGCCAAGTGCTACAATAATAATAATAATTACAGGAGACAGACAACAAGCTATTAGCTATTATTTTGTACTCTCTATTTTTATGTTTCTCTCTTTCATGTAATTTCTTTCTTCTGTGTGTGCACTAAAGTTTTTCTATCTATTCTCTATCTATCTATATCTATCTATTAAGATTAGAGCGAAGTTATTTAACGAATACAACCGTGTTCTACTAGTAGTGCTTCTACTGTTTCAGCTTGCAATTGTGCCGAAGAGTTACATTTACATATTTTTGCGTTTGGTCGTGTTTTCAAAGGGTAGGTTGATGCGAATTTCAAAAATACGCCAGTCGCACACACTCATTAAGTTTGGAACACGTAAGGAGCTGACTGAATGCTAATTGAAGCGCTAGAGCGGCGTGGCGCGCAGAGGAGACACACGATCGACCTCCTATTCCTACCTACTAATTGGATACTATGTCTTTTGTGAGTCCTTAGTGTTCTTTTCGAATTTCAATGAAGGTGGGAAACTTTACGTAAATTCACGAATTCATAACCGACAGACAACGTAGCGAAAGATGACACCAAAAGATGCAATACGGCGAACTTATTAATTAAATCAATAAATCATTTTTTTTTATCAGTAATGGATCGTATCGAAATTTCGCAAAAAATTCGTTGTGTAAATTGTCCATGTATATTTATTAATTTATCTAGAAATTTTCAATTTATAACAATTTTTTGGATCGTATTTGAAATTAGACTTATTATTAAAGCTGTTTGATAAGGTTCTTTCTCACGATCGTCACAATAATTACAGTCTTCTAAGATCTGGCACCTTATATAGGAAATCAATGGTTATAAGAAATCAATGGTGATAACTAGATGATCACTGACCCCCAGTATAAGTATCGCATCTTCTCACCTGAGCTAATCTATGGGGGTTGCACGGGCGTCTGACGGGGTGGCTATGCTATGGTGTTAATTATACGATTTTCTTTGAAATAACTTAATAAATATTGGATAAGGCCCACCCCCGGCTGGCTGTTTAATGAGAGGGTTCATGTGCTTATGGTTACTTTATCGCGATCGTGGACAGTGATTATATTTTTGTTGATACGTGTGACCTTTTGATGGTAAATGAGTTAGTGTAGATGATTATGAATCGATTTGAATGAATTTTTAATAGTGTTCGGGCACATTTTAACTTTTCTATTTTTTTTTTACTTTTTTTTAATTTTTATTTATTTTAACTATTTTAATTTTAACTACTTATTTTATTTTTACTAAGGGATTTTTTTTAATATAATATAGAATGAATGAAATTAATTCTAAATGATCCTTGTGATTTTATTGAATAAAAAAAATTTGACTTTGACTTTGAATGTCCTTTGGCCACAATCTCATCTGATGGTAAGTGACGATGAGGCCGATGATGGAGCAGGACAGTCTAGAAGACAAATATATATACTTAAAAACGCTGAATAGTTAAGCAGTTGATTAAAATCTAGCTCTGTCACTGATTGACATTACCTGTTAGTAAGAGACCAAGCTAGATTTTAATCAATTGTTTAACTATGCAGGTTTATAATACACCTTAATAGTTAGCGCAAGCGACTGGTAGAGATTTTATTCAGTAAGGCGTAAATTATAAATTCTTTTGTAAATCACCATTATAATTTTCAGCCTATTAGAATCCACTGATGATACATGAAAGGCCTCGTTCTTATTGCGTTTTTTCTGAACTTTTGGCGATTTTTTAACACGCAAATCATTGCACATTATTTACAACTGAAACCATCTACGAACTAGTTTCAATAGCGGCTTTGACAACTAGACAAGCATTAAATAGGCGCAAGAAAGAGCCGCAGCGTCACCTGCGTACGATATACGAATACAGACAAAACCGCAACGCCTTGAAATAACCGAGAATACCGGAGAATGGAGAATATATGCATTTACCTGGGCAAGATACGACAGAAACGGTGGCCGGCGGTGGACGTGAATACAGCCGCAAATGCATCAAAAGTGTAAACCGAAATTCAGGTACATAGTGCTCAATACGATGAGGATGTTGTGAGTTATGAGTTGGTAATCAGAAGAAAGAAAGAAAATGAATTTATTAACCCAGACTTAAACCTTAAACTACAATAAAAAAACCTTAAACAATAATTATAGGTTAATTCGGTCCCTGACTCAGCATACGTGCACTGTGACCAAGGGTAACAGTGCACACTGGTATTATGTCAGAGCCTAGTGGGCAACAGAAGCAGGGTAAGTATTAAAATTGACACACTATTGAATAGCTAAGCGTGCTATAAACTTTCCATGGTGTTGAAGCTAGGCTGTAGCTACACTTTCCATCAGGTGACTTGACAGACAAACGCTTTGCTATTCCACTAATATTACACGCGAGAGCAATGATTCCGGGTCACTTAAAGAATGTTAAAAATCTCGGAAACTAAAAATGATAGGTTAATGCAATAAATTGTATTTAATAGACAATGTAATACTCCTTAAATGAAGGTATTAAAACTTCTTAGTTATTGTAAAGTTATATCTTAAAAAAATCAAATTTGAAAAAGGGCCACTTTCGAAGATGGAACTACGAAATTACAGCATTTGGTTTTGCTTTTGTTTGTAATCTGTCATTTATGTGGGTATATAAACCATGTTGATAGTGCTCTATATTCATTATTCAAGCTGAAATTATGTCGCTTACGCCTGAAGAATGCACCAGAATACTTACAATGCTGGAAACCGGCCGGAGTCAGCGCGATACAGCCAGGACTGTCGGTGTGTCGCTGTCAACAGTACAAAGAGTTCTCCGACGTTACGAAGAAACTGGTTCTAACCTACGCAGACCAGGAACGGGCAGAACCAGGTGTACCACAGCACGAGAAGACCGATACTTGGTGAACACCATGCTTCGAAATCGCTTTCTCACAGGAACTGAACTCACAAATCAGTTTCGACGCCTCGGAGGAAGTAACCCAAGTGCATGGACAGTAAGACGTCGGCTTGCTGAATCTAACTTAAAACCCCTTAGACCTGCAAACGGCCCTAAACTGGAGCGTGGGCATCGTATTTCAAGACTAAGATATGCCCAGAGCCACGTAAATTGGAGTATTGAAGATTGGTCAAAGTTATGTTCTCCGACGAATCAAAATTTATGCTCTACAAGCACGATGGAAGACACAGAGTGTATCGAAGACCAGGGGAAAGATTCAAGCAAGCATGCATCGAAGAAAAAGTAGCCTACGGTGGTGGGTCTGTACTTGTGTGGGCCGGAATTTCTTCTGAAAGTCGCACAGAGCTGGTGATCATAGAAAACGGCTCTTTAACTAGCGTAAGATATGTGGAAGAAATCCTCAATGATCATGTTGGTCCATTTATGGTCAATTTAGGTGAGGATGCTATATTTATGCCTTAGAATATAGTAGAAGCCGCATTTGACATAATTTGTATGAAGGATTTTGTCACCAAAATGCTATAAAAATGTTCCCGTGCGCATGATGTTCGCGCAGCCCAATGTTGCACCTACAAAACTATTTCCCAATTTTTTGGGGTAATTTTTTTTGTAAATGCTGCTTAGGTACCTAAGTAGGAGGCATAGAAAAAAGAAAACACAAGAAGGAGCATTTGACATAATTTGTATGAAGGTTTTTGTCACCAAAATGCTATAAAAATGTTCCCGTGCGCATCATGTTCGCGCAGCCCAATGTTGCACCTACAAAACTATTTCCCAATTTTTTGGGGTAATTTTTTTTTGTATAATGCTGCTTACCTAAGTAGGAGGTAACGAAATATAGATTTATAAATTTTATTAGAAATAAGTACAAACTTTAATAGAGATTTATAAATTTTATAAGAATTAAAGAAAAACTTTTTAGATGATGTACCTATAAATAAAGGGCTTTATATTGGCATAAGAATCAAAGGTAAATCAGTCCACCAATCAGCATTGGCTTTAAGGTATTTGATTATTTATGAACTGATCACTTTTCCCAGCCGAAATCGGTTAGCAACGGCGGAAACAGGATAAGATAAGAAACTGTTCGTATTTGTAAAATTAATAAGTATACAAAAGACTGCTAAATTAATAAGACTTACCTTACTTGGAAAAGCTTCTTTCGTTAATCGTCTTAATGATAATTTCGTAAAATAAAAATATTTTTCCTCAAAATGCGCCGAACAAATAATACTCTTATCTGACGGTATCCAATACTCAGGACGTGTTTTTTGAACGATTTTTGTCCATTTTTCTCGTCTGAGTATGTCAGCAGGAAAGCTAAAATTTCACAAATATTTTTTCAAAATAACAAATGTAGCGCTCTATGATTAAAAATATCTATTGAAATACCTATGTCTAGTCACATAGTAACACTACACTGATGTGTAGTCACATAGAGATTAATATAAATTTTGTTGGGAAAAAAAGTGTTGGTGTTGTTTGCAACATTATTGAATTGATGGTCATTTTTCTTTAAATTGATGATTCCTTATCAAATAGAGACTCAAATGTGATACTTACCGATGATATGTAATCCCATCTACTTTGTTTTTAGACCCAGGCCAATTTTTGCAAGTGGGAACCACACACGTCGGCATAATTGTATAAAAATATGTTTGGCATTGGAGGTGTCAATGGCCAGAGACTAAATGACACAAAGAACTCCACTATGGTACACTTTTATCCATGACAAGAAAATGGCTATACACTATATCTGTAGATACATTCTATAATCTGTGATTTATGCATGACAATGCCCGACCTCATACAGGTAGGATTGTGAATGACTACCTTCAAGAGATGAACATTACTCGTATGGAGTGGCCAGCGCGCAGCCCGGATATCAACCCGATCGAGCATGCTTGGGACGAGCTAGGCAGATGCGTAAAACAACGAAACCCTCCCCCAATCACGCTTCGTGAGCTCAAAATTGCTCTCACAGAGGAATGGGAGAATATTCCCCAAAATCGTATAAGGAACTTGGTGTACAGCATGCCAAACCGCGTAAACGCAGTAATGGAAGCACGAGGAGGCAATACGAAGTATTAAAATTCAAGTCAAATCGTAATAAAGTTCAAAAATTTCATGTTTCCTATTTTTGTTTTAAGGAGAGATCAGCAGTTTTTTTCTTTATGTAATTTTGTGTTAATAAAATGTATGGTGACTCATATTTTTTTACTTTCATTTAAGGAGTATTACATTGTCTATTAAATACAATTTATTGCATTAACCTATCATTTTTAGTTTCCGAGATTTTTAACATTCTTTAAGTGACCCGGAATCATTGCTCTCGAGTGTATAAATGTGAAAGTTTAGATGTCTGTGTTTCAATCACGTCGTAACTACTGAACTAATTTGGATGAAATTTTGAATATGTTCGTAACCTGGATTAACACATGGGCTACTTTTTATCCCGAATAAATAACAGGACCTACAGGATAAAATGAACGAACGGGATTAGCAGCGCCAATCGACACGAGGCCGTCACGTCTGTGGCTTCAGAGGGCTAATATGAGTTTAGTGTATAACGTCTGAGACGCAAGAACGGGCTCGGTGTATTATCACGCTGTAATATCAAAGAATCCGGTCAGAAAACGGTACAAGCGTACGAAATCACGGGTAACAAACAGCTAGTTTGTAAATACTTTGAAAATAAATAGCAAATACACTTTTGTTAATGCAAGCGTCTTAGTGATATCAATTTTACATTATCCCATAATAGTGTTTTTTACCGCTTCACCGACCGGAGTAGTTCTTGTACATTTCACCGCACGCTGAGCGTAAGTTAGCCTCCGAAGCGAAT
Organism: Gandaritis pyraliata; assembly: GCA_947859175.1. Lineage (NCBI taxonomy): Eukaryota > Metazoa > Arthropoda > Insecta > Lepidoptera > Geometridae > Gandaritis > Gandaritis pyraliata. The sequence goes on along the minus strand of OX401871.1, from coordinate 1,349,916 downwards.
AACACTAAATTCAGACTAAGTTGCCTGCACTCGGCTATTTATTTAGCAACTTTTCTCGCTAATGCCACTTAGGACGCTCGAGATTGGAAAATCGAAAATGTTGGAGATAGTAAGAGTTTCCACAGATTTTGAGATCACTTTTAAAACTTCTGAGAACGGAGATAACCAGAAGTTATGGTAAATCAACATGGTCAAGAAATATGCAATCACATTCGATTCTATTCTAGATCATGAAACATATTACTTAACTTTATTACTAAGCGCTTTTAAGCTTCAAATAGCACGTAGGTTAAGATGTTGGACCTAGCAGCAATTGTCATTCCATGATTATAGGAGGTTTACTTAGAATAGCTTCGAAACTTCTGTCCAAAGATAATCACCGTTTAAAATTGTGCCATCTCGTTTTGTTTAGATAGTGACACTGATAAAGAGAATTTTAAACAGTGTTCAAATTCAGAGGCGATTCTAAGTAAGACCGTAGGTATATGCTACGTGCCATCTAGTTCCGTATAAACAACAAAAATATTTAATCAACTATGCATGGCCATCAATAAACAGAATCAAAGTCAGTGCTAAAACCATATTCAGTGGACGCCTCGACAAACATCTCGAGGGTCCGCAAACACGCGGTGGGGACTAGTCTGACCACAGAGGACCGTGGGTACAACCCTAGTGATGTGTCCTTCTTGAAAAATGATACGGATACTTGTATTTACAACCTGTGCAATGTTTTTAGAGAGCTAATATTCATGTATGGACGAGTAAACTTGTTTCAGAAAACTCCAAAAAAACTGCACATTTATACCAAATGAAATGGCATCAAACTGGTCGTTGACAAATCCAGAGAGGGCCCGAATTACCATGTAAACATGAGAGAATATATAGATAGAAAATTCTTTATTTGCACAACTTAGGTGTATATACGAACTTAATGCTTAAATGGCATTATCTACCAGCTAACCTTTGGGTAGTAACATAAATGTATTTGAGACTAGCCTCCGCTTGCGACTTCTTCCGTGTCCCGTTTGTCCTGTTAGTGTTTGGAATAAAAACTAGCCTATGTGTTAATCCATGTTTCAGCCAAATGTGACCAGTATTTGCAGTGTGATTAACACACAAATATCCAAACATTTACTTTAAGCTTTCAGATTTATAGTCAAAGTCAAAATTTCTTTATTCAATAACATCACAAGGATCATTTAGAATCGTCTTATATACTTAACTAGGTGATTCTATATTCTATATTTAGTAGTAGGATGGAACTCTAAGAAAATTTTCTAATATGTAGCATGCATTGTATCCGTACTTGAAAATCAGCGCAACACTAAACAAGACAGTCAACATTGCATAGTGTATCAGTGATTATGGAAACGTGTCCGATTATGGATTACCACAGCTCAGTGTGTTGATATAGGGGAGTCTGTAAATAGATTGGTCATACTGAATGTCTATGTCAACTGTACGTAGTCCGCAGAAGATTACAGCGAGATGGAGTTAGGTTGAAGCGTCTAAGTCACTTTAATGAGAAGAGTAAATTTTGAGAAACACTTTAAATTGGATAATACATTTTGTGATAAATTAGAGACTGGACGTTTGGGTCGGAACTGAATTATATGAACGAAAGTCGTAACTTGAACCTGGCTAAGTAACAAACAGATCGGTGAAAAAGAACTTCAGTCAGCTTATCAATTTATAATTTCAAATCGTAATTACAATGTTCATTCGGGCCGGGAGCCGTACCGCAGGCTCGTATTAATATTATCACGTATCCGGACCTCAGAGCTCACTGGAAGAATTTTTAATGGTATGCTTTAATTATTTTCCCTCTGGCCGTCGACGGACGCCGCTCTAAGTTCCATTCACATTAGAGAATTCATTTTTAGTCGACCAGAGCGCCTACGCACTGAATTATTAAGAGACTTGCCGAAAACTGAAAATTCCCCGAGATCACTGCTCACGTGTATTTATGAGTGCGTAAATTTTAAGAGAGGGATTTCAGTAACCGTTTGTACATTATGAAGAGCTAATTAACTGGGACGAGTGCCATTAATAATGGAGCAGAGGTGCGCCTAGTTCGAGATACATCATCCCACCCAAGTCTGCCGAAAAACAACATTGCGAATTCATCGCAAAGTATTCGGAGAGCTGACCATAATGCGAACAAGGCAAGCGATGCAAAAAATCTTAATTAAAATTAAATCTTACCAGAGCCAGGGGCACAAAGACACGGATGCGGGAACAAAAATGTAATATGATTAGAAACAAATTACACACGCGTCCGCGATAAGTCCGGCCGGTGCGGTGCCGCTAACCAACCGTACCCCGCCCGGCCACTTTGCCTTTGTCCGGCCACTTTCTTTGTATATTGTACCATTTTCATGCAAAATTTAATTTCGTTTTCAAGACTCGCGCGGAATGATATTACCGCGGCCGCAGCGACCGCCGTTTGTAATTTCATTCCTCCTCAAGTGTGTGTGGACATCATGCCTTTTTCATCACATTCCCTCTCGCTGGCTGGCCACACGGTCGCGTTTCGTTTATTGCGGTTTCCAATTAAACGTCGGATTGTGCCCCGTTAATTGCTTAACGAAACTACCCTCGCCCGCGTTGTTTTATCGGTCCACTCTCTTTTGGATACCTGCGTTTGGTTTACTGCACTCCTACACAGTTGTGAATTCCGTTTTGTTAATTTCGCTTGCGACTCATCCCGCCTAAATAAAATCACCTTGTCATTTTCCGTTCCCACCCCAACTGGCAGTCAATATATCTAGGCGGTATTCCCTGAACTGGTAATAAAAGCAACAAGTTGTTTGGACAGTATCGTGTCATGTTAAAGTACCCCGATAAAATTGTCGAAAAAAGGATTCAATAAGTGCACCCTCTTACAAGAAAGTTTCTAACCCTTTAAGAAGTCGGCCACCCCAATTTGTTATCGATAGCTGTAACACAGTCCGAGTCAAGGGCGCATCCCTGCTTCCCTAAGGTGAAGGGATAAAAAAGGGATTCTTTGTGTGTCTACCCGCAAATCGGTGCGGCGCGCTCAATGGGGGCGATTACGCAGCTTAAACTCAAAACGTGAGAAGAAATCTTCTTGGACATTTTATTCGGGATATTTGACGGGGATTATGGGTTCACCGATGGAATATTTATAAGGTTCAAAAAAGTTTGTTTTATTTTAATGTGATTTGAAAATGATAAGCACATTGGCTTTGCCTTTCTCAATCTCAAAACTTGGGATATGTTAGATAAAGATTAGAATGGCCCAAACCCAACATTAGGAAAAAACGTCTCATTGTTTCACCACATCGATCTCAGCGATCACATTCAAGTAAAATAAGAACAACTCAATATGTTCTGTTTCACATTTCCTCGCATGTTTAGGAATTTCAAGCACCCATTGAGCGGAAAGCCACAAGTCAATCTTACACGCTGACGCGCACGGGGCGTAAGGCGTCGCACACACTGGATTAACCGGAGAATTGGCTTAGCTATCCAGATTAAGAGGGCTATCACAGTTTGGCCGCGATTCAAGGGCTGGCGCGCGTCTGAGTTCGTCTGAGAGTCTGAGATCGCATTTCATGCAGTTTTAAATTACGTTTATTAAATATAATAAAATAAATTATTTAAATAAAAAGTATACAATTTTATTGATTATGAACTAACGTTTATTTTAATATAATTTTTATTTAATAATATTAATGTAGTATGGAGAAATTAACGGCTAATTCTGAACGTTTTTAGCAATTTTATGGTTTTGAATTGATTTTTTTTTGTAGATATCCCATACTTATTTCTGAATTCCGGGGCCGCTACGGTCAATGGCAGTATATAAGAGATATTTGTAGATATTTTTCATTTCGTTTGCTTTGCACAGTAGTTCAATCCAGGAGCTTGAAAAAGTGTCTGCGCGAGTTTTATTAAAAACTTGTTTCGGAATTTTGGCTTTATTTAAATAAATAAGGAAAAATTGCAAAAAGCGAGGCCGCTACGGTCAATGCGAATAACTATTCTACATCATAAAATAAATCGAAATTATCTAAGAGTTTCAGTTTCAGAGATCTAGAACGTCAAAAATGGGCATTTTCACGGTTTGACCGTGATATGAGCCTTAACGATGGCCGCGAATCAATCACGGAGTGTGTGGGGAACGAGCAGTTTGTTTGGCTTTACCAAGAATACCTTGTTGGTGGAGACATAGCATCAAGGACGATAGAAAGTCTTGTATTTGTAATCTCCGCAGTCTTCAAATTACAAGTTTATCCCACTTAAAACCAATTTGACCACAAGTTCTATTCCTGCTATCTGAAGGCTATCTATTACTCTCACACTCATGAAATAAACTTTTGATAGTTTTACTTTTAGCAAATACTTATTAGCAAGTTACGTTATATAATTAAGTAAATCCTTCTAGGAATAAAAATATATTTTTTGTTACCTATTCCAATTATTAGGAATCTTTCCGTAAATGATCACCTAATGAGGAAACATTTGGAACAGTCGTGCGCCATTTTGCCTTCCTCTCACGTTCCGATGCCAATAGATTCTAATCAGATTAGTGTTGTCACACCGTTTTCAGATAAAATAGTTTGTGGTCTATAATTGGGGTTCAGAACACATCTCCCTGTGATATCCCAGACAGACCAAACTACACCCTACTGGTTTGTCAGAGGGTGTGTTTCCCATCAGTCAAGATAACATTGGTCATCACTCGCATGACTAGACAATATCGACTTGGAAGGTGATGTCTTAATCTACCAACAGCGATTTTGACCTTTGGTAGGTTAGACTTTCGGTTCGTTTTTGGGTGATTTGTCTGTGGGTAGTTTTCTCCGATCGGGTAAGGTTTACAAATTGGATCGGTCGCGGGTAAATCAGGGTAACCCAGTAATTGAGACTTAGAGGATCATTCGGTTCGGATCGGCGGTTAAAGGATTACGGAGCGATGTATCGCTATCTATTGATCTGTGTCGTTGGGGTCGGACCGATTTGTTGACAAATTGTGTGGTTCTGAGACTCTTTAGTGCGAGTATACTCGTTAGTTTTTTTTGGGGAAATAAGTTACAGGTTATCATGTTTTAAACTTTTCTAGCTTGCAAGTCTTGCAATAGAAACTTTTAGCTTGATGTCTATAAAACTAATTACGTCTTGGTTGTAAGACCTTCCTCTTCAGATTCTTGATCGGCACTCAGGAGCGTCTTCGCGAGAGGTAATTTGAGTCTCCAAAAATCACGTCACTTGAAAGCCCATGAGCTTCAAAACGCCATAAGGAGGATGACTCAAGCATGCAGTCACACATGTTTCGACAAAGAATGCACATTTACTTAGTGAACAAATCAAAGGAAGCAACAGACCGTACGGCGAAGCCGAGTAAAACTGGCATCACGAACTAGTAGCAGGTTCAATTCCCTATCCGGACATGTTTTATTTGTGTTTGCAGAGGCTCGGATCGTGTTTGGCGTCTGTCTGAGCCAATAATGGACAGGGAATCAGTTGTTGTATGTCATTAGGAAGAGTACGGTCTTTATTGGGGGACATTGTCTTTGATGAAGCTGACCTGATTCGTCTTATTGGTACCTCGATGCTACTAGAGGTTTATCATTTGTACTGCAGTCGGCATCAGTAAAAGTGATAAGAAAATAAGCCACGAGAAAGATGTTGATTTCTAACCGATAATGTTTAAAACACATTGGGACGACACATGATACTGACTCCGGTGTTTCGATTTTTAACAATACCTCCTCTAGGGATGTCAGACACAAGGTCATGGGAGTTTTCTTCCTAGCATGCTCCATCGTGCTTCTAAGCAAAGAACTCCTTCAAACCCTTCTATTTATTCCGATTCTTGGTGGAATTGATATAATAAACTACATTGGCTCGTGTCGGTTTAATTAATCTCTTTATTTTTTTTTATTTTCGAGGCGGCCTCTTTGAGCTCTCTTATAAGCAGACAAACTTAATCGAGGCAAAAAACATACCCGCGTATTTAAGAGGCGGGAAGATGCAGGAAATGCATCCGAACACGAGCGATAAGGGGTTATCGAGGGAATTACGAGCGGCTCCGGTTTACGGAGGCAAGTAATAGCAACCGAATGGACTGAAATATTTGTTTCGTAATTATGTGCGAAAACAGTTTAAAAGTGAGAAGATCCTAGTTGCACTTTGGCAAGCTATAAAAATGTCTTCGTCTTAGAATTGAAATTATTCCTTTGTCAATAGCACCAAATGAGTTTGTCGCGTCTTGAACTGTTAATTCCACTTTTATCTACTTAATTAAAAAAAACTAACAGTTATACATCATACTTACGAATAAAGTGAATACAAGTAGCACATCGCTCTGAAATTACCCTAAAGCAACGTTAACATACAAAGAAAATAACGGACCCCAAAGAAATATGAAGCGACAGCAAACAATTTAAGCCAACAACCATAAAACAAAGGCTTAAACATACTTAACCGCGTCTAGTGAAGAAACTAAACACCTGAAATCTAATAAAGGCTGATAAGTTCGCTTGAAAGCCGGCACGTAAGCATCGTGTATTTTCTACTATCACGGTAAATTTTGTTACCTATTAAACTCCTCAAAGCGACTATAATGTTAGCCTGAGGTAACGATTACACCATAGATTAGCAACGGACGGCGGCGACAGAACAGACACTGACTTTAAATCAAACCCAACTCAAGCTTAATTAAGGTAGCAACTTGAAATGAAACAAGAAAACTATTATTTGATCTAGCTTGTCTTGTATAATACAATACCTTCTGAAAAACATACCGAAACATTAAAAACAATGATTTTCCAATGTGCTTGTCTACAGTTGATTAGATACAGTATGTATTCAATGTTTTTGGATGAATGTGGATGCTGGATGTAAGCGTGCTCCACAGATTTTATTAAGAGGGCTATCGCAGTTTGGCCGCGTTACGAGGGCTGGCGCGCGTCTGAGTTCGTCTGAGAGTCTAGAGATCGCATTTTATGCAGTTGTAAATTACGTTTATTCAATATAATATTGATTATGAATTAACGTTTATTTTGGTATAATTTTTACCTAATAATATTAATGAAGTATGGATAAATTAACGGCTAATTCTGAACGTTTTTAGCAATTTTATGGTTTTTTTGTAGGTATAACCCAAATATGTCATATCTATCAGCATTGTTCTATGAAAATCGCGCGCTCGAGTCACCACTCTTTTGTACACGTTATTAGCCGAGCTATATCTCGTGATTTGCATATTTCGGCAGTAAAATTAATTCGAAGATTTGCCCGCATCCCGCCTAGACGGGGCGTCTTGTAGGGGGCGAGCGATGTTATGTTTTTGGATTCGTGCAGTCGGAGCATTGGATTTGTATTTACCGATACGGATTGCGGTTTGAGTCTGTAATCCGTCTCGTTTGCTTTCAATTATGTTGGTTCATTCAATTATTGCGAATGGTTTTTCTGCGCTCGCTGTCTGCGACTCTTTGAAGTTATGATGAATTATGCGCTTGTGTTCATTTGAAAGAGGATTTTAAAGTACAATGACCCCAAATATTGCTCGCCCATGAAATGTCTTTAGGAACTTTATCCTAAAGATTTTTGACGTCACTTGTGTAATTCTGATAATTGACCTTGGGTTTACTTGCGACGATTTTATTAAGCTCATTCTGCTTCTGTTCAGCTCAAAGTTTACTCGCTTTTTTTAACCCGATTATGCTAGCATCTTAGATTTAAGCAACGACTTATGGTAATGGCCACGGAAGGCGCGTTAACCCGCGGGCCGCCGTTAATCCATACAACTAATATTAGCAATAAACGGCCCCTTTTGGCTAATTATGCTAAGATGTTGCCGAGTCGTCTGCAGCCGGAATCGAGTTTTACAGTTTGTTTGTGTTGCACTGTGTGTACGGAGACGATAGTGCCGGCGCGGTCACGTGCAACTATTACCATACTATGTACTACACACTTGTTATTTTACAAATTCAGTTACTTTTAAATAACCCTAACGCTTACGTTTTCTAATCATCGCCTGATCACGATCACACAAATAACTTGGTAGCAAGATTGCAGAGTTAACGTGTAACGTTTCCTTATCGTCATCTCTTTTTTTTTCAAGAACTTTTTTATGAAAAAAGTGATCATGCCACGCCAAGGTCATTTTAAAACGGCCAGGAGACCAAAATTACACATCGAGCATGAAGTTGCTATGGACAATTTTAAACCAGACAGTCTCAATATTGATTTTTTCCAAATATCATGTCTAGATAGCCCTTAATCTTACAAGAACCTCGAGACCTATTACTTACTTGCAGAGTACAGTGTTATTGACAGAGTCGAAGAGTCCCCCACGACCCCATCTTAGCGGCAGCTCGGCGATGGTGACGCCTCGAGAACCCCATACGCAGATACGGCTGCCGCAGGGGCTGGCCATGACGCGTTCCACGGCGAATGATGGCGGGGAAAGGAACAGCAACTTCTGCAAAGAGGATGATGGGTTGAGATTATGAAAGAAAAATAAGAAAGAAGAAGAAAACTTGGATGGAGTTTGCGCGTATGTAGATACGGGTATAGTCTGTGTCATAGTCACCATCTGCGAGAGCTGGGCATGAGTGGAAAACAGAGCTCCTAATCAGTAGCATAGCAGCGCACCACGGGAGAGACCAACGGCCAGCATAGGACTTGTTTAAGTTGATAATGCTCCCGAGATTACACGCACACGATTAACCAAATATACCTACTCTTCTACCTAACTTGTAGTTAGGTGTCCATGTCTACTTTAGAGCTAGTATGCTAAATCAATACCCAAGTTTGAATAGCCTTGAGCATTCTTTCAGAATACGAATCTAAAATATTGAACAAAAACTTCATGCACACTGACATTTCAGTTCTTCGCTCTGGAGGCTCAGTTTAAAATCCTCGTTCAAGTCATTTCCCCCGGGAGAGGAGCACAAAGAGAAACCAATAAAACTTGGCAAGTCTCGTGAACATTCGAAAACAACAAATCACATTACCATTGCTGATAGTGAACTATCGCCGAGACGAGCGCCGGCAAATATGATTAGGAAACTTTTTTAATCAATACAAAGAACAAAATTCAAGGTTTTTTGTTTACGTCTGATTCTTTACTAGTTTTTGCACCAGGACACACCTGCTAGATATCTGCGTCGAGATATTCAATGAATCACGCAGTGATACTGTTACCTACCTGTTATTTGTCGTGGTAGATCTATGAATCAACGGTTTCTATAAAATGAGATGGAGGTGTTTTCAGTATCCCTCAAAAAGTTAGGAACAGCACCATCTCTAGATAAAACTCTGCATGAAGTTAAAAAGCGAAAAAAAAACCGTCCGGAAACTTGTAACCAGACGGACTAACGTTGACTTCTATAAACAGAGTTTTTTTCGTCTTATTTCTCATTACAGGGGGCGTTGGCTCGTTTCCTCGACGTCATAGTTATAATAAATCATTTATCGTTTGACGGGCCACGGTCCGTCCTCGCGTCACTCTGCGAAGGGAAATTGAAAAAGTTGCCTCGATCGTACTGGTACTGTGAGATCAAACTAATGCACTTTGGAGGTGACGTTGTAGACTGGGAATCAGTTCATCGATCTGATTACCTAGATTTTGTTGGATTAAAGTTTTATGAAGACATGGGTCCACGAAATCACAAAGGTAGCAGGAAACATCTGGTCAAGAGACGCTATGTTCTGTTCTCAACTTAAACTAGACGTCCTACGGCTGGAATTACAATGATGTCAATGAAGACTTCTTCAAAAGTATTTCATCGATAAACTCGATCGAATCATGCTTGTCATGCGGTCTGGTATAAGCAGCTGGGCCGCATTCGAGCCTTTTCTGCGTAGATCGAATCATATTAAAAGAAAATGAGACAGGATCAACTCCAAAACAAATATTCATAAACTTCAGAATCAAATTGAGGGAACGATACCTTTCTTATTCCCAATTCAAAGTTATTTAGAATGGATAATCCCAAGGTAAACGTGTTAACCCCGCCAAGGTGCATTAGCGAGTGATTATCGAAAAGAATCAAACCGGTTTAACCCTTCCGTGCCTCCCCGTGCGCTCTGACCCCAGCGGTAACATAAAGGCGCGGTGCCAGTGTTAGCTGGCAGAAATTAAATAAGGAATTGCTATTAAAAAAATGCGAGCATCACTGGGAGCTGAAATAGGTATGGTGGTAGTACTTTTCCGGACGAGCTCTTTCACAAAGAGCTCTACTGCTAATAAATTTAAAAGCTAAAGCAAACAAAGCAAAGCTTGCTTTGAATTTTTTTGGGAAAATAGTTACGTTCACGATACATCCAAGGGCCCATGAATTGTGTTATTAGGATTGTTATTTGTTCTGAAATTGGAAAAACGGAACATTTATTCTTTTCTTTCTGCCTGACTTTCCAATTATCAATTAGCAACTTCCAAAACTACCGTAAACAAATTAGAGATAGAACTACCAGAACGAAGCCCGAAAACACTATCGCTAATCTACACAGGCAAATCCTAGATCGCGGAAGCGAAGTTACCACTCAGTTTTAACATAAAGTACTTACCGAATACCATCCATTGGTTCTCGGACCCCGAGCCAAAGGTCGTTTTTTTTATAGTATAGAATGTCCTTTGGCCACAATCTCACCTGATGGTAAGTGACGATGAGGCCGACGATGGAGCAGGACAGTCTAGAAGACACCTATTCACTCTTGCCTTGAAAAGACCCAGATTATAATTTCTCAGGAAAGGCAGAAGACGGCAACGATTTCGACAACGAGGTCGCTCGGAAGATGTTCCAGTTGCGATGGAGAATACACTACCTGCCATGTCCTCGTCATATAAGCGTTGTAAAATGCAATCAGCTCCAGTTATCAGTGGCACCGCGCGCTGTGAGTGAAGTAAAACTCGCTAGCTGCGGTCACCGCGGGAGGGCATAAATTCGTCGTCGGGTCCCCGACAGCCCGAACCATACGGAAAGCGATAATGGGCCAGAATCTCACGCTTAAGTAATGGCTAGTACCGTTATGCAATAGGTTAAATACTTCGAATTTATCAAATTTTTATAATTTCCCCCGTCTTGTACAGTCGGCTACCACATCAACCTATCAACGGTTCGAATTTTGAACTATTATAAATTTGAATGTTGCGAATCATGCGAGAGGGACGATATGTTTTTATGTGAGACTCGCTACTTGCGCACCACGCGCTTACACCTATTGCGATCCCTGATTCGCAACATTCAAATTATAATAGTTCAAAGTTCGACAGTGGATAGGTTGATGTGTATCCGACTGTACCTACTGACTGTATTTTGTCAATATACATTCACATGACAAAGGCGATGCTTTCGGTCATAGCATACATAAATGAAGATCTCTGTAAGATTTCTTTGGTATCTTCGTTATATTTGATGATCAATAAAATGTACGTGGAGAAAAAATAGTCCCTGCAGTCTAAGTTGAATTCACATTCCAGTTAACTCAATTTAGCGTGTGGGTACCCCAACCTCTTCGCCTAAAAATATTACAAAAATAAAATTTATCTAATATAACTTATTTATGTATGTAAATTCAGTGGCAAAAGCACAATAAAAATAAGGGACTCGCGGATTACGGAACGTATTAAAATTCCAGATACACACGTGGCTAAGCCGGGTACAATTATACCAAGGTGGCTCTGAAGGGGCGCGGGTTATTTTTCCATATTTAATAAAATAATATAAAAAAATTAAAATATTCCGCCGGCGTGCGTACGTGTATCGCGATCGGTGTCCGAGGCAGATATGCTGGTTTTTTTCCGCCATTTTGTATTACGTGACCAGAGAAGCAGTTTGCGAAGATTGCGGTGCATGTATTCAAATAATTATTGTTTGTTTTTTAATTCAACTGTCGCGGTCGGAATATTAATCTGTTAGATAAAAGATTTCAGTTGATGCGGAATTATTTATGGGATGTGTTAAAATAATTCGTTGTATACTTTTGATGCCGTCTACATTGTGAACTTTTTGATTTAAATACTAATTTGCTTGTTATATTTTGCCTGAAACTTTCAGAATTCCGAAGGTGTCACCACAACTCATCTAACTTCGTTTCTCATCGAGTCTATTAAAATTCAAAGTACAGTCAAGCAGAACGAGCTGTAGAATCTAAAGTCACAGCAACATGAAGAATACAAATTCATATTTTACTTTTTGTTAAAAGTATTTAATTCTTTGAAATTTTTAAGCAGATTTTCTCAAAATATTTCACTGGTAGAGCTCTTCAGCACTGTTCGTTCTGCTACCCGCTCCTAGATGGCGTTAGAAGTATTCATTTGACACGTTTGTTTTAAACTAGATTATTTTAGTTTTGTGTACCTACTTATAATAAGTTTGAATGTCTTTGTATTACAGAAAGATAAAAATATATCTTTGATCAAAACATAAATTAGCTAAAGTAGGTAGTGAAAAATACTACAATCACCCAACCTAACATAAATTGTAAGCTACTAAAGCTAAGCCATAAATAAAGTAACTTTAAACTTTGTAAAAAAAGCGGTTGATAAAAATTTGGGCTTTTCGCATTAGCCTTGCATCACGAGCGTCCACCTGTTTCAGTACTAAGGACGACAGCGAAGTTCAACTTGAGCCACGAACTAACTCATATCCGGACTTCAAACTCATACCATTATAGTATCATCCTTACTGGACTATGTAGTTGGCTATCAATAGAACATTGAAAACTTTTGAATTTATAAACGCCTACGCTCGTAGTCTCGAATACAGTCCGAAGCTCGGCGTAGCACTTGTAGCAAGCTAACTTTGCCGTAGCAAGTATTGTTTTATCAGCTTGTTGAGAGCATAAAGCGCGTATTGGTTCTAACAAGAATATTTTAAAGGTTGCAGTTCTGGCGTCCAAAGGTTGTAGTGTCGCATACAGACGACAGCAAAAGTAGAAGTTGCCCACATAAATCAGTAAGTCAGGCACATCGCGCTCTCACGGCGGCCATTAGCATTCTTTATGCATAGAAATCGATCCGACAAGTCTAATGCCTCCCGCGATACATTAATATCTTACTTTTTATGACTCTTTGAGAACAATCCATCGGAGACTGTCTCCTGATCTGGAAAATTGAAACCTAAGCTCTTAAAGCTACGGTTCTATTTCGAATGCAGAAAATAAATGGAAGATGCAGCGGAAAGAAATTAAGCCGTGTCTATACTTTCGTTTGGAGTTGAGTTACTGTGGATTTGATTACTGGCCTTCAGGGTGGAGGACTCTTAAGAGTTGTAGGGTTTATTAACACTTTCTATACAGTTAGCCATAGATTTTAGAATATCTGAGGTTTTTCTGGCGTTTTACTATGCCTGAAAAAGTTGCAGCTTTTAAAATTAAAACAGACTCGAAATAAAAAATCTCATCAGTATTTAAGTGATCGTACTAACTTGTTGATTATAAAGAAATTCAAATCATGAATTTTAAGTTGAAAAATAATGTTGATTACAAAATATGAGTCTCTACTCTACCCCCACAAAGTGGAACCACCCTAAACAAACGGCAGTTGATAATAGGTGGCGCTGGTGATTTCCTCGCTTCCATTTTTCTTCACGGGCACTTTGAGATTAAAAGTTTGGAAAATGAAATGAAAAGTTCGACGCGAGGTACGTGCACCTCGTAATTCCTCAAAGATCGGAGGCCGGCCATTGGGGGTGATTCCCAACTTGCCGAACAAAAATTGTTATGGAATTCAAAAGTTGGAATTGTAATTGGCGTTCAAGTTATACGTATTTATTTGGATTCAAATTGGAAATGATTGAAGAGCAGAATAAACAAAATTGTGTTTAGGATTGTGTTTACAAAAACTATTTAGCTTTGTGCAGGGTTTAGATCTTCAAACCTACTCCTTAGCCATTCGCATTAGCTTACGCAAACCTTTGAAAACAGCTCATGAGACAATTCGTCAGTTGAAATAGTGTTTGAGAGGCCAAATCCGGTAAATAATTGAACGCAATCCGACTGGATAAGTCAAGAAAAAAATACTTCATGTTTTAAAAGGGTAGCTAGTATATGCGCAAATTAACTTATGATTAAACGAACTTACCTGGAAGTGAAGTACTATAATAGTTATATGAGTGCTACGTCCTCAATATTAGTAACCTGAAAAATAATCGACAACGAATCTACAATATGTGAATATTTTAATCAAAAATTATTTTTCAGGTTACTAATATTGAGGACGTAGCACCAAATATAATTAATTTTAATATCACAACACCGATAGCGAAGAAGTATTTTCGTTAGTTGGCGTACAGCCAGAGCCTTATCGGACGGTATGAGCACTTGTTCAAATAACGTGTGACTATTACTTACAGATACCACACTACAATAAACGAGATGAACGAATAGTTTTTGAGAACTTGTGCTCTACGAGTACTTTTCTTAGCAGCACATTTTCTGATATACATAACGGACAATAAAACATCCTATATGGCTCGTATGCTGCAAGTATGAATCAATATTTGAGCATTGACAATATTGACAGGCGTCACAGCTCAGTTGGTAATGGCTCTGCCTTCCGTGCTGGGGGTCGTGGGTTCGATCCCCACCGAGAACAAACATTTGTGCGTGGAAAACACAGATGTTTGTTCTATGTCTGGGTGTTACTATGTATAATATGTATGTATTTAAAAAAAAAAGTATATAAGTATTCTGTCAGCTATTTAGTTCCCATATCACAAGCTTTGCTTAGTTTGGGACTAGAGGGCGTTGTGTGTAAAGTCCATGAATATTTATTTATTTATTGGTGCTACTAGTTTTCGAGCCTCAGATCTCTATAATCCTTGAAGAAAACTACATACAAAAGTTATTATGTAATTGATATTACAATGTTTCAAAATTAATAGCAATGCAAAACAGATTACCGGCAAAGCAAAACAGATTACCGGTAGTAAATCGTTGTCTGCAAGCATGCATTCCTCTTTCATTCCGATTACATTTCATCTAAAGAGTAGGTATACGTAGGTCTGGGTACATTAGATACGTAGGTACGCTACAAGGCATTATAAGCAGAAACTGCGAGGTACCGATATCGAACGCTGACAGAGCTCTGACTCAGCGGATTACCGACGGGTTGTTGCATTCATAAGATTATTCAATGCATTATTTTAGTAGACTATTGAAGGGTACGAAATTGCAGGGGTTTTGAGACATTTCAAGATATTAAGCTCTTTAAATCATTTGGTTTAGTTTTTAACCACCGACGCAAAAACGACGGGGTGTTATAAGTTTGACGTGTCTGTGTGTGTCTGTCTATGTTATTCTTAGCTATGTTTGATGAAAATCGGTCTAGGTATCGGGGGGTTTTTTAAATTTTTAATTTAATTAGATAGTAGTACATAGAGTATGTTCACATAGTAGGTATTTAGTTTCGCAAAATTGGACAGGAACACTAAAAGTCGATCAGCAGATATTATTCAACCCAACTTTATCGTGCAATCTTCATCCTATAGGAAGTAAAATGCTACTTATACGTACACGTTCTTAATTGAGTAGAAACGTACATTTGTACAGAACCTTAATGAGGATACCCAACCACAATAAAACATTATTTTTTGTGAAAAAAAAAACCGTGAATCCGGTCACATTATCGCGTGCCCATCTTGCAAAGTACCGTCAGAGGGCATCGCTAAATGACGTCACGTATTTAATTACGAACAGCCTCAAAAGTGACGCTTTAGAATTGAAAGCTAAATGTTGTGGGGGCACTGGAGGGTACTAAAATGTATTTCCAGTGCTTCTCGACATTTTCAAGGTACATCTCAGTGCAAGACTGTTTTTGTAAACCAGACCGTGTGTTTGTTGACATTATTTGCAAGTTAAATGTCATCGGTCCATCAAAATACCATTCCATACAGTTGCTTACATCCCAGTATTTCTTACGCTGAAAAGAATAAATACTTTTCTTTATTTCTTTCAAAAGATGGTATAGGTACTAGGCAGGGTAAGCCTTCTTCGTCTAGAACATGTCCCAGGTACTAAAGGGTCCCGTTCATCCGGGCATGGGTATATGTGGCCCTTGACGATAAATCATCTAGATAAGAAAAACCTGGGGGGTAATTCTAGACCGATAGACTTTATATCACGATAGATATATCTACCAAAGACTGTCAAACACTATGGAATTTTGACAGTTATTGGGATCGTGATAAAAAAGTCTATCGGTCTAAAATCACCCCCTTGTATTCTGTTTTTTCTTTTTTTTTCTTAACCTATACTGTCCCACTGCTGGGCAAAGGTCTAATAGCATTCCATACAGGTATTCTGTTAAGTAAAAAAATTCAATTTATTGATAAAATTTGATTGTCTATCACAAAGATCCCCAAATGACTACAATCTAAAACGCAAATGGCCGAATAGCCGAAGCCGAGCCAACGCTAACATTATTCAGAATTTTAAATTACATCCTTCAAAACGAATATCAAACGTTACGTTAACTAAGAGCGGAACACGAAAATATATCAAAGCGGACCGCTTCTGAGGATACAGGGTTACCAACTCTAATATATTTCTCCCTGGAATAACCGAGACCTTAGGTCTTAGCCTTCCCATATCTAAATTAAAAAGAAATGTTACTTTCGAACGTGTAACGTGTAAAATTCCAAGCTGTTTTATCAAGAGCAATCGCGAAAATCATTGGCGAATAATACACCATCACTATATAACGGAGTAGTTTCAGTTGATAGGGTGTAGTAAATGCCTTAAAATAGTGTCCTATCGAGAAACTTAGCAAACTTCCTGTTTGTTGGCAACCCTGCAGAAAACGTTTTCCCATAGCGTTTACCGGAGAAAAATTACATATTCGCGACTCGAACGTCTCAACCGACGGCTGCAACAAAGAGCCTTGTTACCTTTCGGCACCGAGCGCGCCCTAATGGCTCGCTTTGACTTACTAGATGGAATTTTTAATGCAATAATTTCGATAATTTATCGCTAGATAGCGCTTCTTTGTGCCGCGGCTGGGTAGCAAATAGGGTTTCTTTTTATCCGCGGAAAGTGGCTGTCTCGATTGACCTCCGGGTGTTGAGGCGACGCGACACGGAAAATGGACACGTTTTTTCTTGGAACTTTGTTTACAGACTGATACCGTTTTCAAGTAGCTTAATTGGCTATTTTCTTTTGCTGCTCGGATCAATTTAATACGAGATATACTTTTTGTGTTGAGTTTCCGAGAGTTTCTGGGCGAAGACTGAGTATAAATAATCCTGAGAACGAAACAAGGATATCAATTATGGCAAATAGTGCTAATTTAGAACCAAATATAATTGAAATAGTTAGAAATATATAGTTGGCCAGATCGACTTGCTACTTTTCAAATGTACGTTTCAGAACACGACAGTAGATAGGTACCAGTAATACAAGTACTATAAGCCGACGTGGGTGCTTGGTGCTGCAGCCAATTTCCTCGTTGCAGCTCATTCGGGCTAATTTTCATATTAACGAACGTGTCTAGTCTAGCCTGAACGTTCAGTGTACTAGCTAGGAGATACTGCGACCTGCCTATAGGACGCTCACTCGATTGATAACAGCTGTTACCCTGAATCGTTACCAACGGTATGAGATAGAGAGATACCAGGTTTTTTTACGAGAACAATGTGACAGATAATGTAAAACACCCACCTGATGTTTAGTGGTTACCTATCGAATCAAAATACTTTTAGTAGTCACAACGGATAAAAATCCAGTCCATCCAAAGGTTGCCTGGAAGAGATCGCTCATAGCGATAAGGCCGCCCATTGTACTTCGCTTTAATATAGAACTATGTTTAATATCTAATTTCCGGTGCAGTACAATAAAGAGTTTTCTATCTATCTATCTAACGGATGTTTGTCCGTCTGAAGTACCAGCGCAGAACCCATTTTTAATTGGGTAATTGGAGGTAAGCAATTTTTTCTGCACAGCTTGAATTTTTTATTTAGATGTGAAGAAGAACAGTGCATATGTAAAACGCACGGAAGTATTATGACGTTCTATAGTTTCCGTCTCATCACTCTCCGATATAAAACGTACTACGTTGGAATAATGAACGATGCATTGTTTATTAATATCGCCGTAATAGACGTTTTAATATATTTCGAGGAAGTTTGCTCTAAAAGGTTGAATTACAACACCTGCCCGGTGCCTTCTACTTAGCTATTAATAATGAACCTTGATAATTTTCCAACACGAAAAATATCAAACTGTTGAGTTGACCCACAGAACATCTATTTCAAAGCATATAGGATTTTATAATTTATTTAACTAAAATTCATAGAACGTTACAAATATCTACTGAGCAAGTCAGTGTTGTAGAGTCAGTAGGTATGCACTATGCTGCTGACTTCATGCTCACAAACATTTCTCCAGATTTTGTCCTATTCGTCATTTGACAGGCGTCAAGCTCAGTCGGTAATAGCTCTGCCTTCCGTGCTGTGGGTCGTGGGTTCGATCCCCACCAAGAACAAACATTTGTGCGTGGCAAACATAGATGTTTGTTCTATGTCTGGGTGTTACTATGTATTTTATGTATGTATTTACAAAAAAAAGTATTTAAGTATTCTATCAGCCATCTAGTTCCCATATCACAAGCTTCGCTTAGCTTGGGGCTAGAGGGCATCGTGTGTAAAGTCCATGAATATTTTTTTATTTATTATTTATGTGTCACAAACAGTACATTACGCACAACGGATCTTTGTCCCGCTGAAGTTAGGTGCAACAATGATTCCGTGTGTAGTGTTATGCGGTTAAATTAGCTTACCTCCAATTCGATCCGAAAATCGGTTGTGCCCAGCTAATTCATAGGGACAAAAATCCGTTGTGACTACTATACTTATCTTTTGTTTTGTGAATAGCAATTCATAATATTCATACACGAACATCTAATTCTCCTAAACATGTACAGATGCAGAAGTTAAGTCAGTTTGTTACGTAAACTCGACCATCACCCACATTCACCTTTTAAAACCAGCTCATCAGCAATTTCTCGCGTCAATAAGGTACGTCGCGCACCTGGGGTGGTGGGGTGAAAGGGGGGACAAACAATTTAATTTACTACAAGAGGAAACCTCCCGAACTCACCCGATAATGTACCCCTGTATAGCGCCCTTGTTAATACAAATTTTCGCGGGCCATCGTCCGACGCGTGTTATCTTAGGGAAATAAATTAAAAATATACAGGTTGAGATGGAGCGGCGACTGGCTGGTTGGTTCCGAAGATATATTTTACAGTCTTACAGATTATTTTACAGGCGTCACAGCTCAGTCGGTAATAGCTCTGCCTTCCGTGCTGTGGGTCGTGGGTTCGATCCCCACTGAGAACAAACATTTGTGCGTGGAAAACATAGATGTTTGTTCTATGTCTGGCTGTTACTATGATTATAAATATGTATTTACAAAAAAAAAAGTATATAAGTATTCTATCAGCATCTAGTTCCCATATTACAAGCTTTGCTTAGATTGGGACTAGAGGGCGTTGTGTGAAATGTCTATGAATATTTATTATTTATTATTTATTATTTATTATCATAATTTTGATAGGTTGCAGAAATATTGCAAAGCAAGTTATAAAGTTTTACAGAAAAGCTTATTGGAGCAAACTTTTCTTTCCAAATATTGTTTGTGGAATTCATTATCTGATAATGTTTTGAGCATAAGTACCAACCTACCTAGTTATAATTTACTACTAATAAGAGTATACGACGTTGAGGACGAATAAAGATCTATCTATTTATAACTTGCATGATAAACAGAATGAAATAATTTTGTACTTTCATAGAGACTTTTGGCTACTTTACCGACTTAATTTAATGTTAGTTTACATTGCTTCCTTTCTGTTTATGTGAGGCAATGCATTGTTATAGGCAGAGGTAATCACTTAACATCAGGTGGGCCATCGGCTTGTTCTATCATTGAATTGTATAAAAAAAGCGAATTAGAAATAAGTTGCATTGAAGATATTCAGCATCTAGTTTTCAGACGAACCTACGGACCCCTAAAATGCCAAGACAAGAATCTCACGGTCGACTAATAAACGCGTTCGCTAATTCATCATTGTTGTCGCTAATAAAAACACGACAAAAACACGTCTTCGACATTGGAAGGCCCCGCGTCTCCCGGGGCGCGGTAATAGACCCCCAGGTTAATAGTCTTCACTTGGACGGTGGATATTTTTAAATAAAAATTCACAATAAAAATTGTTTTTGTACAGAAACATTGCAACAATTTATGTATGCTGGGCTGTATATTGGACGAAGTTCCGTTAGCTCAGGATCTTTAGTGTATCTGTAGGTGAAGTCGGGCTATGGATGATGATGATGACACACATACTACTTTGAACGCTTTTTAGAGTAGTTTGATGCGACACTACTTAGTACGGAAATGATACTGACATTCCTTGTTTACCCCAAATAATGAAATCATACGCCTTAAGAGGGCTGCACCTATCTTTTGTTTGTTTGTTTATCGGAATATCAAATCATTACTTAATGATATCAGTACATTTAGCATACTTTTAATATAGCATTTCAAAAATTAGGTACATCGCGTAGTATCATCGCAGACATCCTTCATTGGCTTATTAATACTTTTACGTTTCTCATGATAAAAAAATCATTTATTCGATAAAATCACAAGGATCATTTAGAATCGTCCTATGTGCTAGGTGATTCTAGGTTAGTTTCTCGAGACCAGTCAATTTATTCATGACAGAACACAACAATATTTTGATCAGAAACAATATCCTGATCCCCATAACTTAATGTTATGATTCTGAATTGAACCCAAATAGCCAAAGAAGCATGATCAAATGTCGTGATGACGACAGCGAACACTCGTTAACGTGCTTATTGTTGTTTTTAATGAAATGTAGCCGAAATGGTCGAAGCATTGTCCGAGGATCGGATCCATTATCCCGTTCCCTTAACACCC
The DNA here is from genome assembly GCA_947859175.1 of Gandaritis pyraliata. Lineage (NCBI taxonomy): Eukaryota > Metazoa > Arthropoda > Insecta > Lepidoptera > Geometridae > Gandaritis > Gandaritis pyraliata. The sequence goes on along the minus strand of OX401871.1, from coordinate 1,328,994 downwards.
TGAAGGACCCGCAATAAAATTCGCAACGCTATCCGGACCTCGTGCGATCGACAACTTTAAACCATTAAGTTTCACGATAGTGAGTTTGACGTTCTCATGTACATGCCTTTCATGATTGCCGCTCGCTGGACCGAGCGCATTGATGACGCGGAAAACTATTGCAACCACTTTATTTTTGTTTTTTGATTATAGAAGTTTTGTGTCAAAAGGTTGACTATTGAATACTAAACAGATAGATAGCAAACTCTTTATTGTAAGCGAGAAGGAAATTGCTTATTAGACACAGAGTTCTGAGAGACAAATGTAATTGTAAGAACCTTCCTTAGTGTTTTTCAAGTTCTGAGATAAAGTTGGCAAAAATTTTATGTATCGAAGAAAACGTTCCAAACGAATAAATAAAAGATAAACTTTCTCGCCCCAAATCTGTTTTCGACTATCGGCCGACAGAATGCAAATCCAACAAAAAACTGGCGAAGAAACGTTCGGAAAATTAATAAAACACCCACTAAAGCGAAAACAGGCGGAAAAATAGAGTCGAGGGAGGCGAAAAAAATGTCCACCGAGCAACGTGCTCTTCATTAAGGCGAAATGGAAACACCGGATGAATTGATCAATCAGAAATTTTATGGGCCAGAATCACTCAACGGAAAATAATTCCCCGGCCATTCGGCTTGGCTCATCGCCGCCGTTTTAATTTCGCCCTCTTGGGGAGATCGAGTGTCATCCAATCTATCTGACGACTGGAAAAAATAGCACCTCTCGCCCTCAGACCCCCGCACAGCCGCGAATGTCTTAAGCCCGTAATGTACGCTTTGGGACTTTTTAAATCGATTGTCTTAACGTCACGAGTATCATAAATTGGTCGGATTACACGAGAGCGATGGTCCAAAGAGAGCGGACACCTTCCGATCTTACTAAAAGGTTCCAAATCCAGAAAGGCAAGAGCTCAGGCTTGTATGGGCGTATGAATATTTTATTTACCTACTCGTATTTACAACTCACTTTTCAAAACGAACACATTTCAAGATTTAACATGACATAAATCAATTTGTTACCGTTAATCGAACATCTTACTACCTCAACCAGTTCGTAGAGACCACAATAGCTCATCAAGTTGTCCCGCTGTCAATTTCCTAAACAAAACGGGATTACTGGTATTTTTCAGCGTAATCACAATAGACAGGCCGGGCCGCGCTGATGGATGCGCGATTGTTGCTCTCTGATCTTGATTAATTAGACACAAACGGAATGGGATATTACGACACTTTTGATGCTAATTATTTGGACGATTACCTGCCTTAATCTGATCAGCGGTTTTGTTTGATTAATAATTGTTCTGGGCTGTGTTTGCACTGAATTAATTTTGTACAGGCTGGATTATGTTGACGTTTACGTTGACACGTTTTGTTTTATCGATGAATTTAACCACATACCATATAGCCGCATCGTTGTACAACAGAGACAAGGTTCAGCTACTCATGTAATTTTATCACACTGAAAAATCTAACAAAGTGTATGACGCCGACCCCCTGTCTACTTTAAAACCTTATTGTTATGCATTCAATCGCCATTTTCATTTGCCATTATATTCAAATAGCCAACCGTTAGAAGTTTATCATAATCCCGGATAATTTCCTGAAAGAAACTCGAGGAGGCATTAAAATAGCAATCAAACCGGCAATCGGGGGGAGTCGAATCAAATCTCGAAAAGAACGTACCGATTTGTAATTCAAAGTATTTGGAAAGTATTCGGACGCACAGCGGAACGTTGGCTCGGAAGCCAGTGGTGCTGTATTTACATCATACAACTGAATCTATTTGAGATCACTTTGACAGCAACTTTGACAGAAATTTCATCAATGCTAAGGAACTTAACACGAACGGATAATGAAACCATACCCTACCATACCCTTGAAATGCATATTTAGAAAACCATGTGTTAGCATCACTGCTTAATGTGGTGCTTCAGCTGTTCACGTTCTGAAAAGACTTGCTTTCAATGGTAGAGCTTGAGTTTAATTCAATGTTGACGTAACAAATCCAGCACTGACTTCCGCGCCAGGTGAACCAAACGCTATATCCGATCTGAATAGTCGAACGGATTCCGCGCGGCGTGCTTTGGTGAATGAAAACGTGGATTACGCGCTCGATTAACCAATACGGTACGAAAATGAGATTAAATTTCAAATTGGGTAAAGGTTCTCTTTGATTTCTGAATTTTCGGCATTTACTAACTTTAGCTTTAGATCTTATCATTTGACTGCAGGGATTCACCGTCTAGTCAGTATATAATTTTAAATGCAACATTCATTTACAGCGATAGCGATCTTGATATTTCTTGCTATTATGCGATATTTTCCCCATAATTAGACACACCGAGAGGCAAATTCTCCATCAGTGAAGAGAAAAAAAGAATAATTGCTATTAAAAATCACCCCCGCGACAGAGGTTCCTCGAACGATCAGCCCTGGAGCTATCTTCATTAATGAAAACCATAAAACTGGGGGCCGGTATCCGGCTCGAAGCGCGAAGGCTACCATCGAGGAATGATTATTGCAGAATGAAAAAAATCATACCGATAATTTACCTACAGAAAGCATCAAGGTAAGATTCAAGTTGAAGATGACTTGAGTGTTACAAGTGGTTACCAGTTTACCTTTTTTGTAACTGAAAAACCATTTGATGGGCAGTATGAACATGGGTAGTAGTTCAGACACAACTAAACCAGGATAACATTGGCATTTTTCTTAGCTCGTCTGAGCTGTGACCCTTCTGCAGCCCTCGGTGATCTCTTAATGACAGTAGCGTAAAAATGCGCGTTGAACGAGCATCGCCTTATTAAGCCCGCAGGGGATGCAGGTGGGGTAGAAATAGTATTAACGACATTTACCTATTGAAGTTAGATTGGGAGCATAATTGGTTCGTTGCGGTTCAAAAAAATTGTTTTAAAATCTATTCAATGATTTTTGGATGTTCGACTTTAACTGGTCAATGGTTGATTAAAAATGCTAAAGATCTTTGAATAGTTTCTGTATTGACAACACTGACTGTGAAGATTGTGGCATGTCGATAGAGGGGGCTGAAAAACGTTTTTGAAAACTTATGGAAAGTCATATGGACCAGTACGAGTTTGAAACAAACCATATCTTTGAAGTAGGTAACTACTTTTTGCTGGCCCAAAAAAGAAAGAAAGAAAAAGTTTATTTTGTGTCAATAAATAATTACAATATACCTTAATATTAAATCGACTACGTGAGTACAAAAACGGTCGCCACTCAGCATGTGCTATATAGTAGCTTGTGACTACTATAGCGCTGGTCTTCCGTGACGCCAGAACCTAGCAGCGGCAGCAACAGCGGTACACAACTTCTTATATATAGGTAATATAATATAATAAATTCAAAAATTAAAATTAAAAACGAGAGACACATCTTGAGGTACTCATCCAAATGTAACAAGCGAAGTACACGCGAGAGCAATGATTCCGGGTCACTTAAAGAATGTTAAAAATCTCGGAAACTAAAAATGATAGGTTAATGCAATAAATTGTATTTAATAGACAATGTAATACTCCTTAAATGAAGGTATTAAAACTTCTTAGTTATTGTAAAGTTATATCTTAAAAAAATCAAATTTGAAAAAGGGCCACTTTCGAAGATGGAACTACGAAATTACAGCATTTGGTTTTGCTTTTGTTTGTAATCTGTCATTTATGTGGGTATATAAACCATGTTGATAGTGCTCTATATTCATTATTCAAGCTGAAATTATGTCGCTTACGCCTGAAGAATGCACCAGAATACTTACAATGCTGGAAACCGGCCGGAGTCAGCGCGATACAGCCAGGACTGTCGGTGTGTCGCTGTCAACAGTACAAAGAGTTCTCCGACGTTACGAAGAAACTGGTTCTAACCTACGCAGACCAGGAACGGGCAGAACCAGGTGTACCACAGCACGAGAAGACCGATACTTGGTGAACACCATGCTTCGAAATCGCTTTCTCACAGGAACTGAACTCACAAATCAGTTTCGACGCCTCGGAGGAAGTAACCCAAGTGCATGGACAGTAAGACGTCGGCTTGCTGAATCTAACTTAAAACCCCTTAGACCTGCAAACGGCCCTAAACTGGAGCGTGGGCATCGTATTTCAAGACTAAGATATGCCCAGAGCCACGTAAATTGGAGTATTGAAGATTGGTCAAAAGTTATGTTCTCCGACGAATCAAAATTTATGCTCTACAAGCACGATGGAAGACACAGAGTGTATCGAAGACCAGGGGAAAGATTCAAGCAAGCATGCATCGAAGAAAAAGTAGCCTACGGTGGTGGGTCTGTACTTGTGTGGGCCGGAATTTCTTCTGAAAGTCGCACAGAGCTGGTGATCATAGAAAACGGCTCTTTAACTAGCGTAAGATATGTGGAAGAAATCCTCAATGATCATGTTGGTCCATTTATGGTCAATTTAGGTGAGGATGCTATATTTATGCATGACAATGCCCGACCTCATACAGGTAGGATTGTGAATGACTACCTTCAAGAGATGAACATTACTCGTATGGAGTGGCCAGCGCGCAGCCCGGATATCAACCCGATCGAGCATGCTTGGGACGAGCTAGGCAGATGCGTAAAACAACGAAACCCTCCCCCAATCACGCTTCGTGAGCTCAAAATTGCTCTCACAGAGGAATGGGAGAATATTCCCCAAAATCGTATAAGGAACTTGGTGTACAGCATGCCAAACCGCGTAAACGCAGTAATGGAAGCACGAGGAGGCAATACGAAGTATTAAAATTCAAGTCAAATCGTAATAAAGTTCAAAAATTTCATGTTTCCTATTTTTGTTTTAAGGAGAGATCAGCAGTTTTTTTCTTTATGTAATTTTGTGTTAATAAAATGTATGGTGACTCATATTTTTTTACTTTCATTTAAGGAGTATTACATTGTCTATTAAATACAATTTATTGCATTAACCTATCATTTTTAGTTTCCGAGATTTTTAACATTCTTTAAGTGACCCGGAATCATTGCTCTCGAGTGTATTTTGTACTTCATCGTACCGAGAAATTCGGTACACCCACGTTAACGTACAACGTTTTTGTGAAACCTCATTCAAACTAATGATCTCCATGTATTAGGGATGTTTGTGAAATATAAAATTGTGAAAAATATTTCGCGAAAATATATCTTTCCGACATTAAAGTACTAATTTGTCATTACGAGCTCCTCTGCCGATAACAATGGTACCACATACGTTATTAAATAATACAAGTGGCTTATTAGTGATACACGACTCGCGAAATACCGTAGGGGGAATGGAGGGAGAATATACAACAGAGAGCAGAATTTGATTTTGTGAACAAGTTGCCCGAGTAAGCAAATATCGAATGTGTCACTAGTCAGTCGTCACACTCATCATCCATATCATTAGTCAGTAGATTAGTTAGTCTACTCTTAGACCTATGAGGGTGATGGCACAATGTTCAAGTCAAGTGTGCTTTCTCATGCGTGAAACGTTCAAGTGTTCTGTGTCTGCCTGCAACATAGATATCAATATGTTCATATTGTGTCTAGAAAGTTGCGCTTTGTAATTTATTTGTCTAAGGTTAAGGGGCGTATCGCAAACGCAAAAAATAGCGATATTAAAATTCGCGATACACACGCGTAAGACGGGCCCATTAGACCCGCTACAAAATCTCATTTGACGAGTCGTATACTTATACGGATGCTATTACGTGTATGTTATTGTTATGGCTATCATATGACTCAACAATGTCTATGCCTTGTCTATGCTCGCGTTCTGAAAAGTCGTATTGAACTGTTCGGGTATCGCAGTACCTTATTGCCAGCACGAACCGCTGTGAAATCTTAGAAGCAGTAATTTAGTGATAAGAAATCGCACCGTCAAACCGAACCCCAAACAAAACAATACCGACACTTCATCAACATTCACTCCCCCCATAGTGCCCCGACGGCCGGCCAATAGGCACCGTTATCTCAACGGCGATACGTAATAAAAACCCTCAAGTATCGTGTTTTTGGGTAACAAGCAGTCTAAATTACAACAATTATTCAATGTTGCCGTGTTATCGGCAGTTATAAAATCGGGAGACAGTAGGGGGACCCTCATTAAGGTGCGACAACAGGGAGGGGGGAGGATAATTTTGATAATGTTGTGAAAAAAAAATGTTTTAGGGAGAACGAAGGAAGTTGAATGATGTATTGGCCCGCTTTGCGACTGACAACCGCGGCAGGTTTCTCTCTCTCTGTCAAATTAAATCTTTGTTTGAATATCCAAGGGTTTTGTTAAGTTTGTTTCATAATAATACTCGTATAGCGTAACACATATATGACGCAAACTTATATTTTCATTTCGATATCTTAATTTGATTTCATCTTAGACTCAGGCTACCTTTGATTAAATAAATATTCATGGACATTTCACACGACGCTCTATAGTCCCAAACTAATCAAAGATAACTTGCATTAACACAAATGTGCGTTGTATCGATAAAAGTACACAACAAAGCAAACTTCCCCAGTCTATAAAACCTATGGGTACCTTATGAGTAACCAGCGCACATAGGTACAAACAGACACAGCCTTTTACAGGCAAGTTGTTCTACCCAAATCACTCGCACTCTGAATCACTAATCCCCGTCTGGTCCAGTGGTTCCTTTAGGACCCGCGTCACAACTATCAACATCAAAGACTTGGGATTGACTGGAGTCGTTCCGCACCAATGACGCTTGTGATTGCGCTCCGATCTGGCTCGAATCATGATCTTTGACTACACGTAATGATTTGGCAATCGTGTAATCGCTTGTAGCTATGAGGATTACAGTAAACTGTTCTTTGTTCAACATTGTTGGTTTAAGCTATCGCAAGTCATGATTACATCTCTTTTTAACCGACTTCAAAAAAGGAGGAGGTTCTCAATTCGGTTGTATGTTTTTTTTTTTTATTTTTATTTTTTTTTTTATTTTTTTTTTTAATGTTTGTTACCTCAGAACTCCGTCATTTATGAATCGATTTCAAAAATTCTTTTTTGATCTGAAAGGATATACTTTCAGATTGGTCCCATTTAATTTTCATCAAAATCGGTTCAGTAGTTTGTGTTATAAATAGAAATAACTGAAAAAAAATGCCAAGTTGTGGCGTAGCGCCTACCATTTTACTGCTAGCAACGATGCAATATGCCAAATTGCGGCGTAGCGCCTACAATTTTACTGCTAGCAACGATGACCCTTTGTGCACACCTAAATTTTAACATTTTTCTAAATTTGTCAATAAACCCAGTTTGTACATTCAAACCGCATTTAATTGGAGAAAAGCAAAAACCCACCAGTTGTTTCTCTAAAGAATCAACACCAACCACGTGCACGAAATTGCGTATTTTGCTTTCCTGTGACTTTTAAGTGGTGTTTATAGTGACTAGAACATTCCCAATGAACTGTCATCATCATCATCATCTGATGATGAAGCTGGTAATCGAATTGAAGTCGGTTTTTCTAGTTTTTTAACTTATAAATTATTTATAAACTATCGACTGAAAAATGGCACAGAAAACTTTTCATAACAATTTGCGATTTGATGCGGTAGATAAAAAGAACAACTTACTGGATCTTGCAGCAGATTTCCATAAAAACTTATCTAAACTCTTTTGCCTACACACAAAGCCCGTACTCCAAGAACGTCGACTGTGTTCCACTCCCCTTTCCTTATGCCATGCCCTTCATACCAAACCATATCATTGTGGGCAATCGGACGAAGTTTTCCACGAAAAGCCTTACTACTATAATCTTAACAAACTTCGAATGACGAAAACACATCCTAAACACCACATAAGGCAACTAACATAAGAGCTTATAAAAAGTAACGTTTATTCCACGTGAAGTGTCCACGCCACGCCAGCAGTGACGAGTGGCAGTCGCAACAGACGCCATTTTGAGGGCTGGAGTGGCAAGCTTCCCGCTTTCACATACCTGTTCAATGATTTGCTGTGAGCTGTCTGCAATATACAAACATTTTATGTTAACCTGTAAAGTGTTGGTTATTCTGTTTATCATGTGCTGGTTAGGTTAAAGTTGGATGGAAGTAGAGCAAACGTGTAGTGTAGGCTGGATTATTATCAAACTGATAAGGTCATCCAGCTTTGGACAGGATATTTACATGTAGACTTTTAGAATGAGATCGCTATACGAGTCTAATTTATTTATTTTAAAATTTCACACAGATATGTAGTGCTAGGAGGACTTAATGCTAAGAGCATTTTCTGCCAGTCTTGATAGTTTTAGAGCTAGAATGTTGATTTAATGACGAAAACAAGTTGACAAAACTTTTTGGTATGTTTTTCAGAACGTCTCAGACTTTTCACTAATCATGTAGGACAGTCGGCTACACATCAACCTATCAACGGTTCGAACTTTGAACTATTATAATTTGAATGTTGCAAATCATGCGAGAGGGACGATATGTTTTTATGTGAGACTCGCTGCTTGTGCGCCACGCGCCTATACCTATTGCGATCCCTGATTCGCAACATTCAAATTATAATAGTTCAAAGTTCAAACAGTGGATAGGTTGATGTGTAACCGACTGTACATGCTCCTGTAGATAGAGTTTATTGTCTGATTTCTACAAACTGCCTAACTTAAATAAATAAAACTTTTCTCAAACTCATCAAGCAGATTCATGTGCGAAGATTCCGTTTGCATAAACAGTACCTTACGGGGTACGTTTACGGGGAAAACAAATGAAACGTGCGCCCACCTCGCGGAGAAATTGATCCTATGCATTGTATCTATAAACATTTCAATTGCGGCCGCGGCTTATCCATGAGATCACGAAGGGCGTCTACGACGAGGGTAGCGGTAATCAACGATTCTTTATTTATTTGAGAATTACTTTTAAAGGGTCTCATGTGTATCTTTTGAGAGCACCAGTCTAGAGCAACCCCGCCTACTGATTCTAAAGTGGTGGGTAGGTCCTTTTGTATCTTTAAGAGCACCGACGATCGGGCCAACCGACTTCTAATCCGGTTTAGGTCTGGTGGTTCGACAGCAGAGTGGTTGCGGAGCGAACTAAACTGGGGTATGCACCTTGAATTCTGTGTGAATAAGGCTGAATAGGCTGAGGGGATGGTATAGGTAGGTTCTTGGCAAGCCTACCCCACCTACATGTCCCAAGCATTACAATTATAATCATGATTAGCTACCGCAGTCATTGGTTTGGCAAATGGCTTCTTAATAATGGACCAAAATGTATGTTGAGTTGATGACTAACTGCGCCTTGTTTACGGAGGTTACAGAATGCTATTGGATCTGCATTCAATTCCAATCAAAAGATGTTTTAAATCCTGAACTTTTTTACCCTGTGAAAAATACTCTCAGTTGAAGGGAAAAGATGAATTCTAATTATGATTCGCAGTCGTCCCAATTCTCGAAAGCCGGGTCGAACTTGGCTTATTATTTTTGCACAGGTAATAAAATAAATGATTTTTCCCTTTTTCATCACTGGCAGTAATCCGGCCACGGCTGTTTGGGCTCGACCACGTTCGCTTTAGTGATGGGACTTTGTTTACAGTCTTGTTTAAGGTTTTATAAATACTTTAAGAATTTAGTAAGTACCTACGGCTTCTTACGTTGCCAACCATAAAACAACATCCAAAATAGTTACGTAACTATTTAGCATGTTTTATTCATTCATCTTATTACTTAGGTGATTCTAGGTGTCAGTACCTCACGACCAGAGCCCAGTAGAATGGATAAAAAACTACGGCCTGGCATCGTAATTAGACCAAGTTTTCTCTAGACAAATTGTACAGTAAGAACAAACCACTTGTAACAACTTTCAAAAACTGAAAGACTACAAGTCAAAAACTAAATCAATTTCTAAGAGATGAAGACGAAAATCTTCTCCGATTTCATTCATTCATTCAATACCAAATGTACGAATGAATTCAGAGATATTGAGGTCCTTCCGACCATCACTAGTTTTCGTTTTATTTAACACCGTCGCTCGTCGTCGGCAATAATTCCATCTGCATACATATCGGCCGTGAGAACGAGGCCTAACATAGATTACTTTGTTTCCTTTTTCAGGGAAAACTCGATACCACTGTCGACGACTTTTTTGGTGATCTTGAATAAATCACGAATGATACTGAAACACCCAGAAACGTCACTTAAATTAAATATTGCTTACAGTTGCAGTGTCTCTCGCTATTACTCATAAGCTAATAGATTTACACATTATTTTTTAACGTACGTCTCTCCGTGTGGCTTTGGATTCAATAGTCATTGAGTTTATGTACTTTATCTAGTTAGTGAATGGTGACTTTTAGTTAGGTAGTTGATGTTTCTGTCATTTTAAAACTGTACAAGGTATGAGTGTAAAAACCTTTTTCTGTAATTGTGTAGCGGAAAAACAAAGTTCTCTTTATCCAGAATCAGAAAATGATCTTTTCCCCGTTTGTTCTCGTGCTCGAGATGATTATCGATTGAGTTGCTCAGTTTACAAGTTAGGAGGCTGATAATGTGATGCCGGGATACGTACAGGTAGCTGCTGAATATAACGCTAGAGCAGACCGCACTGTGACAGTAATTAGATTAGTGTGACATGAATCGTGAGACAGAACTCAAGATTATTTCTAAGTTCCACCCCTCACATCCTATTATGATGTGTTTATGAATGTTGTAGAAACTGGGACATGATACTTAGGAAGTGGCAAAGATAAGTGTTCAACTTCAATGTTTCAGAAATATTGTTTCAAAATTAATAAGAACGATTCCTGTACAACAGTTAATTCATTGATTTCTCGCTTTTCGGCTGAACCACCCATCAACCATTCCATCAATATTCAAGTGATTTAAATGAACAACTTGAGAGCAACCATAACTTATCAAGTTTAGAAATTAACGTTTCATTGCATACGGATATAAATAGAGCGGTATTATCATCTCTATAGCAGACACGTGCGTTCCCCGAGCGCGCGTTTTTCGCGGGGTATTATCAATTATTAAACATCAGCATGGAAATAGCACCCCAGAGTCCGCTGCCTACCCCTACTTGTATTAAATATTCGTGGATTACGTTACGTGGCGGGCCGCTTCGGCACCCGTGAAATAGCTTTCGGTTTTGTGCAAGTTATTAGCGGGATTTGCATGTTTCTGATTTATTGTATTATTTTTCAGATCTCGAGAGGCTGGGGTGTTATGATTGGCTCTTGTTCTAAGACCTCCTTGAGGGTGTGTTGGGTGTATTAATTTTTACGATCTCTGATATCTGATGTACTATAAGCCTACTTCGCTCCCCCCTGGCAATAGTCAATGCCGAGGTCGTACCATAACGGTGCACTTGTGCTAGTTGCCTCAACTTTACTGTTTGAGCGCCGTCTGCGCTGCTCGCAATTGTTTGGTAGCGCCGTAAGAGTCATCATATGACCACCAATATTCATACCTTCGAAAAAATTTACTTCGCTTCCTTTATCATCCTCTAACAGGTTAACGAAAACTTCACTCAATACCTAGTTGAGCTAATTGCTGAATACCAGCGTGGGGTAGCGCTGGGTATGCCAGATTGCAGCCTCAGAGTTATTAGACAATTCCTTCAATTCAAAACAAAACAATGCGAATAGCGTTTCAATCAGTCTGTCTAAGCAGTTCGCTGGTGATTCAGCCATCTAGATTTCTTATTTTACAAAACGTACATGCTCTAGGCACTGGTGACATGATACTGCAATCGACGGCAAGTATAAGTAGGAGAACTATAAGCATAACTTTTCAATTTACCAAATGAAATAATCACAATTGCCGATGGCAAATAACGTCTTCGCTATACCTTCCATTCAATTTTCTAGTCCATTTATTTATTTATTTATTTATTTATTATTATTTCAAAAATAACACATACTTAAATTTAAATAGTGCCTTAAAGCCAAGGTATGGCTTGTCTAGGCACTAGGTTCTCGTAAGAATAACACTAATCGGTCGAGCGACCGCACGCACACCACACTGACAAGATAGGTACATTCTAGTCAGGTGATGCGGACAAACACAAGCGAGGCGCAGGCGCAGCGCAGCGAGTGACGGCAGCGTGCGCAAGCGGTTACACTATTGGTACCCACTTATCGGTAGCGCGCATGCGCTCGACTCGACCTATAAAGGATGCTCCATTTCATGTAACAAGGTTATTTAAAAAGTATTTTTTTAGCGTATATTTAATATTTTTCGAAGTGATTTTGTTTCTTATTTCGACAGGAAGTGTATTAATAAGATGAGGGATCAGATATTTTGAGGTTCTTTTACCGTAGTCATTACTAAATCTTGGCTTGATAAGTTTTTTTGAAGTGATGCTTCTAGTGGTAACTGCATGATATTTAGGCACTTGAATTTCCGTACGAAAATACTGTTCAATGAGCAGATTAAGTTCAACTTTTTTGTGTATAGGTAAAATACCACAGTACTTAAAAAGCCCCATGGGGTCCAATGTATATCTGTTTTTAATTTTCATAGGAACTACAAATTTAAGTAACCTGTATTGAATATTGTAAATTTGATCTAGGTGAGTTTTATAGGTACGACCATAGCTACTCAACCCGTACGACAAAATGCTTTCCACTAGGGTCTTATACATTGTTAAAAGTACACCAAAAGGAACTTTATGCTTAATTATAAAGAACTTGGCCATAATGGCTCTTAGCTTGTTACATGTTTTGTCAATATGTCTCGCCCAATTAAATCTATTATCAATTACCAAACCAAGGTAGGTATGCTCTGTCACTTGCTCGATTCTTAGGCAGGTGCTAGTACACTGTGTGTTATAGGAGTGGAGGCAATCATGACTATGAGCCACTACATTCACGTGACCGACACTAACACTTTGATTGTGACTGGAGCAGACGTGCATGAGCTTAGTTTTATCAGCATTAAGTACCAACCCGGAATCATGTGACCACTTGCATATTGCAGTAAAATCTTCCTGTATATGTTGAAGTGCAACCGATACATCACTATCTGCAGCCAAGAGGCAGGTATCATCTGCGAATTGATAAATAGTACAATGTTTAATAACATTGCTTAGTTCATTTACGTAAGTTAAATAATGTAAGGGTCCGAGAACTGATCCTTGTGCCGTTCCTTCAGTAACGTAGACACTATCACTGTACGTGTCTCCAACTCTCACCTGGTAGCTACGATTGACGAGATAATCTTTGCACCATTCCAACAAATTACCTCTTACTCCACTATTCTCTAGCCTCTCAATCAATAGATCATGCCGCAATGTATCAAACGCTTTGCCGTAGTCTATAAATACTAAAAGTATATTTTTTTTCTCATTAAGATATAGATTGACATCATCCGTGAAACGAGATAACAATAGCGTGGTACTTTTATTCGGTTGAAAACCGTATTGTTGAGAACAAAGAACACCATTTTCTGCATAGAAACGCTGTACCCTACTACATACATATTTTTCAGTTATCTTATCAAGGACCGGCAATATCGTAATTGGTCGGTACTTTCCATAATCCTGCTTGCTACCACCTTTATGAATAGGTCGAACAATACCGGTTTTAAGCTCTTTCGGGTAACGGCCTGTAAAAATACTAGTATTGACTAAGTGTGTTATAGCATCGACAATTCTATCTGTTATTCTCAAGATGTCAATGGCCCGTATTCCATCGACACCGGGCGCTTTATGAGGATTTAGGTTTTTAATAATTTTGCGAATGTCTGAACTAGAAGCTTTCGGCAAAAAGATGGATTTGTCAAGTGGTTTAACATACGCTGATTTATTCATCAAGTTCTGGGTGCAATTAGGAATAATAGACTGAACGTTATGTTGGAACTGGTTCGCAAAGTTATTAGCAACCTTTTTAAGACTTACTTCATCGCTGAAAGCTTTAGTAATAATTTTATCGATAGAATTAGTAATTCTTCCTGTTATACTATTTATAATTTGCCAAATTTTTTTCGTATCATTCTTACATCTTAAAATTTCTGACACATAATATTTATTTCTGTTTTTGTATATGACTTTATTAGTTTTATTTCTTATTTTATTGTATTTGATTCTTAATTCTTTGTTACTCGTATCTTTTAGCCACTCTGAATATAACTCATCTCTTTTTTTAGATAAATTAACAATGTTTCTATCTATCCATTGACTTTTATTTCGCTTAGAATTACTAACTTTTAGTCGATATTTTGCTTCACTGTAGCAATCATTGAATTTGTTACTAATAAATTTATAAATAATATTAGGGCTGTTCATATTTAACGCTGAGTCCCAATCAACTTTCTCCAAGAGGTTACTTACTTTATTATTATTTAGCCGAGTGACATATATAGGAGCATCCTGTACACAAGAGTTACTTAGTAAAGTTACCACAGTCACCCGATGATCCGCCAGTACTGTACTGAGCGCGGCGGTGTAAACGTCTCTCATGCGTGATCGGACAAAAATGTGGTCAATACAAGTCCTAGTTGTTAATTCGTTCAATTGTTCAATTCTTGTGAAGTCAGTGATCCCGCATGACAGACCGTGTCCGCTCATGACGCTCAAATATGATTTTTTTACAGGATTATCGAGCTTCAAATTAATGTTTATGTCTCCTAAGAAAATCACATCAGTGTTAGTAAACCGGTCTAACATATGATCTATTTCCCTAATAAAACTGTGTTTATCGGTTTGCGGTGGTCTATACACCGCGCACAACGTCGCAGAGTAAGTAGTGGATGAAATTGTACCGATAAGGCATTCACAATGTAATGTACTAGCTTTGAGTTGCGTAAACTTAAATTTGTTTTTCATGTAAATAATTATTCCTCCACCTCTCTGATTTTTGCGCAATTGTGCGTACATAGTATAGCCACTCAACACATACATAGATTTAATGTTATCGGAAATGTTTGCTTCGGTGATAATAACAAAATCAATCGATGAGCTAGACTCACTCAACAACAACTCAACTTTAGAAAAGTTTTTAATAAGTGATCTCACGTTTACATGTACACATGTTAAATTATTTGGATTACTAGGAACTAGGCGTTTATAATTTGGATAATCTAAGCAGTTAGATAGTTCTATAATATCGTTATCTTTTATAAAATCCATAAAGATTTATTTAACACTAATTTAGTACGACAAATGTGAATTAAATTAGTTAGCGTTGGACAACAAGTTCTGGATATCATTTTTGGATCTTAGTTTGTATACCTTAGCATTTTCACTTTTACGCACCAACACTTTTCCTTCCCTGACCCACACGAACTTGAAGGTGCCTTTCAGCTCCTGCTTGGCCTGCCACAGTAGGTTTTTGAGGTAAGGGGACAGCGCCTCCCTCACGTAGATTTTCTCCGCGGCAGGTTGACCTGTTAGGTTAGGCACTAATTCCTTGGCAGTTATTGTGATCTCGCGGGCTGCGGAGATCAGCTGCTGGCGGGTAGACTCCTGGCGAACCCGAACCAGTACTGGGCCAGACCCAGTGCGGCGAGAAGGAAGTCGTTTGACGGAAATAATATCTTCTTTTGGTGATCCAAGTTTTACTGCCACAGTTTCTACGAGATTAGGTAGGACAAGATCACTGGAATCCGGAATCCCTGAAATCTCAATATGGTCCCCCAGCAACTGCTGTTCAAGTTCCACATTTCGTTGCTCCAAGAACTCAATCTTCAATATGACTACATATATAATATGAATATACAACTAGAGAGAATTTAATTTCCAAAGCATAATTAAATTTGTCCATTCCACATCGAGGGGGTGACCGTTAAATTTCCACCAGCCTCCGTATCAGATGAATCTGTCCGATTCCTTAATAATCTATTAGATATTTTGCATTTTACGATTGTAATTTCAGTGATTAAATTTTCGGTAACATTTCATCTAGCTATTTGATTCAGATTAGATATATAAAATTTTATTGACTTTGTTCGAGAATACAATTTGATAGCCTTGCCTTCATATTGAGCAGTTACTAGATACAACTAGTTAGTATCTGACAGTTCTGGCTTAGTGATTATCTTTCTTGCATTAATTTATAGATGGCGGCATCCAACATTTCAAAGTGTCAGAAATTAGTTACCAAATTCCAAGAAGCAATTTTCGTTCGTTTAATACATTTACAAACATCTGTTGTAAGATAATCAAATTAATCCATCTACTGGCAGATCGAAACGTCAGGCCGGACCTGTAGTGAAAATAATTTCATCCGAAAAACGACCAGTCTCAATAGGCCCTGGGAGTGCTCTGCTTGCGAAACGTTTGGAGGTCTTAGTGCAGTGGTCAGGGGAAAAATCATTATGATGGATAGGATCCCGACCCGTTGGTCTTTTGACACCTCCATCGTTCAATTGTCGGCGATCATTCTTTGAGAGTGCTCCTTTGGAACGATTGGCTCCATTATTTTCGTGCACTGTCATACGACGCACCGTATTTGGGTGGATGATTGAGTGGGGCTGCTTTTCTTAATTTCTAATAACTTTTTCGTAAAGAGGTTTGCTTTAATTTGACATTTATTGTTCGAACAAATCTAAGAAACATTCAATTCGAGCGGGACGGTGGCGGCAGGCAGTAGACTCGCCCGAAATTCTCAGCACTAACTTAGCATACGAGGTAACAACAGAATCCAATAAGACCCTACTCGCCACCAATAAACACGAAACAGAATTTAATATAGAACCGCAACAAACGTACACAAACATACATATTTTCCGTCGAAATAATACAACGGTAGTAATTGAATCGGCCTCAGGCGTACTCGGGGTTCAAGTCGTTAACGTTCTTGAGGGTACCGCTACCCTAGGATATGCACTAGATGTACTGCTACAAAACAAACGCTCGAACGGGATGGAAGTAGTCTGCTGCTAGTGGAGGGAGCGAGATAGTGCGGATAGAAAGTGTTTATAATAAACAAAGGATGGAGTTCTTATTGGTAGTAGGGTTTTAATAGACTATTGGACACCCGTGGAAATTTCACCTCGCCGGAAGACGGGACACAAATTGTGGGGTTGTGTTAATACCAATGTTTAGAGCCGATTTGGCCGAGAGCGTATTAAGATGGCCTTTGATGTCCGGCTGGAGGCTGGACGGTTAATTAAATGTAGATGTTATCTTTGTTGTCCGGCCGATAGCGTTTGATTTTAGAGTTTTTGATGGCTTCATCTCCCGGGCTCAGAGAAAGGGTTTAATTTCCATTTAGGGAGAGAACCCACTCAATATTTTGTACATGACAGTTCTGTTTGTCGGTACGATTTTCGATATATGTGACGAAAGATTTATGAGTATTTTGTATCTCTTTGATGAATGTCTTGTCACTTTGGTTTCTCATAGATTCGATAATACTGCCTGGAGACGGCAAATATTGAATTTGATTCAATTCCAATATTGATCTCAAACAATTTCACGTAGCAACCAATATAATCTGAATCGTGCCCACGGCGTCATCAAGTGTCAATTTAGAAACTAATAGATTTAGATGAACCGCAAGAGGCCGCAATCTGGCCGATAGCTCTAACCACTCGATAAGGTGTTATCGGGAGCCCTCAGGCCAATTTATAGGGAGTTAATAGTACCCTTCAATGAGCAAGGGCCTAGTTGTGGAACTTACTGCCCTTAAGATGAGTTCGATTAGCGTTTATGAATGTTATCTCCGGGAGTTGAGGTTGTATGTAGGTTATTGTGTATCACATTGTGCTGGTTAATTGGGAATATGAAGGGTGATTTTGTAAAATCAGTATCAGGCATCAGGCACTATTAATACAAACATTTTGAGATGTGGTACTGTTAAATTTTTAATCCTCTATTTTTAACATCCTTTATGAAATGGCAACAGCAATCCGCTTCAAGCATGATAGCTTTTCAACAGGGTATTAAGTACTCCTACGAAATTTGTTTTCATTCACAGTTTGTAACCTTTTTCCCAAAATCTCATTTGTTTTAACATTTAAGGTAGAGTTCCATCGGATACGTTACAAAGAAAGTTTCCAGTATATTTTTTAATTTCCCATACCTCGTGTGCAATACATAGTATATTAATAATTCAGACACTGATGCTCTTGAGCCGTCGTCGCCTCTGGCGTCGCAGACAGACGACTGTTCAGACGAATACTGCATGGCTGCATAAAGAGGGGGTGGGGGAAACTAGTTTTTGCATTGCAAAAAGATTTAAGACAATGATTGGCAATGTAGATTATAAGTGATGTTGGAAATGAAATATCCCAGGACTGTAAATTACCTTAGAAAAATACAAACGTTTATTTAACACCACAACACACTATACAGATTAATGACACAGAAATAAAACAAAACAGGTAGGTACACATGGAACAGAAAGAAACAAATAAATGAAAAATGTAAACAACTAACCTATAGTGAGTATTGTGTATATGTGTGCTACGGCAGCAAAATGGCTTCGACTTTGAATTCTGATTGAATCGAATCTAAATCAATCAAATTCGACATAAAAGATGCATTATAGACATAGAATGGCCACAAAAAACACACAGCACAGGTAAAGGAGATATAACAATTGGAGATAAAAAGATTATAGGAGATGTTTAAAGTTTTGTATGAAGTCAGATGAGTAATTTTCGAAAAATTTCTTGTTTTATTTATTTGTCGGGTCCAATTTCGATAGTGAGCGAGTTTCTCAATATTACCCATCTCTCATCTCACTACACAACTGTACAAGTATTTTCGCGATTCCCCAGGCCTAATTTGTTTTCCCCATATCCCCCCTTATTGTCTCCCACATCTGGGGGCTCCTATGAATGATCAATTATAAGGTTTTCATATGCAAATGTCTCGGGAGCTATTCTAATTACGTGTTCATTGCATTTGATTATTGATTGAGTTCGTTAGGGAGCTGTTTTCGGGGTTACGCTTGATTGGCTGTGAATTTTGTATGAACGTTACACCTACGAACTAAGCTTGTTTTGTATGTTAATTACGAGGTTTATGACAGAGGGGTTAGAAGAAATCCATGGTTGGTATTTAGAGAATTATAGATTTGTTTTTACTTTTTTTAATTTTTTACCATTTAAAAAAATTACATAGATATCTATGTAATTTTTATATAGTATAAAGTAGTAGTAGTGCTATAGTATAAAATATATATTTTATACTATAGCACTAAAGAAAACCAGAAGGTTTATGGGCATAATGCTATGGTGTTCCGTATCGATAGCCTTAGGTACATTAATATTTAAATTAGGTAGGTACTTGACGGCCTTTTTTGACCTAATACACAGTAAGCGTAAACATTGTATAATCTCATTGTCTCAACAATTATTTGACCTGTGTGAAACTAGGTCTATTGGCTAAGGCATCTCTGTATTAATAGGAACGTGGTGTCTCGGCTCACCTAGTCGAAATCGTAACAATAGAACATCGTCTAGGATAACAGAACTACTATTACGAAAATTGAAATCGATCTATGCTTGCGGTAGAAGAAGCACCTTTACCAGCAGCAAAGAAACCCACCCCTGCAGTAAATATTAAGTGTTAATAATGTCGGTGACACCCCCGCCCCGCGAGAGATCAAAAATTCACCGATTCGTTACGCGCAACTTGTCACAGAAGGGTTGAAATATACAGTCGAAGGCTTCTGATATTAAGATTATTAATCTGTAATCTGGAGATACCTTTGAAGAAGATTAGATATTGGAAAGACAAAGGAATTAATTTTGGTATTAGCAGGTTGACAGAAGAATTTACCAGGATTTTGCGTCTATAGGGGTGGGATTAAAACTTTTCTATTTCAAAAAAGTTTCAAATTATTAACATTAAATTGTATGTGAACTGTCAACCTAAAAATTATTTCGAAAAAACTCTTAATAAAATATTCTGGACAAACTTTACATAAAGAAAAGAATACAGGTTTTTTAATAATAATTTATAAGTTAAAAAACTGGAAAAATCGACTTCAATTCGACTACCAGCTTCATCAGATGATGATGATGATGATGATGACAGTTCATTGGGATTGTTCTAGTCACTATAAACACCACATAAAAGTCACAGGAAAGCAAAATACGCAATTTCGTGCACGTGGTTGGTTTGATTCTTTAGAGGAACTATTGGTGGGTTTTTGCTTTTCTCCAATTAAATGCGATTTGAATGTACAAACTGGGTTTATTGACAAATTTAGAAAAATGTAAAAATTTAGGTGTGCACTGTGCACCACAATCGTTGCTAGCAGTAAAATGGTAGGCGCTACGCCGCAACTTGGCATATTGCATCGTTGCTAGCAGTAAAATAGTAGGCGCTGCGCCGCGCCGGGCATATTTTTTTCAGTTATTTCTATTTATAACCCAAACTACTCAACCGATTTTGATGAAAATAAAATGGGACCAATCTGGGAGTATATCCTTTCAGATGAAAAAAGAATTTTTGAAATCGGTTCATAAATGACGGAGTTCTGAGGTAACAAACATTAAAAAAAACAAAAAAAAAAAAAAAAAATAAAAAAAAAAAACATACAACCGAATTGAGAACCTCCTCCTTTTTTGAAGTCGGTTAAAAATGTCGGTTTAATCAAAAGGAAAGTATTCGTTTAGTAGGTATGTAGATTCGAAATAAAACAGGACGACAATTCCATCTTTCCACCGACATCATCACGTCTCCAAAAGCATCAATTAAAATCGACCACCGCCGCCAACAGTGGGGTAAGTACTAAAATCGCGTAAAACCGCACCACTCTACTCAAAAGTGGGGTGAGCGACATTATTAGCGGCACCGAATTTATCGTGCAATATCAGCTAAGTAACAACGCTCGAAATGCCCAATTAAAATATTAATTACTTTGAGTTGTGACACTTCGGCGGTCGACGCGCCTTCTTACGGTTAATAGCTGGGGGGTTTGAGAGTTTAAAGTTTTACGCATCTTTCTCTTCCTTGTATCACACATAATAAACATAAACATTGCGCACAAACGAAGAATTATTGTAAGGCGCTTCTTTTTACAAAACTACTTCTTATTTCGAATAACCACGTAGACCTTAATAATCTTTTCTAAATAGTTTACTTCTAGTAGGCGGCATAAAAGAACTATAGTATAATATAGTGGATATTAATGTTTCAGATTTTGATTAGGTTTTGGAAAAAATACTCATTTTGTTGCTCGCCATCGGCCCCGGCCCGATCATCGGCTTTCAGGGCGCAACTCAATCGAATAATTATACGATTCACGTAAAACTCCATAAAAATTTAATGATCACCACAAAATGACAGGAACCCAACGTGTTATTCCAGCAAACGAACGCACAAACCGAACAGCGTTTATCGCTTTAATCACCGTTTTAAATTCCAATGAGCAGACAAGTGCTGGAATCAAACGTTCGGTGCGGAGGCGACACTTTTGTTGGCCTAATGAGTGGGGTTAGGTTTACAGTTTTTCGCACATACGCTGTTTTTCGTGTTAATAGCAGAGCTCACAATGTGATTTGATATCTGATAAAAAAAATCTGAATAAACCCGTCAATTTTAGAGTCTAATGAAATTCTTTCATTATCTTCAGACGATAGTTAGTATCAGCTAAGAGTTGAGTTTTTTACTGCAGCCACGTTTTTTTTCCACTTTTAAGGGCGTCTTGCACCAGAATCACTAAGGGCGTCTTGCACCAGAATCACTAAACGTGTTTAACAGCTAAATCAATTTAAATCTGACGTATTTGTATGACTTGACAACTCGCTAAATACTATTTAAGAGTTAAACGCGTTTAGCGATTCTGGTGCAAGCCGCCCTAAATACCATTGTGTAAGCACCTGTCATGTTACAAGAGGGATACTTCGATACGAGGACGTGGAGAGCAATTCAGACGTCGATCGTGTATGAGCCGTTTGATGCGCTAATTGCTATCTTTGATTCCGCGGTTTTATGTCGCAAGTGCCATGAGAAGTGTGGAGGCTGTTGGATGATAGATGGGTGATGGAGAAGGATATTTATGAAAAGACATAGATAGTTATTCATAAGGTCTTCGACCAGTCGCATATCATCCAGTTACCAAGGTTGTGTCATTTTAAGCCCTTATAAATTTACCGTTACTAAATATACATACTTACATTGAATAATAATTTTTAGACCGGTTATTTGTGTCGCAAGAACACGAAACATCTTGTAAGATCGCGTTTATTCAGCTAACCTTTCAAACACATCATTTCACACGTCAAAAAGGACTCGCGAACCTGTCGCGAGATCGACAATAAGTAGTCCATTCTCGCCTGATAACCATACAATGGGTATCCATTATTGAGGGTCCAGCAACAGTAGATGAAACCTCAATACTGAATACCTATCGCCTTGCATGATATACGGCTGCCAAAGGTTATGTACAAGCGGAAACCCAATTAGTCGGATGGTAATGAAACGGTGCGGGTAGCAATCGCGAACTCTGCGGAATGGTCCCGGGGCGGTCGCCTTCGAATCAATAAATCAACGCGTCTCAAACTGTTCGCGGTTCGTTTGTTTGTAGCACACACGGAGCTATAGTTCCCCCAACTATGTATGATGGACAGTTCAATCTAAATTCAGATCATATTTTTGAGCATTTAAACTTTCATAAATACTATCCGTAGATCTACCGAATCCTATAAAGATCGGATAACCGGTTCAAAAGTTACGCTCTAACAAATATATTTAACATGTAACGCCGATTTGCTCAAAATGACACTACAATCAAAAATTCTAGCCTTCCAGAAGGCTTGTTGTAGCTGGTATACAATGGATGAGAAGAGCTGAAGACCGGGTGCAGTGCCGCGTCGAGAGACCTAAAGTCTAATTACAGTTCAGCAGTGAACAGCTATAGGTAGATGATGAAAATGTTGGAGTACACACTACTTTCTCAGTAGTGCAAAATAAAGATCTGTAGTATCATTAACGTCGACATTCGGTAAAACTTTTGGTGACTATACCCCGTAAAATTCGCGCAAAACAGTCGCTCAAGCTCACAAGTTCAATCTTCATTCAAAGTCAAAATTGATAGGCACAAGCTCATTCCAGCAAATGTAAGCTCATCTTGCTAGACATTCTCTGAAACAGTGTATCACAAATGTATTAACGCAAGAAACTTCCATATGAGCACTTGTAGGCTCGGAGTCAGTCGCAAGTCCAGACCGCAAAACGCCCTCTGGAGACCCTCGCCTGAAGGATCTATCTGACGCAGCGTCTTATTGTCACAGTTCTTAGGCTGTAAAAGTTTATGTGGACTATGTATTCTGGCTATTGTGAAAATGAGAATTTCGGCTACAATACTGGGTTAGAAGTCAAAATATTCTGCGCAGCGCTGTTTTGATGGTACCTATATGATATGATGGAATGACGCTATATAACTTTCGGGAATGTGATGTTATTTTGACAACCATTTGAAATCAAATATACCTAACCTAAAAAAGGATCATCATCATAATAGGGAGCTTGTATTATTAATTGACCCACTGGCTGGGCATAAGCCGCCTTTAAACATACTGCGTTAAGAATTATTCATCTTTTAGAATTGCAATTGTAATATAATATGGATCTGTGTAGTAAATTCTTCAAAGCCTTATAAAGTCAAGAATATGAAAGTAAACCCATAGGCAAGGCACCCATAGGTATCTTAACATAATTCAACCCGTTTTGTGACAAAACAGAATATGACCGATTAGTGATGCTACATTTGCATAATTTATCGATAATTTCATGATTTATCGATACCACACTTTTACGATTTGATTATACTGCATTTTAAACGTGCTTTTGCGAGTTCATCAATACCTAAACGTTTCAAGATTTTAGACAAGACTTAGAACTCTACTGCGCCTAATTTTACCGGATCTTCTTTTTAAACTACTTCAACGATACTTCTAAGAGACGCGATATCGATAAATCTCAGACATCCGCATCGATAGATCATCGCAATCGCATCCCTACACGAGACAAAGTGTCGGTGTACATTAACGGGGGGGTTTTTATTGCCCCCACGCCTTAAAATATTGTCTGATTCTTTAGCGGATATTTCACATTTAAGTTCGCGCGTGTAGACTTCCTCGCCGCACAGCAACTTCGCGAGGTGATCATAGGGAGGTGTTGTACTAACGACACTTACAATTTTCTGTAAGGGATATCGTTACGTTCGCGTAATAAGACGCTAAGATTCCGTTATACCCTTAATTATTGTAGGTTGTAGGGTGGGGGTGTAATGTAATGACACATGTATGTAAATATTCCGTGTAACGACCGGAGGTGGCGAACGCTGCACGCTTAATGCGCGCTCGGTTGTTTTCTTTGATTAAAGAATTTTATTACTGGATATAATTCACGATTAGACGGCAAAGGGTTGGGGCTGCGTCTTGAGATAAAACGCCGTGTAATGACGGGTGCGTGATTCGGAATCGTAATTGTTATTGTGGCGGCGCTGAGCGCTGAGCGCGAACGAACTCTCGCCTCCTAAAAATAAGGCTCCCGTTTGGAAACTTACTGATACCAGACGATAAATAAGTGTTACCACTTTTCTTTCCAAAACAAATATGTGCTCCTTAGTTGGAAACTTAAAACTCATCGCTCTCAACGCGTACTTACTTTATCTATCACTATACCAACTCGATTTAGAACAAATCCAGTGTCTAACCTTCACGTAAGAATTGATACGACTTTGGACATCTGGAGTGAAATAAGACTTTACCTCAATAATCTTTTATTTCACCTACATTGTGGGGATCCTTTCCACGTTATAAATAAATTATTTATTCGTAGAGGGTAACCAATAATAATTTTGCTACAAAAATCATGCTAAATAATCATAGTACTATCTCGAAACAGTATCAAAAGGATAATACGTGCGTACACACACATAGGTGTATAACACACCCTCTTTTGAATCTTATAGCTCGTTCGCGTTTTAAATTTTAATGAATATAGATATCTTTATTCGCTTTGAGCGAGCTCGGGCCTCGGCGCTGGTGCTGGTAAAGCCCCTGTTTTGTGGATACGAACATAAGATATGTTCCGTATCGTCTGTTTTAGAGTAGTCAGTAATCTTTAAAACGTACTGCAGTATTCAAAACTAATATGGCTGTCATATTCTTATGTACCTACCTAATGTGTAATAAGCTGAAATAAAAATTTGAATTTGAAAACGCGTTGATGTAGTTACTGCACTCGACTTTAACAACTGGATCAAACAGACGGATAATAAATAGATTGTTATAGGCAAAGGTAACCGCTTAACATCAGGTGGACCATTACTATTTCTCATAAAAAACCACTGTTCACAAAAATTAAGTTGGTAAAATCAAGAGATTCAGTTTTGCTGCACGTTTATCGCCAAGCGTAATTCTCCCTGCGACCTCTCGAGTCTCGATCTCTCAAACATTTCAGTAACAAGTAATAAAATTAAAAATTTTAAAAAGCCCCGAACCTTGGATCGATTTTCATCAAACATAGCTAAGAACACTCCCGACTAATTCACCTTTCAAACAAAAAAAAAAACAAAATCAAAATCGATTCATCTGTTTGGGAGCTACGTTGCCTCAGACACACACACACACAGACAGAGACACGTCAAACTTATAACATCCCGTCGTTTTTTAACAAACGTACATTCGCACTTCAAAACCTCCCCCTAATTGTGATTAAAACATTCGGAGCGCGCCATTAAATCTAATATGCAGCGGAATCATGCGAGTACGTGGTGCATTCGGTTTTTTCGCCGAAATAATCGTAATTAGGTACACACTGAGCGCTCGCTTCAGCTTCGCATCTCTAGGGAGAAGCTTCTGAATTTTACGACGCTAAATCGTACACTGGTTTGACGTAGATCTTGCACACATGCACACTGTGTGCAAGAACTTTTAAAACCAAGATTGGCTATTCTAGTCATCTTAGAGCCCATCGCAGACACCAAGCAGCAACAATGACGCCGTAGTCGATAACGGCCAAGAGGAGTATTATTATAATGAAAAATAGATTACATACTTGCAATGAAAACTAATTCACTATTTTATTTTATTTATAAAAGCAAGCAACGTGCACCATCTCCTCTCTTTCTCTTGTCAGGAACTTCACACTTGGTTGTACTCTACCAGCCTACCAGCCTACCTACCTACCTACCTAGCTAGTAGTAATTGTGTAGGTGATTATTGTTTTCTTTCTTTTTTATGCTTGTTCTGTGCTGTACCTGTGTTGTGATTGTGTGTCAAATAAATAAATCTCTATCTCTATCTATCTATCTCTACTCTAGAAGTCCAAAATACAAGCTCAACGCTTAGTTTAGCCTTCGCCGGTAAACCTATGTAAGATTTATTTGTACCTACCTCTGTTGCTACCTATGTTTTATTTCTAAACTGGTGTTTTGGTAAAATAAACTATTTATTTATTTATTTAATTATTTTGCCGACCTATGAAATAAAAGCGTCTCTTCGTTGGATCTTACGGAAAGTCAACTAAGCATCATCACATTTTGTCAAATGAAAAGTTAATTTAAAAGTGATTTTGATTCTAGAAAATTGTGAATGGGTTTAGGTCTAGGTAAGTACTAAGATATCCGAGAGAATGTATAAAAACTACTGCCGGGAACTTATTTTATTTTCCCAAATAAATATTTACAAAAAAATCATGGACAATTCACACAACGCCCTTTAGTCTCAAGCAAACTTCTACTATGTGAACTTGATTGCGGATAGAATACTAATTTTTGTAAATACATACTTATAGTAGAACACCCGGATATAGAACAAGAATCTGTGTTTTGCCACACACAAATGTTTGTTCCCAGCTGGGATCGAACCTACGACCCACAGCATGGAAGGCAGAGCTATACTGACTGAGTTGTGACGCCTGTCAACAAGTAAGCAATTTAATTCTGTATTTGCTTGCTAAAAAACCTAATCATGTAACTAAGTGTTCTCTATAAGATTCTATGGTTAAAATAAATGAATATGAACATGAACCGTGTGGTGAACCTACACGGATTCAGATTGGTTGATGACCGCAAGTAAATATTTGCTAAGTACCAACAATCCATATTATGTCGATTAGACAGTATCAGTAGTTCAGTACAGTCGGGTGGAAAAGGCAAGCCGCAATCAATTAGCAGTTGATTGTACATTCCACGCTAATCACCGACTATCGCGCATTATCGCCGCGCCCGCCGTCAAACGACGATATTAATTGATGTTGATATTAATGCTAACTAATGAAATTGCCGAGTACACATGTACGGAAAATTACTGGAAAATACACGTTTTTTTATGAAAGGTTATATTCATTTGCATCTAATTTAGAACAGTTATTCACAAAGAGAATTACGATTAATATAATATTTACAATAGTCAGTAAAGATAAGTAAAGAGATAGATAAGAAACGATTTGTAAGCTAGTTGCATGTACAAAATAAAATGTTCGTTACCCTTTGCTACGACAGCGTAGCACGTCTACAGAACGGCGTAGCGAGCTCTACGAAACGATCGATTCTCCTAAAATCATTCGATTCTGACAAGGAACTATTCCATATTTTTCTGACTCTCGTTGTAAATTGAAATCGTACTTGAAATATATTGAGTGGGTTTATTTTAATTAATAAACGCTAAAGACCAGTGATTGTCCTCGCATGTTCCAAACACCACTCCCATAAAAGCGTAACCACCTCTAAGAATCGATTCAGTCCTAAGCCTATCATATATGTCGTTTGGCCATTACTGTGCCGTAATATTAGTGATACGATCGTCAGGCAATCCACTGGGATTTAATTCGGCCCTTTTACGGTTATTAGTTGTAATTGAATTGTGTTATGAGTGATCTATGGTTTAGATGTGATATCTATCTTCCGTATATGAAGTGAAAATTAAGTTAGATTGAATTTTGTTTTGTGCTACGAGATCGTAGCAGGGTCTACGAAATTGCGTAGCAACTTCTGCGGCAATATTCAGCTTGGAATGCGCGGAAAAGCAAATGCATGATTTCGATACATCAGCTTCCTCAAAACATAGAAAGAGTGGGAATGGTTCTTGAATGATAACTTCACTTGAGCTGTCTTTAATTTATTATTCAGATGAACAATTTATATACCTACATCTGTATCATAGACAAATGATCTAGTCTAGAAGAAGAAACAGATCAGTGTGACCTATGACCATAGAATCATCATTATCCACAACCTGACTTCATGTCTACTTTCCTAAGTATGTATTACTAAGTTACTGAGCCAGTTTTCTTTCTCAATTTCCACGTTTATTGTTCCAAAAAATCAATGGAAAAAACAAACAAAAAACAAACGAAAATAAAGATGGGAGTGTTGCCAAATCAATTGAACATGTTAGCAGACGATTCGTCTCTTGTATTTTTAACACGTACTCGTGCAATATTTCTGTTACATTGGTAACAATACGTCGAGATATCACCCGCGCCCCTAGTGGCTAGTGGTCGCTAATCAAATATCTTCGTGGAGCCCACCGCCTCGACAACACTGACAATACACGACTGTCGGTGCGGTTCTCAAACTTTTCATCACAACAGATTAAAGATTCGATCATTTTAGAACGAGTCGATTACGATATAATTTTTATTTGTCGCAACTTTATTTCAAGTCGACAAGTTTGGCACTATATATAGGACCTTCCGTACTTTGCGTTTAATTAAATCAGGTAACTTGATAATGATGTCGATTCTGTTGTTGCATTTTTCTAAACTAACCTATTTTGACAGCGCTAAAGCTAAAATTATAGCCGTCTTTGTCATTTCAGTTTATAAGAAAGGGACGGCAACATTTTTAGTGCTGTCAAATTAGGTTAGATTAGAAAAATGAAACAACAGAATCGACATCACTGTAGATTTAACTACGCATAAACCGATTGAATTAAAAGTGTCAAAAATTATGACTATTTAGAAAAAGAAAACCAATAAATATAATATTTATGGACATTTCACACAACGCCCTCTAGTCCCAACCCAAAGCGAAGCTTGTAATATGGGAACTAGTATACCATTATTTTAACAGACTGGCTAAGACTTAAGTGATGTGTGACAGTATGAGCACCACTGGCCGTACGAGGAACGAATGACGAATGATTAATAATGGTAATACCATTAGTTGGCCTCGGGCGCGACACATTCGATTACAGACACATTCGATTAGTCTATCGGCGCAAGGCGTGACCGCGTGTCCTAGCATTGTCATGTTACTGTCACTTTGACATTTCTACTGCCCCAAGTTTGAGCATTGCTGTTCTAATTTAGCTTTTTATTTTGTTTTTGTGGATGTTTAAACTTTTTGACGAAAAATTAAGGCGATAGCGAAATATTCCAGTTATTCCACGAAGAGCACCGATCGACTGTGTTTTGTTTTAAATTTACTCTCTTGCTATCAAAGCTGCACAAGACGTGTTAAATAAAAGAAGAAGACGAGAAAGCAAATAAACAGCAATAAATGGTTCGAGTTATCGACTTTGTGTCATATTAAAAGTATACAAAAGATTCATTATAATTTTGAATTGGTAGTGTTCTGGTGACTCGTAAAAATATACAAAACAACAGCAGTAATTACTCAGAAACACGGCTCATCTAGAACACCGTCACATAACACGGCAAACAAGGGGACAGCGGAGTCTATAATCATTTATCTCGACGAGTTTAATAAAAGGAATATTATTTACGGCGACGTCGACCGGCGCTAATGTCGCATGATTTAATCCCATTACATTGGGAGCCGTGCCAGCCAGCCACCATTCCGAAGATGCTGGATAATGCTGAGGAAATATGATACTGAGTACTTTTTCAAATCGATTGGGGAACGATCAACTGTTTGAGTGTGACGCGCATAGGACACTCTTTACTGCCTTAGCATTTTAAAAGTGTATAATATGAAGGTCTATGCTTAGCAGTGTACAGATTTTTTTCCCTTTAAAAACCATTGTCTAATGCACAAATGTGATTGAAAGTTTTACTAAAAACGGGATATTTACCATGATAGTGAGTTTTATTGGTTCCCGATATTTCGACAGAATTGCATGCGCCATGATCACGGGTTGAATTGATGTCTTTGCAAGTAAATGTCAGACAGACGTACCGGTCTACCCTCTTTCACAATCTTTATTGTAAACGATACTAGATTGATCAAAGCGAATAAATTCTATAAGGAATAAGTTCTGACAGTTTTTCTACGAGTTCTTCTAATAAGTTCTTCAGTAAGAAACCTGCAGAAGGTATAAAAGTTCAGCGGGCAAGACACGCATTACACAATTGACAAGTAACTTAGATCGTGACGTGCAGAACGGCACCCAACATGCTACATAAACTTCT
Organism: Gandaritis pyraliata; assembly: GCA_947859175.1. NCBI lineage: Eukaryota > Metazoa > Arthropoda > Insecta > Lepidoptera > Geometridae > Gandaritis > Gandaritis pyraliata. The sequence continues at coordinate 1,298,721 of OX401871.1, read as the reverse complement.
CGAAAGATCTCTAAGTAACTATTAGGTTGGACATCGGTGACATCATATCCATATTCCGTGCTGCGAATACAATAGTCCAGAATATCAGTGACGTGGCTTAAGTTTTGAGTAATGGCAGTAGCGACAGACAGACGGTGAGACGGATACGTTAGTTCGGGCGTGGCCCTTAGTTTCAGTCGTTAATCATTGAGATGTCCCCCAATACTTGCTACATGTCTTTGTTATTAATTGGCTTGGATAGCAGTAGTTTTGAGAAAACTTGCAAGGAACTAGCATATAATCTTTATTAGGAAACCGAATACATTCGTAGCGATAAAGATCGTATCATGGTCTATGCTTTTAAATCGTTATTGGTTTATCCTGAATATAGTCTTTACCTCCCCAATCTTATTTTTCTTCTGGAATATTCCTCAGAGTACACTGTCATTGAATCATTACAATGGAACGAACGAACATAATCTTTTCAAAGACAAGTAGTTAGCAGAATGACTAAGGTCTCAGAGTCTCGCAATTTCCGGACAAAAGCGATATTTCTCTATAATTAAAACGAACTAGAATGGACACTGACTGGGAGGCGGATAAAATCGGGAGATTTTTAATTATGTTAGTGAACCGTTCTTTGTTCGGGACGGTCCTCGCGATAGCTTTTTTGCGATATCCTCCACTTTTTGCAGACTTGAAGCAACTAACTAGGGCATTTCGTAAATAAAAGGAGCTTTAAATCTGAAAATGTTTGGACGATTTCATTATTTTCGTTCATTATTTTTAAGAGATAATTTTTATGTCAGCCCTTGAAGAGTGGCGTTGTTTGAACAGGAGTACAGGTGCATAAGAAACAATGTTGAGACACTGTTCGCACGCTGCATGCATAGCATTACCAAAGCGTTCACCCTTCAACATGAAACGCAAAGTCTCCCGTGGAATCTTGAGTTCAAGAGACATGTAAACGTTGAAGCATTGCGATTAAATTTTCTGCTCGACCATCTCCCAAAACTCACGTTCGTTTCATGTTATAATTTAATTTACACAGCAAATATTTGTAGCTCGTTTGATTGTGAAACTTGGCGTTAGTTTTCATCAACAATCACATACGCGCGGGCATCAAACAAACTTCAGATTTTGATATTCACAAACAGTTGTGTAATCTCGTGCGGTGAAATTTTAGGCATGTCCCGGGGAGCATTGTTTGCCCCCGCACTCGGACCTCTCGCGCGTAAAATTACTATCACCTACACCTTAGGTAAATATGTCGGCAAGAAACGCTTTGAACCCTTTCGGCCCTTTGTTGTACAACTAAAACTATTCACAGTTAATCCCTGGATAAACACTGCTTGTTGATAAATTAACGCGTTATTAATATATGTTAGCGCGACCGGCCAGGTGTCCCCTCAGGCCGCTATGTGAAACAAAGGTTAAGAAACGGTTTAGGGTCAACAGTAAATACTGCGGCTATTCCGCTTTTTGCGATGTTTCATAAATTATACGGGCGACGTGTTTGTTCTGCGTTCATTATGCTGAGGTCTTTGAATGCGCGCCATTCCGACTCCTGAACCTGTTGATCCCTTTATGTGTGCCTCTTTTAAGTAATTGTTCAAAACCGCACTAAACTTTCTTAAGCCTGTAAACTGTCAACGAGATTAAATCCTCATCGAAACCGTATCGTAAAACTTAATAAAGCCACCAGCCGGTCCCTACGACAGCACTTTAATAACAATATTCATCAATAACCTTAACAAAATTAACAGCGTCCAATAAGATCCCAGTCTTATCCCCGTCTATATTGCATTCCGAGAATAATCCTGGTTTCCATCCTCTAATATATATCTTGGGTTAATAAATAGGAGAAAAACTCGGTCAGAGTGAATCCGGGGGTCGGTTAACTGAGTGCTTTACGTCATATCCGAAATCCCGGTAAAGTGAGTCGAGCAAAGCCGCGGCGTTCGATGGTCCGCCGCGATCTCTGTAATAGCAATAGCTTTGTATTAAAGCCCTGGGAAGAAGCTGGGGGCTGGCCCAAGGGACACAACTTGCTTCGATCCGTTAAGTTTACTTGCCTATACCAACCAAAAATGTACCTTTTTATTGCAATAATTTTTTTTTCATCCTTTGATTGCCACTATGGATTTGAAAATTGATGGAAATACCAGGGATTGGTAATGTATTGATCAATTAATATAACCTTGAGTACGAAATTTACGAAATAATTAATTTAAAAGCTTGATAAATATTCCTATGTTAACAAATCATGACATTTCTGTTGTTGTTGTCGTGTCACCTTTGTTGGATGTCCTATGAATAAAAAAAAAACCGAGAAAATACGAGCAACCTCTTCTTGGAGTCTAAAATTTCTGTCGACAGGAGTGTTTATGAATCGCCATGAGCTTTTACCTCGCGCGTGCTCTATATCGGCGCGGCTTAGCGCTTTTTCATCAATCCTGCTTTATTACGGTGGATTCGCTTCTGTCCACGGGCCGGATGCCGGTCATTTAGCCGGACCGCGCGTCTCTATTACCACCAGCCGATTCCATTCGTATCTGTCGCCCGAGACCGTCCGGAATCCGTCTTCGGACGTCATCTGGCCGTTTACGACTTTCGGACGAATTTCCTTTTTTTGTAGCCACTTCTTTTTAAGACTTGATGTATAGCAGTCCGCCATTGTCGGTTTGTTTTCTGTTTGGCAATTTTTAAAGGGATTACAGGCCTCGTCCGGGGACTTGATCACGTCTTCGCTGCCCTCTATTTATGAGGCAATATTTTACGGAATATTGAGTAAAGTGGCCTTTAATCTACTAATATAATGGCGGTTTCGACGGTTATTTCTCGAGGTTCAATTGTGTTTCGGTTTCTTATTGTCCGACGGCGGTTTTAGTGGCCGGATTATTGTCATATGAGGAACGGCTGCCCGTTAATGGATCTTAAATGATATTAAGGAAGATGCAATATCAGATATATTTCGACCCCCAAATGAAGCTAATGAGGAATATTTTTATTGCTAAATCTAACCATAATAAAGATAAATACCGTCTTTGTATGGGTGGCTTTGATATAAAATACTAACTATTTTGTAAACGTACTTGAAAAAAATCGCTCAAATTCTGCAAATATTTTTGTTTATATTGTAGTTTTCATTATAGTTAGAAAAGCAGAAATACAATATGCGCTCCGCGGTAAACAACAAGGCAGGTAACACTGGGCTATTTTATTCAATCGCAAATGCAAACTTCGAGCAAACGCGGCTACCGGCTCGCACCAGCTCGAGAAACCAACCTCAGATTGATATAAAATTCACATTAATTAATATTGTTGAACAATAGTTTCATTTGCTCAGCACACGGGTCATACACATATATGTAACGTACAAAGAGTTTCCCAGTATTTATTTCTATAGAATCGTGTAAAGTTTAATTTGGACCAGACGTAGGGTAAGTTGTTAAATAGTGCAACAATAGATGGTGGACGTTGGTCACATTAATGATTCAAGCTTCGGTTGGACCTTTGCCTTTTGTGATCCTTCGTTTAAGCGTTTGTTTGATACGTGCATATTTTAGTACCCACTTGGAAAAATTTATGTAGATTTCCCTTAATGTATCAAATATTTAGAATTTGTGATGAATAGAAAAAAGAGCATCTACAACGAATTTAAATTAGCTAAGCTAATAATAATTAGCTTGTAGCGATAAGGCCGCCCATTGTACATTAGCTTTGATTGTCTCTCTTGTGTCCTGTTTCTTTGTCTACAATAAAGTGTTTATCTATATATCTAAGCCAGCATCGATTTTGACTGAGCATCTTACCCCAAGCAAATAATCAAACACAAAATACCCATGTAAGAATAAATAATTACACTACAGAGTAATAATTCGTAAAATCCGGCCTCGTGGTAAAAGAATCAGATTTCCTAAGCACTCTCAACTCGAGTGGATGGATAATTATCCCATAATGATTCGTTCGGTGTTGCCATCGACAGAGCCCGAGGTATTAATACTCCATGCACTGTGACAGTTCACACTAGACCTAGTAAAAATTTTGGTAAAAAATAAATATACAAATAAATATCTGGTCAGTACCGCTGAGGATGCCGCTGAACAAAGATTATCTCAAATGAGGTACATGACAATATTAAGTAATCTTGATTTTGTAGAGTTGCCTACGTAACGAGCACATTTCAAGTTGCTCATTTACGATTTAAGATCTCATTAAGATTTTTCATCATGTCGTTTTTACTTAGCTGATGATTTTAAATTAGCCTTTAGAGGCAGGTCGACCAAGACACTTAGAAACACTCCTAATCAAATTCAGAAGTCATAAAACCACTGTTGTCAAAGTCAATAAATTATTTGTTGAAATGACAAGAATAATTTTCAAGTCTTGGGAGATGAAAGCTCGCGTACCAGCTGCCTCCAGCGATCAGTATGAAACTTCATAAGCCAGTCTGTGACCCTGTACACAGCCTACGGAAGTGCGCTTTCAAGTCGATTGTTTCATGAGATTTTAATAACGGTGCAATGCAAAGGCGACGGAAGCCCATTGTTGACTTGAAGATGGAGAACACCTGGATCCGAATCATTTGGCTGATCGAATGGCCAAAATTAATTATGTATGTGGATTTGTGGATGATGGTTGAATAGGTTTTTAATGACTATAAGTACTCAAAGTTTTAAGGAAAAGATTTAGGGGGAATACTTTTGAAGATCAAAGATTAAATTTTCATCAGTTAGTTCAGACCAGAATCTTGTGACTGACACTTGTTTTTAAAGATTGTTTACACGTATCGTAACCACTTATTGTACACTAGCAGTTACCCGCGACTTCGTACGCGTCTAGTTTCCGTGTACATTATATTATCTGTGCGTGTACCGAGCGGATACTTCTTTGAGAAACTTGACATTACACCTCATTACACCGAACTCGTACCTACTCGAATGTCAAACGCTAGTTGTTAGACCAAAGAGGTAGTACTACGCCCTGTCAAACTGACGTGACATGACATGACAATGAAATCCTCTTGCCAATTGGCGCTGCTAATCCTTATCGTTCATTTTATCCTGTAGATCCTGTTAATTATTCGGGATAAAAAGTAGCCTATATGTTAATCCAGGTTACGAACTACATATATGCCAAGTTTCATCCAAGTTGGTTCAGTAGTTTTGACGTGATTGAAACACAAACATCTAAACTTTCGCATTTATAATATTAGTAGGATAGGATAGGATTGAAACATCTAAGTCGCCGATATTCGTATGGGGGTACAATACAAGGAGGCGATCATTTCACCTTGAGGGATTTCTTAGAACTGAATATAGTGCTTAATTATTGGGTCAGACAATTCCCAAAGCGTCAAAATTATTCTCCCAGTGTTTATTAAGATAGGTTATTCACTCAGCGCACCGTAACTGCCAACTATCATAACATCAAGACGACCTCCAACCGCATTACCGACCGCCAACTACTCGAGACTCTTTGTCTGCGCGCCTCAAGCGGCGATAAATAAGGGCATTACCTGTCCCAAGGCATGAAGCATCTTCAGAGACAATACGCAAATTCCGGCCGCCATTAAATACATATAAACTGGGCGACACCGGTCGCTGTTTATTAAAGGGCCTGAAAGGGCAGTGTCGTTTAATGCGGCTGTAAATTACTGTTCGGAATAGAAGGGTTGAACAGTACATCGCTAAACTAGTACTTTATAGTTTGTGAATGACGCGATATAACGCGGAAGCGGTAACCGTTTCCACTATTGACTCAAAACTAAGGCACACTGAGGTATGCATTCTATTATTTAACTTCTCGTGTCATGTTGCCATGTCATAAGTCTCCACGCAAAAAGATCCTAGTCAACCGTCTGTCGATAGGAGAAAAAAAACATTAATTTGAGCATGCCTCTGCACAATTTCTATGAGCACAACTTTAAACAGAGTCCTCAAACTATCTACCAACCCAGGAATCCGCAGCATAGGTCATACATCATTCAAGAATCTATTCATCGATTCCAAGTACTTTCCGAGATCAGAAAGGAAACATTTCAGCAAAACAAGGTCAGAGTATCTTCAGGCGAGCGAAGGGAACTCCGGCAGTCGGCAGCGGGGGCAATTATCCACATCTCGTACACAACAGCGCAGACGTCCTCAGCTCACAATGGCTCCACTCGAGGTCTCGCTGTAACGAATCCACTACTGCCTACCTACTGGCAGCCAGTCCCTACAGCGAAACTAGAGCGGAATTGTTTGCGAGACTCTCCGACACTACCAGTTAATGATGTATGGGAGGGGGTTCATTAACAGACGAGCGTTTTTTGTCTCGCAAGGTCTACGTGTTGATTTATTGCTGTGTGATAGTTATAATGATGTCTCCGAAGTTGACGGCGCGCTGACGGCCCAAAGGATTAATTAGTGTTTCTGTTGAATGTGACAACTGTAACCTACATGCTAGTTTATAGCTGTTATAAATCATCAATGTATGATGTTTTGCATTTCAAAAACATAAAGTTAGATATTTGACAGCCAAATAAACAACAAAGTACAATATAAAACATACGGATTGGAAAATCTTCTTGATGATAACAATACAAACTCCAATTTAAATCTGACGAACTTCAATTCCACTTGTGTGAACAGAGTACAAAGAAAAGTACACTCGCAACCTCCCATCAGTCGCGCACAAAGGTGTCAACCTCCAAGTATTTATTGGCCGGATCCCGCACAATCCATCACAGGTCAATTGTTCGACCCCACCGAGGGTCGCTTGTACCGTGATCATTATTTAAAATATAGATGAGAGTGTTTTCTTTTCGATAATCGAGGCAGCGATTGAGGGTTGAGCACAATAGCGGGTTTCTTTTGATAGCATCGCCTGTAGCGGGCGGGCTCCAAAGGACCGCGCCCGGTTATTTGTATTAGCAAATTGAAGGTACACTGTCCACTCTGTGGGGAGTTGCATGGCTGTATCGCTTTATGTTGGACAGACTCAAAGAATGATGCAAAAGGGATAGGAATCTGACTTAGGATTCAAACTGAACAATGGCTTGTGCAATGGGTTGCCGTGTGTTGCTTTTGATTAGAATATTTCTTATACTATGCTACCATCCAGATTATGCAACTATTGTTCTTGCTTTTGATGCGCATAATTAACCGCTTGCTAGATTTACCAAGGTACGTGCTTTAAGCATAAAGGAGCATAAGTAAAACTTGAGATATTTTGAGACAACATCAATCAAACCATCGAAGGCTCTGAATCGTTCACGACGGAACCTAACTCCGTGTTTGTACATTACCAACGCTAAGGGTTTGGGGGGATCAATTAACGTGTTCTTTGTGCACATTATATCGGCGCCCATTGAAAAGAGTTGTGATTTTCTTTGATACAGCCAGACGCGGTTTGCCGAGTGAGAAATCAAAGGCACCAGTCGTGATGCATGAAGGGTTTTATTAAGATTTAATGCAGGCAACGACACTCCGAGGCGGGAAAAGAACGGCGCTTCAAGTGCTGCGGCGATGTGCGTTTTACATTTACGCCATTTTGGATTTTGTTCGTCAAGTGCCGGGGGTGGCGGCAACGGTGTAAAAATATTTATATTTACTCAAGTTGGTGCTAGGTTCAGGTGGTGATAAACAGGGGTTAATAGCTCACATAGTGTCACACACGTAAAAACTTGGCAAACATTTAGTTAGTTCGTATTTTTAAGTTTACCTTTTCAAGGGCTTTGATGAATATTTTAGGATCCCAACATATCTGAATACTAGTGTCGTGTACGTACAGTATGTATAAACAGTCTAACTATCAAAACAGTAGATAGTTTAGAATCTATTAGAAGTCTCCCTCGGTTCCTGTTCAAGATTCACATAAGGTTTCTTGTATCGATACGTCTCAGATTAGACCCAAAAGGATTTGGCAGCCCGGGGCGTGCCTTTGTCTGCCCAGTGGGACAGGTAAGGGCTTCCTTATACGGATTTTAATTAATAATGGACCGATAGTGTACCGGTGATTTACGGCGAGCAGCGATCGACTGTCTTTGTCTTGGAGATGTTGATTGCGTTGGGAATAGGGTTGCGATGATCAAATTAATACTTATTAACAGAATACGTAATACAGACAGGCAAATTATTTCATTTGGGTATGTTTTGCGGAGAATTTACAAGGATGGCTGTCGAGTGTTTATAATTTGTTTATCGAATGAGATGAAACTGAGGATAAGGGAAGATTATTGGTGAGGTCATTGTTTCATGATTTCCAGCTAAAATCAAGGTATTGCACTAAGAAGCACCGCTCGCTAGATCACCTATGCTACTTCAATTAGACAAGAAAGTTGATACTAAGAATTACATTTACAATATTTGTAAAATCTATAAACAAAATTTTAAATATAAGTTTTATGTTTCATTTGTTTTTTTAAAAACATAGTAAAATTACGCTCTTAATTGCAATCCCTGAGTAAACACAGGCAAGAAAATGACGATTTCAATATTTGCATACGAACCACAAGCAGTAAACAAAACTACTCAAGAAGTTCTCCTACGTCGTCATGGCCCGTTTAACGGGTGAATAGTTATGGCACGCATTAATCTACCATTGAAACATCATCGAAGCACAATGCTCTTAATAACGGCACAGTAAGATAGAATACAGTATAGACAGAAGGCATTTAACATTTGTCCTGCTTTGTCAGTTTTTCACTACTACTTCTACCATCAAATGAGAAGGCACTTATGTTGTTTCGAAAAAATAACCATGCAGAAACTATCCGTGCTAGAATTACCACTTAACATCGGCCATCGGCTTCTTCCATCATTAAGTTGAGTAAAAAATATACTTGAATCTCTCATGTTTTGGCTGTTCAAGCACCTTTCGAAGGAGGTTTGCAAATACTGAAGTCAATCGCACATTTTGAGCCCATCCCAGTCATAGAGTATCTAAAGTTTAGCAAGTCTAGGTACGAGTAATATAGGATTTCAAAAAACAATTAGCATGTTTACTGCTAGATACTGTTACCGTAACAACCAGGCGGAAGATAAACAAGTCCCATTGAGGCGATATATCAGCCCCTTCGACCTTCCGAAACAGTGCTGTAGTTGAGTTATTAGCGCGATCTCGCGAGACCCGTGCCAATAGCTTCGAAGTAGATTACTTTATAGTAGATGGCATAAGGTTCTTTGGATGACTTCTTCGACCTGACAAGTTAAAAAAAAACCCAATCACAAACGAATTGCAAAGGATATCCTAGAATATAATTAGATGTACTCAAAAGTTAAGTAAATTAAGTTTGTGAAGGTCTGGTCAACCCTGGTAACGAAGCTCTTATGTCGTAGATTTTTTATGACACGTGAAGCATGAAAGCTGAACTAAAATATCACTTGAAGGTCTTTATTGCCAGATGTCGAATGACAGAAGCGACATACACCAAACTACAGGAGCGACAAATTATGGAAGAGTCAATTGTCAATGATCAAAATGTGACTGACTTCACACAACACAGTACCGATTATGTCAACTAAATTCACATGAAAAAAATATTCGGTCTGTAAACTAAGAACTACTTATCTTCAAGCCTGTAGCAAACTGAAGCGCTTTCCTGGAAAGATGGCTAGGTGGGTAAAAAATGAAGAGCTTTTATTTCAAAGCGAGTTAATAGCGAATCTGTATCCCGTGTGGGAACGTCTCGAGCGAGGCGGTAAGACGGGAGGACCGCCCACCTCCCTGGTACATACTGTATATAGCCCATAGCCACTGTACACGTAGACTAGAGAGATAGTTCACTTGCTACTGGAATTCGAAAGCTTCTGAGATGCGCCAGACAAATTGACTGAAACGCGAGTTCAATCTCAAGACGAAATGTTCCCATGATCTGTACGTATTTCTCTCAGAGATGAATGACGTGGAACGGGATACAAATTGTTGACTCAATGGTTAAGACTCACTAGGGATCGGAAAGAATGGCGTAGTAAAAAGGCATATACTTAGCATTGGGTGCAAAGGTGCCAACGGGCTGAGATGATGCTGAGTGGTTAAAAGGCACTAAAGTTATCAGTTTCAGTTACGTCACCACACCATTACGCCATTTCTTGCAGCCAATCATGGCTAACACGAACTATTTACTGCTTAAATTCAATGCTAGCGTAACGGCTCCCCAAAAAAATTGCTTTATTAGCGACCTGCTCTGCTAAATCTTTCATTTATTTGGACACTTACATCACAAGTAAGCTATCTTAGCACAGCGGTAGTATTCCGTACAAGGTATGTACCCCCACGGGTGTTCATTAACCAACATGTTAAGCCGATGATCGTACAGCGTCGACGCTGCCCTGGACCGTCGAAAATCCATCAGAACTTGCAAATCTTCGACTATTTAGTATGGTCTTAGGTTGTCTGAACATAGCTGGTAAGTTTTGCTACTTGCATAATAAATTAACTAGATTGTTTTAGATTTTAGTTTGTATCGGACATCGAATCGTAGCCTCGCCAAAACAAGTACCTACTGAAAAATGAAAGATTTTCTTGGTAATTCTGGAGATGGGTTGCTTGGGCTATTCTTGGCAAACAGATCTACCGTGTAAAGAAACGATCAGACTTCGTTTTAATGGGTATCTGTTAGTAGCTTTTAAGGGGTAATAACTACGATTGCTGAGCAATGAAGCCTTCGTACATCCATATTTTTTTTATGAAAAACATCAGGAGTTTTGACCACCAGCGCATACAAATCAGTACTTCAGTGAAGTTGAAAGATTCATTACATCCTTTATAGAAATTTTTCTGTGGTTAGTTTCTTCGTTTACGAATACGTTTACTAGTTGGCCTATCAGGTAACCAAAGCAATCACCATCGATAAACAAGTTCGCGGAGTGCGCAGGCAATCTGCAATGCCGCAATAAATACACGCGAATCGGAACGAATGGACAGGCGGCAAATTAAGCCGACGCGAACAGCTACTCGTAGTGATCTGTGTTCATACAGGGTGTGATGCACGAAATGGTGCTTGTAGGATTTTTTGTACAGCGAAACTGGGTTTTGTTGATAACCGCTGGTTCGTTACCAAACGAAGTAAAGTATGGATGTAGTCATTAGTATCACGGCAGAATGAAAATCATTGAAGTCAAACGAGAATGATGTTGGTTGGCTTCCAGATTTAACAGATTTTTTATGATAATGATGATAATCAAAATACAAAAAACACACATAAAAACACAAAAAAAAATGACAAATAGAGTAGGCTCAGCACATGACGATCACGCTCTGATCACGTTCTTCAGACATGAAGTGCCGACCATAGAGAAAGATAATTTCTATTCCTACGTATAAAATCCACCCTGTATACCAGTTCCGATCCACACATACATTAGGCACATCGATCTAACACGTCCAAACAAAGGCAGCGGCGAAAACACACGCGATCGTCTTAAGACCCCCTAAAATCTAAGGATCTCTAATCCGTTGCTCGGCGAATTTGCACCGAAACTCTCCGGGATACGGTTGTAAACAAATCGTATTGTTTAATATTGATATGAGGTTTTGAATGAATTAATCAAATGGAATACAATATGTAATTTGACTTTTATTACGTGGACAGACAACATAGCGAATCCAACTAATATTATAAACTAGCATCCATCCGCGACTTTGTCCACGTTCCTTTTGATCTTGTTGATTTTTCGTGATAGAAAGTAGCCTGTGTTAATCCAGGCTACAAACTATATGTATTCCAAGTTTCATTACGTCAAAACTTCTGGACCAACTTGGATGAAACTTATAATATATAGAGTTCGTAACCTGGATTATACCATTCGATGATACATAGCACAGTAGTTCAGGTTCACTCGTTCGGTGTTACAGTACAGTGTGACTGTCAGCCTTGCTGTAATGCGAGCGGCCAAAACAAAACAATCCGATGCTCACCTCTACGCGTCCGGTTCCGTACACTAAATTTACATCCCCGCCATCCATCGCGTCCATCCGGGCTGGTAATAAAACGATCTTAAGGCACGGACGAAAATGTCTTGAGGATTGCCTTAAGGAAAGAACTGAAGCGATTTTACTGAAAATTTTGTTCAAAGAACTTTGAACAAAATTTTCGTCTTAAATCCTTGAAGATCATTTAGCAGAAAAAGTAACGGATCTATAACAGATGAAGAAATAGCTAAGTAACTTATGAGTAACTTTATGTTAAGTAAAGTTACATGGCTTTCAGTAGGAAAATAAAAGAGATTAGGCTACATCTAATGTCCGTTACCTTAAGCAGTCAATAAGTCCAGAGTTCCCCGGCCAAGATTTCCTCTGCAGCTAATAACCAAAGCTATTATTTCTGCTAAAAATCTAAGAGTTAATCTTTATTAGATCGATCTTCTGATGAAACTTTCTAATTTGTAGAGTTATTCATAAAACTCCTAAAACTCAGTTCCGTTGCCAATTGCCCCACGAGCCTCCAAGTCCTGAGATACTGCCCCGGGCCAGCAGTCTTCGCGCGTGTGTTTACAGCCCGATGCTATCTGGTAATTGGGACAATATTTGTTCTAGCCATTTATGTATGGAAGCCGGTTTAGGCAAATTGGTGGGCCCACCTTACCCTGGAATTGGCTATTGAGTTACTGATTACATCGCGAAACCTGTTTGAACGGGATGCTTGGAAGATATGAGAGTTATTTTGGAAATTTCAGGGAAAATTTATGAATGTAGTAAACGAGGCCCGAGATTTACATAAATATGTTCATTAAAGAGCGTTCTTAGCTTCCTTATTAAGTCCCACAGAACGAGTATTTTTACTGCGTACAATTTAGGCAGAGAGCAAACCGAAGTGGGAGGAATAAACCGAATGTGGAATATACTTGTAACTCGCACTAAGATAATCGCGCAACCGGCGCGCCAGCTCCGCCCGTTTACTGGGAAACCGCCTCACAAATAGTTTCTCACAAGTTACAATCAAAGAGGAAAAACTTCACATGGAACAGAACAGTAAATTCTGAAGCAAGAGCGTAGCAACAAATTGCTGGCGATTTAGTGGGCAAGGGCCGTAGGTGAGAAGTACACCCAAGTTCAGATTAACAATCGTCCCGAAAGGGCTACTCGCCGGCCAAAGGGCAATTCCTACGCGATAAATTCCAACGCACTAGGAAGACGTACCGTGTGTGTAATTTCGAAGACGTTTGAGAAGGGATTAGGTCGGCATGCCTTTGTTTTGTTGTGATTGCTGAGACTGGATTATTGGGATGGGGTTTACCAGTTTCGTTGAATAAACTTTAAGATGAGGTATTTGAATGTCTATTGTAAGTCACTAAGGAAGTTTCCAAAATCAAGGATGAGTTAACGAATGGCAGACGAATAGAGCTAAAGATCAAAACTGCTAAGATCTCAATCCATTTATAGATCCATGACCACACGCTATTGACCAGATACAGTGTTGACATTGTGAAATGTAATCCTGGCCAGGTAGATAAATGAAATATTTAATATCAGTTTCCCAATGCGTCACAAAACCAAAAAGGAAATCAAGAAGTTAAGCACTTCAACCCTAATCCATCTTCAGCGTCACTTCTCAATACCGCTACTAATGAAATAACCAAAACAAAACAATAAACTTGTTCCCATTGAAAAGAGCTCTCGTCCGATAGAGGTCATTAATCTCGTAGAATACCGCCGAATTAATTATCCCCTGACCATACGATTTAATGGGCTTCCTGGACCCCTGAGGTACCGATTAAATCACTACATCTCATTGGCCGATTTATAGTGACCAAACGGATTCTGGCAGCTGAGCTAGCGGAGTTAGAGCACTACACTACATATAGGTACGTCGCTAAACACTAATAAAGTAGCTCAATGTTTTCAAAAATTTCATCGCTTTAAGTATTGCGTCTGTTTACAAAGTGCGAGCTAAGCGAAAGAAAATAGTTCAATTTTTACATGTAAATCTCTATAGATCCTCTTCATCATTGCTTATCATCATCAGATCTTGGGGTATGGACTCCAGTTCATTCAAATCGGAGCCCTACATTCGGAGTTATGAGGATACAGAGAAACAGACAGACGCAACGCCGTCAAACTTATAACGTCCCTCTCTTTTTCGGTCGGAGGTTAAAAAGAAACATATTTATACAGCCAAAAATGCAAAAGTCGAACAGATCGCTTTCTTTTGGTCGAAGGACAAATTACACAATGAAGGACACTGAATGGGTCTCTTTCTGTGCGTGTGGATACCTCACTGCTGGCAATCGCGTCCTGCGAGTATTGTGATTTAGATTTTTTCATGATCCTCTTCGGAATATACACGGTGGGTTTTGTACCCTGATTGTGAAGTAGTTAAAAAGAAGCAGCTGGTTGAATGTTGGTTACAAGTGAGAGAGAGAGAGAGAGAGAGAGAGAGAGAGAGAGAGAGAGAGAGAGAGAGAGAGAGAGAGAGAGAGAGAGAGAGAGAGAGAGAGAGAGAGAGATATTCGAAACACAATCACAACACAGGTACAGCACAGAACAAGCATAACAAAGAAAGAAAGAAAACAAGGAAGGAAGGAAGGTGAGGTTGTGGATGATGATGGTAATGGGCTAGATGTTCTCGGTGACCTGCGCCGTGGGTCAGTCGGGCGAAGGAAGTGATTAACTGTTATGAGCAAACTCCTTAACCTTACAATCGGACTTGAGTATTATGGAGGTGAGGGTACTTGGAAGGGTGAATTCGGACGAAGTCTTAAATGCGATCCAAACCTTAACCAGCTTTGGGTGTTTCAAGCTTCGGCCCTATGACGGCCATTTAATCGCCTTTAAATGTCGCCCTCGGCCTTTAAGGTCACGGATTAAAGTTGTGGTAAAAAAAAATCAATGCCTTTTGACATCCAAAATGACTGGACGTGTCCCTGAATACCCCCTTTGGACTTTGCCTACTAAGGGATCAGTTGGTATCATAAAATAAGTAATGATGAGACAAAGTTTCAGGAGTGCTTTCTGACTGAAAACTGGGTAAAATAAGTATACTTAGTCTAACCACGGTAAGATCGCAATATGGGCATTATGGGCAACACCAAAAATATTAGGACAATTTATCATCTTACCTAAGTCAGCTTTCACATACACATGGTGTTTCTAACTATAGTTGTTCAAAATTCTGCAGTCTTAGCATGGGCATACTCTACGTATGCATGCTTAATAAGTTACTACTTGCTTTTTTTATTCTATTATTGAAATATTTGTAATATGAACATAATACATGTTTTGACGGTGATTTGAGTAATTTTTTTTAAGCTTGGGTCTTACTCATACACACAAAGGAATGAACAAATGATTTTACACTATGACCCACATAATGACTAAGGCGAAATATTGGCCTAATTTGAGTATCTTTACAAACATGAAACCAATTTTAAGAACATTAAAAGTATGTATAACAAGTTTATAACTTAAAATGAAAGTTTAAAAACTCTCTCGACCATGACAATCTCCTTAGATCCTCTTCATCATTGCTGGTCATCATCAGACCTTGGAGTATGGGCTTCACTTTATTAAATCTCAATAATTTGATATGAACAGAACGTTTCAAACTGAAATTATAACATGAGATTCCTCAAAACTAGTTTTCCGAGCTGATGAATCTTCAAAACTTGGACCAAACGGCTCACCAAAGAATTTCTTCAAAAATCCAATTCAAATCTATTCCTACATTCAGAGCTACTAGGGCACAGACAGATACATAATGCCATCGATCTTATCTTCCGTTTTTCGGTCAGGGTTATTAATAAGAAGCGGTTTTGTCTTACAAAACTTACCTTCACAGCCTTTTAATTTGTATACCTGGATTACAGACCCAATAGAAAATGTATTCCGTCTTGTGTTGAACCAGTATACTAAAGGTTAATAAACCAGCACTGTAATGTAAGCTGTTCATTTGGTTCATACCGCATATTCCGTCCTGAATATTGTTCAATTCGCTTACCTAAAATATATAAAACAATTTTATGTACTGTTTCTTGACTATTCCACTTTATTGTTATGGAAGAATTTAGAGTATTTTGAGAATCATCAACTGAAAGTTAGACATTTTTAAAACAATGAGTAAGTATGTCGACGGAAACTAAGAGTGAAGGAATATAAAATGTGCCGAGTGCGCATAATGTGATTAGGTTGCTAGTCCTGCAGTTTAACACTATGTTGCCATAATAGCATAATTATAAATATTAAGAGATAGATAGATGCATCTATGCATAGTAAATCATTGTCTGCAATTATTCCATAAGATTTTATAGTAAGCAAATCTATTTCATTGCTGCTTTTCTGGTACAAATATCTACAGTCAGACCAACAAATAGCTCAATGGTAGCAATAAGAAGACAATGAGTTCTATGAGGTTAAAAATTTCACAACAACAACATAACCTCAAAATTTTCACAATAACAAAACATGCCGGCAACCTTTACTACTCCTATTTTTACACAAAATAGGTCATAAAATACCTGATAGGGGGTTTCATCGCCATTTTCCTCCAATTGCTTCAGGTTTAGGCACCACAAACAGTTTTCCTTGGGATTCCAAACATACAACACATCATCTTTGAGTTCGAGCAAATTGCGTAGTTTTCCACTAGAATTTTCGATCAAACTATCTTCCAAATCTTTGAATATTTTATGGCCGACCAGTTGTTTTTCGTACAAATGGGATTCCATCGTAAAAGTGTATGAGAACTTTTGAAAATGAAAACAATAGGTACTTTCGTTCGCAAGACAAACAATTTTCGGTAAAGCCAAGCGAAGCGAATCAATGTGACATTGACAATGACTTCAATAACTTCAACTCATTTGACACTGACAGCTAACTTTACTGGGAGCCGATGCCAAACAGTTTTTTGTGTGTCACAGAAAATATAAATAAGTAAGTAGGTATATTATTGTCCACTAGCAGTTACCCGCGACTTCGTACGCGTCTACAGTTTCCGTGTTATTGTATTATCTGTGCGTGTACCCGAGCGGATACTTCTTTGAGACACTTGACATTACACCTCATTACATCGACCTCGTACCTACTGGAATATCAAACGCTAGTTGTTAGACCAAAGAGGTAGTACTACGCCCTGTCAAACTGACGTGACATGACATGACAATGAAATCCTCTTGCCAATTGGCGCTGCTAATCCTTTTCGTTCATTTTATCCAGTAGATCCTTTTAATTATTCTGGATAAAAAGTAGCCTATATGTCAATCCAGGTTACGAACTATATATATGCCAAGTTTCATCCAAGTTGGTTCATTAGTTTTGACGTGATTGAAACACAAACATCCAAACATCTAAACATCTAAACATTCGCATCCTATCCTATCCTACTAATATTATAAATGCGAAAGTTTAGATGTTTGGATGTTTAGATGTTTAGATGTTTGGATGTTTGGATGTTTGTGTTTCAATCACGTCAAAACCACTGAACCAACTTGGATGAAACTTGGCATATATATAGTTCGTAACCTGGATTGACATATAGGCTACTTTTTATCCCGAATAATTAACAGGATCTACAGGATAAACTGAACGAAAAGGATTAGCAGCGCCAATTGGCAAGAGGATTTCATTGTCATGTCATGTCACGTCAGTTTGACAGGGCGTAGTACTACCTCTTTGGTCTAACAACTAGCGTTTGACATTCCAGTAGGTACGAGTTCGGTGTAATGAGGTGTAATGTCAAGTTTCTCAAAGAAGTATCCGCTCAGTACACGCACAGATAATATAATATACACGGAAACTATAGAAGCGTACGAAGTCGCGGGTAACTGCTAGTTTATAATATTAGTAGGATAGGATAGGATAGGATAGGATAGGATGCAAAAAATGAAAAAGTTGCGTGCGTTTCGTTTTTTAATCCTATAAAATAGTAGGTATATAAATGTGTGCTTGCCTACATAGGTAATTATTCTCACCTACTAAACTAATCATCATCATCATCATCAGTAGGTCAGTATACTTATTTAATTAGCGGATCCTTTTTGGTTTTTCAATGTTCAGTAGGTAGGTACCTATACCTACATAGTATATGAAAGAAGATACTAATTCGGTATTTGAGTCATATAGAAGCAAAGGTAGCAACATGCCATTTTTTTTTCATTCAAATTGTATTTCCTATTATTGGAAAATAGAGAGTTTATTCAGTAATTCTGGTGGTGGTATATCTGATAATAACATCATTGGTTATTATTATTGTAACTCATAATTACTATTCTGCTACTACACAACTATACTCTACTACTATACTAAAAAAAATGCCTACCGTCATTTTAGTAGACATGGATGTTGCTACCTTTGCTTCTATATGACTCATTTCTACTCACATACCTACTCAAACATTAGTAGGTAGGTAGGTAGGTATAGGTATCTACTCTGTAGGTAGGTACCTACTGTATCCTAGAATTCAAGCTGTATTTCACTTTGATTCGGAATGGTATCACGTAATTTCATCTCCCTGAGCGCTACAGTGCTTTCTTATAAATAAACCGGCGTATAGGCAACAATAAATTTCCGTTTTAGACGTGTATCGTGTTGATAATTTAATTTTTTGCTTGTTTTAAAGGCCGAAAGATGGAGGTTGGCGTTGAATGAGTGCGTTGATAATTGGCTTAGACTCTAATGGATCCTGTCACGTTCCGTATTGCAACCTGTCTACGGTTGGGTGCTCGGTGCTGTGCGCCTCATCATTGCCAGTGCGGTACGGCTGTCGAACAGCTTGGTCACCACGGATTATCGTGCACTAGGGCCGCCGGTCGGATATCCCGTCACGCTAGCCTTAACGATATCATCCGCCGGGCTTTTACCAGCGTGAACGTGCCAGCCATTCTCGAGCCGAAAGGTCTGCTGCGTGACGATGGTAAACGGCCTGACGGTATGACTCTTGTTCCTTGGGAGTTGGGAAGGCCTTTGGTGTGGGACGCTACTTGCGTCGACACCCTTGCTCCTTCACATCTGTCTAGGACATCCGCTAGGGCCGGTGCGGCAGCAGATTCGGCCGAGGATCTCAAGAGGCGCAAGTATGCGGGTCTCGACAGGGCCTACACATTTGTACCTCTTGGGGTCGAGACTCTGGGTCCGTGGGGTACCGAGGCCCTCCGGGTCTTCAAAATTATTGCAGGGCGTCTAGTCGCAGCGACGCGTGACCCGAGGGCTGGTGATTATCTGGGCCAGCGAATCAGCATTGCTATTCAGCGCGGCAATGCAGCCAGTGTCTTGGGCACGCTTCCGATTGGTACTGATTTGGATCAGTTGAGCTATCTATAAATCGTTTGCAACGGTGTGTAGATAGCTCAACTGCTTCATGTGTATTTTGTACATATTATAAATATTGTAAATACCTTATTAGTCATAATTTTCTTTGTGAATAAGCTTAGACTAGTAGGATGCTAACGCATTAATAATTGGATTATTGCCTGATTATGACACTATGACACTTCAGCCAGCGTCTAGGCAGCCAACATCTATTTATTTTTATGACGGCCATTGTTTTCATAACTTTTACACCCGAAATAATTTGTTTCTATTGGTATTCAAAAATTAACGGCTAGTCGGTTTACAGGAAATGCACCCTTAAGGTGGTAAGGTAGAACTTTTGCTGATGGTACCTCCTTACACATAAGCCTGGGACTACATGGTATTCGGAATTTCTGATCCGGAATGCTGTGATGGCACATAGCAGCATATGGCTCTTTGTTGTGCAAGAAACAAAAATTAAAACAAAATGGTCATCAATGAGCGAGACGAGACAATCGTTTTCTGCCAACCCGAATTTTTTACTTCCTTCAAATAAATTACCAAATTTATTACAACCAGATGCTTGACTTTTGAAATGAGTAGAAAGCTCTCAATAATATTTTAAAAGCAGATAACGAAGGCAAATTTATGGCTAGACATTCTTGGAACAGTTGGTTATGCCATTGAAGTGTTTATGAAAAAAGGGTCATGTACCTAGAATTGTGTGTTGTTCGACTTAAAATGTACAAAAATAGCACGTTGATGATATTGGTAATATTATTTAGAAACTAAAGCATGGTTTTATAATAAGTGAATGATAGAATAATTATGATTATGAGCATGATTGTAAATTGCAATTTACAATACCAAATAGAATTAAGTATGTTTAATTATAAGATGACTTTAATATAAGTTGAACTCTTGTATCTACTTGTTCATGTAAATGTGATATTTCAGGATTACTTTACAAAACAGTTAATACTGTTAAATGATAATAAACCAGCGCTTAAATAGATATTTTAGTTTCAGGAATGATGACTGGTAGCGACATCTGCTGTTAGAAAAGCGAGAGTATTCGCCATCATGAGATTGAAATTCCTTCGTTCCTACGAAGTGACGCAACGACGTCACACGATTCAACCCCACCCTAGAGGGGTGGAGATCGTGGCTTGCGCAGGAACATAAATACGATTGTAGGGTTGGAATCGGGGTTCAGATTCATTCGGAAATTCAGAGAGTTGAGATAGTCGGAGAGAGTTGCGAGTTGCGAGTCACGTCTTTGTTACGCATACAAATTAGCGTCAGTGTAATTGTTGGTTTTTGAACTCTAAAAGAGAGTATCGTAAAGTAAATGGTTTTTAGTGCAAGTTCGAGTCGTAGAGAAAAGCTAAGTCCTTATTGATAAGCCTGTATGATTGATTTGGGAAAAGAATAGTAAAGTAATAAAATAAAGTAATTAATAATCTTGAAGTACATTGAATTGAAAAGACAAAGAGGTTTACCCAAATCAATTGTATGAAATTGTACTGTTTATATGTGTTTTTCTACAGGTTGCCTTTGTCCGCTCATTTTGGAGCCTAAGTCCCCTTTTGAACTTTTAAAGACTGTCTAAGTCTTGAGCCAGCAGGCTGTTAAAATTAGCTATCTTTGATTGGTCATGTAGGAGAATTATAGGAGCCTGGAGAAACCTTCAGACCTCTCTATAGTTTTCTGAGGCGTTTAATGGGAAAACGTAACACTCTGATCTGGTTCAATCTCGGCTTGCCAGGATTGAAACATATCCGGCTGCTAGTTAAGAAGGGTGGGACCATATCAAAACCCCTAATAATGTCCAATTATCCTAAGCACTAAATTAAGAATTAAATATAAGTTCTGTTTTGTTGGTTTTGCTAATCATTTTATGTGTATGTTAAATTGTAAATGTTTGTTGTTGGTAATTACATAATGCATTTTGGTTTATGAATAAATTAATAATTACTGAGTTCGTTTAAGACTAATTCATCTTTTCATTTAAACTCATTTCCTAGTTCACCTAATTAGGACAGGATAGTTAATTTAAAGAAAGGTTTAAGAAGTAAAATCATTCAGTTTAATTTGAGGATAATTTCAGAATCATTCAGTTTAAAATATATAGAATGTCTTAAGTAGATATTGATCAATGAGGTTGATGATACATTTTTGTTGGCTGCTGTAATTAGCAATATAAAGAGTGATTGGCTATTCTTCATCTCGATGCGTTCAATTTCCTAGCACCGCCAAAGCTTCGGATGTGTTGTATCGACTGCCGAACAAGTCTAGACAGACTATCACGGGCCCATCACTACTGTCATTGTATGCCCGTTAACACAACCCCACCATCACATAGTTCTGATCTAAGACTTCAAAAAGTAAGCGTAATGGGATTCTAGATTACCAGAAACGCTATACTAATGCTGGATTTGATTCGCCGAAGATAGAAGCAGCCCATTGCCTAAGTAAAAACATACTCTTACCTATTTTATCACTGAAAACATATCAGCTCAAGACACTAATTTTATTATTCAAGTAATCAGTTCATTCAGAATCAGTTAAATTCAATTATTCAGGTAGACATACTCTATGATGACCTAAGAAAGGCTTTACAGAGAGAGGAGGTATACTTAGATGGAATTCATTGGTTGATTATCCACTACATGCATTCTACATAGGCGGCGGGGCCGTCACAGTTGGTGCCGTGACCAGGATCAGTTAAAGTATCGCTGAAACGCTTTACTACTAAAAAGTATCTGGTTTAAATAAAAAATAACACAACGTAGCTTTATTATCAATGACGATCACAAATATAAGCCAGAAGTTTTACATGTAAATATTCTATTGTTTCCTTTTCTATCTTTGTCTAGAGATTTTTATTGCTTTATTAGCTATCCTGTCGGGTGAACTATTATTAATAAAATAAATTTTATTTTAGTAAGCAAAACTAAATTTTATGTTAAATCTAAAAATAACTCAGTGATTTTTAATTTATTGTGCACGCTAAATTTAAGTTAGCTACAATGCCTGGTAATGCAGTACGCAGTGGTCGCAACTGAATAACACACAATCTAGGTTCCGTAGAATCAAATACTGAGAAGAATTAAGGTAATCAACAGATGAATACCGTAGCATTTTCAGGTTTTCAGATGTTAGATGGCAAGTTACATAAAATTATGCGACTAATAGATAAGTTAGAGCGAGAGAGAAGAATGTTAGAGTGATGAAAAATTATGCGACAAATAGATAAGTTAGAGCGAGAGAGAAGAATGTTAGTCTGATGAACGCTTCAGTGACGGATAGCGGAATTTATGGTATTTTAAGTACTTCTAGCGAGCAAATTATCCAAAACGTATTACATGATGTTGATTAAGATAACAGGTCAATATAGTCTGAAACTTTTAATTCAAATAAGAGCAGATGTCTTTATCTTATAAGACCAACGATTGATAAAACGATTCTTATTGGAAAGCACAATGCGAATCAAATAGCGGCTTTTTTTTAGAAAAACTAAAGAGGTACTTTGTTAAAATTGAGTGAGAGGCAAGATTGAGCGACTGATTTATAAAGTTTTAGAATGTTTAACATTCCAAAAACCAAAAAGTGACGAACATAGTGGTCTCAGTGATTTGACAAAGGCACTATTAGTTGAGTAGAGATAAGTTATTAATAGGGTCAGGATTTGATGATGGTGATAAGTAAAGGGTTATGAAAGTGTGGACTCAGTAATAGATTTCCAGATTAATAATGTCACACCAAAAGATAACGATTCAATGCAAGAAATTGGTTTGTTGTTAGAGAGAGACCCTAGCCCAGTTCTTTTGTGTGAGCAAACAGGTGATGCTTGTGTGATGTGAGTGATAGTCGTGAATGAAGATTGTATACTATTTTAAGCGATTCCTGTTTATGAGGATGATGATAAGGCCTGTATTACTTATAAGACTGAATAAGGTTTAAGAGTAGATCAATCAGCAGTGAGGACTCGAGTTGAGATTGTTTCATTTTATGAAAGCTGGACGAGGAATGAAGGTTAAATTACTTAGAACAAACAACGATAGATGCGTTAGTCAGAGTAAGCGAGATGACAATAGAGCAGTACCTACTTATGTCCGAACATTAGATTTCCAAAATACGAAGAAGAGACAAAGGCATTGTGTAGAGTTGTAAAATTTTACAATAAGGGATAAAATGTGAATGGATCCTAGTAACTATTAAATACTACTGAGCAAGGTAAAAATATATTTTAAGATACCGCTATGTTAGTACACGCCGATATTATTACAACATATTTTTAAATAAATAGCAGTGATGGTTGAATGAATGAATGATTGAAAATACTTTATTGTACACCAACATAGGTACCAGATGAATTAGAAATAATGAATGATTAAAGATGGTACAACGTACGGCCTTATCACTGAAAGAGGTTTCTTCCAGTCAAAGTTTGGATGAAGATGATTTTAGATGTATGAAAGATTGGACAGGATGTACAAAAACATATAAGGTAATAAAAATAATAAATATAAGATATATATGGGTACTACGAGTTACATATAATAACCGTCAGAGGGTGGCGAAAACTAGATATAAGGTTTTTACAGATAGGTTTTTACAGGTGTCGTGATATATATTGGCCAGTGTCAGAGCAGCAGTTATTTGATACCATTTATAGTTTGACCGAGTTTGAGACTTACTTAAGTGGAATTAAGTTAGTAATTCGAAAAGATCATGAAAGCCTTACATTTTTATCAGACTACGGCAAAGCAAAAAGAGGGTTATGATTTTGGTCACTATGTATGTTTGTCTGTTCCCTCATAACTACCAAGATTTTATCGCTAAGTGTGATGATGATTGAGTGAGTTTATTATAATAACATAAGTACATAGAATAATTTAATTAAGTATAGCATTGAGTATATAAGAGGGATGAATGATTTTATTGCAGGTCTTTTATCAAGGCACAGACATACCGGAGGAAAGTCCAGGTAGACCAATGACCAGTCCACAGTTAAAGGATTTTAAACAGATGTTAAAATAGTTGGAAACAAAATAAGTACAATTCAATCGGACAAAACATTAAAGCTTACAAGAAAGTTTACATTGTTGATTGAAAGTCATGGGTTCGAATCCCGCTCGACTCATCACTTTAAGATGGGAAAAAAATAATAATTGTGATTTGTAAATGAACACGGCCAGGAAATTATAATGAAGTTCATTTATCAAGATAATAGGACACACCTATAAATAAGTGAAGGTATCATGATTATATCAATCATGCAAATATAATATAAATGTATGTAAACTAATTAAGGTTTATTAGATTTTTTTAAATATCCATCAGTTAAATACTATGTAGGTATAGGTACCTAGGTATAAGTAGGTAGGTGTAGGTAGGTATATAGGTAGACAGACTAGTAGGTAGAGATTAAGTTAGATTTTCAGGAAGAGAGTTCAGTCAGAGGGTGGCCGGAAGTTTCAAAGATTATTTTGTGTCTTAAATACACATGAGTGAGAGATGTTTTAATTGTTGTACTATTATACTACTACTACTACTACTGTAATACTTATCAAGATTACAAAGAGTTTGTGAAAAGTTTTTATACTCGAAGACTATGGTCTTCTTCATATCAAAATTTTCAGAGGGTGGAATGTGATGGCACATAGCAGCATATGGCTCTTTGTTGTGCAAGAAACAAAAATTAAAACAAAATGGTCATCAATGAGCGAGACGAGACAATCGTTTTCTGCCAACCCGAATTTTTTACTTCCTTCAAATAAATTACCAAATTTATTACAACCAGATGCTTGACTTTTGAAATGAGTAGAAAGCTCTCAATAATATTTTAAAAGCAGATAACGAAGGCAAATTTATGGCTAGACATTCTTGGAACAGTTGGTTATGCCATTGAAGTGTTTATGAAAAAAGGGTCATGTACCTAGAATTGTGTGTTGTTCGACTTAAAATGTACAAAAATAGCACGTTGATGATATTGGTAATATTATTTAGAAACTAAAGCATGGTTTTATAATAAGTGAATGATAGAATAATTATGATTATGAGCATGATTGTAAATTGCAATTTACAATACCAAATAGAATTAAGTATGTTTAATTATAAGATGACTTTAATATAAGTTGAACTCTTGTATCTACTTGTTCATGTAAATGTGATATTTCAGGATTACTTTACAAAACAGTTAATACTGTTAAATGATAATAAACCAGCGCTTAAATAGATATTTTAGTTTCAGGAATGATGACTGGTAGCGACATCTGCTGTTAGAAAAGCGAGAGTATTCGCCATCATGAGATTGAAATTCCTTCGTTCCTACGAAGTGACGCAACGACGTCACACGATTCAACCCCACCCTAGAGGGGTGGAGATCGTGGCTTGCGCAGGAACATAAATACGATTGTAGGGTTGGAATCGGGGTTCAGATTCATTCGGAAATTCAGAGAGTTGAGATAGTCGGAGAGAGTTGCGAGTTGCGAGTCACGTCTTTGTTACGCATACAAATTAGCGTCAGTGTAATTGTTGGTTTTTGAACTCTAAAAGAGAGTATCGTAAAGTAAATGGTTTTTAGTGCAAGTTCGAGTCGTAGAGAAAAGCTAAGTCCTTATTGATAAGCCTGTATGATTGATTTGGGAAAAGAATAGTAAAGTAATAAAATAAAGTAATTAATAATCTTGAAGTACATTGAATTGAAAAGACAAAGAGGTTTACCCAAATCAATTGTATGAAATTGTACTGTTTATATGTGTTTTTCTACAGGTTGCCTTTGTCCGCTCATTTTGGAGCCTAAGTCCCCTTTTGAACTTTTAAAGACTGTCTAAGTCTTGAGCCAGCAGGCTGTTAAAATTAGCTATCTTTGATTGGTCATGTAGGAGAATTATAGGAGCCTGGAGAAACCTTCAGACCTCTCTATAGTTTTCTGAGGCGTTTAATGGGAAAACGTAACACTCTGATCTGGTTCAATCTCGGCTTGCCAGGATTGAAACATATCCGGCTGCTAGTTAAGAAGGGTGGGACCATATCAAAACCCCTAATAATGTCCAATTATCCTAAGCACTAAATTAAGAATTAAATATAAGTTCTGTTTTGTTGGTTTTGCTAATCATTTTATGTGTATGTTAAATTGTAAATGTTTGTTGTTGGTAATTACATAATGCATTTTGGTTTATGAATAAATTAATAATTACTGAGTTCGTTTAAGACTAATTCATCTTTTCATTTAAACTCATTTCCTAGTTCACCTAATTAGGACAGGATAGTTAATTTAAAGAAAGGTTTAAGAAGTAAAATCATTCAGTTTAATTTGAGGATAATTTCAGAATCATTCAGTTTAAAATATATAGAATGTCTTAAGTAGATATTGATCAATGAGGTTGATAATACATTTTTGTTGGCTGCTGTAATTAGCAATATAAAGAGTGATTGGCTATTCTTCATCTCGATGCGTTCAATTTCCTAGCACCGCCAAAGCTTCGGATGTGTTGTATCGACTGCCGAACAAGTCTAGACAGACTATCACGGGCCCATCACTACTGTCATTGTATGCCCGTTAACACAACCCCACCATCACATAGTTCTGATCTAAGACTTCAAAAAGTAAGCGTAATGGGATTCTAGATTACCAGAAACGCTATACTAATGCTGGATTTGATTCGCCGAAGATAGAAGCAGCCCATTGCCTAAGTAAAAACATACTCTTACCTATTTTATCACTGAAAACATATCAGCTCAAGACACTAATTTTATTATTCAAGTAATCAGTTCATTCAGAATCAGTTAAATTCAATTATTCAGGTAGACATACTCTATGATGACCTAAGAAAGGCTTTACAGAGAGAGGAGGTATACTTAGATGGAATTCATTGGTTGATTATCCACTACATGCATTCTACATAGGCGGCGGGGCCGTCACAATGCCAATGACCAATCATAAACTTGCTATCTGTTGGCTACTGTATTCTGAAATGCAGATCTATTGGCGGTTGTTTGCGATTAGCCAATCGCATTCCGGTCATCGAATCCCGATCCATCTAGTCCCGGGCTAAGAGCATTAATAGGTACTTACCTACCTAGGTAGATTTTATATGTAGGTATGTAGCAACTCGGCAAATAAATGTATCTTCTTGTATCTTGACGATTTTCAACTACTATTGCGTTGTGTATGATTTGAGAATGACAGTAAATTATTTTCCTTTAGGCTAGTCCGTTGGATCTTCCTGTAGGTAATTAGATATCACTTAGTACATAGGAGGATCCAATGGTTCAGCCTAGGAAGATATATCCAAATGATCAGTAGGTATAGGTACCTACAGGATGCTTGAGACTTGACAATCCCAAGCAGTTATCAATGAAAAACGTAATCAAAATGTAACAGGATCATCACTCGCAAACGGGCTTCAAATTGAGATCAATGTCAAAACATCGCAGCCTGAATCCTACTAATATTATAAATGCGAAAGTTTAGATGTTTGGATGTTTAGATGTTTGGATGTTTGGATGTTTGGATGTTTGTGTTTCAATCACGTCAAAACCACTGAACCAACTTGGATGAAACTTGGCATATATATAGTCCGTAACCTGGATTGACATATAGGCTACTTTTTATCCCGAATAATTCACAGGATCTACAGGATAAAATGAACGAAAAGGATTAGCAGCGCCAATTGGCAAGAGGATTTCATTGTCATGTCATGTTACGTCAGTTTGACAGGACGTAGTACTACCTCTTTGGTCTAACAACTAGCGTTTGACATTCCAGTAGGTACGAGTTCGTTGTAATGAGTTTTAATGTCAAGTTTCTCAAAGAAGTATCCGCTCGGTATACGCACAGATAATATAATGTACACGGAAACTGTAGACGCGTACGAAGTCGCGGGTAACTGCTAGTAAAATATAAGGCGCGGCACACACGCTCAGTGTTCGCGATATAATTCTATTGATAAATTTACCAACGCCTCTCACATGATATTAGGGGGTGATACCACCCCGCAGCCCGATCTATTATTATGCTGTGCAGGTCGCGAAGTATTTCTTAGGGCTACCTACACCTACCTACTTGACACTGGCAAAAAGTCTTCCTGTACCTAGGTACCCATTGTTTAAGATTCTTACGAGTACCTAGGCTGAGTACCTACTTATGAAAGAAGTAGCATTTTCAATACACTTCTGGAATGTCTATCCTTACTTTACCTTCATGTTTTACTATGTAGAAAAGGAATCTAAGGGAGGCGCATACACTACAATAACATTGTGGCTCGTTCGTTTGTTCGTATTAAACTACCTACCAAATACTGTTTTTTTTTCAAACATAATAACGTATTTTTTATTAATTACAGCATTAAAAAAACCTACTTGGGTAACTACTTCTTATACCTCAAAGGCTTTAGACATTACCTACTTTATCAATTTGAACTGGCTGGTAGCAGCCCTGTGCCTGACGCAGCCCGTCGGGACGCCGCCGCGCCGCCGTCGCCGATGACTTGTCATTAATAACGACAGCGGAAATGTATCAAAAGGTGACGCGTGTCCCTCCGTCTGTCTCGGCCTTTATTTATGATCCCGATATTTGTATCATTCTGTACAATTACCAGTTCCTAAGTAGTGGTACTAACTATGTGATAATGGAGTTCTAATGACTAATTAAAGATCTCTTGATCTGTTGTTTTTTGGTGAGCTACCTACCTATGTTTGTGACCGACATAGAACCTTTGTAAATAATTTGCTGCGTAGGCATATTTAAAGAACTTTCAGCCAGTGCGTTCAATACTTTCAGTCTTATTTTTTTTAATAATAATGAAGTGCTTAGTATATTTGCCTCTATCGTACCTACACAAATAAATATTATACGAGGGAGAGAACATGATTTTAGGCGCCGCTGGCTGAAAGACTCGTAAGACATCCTTTTTAGACCTTCTAACGCAAGTGAGGTACAGTAAAAATAAAAACACACATAAACCCAATTTACAAGGTACAAATAATACGTCACCGATACCCTCATGAAATTCAATTTGTGACATCGTCACACGTCCTGACAGGGCTTCACGCGAGACATCTCCAAACATTACAATAGTTTCTTACTACTCTGGGAGCTAGTCCTGAGTTTCCTACGTCATCAAAATGTTGTAGGCTCGAATGCCTAATCTTATTTCTGTCAACAGCTATCATGAACTTCTACGGATGTAGATAATGGTGTCATGTCGGTTCCGTTGTTATATTTTCTAAACAAACCTAATTTGTCAGCGCTAAAATTATTCCTAGTTGTCTTTGTCGTTTCAGTTTATGAGAAAGGACGGTACCATTTTTAGTGATGTCAAATAAGAGTTTACAAAAATGCAACAACGGAATCGATACCAATAGGTGTTATAATGATCATCTATGGAATCAACAAAATCAGCTCTTCTATTATATTTTTGCCAAGTGCTAACCTACCTCTGGGTATTGCATTTTGCATGATTTCGCGATTGGCCCCCCATCTCCCGGACTATTACTGCTATCTATTACGGGGTCGGCTTGGGAATTGGAACGTTGTTGGTAAAAAAATGTATTTTGGCCGCTGTGTTGTAATTACGATGATTGATAGTTAGTTCATCCTATCGGGACTCTGCTGACAGGTGATAGCTACAGTACAAATGTATTCAACCTGAGACTATTCGTTAGTCTGACGACATTGATAAGATTGCGGGAAACATACCAGGTGCATGGAGAGACAATAGCCTAGCTGGTTACCATCAATGACCCTGAACTACAAAACCATCACTCACTATACTGGTTTTACCAACTTTTCAATTTTCACTATACCTAGCTCAAAATATATTTAACCTAAAGCATACAAAAGTAAAAACGGTTTTGGAATGGCTAAGACACCCCACCTAATTCTTTACAACTTCATTTTTTTTTCTCCCTTTTGGACCCGTATAACTTAAAAGTTATGTTCAGCACCGAATCCTCCAAGTATAATCTTCGTTCGCATCGCTCACTCGATCAATTACCTACTTTATACCTAGGTACCTACCTTTACCTTCTAGTTCCTACAACACAACAGAGCTAAATCTAACGGGCGGCGTGGAACCAATACGGGCTGGGTATAAATCCAAAGCGTCCGAAACACTTCAGTTGTCTCTGCTGCAAACCTAGTGCTGCCGACGTAGAAATCCTAGATTGGACTGCCTATTCAATGGGACCTCTGAAGACGAGGAGAGAGAGTAGTTGTGCATGAAGAAAACATCTGTGGCTTTGAAAACGGGTCAATGGATAGGAACCTAGTTTAGTATAGACAATACCCAATAGTAGAGACCTATGATGATGCTCTCGAAACAGTAAAAACTCCATCAAAATTGGATCAACTGTTCAACCAGGGTATTTCATTTTTCGTAAAGGTACCTAATGGATTTTGGCTGGAGTTGGTACTCAAACATTTTGATTCTAACGATATTGTGTGTTGTCTGAATTTGAACTATAGTTTAGCAATTTCTGGGTAATTTTAGGTCCACCCCAACATTCGCCACATCCAGCAACACTCAAAATCTGCAACCACCCATATGTTAGCCAAGAAAGGGTTGAGCAAGTGCTACCTGTGGGTGGGGGGTGGATTTACACCCCTCATTTGTTTGCGATGACCCCCGAGCTATCTCCGGCGTCTTCGTATCGTGGAGATTAGGCGTGGCTTACATTATTGTGCTTTTGTTGGTGAAATTACTACCTGGACTGGCCCGAGGAGTTACGCGGTGCAGGGAAATTACGAATGCTTTTACTGGCTTTTGTTGGATTCATATTTTATGAGGCTGGTTGTAGATCTATACGTAGTAAAGGTCACTATCGTATAGCCGTTGTAAGCTACAAATGCATGAGTCAAGAAAGTCTCAATAGTTTCTCCAAAGGAACAACTGAGAACAAACGCATCTAACTACCGTTCGTATATACATACTTATAGTCTTCGTTTGTTTTGATGCCTGTGGCCTCATCACATCAACCTATATCAGTCCACTGCTGGTTGTAGGTCTCTCCCAAGACGCGCTATTCAGTCTTCGGCTCTTCTCATTTAATGTTTGCCAGGTACATTCTGCCTGTGACTTCATAATCGTGAAATCAAAACGATTTTTGTAAATAAACGGTTCTCTTGTAAAATTAATTTTCTTGTAAACTCTCCTTATAAAATAACTAGGTATAACCTGCAACGTGACGACGTTTTAGCATACAACCGGTGTATGGCCGTTTAATATTAAGCCAGAAAGTAGGTAGGTACACGATATTTACGTTTTAGTATTAGCGCCAGGCGGCTAGCTACACCTACACCACTTACGCTAACGGTTTTTACTAAGATTGGAAACTTCTAAGTGATAACATAGCTCTTAAACTTGGTGTAGCGATGAGATTTTATAAACTTTGGTGCCGTGTATCATATAAGTTAGTGTTTATAACGTAAAGAATAAGTTTGACGAACAAGGTCAAAGTCTGAATCGAGACGCTAGCATACCAAGTTGTTTTTTTCATTATGAAAATCTTTACTTACTCAAATATGGGGATATGGCTATTACGTAGGTACCTCTTATTGTTAGGCCAATCACAAATACGTATACTTAGAAAGCTTTACCTGCTTAAGTAGTGTAAGAGTTATTAATGCGAATTTGACCCTAACATACACTTTTTTGAGCCACTTGTAGGGGTACCTATTTAGTGTAGGTAATCTTCAACCGCGTGCTAAGCAACGCTAATCTTCGCGTACAACGTACCTACGTAGGTAGGTATGTGCAGCGCCCAAATGATAGATAAGGGTAGCAGTACAATGTACAATCAGATATTTTGTAAAAATAACCAGCAAAAAAGCATTTTATTCAACAAGAAAACCAGCATCAATCACATAATTACTCCCTGTGATACTCTTTGCTTTATCACTTGCTAAATACAGAATCAAATCAGCGACCTCCTCTGGTTGGGTGAGAATCTTTATCGCCGTCATTGCCTTCACTGTATCCCACGATACGTTCTGTACCCCAGAGTTCTCCAAGATCGAGGTTTCCACTGGTCCAGGACTAATTATGTTCACTCTAACTCCTTTGGG
This sequence comes from Gandaritis pyraliata, assembly GCA_947859175.1. Lineage (NCBI taxonomy): Eukaryota > Metazoa > Arthropoda > Insecta > Lepidoptera > Geometridae > Gandaritis > Gandaritis pyraliata. Next base: position 1,266,455 of record OX401871.1, on the reverse strand, counting down.
AGCGAGTTCCATGGCAGCGATTCGAGAGAAATGGTTCAGTGCAGCTTTGGAAACGCAGTACGCAGCATTCCCAGTTGGTGCAAAAGCTTTCACAGTAGACGAACCCGCTACGCTCGATATATTTACTATGTTACCTTTTGATTTGATCAGATGAGGACCAGCTAGGTTTGTAAGAATGAAGATCGAACGCAGATTAGTGTTCATTATTTCATCGTACGCTTGCTCAAGGCTTTCATCGAGAATGGCCGCTGCCTTCATAAATCCAGCGTTGTTGACAAGGACGTCCAATTTTCCGAACTTTTCTATGGTTTTCTTGACGATAGTTTTGACTTCGTTGGTAGCGATGTCTGCTTTGATGACAAGAGGGGGTTTTCCGACTTCACCGATTCGGGCTGCGACGTCTTTGAGTTTGGCTTCGTTTCTGCCGACGATGACAACTTGTGCGCCTTCCTTGGCGAAGTGAACAGCGGTGGCGGCACCGATGCCAGAGCTACCTCCCGTCACTATGACAACCTTGTTCGCGAAACTCATTTTGCGATGTAGTGACTGCTAGCCTTTGCACTGTCTTTTTATATAGGTACGTTTGTACCTAAACGATGACTAGATGACAATGGCATCGATGTAGGTACTTATTTATCAAACCATAAACTGATTCAGCAGGGGTATACCAATCAAAGTTGAACTGCAAAGTTGAACTGCAAAGTTTTAAATCATGGTCAGTTCATACTAACTCATAGTTATTCTGTGACTAAATAGTGACATTATGATGTCATTTAATTTGTTTTCGCGCATTATTTTGCTGTCTACAAAAAAATTATCACGTGGTGCAAAATTGTACCACGTGACCTGAAGAAATTACCTACACTGGGCAGTGAAATATAACTTGACAGCAAAAGATTGGCATACGGGGGCTGATAGAGATTAAAAAATATAGTCGGTAGATACCTTCCTATTATTTAGATACTAGCAGTTACCCGCGACTTCGTACGCGTCTAGTTTCCGTGTACATTATATTATCTGTGCGTGTACCGAGCGGATACTTCTTTGAGAAACTTGACATTACACCTCACTACACCAAACTCGTACCTACTCGAATGTCAAACGCTAGTTGTTAGACCAAAGAGGTAGTACTACGCCCTGTCAAACTGACGTGACATGACATGACAATGAAATTCTCTTGCCAATTGGCGCTGCTAATCCTTTTCGTTCATTTTATCCTGTAGATCCTGTTAATTATTCGGGATAAAAAGTAGCCTATATGTTAATCCAGGTTACGAACTACATATATGCCAAGTTTCATCCAAGTTGGTTCAGTAGTTTTGACGTGATTGAAACACAAACATCCAAACATCTAAACATCCAAACATCTAAACTTTCGCATTTATAATATTAGTAGGATAGGATAGGATGTACCTAGCTATCTGTGTAGAGACTTATCTATGTAGTGTTAGCATAATGATAAGTGTTTTATAAAATTAAAAGGTCGTTATCGAACGTTTCTTTATAAGAATACCTTAGTGATGGAACAAGCAGGTGGCCTACCTGATGTTAAGTGGTAGCTTGTGCCTATATTATACAATAGTAGTGATTTATTTAAGCTAAGCCAGCATAAGTAGTAGAAGACGAAGGCTACCTAGCTCTAACAAAGATGCCTACCCACTATTGGTATATATTTTAACGCATAAATGGTAAAGAGAAATGAAAAATGTTAAAACATTTGATTCAAATATTAAGTAGGTATTAAAAAAAATTACAGAAACCATTAGGGAAACCAACATTTAACTTGTCTACCTTACGCCGTCATCATCACGTGATGATGGCAGTTCATTGTAATTATTCAAGTACCTAACCATAAACACCACTTAAAATCACAGGTAGGTACTTATTTGTTGAAGATCTATACTTATCTCTGAGCATTACGACTTGTCATTTACACATTACATAGGATGTAGGTAAACACTTGATTGAATATGAGTTGCACCATTTTACGCAAATTATTGTTGCTTTGATAAATATGAGTTGCACCATTTTACGCAACGTATGTTGCTTTGATAAATATGAGTTGCACCATTTTACGCAACGTATGTTGCTTTGATAAATATGAGTTGCACCATTATACTCAAATTAATATTGCTTTGATAAATAAAGGTAAGCTACTCGTCTTTTATTACTAGGTGTAATTTTATTTTAACTGGTGTTGATAAGCATCGCTTGTATATCTTAGAACTGAAAAATGTAATGCGAAAGAACATAATTTATATTATTTCACAACAGTAAAACCAATCACGATAAAAAACCCTATTGCGTTTGTATAGAAACACACAACCTTCAATCTTGTATCTTTGTAATTTAGATTGTATGAGACTAGACTGTTGGGTAGGTACCTTCCGACGAATTAATTATTACCTAATACGGATTTTGATGATTAATAATAGAGTTTTCTAAGTAATAATATCGCCAAAACCCACACTAACCATAGACCTAGCCTTAAAATGAAGCAAAACACAATGTTCTATCGGAGTTTTTGTATAAAACATTTTGATAAGAAACTTGTTACCTACTACTACAAAAACACTTACGATAAGAAGCGCTATCACGTATGTAAACTCACAACCGTTTGTCACTGTAAGTTTAATTTTGTAGCGAGTGGAGGTGAACATAGTAAAACAGACTTCATCATGAGTTTTGCTGATAAAGTGGTTATTGTCACCGGGGGCAGTGCTGGTATAGGAGCTGCAATATCTGTGCTATTCGCCAAAGAAGGTGCTCACGTGGTCATCGTCGGTAGAAATGTAGTAAAACTTGAAGAGGTTACAAAGAAATGCTCACAAGTCGGTAAGAAACCTTTACCCATAAAAGCAGATATCAGCAAAGACGTAGAAGCAACGCAAGTCATAGAAAAAACTATTGAAAAGTTCGGAAAACTCGATGTGCTTATCAATAACGCAGGAATACTGGGAAAATACCAAAAGATTCTTGAAAAAAACTTAGTTGCAGTCTACGATGAAGTTATGAACACAAACCTGAGACCGGTGTTTCTTCTAACAAATTTAGCGGCTCCGTTTCTTGCTAAAACTAAAGGGAACATTGTTAACGTATCCAGTATTGCTGGCATTAGAGGCACTGCTGGATATGCTGCATATGCAGCATCTAAAGCTGCTCTCTCTTTATTCGGAAGCACGGCTGCATTGGAGTTAGCTGAAGTTGGAGTGAGAGTGAATACCGTAAGTCCTGGGCCAGTTGACACGGAGATATTTGCGGGTCATACCTACGTGACTATTGACCTGCTGAAGACTAAAACTGCCCAGAAAAGAGTGAGCAGGCCAGAAGAGATAGCAGAAGTCGTTGCGTTTATGGCCAGCGACAAAACTGAAAGTATCACGGGCTCTAATTACGTCATCGATTGTGGATCACTTGTGAATAAATAAAATTGGATGCTATTGTCGTTTAATTTTCATAAAATTGTTTTGATGTAAATGTATAAGAATACGATTGTTTTTCATCTACAATCTGATGCTCACAAGATATCCTAGTGTAGAGTTAAAATTATGCGAATCTTTAGTATTAGTTTACCTAAAGGTAAATCGTCCAATGCGCCGATTAGATGTCAAACTATAGATTAGTAAGGCCAAATGCCACACACTTAATCCAGGATTAAACAAAACCCTATTTACTGCTAAAGCTATAGAAACTATCAAAGCATTGTGATCATGAATAACAATAAGGTGGGCATTATAACAGAATGGTAGGTAAGTACAGTAGGTATATTAACTGGTATTGTTCCACTGTCACGGACCTTGGCCGAACTAAACCATATATTCATGCTATTATGCTATCTTGAATGAGGCTGCCAGTCTTGTAGGTGAGACTCACTGCTGCCGAGGATGGCAAGCTTTAGTAAGGACTAGTTATTGAATTTGTTGGCACAGGGATTTAGCAATCGAAGACCTTACAAGTCACACTATGATGGTAAGATGCATATAGCGTATTTAATTTGAAATTAAATGTTTCGAACTCAGCTTACCAACGAAATAAACAGATTTGGCATGCGATTTAGACCTTCTACGCATAGGTACACCAGTCTCAAATGTAGTCAAAAACATAGTTTGACACAATCTGACAAACATATAGATACCTACTTTATTTACAGCCTAGGGTACCTACAGTATACGCAACGGATCTTTATCTTTATCTATAGGTGCAACAAACAGGTGCGGAATAATTCGCTGACCTCCAATTCGACCCAAAAATGGGTTCTGCTCAGATACTTCAGGACAAAGATCCGTTGTGACTACTATACTATATTAAAGCTATTCGTAGTTCAAATAAAAATTTATACAATTTACTATTCAGTGACGGACAGTAATTCGGCCCATGGTCATCTCATTGCAGACGTTACTTACACTTTGTCTGGTGAATCCATGTGTCACACTTTCAATTTCACAATTAAGATTCCTCGGCTCATTGTAATTACACCTATGCGGGTGTCTTAATGAAGTTAAAGGGAATTAATTATTTTAGGGGCATAAATTTAATCTGGGCCGACCTTTGCACAATGCGAACCTAAAGTTGATTACAAGCGTTTATCTTCGGGTTATCGCGTGCTAAGACACTACAGGTTAAATGGACTAAACCAGACATTTTTAGGGTGAAACATTTTTATGAAACTTTTCGTTCCAACACCATTCATTTTAAAAAGAATAAGTAGAAAAACACTTTTTTTTTTCAAAAGTTTTAAAACTGGAATTTTGAAGAAATAAAGATTCTTCTCGTCTTCTTCTTCGAGTCGATTGGCTCCCATATGTATTTTTTATTATTTAGTAAGTACCTAGGTACCTACTAAATATCCCGTTAAAGATTGAATAAAGATTCATACAGGTTAACTGTTAGCTCATAATTAAGTACTCATCAAGGTTAGGTACTCAAAGTTATCTAATAACTGAGTATGAATGTAAAGCGCGGAATAGAACCATTCTCCATTGCTCCACAAACCGACCTTATTAGAAAAAACTTTATCGGAAAGCTGAACCTCAACAACCATTTCCCGCGCATTTCTAAGTCTCATCCTGAGCTTTATCGTGATGATTTAGGGTTTGAAATACTTTGAAGGCAGTTTTATTAGAAGCAAAGCATAAAATTGCAGTTTTCTAGTTAATATTGACTCGTCAACAGTGGATTTCATTCGAAACTTTTCTCATTTCGAATCCAGTCAAAGTATAAATGAATGTGGGAGTCGTTTTTTCGTTCTCTGGTAATTGGCGACATAGGGTTTTGGTGCCAACAAACACTCTCTGTGGCAACTGGTTGCTCAATAAGTAAAAATATTATTCTATCGCAAATTAGTTGCTAAGAAAATAAACGGCTCTTTCGCAACTGGTTGCGAAACGTAGTCGTCGACGCAACCGAAGAGGTAGGTAGGTACTTATATTCAAAGGATGGCTTGATCCAGCACTTAGTTTAGGATCAACTTATTAAAATTTTGATCACAACATACAGGTTACCAACGACCAATGGCAGTAATAATCTCTTTGAAAAGTGGGCCCTGACTTAGAGGATTATTTTTACAATTTTTAAAAAGAAAGGAAATGCTTATTCAAAGCGTGAAGCACGGAAATTCAATGGGTCTGACGCCATAGACAAGCGCTAACTATTGTTCATAGAGTATAGCATCCATAGAGCGTGCATGCGAGATGGAAGTGAGCTAAGTAGTCGAATGACAAATTAAAATCCGGAATGTGACGCTAAAAATATTTCTTTACATTCTCTTGTGAATAAGTAAAAAGATAATCTTATGCTTTTGGCTTTTATAAAGTACCTAGCAGAAGTACCACAAAATCACAAACTTATCAAATCGTTTTTAAAAGTAGAAAATCGTAGAATCGTAGAAAAGTGGATCGATTAGTTACATAATTCGGGAAGAGCATAATTTCTCTCACTTTACTGTGACGAAAGTCAGCCGCATAGATAAACATTAGTCCGCCCAATTTCCTCACCTACAATAAACCCTTGTACACATGAAAACGAATTATTAGAGGGCACAGAATGCAATTTCCCGGGACCAAGGCACCGATATGTCTCTCGGATGGCCGGGACGCGGCAAATGAATAAAAATCAACGGCATCACCGCGTCCCGTGGCCAGGGCTGTCGCTAGGAGCTGCAGGGGTATGCCAATCAAAGTTGAACTGCAAAGTTTTAAATCATGGTCAGTTCATACTAACTCATAGTTATTCTGTGACTAAATAGTGACATTATGACGTCATTTGATGTGTTTTCGCGCATATTTTGCTGTCAAGTGTCTAAAAAGAATGATCACGTGTTCAAAATTGTACCACGTGACCTGAAGAAATTACACTGGGCAGTGAAATATAACTTGACAGCAAAAGATTGGCATACGGGGGCTGGCGTTATCAATACCCTGAAAATGACTCGAAATTGGATATATCTGATTGTCATAATCTAACCGTACAGCACACACTAGTATTTACATTGATTGTGACCTTGAACCGACGCCTGTGTTATAGTCTAGCATACCAGGATTTTTCTGTTGGAGCATCAGAAACGAGTACTTACCCGAGCCTACAAAAACTACTGGCAAAAAACCTCACCATATCTTCAAAATGTAACTAAGTGTTTCAAAATGTAAAAGGGCTGGTGATTATCTGGGCCACCGAATCAGCATAGCTATTCAGCGCGGCAATGCAGCCAGTGTCTTGGGCACGCTTCCGATTGGTACTGATTTGGATCAGTTGAGCTATCTACAAATCGTTTGCAACGGTGTGTAGATAGCTCAACTGCTTCATGTGTATTTTGTACATATTATAAATATTGTAAATATTGTATTAGTCATAATTTTCTTTGTGAATAAAAACTTAGATGTAGTGATGTTGCATGTGCATCATCATATCAGTCGGTAGAAGTCCACTGCTGGACGTGGGCATAGTATTCCAGAAAGAGCGATACATTGACTTAACAATGTCATCAGTCTATCGAGTGGGTGACCGTCCTGCTCTTCCCGTTCGTGGTCGCCATTGGAGAACCTTTATGCCCCAGTGCTTGTTTTATCCACAATTATCTGTATCCTGTCTCCAACCCTGGTGCTGCTGCAAAGTAAGAGAAATACCACGGAGCACGCGCGCCGCTTGAATGATGGCAGTAATTCTATCAGTTTGATAGTAAACTATTTTTAGTTTTCTATGCCAGGATTACGGAAGCTGGTTGTAAAATAAGACACCCACCAAACCACTGATCAACTGCAAGAATTTATATTGTATCGAACACGTTTAACAAAGATCGTGTAAGCATTGCAATTGACATATAGTGCACAAAAAAAAAGAGAAGTGGAATGAGGTAGACTCTACAATTTTGAAATTAATGATGGCGCAACGGAGAAAAAAAAAAGTGCTAGCAGCTGTCGATGTTTTCATGTTGATGTTTGATTTATTGAGTTGTAATTGACTGTGGTGGACACCTACTAGATTTTTCTTTCAGCAACGTGGTAAAAAATAACAAGATGTTAAATCAAACCATATTTTACTAGGGAAACATGATGAATCCTTGTAAAACATATTGCTTCAAGGGTCAGTCCACCCCTCTCTACAATTTGTTCCTGAATACATTTCAATAGGTACTCTTTTATTCGGACAAGTGTTCAAGTCGATATGCCCTTGGGGGGCATTCTAAGAAAAAACCTGTATAATTTTTCATACATTCTGTTTCAATATTTTGAGAGGCTGGATGATTTGAAATGTTTTTCTGTGAAGGACTTCTGATAATGGTAATCAATATTACCATTATCAGAAGTCATATCAATATATGAAGGTAGATTGACAATGAAAGACACAATGCATTATTGTAAATTGTAGATACAAAGTGGAGTAGAAATAACAAAATGTAGAGACAGATAGATAGAAAATACTTTATTTGCACAACTTAAAAAGTGGTGCATACAGGCGAACATAATGCTAAAATAGCATTCAAAGCAATTTTAATGAAAATTTAATGAAGGAATTCTAAATAGGTACCTTTGCATAAATAACTCCACCAATAAAATTACCTGCACAGTTAGCTGGTAACACTCACGCGTGATTAAAAATGGCGACCACTGACGTCGCATAATAAATTCTGCGTTCTTTTTCTTTCTTTTCGAAAAATGGGAAAACTGTCGTATTTCCCACTACGCTCATAAAGTATCCTGATGTGAGAGCAGAATACAATATGCACGCCCGATATTGTTTCTTTGAATTTTAAATATAGCTACAAATGTGTTTGCCGCCGTTATCCTAACCTATAAATCGTAGCCGCCATGTTGTAAGAGCGATTTTGGCGCGAATGTAAATCTATCAGTGTATTCGTACACTTGCAACACACGATACTGTTTGGGGTCGTATGGTATTGGGATTTTAAACTAACTTAACAATTTCTTTGGATTTAAATCTTATGAGTAAAGCAATAAGGGTGAAAATGTACGATTGGAGGAAATTATAAAGTTTGTATAAGGAGCTCACGTTTACGGAGAATGTTTGTAAATATTTTAAAATATGCAAATATGGAGCTTCGTGAAGTCTGGTGTTATTGTCATTCGGTATATTCGTTGAATGATTGTTGCTTTATTTGTCGTTAGGGTGATTCGAAGGTTTATCAATATTTGAGTTTCCTTTTATAGAAACCACGCCAATCTTCACAATATCAAATTATTTATGTGCAAAAAAACTAGCACCAAATAATCACAACCAATTTCTACCAAGCCCATTAGTCTGGGTTAAAATTGCTCCCAGAAACGAAGAACTGACAGGAACGCAAAAGAATGTAAACTATGTAACTCGACGCGAGACTTGAAAACAAAACCTAGTAGATGAATGCAGAGAGTAGGCAACACGGGACCTGTGGATGTGGTACTGTAGAAGCTCAGTAATATCAGTAATAATTACTCGTACAACGGCAGTCTTACTCAGGACTTGCTCAAGACTCAATGTTAATGGTTATGCTATGAGTACCTAAGACAAAAAGTGTTCAGCGTTTTCTCCATTTAGGTAGGTAGACAGTCTTTTTAGAAAGGAGCTGGACGAAAGCCTAAGGGTTACGAAAAAACTCAAATAAACTCCGTCTCTACATTTAGCCACTAGTTTACGAACTCTATGTTTGTAAAGCAATATTAGATTAACTACCATTTTCGGTATTTTCTCACATCATCTACATTCACATTACCTATGTTTGAGTGGCCAGATGTGGCTAACTCCCTTTGGGCTATCTTGATGGTATGCGGTAAAAATATCAGCCGATTGCAGTGAAAATATAAATACGAAGATAATTTGGATTCGCATAGTTGGCTACTGTAAAAAAATCAAAAAATAAGATAGATTCTATTACCCTATCTACGCGTAGATGGAGTAATAGAATATATCTTATATCCGCGGGTCAAAGGCACACATCGTTAGCTCCTAAAAACAATAGCAGATAAAACTGAATCCGAACGGGAGACGCACAAAAAATGATAATCCTGAGCTGAACACGAGTTTTTGAGATTCTTCCACTCATCGCGACTCGTCCATTTTTGATGAGGAATCTTTTGATATTGCTCCCGAACCCACCTCAATGATGTCGATAATGTACGCTACACACTGCCAGCCCCCGTATGCCAATCTTTTGCTGTCAAGTTATATTTCACTGCCCAGTGTAATTTATTCAGATCACGTGGTACAATTTTGTACCACGTGATCATTCTTTTTTGACACTTGACAGCAAAATATGCGCGAAAACACATCAAATGACGTCATAATGTCACTATTTAGTCACAGAATAACTATGAGTTAGTATGAACTAACCATGATTTAAAACTTTGCAGTTCAACTTTGCAGTTCAACTTTGATTGGCATACCCCTGCAGAGCAAATAAATATCAAACTGCTGAATGTTTTTGCTTTTCATTTGCTTGGTTTTCGAATAGCAGCCACGTAGATAATGCTGAGGGGTCTTATTGACCGATAACATATTCAAACACTAGCTTTCGCCTGCAAATTTCTCCACGTTCCATGATCTTGTTGATTTTCCGGAATAAAAAGTAGGCTATGTGTTAATCCAGGTTCCGAACTACATATATTCCAAGTTTCATCCAAATCGGAATAGTTGTAGCGTGATTAAAACACAAACATCCAAACATGATTTCAGATGGAATTGACTTGCCCAGAACTCCTACCATTTTCAGACTAGTCTTATCCACAGGAAAAACAATTACAAAAACTAGATTGTAGAGCTTACGGAACCGTGATTGAGCTTCAGTAGTGCTCTACCATAGCATACAATGACAATAATGATTACATTGATTACTTATAGCACCTATACCAATTTTATTTCTGTGTGTAGCAAAAACCCCACTCGAAAAACGGTGCGCATTGAAAATGTTGAATGCTCCGATCTCCGCCGCTTCAAGTGTATCCGAATTTCGACGTAATTATATGAAAATGCAATTTTTGAGTATATATTAAGAAGCTAAAAGAGTCTGTAGGTAAGTAATAAGTTACGTGACCGTGCTGCTGGAATTTTTTAGATCACTTTCTACTTTGACGATAAAAAATAGTTCAATGTGAAAAATCCTTTATTCCAATTTGATTGGTTTGTGCTGGGTAGATGTTTTTACTGCATCATGATTAAGTGTGGAGCCACACGATTATGTATAAGATGCTTTTTATCTGGGTAACTTGCAAGCAAAGCTGTGAGAGTCGCTAGTATTTTACAATCCCGAAAAAATAACAATGACATTGCATTCAACCCTTTTCAATCATCCCTAGAACAATGAAAACGAACGATTCACAAAAGCTTTGTCACGGCCATTAGCCACGAAAACCATAGTTTTAATACGTAGGCGTGTGCTGAATCAAAACTCATAATAATCGTACCAACTGATAGTTATCACATGTCATGGGGTGATATTAATTTTCTTAATAGATATAAATGCAGAGAATTTTTGTTATTTTCAATTGTATCATTGGATTGGTCAACGCAGGCGTGTTCTACGGTCGTTACAATTCTACGATTTACTGAGTGTACCTACTTGTTAGTTATGACAGCACTAGCGTATTCAGTGGGGGGAGGGAGACTAGGAGGATCAATCCCCCCCCCCCCTCAAAATCTCCTGATCTAAACTCCTTAACCCTAAATAGTGGGATCGAAAACTATTGAAGAGCAATGTAAGGTAATATAGTTTTTTTGTCACAACTGTATTATATCACAGTTATTAATATGGGAGGGAGACTAGGAGGATCAATCCCCCCCCTCCCCCCAACCCCCTCAAAATCTCCGGATCTAAACTCCGGAACCCTAAATAATCGAAAACTATTAAAGAGCAATGTAAGGTAATATAGTTTTTTTGTCATAACTATATTATTTCAGTTATTAATATTATTGCCTAAATGACCTCGGCGCAAAAGAGGCAACACGATAGTTAAATCAAACTTCACACAGGGCTAACTAATCGGCATCACGCATGCGAGGTAGGTAACTTGTACCTACTATTAGATTATTTGATATTTTTGTTAATTTAATTGAACATTGAATTTCAGAGTACAGTCGGCTACACATCAACCTATACACTGTTTGAACTTTGAACTATTATAATTTGAATGTTGCGAATCAGGGATCGCAATAGGTGTAGGCGCGTGGCGCGCAAGCAGCGAATCTCGCATAAAAACATATCGTCCCTCTCGCATGATTCGCAACATTCAAATTATAATAGTTCAAAGTTCAAATCGTCGATAAGTTTATGTGTAGCCGACTGTACATTCATGAATTTTATTGTCATTTTAGTTTAGTTTTTTGCGGTGCCCATTTTATCCTGTTTATTCTGGATAAAAAGAAGCCTATGTGTTAACCCTTAGGTAAACACGGAACTTTTTGGTGATGCTTGAGCCCTTAGCCTTTTCCTGGATCTGCTAGTGTAAAGCAGGCTTTAGTTCCGATTACTCAAATTCAGGCCACAAACATTAAGGCCAGGTATAAATCACGCATGAAGCAATCACATCATCGGATCCACACCCACTGGCCACAGGACGTATTTTATTAATTACCAGAATGTTATCACGAAATATTACTGTTATAGTCCCAGACATATTTGCATATCGTGTTGATATTAAGGTGCGGTCGAACATGCGAGTGCTTTAATTTAGAAGCGAACCTACCATCACCACCATCAATGAAAAAAATTATTTGCAGCAAAACATTATCATACAGTCATCGAACTACAATACAAAGGAAACAGCATTTCATTACGAAAAACGCCAAAATTTTGGCACGTTGTGCCAAATGTTATGTTTTGGTGCTTGTCAGTATGTTTGTGGTACATTGCAGATTGGCACTCAAGTCCTTCTAACTGTTCGCTAATCAAGCCGTTAATGTATAACTAAGAAATGTGCTCACGCGCTCGTCTGAGCACAATTGTATCGTTCCATTTTCAGAGCGCCAACGCATAGTATATTGTATAAAATGTCGTTGCTACAGTACATGAAATCATAGTACCTACAGTCAGTAGGCTGATTATTTAACGTCAGATATACGATAAATATTAGCTGTTACTGTCAATATAATATGCACAGGCTCAATTCTACTAATTTACAACGATTGACCTTTTTACAACGTTCTATTCAATTCTATAATATGTATGGATAAATCAATCTTCAGTTGAGCTGAAAGGTCACTGTGCTGGTAGTTCTATCGTTTCTTCACAGTATAATACGCATAAAACAGATGAAAAGCGTTTGAACTGCGTTTCAGCTGCCAAGTTTTTTAGTAGAATTGAACCCATGGACAGTTACACCGTCCACTGTTTTTCGCGGATCCCCATAGATCTGGTATTCAAGACCTTTTAGGAGGTTTAGAGGGTCTTTGCCCATGCCCACTTGAACTAACTGCAGGTTTTAAAAAACGTTGGGCAGAGATTTTTCAATCACATTGGTCCGGCCGCGAGGAGAGTTGAAAGAGATGCTTTGAGTGAGACCATAGAGTTTAACTGGCTTCTTCATGTTTTCTGACTATAATTTGTTTCCGCTTATGGCAAACACCACAGTATAATATTTGATGTAAATTCGGGCGTATCCATCGAATTACGAGCGCGAGTGTCCTCGCTCGCGTTACTTTTAATGATTTAGATAGCTGTGCCCATCCTGTAGCGATTTGTTACCTGTAACATCACTAATCAACAAACGTATTTATTTTTGTACCTACCCACTTCACATCTATCTCTGCTATCTCTAATGTCAGTGTTGATGTTGACATGCGATTATTTGTTTGGTGTTTTTTTGATATTTGTTACTAACCCCCCTATTCCAATCTTTTGCTGTCAAGTTATATTTCACTGCCCAGTGTAATTTCTTCAGGACACTTGGTACAATTTTGTACCACGTGATCATTCTCTTTACACACTTGACAGCAAAATATGCGCGAAAACAAATTAAATGACATCATAATGTCACTATTTAGTCACAGAATAACTATGAGTTAGCATGAACTGACCATGATTTAAAACTTTGCAGTTCAACTTTAAGATTGGAATCGCCCCCCAAAACACACTACATTAGATATTAGTTTCAAGTTTAAAAAATCGAATTGATACAAATATTTATCGATTTATTATTTTTCAGCACTGAAAACAAAGATTTATTAGAAATAGTTTATCGAAAGGTCAAAAATTATCTTAGATGTATGATGGCTTCTATGGCCTTTGGGATAAGAATATCCTAACACCGTTTTTACGTTAAATATTAAATTTCAGGTACTTTGAGAGGGTTTATTCATTTTATTGATCAAAACAATAACTATATACAAATACTAATAAGAAAATAGCATTTTTGACAAAAAAAAAAAGTAAAAGTACTTTGAGAGTATGTAGGTAAGTTCGATTAATTACCATTTCAGTTGATAACATGAGCGTAAGTTCGACCATCGACTATTGACTCAAACTTCCTCTCCAACTTCGGTAACCACAGAACCTCAGCAAACAGCAATTACGTGTGTCTGCGTGTTTGCCATCAGATTGCTATGTTTGCCTATAAGAGTAACAGGGTTACCGGCAAATCGCGAGCGTCAATACGGTCAGTAACTTGGAGAGCATACATTGCACCTTCGGCGAATCTTACAGTAGAGTGGCAAGGCTTTGTGATTTTCTCCTGTCATTTTTACCCGAGATCGATAATGTTGCTGTCAAAAAATCCTTTTTATTATAGAAAATCGAGCCATCCCTTGCATTTTACATCCAGTTAACATTAACGATCAATTTTTTCAAAATTTCAGAAAGAAGTTCAGCAGGGGTATGCCAATCAAAGTTGAACTGCAAAGTTTTAAATCATGGTCAGTTCATACTAACTCATAGTTATTCTGTGACTAAATAGTGACATTATGACGTCATTTGATGTGTTTTCGCACATATTTTGCTGTCAAGTGTCTAAAGAAAATGATCACGTGGTACAAAATTGTACCACGTGACCTGAAGAAATTACACTGGGCAGTGAAATATAACTTGACAGCAAAAGATTGGCATACGGGGGCAGTTAGTGTCTAGATTTTTCCAGTACAGTAAAATATTGCGCAACAGCCAAAATATCCTAAATGTTCTTAGATTATATTTTCATCACGTCTCGACTACTTACAGGCTAAAAGGATGGTATCAGTGTTTAGATCAATTTTTAAATTTTTCGTCAGAAAAATGAAGTTTGATTAATTTGCAGTTCGAAATCCGTCTTTTTACTCTTTATACGATGGGGCTGACATACAAGTAATAGTAAAAATATCTTAATTAAAGTTGAATAAAAAAACCTTCTAAATCAAAGTAATATGGTCACCCTAACCAAACTTCAAATGTGCGTAAACTGAGCAGTTTGAAGGGCCAGGGGTCTAGTAAGGGTTATTGTTTGATTTTCACTAATCAATCTAAGGACCTTAGCGCTCATTTACCCATATTTGTTTTAAACCAAACGTGAGAACTTTTGCATCGTTAATCTATTACTTAGCTGAAGAAATCTTTAAGAATATAGCCTTAGAATATAGTTTAGTAATCCTAAACCTATACAAAGTTGCTGTCGCTTACTCTTTGTGAAATAACTCGATTGCCTCACAGGCAGACGTAACCGCTTAAAACGCGGTGGGCCATCTGCTTGACCACTTTTAATATTAAATTTTCTTTTGGTACAAGATCGTTCGGGCTTTGTTGCTTATGAAGCGGTAAGTGCACAATGAAAATTTTGATAGATACTAATAAGTGAACCTACCTATATTTACTTCAAAACTTTTAATTTTCTTACCAAATAATTTTACATCTAACCAAATTTTTAATCAAATAAATTAATGTTGACAGTTAAAGAATGCTAATGAAACGGAACTAGATCAAAACTCGCCTGCCCCCGTATGCCAATCTTTTGCTGTCAAGTTATATTTCACTGCCCAGTGTAATTTCTTCAGGTCACGTGGTACAATTTTGTACCACGTGTTTATTCTTTTTAGACACTTGACAGCAAAATATGCGCGAAAACACATCAAATGACGTCATAATGTCACTATTTAGTCACAGAATAACTATGAGTTAGTATGAACTGACCATGATTTAAAACTTTGCAGTTCAACTTTGCAGTTCAACTTTGATTGGCATACCCCTGCTGATACAACTATGGTTTTGCATTTACATAAAATAACACTTAAAATTCCCTCCCGTCTTAAACTTTATTAGAAGATATCTCTGCGATAACTCCGCAAAATATAAATAAAATGACAATAGAATAATTACCTAGTACAAACAGTAAGGGGTAGGTATTTTCGTAACCCCTTCGTTCACTTTCCAACAGTCTAACCAGTCTCACATAAAATTCGACACAGTGTTCTAAGTATAGCAACACCTTTACTATCACAGTAAAGAAATTTTAGCTCTATCTACATTGTTGTAAGTTTGAAAATAATAAAGTACAATTTACCTATGCAAGTCGGATAGGATTTCAGTGTAGCAATAAACTCTTGTTATGTAAATACAGATGCGGGGAGAGATTATGATAAAGCAAGACAATTATAATCGACTAGCAGTTACCCGCGACTTCGTACGCGTCTACAGTTTCCGTGTACATTATATTATCTGTGCGTGTACCGAGCGGATACTTTGAGAAACTTGACATTACACCTCATTACACCGAACTCGTACTCGATAGTTAGTAGGATAGGATATTTTGTTTAAAATTGTATGTTTCATTCTTTAAAATATGATTCATTTAGTTAATATATAAAAAAATCAAGTGATATTTATTAAATGATTTCATGAAACTATATCGAATCGGCATCGTGAATTGTGTCACTCTTAGTAAAGGTTAATTCTTTTAGTGAAATCTAGTAAAAATTTTGAGTTTGTGAGAGTTTGTGCAAAGCTAAATACACAAACTTTTTGTGGGTAGTACTTATTTGTTTTGTTACTGAAAATTTTAAAATGTAGTTAAATGTATCTTTACATTTCAAACCACAGATTGATGATGGATTTGTAAAAGCATCTCGACCTCAGTAGCAATGGTCACAGACAATATTTGCTTACGACTGGTCATCCCGCTTCCATAGCGCTCGGCAAATGTTGACCGACTCCGCGAATGCCAATGGGGCTGCGTTTAGTACAGGATAGTAACTCTACTAGCATGGTACAAATACTGCTAAAGACTAGCGTGGGACATAGCTTTAATCTCATGCCAACTTTTAAGCTTAAACACCAGAGTATTGTTCTTATAAATGCCATAGAATTTTTCTCTGGACTATTACCCTGTTGTTAATAAATTTGATGCTAGCTTGGAATAGTTACACCGTGACTTATCTATAAAAATCGAATTTGAATCGCTTGTTAATGCGAAAGACAAAATACGGTGTACCTATATTTTTCAAATTCAAATTCAAAATCTTTATTGCACTTTTATGTTGCATATTAACAGGTGTTATAAAGGTATGTAGAAGGTATGTATCAAACATAAACCCTGTTAGGGCACAGGAATTAGGTAGGTAGATAAATAAGCTTGCTTTTTAAGCTTGCATCGAGTTTATTAATTAGGACTAGGATTTTACTGCACCAATCTATTGACCATCGATCAATGCCATCAAATGATGGAACAAGCCGATGGCAGGTGTAGTGGAAACAGAGCCCGTAGACAGAGTTTTACTTTGTTGATTTTTGAAAACTGTTTGAAAAACTCTCAGTTTGGAGAAAAATCATTTGTAAATCTCCCGCTAGAGGCGCTTATCGGGTTTTCATACAAAATATCTCGCAAGTCGCTTTTCGATGTTCGTTTCGATTAACAAAACTAAACTCAGACTACGGGTTCTGATAGATCGACGTCCACTGTTCTCATTCAGTTTATGAAATTAACGAATAGATCAGTTGTACCACACACCCTAATAAATAGTCACAAGACCTTTAATCCATGTTTCGGTTTTCACTTGACAAGCAACGTTTATAAATAAGGGCACTGGGCACAATATCTTTAGTAGCTTGCATCTTATCTTTAGTAGCTTGATTAACTACTATTCAAGTAGCTGTCTCGTACAAACGCGCCTTCCATCCGGTAATGATGTCCTATTGACTGCACCGGACTGAGCATTGAAAGAAACGTCTTCCGGTCAGTGTAAACAGCGCCTAATAGCCGCTATTCACGTACAGATACCGCGCTTCGGCGGGTTATGAATAGGAAGCTTTATAGGCTGGCTGGAGAGGAATTAAGATGTGGCATTTCAATGTAAGTGATATGAAATACCTAAAGTAGTTCTGTGCGTAGTTCAAACAGTTTTATTTTCGACTAGCTGTTACCCGCGACATTGTACGCGTGTACCATTTTTTTTCAGACGTTTAACAGCGGCTTCATGCCATACACCAAAACTAGACTCTCTGAAGCAAATGGCGTGTCGTCGTGGTCCTCGTGTCAAAGTATATTTTATTGGCGTTGCTAATCCCGTTCGTTCATTTTAATCTGTTCTGTTAATTATCGGAATAAAGAAACCTATATGTTAATCCACGTTACGAATATTATTGGAAGATTCATCCGTTTAGTAGTTTCGGCCGTGATTGAAACATAAATATCCAAACATATTAACATTGACATTTATAATATTAGTGGGATGGGATGTTATAAATACTGTATTAGTCGTAATTTTCTTTGTGAATTAATGAACTTATGTTCAGGATCAGTTATTATCAGTGTACTAGTTATTAATAACTGATAGCTAGGTGTACTTACATCAAGAGTATCTACTCGTACCTAACCACCGTACATCATTAAGCTTACCGACGGGAGTGTGTATTGACTCTAACTTAGCCGCGCATATTAAACAAGTTGCATGCTGGATCTAACTGTACCTACATAGTCAATATACGCGAATACATTACTAAAACAGTTTTAATTTCTTAGTTTTATAATTCTAGTGTTATGTAAGCTAGTTTTGAAAAATTGTTATTTGATCCGAGGACTTTTTTCAACTAAAATTGACATTAAATCTTATCATGAACTTATTAGTAGGATTCGAGTTCTATCATTTGTAAAAGCAACACAGCACATTTATTTTAATTGTTTTTCTTGGTGTTATAGTAAGTATTGTTCTTTAATTTTGGTGGAATTTTAACCAATAATACTTGCAGTCATAGCATAAAATGTGAGCCATTGGAATAAATATGTATTGTGTTTTTATTATTCGATAGAATAGAATTCGTTTTCAAGTTTAGAAGAGAAAATCCACCATTTTGTCTTCAAAACAAACGACTTGACGTATGACTCGACTTGACTAAACTTATTTCAAATAATTCACTTGACACTGGCAAAATTGTCTGTCGAAATGACGCACAGAGGCCATAATATAAGAGAAGAAAAAGAACTTATTAGTAGAAAAGCTACCCATCTCTGTGATTCAATTTAATGTGACACAAATCAGAGACAATGGAGACGGTTCTACATCCACTAGTTGGTCGATGATTAGGAAGATCGCGGTAATTTGGTGGATGATCATCAAAATATTCTTCCTGGTAATGTTAGCGATAAAGTATTGACTTGTGTTTTAGATACAGCCCCCGTATGCCAATCTTTTGCTGTCAAGTTATATTTCACTGCCCAGTGTAATTTCTTCAGGTTACGTGGTACAATTTTGTACCACGTGATCATTCTTTTTAGACACTTGACAGCAAAATATGCGCGAAACACATCAAATGACGTCATAATGTCACTATTTAGTCACAGAATAACTATGAGTTAGTATGAACTGACCATGATTTAAAACTTTGCAGTTCAACTTTGATTGGCATACCCCTGCTGCATCTAATTCTACGGAGATTCAGGCAAAATTATAATCATAACAAACAATGATTCCGACTTCATCACATAGCGTTCTACATTGCCAACTTTTACAGCACTGAATTTCATAACTCACAATTAGGTAGGTACGGAAAAAAATAAATTTATAACCAAACTTCGCTGAAAACTGAGTTTAAAATTGTGAATTATAGTATACTAGGAAATGGCTGCGACTCTGCTTAGGCTGATGCGTTATTTCTTAGGCACATAAGAATTTCAGAAAGTGGTTTAGTTCGGACTGAAAAGTTACATAGCTAGAGTAGTACCACATTAAGTCTGCAATATAATACCGTGGGTAAACCGAAAAATATATGTACATGTATTATCTTACAGTATTTCATGATGTATTTATTAAAGGTTATCAAATAGTTTTCTTACAACTTAGTCTTGTAATTCTAACATTATTAAAGTGCGTAACATAGCGTGGTCAGTGTATAGTTACTTACGAAGATGAATGTGTCAGTAAATAAAATTCAAATTGAATAAAAAAAAAAAACGCTACAGACTCTCTATGTTCAGTCAGTCAGTAATCCTGTTTTATGTATTTGTAAAGATAAATACAAGTTTATTTTATTGTAACACCTTGCGACTCAAAAGTGGCAAACTTGGGGACATTAATAGCGAAAGTCGTCTTCCCGGGTTGTTGGGATTAATAAAATGCTGCCACACTTCTTAATTAATAGGACTTCTCAAAGAAAACAATATCATTTATTAGCATAAATTGTAAAGGAGAGTTTACATATTGGTAAAACTTGCAAAGTTGTTATCACACTGCCATACACAATATTGGCGGATTTTAACGCACAACGGATCTTTGTTGGTGCGTCTATGATTGCGCATGTAAGCGCGGTAAGTACTGTTGTGCAGAAAAATACACTTACCTCCAATTCGACCCAAAAATTGATTCTGCACAGATAATTCAAAGGGACAAAGATCCGTTATGACTACTTTACCTACATTTAAGACGCTGACAAGCGTCAACTCTTCGGCTTCTCATTATAAAAATCATAAAAAATCGCAAACATCAGCCCCCGTATGCCAATCTTTTGCTGTCAAGTTATATTTCACTGCCCAGTGTAATTTCTTCAGGTCACGTGGTACAATTGCAAAGTTTTAAATCATGGTCAGTTCATACTAACTCATAGTTATTCTGTGACTAAATAGTGACATTATGACGTCATTTGATGTGTTTTCGCGCATATTTTGCTGTCAAGTGTCTAAAAAGAAATTACACTGGGCAGTGAAATATAACTTGACAGCAAAAGATTGGCATACGGGGGCTGTCTTTCTTAAATGATGGCAAAACACAATAGTAATCCATAGCTAGCACTAAAATATATTAAAACCCTCCCCAGTCTACAAGACCTCTTACGTCCAAGTCTAAATAGACCGATGACAGTAAAGCAAAGTTCGCGACATTACGCAGTTAAAGTTTAAACAAACTTTTTTGTTGACTCTTGATGGCCCATCGTGCGTACTAACTGGCACACAATCTGTGGCATTGTGCATACTAACTGTTAGACAATCTGTGGCCCAGCCATTGATACATGGTGCTGTTAAGGGCACTCGGAGCTTAGTACCTTCACGTCATATTTTATTGTTCAGAATAATTTTGTTTGGAATTACTTTATAGAATGGGAGTAATGATTTGTAGGCTTTGTTACTCTTGGCAGATGTTCTAAACGAGGATTTAGATAAAATTACAAGCGCAACTGAAGTAATGGTAAATTTTAATAAACTTTTGTAACAATACTTTTTATTTCTAAGAAAATAAAAAAGTTAAAACAAATATTTAAAAACACCTATGAAAATCTCCTTCGATCCTCATCATCACTGCTGGTCATCATCAGACCTTAGAGTATAGACTTCAGTTCATCGAATCTGAATACTTTGAGAAACTGCAATTATGCCAGAGATTACTCAAAACTGGTTTTCAGAACTGATGAATATCTTCATAATTTAGATATGGCTCCACCAATTTTCACCAAACATGGCTGAGAACCATCCTAGATAAATCACCGTACAACAGAAACCGGATTAAAATCAGAGCCCTACTTTCAAAGCTACGAAGGCACATACAAACACACAACGCTGTCAATCTTATAACACTCTTTCCGTTTTTCGATCGGGGATCAAAAATGACAGAAGGAAACTGATGATGATGCTCTGCCTGAATAAATTACGGTAAGTAGATTCTACATGGACCAGAAAGATTATCTGCTCCGTGCCTACATGCCATCCAAATTAGTACCTATACATAAGTCACCTTACAAACTTCTGCAATATTCTACTAAGAAGACAAATTTTGTGATTGTTCTAGAACTATAAAACGCTGTGACAATAAACATTTTCACACTGCAACCGACACGACACCTTCCACGATATCGGCTGAACCTAATTAGATATTTAATTGTAAAAAGGATCAAAGTACAAAACGCTAGGAACTAAGCCGTAGTTTCTTGCCCGTTCTTCTAGGCTCTGGTCGCGTGGAACTGGCACCTAGAATTACCTAGTACTTAAACAAGACGAGACGAAGTGATTCTATTGACTAAAAGTCACCTTTAGTACACACAGTGACGACGGACGGCTTTGATAACGATATTTTTGTTCCAGAAACTGACATGACATCGTATAGGGGTTCTCACCAGTGTGCAAACCTTGAACAAAAACGATAAAATCCCTGCAATAAGGTCCTTCCTCCAAAACAAGGCTCCAAGAATAAATAAGCAGCACTCAGCTCACGTGATAATTGCAATTATAATTAGGCACATACTCGCGCATAATGCGTTACAGTTTTGAAAATTTGATAACTTTATACAAATTCATAGGTCTAGGGCACGTTTGGGAAATCTCTCGTCTCATTATTGTTTCGCGGCCGAGGGCGATGTGACGGAGCGCTAATGTGTCCGCCGCTACACCTTGTGCCATGCAGCTGGGAAATTTGGACAAGGCAAATGGTAAAGATGAGATTTTCAGCGATGACGTAGCGTGCGTAGCTCTTGCGTTGTAACTTGTAACCTTTACGAGCGTAGCACATTCTTTCACTATAGTGTAGAATGGATAGGCACTAGAGTATAGCCTTCACAAGCGTAGACCAGACATTTCTTTAGGGACTAGTGTGCGTAGGCTCTAATTGTAGATTTATTTTCTTTTTTCACTGCCTAATTTTGTATTTTCATGATGGTTTTGAATAAAATGTTTTCTATCATTCTCTCAGCAAAGGTTATGCGGAACTATGAAGTAATATCCATTCTGTGGCGGAACAATTTTTTTCAGTCAACCGTCATTTAAAGCACCATCATAGAGCGCATTTTTAAAATGTCAAAAAATGCCGCATCCGTTTCTCCGACCTCCAGCCAAGACCCGGCGAGTTGGCGTCGCGATGGCCCTAAAGCGACAAGTTCCAGATGGATTTTTGCTGTAGCCGAGTGCTCTTAATTATGTCGTGCTTATTGGCCGTATTCTAACGCGTAGTGAAGAGATTTAAATTCATTAGTGTAG
Organism: Gandaritis pyraliata; assembly: GCA_947859175.1. Classification (NCBI taxonomy): domain Eukaryota; kingdom Metazoa; phylum Arthropoda; class Insecta; order Lepidoptera; family Geometridae; genus Gandaritis; species Gandaritis pyraliata. Next base: position 1,243,620 of record OX401871.1, on the reverse strand, counting down.
GTTCTGTAATGGAGGATATCCGCAGGGATGCGAGAGTGAAAAGTTGGGATTTCTATTCGAAACTCCTTGTTATCACACGCCTTTGTGCTTGTATCATAGCACTGAGAATGAGTTTGGTTTTGCAAAAACTCTGTGGCTGATACATTGATATAAACTTGAAAAAAAAAGATTGTGGATGAACTCTCGCAAAATAAAACATTAATTGATATAAAACTTTTTTTTATAGAATTCTAGCAGTTGCCCGCGACTTCATACACCTCATTACACCGAACTCGTACTGGAATGTCAAACGCTAGTCGTTAGACCAAAGAGGTAGTACTACGCCCTGTCAAACTGACGTGATATGACATGACTGTGAAATCCTCTTGCCAATTGGCGCTGCTAATCCTTTTCGTTCATTTTATCCTGTAGATCCTGTTAATTATTCGAGATAAAAAGTAGCCTATGTCCAGGTTACGAACTATATATATGCCTAGTTTCATCCAAGTTAGCTCAGTAGTTTAGACGTGATTGAAACACAAACATCTAAACTTTCGCATTTATAATATTAGTAGGATAGGATGGAATGTCCTTTGGCCACAATCTCACCTGATCGTAAGTGACGATGTGGCCGACGATGGAGCAGGATAATCTAGAAGACACCTATTCACTCTTGCTTAATTGGAATAGTTACACCGTGTTTTGTCTTTTTCATTGACAAGCAGATTCAAAATTCGATCGATAGAGACGGAACACGGTGTATCTATTCCAAGCTTACATGGAGTTTACTAATAACAGTGTACATGTTAAAAAGAGCAATTAGAGAGGTGCTGGTTTGATTTCCAAAAGGAATAAAAATCTTATGATCTACTAAATAAAATGTTTGTTCAAAGTTCACGCAAAACGTAGTTTCATTTCACTCCGGGTAAAAAAAAGTTGATTTCGTTTTCTATATTTAGATCCATGCAAAGCCGGAGCGGGTCAGCTAGCTAAACTGTAACAAAAACGTGCAAAGTTCTCTATCGACACTAATTGGCAACACTTCTGAAATAGTTGCCAGTGTCTCGCGCTTCACCTCGCGAGTGCTAGATGACTAGATGACGTGTGGCAGCTAATTAATGTGCCAGGTGAAGTGGGCCTACTGGATGGGAAATATGTTTGTTATGCACGCGCAGAGTATTCTGAGAAGAATACATTGGGTTGAAAATGTAGAGAAAAATAAAGACAAAGCAAAAAGTGAAATAATAGTTTGGCAGGTCTATTCGTTTTGATATCTTGGTCTAGTTTTGATTAATTACTACGGGCTTTCATCATCATCATCATCATATTAGCTAATAGAAGTCTACTGCTGGACATACGCACTACCTAACTCAGACGAACGCACTCTATTACTATCAAAAATGTCACTAAATCTATTGCTGTCACTAAATAGTCATTATAGTAATACAATTAACAAAGAAATATTTTACAGAGCTGAGGGGCGAGTCCAATCTCAAAGTTGAACTGCAATGTTTTAAATCATGGTCAGTTCATACTAATTCATAGTTATTCTGTGACTAAATAGTGACATTATGATGTCATTTAATTTGTATTCGCGCATATTTTGCTGTCAAGTGTCTAAAAAGAATGATCACGTGGTACAAAATTGTACCACGTGACCTGAAGAAATTACACTGAGCAGTGAAATATAACTTGACAGCAAAAGATTGGAATACGGGGGCTGCTATCAAATGATAAAACCTACGAGGCTACCTATATAGAAAACATCATTTTATGTGTCAAAATAAATCATTCATTCATAGCTACATAGGAGTTTTAGTAATTTTCGTGCAACATACAGAACTGTCTTCAAAATCTACCAATGCGAGGCCCGAGACGTTTATATCTTTTTGCATAAATCCAGCATTTTCTATTTCATAAACCACAAAATTAATTCTCATTTGCCTACCGGAGTTTGAGGCTGATTACTCAAAAATGGCGAGCTCCGATTTGAAGACGGTAACTATTCGACCGGCGAGAGTCTTATCCGTTAGGATTTGAATAATTTTTACATTTAAAATCATTCGCAATGACAACATCCAAAGGGTAACCTCTCCGGATCGCGACCATTGCGCAGATAAGGAGAACACTCGAATCGTCGCCGCAAGAGTTGGGTATCGGCGATTTGTGAACGAATACCCGCGTTGCACATGGCGAAGTACAAAAAAATTTGAAACAAGACATATTTGAACAAAAAATTAAGTTGTAACTTTTAGGGAAAGCTTTTGAACAAAAGTTACCAGATTACTAATGAGGAAAGTATTTTTTTGTTTTATTTGTTGGCCATAGACAAAAGTACCTATGAAATAGAGTTAAATAAAATATGCCATTGTAAAACGTCACTATTGTACTTATAGTTTGAGTCCAAAGTCGGAATCGAGGCTCAAACATAATTTTTCACTGAGAAGGGCACTTCTTCAAAAAGTATGTATGAAATGATGTTTTTAGGCTTAAATCTCGAACTGAAATTGAAATTCTTCGTTTGTGTATTTCGGTTGGAACGAGCGAGTTTGTTTTGTCTGTCATTTACCAGCGTTTGATCCGACTTAACTTGTATCGTGGCTAAGTCGCTGTCAGCTTGTATCTCAAACTGCGTTCCAAATAAATTCAGAGTGATTCTTTTAATACGGATTTTAAGCAGATTTTCTGTGGAATAAGTAAAAACGAATCCGTCAGTCGCTAAAGGTTTAACTTCTTGAATATTTATAAGTTTTTCTATTATTTTATATTAATTCTTTGGGCTTTATTTTAAATCGCAATATAGATTAATTTGGGTAGGTACTTATTTAAATACGATTACTCCAGTTCACTAATGGAATTTCGGTTTAGTTATTTATTTTAAATCTTTGCTAAGCACTTTGAGCACAGCTTTATGAGTTTCGTTGTTATTGGAAGCTTGACATACACCGTACTCATACTCGCGTGTTATACACCAAAACTTGTACTTGAACTATATACCGGGTGTTACCAGACCACTTCCGAAAACTTGGAGGTTCCAATCAGAAAACATTTAGCGAAAAAAATCGCAAAAAAAAAATTGCCGCGACGTGCGAGCGAGACAAGAGACGCCCGTCTTTATCGTGCGGTCGCGCGGTCATTATACCAATTAGGTATAAATAAACATAGTAGGTACCTACCTACGTTAGTAGGCACTTACGACACAGAATAAATAATAGTACTACGCCTCGACCTTACCTACGTAAATGCGTACATTGCGGACTGGCGGAATAAATAGAAATCTTTAAACATTGTTTTCTCCGGCTATAATTATTTTTCAGGATAACTGATTTTTTTTTGGTTGGGTTTTGGTGAGCTGTACCCCCCCTTTTCGTTTTCGGAAGTGGTCTGGTAAAACCCTGTATATTCCAAGTTTCATCCAAGTTGGTTCAGTAGTTTCGGATTGAAACACAAACATCGAAATATCTAAAATTTTTCATTTATAATATTAATGGGATTAAAGATTTGTATTACTTACAACAAAATCTGCAAAACTGTCTCAATAGTACTTAAACAAGTGTATGCAAACACGTCATTAGATCCGCGCTACTCCCACTTGGCAGCTATTTAGCTGAATAGGTGATGACACTATCGCACTTCTGAAAAGCTTTTAATATCAAATGAACGCAAAATTGGTACATGTCAAACGGCATTATTAGGCGCGGGAGATGAGAGGGGAGCTGGTGTGACAAACGTATAAAATAGTGTGACAAGGTGTTAAAGAAACTTTGATATTAGTTAGGTTTTATCTATTCAGACCAGTTTAAATGGTTACCATAACAGGTGGGTAAGTTTTATAAGAACAAGTACAGTTTTAATTGCTTTGGAAACTTGCAAGTAATCTACCTACACAATGTATGATTTGTGTTAGAATATAACTGAAACTGTCTTTAGAATGTTTTATTTGTAGGCGCGCACGCACACAAACACATACACTACACATGCAGGTTTATCTTAGACCTTAGTTTGAAAAATCAAGATCCTTAAAATCTTTTGTAAAAATACTTTTGAAAAACGTCTACAGAAACCAATGTTACGCACTACCAATAAATTAAAAACATCTGTAATATGCTACATTACATTACCACAGTCACAAGATACAAGATACATTTATTTGCCAAAATAGGTGTTACAATTTGGTCTTATGCTAAAGTCAGAGGCACTTTAAAACTTATTCACCCTTTTCAGGTATCGCAAAAATGTTAAAGCAAATAAATAGCTACAGATTTCCTTCCAAAACGAGGTGTTACCACCTCCTAAGCATATAATCGACGGAATCGTTCGCCAACTCTAGAAGCGCACTAAATAATGGCTCCACTACACAGTGTAATCACACATTATGAGAGGCCGTGTAGCTCACGATGAGTTTTGTCGCAGGTCCCCTGTGCAACTTTCATGAGGTACCAGAGGTACAGCCTCTGGGAGAAATAGTCCACTGGAATTCAGGAGTGGTCAGAATTAGGTAATTATGATTACGCGCGGAATTCGCTAGACAAAACCTAGGTACTTACTTAGAAATGGACTTGCAAATTGCAACGTATGAAATTATACTATTGCAAAATAAACTGGCTAAGGTACATTCACTAAATATTTTTTTCTTCAATTAAGTTGTTTAACCCCCGACGCAAAAACGACGGGGTGTTATAAGGTTGACGTGTCTGTGTGTGTGTGTGTGTGGCAACGTAGCTCCCGAACGGATGAACCGATTTTGTTTTTTTTTGTTTGAAAGGTGAATTAGTCGGGAGTGTTCTTAGCTATGTTTGATGAAAATTGGTCCAAGATTCGGGGGTTTACAAATTTTAAATTTAATTACTTGTTAAGAAATGTTTATTATGATTTTGCATGAACTTTTTAAAAGGAAACCTATAGATCCAAGTTTTGTCTTTTTAAAATAAATTGCAGTGAAAACAAAAAAGTTCAAACGCGGTTTAATTGCACCTAAACGGAAATTCGAACCCGCGAAAATGGCGCATCATTACCTATTCCTAAAACCTTTGTCTTCAAATCGGATCGTTACATTTACAAAGAAGTCTGATCTCGATAAAAATTCAATTTTGCGCCGCATTCATTTGACGACACCGCGGCCATCCTAACCCTTCATTGTATGCCGAAGGCCGATACAGCCACAGGTTGCACAATAGTTTGAACATACAGAACATTCACTCCAAAAACGAACATGAGTTTCCGAAAAATATAGTTTTTGTGCCTAAAAGGGACTGAAATCAATACACACACACATCAATATGTGCCACAGAATATACTCTACCAATACTCTAGCTGCAATCAGCTTAACGGCAAAAAAGGGATCATAAATTGGATAAAGTTTAAAGTTTAATTGACAACAAAGTCACACTATTTTTAGCAAATTTAATAATCCACATTAAAATTTGACTTTTTCATATCCTATGAAAACAGCTTTTTAATGTGGTGGTTTTACAACCACCACATTAAAAACACCAACTTACGTTGGTGTTTTAAGTTTCACGATGCTTTCTAATAAGAGTGATAGAAGCCAATACAGTTGAAAAGGGTTAAGATGGTCGATAAACAAAAAGGCAAAAAAGTTAATTTAACTTCTAGCGAGGAAACGAAGGCGAGGCGCGGAAAATTTTTATATTTATCCGTTTGATATAGAGTTAGGTTAGTGTGACAGTTAATCAAATAATTGTGACAAATTCACTTCTGATAGGCTGTTATTCCACCAATGGAACTGAAATATTGTTTAATTGGTAGTATCACAATATAGCAAGTGAAAATATAACGGCATTAGTTACTGTACTGTCAAAGAATGTCTATAAATAAAATTCCATATAATGTCTATTATTGGTTGTTTATCTGACTGTCAAGTGATTTTTATAAAATCGTTTTCGCAGGACGTTTGAACTAAGCAGACTATTTTCAGTAAACCTTGTTATATTTAAGTAAATACCTATTTGGAAAATTATATTAAAAAAAACCTGGCGAATTAGGGCACAGGATTGTGGAGGCTGGTAGAAGTGGAGGTATAAGTTCAACAATGGGATATTATACATACCTGTATCTACTGTATACCTGTTTGTACATACCAGGTAGGTAGGTTGGGGACGAATAAAGATGTATCTATTATGGGCTACTAGTAATAGTAATAATTTCTTCGTTGCGAGGGGAATTTATTAGCTCTTTACAAGCCCCGGCCAATTATCAACAAAGAAAGAAATCAGAGCACAATACAGGGACATTCTTCTAGTTAACTCTCCATTATAATTTACTCCTGATTGGGATCAACTGAAATTAAGAAAAAATAAAAAACAAAGGGCGAGGAGTGATTGTCTTTTTATCGCAGAGCTGATTTCACAAACAACCCTCTTGCCTTCGCACTGATTAACTAGAAATGTCTTTGAACTGATACGACATTTTAAAAATATTCGAAAAAGACTGAAGAATACCGAATACTGACTGACCACTTACTTCAGTGATTTGTACAGGCCCAATGAACCTCTAAAACCACTCCCTGCCCCCGTATTCCAATCTTTTGCTGTCAAGTTATATTTCACTGCCCAGTGTAATTTCTTCAGGTCACGTGGTACAATTTTGTACCACGTGATCATTCTATTTAAGAGGGCTATCGCAGTTTGGCCGCGCTCGAATTCCGGTTTCTGAGCCGCCAAACTAAAAAAAAATGCCCACGCACAAATTGAAGCCGCTTTCCGCTCGAGTTTGTACATTAACTAACTAGTCTTGGTACTTGGAAGTTAGGTAAGTAAAGCCATTAAAATTATAAAAATTTTCAATGTACCTAAAGATTTATAATAGTTTAGATGGCTGTTTCTATTTAGGGTGTTTCTATGTATTATAAGTATGTATTTACAAAAAAAATGTATATAAGTATTCTATCAGATCTAGTTCCCATATCACAAGCTTTGCTTAGTTTGGGACTAGAGGGCGTTGTGTGTAAAGCCCAAGAATATTCATATTTATTTATTTTATTAGATAGAATGTCTATCTAAACTTTTACAAATCTGTACTTACATTGATTTATTTTTTGATAAATTCTTTGAAGGAGTTGAAGTATGTCTGTCGGTTTGTCGTTTGAGCACAGTTGACGCTGAAACCGCCGAACAGATTTTGATGAATCGTATCATGGTGATAGCTTATAGCACCGATCAACATTAGGTACATTGCACACATTAGGTAATTATGTCAAAATAAACTTCAAACGGCCGAGTTATTCGTCAACTCGCGAGCGTGAAACTCGTGATTTGGCACTTTCCAATTAAACCTATTTTTTTTGTCGTCAACTCGCGCGCACAATATTATAAAGTACAGTCTTATTTTAAAAACGGATTTCTTTCAAAATCGATATCTGAGGGCCCCTCTCAGCCATTATGTGTTACTATGTATTATAAGTATGTATTTACAAAAAAAAAGGTATATAAGTATTCTATCAGCATCTAGTTACCATATTACAAGCTTTGCTTAGTTTGGGACTAGAGGCGTCGTGTGAAATGTCCATAAATATTTATTTATTTATTATCAAGAATCTAATCTCAAATTAGAAAAAATCATAGCCGCCATTTTTAACTTTTTTTGTTTATGGACCGATTGCTTTCAAAATCGATATCTGAGGATCCCCCTTAGCCATTATCAGGAATATTATGTAAAATTAGAAAAAGCATGGCCGCCATTTCTAACTTTTTTGTTTATGGACCGATTGCTTTCAAAATCGATATCTGAGGGTCACCCTCAGCCATTATCAAGATTCTAATATCAAATTTGAAAAATCATGACCACCATTTTAAACTTTTTTGTTTATGGACAGATTGCTTTCAAAATCGATATCTGAGGAACACCCTCAGCCATTATCAAGATTCTAATGTCAAATTTGAAAAATCATGACCACCATTTTAAACTTTTTTGTTTATGGACCGATTGCTTTCAAAATCGATATCTGAGGGTCACCTTCAGCCATTATCAAGAATCTAACGTCAAGTTTGATGAAAAATCATGGCTGCCATTTTTAATTTTTTTTGTTTACAGACCGATTGCTTTCAAAATCGATATCTGAGGGTCACCCTCAAGAATCTTAAATGAATGCCGTTTGAAGTTAATTTTGACAGCTGTCATCAAAAATGTAGATTTTAGTTGTCTCTGTCATTTAGTGATGAAACGAGTAGTCTAGGATAAGTAGTTTCCAAGATATGACCGTTTGAAGTTGAATTTGACAGCTGACATCAAAAATGTAGATTTTAGTTGTCTCTGTCATTTAGTGATGAAACGAGTAGTCTAGGATAAGTAGTTTCCAAGATATGACCGTTTGAAGTTGAATTTGACAGCTGACATCAAAAATGTAGATTTTAGTTGTCTGTGTCATTTAGTGATGAAACGAGTAGTCTAGGATAAGTAGTTTCCAAGATATGACCGTTTGAAGTTGAATTTGACAGCTGACATCAAAAATGTAGATTTTAGTTGTCTGTGTCATTTAGTGATGAAACGAGTAGTCTAGGATAAGTAGTTTCCAAGATATGACCGTTTGAAGTTGAATTTGACAGCTGACATCAAAAATGTAGATTTTAGTTGTCTGTGTCATTTAGTGATGAAACGAGTAGTCTAGGATAAGTAGTTTCCAAGATATGACCGTTTGAAGTTGAATTTGACAGCTGACATCAAAAATGTAGATTTTAGTTGTCTGTGTCATTTAGTGATGAAACGAGTAGTCTAGGATAAGTAGTTTCCAAGATATGACCGTTTGAAGTTTAATTTGACAGCTGACATCAAAAATGTAGATTTTAGTTGTCTCTGTCATTTAGTGATGAAACGAGTAGTCTAGGATAAGTAGTTTCCAAGATATGACCGTTTGAAGTTGAATTTGACAGCTGACATCAAAAATGTAGATTTTAGTTGTCTGTGTCATTTAGTGATGAAACGAGTAGTCTAGGATAAGTAGTTTCCAAGATATGACCGATTGAAGTTGAATTTGACAGCTGACATCAAAAATGTAGATTTTAGTTGTCTGTGTCATTTAGTGATGAAACGAGTAGTCTAGGATAAGTAGTTTCCAAGATATGACCGTTTGAAGTTGAATTTGACAGCTGACATCAAAAATGTAGATTTTAGTTGTCTCTGTCATTTAGTGATGAAACGAGTAGTCTAGGATAAGTAGTTTCCAAGATATGACCGTTTGAAGTTGAATTTGACAGCTGACATCAAAAATGTAGATTTTAGTTGTCTGTGTCATTTAGTGATGAAACGAGTAGTCTAGGATAAGTAGTTTCCAAGATATGACCGTTTGAAGTTTAATTTGACAGCTGACATCAAAAATGTAGATTTTAGTTGTCTCTGTCATTTAGTGATGAAACGAGTAGTCTAGGATAAGTAGTTTCCAAGATATGACCGTTTGAAGTTGAATTTGACAGCTGACATCAAAAATGTAGATTTTAGTTGTCTCTGTCATTTAGTGATGAAACGAGTAGTCTAGGATAAGTAGTTTCCAAGATATGACCGTTTGAAGTTGAATTTGACAGCTGACATCAAAAATGTAGATTTTAGTTGTCTGTGTCATTTAGTGATGAAACGAGTAGTCTAGGATAAGTAGTTTCCAAGATATGACCGTTTGAAGTTGAATTTGACAGCTGACATCAAAAATGTAGATTTTAGTTGTCTGTGTCATTTAGTGATGAAACGAGTAGTCTAGGATAAGTAGTTTCCAAGATATGACCGTTTGAAGTTGAATTTGACAGCTGACATCAAAAATGTAGATTTTAGTTGTCTGTGTCATTTAGTGATGAAACGAGTAGTCTAGGATAAGTAGTTTCCAAGATATGACCGTTTGAAGTTGAATTTGACAGCTGACATCAAAAATGTAGATTTTAGTTGTCTGTGTCATTTAGTGATGAAACGAGTAGTCTAGGATAAGTAGTTTTCAAGATATGACCGTTTGAAGTTGAATTTGACAGCTGACATCAAAAATGTAGATTTTAGTTGTCTCTGTCATTTAGTGATGAAACGAGTAGTCTAGGATAAGTAGTTTCCAAGATATGACCGTTTGAAGTTGAATTTGACAGCTGACATCAAAAATGTAGATTTTAGTTGTCTGTGTCATTTAGTGATGAAACGAGTAGTCTAGGATAAGTAGTTTCCAAGATATGACCGTTTGAAGTTGAATTTGACAGCTGACATCAAAAATGTAGATTTTAGTTGTCTGTGTCATTTAGTGATGAAACGAGTAGTCTAGGATAAGTAGTTTCCAAGATATGACCGTTTGAAGTTGAATTTGACAGCTGACATCAAAAATGTAGATTTTAGTTGTCTCTGTCATTTAGTGATGAAACGAGTAGTCTAGGATAAGTAGTTTCCAAGATATGACCGTTTGAAGTTGAATTTGACAGCTGACATCAAAAATGTAGATTTTAGTTGTCTCTGTCATTTAGTAATATAATAACAGAAAAGTTAAAAATGGCGGCCATGATTTTTCAAATTTGACATTAGATTCTTGGTAATGGTTGAAAGGGACCTTCAGATATCGATTTTGAAAGCAATCGGTCCATAAACAGGAAAGTTAAAAATGGCGGCTATGATTTTTCATAAATAGGTACAAATAAAAATATATACATTGACATTTTTACACGGCACCCTTAAGGGCCAACGCACATCTGTCGACAAAACTGTTTTGTCGCGTACTTAGTGACGTGAAAATAAATTTTCTGTTATAACGAAAACAGCATATGATGAATGCTTCCTCGTCATATGCTGTTTTCGTTGTAACGAAATTCACATCAATTGACACGACGCATGCATAAAATTATGTTTACCTATCTATTATAGCATTGTTTAGTACCTACTTATTAAACATTGCTTTATACGCACATACCTAGAGAATGAACTGTGCTTTTTTAATAAATAAGAATATAAAGTAATTATGTAGTGTACTTAATAATATTATTAAGTACTTAGGATGATTCTCATTAAATAAGCAAGTAACGAAAACAGCAAATAAAAAGAAGCATATCGTAACTAAAAAAGTTTTACTGAGAAGTTTCACATCACTAACTGTTCGACAAAACTTTTTGTCTTTGGTTTGCGTTCTCCCTTAGGGAGAACGCAAACCAAAGACAAAAAGTCTTGTCGAACAGTTAGTGATGTGAAACTTCATAATTTCGTGACAAACCATGTCAGTATAACTTTTTTCGTCACAATATGCTTCGTCTTATTTGCTGTTTTCGTTACTTGCTTATTTAATGAGAATCATGCTAAGTACTTAATAATATTATTAAGTACACTACATAATTACACTATATTCTTATTTATTAAAAAAGCACAGTTCATTCTCTAGGTATGTGCGTATAAAGCAATGTTTAATAGGTAGGTACTAAACAATGCTATAATAAATAGGTAAACATAATTTTATGCATGCGTCGTGTCAATTGATGTGAATTTCGTTACAACGAAAACAGCATATGACGAGGAAGCATTCATCTTATGCTGTTTTCGTTATAACAGAAAATTTATTTTCACGTCACTAAGTACGCGACAAAACAGTTTTGTCGATAGATGTGCGTTGGCCCTTAGACGACTCATAGAACAAACGTCTATGATGCCACACAAAAAATAATTATGTTTGTTTTTGGTGAGGATCGAACCCACGACCCACGGCACGGAAGGGAGAGCTAGTACCGACTGAGCTGTGAGGCCTATCAAAATATCTTTTCATTTTAGCTCATCATCATTAATTTCTATTCTATTCAAGTACACGTTCTTCATTGCACTGCAGATTGTACTGTTTGGCACAGTACGCACAACGGATCTTCATCCCTCTGAAGTTAGGTGTAACAATCGATTTTGTATGTACTACACAAACATTCAAACATCTAAACTTTTGCATCCCATCCCACTAATATTATAAATGGTAAGATAAGATAAGATTTTAATTGTCCCCAATAGGTATGTACAGGTGTTAATGATTGTCATGAATAAAAAAAGTTACTAACATCAAAACTAGGTAGTCAGTCACACTCCACGTGTACACGCACGGTTATGCTCGATCTTTTTGGCGCGGAGAAAATCGACACAGGTCCGCCTTCCACGAGCGCTGGCGCGCGTCTGAATTCGAGCGGCCAACGCATCGCATTTTATGCAGTTGTAAATTACGTTTATTCAAATTAATATAATAAATTATGTAAATAAAAAGTATACAATTTTATTGATTATGAACTAACGTTTATTTTGGTATAATTTTTACCTAATAATAATAATGTAGTATGGAGAAATTAACGGCTAATTCTGAACGTTTTTAGAAGTTTTATGGTTTTGAATTGATTTTTTTTTGTACAAATCCCATACTTATTTCTAAATTCCGGGGCCGCTACGGTCAATGGCAGTATATAAGAGATATTTGTTGATATTTTTCATTTCGTTTGCTTTGCAGAGTAGTTCAATCCAGGAGCTTGAAAAAGTGTCTGCGCGAGTTTTATTAAAAACTTGTTTCGGAATTTTGGCTTTATTTAAATATATAAGGAAAAATTGCAAAAAGCGAGGCCGCTACGGTCAATGCGAATAACTATTCTACACCATACAATAAATCGAAATTATCTAAGAGTTTCAGTTTCAGAGATCTAGAACGTCAAAAATGGGCATTTTCACGGTTTGACCGTAATACGCGCCTTAAACACTTGACAGCAAAATATGCGCGAAAACAAATTTAGGGCGTCTTGCACCAGAATCACTAAACGTATTTAGCAGTTAAATCGATTTAAATCTGACGTATTTGTATGACTTGACAACTCGCTAAATACTATTTAAGAGTTAAACGCGTTTAGCGATTCTGGTGCAAGCCGCCCTAAATGACATCATAATGTCACTATTTAGTCGCAGAATAACTATGAGTTAGTATGAACTGATCGTGATTTAAGGGCCAACGCACATCTATCGACAAAACTGTTTTGTCGCGTACTTAGTGACGTGAAAATAAATTTTCTGTTATAACGAAAACAGCATATGATGTATGCTTCCTCGTCATATGCTGTTTTCGTTGTAACGAAATTCACATCAATTGACACGACGCATGCATAAAATTATGTTTACCTATCTATTATAGCATTGTTTAGTACCTACCTATTAAACATTGCTTTATACGCACATACCTAGAGAATGAACTGTGCTTTTTTAATAAATAAGAATATAGTGTAATTATGTAGTGTACTTAATAATATTATTAAGTACTTAGGATGATTCTCATTAAATAAGCAAGTAACGAAAACAGCAAATAAAAAGAAGCATATCGTAACTAAAAAAGTTTTACTGAGAAGTTTCACATCACTAACTGTTCGACAAGACGTTTTGTCTTTGGTTTGCGTTCTCCCTAAAACTTTGCAGTTCAACATTGAGATTGCGATCGGGCCGCTGCACAGATACTTTAGAGGGACAAAAATTAGTTGTGACTACTTTATGTATTTAGTAAAGTGTGAGCAATTATTTAAGAGTAAACTTTAAAACCTTGGGATTAAAACAACAGCAGTGAACCCAACAATACATGGTCACTACCAACAACTACTAAACTAAAGGGCACATGGAAGTGTCAATAAAACAGAATGACAGATCGAACCTCGACCCTCCGCTGGGATTCCATTGTGATGTTCTGACAAATGTAAGGAAAATCGTATAAAAAAAATCTACTTACTAAATACGGCTTTAATATAAGAACTGTGTGTAATAATGTCCTTATGGTGCAGCCCCCGTATGCCAATCTTTTGCTGTCAAGTTATATTTCACTGCCCAGTGTAATTTCTTCAGGTCACGTGGTACAATTTTGTACCACGTGATCATTCTTTTTAGACACTTGACAGCAAAATATGTGCGAAAACACATCAAATGACGTCATAATGTCACTATTTAGTCACAGAATAACTATGAGTTAGTATGAACTGACCATGATTTAAAACTTTGCAGTTCAACTTTGATTGGCATACCCCTGCAGGTACAATAAAGAGTTTTCTATCTATCTATCTATGGCACTGATTGCATGGTATGATAGATATAATGCTTTATTGTAAAGAAAAATACCAAAATTAGTAATAACACGATTTCACGCGCAATGTTTTACTTCACAGTCTGAGAGTTGCATTGCGCACATTTCCGATAGAAAAATCCATTGGTGCACGACCGGACTTGAACCCACGACCTTAGAATCGGAACAGGTTGCTACCACTGAACTAATAGTGCTCTTGAGCAGTACAAGAAAGTAACCAAAACAAACTAACGAAGTGGCCCGCCCGTAAACCTCGAGCCCGTGGCTTACTGGCCGTTTCTGATATCTTTACGATATCCGGACTGATGAAGTGACCTTGGACAGGGGCGGACTAAGGACTACTACTTAATCACTATAAATAAATAAATAAATATTCATGGACTTTACACACAACGCCCTCTAGTCCCAAACTAAGCAAAGCTTGTAATATGGGAACTAGATGGCTGATAGAATACTTATATACTTTTTTTTTTATAAACTATGATAAACTTGTTTGGATCAAAATGATATGCAGTAACGCAGTATGCATTAATGCTCGCATTACAAATTACAGGCAAAAAATACTTTTCAGTGCAATCACAGGGCACGCCCTCAGTGGACGTGCTCAGTGAGACAATGAATTGTTATAGGCAGTGGTTACCACTTAACATCAGGTGGGCCATCGGCTTGTTCTATCAATTAGTTGTAAAAAAAAAGATATTTTTGGTGAATCTTTGTATTATTCTCTAAATATTGGTTGTTTGCGATTTTACATAATTAGATTTATGATTTTATACCTTCGAAAATATTGAAGTTGCTTGACGTGAAATGCGTTCGCTCCGTACTGGAAATATCAACACCTGATTTTGCATTTTAGATTTCGCCCTAGTAGAATTAAAATTAAAAAAACTAACCACATAATAAATCAAGCAAGTTAAACCTATTTTGCAATTATCAAAAGAGGTTATTAGCTAAACAGATATTTTATACACTAAGTGCGGCTTGCACCAGAATCACTAAACGTGTTTAACAGCTAAATCGATTTAAATCTGCCGCCCTAAAACCATTTTCTAAGTACACAAGTATTTCTGTGGTCTTGTGGTCACCATATTAATAACGTGTATTATTAATATGTGGTTAAAATTATTTGAATATCTCAATACATCCTCGTCGACCAATGGTCTGGACACGACAGAATTTAATTGCCATTCGGGACAGTGGGTGGGCGATACAATTTAATGTGAAAACTACTGTGCGCCTACCTTTATCTAAGACGATCGACGGTTAAGTGTGCGCGTGCCTTTATAGATGAGTTTAAATGCATTTTAGGATTATTGTGTCACTGAGCATGGTTAAGGTGAAACTATGAATATTTGAAAGTGAGTACTCTTAGTTATTAGAACAATGTGTTTTTCTTATATCAAATTTTGGAGTCCTTCTGCCCTCGTATGCCAATCTTTTGCTGTCAAGTTATATTTCACTGCCCAGTGTAATTTCTTCAGATCATTCTTTTTAGACACTTGACAGCAAAATATGCGCGAAAACACATCAAATGACGTCATAATGTCACTATTTAGACACAGAATAACTATGAGTTAGTATGAACTGACCATGATTTAAAACTTTGCAGTTCAACTTTGATTGGCATACCACTGCTGATCTTTGATCTCGAAATTCTCATACCCCGCCAATAATTTTGAGTATTAAGACAATTTTTTTTGAACTCGTTTACAAGGAATATATAAATATGCTTACCGTGCCTAAGAACGACCAGTCATGAGTCTATTTTCATGTCTAAGTAAGTTTCTCTAAAATCACATTTTTTAGTTTTTCTTACAATTGATTAGATGACAAGGGTAATAAAGTTCCAATCCCACAACCCGTATCGCACTCAAAGCCACAAACCACTTTCTAATTAACAGTTTAAAAATGAAAACAAATAAGTAACTCACGTTAATCCTCCGTCCGGCAGGTGCCCGCATCTAACTTCCACCTAACCCTTCCGTCGTAGGTCATTACGACCATAGACAAGTTTACAGATGTACATTTTAACCCTTGCTACACATAAACTGTCAAAGACGATAGACACAGACAGCTATTTATTGGCCACAGTTTAACGTAAAGTATGGTTAGGTATACATTATAAGATAAAAATAATTATTACAGTTTAAAACTCACAAGAGATCATAAACCACTTATTAGGTAGGTGTCAAACTTAAAAATAATTGTATCGATCAGCCGGGCTACTTGAAAGACTCGATACTAATCTTAATTCGTTGTTTTTGGCAGAAATCGTACAATTTTCAGTCGTGAATGTTAATAATCTAGGCGAGTCTGTTTTTGATTTCAAATCTACAATTTTCTTTCATCCGTGTGTCGTCACTATAAAATTGTATTGTAATCCAAACTAAAGACTTTCAGTTATTTGAACATACTGTGTCATCTACACCCTAATCTAGGACTACGTAGTACGAGTACAACCCCACCGGTCATCTTAATCAACCCTTCAAAGGACAATCGGTCCACTTGACCCTTGGGACGGCCCGAACTAATTATTGTTATAAGCCATTATTAGTGTATTAGTACCTCCAATATTTATGTTTTCATTACTTCAGAACTCCAAGTTTGAGGATTAATCCGTTAATTTGGTAACGAGTGTTTGGTTGTTCGATTTGGGGACGTATTGGTCGAATCAAATGGGACTTTCACACGTGTTTTGACTTTATAGTTTTCTGCATTTTAGGGTTAAAACAAATAAAACTTTCTTTACTGTCATGTAGAAGCTGAATGTTAGAGTTTATCTGATGGTATAATATTTCTACAAGTTTTTCTTTGACTCCAAATATTTTGCCAACTAATTCAGGAAAGCCACACTCCATCATCACAATTTAGATCCGCAAAACAATGCAAGCTGTATTTTCATTAAAAAAACACACAAATTCAAAGCAGTTCACAATGAGCTCCGAACAATAGTACGACTGGATCGGACAAACTAATTTATTTGTTCCCTCCATCGCGTTTTATCTATCTTTCTTTCGCCTTAAAGGATAAAAATAATTACAAGATAAAAGATATTTCCTACGCCCGCGCGCTTTTTCATTTTTTTTCGAAGTTTTTTCTCGTTTTGTCCGTCGGAGACGCGATCTGTCGTCTACCCTCATTGTGTTATCCATCGGTGGCGTTGGATGAAGGGTGGATACGCCCTTCTTTTCTAGACTACCAATGTTTAAATCTTACGCTGCCTTGGATATAGTAACTTATGGTAAGATTGATGGGTTGTGAGTTGCGAATAGTTTTATTTTGCCATCGTATACAAACCGAAAAATAGATTTATCAGAATTCTCAGAATAAATAGAGTTGGAAGAGAAATCTGCTAAAGTTTCATGAAAAAATATTAGGTCATAACCAAGAGACAGAGATAGCCATCGATACATTATGAACGTGCATATTAAAACAAAATACAAAAATATTGACAGTTTGAATGCCTAAACAATGATTTTTTTCTGATATAAGTACCTCCTTTTTTTTCACACGAATTGAAAAGTCTTGTTTATGTATGTCCACTAATTAGGCATATCCACACTACGCAGCCCGCAATGTTTTAATTCAATTCTTGGTCCATACTAATTAACCCCTTCCATGGAACTCTTTGCGAAGACAATAATAAGCAAACAAACAGCTAGCGGCGCAAAACCTATACAATATTATAAGCTGAAAGAAAATTACATTATGCTGACATAATTAGGTGGTATTTTTATTAGTAAAATGTACAAGTAATTAAATTAAAAATTTAAAAAACCCTCGAATCTTGGACTGATTTTCATCAAACATAGCTAAGAACACTCCCGACTAATTCACCTTTCAAACAAAAAAAAAACAAAATCAAAATCGGTTCATCCGTTCAGGAGCTACGTTGCCTCAGACAGACACACACACAGACACGTCAAACTTATAACACCCCATCGTTTTTGCGTCGGGGGTTAAAAACTAATAGAGTTACAAACTGTACCATCAGCGTCAGTGTTTTGTTTCTCAACTTATTTCAAGCAAAAATGTTTAAATACCCAAGAAGTTCTGAAGTAGTTGGGACTTGAAACTAAACACCTTCCTGGTACCTAGTCATAACTCTTTTATTCAATAAAATCACAAGAATCAAGTTATCTAAGGCATAGATATCAGGGACTATGGGTACCCCACAGAAAAAGGTTACCCCTGTGGGGTACTCATGCCATAGTACTTATATTGCAGTTTTCAAAAACCATTTGCATGTAAAACATGTAAAGCCAAAATAAATTCGTTTTTCAGCTGTAAGAACGAGTTTTCAAACTTTCGCTCGATTATAAGTTTAGCGTACTCAATCGATTTTATACTTACCACTTACCAGGCAAAATAACCACCAGTTGATATCCAACCTTTTCCGATAAAAATACTCCTGAAAACTTGTAAAAATATCTATTCCACCGATATAAAACTCCGAACCAATCACATCGCTTCATCGGCTCTCAAACGCGGAACCGAACGGGTATTGGTTATCGATCGGTTTCCGATCAGCCAATGAGCGGGCAGTTAACACGCCCGCCACACACGCCTACACAAGATAATATATTGACGATTAGGTGGGACTTTTATTATGGACTAGCAGTTACCCGCGACTTCGTACGCGTCTACAGTTTCCGTGTACATTATATTATCTGTGCGTGTACCGAGCGGATACTTTGAGAAACTTGACATTACACCTCATTACACCGAACTCGTACCCACTGGAATATCAAACGCTAGTTGTTAGACCAAAGAGGTAGTACTACGCCCTCTCAAACTGACGTGACATGACATGACAATGAAATCCTCTTGCCAATTGGCGCTGCTAATCTTTTTTGGTTTATTTTATCCTGTAGATCCTTTTCATTATTCGGGATAAAAAGTAGCCTATGTGTCAATCCAGGTTATGATCTATATATATGCCAAGTTTCATCCAAGTTGGTTCAGTAGTTTAGACGTGATTGAAACACAAACATCCAAACATCTAAACTTTCGCATTTATAATATTAGTAAGATAAGATAAGATTTTATTTGGTTCAGCAGCTGAAAAGAGAACGATATCTTTCATCACCATGAAGTTCTTCGACTATCAAAAAGTTGTCGACTAGTTTTTGGAATATGGTCACAATCGTGTGCTTCATTTATTTTCAATCATTACTCTTATTAAACTAATATGTTGATAAATATTTATTTTTTAAAACAATGACAATACACAAATACTTTAGAAAATAGCAATTTTTAACAAAAAAATGTTTTATTAAAATGAACTCTGAATTCTAAGGGCGGCTTGCACCAGAATCGCTAAACGCGTTTAACTCTTAAATAGTATTTAGCGAGTTGTCAAGTCATACAAATACGTCAGATTTAAATCGATTTAGCTGTTAAATACTTTTAGTGATTCTGGTGCAAGACGCCCTTAATGCTAGAGATAATGATTGAACTAATTATTATTAATTAGTTTAAGACCTTCTTCTCGTCTTTTAAAGTTCTTATGGGTCTTGAGTAGTGATTTCAAACCTCGACTAGACATATCGTGTAATTTACTAATAGAACAAAATAAACAGCAACATTTTTTCTAGCGCCTTATTTTCTTCATAGTATCATGAGTCGTACCACAGGCTATAATTAAAAATCTAAGACTAATCTAAATCTAAAGAAGACCAGCAATGTCAATAAGTATGATATTTATTTATATTGGGATACCTCAACTACATCTTTGTGCAAAAGGAAATCAAAATTGATCCAAGAATGCTTTTTTTCTTTGAATAACTTCTGAAATGTGCTATTTCTGAATGTGTTTTTAACCAGCGACGCAAAAACGACAGAGTGTTATAAGTTTGACGTGTCTGTGTGTGTGGGTCTGAGGCAACGTTGCTCCTGAACGGATGAACCGATTTTGATTTTGTTTTTTTTTTGTTTGAAAGCTGAGTTAGTCGGGAGTGTTCTTAGCTATGTTTGATGAAAATCGGTCCAAGATTCGGGGGTTTTTTAAATTTTTAATTTAATTTCATGTAATAAAAAGGATTACAAATAAAATAAATAAATATTCAGGGACATTTCACACAACACCCTCTAGTCCCAAACTAAGCAATGCTTGTAATATGGAAACCAGATGGCTGATAGAATACTTATATACTTACTTTTTTTTTGTAAATACATACTTATAATACATACTAACACCCAGCCATAGAACAAACATCTATGTTTTGCACGCACAAATGTTTGTTCTTGGTGGGGATCGAACCCACGACCCACATAACATATTTACACAACATATAAACATATATATATATGTTTTATAAACATATTTATATCTAAAATAAACTGGTCAAGTGCTCTATGATTGCTATAAAGTCCTAGTATTGAATAGACTAGCTATAACTATTGTCGTATTTGTAGTTTCTTCACCCGAGTCCCAAAGGTCACCCGCCTCGTAAACCCACGGCCGATAGCTTCGATCGGACATGCGCGCGGAACAGAGTTTTTTCTCCCGGGCGTGGCCAGTCGATAGTCAATACGCCTTTTAATATCGATAGTCACGCCTTTAGTATCGATGGAAATTGACCTTTATTAACAAAATATTCTATCAGTTCTGACAGCAAAGATAACTTTGCAACGTACGGATTACTAAGTGCAGTAGTAATAAGGGTTTGTGTGATGTGGTATTTATTTCTACCACCAAGCAGTAGCTAGCATTGATGTGTTTCGGTTTGAAGGGTACACATGTCGGTGCAATTACAGGCACTGAAAACACCCAGCTGCTGACCTGGTATAGGTGCTGGGCAAGCCTATTCTCCATCTAAAATCATGTCCTAGGCACTGCTTGTCGGTGCATGGGTAAAAAGTGACTCCTAGGTCTATTAGCCACAGGTCTCGGCAGAATATCAGAAGGGCGATTCCAATCTCAAAGTTGAACTGCAAAGTTTTAAATCATGGTCAGTTCATACTAACTCATAGTTATTCTGTGACTAAATAGTGACATTATGATGTCATTTGATGTGTTTTCGCGCATATTTTGCTGTCAAGTGTCTAAAAAGAATGAATGGTACAATTTTGTACCACGTGACCTGAAGAAATTACACTGGGCAGTGAAATATAACTTGACAGCAAAAGATTGGCATACGGGGGCAGCTCTGTTTCTTTTATGTACCTACCTATATCTACCTATATTATTCTTCACTAAGTAGTGTCCTTGTTTTGTACTTTTTTGTGTGCTATGTAGTTAATAAATAAATGTCTATGTCTCCTGTCGCTGTATCAATCATCTAGATTAGATGCAAAAAGTCCTGATTGTCCTAGCAATTATAAATATAAATTCCTTTTAGACTTTCCACTTTAAATCTTTATAGGTTGACCCTCCTGAAAGCCTGAAACCCTCCTCCAATGAGACGTCGCAGTTTTATTATTAAAGGCTGTATTGATAGAATTCCGATCAGTTCATTGCGCAGACTCGAACCGATATTCAATGAGATACGTCGTGTGGGCGTGCCCTGAGGCGTACGTGAGCTCAAAAGTGTTGGTGAGAAAAATCATATTTTGTACACCTATTAACGGTGTCAGCCCCCGTATTCCAATCTTTTGCTGTCAAGTTATATTTCACTGCCCAGTGTAATTTCTTCAGCTCACGTGGTACAATTTTGTTCCACGTGTTCAGTCTTTTTAAACACTTGTCAGCAAAATATGCGCGAAAACAAATTAAATGACATCATAATGTCACTATTTAGTCACAGAATAACTATGAGTTAGTATGAACTGACCATGATTTAAAACTTTGCAGTTCAACTTTGCAGTTCAACTGAGATTGGAATACCCCTGCTAGAAAGAAATGTTTTTATTGCCAAGACTACTCATGTTCTATGATGAAAAATTTTTTTGTAATTTTTAGTTTTATTTTAAACTGCAATATTAATAAGTATGTAAATGTTTCTACCTAGCTGCGTCAATCTATGATTTATAACACAAAACACCGGATTGTCTAGTGACCATACTTAATCTCAATTGCATCATGGTGTGGGTTTGACTAATGCCATGTTACACTTTAAATTGCATAAATTATGTGTTTGAAATATTGTCTGGAAACCACATTAGAATCTTTCTACAAAATCATCAAAATCAAAATTTTTTGTATTTACAAAAAAAAAGTATATAAGTATTCTATCATCATATTACAAGCTTTGCTTAGTTTGGGACTAGAGGGCGTTGTGTGAAATGTCCATGAATATTTATTTGTTTATTTATTTCTGTACGATGACATTATATTTGTGAAGCTTTTAAGTTATTTATAAGACTTTGATGTCCAAAAGACAATTTTTACTAAATAAGAAAACTAGTAAGTACGTATAAAGTTTCAGGTAAACAAAAAAAAATTCATGGAAATTTCATACAACAAACAAACAAAACACAAACAAAGCCGCGGGCTTTTCCACTAGAAAAATATAATTCTCAACTTTTAGCTGCTTCATTAAGTAATGAGGTTTGCTGAGATCATAAATATCACTTCCTTAACCCGTTTTAGTGAACACAATTTTCATTTTAAGCCGCACGACACATCTTAATTGTTATTTATAAATATAACTTAGTTATTTGTATTTTCTGGAGTTTTCTGCGTAATGGATTTGTTATAATGAGGGAAATTATTAAACTTTACTTTTTGAAAAATAACGGTTAATAGTACTTGAATAAATTAATAAATTAAATGAAAATTAAAATAGTAATTTTGGAAAATAACCCAGACAAAGTGAGTGACTTGGCTACGGTTTCACTGGACGAGCGTAATATTTCGTAGCGTGGCGCTACGCTCGTAGCGCCGTAGAGGTCCGCGTAGACATATACGTAGCCACGTAATATCTATAAATCGTTTGCAACGGTGTGAAGATAGCTCAACTGCTTCATGTGTATTTTGTACATATTATAAATATTGTAAATACTTTATTAGTCATAATTTTCTTTGTGGATATCATCAATAAAAGCATAAATATTAAAATTAATCCGGATAAAATACTATCCGTATCTACTTTAGACTTGTCAAAAACAAGGAAGGAAATATTTTGCTAACGATAGAATAGCGTTATTCGGAGTTTTTCGAAATTAAGGAAATAAACTTTATACTACGTCTAAAATACATTTATTTGTATCAATATTAAACGCATTTTACTTCAAAAACTAAGAAACCATCTTCGTTGTTTTAAAGTAATATTTTTGGAACGACTACTCGACGCTAGATGGCGTTACCAGTAACTTGTTTTCAAGTTATGCGAATGTTTTCAAGTTCTCTAA
The DNA here is from genome assembly GCA_947859175.1 of Gandaritis pyraliata. NCBI lineage: Eukaryota > Metazoa > Arthropoda > Insecta > Lepidoptera > Geometridae > Gandaritis > Gandaritis pyraliata. The sequence continues at coordinate 1,220,312 of OX401871.1, read as the reverse complement.
TAAGTACATCAATTAGGTGAAGTTTGAACATCTCGTTTTAAAGTAGTTAAACTGAAAAACAACAATTTAGATGTTTACTAACAATAATAGTTACTATTTATTAGTTAGGTTAATGTTGGTCATTTAAATATATCCTAACGATAAATAGCTTTTTTTTTAGTTAAGTTAACTTTTTTCGGAGCTTTAGAACTTTTTTTAACGTTGGGTCTTATAACTAGGTGATTCTAGGTGCCAGTTCCACGCGACCAGAGCCTAGAAGAACGCGCAAGAAACCACGGCCACACATATGAAAATTAAATAAATAAATAAATATTCATGAATTTACTTACAACGCCCTCTAGTCCCAAACTAAGCAAAGCTTGTGATATTGGAACTAGATGCTGATAGACTACTTATATACTTTTTTTTTGTAAATACATACTTATAATACATAGTAACACCCAGACATAGAACAAACATCTATTAAAATCGATTATCTATCAAATTACAAAAATTTTGGACGCTAGGAATCATCCTAGCGTCCAAAATCTTTGTAACTTTTATATACGTGAACGCTGTAAACACATCTTAAAATACATCTCGGTAAATTCCTCGTAGATTAAGCAGAACTCGCAATTGGCTTACAGCACGCGTGTTCTCGTATTTCACCAATCTCACGGCTATAAACAATGGCGTATCAACAATTATTTATTTGCACAACACTTACAGCGAAGACATATTTATGTGTGGAGGATAAATAACGTGCGTGAAGCGCGAGTGGTGGAGGTGCGGGGTTCCGTGGGTTTTTCGGTTTGAAGTGTCAGCAGGGGTATATTCCAATCTCAGTTGAACTGAAAAGTTTTAAATCATTGTCAGTTCATACTAACTCATAGTTATTCTGTGACTCAATAGTGACATTATGATGTCATTTAATTTGTTTTCGCGCATATTTTGCTGTCAAGTGTCTAAAAAGAATGATCACGTGGCACAAAATTGTACCAAGTGACCTGAAGAAATTACTTACACTGGGCAGTGAAATGTAACTTGACAGCAAAAGATTGGAATACGGGGGCAGTACCCCAAAAATACGCAAAGGTAAAAAAATAAACATAAATATGTCACCAGCCGCATCGCCGAGACAGGGTGATGCATGCCTTAAATTAATTCTTTCTTAGGGGACAGCTAAGTTAAGTGACATTCTTGCGAGACGAGGGGCATTGTGATCGCAGTATTGACAGGGGTACTTGATACCTTGTAATTTGAACTGTCAATTTGAAGTGGAGGAAGGCGGCAGTTTGTTAGAATAGAGAAGAACTCTCTTGGTAATGCCGATGTATGTTATATATGTATTTACTAGTATTTACTAGTATTGACAGGCGTCACAGCTCAGTCGGTAATGGCTCTGCCTTCCGTGCTGTGGGTCGTGGGTTCGATCCCCACTGAGATCAAACATTTGTGCGTGGAAAACATAGATGTTTGTTCTATGTCTGGGTGTTACGATGTATTATAAGTATGTATTTACAAAAAAAAAGTATATAAGTATTCTATCAGCCATCTAGTTCCCATATTACAAGCTTTGCTTAGTTTGGGACTAGAGGGCGTTGTGTGTAAAGTCCATCAATATTTATTTATTTATTTATTTTATTTTATTTGTACCGTTACGGGGCAGTGGTCCAACTACAAGTAATTAAATTAAAAATTTTAAAACCTCCCGAATCTTGGCTGATTTTTATCAAACATAGCTAAGAACACTCCCGACTTATTCACCTTTCAAACAAAAAACAAAACAAAATCAAATTCGGTTCATTCGCTCGGGAGCTACGTTGCCTCAGACAGACACACACACGCAGATACGTCAAACTTATAACACCCTGTCGTTTTTCCGTCGGGGGTTAATAAAACAGAAGAGCTTCTTGTTAAAGAGCTCATCCGGGGAAGTACTAACACCGTACCTATTTCGTGCGCCAAGCAGTGATGCTCGCATTGCTGTGTTCCGGTTTGAAGGGTATGGATGTCGGTGCTATTACACGCACATGAGACTTAGCACCTTTATGGTTCCAAGTGATGGGCGCAGTGCAATGCATCACAGGGCACGTCAGAGAGGTCGGGTTCGTAGACGTGTTCAGCGAGGTAATGGATCGTTATAGACAGTAGTTCTTAACATCAGTTGGGCCATCTATTTGTTCTGTGTATCTTGTTTTGTTGAAATAGTGAAAGAAATAATCTTAGGCAGTGTTTGAGTTGAGAAGCCATTCTAAGTATAATTATTACATAATATACATAATAGTATAATTATTACATATGAATTATTTATATATGTATATATATCTTTTGTGTTTAATTACAGTCATTCCTTTTCTTTTTTCTTATGTATAGTTATGTATTAATTTAATTTTTAGTTATCAGTTTTAGTAGGTACCATTAATAACACGCCACACCATCTTTTTGCACGCCCAGGAAGACTGGCAGACAATGCTCTTAGCATTAAGTCCTCCTAGCACTACCTATTTGTGTTAAATTTTTAAATAAATAAATAAGTAAGACCGATTATTTATGTCAATTTGAAACAGTCATAGTCTAGGCACTGCGGTATCACCCGAAAAATGATCACACAGTAACTTGCGACTTATCCGCTCCTAGGCCATTACTCATCAGCACAATGGCGAGTCGGTTCGAGTTCGGGACACACCGGGCTTCTTGAGAAACTGAGAACAAAGCGAGAGTTATAGCGTCCTGAGGAAGCGGAAGGAAAAATGGAGGAATACTTGTGCGGCTTCGATGCAGCTCGTGTGGAACATTTTTATAACGTTGTAATGATGAGCGAAACGTATCGATTACGTGATGATTCAAAACAGCATAAATTCTCGTCATCAGACCCTGCAGGGGTATGCCAATCAAAGTTGAACTGCAAAGTTGAACTGCAAAGTTTTAAATCATGGTCAGTTCATACTAACTCATAGTTATCTTGTGACTAAATAGTCACATTATGATGTCATTTAATTTGTTTTCGCGCATATTTTGCTGTCAAGTGTCTAAAAAGAATGATCACGTGGTACAAAATTGTACCACGTGACCTGAAGAAATTACACTGGGCAGTGAAATATAACTTGACAGCAAAAGATTGGCATACGGGGGCTGGAGTATGGACTTAATTTTTTAATTAATTAATTATTTAATTACTTAATCACAGAATCCATGAGTCACTTTTATATTTTAGGCACAATGGAACTTTAGTCATTTTTCTGTTTAGGTTTTCTGCAAAATAATCATTTTACATTTTAGGCATTTTATTTCTCAGGCATTTTCGAAATTGGAGTTTCTGATCTGCCCCCGTATGCCAATCTTTTGCTGTCAAGTTATATTTCACTGCCCAGTGTAATTTCTTCAGGTCACGTGGTACAATTTTGTACCACGTGATCATTCTTTTTAGACACTTGACAGCAAAATATGCGCGAAAACACATCAAATGACGTCATAATGTCACTATTTAGTCACAGAATAACTATGAGTTTGTATGAACTGACCATGATTTAAAACTTTGCAGTTCAACTGAGATTGGAATACCCCTGCTGGAGGGCGTTGTGTGAAATGTTCATGATTTTTTTTTCACGGTCATGTTTCTGAAACAGTTTTTGATCCCAACTCACACTTGGTGAGTTATAAATTCAAGTTGAATACTTAAAGTCAGAGTGTAGGACCGTTGTCTTGCAATAAATAATTGAAATAACCATTACCGCCGCACTTCGCAAGAAGACGATATTTTTAATGTTCATTACACATAAGAATTTGCGACAATCTCAAGTTAATTGTAATTCATAAATTAACTATGGGATAATTATCGCACTTTAATGCTTGTACAGACTATGGTATCCTTTCCACGTAATATGAAACTAAATGAGATTCACTAAAACAAGTAATTAAATTAAAAATTTAAAAAACTCTCGAATCTTGAACCGATTTTTATCAATCATAGCTAGAACACTCCCGAGTAATTCATCTTTCTAACCAAAAAAACAAAATCTAAATCGGTTCATCCGTTCAAGAGCTACGTTGCCTCAGACAGACACACACACACGCACACAGACACGTCAAACTTATAACACCCCGTCGTTTTTACGTCGGCGGTAAAAAATATTTACTTACGATTACTATGCTAAATCTATCTAAGTGGAGAAGATATCACCATAAATGACCTTCTACTAATTTTCAAGAGAGCATAGCTATCAAAGGTGCACTAAAAAGGCTGCGGTATCAGATTTAGCCAAAGCTTTTCTTTTCTTTAATACTTTGAAAAGAGCACATCAGCTCTTTAGCGTCAAATCTGTAAATCATTATTGAATGAAGGCAAAATTTTTCATATAAAACAAGCTATTTGCAGTATTTACAAAGTAATATTCCAAGCTCTCGCATGTTCTTCAAAAATTCAATTCCAAAGGCGTGATTCAAAAATACTGCTATATCATGAATCTTATTTGTACTAGTGTGTACGCTTCTACTGTAGCAATAATACGTGCTACATAAATCCTTAGAATGGAGCAATTCTGAATTCCTCAGTATAGGAAAAACGAAGGGGTTGACACTGGGGCGGGAATATTTCTAGTTTATTTTAAGTGCTTTTGTGTATCTAGTTTTAAAAGTAAACCTGCCCCTGTATGCCAATCTTTTGCTGTCAAGTTATATTTCACTGCCCAGTGTAATTTCTTCAGGTCACGTGGTACAATTTTGTACCACGTGATCATTCTTTTTAGACACTTGACAGCAAAATATGCGCGAAAACACATCAAATGACGTTATAATGTCACTATTTAGTCACAGAATAACTATGAGTTAGTATGAACTGACCATGATTTAAAACTTTGCAGTTCAAATTTGCAGTTCAACTGAGATTGGAATACCAATGCTGTTTTACTGCGGTAAATTATGTTAGAGACAAAATTGTGTTAAACGTTAGCAATGGTCTGCAGATAGCTCAACTGTTATGTTTTTTATACATTATAGGCAAACCTTTGACCGCAATCTCAACCAATATTAAGTGACGACACGGTCGACGATTAAGTACATTTGCCTAGAAGAAATCATTGTAAACATCTAAATTGTATGTGTTCGGAAACACAGACACCGGCAAAGAGTTAAATATTAAGTTTTAGTAAACATTGTATTTATATTATACCTAGGGCGTCTTGCACTAGAATCACTAAACGTATTTAACAGCTAAATCGATTTAAATCTGACGTACTTGTATGACTTGACAACTCGCTAAATACTATTTAAGAGTTAAACGCGTTTAGCGGTTCTGGTGCAAGCCGCCCTTAGTCGTAATTTTCTCTGTTAATAAATTCAGACGTTCTTTAAACATAACAAATTGTAATTTAAGTTTATCAGCGACTAAAGTTGGTTAATTGACAGGTGCGCCATAATAGGATGTAATCATGATATTTTTACATTTAATAGACTATTTCTTAACTTTAATCTCCCTTGCGGTATTACGACGATGAAGCCGATCAAACATTTTTAATCAAAATTAATTATTTTCTTAGTTTTCTCAAACGGTCTTCTCGCATCATTGTACTCCGCAATATCTTAGAATCACAAAACATTCATCTCAAAACTCAATCAACATCTCATCAGGGGCTAATTACAAAAAACAATCTTAAAAACAATACAATTAAGAGTGAAATTACAATGATGTGTAACGAAGCGGATTCGGTTGAAGGATGCAGGTTATTCAACGGTGAAATGGTGGCAAATGTCTCCGAGTACAGTTATACTGGGAGCACGTGCTTACAATATTTACATCATGCCCTAAAGATGGATTTAATATTGATGATTTTGCAGTGTTTGATACCACTTTTTTACGATACACATAAAAACGGATCGTTGTTGTGTCTAGGACATAATTTAGGAAAGTGAACACTATATCTTCACTGAAAATGTCAACACAATTAATTATACTTTTAGGGCATGTCTAAGGGCCAATCTTTGATATTTCTTTAGTTTCTGTGCTATAAGGCTTCTCTATGTTGTGTAGTATTCATAATTGTTATTTTTATCTAAAAAATTATATCTAAGTGTTACATCATAGAGCCTGTTCCACCATCTCTGAGTTACGTAATCTATCAAATAAAATTATACCCATCTTTGTCTTTGACAAGTCTAAGGTAGAGACGGAGATATTTATATGTGATGGATAGGTGTAATCATGAGATGGCTTAATCTTGTAACCAAATGCCAAAATGACGTAACATTTTAACCGTGGGCTCCTGTTTTAATTTACTCTGTGTCGCTCTGTACACGATTATAATTTATTATGAATAAATGAAATATTATAAACGCATCGGCGCACCGTCCCGACAACGCCACTGGCAATGGCGTTTGCTTTGTTGCGCTAGGGATGGGATACAAGTCTAAATCTTGTAATATCGAGTTCGATGATTTCATACATAAATGTTTATTCTATGTCTGGGTGTGACTATGTGTTATGAGTATGTATTTACAAAAAGAGGTAATTATGTATTTATAAAGTAAAATGTATCAGCAATCTAGTTCTCATATTACAAGCTTTGCTGAGTTTGGGACTGCGTTGTGTGAAATGTTTTAAAAAAACCACAACTTTTCTCTCAATATAATATTTTACCCCCGATCGAAACACGGAAGGGGTGTTATAAGATTGACGGCGTTGTGTGTCCGTCTGTGCCCTTGTAGCTCTGAAAGTAGGGCTTGAATTGAAATGTGTTTTTTTTTGTAAGATTAGTGATTTATTTGAGATGTTTGGTAAAAATTGGTGGAGCCGTTTTCAAGTTACAAGGACGTTCATTAGCTCTGAAAACCAGTTTTAAAGAATCTCAGGCATAAATATGCAGTTTGAAACATTTAGTTCATCTCAAAGTATTGAGAACTAATGAATTGAAGTCCATACATCAAGGTCTAATGACGATAGATGTTTTTGAATTTTTCTAAAATTATCTTGTTGTCGTTTCATCGATGTTTGTCTTGCCTACGCAATGATGTTAAGCACATCTCTAAGCCCCCTAGCTGCCGACTTCCTTCATACTCGCGAGCACTCGTTCGTGCCAGCCTTTGTCGGGAACAATTGTCGACAAATTAGAAATGAATTGAGTTATTTAATATCAACTGTTAATGCCGAGGTTATTGTTTACGGCGTCTGGTAAAACAAACGTTATCTTTTGAAAGGAAGTTTGCATACCATCTTAAGTAAGAACTCACTAAAGAAACAAATAGATTTCGATTGAGTTTTCTTAATGTTTATTTGCTAGAACTCTTAGTAGTTCTTGTAGAGCTTTTTGTGAAAGAGTTCTCTCGGGAAGAACAAACATACGTACAGATTTCTGCGGCGAAGCAGTCATTGGTATTATCGGAAATAATTGCTCTAGGCAAAGGTAAACTATCAATATCAGGTAGGTTTTTTACTTGTTCTGTAACTTTTCAGTACCTTCTCAAAGTAGAATTTACAGCACTCAGAGTAGAACCAAATTTAAGTATATCGAAATTAACTAACACATGTTTGGCATAGGTATTATTTTCAACCAGACGAAATCATAATATTTTGCCAAAACTCACGAAAAGTCAATGTTCCCTCATAAGTCACTAGCATCGCTTGAAACTACACATTCTCAGTCAAATAAATCATACACTCAGTGGCAAAAAACCCCTTTTATCACTCCCAATAGCAAAGCCCGTGATTTATCCCGCAAATTGACAGAATGTGTACAACGCCGAGTATCGGGGATCATATTTTATACTTTATTTTGGAAGGGTTTCCACGCTTCCGACGATTTTCCGATTGAGAGTGCAAAAACACGGATGTGTCAACGCGGTACTTAAGCAAGAAATATTGAAAAAAGTGTAGATTTTTATGGTTAATGGAAAATAAAAAAACTGTTGGACTCAACGAGTGACACAACCAACCAAACTGAGAAAAGCTTAAAAAATAATTACAACTAGCCACAGTTTTCAGTAGGTGCAGCTCGTTTGGAAAAGAAAATAGTAGAATAAAAAATTGCAAGGAGTCCCAGTTTAGTTAGTCGATTGGGTGCGACTAATTATGAACTTATTTTAAAATCGACGATGACGTCGATTTTAAAATCAATCTATGAAGATTGCGTTCTAGATGTTTGGCTCTGTATTTTCTACTCATTTTACAAGTAGCTAAACATATTATATTCATACAGAATCACAAAAATGTGAAACAAACAAATAAACATCGAAGAATTTTTCCAAAGCAGTAAAAATCACATTCGCGATCTTGAACCGCCATTCACAAACTATTGTGTTTGAAAGAGTTGTTTCTGAACGTCTCACTTACCCCGGTCCTGTCGATGCAAACACCCCCCGGGGGGCAGTCTACGCCGATTTATACGTACTATATCATGTACTGAATACGGCCCACAGGGCTGCCCTAAAAACATTTTAGTTTGAAACTGATATAGATCCATAAATAATCAAAAACACATTCAAAATATAAAGAACACAACTTTTACTATTTATAATAAACTTTGACGATTTTGAAAGATATGGGATCCATCTTTAAATTTTTTATTGAATAAAAACGTTTTTGTTTAATTTAACTCTGATATTTTCAATATAATCATTGGCTTGAAGTTTCTTCGTAATTTTTTAGGTACTTCGTATATTGGCAACCCTGAAACTATAGCAAAAGAGGCCAAGATTTATTCTTTTCCGATTGTCGAGTTAGTTTGAACAATTGACATGGACAATATTGTTTTGGTATCTTGTTATTTTTCTTATGACACTGAATTTGAAAAAATCTCAAATATTATTATGTTCTACGTCCAAAGGATATAGGTACCTAGTTTAACCTTTAAAAGGACAAAAAATACCTTGGCACTTAATAGGTTAAACCAAAACTGTATAACAAATCCTAAAACTTCCTAAATCTAAATTGTACAGCTGAACAAACAGCTATTGCATCTAATATCAATAAGTCTATGGGGCAGTTGCAACACTTTAGTGTAACGGGTTACGCTCTCAATTTATTGACACTATTTTCTATTGCAAAATGTAGATAGCTGTTTTCACAAAGCCTACACGATATCGGCGAAGAGCTAATTATATACATTTACTACTAAAATGCTTCACACAGTGTCGGTTTTTGTTACAAAAATAAAATAATATAATACTTGGACTTTTCACACAACGCCCTCTAGTTCTAAACTAAGCAAAGCTTATTGATATTTACAAATATGGGTTGATATCAACCAGTGTGTAAACACTCGATGGTTATATAACTCTTTGATTTACCCAATTGCAAGTTCAAAAAGAATTAAAATTAAAGTACTATTTTATTCTTTAACGATTAGTACGAAAAGTATGAAAATTCACTTTCTTTTGGTACTTTCAAACTTATATAAAGAGTGTTTTAAATGTTTTTAGATTCAGAGTAAAAGCATAAATACTTGTTCAAAGGAAGACCCCAACGTAAATTACATTAGAATACAAATTAATATGATCGCACTATGAAGAAAAATGTACAACATTTTGACTTTTCCATACATAAATATCAACCTTTTTAACCTTGATTTTTGGTTTATTTTCCAGTGCTTGCTCGGACACTTGTGAATATAAAATGCAGGGAAACATGAAGGGTGTCCGTTTGATCATTTTAAGGTAATTTTGCTCGTGCTTATGAAGTGACGTGTGTGGTGTGAAACTCGAGCAGAATTATGTAAATTAAATTCTAAATCTGAACTTTACTGTATTTTCTTGTACTTGTACGTATTGGCCTTGTCTTTCCTGTGGATAAAGCTAACTAGGCTGAGAGGATGGTATAAGTACAGTTGTAGACACGTCCATATACTGTTTGGACTTTGAACTATTAGAAGTTGAACGTTGCGAATCGTGCGAGAGGGACGACGACAGTGTGTTTGTGTAGGACATGCTGCGAGCGCGGCGCGCGCCTACGCCTAATTGCGCTCCCTTTCCAACGATTCTCTGCATTGTATGTAGCGTAGTTATGGTTGTATTGGGTATATAACCTGACTTGTAGCCCTGTGTACAAGCCTACTCCGTCTAAATCATGTCCCATGTAATCCAGTGTCTCGTTCATGGGGCATGGGTAAAAAGTGGCTCCTAACACTGTATAAATCATCTAGATTAGATGCAAAATGCTTACTAAAAGGCTACCTACACCCTGTAGAATTGTAATTTTTTTTAGACTTGACGGAAACAAGAAAAGGGTAAATAAATTCAGTCCTATTACCATGTACCATGGTTTATTATAGGACTGAATTTATTTTCTGAATATTAGCAATATTTTTTGATTATTTAAAATTACCTGTAGGGTATACAGTTTATTCGACTAATAATCCACAGGAAAATAAACTCACCTCGGATTCACCGTTCACCCCTTAACCCTGTGCCATTATAATTATTTTAATATGCAAATAATGATAATAAAATTCCTTTCCTCGCTTTTTGTTTCGTTTGTGGCTCAGCTTATTGGGTTATACTTAATTATATTTGGGCTAGGTGGCGCCTTAATTTTTATTTATGTCTGTTTGTATTCATTCTTTGTGCATTAACTAACGTCCCTCAGATATTTGGCGCGAAGGGGTTGTTAAATTAAATAAATTATAATTTGCCCCAAATTTTCTGAAATTAATAAGGTAAAATGTTTTTTTGATAAACCTGCTATTTATCTTAACATTTTTACATCCAAAAATGGAACTACACAAAAAAGTTCAAATTAATCTGATATTTTGTAGTTATGTAGCAAAAACTAAGCTGAATTTCACTCAGCTATCAATCAATTTAAATAAAATCTTTAGCAATAAGTATTATTATAAGTTTGAGTTCAGACATAAAAATTTCTACAAGAAAGTTGATAATATCTTTATAATGATATTCAAGCACTTAATCCCTCAGTAAGATAAACTCTAAATAGTCCGAAGCATTTTTTCAAGATTTTCTAATCACCACTCACGGATCACTTGCTCTCTGCGCAGTCGGTTAAGCAGATAACAATTACCTCTTCTACCCCTTTTACATTTCACTTGATTTTAAGCTTAAATTCGGATCCTATTTGATTACTTTTAAAAATTCTTTATTTCCGACCCCGTTGCATTTTGTCTGTTCTATCTGTGTTTTGATTGTTTAGTTAGAGAGCACTGCAGGGGTATGCCAATCAAAGTTGAACTGCAAAGTTTTAAATAATGGTCAGTTCATACTAACTCATAGTTATTCTGTGACTAAATAGTGACATTATGACGTCATTTGATGTGTTTTCGCGCATATTTTGCTGTCAAGTGTCTAAAAAGAATGATCACGTGGAACAAAATTGTACCACGTGACCTGAAGAAATTACACTGGGCAGTGAAATATAACTTGACAGCAAAAGATTGGCATACGGGGGCTGTTTATTTATTACACCAACTAAAAACTTCACCACATCACTCGCAATCTATATATTTACTTCTCCACTTAAAAACCGAGGACTCTGTCATATTTACCTCAGTGGAAACTAAGCCTTATCCTAACGAGACTCTGAGGTACGTCAAGTACCCAGAGGTAGTCTCCGGCAGGTGGGCTTGCTTAATTAATAACAGCAATAATTGACCGCCCCCAGCTGTTATTGGGAGCTATCACAACATTTGGGTCACGACTCTGCATCATACGGCGTAGGGGACGCAATGGTCTTGATACTTTGGCGATAGTTTTCAAATCTAGTTCCCATATCACAAGCTTTGCTTAGTTTGGGACTAGAGGGCGTTGTGTGTAAAGTCCATGAATATTTATTTATTTATTTTATCTTATCACACCCTACATTGTTATAATTATCACAGGCGTCACAGCTCAGTCGGTAATAGCTCTGCCTTCCGTGCTGTGGATCGTGGGTTCGATCCCCACCAACAACAAACATTTGTGCATGGAAAACATAGATTTTTGTTCTATGTCTGGGTGTTACTATGTAAGTATAAGTAAGTATTTACAAAAAAAAGTATGTTAGTATTCTTATCAGCCATCTAGTTTCCATATCACAAGCTTTGCTTAGTTTGGGACTAGAGAGCGTTGTGTGTAAAGTCCATGAATGTTTATTTATTATAAACTGAGGGGTATCTTCATATTGGTCTTCTAAAGCTCCGGTAGCTAAAATGACTGCTAAATTTGTTGTCATCTCTTCTTATTCTTCTCATATATATGGCCACAGTCCGTCATAGCGACAGACAATTTTGCCAGTGTCAAGTGAACTATTTGAAATAGTATTTAGACAAATCAGCTGTCATTTGTTTTGAAGGAAAAATAGTGGATTATCCTTTCAAATATATAAGACTATAAATAAGAAGAAGAATACGAAACGCAAACTAGGTTCCATCTGTCATTCTATAGAAGATAATTATGATATTAATTCCTCCTATAAATAAGAAGAAAAGTACGAAACGCAAACTAGGTTCCATCTGTCATTCTATAGAAGATAATTATAATATTAATTCCTCTATCAAGTATCAATACTGTTTGGTTTAGTATCACTTCGTACGAGCTAGTCAGTGATGCCCTGTGGCTGCAATCACACCGAGCGAACCCTGTCTCGTCTGTTTACTTACGATACGCCCACAACTAGATCAATTTGAACTATTAATTTAAATTAACTAATAAAATAAACCTTAGAAATAAACTTGATAGGATTTTTTTATTTTGCATTTTTTTCATGTTTTTTATCACAGTAGGTTGTACACATGTAAATTATACTCGCACATAATTATGCCTTCATATAAATTTGCCTAAGGAGCAGTACCTGAAGAAGAGACAGGTAAAAGTTATTCAGAAATACATCAACATTTTGATGCTTATTTAGTACAATTCTATATTACAATGAGTTGAGATTAAACCTACTGTAGAAATAAGTTTGTATAATTCGATATTAGTAGGTTGCGTAGCTCGTAGCACGGTCTACGCCGTAGCGCTACGCTGTAGACCCCACAGATTTCATGTGTTAATTTTAAATTCAGCTTTGCTCCCCAAATTGCTTAAAAATCTTGACAAAAACCAAAACTACAGCCGGCTGTAATTACTTTAAGAACATTAGCTCAAAAAACTGGCCAATTCCGAGTCGCAACTCAAAAGCAAGCGAAATTAATGTTCGCAATAAACCTCGGGTACACTCCTAAAGTATCGCTAATTAATGTAAACATGGAACGATTAGGACTCCGAATAAACACACAAATGGCGTTCTACAGCAATAAATACCTATAATATTTTTAATTACTACCCCAAAAAAAGACATTAAACAGAGAAAAGATAAAAATTCGCGGCCATACTGCAAATGAGCATTAAATTCGTATAGGGGACAGTGGGGTATTTTTTAAAGTATTATATATTATTAGGCGGCGAAGCAGGGCCGCACTCAGGTCATCAGGATAAATAAATTATGATATAGTGGCGAGTTTTTAGCTCTCATCTCTGTGGCATAGAGCTACACATCCTCAGAGCGGACTTTGTTGGAAATTCATGAGAATATTTTTAATTCCAATGGTCGTTTTTAACATTCAAAGTATTTATCAAATGAAATATTTGACAGTAACAAAACCTTTTTTTAAATAATCTAAAAACATGATATTATATATTTTTTTTATTAAAAAGCTATATGCGAAAATCAAAATAAAAATAAGTATTTTATTTTTTTTATTTTATGCTGAACACAGACAAACTTGATGAGTGGTTCAGCTTTGTGGTTATTTCAATTAACGATAGTTTTTCCGTTCTGTGCCATGTCTAAAAGTTTGTAACTCAACTTGGACGTGAGTTTTAAAACCGCGTTGTCTAATGAATTTATGGTCAGGAACTTGTCGCGTTTTTCTCCAGAGCCCGAGATAAACACCGATAGCGAACGCGTGACGAATAGTACGCTTGCGTACTGTCTGCCATTTTCCAGGGTTCTGCAAAGGCCTTACAAAGTCTCAAAATAGGTTTAAAAACAGGTCTTAAGTCAGGTCAAAAAACAGGTCTTAAATCAGGTCTAAAATAGATCTAAAAGTACTAGATTCGAATGGTTTTCAATTGACAGACACGTAGCTTTTGCTCAATTTCTTCTGTAGGATAAAATTTTAAATGGAGTAGTCAATTGAAGTATTTATTCTGTACACTAAAAGTGATTATAAAAGCAGCCAGTTGCGACTATTATGCAATGAAAAATTGAAAGAATTCGTTTGACGACTCAATTAATCTAATAATTAATACTTTAACAAATAGTTTAATGACTGTATTATTGTAAGATGTAAGAAAACTAATAACTTAATATGTATAGTTTGGATTTACACCATTTGGTTGTATACTTTACAGCAGGTGTATGCCAATCAAAGTTGAACTGCAAAGTTTTAAATCATGGTCAGTTCATACTAACTCATAGTTATTCTGTGACTAAATAGTGACATTATGACGTCATTTGATGTGTTTTCGCGCATATTTTGCTGTCAAGTGTCTAAAAAGAATGATCACGTGGTACAATTTTGTACCACGTGACCTGAAGAAATTACACTGGGCAGTGAAATATAACTTGACAGCAAAAGATTGGCATACGGGGGCAGAACCCGTAAAGATATGTACTAACTCGCTCTCAAAACTAATTATTTTTATTATTTTCTCGCAGTTAAAAATGATTTATTTGCAAACAGATGCACTGGAATCCGGCCCTGGGCGTAATGTGCCCTGTTTATGAACGTAGAAGATGCTTTGTTTCCTAATTAAGGTAACAGGTGAAAAAAATATGGAATGTTGACCGTTAGATGGAAATATGCAAATAAATAAATTCATCTAATGGCCCTTTTTACACTGCTACCGACACGATATCTATACGATATTGGTGGTGAGCTCATCTCGCATACATTTAGTAGCTAATGAAATAAAGAAAAAAAACTAAACAAATAAAGTGGCTCAAATAGCGCTTTAACGGTACTGCTACGCAGATGTAAGTTACGTTTACGCTACGTAACGCGTAATGGCGTCAATAGCGCCCAAAACGGGAAACACAAGTGAAGGGATATGAACTAAGTTAATTTCGTTCGTTTCGCTCTGGTTATGAATTTTTTGAGCCGCCTTTAGACTTCCCTCATGGCTTAACAACTGCTAGAACCGGGACCGATGGCTTAACGTGCTTCCGAAGCATGGAAGTGTCACTAGCGGTCACCCATCCAACTAGTGACTGCGCAGAACGTCGCTTAACTTAGATAATTGGTGAAGATTGATTAAGAGAGCTACGCAATGAGTTGACTTAGTACTACATGGTTTTGTCACTGAGATATATCGTATAGATGTCGATATAGGCCTGTGTGTAAGTGCTCTTTGGAATAATGGCAGAGCTAATTTTAATAAGGAATTTACTTAACTTATAACCTCTTAGTTTTATATATATTTGTCAACATTTTTCCAACAAACTCCCGCTGAAAAGTACAACCAATACGTAAACACAACCAGGGGGGCGATTCCAATCTCAAAGTTGAACTGCAAAGTTTTAAATCATGGTCAGTTCATACTAACTCATAGTTATTCTGTGACTAAATAGTGACATTATGATGTCATTTAATTTGTTTTCGCGCATATTTTGCTGTCAAGTGTCTAAAAAGAATGATCACGTGGTACAAAATTGTACCACGTGACCTGAAGAAATTGCACTGGGCAGTGAAATATAACTTGACAGCAAAAGATTGGAATACGGGGGCAGTTTCCCATCCAATAAACGCATTACAATTATACAAGCAGAATAATGGGCTGAGGAGTGCACACGATGTCCACAGCGGAGTCAAATGCCAATAACCGTAAAGGGCAATGGAGGCCCGAAACGATCGCCACTGACTGTGTGGACTTGACCCATTGAAAAATAAAAAAGTTTTGAATCAAGAATTAAATAGAAACATTTTAAAATCCTTTCCTATCCTTACTACTAATATTATGAATTGTTGTAGATAGATTCTCCAAAATAAATAAACTGGGATATACAAACCTTTGAATTTAATTTTCTTAGACTATTATGTATCCTCAAATATCGAATTGAGAGTCACGGATCGATTTCGAGAGCTTTTGTATAAATTCAAGATTCACTCTCCTCTTGAAAACATCTGATCATCGTAAATGGATCAATTCTGCCCTCGTATCCCAATCTTTTGCTATCAAGTTATATTACACTGCCCAGTGTAATTTCTTCAGGTCTTTTTAGACACTTGACAGCAAAATATGCGCGAAAACACATCAAATGTCGTCATAATGTCAATATTTAGTCACAGAATAAGTATGAGTTAGTATGAACTGACCATGATTTAAAACATTGCAGTTCAACTTTGAGATTGGAATCGCCCTCCTGTTTTGTTCGAGATTTGAATATAGAATGAATCTCAATTGACTTTCGATGATACCTAGACTCGTCACTTAGTTTTCACAAACAACTCAAGTCAACACACTACAGGGTATCATTCACTCCGTAAAAGGTGGTCCGGATATATTTTCCGGTTGGTTAGTCCGATTTCACGGACAATTGATTTCGGAAAGGTCCACGGACAATGCTCGATAGTTTATCGGACGGCATTTGATGGAACGATTCCGATAATGTTAATGTTGTCTCACAAGGGTTAGAAGGTCAGAGTTTTGGATTTTTTAGCATTTATTTTTACATTTTCAGTTCTTTTAACAGTGCACATGGCCTACTTACTACTACTTCAAATTGTTTAATTTTGAGTCCGTGAACTTGGTTTTTCTACGGATTTCTTCGCTACAAATTTTACCACATTGTGTAGCTAGCATAAGCTCTCTAAAATTCCTATTTCCACAAGCCACTTCATAATAAAAATTTTCTAATGATCAATATGAACAGACACGTAGGCCGTTCATCTGATGGACCAGCGACATTGATAAGATCGCGAGAAGCCAAAACCGTTATTTCCAGAAATCTCTTGGGAAGTTCTATGTACAGATTTCTAAAGGCGGATATAATGATGATGATGACAGTTTATTACCTGTGCCAATCCTATCCTACTAATATTATAAATGTGAAAGTTTAGATGTTTAACTGTTTGGATGTTTAGATGTTTGTGTTTCAATCACGTCTAAACTACTGAACCAACTTGGATGAAACTTGGCATATATATAGTACGTAGCCTGGATTGACACATGGGCTACTTTTTATCGCGAATAATTAACAGGATCTACAGTATAAAATGAACGAAAAGGATTAGCAGCGCCAATTGGCAAGAGGATTTCATTGTCATATCATATCACGTCAGTTTGACAGGGCGTAGTACTACCTCTTTGGTCTAACTAAGGACTAGCGTTTGACATTTCAGTACGAGTTCGGTGTAATGAGGTGTAATGTCAAGTTTATCAAAGAAGTATCCGCTCGGTAAACGCACAGATAATATAATGTAAGTACACAGAAACTGTAGGAACGTACGAAGTCGCGGGTAACTGCTAGTCATAATTAAAAACAAAACATTTGACGTTTATTATAATCCGAATTGATGAAAAACCTACTCTTAATCGTCACTGAAATTGACTGTCGTTTGACCATTAATGGGAGTACTTTTACATCGATAGTTCCGGTTTACGACCGGCCGGTAATTGGAAACGACCGCTACACCCTGTATAGTAGCCATCACCCTGTATAGTAGCAATCACCCTGTACAGCAATTACCGTCAAACGAATGTTAGGGCCAACGCACATCTATCGACAAAACTGTTTTGTCGCGTACTTAGTGACGTGAAAATAAATTTTCTGTTATAACGAAAACAGCATATGATGAATGCTTCCTCGTCATATGCTGTTTTTGTTGTAACGAAACTCACATCAATTGACACGACAGTCTTTTCTTACGTTATTTTATTAATAGGTTCGCAAACCAGCCGTTAAAACAATTTAATTAATTAATTAAATTGGCCGAGCGGCCTTCAAAAGCAAACATGCATGCATAAAATTATGTTTACCTATCTATTATAGCATTGTTTAGTACCTACCTATTAAACATTGCTTTATACGCATATACCTAGAGAATGAACTGTGCTTTTTTAATAAATAAGAATATAAAGTAATTATGTAGTGTACTTAATAATATTATTAAGTACTTAGGATGATTCTCATTAAATAAGCAAGTAACGAAAACAGCAAATAAAAAGAAGCATATCGTAACTAAAAAAGTTTTACTGAGAAGTTTCACATCACTAACTGTTCGACAAGACGTTTTGTCTTTGGTTTGCGTTCTCCCTTATTGGATTATGTTTGATTGTGTGGTGTTGTTTGTACACAAACTATTTGTAGAATCAGATGCAGAATCTCTGTACCCATAAAAAACCATAGAAAATGCTGAATTTTTTACCATAGTGTAATTGCTGATTATTGTGATAAAAAATCCCTGTATTGACCTTATAAAACATTGTATAAAGACAACATTTAGCAAAACGTGCAATAAAATTCGTAAATCATAAAGGGTGCTTTTAAAAATTGGTGACGAAAATGTACTAGAACTGTAAATCTTTAACTAGGTACGCTTTACCAAGTCTTGACTGTATCATGTCGCATTTCTCACAAACTGCGAAAACCCTATCTCCAGAAGCGACAATTTGTCACCAAAAGTCCGACCAACTTGGCTAATCGAAAGTCCAAATTTTTGCCACAGTATGAATATTAATGGCAGTATTCGTTAATCTGGAGCGAAATTGCGGCGATATGCGCGGCGGTTTCTTGACGCGACTTACTGTTTCTAATTTATGCTGTGACACGAACTATGGCATTTTAACTCCATCGCTGATAAAAGGAAGGTGGTAAGTCAGGTTTTTGATGTTTTTGTTTTGCATGGTGATGCAAGGTTCTTCTCTGGTCTTAGCGATCGCTTCGACCACCTGATATTTGGCCTCACTTGCCGCAACGACCGAAATTTTTAAGGAAAAATGTAGTGTTAGAGCCAATTTTAGTAAAATTACACGAACAACTTTTAAACGTTTTATAAACTAAGTGAATCTTCACAATGCTTAAAAACATTCAGCTAAAAGGGTCCAATATCATTGAGTGAGTATAGATAGGTATTTAGTCATTTTATCGTTTAATTTTCTTTACTTTACAGTTTACACCCAAGTACTTATTTTATCTAAGTTTCTAGTTTTGCATCACTGATGAATGTCTATGTCATTTGAAACCAAATAACTCTTAAAAATCTTTCTTGCTCACCTTAGTAAGAAATTTTTTTTTCAGAAAAGAGTATGTCTTGCAAAATAAAACAGTACTCTGAAAAACTTGCTTTCTTATATTATACCAGTTTTCCAATCAAAGGCTAGTGGCGATCCGGCTTACCCGAAGTCAAAAAGTGTACAGTCACGCCCCCCCCCCCCCCCCGAGCTAACTTCATAAGACTATGAATTTAAATACGTTAGACGATGTCAAAGGGTGATACATTCGTGAGGTGGTTGAATTATTACTTTTAAAAGATATTGGCGTGTTTTCAAAGGGTTTTTCAAGATTGAAATTGGGTCAGTAGGCTGAAAAACACATTGCAGCCGACGAACACCTGTCGACCATAATTTAGGGGTATACTGAAAATCAGCGTTACACGGACATAATGTCCGTGCAGCATTCATGCTGAATGTACCCCCTTTGCCTTAGCGAATTAATCTATCTATCTAATTTTAATATAGCTCGTAAGCTCTAAGGCAATAAATGTTTTTTCTTTCTTTCTTTCTCTTTCTTTCTTTCTTTCTTTCTCTTTCTTTCTTTCTTTCTCTTTCTTTCTTTCAAAAGATAAAGCACGTTATGCAGAGCAAATACTTTCATGTAGCGAAGTGTTAAGTAGATTTGAAAGTAAATGGATAGTTTATTTAGCTCCATGCTCCATGCAGTCTATAGAGAAGTGGAAGACCAATGGAAAAATAATGGATTTTGTGAAAGAGGAAAAAGGACGTGGTTAAGAATTTAGTGACTGAGAAAACGGATGATAAAAGAGTAGAGAAAAGTGTGATAGGAAACAGAAAAATACTGTGAATAAGGGTGTGTGGAAATACAGCATACTTAGAAATATTTCTTGGTGATCGTTCCAATATACGATACTAATTAAACAAATGGCGATAGTCGAAAGCATGAAGATTTGTCAATAGTTAAAATGAATGAAGTCTCATGGTAGGTACGTGTTATGCTATTTCAATAGAATTACCTATATAAATATCGCGATGGAAATGCATATAATGAATCTCATAAACAAGTTATTACGAACTCCCGGACAGCCCCAACAATGCAAACAAAAGAGTCCTACAAATCTTAATCTTAGCATTCATTATACGAACAAAATGGCGAACCTGAATTTATTCTAGATAAAGTAGCTTCACCTAGCAGTTATTTATTGTTTTAGATTCTAGGTACACTTTAAATAGCAAAGTTTGTTTGATGTTTGTTCTATCTTACTAACTTAAAAATAAGATTAATCGCTTTGCTTGTGATCGCTGCTAACGATGAATGAAAACTATAGGATTTTGAAGCCTTAATTTTTGACCGCGAGCCGCAAGACCAAGTATTCTACTTTTACAGCAATCTATGCATGATTTTTGAATAATAAAGACCTCATTGACGATAGTTGCTTTAGCACCAAGCCTAGTTTAGGATGTATTAGGGCGGCAAAAGTCAGTCGTACGTAGATTCAGTTGCTAGGGCTACGCATTTGGCTTAGAACTACAGGCTTTTAGGACGACCTAGATGTTTTGTCTATTCAAAATTAGGTTATTTTAGAAAAATGCAACAACAGAATCGACATCATTGATAGCTATCTCTAATACTATAAGAATCAAAGTCCTGACTGACTGACTGACTGACTGACTGACTGACATATAGACAACGCACAGCCTAAACCGCTGATCGTAGAGACTTGAAATTTAAATTTAAAGAGTACATAGGTATTAGGGCGTAGAGGTGTACTAAGAAGGGATTTTTGGAAATTCAACCCCTAAGGGTGTAAAAAGGGTTGAAAACGTTTGTATGAAAAATCGTATTCCTTCAACCTATGAACTTGAAACTTAGAGGACAGATACCCTAAATTCAATAATTAAGTATGTCATTTTTAGTTTTTGAGAACTACCCCCAATAAGGGTGCAAAGGGGTGTTGTAGTTTGTATGGGAGTCTTTTAATGAGTGGTTCGATTGATTTCAAACTTGCAGTAAATATACTTCTAAATAAATAATTAAGAATGACATTTTTAGTTTTTGTAAACTACCCTTAATAAGGGTGCAAAGAGATGTCAAAGTTTGTACGAGAATTTTTGTACGCGAAGTGCGATTGACTTGAAATTAAGAGTAAAAGTAGATAAATAAAAAATAAACAAATGTTAGCGTTGATGCTATTTGAATACCTATAAATGTTAATTAATCGTTTTATGACTGAAATATTACTGGAATTAACCTTTTTTTATCTATTTTAGAAGTATTTTTTAAAGAGATTTTTACTAAAGATTATAGACTGAACTAAGAAAAGACTGTCAATATTAAAAATGTAGAGTGGGCAACCCCAATTCGGGATACGCCATGATGGAGGTTGTAATTGGGATACAAATTATTTTTAGGTTTTTCTGTTTAGAAGTCAATTAAAGTGTAATCTGTGTTTCATAACAAGTGTATTTTATTGAGAAGTGAGTTCAGCTAATATTTCAGAGCGGGATAAGAATTAGCCCACACTGGTATGTGTTTTTATTGTTTTATTCTGAGTGAAGGCATTTTGCGTTGTTGTGCTTACAATATGGCAGGCACACATTGTTTTCGATGGATGAAGATTTGTACGCGAATAAGTATTGTTTCTGACCAACTAGGTACATGTTTTGCACATTGTCATATCATTTTTACTAAGACGCGATCGAAAACAATGAGGATGTAGGTATGTCGCCATAGTGGTAGTAGCTGGTAGCGGCGCCATACCACAACACAACATACTACTACACTGTTTAGGTATTGCATGAATATACATTTGAAAGCTTGCTTATGATGCTGATACTATCATAAGAATACCTACCTATTCAATAGAGGTCATGAGTCCAATTCTCACACTGTAACTAGTCATCTGATTCAGCTACAGTTCTTACAAATAAACAGAGATAAGTAAATGAAAAGGAATAAAAAAAAATATGTTGTTATCTACTCCATTTAGTATTTATGAGTAGGTGCTTTTATGTTAATTTAAATAAATGGTATTTACCTTTAGGCACTCTTGCTTTCCTGTTATTTGTATTTTTGTATGAATATGGAAAGTATTATGTGATAGCACTGAAGTCAGAATATCTATTTTGTTTATATACAGTAGTAATACTATGATATTATAACATATTTAACCTAAAGCAAAAATATTTTCAACTTAGCAGTGCGCACATGTGTTTACATTTCAAAACAGTTCAAAACTGTTATGTAATATAAGTTTCTACTATTTTTATTTTTGTTCATGGTTGTGATTGTATTTTGTGTGTTTAAATAAACAAATAAATGAGCTGTGTGTACCGATGCATAAATTAAAAAATAGTATTTACTAGATTTAACCGAGTTTAGGCTGCTATATTATTGTGGCCTTTGATTTATGATTATATATCATAAATTGGTAATATAGCAGGGTAGAAATCTCTTTTGATGTCTCGGTAAAGTTAATAATAAAAAAAAATAAGTTTTAATAGTGCGTTTCACCCTGCGGATTTCAATGTACATTTCATGAAGACCCTACCCTACTCGGGTTGTTGCAGTGGCAAGGGTAAAACTATTGTTGCTGTTGTGTGTTTGAATTAAATAATAAATAAATAAAAAAATAAATAAATAAAAAAATAATAAAAAAAAAAAAAAAAATATGACATAGGTAGACATTTATTTTTACATAAAATGCCTATTTTTGTCACATTCGACTATATGTAATTAAAAATCGGTAATAAACTAAGATTATAGTAACTTTATTATAATCTTTATTAATGTAGCAATGTTTACCTCCTAAATACCTACCCTATTGACAAAAGACACGAGCATTTAATTAAAATGTCAGACTCTGAGCGTAGTGCTTATACACCAATGTTAACAAGTGATATGCGAAAGAGAAAAAGAAGTAGGTCAAGATCTGCGGATCAAAAGCAACGGCGACGTTCATATGCTACCCGTGGGCGATCTAGATCTAGAGATACCTCTCGGGATCATAAAAAAATGAGAAGGTATAAGCGAAACCGTTCACGTTCTAACCGTCGTGCGAACAGACGAATGGGTAGAAGCAGATCACGTCATATACATGAAAGACGACGACCTGTACGCAGAAGTCAGAAAAGGAATTATAGTTCCAGTTCGGAACGCTATAGTATGAGCGACTCAATTAGCACAGTGACAACTACATCAAACTCTAGTTCCGAACACTCATCGAGCAGCGATACAGATCGCTCTCGTTCTAGATCAAGGCGGTCATATACTAAGCGTCGATCTCGTGCAAGACGTCATGATTACGAAAGAGCTATAAACAACGAAACGATGAAACGGTTTATAGAGGCAATCAGCAACAATAATCAAAACACATTTATTGGCGCGCATGAGGTCATACCAAAGTTTGACCCAAATCTGAAAACTCAAACCACAAAGGCTTGGCTCAAGAAAGTTAATGAAACTGCAGCTATTTACAAATGGAGCAGTAAGCAGACAGTCTATTATGCTTTACCGAAATTGTCTGGGTTGGCACGCCGATGGTATGAGGGATTATCTTCGGTAAAATTATCATGAAAAAAATGGCAAAAGAAACTATTGCAAAATTTTCCAGACGACCGTAATTATGCTGATAAGGTAGTCGAAATGCTAGCAAGGAAAAGCCGAAGAGAAGAATCTCTTGAAGAATATTTTTATGATAAAGCGAAGCTTCTTCGCTGCTGTAATATAAAAGGTAAAGACGCTGTGGACTGTATAATACATGGTATTTTTGACAATAATATTAAACTAAACGCTCAAGGAGCTAATTTCAAAAGTCCAAGCCAGCTACTTAAATATCTACGAAGTATCACAATAAAAGATCCAAATAAAGACACAAATAAATATAATTCACATGCAAAGAACTCGCAGAAAAATAATGAAACATTTAGAAATAATAAAAGATATAATTTTAATCCACGCGTATGCTTTAATTGCTCTGAACTAGGTCATACTGTACCTAAATGTCGCAAAGAACTTCAACAGTGTGCCAAATGCAGTCGATTTGGTCACTTGTCCGAATATTGCAAAAATAAAAACCAGATGATAGATCATGTAAAAACAAAGACTGAAGATAATGCTGAAAATAAAGTGCAGCGCATTACTGCTGAAAATGGAAAAGGTGATATTTATAACAAGACAGTCAAGGTTAATAACAAGACGAAAATCGCTTTTGTAGATTTTGGAAGTCAATGTACAATTGTGAAAAAGAGCTTAGCTGATGAATTGGGTTTACTAGTCGAGCAAGTAGATCTTCCTCTAATTAAAGGATTTGCCTTCGGAAGTTTACGTCCGTTAGGAAAAGTGGAGATGGATATATCCGTTGACTTTATTGAAGCTAAGATCGAAGCTTATGTAGTACCAGATGAGTTTTTAAATACAGATATATTAATGGGACAAAATGTAACAGAACTACCAGACGTGATTGTCTACAAAACAAACTCTAATTTGATACTGTATTCAGAGAAAGCAGAAACTACCAAAATTTTAATCCTAAATGCAGAAGATATTGTCGTAGAAAATATGCAAATGGTGTCTGTTCGCTGCGATGAGAAATACTCAGGACAAATCTATATACCTGGCAATACAACTTTTAAGGAGGGTGAAGAAGTAATGACTCTACCCGGGATTTACTCTGTTGAAGATGGCATAGGCTGTATTCCCGTAATAAATTTTTCAAAACAAAGCATTACTTTGAAGAAAGACAAACTATTGGCTCGTGCTCGTATGTTACCAATACAAGCTCGTTTTCCATCTAAGAAAATTCCGCTTGAATTTGAGGTAAAGAAAATGACACTTACTAATGAATCAATACTAATGAATCAATACAACACTGAATATGATAAAAATATAACTTTCGAGATGCTAAATGTAGGCAGCGACTTGACAGTAGAACAAAAACAACAACTGGTAGATTTAGTAAATGAGTTTCGGAATTGTTTTGCATTAGAACTTAATGAACTAGGTAAAACTGATATTACTGAAATGCACATACAATTACTCGATAATACTCCGGTTGCTTACAAACCATATAGACTACCCTACAGTGAGAGATTAGTGGTACGTGACATCGTAAATGAGCTTTTAGAAAATAAAATTGTTCAAGAATCAAACTCGCCATATGCAAGTCCGATAGTATTAGTGAAAAAGAAAAACGGTGAGCATCGCTTATGTGTGGATTACAGAGCACTAAACAAAAAAACTGTCAAGGATTCATATCCAATGCCTGTTATAGATGACTTATTAGATCGTCTTAGTGGTAAAGTCTATTTCACAAGCCTAGATCTTAAATCTGGATATTACCAAATACCAATGACAAAAGATTCTAAACATCTTACGGCATTCGTAACGCCAGACGGACACTACGAATACACGCGCATGCCATTTGGTTTAGTCAATGCTCCTGCGGTATTCCAACACATGGTAAATAAGGCACTTGGAAAAGATAGATATGAACTGGCAATTCCTTATATGGATGATTTACTATCCCCAGCTTCATCTGTAGAGGATGGTTTAGCAAAGCTTCGCAGGATTTTAGTATCTTTAAGAGATGCCGGTCTTACTTTAAATATAACCAAATGTCATTTCTTTCAAAGGAAATTAGACTATTTAGGATACGAAGTATCTAATGAAGGACTGCGACCTGGCAGTAAGAAAACTGAGGCGGTAGCCTCGTTTCCAACTCCTACCAATGTGCATCAAGTGAGACAATTCGTAGGACTAGCAAGTTTTTTCCGTAGATTTATTCCCGGTTTTGCCAGTATTGCAAAACCAATGACGGCTCTTACTAAAGCTAATATTCCCTGGATGTGGGGGCGAGACCAGGAAATAGCTTTCCAAACGCTAAAGACTCAGTTAATTCAGAGACCTATTTTGGCACTATACAACCCAACTTATTCAACAGAAGTACACTGCGACGCAAGTAAATTGGGTGTAGGCGGTATTTTATTACAAAAGCCTGATGATAAATCACCATTAAAGCCTGTAGCTTACTTTAGCAAACAAACATCTAAAGACGAGGAACATTTGCACTCATACGAACTAGAGACACTTGCAGTTGTTCTCTCTTTGAAAAAGTTTAGGACTTATTTGATGGGAATTTCGTTTAAAGTATACACTGACTGCAACGCATTGAGAACGACCTTAACGAAGAAAGATCTCATACCGCGCATCGCTAGATGGTGGTTACTGCTACAAGAATACAATTTTAGTATAGAGTATAGACCCGGAGAAAGCATGCGTCATGTAGATGCTCTCAGTCGAAATCCCATTCCGAACACTGGTCACAATGACTCTGAAGATACAAGCGTGTTTGAAATTATGAATGTGACGACGACGGAATGGTTACAAACAGTTCAACTAACTGATCCAAAATTAAAATTAGTTAAAGCCATTTTAGATAGTGATAGTAAAGATATTAAAGATATAATTGAAAATTACACAATGAAAGATAACAAAATATATAGAAAAGTCGGTGATGAATTGAAATGGGTAGTACCTAATAGTGCTAGATGGCGAGTATGCCAACTAAGTCATGACGAATCAGGGCACTTCTCAGTAGACAAAACCTTAGATAAAATGAAAAAAGACTATTGGTTTCCCAAAATGAATCGTTTTGTACGTAAATATGTTTCTGCATGTTTAAGTTGCGCCTATAACAAAGCTTCAACCGCCAAAAGTACCGGATTTTTGCATCCTATACCTAAGGGCGATGTCCCATTTCACACCCTACATATGGATCACCTGGGTCCATTTGTGAAAAGCAAGCGGGGCAATACTTACATATTAGGTATCATCGACGGGTTTAGTAAATTCATATTCATAAAAGCAGTTAAAAATCTTAAAAGTAACACTACTGTAAAAGTTCTGACGGACATATTAGGTATGGTCGGCAGTCCAAAAGTAATTATTACAGATCGTGGAACTAGTTTTACTTCGGCTGTATTTGAAAAATATGTAACGTCCATTGGCGCTAAGCACGTTCTTAACGCAGTTGCTACACCCCGAGCAAATGGTCAGATTGAAAGATATAATCGTACTATATTGGACTCATTGGCAGCTTCAAACCATGGCCAGGACGAAAGGGACTGGGATAGTCATTTAAATAAAGTACAATGGGGTCTAAATAACACTATGAACAGGGGAACCGGAACTAGCCCATCAGAAATTGTCTTTGGCCGTAGAACTGTTAATCCAAACGAAGGACCAGTTTTGAATGCTATACAAAGTAATCACAGTCAACTCGATGATACTGAAGCTCAAAATAATCACAAAGAGAATCAGGATATGAATAATTTAGATTCAGCGAGAGAAAGTATTCGCCAAATTGCCGCTCAAAACACTGAAAAAAACCAAAGAGCCATGAAAACTAATTATGACAGTCGAAGAGCACCTACAAAGTTCTTTAACTTAAATGATTATGTTATGATTCCAAACCACCACGTTCCCGCAACTGGTAAAAGTAAAAAGCTACATGCCAAATTTAGAGGACCTTTTAGGATAAGCGCAGTACTAAATAACGATCGATATGAAGTCTCTAGTATAGATGGGTACAGTAAACGCAAATACAAAAGTGTTTATCCGGCTGATGCACTCAAAAGGTGGATAACATTCACCACATCTGATAAGAGTGACCATGACGATGATCTAGATGCTATGAGTGACAATGACTATAATAATGACTATAATATTTCCAACTAACGACTAAATGATTTAAAAAAAAAAAAAAAAAAGACGTATTGATTTCCTTTCCATTACATAATCCTATTTCCCAAGACTCAATATCCAAGTCCCTTTCAGCAAATGTTTCAGGTCAACAATCGTAAAGACTGATTGTCGTTTCCTGCAGTTTGCTGATCACTTGCTTGAATGGGAATCAATCTATGTAAGTTTTTTTTAGCACACATAATTAGTGGAATATGCTGCTAAATTGCAGTGACCACTATTATGGAAGTGTAAGTGAAATATACTGCTATAATTGCGGTGATCACTGATTATTATCATGGAAGCTTATGTGAAATATGCTGCTATAATGCAGTGATCACTACTATAAAGGCTTAGGTGAGATATTCCACTATATTGTGGTGATCGCCATCTATAAGTTAATTATTACCTATTGTAATTATAGTGCGGACATGAGACATTCCACTATATTGTGGTGATCGCCGTCTATAAGTTTATTATTATCTACTCTTAATTATAGTATGGTAGTCATAGTATCGGTATTAGTGGGACTACAGTAACTATACTGAATAGTTCAATAATATAACCAGTCATTATTATCTACCAATAATATTTTAGATCTATTCTACCTCTTAGATATTTTACCATCACTATTATTGTGGTACGCGATTAGATCAATTAGTGAAATTTAATCACATTATGAATTGATAAATCACGACACAATATGAAATATAATAGAAACACTTTAAAAGATAACAGTTTATTACTAGTTTGGAAGACTACGTATTAAACAGAATATCAATTTATAAGGATAATATTAACATTAGGCATTTTAATTTTCGCAGGTGTCCGAGTAACCGGTAACCTGACTAAACATTGCAGTGAAAATCATAATCTACCGGGCACGAACACGGGACCATTACTTTTATCAACCTTTATGACCAGATTTAATTAATGTTGATTAGAATAATTTAAATATTAAGCTAGTTATATAACTAAAATTTTGTTTGAGTACCTGATTATCTTTTAAGAGTTAGAAGTTCTTAAATTTTATTTTGTTATTAATAGTTTTTTGTACGTAGGTACGATTCCATAATAAGTTACTTGTTGCATTGTATAACTATTTTATATCTTTTAAGCGTTAGAAGTTCTTAAACCTTATTTTGTTATTTTGTCTGATTTTGTTCGAAGGTACGATTTCATAATAAGTTACTCGTTGCATTGTATACCTATTTTGTTTTATCGAATGGCCGAACAGGAATAGGGTCATTCCATTAAAATAGGATGGCCGACTGTTAGCGTTGATGCTATTTGAATACCTATAAATGTTAATTAATCGTTTTATGACTGAAATATTACTGGAATTAACCTTTTTTTATCTATTTTAGAAGTATTTTTTAAAGAGATTTTTACTAAAGATTATAGACTGAACTAAGAAAAGACTGTCAATATTAAAAATGTAGAGTGGGCAACCCCAATTCGGGATACGCCATGATGGAGGTTGTAATTGGGATACAAATTATTTTTAGGTTTTTCTGTTTAGAAGTCAATTAAAGTGTAATCTGTGTTTCATAACAAGTGTATTTTATTGAGAAGTGAGTTCAGCTAATACAAATATATATATATATATAAATATTAATAAGAAGAATTTACGTCTTCGGTGAGAATACACACGCTTACCAAAAATATGAGAGTACATTTGAGGGGAGATGTATCAGCTGGTCATTTTTCAGATGTTCTTTTGAAAATAGGAAACGGCGATTATCCTGCTACAGGTGGTAAGGTCACTGTGACGGAGAATTTGTGCAAAGTTGTGGAATCAGTTCAGGAGCTCATAGACGACATTTATCCCGGCATTGCACAAATTCACTTAAAGTCGATGGAATGGTTTTGCGAACGTGCCATTTTGACCCCAAAAAATGACCAAGCGGCGAATTTAATCGATGGTGAAAATACAATCTATAAGTCTATAGATACGGTGTGTGACGATGACGCTGTGAATTACCCAGTAGAGTTTTTAAATTCTTTAAAACCAGCGGGTCTACCCTATCATAGGCTTATTTTAAAAAAGGGGTCACCAATTATGTTATTACGAAATTTGAGGCCTCCAAAACTTTGTAATGGCACTAGGCTACAAGTGAAAACCCTTCACCAAAACATTATTGAAGCCGTGATACTAACCGGGTGTGCTAGGGGAGAAACAGTGTTTGTGCCGCGCTTGCCTCTTATTCCTACCGACCTCCCATTCCAATTTAAAAGGCTACAATTTCCAATTAAACTATGTTTCGCCATGACCATAAATAAGTCCCAAGGGCAAACATTAAAATATGCTGGAGTGGACTTGAGGGAAGGCTGTTTCTCTCACGGCCAATTTTATGTAGCTTGCTCGAGAGTTAGTTCCCCTTCAAGCTTGGTAATATTAGTGCCTGCTGATAAAAAAGTAAAAAACATTGTTTACAAAGAAGTTTTACCGCCACCCAATATAAAACTTATTTTCATCACATCTATTCGAAAAGAGCGACTTGGTTCGCCTTTATGTACACCCAAAGGTGGTGTTTTTTATGAGAAACAATAAGTGCTTGCATATTGTAATGAACTATCACGGTTCATGAGATACAGACTGGGTAATGTACGCCTATATAATATAGGCTACTTTTTAAAAAGAAACAATAACAGGAACGGGGTAAAAAGCTACAACGCGGGCGAAGCCGCGGGAAGCCGCTAGTAGTAGATAAAACTGTCAACGCCCACCTCCCTAACATAGTCAAAGATGTTCCCAGAAGACAGGGGTTTGTATTCGAAGGGTAAAATCAAACCAGCACATTCTATACTCGTTACCACTAAGCCACACACTCCAGCACACCTGAATGCTATGGCTTGTAATAACCCGATAGTCCGCGGGCGTTTTTAATTTTCCGCGAGATCACCTCGGAAGGGGGGGATAGGGGGAGGGTGGAGAGGCATTGTTGTGCTTTCTTATTAGTTTTATTGATTTTCATAATAATATGCGAGCTTTTCTGTATTTGAGTAAACTTTTATAGGTGACTTGGGTTGTAGTTGTTCTGTAAATCTATAAGATATCTGAGTGGATAGAGATTTTCGGGGCAACACATTCAAGTTCATAATTCAGCCCCGTATGCCAATATTTTGCTGTCAAGTTATATTTCACTGCCCAGTGTAATTTCTTCAGGTCACGTGGTACAAAATTGTACAAATATAAACAATTTCAGCAGGGGTATGCCAATCAAAGTTGAACTGCAAAGTTGAACTGCAAAGTTGAACTGCAAAGTTGAACGTCAAAGTTTTAAATCATGGTCAGTTCATACTAACTCATAGTTATTCTGTGACTAAATAGTGACATTATGACGTCATTTGATGTGTTTTCGCGCATATTTTGCTGTCAAGTGTCTAAAAAGAATGATCACGTGGTACAAAATTGTACCACGTGACCTGAAGAAATTACACTGGGCAGTGAAATATAACTTGACAGCAAAAGATTGGCATACGGGGGCAGTACTAACAAAATCTTTTTGTAATAACTATTTATTTTCCAATCAAAGAGAGATCACATCCTTTCGTAAACAGCCCTAATCTTCCCAGACTACCCTCAGAAGCCAATCAAAGTATAACCATTATAATATGCGGTATAACCATAAAGATATCGTCCAGGGGTGTCTATAGCTCATAATAATTATGACTTATGCCCATAAAATACGCGGACACATTATTTTTATGTGGTCGTAAACATTACGGTGATGTCGAAAGGTAATGACTATATTGATGGACGTTATCTAATTAGTTGAGGGTAAAGTAAACAGCTGACGGTATCGTGCCCTAAACTCTCGAAGGTTATCTAAATTCAGAATATTTTTAAGGTAACATCAAGGATTTTATTATAATTTGATTTGTTTACGAAGGCTTCATAAAACTCACACAGCAGAAATCTAGAAAAATTGTATGCGCTTAAAAAAATTCAAATATAATATCTACAGTTAATTTTAGAGCAACTCTGGTGTCGGAGTCATTAGGTCACCGGTCACCCACCCGAATAGTGACCGCGCAGAACGTCGCTTGACTTATAAGCATTGAATAAGCAAACTACGCCACGAGCGCTTCAGATTTTCAGAGTAAAGACACTTTTTCACAACATAGAAATCATTCATTCATTCTAAGGCTTTTACAAATTGATTTTTCATTTACGTTCCTGTGGGTTCAATAAGTAAGCACAGCCACAAACAGGAGGGTATTATCGGATGCCGAAAGATGGCCAATAAACGGGCTGGGATGTCTTTATGGGCAACAACTAGCCGCCCGCTATTAGGCGATCGCTATTAGCTTTGGCTGGACATCGAGTCGAGAATTTTGGATGTGGTATCAGATAGTTTTGTCTTAAAAACTGTCCTTGTTCAAAAAACCTGAAAGGTAATTCTCACAATAAAATCTTGTAAAATATGATTGGGATGTTAAAAATCACAAAATGGCAGCTGGAGCACAGGATAAAATAAACAAACGGGATTAGCAGCGCTAATTGACATGAGAATGACGTCACTTTAGTTGCTTCAAAGGGCGAGTACAAGTTTTGGTGTATAAAGCAGTCTAACGTCTGACACGCGAATACGGTGTTAGACGCTATTCGGTATGTCAAGCTTCTCAAAGAATCCGCACAGAGTACACGCGTACGAAGACGTAGTTTTGTATATATTTTTTAATATAATTAAAAACATTTGAAACTAAATTCCTTCTCCAAAACTAATCAATAGTTTCGTACCTCGGCACGATCACTCGTATCTCGTGTAAGCACGTAAACAGCGCTGGTGATCGTAAAAGAAAATGCGTCCGACTGTACCGACCGACAATTTGCGGACGTGTATTTTATGTATCGATTTATTCTGCACGACTGTACTCGCAGGAGTCGTGAAGAAATACAGAGAACGCATTAAACATTTAAAAGATTTGTTTTTAAACAAACACTAGCTGACTGTACTTTCCTCTACTTTTGTCGCCACAATTTATATATCTTATCCGTCGAGTCGCCAGCGCTGTATTTCATTTTACATTATCTCTTAAACTATTGGACGAGTAAGGCATTACGTTCGATATCAAAAATAAATAGCGCAGTTGTATCCAAGGCTTATCTATCTACCTACCTGTTACCTGTGACTTCGTACGCGAGTACCGAAGCCTCACATTACAGCATACTCGTACTTGCATGTCAAACGTTTTTATACACCAAAACTCGCACTAAATTTATAATTTTAGTGGAATCTGTTTGGTGTCTGTTTAGAATAATCACACGTTACTACAGACACGGTAAGTGAAAGCGATGTATCGGCATACAATAAGCAGTGCAATAAGGAAAACCAAGCAGTCGGCGAAATAATAAAAACTAATAGGTGGGGGCTATTAGACGATGCTCGATTTGTGAAACGTCTCTGAAGGTTCGGGGTTAGGAGATTTGAACACGCATTGGTTTGATACCAAGATATAGTCAATATACTTCTGATAAAACCACCTATTTTCTAGGTAAATCTCACCAAAACATTTTCTAAGATATGCCATACAAAAAATCCATTATCCCATTTAGGTCAAGTTCGACAACTCTGAATAACGCTATTCTGAAAATTCAAATATTTCCGTCCTTTTTTTTGACAAGTTTAATGTCGAGACGAATGGTCAATGTCAAAGTGTATTTATTTGAGAGTTATATGTGTAGAGGTGTCATGCATGTGTAAAGGTCTAATCCGGACTAAGTATCAAATCGAGAATTCGAAGATTCTACTATACTTCAGAATTCTTACAGAATAACCTACCTAAGTTTATAGGCTAGAACAGAGACAGTGTGCCTCCTTTCGACCTCTGCAGCTCTTCAGAATATAGGTAAAGGCTCAGTAAAGCACTATAACGGCTGGAGCTGTATAAAATCAACATCAATTTGTGCTTTCGACGCGCAATGGCCACTCGTTATTGGGACAACCTGTGTTGGATATTATCGCTAGGGTTGGGACTATTCGATTTAATACGACATCTATATCTATCTATACTAATATTTTAAGGAGGAAAGATTTGTTTGTTTGTTTGCATTGAATAGGCTCCGAAACTACAACACCGATTTGAAAAATTCTTTCACCGTTGGGAAGCTTCACTATCCCCGGGTTACACAGGTTATATTATATTTTCAATAAAATTAGGGATCCTTACTAAAACTCCAATAATGTAACTAAAATTGTACAAAAATTACGTTAAAATTTATAAATTTATAAATTTTTGTTAAATACCCGTGCGAAGTCAGGACGGGCCGCTAGTATAACATATTTTTATACTTTTTTGAGACCTGTAATAAGGCGTTTTATGTATTAGGCATAGGTACTGTACATTTTGAACCATACTTTTACCCTCAATCTTAGCGGGTTCTAGTAGTAAAACTAGCAAAGTTGGTCTATCAATGTCGAATTTAATAATTTATAACTTTAATATAATAATGTAAAAACTATATGAATTTTCCCATCACTAAGCGATACGTGCAATAAAGTCCGTTGTACAATGAAGCAATTATCGCATTCGGCAATTGAGTTAATAATTCAACCGATATTATTATGAGTCTGTCATTATCTGCCGTAATGGAGATGAATCCGACGCAATGGGATTGGAAACAGCGAAATGGACCTTTTGAATGATTGTGGTTGAATTGAAAACTGTGTATTTAGTTCAATTTTAATTTGAGTTAAAAAACCTGAAATGCTATCAATGTTTTTCATTAAAATACCTTTATCTGAAGTTTTTTATACATCTTATCTCATCCCATCGCTGGGCAAAGGCCTCGCCCAAAACCTTTCCATTTGTCCCAGTCCTTGTATCCTACCAATCTGTCTTAAACAGATCAAAGTCATCCCTCCAACGCTTTCTCGGCTGACTCTGACGCCGTTGACCTTCAGCAGGGCTATGCCAATCAAAGTTGAACTGCAAAGTTTTAAATCATGGTCAGTTCATACTAACTCATAGTTATTCTGTGACTAAATAGTGACATTATGACGTCGTTTGATGTGTTTTCACGCATATTTTGCTGTCAAGTGTCTAAAAAGAATGAAGAAATTACACTGGGCAGTGAAATATAACTTGACAGCAAAAGATTGGAATACGGGGGCAGGTATCCTTAGTGATGGTGGTAATCTACCGGTCTAAAATCTTTTAGCCATTATTTATTTACTAATTAGAAATCCTCTTCGTGCTGTTATCGAACGATTTTGACTAAAACTTTTTTGATATGATTTTAGTTTTGTTTACAAATAAAATCGACAGCAACTATCACAAAGCTGTGAATAATAACGTTTGACGTTTGACGTCTTGTTTGACGTTTGACGTCTTGTTTGACGTTTGACGTCTTGTTTGACGTTTGACGTTTTTGGCACTTAAATAGTTCAACGTTACCGTTAGTTACCGTAATCAACACCTATGTATTTTTAGAAATGATCGAGGAATTTAATCAAGCGTCAAGTAACTCGTAAACAGACAAACAGTCCCTAAATTACAAGAATCAATAACAAAGACAGACATTATGCGAGATTTATTAGCGTACGCTTATTAGCTCGAGACGGACATTGGAAAGTAGAGTCAGGAATGAATAGACAGAACAAAAAGTACTTTATTTTTGACGTATTTTCTTTAAGTATCGTTCTTAAGCTCGCCTTTGTGTATCTTTTGAAATATTCTCAGACATAGAGTAAAGTATAAATAAATAAGTATCGTAGAGACTTTAGAAGGAGAGCTTAGAAAAATCTCAGACTGCATGTTTTCCCTCTAGAATTATATTCGAGTCTCTTGAAAAAAATGATATGGAGAATAGAAGGAGTGATAGCTAATACTAAGTATCATTATTTTTGGCTACCTACTCGTACTTACACTTAATGAGACTAAGGGCGGCTTGCACCAGAATCACTAAACGTGTTTAACAGCTAAATCGATTAAAATCTGACGTATTTGTATGACTTGACAACTCGCTAAATACTATTTAATAGTTAAACGTGTTTAGCGATTCTGGTGCAAGCCGCCCTTAATAACTAATTTGTTTTCAATTAAATATGATAGAATTGTAGCGAGATAGAAGGGGTTCTATTGCGAAAATTCGAAATAATTAGATAATGGCAATATTTCTTATAATGCTCTTCTAGCTCTATTGTTTACACCATGTTCTGTGTACGTAAACTTTCGTATTTGGGATTAATTTGTGTACAGTCAATTCTGTTAGATTCATGTGTCTTCGCTAGCCAATATACAAAAGTCGCAAGAATGCGACAAAGTATTGGTGTATAAAAACCAAATGTTGGCGGCACTCGCCGTCTCCTACGTTTAATATACTCCGGTGTACAGGCGAGAAGACAAGTGGTTATAGAAAATATATTAGATTTGGCTTCAAAACCCAAGAAGAATATTTTTTGTGCAAGTGTACTTTCTGATAATAGATAATATTTGATCGAGTAATTTTCAAAGACATTGTGGTGCCAAGTACCTATGTTGTTGCAAAACAAAGAACATACAATTTTTGCATGGTTTGTTTGAAATTGAGTTGAAAAATTATGAATTTATCACATAGTCTACTTTCCGTAGATACTTATAATTTAGTCTAAGCATTGCGTCCTGGCGAGTAGTATTACTAACTTTGAAAGTTTGTTAAAACCCAAGATTTTATACAACTTATCAACACATTAAATAAATGGCACAAGGAAAGAGAGGCCAGCCAGATTTCCCTCACTGCTGGGTAGGAGTGGGTTAAGTCTGGCTACAGATGATGATGATGATCAACACATTGTTCAGTGGTAATGTGAGTTTCAATCATCATAAAATATTTGGTAAACACTTTTCTCCCCGTCCATACGCAACATATGTCAGGCAGTGCCACGGCACAATAAATAAATAGCGCGAATTCCGAAGTGACCAGACCACTGTCCCAATAAAAGCTTACTACTGTCCAGGGTAGATAAATATTGCACCCCATCTACCCTGTGATAAAACTGGCCGGCCGTCTGATTATAAGTAGCTAGAAGGGGGTTTGGGAATATATTTTCTTGTAAACATTGCGCTGGTGTTTTTATTAATTTAACCTAGTATTTTTGAATTTAAAATGCTTACCCTTGGTGAATGAAGCGGTTAATATATAAAACGTGTTTTTGAAGATATTCAAAAATGATTTTGAGATCTATAAAATACCGCATTCCTACATATTTGACATGATTTTTTGTTCTTTATCTGGATGTTTACTATGTACAAATATGTATTTACAAAAAAAAAATATTCTATCAGAAATCTAGTTTCCACAATATCACAAGCTTTGCTTATTTTGGGACTAGAAAGCGTTGTTAAAATGTCCATGAATTTATAGGGAGTATTGGAAGTCTTGGGGAGACCTATGCCCAGCAGTGGGACGAGACAGGTTAGTTTAAAAAAATTAATGAATTAATACGGTTAGTTCGGTTAGTAACTTGGATCAGTTGAGCTATCTATAAATCGTTTGCAACGGTGTGTAGATAGCTCAACTGCTTCATGTGTACTTTGTACATATTATAAATATTGTAAATACTTTATTAGTCATAATTTTCTTTGTGAATAAATTCTCATTAATACGGTTTAATACCTGATACACAAGTAAACCAAGCCAAATAAAACTACTAGTTAGATAAGTAAATATCGAAGTTAGTATCGCGTGACGGTTGATTCCTTCAGGGAATTTGATTGTGTGCCTTGTGTTAGCTATTGACGACCTTCCGAAATGTTTGTTGATGTGGAAATTGATAGTGGTGTCGCGTCACGTCGCCACGGTGTCCTTCAATGTAAATATTTTCGTAGGATACCTTATTAACCTTGAAAACTAGTTGTATTTTTAACCGACTTCAAAAAAGAGGAGGTTCTCAATTCAGTTGTATTTTTTTAAAATTAATATTTTAAGGGCGGCTTGCACCAGAATCGCTAAACGCGTTTAACTCTTAAATAGTATTTAGCGAGTTGTCAAGTCATACAAATACGTCAGATTTAAATCGATTTAGCTGTTAAATATGTTTAGTGATTCTGGTGCAAGACGCCCTAAATGTTTGTTACCTCAGAACTCCGTCATTTGAAATGAAATGGTTTATTTGCTACAAATATGGTTACAAGTTCTTACAGTATCTAATCGGTTTCACATATTTCACCAAACACATCGGCATGCAAATTTATGAATGGATTCCACAAATTCTTTTTTTATCTGAAAGAATATACTTTCAGGTTAGTCCCATTTAATTTTCATCAAAATCGGTTCAGTAGTTTGGGTTATAAATAGAAATAACCGGAAAAAAATATGTTATCCACGTGCACGAAATTGCGTATTTTGCTTTCCTGTGACTTTTTAGTGGTGTTTATGGTCGCTAGAACATTCCCAATGAACTGCCATCATTATCTGCCCCCTTATGCCAATCTTTTGCTGTCAAGTTATATTTCACTGCCCAGTGTAATTTCTTCAGGTCACGTGGTACAATTGTACCACGTGACCTGAAGAAATTACACTCTTTTTAGACACTTGACAGCAAAATATGCGCGAAAACACATTAAATGACATCATAATATCACTATTTAGTCACAGAATAACTATGAGTTAGTATGAACTGACCACGATTTAAAACTTTGCCGTTCAACTTTGATTGGCATACCAATACTGATCCCTACTTTGTTATCTTTTCATAAACAGGTATTCAGTAGTAGTAAAGTCCGGTAATAAATCCGTTCGGTAGCAGCGCCCGTTCCAATAGATAGCGCTATGAATGCAACTTGTCGTCAACATTCCAAGGATATTCTGCGGATAAGGTAGTGTGGCGGGGAACTTTTTTAAACCCATGATGTTTGAATCAAAATGATATTTTTTGCAGAGCATTTTGCATTGTTATTCTTTAGAACGTAAAGCTTTGGGATTTTACATAATTAGGTACATTCAGTAAGTTTATATCATCGAAAATGCTGAAATGTGCGAGCGAGAAGGTTGATGCATAACAGGCTAGATACAATGAAATTACTATAAGCTTAGATCACTTCTATAACGTACCTATGCAGCTCTCAGTCTACTTAGGATGTTTTTAGCCGACTCCTCACTAACCTATCCTTTCAACAGTATTTGCAATAAAGTAAATCAATTGGTACCGTGCACGAGTGCAATGATCGCGTGCTTCACGTCGATTGTCGATATCGATGCTGTACTGTGCTTGTACACATTTCAGGAACTACCGGGAGGGATCCGTAGTTCGTGATGAAAAAATAATCCTTGAACTACGAACTACTACTCAATACTAGTTAAATATTTTTTAACCCCCGACGCAAAAACGACGGGGTGTTATAAGTTTGACGTGTCTGTGTCTGTCTGTGTGTGTGTGTCTCTGGCTGAGTAGCTCCTGAACGGATGAACCAATTTTAATTTTGTTTTTTTTTAATTGAAAGGTGGATTAGTCGGGAGTGTTCTTAGCTATGTTTGATGAAAATCGGTCCAAGATTTGGGGGTTTTTTAAATTTTTAATGTAATTACTTGTTAGAAACTTTTTCCGATGCCCAACGGCATTCATGCGAACATAAATTTTAATTTAAATAGAGTACCGTATATTGAGTGACTGTTCAGCTCCTAAAAACTATGAATTCAGTGTACATAGTAGAAGTCATCTACTATGTACAGACATCCATCAACGAGGCCAAACGGAAGACTTGCGACCTTACTAACTGAGCTGAAAGCACTAGTTTATGACTGTATCTAAATACTTTAGAGTAAAATTTTACTCTAAATTAGTTTGGTATAATACTACTAGTTGTCCTGTGAGAACATAGACCTCGCAAGCCTTTATAACCATGCAATAACCGACACTTTCCCTTTTACCCTGGCTAAATCGAATTTCAGCTGCTTGAATTTTCCAATAGGCCCTACCTATGTAGACTTTTGAGCAAATTAGGGGTATAAGTTTTAGCGATTGGTCCTAGGAGGTCGAATCTGGTGTCTACGGATTTGTCTCGTAAAGGCGAAGAGGACTGTGTAGTCTCATTGATATTGGTAGGAGTCAATTTTCGGGAAAAAAATAAAAAACCATTTCCCCTTTTTTCCCCTTTTCACTCCTCTTTTTTGGAAATATTTTTACACCATCTTGTGTAGAATAAAGTTTTACGTGTGTTTCTCAAATTTGATTGAAATCCGTCTATAAATAACGCTACAGCAAACCTTCCCCTTTTTCTCCCTTATTTTCCCACCAATCAAAAATCCCCGACGACAAAAAAAATCTAATAATTCATATAACCTGTGTACCAAGTTTCGTCCAGATCGGTTGAAAAATGCGACCTGTAGAGGAGAACAGACAGACATCCGGACAAATGCATTTTTGGCCAATGTGGAAACTGAGACGCTTCGCTCGCTCGGTCAATCAACATACCATTTTAGTTCAATTTAGCCTGAGCTTTATAATGATAGAGCAAAATACCTTAGAATGATACCTTAGAATGAAAAATAAAATGGATCCTAATGGATTTGCAATAGTGCATCAATTTGATCAACAGAACGTCCGGAAAGATTGAACAAAGCTCTCAACACACTGGATGAAAGCCACCGAAAGTCAGGCTCAGTGGAAAGTCTGGTCTACGTCCCGTAAACACAAGATTATGACAAATGATGATAATGATGAAGGGCGTTATAATTCGGCTCTACATTTTCTAGAAGTCAAAGTCAAAAAAGGGTTTATTCAACAAAATCAGAAAGGATCATTTAGAATCCAAAAGATTCAAGATTTAGGGATTTCACAGCGTGAAGAACTAGTGCTTGGAGCCATGCACTTGTATCGAATGACATAGATGGCTTGCATTGATACGGTATGATACATCGTTCAGGTCATGGTGGCAGTAGGTTTAGAGTACGATGCTATCGGCTAGCGAAATATTTTATGGAGTTAGGTACTAGCTTTTCTATTCTAGAACCAAAGTCCTTGAAAGATAAGGACTCTATACTCAATGAAAGGATTGAAATAGCGGAAATAGGTAGTTTATGAAAGCTCAAAAAGGTATTTTTTGGAAATCTATGAGAGAAGCTTATGTCCAGCAGTGACCTTCTTCATGGTAATACTGACGATGATAAACAAGCATAGGTAGTTAATAGTTCACTCCTTTGAGGAACTACTCCAAGGACTGCAGAAATATCCCACTTTAAGAGAAGAAGTCTACTCGGTCTGGGGTTTTCTGTCGTGAGTCCATATTTTTTAGCCTTCAATGCCAAAATCATTATTCAATTGAAGTACCATCCAATACCGATAGGTCGAAAAGACTTCCCGCTGCGTAATTCGAGAAATCTATGCAAATACCAAATGAGTCCTCGTAAGTTAGTGATGCGAGATCACGGCGAGAACTCAAGTATCTTTAATAATGATAGCCGAGAAAAGAGCATGGAATAAACAGCTTTATGATAAGGGGGCAGGGTCGAAAGGGAAGGGAAGATAATTGTATGGAAGGTCCGCGAAATGAACATAGTCGCGACTTTTTACAAGCGAGGTTTTGAATCTAGTCAATACTTCTGTGTACAGGATGTTTCAACATACAAATGTGAGTGTATAAAATCTAATAATTATGTCTATCAAATTGCTGAATGGGACTTTTACCTAGAAGCACAAATTGATAACCCTAACCTAAAAAGTTGCTACAGTTTTCCAACGTACAATGACGCTTTATAATGATCTAGCTTAGTTTATTGAAATATGTCACATATATAGCTATTTACTGTTACACGTTCGTTATTCTGTAGATCAGATGCTTTTATTCCGCGTTACACGAAACCGGAAAGCAGTGCATAAAGTTCTCAAAAGTTGATCAATGTTACCAATCCACAGCGTCAAAAATATTTAATTTTGAGAAATTGATACTTTCGATTAGCAAATTTGAATCATCCTGTTGCTATGCCGATAGATACAGCGTGTAGATAGTTCGCCTTTTCTTTCCAGCACTCCGACTAACGATGTCATTCGGCGCTGACGAGTTATTGAGACTTTTTCAAGGGTTCCACCCACCACCCTGCTTGGAGAAAGGGAGCTATTCGGTTCTGAAGTGACAAGATGGTGACTGGCGTATTTATTAATCTGCTTGAAATGGGAATAAGATTTTGTTTTTTTGAATTATACCAGTCTTTACTGTAGTTGTCAATACAACCTACTAAGGTTGTATTACGGTACCTTATAGTAAATATGCCTAAAGGACATTGATAAGTGAAGATAAAGAAGATGAAAATTAAGATAAAAAAGCTATAAACACACACCAAAGAAGAACTGTTTAGACAGAAAAAATACTCTTTATTAGTTCTTTACAAATTAAACGCATAGAGATGAAAAGCAGATGTTCATTCTGTTCAAGATAGTAATAAAAAATTTAGATCTTAGTCAAAACTTGACTGTGACTCAATCATTCGAAGACAAAACACAAAAGGTAAGGTGGCTTACTAGCTAGGGTTATTTTACTACTCCAAACAAACACAGAATTATCTCAAACTCAAGAGAGCAGGTTAATATCCTCATAACCAGAGCGATGTTCCGTGAAAAATAGGCTGAAACTCCGAACAAACAGGATATAGTATAGGTACACGACACATCAACGCAGGATAATTATTCAAATGTAATAGAGCACTGTTTTAGGGCGCTGGAGGGTCAGCACCGAAAGACTTCAAAAACCTGATCAAAATGTCTTTATAGAAATTACCGTGTCACAAACATGTCGCACCAGTGTTAGTATAGTACCTACGACGTGTTTTCAGTGAGGAATTGAGTAGGCTTGCCAAGAAGAATCTAGACCATCATCTCGGCCTAGCCAGTCTTAACCACAGAAAAGACATGGTTAATACGAAGCTAACTAAGCCAGGATATTAATCACTATTTTATGATAAAAAGAAGAAATAGATCTAACTCTGGTTGTTCTGCGAACGGTACGTTGTATAGCATTATCGAGGCCGATCTCTCAGCAAAAATATGATTATCGCCAGCCACATTACCTACAAATGAGATACAGCGCGCGGGGAATTATCATTTGTTAGTTGCCCGTGTAGACAGACCTTTATCTTGTTTGAAGGTTCGCCAGGCTTTGTGTTCGTAATTTTCTGAATATTACGCGAATATTTGATGTTGAATACTCTATCCCTTGCATGTTGATGGGGCGACGATGCATCTCAAGTGAAGACTGGATGAGGCTGGCTGAAGATTGAGTAATGCCTCGGATCCATTTGATGGTTAGGCGACTGGAAGCACCAAATTCATGGCTAGAAATAGAAGCAGCTGGTTATAATCTTCGATCAAAACTTCCCACACATCTAATTACTAAAATCAATAAAGCCTACCATCGAAGTAACTTAAGCTTCGTTCCAACAATAGCAGG
The DNA here is from genome assembly GCA_947859175.1 of Gandaritis pyraliata. NCBI lineage: Eukaryota > Metazoa > Arthropoda > Insecta > Lepidoptera > Geometridae > Gandaritis > Gandaritis pyraliata. The sequence continues at coordinate 1,177,087 of OX401871.1, read as the reverse complement.
TGAGCACGCCAAACTCAAATCAACGGTAATCTATACGAATCAATCAGCCCGGGCGAAACCTACGCACACGTGGGGTTTGATGAGTAGCTATTGCCGTTGTATGAAGCCAGTAACATGCCATTTTAGACCTTATATGTAGGAAATAGTTGAAGGAAAAAGTTTGAAAACCCTGCAAAGTGGAAGACTTAATGCCTATAGAGAAGAGATGGCGAATAGAATCCAAATTCAAAATTATATTGGACAAAATAGATAGGTAAGTCAACACAACTATAATAGTCTAACACAAAAGCAGGCTTCAGCATACAATGCAAGTTAACTAGGCAGCTACATCTATCTGTACAGAATCAAAGCCAGGAGACGCGGCAGTGTAATCGCCCGTGACGCCCCCGGCAATTAGGAACAGGGCGATTTCATAAATACCCACGTGGTGCGTCTGTGTTTCTGTCGGAGCTAGGATTCTATATAACTTAGGTTTATTTTATTGATATTTCATGCGAACTGTTTAGGGATTTACATCCTATGCTAAAGCCGTGCACACTAGTTGAGCAGACAAACGTGGTCAGAGGTCCGTTGGACACATTCCCTTGTGTAAGTTTCGGAAGTAGCCCATTATAGTCCATTATTTTTTGACAGCTAGTCGCTGAGAACATGTCCAATAAGTGAATATGCTCTAGAAGTCAAGATAATTTCTATTACCTCTCCAATAATTTTTCCACAACCCGTATTTAGCTAAGTGCCCGGAATATGATTAAACAGGACTATTATCTCAGCTAATCGTAGCCATACCTTTTCTCCTGCATCTTGAGGGTTCAGGTAATGGTGAAACAATGTGGCTATGTTATCATCATCATATCAACCACTGCTGGACATTATCCCTCACTGTGAGTTTGGTAGTTTACCAAATTTTATGAAAACAGATTTTAAGAGCCTTCTATAAATCCTAAACCCGGCAATGCTTTTAAAAATACCACAGATAATAAATCACAGAGCACTCCCGCCCCGAATCGAACGCACCCCACTAGAGGCATCTTCATAAGAATTGATGTTGCCGATAAATCAGAAAACGACATTCCGTCCGCGGCGGCCGCCCAAACACTTGACTAATACGGATTTATGGGACTGTGTGCAGAGGTGAGGACTTTTTGAACCGATACAGAATAAGCTTCGTCATACTAGGTACGTCATCCCATCATGATCAACCGTTAGTAGACTAATGTTGGAACTAAGTTTCTCCTAAGATGGACGACACACTTACTGATCCGGTCTTTGGCTCTTACTCCTCCATTGTTTGTCAGCTATTATTTATTCATATTCATTTATCATTTCAGATATTTATTTTTTAAAACAATAACTACTATATACTCTTATATATATATTCATTCATTCATTCATTTATTCATTTACAGATTGTGATCATCAATGACCCTAGCCTTGATATTTCACCTAAAAGTATAAGTGACAAAGTCTTGCTTTTCCAACAGCTCTTTCCATAATCTTCTGATGCATCTTTCGTGGAACTTCTTTCATCCATCCTGTGCTCAAACCATCATCATCATCATCATCACGTTGTTGGTTCTTCTTCTCTTCTAAAACTTAGGAAAAAAATTACTAAGCGGAGTCGATTTAGGATTTAAGTCTAAGTATTCTACTCTGTACGCTCCTGGTGTCCGATGGAGCATCACTGTGAGAACATTTTTACCTATCACACGCATTTTCCGATGCTCGATTAGACTAATGGATGTACTGGGCTACTTAAGAACTGCGTATGTGACAGCTAAAAATATAATCATCAACGGAAATAAATCTGGTATAAGAAAAGTTTATATGCAAGAACTTTCACTCTATCACCCTCCCACTTTCTCTCCATTCAAGGTCAGAGCTATTAAAGTGTGTCGGGAGCTATATACTAAACTGCACCGAAGGTATTTTATTCTGGGTTTGTTTGAAAACTGAAAGCGTAATGTAGCTACTCTCCAAAGTAAGGAAATCTCATCTATTCTAAACATTATGGCAACTGCCCCGTTCCCGTTTATTTCAGACCGTTGTGTTATTTTTCCTGGTTTGACGCGTCCTTTGAAATATGTGCCGATATATATCTCTCAATTAAAAAATACGACGATTTGCCGTCCGCACGGGCTTTTGACAGATTTGGAATTTCCATTTTGTGTTTGTTGGTATTTGAAACTAGGTTTGTGTGATATTTTGGTTGCTACATAGGCCTTTGAAACGCAAAAATACAATAGTTACAAAAGGATAGTGCGTGATAATATTATCTGCATGACCTGATACCACCATCCCCTTTCCACCACAGGACAAGTAGACTAGACGCACGGCACAATACCATCCATACTTGGTACACATTCCACCCATTCGCACCAAACGTTTTGGATCTACATTCATTATGCGAACTGCCAAGGAATGGAACGCGTTGCCGTCTTCTGTCTTTCCTGAGATATATAATCTGGGTCTTTTCAAGGCAAGAGTGAATAGGTGTCTTCTAGACTGTCCTGCTCCATCGTCGGCCTCATCGTCACTTACCATCAGGTGAGATTGTGGCCAAAGAACATTCTATATTATATAAAAAAAAACAGTAGGTAGCTGAGTACGATGGAATTTTTGGATAGACTTCTGCGTTTCTACCATTAGAAGTAGGAATAAGGCACAAAGTAAAAATATGAGGTTAATGTCGTGATCCAATTGTGATGGCACATAGCAGCATATGGCTCTTTGTTGTGCAAGAAACAAAAATTAAAACAAAATGGTCATCAATGAGCGAGACGAGACAATCGTTTTCTGCCAACCCGAATTTTTTACTTCCTTCAAACAAATCACTAAATTTATTACAACCAGATGCTTGGCTTTTGAAATGAGTAAGAAGAAGAAGAAGAAAGCTCTCAATAATATTTTAAAAGCAGATAACGAAGGCAAATTTATGGCTAGACATTCTTGGAACAGTAAGAGGTTATACCATTGAAGTGTTTATAAAAAAGGGGTCATGTACCTAGAATTGTGTGTTGTTCGACTTAAAATGTACAAAAATAGCACGTTGATGATGTTGGTAATATTATTTAGAAACTAAAGCATGGTTTTATACTAAGGAATGATAGAATAATTATGATTATGTGCATGATTGTAAATTGCAATTTACAATACCAAATAGAATTAAGTATATTAATTTATAAGATGACTTTAATATAAGTTGAACTCTTGTATCTACTTGTTCATGTAAATGTGACATTTCAGGATTACTTTACAAAACAGTTAATACTGTTAAATGGTAATAAACCAGCGCTTAAATAGATATTTTAGTTTCAGGAATGATGACTGGTAGCGACATCTGCTGTTAGAAAAGCGAGAGTATTCGCCATCATGAGATTGAAATTCCTTCGTTCCTACGAAGTGACGCAACGACGTCACACGATTCAACCCCACCCTAGAGGGGTGGAGATCGTGGCTTGCGCAGGAGCATAAATACGATTGCAGGGTTGGAGTCGGGGTTCAGAGGCATTCGGGAATTCAGAAAGTTGATATAGTCGGAGAGGGTTGCGAATTGCGAGTCACGTCTTTGTTACGTATACAAATTAGCGTCAGTGTAATTGTTGGTTTTTGAACTCTGAAAAGAGAGTATCGTAAAGTAAATTGATTTTAGTGCAAGTTCGAGTCGTAGAGAAAAGCTAAGTCCTTATTGATAAATCTGTATGATTGATTTGGGAAAAGAATAGTAAAGTAATAAAATATAGTAATTAATGATCTTGAAGTATATTGAACTGAAAAGACAAAGAGGTTTACCCAAATGAATTGTATGAAATTGTAATGTTTATAATATGTGTTTTTCTACAGGCTGCCTTTGCCCGCTCATTTTCGAGCCTAAGTCCCCTTTTTGAACTTTTAAAGACTGTCTAAGTCTTGAGCCAGCAGGCTGTTAAAATTAGCTATCTTTGATTGGTCATGTAGGAGAATTATAGGAGCTTGGAGAAACCTTCAGACCTCTCTATAGTTTTCTGAGGCGTTTAATGGGAAAACGTAACACTCTGATCTGGTTCAATCTCGGCTTGCCAGAATTGAAACAAATCCGACTGCTAGTTAAAGATGGGTGGGACCATATCAAAAAACCTAAAAATGTCCAATTATCCTAAGCACTAAATTAAGAATTATATATAAGTTCTGTTTTGTTTATTTTGCTAATCATTTTATGTGTATGCTAAATTTTAAATATTTGATACTGGTAATTTATAAGTATGCATTTTGGTTTATGAATAAATTAATAATTACTGAGTTCGTTTAAGACTAATTCATCTTTTCATTTAAACTCATTTCCTAGTTCACCTAATTAGGACAGGATAGTTAATTTAGTGAAAGGTTTAAGAAGTAAAATCATCCAGTTTAATTTGAGGATAATTTCAGAATCATTCAGTTTAAAATATATAGAATGTCTTGAGTAGATATTGATCAATGAGGTTGATAATACATTTTTGTTGGCTGCTGCAATTAGCAATATAAAGAGTGATTGGCTATTCTTCATCTCGATGCGTTCAATTTCCTAGCACCGCCAAAGCTTCGGATGTGTTGTATCGACTGCCGAACAAGTCTAGACAGACTATCACGGGCCCATCACTACTGTCATTGTATGCCCGTTAACACAACCCTACCATCACATAGTTCTGATCTAGACTTCAAAAAGTAAGCGTAATGGGATTCTAGATTACCAGAAACGCTATACTAATGCTGGATTTGATTCGCCAAAGATAGAAGCAGCCCATTGCCTAAGTACAAACATACTCTTACCTATTTTATCACTGAAAACATATCAGCTCAAGACACTAATCTTATTATTCAAGTAATCAGTTCATTCAGAATCAGTTAAATTTAATTATTCAGGTAGACATACTCTATGACGACCTAAGAAAGGTGTTACAGAGAGAGGAGGTATACTTAGATAGAGTTTATTTGTAGATTATTCACTACTTGCATCCCATAGGCGGCGGGGGGGGGCCGTCACACAATAATATACTTCCAAAATAGAACACATAGAAACCAATTTCCCTAATAAGGGCGCGGCCGATACCACATTATCAGCTACCCCTTTACCCCATGAAGCAATTATCTATTCTTGTTAGAGGCTAATAGGCATACAATAGACGATGCCTACACGATAGGTAATGTGTCGAACAAAAATATCGGTATTGGTTCAGACACAGTGTGAAAACGCCTTGTAGGTACATACAGTAGTGACAGCCATTTTACCTCCGAAGAGCCATTTTAGCCATTTTACTCCCTCCCCCCCCACTCCTCACTTTCCCTCAATACAAGACAAGAACAGTATATGCGGCGCTACTTGCAACTTAGTTCAGAGAGACATAGATCGAGTGTGACTATTATACTAGTTTGCTTGTTCGTATGAGTTAAGCCAAATCTGGTGAAGTTTTTTAGGCCTCTGTCATGGCTTAACAACTGTTAGAGCTGATAACAACAGTTTAACGTGCCCTCCGAAGCACAGAAGCGCTGTTAAGCTATGCCAGGAGCGCTTCAATTGTAGGTACTTGTGATTAGCTCTGCATCGATATCGTGTCGGTAGTTATGTGAAAACAGGCGTTCCTGTTAGAACTAATGGGTTAACTTGCAGAGACACGCCATCAAACTGTTATTATAGCTGATGGTTATAGTTAATCGGTAATTTGGTTGTGTGATTAACTGCCAAAACGTTCGGAAGTCAGGTAAAGGTATCCACAATCGAAGTTTGAAATTAAGAAAGCGTGAAAATTGAGGACTTTTGCTTTTTAGGAGTAAAACGTGACGTGTGAAATTGACGTGAACAAAACCTCGGTCTGCCTACTTTCCTGTTGCAATACCCCATGCCTCCGTATGCCAATTTTTTGCTGTGAAGTTATATTTCACTGCCCAGTGTAATTTCTTCATGTCACGTGGTACAATTTTGTACCACGTGATCATTCTTTTTAGACACTTGACAGCAAAATATGCGCGAAAACACATCAAATGACGTCATAATGTCACTATTTAGTCACAGAATAACTATGACTTAGTATGAACTGACCACGATTTAAAACTTTGCAGTTCAACTTTGATTGGCATACCCCTGCTGAACCTACCTACAATGTAACAACTATATTACCACGTGAAAGCAATAAACGTATTGAGTATTGAGTACGTCAACATGCCCAAAAGGTTACTTGGTGATGTTCGAAATGATGTCAGAATATTTGATTGGTTTTTAGCAATTGTCCAGGGATCTGACTTTCAGAAGAGCACGGATTAATGCGGGCTTAACCCTTAGAATATAGAATCTGTGGCTCAACCATATATACATATTTTGACAGTTGTTGTATGATCTACTCCAATAGATGTCAGAGTAACGCTAAAGTCCGAATTTTTTTATAAAGAAAGCCCGTAACTATATTACGCATTTACAGCTTAATCACTGATCCAATCTCAAGTATAAATTTTGTATGATCTTTACTCAAATATACGTAACGATTGTTTATCAAAATAGCTCTAGCTATTAGAAATTCAAGCCCAAAAGTTTAACTTTCTAATCACCGTTAAACTTGGATCGAAACGCGTAAATTAAAACACGTAACCCCTTTTATCACCCCGTCACGTCATCAAAACCCCCGTAAAAGCGATTAAATCAGAACTGAACCGATCGTTCATTAAAATTGACGTGTGCACACCTGTATGGGTAGCGTTAAATCAGGCTGACCCCACCCCATTGATTCATTACAATGTCACACAGCGCTAGTAGATCCGCCTTCTCATTTAGATTGTAACCCATGTTTAAATGGTCAAGGGTTTCAATATTCAATTGTTTTATTTCAACAAGAAATTTAAAACCACTCGAATATGAAAATCAGGTCATCAGACCTTGGCGTATGGATAAATTTATTCATCAAATAAAAAAAAATTCTTAGACTAACCAAATGTTTCAAATTGTAAATGAATATCCTAACATAGATGAAAATCATTCCAAATAAATGAGCTTTGTAACAAAAAACACATTCAAATCAGAGCCTTATTTTTAGAGCTACGAGGATACAGACAAACAGACAGACACAAAACGCCATTTTTATAACACCTCTTTTTTTGGGCAAGGGTTAAATAGAGTGGAGTATGAAGCACATCTACCTACCCGTTTGACATTGTACAACTGCAAGAAAATAGAAAAGTAATCAAAAGTATAGGAATGACATAATAAAACGATGAGTCAAGTCTACACATTTATAAAGTTTTCTATTTTCTAAAAATCGTAAAATATCCACTAGCCTGAGCAGCTGCTTTACTGAAATATTCATACAAACAGTAAAATAACAGGCAAACAAAGAAAATAATAATTTCGTTACAACACACTATCAACTACCAAATTAAACAATTTTTGGGTCATTGTCAGATCCTAAGTAAACGTATAAATAATATAATTAAAGCAAATTAGCAGGCAACGTTATTATCGTGGCCAACAATATGAGGGGATAAATATTTATTAAAGGCCCCTAAAGTGTCCACTATTGGGTCACGACGGCGAGCTGCTAAACTTTTGACCCTTCAAATGGATGTGGCAATCTATATGAGGCTCTATAGCCTCTTTTTCTGAAGTAGCTTATAAATAGAAATAGCCAGGGATTTTAAAAATAGAATAAAAAACAATCAAGAACAACCGCTTGAATAAAATTGGAACTCAATTGATGATTTTTTCGTCCAGGAATTATGTTATCGCGTTAAATCTGCATAACATAACCTGTGAAGTAACCTAATGTACCTAATTCGAGTCATATTGCGCACCGCCTCGACTGCTGAATGTGTTTGTGTCACCGCGCAATGTATCTCAGATACCTACACTACCGTTACGATACGTGCTGATTTATTCGTGCCAAGGCATTGGAATCATATTGCGTGTCTACTCCAGCTCGACTGCTGAGTGTTGCAGCGTCACCGCGCAGTGTACCTATCTCGGACGATACGTTTTGAGGCTTCAACTTTTTTTGCGTCTTGATGAAGTTAGTAGGTTTCTGTGACTCAAGGGTCAAATGTCATTATAAATTACCACGTCCAATTCTTCAGCCCTCCACCCGTCATACTTGGTCAAACGGCGTTAAAATATGTAACCCCCGGGGCAACCCGCTTGTTCCCGACTGTCACGCGGAGGTATTGTATTATTCACGTGTGCGTGCTACCTTCGCTTCAATAGACTTTGATAGCTATTTTGGTCTGTTCTAACCCTTAGATTATCAAAGGGTACTTAGCCATTCTAGTGTTATTCTAGGCTAGGCTATTCTGGGAAGTAGTAGAACTATAGGAAATAGTTATGAGACGGAGTTGTACATTGATTGATAGCTGACGAAAAACTAAAGAAGAAATTAAAGAAAAACAAGACGATGATAGGAACCAAGAATAAATGATTGAAGGCTAATATGACAGTGGATTTTTGCAAAATGATGATTTCCTGAAAATAAAGAAAGCACAGGTTCTGAGGAGTCAGAATTATGCTAGGGGGCTCAAGAAGCTCCTCCCCGAAGCCCTGAGTCTACCCAAAGAACCAGAATTTGTAAGATAGCTGGGTCAAGTCCCTCTCCCCAAATTAGGAATCGTGGTTCTCACCGAAGTCGTGGATCCGCCACCGAATACAATGTTTATTTTATTTTATTTTATTTAAAATAGGACTCCCAACACGGGTTTACACTTTAGTATCAAGTGAGCTAGTCGAGGGTCATAATAATAGTGCTCCCATACTTATAGGGCGTCACAGCATGCGATACACGAGTAATAGACAAAAATCAGTAAACAATAAAATTACTAGATACTTTACAAACTTAGTGCTAATAAAATAGAGGCTACGAGTAGGTAAAAATAACATTTTGCATGTTTAGTTTTAGAAGAGATTTTACGATGATACTTATCGAACCTTAGCATAAAGTAATAGCAATGCTACAAGTGATAACTAAAATGTTCATGTGATCAAACTACATAGGTACAACTCTTAAAAAAAAACAATTTTACTGAAAAACAATTACCCTGTTATTAATAAACTCGATGAATGTTTGGAATATTTACACCGTGTTTTGTCTTTCGCAAACAAGCCGATTCAAATTCGATCGAAAGAGACAAAACACGGTGCAACTATTCCAAGCTAAATAGGGTTAGAGGATAATATTGTAGTTTTCTAGAAGAAAATTGCAAATAATAAGTCAAACGCAATGCTGAACCAAATTAGTGTAACCCGTATTTTTGGTCAGCAGAACACGAATGCTGCAAAATATCGCTTAGATCTTTGAGATAAATATCAATGTTGGATACAGAATTATTGATCAAGCGTAGGTAACTTTACTACAGAACTTTAGGAAGTTGTTTCGGGTATAATGATACATCGCCTTACTTAAACCGAAAAACAAAACGAAAGTTTTCGCTATAAATAATGCAGCAAAGATTATGGGGTAAGTATTTCTGTTCCCTACCAGTGTACTTACTCGATTGTTGACATCAAAAACCACTTTTGTGTCATTTACCGAAATCGACCTGTTGATCTACTTTCCATAATTAATATTGTGTTTTTTTTTTAATTTAAATACCTACTTAGCTTTAAGTACGTAATAAATAACTAACACTTCCAATACTACAAATACTTAAATACCTAAGGGCGGCTTGCACCAGAATCGCTAAACGCGTTTAACTCTTAAATAGTATTTAGCGAGTTGTCAAGTCATACAAATACGTCAGATTTAAATCGATTTAGCTGTTAAATACGTTTAGTGATTCTGGTGCAAGACGCCCTAAGTATTACAAACTCAATCGAATACTCTTCTTTTACTGATAACATGAGAACTCTTTAGTTGCTAACTAGATAATATTTATAAATTTATTCACAAAGAAAATTATGACTAATAAAGTATTTACAATATTTATAATATGTACAAAATACACATGAAGCAGTTGAGCTATCTACACACCGTTGCAAACGATTTATAGATAGCTCAACTGATCCAAATCAGTACCAATCGGAAGCGTGCCCAAGACACTGGCTGCATTGCCGCAACTAGATAATAGTTCCGTAGTAGTGGTTTTAACTTCTAGTGAGACCAAAATAGTCTGTCGATTACAAAGACTACACGCTGGGCTCTCGATAATGATATAACTTTTTGTAGCACACATATATGATAAAAAAATTATTCTTGTAAAAGTTCTATAAAAATATTACAGAAAAAATAATAAAAATAATTATCGACCTTGCCAGGATTCGAACCTGGAATCTTCTGATCCGTAGTCAGACGCGTTATCCGTTGCGCCACAAGGCCGCTTGATATGTTGGTTAAAATAAGCAAACGCCTTCCCTATTTTAGGTGTAACCTTGGAATCGCGTGTGGCCGCGGTGACGTCACTCGCTTACCAATTAGCATATTATCTAATTTCTTATTATTCACAATGAAAATTAGGACTATACAGTAGGTACTTATTTACAATATTTATAGTATAATAATATACAAAATACACATACCTACTTATTTATACTTTTTTTCTCAAAAATTTTGACAACTAAAATAATGGTTTTCAATTCGAAATTAATGAATGCAGCCACAAAAAAAAAGCTTAAACGAAATATCGCTTAAAATTCATTCAGAAATTAGATTGTTTTTGCAGACCGTATGTATCCATTCAACCAATGCATAGGTAGGTACAGTTAGCAGCGACGTGTGACAAGACAAACGACTGTTTGGAAGTAGCATCGTTAGTCGCTTTTTCTGCCAATAACTGTGGGAGATTTGTGGAAAGTTAGGAATTAAGTTAGTGAAAATAATAATTTTTCAAAACTGGTCTTGGCGATTTTCTGATTTTGCCTTTCAAAAAATATAGTACCTAGGTACCTACTACAGTAGAATACATTTAACTAACCTTGTTCACCAAGTTGTCCACATTTATTGATGATAGAACGCTTCATCTTCTTTTTTAATTCACTAATATAAAATTTTAATGTGCGTCGCAACAATTCGTCTGGCGTAGGTAGGTTAAGTACCAATTAGAAAGCAAACTCCTTTTAAAACGATTAAGCAAATTCAGTGTATGTTTGCCACCAATAGTTTGAACCAAGCTGTCTCCTGCAACACTGCTATTTCTGCTGTCAAACAGTGATGCTCGCATTGCTATGTTCCGGTTTCAAGGGATAGTTGATCGAAGGTGGGTGCCGGCGTAATTACAGGCTTAACATTTTTATACCTCAAAGTGATGGGCGCAGTGCAATGTATTACATGGCACGTCTTCACTGGACGTGCTCAGTATAGGCAGTGGTTGCCCGCTTAACGTCAAGTGAGCCATAGGCTTGCTCCATCGTTTAGTTATATAAAAAACTTTCAAGTGTCGTAAAGCAAGAAGTACCTAGTTATTTAGTAGCATGTACCTATTGAAAGTGTGTGTCTACTAATAAAACTCCGCTTGCAGCTGAGAAGCCCTCGGTGTCAAAGACGTGAGATATCGGCGGTTGATCCACTGATGGATATTCTACGAATGTGACGGTATTACGACACGCTGCGGCTAAATCTATGGATTCCAACTGGATTTGATGGTGATCAATGTTCGCACGTCGATTCCAGTCGATCCATTGTTTTGCTACTGTCAAGTGGGGATATTATTCGAGTTAGAACTTTCTTGACATTGGCAAAATTGTCTGTCGAAAGACTGATAGATGCCATCTATAAGAAAAGAAGCAGAACTTTGATCAAAACTCCGATTTGTCGTTGCTAACTTCGGAACAATAAATTGCTAACATTCAATGTAGTAACTACTAGTGATGAATGTTACTACCACAGATACTATAATACTTATATTATCTGTGGTAGTAACATTCATAACACAGTACATTCAGTACCACAGATAATAAATACTATACAGTACCTAACTAATAATTAGGCCTTTGCATCTAATCTAGATGATGCAGGTAAATACTTGACTCATCTAGATTAATGCAAAGGATGAAGCCGAATTTAGAAGGACTCTAGATAGAGCTCTTGTATTATTGTTTGAATTTAGTCGTATCCCGATATTTTGTTGCTTTAAAACATTTTACAAGAATAGATTTTGGTAAAATGTGTCAGAGTAAAAAAAATCGTAATGCCTCTTTGTCACAGCTGAGCTCCTTAAGAGCCTGTCCGAGTTTTATTAAAAGCGTTGCAGCCATTAACCTCGCTAAACAAACCGCGTCAAGCCTCAAAATATCCAAAATGTCTTTAATGCATATCTTTCCCTCTAATACCAAGCATAATAAATTGGTAAACATTCGCCTTATGAAGGAAAAAAACCTATTAACGAACGAATATCAAAGTGCCTATTATGAAAGCGATCGATATCATACTTGGAACTTATCTCGAGTGATCGAATTCATATTTAGAATTTGCAAGTATATAGATAGATAGATAGAAAACTCTTTATTGTGCTGCACCGGAAATTAGATATTAGACATAGTTCTATATTAAAGCGAAATACAATGGGCGGCCTTATCGCTATAAGCGATCTCTTCCAGGCAACCTATTTAGTAAGTAATGGAACCTAGACGTAAAAGCATTAACTACGATTGATATAAATCAGTGAAAACTAGATTTGATGAGTGTTTGAAATGCTCAAAAAAGCTTTTAAAATTGATGTCCAGCTTTTGACTAATTTAGGCTAATAATTTTAATGATGATTTTCTTTTGATGATTGTATGTTTTAAATAAGTACGAAAAATACGTTTAAGCGGTTTTGGTTTGGCAAATGTTACGAAAAGTAAAAGATGTCTTCGAAATAAGTCCCCGTGAATATTGTGTAAGCACCCCAGAAGAACGCGACAAAATAAAATATCTATTACTATTAAGGGTAACGACAGGCGCCTTAAACATGACTTAATATCAGTCGAGAAAAAATTAGACTCATCAGTAGAATTGCGGATGTATTTTGCATTTTTCGCGCTTGATGAGAAAATATTTCGTATGCGTGATTTATTGCAAGTAATAATGTTTTTTTAATGATTAATTATTTTATTTCTAACATAATTTAGTGGCTTTTGATTTTCCTTGAAACTTTGAATAGTTTTACAAATAGGAATTGAACAAAACATTATTGAGCCATCATATTTTCTCCCTCGTTTCGAATCGAAGTGCACATCAAAGAGTTCTTACCACTTCTCAAACGATCTCAACAAAATTGCGGTATAAAAATTCACAAACCATAAGGCACAGACGATTACGGAAAATTGATGTTTTGTTCAATAAAATTGAGATATCAATAAACTTGGGGGAACATAAATTTAAATATGCAACATTTAATAATAACTTTCGAAGCGGTTTTCGAATAGGGGTTCTAAAACAGAAGAATCGATTTTACTGTGGTTACTTCTTTGAAAAATCAGCAAGGCTTTCATACATTTTTAGACTGATGATTGTAGTCTAGGCATGCTTGACATCCTTATCGATCTCTTAATGATATATAGGAGTAAAAAACGAGCTGATCCTCCATCTGCAAACTGTCTTAATTCTACTTTCGTAGAGCTATATGTAAAACCAGTTGCCATAGTTTATGAAGGAAAGGAGAACGCAGTGGATGATCGCGATTTGACAACTCACACTATTAATTGAATCGGTCAGTAATTGGAAAACAAGGAAGCTATAAATCGGATTCGCATTCATCACCGATAGTATTAGCATTAGCGGATGAATTAGCAATTTGCTGGACGCGTTGACGTATCGCGTCATGCTGCGATGGGGTGTGGTCAGAGTGCTGACGGGCAAAAAACAAAGGATTGACGTTACAGCGGATGCATGAGCTGTTAGGTGTGACTGTGATAAAGATTGTACGATTTGTGCCTCAGTTTTCGAGAAGCCTCTGCTAATATCAGTGGTACTTAGAGAGAACATGAACATGAGCTTGGTATTTAGTCAAAGTCAAAATTTCTTTATTCAATAAAATCACAAGGATCATTAAGAATCGATTATCTAGGTGATTCTAGGTGCCTGTTTATATTTCAGGTACATTAATACATGAGTTTTAAATTCTACAACCACCGAGGGGTACGGACAGATGAGGAGCTGCCGGTATACATAGATTCATGATATAGTAGGTATGTCATTGTCTTATTGGAAAAGTGACATCTAATAGGTAAGCGGTATGCTTGTTTGTTGGCTTGGTATAGGTTGACTAAGCGACTGCATATCGGACTGTAGACAGGTAATAATAAATAAATAAATGTCCATGGATATTTCACACAACGCCCTCTAGTCTAAACTAAGCAAAGCTTTTTAATATGGGAACTAGATTGCTGATAGAATACTTACATTAGGTAATGTTGCAGCAGACGATATCAAAACAGTTTTCTGTTTCACATTGTGACCAATAATTCATTTTATCAAGATTCTTTGTAATTGTGTTTTTTTTCTTAGTGTTTTCTTTCTTTTTCTGCTTGTTCTGTGCTGTACCTGTGTTGTGATTGTGTTTCAAATAAATATCTCTATCTCTATCTATCTATTTTGATCGAGAATAGTTGTTTTTCGTTCAAAATAAATTCTCGAAGTTACCTAGCTCTACCGGTTTATCTCGCTACCCGCTGACAGTCTGACCCATGGGACTTTGATGCGAGTGACGCGTAATGAAGTTTGCGGCGTGAGTGTCACGACGTGCCTGACATGATAGGGGCCGGTCGCGTCTAGTTTCGGACTGCAATCTATACTCTATGGTTACTAGGGATTCTATATTTAGGAGGATGCGCACATTGCTGTCGATTCTGTTGTTGCATTTTTCTAAACTAACCTAATTTGACAGCGCTAAAATTATAGCTGTCTTTGTCGTTTCAGTTTATGAGAAAGGGACGGCAACATTTTTAGTGCTGTCACATTAGGTTAGTTTATGAAAAATGCGACAACAGAATCGATAGCATTATTCTAGTTCAGTGCGGATTGGACTACATCGTTTATATTATTAGAGTCTTCCAAAAACTGTTGAAGAAAATACTGAACTGTTTGTTCACAGGGATTGGTATGTTTCCTATACCCATTATATTCCGTATACCTCGTAGTCTTCGTGTTCCTCAACATATAGACTACTGAAGAATACTGGTAGTGCCTGAAAATATCATGTTTTGTGGCTGTGGTTGTTGTAAAAAAATATAATTTACATGACAATTTAAATTATTGCTTAGGTAGATATTCGAGTCTACATAAAACGAGACTTTACAAACACATTTAAAAATATCACAAAAGAAATCCAGCATTCGTTTTAAAGTTCCATCTCGTAAAAGCTGCCAGTTTCCGACCCGGAAGTAGTCTCAGTTCGGAATTCAAATTCGAAAAATACGCTCCTTTCCGCTTCCGGCGTTTGATTTCTCCTGTGATACGACGTTTCCTCCCGCTGCGATATTTGAATTGAGAACTCGTGGTAAGGAGTTTTCTTTCACCTATTAAAAAAAAACTGAGACCACTTACGTACCATTACTAGAGTCTGTGCAAAAAGAGATGCGCCGTCGTAGGAATTGAGGTCGCGGGTGCCTTTACTACTTTTGTTGCGTTGACAGTTGACACTGCAATTTTTTATCACAAAAACCAGATCAACAATAATATATCGAGTCGAAGTTGACACTTGACAGTTGCGATGACAGCTGGATTGGGCTTAGGTATATGTTAAAATCTTAATAATAGTTCCCCGTAACGCCACGGCTCTTCTCTTTTTGCACAGACTATAATTATTGTACCCATTTGACATTAAATTTGATATGAACCGTGAATTTAAACTAACAAAATATAGATCTAGATATCGGGAGAAAAAGTTAAAAAAAATTACACGGTACGAGAGTTAGTACGTAAGATTATTTCATCAAATGTCCATCAGGCCACTTTCAGGAACTATAAAAGTACATAGGTAGGTACTGAAAATATTAGTTTGATTTCCAAAAAAATATTTTAGTTTTTTAACTTTGAGTCTAAACCTGAGAAAGGCAATTTAAGATAAAGTTATTTTAATATCACTATCTAGAACCAATGAGATTAGCCCTCTGACTGGGTCAATAGCATTGTCCTCGACGAGAATGCACCCTCCAGACCACAGATTAAATAATAACTTCAAGATGCCAGCATCGTTTTCCTACAAGTACGTTTGCAACGAAACATTGGAGTTGAAAATTGGAAAATTATTTTCAACATACGTATCTTCAACATCGACCGAAATATGGAAGAGGTGTTATAAGTTTGACGGTGTTGTATGTCTGTCTGTTTGCCTTTGGCGAAAAACAGTGGATCTATTTCCAAGTTGTGAGGATATTCAGCAGCTCTGGAAACCAGTTTGAGGAATCTAAGAGGTAATTGCAGTTTGAAAGACTTTGTGGTATTGAAACTTGGACTCCAAGGTCTGATGACCAATAATGAAGATTAATTTTCATGTAAGTACTTTTTCCTAAGGAGATTTTCATGCCCCGACCACAAAAATCTCCTTTTACAATTTTTGTAAATTTAATTTGTCATACAATCCTACTAATATTATAAATGCGAAAGTTTAGATGTTTGGATGTTTAGATGTTTGGATGTTTGGATGTTTGGATGTTTGTGTTTCAATCACGTCAAAACTACTGAACCAACTTGGATGAAACTTGGCATATATGTAGTTCGTAACCTGGATTAACATATAGGCTACTTTTTATCCCGAATAATTAACAGGATCTACAGGATAAAATGAACGAAAAGGATTAGCAGCGCCAATTGGCAAGAGGATTTCATTGTCATGTCATGTCACGTCAGTTTGACAGGGCGTAGTACTACCTCTTTGGTCTAACAACTAGCGTTTGACATTCGAGTAGGTACGAGTTCGGTGTAATGAGGTGTAATGTCAAGTTTCTCAAAGATGTATCCGCTCGGTACACGCACAGATAATATAATGTACACGGAAACTAGACGCGTACGAAGTCGCGGGTAACTGCTAGTTTAGGATAAATATGAACTTGTTATGCACACACGGCCACAAATCAGGTTATACACCCAATATAACCATAACTACACTACATACAATGCAGAGCAAAAGAAAAGGAAAAGTGTTGGAAAAGGAGCGCAATAGGCGTAGGCGCGCACCGCGCTCACCGCCCGTGGAGCCCGTTCATCGGTGCACCTGTCATAGAAAAATATTTGAAAAATTGGGTTTTTCCTCTGAGTTTGGTCGTTTTTCGCGCGTCTTTTAATTTTGTCCCATCCATCTGGCGTGTTTCTGCAAATCGCGTGGCTGGTTCACCCTTGCCCGACGTCCCCGCACGTACCTGCAAAAGAAAAAACGCGATTATCGGCAAAATTCACGAAAAAATGCGCCCGTCCTACACTATCGTCCCTCTCGCACGATTCGCGACGTTCAACTTCGAATAGTTCAAAGTCCAAACAGTATAATTGGACGTGTCTTCGACTGTAAAAATGCAAGTACCGCGCGAACAAAACTACGAACGGAAGAGAGCACAAAATAAAAGGTAAAAGGTAAGGACCATCAAACTGACATTTCGCCGTCCATTGCGGGTTATGTTGATGTATGGAATATATTCCGCATAGTATGATCTATGATGTATTCTTTACATAATACAGCTTCAAGCTCCCGCGCGCTCGTGCATGTATCACTGTGACATTGATTTGCTTCTTTTAAATCGTGGATGGTTTCATACGAGATGCAGACAAAAATTATACCTAGATAGGTATTCCAGCGCTTTAGCTGAAGATACATCGTTTTACCACAGAGCAGAAAAGTTTAACCAACGATTAAAATTAAATTATTAGTAAGTATCTTCAGAATAAACTAAGTGGTATAAGAAACTTTACTTTTGATTTTGTTTTCTCAGAGAATTTTTTATGAAACAACGAAATCTAATGCCGGTGATTCGTATTTTCATCACTAGACCTGAGGGGTAATCACGAACAAATCTGACAGTCGCCGCGTTACGTAAACCTAACGTATTCGAATCAGATTGCGCGTCAACGTCAGCTCGACTGCGGAACGTTGTAGCGTTAACGCGCAGTGTATCTCGGATACGCTAGCGTTACGATACGTTTACGATTGTCACATTTATTCGTGATCAAGGCACTGGGTCTTCTAGAACATAACTCTCTAAAAATAAGGGGTTTGTGTTTGATAGTGGTAAAAATAAAAATTCACCACCCACACAAATCTGTCTTTATAGAGTAGGTACTTGGTAGAGTACACTTAATACTGTAAAAATGAAATTTTATGATTTCTTTAGTGCTTAGTGCGGAAAGCCGTCCAACCCTAATACAGATAAATGTAGTAAAGAAGAAGGACCCGTGATGTGAGGGCCACAGAGTAAATAATAGTACATGATACTCACAATACTCACTACAATATTGCAATGACACGATAGTAGTATAAATTCGTGCGTTAGTTCATCGATATTGGAACGTAATTGAAAGCATGAAGACTCAATTTTGTTTGACTAAACATAGTACAAACTCATCAGAATCTTCCGATACTTGAACGCTGTTGAGCAATTTTGAACCAAATTGGAAAGGAATAGAACTTATATTAAGATACAGTGGCGGTTAGAAATGATGCATCTTGAGACCACAACTATTTATATTGAATTCGTTGGGTTCGTCTGGAATTTATTATTTCACATTTGCCAGTCGATTTCTTGTATTTGTCTGAATAAACGCTGGATTGTTATTTTTTGAATGTTGAAATGATTTGATTGGAAACGTAACCTTTCCATTTGATTTTGTTTCACATGTCAAAAACGCTTGGATGTGACTCTGATTAACCTCTTTAGACATATTTAATTGAAAGAAGAGAATGGTGATTACATACAATTTACAAAATTTACAGTTATCAGCTCAATATTATATGTAATATTGAGCTGATAACTGTAAATTTTGTTTTGTTTTATCTCTTCTTCGTCTTGTATATCTTTGACAAAGACTAAAGTGGGAGATAAAAAACTCATGTTTGTTTACTGTCATCCCAAATGAAATCTCAATATTGAATCCCACATATCCAACGTAAGAATGATACGAAAACAATTTTATTGTAACCAATCCAATCTCACTTAGAAGCAAATGTAGGAAAATGCCAATTTCCATAGAACGAAGTGCCCGCAGGCATCACACTCTTGTCGCAAATTGAGACCGATGTCGCAAATTACATTTGATTTTATTTTACAAATTCTTTTCGATCTGCGTGTGGGAACGGCTTAAGATTTGCTGAGGTAAAGAATTTTGAAGCTTAAACGTGCGTGATAAGGTTTGGTTTTTGTTGGGGGGTAATCACGTCTTTTGTGCGGGTTTGAAACATACAGGAGCATTTTAACGCGGACAAATTGAAATACTGAAAATATTTCGTAGAAGTAGGCAAGTGAAATTAGATGTGTAACAGCTTAGGAATTCACAGAGGTACCTACTCTAGGTTAACGACTACACCAAATACAAGTTGTTTCAGGATAGTTTTGACGCTGACGATTTTCGTCTACGGATTATTCAGTTCCAAAAAATCCGCGAAAATGTCTACTGTTAGTACCTACATCTCTACTAGTAGGAAAAACAGTTTGGAGCCAACTCATTTCATTTTTAACCCCCGACGCAAAAACGACGGGGTGTTATAAGTTTGACGTGTCTGCGTGTGTGTTTCTGTGTGTCTGTCTGAGGCAACGTAGGTCTCGAACGGATGAACGGATTTTGATTTTGTGTTTTTCGTTTGAAAGGTGAATTAGTCGGGAATGTTCTTAGCTATGTTTGATAAAAATCGGTCCAAGATTCGGGGGTTTTTTAAATTTTTAATTTAATTACTTGTATTATTAATCTTTATTGTGGTATCTTTGACAATAACATGAACGCAACCGCGCGAAATACTCGCCCGTATCTCCAAAAACCGCAGAGCATGCCGTGTTTTCGATACTTGATGTATATCAAATGCAATCTTCCTCTTGTAATGCGATGTGTGCTTAGCTGGGGGTAGGCAGGGGCCTAAACGACGTGCGTTATTGATGTCTTTTTGTAGATAAACATGTCTGATCCGGTGTGTTCGGGCGGGGCCGATTTAACAAGATGTGAGCTAAGATGTTTGTAAAATGTAGATGCGTTGCTCGAGATCTAATGGCAAGCAAAAAGTAGGGTAATTGCCCGACTTTTATATAATCGCGCAACAAGCAACGTGACTCCACGTCACCGTAGCTGTTTATTTTACGATGTGTATCTATTTCTTTCTAACAACAAGTGGGAAATGACGGTCCTAGTAATTTTCTCATTTTCACATACTGTAAGTAATATTATAATTATCCTTCATAAAAAAAGTATGCGTCTGCATTGGTTAGGTAAAATTAATATTTGTACCATGTTTTAAGTTTCTGGCATCTGATACTACGATCAGATTGATGTGAAAACCGATAACAGAATGTTTTGCTATTGGATCTCGAGATCCGTTTACAAACGGTGGGTGTACCTAACAATGCAGTTGTGTAACCCATCTAATTGGTGTATATCACAGGATGTGAGCTGTTGTGTTAGTAAGTGCCTGCTTAGAATTGGAATTGGTTTGATACGTTTATTGGAGTGATAGCGAAGTGGGAATGCGGTATTCGGAGAGATTATTACCTGTCAATAGGCTATTTTAGCACTTAAGTACACAAAGTGCTGTGCGTGCGCTTAACAATTTTCTTTATGTTAAACTGGTGCAAAATATTGTACGTTACTGCCCTGCAGGGGTATGCCAATCAAAGTTGAACTGCAAAGTTGAACTGCAAAGTTTTAAATCATGGTCAGTTCATACTAACTCATAGTTATTCTGTGACTAAATAGTGACATTATGACGTCATTTGATGTGTTTTCGCGCATATTTTGCTGTCAAGTGTCCAATAAGAATGATCACGCGGTACAAAATTGTACCACGTGACCTGATGAAATTACACTGGGTAGTGAAATATAACTTGACAGCAAAAGATTGGCATACGGGATCTGGTCGCAAAAACTTGCACCTAGAATCAACTTGTATCATGTCATTTTATGACGATTCTAAAAGATCTTTCTGATTCTGGTAGAGACTGAAATGTGGTGGAGGTAGGTAGCTTTTCAACGTTTACCTAAATAGGTTTATTGGTGAGAATTTTCCTGACCATTTGTTTAAACGTCCCCAACTATTGAGCGATGTTTCTGAGACGATTTTATGTAAGACTGCTAGAGTATAGTCCCGGAAGATCCTGAAATCAATAATACCGGTTCTTGAAGACTATTTAAAAACTGGGATCAAAATCTAATCCCGGGGTTTTCTGAATGTTCCGTAAACCATATGCTTATTTTACTGTTTTTAAAATGTGCCTAGTATCTGAATTGTTCTTTACGACCTTCAAAAAGGTTATCAAAATACATGGTCTAACCGGTATGCCCTGAAAAATTTGTGGCGATCACAATAGGCCAGTAGGCCGCAGTGGTATAATAGCCGCAAAAGCTAATAAAAAAAAAATGCCCTGAAAATACCGGTTCTTCGTTCCCAGTTCTGAATTCCCTAGTAACAATGTTTGTTCTGTTATTTTTCCAACCCTATATCATCTTTCCTCCGAGACAGTTCAATAAGACCCTCATATTTTCCTTCATATCAGTGGAAATTGAAGCAGTCACGTCACGTGTGTCATCAATCTATCCCTCATTGCCCGACATTCGTCACTTTTATACCTTTATATTTACCTAGGCACGCGTAAAAGCCGATAGGTAGAGTTACGAATACATAGAAGAATTAAAATAGATCCGAGTACGAGGTAAAAGGTACACAGCCAGCGACAGAATCGACTGTATCGATGCGAATGCGCGTCAGCATCGCTGCAAAAGGTCGTCGTGGGCGAGCGCTCTAACTGACTATAAGTATACCTACATAGGTAGGTTTTTACTTATTTGTTTTTTTCGCAAGATGAAAATAATATTTCCACTGTCATATAATTTACAATAATGTTTAGCATTTATAAGCAGTTACTGAAATTTTACAATACACTATTTATAGCTTACTTTGTATAAAAACGAACAAATCCTTCAAAGATCGGAAACTATTACTGACAGGCTAACTTTAGTACAGTTTTGTTCACCAAAAGATCTGATTCGGTCTGCTGTGAACTACGTAGGATTGGATTATGGCCCTGCAGGGGAGGGGTATGCCAATCAAAGTTGAACTGCAAAGTTGAACTGCAAAGTTTTAAATCATGGTCAGTTCATACTAACTCATAGTTATTCTGTGACTAAATAGTGACATTATGACGTCATTTGATGTGTTTTCGCGCATATTTTGCTGTCAAGTGTCTAAAAAGAATGATCACGTGGTACAAAATTGTACCACGTGACCTGAAGAAATTACACTGGGCAGTGAAATATAACTTGACAGCAAAAGATTGGCATACGGGGGCTGTTATGGCCATTTAGTATCTGCTATTGTTGTGCAAATGTCAAAACTCAATTTTTAAATCCCATACATTGATATCCAGTTAGCACTAGAACAGAAAAACTAAGATAAACGTACCGTAGGTTGACGTACTTCTAGCAAATAAGTAAACCATTTCATTTCATTTCGTTGTTCAAAGGTCATACGTCAGTAATTGGTTCCTGCCGTCCTAAAGAAATGTTGAAAAGGTCTAGAAGCTACGATGTAACGCCATTTCTATCAGTTCGCAGCTCTTTTGCAATAACCGCAAACAGTATCACGTAGGAGTCATTCGGCGCGGACGCCCGTATGCTTTATTGGCGAGATCCGTGACGGATTTTTACGAGAAAATCCGCGGGCCGCAGCTAGTTTGTCAGGGAGATGACGGAATAATCATGCGGGTTTTATGGCGTGAATTACAGGAATGTCGTGAAAGAGTCCGGCTTCTAGGGTTTAATCGTGTTGTAACTTTTTTGTTGAGAAAAAAGTGACAAAACACCACCTTCCTGGGGCCTTATTCTCACTTCGGCAGACATTTTACTCTAATAGGGATGACGTCAAAATGACGTTGAAAACTCCTGTCACTAGTGGGTGAAACCATTTTTCGACCGAGATTTGACGTCATCCCTATTAGAGTAAAATCTCTGCCATACCCAGAATCACCCCTTGATGTTGGGTTTTTATCTCTGCCTTATAACAATTGCATTCCCTAACAAAAGGGATATCCTGCGTCAAGTCTTCATGTCCATTTGACACGTTTGCCTCGTGTATGATCTAAAACCTTGAAAAGTTCAAGTTTCAAAGTGTTTGTAGACTCGTGTTGCCAATAAGCCATGCTAACTTAAAAATAAAACATTGGATAATACATTTACCAGCGATACGAAGCCCACCTCACGGATGGGTCCACGTTATGACACATAAAATGCCCTATTCCCCCACTTATGCCTACTGGATTGACCACACTTTACTACCGGAAAATAGGCCCTGTAAAGATTTTACTGTGTCCCTTAATGGTTGGCTAAGAAGAATCTGCCGTTTTATGACAAATCTTGATGATATATCCTGTCGACCTACCGAATTCCATGCAGGTCGTATAAGCGATTAGAATGTTATTTACTCAAATAAACATACAAAACTAATTCGATAAAGAAGGGTTTGATAGAAATAAGTCGGTCCAAAATATGTTTGCTACATTACGGTGAAAGTTTTATAAAAACTCGAGTTTTATTTTGCGAAATTTGATAAAACTCCTCCCGATGTTAAATGGCGGAGAAGTTCTATGAATAATTCAATGAGTGGAAATCGTTTAAGGTACGCTATGATTTATGATGGACTTTTCGATGTGAAGTTAGTTGGTACTTGGGACTGGGAATAAAACTCAAGACTTTGAAGTTGGTTTATCTAACATTTACTTAGTGCACCATATGCAAAAGAGTTGGTTGTGAAACGCACGGTTTATTCATCTTCAAAATTATAGCTACTTTAAGACTATTTTTTGTGTTACTAAAATCTGGTCTTGATGTTCAAAAAAGTCAACAAAATGCGCAAAAAATTTCGCAGTGAAATCGTAAACGCGAATCCATCATCATCCAAGCAAACAATATTATAATCAGGGTAGTGCAGTGTCACATCAGCCACGTGGCAGCACATAAAAACGCCACAAACCAACGAATTGCAAATTGACGGCCCAATAAAAAGGGAAGGTGATGTGTTGTCTCTTTGCGGCGAAATCTTTGCTTTGACGGATCTCTCAAAAAGGGATAATAAGGACTGAAATCTAGCATCTATTATGAGCAGCATTGGTATGCCAATCAAAGTTGAACGGCAAAGTTTTAAATCATGGTCAGTTCATACTAACTCATAGTTATTCTGTGACTAAATAGTGACATTATGACGTCATTTGATGTGTTTTCGCGCATATTTTGCTGTCAAGTGTCTAAAAAGAATGATAATGTAATTTCTTCAGGAAATTATACACTGTGCAGTGAAATATAACTTGACAGCAAAAGATTGGCATACGGGGGCTGATAGGATCTAATAGAAATATATAGTAAAATCGGTTGTCAAAATGTAACAGACTAACAAAAGTGTCATAACAGATAAAGAAATACTGATTTGAAACCATAACTAGTCACTTACTTTGCAGATTTGGGACTGCTTTTTAAAGACGCACTTTGAAATGAAGACCAAAAAATTACCCACAATGCAATTAATCAGTATCGTCATTCGAAACATCTCAATACTGAGGTCAAAAGTTATACCGAATTTTTACGATCAATACTCTTCCAAATAACAAAGTCCAATAACTAGACAATAGGGGTGAGTTTTTACGACTGAAGTAAAATCCGAACATCCCCTGAGACGTATTTATGGTTACATTCACTTAGCAATTTTATTCTCGTATCAATTCTCTACCATTTGGTGTTTAACGAGCTGGTGGGACTTCCTTGAGCTACCCAAAGTGCCAAGTGATAGGGGAACACGTTTACAGTATTTTGTTCCACGTATGTTTGGAAATACTGAACATCGCGTACCTACATTGTCCCAGAATTGTTTTTATTTTTTTATACTTTATAGACAAACGTTTGACCGCAATCTCACCTGATGGTAAGTGATGATGCGGTCGACGATGTAGCACATTTGCCTAGAAGAAACCTATTCACTCTCCTCTTGAAAATATTCAAATTGTGAGTGTTCGGAAACACAGACGCCGGTAAAGAGTTCCACTCTTTGAACTTAGTATGAACTTTTTAACTTTACTGAAACATCAAAAATTCTTTTTGAATGACCATCAAGCCTTCTTGTTCTTCTTGCGTGATAATGGTGTCAAACAACATTTGAAAAAGTTCGAGTAGAACATCGCCACCTTTACCCCAAATCATCAACCTAAATGGGCTTGATGATTTTACAAAAAGAGTCGTATTCTAGTGGTGTTTCGACATTTCTTAAAGGCTGTGTAGCTATCAGATATATGCGATTTTTGGCGCTCAGTCTCCCCGCATGCCTCTGGTCGATACCTATGTAGCCTTACAGTTCAATGTCCACATTATGATCAAGAGACTTTACAAACTGGACAGTTACCTAAGCTGTGTCCACACGAGGCGCGAAGTTTGCGCCTGGTAGTTGTATGGAGCAACTCACGTCTTTGTGAAACTTGCTGCTTTGTCGGACAGTCTTAGAAGTTGCTTGACCAAAATACTGGTTTAATATTTAGGTGTTCATCACCTACTACTTGAATATCCCTGAGATTATCATGCATGGCATGATTTCCTTACAAAATAATGTATGAATCCCTTTCTAGAACATGAAAGAGAGATTTTCCATCGTGCTTTTGTTTAGACAGATTTAACCAACAACCAACCGTCTCAATTTTAAATATCCCTTTGAAATGCTCAATTGGTCTAAAAAAATTCACCCTTTTCACGTTCCTCCGAACAAATTGAGTGTTAAATTGGTGAACTACGTGACACTTGGGGTATCATCCAACTCTTTAGGCAAAATTAATGTTAATTCGATTTCGTTTTTGTAAATGATTGAAAGACTTCGCGACCTTAGTCAATTAGATGGTTGGCTGACTGACTCGACTGTTGAAAAAATTACGAGGTAATAAATTCTCCGGGGAGTCCTTACAATTTTTGAATCACATTATATATTTTAGTAACGAACCACTATAATTTAGTTTATGACAAATTCCAATACAATTTAGAGTGCTAAATTATCAACAGCCTCGTCCACTGGTCACCTACAAAGTTAAGGGGAAGTTCCCCACACTTGAGGCTTTGGGCAGCCACGCGTCATAATGCAGGAACTACGCTCGAAATACTTGTGAAACTCGCCTTTAACTGGACAATGGGAAACTTTGGCATTTATGGACTAAACTAATGTAAACGTGCAAGACTTCGTTCCGATGGAAATATAAAAAAAAAATATGTACATTTCCTTACCTTATTGGCTCTTTCTTAGTGTCCATATTACTAATCCTGTGGAGAAGGTGGACTAGGAGCTGCAGAAGCCTAAAATCACACCACAGGTGCTTCAGTGTTTCATGAATAGGTACTTAATGGTTGAAGAATGGCTCCTGATTAGTCCTTACCTACTCCTTCTCTTGAATGTATTCGCCAGTGTGTTGGTTGGTAACAATATTATGTAATCAATATGACCCATATTCGTAGATCAATGACCTAATCATCAATACAAGCAGTCATATGTAGGTAGAGCAACTATCATTTATGCTCCTGATAACAGAGATGTGTATAGGTAGGTAGACTTAATAGTCTACCATAAAACACTTTAAATAAAATACACATAACAATCTAAATAGCATCAATAAAATCACTTCAGTCAATCAGCAAATAATTAGGAACAATGAGACTGACCATAGACAACGTAGACTATATCTGCGATACTTTATCCCTCTCTAACAACTTCGAATTTTAATACACCAACTCGGTTCCGCAAAATTATCTTCACAGAAAAAAGACGTCACTGACCTCAATATTGGCTTGTTCATTCTCTTTGGCAGGGTTTTATTACGTGTCATATTAGAAATCGATTTAAATTGCTGCTTTATTCCTGCGGGGTAAGGTTCAAAATAAATTTGTTATCAGCAAAGTACCGTTCTGTAGTCAGTCAGTGTCTCGCGAAATGGTCAGTTGCCTACAGTTCGTTTAACCGAAAACTGCTTTATATAGTTAACAATATATTTGTGTTTTATATATAAAAGTTTAATGGTGTTCTTGTGTTTTTTAAAATACATCTGGATTTATTTGGATTTTGTTTGCTGCTTTCATTATTTCTGTAAGTTTTATGTCAGCTATTTTTATTTATTTATTTTGGCCATTTTAGTTAAATTGTTTTTCTTCTATTATCAAGTACAATATTTTGTTTAAATCTGGAGTTATTATGATGTCGATACCCACTATCTTTGTTTTCGTCAAGCTATTTTTATACATTGTGGGGGACTCGTTTTGTGCTCTTTATCCTTCCTCCAGATTGAATTGAAACTGTGAATCATTTGCTTTATTACATTGAGTAGGTAAATGCACTTTATTAATATTTTATTTGATGTTTCTTTTGTTATAAGTACATATAAGTTTTTTTACTTTTATTTCCTAAGACAAAGGTTCATTAGATTCTTTTATTAGTAAGTAGAGTTTTATTTGTTACGCTTACGATGTTTTTGCAACTAAACACGTTTTTAACAACTTACCAACAGCGAAATTACCCCCAATAACGGCAATAAATGACCTTCGAGCTACTTTATCGACAACTTCTACTTGCAACTCCTTGTCATCCTTGTGACAATCCTGGGTTTATAAAGTTTATTTATACGTGCGTGGGCAAATCTCTTCAAATGTTCCCCGTGTCATAGGTACTTATATAAGTATCAGTAATACGAGTAGGTATCATTATGGAACCTACAATGGAACTCGTATTAATGACTAAGTAAGTCTGTCTAAAAATATCTGCAGTTCGTGCAAAATGTAATTCTTGCGTTTCATCTGATATGCCTAAAGAGGTCGTCTGAGATAAATCTATACGTCTAGCTTAAACGAGAGCAGGTATACACCACAGTACTGACATGTCAGTGGCCCAACAAAATCAGTGTAGGTGTAAAAACCAGGGACTGAAAACCCGGTTCCAAATAAGGGTTCGGTTCTCTTAAAGGTTCTCATAAAGGTTCCAATAAAGGTTCGGTTCCTGTTCCGGTTCCGGTTCTTTTCGGGTTCCTGGAACCGGTTAATGAATTTATGCGTTTAAGTGGGGTCAGAATTATTTTATTTGCCTTGAGTTTCTGGCGCTTGTACTTCACGGTCACAGATTAGAACACTGTTCGCGGCACTGCAAGCAGATTGAGATTAGACGCGACTTAGTAGTACGAATAATATGGATAATAGTGAGTTTACTTACCGACCTACCTACCTACCTATCTACCTACCTAGGTAGTAGTAATTATGTAGGTGCTTATTGTTTTCTTTCTTTTTTTATGCTTGTTCTGTGTTGTGATTGTGTTGTGTTGGATATTTTGGGATGCTGATTATGGAAATGGTATCCATTTTGAAATCCAAGATGGCGGACATTGTTTTTTTTGAGAAGATAGATATGGGTCTCGTTTTCGGGATATTTTGGGATGCTGATTACGGAAATGGTATCCATTTTGAAATCCAAGATGGTGGACATTGTTTTTTTTTGAGAAATTAGATATAGGTGTCGTTTTCGGGATATTTTGGGGTGCTGATTACGGAAAAAGTATCCATTTTGAAATCCAAGATGGCGAACATTGTTTTTTTTGAGAAAATAGATATGGGTGTCGTTTTCGGGATATTTTGGGATGCTGATTACGGAAATGGTATCCATTTTGAAATCCAAGATGGCGAACATTGTTTTTTTTTGAGAAATTAGATATGGTTGTCGTTTTCGGGATATTTTGGGGTGCTGATTACGGAAATGCTATCCATTTTGAAATCCAAGATGGCGGACATTGGTTTTTTGAGAAAATAGATATGGGTGTCGTTTTCGGGATATTTTGGGATGCTGAATACGGAAATGCTATCCATTTTGAAATCCAAGATGGCGGACATTGGTTTTTTTGAGAAAATAGATATGGGTGTCGTTTTCGGGATATTTTGGGATGCTGATTACGGAAATGGTATCCATTTTGAAATCCCAGATGGTGGACATCGATTTTTTTAATAAAGTGATATAGGTGTCGTTTTCGGGATATTTTGGGATGCTGATTACGGAAAAAGTATCCATTTTGAAATCCAAGATGGCGAACATTGTAATTTTTTGAGAAAATAGATATGGGTGTCGTTTTCGGGATATTTTGTGATGCTGATTACGGAAATGGTATCCATTTTGAAAGCCAAGATGGCGAACATTGTTTTTTTTTGAGAAATTAGATATGGGTGTCGTGCTCGGGATATTTTGGAGTGCTGATTACGGAAATGCTATCCATTTTGAAATCCAAGATGGCGGACATTGGTTTTTTTGAGAAAATAGATATGGGTGTCGTTTTCGGGATATTTTGGAGTGCTGATTACGGAAATGCTATTCATTTTGAAATCCAAGATGGCGAACATTGTTTTTTTTTGAGAAATTAGATATGGGTGTCGTTTTCGGGATATTTTGGGGTGCTGATTATGGAAATGCTATCTATTTTGAAATCCAAGATGGCGGACATTGGTTTTTTTGAGAAAATAGATATGGGTGTCGTTTTCGGGATATTTTGGGATGCTGATTACGGAAATGGTATCCATTTTGAAATCCCAGATGGTGGACATCGATTTTTTTAATAAAGTGATATAGGTTTCGTTTTCGGGATATTTTGGGATGCTGATTACGGAAAAAGTATCCATTTTGAAATCCAAGATGGCGAACATTGTTATTTTTTGAGAAAATAGATATGGGTGTCGTTTTCGGGATATTTTGTGATGCTGATTACGGAAATGGTATCCATTTTGAAAGCCAAGATGGCGAACATTGTTTTTTTTTGAGAAATTAGATATGGGTGTCGTGCCCGGGATATTTTGGAGTGCTGATTACGGAAATGCTATCCATTTTGAAATCCAAGATGGCGGACATTGGTTTTTTTGAGAAAATAGATATGGGTGTCGTTTTCGGGATATTTTGGAGTGCTGATTACGGAAATGCTATTCATTTTGAAATCCAAGATGGCGAACATTGTTTTTTTTTGAGAAATTAGATATGGGTGTCGTTTTCGGGATATTTTGGGGTGCTGATTATGGAAATGCTATCTATTTTGAAATCCAAGATGACGGACATTGGTTATTTTGAGTAAAGTGATATGGGTAATCTTTACGATGGCTGAGGAGGACTCTCAGATATTGATTTCGAAAGCAATCGATTCATAAACAAAAACTTCAAAAAAGATAGGATCCATTTCCATAATCAGTACTTTACTTACCCCAAAATATCCTGAAAACGACACCCATATCACTTTACTCAAAATAACCAATGTCCGCCATCTTGGATTTCAAAATGAATACATTTTCCGTAATCAGCACCCCAAAATATCCCGAAAACGACACCCATATCACTTTATTAAAAAAATCGATGTCCACCATCTTGGATTTCAAAATGGAAACCATTTCCGTAATCAGCATCCCAAAATATCTCGAAAACGACACCCATATCTATTTTCTCAAAAAAAAAACAATGTTCGCCATCTTGGATTTCAAAATGGATACCATTTCCGTAATCAACATCCCAAAATATCCCGAAAACGACACCCATATCTATTTTCTCAAAAAAACCAATGTCCGCCATCTTGGATTTCAAAATGGACACCATTTCCGTAATCAGCATCCCAAAATATCCCAAAAACGACACCGATATCACTATATTAAAAAAATCGATGTCCACCACCTTGGATTTCAAAATGGATACCATTTCCGTAATCAGCATCCCAAAATATCCCGAAAACGACACCCATATCTATTTTCTCAAAAAAACCAATGTCCGCCATCTTGGATTTCAAAATGGATGCCATTTCCGTAATCAGCATCCCAAAATATCCCAAAAACGACACCCATATCTATTTTCTCAAAAAAACAATGTTCGCCATCTTGGATTTCAAAATGGACACCATTTCCGTAATCAGCATCCCAAAATATCCTGAAAACGACACCTATATCACTTTACTCAAAAAAACCAATGTCCGCCATCTTGGATTTCAAAATGGATACCATTTCCATAATCAGCATCCTAAAATATCCCGAAAACGACACCCATATCACTTTACTCAAAAAAACCAATGTCCGCCATCTTGGATTTCAAAATGGATACCATTTCCATAATAAGCATCCCAATATATCCTGAAAACGACACCTATATCACTTTACTCAAAAAAACCAATGTCCGCCATCTTGGATTTCAAAATGGATACCATTTCCATAATCAGCATCCCAAAATATCCCGAAAACGACACCCATATCACTTTACTCAAAAAAAAACAATGTCCGCCATCTTGAATTTCAAAATGGATACCATTTCCGTAATCAGCAATCCGAGCACTTAGATGCCTACCTAGAAAACTTAAAAGTAAAATTAAAAGAAATAGAAAAGAGTAGGTAGGTAGGTAGGTACACGGTTACAACAAAAACAGAAAACAGAGGTTGTACCTACCAGCAGGCGAATGGCCACATTACATAGTCATATAGTTACATATTTAATAAGAGGAAAACGTTACGTAAGTAATTAAGCATATTATAAGTACCAAGTCTTCGACTAACTAATGAGAGGAATAAAAAAGAAAAAGGTATATGTATACTGCGAGCATAAATAAATAAATGAAAATGATGCATCAATTTATAAATAATTTTTAAACTATAAAAACAAGTTTTAGACGTAAAAATCTATCGATCAACATTAAAAAATAAATACGCTCATCTTCCTCATTGCAGCGGGCACCGCTCGCTCGAGCGAGGTTCATAATTTTAGCTCCTACCCGCCACCAAAGCAAACAAATCACCTTAAATTTTGCTCAGGAACCTTTAAATAAAGGTTCTTAAGGGTTCTCATAAAGGTTCCGGTTCCTGTTCCGGTTCTGTCCAAGAACCTCTAAGTACAGGTTCCGAACAGGTTCTTTGGAACCCTTTTCAGTCCCTGGTAAAAACACAACGTGACACGCGGTGTAAAAATGTCTATTACTAAATGTATGAGATTAGACCGTAAGGTGGTATATCGGGAGCGCTCGCGGTTGCTAAGCTGAGCGCTTCTGTGGTTTGAAAGCTTGGACGAATTGTATTCGTCCAAGTTTGAAGGGCACGTTAAACTGCCGGTCTTGGCTCTAGCAGTCGCAGAGTTGGCCACTATCTCATACGAACCAACGAACGATATCGGAAGCAATGTGAAAACGACTAATAGTATAATGAGGATGTCCTTGAATTAGGTCAATAGCTTGCAAAAATACCAAATAGTATGTATTTCGCAAAGGCGACCGTAGCGGTATTTAATGAAACCAGTTTTATTCTTGACTTACACAATGTTAAGACAAGTGTCGGAATTTTGGAGCTTTCACTGCTATGACTAATATTTTTAAGTTTTACTAATACGAGCAAGAAGAAGAACCGGATCCTCAATTAATTGAACACTTGTCAAGGTCACGAGAAGTAGTAGATGGAGAAAGCTCGGAGTTGTTGGTTCTGGAAGAGGGAAAATGCGTTTGTCCGGCTTTGGGCAAAACCAAATTGTCAATCAGATAAAATTTACCTACCTACAATATTTTTACAAATTCGTGATTCTTTCCTTCATCGTTTTGAGAACCTGTACCTGTCAGAAGTATTTGAGTTGGTTCTACTAAAGCTTGTTCTGCTTCGATTGTGGCATTTATGATTTCCCCGGAAAAGATATCACTACTCGTATCAAGTTAAACCCCTGTTTCTTAAAACCTGTATACGCCATTTTGAAAAACCTGAGGTATTTCACCAAGAGGTTTAGGTATTTCTAGGAACTGGAAAGTATGACCTGGATCTTTTCAAGGTTTAGAAGGAAAATAGGTATCTTCTGGACTGTCCTGCTTTTATATCCTGCGGCTTCATCGTCACTTATCATCAGGGTCAGATTGTAGCTAAAGGATAGTGTATCTCATATAAAAACAAAGTGGAAAAGCCAGTACATACATAAAAGTTTTAGGTAGGTAAGGTACCCGAATAGTTTTCAAAGGTTTTTGCAGACTCCTGTGATGGGACAGGATAGAACTTGAAGACGCTGGTCCACGGTAGAGCAAACTGTAAAAGTATTATTGTAGGCTAGTACGTGTAACTATTAGAATGACTTTGGGATGGTTATACGCAGCTGTGAGTGAAGACCTATTAAAATTTTGAATCCGTGTCCCTAGAAGTAATAATATTAATCCGTGTCCCTAGAAGTAATAATATTCTAATAGGTATAAGAAGACAAACTAAAAATTCTACTGTGACCATGCGGTAAAAGCTCGGAGTAGCTATTTGCGGTATTACGATCGTTATATTCCGTTGTCATTTCTTCGACGATATAGACTTAAAGCAAGTAGACTCATATCTATCAATATGATATAGGTTATTATGATAAGTTATCAGCTGTCAATGTTATGCCACCACAATAGTGCGACGAACAGTTTTTTGGCGACAACAATGATAAAGCGAGTGAGTAGGTATTTTAAAAGCTTGTATACCTACTGCCAAACAATTAGTAAATAACTTATCTATGGAGTGTCTATTTATCAAATGACGACCTTGTTAAAATAATTCTATCAATCGTTTGTGACTTTCACCTGTCATTCCGATAAATTATAACTTTCGCCATTGCAAAAGAACCTACCACTTTCAATTAGAACTTTCTGAATGTAAGCTACTAGCCGTTCTGATACGCACACTAGAACTAGGAATTCAGGCAAGGTCTTTCATAATTCATTGAACAGTTCAAAAATTATCTTATTTATTCTTAATTCTTTACTGCACACAACACAAGACATAAACAAAAGACAGAAATAGATGACATGTACCAGGCGAACTTAACCCTAACAAGAGTTATTAATTATCTTATTATTAAATTATCTTTAACTCCTTTAACAATCGTTATACGTTTAGTTTTCGCCAATACGTGCTAAGCCAGTGACAATGGACGAAACTAAGCGATTCGAGTCACGTTGTTTGTAAGAATCAAACGCTTGGAAATGAATTCCTCTTGTCAGCACGTCGTCGAGTCGTCGAATGCAGACGACGATGTTTTGTCACACGTATTACTGATAAATGGACTCGATATTTTAACCATCGGCTATCTAAATCTCCGATTTTATTACCATTGTATGTATGTAGAGTATTAAGTAGGCTTTTTATTATGACTTTCTTTCTGATCTCTTGCGAGTCTTGTTCATTAATTCCCAGCTGGTTCTGAGATGTCTTTGAAGTATTTTGAACGATCATACGAGTGCCTTCTAGTTTAACGAGCATTCTTTGACCATCGTTCTGTGACCCACCTTTTTCATCTCCCGTTGTCACCAGTGTTGTCTTACAAATGAGGCGAACAAATCGAATTCAGATATAACAAATGGCTACCATGATACCACAGTATCTAGATCTCTTACAAGCTTGCAAACTGTGGTACGGCTGATAGATGGAGCCTCATTCAAATCAGTCGCATCACATCTAATAGGCTTATTGAATTTTTGACGCTATTGAATTGGCATACGATTTGTCCTTACCACTTTTGAGCAGGTCTGCAACCAAACAAATCTATCTAATGTCATACCGTCCTGTAGGAGCTTGTCAGGACAGGGTCCCAGTTTCGTTCCTAAGTATTTAATGGTTAGTTGGTAAAACCTTAAACAATAAAGTGGATTCCAAACAAAGAGGTCCAGTTAGATGATTCACAGTCAATGCAGGTAGAAAGCGTGTGATTCACTGTGACTGCCAGGAATCCGGATTTGAGGGATTCCTACCAACCAATTAATTTATGATGTACTTTTTCACTCATTTGTTTTTTTTATCATTAGTTACAGCTGCAATATAAAAAAAGAATAATTTCAGTGAAAGTTTACAGCTAAATAAAAATCTTCAAATGAGCACAAAAACAAATGATGACTTTAGATATATCTGTGTTTATAACGGATGTTTTTGGCACATCGTGACATAGTGACACAATGACGTGTAGGTGTTAGCCACAGAGGCATGACAACTTAACAAGAATTTACTATATTTTATTAATGAAGTGTCTAGACGGTGCGTTTCAGTGTTCATAGTTCGTACATAAGTAGAAGATGCTGCTACTAGTTTGATAATATTACTCTGTGCTAAAAATCAACGGTTCGTTTGTACTACGAAGGTTAATAACCTATCTAATACCTATAGAAGCAAAGATCTTGTAGCATATCTGGTTTATTTAAATTATTTTTGGATAGCTACTTGGAACTGGTAGAGATACACTCCCAGTTGACTCTACCGTTAACTCTACCCGTGTAAACCCAGCTCAGAGTTTATTTACTCATCCCTAATGAGTTTAGTTACACTACGGGGCAACACGGCAGCGCTTTACAGCCCAGTAGTTGAAATCACGCAATCTAACTCTCGCTACTTGTAATTTTACTGTAGATACATAAGGATGTGTAAATATCTTAGTGTATTTGGCGTTTTTTTTTGTATCAATAATAGACTGTATCACGGGGGAATAAAAGTCATCGAACTCGCGAAAATCGTTTTAGCTTAGGTATTGAATTTAATCACAACAATTAGACTTGACCGCATTTGCTAATAGCATGCGTAATACGTAATTACCAAAATGATGTCTCGGTCGAGACCTTGAACTAATTCTACGTTACCTCAGTATTTTATTCAGTACAAGTATATACTTAGTGCATATTAAAATGAGGTAATTAATACTTGTGAATTTGTTTTGTTACACCGCTTTGCTTCTGCAGAACTGCATTAAGATGAGGCAGAACCTTGTTGGGTCATGTCTGGGCTGGTCAAGACACAATATGTGCCTACTTACCTAGTTTTTTATCATGTATGTACCTACTTATTGTTGCTGTGCTGTATCTGTGTTGTGTGCCAAATAAATGTTTCTATATCTCTATCTCTCTACAACTTGTTATTTTTAACTGACTTCAAAAAAGGAGGAGGTTCTCAATTCGGTTGTATGTTTTTTTTTATGTTTGTTACCTCAGAACTCCGTCATTTTGATTCGAAATCTTTCAATTCTGACAGAATAGCCATTAGTCTAATTAAAAAGAAACTTTTATCTCCACCATTACTTTTAGTCCAGTAAAATGCACCCTTATATCTCAAACATTAATCCAGATTAAAAAGAAACCATCAAACAAAGACTGAAAAGGCTCTCGGCAAATATTAAATTACTCAATATTTCATACCGATACTAATTTCGCTATCTTAACCCTTCGCCGCCAACGACACAAAATATTACAAGAAAAAAATACCCCAAAAGAAAAAACGTCCTGGCCTAATTGACATTCTTTATGAGCGTCAGTCCTTAGACGGGGATATTTTTTAATTAGATATATTTTATGGGTTTTTTTCCAAAGGGGAGAGGAATAAAGGGTTAACATTTGTTTGAGCCCAATGAGTGGGTGGGGGGGTCAATATTAGCCTTCTCGTAATCAGGCGGAGAAAAAATGGTCGATTAGACCCCCTTCGCGACGTTAATTTAGGATCATTGGAGGCACGGAAGGTGGGTGACAGAACCCCTTTCTTACTAAATTGTCTTTTTTAGGGTTCTTCAGCGAAGACAATCGAATCCTCATAGTTTTGTCATTTCAGTAAAACTTTCGGTAGGTAGGTACTTAGTGTTTTTTCTTGATTACTCTAAAGAACAATGTTCTGACAGTAGGGACAAATAGGGTATTTTAAAGTGGAATTATGAGATACATATTTTTGTATTTTAAAAGTGTTGAATAGAATAGAATAGAATAAAAAGCATTTATTACGGCACGGATATTAAAAACTAAACAAAAAACTTATACTAAATAAAGTTACATGGGTGCCGTAACACGTACCCTGGCTCAGCATAGGCTGGTTGACTGGCAACCAACGCTGGTCTTCCGCCAGGGCCGTTCGGTGATTTCCCGGAAAATCTAACTAACTATATACCTACATGGAAATTCGCTATGGATGTTGCTAGCCCTAACCATACAAGGAACTCTGTTAAAGGTAGTCTCTGCAATTTTTTATTCAAAAATGCACCTATGTAGTTTAGAGATTTGAGAGAGTTTGAGTGAGTTGTGACGTTGTGAGCGTTTTTTTTTAACATCTAACTTCGGAACCCTACATAGGCCTAACACGACTCTAACATGGTTCATTTTCAAACGGTGTTCGAAAGTGCCGGTAAAGTAGAGGTTTACGGGTGACTTGAGACGGAGCTAAAATTGGATTATGTTTTTTAAAGTCAGTGGTTTGCGTCAAATGTTTAGGGTTAATATAAAATAGCTACTGTTTGTTACAAGTTTTTTTTCCTAAAATAATACTAATATTGTGACGATTTTGAAGAAGGCCTATATCCAGAAGTGGACTTCTACAAGCTTTGTATAGATAAATAAATAATAGAATCGTGGCTTAGACATGTTGACCCATTTTGACCTTGTCTTCCCTGTAGATAAGGCTGATATTAGGCTGAGGGGATGGTAATAGGTGCTTGGTAAGCTATCTAAAAATGTCCAAGGCACTATAGCATCCCGTTTATTGGGGGATGGCCATAAAATCATCTAGATTCCCACTAATATTATAAAATGTGAAAGTTTAGATGTTTGTGATTTAATCACGTCGAAACGAAGCTATTGAACCAATTTGGAAGAAACTTGGAATATATTTAGTTCGTAACCTGGATTAACACATAGGCTACTTTTAGTGCGGCTTGCACCAGAATCACTAAACGTGTTAATCGCTAATAAACAGCTAAATCGATTTAAATCTGACGTATTTGACAACTCGCTAAATACTATTTAAGAGTTAAACGCGTTTAGCGATTCTGGTGCAATCCGCCCTTGATCTCGAATGATGTTTATTTTACCTATACCTACCTATTTTGCTAGTTCAATGTAGCGACATGAAAAATATCACTCAGATAAGTCGCGCGCGCGCCGGAAAACATGCCGGATATACGACTCGCTAAGTGCGATACCATGTAAAAAGATAGGGTTCCGTCGACAAAAATACGTGTTTACTTAGCTGCCAACAATAAATAATTTACAAAAAGTATTCTGATAGATTAAAATAAATTGAAAAAACCGTTACCGAATGTTTGGTTTTGAGATTTAGTTGTGAAAAATATTTTTGGTTATTAGATCTATTATGTTCTTCTCGATCAACGGCCTTTTCGCTCTAGCTTATTATGACATAAACATTTTCATCGTTTTCAGTTGTTTGAAGCGGAACCCTAAAAACTTCGACGAAACGAAACTGAGAAAGCACCCGTGAAAAATCTTTATTAAATCCCTCTTGAGCTAAATAAGTTCATTTAGCGAGTAGAGAAAAATATATATTTTCTTTTTGTAAATTAGAAAACATTTTCACCGATTTGTATGGCTTACTTCGGGGGTAATTAGTAGGGGGAGGGGGGTACGATTGGAGAATTAAATTTATTTTTTGCTTTGAACTAATGAGGGTGAACAGAACGAGAAAAATGCGAGGATTAAGAGATAAATAACCTGATATTAGTGAGAATTGTAAATAAATCCAATTTAGGACGCGTTTCTTGCGAAAAAATAAATAATTATTCTTTTCGAGTTTTCATAAGTCATTTTAACCCCTCTAAGTTGATATTCTGCAGTCACCAGAGGATAGAAATAAGACTAAGAAATCTTTTAGCTGTAATATACCATCTTTATTATCCTTTCAGCATACTTAGTTGGTCTTATCCATAGGAAAGACAATGTCAATACCTACGTGCGGGCCACTGGTCTGTGACGGTAATACTATTGTACTCTACATTATAATCATTGCTTTGACTAATAGTTATAGTATTTGATATGCATTTAGCAAATGTTATATAGGCGGCTGTGTCATACACAAGTAATTGTATTAAAAATTTAAAACACCCCCAAATCTTGGACCGATTTTCATCAAACATAGCTAAGAACACTCCCGACTAATTCACCTTTCAAACAAAAACACCAAAATCGAAATCGGTCCATTCGTTCAGGAGCTACGTTGCCTCAGACACACACACACACACACACACACACACACAGATGTGAAACTTATAACACCCCGTGGTTTTGGTTTGATAAGATGGGTGCCTCGAACGCATTTTTCATCGGTAGGTTTTTTCCCTAATCGCATTTGGCCTCGATAGTGTTTTGTCATGTGTGCATTTTTAACCGACTTCAAAAAAGGAGGAGGTTCTCAATTCGGTTGCATGTTTTTTTTTTTTTTTTTTTTATTAATGTTTGTTGCCTCAGAACTCCATCATTTATGAACCGATTTCAAAAATTATTTTTTAGTCTGAAAGGATATACTTCCAGATTGGTCCCATTTTATTTTCATCAAAATCGGTCGAGTAGTTTGGGTTATAAATAAAAATAACTGAAAAAAATATGCCCGGCGCGGCGCAGCGCCTACTATTTTACTGCTAGCAACGATGCAATATGCCAAGTTGCGGCGTAGCGCCTACCATTTTACTGCTAGCAACAATGGACCCTTTGTGGTGCACACCTAAATTTTTACATTTTTCTAAATTTGTCAATAAACCCAGTTTGTACATTCAAACCGCATTTAATTGGAGAAAAGCAAAAACCCACCAGTTGTTCCTCTAAAGAATCAACACCAACCACGTGCACCAAATTGCGTATTTTGCTTTCCTGTGACTTTTATGTGGTGTTTATAGTGACTAGAACATTTCCAATGAACTGTCATCATCGTCATCATCATCTGATGATGAAGCTGGTAGTCGAGTTGAAGTCGGTTTTCCAGTTTTTTAACTTATAAATTATTATGAACGTAATTTGTCTTATGGGCAATTTGTCTAGTAGTTTTGCGTCGGGAGTTAAAAATACCTCTGTATAAAATCGACTGTTGGTTACCTTTCGCATCAGCCACCAATAGTTGTTCTCGGCTATGTGCACTGCACACGACACAGCCCACTCATGTGTAAGATAGCAGTATCGGAGCGCTTTCACGCCGAACACAACTGAAAGTTCGCCATAGT
The DNA here is from genome assembly GCA_947859175.1 of Gandaritis pyraliata. NCBI lineage: Eukaryota > Metazoa > Arthropoda > Insecta > Lepidoptera > Geometridae > Gandaritis > Gandaritis pyraliata. Next base: position 1,137,043 of record OX401871.1, on the reverse strand, counting down.
TTGAGCTCAGCGTGTTCGGAAAGCATAGTGTGGTACTACCCACATTATAATAACAAGCTAGCTAGACATGAACACTGCCTATGTCGTCGCGCAAGCTAAGGTTGTCAATTCTTTTTTAACAAATAGTTAAATTAAAAATTTTAAAAACCCCCGAATCTTGGACCGATTTTCAGAACACTCCCGACTAATAATTCACCTTTCACCTCACCTTCACCTCCACCTTTCCACCTCAGACACACACACACACACACACACACGCAAACGCACACGCAGACACGTCAAACTTATATCACCTCGTGGTTTTTGCGTCGGGGGTTAAAAAACACTTCGTACACGTGTACCGTTTTCTGAGCGAAAGGACGTTCTCAGTTCGGTTGTATTTGTTTTTTTTTTACCTCAGAACTCCGTTATTTATGAACCGATTTCAAAAAATCTTTTTTTATCTGAAAGGATGTATTTTTAGGTTGGTTTCATTCAATTTTCATCAACATCGGTTTAGTAGTTTGGGTTATAAATAGAAATAACTGAAATAAAACATGCCATCCACGTGCACGAAAATTTTGCTTAGTATTTTGCTTTTCTGCGACTTTTTAGTGATGTTTACGGCCACAAAAACATACACAATGAACTGCCATCAAAATCATCATCTGATAATGAAACCGGTAGTCGAATTGGAGTCGGTTTTTCTAGTTTTTTAACCTTATAAATTTTATTATACTCTTGCATATCCACGCTAAGCAAACCACCCACCGCATTGTTCGTTACTAAATGCAACTCGCGCATGTATTTATTTATGTACTTCGACGACAGCCATTCTGCTTATCAAGTTCGTGTTTGTGCAACTGAGATGTTTGATTGTTCAAAACTAGGTGTTTTCCTAGCTCTAGTTGGGATGTGTGCTGCCACAGATTGCGTTCTAGTTACTATGACATTTTATAGGGGAAATTCGACTTGGTTTCATTCGACACTAGCATTTATATACCTACCAATGCTGGTAGATAATGCTCGTAGCATTAAGTCATGTTAGCACCACTTATTTGTGTGAAATTTTAAAATAAATAAGCATTATTTAATGTCTATGTTTTTGTTCATGTATTATTTTTGTACGACTAAAAGTATTCCAACTATGTCGGTTGGTCAAGCCGTCATCCGGTCGAGCGTACCTACAAATTGAACTTCTGTGAAGCATGATCCGCCGCTGACGTCATAGCGTTTCAGTGCGAGACCTCATAATGAGGTCTCGCACTGAAACGCTGAAAACCGAAATGCTTAGACTTAAATTCTTCCTACGATACTATGATAGTATTCATTCGTACGTTCGATCGACGTCGACGTAGGAAGAATTTAAGTCTAAGCATTTCGGTGTACTTATTTTGTTGCTCGATCGGGTTTTAATCCACTAGATTAATATTACGTTTTTGAGTATATTATGATTTTTAAAAACTCTATTTTGACATCTACATAAACGCTATTATTACGTTTCTTGTCGGAAATGTATAATTGAATATCTCTCAGATTTCAGAATTTGATTCTAAATATCACACAGATTTGTAATCGCAGTTTACTAACTTCCAAAACCTCCTTTCCATCTATAAAACCCGTTTTGATATTCATATTTAATACCAACGTTATTTTGTAAATCCAATATTATCAAAAATCTCTCCCTTTGTGTATTGAAACACGACTAATCGCCTAAAAGCCTTCGACTCAAAGCATAAAACCCTTCTTTAAGTATTCAATTAAAATCAATCGGTCGTTCAAAGGACCTCCTTCAAAAGAACGTCAAACATAATCAATTTTGCAAATACCTCCCTCCACGTCTTTTTCTTTTCGTATGATATAAATCTGTTCAGACATTGCTGAAGATCGTCGTGATTGCACCTTAAATGTTCAAACTCAATAAACAAAACATGCTATTAAAATCTCTGTTCAAGTCATCACACGATTCATTTTCGCTTGACAGGTTTGAAGGCGTATACAAGAAAAGTAAGCCACATGAAAATATGATAACACTGTGTGAAAGTATCGAACGTAACTTTATTAGTGTCGTCTGGCATGAGTTATGATCCGAAACGCAACAAGATAAGGTTCAAATTCAAATAGCAGATAGGAGATAAGTCCTTTTGGATGTATGACGTCATCAATACGTATCTCTGCATTATCGTTATAACGCTGGCATTAGGCTGAACCGTTCGAGGGAAAAATTGGTTAATAAATGTAGCATAAGGGCACGTACACAAAAACCTCTGGTATATTATAAACAAAAGCATATAAGTAAGTACTTCATCATCATCATCATCATCATCATCAACCTATACTCGTCCACTGCTGGACGTAGGTCTCTCCCAAGCAAGACGCGCCAATCGCGCCATTGAGCTCGGTCTTCGGCTCTTCTCATACAGTGTCTGCCAGATACATTTCGCAGATCGTCGCCCCATCTCGCCGGAGGGCGTCCTACACTACGCTTGCCTAAACGTGGTCTCCACTCGAGTATTAGTTTGCTCCGATTGTCGGTTCTACGGCAAACATGGCCGGCCCACTGCCACTTCAGCCTGCTAATCCTCTGAGCTATGTCGACGGCTTTGGTTCTCTGTCGGATAACTTCATTTCGGATTCTATCCTTGAGAGAAATTCCGAACATAGCTCTCTACATAGCTCGCTGAGCGACTTTTAGCTTATGGACCAGCCCTACTGTCAATGTCGTATAAGTACTTAACCAAATCTTTTATATCTAGGTCACAACACTTTATGTCGTACGATTGGATAACTTTATCATACTGTTAACGAGCTCTCACTATATAAAATCCTTCACCTCTATAGTTACCTCTCACTAGCCTCAAAGGTTTGCTGAAAGAAATCCCTTGTTATGGTTAAGCTCGCCTTTGTTTATGTCATCTATTTCTGTCTTTTTTTTGTCCTGTTTTGTGTACAATAAAGAAAAAAGAAAATTTTCGAAAGTAAGTATTTAAAATGAAATTCTCCGTCTGTCGTATGAGGTGTAGAGTCGATACTCGCTTATTAGAAAATCAACAGTAGATAATTTACGGGTTTTGGTGTACCTATCTGATATTTGATGTTTGGTATTGTCCAGTGCTCTCAAACGATGAAGGTAAACATCGTAAGGAAACCCGCAGCTTAGTCAGCTTCGCACGTATTCACATTGTCATTCCTGTAGATAAAGCCTACTAGGCTGGGAGGATGGTATAGGTTCTGGGTATCTGGGCAAGCTTACTCCATCTAAATCATGTCCCAGGCACTACTGCAGCGACCCGTTCAAAGAGGCATAGGAAAAAAGTGACTCCTAACGCTGTATAAATCATCTAGATTTGATCCATAGATCTGATTATTTGTAGGAAAAATCTTGGCAACCCAAACCTGCCTTTACAAAGCGATCAGTGTATGATGTATCGCACTTCTCCGTAAGATAAAGGCATGTTCATTATTAATGGCTCAGAATGGGGATGCAGTCAATAATTCATGTTCGATCGTTTTGGTGATTTGCCATCAACTCAGCATAATGGCTGATAGGGGGTTATGATGGCAAAATCTAAGGTCTGATTGAGAAGCAATGATAGATAGAATCGTCGTGATTCTAGGTGCTAGTTCGACGTGACCGGGGCCTAATTCTCATTTCGGCAGAGATTTTACTCTACTATCTAACCAATGACCGAAAAACGGAAGGAAACTGTCTGTTTGTCTGTGCCCTCGTAGCTCTGAAAGTAGGGCTCCGATTTAAATGCAGTTTTTTTAAAAAGAAAATTTATTTGTCATGATTCTTAGCCATGTTTTGTGAAAATTGATGGAGCCGTTTTCAATTTACGAGGATATTCATCAGCTCTGAAAAACAGTTATGAGGAATCTCAGGCATTGCAGTTTGAAATAGATAATTCATTTCAAAGTAATCAGCTCGGATTGGTAGAAGCACATTTTTCCGCACAACAGTACATGCGCAAACGTTTGTTGCACCTAACTTCAGAGGGATAAAGATCCGTTAGTTGTGTCTTGATTTTATCATCTTTTACGAAGATACTAAGCTGCATATCTAACCAATTTTTCTGTATCTTTTCAGGACGTACTTATATGATGCCGCCAACAAAAGACCAAAGCATCAAGCCAAACTTCTCAAGGTCCTTTTCAAATAGTAAGTCATTGATACCATTATCAGCTGACACTTATCGAGTCATCATGATTATAATTATCAGCCTGTAGAAGTCCGCAAGGACATGGGCCTTCATAGATTTCCGGGAAGAACGATTTTGGGCCTTTATTAGAAGCATTTTAGCTGAGTATTTTCAAAGTCAAAGTCAAAATTTCTTTATTCAATAAAATCACAAGGATCATTTAGAATCGTCTTATATAACTAGGTGATTCTAGGTGCCAGTTCCACGCGACCAGAGCCTAGAAGAACGGGCAACAAACTACGGCCTAGTTCCTAGCGTTTTTTTGTATGATCCCTTTTACAGAGAAATATACATAGAACACGAGAATAGCACTGACATTGCAAGTCAAGTAGTTAGCTGTCGATATTTTTAATATTAATCTTTTACATTAGATGATAGGAAGGATGGTGTATCATATGGCCGGCATTACAGACATACAAAGATAAGTCGCCTACGTTTAGCAGCAGGGGTATTCCAATCTCAGTTGAACTGCAAAGTTGAACTGCAAAGTTTTAAATCATGGTCAGTTCATACTAACTCATAGTTATTCTGTGACTAAATAGTGACATTATGACGTCATTTGATGTGTTTTCGCGCATATTTTGCTGTCAAGTGTCTAAAAAGAATGATCACGTGGTACAAAATTGTACCACGTGACCTGAAGAAATTACACTGGGCAGTGAAATATAACTTGACAGCAAAAGATTGGCATACGGGGGCTGTGCGTCTGATGGCTGAAATGAGGATGATTATTATTGAGTCTAAAAACCAAAAGATACACGAAAATGTTGTATTTTCCAGATGAAACGTCAATGTCAGCAAAAGTCTACCACCCCGCCACAAACCTGATGCCAGCGTCTCCACCCCTCTCCCCCACCGGCCTGAACCCCTTCCCCCCTCGGTCCAACGGCTGGGGCCGGCAGACCAGCTCCAACGGGAAGTACTCCTGAGGACCTTCGAGGCTCCAGAGGAATCTCGCAGACCCCTGTTACTCATACGGACCTGGAGAACGGTGGAAAACATCGTGAGGAAACCGGTTCAAGGATCTCGTTCCACCTTCTAGTCAAAGTGGATGGTTACCAATACCACCTGTTCTTCTCGAATTCAAGAGTTTATCTAATTTCTAGTACGATTTAGCTTCAGGTAACCCACTGTTCACCAATACGATAACCGATGGTTAAACGACTCTGGTCTCATTTGTAAAAAAACTGTCTCTCTTGGTAACCGGTTGGTTAGATTTGAAACAAGGCCTCAGGTCTATTGTTAGACACCTAGACTAAGATTAGGTCATACAAATTAAATGGGTGACAGGGTTAGAACTTAAACGACTAAGAAAATAGGATGTGTATTTGTTGTGATAAAACTTATTTGGTTAAATATATCCCATCCCATTTTTAACACAATATTAAGTACTTACCTAGTAGGTATTTATGAATTTTTGACATTACTTAAATATTTTTGGAACACGAACAATCCATTTTATTATTATTGTGCCTATCTCTAAACAAAACGTTAATATGTTTACTACGTCAAATAAAAAAAAAAAAGATTTATTTTATAAGTCAATATTAAATACGTAATAATAAATAGGTAAGTAACTATAGTAATAAGTTTGACCATAAAGATTAACCAAAAAAAAAATTTGCTATTTAAGTGTAGTTCTAAAATAAACTTTCTGCTGAAAATAACTACGAAGTTTTCTTTGAAGTCGACTTTCTTCCCAATATTCAACGTTGAAAATATTTGCTTCTTCTTATTGCGTGTCAATGATATGAAGACACTAGACGAAGTTCGAGTAGATATTTCGAAATATTTGCTAGGTATAGGTATAATATAACATCTAATGTTCAGTTACGTCTTCTGGATGATGGTATTCATGATTTAACTTCTACAAAGCTAAATGAATGCAACTAAATTATCACTATCATCAACATGGTGATTATCGATATGAAAATGTAAATATGATTAAAATAATGAAGGACAAATCTAATCAAAGGTAAGGTACCTTTTATCTTACACTAGTAGTTACCCGCGACTTCGTACGCGTCTACAGTTTCCGTGTACATTATATTATCTGTTCGTGTACCGCGCGGATACTTTGAGAAACTTGACATTAAACCTCATTACACCGAACTCGTACCTACTGGAATGTCAAACGCTAGTTGTTAGACCAAAGAGGTAGTACTACGCCCTGTCAAACTGACGTGACATGACATGACAATGAAATCCTCTTGCCAATTGGCGCTGCTAATCCTTTTCGTTCATTTCGTTCATTTTATCCTGTAGATCCTGTTAATTATTCGAGATAAAAAGTAGCCTATGTGTCAATCCAGGTTACGAACTATATATGCCAAGTTTCATCCATGTTGGTTCAGTAGTTTAGACGTGATTGAAACACAAACATCCAAACATCTAAACTTTCGCATTTATAATATTAGTAGGATAGCAGCTAACTACCTACTTACGATTAAGTCTAGATAAAAAGCTGAGTATTGAATAATAATGTTATTCCCCAGAACAAATACTAGGTGCGTATAATAGTTGAGGTGATTAACCGAAGCTTATTAAGAGCTTAAATATTCAAGAGGCCTGGTTTAGGTATCACCACGCCATCTATTGAAACATTCTTGAACTCAATGGTCAGAAAGCTGCGTACGCGCAAGTTGCGCAGTCTTTAGAACTGTAGAATCAATACCTTGCAACTTAGTACGCTGTGGCTAACATAGATGGCTCATTTAGAGTTCTGACTAAACCAACATTATTTTAACGAAAGTTTATTAGTTTTGCAAACTACATAGTAAGTTATTAGTGTTATCTACTAAAACGGATTGTTTAGAATAATTTTTCATTTAAAAAAAATATATTTGTTTTATTGTTGGTAGGTATATAGAGATCTGCTGTTTATGAAGAGAAGGTTTATGGGATTTACGGGGTCAAGAATTTCTAAAATTACTGTCTCAATTCCCAATTCCAGTAAAACCATCCCAATATTTACAGTCGAAACTTTACCAATCTCAAAAACACGAAACTTGTAATTAAAAGTAGAGGACAAACCATAAATCTATAACTTTTAAGATATTTTAAATTAAAACCACCCTATCTCTGTGAGAGTTACGGCTTAATGAATAAAAGAGAAGGAAAATATATTGAAAGGAGATAAGGGAACCGTTAATTAAAAGTAGGTTTTCATGACGAAGTACAAGACAATTTCATCATCATCATCATCTAGCTACAGCTTGAATGTCAAAATTCCAAACACAATTAAAAATCTGTTGGTTGTTGTCGTCTAGATAATGATTTACGCTCCGGCATAGAAGTTTGCTTGGTCTCTATTTTTCTTCAACATAGTTTGATAAAATAATAAAGTATTTGGGGTCTTCATCATCGACTGACTTTCGTTTTTCGAGACTTGGGGGAACTTCAAGCCGACGGCGACAGCGGCGGAGCGGTTAACACAAATGCAGCTTTGAACGGGGAAACCTTGCAGAATCTGGTGTTGGAGACCATGTTCTTAGTCATCTGTATACTTGCTGAGGACAAATAAAGAATTATCTTATCTTATCTTATCTCATCTTATAATCCCTTTTGGTTCGTTGCGCCACAGTAGGTACACCAGTCCCCACGAACTTTATGATGTTCAGGTAGAACCGGTAATTTTTCCGCCATTTATTACCCAGTCTTCTAGAAGCTAAATAGGTATTATTAATTTGAGAATCAGGGTCTCAGTTTAAATGGTTATGGATGGTCTAGGTAACACAATGATGCCAATCACGAGGGTACGTCCCACCATCAATAAAATCTCAGGTTGGGTTCTCCTACACACGCTGCGAATAGCGTCTATCTTCGCAAACGAAGTAAAAAGTGGTGCAGGCTCAATCGGCTGTTTTTGCTCTGCAAATGACACGATACCTACACGATATCGGAGAGCAATTAAATGTTGTACGCTTTCACACCGTGTCGGCGTTAATGACGATATTTTTGCTGGAGCCACTGCATCGGTATTGGACAGTGTGTGCAATCTCGATAAGCGCCAAAAAGTCAAAATACTATGATTTCTGTGTTCAAAATAACTTTCGCAAGAGGTTGATACTAGAGTAGAACAAACGTTAGCACGATAGGAATTATTGTGCTCGTCAGTGTTGTAGTATGGCATTCACTGATAATTATCCGCATAACATGAGTATAAAAACATATTTGGGTGATTTTTTATTTGTAAATTTCATATATGTATGCTACTGAAAGGCTACTGAACTGGTTTGTTAGATGGGTGTCTCTGTGGGTATCTCGAACGTATTTTTCATCGGTAGATATTTTTCCCTAATCGCATTTTGTCTCGATAGTGTTTTGTCATGTGTGCATTTTAAACTGTATGCAACAGTGGTTATGGGCGTGCGTTTTATATTGGACGAGCTTTATCAGCATGATCAGGAGACCAGCCACGCGTCTGCCGCATGTTACTGATGCATTTTCTATTATTAGCTAACTGATCAGTTGATCAGTTGACCGGTCTATAAATAGTGGTGATGGTGCGTGTTCAATAGCTTCGATTGGAGGGTCAAACGGTGACATACATTGGCGGAAGCATACCGATTGTAATCAGCATGACATGGTGATGTTTTTGAAGTCATATTGGACTGTGAAATATCACTGATGTGCTATATGTTACGGGCTGCTCTTGCTGACTTTAGGCATTTTTATTTTTCGAACTAAAAACGGAGGTGTTTTAGGATTGACGGTGTTGTGTGTCTGTCTGTTTGTGCCCTCGTAGCTTTAGAAGTAGATTTCCGATTTAAATGCAGTTATTTAGAAAGAAAGGTGATTTATCTGAGATGGTTTTAAGCCATGTTTGATGAAAATTTGTGAAGCCGTTTCCAATTTACGTGGATATTCATCAGCTCTGAAAGTGTGGATTCTAGTACATACTCCAAGGTCCATAAGGACATTGCAAACTGCCCTGTTTCGGGCAAATTTTCTCTCAACTGTAGTTTTTTCCAGTTTGTTTTCCTTCACTATTCTAATATGCCTGTAATAGCACCTACACCCGTATCCTTCAAACTATGCTAGAATTTCAAAATATGCTAGAATCACTGCTTGGCGCACAAAATAGGTACGGTGCTAGTACTTCCCCGGACGAGCTCTTTCACAAGACTACAGTTACTACAGTCATCATTATGAGTAACTAAATTATTGATATCATTCTCAAAGTAATAAATCATTTTCTATAGTATTAAGAGGCTTGAGACTATCTCAAACACTTAAATTTTTATCTCACACAGAATTTAGGTCATCCATAGAAAAGCGCTTATCATTCTCACATCACTTTAGGCAATGTCCACAATATTGTCCGCTATGACTCATTTCAATTGATTCGGCAATAATTCGATTGATGGTAATGGACACTTGCTATGGGAATTTAGAAGCGGTTCAAGGTCTTTTCGTTAATAGCTGAAAAGTTTAGGTACCAAGCTTAATAAATATAAGCAACCAACTTTGCCAAAACTTTAGTTAAGCAACGTTTTATTTCGGTTTAAAAAAACTATATCTTTAGTGCAAAAATATGCCCCGGGTGAGGATCGAACTCACGACCTTAAGATTATGAGACTTACGCGCTGCCTACTGCGCCACCGAGGCTCTGGTGCGAAGGGCGAAATAACGCTACGTAATAACCGTTGGACATTGGAGACAAGGTCAGCGGTGACGTCATAATTAAAAGTGTGTTGAACAGTTTTGATAAGGTTTTTTGATAATAAATTGTTTGTTTATCTTCTGCAAAAAATACCTGATAATATAATTTTTTGCAAACAAGGTATTTTTTGATTTGATTAAGTATTTAGGTAGGTAACTATGTAGGTACCTATCAAATAGATTGATGATGCTGGTTGAACTCGCGGTAGCGGGCCAAAGGTTTGCTCGGACACAAATCATTTCGTCGGTTGATCAAACTATTTAAATAAAATAAATTATTTATTAGTTGTTGCAAGTTGCAACAAATTACAGTAAGTATTCAAATAAAAACAATACAAAAATAAATATTTCTGCTTCGAAACACGGGTCGCCAACAGTTGGTCCGCGACCGCAACTATTGGCGGGCGCGTGCAATTGACAGCGCTGCTCAATTTATGGCCCGCACTGTCTACCGTGGCGTAACCTCGACGTAGCCATCCCTGGAAGAGACCATTCATTGAATGATATGTGTAAAAGCCTTAAGCTATTGCAAATGTCGTGAGTTGCCAATTTCTTGGGGCAGGTGTCTTAATCATACTATGGTGACTAAACAGTTTTGTGTCAAATTAAAAAAATCAAGACTATGTACTTTATTCCGAGTGAACCAAACTACCAGGTGAACCAAACCACAGACGGAACCAGTTACTCGAAAAGTAAGTTTCCGAGAAGTATGGTGACTGATGCTGCCTATCTATTTTTAAGCCGCAATGAGTACGCAAGATTGCTAGTACTATGTATGCAATTTTATTTTATCCAAGCAATAATTTTATGTAGGTACCTAATTGAAAAATAAACAAAGTTAATTATAACGATTATTTATTTTATACAGCGTGTAGCTACAATGGCGACATTAAATTAACAAGCGTATCCGGTTTCGCGTTTTCAGAATATAGACATATTTTTTATTTCATTAAACATAAGATTTATCGAAATCAATCAATTTTCTTAAATAACGCCTCGGAGCAACCTGTACGTAAGAGCAGAGGTCATCTGTCGGGTTCACGGGTCATAACCGCGTATGAAGAGCAAGAAAGTATTGTTAGAATAGGACACCCGAAATTGCGACGTTGTGCATGAAAGGGATAGCTAACTCCGCTTACGCTTTGATTGAGGAGCGCCGCCGCGCGCCGCCAGCGCCGCCCGCTCGACCGACTCGTCCTGCCTAGCCAGTAGCCAGTGATACGCGGGCCGGTGTCCTTGACACACTTTATTTTAATAATTTTGCTAATTATCTACCTATTCTGAATGTTTCGCGAAAAAGACGCTTGGTTTTGTTAGTTTAGCTTTTCTATTCTAAGTACATAATCAGGTCTACGTAGGTACAGCGATAAAGACGCTTTGATTTATTATTTGTTTATCTGTCTACCTTTGTGACTAGGGAGCGGCTAAATGAAATGTTTGGTGCTCAGTGGATACTGGATAGGACGACACGACACGGAGCTCTTAGGTGGCCCAATGTCACCTGACCTCACGCCCCTCGATTTTTTTATGGGGCTTTGTGAAAGACGACGTTTATGCAAAAATGCAAAAAGCCAGGGCGAATATTCAGCGCCGCCGGTTACATCTTTGTGTCCGACGTGGTGGCGGCGGCGGCGGCGCGGCGGCTACATTGAGAACTTGAAGATTTAATAAGTGTAAGGCGCTAGGTGCATAGGTCACAACAATAAAATTAATAGTAAAGTGAACAAGGTGAAGTGAAATTATTTGATTTCCTTGGTGTCGCTTGATTTCCCCGCCCCGCTCTCCGCCGCGCCCCGCCGCCGCCACCGAGCCGCCCAGGCAGGCGCGGGCGCGGGCGCGGCTCGGTTTGCGACGTTGCCGTTCAATGCAGAACACGTAGGTAAAGACACTCATAGGGTGATTAATTTTTGTTGCGTATTTTATTATTAAGTTTGTTTGAAAAATTCGAAATTTCTATTTTGGACTTTAATCATATTTTTATTTTTTTTATGAATACTTATAAGTAGCTCTACCCGTGTGTTCATTTAATGTCGCCATTGTAGCTACACGCTGTATATGAAAAAGTGTTCAGTCGTTCCTAAGCATAGTTCTTGAACCCGACCGATTTAAATTTACCTACTAGATTTTATGCCACATCTAGCGATTGCAACATCTATGTATTCAGGCAGTATTTAATTAATTCTCGCATTGGAATAGTGTGAATTTTGACTGCAACTGAAGTCAACGGTTATTTTGTTTTGTCGTTTTAATTACAACCCACCGATTGGTGCGGGCCGCACGTTTGTCACTTGCGACAAATTGTTCGATATCTATTAAAATTTCATGTTGTTGGTTTATCATAGCAAATTTTCCATAAGAACACGACTCTGTTATACAAACATGCAGATAAAAGGGTAAATTTCTGCAAGACGTTACTTTATGTTTAGTGGCAATTGACCACTAAATATAAACAGACTTGCAGAGACTATAAACTAAAGAATATCGACTTCAGGCCCTGAAAATAAGAAGTTTGATAGCTAAATCCTTTTTATCTAAGGTACAAGTACCTAGAACTGCCTTAAAAAAAGCCCAAAAAAAATTACCTAAAATAAACTGAAAAGAAGTATGAAATTCCTAAAGGGATGGTGTTTGATGCCTCCCAGATACCAAAGAATTATCAAACGGATGATTTATTAATGAATTAATCAACCGCTACCCACCCTTGGCTATCTGTCCATAAATTGGATGAGAAAAACTCCCGATCCCGTAAAAAAAGCCTTGAATAAATCATTCGTAAGATAAGCCCGAAAATAATTAGGCCTATCTTAGACTGTTGCCTTTTTTCTAATTAAAAATAAATATAAAATGAAGTGGGACTATCAAGTGGATTCGATTAGGGGATTTTAAATTCTTGGGGCGTTGCTATTGATTTTTCATTAAAAAATTTAGGGGGAAGATGCAATGTCTTTAGATTAGTTTGTAGAAAAAAATGTATCTCATAGTGATTAGATGTGCGTTTTGGTTTTGTAATTTTTATACGCATTTATTTTGTAATGATTTGTAATTCTCATTTTATGAAAAACCAACTGAATTCAATGTCAGTACCTACTTAACTAGTGAATCCAATAATTCGAATCAGTTCTACCAAAATAAAACAAGCGATGCAACTGGTGGGAATAGATTTATCTCATTTCCCATCAGTTACATTTCATGAAAAACTCAAATTAATGTGGTTAACTACTGGGACAAAAAACTGCCACTAGTCCGATCAATAGACTGATTTAGCAATTTGGGAATGGACCTATTTTTGATATTTCAAAATTTGCAAAAATATCTAGTTGGATTACGAAATAGACTTAAAAACTATACTTAGCATAACTTCAAAAAAAAATATTGCTTCAATAATATTTAATTTATTATTTAGAATTTTTGTTCAGTTTCGTTATTAATATTGTGGCCATACCTTATTATTTTGAGAGTTGTGCATCAGACAGACTTTATCTAAGCATCAGAGTGAGGCATGTCAGGGGTTATTCAGCTAGTAGCAAATGATATGAATCTTTAATTTTACAAATTTATTAAAACGCTACACGAACTCCTCGTTCAAACAGCAATATTTTTAACGACGGAGCTTCGAAATAGTGATGCTATTTATTTTTATCGATATCGATGAAAATAATTTTGCTTTGGAATTCTTGCAAATCTTTTACTAAAAGTTAACTAAAAGCGTAATTCTTAATTCTTTATTGCACACAAAACAGGACATAAACTAAAGACAGAAATAGATAACATGTACAAAGGCGTAGTACAGTTTTCAAGTAATCGTCATTTAATTAATTTTGGTTGGTTAAAAGTAGATAGATACATAGATAGAAAACTTTTTATTGTACCTGCACCATAAGAAAATTTTATATTAGACTCAAAGTACCATATAAGTACCTAACAATAAGAAGTTTTCATTATAAAAAAGGTAGGTAAGTACTTTTTCATTCATACAACTAAATGATGGCTCACCTGATGTTAAGTGGTTACCTCTGCTTATAATAATGCAGCATGTCCACTGCCGACGACGGTAGAATTAAGTACGGTGTTAGTACTTCCCCGGACGAGCTTTTTCACAAAGAGCCTTACTACTTGTTACAAAACATACTCTATAGTCTAGAATCTAGTCTATAGATTTCTTCATACTAGGTACATCTTACTAGTCGCCGACTAGTACTAAGACCATCAATGATCTCAGTCCATTAACTAGCAATAAAACTACTATTTGTAGATTAATTGAACCAGTGAATAACCAATAAAATGATGACACTATCCGAGAGCAATGCACAAATTGATGCGTGCACAAATACAATTCAATCAATTCAGTGCCAATGTTCGACGTGATTGTATGACATCACCTATGTACTGTCAGCGGCAAAAACATTTTACAATAAAAACATAATTTTTTTTGATTAAAAGTAACATTTTTAGATATAGCATCATTTATGCAAGAGCAATATTTACGGTTATAAAATTGCAAAACCGATATTTTTAATGAAATTAAGAAGTTTATTTCATGTAAGTAAATATTAGTTTAGCAAAATAAAACTAGCTTGTTAAAATAAAAAAAAACTTTGTTAAGATTTCATTTTATTATTATAATTTGCTATGTAAATAGATGAAAAAAATTATATTAGTAAAATTATTGGTGTGGTTTATGCTCAATGGATTGAGATAAATTCCGTATCGTAAATAATTTATGTAGTGTTGTGTCTAAAAGTAAATTATTTACTTTTATCGCTGACTGTATAAACTTGTCCTATATACTGTGATTCAATTATTGTTTATTGATGGTAAAATGATTGGTTGTTGATTCCATTCATAATTTTTTTCAACCCATTCACAATTATTTATAGAGATAACGTCATTCGTGCCTTCTTTTCATCTTTATAGGTTGTTCCTGGATCTATTTTTACCTTTATAAACTTCAGTGATAAAAGCGTAAGATACGTATAGTTTTTATCGATAACTTTACACAGTACTTTCCCATCCCTAGCGTACGCGATAGGAAATTAAAATTTTCCTCTTCATTTAAAAGAAGCAGAGCCCGGGGCTACCTCCTTAATGCGGTCCTACATCTATCCACATCGAAGACTAATGTTAAATTCAAAAGCGAAATTATGTTTGCTTGGTCTGTCTTCTTTTTATCTCGCTAAGGAGAATATAGATTTCAGGTGTTTTGAAAGGAACTGTTTTGACTCATCTATAGTAAAATGACTTGATGAACTTTGATAGTGTGTTTTTGAATCTGCTCCCGTATGCCAATCTTTTGCTGTCAAGTTATATTTCACTGCCCAGTGTGATTTCTTCAGGTCACGTGGTACAACTTGACAGCAAAAGATTGGCATACGGGCTTTACAGATCATTCTTTTTAGACACTTGACAGCAAAATATGCGTGAAAATAAATTTAATGACATCATAATGTCACTATTTAGTCACAGAATAACTATGAGATTGTATGAACATGAACTGACCATGATTTAAAACTTTGCAGTTCAACTGAGATTGGAATACCCCTGCTGTATTAATCACTACACACTCTAGTTACAAGATACAAGATACATTTATTTGCCTAGCTAAAGCCTTATTGTTGTTATTTTTGGTTTGGTTTCTACGTAACATAAATGTCTAGATGTTTGGATGTTTGTGTTTCAGTCACGCTGCAATTACTAGTCCAATTAAATGACACTTGGAATATATTTAGTTCGTAAGTAACCTGGTTTAACACAGGCTAGTTTTTTTCCTGGCAAATCAACAGGATCAAACGGGACACGGGCGAAATTGTGGGCGGAAACTAGTTTTTATATACGTTAAAGAGATGTCGTGGCATTACTGGGGGGATTTGAAAAATCATTGAATAACACTTGATTTATTTTGTTATTTTACCATCACTTATTTTACGACATCAATACCATCCTTTGAAGTCAATGTAAGAAAAAAATGAACAAGAAATTGAGGTAAAATTCGTCTTTAAAAAATCACAAAACATACCAGCATTACTTAGAAAGATTGTGCGCACAATAAAGCGCAAAAGAGTCAAGTCTTCCCGTTTCAAACGTTTTCCCAATTTTTCAAGTTCATATAAAAATGCATTCAACTTCTCCCATACCATTGTGAGCTTTACAGACTGCAGTTTAAAGTCTATAATCAGACGTTCTAGATGTTTCTTTGAAACGAGTTCCAGGGCTCAATTAATTTCCATCGCATTTTCAATACACCGTCAAAGACTTGCGCACACGACTTTATAATAACTTGCGAACTCGAATATACCGACATGATATTATGTAAAAGTTTCTAGAAAAGTTGCAGCCGTTATTAAGGGCTTCTCTTTTCAGACCAAGATTTTTCAATCCAATGGGTATTTTTTCCATTCGACACACACACTTTTAATTGTATCAGCCACTCCTAAATCGACCTTAAAAAAATTGTATTCAATAAAACGTTTACAATGATGAAATTACGAGCGTTATATTTCAAAGGAGCTGGCTACGAAATAAAACGGTCGATATTATGACGGTCGTAGAACTACAAAAACAGCTTTGAAACTTTTCCTTGGATTTTGTTGTAGGTACCTGAAAATGAGGTAGGTAAAGAAAATGTGTGATATTATATACTTCTTCTTCTTCTCTTATACATGGTCTATGTCCGTCATTACTTATACTTATAATCACAGGCCAATACTCCTTGCAGGTCTAGCTGTCAAACGTGTCTTGCTTTTTGAAGCATACTCCATCATGATTGTCATTCCTAAAATCGATAGAAGTTTAATCAAAAACGATCCCCCTAATTGGAAGGAAGCCGATATGAAATTCAGCACGAACAAATTAAGGGTTCCATAAGGGGTCTGTATTAGGATCGAACATGCAAAACGGCTCGGTAGGTGTCACCTCTGACACGCTGATTGAAGGGCCAACGATGGGAATAAACTACAAACTCACATCTACAAGAAGCTGATACAACGTCTTGAGAGTTATTACTACGTTTTCTTGTAGCTGTGGAATAAAGACAGGGAAATGATAATGGTGTAGTAGTAGATCTTCACAATGATCTTTTATGTAATAAAAAATCTTTTAAATCACCGTATATAAATACCATAAACTTACATCATCATCAAACTGAAGTGCGTTGGATTTTCTACATGATTTTTTGCGGTTAATCAATAACGTATGGAATCTCGCAAATTTTATCTAGCAATATACAGTAACTCAAGACTAGTCCTAAAGATCGAGAAGGCTTCTAACCCACAGTGACTGAATATCCTTCCACCAACCAAGAATACAAATACACCTTTGTCTGAGTAACATCAAGACCTGGCTAGTCTACTACGAAATTGTTGCATGGTTTTGTATTACACTGCGCAGTGAGTGACGCTACACTTCGCAACAGCCGTGGAGTGGCGTGGAGTGTAACACAAATGTCATTACCGAATCTGTCTATCGTATTTAGTAGTAAAGTTTCAGATTGCAGTGGTATTATCAGCTCTAAGTGTTAAGCTTCACACCGAAGACGTTCGGATAATTTGATTCAAATTTAATTAAATAGTACATCGATGCGACGATCGGAATGCCTCGTGATTGGGGTCCGCTGTTTGTTTGTTTGATTGGATCCAAGTTTTGATGTTATGCTAAATTCGTAAGCGGCGGAATAGTTTTGGTGGAATCTTAAGGTGGGTTTTGGGTGAACTTGATTACAAATTTTCAATAAACTATACCTACAATCATTGTTCAAATTCGGTAGATCATAAGTTTCCACAGAATACGATATTACTAGTTCTCACACTAGGTTTCGTTTAATTAGATAGATATTTATGCCCCGTATTCCAATCTTTTGCTGTCAAATTATATTTCACTGCCCAGTGCAATTTCTTCAGGTCACGTGGTACAATTTTGTACCACGTGATCATTCTTTTTAGACAATTGACAGCAAAATATGCGCGAAAACAAATTAAATGACATCATAATGTCACTATTTAGTCACAGAATAACTATGAGTTAGTATGGACTGACCATGATTTAAAACTTTGCAGTTCAACTGAGATTGGAATACCTCTGCAGGTCTAATCTAAAACTGAACTTTTAGTAGTAGGGCTCTTTATGAAAGAGCTCTTCGGAGGAAGTACTACAATATTTTGGAGGGCAGTGTGTAACCGCCCATTTATCTACTCAGTGTTCTGTGTCTCTAAGGTACTGTTGCCACAAAAATCGTCGCAACACTCGTTAATCTAATAAACCCATACCATACGAGGGTAATCCGGATCTAAATCATATATTAGCGGAAAAATAAGTCTAATGGCGACTTATAATCAAAGAAGGAATATTTCTGGCACACCGTATGTTTATTATGGAGAGGGTGTGGTGACAGACGTAGCGGCTGAGGTTTGGTTTGGTGAGAAAACCGGTTTACTGGGTGAGGTTTTTTTTGATACATTAAAAACAAACGATTGACCGCAATCTCTTTGATGGTAAGTGGCGATGCGGTCAACGATATAGCTCTTTTGCCTAGAAAAATCCTATTTACTAGTAGGTAGTTATGAAAAAATCAGCTAAATATGTACTTAAAGAGATTCCTGCAGGGGTATGCCAATCAAAATTGAACTGCAAAGTTGAACTGCAAAGTTTTAAATCATGGTCAGTTCATACTAACTCATAGTTATTCTGTGACTAAATAGTGACATTATGACGTCATTTGATGTGTTTTCGCGCATATTTTGCTGTCAAGTGTCTAAAAAGAATGATCATGTGGTACAAAATTGTACCACGTGACCTGAAGAAATTCCACTGGGCAGTGAAATATAACATGACAGCAAAAGATTGGCATACGGGGGCTGCAGGGGTATCTCCTATGAAATATACAGCTCTTAGTGCGCGAATCAGCTTAAAATCTGAACCTAGATGTTTAATCCTACTACAACCCCCACAGAATTCGTTTGTCTATCCACTAAAACCGCAGCCGCAACTAAAGGGGAGGCGGGCCGGGGTGGACATCAAAGCGTTAAGTGCTCTTTTACTCATCGAATCCCATTTACGCCGGACATCCCCCGCCGATAAATAAGATTATTTTCTGTGTTCTGGTTTCTTTGGTCTCATAGATTTCGTAAATACGAATCATCGAATATATATTTGATCCGATGGTGTACAAATATTTCAGTAAGTACTTATGTACCTATTTCTTTTTCTTTTGATGGGACTTTCAGTGAAAGTTTGAAGTTGCTAGTAATTACAGTTAATAAGGTAGAGCTCTGTGACACACAAACGGATAGATTAATATCGATATCGACAGATCGACGGAATCCTCAAAACTGCTGCAAATATGCCGCCTCTGTCTTGTTTATTACAAACTAGTTGTTACCCGTGACTTCATACGCGTGTACAGTTTTCTGAGCGGATTCTTTGAAGAAGCTTGATATTACACCGAACCCGTACTCGCATCTCAGACGTTTTACACCGGCTTTATACACCAAAATTCGTACTAAGCCGTCTTGTACAGTCGTACAGTTGATTAACTTTGATTGGCATACCCCTGCGGGTATGCCAATCAAAGTTGAACTGCAAAGTTTTAAATCATGGTCAGTTCATACTAACTCATAGTTATTCTGTGACTAAATAGTGACATTATGACGTCATTTGATGTGTTTTCGCGCATATTTTGCTGTCAAGTGTCTAAAAAGAATGATCACGAGGTACAAAGTTGTACCACGTGATCTGAAGAAATTACACTGGGCAGTGAAATATAACTTGACAGCAAAAGATTGGCATACGGGGGCTGAAGTAATTGATGTGACGTTGTCCTCGTCATAAAGTAGGTATGTTTTATTGTCGCTACTAATCACATTCGCTTATAATATCCGATAGTTCGTTCGGTACTGTTAATTATTCGAGATAAAAAAATAGCCTCTGTGGTAATCCAGACATCTAAACATTAAAAAATATAATATGAATAGGATATAAAGGTAAAACAACTTTATAATGTATACTTCGCGCCCCAATCAAAATGCATGCACCAAAACTAATGTACAAAGTAATGAACAGAGCTAAAATATACTAATTCATTAGTACAGCGCGCAGTAAAATATTTATATTTAGTAGGAAGCATTGCGAACTGAGAGTAATCTAAAAGCCATAAGCTGCAGACGAAAAATGTACTCGTACGGTTGGACTGGATAGAGCTAAGGGTAGAACACATCGACTTCAATAAATATAATCTCATATATAACATCCGGCTATAGCCGGACGGTACTTAGTCTTCTCCTAATTTTTAAAACTATCTATGTTTAAGATACAAGATACAAGATACATTTATTTGCCAAAATAAGTGTTACAATTTGGTCTTATGCTAAAGTCAGAGGCACTTTAAAACTTATTCACCCTTTTCAGGTATCGCAAAAATGTTATATTTTAAATGTTTTCAAGAGGAGAGTGAATAGGTTTCTTCTAGGCAAGTGTGCTGCATTGTCGACCGCATCGTCACTTACCATCAGGTGAGATTGCGGTCAAACCCTTGTCTATAATGTATAAAAAAATATTTATAGATAAAATCAGTTTCAGAAGTGGATACCCTGAGGGTCGGCGGCGTCTGAGGGATGACCTTGACGTGTTTGAGATGGATTGGTGGGAAACCACCGGGATACGTGGAAGGGTTTGGGGGAGGCCTTTGCCCAGCAGTGGGACGAGATAGGCTAGATAAAAAAAAATCAGTTCTATAATGTGCACCCGCCTCGTACTAAAACCAAACACTAATCCTCCATACACATTAACAGATCCTCTGCATCCGAACGGGAATACACTCTGAAGCATCCTTTGAAAATACTACTTTAATTGAATACGCGAGAGGTTTAAATATTTCTATCTTTGTAAATACCTCTTTGGTGAAAAATGTTACGAAAATACTATGTTGAAATACTTTTCAATCTTCAACGGTTCAAAAGTATTTCAATTCTAATTTTATTCTAATGCTTACCTATGTAAGCATTAGAATAAAATTAGAATTGAAATACCCCCGAATCTTGGACCGATTTTCATCAAACATAGCTAAGAAAACACTCCCGACTAATTCACCTTTCAAACAAAAAAAACAAAATCAAAATCGGTTCATCACACACACACACATACACATACACACAGTCACGTCAAACTTATAACACCCCGACGTTTTTGGTCGGGGGTTAAAAAGGGATTTTTTAATTTATTTTCTTTTTATGATCAAAAGCTCTTTCAATATCACTTCGATACTTTACCTCAGAATAATGAGCATTGATTTTTAAATACACAAACAACTAGTTTCTGCCCGCGATTTTGTCTGCGTCACGTTAGCCCGGTTAATTTTTCGAGACAAAAAGTAGCCTATGTGTTAATCCAGGTTAATTCAAGTCTAAAATAGAGACTGAGATATTTGAAGCTGACCGATAGCGTACTCATAAGATGGGAAATAGGCACTAATTAAGATATTTTATGAAAATGCACAGATAAACAAAAGTTATCTACAATCTTAGCTCTTAATAAATCAGATGATTTCACCACAACCATTACAGCCAATACCGAGACCGCTGCTCTCCCGAGGGTTCTGCCAATAATAGGGTACCGTGCAATATTTTCCAATAACACACCATAATCGACGTGGTCGTCATTACTGTCTTGCGCTAACATAAATTAATACGGTTTTCGTTGCTTTTGCCCCTGTTTTGGGGTAAATGGAGTAGGTATAGTACTAGAAGCAGTAAGGTTGTAAAACTAAATTAAATCGAAAAGTAAAGATGAAATTCAACTTCTTGAATAAGATTTAGGACTAGACAAAAGAGGTTTTATATTTATTTTTTTGTTTTGGTTTTTGTTAGAGCAGACTAGAACCGTAAAATACCAATTTAAAACCCTTTTAAGTATGAACTAGCTAGTTTATTTTGATGTCAAAAGTTTGTAATTTTTTTTCTAAACTAAGTACCTACTCAAAATACGTCCACAAAAATCTTACAAAATTAAAATATTTCTTTGCTACGATTTTTTTGTGATTTTCCCTACTGGTTGTGCATACACTGTGGCATTGGTAGGTATAAGGTTAATAAGGGGCTGTCTCGTAAGTATTGATTCTCTTTGTTTGCGTTGATTATTGGTTTGGGGTTCGATGCCCGTCTTGCGCAGATAAAATTACGTCGAAATAAACAAACATTAAAAAATATCGTTTATCTACGCAAAGTGAATTTATCAACTAAAAAAAAGTTGGTTTGTTTTTAGGACATAGTACAGTAATTAGCTTTTTGGCCAGATATCTAACGTGCTTGGAAATTACAGAGGTGAGCCTTTTAGTCTCATTTTCAGGACATCTTGATAGATAAACAAACTTTATTGTATTTACGCAAAAAGATGCATAGTACTGAAAAACCAGTCATCATCATCATGAAAGTGATCTACAAAACCTTTGAATGGAAATAATAAAATCAGAAAAATGCTTAACCGCAAGTATCCATAACAGAACATCGAAAAACACCCCTAAAGCGTCATTCATCCTCATATCTCCACATCATTAGCTCGCACCCACTATTGGAAAGAGCCTTATTATCTTATTAGAAATTACTACCCCAACTGCCACCGCAAAGTGGACTCTATAGACATATTCTTCTATAGGATTTTAGGGAGAATCGGTTGGATTAGAAGTTGAGTGGAGTTTATGTACCATGCGGTTGTTATTGCGTGTATTGGGATGAGCGGAAGTAGAGTTACGAATACTAGATGTGACATCCCAGTGATCGAGTTTTGTCATCGTCATTTGAGTCTGACGTCACGATTTATCATATATGGGCATACTTAGAATCGCCTCTCAACTTCTGTCAAGTTAATTACCGTTTAAAATAAACCCATCTTGTATTGTTTAGACTTTAAATAGTGACTAATAATGACACGGAGAGTCTTAGGCATTGTTTATATTGAGAAGGTATTCATAATATGAACGTAAATTTTCAAAATCACAAAGATCTTTCATATAAAACAGTATGTGATAATGTTTAATAATGGTTAATAATTTCAAACAGATCTTTGTTTTAACCCTTAAAGTATTTTTGTCTATTGTACCTACTTTTTTATTTTTTTATTTTTGTACTTATTTTGGCCATTTCCAGAAACTCTATATTTTGATACACTGTACGTCTGTTATTGCGTGTGCTATCTCATGTCACCACACCTTAAGAATAGCATTTTCTATCGATGTGCGAGACACGTGCTCATCGGTAAATGTAATGGATGTTCATAATTGCACACAAACACAATTTAACCACACATATATTTGCGAGTAGGTGCATATTGTACTGGACTAGGTTTTCAGAGTTTTGTATCATAATAAATAAAAAGTAGACGTGACCACATTAAAACCAGAACCAAAACGTGCTTCTAGATTATTTTATCAGTAGGAAATAGGAATAAACAATGATAAATATTTGTTGGACCATCTCAGTGGGCCGCGTCCAAGTATCTCCTGATTTATTTACCCAGAATAAATCTGATTCACTCTACATTACATAAAAAAATATTCTTAATTCTTTATTGCACACAACACAGAACATAAACAAAAGAAAAAAGTAGATGACATGTACAAAGGCGAGCTTAACCCTAAGAAGAGTTTTCTTCCAGCAAACCTTTGAGACTAGAGAGAGGTGACTATGGAGGCAGGTCCGTGTACATAAAAGGTTATAATATAACGGAGATTCGGTACTTACTTACTAATATTCAATATCTTTTTGAGAAAAAGTGATGAAACAAGGCTCATCTGATGTTAAATAGTTACCTCTACCAATAACAATGGAGCCATGATCAGAAAATAGGATTTCCAAACTGCCTAAATTCCATGTCTAAAAAGCAAAATGTCTAAGATTCGCAACACCTAAATGGTGTATATCTGAAATGCAATCTGTTTAAAATAATCTTCCGAAGAAGCTGAAAGTCTCGAATACGATATATCTACATGAATATTCACAATATCCTGTTTTAGCGTAGTTATCAATCTCTCAAAGTAAGCCTACTTCTCGTAGCACGTTCGTAGCACTTTGCTACGCCACTTCAAAAACTGTAACATTAATTCATTGAGCCATAAAAGTTCAGACCTGCCTTAGTACAATTCAGTGCATAATATGAATAAAATAGTATTTGGTACAGTCTAATGATGCTTAAGACATTATTCTCTAATGAGGGAATAGTTCATCAGGGCTTAGATTCGCAACGATCGAGGGAGGATTCGCCTTTTTATTTTTAATGTTTATCGCTTTTTACTTGTCTCTGGGGAGTGTGAGAGAGGAATCAATGTGGTTGGCTACCCTTAAACAGATCCCTTACTATTGTTTCTGCAACTTGAAGTGAGCAACAACACTTTTAATTGCTGCAGTTTGAAGTGAGTACTGAGTCTCTGAAGTGCAACATTATTGCGATTTATCACTACTTCAACAAAATATTAGTTAGGATTTATCGACCAATGCTTACGTTTTGTTTGTATCAAATTGATACTAGCCTTATTAACTCAATTCTATACAGCCTACTCAGAAGTTATCGTCATAGTTTTTATGTTTTTTTCTTCTTTGTATTTTTTTTAGTTTACCAACTTATGTTTGATTTCCTTGTGTGTTTCAATAAATTATTTACTTTACATCAGTTGGTGCATTCTTTCGAGTTTTTTCCTACTTTTCCAATAAGCTAACCGATGGTAGGAGCCACAACAGTCATTTCGCTTCGCAGATGTTTCCTACGTTAATTCTATTGTTTTTTGTTAATTTTTATGTTCGTCTTCATGCTCGATTTATTCCTTTAGGCCGTTCGTTTCAGGAATAATGCTAATGTACCGTGCGGCACTTCGCTTAATTTTAATAAAATCGTTTGTCCCTCCAAAGGCGATCAGAAAAAATGTGATGGAAAATAATTTGCAGGAAGTTTTTTGTAAAAATATTGGTAGGGGAAGATTCTGTTGTATAATCTTTAGATTTTATATCATGAAATAGTTTGAATCTTTTTTGTTTTTATCAACACATACTACAGTATAGTTTAAAACTATCAATCACTCTTATCCGATTGATCAAATTAAAACCACAGTTTTTTTCAAATTCAATAAATATGTATGTTTACCTATTACATATATCAATTTAAAAAATATTAAAAAAACCAGTAAACAATAAAATTAATTTTCGGAATTAAATATGGAATTGGTAAGATGTTTCACGACTCATTCATTTGGAAATCCATTTTCAGTATTAACATTTTTAGGGTTCAGTATTAAAAATTGTATAAAAACGTCAAAATATATGACGCTTGGGATCGGGGTGGTTCGAAATGTATTTGAGTTGAACCATCACTTTGGCTAATTTTCGCTTCGAGTGTCGACCAGCGTAGTGAGACCTGTATCAGTATTTGCAGATTCATTTTACTTAGATCATGACTGCTAAAGTATAAAGCTGAAGCTTATATTCGTAATCATCATTAGGTACACGTGAAATGTCTAATTTGAAGCATAAAAAGTTTAAGTAAGTGTATTAAAATCTAAACAAATGAGTTCAATGTTTGTAGAAGTAATTAGACAAATTAGCTTCCATCCAAATGAAGAGGTCTTCAAATACTGGTATCTCTGAAACGCATCGATGCCCTAAGGGCGAATTTTTTAAGCTGTCATTAATTCTAAGTACCTATCCCCCCCCCCCCCCCCACATCGGTGCATCCTGTGGGATCTCGGGGCGATTAATCTGTGTTTAATGTCGCCCCCGAAAATATAAAAAGCTGCTAATCAACAGATTGACGAAGATTTTTTTGGATGCTCAAGGGCTTCGAGTTTTTAGCCCTTATCTGCAAAATGGAAATAATTTTCGAGATTTTTTTATACAGGGATTGTTTTAGTTTGAACTTTAAACGCCAGAAAATAAAGTCGTTGTTTGTGGCACTCGTTTAGTTTAGCATAGTTGAATTCTGCTACTATGGTCATTTAAAAGCACAACTGATTTTTTTTTCTTTGTTAGGGAACATTGCTATTGATAGAATGTACCCTAATACTATTACGATCTAGCCGAAATACAGGCTAATGAGTAATTTAACTCTAACTTAAGTTTATTGTATAGAGTATTCTAACGTGTTCAGTAGCACAATTGTATGATGATGATGTTTTCTGGTTCGTTTCGGCTACAGCGATATAGTTGCTGCATGATCTATAATGCACTTTAAGATGGCTTAAATAGCCATTCTTGGCTTTAAAGTTTCATGATTATGAATTCCCGCATCATCATCAATATGGAACTTTCTTGAGCGCGAAGTCAATGGCCTAGTGATGTACGAAACTTGAAGGCACGCCAGTTTAAACCTATTTCTATAACAATACAAAGGTGAGCACTAAAGCGGTAAGCAGCAAGCCGAGTGTGACGATGGACAAAGCACGCGACAATCTGACGCGTGCCGATGCCACGGTGTCAGATCAACCTGTTTTAAATACAGGCAGTTCACAAGCATCTGTATCATTCACTACAGTCAGGATATGACCATCATTGACCACTTATTATGATCACAGTTTACAAGCAACATTTTTGACTATAATGAACAGAATAAGACCAAGGGTACTTCCCTATAGCATACTGTATTCTTGTGGAATTGCGATTGTTTATTTAGTAATCGATAATTAGTAATTTGGTGTTTATCTCAGAGAATTTCACCGCGCAACCGCGACGTCTTTGCCGAAAGAAGTGTCTAGGCATCGATTATTCTTTTAACGTACTCGATTGACCACCAAAAACGCGGACATTATACCCTGTCGATGTAAGCTTGGAGTAGTTACACCGTGTTTTGTCTCTTTCGATCGAATTTTAATCTGCTTGTCAATGAGAAAGACAAAACACGGTGTAACTATTCCAAGCTTATATCAAGAGAGTAAAATATATAAGATCAACCTGTAGCACAAGCTCATCTAGCCTAGCACAGACAATCTAAGCATTCATTCAAGAAAACAAGAAGCAGGCAGTCTCCGTATCCGTCGCACACGGCTGCGCGCATTCATACACATTGGTATAAAGGATGCTATTCGGTTTCTAGGCTTTTTGGGTCACTGATCAACTATTATTGCCATAGTACGTCCTTAAACAATCATTTATTTAGCTATGGAAATTATAAGACTAATGGAATCTGATAACGGTACAATACAACAGAAGAAAAACTATATGTAGGCCAAGATTTACTTTGGTTCGTTGTGACACAAGTAGGTAAAGAAATGGTCACGAAGAAAAGAAAAAGTATATTGGGTACTATTGGCATGATTATTTTGAACTTATAAAATCAAACAGTAACTTCGCTACAAATATAATCATAAAGACTAATATGAAGATAGAGGTTGAATACCAGCTCTTTACTTTAGTAAAAAAAAATAAAAATAAGACTACATAGATCTCAGAAGCATCGAAGTAAAACAATATCATCCCTCATCAAATAACCATTGCCAAGAGGGATTAGAAAAAAGAAAATTAACATCAAAGACAAACAGTGAAATTCGGTTCTCGATTCAGAAAAGGATCATCAATAATTAATCAGCCATCTCTTCTTGGAATTAGCCACCAGTCGGGGGTTTAACAGAGTTTTGTGTAAAGAAAAAGTGTGTTTTTACGCCAACCCTCAGGGAAATTTTATATGAACTCGGTATCGACTAGGGATGCCTAGAGATAAGATTCTTGGAAGCGTTACTTCAAAACATCCCTTATTTATAAGAGGTTCTTTTACAAGAATTATAAAAAATTAGGCTTTTACTAAACTTATTAGATATTTGTAAAGAATATCACCACACTAGGCGTGTCGTTCCTTTCATCTCTAATAGAGATGTCAGTGTCATGTCAGTGACACCAACTGTCAGTAATTTATAAGAAGTGAAGAAGAAGAAAGTTAGGTGATGTAATTTTATAAAATATGGAACAATAGGTTTCCTAGATAAATAAAAGGAAGAATAATATAAACTAAGCTAGAAGTAAAGGCTTTAAATGTTGTTTTTTGTTATTTCAGGTAAGTTACTCTGTTTTGAATGGGTAATCGTGCTAAAACTATGTATTTGTGTTGAATAAAAGATAAATTTGTTATTTCAGAAAACGCAATTTCGTCTTTATTTCACGGAAATATAATAATACTATTATAAAACAACATTTTCTGCAAATATTTCAAGCAGTATGGAGAAGTTAAGATTTGATTTTTGTGTGAAAACAGCATCAGATGGAAAGTCAAACATTCTTTGCATAACCTCAATATGCACACCTGATGGTCAAACTTTTGGCATACCGGCCGAATATCAACCTGCAAGTTTACATCAAGTAATAACAAATACATCTAACTATGCCAAGATAAAAAAAACATTGAACAAAAGACATCAGACTAGGAAAATATGGATAACTTTAACCGATGAGATATCAAAGGTATATTTAGATGAAGAACAAAATATACAGTTTAATGATGTTTACCTTGAAGAGATTGTGGAAAATACAAAAGATCAAAAATCTTTAACTAGAAGCTCAAATGAAACATTGGAGAAACTATTAGAGAAATTACTCGAAGAAAAGCAAACAAAATCTGAAACTCAAAAGGCCATGGGGCAATGCAGGTCTCCACTCGCATCAATATAATATGGCTATAAATTAGTTTTGTTATTTTTAAGTAGTTATTTGTTCTATCGAAATCTCTATTGCAGCGGGAATTATAAAAATGCAATATAAAGTAATTATTTTGATGACACGACAAGAAAACGGGACTGTGACATCTTTTTTTTCCTTCATAATATAAGGTTAGAAAAGTCTAAAGACTCTTTGGACAGTTTGCTGACTCACTAGGCAGATGAATTCCGAACTAAAAATATTTTTTTTTCTTGAGGTAGGTACCTAAATAAAATAAAATATTTTTTTTGTTCGGTAAGCACCTACATAGGTACTTACCTAGGTAGGTATAGCTAATAAAATAAACATGAAGTATTATTTAGATTAGGTAAAACCTTCTTTTTCAATCACCTCTTCCCAATCGCAACAGGCCAAGTAAAACTTTTTTAAAAAAAGAACGTCCTTCTATAGTTTTTGCGGGAGTTCTGATAGAACTTGAAAAGCGCACGCATTTATACTTTTTATCTGGCTTTTCTTTCATTGATTTTCCGGATTTTTAACCGATAAAAATATGGAAAATACCGATAAGATGTATGAGAACGGTGCATCAACAATATGTTTAGACCCTAGAAGGAGAAGATTGTAGGTGCAGGCTCAACCAGTTAATATTGTTGAAGCTGTGTCATTGTGGATAGCCCCAATTCAAGTATGTTTGTGCTATTTTATTTTATTTTCATGAGACGAATGACGAAACAAGTCCACTCCACGGAGGACGTACCCTCTGTGGCATTGTAGCGCGTCCATCTCAGACGCTTAGCGAACTATACAGAGCTATGATGGATGTTTCAATATGTGATAAAACCCGAATCGAGGAACTCCGTAGAAGAACTAATATCGACATAATATTAGTTATTTTAGAGTTTTGTTTGTGTTTATTTTTTTTATTGTCCCTGACTTGTACTCATACCTAAATAAAATGCAATTCATTCACTCACACCACTACTATCGTTTGCTATTATGTTTGAGTAGGTAGGTATACCAAACAAACGTAACAAACGATGGTATGATATTACTTATCACAAACTTCGAGAAAAGCCGCAGGTGAAAGCTAGTAAGTCAAACAAATACAAACTGTCAATTAAGTCATCGAAAAATACCATTTTGTGGCAGACCATAAAGTAATATGGCAGACAATTTTTGTTTTTTGACGAAGTTTGGATGTCGAATAACTAAGTATTCCCGTTGCTTTTTAATAAAATTATTACGTATATTAAAACTACGTTACAAGTACATTGTAACAAAGAAAGTTTCATTAATGCGAGTTTAAAAAAATCGGGACCTGGGCTCCATGGATTTTTGCCCCAGACCCTTTGGGGAAAATTTCAAAAGATTTTGTGATTGAAAAATTCACTGGTAGAAATGCAAATGCTCACCAATGGATTAAGGATTTCAACAAGGAATGTGAACGTTTCCATATTGATAAAGACAGAAAAAAAATAGAAATTTTAAAACAGTTTTTAGAATATTCGAGTGTGAATTGGTACAGTTGTATGTTAATGAAATTTACAGTAGAATCAGAGTGGATTAAATGGGAAAAAAACTTCTGTGAAACATTTGGAAACAAGGGTTGGTCGCCGATCAGATACGCTCTTGGATTTAAATATCAAACGGGTTCATTGCTTGAGTATGCATTGAAAAAAGAAAAACTGTTATTAGAGGTTAGAAAGACGATTGATACTGGTACTCTTATAGACCTTATAGCCGCAGGCCTGCCTAATTACCTAAGTGATAAGATTGACCGAGAGACATTACAAGAAACCGAAGATCTCTACAATGAGATAGGCAAATTAGAACATCTTGTTGGGAGGAACAAATATGAAAAAAAGAACTACACATACTCTGACATAAAAACTAAAAAAAATGAAGAAAAGAAACCGTGCCAAATCTGTGTCAATGAGAAAAAAGGGAAACGTTTTCATCCTGAGGAAACCTGCTGGTTTAATGAGAAAAATCTAAAATCAGTTGTGAAAAGTGTGAATAACTCTGAATTAGAAATTGAACTAAATAAGGAGAATCCAAAAAACTAGAAGTACCACCATTAATAAAAGTAAAGTTATTATTAAATGACACTTTAAAAGTTACTGCCATTTATGATTCTGGTTCAAATGTGTCATTAATAAATTCAAAATTATTGAAAATACATGAAAAAGAAGAAGACACACTGAATAAAGCGACAGCAAACTTGAAAACTATTAATGGTGAAAAGAAAACAAAAGGTATGGTAACAATGAAAATAAAAATATATAACATTGAAAGAGAAATGAATATTTTTGTGATAGATAATGAAAATTTTCACTATGATTTTCTCATTGGTTTGGATTGTATAAAGGAATTTAAATTAATCCAAAACGAAAAATTGAATATCACACAGTGTAACAATCCACAAAAAGAGAATAAAGTCCAAAATGAAGAGGAGAACAAAAATAAAGACTCCGAAACAAATATTGTGAATTTTGAAATTCCTGATGTACTAGGTGACAAAAATGAACAAGAAATGTACTATATAAACAGAGGTGAAGTTAATTTCAATGAACATATTAACTTCAGTAAATTTGAAATTTCAGTAAACCACCTAGATTTATGTAAACAAACTGAAATTGATAAATTAATAAAAAAATACAAATCAGTCTTTGCTAAGGACAAATACGATGTTGGTACCGTACGAGATTATGAAGCTCACATAGACTTGATAGTAGATAAATATTGCTACAAGCGCCCATACAGATGCACAGCTGATGATAGAAAAGAAATTGAAAATCAAATATCAAAACTATTGAAAAACCACTTAATTGAGGAATCATATAGTCCTTTTGCTGCTCCGGTTACCCTAGCGTATAAGAAAGAAGATGGGAAAAGATCAAGACTGTGTATAGATTTCCGCGAATTGAATAAAATTGTTGTCCCTCAATCGCAGCCATTCCCCTTGATTGAAGACTTGATGGTAAAGACTGTAAACTGTGAGTATTATTCCACTTTTGATATAAATTCAGCATTTTGGTCCATTCCGTTGAAAATTCAAGATAGATATAAGACAGCATTCGTGACGCAAGAAGGTCATTTCCAGTGGACATGCCTCCCGTTTGGTTTAAAGACAGCTCCGGCTATTTTCCAAAGAATATTGAGAAACATAATAAGAAAATATAAACTCTCAGATTTTGCAGTGAATTTCATCGATGATATCCTAGTTTTTTCTAAAAATTTCGAGGAACACATAATACATATATCAAAACTACTCGAGGCAATACAAACAGAAGGATTTAGACTGAAATTCTCGAAATGCACTTTTGCAAACAATCATGCCAAGTATTTGGGACACATAATAGAAAATAATTCAGTTAGACCTCTCAAAGATTACTTAACAGCTGTCAGAAATTTCCCCATTCCAGAAACAAGAAAAAATATACGCCAGTTCCTTGGGAAAGTAAATTTTTATCATAAATTTGTACCACACAATGCAATTATTCTGGAACCTTTACACAATTTACTACGGAAAGATGTAAAATTTATATGGACCAAAGAATGCCAGAAATCATTTGATAAAATAAAGGAATTACTATGCTCGAAACCAATTCTAAAAATATTTGACCCAGAACAACCAATAAAAATTTACACTGATGCCAGTATTAAAGGAGTGGGAGCTGTGTTAAAACAGGAAGATGAAAACGGAGTAAATAAACCTGTGGCTTACTTTTCAAAAAAATTAACAGACACTCAAAAGAAAAAGAAGGCAATATATTTAGAATGCCTAGCAATTAAGGAAGCTTTAAAATATTGGCAACACTGGCTTATGAATAAAGAATTTATAGTATATTCAGATCATAAACCATTGGAAAATCTGAACATCAAGTCCAGAACTGATGAGGAACTTGGTGATTTGACATATTATTTATCACAATACAATTTTAAGATAAAATATAATCCGGGACAGTCAAATCAAGAAGCAGACTGCTTAAGCAGAAACCCAGTCTTAGAACCTCATGAGAATACCGAAGATTTTTTGAAAGTTGTAAACTTAATAAATATAGAAGATATAAAAAAGGACCAAAACGCAAATCTAAATCTACAAGATGGAAAATCAAAGTTTATTCTGGAGAATAACATTTATTACAAAAAGAATAACAGAAGAAAAAAAATTATACTATCAGAAGCATTAAGCAAAACACTAATTACAGATGTCCACAATACTTACTGCCACATTGGGAGAACCCAGATGATAAATAAAATAACCCCTTTCTATACAGCAAAGAATATCATCACAAATATTAATACAATTTGTGATGAATGTGACACTTGTATAAAAAACAAATCTAGAAGGAATCCAAAATTTGGTTTGATGTCCCATTTAGGCCCAGCAACACGTCCATTTGAAATTGTATCAATTGATACAATTGGAGGCTTCGGAGGATCACGGTCTACAAAAAAATACTTGCATCTCTTGGTTGATCACTTTACACGATATGCTTATATTTTGACATCAAAAAATCAAAACTCCAATGATTTTATCAAATTAATAGAAAATGTGACACAAAGCAATCATATTGATATGGTATTATCAGACCAATATCCTGGCATAAATTCCAAAGAATTTAAAGAATTCCTAAAAAAGAAAAACATAACAATGGTATTCACTGCTGTAGACGCACCATTTTCAAATGGACTAAATGAAAGGCTAAACCAAACATTAGTCAATAGAATAAGATGCAAAATAAACGAAGGGAATAAGAAAACAGCATGGACAACTATGGCACAAAAATGTGTAGATAAATATAACGAAACAGAACATACAGTCACTAAGTTTACTCCAAAATATCTTTTGGAAGGAGAGAAAATGGATATTTTGCCACCGGAATTGAAATCAAAATGCACAATAGAAGATCTCAAAAGAGACAGAGAACTAGCATTTCAAAATTCAATAAAATCTCACAACTATAATAAAAAAATATATGATCTACATAGAGAAGAATATAAATTCGAAGTGGGCGATAGAGTATATGTAGAAAACGGAAACCGGCTAAATAGGAAGAAAATGGATGAATTAAGGATTGGACCATACAAAATCCTAAGAAAAATATCTAATTCAATCTATGAAGTTGATGCTGGACATAAGAAGGCGGAGTCAAATTTCTACCATGTTACAAAGTTATCTCCAGTAGTGGTTAGTTCTTAATCAAACAAAAATCATTTTGATTTTGTTCTCTCCGAGGGTGGGAGATGTAAAGAATATCACCACACTAGGCGTGTCGTTCCTTTCATCTCTAATAGAGATGTCAGTGTCATGTCAGTGACACCAACTGTCAGTAATTTATAAGAAGTGAAGAAGAAGAAAGTTAGGTGATGTAATTTTATAAAATATGGAACAATAGGTTTCCTAGATAAATAAAAGGAAGAATAATATAAACTAAGCTAGAAGTAAAGGCTTTAAATGTTGTTTTTTGTTATTTCAGGTAAGTTACTCTGTTTTGAATGGGTAATCGTGCTAAAACTATGTATTTGTGTTGAATAAAAGATAAATTTGTTATTTCAGAAAACGCAATTTCGTCTTTATTTCACGGAAATATAATAATACTATTATATATTTATGCAGTAAAACATATTGAAATACAAATGCAAAATAAACATGTTATAATGGTCATACATAGAAGACAAAATTTTCCCAAAAGATACAAAGATTTAGCACCGTTATGTTTCAGAGATGGGCGTAGTGCAATGCATACAGAGCTTGTCCTTAGTGGATGTCTGCAGTAAAGCAATGCATCGTTATAGGCAGTGGTTACCACTTAACATCAGGTGCATCATCGGCTTGTTTCATCATTTAATTGTATAAAAAAGCAGTGGTTATCAGTTCTACATTTTTAACTTTAAGTTTTCACCGTTTCTAAAAACTTTACATCTGCGTTGACGACCCCAGACGATGAATTAATGAAAAATGAAATCGACTTGGTAAATTTAATTTTTTTCCATCCGTCCGAGGCAATCCGAGATGCTGATTAGCGCGCTTCTCCGTAACGAGCGATTTAAATCACGTTTCATATTGATTGCGCGTTTCATCTTGTGATTCTATTAATTCTTGGATGGCTGAGAAGCAATGGCTGGCAACGACGGCTGTAATAGCGCCAAGTTGTGAAAAATCTGTGAATATTATTTGCACCGGGAAACATGTTCTGTGAATGTGATGTTTATGTATTTTTTCGCGTATTATTTTCACGAAGTCCCAAGTTTCGACCAGTTACTTTTCAGTTATTCTCTACACGCTTAGATTACCTCTCGATATTCTAGCGGGAAATTAAACGGCTTTTTATTATTTATTTATGTTTTATTATTCTAGCTAGCTTTACCACGCATGTAGTCATAGAGCTACCTACTTACATTTCATGTGGGAAAAAATAAGCATCATTTAGCACTTAGCATTTAGCACTAAGTTCTGATTTAAAAACTTAAATGTCAAGCCATTACTTACAAGATACCTATACTGTGTACATGTACCTAATATCAATGTGTGCGTTAATGACATTAAAAAAATAACTTATCTATCTTATCAAAAATAGACTAAAATATTGGCAATAGGCATTCATGTGACTGGGGGGCGGTTCCAATCTCAGTTGAACTGCAAAGTTTTAAATCATGGTCAGTTCATACTAACTCATAGTTATTCTGTGACTAAATAGTGACATTATGATGTCATTTAATTTGTTTTTGCGCATATTTTGCTGTCAAGTGTCTACAAAATTGTATCACGTGACCTGAAGAAATTACACTGGGCAGTGAAATATAACTTGACAGCAAAAGATTGGAATACGGAGGCTGAATAGTCTTTACTCTGAAAAGAAAAAAATGCGTTTTGTAACATCCAATTACATAAAAATGACGGTTATATGTTAAAGAAAACAGCTAAAAATCGCTAAAACATTTCAAAAACTATAAAGTACTCCCAGGTGAAGTATTCAACCCGGAACTAGATTGAAGTCCCGAACTAAGTAATCGCGAGTCCCGGCTCTGTGGTGCAGTAAAACAGCAGTACCATACGTCTTACTTAGTACCGCGTGCATGTTTTTAAGTCATGCACAGATTTATAAGTTGCCTACATACATTGACTGAGGTGCGTTTAGACTGGACGAGTCTAAATTACTCTAAAATACTTTTTTTTTATCTAGCCTATCTCGCCTCTTTTGAGCACTTTTGGGCCACTTTTGGGTCTCCCCCAAGTACTTCGGTCCTTGGCGGTAGCCCACTAATCCGTTTCAAATACACCAAGGTCACCTTACAACGCTTTCTCAGCGCAAATCTAAAATGTTAAGACATAATAATTATTTATTGAAAAACTGTGTGAAAGAAAACTTTTAGTAGGAAAATTTTTAATAGTCATTTAAGGTTGATCTTTCATCAACAAAGTAGTGAGATTTTCAGTTATAGAACTGTCAATAGTTGAATAGTCAAACGCAGAAAAATCAAAGAACCAAGCTGGTCGAGGTCTTAATAATCTATGGTCTTTGGAAAGGGTAGTAAAATTTTATAAACCAGTGTCATGTAAGAATATAAGGTTGTTATCAATAACATCCGTAATATCTAGGCTGCAGTGATAATTAGGGCTAAAAAACAAGGCTATTTTCATAGTCTCAAAATTCGCGCTAAAACGAGATGCAATAGCTTTTAATACTATCAAATGAAGAAGGAATAATAAAAAAAAAATTCACAATGATATTTGCAAATGTATTTCTTAGTACCTAAGCCAGTGTAAACGTCGCATGAGGGTAGTTCCGCACTCACCGTGGCCCGTGATGCAATCGGTGTGCTAAGACCACCTCAGACACCATACTTTATCCGCACTCACAATTAGTTGCTGCGATGGCAGGTGAAACTACACTACACAGAAAACTATAGAGTCGCCTTGGTGTTGTAAGTCAAAATCAAAGTAAAAATTTCTTTATTCATTAAAATCACAAGGATCATTTAGAATCGGTTTATATAACTAGGCGATTCTAGGTGCCAATTCCACAGTGTATATTTTTGCTGATATAAAAGTTCGTGGTGAAATCTCATAACTATAATTCCTAGGACTCGTCACTAGGACTAGGACAATTTACCTTTTTGCATCGAGTTTTCTGCCAATCACATTGCCCTTTTCAGAGTACCATCGATAACCCATACATTGACTTACCTGAGTCATTGACCAATTTGAAAAAAATGCTTTATATTTTGAAATTTACTCAAAACCTGATTGTTAAAACACTTAAGTTAAAAAGTAATACAAAGTTTTGGATCGTTTTTGCGAAGGATTTTTTTATAAGGGAAGAACAGCTCCATACCACTCCTGTGCATTGTCTGAAGCTTCTCAGCTCAGAAGTCGTTAGTAACAAACTCCACACATTTGTGTCACCGGATACAATCCCATTATAATTTTAAATTTTAAGCGCTTTTATTTATGTACAGGCCCAATCTGCTGAGCAATCTTTGATGTGCTTTTAATCTGAAGTGTTTTGGAGATATTTTTTCTAAAACGCACAGGGGAAAACTTTTAAAAGTGGTGTTTATCATTTATAAGCAAATTGTATTGTATTAGCTTTAAGTTTTTAGTATTAGAACAAAAGTGCAACTACCTAATTTGGCTAGTCTGTCATATGTGTCCTAAATAGAACGAATATTAGATCATCCATAAAAACGGGGCCTATAACCTGTTTTGTAAAATGTAAATAGCTAAGTAATACCTGATGCATGATGAGGATATAAACACGTCCTCTATCACACTGTACCGTACCATAAAAATACAGTCTCCACTGAGAGAACTAAATTATGAAATAATACCCGCACAGGTGTGACCTCTCCCCTCCTGATGTCTTTTGTTTTTTTCGCATAATTATTCTAGGGTAGGATTTTGCTCTTTCCTATATTTTAATGTTAGAAACTTTTCATAATTTCTTTAGGTAACTATTTTAAAAAGCTTTGCTGGTCGCTTGGTACCTAGAATCACTTAGTTATGCAAGATGATTCTAAATGATCCTTGTGATTTTATTGAATAAAAGATTTAGACTTTGACACACACTTTGAAAGTGATAGAAAAAGCTACTAGCCAAATTATTGGGTAAATTGATTGGAATCAAAATTAAATCAGACCTATGTACCTACTATGACTTTTTTATTAAAGTGATAATAATTATTCGAAAAAGCTAATATAAAATTAAAAGATTTGGAGGGGATAAATGAATGCTACGGGTTATGGGGTAATTTATGTTGTTATTCGTAAGAAACAACAGAAATACCCGAAAAGCAGAACAACCCACCTGAGTGTAGAGGTATAGCATCAAACTCTAATTAAATATAACTGGAAGTATTTTAATAAGTTTATGAGGGCACCGTCGCTTGCTTAAAACAAATATTATGTCCGCCAGCAAGCGTTGAATTTTAATATAATTACTGTACGTTTTTAATTTTATAAAGGAAGTTTCTTTGTTTAGCTTCGTCGGTTCTCCTGGTCATATGCTTCCGGTGGGCAAGCTCGGGTTTTGCTAATGGTGTAAGGTTTTGTTTTATTTTGTTTATTTCATTTAGTTCAATAGTCTAAGAACCCGTAAATCATAGTCATAGTCATAGATCTTTATTCACCATTTGGAACACTTAAGGGACACTTGGCTTTGTTTTTTACACAGTTGTACTTCAGCGGCAGTACATAGTCTTTGACATAATCTTATAGGTACAAAGAACTAATAATTAGTTGTGTAAAATAAGTAGTAATAAATAAGTATTAAAAATTCTATTGCTCAATTTATTGCAATTACGGGTTCATTAAACTTCT
The DNA here is from genome assembly GCA_947859175.1 of Gandaritis pyraliata. Lineage (NCBI taxonomy): Eukaryota > Metazoa > Arthropoda > Insecta > Lepidoptera > Geometridae > Gandaritis > Gandaritis pyraliata. The sequence continues at coordinate 1,098,764 of OX401871.1, read as the reverse complement.
TGAATACCTAATTATTGATCAAAACAATAACTATATACAAATACTAATAAGAAAATATCATTTTTAACAAAAAAAAAATTATTAAAATGAACTCTGAATTCTAAATGTTAGAGATAGAAAACAGAGTTCAAATCACCGACTGCAGGCAGATAGTATTAAAAATAATCATTTTGAGTAGCTGTAAAGATCCTTTAGAAAAAACCACTTGTAGCTCTTTATCTTGTCCAAAGTCATCAATGCTCTCCGTCGACATGAAACATTTTTCAGCCCCCGTATGCCAATCTTTTGCTGTCAAGTTATATTTCACTGCCCAGTGTAATTTCTTTAGGTCACGATCATTCATGATCATGATCATTCTTTTTAGACACTTGACAGCAAAATATGCGCGTAAACACATCAAATGACGTCATAATGTCACTATTTAGTTACAGAATAACTAAGAGTTAGTATGAACTGACCATGATTTAAAACTTTGCAGTTCAACTTTGCCGTTCAACTTTGATTGGCATACCCCTGCAGGCAGTACGATAACTACAGCTTTTCATACAAACGTTACATTTACCATGCAATTTTGTTTTTAAATACAAAGGTTTTTTCGACAAATTATCGCATACTCTTCTAAAGTTCAACTAAGTAAATTAAAATGCTTCCACGTCACATTTAACAAAAAGAATGTGTTTGCCAATATCCCGAATCATCACTTCCTCACGTTTTCCACATAAACCCATCTTATTCTCCTCAATAAAGTCGAGTGGAGTGTGCAATTTACATTTTTGATTCCGACAGGCTTAACGCGTGTCGCCTAAAGTGTACGAGCGAATTTTATTACTCATCGTTTTATTGAAGGTCGTATGAATTTGGCTAGTTTTTGAAAGAAAGAAAGAAAGAAAGAAAGAAAAAGCAAGTATTGCTTTAGAGCTTACGAGTTATATTAAAATTAGATACATAGATTAATTCTCTAAGGCAAAGGGTTTTGGGCTTTTGATAAATGATAAAATAAATAAATAAATATTCATGGACATTTCACACGACGCCCTCTAGTCCCAAACTAAGCAAAGCTTGTAATATGGTAACTAGATGCTGATAGAATACTTATATACTTTTTTTTGTAAATACATACTTATAATACATAGTAACACCCAGACATAGAACAAACATCTATGTATGGCACACACAAATGTTTGTTCTTAGTGGGGATCGAACCCACGACCCACAGCACGGCAGGCAGAGCTATTACCGACTGAGCTGTGACGCCTGTCAAATAATAATATTTAATGATATTTAATGTCTGTAGAACTAGGTAACAACATGGCGTAATGGTGTTAAAATTTAAAACTTATGAAGTCTTTAGTGTAACCTTTTATCAGGCTGTACAATAATTTGGGCGCTTCAGTCCTTCTGTAAGTCCAAATAGCGTTTGGCCTATTGCAGAACGACTAAATTCAAATTATAACGCAAATCGTAGAAAGTTATCTTAAAATACAGTAGATACCTATTTTGTGGACATCATAATATTTTATCAGAACCCCTTTCCGCAGAAAAAAAGACTGTTCTTTTTAAAAGTGTTGAGCAAACTTTCCAATTTATAGACAGACAAACGTCCGAAGATATTTTTCCGGATATCGGAGCAATAAAAGGTACATTTGGGGCAAGTTAGGGGAGAGAGGGTTAGACCCATTTTTTCCCCGTTTCCTCCAACAGATTTACACAATGCCCTGGGCCAAAGGGCTGGCTATAGATGGTGTTTTGATATCTTTATTGTGATCTTACAATAGTCATAAAATAGCCCAATGGGCGACGATAAAGAAATGCTCGAAAAATTATGACGAATGCTTAGATTCCATCTTGCAATTTATAGTAAAACGTTTCTGAATAGTATAATAGTGCAATCTGTTTGTTGTCTTTATTGAGAGGTAGTTTGCATGCCTGAATAAATTGATATGAAGCTATTGTAAGATATGTACTAGGGTAGTAATTGACATGGCTCGATTCACCATGTTTTAGGACAATTCATAGTAACCTTTTTAGATTTAGCTACTGAGCAAATATGATTCCGATGACAAAAATTATCTTTAATAATATGGCAAAGTTTAGTTAAGTAGATTAAAAAAAAAGAAAAGTAGATTATAAATTCAATATTTTTTTTCTAGGTTTAGGTACCTAACAACGTTATTTTCATGTTTTCTATTACTAACCAATAACCATAATATATTTATCTATATTTCAAAACCTTATCGATTAATTTCACCACAGTAGTTCTTTCTCCATTTGCACCAAGGCCCATACTTTACATCGCAACAAATCTTGTAACAAATAAAATAATTGCTAAAACTTGTTCCACCAATGCAGCAATGGTCAACGAAAGAAATCGACACAGTTTTTCTTTTGTTTTTCCCTCACCCCCCACCGAGAGCTTTCGATAAATAAAAGTAGGCAACTTCCGACCGCTAACAGACCAACTGAACCTGGATATTTATGGACCAAAGGGGTGGTTTATTGCGATCCACTTTAACCCTGCCGCTGGCTATCCGCACTTAGGGTTGCAGTCACACTGTGCTGTAATAATCTTGACCGTCAGCATGTTTAGTGTAAACTTCTGTGAAGCCTAGAAGGGCGAGTTTTTTTTTAATTTAAAATACTTATGGTCGTCTTAACACTTTCACTAATGGTGCTACTAAACTTAATAACGCCTTTTTTAGAAATATGAAAAGATGAAACGTTTCAAATAGTGCGCCATTATTTTGTAGAAAGTAAATTTTTTTGTTTGTAAAAAGTAAATTTACAAGCTTGATTGAATAAAAATGCATTGTTATTAGTGAAGACAGCAGAAATATCTTGACAATTTAAAAACTGGGTTTAGATCTGTGACACATCTGAAATTTACTGAATAAAGACTTTATGAATTATGACCAATACAATGAAAGGGCAATGGGATTTTGAATGGCTTTTGAATGACGTTACATTTCGGTGTGTTAGGCGAATCTATTCGACATTTGGAGAAATAACTTTATTTTTATTTGTTTATTTTTTGTGACCTTTATTGTGATTATTTTAAGTTACAAAGTATCAATGTGTGTTTTACATTTATTTGCTAAATGTCGAGCATATCTAATAAGTAGGTACATACTTTCAACATCTGCATTAAAAAGCAAGCATATAACCACTTTGCCATAAGTTTGCATCGGACCCCCAGATGACCTTGTAAGTGGTTCTTGAAATTGACTGCCTCAAGACAACAAGACGAATGGAGGCACGGAGCTAGAAGAAGAATGCTATCGATTTACTAAGAAATTGTTTCGTAAAATACGTGTTGCTATTTCGGACATTGGTTTTTACCACTTGGAAAATTGTACACGTTGGTCTTTAGGGATTTTAGATCTTGAGTTTGGCGGCAGGTGACATTGAGATATGTGGTCATGGGTTTGGAAATAGCCACACAGAATAGAAAGGAGGACTAGAAAATGATTTGATTGCTCGAGAGCAAGAACAAGCAATCACATCGTGAACTAGTGAGAATTCTAGTAGCAACGATAGGATTGTTATGAGATTCTAATGCATGCAAGTTTTTAAACGAATTTTCTATTCCGATGACTATCACTTTGGACCTTCTTAGGGATAAGGAGTTACACAGTTCACCGTTATTGGTAATAACCAGTCGGTCAATAGGTCTCCTATGTTTTTGAGTAGTAGGTATTTATTTATTTTTTTATTTATTATTAAATTCAGCTGCTTACTGCACTTACAGTGTTAACCAACGCGCGCAGTAAGCCATTTAACAATTATAATGAGGTATAATACCTATAAAAATGATACACAATCTTATGTATCTATTTTCATCAAATTTAGCAATAAGCATAAAATTCACAAGTACCGAATTAATGATACAAAAGCCATCTCCTAAACAAGATATCTTGAATTATTAACCCTAAGAAACCACGGCCAGTACACATAAAAAATATCCACCGGGGCATTGAAAGATTGAAAGGGTGGAATCACTTAACAGAGCCAATTTATGGGCAAATCTGACCCGTGGGACGACCGTGGTTGGACTAACAATATTAGGTAAGTCGAAAAACTTATAAGCTCCCGTCGAGACCGGGTATTCTTTTCTGGGGAAATTGATCGTGGGATGGACGGAAGCGATTTTTTAGGGAGAATTTCACGGTTGATTGAATCAAAGCGTTCTGGGGAGAAGTGTGTTGAGGTTTTGAGATTGTTGGTTTTGTGCATGGAAAATTCAATGGGGTTGGTTATTGGATCTGTTGAAGCAATAAATAAAACAATAAAGCCGACATATACCTTGAAATTTCCAAAATTAGACAGGCTAAGGTACTCTAGCTAGTACCTTTCAGGGTCATCGTAGATCTTAGATTTTAGCACACTATGAGGTAATTTAACTACACAATCGTTTTGTCGATATAAAACAGAACAAATAATACAGATTACCAGTAGTAAGCTGCGCTGTACTTTCAAAATTATCTTCCAAAATGGCAGCAATAACATCAATATAATTATCCCATTTAGTCCAACAACTGTATACCGTATGAGTTGTGACCACTGCATCGCTCCATTAGCGATTATTGTCCAAGTTTTGTGCTAACAAACTGGACACAGTACGGAGGTAGAGAGACTAGAAGGCCCAAGGAGGAAAGCCTCAGGCACAAACAGTCACGTTACGTTTAACGTATTCGAGTCATATTGCGTGTCAACGTCAACTCGACTGCCAAACGTTTTAGCGTCACCATGTAGTGTAACTCGGATACGTTAGTGTTACGATACGTTCACGACTATCACATTTATTAGTCCTGAGAGCGTCTTCAGCGTCTAGGACGGGAAAGAATTTATTTCTGCTGCCAGAACGTAATGCTTGCTCCCTTTATTCTGATTTAAAGTATGCAAGTTCAGAGACACAAGACACTAAGTCTCAAAATGATGGACGCAGTACAATGTCACACGAACACATCATATAAAGGGTCGACATCAGGTGGGCCATCTGTATTTTCCATCACTTTATCTCTTAACTAAATAGTGCATATTCAAAGCAGCCTTAGCTTGTATCAGGAATAACAAGGTAATGGTGAGAAATTGTCACATCTAATTCAAATCATAATGAAACAAAATTACGATGAGAAATTCAGTAACACATCCAGTAACAATAGATCTATGAAAGTGGACACAACGGCTGCCAAATTCTTTGCACTTATTTACGCGTTTCATAATTTATTGCTTTCGTATCGACTGTCCTACACGCTTGCCAAGCGCGCTATTAGTTGGCAACTGTAGCCACTTCCTGCTTCCCTAGTTCTTTGTTTTTGTTCGAGGGTTTTGTAATTGTGGAGTTTTTGAGCTGCCAATTTCTTTTGATATTAAAATTTGCTTGGCAGATACTGAATAGGGTATATGAATTATCTGATCTTGTGGTTGCTACGGTTCAGTGTTCAACGATTCCGGAAAAACATCGTGTAAAAAAAAAGGTATGGCATCAGATTTCAAAAAAATATCAAACACTTGCTTATATAAGAAAATATACTTATCTCAATGTAAATATCTGGTTCTTGGATCATTCAATGATTTAAGGCCTAAAATCATTCGCATTTACGTATTATTGTTTTGTATTGCTTTTAAACTACCTCTACTTTTGCGCAGAAGATCAGCAAAAACCATTAGAATATTCTTTGACTTAGTTTTTCTTTCTACCACATACACACACTAACACATTTTTCTTAAGTCTGTGTGAGTTTTCTTGTTTCTTTTCCACCAGTCTTCACTAACCTTGAATTTTTGATTCTATTTTCAAATCGTACGTTCCATTTCAGGCATTCAAACCCTCACTCTGATTTTCCATAATTCAACGACAGCTTCCAAACAGCATAATCCGAACAACACGTGTGACTCCACGCACTGATACCTCTCAATATCAATTGCACACTTAAACCAAATAGTTTTACAACCAAAACATCCTTAAAACTAAGAGCGTAAGGTTGGAAGTTCCGTGTTTGGAGAGCTTGGTAAGTTTGCCGCGTGTACGGATTGCATTGCTCGTTCATCGGTTCAAATTCGAATGGGTTGTAAAGGTGCTAGCAAACTAGAGATAAAAATGGTTTTTCATTTAGATTTTTACTGCTTCATCCGCTGACTAGATTAAGTGTATAAATTCTGGGCATTGTAGGCTAGTAAAGCATTTTGTGAAAGAGCGTAATGGGTTCTCTCCGTGGTATTAAGCGGAGAAGTTTGGGTTATTTTCAAAATCTCCTTTAGGTTTTAGATTAGATTAGATTAGAAATTTTTTTATTGCACATATAAAACAGTACCGAGGCGGGCTTAATGCTATTTAGCATTTTCTTCCAACCAACCTTAAGGTTGGTTGATTTTCCGCCTTAAGAGGATTTTGCGACTTTTTATCTCATAGTCCCCTACTACTGCTACTTTTAAAAATAAGTAGTTCAGTTTGTTTCACTACAACATTAACATAACTAACTCAATACATGGTTTAAAAGACTACTTAATGACTTGTGACGTTCAACCTGGCTAATCCATTCAATAGGCCAAAACATACAAAAAATAAATCAGAGCATCACAAAAGCATGACTAGGTACGCAGGTAGAAGAGAGGCCGAAGAAGAAGTAGTTGGATTATGTAAAAGATGATATGAATGTGAGAGGAGTAAATTCAGAGTTGACGAATGATAGGAGTGAGGAAGACAGCTGTGCCAACCCCACCTAACGTGAGATAAGGGCAGAGAAAAGATAATGATCACAAAAGATTAATAGTGACATCTAGTGTATTAACACCTTAAGCGCGCAATTGTCCAGCTGACCAGCCACTGTCCGGTGTCCGGTGCCGGTCGTCCGGAATGATCCGGACACATGGCGTCTTTGTACGCACCCGTGTCGTTTATTTAAGCGACATCTATCGATGGAGCTAAAATTACACTTACAAAAATCATACGTACACGTACAGTAATAGTATACCTAAAACTAAAATCACACGTACAAAAATCATACGTAAAGTAATAGTATACATAGCAGTTTATATCAAGGAAATTAAATGAAAACTTTATTTGACAAAACATACCGTACATTATAGCAAAAATCATGGTACAAACCAAAAAGATCGGCTCAGTATATTGTTGAATTGATAGGCAATTTAAAGCTGATTTTCAGCTGAACCAGATTAACTGACGACGTACTACATCAGACCACTAACAGTTGGAGTTTGATACTGCTATCGATTCTGTTGTCGCATTTTTCTAAATTAATCTAATTTGACAGCACTAAAAATGTTGCCGTCCCTTTCTCATAAACTGAAACGACAAAGACAGCTATAATTTTAGCGCTGTCAAATTAGGTTAGTTTAGAAAAATGCAACAACAGAATCGATAGCAGTATCACAATAAAACACTGGTTCTGCTAAAAAATGTAAAATAAAACTGCATGTTCGTGTTTTTGACTACCTCAGCCTTTTCCTACACAGCATCAAGACTTTGACGTTCTTACTTTAGGAGATAGGTAGATTAAGGTAGAGCCACAATCAATTGAGCTTTCAGACTTGCAAAAATCACATTCAAAATAATTACCATTCATTATTTATTTTAAAATTTCACACAAATAAGTAGCGCTAGGAACACCTAATAATCATCTTGAAATTACGACACATCGATACATTTATACGTCGCAGCTATCAGAATTCAAAAACAGCAACCATTTTGACAATATTCGGGTAGCTAATGGTAGAAACATAACTCAAAACCCAAAGACATTCGGACACCCTACTTTGCATCCGAGGGCGGATATTTATGATGCCTCAATGGTATATCCATGTTTGTAATTTTGTTTGAGGAGTAGTGATTTTGCATCTTGTCATATGTGATTGCTTTTGGGAGGGAATTTAATGAAATATTATTATCAACATTTGTCATTGCTATAGGGGGTTGAAAGTATTTCAAATTACCAACACGTTTGAATATTTTAATGCAAAAATGATGCTAAAATAACATATAAGACAGTATTTGAAATAGATAATCCTATTAATATTAATTTTAAATGTTTGAATATTTAGATGTTTGTGTTTCAATTACCCTGCAACTATTGGTCTGATTTGGATTAAACTTTGAATGTAGTTAGTATATTTTTTTGTCCCGGAAATTTAACCGAATTGAGAACCTCCTCCTATTTTGAAGTGGTTAAATAAGAGACTAATTCCACCAACGAGCGTGTCAGCTGAAACGTAGCTGATTTCGATTATTTATTCTACAATCAAACTTTGATAGCTGAAACGTAGATTTTCATCTGTATTGGGGCAATTTTGATCCAACTGCACAGTGACGTTTCAGCTAAGCTGCAGAGGGGTAATCGCGAACAAATCTGACAGTCGCCGCGTTTCGTAAACCTGACGTATTCCAATCATATTGCGCGTCAACGCCAGCTCGACTGCCGAACGTTGCAGCGTCACCGCGCAGTGTATCTCGGATACGCTAGCGTTACGATACGTTTACGATTGTCACGTTTGTTCGTGATCAAGACATCAATCGAACCTTAAAGTTGGTACTGAATTTGAAAGTCAACCATTTACACACTGTTTACTTTACACTCACCAATTTACAGATAATTTTTCTTCCCGGATACCGACGTGACGTGCAAGGCAAGGGTTGGTAATCGTCCGGTGATAAATGACCGGAGAGACGGACCGGATAACCGGGTCGCAGCCGGAGCAGGTTAGATAGTTTGAATTGATGGATCTCGGGGCAGGACACTTGGAAAGATGTTGAATATGTTATCAAACGTCACTTGAGAGTGAACAAATAGGAAGACTGCAGGGGTATGCCAATCAAAGTTGAGCTGCAAAGTTGAACTGCAAAGTTTTAAATCATGGTCAGTTCATACTAACTCATAGTTATTCTGTGACTAAATAGTGGCATACGGGGGCTGGACGACACATTGTTGTTCTTTGCGTTGCAAATGAGATGAAAGATTTTTACGTCATTTGACGGAAGTCGGAGTAGCTAAAAGTAGCTGTAGTTAGAACAATGCCGGTATTGGCAAAAGAGGATACCATCTAAAGTCAATAACTCTTTTATTCAATAAAATCTCAAAGATCATTATTTTGTCTATTGCAAGAGTAGTTTGATAAAGAATAAAAAAAACACTTGTTTTCAGTTTCAAAACATTTGGTTCTTTGTCCTTTTATTTTTTTGTTTATGAGCACGGTGGTCTAGTGGTAGCGACCTCGCCTTTCGATCCTTAGGTAGTAGGTTCAAATCCGGTCGTGCACCAATAGGTTTTTTTACTCGGTAAATTCATGTGCGCAATGCCAGTGCTTGCAAACGGTTAAAGTAGTTTATAGTCGTGATTACAATTCCGGATCAACCATCTAATTCCTTGGTATTGTTTATACTTGTTAATTCTGACAACGGTACAAACTACAAGACCGAGATCTTGATACATCGTTTATTCACAAATCCTGATACATTATTTGCACCGATGTCTAACGAGTCGTGCCTTTCGACTCATTAATTTAGTGTTGTGCTTTAGTTAAAACAATCGATAGTTTGTGCATTATATATTGCTGTTCGGAAGAAGATTGAACCAGCTTCTAGGTAAATAGCTGGTACACTTTATATATTATATTTACGTTTAATAAAAACTTTTCTAATTGCAAAAAGGATTAGAGATTATTTTTATCAGTCCATCTTTCTATTGACAAGTTGCTTATCTATCTACCAACAGCTGATAATATTGCATATGGAAAATGGGCGGTGTCTATAGCACACATTCACCAAGTAGCACACATCTGAATACATCATCATCATCTTGTTCGTAGTCACTATTCGGAAGTCTTAGGGTGCTGTTTGAATATGCGCTGTGGTCGAGGGACCGAGAATCACTACGGGAAAGATTAAACATTTCACGCGAACACTATTAATCAGATCGGCGATTGCACTGACTAAACATCAGTTTAGGGATGGGAGTAAATTAGTTTTACCGATATCGATAAAACTAATTTATCGATACAAATACTAGTTCTAGAAGATCGATAATAACAAGCCTAGAACTTGTCGGAACTGCGTTTGAGTTATCTACCTAATAAGTTTTGCATTACGTAAAGTTTAATTTTAAGATACGGTGAAAAAAAACCTACCGATAAAAATGCGTTCGAAGCACCCACTAGAATTTTTTTATAAGATTTTTACACAAGTAACACGATTCATGTTTTTAATAAAATGATGTTACCACATTGATTACTTATTTACATTCTATAGGATCTGTCTCCAAAACAAAAGAAAGTAGAATCTAAAATATCAGCTTGGGAATTAATCGATAACTTCAATTTAACATGAACCCCTCACTATTGCAAACCCAAAGGGCTCGAGAGAGCCTCTCAGTTAGTGTGAACTAAATGAATCATTAATAATGCAAAGTTAACGCGCTTGCAATACGACCCGTCGACCGCAACATCGATATCAATGTAGGTAAGCTTGTGTTCATCGACAAATTACGCCCAACCCTACTGTTTATCGATAAATTATTTATGCTGTTTGATCGATTTGGGAAGGATTATCGGTGACGGGACGCGTTGGCACCTGATTCGGTAAATCCATCAAATAGGTGCCATGTGATGCTCAAACAGAAAATCAAACAAGTTAGCTAATGAATATGTACATACCAAACAAGTTTGTACATGTAGCTAATGTAGATTAACATACCGACTGCATAATGTGTGTGTGAGCAGTTTTGTTTCATCAGTGTTCATGAAAAATAAATAAATCGATACCTAACCTTCCATTCTTATTAAGCGTAATGAAAACCATAGAATATATAAGTAAGGAAATAAAAAACTTTATGGTCACTCGGTACTGCGTCCAAAAATATGGTTTTTTAATTAAAAAATTAAACTTATTCAAATCTATGACTAATACTGATGAAAATATCTCAATCATCTAGTCTAGAGCATAGTGGAAAAGAAAAGTCACTTTTCCAACGACCAATCCCAAAGCCGAACCTTTGGGCCCAAACAAGATAGAGGGACCCAATTCTGTCAAAACTGCCATACCTTCTTACAATCGTATCAAATAAATAACGTCGTTCCATACAAAGACGTAATGTCACTCTGACCACCCTTCACCGACAGTCGCCATTTTGAAAAGGGCTCGGACATGACACGACGTCAGGGTTATCACCTCACCAAATATTTATCCGATAAAAAGTCTGGTAAATTCTTTGGATTTTTTTCTCTCGATTTTTTAGAAGGGTGATGGATTGTTTTAAAGGGTTGGCGGTTCGGACCGCGGTCTGTACAATTAAATAACGATTGGGTCAAGTCCCCTGTTTTATATTTAAGGTGTAAATATTTTCTGGATTGATTTAAATTGAAATTATTTTGTAAATAGGTGATTTTGAACGTAACTTAATTTGTAATAGGTTGATTTCATAGGATTACGAAATAATAAAAGACGTGCGTAATATTTAAAAAAAAAGAGAATCATCAAGCACTTTAAAAATATTTACAAGTTTTCTAAACATGAACTATCGAACAGAATCACATCTTCATTGTAATTTTCTAAATCACTGAACTAATCTCGACCTAGGCTAAAAATACAAAGGTACTTATACCGAATTTGTCTTTTTTTATGAAGTAATTTTAAATCCAAAAAAACACGGTGTAGATAACATCAAACTTACATCGGATTTAAAGATAACAAAAAATAAATTCATGGTCCAACTTTAAGCACCAGCCCTGCAGTCGCGTCATCAGCAGATGACAATCGTCCGCAAACGGACGGCGACCGGACAGCGAGGTGTGACGTTCAATATCCTTTGAAATACCATTGGTACCTCTGTGGATACTTAACTCTATTGTAACTAAAATAGGCCATCTTCGATAAGCAAATCTTAGAACAAATAGAGATGCACCTTTAGCATTTGCTGAGTGGGTTCCTTTTTTACGCATGTTTTCGTTTTATTATTTAGTAAATAAGTATGTACCTTATTGTATGTTGCGTAAAATAAATAATTTCTATTCTATTCTATTCTAGATTTTGTATCAAAGTTATAAGATGCTACTTGGCATTTTTTATGGTACGTAAGTCTGAAAAAACTGGCGTGGAACTGGCACCTAGAATCACCTAGATAAGACGATTGCAAATGATCCTTTTTTATTGAATAAAAGAGTTATGACATTGACTTTAAATAGTTTTTTGGTGCCTGCTCAAATTGTCAGGGCGAAAAATTGATTTTCATAATATCGTCAGTCTCTAGGGTAAAAGTTGTAAAATAAGTTGGTAAAACTAAAAAAATACAGATTACAGTAATAATAGGAAAAAGATCTCTTTCTCAATCATATCTGGCAAAATGGAAAGTTACGACAATCATTGATTTAAAAAATAAGTACCTATGTGGGTTGAAAGGAGTATAAATCTAAAGTTTTTGTCGAATTAGGAAAAATATTGGGATGAAAAATCTTGGCTTGAAAGGGAGAAACACTCATTTAATGTATTATTTTAAATCAACCACCTTTTAGATCGAAAGTACTATAGACAAGTCACTTCAAACCAATATTAAGAGTAATGTTAAGCACTAGAAAACATGATAATCAGTCAAACCTATAATCCCCACGTAACCCTTCCATGTCCATCGCGTGTCATTTATTATAACGAAAATCCACATCCAGTGTTTCCTTGATATCGTCTTATTTATTGTCAAAATGCCAGCGATGGGGTGAACACTATTTATCATTGACAAAGCCTTTTGGATATCCTCGTGCCCTGAGGGCATTGGATGAATATGTTTTGCCGTATGCAAAGTGTGGATATTTTTCGGCAAATTGGGGTCATTGTGTATTGGCTTCTGTTTCCCTTGAGGCAATCTCTTATGTTTATGATGTTGAGGGATGTATCGTATTTGCTGGAGTTTTCTATTTGGAAAATTAGATATTGCTTCTTTTCTTTTTTAACCGACTTCAAAAAAGGAGGAGGTTCTCAAATATTTACTTCCAGGTTGGTTTGACTTGTTGTCAAAACTGAAAAACATATGCTAACCACGTGCACGAAATTGCGTATTTTGCTTTCCTGTGACTTTTAAGTGGTGTTTATAGTCACTAGAACATTCCCAATGAACTGTCATCATCATCATCTGATGATGAAGCTGGTAGTCAAATTGAAGTCGGTTTTTCTAGTTTTTTAAAGTTATAAATTATGTTGAAGTAGGTAAGGAAAAACTGAACCGTGACTACGTAGGAAGGTAATGTAGTTTTTTTTAAACGATAACGAAATTTTTTTATTGAATTTGGATTTTGCTTAGAAAATAACTTTTAAATTTTTTTAAAAATACTTCTAACTTTTCTTTATCACAAACTTTAGTCCGAAATGTTTTTTATTAGAAAACAAATAAAAAAAATCAACAAAACTATTTTCTAATACAATTTTAGACAGTTTCGTTTTGAATCTCTATCATTAGAAAGATAAAGTTATATATCAAAACGTCGGATATTCAAATAACCCACTTCACGCTAGCATCGAAAACGGCAATCCTCTCTAAAATATCCCAAATTTCCTCATTCTATTATTCATGTGTGACCCATTAGACTATAGGGTGTTAATACTGTGTGACTTATTGGTTCCATCTCTCATCGGACCCTTGGAAAGATCGCGACGTCATTTTGGCTTTTAGACCCTTTTAACACGTCCTGGTTACCGGGTAGCCGGTGCTGAGTACCCAGTGGCGAAGTGTATTATCTATAACATCGTCAAGATGTTAAGGCCTCTGTCGTGGCTTAACGACTGCTAGAGCGGGGACCGACAGTTTAACGTGCTCTCCGAAGCACGGTAGCGCTCAGATGCTACTAGCGGTAACCCATCCAAATAGTAACCCCACAGGCCGCGTATGCCAATCTTTTGCTGTCAAGTTATATTTCACTGCCCAGTGTAATTTCTTCAGGTCACGTGGTACAATTTTGTACCACGTGATCATTCTTTTTAGACACTTGACAGCAAAATATGCGCGAAAACACATCAAATGACGTCACAATGTCACTATTTAGTTACAGAATAACTATGAGTTAGTATGAACTGACCATGATTTAAAACTTTGCAGTTCAACTTTGCAGTTCAACTTTGCAGTTCAACTTTGATTGGCATACCCCTGCAGAACATCGCTTGACATCGATGTGACTCGGCAAACTATGCCACGAGCTTCAATAAGCGACTAATAAAACAGTGGTACCGGTGTTCATCTTCATAAACACCCTTTTCTCAGTATTTCTCATATTGTCTGGTTTAATATCGGATTGCAATCCGCGTGTTAACTCACAAATCATTAAGCGAACCGGGAGTCTTGTTAAAACAAGAGGGATCCGCGCAAACATGGGGAATCTTCGACTTTTGTTACACCCTATTGTTGTACGCCGGTAAAATGACGCTTTTATAAAAGACTAGATTGTTTATCAGCCAATTAAATTATTGCTGCGACAGGCGTCACAGCTCAGTCGGTAATAGCTCTGCCTTCCGTGCTGTGGGTCGTGGGTTCGATCCCCACTAAGAACAAACATTTGTGTGTGGAAAACATAGATGTTTGTTCTGTGTCTGGGTGTAAGTATGTATTAAAAGTATGTATTTACAAAAAAAAAGTATATAAGTATTCTATCAGCCATCTGGTTCCCATATTACAAGCATTGCTTAGTTTGGGACTAGAGGGTGTTGTGTGAAATGTCCCTGAATATTTATTTATTTATTTTTATTTGCAACGGAACAAAGTACAAGGTACTATTTTGATTTCAAGCTTGTATACATTGGTTTTAATTTTTTTTTTCATTCAAAAACGTTCTCCTGTTCATAGGGTGTTTTTCAATGGAGTTGTTTAAGTTCTGTTAAGTTCTTTTGGTACATCAAGGGTGAGGTGTATAATGTAGGCCAAAGACGAAATGCTGATAGATCAAAGTGGATTTTAAACAAGAACTTACATAACAATTAACAATCTTTAATTTTCTTAGTAACAACATTTTTAATCGTCTTCTCTGTAAACAAATGTTTATTATATTACTAGTTCCTCTCCCCAATCATTAAAAGAAGATGTTTAAATAACTCGCAAGGCATTGTATGATTTCTGAGCTTTTAGCGTAGGTATAACTTACAAAGCGTTTTCCGGAAAAGCGCCATCTTATCACCCCGATTTCCTTAAGATTCCCGAAGAATGGCAACCCCATGTTCTTTGTTCCTGGACCAATATTTGTCTAATTATACACTTGATTTCACACCTACCGCCCGTTTGTCTTTCCTAACAAGCAGACTTCTTTGTTCCCAAAACATTGGTAAGGTGGTGTCTGCTAATTCTACAATTGAGGATTTATTATACACTCGAGAGCAAAAATTCTGTAATTTATAAAAATCGGAATATATTTGAAACGAATGGTAGCTTATTAACAGGACCTACAGGATGAAATGAAAGAACGGTATTCAGCACTAATGCAACATACTTTGACACGAGGACAACAACAGGTCAGTTGCTTCAGCCCCCATATTCCAATCTTTTGCTGTCAAGTTATATTTCACTGCCCAGTGTAATTTCTTCAGGTCACGTGGTACAATTTTGTACCACGTGATCATTCTTTTTAGACACTTGTCAGCAAAATATGCTCGAAAACAAATTAAATGACATCATAATGTCACTATTTAGTCACAGAATAACTATGAGTTAGTATGAACTGACCATGATTTAAAACTTTGCAGTTCAACTTGGCAATTCAACTGAGATTGGAATACCCCTGCAGAGGGCTTAGTACCTACGAGTTTTGGTCTATAAAGACGGTGTAAAACATCTGAAAAACGAAGTCGCGGGTAAATAGTATCCCATAAAACAAGAAGTTGAAGTTGAATAGTGGTGAGTTGGAGCGTGTAGAATTACACTGCGTGGCTGCGTGGCTACGATAACGCGACTGCAGAATGTCGCCGCGATATCACGCAGTGTAACTCCACTCGCTATATGAAAGTGTTCTCTGTCAGATGCCTCGCTAACTTTAAGTTTTGCAACTATTTTCTTTTGCACTAACGATATGAGCGATTCTTATAGCATTTAGTATCAAACCAGTCTTAAAAAACTACAAATCCAATAACATCTTTGCCAATATAGCACCACATCATTTGTCAGGCGTTTCAATATCAACCCTAAACCGACTTCATATCCATACCGCGCGGAATATTTCAATATTTTGATTTACGACATAATACTGAATGGCACGCTACTCTGTACCACGCCAATCTGTAAGGAGCTCTCCTTTACCGTATTTCGAAAGAAACTGTGCGTAGATCAAATGTTTTTTGACTGTAGGTATATTACTTTTAACCCCCGACGCAAAAACGACGGGGTGTTATAAGTTTGACGTGTCTGTGTATGTGTGTGTGTGTGTGTGTGTGTGTGTCTGTCTGAGACACAGAACAGAGACTTTTCTCTGTTCTGTGGTCTGAGACAACGTAGCTCCTAAACGGATGAACCGATTTTGGTTTTGTTTGAAAGGTGAATTAGTCGGGAGTGTTCTTAGCTATGTTTGATAAAAATCGGTCCAAGATTCGGGGGTTTTTTTAAATTTTTAGTTCAATTACTTGTAGACATTCCAATAAGTATCTAGGCTAAGTAGTTTAATGCGAATAAAAGATCAGTGTGTGAAACTTCAAGGAAAACAGTTTTTTATCACTTCTATTTGTAAATGTGGCTAAGTATTAATTTAACGGTAGTTATTATCTTCTTTTTATATCAGGGTAGGTTTTTTTGATTTCTAAATATTAAGATGTTCATCAAAATTAATTGAAAGTGGATTTAGACGTCGTTGAAGTCGCGGGGCAGTACATGACAGAGAGGGGATGGCATAAACTTAGGAAGGCCTATACCCAGCAGTAGATGAAGTCGGGCTGTGGATGATGAAGATGATGATGGACTTAGACTAATGACATTAGACATATTAGTTAAAAGTACGGATTAAGGTCATAATACGCTTTTGGGATAGTCCAAATAAAGCGGCGTTCTAAGGCTATTTTTAAGGTTATTTTTTATAGGAATTTAAAATTTCGAGTTTTCTTTGATGTATATAGTTACCTAGTTATTCTTTAATTTATGGATGTGATAGCTCCAGCCAATATGCCAATCAAAGTTGAACTGCAAAGTTGAACTGAAAAGTTTTAAATCATGGTCAGTTCATACTAACTCATAGTTATTCTGTGACTAAATAGTGACATTATGACGTCATTTGATGTGTTTTCGCGCATATTTTGCTGTCAAGTGTCTAAAAAGAATGATCACGTGGTGCAAAATTGTACCACGTGACCTGAAGAAATTACACTGGGCAGAGAAATATAACTTGACAGCAAAAGATTGGCATACGGGGGCAGGGCTCTAGTTTTGTTGGTTTGTTTTCCGATAAATATTTTTCTCCCCTAAGGTATGCAAAAATATCGCTGAGATATGCTATATTCGGGATAACACTAAAATAGCGGGCGTCGTTTTTGTTCGTATAAATCTTCCATTGTAATATAGTCAAGTGGCATCGGATTTTCAGAATATTATGCATAGTAGGTGCACTTACCACTTTTGTTCGTTCGTTCGTTCGTTCGTTCCAATGAGTTAGTCGCCAATTCTGGTAACGGAGTTTATAGACCGCGATTGCTAGAGCCAGGACCGGCAGTTGAACATGCCCTCCGAAGCACAAAAGCGCTCAGATGTAAATACCACTAGCGGTCACCCATCCAATCATTCCACCTTACCGATGAGGACTGACTAAGCAAGCTTAGCCACGAGCACTTCGATTTAATAATGTGATGCATGTATTTTGATGTAACGTATTTCATTTTTGAGGTGTGTGTGAGCGAAAATTATGATTTTAGTTACCTAGTTCCAACATTTCTAGTTACGTAAAGTATACATTCAAAATGGTAACCAACTAATAAATCGCATACCCATAGCTGTCTACACGTACCTACAAGGTGTAATAGAGCTACTTTTAAAAACTTCTAAGGATTAAAATACCAATTAATATAAACAACTTTTCCTATGAAAAAAGCGAGAGTGAAAACTGGATTTCAATACCTACTTGGGAAACATAAAGGAAACGATTTTTTTTAAGCTCACACTATTACAGTATTTTAGTACTAATACAGTATTTACACTAGTCGTAATTTTCTTTGTGGATATAATAAATTATTTAATTTTCTTATTAAAACAAAAAGAAAAGCTCACACTAGGTTTAATATGAAAATTTGTTCATATAGACGGGTATTTAAACCCTAAGTTTACGCGAGTATTCTAATCACACCCTGTATAAAAGTTGGAAGCAAACCCCTAAAGGTGACAGGCATGACTATCTATCACAAGCTCATAGAATACACTTTATTTTTGCTACATTCAAATAATATTCCTCAAAATTGTAGCAAGACGTACCGATAGCAATCTAAGCCTCCGTTGAAATATTACCTATTTCATGCGAGTATAAAGCGAATGTGTACGTTATTTATTGGGTGAGAAATACTTTGATAAATCGCCGCCTTCCGAGTGGGGGTACGAATGTACCCCTGCGTAAGGGTTAGAGGTACAGAATGCGAAGAATATTCGTAATTGAAGATGTTATTTCGAGATTTTGTAAGTTTTCTAACAATCTGTAATGAGTACTGTACAATTAATGCACATTGCACATTTTTACAGCGGTGCATTTTTGCGCTTACCTAGAATAAATTAAGCTAGTACGCGTTTGACCGTCGCGGCAATCGTTGTATTCAGTTATGATTAAATCAATTACGTAAATATCAAGCATTCTTATCAATTATTTTATCACTTTAAAGTTGTAGGGCGAGACCCTACAAGTACATTTCTGACGCTGTCTCTGGACTGGTATTTACTATCCTATGATGCTACCGGCCCTTAAAAAGAGTTAAAAAAAAAAATGATAACTAAAAATCCTAAACGTACTTACTCAGTTTCCACGAAAATAATTCTATTATTTTTTTAACGTTTGCTAATTTAATGAATGTAAATACAACTGATAGATACCTACCTAAATAGTATGAAATTTAATAACGAAATAAGGTTAGCAGTTATTTAAAGCAATCAGCCCCCGTATGCCAATCTTTTGCTGTCAAGTTATATTTCACTGCCCAGTGTAATTTCTTCAGGTCACGTGGTACAATTTTGTACCACGTGATCATTCTTTTTAGACACTTGACAGCAAAATATGCGCGAAAACACATCAAATGACGTCATAATGTCACTATTTAGTCACAGAATAACTATGAGATGATTTAAAACTTTGCAGTTCAACTTTGATTGGCATACCCCTGCAGAATATTTTTGATGGTAATTATACTAATTATGTAGAAAAACTTCCAGTCTAATAACTTTCATGTTATCGTTTCCAAAGTCTTGTTGTAACAAACTAATCAACTCCAACAAAATACAGGCTTTTGACTACTAGTCGTATTGATGTCTGTCTACACGTGTAGGAGGTCTTTTAAAGCCGATTTACACTCTCCTTTGTACAAGAGAGCAGTGTTACACAACACAGGATTGCAGCATCGCGGCATCGCTCCCTAGTCAAGTCGTTGCCGCTCAGTGTAACCTCTACACGCAACTTACTCGCTACTACTACTTGCCACTGTACTTATAGTGGTATAAATCGGCTTTTAGAGCCTTAAAAAGGGTTATAAAAAAGTTTTAATCATAAAAAACTAGCTCAATATCACATCGATACGCAACAATGACAAAACACCCATCGTAAACAAAACATATAGGGGGTGTCACCCCCTGTGACAGGGTGTAGGGGGTGCTCTAAGAATAAATGCCCTACATAAAGGCGGGAGTGCTAGAAAATGTACGTGAGCGTTCTTAACACCCTGTATGGGATTTACTAAGAGCTGTTGATACCACCAATTTGATTCTAATGGACGATTCTTTCAAAGTTATATAAAGTGTAACTCTTAGATTTGGCTACCGATTGAATTAATGAATAGCAACTCTATGTCGTAATAGTAGAGCTCTTTGTGAAAAAGCTCGTCCGGGGAAGTATTACCACCGTGCCTATTCCTGGCGCCAAATAATGATGCTCGCATTGTTATATCCAGTTTGAAGCGGATGGCCGCCATGTGACTTAATACTTTTAACCCCCGACGCAAAAACGACGGGGTGTTATAAGGTTGACGTGTGTGTGTTTGTATGTGTGTGTGTGTGTGTGTGTGTGTGTCTGAGGCAACGGAGCTCCCGAACGGATGCACCGATTTTGTTTTAGTTTTTTTTTTGTTTGAAAGGTGAATTAGTCGGGAGTGTTCTTAGCTATGTTTGATGAAAATCGGTCCAGATTCGGGGGTTTTTAAAATTTTTAATTTATTTACTTGTTATTGTAAATACATACTAACACCCAGCCTCAGAAATGTGCACACAAATATTTGTTTCTAAATGAAATTCACAACACACCGCGCGGAAGGCAGAGCTATACCAACTGAGCTTTTCTTGGGAACTCCACGGGTGGTATTATCTGCTCTGTACATTACCGAACTCGTTACCCGCCGTATTCTCTGGTGAAACATTCGCGTATCGCATTATATCATTTATAAACAAAATGTGTTGGAATAAATCGCTGGGAATCGTCGGCGGACGCAGATACGCGGCTTACGTACGACATTCTGTGCCTACCCTCTAAATACTGTGCCTTGATCACGAATAAATGTGACAATCGTAAACGTATCGTAACGCTAGCGTATCCGAGATACACTGCGCGGTGACGCTACAACGTTTGGCAGTCGGGCTGACGTTGACGCGCAATATGATTCGAATATGATAAGTTTACGTAACGCGGCCACTGTCAGATTTGTTCATTATTACGCTTCTGCTAAGTTTTTGGTAATAATGGTTATTTAAAGGAAAATGCACCTAAAGGCTGATGCCCAAGATATTGGCTGCATTGCCACGCTGAATAGCAATGCTCATACAAAATCATCATCATCATCAACCTATACTCGTCCACTGCTGGACGTAGGTCTCACCCAAGACGCGCCATTGAGCGACCACGTTTAGGCAAGCGTAGTGTAGGACGCCCTCCGGCGAGATGGGGCGACGATCTGCGAAATGTAGCTGGCAGACACTGGATGAGAAGAGCCGAAGACCGAGCTCATACAAAATGGTTTACCAAAACTTCTTCTAAATCATAAAAATCAGTCAGCTGAGTTACATAAAATCTTTCGAATATGTAGGCGTTAATAATCTAAATAGGAATGAACCAAAAGGTACAGTCGCACTAACGCGTTTGGTACAGACGACTCGGAAATTGGGCGAGAGCGCCGATTCTAGTCGTGGCCCACTGCCCATCTGGGGTCCAGTGGCGTTGGAATAATATGGATATTCCGGATATATTATTTTAAAGCAAAAAAACTACTGGTAAATATAAATAGACAGAGCACATTCTAACTCGTACTACTCTAACGTAACACGTTTCACCCACTGGTGACAGGAGTTTTCAACGTCATTTTGACATCATCCCTATTAGAGTATAATATCTGCTGAACTGCCCCCGTATGCCAATCTTTTGCTGTCAAGTTATATTTCACTGCCCAGTGTAATTTCTTCAGGTCACGTGGTACAATTTGGTACCACGTGATCATTCTTTTTAAACACTTGACAGCAAAATATGCGCGAAAACACATCAAATGACGTCATAATGTCATAATTTAGTCACAGAATAACTATGAGTTAGTATGAACTGACCATGATGATGAACTTTGCAGTTCAACTTTGTAGTTCAACTTTGATTGGCATACCCCTGTTGAGCCCCTGAGTCTAGAAGAACGGGCAAGAAAGTAAATACTAAAGTAGAAATAGAAATTATTTATTTTATGCAACACACATACATATTTACTTAATAAAACATTAAAATGCGTAAAAAAGGAACCCACTCAGCAAATGCTTTGGGTGCACGGTGGCTCCTTTAGCGCTGGTTTTCAGGGGTGCCGAGAGTGAGTCGCACAGCCTCTGCGACACGCGTCGTTTTACAAATACTTATTCTACTAACAGAAAACAACATAAAGTCGTATCCATGTTAGTATTTCTGGAGTATTCAAAACTGAGGTTATTACAGGGCCGCACTCCGTCCACTATTGAATATCGGACAAAGCGGTCTAATTGTTCGCGCACTGCCTAGTCAGCTCTCTGTACTGTTTCCATGAAAGGGCTGCTGCTGGTATTTTCACGGAGTTATAGAGTGTATGAAATTAATATATCTATGCGATTATTGTGACGAAACCAATTAGGTTTAGATATAAATATATATAAATATATTCATGGACATTTCACACGACGCCCTCTAGTCCCAAACTAAGCAAAGCTTGTAATATGGGAACTAGATGCTGATAGAATACTTTATACTTTTTTTTTTGTAAATACATACTTATAATACATAGTAACACCCAGACATAGAACAAACATCTATGTTTTGCCACACACAAATGTTTGTTCTTGGTGGGGATCGAACCCACCAAGGAAAAAAAGCAAAAAGAAAGAAAGAAGGGATAAAAGGGAAAAGGAGATAGATAAAATGGGTATAATTATATTCTATCAATATGTATTCCAAGCCCTCTGTGTCCCACTGCTGAGCAAAGGCCTTCTCTCCTCCTCCCTCCTCCCCTCAGCAGTGGGACACAGAGGGCTAAATATAAATAAATAAATAATGTATTTCAAGTTTCATTTAAATTTGACCAGTAGTTGCAGCGTGATTGAAACACAAACATCCATACATCTAAATATTCACATCCCACTAATATTATTAACTAGCTGTTATCCGCGACTTCGTACGCGTGTACCGTTTTCTGAGTGGATATTTTAACAAGCTTGACACCGAACCATCACTGATATCGCGGGCAAAAATTGGATGAGACTGGCGCGGGGTCGTGAGAGATGGTACCAAAAGAGAGAGGCCTATACTCAGCAGTGGGTGAAGTCAGGCTGTGGATGATGATGATGATGATGATGATGACACCGAACCCTAATTAGGCAGACATACAGACGGACAGAGTGAAAATAAGGGTTTCTTGTAGGACTTCGGAATCCAAAAATTAGGATTATCGTCTAGACATGACATTATCATTTCCATTTTGAGACGAGTTTTTAACCGACTTCAAAAAAGGAACGCAGTTGTCAATTCGGTTGTATTTTTTTTATTCTTTACCAAATGGGTGGGTACTGCCTGACCCCGGTCCAGCCACACCCCGATGTAGATTACCAAATAGTTACTACGTCATCAGTGAACGGTTACATCAGCAGACAAAAGTACTTATTGGGGGTTTTTTAAACATTAACGATTTGTCTTTTTAAAACTTAAGGCTGGGGATCTGCCAAATTGCCAAAACTAGCGAAGTTCAAAGTGTGTTTAAAAGAAAAGTAAGATAGTAACTTCATTTATTTTGGTTGCAAATCAATATACAGGATATGTGTAACAATTACATATTTAATTTAGCTTCATTTAGCTGGTTTATAATAGATAAATCTGGGATCAAACACAGCTCTCTCGCGCCCAAACCGTTTCGAGTCAAATTTGTGCACTCGGATTAAGGAAATGAAAACAAAATCGCAAAAAGTACTCAGCGCGTCTTGATGTACATATCCTTGTCTCCAAAACGCCCTGAATACATTTTGCGATTTTGTTTTCATTTCCTTAATCCAGGTGGCAGAAGATCTTCGAAATTTTGGATTTTAAATGGTCTATTCCACAATATTCTCTTGTTTTATCTACAAAACAACTAAACTTACGTATAGGCCAAATATTTAAGTATATAAAAAGTGTAAAATCTTTACTTAAATAGTCTTATTTTTTTTAATATTTAATAATTGCTGAGACTAGTTTTTAACCAAATATCGCAAGAAAATTCTTCAGTGGCCTCTAGGCGGCCGAAACGTTCGGACGTCAGGCCCACGCCAAATTTCTCAGGATTTTGAAATAAAGAACACGCAAACGTCTACTCGACAAAAGTCTACAAATCATGGTTCTATTGTATCATTTGAGTACACTACGTAGCAACATGGCAGTTTTTCTCGCGGCTGCGCGTAACGCGTAAGCAGACCGCGTAATAAGCTCATTTGACATTTACGAACAGTCACAATAAAATTTTATCGAGTAGAACTCCTGGTTTGCCAATTAATACGCATTGAAAGTGGCTTTACTTTTTTCTCTTGTATACATGACAATATCCAAGAATAACCATACCAATGTAAACTTAGTTTTTATTTCTTTTAAGTCAACTCCGCCAATCAGTCAGTAGCTGTTATTTGTTTACACGGAAAATAGATTTTTCTATCCTAATTCCAATTAAATTAGGATAAGTAAGTACCTAATTATTATCTTGCTACTGCTCATACTTGTATTGCATTTAATTCAACCTATTTTATTGCTTTTGTAAAAACCTTTTTGTGAACAACCTTATTTATTCTAAAGAAGGATCTAACATGGACCGGAGAGGAACATTTGATGAAAGTAGAATACATAGAGAGAGACATTGCCTTCTGGCAAGACAAAATCTACCATTTTATCTTGCCAGAACGCAAAGAACCACATCCTATCCTATCCTACTAATTACCTATTATAAATGCGAAAGTTTAGATGTTTAGGTGTTTCAATCACGTCTAAACTACTGAACCAACTTGGATGAAATTTGGCATATATGCCAAGTTTCCTAAAACTCAATCCAATCCAGTAGGCACATAGGCTACTTTTTATCCCGAATAGTTATCAGGATCTACAGGATAAAATGAACGAACAAGATTAGCAGCGCCAATTGGCAAGAGGATTTCATTGTCATGTCATGTCACGTCAGTTTGACCGGGCGTAATACTACCTCTTTGGTCTAACGACTAGCGTTTGACATTCAAGTACGGGTTCGGTGTAATGTCAAGTTTCACAAAGTATCCGCGCGGTACACGCACATATAATAATACAACACAGATAATACAATGTACATGGAAACTGTACCCGCTTACGGAGTCGCGGGTAACTGCCAGTTAACAATATTTATGCAAAAAAACTAAAATAAATACTGCTGGTTTTTATTGCACGTATATTTTGGAATACTTATTTCTTCTGAAATTACCTACTTACATCCAATTCTGTATCAATGATCTGTATCTGTCTCTCACAATTTGTGTTAAACTCTCCGCAATATGTTAATGTTAAAGATGAGTTTGGAGCAGTACCCTCCCTATCCTTTTTCATATTATTTAGAGAGTTATTTTTCAGTAGTACCTAAGGTTTTAGTTTTTAAGCTTATCTACTATTTATCGATTTGAGAGTTTCCGTAGAATTTACTATGACCTAAATATTAACAAACATACCCACTTAACGTACTTATGTCTACGCCCAGCTACTTTGGATTCACAAGACGGAATATAATTTGAAGATACAATTTGATAAATAAATTAAAATTTGATACAATTTGGAGATAAATGGAGTGTCAGAAAACGAGACCGAAAATCTACTGAACACAATTAAACAACTAGACACAGTCATATAACTCCCTATTGATAATGCGGACATACTTTCATGCTCCAGAGTCAGAAAGATGGATGAGTCTAACAACCATCATCATCATCATCATCAACCTATACTTGTCCACTGCTGGACGTAGGTCTCTCCCAAGACGCGCCATTGAGCTCGGTCTTCGGCTCTTCTCATCCAGTGTCTGCCAGCTACATTTCGCAGATCGTCGCCCCATCTCGCCGGAGGGCGTCCTACACTACGCTTGCCTAAACGTGGTCTCCACTCGAGTATTAGTTTGCTCCAACGATTGTCGGTTCTACGGCAAACATGGCCGGCCCACTGCCACTTCAGCCTGCTAATCCTCTGAGCTATGTCGAAAATTATGATCAATGATCGTATAACCCCAGAGCCAATCACTGTCGCCGGAATGCCTCTCGAAGTTGTGCAGGAGTATGTCTACCTCGGGCAGACCCTGCGTTTGGGTAGACACAACTTTGAGAAAGAGCTAAACCTGAGAATCCAGCTGGGCTGGGCTGCGTTTGGGAAACTCCGTCAAGTCTTCTCGTCGCAAAAATATGTGTGGACTAGGAATGGTCGCATATTCATCCGCAGAGATGACCAATCTCCTGCAAAGCAAGTCAAAAACTATGAGGCACTGGCTGATATGAATTCCATACTGATATGAAACCAGGCTCTGCGAAGTAAAAATGAAGAAGTATAGATCTCACTAAAACTCAATAATACTCTGCCAAGAATATTTAGATATGTGCAGTATACAAACAAACCCCAGTGACTATACAGACTTTGTTTCTCGTCATGGATAATATCAGTAGATAAAGTGAAACAGTCAAGTGATATAAGTAGAGACTATAATTTGTTGCAGATTTTAATTTTGACCGGTCTACCTCTAGTGAAGGACACAAAAATTCAAACCCTAATAATAGTAAATATTATGTAGTTTATAAAATACTGTTCAAAGAACTGTAGATTTAGTGATAAGCAATTTTAGTGGTGTAACGGAGTGTGAAAATAAACTACCCCTCAGTAAGTTAGATCCTCATCACCCTGCATTAGATATTATAATTAATGTATGATATAAATGTAATGATACAAAAAATGTTAAAAGGGTAAAAATATGCCACACATATTTTCAAAAAAGTTGATTATTCAAAAGTAACAAAAAACCAATAAATACTTTCATTCCTGTATGATTTAAAACCAATCTTGGCAGATTTTATCCAATTAACTGACTATTTGACACAAACAATAGCGTTCCTTTAATTTTGTTATCATGAGCACTTATTACTCGTATATTGGAATCCAATCACACACTTAGTTATAAGTTGTTGCTTTTTTTTCCTTAAAAAATAAGTACTAAATTTTTTAAGACATATTTTACCTACATCAAATCTGTTTATGCCTGTAATGGTATATCACACTGTAGAATGTTATAAGTAATATTTTTCTCCTAAATAACAATTGTGAATATGCCATTGGTGTAACTAACTAAATAAATAAATATAAAGATCGCAGTAAAGCATTTTTCAGTTTAGTTTAGTATTCGATAAAATTTACGAATTGCTTTCCGCGCATGTCATGACAACTCGATTCTTCTGTTTTGCACAGATAGACTATCCCCTTAAAGTTGACATTATGTCGTGATGACAACTATATTTTTTTGGTTAATTAAAATGTATACTTATCTAAAAGAGCAGGTTAGTAATTAATTGACGAAAACGTACCTACCCCTAAATTAGGGTAATAATGAATCAGGCGAGTAGCCACTTTGATCGGCCGAGCTCGCAATCCAAGTTGTCTATAAGTTACTA
Organism: Gandaritis pyraliata; assembly: GCA_947859175.1. NCBI lineage: Eukaryota > Metazoa > Arthropoda > Insecta > Lepidoptera > Geometridae > Gandaritis > Gandaritis pyraliata. The sequence goes on along the minus strand of OX401871.1, from coordinate 1,071,453 downwards.
TAAAGTGGCGCTGTGTAACTAACCACGGATAGATAACTTTGCGTGCGCTGGACTTGCCCACGTATTGCCTTTGAGCGGCAATGCGCCCCGGGCAGTGTAGACCTAGTAATGTCCAGAAATGGCTTTGCAACCGCAAAAATCGTATAATCACACTCAAACGAAATCAGAAAACTTTATGTCTCAGGGTGCAGTTCAAAACATCAAGGCACGTTTTCAGAAGATTTGCTCAGTAAGTATTGTTATTTGTTATAGACAGTGTTTGGCGGGCCATAAAATATGAAAAAGGTAGGATCCTTCGATCAATCCAGTCAATAGATTGAAGATATTGTAAAGAATGCGAGAGGTCACAGTTACTGAAATTGCGCTCTACGAATCTGTTTTCTGAGATACTGAATCAAAAACCTAGGTAGGATTTTCATTCCGTTGACTGACAGTGTCAGTCAACGGAATGGAAATCCAACCTAGGTTTTTGATTTGACTGCAGCCTGAGTTGGAGAGTGTCAGTCTGACACTCTCCAACTCAGGCTGCAGTCATATTAAATTTAGTTTTGTCTATTCTAATAATTGTAAGCTCTATGTTCGTTTGATCCCACTACTATGCTAAGTGATGTATGTCTAACTTCTTTGTGGCCGCGGAGATCGGACGATAGTACGTATAACTTTATTTAAACTCTTATTGATAACTTTAGAGTCAATACTAGTCTTTAGAGTCTAGTTCCCATATTACAAGCTTTCCTTAGTTTGGGACTAGAAGGCGTCATTCATGGACAATTATTTATTTATTTATACTCTTTTTGACTTTGATTTGTCTTACATGTGAAAACCAGTGATATTTTTTTTTTATTCCAATTAACTATCAAAATAACTACTATGCATAAAGAATATACTTTGTACGGAATGGATAAATTGTAAGATTTATACTACTTTACCATGTAACACATGTATACAATAAAAAATTCATGTTTTCTGAAAAAATATTAACATATAATTTCAGTGTCAAATGCAATATCCTGCACTGAATAAATTAAAGGTAACCTCTATTATGAAATACCTAAGACCTCTCAGGTCGCTCACATACCAAACATTAGCCCAACGTACACCAACCACCGACGAACCAAAGAACGGGCACACGAGTATTTAGAACAAACAGAGAGTAAGCTCTCAAAATTGTAGCATACAGCGGGTTGAAGAAATGCATAGAGTAGGGAATAGTAGAGGCGTCACGTTGCTTGAACCTCTTTTCAAGTATAGAAATCCTGTTGCATTAGTTTAGTTAAGGGTTTTTTTCGTGGTTCAAGAACAAATTGTCTACCCTCTTAAGCACTCAGGTACTGTGAACGATCTTTTAGTGAAAACTATATCATAATCGTGATAATTTCAAAAGTATCATACACTGATTTAAGAAAAACACGTGCATTTTAGTTTGATTATAGGTAGGGACCAAACTTTTTGCATCGTCGCACACCGGATTTCAGAACTGAAAGTGTCACAACGGAACAAATGTTGTACTACATTATTTTGTTCCGTTGTGACACTTTCAGTTGTGAAATTCGGTGTGTGACAATGCAAAAAATGTATATTTACCCTTATATGAGGTAGTGGTCAACTCTGGTGACGGATTTTTTAGGACGCCAGGCCTCCGTGGCTTAACGACTACTAGAACCAGGACCTACAGTTTAACGTGCCAATGCACGGCAGCGCTCAGATGTAACTGCAACTAGCGGTTAGCCATCCAAATAGTGACAGCGCAGAACGTCGCTTAACTTAGATAATCGGTGAACATTGACTGAATACTATGCCACGAGTACAATGATACTCGTGTTGCAAGAACTAAAGTTCATAAAGGAATAGTTTGCGTTCATCACACACGCCAAATGTTAGCCTGAGATGTACAGCTTTGATAAGTTTAGCTGCTTTGAAGAAAGCTATTGCAGAATATGGTTTATAATCACTCGAATAACTTGAATTAAGTATGTAAAATTATATAATTTTGTAGGTCCATTTCCACTAGTTACATTACTAGTTCTATTGATGGAACTAGCGGGATTTTTTTGTCCCAGTAGTTACATTAATTTCGAAAGATCATGTACCTACAAGTTAGACTTTGTGTCAGAAAAATATGATTTATTTGCGATTTTTAGAGAATACTTATAACATATTATACGTAGGAAATATTTTTGAACGTATATTTTCTCTATGTAAGTACTTATTGCTATTTTTACTCTCAACCCGTCAAGCGTTAGTTCTTTTCAATTTCATAGAGCATCGTTTGCTAAGAGCATAGATTTCACAGTGTTATTTAGTAATCGCATAGTATCGATACTGCAGAACCAATCGGAAATTGGAAACTTTCCTTTAAGTTTAGTTTTCTAAAAACGGTCACCGTCATTTAACGGTCGCAAAATCTCAATAAAGCTAGGTAGTATAAAAAGAAATATCAAACAGAAACGCGAAGCGTAGACACGCGATGGACAATGAGATTGTTAGGATTACGATAAACCAATAGATGAAGAATATTGAAGACGGTTTAAAACGGCTCTATATGGAAATTTATCTAAATAATAATCTATTGACTTTATCTGGTTGATAAGATAATGATGAAAGAATTTTGATAATGCTGTTAACAAAATTCTTCCATTTAGATACCAGCAGGGGTATGCCAATCAAAGTTGAACTGCAAAGTTTTAAGTCATGGTCAGTTCATACTAACTCATAGTTGTTCTGTGACTAAATAGTGACATTATGACGTCATTTGATGTGTTTTCGCGCATATTTTGCTGTGAAGTGTCTAAAAAGAATGATCACGTGGTACAATTTTGTACCACGTGACCTGAAGAAATTACACTGGGCAGTGAAATATAACTTGACAGCAAAAGATTGGCATACGGGGGCAGGACTTTAAAAAAATATTGGTTATACTTGTAACTACTTTTGGCGGTAAAAATCAATCATAGCGGTCATCGTCTTTAGCAAACAAGCCCTTAATATAAGGTATGAGTTTATTGAAGACAGTCTAGTGTCCCTAATAGTAGGTTTTATGCTCATACAGAACGACCTCAGGGCACAGGTATATGCAAATTGATAGCAATAACAATTTAGAGATGTTTCGTTCGATCCACGTGTCAATGGCCACCCTGTTAGGTTAGACCGACGAGCTAAACCTTACATACTTCTTATAAAATATTTCAAAATAAGTAGGTGCAATGAGATGCAGTCACACGTCACGTCAAGTCAACTACAACATTAAATATATATTTAGTAGCAGCCCCCGTATGCCAATCTTTTGCTGTCAAGTTATATTTCACTGCCCAGTGTAATTTCTTCAGGTCACGTGGTACAATTTTGTACAATTTTGTCACTATTTAGTCACAGAATAACTATGAGTTAGTATGAACTGACCATGATTTAAAACTTTGCAGTTCAACTTTGCAGTTCAATTTTGATTGGCATACCCCTGCAGTAGTGCTTCTTGTGAAAGAGCTCGTCAGGGAAAGTACTAGCATCGTACCTATTCGTGCGCTAAGCAGTGATGCTCGCATTGCTGTGTTCCGGTTTGAAGGGTATGGGGCTAAATGCAGAGCAAGACTTTATAAGCAGTTCTACCATTGAAATTAGAATAAAGGCATACATTACCTACCAAAAAAAAAAAGTTTTATTTAAAAAAAGTTTCAATACAAAGTAGTCAAAAGCTCTCAAACCATAGTAGAACAGTCTTAAATTGTGAATCAGCTATTGCAAGCACATGAGACCAAAGTGATGGGCGCAGTGCAACACATCATAGGGAACGTCCGTCCGTAAACGTGCTCAGTAAAGTAAATGCATCGTTATAGGCAGTGGTTACCACTTAGCATCAGGTGGACCATCAGTTTGTTCCATCATTTAGGGCGGCGTGCACCAGAATCGCTAAACGCGTTTAACTATTAAATAGTATTTAGCGAGTTGTCAAGTCATATAAATACGTCAGATTTAAATCTATTTAGCTATTAAACACGTTTAGCGATTCTGGTGCAAGCTGCCCTTAGTTGCATAAAAAATATGTAGGAAGACGTAGACATTGTTTTGTTTTAGAATAATTTGAAGGACGTATAAATATCTCGTCAGTAAAAATATCTTACGTAGGTACTATCTAATCTTACCCTTAATAATATTCTAAGCTCCTTCTTCTTTTTCTTCTTCTTCTTTCTAATATTCTTATAATAATCTAAGCGTTTCTGATAATCCAAAATCTCGCACCAATATTTTCCCAAGCCCTTCAGAGGTGATGAAAGTACCCGTCAATCTAAACACAACTAATAAATTCATAGTTTCACACTCATCCAGCAGACCCACATAAATTAACACCTGACCTCCCCCGATCGACCTTCCACTTCGATCTGACCTTTGACCTTTAGTTTGGGAAAGTATTCCGATCCAAAGCTTAAACTTTTGATCGGTCTATACTTTTCTTTTCTCCGATATTTGAGGTCAAGTGACCTTACGTTTGTTATTTTGTTCATAGATACTTTTTAGTGAAATTTGGCCAAAAACCTATAAGAAGCTCTGGTTTTAGGATAAATAATATCAAAACTTAGCAGCAATTATAACAGTTAAACACATCATTATCATCAAACACTTCTTCTCGGCTCTGCAGGGGTATGCCAATCAAAGTTGAACTGCAAATTTGAACTGCAAAGTTTTAAATCATGGTCAGTTCATACTAACTCATAGTTATTCTGTGACTAAATAGTGACATTATGACGTCATTTGATGTGTTTTCGCGCATATTTTGCTGTCAAGTGTCTAAAAAGAATGATCACGTGGTACAAAATTGTACCACGTGACCTGAAGAAATTACACTGGGCAGTGAAATATAGCTTGACAGCAAAAGATTGGCATATGGGGGCTGGTCGCGTGGAACTGGCACTTAGAATCACCTAAGAGGAACTTTAAATTATGTCGATTGTAAATGATTTTTTGATTTTATTGAATAAAAGATTTATGACTTTTGACTCAACACGATTCATTAATCTAGTTCCCATAGTACAAGATTTGCTTAGTTTGGGACTAAAGGGCATTGTGAAATATCTCTAAATTATTGGTTTTTAGGCCTTTCTTATGACGATAGATCTTGAATCTCTACCCATCGCCGTACTTTTATAATTGCATCGGTCCTTCTGATGGTAAGCTATCCTATCCTTTATGTCACGGTTTATCATCTAAAACACACAGTAAACATTTTTCTTCTTAAAACCCATCACTAGTTTAAAACTTTTCTTAATAGCTTCCGATAAATCACGTGAAATCCGAGTAATATCCTCTAGAGTTCTAAACGCGGTGTAAACACCTGTAAGGCTATCGATAACGGGATGTTCCCGAACGGGACCCTCTCGTCCCGACGCTTCGATGGTGCCTGAAAAACGATAAGTTGCTGTAGGGTTGCCACTAGCAACTGTATTATTTCCTAATTGTTCTACTTGATGTTAAGTGGTGCGAATAAATAAATAAAATAAATATATTCGTGGACATTTCACACGACGCCCTCTAGTACCAAACTAAGCAAAGCTTGTAATATGGGAACTAGATGCTGATAGAATACTTATATACTTTTTTTGTAAATACATACTTACAATACATAGTAACACCCAGACATAGAACAAACATCTATGTTTTCCACACACAAATGTTTGTTCTTGGTGGGGATCGAACCCACGACCCACAGCACGGAAGGCAGAGCTATTACCGACTGAGCTGTGACGCCTGTCACAATAAAAAATAAGACACTGAAAACATCTTTTGAGGACCTGCCTTGTGATGCATTAAACTGCGCCCGTCACTCCAGCACCCATACCCTTCAAACCGGAACACAGCAATGCAAGCATCATTGCTTAGCGGCAAAAATAGGTAACATAGTAGTAGGTAGGTACTTCCCTGGACGAAGTATTTTACAAAAAGCTCTACTTCTACTAAACAGTGACAAAATATTTATTTATTGTCAACATTGTTATGTTTTTATTATTTATCCATTACCCCGACCCATATGAAAAGTTATTAATTTGCATAGATTCTAACAATTTCATTAGAAAACTAAATACATCAAACAACCAGACAGATACAAACTTAAAGCAATAATGTATTTTTCTGAATAATTTTCAGAATGATTCATGAAATTATCAAAACTACGAGTTCTTCAAAACCAATCAAGTTGGCAGCCCTATTCCTGAATTCAATACACCTGTTGCATCGAACATTCGATATCCTTCAATGGGATGCCAGACAAGGACACACTACACGTGCAACTAGCGTGCGAATGAGAAGAGAGAGTGTGAGAGCCCCACTTGAGCCACACGTTTCAATGGTTTCAGCGAATCTATAAATATAGGTTCGAACTTCGGCTGGCTTTGATATGGTAGAGATGATGCTCTACTTTTTACTATTTTAAACTGGAAGTTATTTTGGAAATAACTTTGTAATGCTGAACTCAATACAGGTGATTACGTACATAACCAAAAATAAAAACAATTTCTAAAATTATTTCTGGAATTTGATATCATTGTAACATAACAAAATGAATGAATTTATTCACAAAGAAAATTACGACTAATACAGTATTTACAATATTTATAATATGTACAAAATACACATGAAGCAGTTGAGTTATCTGCACACCGTTGCAAACGATTTATAGATAGCTCAACTGATCCAAATCAGTACCAATCGGAAACGTGCCCGAGACGTGCATTGCCGCGCTGAATAACAATGCTAACATAGATTCCCTATAATATTATAACCTTCTATTGTCGATAGTTGTGCTATCTTTGTTCTTATCTAAGATCTCTTACCACATACAAACTCATAATATGCAAAAGTTGCATCTCAAAGTGTTGAACAGAGTCCTTGAACTTGTACACAATCAGCATAAAAAATCAGGTTTATCTAAAGCGTGTCCAATTTTAAACGTAGCTAAGTAGAGCAACATTCCCTGTGTACTGCACTGTAAAAGCCACCGTGTGCCGAAAAAAAAGAATCTTCGCCGGAACCTATCAATAGGAGAACTTGTCTACACGCTTTACACCGGCACTTTACGAGACTTTTAAATTTTACAGATTTTTTTACAGGAGGGATGTCTTTTGTCTTTGAGAGACCGGTTAGACGGATTTGGTAGTGAGAAATAAATCTAATGGAGTTTTTGTCATTGGCGATATGACTAACATAAAAGCAAGTTATCTTTGTAATGTGGTACTCAGCATAGATACATAGCATAGACTATTCTGTGATATAGAGGCGGCTCTATTGACATAAGCATTTTTTTATACAACAAAAAATCTATTACTACTAGTTACATTGATTTCAGACTGTCATAAAATGTCTCCGCAACGTGCTCAGTTCAATGCATCACAAGGCACGCTCTCAGAAGACGTGCTCAGTGAGGCAATGTCAAATACATTAGCTGACTAAGCACGTCCCCTACGAGCTAGTCTCATTACAATTATATTTGTATGAAAAAAGTGCTGCATCATAAAAAAAACACAGAACCTATTCCAAAGTCCGAACACGGAGTCAATTTTAGCCGTAAAATCGGGACCGGTCTAGTTTCCAACTAATCCCATCCCTAAAGTCCACGGGAGGCTATCGGATTCCACATTTGCATATTGGCGTTTTAAAACTCAACGGTAATTGAGGCGGCGAGATCCGTAATTGAATGGAATTGGGATTGCGTTTATTCGATCTGAACTCGGACGCGATTGAAATAAACGATCGCAGTTTTTCAAAGTGCTTTTCAATTGAATGCAGTTTGCAAAGTGGATTTCGATTCGGCTAAGCGAGTGCAACAGTAAGACTGTTTACCAGTCTGCCCCCGTGTTCCAATCTTTTGCTGTCAAGTTATATTTCACTGCCCAGTGTAATTTCTTCAGGTCACGGGGTACAACTTTGTACCACGTGATCATTCTTTTTAGACACTTGACAGTAAAATATGCGCGAAAACAAATTAAAACACATCAAATGACATCATAATGTCACTATTTAGTCACAGAATAACTATGAGTTAGTATGAACTGACCATGATTTAAAACTTTGCAGTTCAACTTTGAGATTGGAATCGCCCCTCTGTAAGATTATGAAGTGTAATAATGTATTCAGGGGGGCGATTCTAGACCGATAGACTTTTTTGTCACGATAGATATATCTCCCAAAAACTGTATAAGAATTTTTCAGAGCTTTTTTATATCCGTTACTTTATTGTAATTTATTTCAAAGGTTATTTCTCATCAATCAGTATTTTATTCTTATTGTACAACTTGTACCTACATTACATTATTTAAAGTTAAGGCTACATGCTCACTTGACAGTTCTTCATTTTCATGTCAAATTCAATGAATTTTATGTCTGCTGTGTTTTCGTCTACTGCATTTTACATTTCATTTATGAGAAAAAGTAAAGGATCAAGCTGATGGTCCACCTGATGTTAAGTGGTTACCTCAACGCATTATCTCACAGATCAAGTCGATGAACTAAAATAAAAAAATATGACTAGTTTTTGATATTTAACAATAACTATAAAGCTCTCTTCAAAAGCTCTCCATTATCAATACCAGATAATAACGCAGTAATTTTTCAGAAATAAATTATGTCCCCAATCGCACCCGCGCCTAACGCCATTTGGACATTGTCCAGAATGACATTAACTAGCTATAATTCAGTTGTTTTTGTATTTAAGAGGGTAAGTACATCCAGTGGTGTTTAATGTATTGGTAAAATGAAATAATAATTTTGGTTTAGTAATATCACCCCTTACCTGAAAATCTCTTTGGTTGTGTTGCGAAACATATAGGTATATTTTGCTTTCCTGTGACTTTTTTAGTGGTGTTTACGGTCACTATAATTCTTAATGAACTGCCATGCCATTATCATCATACACCGGAAGGTAAATAATAATTGAAGTCAGTTTTCATAGTTTTTTAAACTCATAAAACTATTCAGATTTTACTTCCTTAGTCTCAAATTATATATCACGTTTACCATGACAACTTAAAGACACTCCCTCAAATATCAATTCAATTTGTCCCTAACGGCTGAAGCAACTCAAACCTTCACTTATCAAAATAAGTTCCGGATTCCTGTTTTAATATTGTTAAGAGGCAATAAAAGCGTTACCTAAATCAATATTCCAAATATTAATAAAAATGTGAGCACTCTTAAACAGACCCGATATTTGTAATGCCGATTTTAATTTAAAACTTTGTTAATCTAAGAATAAGGAGTAGACCACAAAGAGCTTGGATCAAAACGATGAAAAATTATTGAAAAGGGGGTCGAAATGGGGTGGGGGGTGGAAAGCATCGACTGTTTTAAAAATACCGTGATAACTTTACGAGCTGTTTCCTGTAACGAGTCCTTATGACGTAGAAAATAGGGGTTGGTTTCGGTTGATCGGGGGTGTTTGATTGGTGGGTTCGGATATGGAATTTTTCATAGAGGGGGTTGTAATAATCGTGATTTTTTAATCAAATTTCATCTGTTCAAGGGAAGAGGAGGCTATATTTTTTCATTATTTAATTTCTGGTCTCGGCTTTTTGTACTTCTTGAGGGACAGCGTTTGAAGCTTTTTTTGGGATGTTCAAACATGGCTGCAGTTACACCAATCTCAATTTGGAAAAACTTTTTAATTATTGTTTACAATATTTAATAGTCACCAATAGTTTACAATGTTATTTAAAATAATATGAACATTTATGTGTAAAACTCGAAAACTAACCTAAGCCCTAAATTTTCTACAATGACTTGTTGATCGCTCGCTCGCTCGCTCGTGGCCAACTCTGGTGATGGAGTTTTAGACCGCCTCAAGACCTCCGTTGGAGCTTTATGACTGCTAGAACCGGGATCGACAGTTTAAATTGCCATCTAAAGCTCGGACATAGACATGAAATAGACACACATGAACACGGAAATGTTGATGAGTAGGTAGGTCTGAATAAAGTTGTATTAATTAAATTAATTATTACCAAAACATACTCAAAACTTTTTAACTTTTTCCCCAAATTCATTTGAAGTTACAGTCAATTTATCGAAATAATAGTAACATACTCATAATGATCTCTATTAAAAAAAATTGTGATTGGTTTAAAAAAGTCACAAGTTTAGTGATTTCTGGGTGTACCTGTAACAATGTTACGAGTTGGTGTAACTGTCAGTCGAGCTAAATTATAATCGTTCATTTCACGGTTAATATGGCAGATCGTTTGCAAGCAAGTTCGGATACAATTTAATTATTGCGTTGTGTCAATAATGATAAGGAATTTATCTCAACATCATCATAATCAGCCGCAAGTATTTCGATCGATTTTGTGTAAATCAACCATTAGATGAGTATATCATTTTCATATTTTAGTTAAAAACTTATAAATAAAAATAAAACAATAGCAATGTCATGATTACGCCGTCAATTATAAATACTTAATAGACAACTTATAACCAAAGACAAAAAAACTCTGTAATATCCTACCCGAAACCAAAAACAACATAGACTATTCCAAGATGGCCGTCACCGATGAAAAACTCAAAGAGATCTTCCCCTACAAAAGCGAAGAAATATCTCAGTCTCTACTTTAAACTTGTCAAAATCAAAGATGGATAATATATTTTTATGTGACCAACACCGTATCTCAGAGATGATGAAACCGACCCTAAAAAAAACTTCACTGATCCATCGACAGGGGTACTTGAAACAATCAAAAACCCGCTTCAGCGAACGTTAATCAGGAACAACCCTCCATCGGTAAGAGTTCAAACAATGATGGAGTCACTCCAGCCACTCCGCAGATCAAAGAGTATTGGTGATGACAATGCCGGTGCATATGCATGCATGGATTGAATATGGATGAGTGTGCGTACGGGAGACGTGAGTAGTGGAATATTACGAGTTTTCAGTTACGGTGTTTTTTTTAATACTTTGTTTGTATTGCAATTATCAAGGATAGAATATTGTATTGCAAATAGTCAAAGTCAAGTCAAATTCAAAAATCATTTATTGAATTAAACCACAAGGGTAATTTAAAATTGTCTTATATAACTAGGTGGTCTAGTGTTCTGTGTTATTTAAACTAATGTTATGAGAAAATGATAAATTGAGGCAAAATCTAAATTAAATGAGGCGAAACCTATTGAATTTTCGTTACTTAAATTCTGTCGTCGGTCTGTCTGTGTGTCTGTTCAAACTGACATAGAATAAAGAAAGAAAAGTTTTCGGATCTTCGCGATTTGGATAACTTATCGGTCAGCCTTCGAACTAATCTCAGTAAATACTGAACGTAATTTGTTCTTGTTTTTATTAGCAAATAGATAATTTTTTGTGACGGTCCTAGAGAATTAAAAAATTATAGGTACAATTTATAAAAAAACATTTTAACCGGTAACTAGTTGATATTGTTCGATAATACTGTTTGAAAGTCTTCGAATTTTTTCCTTACAGCTTTATTCACCTGATCCGTGACTGCAAATAACCTTTGATCCGACGATTACTAATGACAACACCGATGTGAGTGTTCACGCTTTGTTTACATTTGGTTATTCATTAATGGGTTATCACTCTGTTATTGAATTAGGGGTTAAAATAGGGTGGTTTTATGCTTTCAGCCCCCGTATGCCAATCTTTAGCTGTCAAGTTATATTTCACTGCCCAGTGTACTTTCTTCAGGTCACGTGGTACAATTTTGTACCACGTGATCATTCTTTTTAGACACTTGACAGCAAAATATGCGCGAAAACACATCAAATGACGTCATAATGTCACTATTTAGGCACAGAATAACTATGAGTTAGTATGAACTGACCATGATTTAAAACTTTGCAGTTCAACTTTGCAGTTCAACTTTGATTGGCATACCAATGCAGTAAGCTTTTGTTTAGTTTGTAGGTACAGTCGGAGAAAATATACTGCGGAAATTCCACCGCGCCATAGACACACCCAAAAAATAAATTTTGATTCATTGTTATTGTTTGTATACTTATTTTTTTTCGGAGTGGGTTTTGGTAATTAAATAGAATAATATAAAAATAAATATTCATACATAATGTACCTACATAATAATTTGACTTCTATTTAGTTATTTGTGTCGTGTTCACTCCAAAAAATGTAAATCACTTTAAATAACTTGGAATATTAACAATCACGTTCAAATCTCAACGTTTTATTGTTACACAAATATGACTGTCCGAGATTTGTCATCAAACTGACTTGTAAGAGTTCCAAAAAACAGTGACCGTCAAATGAATACCGTCATTCAGTTATAACGAAATGAATATAGAATTTAATGTCATTAAACACTATGGAAAATACACAAAACCTTCATAGACAGTACTTATTTAAACCTCACTCTAAGGGCGGCTTGCACCAGAATCGCTAAACGCGTTTAAATAGTATTTAGCGAGTTGTCAAGTCATATAAATACGTCAGTTTTAAATAGATTTAGGTGTTAAACACGTTTAGTGATTCTGGTGCAAGCCGGCCTAAGATTGTCTTTTTCGGGATCTCAAAAACTATGAGAACTACAATATCAAGCTCATAGACAAAAACAAACATCAATTTCCTGGCGGGATTCAAACCCTCACTTACTTTTCAGCTAGTTACTCGCTTCGCCACAGAAGTTGTCACTTGAGTTTTTCAAATTCCAGAGACAATAGAATTATTAGAAGCCATTTCCTGATTGACGGATCGGCACTGCAGAATAAATTATGGTACTTACTAGCGTCGGTAAACAAGCGGACCAAAAACGGCGGTATAATTATAGTTACAGTTTTCAGGAAATGAAGGCTTCACCGCTTCAATGGTCGATTTGAGCTTAATTTCATTTACAAGTAGGTATCGAGGTATCAAGATCATACTAAAAAGAACACGCTTAACTGCCTTTTGTTTTGAAATAGGCAATTAAAGTGTGTTACGTCTGTTGATAATGGGTTCCGTATAGTCAACACCATGTATCATATAATGATAGATAGATAGATATATCTTTATTCTTCCCCAACAGGTAGGTATGTACAGATAGGTATATAGTAGGTACAGGTATGTACATAATAACAATAATGTAAGATGACTCAATGACTGAAAACGAACTATACTTATTATTTTATTTGTCCAACTATATTTTGAAAAATATGTTTTAATAGTATTTCTATGACGAAAAATCGTGATCAAACAGTTTTGGGATTCTGAAACAGTGATCTATTTCTTACGCTGACTGTACTGTGAACTAAAAATCAATCGCAGTCACAAAATGATTTAGATTTAGGCAGTGATTTGATTGTGAAGAAGAGTAAAACTGATCAAAGAAGATTCAAAAACAGTGACTATGATGGATTTATTTATTTCTAAGAAGGATAATACAAAAAAAAATGCTAGGTACCAGGCCGTAGTTTGTTCCCCCTTCTTGTAGCTTCTGGTCGCGTGGAACTGGCACCTAGAACCACCTAGTTATATAAGACGATTCTAAATGATCCTTGTGATTTTATTGATTAATGTTTTTTGACTTTGACGTACGCCAGTATTTAGCAGTAGACTTCAATTTCTGATGATTCACATGGTTCCTTTTCATTTACGACGGACCCCCAAAATCATTACCTGTTTTGAAACGTTTACCTACAACTCATTGGTCGCTACATAATGTTTTATTGCATATTCTTAAAAGTGGAACCATTGCGGAGATAAGGCCCCGTTTGGGCTTGTTTACGTGACTGACTGGCTTTGGCCATTTGATATTGTTCATGATTAAAACTTTTGGAATATTATTTGAGTTAAAAATGACTGCTGCATGACCACTTAAAATATTTCTTCAATAGCAGCATAAACTTGTAAATAGAATTGTAAATATTGCATTTTATACTGGTCTTTTGCGATTGAACACAAATAAGTTAATAAACAGACTTATAGAAAACTTGATATCTTATTTTAGACGATGCATCAATGGTAGCTTTTCCAAAATCATAACAAATTGAGTAAGAAATTTTGATAAAAAAGCCTAGAAACCTTTTTTAAAAGCTGTTGATGATATGTTAGAGGTGTGGTCAGAGGCATATACATAATGATTGCCTCACTAAGCACGTCCCCTTTGAGCAAGCCTTTGAGGAATTGAACTGATCATCACTGTGAGAGGTAAATAAGTTGTCTCATGTGCCTGCAAAAATAACACCGTTGAAACCAGCATCTTAACCGTCTTCCCAATAGTGAGGTGTAATCTTAGATTTTCAAATTAATAAGCCATAAACCGACTTTATCTTTTCCTATTTTCATAGCTTACAAAGTAGAAAAGCACTATGATATTAGCTGAATAAAAACATGAAATACGAACTCATCCATTAGATTCTTTAAAACTTCACTCCTTCCGTCTTCCGCTCCCATCCCGGAAACACTTTCTCAGTCTTGACACAGGAATAACAAACAGCTGGTACACTTTACTCAGAACTAGTTTCTATGTAGAGAACGTAAGATTTTTTAGCAAAGAATCTTGATGAAAAAACCCAAGAACTATTGAAATACGAAAAAAAAAATTAAAAAAAATGCTTGTAAAAGATTACAAGCTTTTTTTATATTTATCTTGCAATGTATGTTTGTGTGATTGTTTTGGTCGAATCTTGCAAGCTAACTTTGACCCACTTCCCGATGTCCGCAATAAAATACTAGTCAAAATGACAAGTCACGCGTGAATTCATGACGTTTCCCGATTGTTGAATATCAAGTTTGGGAAAAAAGCAGCTGTTTTGTAGCTCTGTGGTATTTTCCATGCAAAATATATATCACAAGACGTTTCATATCGACGCATTCCCGTACTTTATGAACCCGTTATTACTTTTTATGACGATTGTCGCCTCTGGGGATGAATTTAAAATGGTCGATTTATATTATAATCGATGTGATATTAGGGCGTTGCTCTTTGCGGGAAGTCGGTTATTGGTTTCTTTTGTTGATGGTCTTCAATTGAATTTGGTAATCCCACTAATATTATGAAAGTCAAAAATATGCATCTTTTCAGACACCGATTTTAGCAAGTTCAGTGAGAGAGCTATTAAAAAATGTATATAAGTATTCTATCAGCATCTAGTGCGCATACTACAAACTTTGCTTAGTTTGGGACTAGAAGGCATCGTGTGAAATGTCCATGAACATTTTTTTTTATTATTACTAATTTCTAAATTGTAATATTATAGGCACATATTGGTACTATCCCCTTTGAACAAAAGCATTCTAAAAAGTCTAAAAACCTAGATATCATTATGCCCTCCGAAATACAGTAATATTATTTAGGTTTTGCATTTTGATTTTGTTTTGTTTATACGAATGTACACTTTTCAAAACAATCGTTTGAAGCATTGAATCTACCCCTTTTCATCCCCTAAGTGGCTGTATATCTTTGAGTTACGTTATTGTAAACATATTTCAGGCGATATAGCCTCATACGCCATATTTAAGGTCGTTCGTATTCATTCGCCATATTTTCTTTGAAGGAGGATTTTCGATATTGATATGATGAATATCTCAGCTATGGAGCAAAGAATAACAATGATAAATGAAATAAACTTACTTAGTCTCTAAAAAAAAAGTACTTCTTTTAGTGTTCTGGTCGAGTTTTGGAAAAACGAAACACTTGGTCTCACTCCGGTGTCCGTCTGTCTGTCTGTCACTTCCGTCAAAGCTAAAACCATACAAGTTAGAGAGTTGATGGAATATACTAATATCTAGTTTGTAGAAGTTTATTCAATATAATAAAAAGTATTTACAATATTTATAATATGTACAAAATACACATAAAGCAGTTGAGTTATCTACACCGTTGCAAACGATTTATAGATAGCTCAACTGATCCAAATCAGTACCAATCGGAAGCGTGCCCAAGACACTGGCTGCATTGCCGCGCTGAATAGCAATGCTGATTCGCTGGCCCAGATATTATTTATATTAGATTCTAGTTTGTTAGAACCCAAGATAAAAGGTTGGTATGTTGAAAAAGTATTCTGAAAATCAGGATTTGCATCTGAATGTAAGTAATTAACTAGATTCACAAATAATAAGAGTAAAATTAATGCCTTATTATTTTGTAGCATACACTTATCAATAGGGGTTGTGGAAGAACAATTAAACAAAACAAACCCCCGTCCGCCCTACCTCCCCCTTTTCGAAGATTGAGTGTGAATCAGAATGAGGAAAATTATACTTATTCTATGTACGTTATGTATGTAGGTATGAGTTTATTGTTTGTATTGCGGCGCAATTGGTTTAAAGATAATTAGAGCCTTACCGCCAAGCGCAATGACAATGGAAATAAAGAGAGGTTGCAAATTTTTACAGTATCTGTGAAATCTACAATAATTTCTACTTTTTAAGCAAGTCACTAAAAACTATCCCCTATTTAAATTTTATGTGATTTAGGATTTAGGTACTGCTAAGTTAGTAAAAATTACGACCAAAGTTCTTGTACTCCACCACGTGATTTGTACTTGGTGGCAAGGCGGCAGATTTTAAAAACGCAACTAACATGAAAATAAAATAAATGTTTCGTTTTTCCAAAATACAAATCATGGATTCATTGTTTAATGTTCCTATCCAGATCACAAAAAATTTAATCCACGATTCGTATAATATGGGTTTTACAAGTAACGACCGCTACGTTACTTAACGACCGTTATTCCGTTACCTTTCTTTACAATACTGCCCCCGTAAGTATGCCAATCTTTTGCTGTCAAGTTATATTTCACTGCCCAGTGTAATTTCTTCAGGTCACGTGGTACAATTTTGTACCACGTGATCATTCTTTTTAGACTCTTGACAGCAAAATATGCGCGAAAACAAATTAAATGACATCATAATGTCACTATTTAGTCACAGAATAACTATGAGTTAGTATGAACTGACCATGATTTAAAACTTTGCAGTTCAACTGAAATTGGAATACCACTGCAGGAGTTCACTAATGGATGCCAAACCTAAATTCAAAAATGTTATTATCAAAAACATATTTTCATATTTCTGCTCATAATATTAGCTAGCTTATAGCCAACCTCCATTTTTCATCGCAACTACCAATTCTGTTCACATACACATTTGCTTGGGCATGTGTGTGTGCCACCCCAGGGCACAGAATAAATAACAATATATACGATCAAGGAATCTCACTTTTACGATCATAAAACTCCATTTTTTATTGTTTTCTTGCAAAGTTGCAAACAACCAAACATTCTAGATTCACCTTGAAAAATCATTGCTAAATCTTAGCAACTAAAATAACACATAAAAATATCTAAATTTTTTTTGTTTGTCATATCATATCGTGACAATGATAATACTTATAGAGCTGCTACTAAGCTTAGCTTTGGTGGAAAAACACCATAAGACCATGAATAAGACCAATAATATCCATGCTGAGAAAAAAACGCGTTCTACGTAAGTATCTTTTCTAAATTCAGATACTTGCAAATCTAAATCGTAAAGTGAGGTGGTAAAGCGTATTTTAGCTTGGCATCAAATTCTGTGTGATAAGGTCTGTACAAAGTGGAACATTGTGGTGCTCTGAAATCTTCAGTGGATGGATGTTCTAATATTCAAATGGGATACGGAACTATTATTGTTGGAGCTACTGTCGATATGTTTGTGATTGAACGGTATTGATACTTGCAGTAATAGACATAATACCTTTGCATTTAAGATAAATACACAAAGTTATGCGCAAACTTCTTCAGTACTTATCCTTATTAGTAGTAATTATTTTTTTGTGAAAATATCTTTCATTTAGGGGGATTGAGACATTATTTAGTGAAATCCTGGTAGAATTAAATCCTACAGCATAGCAAAGGTTGTCTAGAAGAAATTGCTTTTTTGGCGATAAGGCCACCCACTGTACATTTCTAATTGTTCATTTCTTATGTAATGTTCTTTTTTCATTCATTTATAGTAATTTGATCAAAGAACACCAAAACCTCTGGATTTATTCTAACTTATTATATTACACACCAATAAGTTGGGGCAAGTGTACCAAAACCTAAAATAATAGTCCACCGGATTGACAATTTAATATTGAGATTTGGCCTAAAACTAATCAAAAATTTCCATTTCTCCGTCTAAAAATGATAAAAACACAAGGACTTCAACTCTTTTCTTTCTAATCAAGACAAAGCTTCTAAATCAGACTGTCTCCGACCAAAAGAAACTGTCTAAAACCACCCCTTATTCCAAACTTTTGAAAGTAACGCAAAATGAACTGTCAAAACTCACATGCCCTGCTATGCCTGGAGGCAGTTCAACTGTCAAGACTGCTCGGTCGGCGTATAAGCAACTTCTTTGCATACTTCTCGTGGTGTCAGTGTGCGATACGTCACTTATATCGTGTGCCTACATATTGCTAGGGTTAGGGGTGGGACAAACAGTCGATAGATTAGGCATCTTTTACTTTTTTGTATTACGATTGTATATGTAGATCCTATCCTATCCTACTAATATTATAAATGTCAAAGTTTACATGTTTGGAGGTTTGTGTTTCGATGACGCTGCATCTACTAGTCCGATATGTTTGAAATTTAGAATATATAAATAGTTCGTAACCTGGATTAACATATAGGCTACTTTTTATCCCGGAAAATTAACGGGATCAAACGAGACGCGGATGACATTGCGAACGGAAGCTAGTGTTCAATAAATATTTGCAGTTTTTGAAATTATTAATTAGAAATTATTGAAATTCTGTAAAACGAGCTGATGTCACTTCCTTTTGTTTAAAATTAGTGACCACAACATGGCTGATAACCCATTAATGTTTTAACTACTTATTTACCACATAAATAAACTCTTTTCAAAAATACTTTTAGTGACTTAAACATGAAAAGTTGGTTATGGTATAATATGAAGTCTTTTAACAATAATTAATAAAAGCGTCTCTGTTTCGAGATAAGCCAAAAAATGCCTTTCTCCGTTCGTCTGTTCTTGCTTACAGGTGACATTTTTCTACCGATTTTGACGAAAATTGGCACACCAGTTCCAGTTCCCATAAAACCACTAGTTTTGGTTACTTTCAGTCAGATAATGATATGTTTTATCGATATATCGATGTTTTATCGCTGTTAACAGACATCCCTACACCCAGCCGAGATATATCAGCTCACTTCATTTCGTACGTCGTATCTTTTGTTTGCTATATTTTTGACAAGTACAAAGCGAATCTGCGCTTGTCATACGTTTGACAGGGAGGGGGGGCTAGGGGGTGCTAAGTTGTTAAGTACTGCACTTGATGTGAAGAGCTATAGTAATAGATTCCTGTATATCTCTTCATTTTACTTGTAATGGTAATATCTTTGTTATTTTTTTGTCGCCTGACTAAGTTTCGATTTGAAGGGTAAGTGCCGATGCAATTACATGAGACTTAACAACTTTATGTCTCAGCATTCTGAAACTTAATGGGCGCAGTGCAATGCTCAGCACAGGCACGTCCTCAGTGGATGTGCTCAGTGAGACAATGCATCGTTATAGGCAGTGGTTAACACTTAACAGTGTGGTTAAAGGTGCTATTCTCAGATATCTGGATTGTCAGTCCAAGAAGTAAAAGGCTATCAGTTGTTTAACCGGTATGACCAACTGGTTGTACAAACGGGAAGTATAATTCCGGTTAACTAAAACCCAAACTACTTAAGTGACTTTGACAAAAACTAAATTCCAAATCATACAATTAAATGTACATTTAATTTTATTCATAGGTTACTTAAGGCTCTCTTAAGGCTTCAGGATCACTCTAGGTGATCAAAGCCTCGAACTAGTAATTAAATTTAAAATTTAAAAAATCCTCAAATCTTTTACCGATTTTCATTAAACATAGCTAAGAACACTCCCGACTAATTCACCATTGAAACAAAAAAAAACAAAATCAAAATCGGTTCATCCGTTCGGGGGCTACGTTGTCTCAGACATACAGACAGACAGACATACACACACACACACACACACACATATGTAAAACTTATAACACCCCGTCGTTTTTGGGTCAGGGGTTAAAAATTGGCAAGATCTGTAAATTCTGTTATCACTCATCATAACCCTCGCGTCAGTCTAACTAGACCTGTATCATTTTTAAAATTTCAACAAATAAGAGCTCTTGTTATACTGGTTTTGAAATGTAGATCGTTTGCAAGAACCCGATGTCTACAATGTCAAGTAAATTCTAAGAGAAAATCATTGTGACAAGTTCTATTCCGTTTCGTAAACTTTAATATCCCGTCCAATATGATACATCAAGCTTCTTGTTTGACTGATAGGTGTTATGCAGAATGTTGTCAACTAGGAAAGATTTGTCATTTAAAAAAAGTCTGGAATCCAGTGTAACGTTGGAAACCATCATTATTTGTTTGTTCTTGCAGTAACTTTATTTTTCTTTGAATTTGAAAGCACAGTTCGCATTAGAAATGAAAGCTAACACCCACAAGACACGAGGACCATTAATAAACAAAAAAAAACATACAACCGAAATGAAAACCTCCTCCCTTTTTGAAGTCCGTTAAAAAGGTTTTTTATTCCAGGCTCTAAAGACCAAAACACAGAACGTGTGAGCGGGTCGGACGCGGGTCAGGTTTTTTTACAAATTATAGACAATCGTTTAGTTTTTTAAAAGTGCTTGAATTTGAATTAAAAATTCAACGGAATAAACACGCACCCGACCCGCACCCGACCCGCACCCGATTCGCACCATACACACTTATCCTCTTGTAACTATCTATAAAAATTCTTTAAATTATTTTTTGAGTTCAAAGTATAAGGTTTCTAAAAATAATTTTGTAAATTAAAGAATTAGTGACTCTTGCCGAACACCATCGAAGCGTTTTCAGCAACGCAACATAATTTGATTAATTTTCGACTACAAAATACGAGCGCTAATTAAAACTAGTGTAAGTGGCTGCTGCGATAAGGGAAGTTCGCGACTGACTTAGACGGGGTATCGGCTGACGTGTGCCACGCTTAGTGAGGGTGCGACATCTCACTATTTTACATACGGTTTTTAGTCAGCTACCATTTCACACTTTGTATTTATTGTTCACTACTCTTTATTAGCTGTTATATTTTGCAATATCTTAATTATTCACTGGGAACATTTTGGTAACGTTTTTAATTTATTATTATTTTATTATTTTGGACATCCAACGTAGAAAACAAATAAAATACAATACAAAAGCATAATGGGTCTTATAACTACGTGTTTCTCCAGTTATAGGATGCCACGGCATTCACTTAAAGTCTCAACTAGACAAATAGGTAATAGAATATACAATAAGTAGTAGATAATAGTACAGCATATCTTGACTTTAGTTGTTATAAATTCAAACAATAGAGGCGATTAAATTCAAAATAAAAGACACTTATAACAGTTCTTATAACTTATCTATCTAATTTCATAATTAAAACTGAATCGTGGCTTAAAACTCTAAATTTTGTTTTTCTATTTTGATAAATTACCTACGGGGAGGTTATGTACCTACCAATCGAAAAAGGTCTTATTCATTACTAGCAGTTACCCGCGACTTCGTACGCGTCTACAGTTTCCGTGTACATTATATTATCTGTGCGTGTACCGAGCGGTACTTTGAGAAACTTGACATTACACCTCATTACACCGAACTCGTGCCTACTGGAATGTCAAACGCTAGTCGTTAGACCAAAGAGGTAGTACTACGCCCTGTCAAACTGACGTGACGTGACATGACAATGAAATCCTCTTGCCAATTGGCGCTGCTAATCCTTTTCGTTCATTTTATCCTGTAGATCCTGTTAATTATTCGGGATAAAAAGTAGCCTAGGTGTCAATCCAGGTTACGAACTATATATATGCCAAGTTTCATCCAAGTTGGTTCAGTAGTTTTGACGTGATTGAAACACAAACATCCAAACATCCAAACATCTAAACTTTCGCATTTATAATATTAGTAGGATGTATCAGAATCGTTTATTTAGTGCAGAGGGGTAATCACGAACAAATCGGACAGTCGCCGCGTTACGTAAACCTGACGTATTCCAATCATATTGAGCGTCAACGTCAGCTCGACTGCCGAACGTTGTAGCGTCAACGCGCAGTGTATCTCGGATATGCTAGCGTTACGATACGTTTACGATTGTCACATTTATTCGTGATCAAGGCACAGATCCACTAAATAAACGATCCGAGTTCAATATTTTCTTTTTCCAAATCTTCGATTTAAATTTTTGGCATTTTTACAGTTTTATAATTAGTATAGAAATATTTTTAAATAATTTTACTAAATTTTGTACACAAGTTGTTGCACCTTCTCCAATCGTAGTGACTTGTAACATCACACCCTGTATCTACAAGTGGCGTTTGACTTTGACAAGAAATTATATACTTAACAGATCCAATTTTGTGTGTAACTAACTTTTAACACGTTGGCAATACTCTCGCTAATATTGCTCTTAAGATGGTGAAAACGATTCTGTAGTGGTATTAATGTGGTAATATGAACTAAGGTATTATTAGACGTTTGTAGTTTAAGTATCGTTAGAGTCGGTGAAAATATATTGAAGATTGTATACAGGGTGTATCTAACTATCACATTTTTTTTCGTTTATATGGTTTAATAGGAAAAGTTGTTTATATTGATGGGTTCTTTAATGTTTTTCTAGATATCTCATATTTATAACAACTTGTATAAAAAATTTTAGAAGGCGCTTTGCTCATTCGTCAAAATAAGATCCTGATAACCTAACCCATGTTATTAATAAATCCTAATAAAATAAAATCAATAAAATTATTTCAGATATGAATTTTGATGTTTTATTAAGAGTCACATTACAACGGCCAGGCGTTTTTATCGGTGACGGAAATATCCAAACCTATGATCCACCTACACAATGAGACGAAGTTATCGTTAAGTGCGACACGACGACACACGACAACGAATAATTCATCGAACGAATGTATAAATCAAGGGCAATACACACTTGCAAAATCAATGTAACATACTCCACATAAAA
The DNA here is from genome assembly GCA_947859175.1 of Gandaritis pyraliata. NCBI lineage: Eukaryota > Metazoa > Arthropoda > Insecta > Lepidoptera > Geometridae > Gandaritis > Gandaritis pyraliata. The sequence goes on along the minus strand of OX401871.1, from coordinate 1,048,472 downwards.
CGCATTAAATTATGAACCTTAATACGTCGTGTTACGGTGTAGGACGAAAACTTTGAGGGTAGTCGTAACTTTGCAGGTGTACCAATTCGAAATTCAAACTGCTAGCTATCTGCACGGTGATTGGTCAGGGCGCGCGTGGTTTTGATATAAATAGTGTGGTGTGTGACAAACGTTGGGCTAATATGGAATATTGGCTTGATAAATTGATGTTTCGATATGTGAATGCTAAGGTGTGGGATAATTGGAGTTGTGGGTGGTCACTGTGAGCTTAGAATGCTGTAATAAAATTTCGTAATTATAGGTAGGTACGTAAAGCACTTATTTAGTTCAAACTGTGTCTTCGTTTAAAAAAATTGTTTTTTTTTGTTACTTAAAAATAAAGCTATGCTAAGAACAAAATTGTAACTTCTACAATTTTCAATAAAAAGTCAGGAGTAAGGCCCATAACCATCTGAAAATCTATATATAGACGTCAGAAAATAGAAAAAAACTTAATGCTAATAGGCTTATCTACCAGTCAACCCATGCTACTAAAGGATATGGCGTGTTTTCAAATAAAAAATGTCATTTGTTTTCTGATATGAAAACTAAAACTACGTTATGGCTAAGTCCATCTCCATGAAAACCTACCCAGCACTTTAAAATATGCAAAGGCTTCACTGCGATCCTTGGCGTGTCACCGGGTGGCGGGTGGGGGGTATCTAGGCGCCTAGGTAAGAGGGGGGGGGGTGGTCCCGTACTCGATAGTCTATGCAATAGAATATAGTTTACTATAAAATATAGCGATGCAAAGTCTTATGATTTTTTACAGTGTTCTAAGAGGGGTAGGTAAAAAAAATGCAACACTTGATAATTTATGAAACAAAAGATACCTATCCTTTTCTAACTCGCACTGTTTTATACGAGAAGTTGCTCATATTGGTCGGTACTTTAACCGCTTTAAGTTTTCGAATCGTTTTAGTACATCCTGTATGGTGGTAGTCTATTACAAGATGGTAATAAAAGTCTTGGATATTGTCAGCTGAGAATAATCATCATTTCGGGTGTTTATCCTGCTGCACGGAATGTTTCTTCTATTTTATTTCCAGCCCCCGTATGCCAATCTTTTGCTGTCAAGTTATATTTCACTGCCCAGTGTAATTTCTTCAGGTCTTCTCCTTCTTCTTCTTCTTTCTTTTCTCTTCTTTTTAGACACTTGACAGCGAAATATGCGCGAAAACACATCAAATGACGTCATAATATCACTATTTAGTCACAGAATAACTATGAGGTAGTATGAACTGACCATGATTTAAAACTTTGCAGTTCAACTTTGATTGGCATACCCCTGCAGTACGATGCTATGTGGCAACATGACACTTACTAGGTATTTTTTGATGAAAACCTGTAAAAATCTTTACTTTGAGCTATCTTGCAGCTTGCATAATCTCATTCTCAAAAGTGCATGCGACTTTTGGACGTTTTTTTCATTTCTGTAGACTCTATAAAGGGTCATTCCCAAATTACTGATTATCACCCTTAGGGCCGTAAGATCAAAAGCAGTTAAAACTACGGATTTCCCAAACTACGATCACATTTGATCGATGGTTTAATCTACTGTCGTAAGATCAAGTCAAAAATAGAAGCAGATTAGATAAACTTCGATTAGTTCTAAACACATGGCAACATTCTCGTATTTCGTTCATTCGTTTATGAAAAAAACGGTTATAATTAGTCAGTTTGACATATTCGACCACATTGACATTGACATACAGACGCAGTTTTTGCCAAAGCCTTATTACACTATGCAATCTCAAGTCAGGCTTACTGATAATGATGTAACGTGACGAGTTGAGTTAATTTGAACTCAAGTTATTTGAATTGACTCGCATCGAGGACTTGCATGCATATAAAGTCATACAAGTGAAAATCAAGCACCAATTTCTCTAACCACTTACGTTGCATACGGACCTAGTTGAGTCAAGCCAATTGGCGGCTCGAATCAAGGTTCAGTTTAACTAAAATTATTAATTCGAGTTTGAAATAATTCAACTCGTTACGTTACATCACTGTCAGTAAGCCTGACTTGAAATTACATAGTGTAAGAAGGCCTTTTGGTTGTTTGTTTTGAATTTGAACTCTTGTTGTATGTGTAATGTTTTCAGCCCATGAAATAATTCGATATCCGAATAATTTTCCATTGCAATAGAGTTTTTGTATTTATAATCTCAAAACTACAAACTACAACAAACGAATTACAATACAAATAGAAAGTTTAGTTCAAACAACCATCTGGTAGCCAGGCAACCATATTGAAAAAACGTCAAAAATGAGCGTTTAATCTTTGATTGGCAGTTTAACCGTACCCTCGGCCGAGTTTAAACTAATCGATAGTTTAAGCTACCCATGGTCGATTAACTACCATTGATCTTATGAAATAATCGGAGACTGGAGATTAAACTCTCTTTTGTCGTTTAAACCACTATTGATCTTACGGCCCTAAATCATACAAAACCGTCCGAGAAATCCGTCACGAGATTATCGTCCCGCGCCGGACGGACAGACAGACAGATTTATAGGGGCATAAATCACTATTTCAATATTAGCGGCACCATATCAGCTTGTCTTGTAATTAGACGATATTAGACGTGATTGTGAAGTCCTATGTAGATACCCACATATGAGAGCACCAGTGGTACAGTGGTAGCAACCTCGCCTTTCGTTCCTAAGGTCGTGGGTTCAAACCCGGGCGTGCTCCGATAGATTTTTCTATTAGAAAAGTTTATGTGCGCAATGACAGTGCTCTCAAACGACGAATTAAAATATCGGTAGGAAACCCGCGCCTAAGTCAGCTCTGTACGTATTACCTTGTCTTTTCTGTGGATAAGGTGGACTAGGCTGAAAAGTATAGGTGCTGGGCAAGCCTACTCCATCTAAATCACGTCCCAGGCTCGGCGTAATGTTCAAATGAAATGAAAAATGAAAAATGTTCTTCTCAAAGAATCCGCTCAGAAAACGTTACACGCGTACGAAGTCGCAGCTAGTTATCTATAAAAGATGCATCATTTTTAGTGTACCAATCCAGTGTTGGAAAAAAGGAACACTTATTATCAAAATTCAAAGCTATATAAAAAGTTCCAAGTGCCAGTTAATAACGACCACGTTCTCATACTGTGCCTTCTTTAAAATGGCATATTTTCTGCAGCAAGAACTGTCCTCCAGAACCAAACCTTCAATGATAAGGCACTCACAAACGAAATAGGCTCACTCCACATGCCGCGTCCTATCATGATTGATTTATTCGCGCACTGTCCGTTTTCCGTCGTGCGTTCCGTACCGGCGTTTCCCCGCGGTCGACTGACTTGTGTCATTCTAACCAGCATGAATTGTAAAATAAGCTTTATTGCAATGCACTTAAACACCAGTTTGAGCACCAATAACTCTCTATTATTTTTGTGCACGTTCGGCGATTAGACAAGTTTCTGGATTCTTCTATTGGGCTCGAAAAATTACAGTAGGTACTTAGTGAGATTGGTCTAAGTTTAGGACATGAAACTGGTTATTGTCAATCGTTTGTTTTTAACTCCTGACCTAAAAACGGAAGGTGTTGTAAGATTGACGGCGTTGTGTGTTTGTCTGTGCCCCCGTAGCTTTGAAAGTAGGGCTGCGATTTTAATGATTTTTTTTGTAAGATAGGTGATTTATATAGGATCCATGTTTGGTGTTTTGTTAAGTATTCATTTACAATTTACCTACTATCTAATACAATACTTTTGTATCGTCGCTCGTAGAAATTGAATTAGGTAGAGCCTTCTTTACCCACAGATATTTTAGTTAGATATTTTGAAAAACACACAAGTAAAAAACATTGGTGTTCGCGTATTTCTAGTGAAACTTTTGCAGTAGAACTATTATTTATTCTGTTATGTCGCGTCTAATTGCGACAATAATTCATGTCTAATAATAATCTTGTGTTATTATCGGATTGGAGCAGGTGAGGACGCATTGTTTAGTTACAATGCTATGCGTGATTTGCACGATCGTCAAAATCTAATCTGATTTGGTTTAGCGCTACACTGTAATAAGTGTGTAGCGCCATCTTGCGCTACATAAGAACTAGAACTACGGCCGATAGATGGCGCTATCGCTAATCGGCACAAAAAAATTCAAGATGGCGCAAGAGTTTGAACATATTCGAATACCATACATTGGCCCTCTTGGATGATATTCCCTTGTCGTATGAGAGCACACTACCTATCGTATTCTCTTCAAGTGTATTGCTTATGGCTGCAAAAGCACTCGGCGGTCCAGTCTCGACGGTTAGAGATAAATATGTACAGGCTTTGACACACGTTTGACCGCAATGACCGACATTTTGAAGGGAATGTAGCCGGCCGCCATGACTTATTGTGCGCCGCGTCGCTGCGGTTGCTGCCTAAAAACCCTTGCAGTCTGCAGACTTTCTTTTGCCCGATAGTTTGGTCGGCCTGGGCTGCTAACGCACCTCTGGTTCTACACTAAATCGTTGCAATACACTTAGCATAGATCTACATAATGATCAAGAGCTCGATAGAAAATCTGCAGTTTACGAGAGTTATTTTAAGAACCTATGTTGATAAGATTCTATGTTCTAATAAGAAAGTAACTTACTGACTCAAAACAGCTTCAAATACTCAAATAACAGAAGCGAGTCTGTCAAACTTATCAATATAACGTTACAAGATAACATTATCCCGCTTAGCACCCCACGCTAATGACTCAATCTGACAATCCGACTGTGTTCATGCAGTGATTAATCATTAGAACATCCTGAACACAATCAATAAGCCATACGAACATGCACTGTTGAGGTAATTATGATAACGAGTATTTACTTACCTACATTGAGCTTGATATACTTAGGGGGGCTTGCACCAGAATTGCTAAACGTGTGTAAAATTGACTTGACAACTCGCTAAATACTATTTAAAAGTAAATCGCGTTTAGCGATTCTGGTGCAAGCCGCCCTTAGTGTTAGAACTCTTCTCTCATCCCTAAGTTCACAATTTTTTTATTATGTGCGCAATACCAGACAGTGCTCTCAAATGGTGAAGGAAAACATTACGAAGAAGTCCACCTACAACAAGATAGGTTCCAACTCAAAGACCTCTATACATTTTTCCAATATTTACTCTGAGAATATTGGCTTTTGTCAGTCCATAAATAAGAGTTTTTCTTACCAACTTGTATCTTGTCCTTTCATAGAAATGAGTTTTAAAATCTGCGTTTGAATCCCGATATTATCACTATTTTAGAATGAAAACTATCAAACAATCGCCCGGACTCTAGAAACACGTTTATTGAGAACTCTAAAGCCAGTGTACTAACCTATCTATTGCCAATCATGCACGAAGCTACAGCCTATCGAAGGTAAACAGAACGTTACCCCCATCGGATCACCAGCCCGGTGTATCGGACACGCAGATACAAATAGCATGTCCCCAACCCCTACAATTAGTTCGAACGCCAGTTTCGATATGAAATACGGATGTGTGGATCGGTCAAGACGAGTTGGGGACAACACAGACGGGCAGTATTCTAAACCTAGATCTAGAACCTAAATTTAGGATACTTAGAACTACGAATCAGTACATGACAGATTGAGCTAAGTCACTATCAAGGGGTGCTGCGGGGTTAAAGTTGGGAGCAGTATAAAGTGACGTCTGAGGTACTGGTAGTCATAAAAGTGGATGACACCATACATAACATATTATTGAGCTGAAAGTGATTGTATAAATTAGGTATTCTCTACGCGATGTTCCTCTTTTGGCTAACGTTAGACTCATTGCTCTTCATAAAAAATCAAATCCACAGAAAAGAAGTTACGAAGCCATAGTTCTTGTTAAACCCAGTGTCCCTCTAAACGAAATTAAAAATGTCAATTAGGAATGTATTCTCCAGTGGAAGCCGCTCGTCTGCAAGAAACTAGCAATAGTTTCCACCCTATAACATATGCCAAATCCATGGTACAACCATTTTGCATTCGCCTGCCGACTCCCTTTTAGATGACGTCAATATGCAAGCCTCTGACAACCAAACAAAGGTCTTACTTCCTCTCATCACAGCAGACGACTTAGAACTTTGGGAATAGGTGATAGAGTTTGAAATTGACTGGAGGGAAATCATTCATAATCTATTCAATGATATCATCATAGCATTCAATGTCAGGCTGTAGAGCAATGAAATATAGTAGTACCTTCATTGAATCTGTGATAAATTAATACGTACAGGGGTAAGTCGGTTATTGAATAACAAGTGTGGCATGTCGCGCGTCATTTGGCCGCTTTGTCGCGCCGTGAGTGGGATGCTTTATGATCGATACTTAATTGGAATTTGTGTTTGTCTCTGCTATTGTTTTGATTTTCTGAAATGCCGCAAAATTAGTTTTTGAGCAAGTACCCCAGCGTTCATAACTGAGAGAGATGACGACACGCATTTTAAACGGAAGGGGGTATTATAAGTTTGATGGTATCTGTCGGTTTGTGGCCTCGGAGCTCAAGAAGTAAAGCTCCAATTTAAATGTGGCTGTATGATGTGGATAGTTTTAGTCGTGTTTAATAAAAACTGGTGCAGCCGTCTCTGAATTAGGATATTTATTAGCTTTTAAAACGAGATTTAGTGCGGCTTGCACCAGAATCACTAAACGTGTTTAACAGCTAAATCGATTTAAATCTGACGTATTTGTATGACTTGACAACTCGCTAAATACTATTTAAGAGTTAAACGCGTTTAGCGATTCTGGTGCAAGCCGCCCTAAGTTCGAAACATTAAATAAATAAATCCCAATTTGGAGATAATTTCAACCAAATACGTAAGAAAAAAGCTCATAAAAAACTAAATATAGTTACACTCATTTATTCTACATCTTAACTAAAACTTTTAAACCTATAAGCATTCGAATGTGTACCTATCTAGTTGATGGTTTACAAAGTCTCTTCTCTTCTAATTTAAGAGCTATGCTCTTGTCGGCGTAATGTATGCATTTCCCGCCAGGTTCTTCTTTTCAGGGCAGCTTATTGACGTCCTTATACGACATGACATCGATCTTCGCCTTCACTTGGCTCATGTAGCTAATACGCGGTCTTCCTCTTCCTCTCTTTCCTTCTACCTTCCCTTCAATGATATTTCCGATTAAGCTGTCATGTCGTATAAGGTGTCCAATCATCTTTCCTCTCCTGTTCTCAACAACTTTTATAAGGGCTCTCTCCTCGCCTACTCTACTTAATACTTCTATGTTAGTTACTTTTTCTGTCCAGCTAATCCTTTCCATTCTCCTCCAACACCACATCTCAAATGCTTCTAAATACTCTCTATCTACTCTCTATCTTTACAAAATCTACTACAACAAAATTACCATCACAACTACTTTCGTAAATATTGTGTATCTATTGCCACGCCTGGCCCTATTTCTACGCTTGGTCCAATTCCCGAAGCCAATAGGCACTGTGCAGTCCAAACAGAGATGCACCAGTGATTGTACGAGTGTAAGTTATCTGCAGGCGTGTGTGCCGGCCACCGATACGTTTTGTCGTCTCGCAGCCTGGTTACGCTCTCGGACGCGGTGCCATAGATCCAAGAACTATGGAGAAGGCGTAGGAAAGTAAAATTATTCGCAGGGATAATAAAAAGCTTGTGATTGGCCAAACGTGACTGGTTTTTGGCAAGAAAGACGTTTTTAAGTGGTCCTTGTGCTCGTTCCGGATACGTTATTAGCTCATGTACCTAATCTCAAAAGCTTTGAAACATGTTTCACTAACTGGGGGGCGATTCCAATCTCAAAGTTGAACTGCAAAGATTTAAATCATGGTCAGTTCATAGTTATTCTGTGACTAAATAGTGACATTATGATGTCATTTAATTTGTTTTCGCGCATATTTTGCTGTCAAGTGTCTAAAAAGTGTAATTTCTTCAGGTCACGTGGTACAAAATTGTACCACGTGACCTGAAGAAATTACACTGGGCAGTGAAATATAACTTGACAGCAAAAGATTGGAAATAGGGAGGATGTAATGTGTTTTTTTTAAGCTTCAAAAGACAGTTCTGACAAAAAAAACAGTGATAGAACGCACTCTTGTTTCAATTGATCCTTGTTTTTAAAAAAAACAAGTGGTTATTAAAAGTAAAATCAGGCTGTAGGTAATAAAGATACGAGCCAACATTTTCTTTTCTAAAAACTTTTTAGTACATAAGTAAGCTATGAATAGTTTTACGCAATATAGCTGTTAGCATAACTGCCACATCCATACCCCAATCTCCGCCCCGCCATCCGTGCGGCTACCCGAAATTTAGATGTCACAAGTGTAGCTTTCGCTTACCTAATGTGCGCAGGCACTAGTTGTTTGTTACTGCCGCACTGCCTGTGGTACAAGATTGAAGATAGCCCGCGATTTAAACGGTCTTCCGTGTGCACACAGCCTAATGGCTGCGTAAATCTTCGCAGTACGTATTTGTAATTTGCGTATTCATCATCGGCGAACGGCGGATAGATAAATTTGGCTTTGTGATTCTAGCTTGCTGGGCTCATGATGGATTATCCTGTGGAATTTTTTTTTGTTTAATTTTACTAGATTATTAGATTAAGTAGATAGATTGCGATATTGAATAATAATTCGGGCAACGTTTTGATCGAACTGAAAACTGCTTATTGGTTTTCAAAAGAAAAAGGGAAAATATTTGAATTACTTATAAAGCTAAAATACAATGGTAACAGAATGAAAATTTGTAGAAATCTAACTGGAATCCTATTGGAAAAATTATAAAAGAGTCACCCATAAAAAAAGTTTTTATATTCATCGAATTTAGGGTAGTTCAGTAAACAATTTTTAATCAAACTCTAAAAGCCATCAAACATCCACAAATTAAACAATTGGAACTTTCAATATCTGTCATAACCCTAAAAAGCGGCCGTCAGGTCACAACGACCCCGTCTAATGGGATTGACAAGATTCCCCACGACCAATAAAAGATGGGGGATAAAACTATAAGAAGGAAATATGTCGAGGAGGATCGCCTTAGCTATATCCGTGACCATTCGGTGAAACCCCAAATGTCATACCAATGAATTCATGTCCGCAGTTTTTTTGCACGGTTTATCGCGCATCTTTATTACGGTCGGCCATTTTCGGCCAACGATGTTCCGGTATATATTTTTATAGGGCATTCGAGGGGACGTACAAAATACTGGTTTTACGAATAATTTGTTTATGACATGACAGTCATATTGGTTTTCGAGTTCACATTCTTTCATAAAACAGCGTTTATTTGATACGTTTGCAACGTACTTGACTTTTATTGCAGTTTTCATTTGATAGGCTACATTTTCCTTAAAGGTTATTTCGTTTTATAGGTTTCTAAGCTGGAATAGTTTGTGGTAGAGTTTCAACTTTCAATGACAGAGTTGTAGGTACTGAAAAAAGTTATTGCTTTCACTATTGGTTTCTTATAGCAGTAAGACCACGAGTTCAAATTTAGCGATAATCTACGTAATACCTTTTACCAATGATAATTTTATCGTTTTCATGTCACAGAAGGGTTTGGTTAATACATTATCAGTTTTACTTACTAAAAAAATCATTGATTGAGTACTTAGCCACCTCTGAACTGAATCACTCTCAAGCTGAACAACGTTTAAATATTCTTTGTTTAGTTTTTTTTTTACACCTCAGCTTTTCAACGTTGAGACCGGTTTATGGGTGAAGAACTTTCCTGATCATTGGCTTAGTCCCTCAACTTTTAAGAGACAATTCTAGGTAAGACCGTAAGAGATTAAAAAAATTTGAATATCATAATATCCTCTTTGTTTACAAAAAATAAAAATTATTTAAATCCCATACTAAAAGTGACATTGAAATATCTCCCGTCGTAAAAAATTACATAATTGACACTACAAGAAAGAGGAATATCAAACACTTCGATAGGACAAAAGATTGGAATACAGAGAGGCCATTAAGGGATGTTTGGGGTGCACTCGATGCGACTCTATCCGCGAAACATCCATTAGGTATTATTGAAAATTTTAATATCAGAATGTTTGGCTTTACCGAGAACGATACGATACAAGACTTCAACGGTAGATTTTTTGTTCAATCATTGTGTTGTTTTCAATTTGTCCAAACTATCGACATTAGGGTATGATAGTGCTAAAATATAATTTTTGAAACTATTATGAACATAATTTTCACCAAAAACGGGATATTTACCATGATTTATTAATTTTACTGTTTACTGATATTTCGGCATAGTTCAAACGGTTTAGATAAGATAAGATAAGCTAAATCTTTATCTTTAGGTTTGATTTCCAATTTGAAATATATACTGATCTGTAAATTTTGTATTTGATAGTTATTCGGCATTCGATTGAATGTACCAAAAGGATTTATAATAAAAAAACTCTTTTGAAACTGTTCTATTCTGAACGTATCGCTTTTTACTTTTAATCCATTTTTTTGTAAAAAAAAAGGATGTGCTTTTCAGAAATCATAAACCGAACCCGGCGCTCAGCTGGGATCCAAATCCGAAATCGAAATGTTTGATACAAATTATAGGGATCCGTCCTAGAATACTTGTGTTTACAAAATGATTGTATCATATATTTTGTTTACATTTTGAAAGCTTTTTTTTTCAGTTTTTTATACAAGTTTAATGATGGAATAAGTCGAGACGGCCCACCTTATGTTAAGTGGTAACCACTTCCTATAATAATATATTGCCTCACTGAGCACGTCCACTGAAGACGTGTCCTGTGATGCATTGCACTGCGCCCATCGCTCTGAGACATAGACGTGTTCAGTTCACAAAAAAATCAAATAAGTATAAGTAATTAAGTAGTTCTTTTGGTAACGTTTGTACTAACTCATAGAGTTAATATTTATTAAAAAATGATTCTTATTTCGATAAATTTTCAAAACGTCGTACAAATATTGCCTACTTAGGTACTAGTTTTTATTATTCAAGATAAAGTATTATAAGTATGACAGCGTCAACCAGTTATAAAAAAATAAATCAGTCAAAAAATGTTGTACAGAACACCTATCAAATAAACCAATCATCACCCTACAGAATTGAAAATAGAAAAAAAATGTGGCTTTCGCGATTCGACCTGTTCAACCGCTGTCAAGGGCTGTCAATCAATGGTTCGCGCCACGCCCGCGCCCGCGCTTGACAGCCCTGACCTTATATTATTTCACTTGTTTTTGATTTTCTTATACGTTATTGTTTTCGTATTAATTAACTTTCATGTTAATATTAGGGTTGTGGTTAAAATTTTATATGTTTAAGGTATTTTGATTTTTGTAACTATTATTGTTGTTTTATTAAATTATTTGGTTGTGGAAATCGTATTTGCACGTGTATTTGAATGAAAGTATGAAAGATCGAAATAAAATCTAGTTTACAATAAAAAAAATTGTAGGTAAGTGTTAGAAATTTTGATAAATGCGTTTACTTTTGACAAAAAAATAACGAATCTAAGCGATATTTAAAAGTTAAACATCGACACGAAACCTGCTGGTCCGTAACCAACTGACCGATATTTAAATATATCTAATTACCAATTATTAAATCATCAATCAAAACGTCAAGTTAAGCATTCACAAATAATTGTTAGTTATTTTATTGATTAATTTTGATAATCAACGGATCGTTTATGTTTTTGGTAGAGTTTAAGACCTATTCAACTGATTTATTATTTAAATATTAGAGATATTTTTTTTAACCCTAAAATAACCAACAATATTTTTTGTCAATTGTTTCGTCTTTTCGTCGAACACTAGAAGCTCAATCTTATTAAAATTTTGATCGACTGATAGAAATAATCGATCAACACACGTTACGTTAGAAAACCTTTCAAATCTTCGAGTTATTTTTTTAGCTAAAACCGTATTTTTTCACTGTTTACTGTCAGAAATTCTGTACAATGTAAAAAACTTAGTAACCATTGATGTAGAGTTATACTATGCGGTGTTCAAAATGACATAAAAACGTGCCAGGTATCAGTGATTGTCATCAATTGACAAGTTCAAGCGTGCTTTTGATAAATTCTACAAAGCACCAATTTTGTAAGGCTTCGTCGCAAACAAATGTCATGGTCAATGATCTTGCTGTAGACACACAGCAAGATCATGCGTCATGTTCAAGAAGTAGTGCTTGACGCATCGATGTAAGGGGTTAACGTGGTCACTGAAGTGTGAATGACGGAGGTATGGGAAGCAAGATTAGCAATGGTATATCTCCAGAAAAAAAACTTGGAACACTTGACAACCACAAATACTGTACCTATTGTTGACTTTTTCAGTATTGATTTTAAAGGTGATATTCAGTAAAATTAAAAAAAATATGAAAAGGTTACGTCAGTACGTCTAACTTTTATCTATCTTTTATTTTTGACCAAAATTAATCCAGATCTGGGTGAACAGAGGTTTTGCTAAATCAAAAGCTCGATGGACGCAAAAAGCCTAAACCGACCAAAGTGTCGTCTAGTCTATGAGTCCTATTCCCAGCAGCGGGTTAATACAACCACGAGTTTGTCAGTGATGATGATGATGATGATGAAAAAAAGTTGAGTTATTCTTTGTGTCAATTTTTATACATTATCTTGGAAAGGGAATGTTTGAGTTTCATAAATTATCAAACAATTAAGTTTGTTATGTTAAATGTTTGACAATGTTTTAGTGCAGATCAATATTTATCATTTTCATTAAAATCACTTTCAAAGCTAATCTTCATTATAACAACAAAAAAAATAACAGACAAGGGAATCGCCATTTTAATTACATTAAACATCAAACCGATACAGCAAATCGAAAAATCAAAATCCGAAGTGTAATATCAAACTGAACTTATAATTGGTTGCTGCTCAACCTGTCAATCCGTAAATATCTTCCCCTTAAATGAAAAAAAACTTGTCAAGTAAAAATCAACCTTGAATTAATACACATAACGTCGATATTAGGATAAAGAAAGGATTGATTTAAGGCGCATACAATAGCATACAATATTTATAAGACACGGTTGTATCAAACCCAAGAGCCGTGCTCCAGACCGATGACGTTTGACGTATATTCTGACATCCCCTTTACTTGGTCCAAGTTATAATGCTGCAGCAGCTTTCAGTCATCTCACATATTATTATGCTGTACTTTAGAACGTACGCACAACCCTTTATCCCTTTGAAGTTAGGTGCAACAAACGATTGCACAATCACAAGCTTAGCTTAATTTTGGACTAGATGGCGTTGTGTAAAGTCCATGAACATTAATTTATTTATTTTATTTATTGCGCATGTACTGTTGTGCGGAAAAACTAGCTTACCTCCAATTTGACTTAAAATGAGTCCTACAAAGATACTTCAGGGGGACAAAGATCCGTTGCGACTACTATAATACCTATCTATTTGTTTAAAATAGCAGAGTGGTTAGACAAAACGTAAAAAAGTAGTTAAAAAAAACCTCTTTATTTTTGAAATAGGTACTCATAATCGTTGCACCAAAATTCTAATCAGCTCTTTAGATAAACACTATTTTTTACAAAGGTTAATGTCAAAAATGACAATGCTAATTTTAATCATTAGCTTATCTTATTTAGCGTTTATGAGTCAAACTTATTATACCCCTTTTTATACGAGGTTTAAAAGGAACTAATTTTACCAAGGTTTGATTTTGAACTTGGACCACAGAAGTATCGCAACTCGATGGGCTAATAAAATACGTGAAAGATCCCTGCTTTGAATAACTTAGAGCCAATATGTAAGACTGTTTTATTTATTAATAAACTTTTAATATGATAATGGAACATTTTGATATGTAAGAACTTGGAGTTTTTTTTTTATAAATTTATAAGCAAGCGTTTGACCGCAATCTCACCTGATGTTAAGTGAAGATGCGGTCGACGATGTAGCACGCTTACCTAGAAGATACCTATTCACTCGTCTCTTGAAAACATCCAATCTATATGAAGGCGGAAACACAGACGCCGGCAACGAGTTCCAATCCTTGGCTGTCCGCATTATAAAAGTAGAAGCGAGTTTTAGAACTTTTGATTTTTCATATCGAAATATGAAATAAGGCGATTATGATTTGTGGATTATAATTATAATATAACTGTGGGCAAAGTGTTAAAATAAAATTGGAGAGGAAACGTTCCTAGTTCAAAAACTACCTAAGATTGTGCGCTAAAACTAGTTTTAAGAGAGTTCTGAGCATAATAATTGACTTAATCGATTCCAAACAAACTATAAACCAAAATCGAACAAAGAGCAATAAAATAGTCCACAATACGAATCTCTCGTTTTATTTCCAAAACACAATAATTCTGAAGCCATAAAAGATAGGGCTATTAAAAATCAATAAGAACGAATGACCACGAAGTCTGTGACCAGTTGCGTTTGGAAAAGCAAAGCGAAGTGGTTATGGACTTTAGAACCGATATTTGCGTTCGGTAGCATCAGAGCAAAAAGTATGCACATAATTGTTTGTATTGAATCGTTTAACGTACTGTCGAGAAGAAAATTGTTACAATATAATTTTATGAGCTTTTTCAAAAAACACTTATCTTAACTTAGAACGTAGTTACTTTAAAATCAAGAAGGTGCAGTACGCATAACAGATCTTTATCCCTCTGAAGTTAGGTGCAACAAAGATTGTGGGTACTTTTTGTGTGGAAAAATTCGCTTACCTCTAATTCGACCCACAAATCGGTTCTGCGCAAATATTTCAGAGGGACAAAGATCCGTTGTGACTACTATACTTATTTCTAAAGAAAAGCTATTTTACTGTGACTTTAATAACACGGTATCTATCAACGCGATGTTTGGTAGGTAGTAAAAAAAACAAACAAAGCTAAACGGGATGGTCTTGGATCATAAAAATAAATCTAGTACCTAAAAGATCTTGTTTTTTTTTTCATTAGATCAAATTCTGGTCTTCTGACGACTCTTACAGCGCTACTAGCAAAATCTTTTCCGTACTTTGATATACTAGAAAAAAATACTGAATGAATTTTGTGTGCGACAGTACGCAAAGCGGTAGGCAAATGAGTTGTGCGCATGCCGATACCTGTGCGGTAGATAGGTACCTTATTTTCATATTTGTCCCTTAACATTGTTTAGTGCATCAGATATAGGGCTGATCAACAAGATTTGCCAATGTAAGTATAATCAATTTCATTTATTCAATTAAATACTTACTGCCCCCGTATGCCAATCTTTTGCTGTCAAGTTATATTTCACTGCCCAGTGTAATTTCTTCAGGTCACGTGGTACAATTTTGTACCACGTGATCATTCTTTTTAGACACTTGACAGCAAAATATGCGCGAAAACACATCAAATGACGTCATAATGTCACTATTTAGTCACAGAATAACTATGAGTTAGTATGAACTGACCATGATTTAAAACTTTGCAGTTCAACTTTGATTGGCATACCCCTGCTGTAAAGATCTTAGGATTGTGGTGAGTGAAGAAATTGGAGATGGCTACGTTCTTTCTGTAGATCTATTGAGGATCCAGTCCAGTGGTGGATTCCATCAGGCTGCGATGATGATGATATTTTCGTGCTTTGGATACGTTGAAAGAGGCTTGAACATGGTTGGACCGACTAGTATGGGGCCCATAGTATCTTAAAATACGTCTTAAACTAGTTTTAAGAGAGTTAGGCAAAGGACTCCCTTAAAGACTTCCATTTTATATTTTAACTAGATTTTATTTACGAGATTTTATTTTTTAAATTTTTATTTTCAAAGACGTTTATTGACTTCGACAACCATAGCATGTTGACGTGAACACGTTTGTTGTTCATATTTTTATCCATTGGATTGTCCCATAAGCATGGTATTCAAATTAGGGAGCCATTGTGCAGGAGCCATGTAAATAACCTTCGGCGGCCGATGTTCCACGGAGATGTAAGGCAGCTTCCAGAAGGTTCCATAAACTAATGGAAATTCATCATTATGTACTACTAGCAGTTACCCGCTACTTCGTCCACGAAAAAAAAAAAACAAAAAAATATAATTAAAAAAAAGCGGGAAAAGTAGCCTATGTGTTAATCCAGGTTACGAACTATAATATATTCCAAGTTTCATCCAAATCGGACCAGTAGTTACAGCGTGATTGAAACACAAACATCTAAACATCTTTATTTATCTGTTTATCTATCTCTATGTGTTAATTTTAATTTAGAATAGTAACTTTTATTATTTTTCCTTTTTTGTGTATTTGTATGGTCGCAAATAAACCCTTTGATTTGATTTTTTGATTTTTAAACTTTGACATTTATAAATAGTAGGTACCTTAGTGGGATCATTATAATGCTAGAATTCTTTAGTTCCAAAACTCAATATTATGGATTTTCAGGACACCCAACTCCTAGATTCATACTTATGTGGTGTGAAGTTTCGTTCATACCTATAACTTAAAATACCTTGCAGCTCCAATGTGCACACACCCTTACAACTTCTTGAATAATTATCCTATTACGTATTGCTACGATAGCTCTATTTGTGCGCACAGAAATATCTTTGTTTTTTGATGGAGATAATATTTCCCGTCTTCTACGTTTAGCTTAACTGCTGGGTAGGTAGAGGTAGGTAGAATGTTTGTTTACGCCGAGAAATGGGCATCAAATTGGGCAAGTTCACTTCTACCTGTTTCTTGTACAAATAATTTATTTTTGTCTTACCAAAATAATTTTGAGTACGAACATAGGTCTAACTTCGTATAATTTGTTTGACTTCAATATTGTTTGTTATACGAATAATCATGTGGGCATCGAATATTAGTTGATTTCTAATGAATGGTTTGAAACAATTAGCAAATCGATCAAAATATACATAAATTAAAATTTTGAACCTTTTCTAACGGTACAGTTAAATCCAGACTATGTTAAAAAACCTTTACCGGTATCTTTGTTGCATTAAAAGTGGGTACTCAGTCGGAAAAAATTAAAAACTTTCCTTTCAAGAACTTCCATAACACTCTCTGCGGCGAATGTTTGAAACAATACGAAAAAACGCTCAAAAAAACTTTATAAAACCCTTAAACAAGACAACTCGTTCACAGAAAAAAATAACGAACTCCCAAAAGCGTAGCAAAATATTTCAGATATTTAACAAATGCCAACCACTAACGATGTCGCTTAATATTTGTAAATATGAAATAAAAAATCCGCTTTTGTCGGTGGCTACGGCAACTTTTTTTTAAGCACTGTGGTCCGTTTGTAAGGTAGGATGGAAAAATGCGAGCTCGGCCGCGAAAAACTTTTTTGTGGTAAGAAAAGGCTGCTTTGTACCACTGTTTGTGTAGGTACTTTTATGAAAAAATTTTATGAAAATATCTGAGGATTGACGCTTTGATGTGCGTATCGGTTACAAAGGTATATGTGGATGACAATGGGGTGCAAACATACCTTAATTCAAATATAATAAATACCCCAAAAGGGTTATATTATAGCCCTAATAGAGTTTACATTTTCGTTGGCAAATAGAAGCATCATGGAGGTCAGCCATTCGATATCAATCCCATCCTATCCTACTAATATTATAAATGCGAAAGTTTAGATGTTTGGATGTTTGTGTTTCAATCACGTCAAAACTACTGAAGTTAGATGAAACTTGGGATATACATAGTATGTAACCTGGATTGACACATAGGCTACTTTTTATCCCGAATAATTAACAGGATCTACAGGATAAAATGAAAGAACGGGATTAGCAGCGCCAATTTAGCAAGAAGATGATGTCATGTCATGTCACGTCAGTTTGACAGGGCGTAGTACTAACTCTTTGGTCTGACGAGTAACGTTTGACATTCGAGTACGGGTTCGGTGTAATGTCAAGTTTCTCATAGTATCCGCTCGGTACATGCACAGATAATATAATGTATACGGAAACGGTACTCGCCTACGAAGTCGCGGGTAACTGCTAGTGTTCAATACAATTGAAAGTTTACGTAAGAAACCTTTAAAATGATGAAAGCAATTATAAAGATTTTATAAATCACAATGATCATACCTTTTACGATGAACTTATTAATTAATTATTTAAATGATGGTACTAATTAGTGTTGGCAAATTTTACTCTCTTTCTTTCTATATGAATGAAAGTATTACCGAGCTGAAATCGAACATGTTGGTTCAGTCGAAGCCAAAGTTCGTACCTAAGTGGTGCCTTTACGGGTACCAAACACTGTCAGCAATCCTCAGATGATTACAACCGCATATTAATACTTCCGAAAAAAAAATTCTTATCACACACTCTTGTGAATTCCGCTAAGGTTTTTGTAAGCTAAGACAATTCTTATTTGAAATACTCATCGAAGAACTTTACAGTCCACTTATAATGAGCTTAAACTATAATTATGTAAGTAGGTAGGAAGGTTGGTAGTCTTAATACTAAGTACTTAGTAAATATGCAACACATTACTCAGCTAACATATTCATATTTCACAATTAATCAATGACCCTAATTAACCCTAAAATACTAGTCGCAGAGCCATTTTAAGCTTATTATCAGAACATTGAACAACCTGTACCATGGGAATGGCGTGCTTGCACGTGTCGACATGTACGAGTAGGTACCATCTCCACAACAGGTGGTGTTGGTGAAAAGGTGCGTTTGTATGCTAT
The DNA here is from genome assembly GCA_947859175.1 of Gandaritis pyraliata. Classification (NCBI taxonomy): domain Eukaryota; kingdom Metazoa; phylum Arthropoda; class Insecta; order Lepidoptera; family Geometridae; genus Gandaritis; species Gandaritis pyraliata. The sequence goes on along the minus strand of OX401871.1, from coordinate 1,029,838 downwards.
TAGTTGACTTGGTACTGAGCGAGTTAGTCGGCGAGCTAGCAGCAAATTCTTCTGACTAAACGAGTGTATGTATTTTATCTTATCTGAGTACGGTGTACTTTGAAGGGTTTTTTTGTATTTCTGTAAACATTTACAGATTAGATCAAAATTTCGTTACTAATTATAAGTATTGATTTTAAGTGCAACTTTTCAACGAAATAGTACAATAGCGATTACGTATGCAGTATTCAAAGTTTTTGCCCCAATCACTGGCCCAAGTTATTGGCAACAGCTCGCTCACTTCTGAGAAAAAAATTATTGAACTTTACATTATTAGCAGTCACTAGTTATGTACAGGCAGTGATGAGTCACTTTATTGACTACTGACTTAATCACAATCGCTGACGACTCGTAAACATCACACCTGCCAGTAACTAGTGCCAGTGATGGACTACTAGTGCTAGTTACTGGCATGTGTAAAGTATCCCTCAGACATCATACACTTCCTAGGGAATACCTAGATCAGAAATGCAAGTTTGTTGAAGTGCACTTTGATTTGTCTCCGCTAATGCGTCCACAGTTGCTGAGTGTATTGGTTTGAGTTTAAACTTGGTCTTCGGTAAAGATTTGAGGTGGAACTTTGAAAGGAAATGTAGTTAATTTTGATTGTAAGGCAATTATTGAAACTTAAGTTCTAAATTACGTAATATGTCATTCGTTGTACATTTTCTAGCATTGTTTTCAAAATAACGTTGTAAGATTTTGGAATAAAACAATGTTAGAAAGCAATGTTTATTACCTACCAATAATATTTAAAAAAAACTAGAATTTAATTTAATTTTACATTTGAAAAATAACATAATACTTTTGTCATGGTGTTTATAAGAATAGTGACCTTTGATATGTATAATATTTGGTTTCTTTTCCAAAAAGGCTTAGAATCGATTTTTGGGTTTTTTGGGGAAAATAAAATGGTTTTGCTCGACCATGCATAAACCAATAGTAGTAATACGTAGATACAATGTTTTTGTGCTACGGTGATGATAATGATGATGATATAAATTTCCAATGAGGCTGCAACTCGTTGCAGTAAATTTTGATTCCTATAGCCCCGGTTTAGTGTTTCTTTTCATGAGTAACTTACATTGATTTTGCGTAGGTACTAGATTATATCTAGTTTTTTGTCTATGTTTAATGTAAAAGACTAAGAATTCTAGTAATAAATCAAAAATACACTCTGATATTAAAACCAAACTTTACCATAATGATATTCATTCATTACAAAAATAAATCCAACCCATCGAATTTGAAAAGCTCAATAAACAAGACCACCAATTATTTCATTAATGTAATCACTCTTAACTTCAAAACCACTAATTTCTGTTAGTAGCTCGCTTAGACCCTTAGTTTTTTTTCAACTCTACAACACTGGGAATAAGATCTATATTCCAATGTCTGTGTGTGAGTTTGAAAGATGTTGTCACAGCTAATGATCATTTAATAACATGCTGTTTTTCACTTTTTCGATTCGGTCGTCTCTTCGGACGAATGGCTTCAGGCATTTCTTTAAATCATAGAGTAGGTGGTGAATAGAGAGTTTAAACTACATTAAAGTTCACTAAATCTCAAACGGGAGGTTACTTTAGCTATTGATAATTAATGAAAATTACGTTGCAAAGTTAAATGGCAAACTCAAACTCCATAAGTCCTTCATTTCGTTGAAAAAAAACTAATTTCTTAGACGATTAGTTAATTATTTAATTTTTTTGTGATTAATAATTATAAAACAAGTACCTACGTAGGGGAGAACCACAACATAAGTATCTTCTAGGCAAATGTTACCTCGTCGACCGCATCGTCACTTAACATCAGGTGAGGCGGCCAAGCTTGCCTATAAATTATAAAAGAAAACAAGAATTGAACCTAGGTAAATTTTTAGGACATCCAGCGTCCACACTGCAAATGTCGCCAAGAACATTCCGTAAACAAAGTTGTTAAACAATCTACCTCCTTTTTTGCAGCTGGTTAAAAACTGGTAACAAATCCGATAATGCTCTGTACAAAGTTGCTGTCGTTTACCGCAGCGAAAAACCCATTTTGCCGCTCGATATACCCGCCGTATCAAGATGAGAGCAATTAAAGGTTGGAATGATGGAGATCACGGAAACTGAGGATGCGGTATCTGTCACGAATACGTGAAACTGGTACAATGCTCACAGCTCAGTCGGTAATAGCTCTGCCTTCCGTGCTGTGGGTCGTAGGTTCGATCCCCCCTAAAAACTAACATTTGTGTGTGACAAACATAGATGTTTGTTCTACGTCTGGGTGTTATTAAGTAAGTAAAAAAAGCCAATTCAATTCAGTTCGTAATTCTCAACTTTATTGATTAACTTTATATAGACTCTCTAACGTCTCTGTATCTGCAGCCTTCTTGTCTGGTCACCTTAATTTTTTTTTATACAGTTATATGATGAAACAAGCCAACGGCCCACCTGATGTTAAGTGATTACCTCTGCCTATTTCAATGCATTGCCTCACTAAGCATTAGTTAGTTTCAAGTTTGCCAACAGTTCTAAGCTTGATTTTACCCCGAAATCTGCCAGGATCAATCTTCCTACATCTTCGCCCAAAACTGAATTGCGCATAGCGTTTTTACGGCGTTCGGTGGAACCGTATGACTAGACGAGTCGCACCATTAATCCTCAAGTTTCAGATGTGAGTAGAACGATAAAAATTACGTTTGAACCGCCGAGCCGTGGCACGGAACGTAATCGGTGGCGTAAATTTGGAATTTTTAAAAAGTTTTATCTGGTTATGGATCATATCTTTTCCGCTCGTTCGAACTGCGTGAATTTTTAGCGAGAATTTTGTTTTAGCATAAAATGTACTGTAAGAAAAGCATCAATTCGACAAAGCTATAATGTTGATAGATCCTGAAACAAATTATAGTATCAAAACAGTTACAAATCCTGTTTATTTCAGTCAAGTATAGAGATTTTAAGGTCAGCAGGGGTATGCCAATCTAAGTTGAACTCATAGTTATTCTGTGACTAAATAGTGACATTATGACGGCATTTGATGTGTTTTCGCGCATATTTTGCTGTCAAGTGTCTAAAAAGAATGATCACGTGGTACAAAATTGTACCACGTGACCTGAAGAAATTACACTGGGCAGTGAAATATAACTTGACAGCAAAAGATTGGCATACGGAGGCAGCATAATAATATTTTGCAACCTAGATTGCATCTAAGTTGCAAAATATTTTCGGAAAAAATAGCTATTGCTGTCGATTCTGTTGTTGCCTTTTTTAAACTAATCTAATTTGACAGCACTAAAAATATGCCGTCCCTTTCTCATAAACTGAAACGACAAAGACAGCTATAATTTTAGCGCTGTCAAATTAATTTAGTTTAGAAAAATGCAACAACAGAATCGATACCATTGTATTATTTATCCATGGAAGTGGTCGCTTCAACTCAAGATCCCAAAACACGAGTTTATAAGAAGAAGAAGTGTTGCCAAGGTACCGTTTTCTTAAATTTGATACGGAACACCAACAATCCTTCAAAATATCGCATTCCTCTGCATCAAAATAAGCGTATCGAGACAGCAACAAAATCGGCATCTGCGCCAAAAATCGATTAAAAAACTCCTACGGCAATTAAAAATTGTGTTTTTCGGTGAATAAAAAATGGGGTGCGTGACGCCTAAGGGCTTATCATGGAGCCATCGAGTGCATATCTAAGTAATTATAGCTTGAAAACAAATGATTGAAAGGTCTTCGCTCAGCTAAGAGTAGGGTGAAGCAGAGACTTCAAAACAATCGCGAGAAATATCTAAAAATACTGGTCGTAAAAAGTTTTAAACTTTTTCGTTCATTCTCTTCCATCTATGTATCTATCTAACAAAGAACCTATTAGTACCTACTAGCTAGTGCATCCAATATTAAGAGTATCCACTAGATTAAAATGTTCAAAAAAAATCAAATTGTCTGCAAATTTTTACTTTTCTCTAGTAACTCTACTATTGCAATTTTTTATCTTGAGCAAGTTTTAAACTCATCATTCCGCATCATAATTTGAAAATCAAGAACAAGATAAAGCGAAAACCATCTCGACTGTCGTATCTAGCCATATCAGTGTGTAAATAGCGCGTGATTTTTTATAAATAACAGGCTTTGAGTGACCAAAGTGGATACATAACAAAAATTCTACATCTCAAGGAAACAGAAAATCGACAATCGATGATGCGGAACGATTGCTATCTCTGTCTGCCGTGAGAGCATTGACGGGCGTGATTGAAGAGCGAGAGGAACAGGTATAGATTTAAAAGAAAGATCGGTCCCGCCCACTCGATCGATCAGATAAGGAACACGTTTATTAAATGCGCGGGCGCAGTTGAGGCCTACCATTACATCGTAGAAAAGACAAAAAATTATTCAACTTTTATGCATAGTTTGCAGAATATTTTCTTACTTGATGTTAAAATGCAAGATACGACAGATTCTTCAACTATTCTTTGATAATGGTTAGATTAATCATAACAACCTACATTTTTTTTAAATACGAGTAGTGTAAGTATGTAATTTATCTTGAGTACCTAAGGAATATAAAGCTTCAAAAATCAATGTTATTACTCTTTTTTTCAGATATTCATTCATCCATTGTATATTCAATACCACCAATACATACCTAAGATGTTTGTTCTATCTGGGTGTTACTATGTAGGTGTTACACGACCATTGTATTTACAAAAAAAAATTGTATTAGCAATCTAGTTCCCATATAAAAGCTTTGCTTAGTTTTGGACTAGAGGGCGTTGTGTGAAATGTCCATGAATTTTTTTTAAGTTAGTTTTGCTCAGATTAAAAATGGTGGTAGACTCCTCAGGTAGGTAGGTACAGATTTCAATCTCGTCGTGTTCCGATGTGCCTCGTGTAGTACTCGAGTTTTGTATTAAAATTATCTTTATTACTCCATCCGTGGGAGCATTAAATCTTTATTTTAAATGTTTATTACAAATGACTCATTTGTGCACGTTTTTGAAAAATACTTATATATGGTGTTCTAAAGCTGTTAGACCTTCTTTGCCTTCTGGCATGTAGGTATACCTAAGTATTTTTCATGAAAATCCCGATTAATATAAATAATTATCTATTTTCTAGATAGGACTCGATCTGGCTGATATGATTTAATAGATATACCATTTTGGTTTTGATTTTTCAGTTACCTACTTCACTTTTCTTAAATTGATTTCAGCTCTCAGATATATAGTAGGTAAAAATCTGCAGATATTTGTTCAACTAAAGATCCTAAGACAAAGACACTCCGTATAAGACTTGGTTTAAAGTCAACAGTGGTCGTTGCCGTGCCTGATGGCATGTTTTTAAGAAATGCTTGCAATAACACGCGAGGAACGATGTGATATTTATATTTTTATTTGGTCAACACTCAAAATCACGATCTTAAGAAAATTCTAATTATTTTTCATTCTTCCGATTTACATGTTTTATTCATGACACTATTTAACTCTAGGTAAGTAATATTAAAAGCTTAATAAGTAGTTATAATTTTCAGTCTTCAATACCTGTATATTTTTACTCGAACCAGTAGATTCAGTAAATTTTTTGTACAAACTATTTCATATTTTTGTTTAATACGAGTACGTTTTTAATAGTTTGAGGTTTTTTAACATTTAAAATTGCAATATTTGTAGGAGTTTATAACTACTCGGCAACAGATGTCGCTACGAGTGATAACATTACTATAACATTAAACATTACATTACGATAACATTAAACTCCTACGCATCAAGACCGTCCTTTCCTCGCCCATCATGTTTAAAACAACAGATTACAAATATATAACTAGACCTCCAATATTAGTTAGCTTTGGACAGTTTTTATTCGAGAAAGAGGTCTGGTTATTTTGGTGGCTAATAATTTGATTTTAGGCACATTTCTTTAATACTTACATTGCAACTACGAGTATGCACACTTGTCGATATCGATAACCTAGTGACTTGAACAAAAAAAAAGAAAAAAAAAGTCGGTTCTGACACCGATCCCACTTAAAATAAATAAATAAGTAAAAAAAAATGTGAAAGATTAAATTTTTGGATGTTGATGTTTCAATCACGTCAGAACTACTGAACCGATATTCCGACAAATATTTCTGTTCGCTGAAAGCTTTTAGTACTGAGATTTGCTCTCCGATATCGTGCATGTATCGTATCGTGTAAAATCAGTCATTGAGGACGATTTATGAGTAAAAATTACTTTTACAACGAATGATTGCTAGTTCGATGATGATCGCGCTCAAATGATTAGTTATAACTGATTATCTTTTTGTTGAATTGATGATCCACAACAATGTTGATGGTTGAAGAAAAATTATCGTTAAAGGGTGTTATTAGTAGTCGTTTATAAGCCTGTGTTATCAAGGTTATCATCATTATCAGCGTGTAGAGTCCACTGCTGGACATTGCTCCTCTATAGATTTCCAGAAATAACATATCTGAGTCTTCTCCATCCGGTTTCCCCGCGATCAAAGTCAAAGTGAAAATTTCTTTATTCAATAAAATCATCAGGATCATTTAGAATCGTCTTATTAGGTTATTATTTTTAGGTGATTCTAGGGGCTATATTAAGGTGGTTTGGACGAAATCGTTTTTTTAGCGATAAGACCGCTCATTGTACTTTTTTAATTTCTTCTGTAATCTTATTTTTTTCTTCTTATTAGTTGGTAAGGTGATAATGAATTTTTCATTCAGTCTTACAAGTAATTTCAATGTTAGATTAGTATTGCTTATAACGTTTTGCGACAGCATTAACTTGGATTTGAAAAACTCAATTTGTTAATCAATTTACTTTGCTAACTGCCCCCGTATTCCAATCTTTTGCTGTCAAGTTATATTTCACTGCCCAGTGTAATTTCTTCAGGTCACGTGGTACAATTTTGTACCGAATCGCCCCCCTTGTACTTACATTATTCTTCGTTTTGCTGTCTATAGTATGCTATACTCTATTACATATACTCTATTCGAGTAAAATTTCTGGCGAAGTGAGAATTAAGCCCCCTGGTCATCATTCTTCGTCAGAAAATTTTCGTCATCATTCATTTTGTCTATCTAGCTAATAATCTAACATTCTAACGCTCAGATAAGTCTCTAGACAGTCCTGCAAAGCCCTCGATTACCTTCAAATCCATCCACAAAAAAAGGTAAGGGTTACAGACCAATTTCCTCCTCCTTGTGGGTCCTTTGTACCCCTAATGGCCTCGTATTATCATACAATGATGCCCAAATTGATCTTTCGTCGTGTTATCTTCAAATGTGGTCATTTGCATAAGGCTTTACTTGTTAATTTGGTGGGATGTAGTTTGGTTGGGCTTATCAGATTTTGCTCTAATTGTTCGGAGGTTTTTTGGAACTGTTTAGACGAAGTCAAAGTCAAAGTCAAAATTTTTTATTCAATAAAATCACAAGGATCATTTAGAATCGAACAATCCAAGTCGATATTACAAGTCCCCTTTACCTTTATTCACAAAGAAAATTACGACTAATACAGTATTTATTGTTTACAAAATACACATAAAACAGTTGAGCTATCTAAAAACCGCTGCAAACTATTTATAGATAGCTCAACAAATCCAAATCAGTACCAATCAGAAGCGTGCCTAAGACACTGGTTGCATTGCCGCGCTGAATAGCAATGTTGATGTCATGGGCCAGATACTCACCAGCCCTTTTATCTTCAATATTACAGCTGAATTTGTTTTGGCAGTTTTACGACTCCAAGGTCAAAGAAAACAACAGTTGGTGAGCTCGTTGAACTTGCAACAGGTCATGAGGATATAAATAGCTCATTAGGTAAGTATTTTCAGTAGACTCGATCGAGGTCAGTTGTTTTTTTTTAACTTAGGTTTTACCACAGAGGCGATGAAACAATATTTATTTACCCGGATATGTTAATAATCATTTTACAAATACTAGCCCATCTTGCCAAGAGATCGGGAAAGGTCAAAGTTAATGTCAGAAAAGCGTTTATTTAATTAAATCACAAAGGATCATTCAGTATCATTTAAGATAAGATAAGATAAGTTTTTTATTTCACACCACAATTTACCACATAAATCGAAACTAAAAACTAAACAATATAGATAAACTAAAATAATTTAGGGCCAATTCGATTCCGCTTGGGGAATTTTGTAAACAATACCTAATTATTCTAATATCCAGCATGTCCATGCTTGACTCATTCATAGACCTCAATGACCATTAAAACTAGCAATAAAATTTTAACATCCTAATTCCAGATCCAATACGTTTTAAAACACTGATGATTGACTTCCTCTAGCGTGGGCAGTCTGTAGTGATGTGCTGTGGTTGACGTTGTTGTAGGTATCGATAAAAATCGTCCTTTGAATGGCCGTAAAGTCACATCAAATATTTAAAACAACATTATAATTCGTATTCGTACGTATTATTTGAAAAGCTTAAGCAGAATACATTGGTAAACTATTTATTACTTAATTGACATCTTTTCAACATGTATTTCAAGCAATATATATACTCTGACTTTGTCACAATTTTTATTTGAGATAAAATTTCTATCTTACTAAAATATAAAAAAATCCATCCAGTGATATTTAAAATATCAAAATGCTGTTGTTTCTTGAATTAAAATTATGAAAGAGCCTAAATCTTAATCTTGCTAGAGTGGAGTCTTTTAGACCACTGAATAGTAATTTACACATTAACATCGATATCGATGATCCAAACTATCGATAACATCCGATCACGGTATCGCTTTACCATCCAGCCCATCACTACGGTGTCATAGGATTAAATTAACATGATTAGATTGTTCTTAATGCGTGTGAGACGTGGCGTCGATGGTAATTAGTGACTCACTATTGGGTCACGAGACGGTATTGTGAATTGTAACAAATGATTATGGGATTAACATCAAACCATGCGGAGACCACGTGATGTCTGGTTGTCTTTTTAAAAGATCTTGCAGATTTTTATGACAAACTAGCTGTTACCTGCGACTTCGCACGCGTGTACCGTTTTCTGAGCGGATTCTTTGAGAATCTTAACGTCAGAAGTTAGACGGCTTTATACACCAAAACTCGTACTAGACCCTCTGAAGCAACTGACATAACGTTGTCCTCGTGTCAAAGTATGTTTTATTGGCGCTGCTAATCCCGTTCGTTAAATTTTATCCTGTAGGTCCTGTTAATTATTCGGGATAAAAAGTAGTCTTGTTAATTTAGGTTACGAACTAAGTATGTGTATTTACAGTTTTATCGAAATCGGAACGGTATTATAGTTACCTACATGTTTACAATCGTTAAAATATCTTACAATTAATTAATGTCACTAAGTGCGGCTTGCACCAGAATCACTAAACGTGTTTAACAGCTAAATCGATTTAAATCTGACGTATTTGTATGACTTGACAACTCGCTAAATACTATTTAAGAGTTAAACGCGTTTAGCGATTCTGGTGCAAGCCGCCCTAAATGTCATTAATTAACCCATAATTAACCTTCACAAGATTTAAAAAAATTTTATTCCATTACCTTCGTATTTATTAGATACTCAAACTTTAAACCATTTCTTATTCTATTGAAATTAAACTTGATTTAATTCATAAAACCCCAAGTGCTTTTCCACAATTAATTACAATCATAATACTATCACACATTTTATAAAGGCTGGAATACACATGCGTAGTAGCACATAAGCATGCTACTTACGAGAGTAGCATACAGTTAGCATGTGTATACGAAAATATGTCGTGTTTACACTCTGAAAGCATGCTGTAAATGAGCACACTATATTTTATTTATTATAATTTATTTATTAATACTTAAGGGAACGACTTAATGTCAATCCATTCTCTACAAGCCACTTTTTGCGTCTGATTTGGATCTATAAATTATTTGCAAGGGTTTGTAGATAACTCAACTTTTTCATGTGCATTTTGTAAATATTGTAACTAGCTAGCTACTAATTTTAATAAGACGTAATCTTTGTGAATAAAAAGCTACTACTTAGTAGCAAACAAGTATAGTTTAGTAGGTAAAACACCTACTAGCGTCCATATTCATTTTTTGTTATTTTTTACTTTATTTTTATTTTTGTTGGTTCTGTTCTGTATGTGTACTATGTGTTACTTAGTGTGCAAATAAATGCATTTCTATGGTTATAATAACATGTGTATTCCAAGCTTAAAGTAACTAAAGGTATACGATATGTCATGATTGTAACAGTGTAACAATAATGATATTCAGTTGACGAATGATATTATTAATGAAAGGATTTATGAATAGTTGTGGATGAAAGTGGGCTGGTGACGAATTGTGACTGGAACACAAACACTGAGATGACTTTGTATGGATATAGTGTAGTATACGATAAAGTTTCAGATAAATCGCATAGCAATACTGAAAATTGATGCTAGCTGCTTTAGAGAAATAAAAATCGTGTTCGTTTGTTTGAGTTAGTGGCCAAGTCTGGCGACCGAGTTTTGAGGCCTCCTTAAGGCCTCCGTCGTGGCTTACTATACATTTCAAATGTTTCAGCATACGTACAGCCCCCGTATGCCAATCTTTTGCTGTCAAGTTATATTTCACTGCCCAGTGTAATTTCTTCAGGTCACGTGGTACAATTTTGTACCACGTGATCATTATTTTTAGACACTTGACAGCAAAACATGCGCGAAAACACATCAAATGACGTCATAATGTCACTATTTAGTCACAGAATAACTATGACTTAGTATGAACTGACCATGATTTAAAACTTTGCAGTTCAACTTTGCAGTTCAACTTTGATTGGCATACCCCTGCTGTAATATTAAAATCTTGTGATTTGTCTGAAAACCAAACTAGTACTGCCTTCAAGCATTATAAGAAAACTCTTAGAGGATTAGATCCAACCCACAAAGGTGGCTCACGTCCGCACATTGATTTATAGTACGCGAATAAAGCAGCCCAACTCTTTGTGTGAGTGGAGTGTCATGGTGTATTGAACTATGGAATCATAGAAAGGACAATACTCACCACAGATGTAAGTACCTACCTAGAAAGAGATGAGTTTAAAAATATTTTTTCTAAATTTTTCAACTTCACTAGTAACAAGTAATTAAATTAAAAATTCACAAAACCGCCGCCGACTTTGAAACCTATATTAAAGGAGTTGTGAAAAAATATGTAATCCGCCATTCATTCTATAGAAAGACTAGCTGTTACCCGCGACTTCGTACGCATTACCTACTGTTTTCTGACCGGATTTTTTGACATTACACCGTGACATTACACCGAGCCGTACTCGACTGTCAGAAGATACACCACAACTCGTACTAAGCACTCAGCAACTGACGCGACGTCGTCCCCGTGTCAATTGGCGCTGCTACTCCCGTTCGTTCATTATATCCTGTAGGTCCTGTTAATTATTCGGGATAAAAAGTAGCCTATAGTATCAAACGAGTATGCCAAGTTTCATCCAAGTTGGTTCAATAGTTTCGACGTGATTGAAACACAAACATCTAAACATCCAAACTCTCACATTTATAATACACGCGAGAGCAATGATTCCGGGTCACTTAAAGAATGTTAAAAATCTCGGAAACTAAAAATGATAGGTTAATGCAATAAATTGTATTTAATAGACAATGTAATACTCCTTAAATGAAGGTATTAAAACTTCTTAGTTATTGTAAAGTTATATCTTAAAAAAATCAAATTTGAAAAAGGGCCACTTTCGAAGATGGAACTACGAAATTACAGCATTTGGTTTTGCTTTTGTTTGTAATCTGTCATTTATGTGGGTATATAAACCATGTTGATAGTGCTCTATATTCATTATTCAAGCTGAAATTATGTCGCTTACGCCTGAAGAATGCACCAGAATACTTACAATGCTGGAAACCGGCCGGAGTCAGCGCGATACAGCCAGGACTGTCGGTGTGTCGCTGTCAACAGTACAAAGAGTTCTCCGACGTTACGAAGAAACTGGTTCTAACCTACGCAGACCAGGAACGGGCAGAACCAGGTGTACCACAGCACGAGAAGACCGATACTTGGTGAACACCATGCTTCGAAATCGCTTTCTCACAGGAACTGAACTCACAAATCAGTTTCGACGCCTCGGAGGAAGTAACCCAAGTGCATGGACAGTAAGACGTCGGCTTGCTGAATCTAACTTAAAACCCCTTAGACCTGCAAACGGCCCTAAACTGGAGCGTGAGCATCGTATTTCAAGACTAAGATATGCCCAGAGCCACGTAAATTGGAGTATTGAAGATTGGTCAAAAGTTATGTTCTCCGACGAATCAAAATTTATGCTCTACAAGCACGATGGAAGACACAGAGTGTATCGAAGACCAGGGGAAAGATTCAAGCAAGCATGCATCGAAGAAAAAGTAGCCTACGGTGGTGGGTCTGTACTTGTGTGGGCCGGAATTTCTTCTGAAAGTCGCACAGAGCTGGTGATCATAGAAAACGGCTCTTTAACTAGCGTAAGATATGTGGAAGAAATCCTCAATGATCATGTTGGTCCATTTATGGTCAATTTAGGTGAGGATGCTATATTTATGCATGACAATGCCCGACCTCATACAGGTAGGATTGTGAATGACTACCTTCAAGAGATGAACATTACTCGTATGGAGTGGCCAGCGCGCAGCCCGGATATCAACCCGATCGAGCATGCTTGGGACGAGCTAGGCAGATGCGTAAAACAACGAAACCCTCCCCCAATCACGCTTCGTGAGCTCAAAATTGCTCTCACAGAGGAATGGGAGAATATTCCCCAAAATCGTATAAGGAACTTGGTGTACAGCATGCCAAACCGCGTAAACGCAGTAATGGAAGCACGAGGAGGCAATACGAAGTATTAAAATTCAAGTCAAATCGTAATAAAGTTCAAAAATTTCATGTTTCCTATTTTTGTTTTAAGGAGAGATCAGCAGTTTTTTTCTTTATGTAATTTTGTGTTAATAAAATGTATGGTGACTCATATTTTTTTACTTTCATTTAAGGAGTATTACATTGTCTATTAAATACAATTTATTGCATTAACCTATCATTTTTAGTTTCCGAGATTTTTAACATTCTTTAAGTGACCCGGAATCATTGCTCTCGAGTGTATTAGTGGGATACTAAGTATACCAATACTAAAATACCGACCACACATCACTGAAAAGTACCTACCCCACACAAGCCTGCATTAGCGGGTTCATATTGTTAACTGGATCACAATAGGGCTCTGAATCAAACCGTGTAGTTGCAATTGCGAATAAAAATATCGCGAGTGGAGTATGATTTACATGCACGGGGTAGGGCTGTAATCTACTGTTTATTTATAAAATTTAATACTGAGCGTCTAGTACGAGTTTCGGTGTATAAAGCCGGTGTAAAACGTTTGACGCCCGCACACCAGTGTGCGCTTGTATGGAGATACTGAGTGGATTATTTGACTTAGATATATTCTATGGTGGTTTTCAGTCGTGTTTTATATAACTTTGTGCAGCCATTACCTGCTTCTCAAGATCACCAACAAAAATGTATGTACTTACGGCAAATTCGACTGGTAGCTGTCGAGTGTCCTTAGTAGAGTTTGATTATTGTTTAAAGATACGCCCACGGATATTGAAGACTCGTTTCTGTTGTGCCAACAGCATCCCCTCTAGACAGACGACCGTCGACAAAGCAAATCGCTCGTAAATTGCTTGAAAAGGGATGGTCCATGCTTGGTCTGTAAAGTTATGTCGTTCTATTATAGATCATTCTTCCAAAATATATCTGGATCTAGAGTCCGTTATGACCTAAATTATGAGCAATTTTGGCTGAAATAGTATGATTTTTGATTTATACTTACGTATAACACATAAATATATATATATATATATATACACTTATAAATTCTGAATAAGTTAAACGTCTGTTTAAATTTAGCTCTGTGACTGTTTAACAGAGATAGCAAACTAAAATAATTAAACAACTGGCTTTTTATATTAGTAATTTTTCACTTACTCGGAAAATACTTTTTTTAATCGATTTAGCAAAACCAAACATTCTTTGCTGTCCACATTATTCGTTTACGATAAGTTTTCAGTCACTTGTCTAGGATATGTAAGGCTTGGCCCACATTGTTGTATGAGATGTATGACATGATTTATCACGTGAATTTAAAGAATCAAATTAATTAGAATTTTGAAATGGATGAAAGGATGACACTGACGCTCTTTTTAATAATTTATTACGTGTATTATTTCAAGATTAACTCAAAAGAAATGACTTGTTTTTCATATTTCTTATTTCATTCAAAAATATTTAGCAGTTTTCTACCAACTGTAAAAAATGTATGACATTATTTTTATTTTGGAAAAGATTATAAATTTATATTGAGTAGTAGGTGCATACTACCTATCAGTTGGTAACCAATACATTTACCTAAATATTTCCTCTAGATCAATTTTAGCCAGTAAGTACTGTAAGTATGCAGAGTATTTTTTTTATTTATGGTAACATACACCACACAGAAAACCAACCCAAAATAAAAAAAAACATTTAATTTAATTTAAACCCGTTGACGTCCATGTCGCGACACAACCGCAATTTCAGTATTTTTACGATGTTCCTGTCAAATTGTCTCATCATTCGATGCCAGCCCATCTAACTTTGTCGAGTCAACGTTTAGTACTTAACACGAGTTGCAAGCAAAGTGTTATGAACTGGAAACTGCTGAAAATACTGGAGAAATGACGGGTTTTTGATTTTTTGGTGAATGTCTTTTAATAGCAACAATATGCAATGTTGACCATAGGTTTAAATCTGTAAAATGTATACCTACAGATTTTTGGCTTATTCCAAAAATACCTTGTTAGTTTTCTATGATTATTTAGATGGATGAGGTATTTATATAGATATGAGTGCTTACTGCTTAGTGAGGCAATGCATCGTTATAGGCAGTTGTTACCACTTAACATCAGGTAGGCCTCTAGACTTATAAAAAAATAAGATAAATTCCCATTAAATAAATAATATAACGACAAATTGATATCAATAGGCGCTTATTAAAACAGACATTTATAATAGGTTAGTCTATATTATTAAGAAATGCCTAAATTTTCTTTACTAACTGCAACACAAGCTAGAAAATAGAGTTTGTAATAAAATAACAGTTTGATGGAATAGAACGTAAAACTCATGAGAAATGGGAATATTTTTGTATTAATCAAAGAAGTACCTACTGTAGATTTACATAGGTACCAAACTCTTTGTCATACAAATCTTGTTCCAAAAATGTTCACAGTGTGTGTGTGTGTACGTCACAGCTCAGTCGGTAATAGGTCTGCCTTCCGTTCTGTGGTCCGTGGGTTCGATCACCACCAAGAACAAATATTTGTGTGGAAAAGATAGATGTTTGACATTTCCAGGAATATTTATTTCTCAAAAAAATATGAAATGTAGGTAGTGTCTGATCAAACTCAATTTTTTTAGTATTAGTTTATAGAACGTTTAAACTATGTAATCCTATTAATATTATAAACGGAAAAGCTTGTAGGTAAGTATGGATGTATGGATGTTTGTTACTGTTTCATGCCAAAACTACTGGCCCAATTTAGATGAAACTTGGAATACATATAGTTCGTAACCTGGATTAACGCATAGGCATTTTTTTCCACAGAAAATCAACAAAATCAAACAGGAAGCGAACGAAGTCGCGGTCGGAAGCTAGTAAGAAATAAATTGACAACCTTTCGTTACGAAGTCAGTCCACTAAGTACCTACTCTCATCTCATATTTATATCTTGTTATTCTCATCTTCGAGATACAATCAAAACTTTCGGTTCGTCTCAATCCAACTTTTTTAAATGTTACTCTCCCCCACCAAATGTCATATTTCTTCCCCCCCCCACCCTCGAGAGGGGGTAATAATTCCGTTTTTCTATCGTTTTTGTTATAAATTCGTAAGGTATTATTGTGCTCGTGAAAAAAGTTTGATTGGTTGTAGGAATAAACAGGAATTTAATGTTATACGATGTTTGGCTGTAACGAAAATTAACTATATGAAATAGGTTGGTGCTGAATGGAATTTATGAATAAGTAAGTACCTAGTTACTTATTGTACTATTAAATAAAATATAGCAAACCATTATTATGTGTAAGTATGTGATAAAAAGATATAAGAAAAAGAAGAGCAATATCGAATTTCGTTCTATGCATGTAGATAAAAGACAAATTAAAATAATATTTCCGAAATTCATAAAAAAACTGAGAAACAAAACTGTAAAAAATCATAGACAATTTCCTGAAAATTCACACAATTCTCTCTAGCCTCAAAGTAATCCTGAATATCCGAAATGTTAGGGATTTTTCGTCATAGACCTAGATAGTCTATACCTCGAATAATCCTCGCCTCGACTCGACCTCGCAATCGTGCTTCAGTAGTTATTTTTAACCGACTTCAAAAAAGGAGGAGGTTCTCAATTCGGTTGTATGTTTTTTTTTTTATTTTTTTTTTTATTTTTTTTTTTATTTTTTTTAATGTTTGTTACCTCAGAACTCCGTCATTTATGAACCGATTTCAAAAATTCTTTTTTCATCTGAAAGGATATACTTCCAGATTGGTCCCATTTTATTTTCATCAAAATCGGTTGAGTAGTTTGGGTTATAAATAGAAATAACTGAAAAAAATATGCCCGGCGCGGCGCAGCGCCTACTATTTTACTGCTAGCAACGATGCAATATGCCAAGTTGCGGCGTAGCGCCTACCATTTTACTGCTAGCAACGATGGACCCTTTGTGGTGCACACCTAAATTTTTACATTTTTCTAAATTTGTCAATAAACCCAGTTTGTACATTCAAACCGCATTTAATTGGAGAAAAGCAAAAACCCACCAGTTGTTCCTCTAAAGAATCAACACCAACCACGTGCACCAAATTGCGTATTTTGCTTTCCTGTGACTTTTATGTGGTGTTTATAGTGACTAGAACATTCCCAATGAACTGTCATCATCGTCATCATCATCTGATGATGTAGCTGGTAGTCGAATTGAAGTCGGTTTTCCAGTTTTTTAACTTATAAATTATGACAACTAAAAACTACCAAAGCGAGGTGAGGATTATTCGAGGTAACAATAAAGTATATTAATTGGCAATAGAATTCTTTTAATAAAAATTCAAAATACGTAAGCGAAAAGTTCCCTTCAACTTTGTAATGGCAAAGCCGCGATTTATATCAATAAACAGTAAACCAGACTTACCATTTCAAAAGCGAGAGGTAACTTTACTTTTATGTCGTTTAAAAATAAATTGCAAAATACAAATTACCGAATCCAACATCAATATTGCATTCAGGTAATAATCGTCAGTTTGTAGCCTAAATGACCTTAAGGGGCCTGGTGCATGTTAAAAGCGATGAGCGTTCAGGGCTTAGTACGACTTTTGTTGTAAGTATAAAGCCGGTATAAAACATCTGACATCCGCGTACTCTAATAGGGATGCATATCTCGGCCAGAAACTTTTTTCATCCACTAGCTAAACGAGTTTTCGATATCATCCCTATTAGAGTAAAATCTCTGCCGAAGTGAGAATTAGGCCCCAGGCTTGGTAATGTCGAGCTTTTCAAATAATTCGCTCAGAAAGCAGCGTACGAAGTCGCGGGTAACAGCTAGTAGGATATAATAAGTTCTCTTTTTTACAAGCTTTTATTTAACCTGCAATGTAGGTATGTTTGTGTGTTTGTTTAGGTCAAATCTTGCAAGGCAGATTTGACCCACTTCCTGATGTCCGATTTAGCTCAACCTTAGTCTTTGGTGACTATTCAATTATATGGTGACAATGAACTGATCTGATGATGGAGCCGGAAGGTGGGCATAGGAACTCTGTGATAAAACGACACAACCCCATCGAGTTGGGGCTCGTTTGATTTGTGTAGGACACCTCTCCTAGACGACGTACAAAAAAAAACCTTGGTTTTTAAAAATAATATTTTAAACAAAAACTTTTTATTTTGATTGTAAAGTTTCAACAAAAAATATTTCCCCGCTTCCGCTCCTCCCTTAAACCCCTCTATAAAGGTAATGTCCACAGTGAATTATAATTATTGCCTGTTTAATGTATGTCTTCTTTGGTTAAGCATTGGGTGTCCCTATTTATAGTTGTCAAATGGCCCTTACGAATGGCCGACCTGCTGGGTCGTTATTGGAAAAAAATATATTACTTCTTGCGCTTCGATGCGTTTCCAATTTTTGTTGGTATTGTAAAAAGTGGCGCTTTGTGGCTATGAGTTTTTCTTAAAGAAAGGTAAGTATTACATGTTTTTATTTAATTCTGTGGTGAGTGTTGTATGAAGGAAGCACCAGTGGTTTTTCAAGCTGGGTAGGTATACAAAAATTATTTATTTATTGACTAGGGCAGACGTGTATTTGGAACCAGATATTTTAACGGTTTTTAAAAATTCATTGAATAAACGAGTTGCTTAAAACTTAGATAGGTACCTACTGTTGTCTTTGGTAAAGTCATTTTTTAAAGTTTTACCAATAAGCAAAACAAAAATACACTAGGGTCAAATTGACACGTTTGAATTTAAAATTGGAATTCGATTGACGGCCGATGTGATCATGGCCGAATGCACCATCCGCGTTCAACCAGAAAAAAATATTCAAAAATTATTACAACCTTTTTAGCACACCTTCTAAACACAGGTAGAACTCTATGTCGATGCAATACGTGCTATAAACGCTTGATTTTTACGTAGTGGGTCAAATTATCTTGGTTTTGATGAGAATCGAGTCGGTAGCAATACCCATTGAATCGGAAAGATCGAATCTCTGAAACATTCCGACGAAACAAGCAACAAATGTTTAGGACAAACAAAAACAACGATTATTGGTTAATCTTAGAAAAGATAAGGATAAAGCTATTTTAAGAGTGATAAATGATGTGCTGACCTGTGGGCGGCTGACCCCCCACTAATTTAGAAATTAGAGAATGTCTCAAGTTATTGGAACTCAATGTATCAGAAGAGTCAACTGATTTGTTTTTAATATGACTTTTTTTAATTTCATAAATCGAATTGAAAGTGCGAATTGAACTCGCATATTAAAGATACCCTCATTTGATAAATAATGCGCTGCGCATAAAAATATTTTTTTTAAAATCTTTGTATTTTTGATTACCTACTGAAATAAAAAAACAAATAGGTACTTAGTACATATCTAGTAGGTCTTTGAGCTCTAAGTACCTTAAATTTTGAATCTTTATTCGAATTATTCCCATCTGTCATCCTAACCTAGATTGGACAAAAATTATCGATCCGCCCCTTTTTGCACAAGGGTGATAAATGAGACTTTTAAAGATTGGAAAATTCAAATGTCTGTTACTAACCGGTGGACAGATCGGAATGTTTCGTCCCAACCGTTCCCCAAAAAGAATAATGACAATAACCTTACAATTTCCCATACAAAATTCATCACAATATCACAGTCGTGCAAGATGTACGTGACGACGACATCGAGATGTACTATCACTCCTTACCATCAACGCGACAGATTCATACCTAGTTAGTACTCAACCAGCCACAGAGTACTGCACAGTTAGTATAGAAATATGGTAGATTAGTGAAGAGTTAGTAGATGTAAAGTTCGTTCACTTCTAAGAAGGTGATCTTACGGGGAAGATGGTAGCGGGTATCAATTGTTTTCAAGGAAAGGGTTTATGGGCACAGGTTGAAATATGGATGCTAAGGTTTCAAAAGCCGACGTGTGGTAACTTTGGTGATTGGATGGGTGACCGGTGCGTGATCATAGAATCGACCATTTTTTTAACGTGAAGAAATCTATCATCGTCTAGGACATTGTTTCAAAATGACCAAACATAGATAGTCTTTTAATGGTGACCTCTTAAATGCCCCTAAAGATCTAGCTGATTAATGTGACGTACCTACAGGCAGTAGGTACCTACAGTCAGTATCAGAAATTGATAATTTTTAGACTATTAAAATTGGCTCTTATCACAGTTTTTTTATCACAAAACTATTTTCTAAAATATTTTTTTTATTTTCAACAAATTACTGATACTTACTTTGTTAGTTTTCAGTCACACGTAATTTAAGAATGAGTCTTATCATTATTTACTAAAAACGTTGACTGTACCTCATCATCATCAGCCTGTAGAAAACCTGCTGGATATAAACCCATAGAATACTATAGACAAAAAATTGTCGAAGAAACTCTAAAAAAATATGGATTCTCTAACCCTGAGCATAAATTCAATGTCCAGATTGTCCAGTTACTTCTCTAGCAAAACAAGTCGTGTATGCTTATAATCAAGAAACAAATCAAGTCCTAATCAATTCAGAAAGTGCACAATACACGAACGAGTAGTGGACAATACATAGACAAGAGACGCTGCGGCCATAGACCACAGAGATGGAACATAGATGTGTGGTCAATGGAATGAGGAAGATGAGCGTATTTTTTTTAATGTAGATCGATAGATTTTTACTTCCAAAACACAACAGTGAAAGAATTTTGGCGATAATATCTCAAAAATCGTAGAAAATTCAGTTTTTGAGATATCGACAAAATTCTTTCACAGTTGTCCTTATAATCTTCTAGACTTTTGATTTAGGCTAAAAAAACAGGAAAAAATTTTTAACTCATCTTAAATTATAAGTAAAATTCTTTAGTAGTAAAACTCTTTCTCAAAGAGCATACTTACCTCTTTGTGAAAGACCTCGTCCGGGGACGTACTAGCACCGTACTTATTTCGTGCGCCAAGCAGTGATGCTCGCATTTCTGTGTTCCGGTTTGAAGGGTAGGTATGAGCTGGTGCAATTACAGGCACATGCGACTTAACACCTTTGCGTCACCGTGATGGACGTAGTGCATTGGTTCATAGAGCACGTCCAACGGGATTGCTTTATTAGAGCATTGCTATAGACAGAGGTAACCGCTTTCCATCAGGTGGGCCATCAGCTTAATATTAGTAAGTAGTAGTAGTATTGGTAAGTTAAAAAAAAACAGTGTCATTTCCATAAACTGATACCTCAGTTGCAATATTAATATGTAACTTCTCCTCAGAGCCTAGCGTGGGTGTTTCTCAGAAATTGCAGGCGAAGTCGCGCGCGAGCAATAACTCTTCTCACGAATAACATCTATCTTGACCTATGGCTTGATAAATTGATCGAAGAAAGTGATCCAGGGTTTAAAATATCTACCAGCTGTTTCCCGCAACTTCGTTTAAGTACCTACTTTTAACACGCATCAGGGGATTTCTGAGGACATGTTGCAACGTGCGAGCGAGAAGGTTGCTTGACGTCTGAGCCTTAAGTCCAGCTGTGGACTTTTTAGGAATACTAATGTTGATAATTACATTCTTTATAACGAAATCTATTAAAATTAAATACTTAGTTTAAATCATGATAAACCATTAATTTAATTTAAAACGACAAATAACTGCATTTACCAAATAACTAAACAAACTAAATTCCAGAGTAACAATAAATAAGTCTGTAACTACGAAGTATGAACCAAAGGTCGGGTGTGAACATGGGGTTTGCTTACTCTAGCCAGGTATAAAAGAAGTTTAAGCCTAGAAATAGACACAATAACAAGACAAGGACACGTACTATTAGTTAAATATTTTACTAAAAGAATACAATAAATACCAGTTTTTATACAAAACAGCATATTATAAGGGTAAGTACCTAAGTATCGTACAAAAAAAAATTAAAAAATTGTTCATACTCCAAGAAATAAATTAATGACTTATTATAGAAATTAAGCAATAAAACAACCTGTAAGGTCGTATAATCTATTAACACTCAAACCGGTGCCAGTGGCTTGGGTCCAAACGACCGCGTATAGATTTTAAATTTATAACCATTTATCGGAAACAAAATTGTTTGTTCCCTCATCAAAGGATTTAGAACCTTATTCTCAACCGTACAAAGGTATTTAAACCTTTTTTCATGCAAACGTAAACTTGTCCAGAAAACTAAATTGATATTTTTTATGCCTTTTCAAAACATCGTTCTATTAGAATTTGAACCCTAAATCTTTGTATATAGAAGCTATTTTAAAATCTTTTGAACGTAGAAAGGTTGGTAAAAAAATGCTCAGGTATTCCTTACGCGCGGAGGGTCCGCAATAAATAAATATCCACGCAGTTTGACAAATGAGTGAACACTATCTCTGTGTAGCGGCTCTTATGAAGCAGTCCTCAGAACTTGTATCACTTTGTAGTCGTTTAAAAATATAGACATAGAAAAGAACAAAATAGTCTGATTATAAAATTACGTGGGCGAGACAGACCAGACACATGTACAAAGGGTTAAAAAGAAAATAAATTTGTACTCGACGTGAGAAAAGGCCAAGTTGTGACATACTATTGCAAAGAAACACAAGTCTAATAAGAAAGTAAATAAATTAAATAGCAATTTACTATCCTTAATTTTATTCAACAGTCTTACGAATACATTATTTAATCCTTCATCCGAAGCGATATACTAACAGTTTGACAACAAAAAACATATCAGAACCTTAACTGAATTCATATTAGTCGATTAATATATTCTCGGAAGAAAGAATAAGATATAAATTTTAATAAAATACACCATAATGTATTATCGGAGATCTAAAGTGTGGTCGTGTACATTGTTTTAGATTTAAGAGATTCCTTTTTCGTGATGTTTGGTCTCGATGTGATGATGGTTCAACCATGATGATGATGATGATGGTTGACATAAACGGAGATGTGAATTCGTTTTACGCATACACCTATTAAATATACGTAAGTTCTTAGATTATTGTTTAGATTCGTTTAACTTTATGGGTCTTGACTTCTTGATCTACAATAATTTCTGACATAAAAAAAGTTTTTTTTTCTAAATAAAATTATACTTTGTTGTCAAAGAAAATAACAAATAATACAGTATTTACAATTTTTATAAAGCACATATACAATAGTTGAGGTATTTAGAACACATGGCAAAGATTTATAGATTTTTAAGAAAAAAATTGCCAGCCGTTTTATTATTGTCTTTTTTAAACGCCACTATAGGTACTTTCTAGAGGAAAGCGAAAAACAAAAACCAATCCTAACAGCATAAGATTTGTAATTTTTTTTATCGAAATAAAATAAAAAAATAAACAAAAATATCCAATCAAAACATCAGTAGCCAAAGCCAATGCAATCACAATCACGATTAGTGAATTGCGTACAATAATGAAAATAATGACAACAGACAGACCACACCGCATTCGATTACTAAGACTATCTAATTATATGCCGGGATGCGGCAAGAAGATTGCCAACGCCAAAATCACTGTAATTGCGCTACTGGTCTTACTCATTCCGATGGCGTCATCGCCTTCTCTTTCACACTCATCTGAAACTCTATCACCATCTCTATCTGAGCATAGGTTTCTGTTTTTGAAATCCTCGACTATCAGCCAGTGAGATATTAGATTGTCATTTCAAAATGTATTCTTTGACTAGTGGTTAGAGCTTGTATTTGTGTGAAAATAAGAGATGAAAAGTTTGGAGTAGTGCATCAATTGCAAAAATGCAATCTTAAACTAATAGAAACGCAATTTAAGAAATCAATCAATTTACAAATGAAAATCAAACTAAGTAGTGTTTTTTTTCAGTGGTTGCAGTTTTGGATAAGGATAAGGCAAAACCAAGCTACGATCTAACTTTATGCTTAAAATTCAACTTTTATGAATGACTAGCAGTTACCCGCGACTTCGTACGCGTCTACAGTTTCCGTTTACATTATATTATCTGTGCGTGTACCGAGTGGATACTTCTTTGAGAAACTTGACATTACACCTCAATACACCAAACTCGTACCTACTGGAATGTCAAACGCTAGTTGTTAGACCAAAGCGGTAGTACTACGCCCTGTCAAACTGACGTGACATGACATGACAATGAAATCCTCTTGCCAATTGGCGCTGCTAATCCTTTTCGTTCATTTTATCCTGTAGATCCTGTTAATTATTCGAGATAAAAAGTAGCCTATGTTTTAATCCAGATTACGAACTATATAAATGCCAAGTTTCATCCAAGTTGGTTCAGTAGTTTAGACGTGATTGAAACACGAACATCCAAACATCTAAACTTTCGCATTTATAATATTAGTAGGATTACAAAAAGTAACAAGATTTAAAAGTCATTGGCAGTACACAAATTATACAAAAATGCATTAAAAACTTGAACTGATTATTTTAATACCCGGCGTTTAATAACACTTAGTAAAATATTCCCTTAACGATTTGAAATAGCTTTTACAAAAAATAAACTGCAAAATTGCATCGAATGTATGAAAAAATAGCGAACCTCACCTTAAATCCATCTGATTGGTCATTGGTCTTACATCAAAGGAGCCGACATCGATTGCCGACGCGATCGTAATTACATCGTTATAGAGTCATTCGATTCGTTTCGTGAATCGATTTTATAGTGAAGTGTTACTGTTTATTGGTTTTGTTTCTTGGTATTTTTAATTTAATTACCTATTATTATCGGGAGTAATACTTTTTGCAGTGGTTATTTAAGGTCATAATTAAGTACCTATGATAAAAGTAGAATATCAGTTTGAATCATAAAATGAAAATATTTATATTCTGTAGAATTCAACTAAGAAGAAAATCTAAAATAAATTCTCTAAAAAATAAATAAATTGTTAAATCTTCTGATGATTAGTGTACAATTAAAACAAAGTTACCAAACAGTAGCAATGCAATGGGTGAAGCTATCGCAAATAGATGGCGCTAGTCGGCACAATTTACAAATTAAAGAGTGCGTGTGGCGCCGACGCAGGCGCAGGTGTATTATTCTGGATGGCTACGATATTAATGGCGGTTATTTCACTTTTACAGTACAATTCATAAACATTTTTTTATACATCTAAGTAAACGTTTGACCGCAAACTCACCTGATGTTAAGTGACGATGCGATCGACGATGTAGCACATTTGCCTAAGAAGCAAGAAACCCTATTTATTCTCCGCTTGAAAACATCTGAATTGATACATCGAAATTAATACACGCCTGTTAAAAATTTTAATCTTTCAAAAGGTTTCGGGATAAAAAGTAGGTATTTGAAAAAGCCCCGTCACTTACTAACCCACTAACGTTTTATCGATCCGTATATTTCCAAAATAATAAATTATTTGCTAGTAGATGTGTAGCTTAGAGAGAAGTGCGATAAACGGATTTCTATAACCAACGATAAATATTATTCTGTGCCAAAGGGTGTACATATGTTTTTATACGAGTACTATAACATTGACTTTACAAAATACAATCTAAAGTATATCGAAGTCAAGATTTTAGTATCGTCTCTTTCACGTAACAAGATCGCCCATACGCTCAGAATAAGGCTTCAAACCCGAGATTGAACTTTTATGGCTACCGACTGCATTATTACGGCGATTGCATACTATATTGATTTTACCAACCCGACTCAAACAAAATGAATTCTTTATTATCATGTTTACAGCGATTGATATTTGGCCGATATATTAACCTGAAATCTTAGACTATTTTAATGCAATTTCGATACGAAATACAGCTACTTTCTTAGAATTTTTATGATAAATAAATAATAATAAATAAATAAATATTCATGGACTATACACACAACGCCCTCTAGTCCCAAACTAAGCAAAGCTTGTGATATGGGAACTAGATGGCTGATAGAATACTTATATACTTTTTTTTTGTAAATACATACTTATAATACATAGTAACACCCAGACATAGAACAAACATCAATGTTTTCCACGCACAAATGTTTGTTCTCAGTGGGGATCGAACCCACGACCCACAGCACGGAAGGCAGAGCCATTACCGACTGAGCTGTGACGCCTGTCATTTATTTTATTTTAAATTTATTTTAAAATGTTAATAATGGTCATTTATCTATGCTTGAAACCAACAACATTTTATTTAGTAGTAGTAGAGCTTTTTGTGAAAGAGTTCGTCTGGGGAAGTACTACCACCGTACCTACCTACTTCTGCCGCCAAGCAGTGATGCTCGCATTGCTGTGTTCCGGTTTGTAGGGTATGGGTGCCGGTGCTATATATTACACGTACATCAGACCTTTGTTTCAGAGTGATTGGTGCAATGCAATGTATAACGCACAGTGCACGCCTAAATGAACGTGCTCAGTGAGACAATGCATTGTATAAGTAGTGGTTACCGCTTAATATCAGGTGCGCCATCGGCAAAAGATTTTATTTTATTTTTATTTTATTTAAATAGGACTCCCAACACGGGTTTACACTTTAGTATCAAGTGAGCTAGTCGAGGGTCATAATAATAGTGCTCCCATACTTATAGGGCGTCACAGCATGCGATGAGGAACAAACAACAACTTAACATTGATAAATGACAAAGAAATCACATCACAGTGCTAATAAAAGTTAAAAATTAATACACAAGCAATAGACAAAAATCAGTAAACAATAAAATTACTAGGTAATTTACAAACTTAAAGATGAACACGTCACCTATTATTCTCGAAGGGGTTCAAGCCCACATCGCTGAAGTAATAGTATAGTATAAGTAATCAAAAAAACTAACCTACCAATTGAACTGTGAGACGCAAACTTTAATTCCCTAGATAGCTTTTTTAACAATTTGTTGGAAATAAAATCATTACGATGAGTTATAGAACCAATGGCACAATAAACAAGTTTATATAAATCATAAAAATATTAAAAATATTCTCTAGAAATCGAACCACACACGTAGTCGAAAATCAAACACTCAAACTATGAAAAGAAATTCGTGAGAATTCATCAAAGACTACATTGGAAACATGGATCTACAAACAGAATTGCATTACGCTAGTATTAGTTTGAATTCCGGGTAGTGTCTACTGATGTAATTTATTATGCTTTCGCTTTGAATACGAAAATGTAACTTGGATGCTATGGACGAGAATTAACTAAAAGGCAAGTGTGAAGAGGTGTCTTTTAAACCATCTTGTTCCATCGTCTGCTTCATCAACACTTTTGGTGTGTTTTTTCCTCTGCACGTTCTTTTGGTTAGCTATTTCCACCTGCCAATTTAAAAATGTGACCTTTGTCAAAGAATAATAGATACGACAATCCACTTGTATCGATTGACCTACGATTTATACTCCCACGATATTTTACGGTATCAATAGCAATGTCAACCTTTTTCAAAATGATTTGTAAAAAGCTCATTGTGTTTGAGCTTTTGTGTTTGGGATTTCGTTTTAAGAGGATTACGATGGGATTGGCTCTTATTGATGTTTATTTGAGAGGAAATCTTCGATACCGTTGGGTTTTATTGCGTTAAGTGTGGTTCTATAAGTTTGCAAGTTGTCACTTCAAGCTTACAGATACATAATTATAGGGCGTTTATATTACAAAACAGTAATTTAGCATGAGGAAATATAATATTATCAGATTTATTTTAGCGCTCGTGGTGCTCGCTTACCCAATCTTCATTGATTATCTAAATATGCGGCGTTCTGGGCGGTCACTGTTTGGATGGGTGACCGCTAGTGGCATCTTGAGCGTTTCCGTGCTTCGGAGGGTACGTTAAACTGTCCCGGCTTTAGCAGTCTTTAAGCCACAACGGTGGCCTCAAGGCAGTCTAAAAACTCCATCACCAGAGTTGGTCACTAACTAATACGAACGCATGACTTTAATTTTTAATCCCGACGCAAAAACGACGGGGCTATAAGATTGACGTGTCTGTGTGTGTGTCTGAGGCAACGTAGCTCCTGAACGGATGAAACGATTTTCATTTTTTTTTAAATAAAAATTTTTGTTGTTTGTGTTTGATAAAAATCGGTCCAAGATTCGGGGGTTTTTAAATTTTTTAATTAAAATTAATTTAATTACTTGTTGTTCATACTTTACATAAATTATAGATAATAAACCTCGTTACTAGTACCAATTCTAATACTAAGTAATGTACCCAACGCAAGCATTTGTTATTCTGTCTAAAAAATATTGAAAAGGCTTACAAATATGATATTCTAAAACGTCCCCAGGAAACCAATCCATTGTACATCCATTCTTAGTATTAAAACGATGAAACACTTGCAAACCAATTCGGTACAAACCTATAGAACGATTTTATTCATCAACCAACTTACTACATTCACTTTTTGATTCAAAAAGCTTCTTAAAACCAACAAAATAGAGCTTAGAATCGACTACACTCTTCATTGATGACGACTCGTCAAAGTTTGTCATTGAAAAGATTGTAAGGGCGGATTGGTTCCTGACCATTTTATCTCTCCTCTCGTCTCAAACCTTATTTTCATGAAGTTAAGATTGAAATTCAACTGTTTATTTGTAAAACTAGTGTGGTGAAGAGAAAGAGTGTCGTATCCCTAGCATTTCTTTATCAATCAAGTAGACAGACAAAAAACGTCTGCACATCGAACTGAGAGTCACTTACATTAATGACGTGGCAGGCTGAAGCACATCATCAGGAAAAACGTCATAGACAAATGAAAAGATGGACCAAATCTATTTTAGGTTTTTCATGAAGCTTACAAAATCTCTGTTAGACTGTATGTTTTTAGGTCGTTCCAGTCACTATAGCATATTTGAGCTAAGTACAAACTATCTATCTATCTATGTATCTTAGCAGGCATTAATATTAGTCACAACGGATCTTTGTCCTTTTGAAGTCCATCTACGCAGGACCCATTTTTGGGTCGAATTAAAATTATACGATTTTTTCCGAAGAACATTACTTGCGCAATCGTTTGTTGCACATAATTTAAAAGGAATAAAGATCCGTTGTGCGTACTGGTACTTATTTGTAAGATTAACTAAATAAAATTTAAAATACCTATCGCAATTATAAAAAAAACTCAAATGTTTGTGATCATTTCCTGTCAAATGACTATGATATGGTATTATTGCCAGCATCTTAAATATTTGACATTTAGTGTTGATAATAACTCTAGTTTTTGCTACGAATTCATTGAATTTCCGTCAATTAATTTATAATTATTGGCACAGATGTTCTTTCTGTACTCAAAGACCAAGACATCTGCGGCTTCTGTCGATCAGTCGGTGACTGACTGATTGAAGTGTGATACGATAGGTGTAGTAGGTTTGATTCCAATACCGAGACAATTATTTCTATGATCTGTAATTTATGTTCCTCGTATAGGAAACTAGATACTTTTATTTTTGGTGCGGGCACACCGTGCCGTATTACGAAACTCAAGTGGAGCTGGGCAGGACAATTGGCAAGATTTGGTGATGGCAGGTAGAGTAAGGTTTTGACAGAATGGTGGCCTAGGGGATACAAGAGAGGTCTTGGCAGACTAACAGCCAGATGGATGGAAGGCATCGTTGCCGTACAGGAGAAGACCTGGTTGCAAAGAGCCCAAAACAGACACGAGTAGCGTTTGAGGGAGAAGGCTTATGCTCAGCAGTGGGTTACTACAAACTGCCTATGACAATGACGATGATGATGACATGGATTTTTATGTGATTTGAACTACTCTTCATCATTATATCAGCATGTAGAAGCCCACTGCTGGACATAGGCATAACAGCAGCCATGTGACTGAAAGTGAAATAAAGGTTGTAGTTTCGAGTCATGATTTCCTTTTTTTCATGATTTTCTCAGATCTTTTTCAATGACTTATTCTGGAAATCCACTGCGTGTTGCCACTGCGAAGGGGATTTCTGCCCCCGTATGCCAATCTTTTGCTGTCAAGTTATATTTCACTGCCCAGTGTAATTTCTTCAGGTCACGTGGTACAATTTTGTACCACGTGATCATTCTTTTTAGACACTTGACAGCAAAATATGCGCGAAAACACATCAAATGACGTCATAATGTCACTATTTATTCACGGAATACCTATGAGTTAGTATGAATTGACCATGATTTAAAACTTTGCAGTTCAACTTTGATTGGCATACCCCTGCTGGACTGTGTCGATGATTTCTACAAACTTCAATATACTGTTGCAGGCAATATAGTGAATTTCACAGTTGAATGTCCTATCTGTTCACTTATCTATACCAATCGTCATTTGTGCTACCTATTAGCCGGGTGGATCATTTGCCGATTGTTTCGCAATGAACCGTCTGTGGGGCGAGAAAAAAGGTATTGTTTCTTGTTTTTGCTAAATCAACCGAATGAGTTTTTGCTGGCACTTGAAATGCGGAAAATAGTACCTACTAAGTAATGTGATAACAATAAATAATACGAATACCCCCCTGTAAAGATTCTAGTATGTATCAATAGATTGCTGATCTCAATTTTTCAAGTAGGTACCTAGTTTTGATCATATTTTTTTAATTTGGTATAAGTTCTAGATTATTAGGTAATTATCTGTAAAATTAAAGCTAAGTTTTATATAAATAAATAATAATTAGACAGTATAGATTTTTGGAGTTTTCCCTCAACTCAAATCTATAATTTAATTCATGCTCATGTGTCGGAGTTTTTAATACAAAAGCGACCTTTAGTGATTGAGGTAGAGTCGGATTTTTATGAAATAACTTTTGGTATAAAAATCTCAGAAATCAAAAAAAATCTCATGATAAACCGCCCACACTGTCTGACCAAAATTCTGACGAAGCCTTGACTTCTTCAGGCCGATGATGAAAAATTCTACTCAACATTGTTTTTATTTAGACACAATAATATCTCGTCCATTGACATTGGCATCCATCGATCACGTCCATCAGATCGCATTCAAGCCGCGACTAATCCTGTCATCTGGCCGGGAATCGAACCCGCTATTGTTTCGTCAGTGACGGATATCTGAATACGATGCTTTCAAATTCAAATTCAAATTCTTTATTACTAATAATAAAATAACATTACAGATACTTATATCTAATGCGTTATTCTATCAAATTATAACAATTATTTAAGTAAGTATATAAACACAATATAAAGAAATTAAATGAGATCAAGGTGGACATAATAAACTATTAACCTAATAAGACATGAGAACAAAAATAAAATATCTAGATAACTAACAAGAGAAAACATAAAAAACTAGACAATTATGTAGGTAGGTAGGTACCTAAGTATTTGGTATTTTCTATGCCAATTACCACGGTGTTAGAGAGCTGGGTTCCTCACAATAACTCAAGCAAACTCTTGCGATTATTGTCCACTTGTCATCAAACAAGTCGTGTTGTGGTTTGGCGGTAAGTAATGCGTTAAGATGGCGTTGTGCGCGGCAGACTGGCGATTGTTGGCGCGCTACGGTGCGCGCGGTCCTGGGAGAAAAAAGTGGAATTCGACCGGGGCGGAATCTAGCGCGATTGTCCGGGACATAGAGCCTACTCATCTCTGCTAATAGATCAGGACAATTTAGTAACCCACGTATGATGCGACATATTGTGACCAATTGATCGGAGAGTCTTCGTGTTTCTAATGAATGGAATCCTAGTATACCCTGAAGGAATTTTGTTGGGTACATGAAGGGATAATAACCATATATCTTTTTGTACAAAAAACGCAAAAACCTTTTTTGAACCTTTTCCACCATTAGTGTATATGTTTTATATTAATGGGCTTTATGGGAGCCAATCAGTATTGTCAGCTTTGAGCTGAATTGGAATTGAATGGATATTATTTGAGAGGAGAATGGGTAAAGAGGAACTAGTGAAACACCAATGTTATTAAAGAAATGGATTTTTTTATACAAACGTTTGACCGCAATTGGTTGTCAAGTTTGACCAGACACTTCGGGAGTAGCCAACAGTGCAGAAGTGTCGCACAAAAATTTCATTTGTTTTGTATTGTTTTTGTTTTGTAATTTTGGTCTTTTACTAAAGTTTATTCTCAGAAAAGAGACGTTAACTCTTATAACTGGTTTCATTACTAATTTAATCTATTTGTGCATCAATAATTTCGTAGTTTACCTACTAGAAGCAAAGTTTACAATGAGCATTTTATGTTCGCCAACAGCATGTGCCATCTTTAGAGAGCTCGGCGCGGGGGATCGCAACCAAATCTATGTATTGAAAAGTTAAGTTTGCCCATCCTCCCCGATCCATCCTAAACCTCTACCTACTTATACGGAACACAATAGAAGCAGCGATATTTTATTGTCAATGTTAAATAAGTCATTATTTTGATTGAACGACGCGTATCATGTATTTTTTGTCGTTCCAAACTCGTTCAAAATCGATTGAGGTGGACGACACACCTTATTGAGACATAACTTTAAAACTTCCATCAATCGCATAAAGTTCAAAATCGCACAAGAGTTCCTCAATGTTTTTCCAAATATTGAGAAATGGGCGTTCAAAATTGCATAGAAACTTGGATACATATTACGCAATGTTTAGCGGTATTCGACTTTTGACGTGAAATATGAAACGCATTTGTTTATGTCAATGGGTCAATGGTAAAGGATGAAGCAAATTGGGATTATCGACTTTTTTTTTTTGACCAGGTGGTCCGCTCACTTGAGAGATGCACTAAATATGACGTAGACACGTTTATATTTTTATTTATTCATAAAATCTAGAAAAACACTGGAATTCACTCCGGTATTTACAAATAAATATATCATCAAAATTCCCGACAAGAGGTCCACGCAGCTGAACATTATGAAATGTCTCCATAGATTTCCGGACGGTCTTGGGCGTTCAATGTATACTATAAAAAGGTCATAAGCTGTCAGAAGCACATTCCATCAGGATTATTCATCAGAACCGGTAGCAAAATAAAAGTATCGATCCTGACACTATAATATCGATAATTCGTTGCGATCGAATGAAATCTTTTGATAAATGGATATTCTGTGCACCGGACGTTCTAAAAAAGTTAATAATAAAACGTCGCTACTGTCTGGTCGGACGATTAATCAATTCTTTTGAGAATCGACGAAGATATTTTGAACTAAAGTCTGAGCACACTAAGTCTGCAAAAAAATCGTCTTAAAAAATAGTAAAATATTATTATCTTACCTCTATACCTTTCTTGTTATAAGATATCAAATCGTTTTCGCAATACAAGACGGTAGATGCCTTCGAACTCGGGTTTCAAATTCTATCAAATTTAAAGTGATGCAGACTTAGGGCGGCTTGCACCAGAATCGCTAAACGCGTTTAACTCTTAAATAGTATTTAGCGAGTTGTCAAGTCATACAAATACGTCAGATTTAAATCGATTTAAGCTGTTAAATACGTTTAGTGATTCTGGTGCAAGACGCCCTTAGCGTGGTTGAAGTATAATTAAATTATGTATTAACATCATTAGTATTTTATTTTTCCTAGCAGACGGGCTACATAAAGCTATGTTTAAACGAGAGACTTCGCTAGGTAATTCTATTGTTCAGCATATTTGAAACTTTATAAGCATAGGTCATACGATAAACAGGCTTATGACAGAACAATATCTTCCAAGCAACCTAAACATCTTTAGAACGACTTTAAATACACAGCTTTTGGAATACAAGCTCCCAAATTAGCAAACTTTTGTTTCTTTTTTGTGAAGCACTGAATTTACCAATTTGCCGTAAATGAGTAATTGAATCCGTCCCTGGCAGATGGAGATTCATTGCTGGGACGGACTCAGTGTACTTATTCTTGAATTAGACATCGACTTGACAATACCATTAATTCTCCCATTCATAATATTGACTTACGAACTGTAGCTCATATTAATTGTACGTTAGCACTGAATAACTAAAACAAAGTCGGTTTTAAACGATCGTGCGATATTATAATATTGTTGAATTTGTTTGTTTGTATCTTTAATTATAATTACAAAAGTTTGTCTGTCTGTAAAGGAGACAATGCAGAATTGATTTTGTTAACTGACTTATAGCATTGTATTCTGGGTTTCTCTCACAAATGCAGAAAACGAATATCGAAACTCCTACTTTGTCCGCGATTATAAAAAGAATTGCCTATTGAATGAGTTAATCAACTATTTAAAACTTAATTATTAAATAATATATTAATTTTTTAAGGACAAAACAAAGATCGCAGGAAGTGGAAGACGAAGGGGGAGACCTTTGCCCAGCAGTGGGACAGTATTGGTTAATTAACAAAAAAAAAAGGACAAAACATTGAAAAAACAATACCAGAAAGACAGTACCGAATGAGCTTTGGAGATGATCTATACAGCGTCAGAAGCAACTTTATACCCATGTATGAACAAGTCACTCAGTTTTGTAATACCTCTGCCTGGTGAAGGAAAACATCGCGAGCTTTGTTCACCATTTGTGAGCACTAGCATTGCTCTATCAAGTAATACACAAGTGAACCAGAAGGATAACACCACAACGACCATTATTAGCAATTTGCGCGACACTGCATCCATCTATTGATTTATCACCTTCGATCTTATTTATTCGCGGTACGATATTATTTATGTGGCTTGTAACCGGATTTCAGGAATTGATGTATTTTGAAAATCGCTGAAATAAACCACAGTATTGCTGCTGAAAATTATGTTTGGCGAGTTTTCCTTGTCATCTGGGTCGATGACATTTTTAATCTTTGAATTATGTTGCTTCTAAGTAACGTTTCCGTCGTGTTAATACTTACCATAATTTAGAAATTACGCAGAGTTAAAAAGTTTATAAAACAAATCCTTGTAAAACTTTACTATTAATAATGCAAATAAAAAGTGTATAAATTATTTGTATCAAGCGTCGATATATCTGAGTGACACATTTTTTCCTGAATCAGCACAGTGGACTATTTTAGGCTGCGACTGCGCAAAGTAAATTACAATCTATCCATTGCAACCACTGCTGCTTCAGGCTAGGGACAGTTTCTCGCAAAAAGACATTCCAAAGACTACTTTTTTGTCCTGAGTTTGACCGGTAAAAAACGTTGGCTACTTCCAGAGATATCTACAAACACTAAAGAGGTATCACGTGTCGATGCGGCTTCTTATTAATGAGTGGCGAGGAGCCGTCGAATGCTGTTCGATCCAGAAGATTATCTATCAAGCAGACAGTATCACGGGCGTTGGATCTCGTGCACCGAGTGCCAGCCTACAGGATGATGGGGAACTATTATATCTAGCAGTCAAACCAAACATTTTGATTCGAACCATTTCTTGTGTTAAAATCGACTTATCCCAGGAAATCCCTTGCGTGTTGCCCCTGCGAAAGTCACACATGATTCAATAAAATCACAAGGATCATTTATAGTCTCCCAGCTGATTCTATGTACCAGTTCCATGGGACCAGAACCTAGAAGGACGGGCAAAAAACTACGGCCTGATTCCTGCAACTTTTTTGTATGATGCTTTACAAATAACGTCTTGTTTTTAACCCCCGACGCAAAAACGACGGGGTGTTATAAGTTTGACGTGCCTGCGTGTGTGTGTGTCTGTCTGAGGCAACGTAACTCCGAAACGGATGAATCGATTTTGATTTTGTTTTTTTTTTGTTTGAAAGGTGAACAAGTCGGGAGTGTTCTTAGCTATGTTTGATGAAAATCGGCCCAAGATTCGGGGGTTTTTTAAATTTTTAATTACTTTATCGATGTCCTAATAATTGAACAGTTTGAGCACCCTGTAGTAGGTATCTAAGCCAGTGGCTACACAGATCAGCTTTATACTCATCTATACCCAATACGTAATCTTGATCGGGTAGGCGAGACTAATCATTTTTATCTCTCTCGGAAGTACAACATTGATGGATAGGAATAGAGGATAATATTACTCACTGACCGTGTTTGAGGCCGTAATTGGTATTTACGGTGTTTGTTTACTTTTGAATGGCATCGTTCGAAAATTGAATGATATTTTAATCGCATCGATGCTTTGAATATGGAACGTTGAATGATATCGTTCAAAAGTTGAATGATATTTTAATCGCATCGATGCTTTGAATATGGAACGTTTAATGATATCGTTCAAAAATTGAATGACATTTTAATCGTATCGATGTTTTGAATGTGGAACGTTGAATGACATCGTTCGAAAATTGAATGACATTTTAATCGTATCGATGTTTTGAATATGGAACATTGAATGACATCGTTCGAAAATTGAATGATATTTAGGAAAAAAGACTCTGAGGATATTTAGACTCTGGGTCCGTGGGGTACCGAGGCCCTCCGGGTCTTCAAAATTATTGCAGGGCGTCTAGTCGCAGCGACGCGTGACCCGAGGGCTGGTGATTATCTGGGCCAGCGAATCAGCATTGCTATTCAGCGCGGCAATGCAGCCAGTGTCTTGGGCACGCTTCCGATTGGTACTGATTTGGATCAGTTGAGCTATCTATAAATCGTTTGCAACGGTGTGTAGATAGCTCAACCGCTTCATGTGTATTTTGTACATATTATAAATATTGTAAATACTTTATTAGTCATAATTTTCTTTGGAAAAAAGTATATTTAATAACATTCGCATCGTCGTGATACAAATTGACAATTATTATTGAACGCGACACGTTGAGAGCAATCGACAACCGCCCACGTGATTTCACAACAATTTACATAGGTACTGTGGCGAGAAAAACGCTTTGTCAAAAAATATTACTAAGGCTAACTAAAAATTACAACAGAACTTTTCATTTATAAATAACACTTACTTGTCGTTTGTAAATAACGCTACGCATTTAAATACATAAAAAAAATATAAACAAAATGTTAACATATGATTAATTTTTTTTATGAAAATGAGTTAAATTTAAAATTTTGCAACACACGCGTCGTTTGTAAGTCGCTTTGTTCAAAAATCTAAGGAGTTTTCTTAATCAAAATATTGAAAGACCACACACACACACACACGCCACATCATCTTTTTGCACGCCCAGGAAGACTGGCAGACAATGCTCCTAGCATTATGTCCTCCTAGCACTACCTATTTGTGTGAAATTTTAAAATAAATAATAAGTAAAGACCCAAGTAACGAAGCTAAAGTAAGATGTAAGCTAAATAAAACCTCACGAACTAAGCTAAGTCTCCACAATGCTACCTGAGCTATAAATCATAATTAGCAGCGCAGCCCTTCAGGTGCCGATTGGTAATCCATCGGCTGCGGCCCATTCACGGACGATCGCCCTTTGGCTTCGGGACTCATATTTTATCGATGACAATGTGGTGTTAAAATGGCGCTTAGCTCTTGCCAGACTTTACGTTTTGAGATTGATAATCTCTAAAATAATATAATCATTATATTTAATCGCTATAATCATTAATTTAATACCATGTACGCGTTTATAATATCATGTGAAAGCAATAAATGTATTGAGTATTTTTTTATTGGTAGAAATCAAAAACCTTTGAAGTTTGGGAGGCTTTTCTCACAATGATCTGAAAATGGCGTCAGTTTTTACTATTAGTTTATGATAATTAAAAGTTTTATAAAATCAATATTTGTTTATTGCCTCTATGCTTATTTGTGTGAAACTTTCATAATTTATGTACTTATGTAACACATTTTTTTTTACTAAATCGTGATATATAACCTACGAAAACTTGTGAGTGAGTTTGTGAGGCTTGAGTAGTATTTTAGCACATCTGATTGAGATGTGATGATTTGATTCCAAACACAATCTTTTTTTTAAGTAGTAAAATAATCGGTTTTGGTAGGAAAATCGACATACTGCCACACCAACCCAATATAAATCAGTAATTTTATTGAAGCGTCATTTTAGCCACTTCTATTGAAACCTTTTTATTTTCCTTTTTATTGGCACAACACTTTTGCAAGCGAGTGTACGTGGGAGGTAACCGTTGTTGTCACAATATCCTTTGAAAATAACTGATTTGATTTAGATAGTACTTACTAAGAAAGATGAATCATATTGCTGGTTTCATTAAATCTATTTTTGTTAACTCTCTAAATGGACGTAGGTATGCAAAAATGAATATTTACATTTGAATTCTATAATTTTGGTTTAAAAAAAAGTATATTTCGGAACTAGATTGGTGATATATTTGTGTGAAACCATGAACTATTATTATTTATTCACAATACCCTCTAATCCCAAACTATTATTACTACTATTAATAAATGGAATAAAATTATTATAATGAAACCGCAAACACTTTGACACCCATTTATGTCATCTAACTCATATCCAACTAAAAGCTTGTTTTCACAGTAAATTAGTTGAATTATAATCATTTCAACCATCATGGGTGGCAAGATCAAAGACAAACTCATTGCGACCATTTTCAACGTAAATACCTATATAAATATATAGTATGGATACTGCGGAGTCGTGAAATAGGTTTTGTAAATACGCAACTGTGTTCACACAAAAGATCAGCAAACAATGATTTACTGGTGATTTAAGTTATACTGCGCGCCCGCTTTCGGCGATGTGCGCAGTCTCTTGCTGAAGTCACCGTTGCCACGCAATGTATCACATTACAAAATGATCCTTCGTCTATCGTCTAGCACTTGGAACTTAAAGGTAGTCCTTGACCTCGATTTTTTTTTAAATATAGATAACTAAGCGTTTGGCTGCAGTTCACCTGATGTAAACAACTTTTAACAAAATCTTTATCATTCAAATCACAATATCACATTCCATCAATACAAAGTTACATACTAAAGTCGACTAAACCATAAACTCGAATATTTATCGGAAACCACTAGTAGGTACCTACCGCAGTTGGACGCTGTCCAAAGTACCAAACGCATTCTTAAAGGGTTACTATTAATAGAAGTTGAATGGAGATTTAATAAGCTAATTATTTGAGTTCATAATAACCAGCAGGGGTATGCCAATCAAAGTTGAACTGCAAAGTTTTAAATCATGGTCAGTTCATACTAACTCATAGTTATTCTGTGACTAAATAGTGACATTATGATGTCATTTGATTTGTTTTCGCGCATATTTTGCTGTCAGGTGTCTAAAAAGAATGATCACGTGGTACAAAATTGTACCACGTGACCTGAAGAAATTACACTGGGCAGTGAAATATAACTTGACAGCAAAAGATTGGCATACGGGGGCTGGTCTTTGAATCTAATCTAGACGATTTTATACAGCATCAGGGGTCATTTTTTGCCCATGCCCCGATGTACGAAACGCTGCAATGCCTGGGACATTTATAGATGAAGTGGGCTTGCCCAGCACCTATACCATCCTCTCAGTCTCATCATCATCATCATCATCATCATCATCAACCTATGCTCGTCCACTGCTGGACGTAGGTCTCTCCCAAGACGCGCCATTGAGCTCGGTCTTCGGCTCCTCTCATACAGTGTCTGCCAGCTACATTTCGCAGATCGTCGCCCCATCTTGCCAGAGGGCGTCCTACACTCCGCTTGCCTAAACGTGGTCTCCACTCCAGTATTAGTTTGCTCCAACGATTGTCGGTTCTACGGCAAACATGGCCGGCCCACTGCCACTTCAGCCTGCTAATCCTCTGAGCTATGTCGACGACTTTGGTTCTCTCTCAGTCTAGTCGGCCTTATCTACAGGAAAGACAAGGTCAATACATCCGGAGCTGACTAAGCTGCGGATTTCCTGACGATGTTTTCCTTCACCGTTTAAGAACACTGGCATTCCGCACATAAATCCGAAATCATACATTTATGTTAAGTTTTTTGAGCTCCCAGTGATAGGTAAGGATCTAGAAAAATGCCACTTAGCTTTATTAGTAGCCACTAATAATAATGAAAAGATAGATTGCAAAATGTTAGTTTTAATAATTAGAACCACCTCTTACTTTATTCTACTACCCTAGTACTTTTATTAAAATTTCCTCCAAATCAAGCCATATTTCATTTTTATGAATGCTAGTTTAGGTAGGTACAATCTTATAGGTTCTGAAACTCCATGCTATTACGGTGTAAATTTGCCAAAGGGGATTTTGAGACTCATTGTCTCAAGATCCCCTTGATTTCAAATTTTTCTAAATCAAGGGGGAAAACTCAAGGGGGATTTTGAGACTAACCCGTTAGAAGGCATATTTAAATCCGATAAATATATCCAAACAACCGCATTACTAAATAAAATATCCACAGTAATTCCACGTACGTTTATCTCACGTCTTAATTTGTATATGTCGGTGTCGACTAACAATATAAATAATGTAACAATAATGTTGTAAAACAATGAATGCGCATACAGCTTTATTTCTGACGAGCATATTGCGACTCGTGGGTAGAGTTAAGCATGGTATAGAAGTGGCTGATTTATATAAAGTTTTATAAGTTTGCGTTACATAGTGATTCCTGCCTTTTATAATCACGCGTAGGTAGTTTTTCCGGTGGTTTTCAAGTGGTGAAGGGTCATCTTAACCCTGCACCAGCAAGGGTATGCCAATCTAAGTTGAACTGCAAAGTTGAACTGCAAAGTTTTAAATCATGGTCAGTTCATACTAACTCACAGTTATTCTGTGACTAAATGGTGACATTATGACGTCATTTGATGTGTTTTTGCGCATATTTTGCTGTCAAGTGTCTAAAAAGAATGATCACGTGGTACAAAATTGTACCACGTGACCTGAAGAAATTACACTGGGCAGTGAAATATAACTTGACAGCAAAAGATTGGCATACGGGGGCTGGTAAACCAACAAAATTGTGGTGATCGCAGAAAATTGAAATCAGAAATCAGAAATTTTTTATTATTTTGTAAATACCGTATTAAAAAAACACTTGAACGAGTTCT
Source organism: Gandaritis pyraliata (assembly GCA_947859175.1). Classification (NCBI taxonomy): domain Eukaryota; kingdom Metazoa; phylum Arthropoda; class Insecta; order Lepidoptera; family Geometridae; genus Gandaritis; species Gandaritis pyraliata. The sequence goes on along the minus strand of OX401871.1, from coordinate 989,237 downwards.
GTTTCTGTGTAAGGCTATGGGCACACGCAGCGGCGACTTTGACACTAACAGAAAAATCTAAAATCGTAAAGCACCCGCACGGCGCAGTATCGAGTTGCGATTGCCGTGTGCATGCATGTTAATGCTTCTCTGGCCGCTTACACCTGTCTTTGAGAATCGTAGGTTGTATTGCAATCGATGTATCGTTTCTACAAGAATATTGGTAAACAAAAAATTAGAGAAATCTTCTTCGGGGATTAGTTTACGGGAGAGGTCTTGATAGAGACCTACCCGTGTGTCGTACCTACTACCTATTGTAGGGGAGGTAGTTATGTTTTTGCCCACAACCATCATTAATTTGGTGTGGGTCAACATTGCGCATATCAGTTAGTCATTCGTGACCTTTTTCAAGTCTATCGATGGTTTTTAATATTATAATAAAAAAAACATGGAGATGGTGGGAGGAAGCCCAGGAGAGAGAACCTTGGAAGTCTTTGGGGGAGACCTTTGCCCAGCAGTGGGACGAGATAGGTTAAGGAAAAAAAAACAGTTATTGATTCTTTTGATCCTCGTTCTTGAAGATTCTTTTTAGAATAACAATTTCCTACTGCAGCTCTGCCTTCAAAACAGTTTATGGGATTTGAACACCATTTTTCGTACGATAATCTTGCGTTTATCATACCACGCGTACAATGGTTTGTTTTTACGAGATGAAAGCTGGCCGGCGCTGGCTCTGCTTAGAATTTTAATTTTACTTGTATTGGTCTTGCTTTTAGAATATGCTTGGTTGAAAACACACGAATAATGCAGCTAGTGCGATGTGGCAAACGATGTCACGTGTTATGTCTTTCGAACCTTTCAACTGTCAGTCATTAGTACCATAAATTAGGTATTGCGAACCAACCTGTGTGTTTTAGGAAATCGTTTTATGGATAGATTCTAAGGGCGTCTTGCACCAGAATCACTAAACGTATTTAACAGCTAAATCGATTTAAATCTGACGTATTTGTATGATTTGACAACTCGCTAAATGCTATTTAAGAGTTAAACGCGTTTAGTGATTCTGGTGCAAGCCGCCCTTAGTCTTTGTCAAATATTTGATCTTGAATCTAAGCCTGCAGTAGTTTTCAAGCTGCCTTAAGCAACTTTTAATCTACTGTCTAAAAACAAACCTATAACTTTCAGTCACGTACTATCCTTTACATCCAAATCTATTCAGCCGTTGCGTTTACAACTGTTTTATTTTCCTAACACAGTCCGAATTTACCTAGAGTTGTCTAAAGACGGTTCACGATCTAAAAGTATTTCAAAAGAGTCATTCACCTGACCTAAAAAATTTGAAACACCAGCTCATTTCTATATTAAAATATTCATCAACACGTCATAAATAATTTCCCCAAGTTATTGGTTCCTCCTCACAATTTATCAGGCCATCGAAAACATAAACCAAGAAGCAACCTGATCCTGAGGTCTCCAGGAGCTGAGTAAGACATAAATATAGGAGTTATGAGTTTAAGCGAACGGACAGACGCGACGGCGTTCGTACACATGAGTTTTATTGTTTGTACGTGTTAAAATATCGTATGGCGGCACTGGATTCTGAGAAATCGATATTTGAATAAGTTGATTTAGATGTTGAGATGATAGAATTATGTTGTTTTGTAAAAGTTTTTTTAAGCGGTCACGTAGCCTTCTTAAAGACTGCAAGGGCATCTTGTCCTCAAAGACTCTGTGAGGTCTCCTATTGCAGAATTTATGACCTCTGATCTAAAAAATTTATGAATAACAAGTAATAGGGAACAGTAGCAATATTTTCATCGCAATTGCTATCAAATTCAGATAGAGTTGCATTAAATTTTTTAAGCCTCCAGTTTTAGAACTGAACTCAAAATCGACACCTACGTTAATTTGACCGGATTTCATTGAATACATGCAAATTCACAGTCACAACACCAAACAGCAGTATTGTTTGAGACACCAGTATACATACCAGTTTGTCTTGCCTCGGGTCGTCAAACCGTCTCGCTTCACCACATAAAAAGTGACTCACTAATTATGCCATTCCCATAATAATATCATAATATTTAGGTATGAACGCGGTCACGAACCCATATCTTACCGGACTTCTTGCTACCGAGACGACGAAACGACCATATTCTTTGAAAAGATAAACTTGAAGCCAATTATGGTACAGGAGCGGCGTTTCCAAAAATCTCCTATAAATGTTGCTTTTTATCAGCAATCAGACTAACTAAACGTGCTTGATATTATCATACCTGATTTACAAACTTACCTGTACCTTTTCTACTACACCTTCTGAAAAACACATCTTTATCAACATTAGCATAGAGTTTAAATTCAAATATGAATAGAATTTCAGATGTAAGGGTGTATGTAAGTTGTAGCCGAAATTGTTAGTCACGAATGTCTGTACGTATAAAGTCGTATTGTAAGATCTGTTAGATTCTATACCTTTTTGTTTACTTACAAGTGTTTGAATTTAAATCAAACGAATGGTTATAGGAAATAGATTGCAAATACTGACCAATCACGAAGAAGGTTGCTGGAAGAATACTCTGATTAGGGATAAGCTCTAGGCTCAGCTCAGCTAGGTACCTTATTTGGTAAGATATTTTACCTATATTACATACATATATATATATATATATATTTATATTACATATTATATTATATTATTATATTTATATTTTACTTCTCTATCTATCTATCTATCTATATTTAGCAGACAATTTGAAACTGGACTATGCCTCATTTTCAGCGACGTACTGTCGACGTCGTTTTGTAGACTCATAGTTTATTGCAATCACTATTACGAAAACAAAGGAAAATTATGGCCAAATTTCTCCACAAAAAAGCGAATATTCAAGTCATCATTAACTTGAATTTCGCTTTTTTGTGAACGCAGGAAAAACAATTCGGTACGCCATTGAAAAGAGCTGAAATATGAACGGAATCGTTCGTTGGAAAGAAAGCCTTCAAAATAATGCCGTGAAAAGAATAGAGAAGACAAAAGGGCAATTGAAGGCGAAAATAATGAAGAACAAACAATTAACACACGACAGAGCTCGGCGTTGTTGATGTAGATCGAGAGCTCGCATCATAAAAGTACCCAAATCTGTAGAGGCATACCATAGTAACTTCACATAATACGATGTTTTTAAGAAAGTAAGAATGAACTTTACATAGTTTTTGTCTCTTCTGTAAAGTTTTGGTTTTTGCGCTCACTGTAAGTTGTGTACCTTTGACGTACAGATTTTACTGGTAGTATATACGTGTAGGATGAATGTAGATGGATATCAAGGAAGAGATAGATTTAAGAAAAGATGGATTGTGTAAAAGATGATAATGCATATGAAAAGAATGAACTCTATGACAGAGAAAATAACCCCACCCAATGGGATACGGGCAAGAAGAAGAAGGTATTCAGCTGTAGTTTTCCGATTGAACTTGCTTGAAATGTATCTAATTTTCTACTTGTACAATGTACCTTTTGTTATTCGAATGATTAGTATATTCTACTCTTCTAATTGTCAGATGTAAAGTCAACTTTGAATAGTCATAAAGTTTTGAATCATTATTTTTACATATTTTATTGAATGAGTTGGGTAAGGATTGTGGAAGGGTCAAACTTTAGGGTTCCGTAAGAAATATTTTTTTATATCCTAGCAATCTAAGTAAATTACCACCATTTAGCTCTTTGTCTAAGCTTGGCTTGGAATAAACCTATGTATTGTTACAGTTTTTCCTTTAACATAAAGGGTTGTGCACAGTAAATATTGCTACCAGTAATCACGCTTAGAAGAAAAACTCCGAGCAATATGAAAAACAACATTTCTTTCATACTGTGTAGTAGCTAGAGGACTTTATCGGTCAGTTAAACTTTTTATATTTCTTTTCAACATTATTTTTAAGTTTCCCTGAAAATATTGCTTGCAATAAATTGGTTGGGTATCAATCAACCCTTGAGTAACATAGGGTTATCAGTTCTTAGCTTTTTTTGCCTACTTGTTGTGTTACTTTATTGTGGTTTCAGCCACCCTTAGAAAAAATTCAACCCGAATGAGGAAGAATTCCTACGTTTGTTTGGGCATTTACTTTTTGTTTAATTTTTTTTTCAAATGTTTCATAACTGTTTACCCTTTGATCGGACGGACGAATTATTCGAAAGTTTTTATAAAATAAAATATTTTTTTAAATTATTTGTATTGTTGCTTTGTTTGAATTTTTGTTAATTGTTTTGAATATTGAATGGAATTCAAAAGGGTTTGTGCTTTTATCACCAGAAGTACTTACATAACTTTAACTTTTTTGCTGAAAGAGTTTGGTAAATAAAATGACAGTATGACTCTTTTAATTTTTCTATCCTCTGGTTTGAAGGGGCATATACAAGTACTTAGGATGTAACGCTCTTAAGATGCAATACACCTCGGACGTACTCTCTGCCGTGGCACTTTTAACAAAATAATCTGTTTCAAAAAAACCTTAAACTCTCAAGACAACTGAAAATCAAGCAATTTCATATTGAAAATCTGAAATTTCCTTTGACACAACATCAATAGCTAGGAAAACAATCGCAAAGCCTCTTCAGTCGGCGAGGCACTTGAGGACCCTCGCCAAAGGGTTGTTACAGTCTGGTCTCCGACTTTTCAAACAGTTGATTTGTAGAATTTTCCAATTGGCACGAGAGGGGGCTATTCGTTGTGATAGTAATCGGTTGCTATTGCTATCAGCTAGTTAGGAGGCTAAAATTTACAGTCCTGGCTCCACACATGATTTCCTGTCTTGTTTATTAAAACTGCGAGTGCTAAGGTACCGCATATCACTCACACGTTTTTCTCGGAATTTATAATTATGGATTTTCAAACAATTATATTAAAAATTTAGTATTATCAGCCTCCAATTGCCCTCTGCATACGTCAAAAAAAAGTATAAGTATTTGAAAATGGATGGCAATCAAAGTCTTTAGCAATAGACAACACCAAAATGGAATACATCCCCGATTGTGATCGTGACAAAGGTTTGTTTTTACTTCCAGCAGATTGTGACATTGCGAGGGTCTGGATGGCTCTCAATCCACTCGAAGCCCTCTGAACTCACCTGATCGACTCGAGGACTGATCTGACAGTTGTCAACGACTAACAAATATCGGAAAACATTTCCAGTCAAGAGGATACCATTGTCTAAATATCGGAAAAGTTATTGAGGTAGTAACGACGGTTATTTGAAGATATGTGGAAGTCAATTTCTGTTCTCAATAGAGAAATCAAGAGACAGCAGTTTAAATACTGCAATTAAGCAGTATTTAGACTGCTAACGACACGAGAATACCTACACGATATCGCCGGAGAGCTGTTATGCATTTAGGACTATGCTTCACACCGTGTCGTCTCCGATGACGATGTTTTTGTTCAAGTCGCAGAAATATCGTGTATAGATTTTAATGATGTGTAGTGAGCAAAGACCCTATATAGTGATCTTGGGTTTTTTTACATGTTGATACCAAATTCTAGTTGGTTTTTGTGATGTAATTCAATAACTTTTTGACTTTGCCCTTGACTTGAGCATCCACAACTGATAACGGCTCAAAATGTAAGTAGTAAGTATAAAATCAGGCAAAGTTACGAGTAGTTCAGTTCCATCACGTATTTTCCCTAAAAATATAGTTACATCAAATATTAGCTTTGTATTTGTAGCAGTTTGTATAAAGCCAACATTTTACAGCTAAACGTGTAAAATTCCCCTAAAAGAGGAATTACCAAAAATAAAACATCACGAAACTCGGCAATCACCGCTTGTCTGTAAAAATTTGATCCCGAGTAATCTTAATGGTTTGTTTTTAATACTAATTACCAACAACTGAGGATATTGGTTTTGATTCAAATAACGTTTGCAAAACAAATTCAATAAATATCTTTACATTTTTTTTGTCACTAAAAAAATTAAAAGTCGTGGTAGTGGTACTAAAAGTAGCTAGTTTTTGTTCGGATCTAGAAAGGAATAAGTAGGTGTCTAAAAAACTGTTTAGTGATCGGAAAATGTCTAGTATTAGTCTTTAGGAATCAAGTTTTTGTATTTTTTTTATGTAAGTAGCTTGTTTTGCCATCGGTACTAATTTAGATTAGTCCTATTCCATTTTGTTTTTGGCAATTTTTCCAAATGCCAAATGCGGTCCCTTGGGAGCTACTTATGGGAAGGTACCGCAAAACCTTACCAATCAAATGAAAATGTTATTTCTTTTGATATTTACTTGCTTTGCTTTATGAAGTCGAGTTTGGCTTTGATACTATAGTAGCTAGAAACATTCATTGTTTATATTAGGTATACAAACATACAAGCATACGTTAGAGGACTTATTTTCAATTTTGTAAAATGAAATAAAGTAGACAAATTTTCTAGTCAGCTCAGTAAAGCATTCCATTAAATCTTTTGATACTCGTATAAGTATGCAATATTTTGAAAATATTTTGGTCGTCAAAATCTTATTTCAAACCAATTATATTTGCTTTTGCGTTACGTTAGTTATTCGTCATCCCCGACAGATTAAAAACCTATCATTATTAGAATCTTCAAACCTTATTAAAGTCGCTTTCACTTTGTACAGTATTGAAATTCGTATCCAATATAATGCCGAAAACGCAGAAATAAACAAACAAACGTAAATCGGAGCCAATTTCGAGACGTTTCGATCTGTGGGCTTCTGCCAAAATCAATTAGACCCTTGTAATCATTAGAGCACATGCTATTTTGCAATTTTAAATCCAAACTCCATCGAAATTTATCCCTTATGATTATGAAAATAAGGTTGCGATAGATTTTCTTGGGTGCTTCGCAAAATTTGTAATGTATAATCGTAGGATGTACACAGTCGTCTCGGATTACCGAAAATTGCTACCAAACGAAAATACCAACATACAATCATTACGACTTTTTTAGTAGTATTCGATATGGAAAAAAAGTTGAAAGATTACTTATGCGATGCGATGACCGCGGCGGCGACATCAAAAGGGTTTCTGGCGAGATTTGCCATCCCTTTCTAACTCTACACAGTTTTGAACCAAGAAAAGGATAGATAGATGATGTAGACGATAAAAAATGCCCTTTAAGCTTGGTATGAAGATATGCAGCTCCAGTGATCCCAAGTTTTGTTTCGCGAATACGAATGCAAGAGGAATAACAATTGTCGGTTATCATAAGAATGAATTAACTAGACATGTTCCAAGTAAAGAGGCTCAATTCTACTAAAAAACTTATCACCTAAAACGCAGCTCAATCGTAACTTTTCATTTGTTTTTAGGTTATTTGGTATTCTACTACTACTATTATACTTGACAGCTAAAACGCAACTCAACCGTAGCTTTTCATCTGTTTGTAGGCTATTTCGTATTCTACTGTGAACAACGATCCAGCTGCACAGAAACGTTTTATTTAGCTAAGCTGAAGATCGATCGAATAGTTGGAACTGAATAGAATGTTAACCGTTGTAAATTATTAGAATTAAGCCCCGGTAGATCTATGTTTCAACTCTACCGACATCTCTGGAGATCTAAGCATGTTACACGACAGAAAAATCTTAGCCAGAACCCGTCTGAGTTTTGTTAATAAAAACGAATATCGAAATGCGACTTGCGAGATATTTTGTATGAAAACTAGGCGTTTTAGCGAGAGATGTGTAAACAGTTTTTCTTCATACAAAAACCACGAGTTTCTCGATTATCACTTTTCGAAAATCAATAAAACTAAACTCAGTCTATGTACAAGTTTAGATGTTATTTTTTGGAAAGTTTACTGACGCATCAGCTATGCTTATGAAGCAGATTTTAAGACTAACCCGTTCTGTTTAATTACAGTATCTTACCTACCTGTGGCAGTGCTATCGATGATAGATAGATAGATAGAAAACTCTTTATTGTACTGCACCGGAAATTAGATATTAAATGAAGAACGATGGTGAAGGAAAATAACGCGAGGAAAGCATTTGGTATTCTAGAGCCTAAAAATCTAGGCAACAGTGACGGGGGCTTTGTAACCTGTTTATTACAAATTACTACATAATTTGAGCATGCTAAATGTACCAACTAATTTTAAGCCATGCCTTTAATTTAGCTCGAAAAGTTTCTTTTGTATAAAATTAATCATTTTTTTCTGCTTTTCAGTGAGATCAGACAAACATCAGCCATTTGAAGAAAGCACGAAAAAATGGAGAAGGAATCGAAACAAAAAGGAATACCAAGTGCTTGAAGGAACAGGTGACTGACGAAAGATAATGAAAGTAACGAAAGAGTTCCTCCATCGGCTAACGAAGGCCGAGGAATTAATTAGGGCCGAAGATCGAGATTTATGCTTTAATTTTTAAGCTCGATGTCTCCGAGAACCCCTACTGTCGTAACTCGATTTTCACTCGATCTTTTTTATCAGAATTTATTAAATACATAAGCAAAATTGCTGAGAAATAAAGCCAAAGAAAAATTTCAATTCACGCGTTCTTATGATTGCAGAGTCATATTAAAAAGTGCTTCTAAATTGTGTAGGTAGAGTACCACAAACTTATGTGGTTCTACAAACTAACAATGTCATAGTCTATTATCGATAGCAGCGCTGCTGGACCAGCCCCCCGTATTCCAATCTTTTGCTGTCAAGTTATATTTCACTGCCCAGTGTAATTTCTTCAGGTCACGTGGTACAATTTTGTATCACGTGATCATTCTTTTTTAGACACTTGACAGCAAAATATGCGCGAAAACAAATTAAATGACATCATAATGTCACTATTTAGTCACAGTATAACTATGAGTTAGTATGAACTGACCATGTTTTAAACTTTGCAGTTCAACTGAGATTGGAATCGCCCCCCAGATAGGTAGGTATGTAGCACATTTATCACTAAATAGTAAACAGTAGTTGTTATGCACATACCTCATTCTTTCCGCCGTTTTTCAGCTGTAAAATGGCTGCCGTCGACTGTACGATACTCTTCGAGTTAGAAGGCTGGTATGCTGACAAAATACTTGAAAGAGTCTAAATCAAGACTCAGGCATTGTTTGACAGTTCAATAATAACTATACTCAAATCAATGATTGAATTACACTTGAATATTTTTGAGCATTATAAGCCAAAGAGAGAAGTGGTAGTAGTAGTGGTGGTGGTATCAAACTCGAGATTATTATCAAACTCGCCCGAAACTGCGCGGCAGACCAAGAACAAGATGGCAGTATGAGCTCCATAAATACCAGCCCGAATGGAGCATCACAGCGCTGGATCGCACAGCGTGGAGGGAAGGGGGGGAGGCCTTTGCCCAGCTGTGGGACATTGAAGGCTTATAATAATAATACCAAACTCACCGAAAAGGCAACTTGATTTGGTAAGATTCGAATTGAGTTCTAAAACCGATGGTACGACGCTAGATGGACCCTGATTAAAAGTTTCCCTGTAAAACCTTTTTATATTCAAAGGGATAAGTCGAGGAGGAATTTGCGTTACTTTGTCATTGACGGCGTGTGCTTCGGACTTACATTCTCTCTCTCACTTTATTAGCGCTATTAATTCAGGATTAAATTTAAAAACTTGAAAACAAACCTGATAGTATCGACTGATTTTTGTAATCTTTATTCAAATTCAAATTTTTATTTCAGCTTATCACACATTAGGTAGGTACATAATAATATGACAGCCATATTATTATTGGAATACTTAAAGTTAATAAAAGTTAAAGCTAATTGGGTAAGACAAACCAGATGTAGACCACACACAGCACTTAAGAGTGCACAGTGTGCACCTTATTCCAGTGCTGCATGAGCACCGAGTCTACATCCAGTCTGTCCGCTATTAGCCTTAGGTAGGTGTTGGTGCTGCCACGCACCCGACGCACCAAGAATGCTGCTCTGCTACGGATGATCGCGTAAAAATATGTAAATCTTTATGCACTACTAGCTTCTGCCCGCGACTTCGTCCGCATATCTTTCGACCTGTTAACCTGCTCAAATCTCGGCGCACCAGCTCGGCAGTTGAAAACTCCACTGTTTTGCCTTCAAAATAAATCACAGCCTATGGTTGCTGCCGTGAGCCGTAGTGGCATGTCGACGTGCCGGCCGTGCTGGCGTGCCGTGCTGTGACATGGCACGGTGCCGTCTCACGGCAGTCATCGGTTATCATTTATTTTAAAGGCAATAAGGTTGATTTTTCAACTGCAAAGCGGGTGTGCCGTGAATTTAGACGGCAGCACGCCGTGCACGGTACCATGAAACGGCACGACGACGCGCCGCCGTGGTCATGGGGCCAGCAGGGGTATGCCAATCAAAGTTGAACTGCAAAGTTGAACTGCAAAGTTTTAAATCATGGTCAGTTCATACTAACTCATAGTTATTCTGTAACTAAATAGAGACATTATGACGTCATTTGATGTGTTTTCGCGCATATTTTGCTGTCAAGTGTCTAAAAAGAATGATCACGTGGTACAAAATTGTACCATGTGACCTGAAGAAATTACACTGGGCAGTGAAATATAACTTGACAGCAAAAGATTGGCATACGGGGGCAGGCCGTAAGCTAATTTTGACTATTCAACTACCAACTACAAGAACGTGGTATCAACTTCATGACGTTTGATTTCTATCTTTGAAGTAAGGCGCCTACTTTTTGCCGCTCTTTTTATGACTCCGTTGTTGTCGATAAACTTATTTAATTTCTATCGAACGGATCATCGCACTTCACAAAAACTTAATCCAAATCACACTTTGAATTCGAAATAAAGTTATTCCAGTGAGCTAGTAAAAGCTATGCGATAAAACTGGATACAAAAAGAACTAAAAACGACGGGGTGTTATAAGTTTGAGGTGTGTGTGTGTGTGTGTGTGTGTGTGTGTGAGTGTGTGTGAGAGAGTGTGTGTGTGTGTGCGCGTGTGCGTGTGTGTGTGTCTGAGGCAACGTAGCTCCCAAACGGATGAACCGATTTTGATTTAGTTTTTTTTTTGTTTGAAAGCTAAATTATTCGGGAGTGTTCTTAGCTATGTTTGATGAAAATCGGTCCAAGATTCGGGTTTTTTTTTTAGTTTTTAATTTAATTACTTGTTGTTTGTACAATTGAGAAGTCATGGATTGAACATGGTGTTTAAAGCGGTCTGTTTTCAGAAATGATCAATCATTGGAAATGACGTGACATCCTGGCTGAAACCACACGCGCTTGGTACCAGCACCGTCACAGCCACATCCTCAGTGACCTGTATACCTAATAATGCAATTGTTACCGACTGAGGTATACCCACTCATCATCAGCCCCCGTATGCCAATCTTTTGCTGTCAAGTTATATTTCACTGCCCAGTGTGATTTCTTCAGGTCACGTGGTACAATTTTGTACCACGTGATCATTCTTTTTAGACACTTGACAGCAAAATATGCGAGAAAACACATCAAATGACGTCATAATGTCACTATTTAGTCACAGAATAACTATGAGTTAGTATGAACTGACCATGATTTAAAACTTTGCAGTTCAAATTTGCAGTTCAACTTTGATTGGAATACCAATGCTGATTGGGATTCAGTTTTGTAACTTTTTAATAACAAATGTGGTTGTAGATATCGTTCGATTTGACGCTATTGGTTCTTATTTGAATGATGACGTAAAAATAATACAAAGTTTTTAGTTTCTGTGAGAATCGAATCCCCATCTCTCGTGATATAGCTAGTCAGATGCATTGTTACATTATGTTACTCTCACATTTTATCACATCGCTTAAGATACGAGTATCTTATGGTGGATGACAATCCTAAAACTGATCGATGGGAACCTCTCAAAACTACAATTCATCGAACTTTTTATAGAATTTTTAATAGAAAACCATCTATAGGTACTTCGACAAAATTATACTCCTATAAAAACTATTCACTAAAACAGTTCTTATGTCTATGTATTAGGAGTCAATTTCGTATCACCATATCAAATGAACAGAAACATTGTTCCTGCAAAAGTAAGGTAAGACGTCTGTCTGTTCAGTCAATTTTGATTCATATAAATTACAGTTTAAGAATTGCTTTTGCCTGGCAAAATTGCTGTATGATTTTGGTGGACAATCGATGACCAATGCTTTGAAATTGATTTCAATCATTCGGACAGTAGGTGGCAACTGTATTACGAATGGTAATGAAGTAATAATAACATGTATTCACAGTTGTAATGTAATAGCTACAATGTTATTCCCTATCTCACTACTAATATAAACTAGTTGTTACTCGCGACTTCGTATGCGTGTCCCGCTTTCTGAGTGGATTCTTTGGGATATTTGACAGCACCAAGCCCGTACTCGCAGACGTTTTACATCGACTTCATTCACCAAAACTTGCATATTATGGCTTGCATATGGCTTTTTTGTCGCTGCTTATCCCGTTTGTTCATTTTATCCCGAGGTCCTGTTATTCGGGATAAAAAGTAGCTGCAGGGGTATTCCAATCTCAATTGAACGGCAAAGTTTTAAATCATGGTCAGTTCATACTAACTCATAGTTATTCTGTGACTAAATAGTGACATTATGACGTCATTTGATGTGTTTTCGCGCATATTTTGCTGTCAAGTGTCTAAAAAGAATGATCACGTGGTACAATTTTGTACCACGTGACCTGAAGAATTTACACTTGGCAGTGATATATAACTTGACAGCAAAAGATTGGAATACGGGGGCTGATGTGTTAATCCAGGTTACGAACTATACCTATACATTCCAAGTCTCATCCAAGTTGGTTCAGTAGTTTCGACGTGATTGAAACACAAACATCCAAACATCATAATAGGACGTATAAAGTCTTAAGTCTTATTTCTTTATATGATAAAAGCACTGGCATATCATCAACCAAGCCGATTTCTCAGTCACCGCCGAATCCCGCATGCCGGCTCATTACGCAGGTGATCGGAAACCCTGGATTCCTGGCGGCGCGTGGCCCGATCGGTAATTGTATCTGATGATGTAAGAAGTTTTAGAACTGTCCAACGGAATGAGATTGTTGTGATAACTCTGGAAGCTCTTACAGCAGGGGTATGCCAATCAAAGTTGAACTGCAAAGTTTTAAATCATGGTCAGTTCATACCAACTCATAGTTATTCTGTGACGAAATAGTGACATTATGACGTCATTTGATGTGTTTTCGCGCATATTTTGCTGTCGAGTGTCTAAAAAGAATAATTTTGAGTGTTTTTAGATTTACCTCAACCGTGTTATTTGGTACTCTTCATTTCAAATGCCTTTTCTGCCCCCGTATGCCAATCTTTTGCTGTCAAGTTATATTTCACTGCCCAGTGTAATTTCTTCAGGTCACGTCGTACAATTTTGTACCACGTGATCATTCTTTTTAGTCACTTGACAGCAAAATATGCGCGAAAACACATCAAATGACGTCATAATGTCACTATTTAGTCACAGAATAACTATGAGTTAGTATGAACTGACCATGATTTAAAACTTTGCAGTTCAACTTTGATTGGCATACCCCTGCAGAAATCTCTTTAGATTTCTGGAATAAGCTTAAAGTTCACTGCTGGAGCCGAGATCCAGAACGATTGACTTTGATCCATCAACCACCAGTTTCTCGCGATTTTAAGAATGTAGTCAGTCCATTGGGGAGGCCATTCCGTTCTTCAGTCCTTTCCAGTTTGTGGTCACCATTCAGGAATCTCTCTGTCAGTTGCGAGCTCTGTACATTTATAGCTCTACATTTCGTCAGCTATTTGGGATCAATGGGTATCCAACTAATTGAATGTCCAATTAACAAATTACCGACTGTTTAAATATCACCAATCCTCTCATATCCGGGAAGTTGTATGCAATGGATGGAATTATGGACAAAAAAATGTATGAATGAGGTAGGCAATTTTTTTTTACTGAATGCTTTGAAATGGGGGCGATATGAGAGAAAGTTATTAAAACCAGTTAATTTTACAAAAATTTCTAAATCCTCGACCATGAAAATCTCCTTAGATCCTCTTCATCATTGTTGGTCATCATCAGACCTTGGAGTAAGACCGATAAGACCGCCCATTGTACAATTAGTTAAGTTTTGTTTTGTATGTTAAAGTAGTCCCTAGGTTAAGGTGTGCAATAAAGTATTTTCTATTTAATTTAATTCATTTAATTAATTAACACGGTGTTAAAAACCAATTACATTAATTGCATTAATTAATAATCTATTACATTAATAATCTATCTATCTATCTATCTATCTATCTATCTATCTATAGACTCCAGTTCATCAAATCTAAAAACATTGAGATGAACTAACTGGTTTTCAGGGCTGATGAACATCCTCAAAACTTGTAAACGGCTCCACCAATTTTCACCAAAAGCATTAAATAAAAAAAAAACTTTCAAATACTTTCAGACCTTTGTTTTATAATATAGAATTTCCTTTGGCCACAATCTCACCTGATGGTAAGTGACGATGAGGCCGACGATGGAGCAGGACAGTCTAGAAAACACCTATGAAAGATTTTAGCAAAAGTAGCGATCGACTCACTAGAGATATGGTAGCACAAGACACTCGTGCTGTAGGTACTGATAAATTCTTCTTCGGTATATGAGTAATGCAAATGTCACACTTAATTAAGAATCGTGATTATCGAAACATAGCTTAATGGGAATTCGATAATGAAATGTAATTATTACTTGTCCTTGTTTTATAGCGGCGACTTTTATCTTATCACTTAATAATACTTGCTACTGTAAAGAGTAGGAATGGGTCAAATAGTAATGGATGTATCTCTTACTACAAGTGAAATAAGTAGTGCTATGGGGGCTTAATGCTAAGAGCATTGTCTACCAGTCGTTCTGACCTTCATCATCATCATTAACCTATATTGATCCACTACTCGAGATTATTCGAGGTAACGACTAAGAATATGGGATGTGGGTCTACAAGTAACTGCTACATAATCCCGAGAAATATTTGTACGAAATAGAGGAAAAACGCTGTTAGTACTTAGATTAGATTAGATTAGATTAGAAAATTCTTAATTGCACATTTAAAAAACAGTACAGAGGCGGGCTTAATGCTAATTAGCATTTTCTTCCAACCAACCTTTGTGTAGTGTGGAGAAAAGGTAGTGCTTAAATTATGGAAAAATTGGTAGAGAGAAACGTCTACTTAAAATAATAAAACACTAACCAAATAAATATATATATATATATACTACCTAAATACCTATATAAATACATACATGAATTGCTCAACTTTTTACTTACAGTAGTTTGTGAAAGAATTCATTCATTGACAAGAAGTAGATAAACACCTTTTAAAGTGACAGGCGTAAAGCAATAGATGTACTTACCACTTTCATTTCACAACATATGTAAACTTTGTGATAAATAATGAATTTCGGATGAAGCGTCCTTAAATTACGTAAATTGTAGATTCGAATGCCTGCAAGTAATTTTCAATCTCGCAAATACTAACAATGCACTCATCTCTCAGTGCACACAGGTTTTCGCCAAAAAAAGGATCATGCGCAATAATCAGAGGCAGTAATTCATAAATGCGGGTAGACGGAATGATTTAAGGCACGCGCACACGTCGCATTGTACGCGCCGCCCACGGTAGCGGCCCACGAGTCCCGCGAACGCTAGATCGGCCCGCCCGGGGATCGCCGACCGGCTGTACTAGTGTGGACACGGCTTTTACTGTATTTTAATCAGACTGTTTAAAAAGCAAGATTTTTTTATCACACGCACATGAAACATTAATTATTATATTATTAAGAAGGTTCTCAATTCGGTTGTATTTTTAATGGCACACCTGATGTTGAGCGGATATTTTATCTACACCCATTTTTCATAGAGTATCATGTGCCTGGTTGTAGTATTCTTGAAAGATGATTTAACAAAATTAAAAAATAATTATGATTCATTTATTCAATTCAATTAATTAACACGGTGTTAAAACCAATTACATTAATTAATACTAATAGTCAAGAAATAGAGTTCAAAATATGTCAAAATTATAGATTATATACATTAGATTAGAATTATTAATATAAATTTAAAATTATTTTATACAGCAACGCGTTTACAAAATTGCAGACACTCACATAGTGTCTTCTTCCATCCGTCAAAGAACATCATGTTGGTTTTGGTTTTATTTTACTATTTATTTTAGATTATAATATGATTGGTCAGGTAATCTGACAAATAAAATAGAGAAGAGCTTTTGTTTTGTCGCTGAAGTGAACTTTTTAGTTTGAGCAAACTGAAATTAACCTATCTACTTTCAGTTAAACTCCTCGTACTTAATTATGATTAATTAGTAGTTTGACAGTTTCATTATACAAAAGTTCTTCTCCACCCTAAGCTGACAGCTACAGATATCACCATAGAATAAGTAAAGTTGAAGTAACAAATAAGACGATCCATTCAAGCATTGTATGAAAACATTTTAAATAATAATTGAATCGATTCTAAAGCATGCGACTGATTAATATGCGCAGTGCTTATGATAATACGAGTCAAGTGTGTGTAAAAACTCGATACAGGGTTCTGTAGAACAAACATTTTAAGTTCGTAAAATGATTACATTTCGGATTGAAGCGAGAGAGGCGCGAGTTCGATTCTTGTGATGGAACAATGTTTGCAGGCTCCCCAAATAAGTATTTACTAATTTATCTTCAATCCCCGACCGAAAAAAGAAGGGGCAGGAGATTGACGGCGTTGTGTGTCTGTCTGTCTGTTTGTATCCTCATAGCTCTGAAAGTAGGACTCCGATTTGAATGTAAGAAAGGTGATTTATCTGTAATGGTCCTTAGCTATGTTTACTGAAAACTGATGGAGCCATTTCCTAGTTATGAGGTTTTTCATCAGCTCCTGAAAACCAGTTTTTAACAATCTCAGATATAATTGCAGTTTGAAACGTTTAGTCCATCTCAAAGTATAGAGATTTGACGAACTGGAGTTTATATTTTAAAGTCTGATGATGAAAAAGATCTGACGATATTTCCATGGTCGATTGTTTGTAAAATAATAAATAATATATAATAAAATAAAATAATATATAATAATAAATATTAAATTTTTGTAAAATTAACTTTTCTTTGTCTTACTTAATAGCTATTTCATATAAAGCAAATAGTTTTTAACCCGATTTAATTCTACGGAACCCTAATAACGAATGAATTATGACTGTCTCTGAACCGATATTTATTTATTTGGTTTTAAGTTCTTTTCAAGGTATTTTGTTCTCCTAAAAGTCAGTACCGTCATTTTCGGCCGTCCTTGTCATTAGGTACATCTTTTCTTATTATTACCTATAGAAAAAAAACTTATTAAATCACAAATCTTGGTCCCTATAAATTATCTGCGCACATCCGATCTTTGGGTCGAATTGGAGGTAAGCAAACTTTTCCGCACAACACAACACTGCATCGCAATCGTTGCACTTAACTTCAGGGGGATAAATATCCATTGTGCGTACTGTAACTATTACGTTGTCATTTTGTCAATCATTTAGAACACAAAAGCATACATGTCATTTTTATCAAACAAAAATCGAAAATTACGTAATATAAATTACAATGCTGCTTACTTAGCCACTAAGTACTGATTTAGTCTGAAGATAGGTACTAAGGGCGGCTTGCACCAGAATCACTAAACGCGTTTAACGGCTAAATAGATTTAAATCTGACGTATTTATATGACTTGACAACTCGATAAATACTATTTAATAGTTAAACGCGTTTAGCGATTCTGGTGCAAGCCGCCCTAAGAATTTCAATGTTTCCAATAAATATGTTTTACAATTTGAAATACCTGGTTAAAATAGGTAAAAAAATTACATAATATAAAATAAAAAATATAAAAAAAATTCTTGAATAAGTACAAAATTTAAAATTCAATAACTCGAACCCATAAATCCATAATACCGTATCCGTCCATTCCTACAACCAACAATACAAGGTTCTATTCGTATTCCAGCATCGAAAGCGCAATAAATTCACTGCACAGCTAAACCTGTCAATGTGAATGATTATAAGAACCTTCGAAATTTATCACGTGACATGTTTTAATGACTCCACGATTGCAGATAAGGTATCGGTCAAAGATTTAGAAGGTTGAGAAGATTGGACAGACTAGTTAATATGTTGTAACAGCTGTTACCCGTGACTTCGTACTGTTTTCTGAGCAGATTCTTTAAGAAGCGTCATTACACCGAACCCGTACTCGCATTTCAGATGTTTCACACGACTTTTTACACCAAAACTCGTACCTACTAGCAACTGACATGACGTCGTCCTCGTGTCAAAGTATGTTTTATTGAAATAGTGGGATGAGATTGACTAGCATTTTGCTTCGGAATTTTGTTTCAAGTTCACAACGAATTTGTTAATAAGAGTGGTTATGCACTCATCCGATCCGAATTCGTTCCGTGTTGAGCGTTTTTAAAGATTTATAAAGTTTTTGGCATTTACAAAATAAAATTCTTTTGTTTATAAAAACATATATTATGGACTCAGACAGTTACGATATGTTGACAAAAAATTCAACATAATCATAAAAACACTAAACATGAAACTACACTTTATTAGGCAATTTTTACAATGGATAAAAGAACTGTCTTATCTGTCAAATTCTACATCTCTGAACATAAACCCGGCAGGTGTACCCGACTTGGCAATTATGTTAATTCGATTAAAAATCGATTATGCACGTATCGATTAATATGTTTGACGGCAGTTAGTAGGGCACCTTGTTACTGATATACTGCCTTTCTTTCACAGAATATAAATAAAGAATCTATTAGTATTTGTCGTTAAGTTTCTTAACATTTGCAAGGTAAAAGATGAAGTAGATAAAATAGCTAGTAAGTATATTTACTTGCTGGAATACCTAATTACCTACAGGTTCTTATACTGGCTTAGTGAAAAGAACGCCGGTTAAGGACCATGGGTTCAAATCCCTGTCGACGCCAATGAATGTCGAGGTGACTTGGACTAAACAAATTAAAATTTATTTAATTCAGATAACAATCAGATAAGTAAAACGGTCCATTGCTTATTGATTGCATATAATCCTACACTGGTGGATTATCTAGTATTTTAACCAAGTATCGCTAATATACAGAACTTGAGTAATCTAAGATAGAGACAATATGGATATGCCATGCCCAGCATCCACCCTCTTCTCTCAGTCTAGTCGGTTATCCACAGGAAAGATTTGCTCAATCCGTAAGAAGCTGACCAACATGAGAATTTCCTTCACTGTATACACACACATAATTTATCGTTAAATCTACTATTCAACAGATGTATTTTTTATATCGCGACCGAAATAAGTATTTATTCTTGTAAAATACCCTGGAACGAAACCAATAAATACACGAATTAAGAACACTGCATCTACTTAATCACCTACTTACAATTCTGATGGATATCATCAATAATGCCCAAATGCGGAGTATGAGACGGTATCAGGAATCTGTATGCAAGTGCGAACTGACTACCGTATTAAGGCATTTTATTAGTCTTTTAAATACTTTGAATAGTGAGCGAATCGGTACGTGGAGATTGCATCAGTATGCTAAAATGAACAGGTGAACCATATGCTTCTTTCATTACTTTTTTATTAAAAAAGTGTTAATATTTTGGGAGTAGGCAGTACTGCCAAGCCAAGCAGTAATTCCCGTATTGCTGTGTTCCGGCTCGAAGGATATGGGTACAGGCACATGAGACTTGAGATCTCTGTCTCAGAGTGATCGGCGTGCAATGCATAATAGGATACGTCCTCAGTAAACGTTCTCAACGAGGCAATGCATCGTTATAGGCAGTGGTTAGCTCATCATGTGGGCACTTAGTAGTATAATGTTTCTTTCTTTCTTTCTTTCTTTCTATAAAAAAGCCAACCTTTGTTCATCATTTTTCAGGGTATTTGTCCATCAGCTCTAATTTCACTGACTTTTTATAAAGTAGACTACTGCGATTACTTACTACTCTACAGCGTTTTTCTCAAGTGACTTGCTTTTGTTTTATCCCCCTCCTCAGGACCTATTTCACTCCTCAACTATTTCATGTAGTTTCCATGTATTTAAGCAGGAAAAAGGAAACGGAGTTCTAAGTTAAAACATTGAACAGAATCACGGATACAGTAAAGCTCAAGTCAGCGCACACGACGAAGCCCTCCATAATTCACAAGATGCAACTGCCTAATTTATCAGCACAGCATAAATTTATGCTCAACATTTCTCGCCTTGCAATCGGACAACATTTAGCTTTTTATCGACTGTTTGATTTAGTGCGCGCGCGCAGGCCAATCCCTCAAGTCGATATGGGCGCGATTGGTGGCGGTATTCTGTTGCATCGCTTTTGGTTCAGTGTCAGATCGCTGGATTGAATATATCAAAGTATTCATTGACCTGGCTCATTCATAAAATTCAGGCATTTTATTAGCATCTTGTTGATTTTATCCCACACTGTCTATTTGGATGAGAGTCCAAGGCATTCTATGCTTTCATCTCCGGAGTGCTCACTTCTTTCTTTACTATAAAAAACCCATATTGTCTTTGACAATCCACAGGGAATTAATACGGAATGCAAGGAGGTTACATTTGTGAAAAAAATCACTAAAAACGGGATATTGCACCAGGAACGGGTACCATGATTTGTGAGTTCTACTGCTTTCCGATATTTCGGCGCAACTGTGGGCGCCATGACGGGTCAAACTGAAGTCTTTGCAAGTAAATGTTGGCAGACGTACCGGTCTACACTCTTTCGCACACTTTTATTGTGAACGTATAATACCTCTTTAAAATCGCAACAGCGTCGATACAAAACTCCGTCAGTTCAGAATACTCCCGCGCCTATGTCCCCAACACGTAGGTGTTGCAGAAAACACTAAAATTATGGCCGTATATTGGAACGTCGTGTCGCGGGTTCGTTTATTTGTCCGTCTGTCTGCTGGGTCGCGCGTATTGGCAATTAATCTTGTACTATGCCCGATCTACTGGACACGACGCTTGTACATTGAATTGTGTACAGTTGTGAATAATGTATTGACAAAATGGACTATTTTTGATTGCTTATTGTAATTTTTTTGGTTTTAATTCCAACGTATCAGCATTGCTATTCAGCGCGACAATGCGTTTTTTCAGTTTGGCAAGTCATCACAGTGGAGACACCTAGTAAACGCCAATAAACACTGACATTGGCAAATTTGAGGCAGCCCTAGCCACATAACAGCCACAATAAAAAGAAGAAGAAGTGAAGACACCACGAACGAACCTTTGTCTATCCAACCAATTAGAATACTAGACACTCCGGATAGTTCCACCAGTCACAAACATCTTGATAACTCATAGATTAGTCACCACAGGCACGCAAGTATCATATTATCACTTACAATTTGGCACGAGATGTTTCCTCTATTAATCCGAATCACTTGTTACTCTTTTAGAGGTTACCTAGATTGTACTCCGGGACACTTAAAACCCACTAGCTTCCACCTGCGACTTCGTCCGCGTCGCGTTTAATCCTGTTAATTCCGGGATAAAAAATACACAGGCTACGAACTGTATGTACTCCAAGTTTCATTCAAATCGGACCAGTAGTTTTTGCGTGAAAGAGTAACAAACATCCATACAAACTTTCACATTTATAATATTTCTAGGATAATAGGATGACATTAGACTTGTGAGAAAGGATGTTGTGTTTGGATAAAACTGGATTAAGTAGTGA
Source organism: Gandaritis pyraliata (assembly GCA_947859175.1). Taxonomy (NCBI): domain Eukaryota; kingdom Metazoa; phylum Arthropoda; class Insecta; order Lepidoptera; family Geometridae; genus Gandaritis; species Gandaritis pyraliata. The sequence goes on along the minus strand of OX401871.1, from coordinate 967,545 downwards.
GGGACGTGTATAGTTAGGTCAAGGTTTTGGCGCCTGGGGTCTACAATTATGTCGATTCTGTTGTTGCATTTTTCTGAACTAACCTAATTTGACAGCACTAAAAATGTTGCTGTCCCTTTCTCATAAACTGAAACGACAAAGACAGCTATAATTTTAGAGCTGTCAAATTAGGTTAGTTTAGAAAAATTCAACAACAGAATCGACACAAATACGTGACATAAGTTATGCCCAACGCTAAACTGAAGACATTTACACATTGAACTGTTTTTTACTAGTACTACTGTATTCCGGTCTGAAGGATAGGTACCTACTCTCTACCAATTAGTTATTGCAAGCAACCTTAACGTTTCACTATCAGTATTCAGTATTATATCAGCATCTAGTTCCCATATCACAAGCTTTGCTTAGTTTGGGACTAGAAATGTCCATGATTATTTATTTATTTACTATCCAATTTGACGGTTTTTATTTTAGCTGTAGTGGTAATTGTATCGTATCGTAAAGGTCGCAGGAAACACCTGGTTTAGAGGCGCACAAGACAGACGAGGCTGGCATTGCATGAAGGAGGCCTATACCCAGCAGTGGGTGATACCAGGCTAAAATGATGATGATGATGATGGTAATTGTATCATCTATTTTTTTGTCCCGCAGCACACAGATAAGCAGCAAATACCAGCCAGCAATAAAATTGATTGCGAACAAACACAGCATCCTGCGCCCACGTACGCACAGTTTCAAATTCGTCGCCCGATTGAGCAACTTTTATTCGAAGATAATCCACTTCCATACGCCATCATTCTGCTGTCGGACGCGTTAAGCGGCGATCTGTTTGAATTGTTACCATTGGATTAAAATTTTGCTATGTCTGTTTATTAAATGAACGAAAAATATTTGCACGCCCAGGAAGACAGGCAGACAATGCTCTTAGCATTAAGTCCTCCTAGCACTACCTATTTATGTGAAATTTTAAAATAAAAATAAATAATAAATAGATAAAAATATTTAAGTAGGCTGCGTCATAAATTCAACTTTGTTTTGGCTAGCAGTTACCCGCGACTTAGTACGCGTGTACCCTTTTTTTTACACTGAATCTTTGACAAGCTTGACATTACCACAGATAATTTAAACTATACATTACTTACACCGAGCTCGTAGTCGCGTGTCAGACGATAGACACCAAACCTCGTACCAGACCCTCTGAAGCAGCTGACTTGACGTCGTCCTCGTATCAAAGTATGTTTTATTGTCGCTGCTAATCCCGTTCGTTCATTTTATCTTGTAGGTCCTATTTATTCGGGATAAAAAGTAGCCTATGTGTTATCCAGATTACGAACAATATATATTCCATGTTGAGTCAGTAGTTTCGACTTGATTGAGACACAAACATCTAAACTTTCACATTTATTATTATTAGTGGGATGGGACTAATGACATACCTACCCTTTTATCATAGGAAGTTACCTCAGCAGGGGTATGCCAATCAAAGTTGAACTGCAAAGTTTTAAATCATGGTCAGTTCATACTAACTCATAGTTATTCTGTGACTAAAAAGTGACATTATGACGTCATTTGATGTGTTTTCGCGCATATTTTGCTGTCAAGTGTCTAAAAAGAATGATCACGTGGTACAAAACTGTACCACGTGACCTGAAGAAATTACACTGGGCAGTGAAATATAACTTGACAGCAAAAGATTGGCATACGGGGGCAGATATCTAGGTGAACTATTTTTGAGGATGCATGAGAAGTCCCGTCGTAACACAATAAATTGCCATATCCACATTGCTATTAACTTACTTATGATGCTCGCAACCTTACTTATGACAAGTTGCAAACATATCGCCGACTGATATGCACAGATAATATAATGAAGCAGGTTTGAACCATCTGGTTCAGAAATGTGGTCAAAATGCCGTAATTCGGCGTGACAGACGAGATCTCAAAACACCTCCGCCCGTGTATCAATACTCGGTTATCAAAGATCAACTATAAACCGAAACTCATTGATTTATTTGAGAAATTGTTGCATCAACTCAAACTAATTCTTACCATATTAATATCGTATTAAAGTCCAGTTTTTGCTGACATAGTTGGTAGGCTTTTTGCTGAGTAAAAGGAAACTGATGTAAGTTTTATTGGGATGTGTTAAGGTTGATTTTTGCGTGGCAGGGAATAAGATGGCATACCACCAAAGACGTATACGCCAGTTGAGAGTGATTTATCTCCGATACGGCATATTAAAAGTTTTGTTTCGTTTTTAAAATGTAAAAATCTGTTATTTATGGTCTCAAAATCGAAAGGTCCGATTAAATTATGTCCGATACTATTGAGATTTATGGCGTTAAGATGTTTTGTTGCTTCCTATTTGTCCGTATTAGGGACTTTTTTTGTTTTGATTTTGAGTTATGGGATCAAAAGTAGTAGTGGTTTTATGATTACCATCATTAGATTCATAATGACGATGATTATTCGGCGTTTGCTCACTGGCCGATACGACAACACGATATTGAGGGATTCTCGATATTATGTCAGTGTCTCGAACAAAGATATCGATTTTGGCGTCGACCGAAGAGGTATAAAGAAAAGAAGATATCGCGCAAGTGCCATGATAGAGCCCGTGTGAGAACCTTAGAACATACGAAAAATAAGTGACTCTACCCTATAAATAGGAGATTTTGATAATACGAGTGTGACAGTAAAAGTCGTGATTTAAAGGACATGTTGGGAATTTTACTGATATATCTTTTAAGTTCCAGCCTAGTTTTAGAAAACTTAAGAGTCAATTTAGTAACATAAGGAGTTTTTTGCATTCAGTAGGTACATTTAGGGCGGCTTGCACCAGAATCACTAAACGTGTTTAACAGTTAAATAGATTTAAATCTGACGTATTTATATGACTTGACAACTCGCTAAATACTATTTAATAGTATTCTGGTGCAAGCCGCCCTAACTGTCACTATTATGTGTGTATGTTTAAACATAGTCAGATTTTAGGATATTATTATAAGATGTAACCTTCCGTATTTCGGAAAGTGCCCCTAAATAAATAAAATAAATAAATAAATAGTTTATTTTACCATAACCCCAGTTAAGAAACCAAACATAGGTAGCAACAGAGGTAGGTACAAATAAAACTTACATAGGTTTACCGGCGAAGGCCAAACTAAGCGTTGAGCTTGTATTTTGGACTTCTAGAGTACAATTACTAAGTGTGAAATTCCTGACAGGAGAAAGAAAGGAGGAATATTTAAACGTTTGCCCTTTGCAGGCAATTTTAGCAATGTACCAATATCCATATCAATGATATCAATTAACCTTATACCCAGAAGCCAATACGAGTAACGCGATGCGCCCGCGCAGCCAACAAAGCAAACAAGTGGCGGCTGCGAGCTTGATTATACCATTCGGTGCACGGCCGATGCCTTAATTAGAACTGCGAGTAGAGATGGGAGCCTGTATTGATTGTTATCGATGTTTTGACCACTGGTGGTACTATGTATCAAGAATATGGTGTGATTGTGCCCAAGACTCTGGCTTGCTCACTTTTTATATGAACAGGCATCACAGCTCAGTCTGTATAGCTCTGTCTTCCGTGGTGTGGGTCGTGGGTTCGATCGCCATTGGGAACAAACATTTGTGCGTAACAAACATACCATATTTTCTATGTCTGGCTGTTAAATGTACCAAAAAATTGATGGCGTCAAAGAATCTGTTTATCGACGTCAATGATTTTAACCCAAAATCCGTGTATCGATATCAATAACCCAACTGTACTCGCACCCCATCACTAAAGCGTTAATAGCTGTAACACCAGAGTCATTGAATATGGTCGTAATCGTAATTATTTTTAATTAATAATCAACACGCCATTAGGACGTGAACGTAATAAGGATGTGCCAGTCGATGTCCCTTCGACAATTTACATTTGTTTGTTGGCTTCATTGGTCATATTGCTCATCAGCTCAGAGGCCTCAGCACGAAATAATGTGACAATCGTAAACAGTAGCAAATCCGAGATACACTGCGCGGTGACGCCACAACCTTTGAAAATCAAGTTGGTGTTGACACGCAGTGTATCTCAAAGGCGTTAGATTTACGTAACACGGAGACTGTCCTGGTTCATGCGCACCTCTCTGAGATCTATTTGTTTAGGCAATTTTAGTGCTAGTCGTGATAAAACACTAAACTTTACCTCTAGATATTAATAATTGTGAAAGTTACCTACCTCAAGTTACAACATTTTATCAATACAAAGTCTAATTTAGAGGTCTGTGAGGTCTCAACGCGAAGGTAAAGGTAATAAATACGATTAATGTGTAAATATCTGTCTGTCCGGTCGTTTGTAACGGTATAACGACCGATAATAACGATAACGATAAATATAACGATGTGATTCGATAGTGGCGCTGTTGTATGGAATGTACTAAGTTATAACTTGACTTCAGGCACCTCAATTGATGGTGCTGATTTTTTTTAACAAAATATTCATACCTGTCAAACACATTCATACCTGTATTTATATTTAAGAGTACCGATGCAGTAACGACACATTTCTTTTTCTTTAACTACCCTAAATTATTAAAATTTTATGTCCCTACCAGAATTATATCAGAGAGAATGTGCATTATGATTATACCTACACATTATAGTCGGGTCATAGAGCTCAATAAAAATTTCGACCACCTTTTATGTTTTGGTCACAGTATGTCAAGTTTATGCTTTTGTCAAATGTATAAATTCGATATTTTAACGATGTCAAGAGTACGACACACCCCAAAAGAGTTTTTTTTAATACATTATAGACAAACGTTTGACCGCAATCTCACCTGATGGTAAGTAAGAGTAATGTAAATCGAGCTTTACAGTAAAAAATTTGGAAGTTTTTTTTAATCGTAGTTAAAGATGACATAAAATCTAACGACTCAATATCAATAACATTATCCAAAAGTCACTAAGATTACATTCTATTCATACTATAAGGTAATAGTTTATTATTATTATTACACATTAATATAAAAATAAAGATTACGGCATCCGTATCGGTTTATAATAACTTATTTTATTTTATACAAAACAAAAATGAAGGTTTAATTCGAAAAACTTGAATTAAACGCGTAATAATCGTAAACCAAATCATTATGATAAGAGTAATAAAAACATAGCTATAGAACAAGAGTTTTCAAGGTTTCAATCAAACTGAGGGAAGGAAAATAGAGTACATAATAATGAGATAAAGTAGGTACAAAAAAGATGTGATAAAGGATATAAAGTAGGGTTTATAACCAGATAGGTAGGTAGTTAGTTCTTTTAATAAAAACATAATAACTTATTTTTGTAATGTCATAAAAGTCACAAATTCGGTGCAATAAGAAGCTGAATGTATAAATACTCGATCTTTTTTTGTGGTTTAAGTATATCCTTGTAAAAATTCTTTGATAAATTACCTGCTTCCATTCAAATCGCAAATCTGCCTAGCTACCTACAATCTTAATAGCTAAATGACATTATGAATTTTCAAACAAACTCCAAATTGCAGTCTCTGTCTACAAAGCCAGCTCTTTATACCACTCTGCGATCTTTGAACAATAACTTACTTTGAGAAACTTTTTCAAATCGATAGAATCGTAAAATCGATGTGAGAATCGATAAAGAACCGCGCGCGATCGTAAAACGGATTTAATTCACCTGTTTATGGTCCAAAAGGTATGTGTTTAAGAGGCCAACGAGATGGGACATGTTCTTTCAAGTTTGAATTTTTATTAGAAACTAGCAGTTACCCGCGACTTCGTACGCGAGTACCGTTTCCGTGTACATTATATTATCTGTGTATATTATCTCTGCGTGTACCGAGCGGGTATTTGAGAATCTTGACAATACACCGAACCCGTACTCGAATGTCAATCGTTAGTCGTTAGACCAAAGAGGTAGTAATACGTCCTGTCAAACTGACGTGACATGACATGACATCATCCTCTTGCTAAATTGGCGCTGCTAATCCCGTTCGTTCATTTTATCCTGTAGATCCTGTTAATTATTCGGGATAAAAAGTAGCCTATGTGTCAATCCAGGTTACGAACTATATGCCAAGTTTTATCCAAGTTGGTTCAGTAGTTTCGATGTGATTGAAACACAAACATCCAAACATCTAAACTTTCGCATTTATAATATTAGTAGGATAGGATGTAGTAGCTACTAATACGAGTATGTACTTACTAAACTTTGAGTCGAATCGGATGAGTGCGTAACCGCTTTTACGTTTACGATTGTCACATTTAGGGCAGCTTGCACCAGATTCACTAAACGTGTTTAACAGCTAAACAGATTTAAACTGACGTATTTGTATGACTTGACAACTCGCTAAATACGATTTAAGAGTTAAACGCGTTTAGCGATTCTGGTGCAAGCCGCCCTTATTCGAGGCATCTCACGTCCATAATTTGAAAACAAATACTCCTTTGTTCATGCAAATAAAAGTCACTAAGATAAGATGGGCATAAATCGAAGAGCTGTAACCCTTGCTCACATAAATTGTAGCCCAGACTACCCCAAGACCCCGTTGGGGGTGTTTTTCCAATGCGGGATCATAATCGACCAAATGCTAATACTGTGGTAGTTAGTTTTAACAAGTAGCTTTGTTTAGGTACATACCAAGGTATCATCAAGTACTTGATGAGTACATAGGAAAGGCTCTACAGTCAAAGACAGAATAAATTCTACCCCTTTTTTCGAATTTACGGTTAGTTTAATGTTTATTAATGCTCAATTTTAACAGAGCTTAATTTTTTTTATAAACTTAAAAACAGACTGATGCTACGTACTATTATTAGTCAAAGTCAAAGTCAAAGTCAAAATTTCTTTATTCAATAAAATCACAAGGATCATTTAGAATCGTCTTATATAACTAGGTGATTCTAGGTGCCAGTTCCACGCGACCAGAGCCTAGAAGAACGGGCAAGAAACTACGGCCTGGTTCCTAGCGTTTTTTTGTATGATCCCTTTTACAGAGAAATATACATAGAACACAAGAATAGCACTGACATTGCAAGTCGAGTAGTTAGCTGTCGATGGGTGGAGCGACATCGGGCCATGCAGTTTTGTCATTAATATAGTTATCTAAGGTATAATATGCTTAATATTGGTATCTATAGCCATAAAATACATATTTGCTTAATTAGTAATTCGTTTAAAAAAAACTGCTACCAGATTTGACCAACTGACTCATACAAACTTGTTTTATTTACTCATTTCAGTATAACAGCTTTACTGTTCACAAGTATGTTTCTAGCTACTTTTAAGTTGAATCAGAAAATAGCTATATAATTTTAGATATTATAAAAACTTTACAATAAAATGTTGCATAAATTCTCATTACCAACAAATAACAACAAATTACAATTTACAACAATAACTAAGTACCTCCGCATTATGAAAAATCATTATTTTATTAAAACGTGCAAAATATTATCAAAACTGCGAATACAGCATTATTAATGGTCGATAAAAAATATCCCGAAGACAAACATATTTATGAAATTAAAAATATGTCCCGTAAAGTTATTATGAGCGTACGGATTTATAAATATTGAGCTTCGGTTGGTTTTTCAATAAAATGTGACTGGTTTTAATACCCAGAAGATTGCAGACTTCAATTTTAAACATGGCGGTGGGTTTGTGTCTTTAGTTTAGTGATATGTATTCGAAACTAGCCGTTCGAAATTACCCGTGACTTCGCATGTTCCGTTTTTCTATCAATAAAACTCATACGTCACTAGAAACTGTTTAGATGCGGCAAGAAGCTTTTGGCTTGTGTGAAAGAGGATATGAATGTGAGAGAAGTAAATTCAGAGTTGACGAATAATAGGAATGAGTGGAAGAAGAAGAATGAGTTGAAGAAGAAGACACGTTGTGCCTACCTAGCAGGAAAATGATGAATGATGACGTCACTAGAAGCTGTTCGATGCTTTACACGTAACTAACACGTAACTAGACCTAAACGTTACCCTTACCTAACGTGGGTGATGCAGTTGAGTAGCAAACACTATAGTGTTCACAAACATTGATTCTGTTTACTGTTGTATCAAAAATAGAATTACAATCTTAGCATAAGGTCCGATCTAAATTCGTCTCCAAAAAACCCTTTAACGACCCAGACGCTACCCTACAACATAAATAAAGGGGGTTGATATTTATCGCGGCGTGTTTATTACTACGAAAATTATACCCCTAATGAGTTCCCGAATTCTACCCCTAGGAGGCGACAGAAAATCCTATCGGCTATTAACAGTCAAGGAGTGGTGATATAGCGGTGCGGTGCCAAACTTTCGCAGCGCAGAAGCCTTATGGTAATGCCTTGTAATTGTTCATTGTGTTTTTGTTATTTAGATGTTTTGCCAAGCTCTTAGCACCAGTTCCGTCACTTCGCTAGCGTTAGCGAGGTGTCGCTTTCAAAAGTAGAGAGACTGCCTTAGCAAGCCTCTACAAAACCAACACTGACTTTGGTTCACAGTTAAGTCATTCATAAAAGTAACTTTTGGTTGGCAAACTGGTTTGATTGTTATGTAACTTTTCCTGCTATGTTTAGGTAAATTCGTAGCCCCTGCTTGAGTTCTTAATTTTTTTTAAGAGTCGTGATTTCATCTGTTTGTTTGACGACATGCTGTTGATAAGTCTAGTTTATGAGCCAACTTTAAGACCACAGATCGTGGCTTAAATGAGAAAATTATCCCCAAACACTTGACTGCCAGCAAAGACAATAACTTCAGGATACCCCATTTAACACTTAATTTTAATTGCTCAGGCCTATCGATCCCAAATTCCAAAGAGTAATTATGTAAACCCTTTTGGCACTAAATTTCCACCGTAGCGCAATAAAACGTGTTCGAATATGTACTGTTTAATGCCATTGTCTGCTAAAGTGGAGCTGTGTAGATGACGACGGCGGCGCTATTGCAAAACTTAGTGTTTTTTGTCTTTTTTTATACCAATTCATGAATTAGTTATGTATTCGTTTTTAGTGGACGTGTTCTGTGAGGCAATGCATCGTTATAGGCAGTGGTTACCGCTGTAGTGGGCCATCGGCTTGTTCCATCATTTAGTTGTATAAAAAACCTCACCTTATTTTTGTCCTCGACATAAACAAGGTGTATTTATTTATTTATTTAATACATTTAATACTTTATTGCACAAAATGACACAAATTCTATACAAAGGGAGGACTTAATGCTAAAGCATTATCTGACATTGTTACAAGTGCTGTGTTTAGGTACGACAGACCCTGAGTAATTCACACCAAAAGATAAATGCCGAAATCAAAAGCAAGTTAAAGTCCTTACTAAAAAGACCCAGGGTTTTTTAGATAACTTGTTTACAAAGATCAAACATAATCTCATTTGTCGAACACTCGAAAACCAGTAGATCCACTCATCATTAGGCCATTTCGATCCGATCTCATTACGACACCATCGTAATTCAGTCTCTATCACTTCAAATCAATTATCTGTAGTAAGCCTGTGTGACTCAAAACTAGCTTTAATGTAAAGTTAACTTTATCTCGATAGTTTTTAGATTCATAATTGTTTGAATTTGGGAAATCAGAACGGCATAGAGGCTTTAGTTTTACGTCATGCTTAGATTGCAATAGATTCATGCAGTAGATTCTTAGTGCCAATTTCACCATCTCATGATTCCAGATGGAAAATGTTCAGCTCGATCATAATTTAGATGGTATTGGCTGGTCACTCCACCAGTGTCCACTTTTTATACTGTTGAAACTCATGGACGATCGGCAGCATCAAAAAGAAGTGCTTAGGGGTCGCTAAGCTTTCATCAAATTGTCTGTTCGTGTTATTAGAGTAATATCTGTGTACTGAGACTGTTATTTGAGCTGTGACTAAAGCAATAACAACATATAAATGTCTGTTTATATTCAGCAGCGGGCTGCGGCCAGGCTTTCTGAGAACGGGTAGTACGTGCATCGGTTTTACCGATTTTATCAAAAATCGAAACGAGTTCTCTAAGTTTTTTGACTAAAACCATTAAAAATCTCGTCGTCGATTTCGGAGAACAATAAAATTTTATGTCTCTATCTGTGATCGTGTGATCGCCGATTAAAATTGTTCGATACTTTTAGTGGATTTATAGTTATTTGTCAGTATTCAACTTCAACTTAGAAAGTATTTTATTATAGTAGCATATTGTAGAAAATTTTACTCAATGCTACAAAATATGAAACCGAAGTAGAATCACGACTTCCTAATGAAACTCAACTTAATGAAACCAACACGCTATTCTAAGTCACAACCTATAATCATTAAAATTTTCATTCAAATGTGTTCAGCGACTCCTTTTGAGAAAGGAACTCATCTTATTGCAAATGAAGTCACAGGAAACTATTAGTTCGATACACGTACCTTGATTTGCAGATAATACGGCCATCGAAATAAAATATCGCAGTGTCGACTAATTAGGTGCATAAAATGTAAAACTTACATACTGTTTGGTAGCAAATAGTGTGAACGAGTTAATTCCTATGCAAATCGAAGGCCATTACCATCGCCAGAATAATTATTTTTAGTGTCCCTGACACTGAGGAATAATAATTACTTTTTTATGTTAAAATTATCAATTTTTAATCAAAAATATTGATCAATACCAACCTTTACTTATTGTTATTATCCGTGGATTGAAATGATTGGGGGTTGTTTTTGATCAAACTTACATAACATTACATTATTTATTTTTTGCAATTTGACTTTTTATCAGTACTTAGCTCCTTATATTTCTAGATATTACAAGAACTCGAGTGTAAATTCATCTAACAGATTGACAATCTCGCGTTCGAGAATAGGCTCGAACGTTCTCACATATTTCACAAAACTACGATTTCTGCATAATGTCTCAATTTCTCTTGAAATACGTTGAATGTATTTCTCAGCACAAGTTTCTAATGAACTATTTTTAAAAGTTGCAGTAAGTAAGGAATTTATAAATCCTTAAGTGAGAACTAGTTAGTAGGTAGTTAGGAGAAATCGAAGACGATGAAAATGAACCGTGAGTAGAAAGACTGCAAAAGTTTAAGCGCTCCTGAAAGGACACGTCAAGTAAAGCAAAAGAGGGGATAAAAAAACAAAAAGAACAAAGCTTATCACCTAAAGGGGATAATATAATAGGCCTTTACATCTATTGAAGATGATTTATACAGCGTCAGGAGGCAACCTATGCCTACACTTAACGGGACACTGTAGTGCCTGGGACAATGTTTAGATGGAGTAGGCTTGCCCAGCACCTATACCATCCTCTCAGCCTAGTCAGCCGTATCCACAGGAAAGACAAGGTCAATACGTGCGGAGCTGACTAAGCCAAGGGTTTCCTCACGATGTTTTCCTTCACCGTAAAGCTCGTGTTAATGCGCATATAAATTTTCCGAACGAAAAATGCATTGATGCACGGTCGGGATTTGAACCCACGACCTTCGGATCGAAAGTCGAGGTACAATCCCACTCGGCCAACACGGCTTTTTAGGGGATAAGGGGATAAAGGGGATAATGCTGAGCTAGTAAAAGAGAGTGTCTTCAACTGGTCAACAGTGATCTTATCAATATCATCATCAATCAGATGATGAAAGATCTCTGCCTCCTGCAATGTTCATCAAAGAAAGCAAAACAGAGAAAGCATTTTTATGTGTAGAAGGAAAGAATGCGTAAGAGAGAGAAAGACAAAATATACACAAAGAAATCTTAGATATTCTAGTAAAAAATACTTTTTTGAACGTTTGCAGCAGAATCTAAAGACCGGTGCTAAAGCTGTGTCATCGTCGACAACCAATTTAACAGTAACAGTCATAGCAAGCAAGATACGTGGTTCTTATCTCTCGCGGCATCTTGAAAGTGTACGTGAGGGTACAAGCAGATGGACAAGTGCTTATAAACTAGGTTTATAAGAACAAAGATATTTGTTCGAACTTATAAACTACCTGTTTGACTTTGAACCAGTGGTCAGCTCTGATGGCAAAGTATGTTGCGTTCTTGCGGTCAAATTTAACATTGACATGGGAAGTCTATTGCGACCTAAGCTTTTCCAATAGATTCACAGAAAAAACTTGCCTTAACACAGTTTCTAACTAGCGCGGAAGGTATGGGTTTTTCTACTGTTTGTATACCTACCCACAAAATTTAAATAAATAATTGCTTTGATTTATATTACGTTCACAGGCATCTTATCCTATCCTATCCTACTAATATTATAAATGCGAAAGTTTAGATGTTTGGATGTTTAGATGTTTGGATGTTTGGATGTTTGGATGTTTGTGTTTCAATCACGTCAAAACCACTGAACCAACTTGGATGAAACTTGGCATATATATTGTTCGTAACCTGGATTGACATATAGGCTACTTTTTATCCCGAATAATTAACAGGATCTACAGGATAAAATGAACGAAAAGGATTAGCAGCGCCAATTGACAAGAGGATTTCATTGTCATGTCATGTCACGTCAGTTTGACAGGGCGTAGTACTACCTCTTTGGTCTAACAACTAGCGTTTGACATTCCAGTAGGTACGAGTTCGGTGTAATGAGGTGTAATGTCAAGTTTCTCAAAGAAGTATCCGCTCGGTACACGCACAGATAATATAATGTACACGGAAACTGTAGACGCGTACGAAGTCGCGGGTAACTGCTAGTATCTAAATAATTAAAAGTGTAACATATTGACCTAAGTAGCTATCTACATAAACTGTTTATTTATGGTTATGAATAAATTATTTTTATTCTTAAAACTATTTTGGCCCTTCTTAATCCACTGGCTTCCTACGATATTAACAATGTCACAAAATGCAGTCCCTCTTTTTTCTTTTTCTACGATTTTATAAATAAAATACATAGTGAATCACTATTCATTTAAATCATTCGAATCACTTCTCCACACCTGTGTACCATCAGCAAAAGTTCTACCTTACCACCTTAAGGGTGCATTTCCTGTAAACCGACTAGCCGTTAATTTTTGAATACCAATAGAAGCAAATAAATTCGGGTGTAAAAGTTATGAAAACAATGGGCCGTCATAAAAATAAATAGATGTTTAGGTCTCTGGTTGGTCAAAATAAGAAGACAAAAGAAAAAGGCGGAGGTCAGGTAGCTAACTGCTTGCAAGCGAAACAGTTTCAAAAGTGGTAAGGCGGAAATTTTGCTGATGGTACATGACAACTCGTCACATCACAACTCAAAGTTTCCAAGAAACGGCAATAATTTTTATAAAATCTCAGGGTTTAGGTATCAAATATGAATATCTGAGTGATATATGGATAAGCCGGTATTTATAAAGGTTTCACGTTGACATTTTGACAGCTCCGCCATTTTACCGCTCGTAAAAACTTATCGGCCATCTTGATTAGTTTAATCGACACCTATGGGTAACACAAGTGGATAATCGTTGCCCATAATGTTATTATGCTCTGCGATAGTCTTGTCCACGTGTACGAAACTTCGTTATCTAAAAAAAGCATTTTTGATTTTTCTTGTGTCCCACTCTTTGTTATTTTTGATACTACCTAAAATGTTTTTGTTGTTATAAACAGTATGTATTAAGTAGGTAATTTTATTATCATTAGAAAATGTATCTGATGTTAGTCTCGTCACTACAGATTGGATAAAAATACTCACGTGTTATTAATTTTTCAAATAACCCAGACTGTCAATCCGTACCTACATCACGCAACTACATAAGTGACGAAAGAAGGAAGCAAAACTAAACGATTGTACTCTACTTTCACTCAAGCAATTTCATATCTTAGTTTAAATAAAATAAAGGTGATATTACTGAAGCAATTTTGCAGTACAGTTGCACAAACATTGGTCGCATTATTTAATATAGTTTTATTAAAGAATGTGTTCAGAGGAGCGAGGCTATCTGGGTACTAATCGTCGCCTGTAATGATTGTAGCTTTCCGTAATTATTTCGAGCTGTCTACCTTCTCGGCTGAGGAGTCACTGGATATGACAATGTAATCTATAGGTTTTTGAAAACACTTCTATGCTGGCTTTAAAATTTTTTTACTTCTATTTTAGTTTTTGTAACTTCTAGTTATTCATGTGAGTTACAAAATGTTGTTTTGGAATGCTCTGAATTATTTTTATACTTTATGTCTATTTTAAAAATTTTATATTTTTTTTTGTGTCTATATTAAATTGGTCTAACCCAACTTCTTACCAAATTTTTATTTTTAAAATTTATTAACCATACCTATTTATAATGTTAAAGGCTTGGAAGCTTTATTGCACATGTAAAATTCTCTTCTTCTAATTTAAGAGCTACGCTCTTGTCGGCGTAACATATGCATTTCCCGCCAGGTTCTTCTCTTCAGGGCAGCTTCCTTGACGTCATTACGTGGTACAAAATTGTACCACGTGACCTGAAGAAATTACACTGGGCAGTGAAATATAACTTGACAGCAAAAGATTGGCATACGGGGGCTGGTCAAAAATATAAAATTTTCATTATGTTCGTTTGATTTGCGTTATATGTTCAACGGACGCTTGATTTTTTTTTCACAAGAATGCTACTTCCAGTCTACTCCCATCAGTGAACCACTATTTCATTACGGTAATCGTAATTTTTACGTAATGCCAGCAAGCGTGATAGTATCATCGTGATTGCGACTTGAAGCACAGAATGATTGCTAAACGCTGTGGCTTTGCTTACCCACGGTCCTGGACCCACCTGAAATGATCTATCAAGCTATTAGGAAATGCTAGATTGAAGGATCATTTTGTGGTGGCCTTTCAAATAAGTTATGGTTAATTGAATCAAAGTCAGTCAGTTTTACAATACTCAGGCACAAGATAGTAATTGTAAACATCACTTAAAAAATAAAATTATGATAAATTCAGTTCGCATTACTAACGTAGATACAACTAATTTTATCAAATTGGCACTCTCTAAAGACGATCCAGTGAAACCGATGGTTTAAAAATCGTCGACTCAAATAATTTGGACGAAACTACTAGGTAGCTAAAGGAATATCTCCATATAGTTTTTATCTCAAAAAACTCAAATCGAAATCGTGTTCCAAATAAACCTCGTCCAATCACCAACAGATGTCGCTACTCGTCTATAATTGCTGCGTTTACGCATGGCTACTCCGATCTGGCGTAGGGGTAGATAAAATCTAAACGACTGTACGTATCGACGTTGAGTATCAGTACAGCCAATTCCGGAATATCAAATGTAATTAAAAATTTAAGTTTACGCACCGCTAGCTTTTGGTCAGTTGTATCGGTTAACTTTCGAAAGTATCACAAATTAGTATATTTTAGGAGTTTTTATTAGAACTGTTGTAGAGCTTCTCTGAATCATAGCTAAATATTATCTTATTCGTATCACACCAGGGGCCTTATTCTCAGGACTTAGGACGTAATATCCAGACGTGTTCACAGTATTAGTAACAGTACCTTACTATGCCGAAATATCAAGACACATACCACTAATCTGAAGAATTTCAGAGTTAAAGTGCAGGGGCCTTATTCTCACTTCGGCAGAGATTTTACTCTAATAGGGATGACGTCAAAATGACGTTGAAAACTCCTGACACTAATGGGTGAAACCAGTTTTCGACCGAGATTTCACGTCATCCCTATTAGAGTAAAATCTCTGCCATACCCAGAATCACCCCCTGATCCAAGAGAGTCATGGGTTTAGTGAGATTGTTGTAATATGACTTATGGTAGGTAATAAAACAAAGCACAATTATTTATACCATACGTGTAGGTAAGTAGGTAAATTAAAAAATTACGGAGAATCACTCCTTGAATAAATGCTTCTGAAAAAAAAGTGCATCATGCATCTCTTTCTCTGTAACACTTATTTTAGCAAATAAACATATCCTGTATCTTAAAAACAGAAGCCTTTTCTCCAAGATGCTATGAAAAAAGCACAATATGGTTCATCTTGAAATTCTATGACAGAAAATTTCAATAGGTACCTAGTAATTTTGAAAACCAATGCTATGACAAATTAAGTAATTCTATACACATAACATTCTCTTACTTTAACTATTGTAAAATATTTTACCTCACTTGCTTGCAAATACATCAAAATAATGGTGCAATAGTATAAATAGCACTTTAATAAGTCTGTCTTATAGAGTAAAGTAAAGGTAAAACCTGAAGGTTGACAGTAATTTTATCGCAATCCATTGTCAAAGTACAATAAAATTGAACAAGCTTACCTTACGAAACAAACAGACATGACAGCTATTGTTTGGGACTTTAAGTAGTTGTTGCAATCTGTATTTTGTTATAATGAATGATTTCAAAAATAAAGCTGTTCACGTGCAGTTTAGTTTTGCTTTTCGGGAGTAGTTTTAGACACTAGAAATAATAAATGTCGAGGTATTATTGTAAAAAATTAAAGATAATATATTCAAATTTAAAGAGAAGGAAAAAAATCTGGGTGGTTCTATACAACATTTTCACACAAAAACCATTTTACCGCCGCAAGAATCGCAAAAAATGACGGAAAATGGGGTCTGGTCTATTTTTAACCGACTTCAAAAAAGGAGGAGGTTCTCAATTCGGTTGTATGTTTTTTTTTTTTTATTTTTATTTTTTTTTTAATTTTTTTTTTTAATGTTTGTTACCTCAGAACTCCGTCATTTATGAATCGATTTCAAAAATTTTTTTTTTATCTGAAAGGATATACTTCCAGATTGGTCCCATTTTATTTTCATCAAAATCGGTTGAGTAGTTTGGGTTATAAATAGAAATAACTGAAAAAAATATGCCCGGCGCGGCGCAGCGCCTACTATTTTACTGCTAGCAACGATGCAATATGCCAAGTTGCGGCGTAGCGCCTACCATTATACTGCTAGCAACGATGGGCCCTTTGTGGTGCACACCTAAATTTTTACATTTTTTTAAATTTGTCTATAAACCCAGTTTGTACATTCAAACCGCATTTAATTGGAGAAAAGCAAAAACCCACCAGTTGTTCCTCTAAAGAATCAACACCAACCACGTGCACGAAATTGCGTATTTTGCTTTCCTGTGGTGTTTATAGTGACTAGAACATTCCCAATTAACTGTCATCATCATCATCATCATCTGATGATGAAGCTGGTAGTCGAATTGAAGTCGGTTTTCCAGTTTTTTAACTTATAAATTATAAACTAATCTATTTATATAATTATTGTAAAATATCTATTTTTAAACGGGAAAGGGATTACTTACATAATAATTCCGTTGCATTCTTGACTTTTTTTGTGTCATAGATGATGATTTGACACAATATATAATTTTGTGCAGTTACGAAATGATTTGAATAGTGCAGTGGTTAGCCATGGTCCGGTAGCCTCCGATAATTGTCGAACTGATTGAGCAGGGCCGATGTGTGCCCCATAATGTGAGAGGTATTGAACACACGGCCGATTACGATGGTGTGCAAAATTAGTCTCAAAACTCTTTATGAGATTTCCCCCTTAGGGGGGATTTTGAGTCCTTTTTGTCTCAAAATTCCCTTGATTTTGTAAATTTAGAATCAAGGGGATCTTCAGACAAAAAGTCTCGAAATCCCCTTTGGGTAAAATTACACCGTATTAACTGTATTTTAATATTACTTTAGATTTTTAGATTGACTACTTTGTGAATTAAATACCTAGTTCACTGCTGCTAAACTATCCATTTCAATTTTCAAAATATTTTTGCAGTAGTAGCAGTAGGCACCGTATTATGAGTATGTGATCATCATAAATAGTAACTTTTCTTTCCCTCAAAACAAGTTTTCCGACAAAAAAATATTCTTTTTGGCCACATTTTGGTGTTCATTTTTTGGTCGGAAAACTTATTTGGATCAAAATTATATTTTTGCAGAACCTTTGGATTGTTTTTCTGTAGGATCGTAAAGCTTTGCGATTTTGGACGATTAGTAAACTCAGTGATTTTACATTTTCAAAAATGTTGAAAGCGAGCGAGAAGTTTGTTTGATGTTATTCTACGGCTCTACATTTAACAGGACCCTGAAAGAAGAGAAATGTAAAGTTTAATTCCTGAAAATCTGTGAATATTTGTCAAAGTGTTTTAATACAGTTGCATGTATTTGCTATCAGTCAGAAATAAAAACAGTAGCTACGATTATAAAAAAATGTGTTGTATTTTAAATCAGTATGTCCCAACTGGCCCTTTTTAACCACTGGAGCGTATCCCAGCATTGTATTAAAAGCCCTGTGTATTCTGAATATTTCCATTCGATGGACATTAGTATTCATTCAATACACATCGGAAATTTGTAACCAGTAGGTACATTTTGAAGATTGAATTTTTTTTAATTGTTTTTGATTTTTACTGAATTTGTTGTTATTTTTAATAATATTTTTAATTGATTCTCTAAACTCTGTGTCGGGTTTTCATTTGATTGAATTTTGCATACCTATATGTTTGCATTTGAAGAAAATTTTCTTCATACTGATCAAATAAATGACTGTGTCGCATTATTCGTAATAGCAATTCAATAAAGCTCTTTTGTGGTAGAAAAATCTGTGGCTGCATGTTACACCGTTATGTGGAGTTGAACATGACTCTAATTAAATCTAGTTTAAAAACCCTTACGGTTTTTAAACTAGGTTTTTTGAAAAAAAAAATCTGGTTGACGTAAACTTTCTCCCGTCGATTATCATAACAAAAACAATTCTCAGCCATTTCCATACCTACTCTATTTAAATTTTTACTTATTTCAATTAAAACCACATCCGCTTCGGCGCTTTCTAGTGATTCTCATTGCTTTTTTTAAACAAAATGATGGAACAAGCCTACCTTAGGAGGTTAGATAACCAGTACCTAGATGCAACAAGCCCTATTAGCATCAAAAGACTTATGGCGGCTTGCACCAGAATCGCTAAACGCGTTTAACTATTAAATAGTATTTAGCGAGTTGTCAAGTCATACAAATACGTCGGATTTAAATATATTTAACTGTTAAACACGTTTAGTGATTCTGGTGCAAGCCGCCCTTAGGTATTTCATATTGCGTGAAAAAAGCTAGTTGAATATACATAAGTTTGTTACATTTAGGTGTAACTTTAACCCGTTGATGGTTCATACTGTTCCTATTGTAACAACAGGAAGGCAGACGTCTAATTTGACGTTTGACATAATTCCAGTCGCCATTATACTTTGACAATCGCTATTTGACATAATTTCTCCTTTCTTATTGTAAGGTAGCAACTATTGTGTGGCATTGATTTCCGATTGTTCGTGGAAAGGATGCTTATGTTTAGCAGTGGATGTTATAATGGCTGAAATGATGTGGAAATGATGGGTGAATGACATGTCATGTCCACATCATGTTATACTGGATTGAAAGTTGAGCTGATGTACAATTTCTTTTCATTTAGCCAAGCTGCTATACGACGTTTAAGTAACTTTTGTTTATTGTTTAGTTGTAGATAGTATAGTATTATATTATCTGTGGTTGTAGCTTCTTACCGTTGAAATGGGTTTATGCGTGAGAATTTTCCTGATCGTTTGCTTTTGAGAGACTTTTGAGAGGCGATTCTAGGTATGACTGAAATTGTTTAATACTGGCCACCTTTTTTTAGATTCTTTGTAGGTTACAAAATAATGATCAGGATGAATATATGAATATGTGAGTGTTGTGTGTTTACTAAGCATCTCATTTATTTGGGAAATGGTAATTCTTTCACGAGATGTTCAACATTGAGTAGACAATCAAAAGATAGACGAAAATGTTTAGGCTTTAGGTGAATCACTCGTTAAACATGTAATCTGAGAACATGTCTGAAGAGTAGACGAGCTAGGATACCCCAAATTGCTTGCCGAAATTCTGTTGTGAAACCACAAGGGATTTTCCAACCTATTGCCTAGATATTAAGATCTATAAACTTGTAAGCGAGTAACTAATTCTGTCTATTTAGGCGTGTGATACACGCTGTCTACCGGTAGCTGTGCATATCAATTCAAAGGCAAAAAGTCTATTGAACGATTACTATCCAGTTCTAAGCACTCAAATCTAGATGCATATTTTCATCTCTATTTTCGGGTTAGTCTCAAAATCCCCTTGGAGTCCCCCTTAAGGGGATTTTGAGACAATAAGTCTCAAAGTCCCCTTTTGGCAAAATAACACTGTAATAGCTGTAATTTTACTTTACCTACCTACTTTTTGAATTAAATACATAGTTCACTACTGCTGAAATATCCACTTCAATGGTCAAAACACATCACAGTCGTAAGATGCAGAATACGTCAGGTTTAGGTTTCATTGTCTTGGCCAGAATGCACCAGCACCAGCACCCGGAAAGATCTTTGTGACGCCACGAAAAACGCTCTAGACTAGTCTAGACGTGGCCCGTTTCTGGGCAAGACATGATATTAAGTACATGATAAAAATACATGGGTGCCAATGGACACGAAGAATATTGGATTATTAACCGTGCGTAGAGCCTCTACGTATTCTATTTAGCTGCCAAAACTCAGGTTTCTTAATTCTTAATTCTTTATTGCACACAACACAGGACATAAACAAAAGACAGAAATAGATGACTGTACAAAGGCGAGCTTAACCCTAACAAGAGTTTTCTTCCAGCAAACCTTTGAGGCTAGAGAGAGGTGACTATACTCGTAGAGATAGGTCCGTGTACATAAAAGGTTATAATATAACGGAGATTCGATACTTACTAAACTAACGAATAATTATTTTTAAGAAAGGTTTGTTACAGAAGCGACTAATTTTTCCGCCACGGCAAGCGGTTTCTTGTGCAAACCGCCTTTTTGAGTCATATGAAGTGCAAATTCGTTAGTTCCTTTTGCAATATCAATTCTAGTGTTCACACGCCGTGTGACGCATCTGTTGACCGCATTGCTGATCATGTTGTTCTGAGGTTAACCTATTAGCACTAAGTGGATTACTATTAAGCCCGTGAAGTAGGTAATTGAATTAAGTGTAGTATATACTGTAGTGTGCCAAGAGTACGATGTGTTTATCGTTACAAAACAACGTTGAGTAAATTTTACAGTAATATGGTTTCGATTCGTAACTATTACTTACTTAGAATAGTTAGAGCACCGGTGGTCTAGTGGTAACGATGCCTCCTAAGGTCCTATCCTAAGGTCGTGGGTTTAAATCATCTAGATTAAATGCAAAGATCTAATTTTTTTTTTTAATAAATCTAACGTAATATTCTCAACTAAAGTAAATGAAGTCTATAAAAAGAGCTATGAATCTTTTTCAAGTTATCTAATTCATGTCTAATAATTAGGGCACTAAATTAAACTAATTTACATCAAAACAAGAAAAGAAGACAAAATAATAAAATAATTCTAAAAAGAATTGATGGTGTGAGCCGTCGTACAAAATGGACTATTTAATAAAAGTGCTAAATACTTTAAAAAGGCTAAGTAAATAAAAATATATGACATTAATTACATTTTAAACTTTAATTCTATTAAAATAAAGGTCAACCTAACTTTATTTATTTTTATTTATGTTTTCAACCAAACACGTCGGTTGATTAAAGACAATTTAACGCCATTATAAGATTTAAAAGAGCGATAAAAGTGGAAAGTCCATGGAATATGGTGAAAAGATGGTTATCAATAAATTAATTGAATATTAAGTTTCAAGATGACTCAGACTCAGATCACTAGCGAGTTGCTATGACTTCTCTCTGTATTCATTATTTGAACGACTGCAATAAAGGCTCGTATGCTCAAAAAAAAAGTTATGCCATTACTCGCATAGATTCGGGTATAGGTTTTCATTGAAAATGATTTTTTTTTAAATTAAATGATGGAGTAAACATAGTAGGAGTTTATTCACAAAGAAAATTATGACTAATAAAGTATTTACAATATTTATAATATGTACAAAATACACATGAAGCAGTTGAGCTATCTACACACCGTTGCAAACGATTTATAGATAGCTCAACTGATCCAAATCAGTACCAATCGGAAGCGTGCCCAAGACACTGGCTGCATTGCCGCGCTGAATAGCAATGCTGATTCGCTGGCCCAGATAATCACCAGCCCTCGGAGTAAACCGATGGCTCACCATGTTGAGTGGTAACCTCTGTCTATAACAACGCATTATCCCACTGAGCACATCCTCTGAGGGTGTGCCCCACAGAACAGCCTGTGATGCGTTGTACTGCGCCCATCACTCCAATAAGTAAATGCAATAAATCTCCATAGAGATCAGAGCAATCATTTTTATAAATTTTCGATCGAATACCTAACATAAGAAATACTGGTATAACATAAGAAAATACTAGTGACATAAAACACACTTATAATGACCCTATATGTGGGACAGTACAAGCCCTTAAACTCATTGTAGACGAACAAGTACAAAATCGTTCACCTATCAATCAAATGTTGGTCATTAGTCACATCCTCTCTTTAGTATAACCACTGTGGTTTCCTTACATCATACACGTCAGATATCAGTTTCTGGTCGGTTGGGCGCTGTAACAAGTCACAATTGTGTGCTGGCAAATGATGAGGAAAGTCAGGGTCACGTAATGTGAAGGCTAAGGCTCGTGTACTCAAACAAAATTCAGACTTAAACATGACTCAAGTACAGAATATTTTGACTTTTCCAAAAAAAAATTGTTTGAGTCTCGTATTCTCGATCTAGCAATTTGGATAATTTCTTAGCATATTTACGATCTTCTTAAAACCAGCCCCCGTATGCCAATCTTTTGCTGTCAAGTTACATTTCACTGTCCAGTGTAATTTCTTCAGGTCACATGGTACAATTTTGTACCACGTGATCATTCTTTTTAGACACTTGACAGCAAAATATGCGCGAAAACACATCAAATGACGTCATAATGTCACTATTTAGTCACAGAATAACTATGAGTTAGTATGAACTGACCATGATTTAAAACTTTGCAGTTCAACTTTGATTGGCATACCCCTGCTGTGCCAATTAAATAATTCTTGTATTTTCCACTTGCTAGTTATTTATTAGATGTCCTAAGATTTTCACCATAACTTGGATTGACACTTTAAAAAAATAGCTGTTTACCAATGCAACTTTGTGTTTGAACTTGAGAGATGTGATTAACGCTTACCTAAATAGACTCTAATTTTTGTTTTACTTGCAGTTACAGTCTGCAGGGGTATGCCAATCAAAGTTGAACTGCAAAATTGAACTGCAAAGTTTTAAATCATGGTCAGTTCATACTGACTCATAGTTATTCTATGACTAAATAGTGACATTATGACGTCATTTGATGTGTTTTCGCGCATATTTTGCTGTTAAGTGTCTAAAAAGAATGATCAAGTGGTACAATTTTGTACCACGTGACCTGAAGAAATTACACTGGGCAGTGAAATATAACTTGACAGCAAAAGATTGGCATACGGGGGCTGATCACCTACAATTCCAACTAGATTTAGATTCCGAGTTCAAAAATATTGTAAAACATTGCATTAACACATTTATCGGCACCATAAAAATATTTCTCTAATATAAACGCAAATTCGATCCGGGGGGGTCACGGGCTGTCGGCGATGGCATAAAGTATGATGGTAAAATGTCGGCGTCGGCGGGAATGCTTTCCTTCCTGTCTACTCCTTTTGTGGAGAGGACACGCTGATGTTTGATGGCCCACTTAGTGGTGTCGCTAATGACACTTCGATGTATTTTGGTTTTATTGCTATTGTCGCCAAAAAACTTTTTATGTAACAGCTTCCTATCATTCATAACATGTTTCGTGATACCTATTTTGATTTGCCTTTATCTAATAGATCAACACCACCGTCAGTATTTTTTTTAATCAAGCTGCAGGGGTATGCCAATCAAAGTTGAACTGCAAAGTTGAACTGCAAAGTTTTAAATCATGGTCAGTTCATACTAACTCATAGTTATTCTGTGACTAAATAGTGACATTATGACGTCATTTGATGTGTTTTCGCGCATATTTTGCTGTCAAGTGTCTAAAAAGAATGATCACGTGGTACAAAATTGTACCACGTGACCTGAAGAAATTACACTGGGCAGTGAAATATAATTTGACAGCAAAAGATTGACATACGGGGGCTGATGATCTACTTGATATTTATTTTAGCACTGGTATTTTACTAGTCCAACGCGTGATCAAATTTGAGCTTTGAGCTTCAAAACGAGTCTTGTGTTCAAACACTGCTAAAAATTCATAGGTGATCTAGCTTGATAAATCTCAGAAGTTCGTCTGTAACTGTCCATAGTTTGTATCTCCAAGTTGAAAATAAGCAACACAATGACATGGTCTAGTGATTCCTATCTGTGACATGATTGTAAATGAAGCTATCCGTAGACCCCGATCCAAGATTATTTTATGACCCACGGCTGGTTGACCATGTAAATGGTAATAGCTGAAATCAATCAACCCCTCACCTTCCTGCCTAATAGTCCATGACCATGGTTTTGGTTAGTTAGTCTGAGTGAGGAGTGATGGGTGGAGGCGACAGGCCAGCCAACCGTGATGTGTTGGAATCAATAATGCGGAACTGATGTGACACGAATATTTTGATAGGTTATTGTATTTTGAACAGCTTGTATTGACCTGGGCATCAGATTTTTGTAAAATCTAAGGAAAGACCCTGAATGAGACGGCAATATGAGCTTGACTCGTACTCAAGCATGGGAGACATGGCATTTCACTGTAAAATCGTGAAGAGTAACAAAAGTGGAGGGAGGCATTAGCCCAGTAAGTAGATGAACTCTATGAGCTGATTATAAATATCTACCGCTTAACCTTTTTAAGTCCTTGCTTACTCAAAGTCTTGCGATAGAGTCGAGCCGGGTTCTAGCTTATTGTGTAAAAAATCTCAGTTAGTATTAAAACTTGTGTATTGTCTAGTTTTTCTGGATTTGTCACAAACAACAGCCTTATCAATTCAATAAGCTTAAAAATTTCAATGGAGTTTTTATGAAACTGATGTTGTCGTAGACAATTGTCTCGCGAATCATTATTTCTCAATATTACAGAACAATCTCAGACAATAAGTGATTCTTATCGACATCCGGCAATTACCAATTATAAGAAACATTGGTATAGAAACTATTATAAAACAAACTGTCATCCTCTGAGGGGTTAATACTGGAGAAGGCTTTGCCAACTTTGATGAAACAAAACTACTAGAAAACAAGACTAACCTAGATTATTTACGCAGTATCAAAGAACATAACCCTTGAGTAAGTCGAGAGGTTCTATAAGTTTAAGTCATAATTGTTCCTTCTTTGTAAGCGTCATAGACTACAGATAGTCAAAAACCGTATGGAATGGCAGGAGCATACCTACTTACATAGACTCAGCAATGGATCAAGTGGGTACGGATGATAATGATGATCCTTAAGTGTTCCTTTCTTCTATCTGTTCAGACTCCGAATGTCTCGATACTGCCTGTGTATCTCAAAAACTCCAATTTTTGTGTGTATCTATATAAGAAAGCTGGTCTTTGAGAGGTTCTCGGCCATGTTTGGTGAAACCTTGATGAAAACACCATTCTTGTACCTAGATTACCAATCTTTGAGGCCAGAACGTTTCAAGGAAGTCCAAAGACCAAGTCCAGTATCACTTCCTCCAAGTCACCCACAATTAAACAGAAATCGTGACAAGCACACATGACACAACGAAATTACTTGCATTACTGATGACATTAGGGATCAACCAAGTGTGGTGACAGATCTCAGGCGCAGATAATATTGTCTATGGCTTGCTCTGCACGAATAGGGTCGTTATGTTGGTGCCACTGAAGGGTAACTTGATGGAATATAAGGATGAAGAATTTATACAAGTTTCGACACACACATTGCTACTTATAGATGATTCATTGAACCAGGAGAGCAAAATATCGAGTCCTGGAGGCAGATGTTCTTTTGAGATAAAACCAGGTGGTGCGGGTTGTTCTTTTTTCCAGAACGAGACCTTGAGTGTGGCTGAATGTCTCCAGCGGCTGAAGTAGAGCGCAAAAAACTTTGGTACCTAGCACCTACACAAGGTACCTTGTGGATGTAGTCAAATGCACGTCTAGCATTACATTTCGCACATGCCCACACTTTACAGTATTTCAAAATGGAATCGTACTCGTTTGTACTCGTAAACTCTATCCAGTTTCTTTACTATTTTCTATTTGGCTTCTGTATTTTTGTTCATCAATATTGCATCCAGCCTTGATTATTTGTGCACCGCTCGAATTAACGAAGCGAAGACGTAGGTGCAAGTACGTGTACATATCTTGATATTACCTGGATGATGAGTTACCCTTACCACTTGTTCAACTCGAGTTGAAGAAATGGAGAAGGACAAATTGTTATTACCAAAAAAAAATTGCTTTATATTATCAGCAATCCAGTTTCCATATTACAAGCTTTGCTTAGTTTGGGACTAGAGGGCGTTGTGTGAAATGTCCAAAAGCATTTGTTTATTTTATTTATTTATCTAATTTTCTGCTACTGCGTGAAATGTCTCACAGTACCATTATCTTCAGTGGATGAAAGCTTTGATGTAATGCTTTTTAACAGGTAGTTGAGATGCATAATCTCATCTGCAACTTTCATATCCATTTTAGCATCATTATCCATCAGATATATTAAACTGATGATGATGACTATAACTAAAATCGAGTTTTAATAGTAATAGTAAGGGCCTCAAGGCTTCTCCACAATGGTCTTAACCACGTCTAATCAGGAAGCGATGTTATCCGTTTGTGCAGTGCCTCTTTGCTGTGACGCAGCGTGGAAATGCCTTTAGTATTTATATAAAGTTACATAGGTATATTGAAAACGTTTAGGGGGATGTAAGGATAGATTTATGTTTCTCTAATTTTTCAGTAAAATGTATTCAGTTAGAGCCATTTTACAGAAGAGATTTGGTAAAATCCAAAATTTTTGGATTTTCAGGATTTGGAGACACCAGTTTTGGTTTCCTATTAATATTGATAGGTACATGGATTCTTGGCTTTTATGGCTCAAAATCAAGCCACCCATTAAACTTCATTAAACCACAATGCAAAGTGCACGCACCATGGCATTGGAAAGCTAATGTACAGTCAAGTTCATCAAAAGGGGTGTAGTTTATACAGTCAGATATTAGGTTTACCCGGAGTGGCAGATCCAGGATTTTAATCTGGCCTAGGGGGGACTTGACCCGCCTTTTTGGGTTTAAGCCTCCTAGCAGACTTCCTCTTGGATCCGCTAGTGTTTCCTTATGCCGGGAGAAGTCACTGACGTAGTAGCCACTATTCAGACCGCCAGGAATCATACTCTTGCATCTCAGCTGGTCATGGTATTCTGAAGACACCAAATGATGTAAGATTATACATAGACGAGCTTTTAAAAAAAAAACATTAGATGTAGAGCACGGTGCTGGAAAGCAAAGGAGACCACTTTGAGATCGAGAGAACGGTGGGTTAACTGTAAAAAATGAGCGTGTTGCACGTGCGTTTGAACTTTTTGAACTTCTATCGTCAGATATTCTTAAAGACCTTTAGCAGCCCCCGTATGCCAATCTTTTGCTGTCAAGTTATATTTCACTGCCCAGTGTAATTTCTTCAGGTCAGGTCATTCTTTTTAGACACTTGACAGCAAAATATGCGCGAAAAAAAATTAAATGACATCTTAATGTCACTATTTAGTCACAGAATAACTATGAGTTAGTATGAACTGACCATGATTTAAAACTTTGCAGTTCAACTTTGATTGGCATACCAATACAGGATGGTAATTAATTAAAAGTATTGCCAAGCGCAATATAAGTCCACTAGACGGAAAGACGAGCCAATGAGTTGGAGGGCGTTAGTTACCACATTTTATACTCTGAAAATCTATATCAAGATCTATGGTCTAGGAGAGATCTATGTTCTGCAGTAGATTGCCTACGGTAGGGTATTCATATTTAAAAAAAATTAGAATCGTGATTAAATATTATTAATGTCATGAGCGGTTTTTATAAGACTCTGTATGGCTGCAATTATTACCATGGACTGTACGCACTCTCACGCATGCTTATCTCGATATCAGCAGGCCTCGCTTCACACATACATTGTCACTAATTAAACAGGCCAAGATCATTGACTTGACTTAGCTGATGATGAGCTCGATTGGTATCAAGTAAAATATCGTGAAGAGAGAGATAAGCGTCTTCGGTTCTGTTATGATGAAAGGGAAAGATGTATAGGACGTCAAAAGGCTTGTCATAAAGCGTCAGTCGTTGCAATTTTACACCTTGCATTGTTTCCATTTGCCAAATTTTTGGAAAAGAAATCCATTGTTACTAGCTAGTTTCTTTTTGATGTTATTTTTATAAGTATTTTCTGGATGTTAAAGCGTGGCAATTTTTCAAAAACAATAATCTGTAACGGATCTATGATCAAAAGGCCAAATAACTCCGGAAACTTTGTCGTATTTCCCTGCTAAAATATTTAAAAAAACAGAGCAAAACGATAAAGATACTAAACATTATCTCTATTGTTTGTATAGTAAAACACTAACCGTAAAAGACTTCGATGTTATGCTTAGAGTTAGCAAGAACAATGGTCGGAAACCAGCGCGCCGGTGCGTGCCCAAGATCAATCAGAGCCATAGGCGATCGCGCCTGGATCTAGGTATGCTCATGAGGAGTATTGAACAGAATATGCAAAACCACACCTATTTCTGAGCACTAACGGATCCAGGGGAGGGGTGGTAGGGGGCTAAAACAAAAGAAAGCTCTGAGTTATCAGGATTAGTCAAGGAAAACCCTAAAAGCTAGGTGATGTTGATATCCTTTGCACTGCTATTGATCCATGTAGGATGTATCTATATGGATTTGCTGTGTTTCCATTTTAGCTTTATAAGCTTGCACTTCTTGATCATAAATAATTTTCCACATAAACGCACCAACACCTAGTCAGGAGTAGATTCCAGAAAATCTAAAAGACGTAAATATATTGCGATTCCTAATATCTACCCGCCATGCGTCAAGTAGACTACTCAGACTACCGGCATGGAGATTTATAAGATGCGTAAACAGTTGTTATTTTAACAAGACGTGCATTAGCTAGGATTGAGAGATGTGGATCTTTGGCACAATAAAGTTGTCTAGAACTGAAACTCAAAATTTTCTTTATTTTATTAGGGCGTTTTCGCATTTGAACGAAACTTAGCCTAGTGTTAACGATAACTTGTAGATGTTTAGGATGAAAATCACTAGTAGAGAGTTAGCATCTCGTTTGGTGTTGGATTCTCACTCAATACACAATTCTTACTTAGCCACGGCGAAGACTTTATAAAGCTTAAAAATCTCTTGAGCCTCACGACTTCTAGTACTAGTGCTTGCAATACAATACTTGCTTAGACATGGCAGAAACTTTAGAGAGATCATACAAAAAAGTGGTAAGAACCAAGCCATAGTTTCTCGCCCCTTTTTTTAGGCTCTGGTTGCATGAAACTGGTACCTAAAATCCCCTAGTTATATAATTCTAAATGATCCTTGTAATTTTAAAATAAAAAGTTTTTGACTTTCATATTGACAGAGTTTAAAAATGTCTTTAGCGTCAAGACTTGAGTGGTGTACTATCAGCAAAAGTTCTGTCTTACCACCTTAAGGGTGCATTTTCTGTTAGCCGACTAGTCGTTAATTTTTAAATGCCAATAGAAGCAAATTATTTCGGGTGTAAAAGTTATGAAAACAATGGGCCGTCATAAAAATAAATAGATGTTTAGGTCTCTGGTTGGTCAAAATAAGAAGACAAAAGAAAAAGGCGGGCCGTTTTGACTCCCGCGCACACCAGCACAGCGACGCCACCTTGCACCCTTAGTTAGTTTTAGTTATAAGTAGTTTTGTAAGTTAGTGTGTTAGTGTATTGTTGTGCTGTTGTGTGTGTGTGCAAAATAAATACTTTTTCTTTCTTTTTTTCTTTCTTTCTATCAAAGTAAGGGAGTTTCATTTGTCTAGCGTCTGTATTATCTTATTTATCGTTTTGGTAACGGGTATTTCGATAAGTTGTGACACATCGCTGATAAATTGCCGGAGAGCTTTACGTAATTTGCCATTTCAGATTAATTTTATGTTTCGGCGATTCGACTTTCGAAATCTGGATCAATTTATTTGCGTACAAGATTTACGATCTACCAAATCTGTTAATAATAGTTCTTGGTGGGTTATACCACAGAATACACCGAATACAAGTAATTACTACAAACTTACTACAAAATATATTCATGAACGTCTAACTACCCTCTTTAAAAATCTTCAAAGAGTATTAGTTAAAAACAATGTAGATAAGTATCTAGGTACTATGGTACTATGGCTTAAAATAACAACTTGCTCTGTGAGTTAATGAATTAAGGTACGTCAGAGTCTCTTTTATTCAGTAAAATCACAAGAATCATTCCAGTAGGTAGAGGTAGGTTTAGACGTAACCTTCAGAGATTAGCTTTTTCCATTACTTATATCAATAAAAACATAGTGATTAGGACTACATCACTCAAACTCGATAGAATCATTCATTTATTCATTAAAATCACATGAAACTAATACCTTCCTTCTTTCAGATTAACAAGAGAAGTATGTTTTGTAGGCACCATTACAAACGAATTAATATTAAAATTACAACATAACTTAGACCTAGCTTTAATTCTACGTCTCAATTAAAATCAACAGGAAATTAGCGAAGCACGAACGTAACACATAACCTCCGGTGTCCCGCACATCTTTCTTCGTCTGCCGCGAATGGGCTATAATTCCTAGGTTTTTGCTGAACCCTAAATCATTCAGCGAGATAAATTCGTCTCTGTTCATAAAATATTTGTTAGAACTATTAAATTGTATGGTTACGTTGCTACAGAATAGATATACATACTTATGAGTAGATTGTATCTATTATAGAAAAGTACTATATAATACTGGCATAGAATATCTAATGTCGGTGTAGTGTTTTGCCTAATATAAACTTAAATATTTTTTGTTTTGGTTCAAGCTCAGCAACGTATATTTGGACATATATTTTAGTGTGTGTTTGGACATTAATAATCACTTGTAAAAAAAGTTCTATCCAAGTTAAGTATTTATCGCAAAAGAAAATCAAGAATCGTTTAAAACCCCATCACATTGATTTCACCATAAGCTACTTGAAATGAACGCTTAGATAAAAACTACAAAAACCTTATTGTCACCTATTCAGGAACAATCGAGCGATTTCTGTGATCACCAAGTTTATTTACCTCCGTCTTCACCCTTGCTCTTCGATTTTCATCCGTATTTTCATAATCTGAAAGCTTACACTCTAGAACTTCGGAAGCTGGAATATATTTGCTGCTACATGAAAGTATTGCCACGCTACTATCAACTGTATTACTGAAACCAAAGGCATTAGTTTGCAATAACATTCACGGATTTCCTATAAAAAGGAAATTTACGAATACTGCAGTTCGAAAATTTAAATTTGAACTTTATACTTTCGGCATAAGGGTTAGGAAAATTTTTTGAACAGAAAAGTGGGTAGTTTGGAAATTCTTGTTGGTGATAATGACGTCATGGTAGGTGAGTATGGTCGTATTAAAATGACATTACTTTACAAACAGTTATGTTGATAATTTGCATCTAAGTTTATAATATTCAGATTTGTTTGTAGTGCCGAGCCAACCGAAGAACAGTCATTTTTTTTTGGAGTTGGGTAATAGAAAATTTTTGGAGCAATTTTGATAATTTGTAAGACAAGTGTTAGGACGCCTTCTAGCCTGATGGGTACGTGCTGCGAAATATAGCGCAAACACTGGATGAGAATAAGAGCCGAAGACCGCTCTCAATGGCAGTCAGTCGTCTTGGGAAAGACCTACGTCCAGCAGTGGATATAGATTGATAATGATGATGGACTAGTCTGCAAATAGACATCAGCATCGACGCCACACGTCATTATATAAATAGAGTATCAATGATGCATCAACTATGTAACGCTTATTGCTCTGGCTCAAATGAATCGTGCCAGCGCTCTGCATTACCATCAGTATCTGTCTGTCAGATGCGATGTATGACTACGAGTGTCGATACTTCGGGCACAGATATCTTCTGGACAGTTTGCTGCACATGTGGGAAGCCCGTGTCTTTGCTCGTGTAGAAATCCAGCAAATATCAACTCTTTTGCTGAAGCTGTGATGTTTGGAAGCAAAACTTGCGACCAGTCGCTCCGAATGCACTAGTTTTTGAAAAGAGTCACGATCCACAACAAGAAGAAACCTGACTATGGTGGAGAAGAAGGTTATTTATTGAAAAGCGCAACATAGATGACTATTAGATAAAATGAAGTCTTAGGATTTTGGAAGCCGTTGGGTGCTGCAACGGATGGGAGCTTATACTCAGCAGTTGACGACCTTCAGCTAAATAGTTTTAAAGCTTTTCGATTATATATGTCCCAGTGTGCCAAAATATTTAACTAAAGAAATAAACATGTGCTTGTACCCTGTTGGTCCCTTGTGTGCGTGTAGCCTCAAACAGCCTCTACAAATCTTTAAGCACCTATTTCTAATTGATTTTATGTTTTGAGATTTGTGCTCAGCATTGGGTCAGCTGATTATTGGGATAATGAATTTTTATCAATGCACAGGTTTAAGACAGTCAGTAAGTAGACTAAGTTAATAGATAGATAGACATTATTTATGACGGGATGGGCGTTACTTGGATGGATTAATGGGAGAAGATATTCTTGATTTCTCTTGAATGAAGAATTCTGGCACTGGTTCAACCATAAAAAAGTGCATAAAACGAGGCTTAAAAGTATACCTTTTTTTATACACGACTTTAGAGTTGCTTAGTAATTATAAACATTCATCATCGTGATATTAAATCTGAAGAAATTTATTGATTTACGTGAGAGATCTCTCATATATTTCCAGGATGAACGAATTTGAGCGCCCTCTATTCACTATGGGCTGATATATGCAGGTTAAGGCTTCTCCTTAAGTTTCCAGGGGCCCGATCGCAATCTCAAAGTTGAACTGCAAAGTTCAATCAAACTGCAATCATGGTCAGTTCATACTAACTCATAGTTATTCTGTGACGAAATAGTGACATTATGATGTGATTTGATTTGTTTTCGCGCATATTTTGGTGTCAAGTGTCTAAAAAAAATAATCACAAAAAAAAATTGAAATTGAAATATTTCACTGCCCAGTGTAATTTCTTCAGGTCACGTGGTACAAAATTGTACCAATTGTACAATTTTGTACCACGTGACCTGAAGAAATTACACTGGGCAGTGAAATATTTCAATTTTAATTTTCAATTTCAATTTATTTATTTGTAAACACAGGTAAGTAAAATGGTGACATAATAGATATTGTTGTGCACTGTGATTTGCCCTAAGGCGTACAAATATAACTTGTCAGCAAATGTTTGGAATAGGGGGGCAGAAGGAACAAAGCGCTCGCAATTTACTTTGGGCTGGAGGGCTGTAAAATCCGAAAGATGGCCGACAAAATGTAATTGGTCATCGATGATTAATGAATTTCTATGAAACCTAAAAATTCTGCAAAACTGTGAAAATACGTTATTCTTTTAGCTTTTCTGGCATTCGATTTCTGGTAAAAGATATGCCGCATTTCAAAGTAGAGGAACCGATTACTTTTAGATCAATGAAAGAATGAAAACACCAAACCAAACAAAGAAACACAATATAAAGGACACAGAAAGACAAAATGTAAAATGGGCGACCTTATCTCTTAGAGCGATTGAAAGATGGTGAATGAAGTCACGATAGTTTTACTAGTGAACTATACTTTGTAGATGGTACCTATGGTAAAACATAGTATAGTGTACAGTATTGCACGCTATGATTTGTAAGGGGACAGGTGTGGACGCAAATACACTGCGTTCGGTTTCACCATCTCAATTGGCATTTGTCTGTGGCTGTCAAACTGTCATGTACTTTTGTAGAGATTTTCAAAATCTAGCAACAGGGGGGTGATTCTAGGTATGGTATGGCAGAGACTTTACTCTAATAGGGATGACGTCAAATCTCGGTCAAAAATTTGTTTCGCCCACTACTTAGTGTCAGGAGTTTTTAACGTCATTTTGACGTCATCCCTATTAGAGTAAAATCTCTGCTGAAGTGAGAATAAGGCCCCAGGCAAAATACGTTACTAAACAATGGTTCATCATTACTTATCCACTTCAACTGAATCTCTCAAACTGCTATACGACGTATAACTTTTCTTCTTTGGAAAGTGTAGCTTCGCACCTAAGGTTGCAGCTACACTCTCCATCAGGTGACCTGGCAGCCGAACGCCTATCTATCATAAAAAAAAAAACATACATGTAAGTCTAATAACTAGCCGTAAAGAGAATAGGTTTTCAATGGGACGTACTGGCACCCTTTTTCTTTAAATAACATTTGGATTAAAGTTTGAGAGCCAGTGCGTAATAATTCCATTCCGTCGATAAATCTATGAAAATGTACGCGACGCTAATGTCGTTGGAATGCTTTCATGATCTGAACAAACCAGGGGCAAACTCAAGAAATAAGGATAATTTTCATAACTTTCTCATGGAGACCAAAATGTGCTTCCATAAACTCACGGGGACCCATACCAATATTTAATTAGTGCAAACAGCGATTTTATTTTTAAAAATTTTTGCTAACGTCTGATAACTAATACAGCTTTATTTACCAGTTTACATAGCAGGGAGTTTTTGTGTCTGTATTCTGTATCCATTTGTGAAAAAGCACAAGTTTACAGAACGCACAACGGATCTTTATCCCTCTGGAGTTAGGTGCAACAAACGATTGCGCATGTTTAGCTCTAACTCGAACAAAGATGGGTTCTGCGGCAGATACTTCAGAGGGATTAAGATTCATTGTGATTACTATACATTGCGCGCCAATGACAGCTCAACTGCAAAACGTTGCAGTGTAACCCAGATATGTTACCTTAATGTTGCGATTGTCATAATTCGTGCTGACTCTCTGAATCCAGCCCCTGAACTCATAACTAACCGATCCGCGCGACATTTTGAATCGAAGCGTTACATCTGATACGAAAATATCTGCGCATCAATGTAAGACGGATTAATCGCACTGCGTTTCCGTTGCAAAGATAGTTATTGTGTTTTTGTTTGTGTTTTGTAGTAAAATACTAGTCCCAAACGCGGATTCCCTCAAGTAGTACCTGCCCCCGTATGCCAATCTTTTGCTGTCAAGTTATATTTCACTGCCCAGTGTAATTTCTTCAGGTCACGTAGTACAATTTTGTACCACGTGATCATTCTTTTTAGACACTTGACAGCAAAATATGCGCGAAAACACATGAAATGACGTCATAATGTCACTATTTAGTCACAGAATAACTATGAGTTAGTATGAACTGACCATGATTTAAAACTTTGCAGTTCAACTTTGCAGTTCAACTTTGATTGGCATACCCCTGCAGCAAACAACCGCCGTAATGTAGTGTCTAAGATACGAATCTCATCTGTGATGTAATCGAGTAACAAAATTTTTCATTCAGACATTTGATTATCATGAAAAGCTCCACTCGTCTACTCTCTCTCTCTCTTTCTCTACATATCTCTACGTAGAGATAAAGTGTAGTCTCTACGTATCTAGAAAGATCTCTACACAAACCGCTTCCAAATGAACCCTTTAAAACTACAAACTGAAGTAAAAAGCATAAAATCTGCTGCATATTCTTCAGAAGAAGTAAAATCGATGAAAAATTTAACAGGTCAGCTAAAGCTAGGTACACTAAGATCTACAGGGGGCGGGAACGGCGTGACACAGTCTAGAATATCAAGAAGGAAAGATTTAAAGATTCTGTTGATTTTCCGGGATAAAGAGTTAACCTGGATTAACACTTAGCTAATCCAGGTTACGAACTGTATATTCCAAGTTTCAAACAAATCGGACCGGCAGCCGTACCCTATAATCGAATATAATGTAGATCACAATCCAATATCGATGAATTTTCGTACTCTTGATAAAAAAAGTTTGATAGCATTTCCACGCAATACAATACGCCACTGTCATTTAGCTAACAAAACGCGTCAAATATAAAAAAAATTACAAACAAATATTTACAAATATCACAAATATTTATTGAATCTGACAATGTAATGTCAATGGCAATAAGTTCATTCAATACCCACACAAGATTGAAACTAATTTGGCGCTAGAAACGCCACTAATTCAATAGCGATCGATCGGAATCGCCTTTAAAAGTTAGGCTGCTAGTTGCAGCGTGAGCACAAACATCAAAACTTTCACATTTATAATAGTAGTAGGATGGGATCGAAGGATAATAGTTTCAGGAGTTGTTCTCTAGTTTCCTTACCCTGTGGCGGGGTGTGAACCACCCCCTGTCGCCTGTATAGATTTTTCTTTTTACCCCCACTACGTACCGATATTAAAGAGTTTCTCTGAGCGATGCGCTATTTAGTTTCAGAATTTTAATTTAAAACTTTGTATATTGAACGTGCATTTTAAAATGTAATATTGAATCTTTCATTTTGTAAAAGTGTTTTACAATATTTTTAAACCGTTTTCATATAGAATTATTGAATCGTTTTTCTTTTACTTTGTGTTGGTTCTGGGTTATGGGCCCAGATTGTCTCACTTTATTGATATAATGTTTGTAGACTTTCATTGTTGCACTTACGTCTAAAAATAGTCAAGTTAGCCGTCATTCAAGCTCAAAAGGCAAGTCATAATTTTTTATTCAATAAAATCACAAGGATCATTTATTTTAGGGTCTATAGCTAGTTTGGCCACTCAGTAGGTAGGCGTGTAGCCTACCTACCTACTAAACGAGTACTTAAAAAACTCATTTTATAAAAAAAATGTTTCTTTCCAGTAATTAATTTTACCGAAATTCGAGCAAAACCCAACATCATTAAAATCTAACGGCATCCAATACAGACGAATTCTGTAAAATATAAACTGAGCGTCATCTGGAGAGGATTTTTCGTGGTGCATCACTATTAAATATGAAATATTATATTGGAAGTACTGAGTAGTGAGGGGACAGTGTCTATCGAAATATCGATAGATTATTTTTCAAGTTTTATCGAAAACATCACAAAGAAATTTTGACAGCGTATCTGTAAAATAATGTGGTTATTTTCTGTGTGATTTTTAGTTTCCGTTCTGCACGGCATTTACATTTGAGCACTTCCGTGCTCCGGAGGGAACCTTAAACTGTCCTAAAAACTATGGAGTTGACCAATAACTCATACGCATATTTATTCGCTAAAGTAGATGAAATGACTATACAAAAAACTCTGAGAGAAAGATACCTAATTTAGTTACTACATTACAAATCGAAATGAAAACTATCGATAGTTTGATGACAGCACTACCAGCAAGCAATGCTTCACCAGGATCGAGTGGGAGAGACGGGCCGTATATCGGCGCATATTCCAAGTGCACCGAACGTCGTATAACGTATATGGAAATCGGCTGACTCTACACTGAGAGAGAATCTCTCATTATAGTGTACCAGTCTTTGGTACAAGTTACAAATTGAGAACTTCACAATCTGCAGGGGTATGCCAATCAAAGTTGAACTGCAAAGTTTTAAATCATGGTCAGTTCATACTAACTCATAGTTATTCTGTGACTAAATAGTGTCATCATAACGTCATTTGATGTGTTCTCGCACATATTTTGCTGTCAAGTGTCTAAAAAGAATAATCACGTGGTACAAAATTGTACCACGTGACCTGAAGAAATTACACTGGGCAGTGAAATATAACTTGACAGCAAAAGATTGGCATACGGGGGCAGCACCCTCGAAAAAATCATTTTTTTTTTTTACTTTCTGTGCAGCACTCGGTCAACACGCCTATTTGGTTTCATTGCTCATTATGGGTGTACAATTAAATAAGTATTTCATTCAGATTCCAGTCTCTTTGGTACACTCTGTCGGTGTATTTAGAACTCTTTATTGCAAGTATTTTTTTTTCATTTCATTTCGGACAGCACCACTCAGGCGATAGGTATTTATTCGATGTTGAAACTTATTTTGTCAATGTTAGGAATTGGTATGGTTCGTGATCTTTATTTATTCGCTTGGTATTTTGGTTTAAAAAAACACGGTGTATTGAATTAATTCCATGCCGCAAATCACACGTACGCATATCGGGTCTAATTATTTTGACAAAGTCTCTCAGTGTGGCTGCAGCCCGCGCTACGTGCTTCGAACGAATCTCACCCAGCGATACTCCAATATAATAGTAGAGCTCTTGAACATTTTGAAATATTATCCACAATGAGGAATATTATGCTTTTGTCCTCGGTTTTGCTTATAATATAGGGCTAATTGTTTCATTCAGGTTTCCTATATACTTTGGCGTATGAAAATCGGAGCGGTTTTAGTAATAAGTAAATTTTAATATTTTAAAACCCAGCCATGGCCATGTATATCCTCTTCATCAGTGCTGGTCAGCATCAGACTTTGTATGGACTCCAGTTCATCAAATTTCAATACTTTGAGATGAACTGAATGTTTCAATCTGGGGGGTGATTCTAGGTATGGCAGAGATTTTACTCTAATAGGGATGACGTTAAATCTCGGCCGAAAACTGGTTTCACCCACTAGTGACAGGAGTTTTCAACGTCATTTTGACGTCATCCCTATTAGAGTAAAATCTCTGCCGAAGTGAGAATAAGGCCCCTGCACTTTAACTCTGAAATTCTTCAGATTAGTGGTATGTGTCTTGATATTTCGGCATAGTAAGGTACTGTTACTAATACTGTGAACACGTCTGGATATTACGTCCTAACCTAACTGAAAATTACAGTTAAGTTTATTTCTACAAACAAATGAGCCATTTTACCTTTTCTACTGCTTTATTTATAGTTTCTACGCATAGGTTAATTAGGTATTCCTCCGCAAGGCAATCCTTTATACGGCTGCAATATAAAAATGCGATCAAATAGGTAGGATAGGTACAGTCCGGCTATCTACTACAGGAAGCGACGACGGGACGTTGGAAAAATATTTTTCCATTTTAAATAAGTGAACGGAAGAGCGTATATATTTTCCGTTATCTGTTTGTTAAATATTAGCAGGACGGTACCTATCCAGAAGTATATGAACAGCTGGAATATTTTAAATACTTATACATTTTATAACAATAAGTTAATGAACTAGTATGGCAGCATTTGTAAGTCCTGCAACTGTACTCTAAGAGGGACATTTCTAAACCACACAGTAAGTACAGTAAGAATATTCTAAGCTTTAACTTTTCTTAGAAAACCTAATCACTTTAGTATTATTATGCTTTACGGCTTACACCGAACCGTACATACAGGTGCGAGGTCCATAATGGTATTCACTGATGCAATAGAAGGTTTGGATACGTCAATCTATTTCATACGTAATACGTTTTGTGAATGTATTTTGAGCGTTACTTTAAGACTTCAGTCGCTCAGCAACTTTTGATACAAAACGGTGCTGAATGGTGGAATGGAATGCGTTTTTTCCCTATTAATAGGGAAAAAGAGTTGATGAGCACTGTTTTTGTTTGCAAAAGTTTTTTTGTATCCAGATAGAGTAGAACATGGGTTTAATTGGGAGCGGACTGAAAGGGACTCGCTAGGATGCTCTGGAGGGAAAAATTCTATAAAAATTGTTCAACAAACACTTCTTTGTGACCTTTGACTGGTTTTAAAAGGTATTTGTCGAGGTTACAGGTGTTGTGGTAGCATGTTGCCTGAAGGGTTAAAACTATAAACGCGAGTAGCGTATTTTACATAGACATACCTACGTTTATTTGTTCCTTCACACATTAGTATAAAAGCCATATTTTTTAAAAGAGATTGTTTTCAACGCAACTTTTTATGAGACTTGGTAACTCTTAACATCATTTGGGCCATCGGCTTGGTCCATCATTTTCCATCATACTTACTAAAAAATCTGTAGGTATTTTCTGGTGTACAAATATTAATCTACCAATCGTATTGCGATAAAGTACCTAGACAAATCAATCGATCAACACACGTATTAACCCGATCAGTACAATACCTATCATCCATCGAACGCCTGTCGAAGGCGGTACACATACTAACGTACGTACCCAATAGAGCAAAACCGATCAACCAATCAGGATGCACCATCGGCTCTCGAAGCGGACCGACCAGTTTTTCCCGACCTCCGATTCCCCACACGCCTTACCCCAGACGGTCTTGCACCTTCGCACTGCACGAGGAGTGGGAGGTAAAGATACGCTGGTGAGTCAGAAGTGTAAGGTTCGATATCCCATTGGCTATCGGTGTACGTCACGTAGATTTTCACGGTTTTTTTCCCGCTGGGAGTGACTACGGTATTGGTAAACGATTGGTACGGGAATGAGGTTTATTGGGTATTGCTTTATGTATTGAAGTGACCGGTTCATTGGGTCTGAGAGACGACAGTTATTGTTTCGATTGATTAGTTTTATTTATTTTAAAATTTCACACCTATAGGTAGTGCTAGGAGGACTTAATGCTAAGAGCGTTGTCTGCCAGTCTTCCTGGGCGTGCAAAACGATGGTGCATGTGGCGTGTTTAGTTTTATGACCTTGTAGGGAAAAAACACCTTGAATAATGCAATGTTTAACTTGTTTAACTTTTTAATTCTTCTATATTTTTTTATACCACTATTATTGATGGAACAAGCCGATGAGCCACTTCATGTGTAGTGTTAACTACTGCCTATAACGATGCACTGCCTCTCTGAGCACGTCTACTGAGGACGTGCTTTGTGATACATTGCACTGTGTCCATTGCTCTGAGACAAAGGTGATAAGTCTTATGAGCCTGTAATTGCACCGGCTCATACCCTTCAAACCGGAACACAGCAATGCGAGCATCACTGTGCCAAGCACGAAATAGGTACGGTGCTAGTACTCCCTCCCTGGGCGAGCTCTTTCACAAGAAGCTCTACTACTTTAGTTATTTAGGGATTGGATGGTTGGTGCGTAGGTGCATTCAAAACCTACATTAAGAATAATCTCGAGAAGAAAGCATATTACCTTAGATAACTATATTAATGACAAAACTGCATGGCCCGATGTCGCTCCACCCATCGACAGCTAACTACTCGACTTGCAATGTCAGTACTATTCTTGTGTTCTATGTATATTTCTCTGTAAAAGGGATCACACAAAAAAACGCTAGGAACCAGGCCGTAGTTTCTTGCCCGTTCTTCTAGGCTCTGGTCGCGTGGAACTGGCACCTAGAATCACCTAGTTATATAAGACGATTCTAAATGATCCTTGTGATTTTATTGAATAAAGAAATTTTGACTTTGACTTTGACTTCAAGGCAAGCCTACTTGTACCTTAAATTTTATGACCCAGACACCATAGCGTTCCGCTAGTTTCAAAACCCTTAAAAGATTAGAATCCCTATTTACTAAACTGAAAACTATTCTAAGCTTCTTTGAGTAGGTAATATAAATAGTAAAACCCAGTCTTACGTCGCCATTTCGTGATCAAAGTCTTACATAAAAAAATCTAAAAAACCCCCTCCCTGTAGTAATGTCATCTCCCCCTCTTAGGCACCCCCTCCAGAACCGGGGACGTTAAAAAGCAATCTCCTTAATGGAATTTCAATTTTATTTCTGTGCAAAGTTAACTAGAAATTCAACTAGATGCAATACCGCTCGACGGAAAATGTTGGAAATATTCGCGTGAATTTATCCAGTGACAAAATGGAGATTTATTAAAAGTTGTATTGATTTACGAAACTGCTTTTAGTATATTAGCAAGTTGTAGAGCTATCCTATCCTATCATATCCTACTAATATTATAAATGTGAAAGTTTAGATGTTTGGATGTTTAGATGTTTGGATGTTTGGATGTTTGTGTTTCAATCACATCAAAACTAATGAACCAACTTGGATGAAACTTGGCATATACATAGTTCGTAACCTGGATTGACATATAGGCTACTTTTTATGCCGAATAATTAACAGGATCTACAGGATAAAATTAACGAAAAGGATTAGCAGCGCCAATTGGCAAGAGGATTTCATTGTCATGTCATGTCACGTCAGTTTGACAGGGCGTAGTACTACCTCTTTGGTCTAACGACTAGCGTTTGACATTCCAGTACGAGTTCGGTGTAATGAGGTGTAATGTCAAGTTTCTCAAAGAAGTATCCGCTCGGTACACGCACAGATAATATAATGTACACGGAAACTGTAGACGCGTACGAAGTCGCGGGTAACTGCTAGTTATTAATAAAAACTCTATGTGCAGTACGCACAACGGATCTTTATCCCTGCGAAGTTAGGTGCAACAAACGATTGCGCAAGTAACTGTTGTGTGGAGAAATTCACTTACCTCCAATTCGACCCCAAAATGGGTTCTGCGCAGATACTTCAGAGCGACAAAGATCCGTTGTTACTACTATAAGTACTCATGTTTTTCTGAAATGACAGCCGCTGAGGGATGATGGATAATAGCAACCACGAGCAAAAAAAGCAAAGCAAAGTTTTCAACCATCAGAAAAACAGGTGGATCTCAATTGGATTAGAATGTGATTACCTGGAAAATAAGCCATTAAAGAAAGCTTTAGATTTCCTGCATTGGTATGCCAATCAAAGTTGAACTGCAAAGTTGAACTGCAAAGTTTTAAATCATGGTCAGTTCATACTAACTCATAGATATTCTGTGACTAAATAGTGACATTATGATGTCATTTAATTTTTTTTCGCGCAAATTTTGCAGTCAAATGTCTAAAAAGAATGATCGCGTGGTACAAAATTGTACCACGTGACCTAAAGAAATTACACTGGGCAGTGAAATATAACTTGACAGCAAAAGATTGGCATACGGGGGCTGAAAGAAGATGCATAAATGAAGAAAGCTTTCCTAGAATGCCTAGCAATTATAACATGATCTCTGCTAATACAATCGGCTTTGTTAGCTTTATTGCAAAAAATATACATTTCTAATCAAACAAAATGGCATTGTTTCATCAACCAACATGTTCTTCGTACAACAATTCCCATGTACCAATCAAACTTTTGTTGTACCTTTTTTTTATACAACTTTACGATGAGACAAGCTGATAACCCACAGGAAGTAATCACTGCCTACAATACTGCTTCATTGAGCACGTCCTCTGAACAAAGTCACGGCCGATGTGTTCACGCAAACTAAAAAACAGCTCAATATTGTTACATCGTGCTAACAGGAATTTACTATTTGCTCCAAATAAAATCAAAGTGCGCGTTAGTTGCAACTTTTATGCACTTTATGGATATCATAAAGTTGTTAGTTAGTGCAGTACTAGGAAAACTCGATTGGAATTTAGAATCGAGATTATTTAAGAGCGTGACAGTCTCAGTGACAGCTAACCCCTACTAAGGTTCCTAGTAGCGCGTTTTAAGTATGGCTTAGCTATCATAAGACACTACTCCAAACTATGAACAGTAATAGCCAAAATATGTACTGTAAAGGCCAAGATATGCACTTCAAAGGCCAAGATATGGACTGTAAAGGCCAAGATGTGGACTTCAAAGGCCAAAATATGGACTTAAAAGGTCAAGATATGGACTTTAAAGACCAAGATATGAACTGTATCACGTATTAAGTCTGCCACAATTTTATTACCCATCATAATTCCCCCTAGCCACTGACTGCTAAGTGTCTAAAATATTTTTCACTTATCCTCTTAATTTATTTTCACAATTATAAATAATATAATATTATAATTTTAATTTATTTATTGTCGTGTGAAATGTCCATGAATATATATATATATATATATATAATTTTTACGATGAGCAT
Source organism: Gandaritis pyraliata (assembly GCA_947859175.1). Taxonomy (NCBI): domain Eukaryota; kingdom Metazoa; phylum Arthropoda; class Insecta; order Lepidoptera; family Geometridae; genus Gandaritis; species Gandaritis pyraliata. The sequence goes on along the minus strand of OX401871.1, from coordinate 923,797 downwards.
GTTTATTGAAAGACTATTTGAAGTGTCTTACTTACTGCCATACTCAGAGACGTAAGACTAAGCGTTGATTATCTTTTAACGTAGTCTTGAAATGTGGCAGTAAGTATTCCTTGGCTGCGTTTCCTACTTTCTCCACTTTTCTTCAAAACTTGAGCAGCTCACAGAGGCGAGTAAATAATACCTCTGATACCAGCTTCGGAACACGTTGCATTTAAACAAGTTTAAAATACTTTATGCATAGACATTACGGGAGCTTTCTGTACGGAGAAATTTCATCCGATGTGCTTTGAGTAGCGACGTGTGGATGAGAAATGCAGGTGAGATGGTATTAATAACTAGCTTCTTGCTCCAAAATAGATAAAGTTATAAAGTATAAAGTATAGGTATAAAGTATGTTTTATAAAAATTTAAAACCACAATAGGGGAGTTTAAAATAAAAGGGGGGAACAAAGTCAAGTGGGGTATCATGGAAAGATCTTGTTTTCCACATTCTAAGACGATATTTTTTCTATAATGACGTTTTTGACCTCTCTCTCCCAAAATTTACTTGTTTTATTCGGGAGTTTATTATTAGGGAAAACAAAATATATCTTTAAAAATAATTATTTTGGTTAATCACGTACCCTACGTTGGTAGATCTGGGGGTGATTCTACACCCATACAATTTTTTGTGACAGTTTTTGGGAGATATGTCTATCGTGATAAAAAAATATTTCGGTCTCTAGACAGATATTTTTTTTTTACAGGTAGTGATTCTAATCACTCCCTGTAAACATAATGTCATCGTAAAACTTTTTTTGGTGACTATAAGTCGAATCTTTATTTTCGTAAGGTTTACATAATCGTTATCTCAACTGTTTGTACCCACTGCTGTGTATAGACCTCCTCTTTATCACGCCATTCAAAGGTTGGCAAAGGTTTTGACATACAAAATGTAAAACCTAGAAGACAAGGTAGTCCAGAACTGAACTAGTCCACGGTTGTAAAATACCACCCAGAGCCAGCCAATAGCGCTGGCCAATTTGAATATAGAACGCCCGCGAGGAATTTATAACGGACACACGAAACTTAAATGTTCGCCGGTTACCGAGAACTGCAATGTTCAGTTAGATACATCGCAGCCACTGACCTTTGAGAGTTGCGATCTATTTCACGAAATTCACATTAAATAACTCAATATTAACTTAATGTATGTTACCTACCAGCCTCCGTATTCCAATCTTTTACTGTCAAGTTATTTCACTGCCCAGTGTAATTTCTTCAGGTCACGTGGTACAATTTTGTACCACGTGATCATTCTTTTTAGACACTTGACAGCAAAATATGCGCGAAAACACATCAAATGACGTCATAATGTCACTATTTAGTCACAGAATAACTATGAGTTAGAATGAACTGACCATGATTTAAAACTTTGCAGTTCAACTTTGCAGTTCAACTTTGATTGGCATACCCCTGCAGTAACTGTTTTGACCCTACTTAAATCTTGTTTATGGAGGAGTTTGTAAATTCGTGCTAGGAGCTACATAATTTACCCACACGCACAACGTATCTTTATCCGTCTGAAGTTAGGTGCAACTAACGATTGCGCATGTAGGTACTGCTGTGGGGAAACATTCGCTTGCCTCCAATTCGACCGAAAATGCGTTCCGCGCAGATACTTTAGAGGGAAAAAGATCCGTTGTGCTTACTTGTAGACCTTGGCGGTTCGCGACCTGCGACCTAGGACCTGGGACCATAGGTCAATATTGTGACCAAATTGTAGTAGGATCTAGTTCAATTTGTTTGTTCTATGTCTGGGTGTTACTATGTATTATAAGTATGTATTTACAAAAAAAAGTATATAAGTATTCTATCAGCCATCTAGTTCCCATATCACAAGCTTTGCTTAGTTTGGGACTAGAGGGCGTGGCGTGTAAAGTCTTTTAAAAAAAATATTATTTTATAACTCTTTGATGTAATACATTTATTTGCAAGCCTTTATTCAAGTTTTTGAAAAGCAAACCCGTTCGTATCCAAAGCAACATCTGTGCATTGCAGCCAGCAGAGCACTCCGATTTATTCTTCAGGCTGTCACTCTAGATGTAAAATGAACTTTACGGTATGGGCTTAAAGTTCTACTTAGAACTTTAAGTATAAGTATTGGATAGGTGACCCATAAAGGCATTGTACCTAACCTTCGGACGTGCAGCAATGCCTAACCCTCTTTAGAGTATATTTAAAGTTTCATCCAAAACAGACCAGCATTTGCAGCGTGATTGAAACACAAACACCTTAACTTCGCATTTATAATATTAGTAGAATATTTATTTTCTTCACTCATAAGATTACCTTTTCTTCCGCGTAAAATCACAAACTTAAACAAATATAATTCAAAAATTAATCCGCTGAAACACAAATTGACTTCCATTAGACGAGATTGCCAGTAATTATGAAACTACCCTCTGAAAGGTCCCAAACTAATATTAGTAGCGACCTAATAAGCGACTAAAACTAATAATGCAACAATAGACCAGATTGCACCAATACACTGCACCTGGTCCGGTACAGCTCTTGTCGCCCTGGGGACACCCCCCACCTCCTCTTAACCCCTTCAGGGGAGGAGGTGGGGATCAAGCGGAGCTTGGAAAAAAAAAAAAAAAAAAATTTTTTTGTGTATTTAATATGTGCATGTTTTGAATTAGAATTTTATTCTTAGTTCTTGTTTTAATAGTGCACTGGTTTTTTCTTTCTTTGTAGAGACCTTATTTATGTAGTTAGCTTTTAAAAATATAATTTTAATTGCCAATTGATGTTAAAACTTGTAGAGTTTTGGATAGTATTTGCAAAAGATTTTGATAAGTACACGTGATCTGCTATAGGCCCTTGTGCTTCTCGCGTTTCTCGGTCCATCATGTGCTGGGATCACTGTCATGTCAATCTATAATCATTCACAATAAAATTCATAGTGTTTATGCTCTAAAAAAAGCTTTGCAACTCCTTAAAATAGTTAAAATAATTACTAAAACCAAATGGGCACCTACAATGCCAAAGAAAAATCGTAAAATTTCACTGTAACCAGCATGTTAAAACCCCCTTATTTTTCCAATTCACAAAAATATCAGCTGTATCCTGTAGCATGATAATGACCTCCTCATGATTCCATTATCCGACAATCCAGCATCTTCGGTTGCCAACAATGTGGGATAAAACCCAGCGGTAGCTGGTTCATAAGGCATTTTTCCGAACACACACGTAGAGAACCCCCTACTCCCGATGGGGGGCGCTCGGTGATCTGGGCGCTCGATTGTGTAGAGTAGCCGAGGGAAAATTGATATAGAGACTTCAATATTTTTTGTACTGCTTGAAAACTTGCAATGAAGAACTTGTACTGCATTGGTATGCCAATCAAAGTTGAACTGCAAAGTTTTAAATCATGGTCAGTTCATACTAACTCATAGTTATTCTGTGACTAAATAGTGACATTATGACGTCATTTGATGTGTTTTCGCGCATATTTTGCTGTCAAGTGTCTAAAAAGAATGATCACGTGGTACAAAATTGTACCACGTGACCTGAAGAAATTACACTGGGCAGTGAAATATAACTTGACAGCAAAAGATTGGCATACGGGGGCCTGAAAAGTTTTTCAAAGATTTAACTACAGTTAAATTAAGTTAAACTACAGTTCTATTAGAAAACTTAAAACACATGTTTTGCTAGGCAAGAAAAACCACGTTCGTATGTCTTTTCAATCATTGAGTTTTGTTGTTGAGAATTACATCTGAGTATTTTCAAAATGATTATTGTGGACTACGCTTTGCTTTACCTGTTTGATTTTTTTCTAAACCACATTGTAAACTAACCTATATTTAAAAGAAAATAAGTTTACAGCTGTAATCCACGGCATGGCATCACTTTTACAACCTCCAAAACATTTTTATGCAGAACATCAGCATCTACGCTTTACCTACTCTACATCCACTCTTTGCTTCTTCGTCTCGCCGATAGCCTGCGATGTGTGCGGCTTCGGAATGTTGAAAGACGCCCTGTGACGCCGAAGCCTTCCTGAAAATGTATGCCCCCCCTCTCCCACTCAAGGGGGGACACCCACACACCCACCGGGAAAAAACCCGTCGACTGTACGTAATCGACACGTACCTTTCTCTGTGTGCGGTTCTGAAAGATTACTCCTATGTAGTGGCAATACATATTCCTGAACCGAAAGGTTTTGTAACTGAGTGAGTGTGTGTAGTAGTGTGCGCGGATGTGCCGGCTTCGCTGTGTGCGTTTTATTGACATTTTTATACATGAAATTTTATGTGCGCGATTTAGATGTTTTTGTGTATACATTTTCGTGTGTGTGCGTGAATTATTTGCGGTTGCTTTCGATGTTCGCGGAATACTGAATGGGTGTAATTAATTCGTTTCAGATGAAACTGTTCGTTCCAAAGCTTTCCGTATATTCATCTGTACAAAATATGCTAGAATTTTTCTCGTGAAAACACTTAGAATTTTCAAGATGTTGGTCATGTTAGGGTGGTTTATTTTGTTATACGTTAATTCTTCGTGTGGGTATTTATTCGTGTGCATAGAAAAAGTATCATTTTCCATCCGTAATTTATTAAAAGACTATCGTAATACCAGTTATCATAGAAAATAAGAGTTTTCTTAGTTTTTTTTCCTTTACTACTATACTTTTATGTTCTAAGATTACTATTTCTAATAAGTTTCTACTTAGTTTGCCATTCATTAGTGATATCGCTGAACCTGAGCCCTGTTAGTGCTAAAGCTGTGGTTTTTAACATACTTTATCTACTTTAAAAAAATTGCATTTGACCTCTTTTACTGGGTTTGTTTTTAGGGTTGTCAAACCTTTATAAACTGCTATTGTATGTAATTGAATTCAAACCTGTTGCTCTAGTTTTTGACAAAGGTGGCTCCCCTGATGCAGTGGATGGTCGAGACAGGTGTGGGTTTGATTCCAACTACACGGTACAAACATAATTTAACTTAAACTCCACTTAAAGTAAACTTATGCCACTTTAACTAAGTTAATCACTTTGAAAATATCAAAAATTTAATTTAACTGAATGCAAGATGGAAAATTTTTAAAAAGAGTGGGTAAGTAAATGCTTTTTATAGCCAGACCCAAAAAGCGTCTGAATTTGCATGGCTAATACGAATTAGCAGAACCGCTTTTAATTCTGTGCTACAATTTTCCGGTCACACACACACTAGCACACCCTCGCACACTAACACACTAACATACACTATTGCACTGAGATTTATTGCATACTCAAATGGATAGTACCTTGAATGTAAATAAGAATCACAGGGCACGTCTTCAATGGACGTGCTCGGTGTGACAGTGCATCGTTATAGGCAGTGGTTACCGCTTAAAATCAGGTGGGCCATCGGCTTGTTTCCTCATTTAGTTGTATAAAAAAAATACAATAAGTAAATAATATAATTCATACGAATGAACGAATGAACGATTAGTGTTGGGAACTTTTGTTCACAGTCCATTCACTCTTAGACTGGCGAGAGTAAGCATGTAGTCAAGTTAGTCTAAGCTTACGACATAATCTGAGGACAAAGTTCTTAGAGCTTGACCACGTTAAGTCTGCAACGGTATCCGTTAAGTTCTTTCATTAATTTGTCGAAACAACATAGCACATTTATTTTAATTGTCTTGGTGTTGTTGTGAGTGTTATTTTTTAATATAGGCGGAATTTTAACCAATAATACTTGAGGTCGTAGCATAAAGTGTGAGCCATTGGAATAAATGTGTATTATGTGATTTTATTATTTGATCGAATTGGTTTCTAAATTTTGAAAAAGGTGAGTTTGTAAAATCCACCATTTTACCTTCAAAACAAATGACAGCCGACTTGACGAATGATTCGACTTGACTTATTGACTATAACTATTTCAATTTATGCACTTGACACTGTTAAAATGACAGAGATAGGCCATAAGAAGAAGAAGAGCACTATACTACCCTGCCTCCGTATGCCAATCTTTTCCTGTCAAGTTATATTTCACTGCCCAGTGTAATTTCTTCAGGTCACGTGGTACAAAATTGTACCACTCATTCTTTTTAGACACTTGACAGCAAAATATGCGCGAAAACACATCAAATGACATTATAATGTCACTATTTAGTCACAGAATAACTATGAGTTAGTATGAACTGACCATGATTTAAAACTTTGCAGTTCAACTTTGCAGTTCAACTTTGATTGGCATACCCCTGCAGTAGGCACTATACCAGTACTGTTCATCTACATAGCTTACTAGATAGCTATATAATATAGAGTGGTTCCCGAAGGATTCGCCGGGCTGAGCGCGAACGGTACTTCTATTTCGTTTTATCTGTTACAATGTATCCCAGTCTCTGTAGATAGTTTATGTAGGTACAACTTGCATCTTAAATTCAAAGTGGATCGATGAAGAAATACATCTTGAGAAAAGTATATGTGCGCAACGTAATACGGCAGGGATATGCCAATCAAAGTTGAACTGCAAAGTTTTAAATCATGGTCAGTTCATACTAACTCATAGTTATTCTGTGACTAAATAGTGACATTATGACGTCATTTGATGTGTTTTCGCGCATATTTTGCTGTCAAGTGTCTAAAAAGAATGATCAATGACCTGAAGAAATTACACTGGGCAGTGAAAAATAACTTGACAGCAAAAGATTGGTATACGGGGGCAGAATGTAAGAACACTGCTGAAAATTAAAAAATTAATTGTTTTCAATACATTTTCACCAAGTACTTATTACATAAGGTGGTCCGTATTTTACTCTCGACCAGAACGGAAGAAGTGTTATTAGATTGACGGCGTTGTGTACTCTGTCTGTCTGTCTGTGCCTTCGTAGCTCTGAAACTGAGGGCTCCAACTTAAATGTGGTTTTTTTTTTGTACCATTGTATCCGACTTTCGTTTCCTCTGGGTCAAGTTCATACCCATGCCCCTCAAATACGGGGAGCTGTTTGGAACGTAACAAGGTGACCTAAAAATAACTAGTGGTAAATATCTAGAAAAATACGATCGTCTGCATGCAAATAGCCAGACATCAAGCAAGTATGAATACTAATGTACCCCGCCTCATTTACCTAACTTATCACCCCGAAGAGCAGGTCAATCGTTAGTGTCTCGCTTGCTTCAGCTACCCTCAATATCTGCATCAGCCCCCGTATGCCAATCTTTTGCTGTCAAGTTATATATCCCTGCCCAGTGTAATTTCTTCAAATCATTCTTTTTAAACACTTGGCAGCAAAATATGCGCGAAAACAAATTAAATGACATCATAATGTCACTATTTAGTCACAGAATAACTATGAGTTAGTATGAACTGAACATGATTTAAAACTTTGCAGTTCAACTTTGATTGGCATACCCCTGCAGGATTCCTTTAATTATGTCCTTTTGATATGCAACAGAACACGTTACAATGGTGCGATAAAAAAGGGCATAGCTCGACTTATCTTCTTTTTGACTAGAGGCAATGAAATAATCAGTATACTCAGGGATACTGGGTATTCTTAAGTCTGGTGAAATTTTTATTACTGCTTTACTTCAGTGGTATTTCCAAAGTTTAAACTTGCCATAGATGTTTAGGTAGAAGTGTAAATTTTTATTCAGTCTGTGTCTGTGTCCAAAATTTAACGAGAAATTATTGCTATTTTTTTTTATGCAGTTATAATATGACGGAACAATTCGATGGCGTAACCATTGCATATAACGATGCATTGCCTCACACAGCACGTCCATTGAGGACATGAACTGCGAATATCACTTTGAGATATAAAGATGTTTCATAAAGGTGTTAAGTTTCATTGATTTTAGCTCTACCAAACCCAGTATTGATTAGTAGTTCAGCTAAAGCGAAAACCTCTCTCTTTCACACAAATCAAAACAATTTTTTACTCTAATATTTGAGTCCGCCATTACTATTCCGTATAAATGGGTCGCTCCCCACCCCAACCCAAAGGGGGGTATCATACATCTCGATTCCAAGTACGGCGGGGACATGATAATTGTAAATTCCTATGCTTTTTGCGCAGTAAGTGCTTACGTGAGATGACGAGAGCGTTTACTGACGTTTTCTCTTAGAATTTCCCTGCATTCCGTCTTACTGGCGTATTTTAAGTCACTGCTGACGAATTTTCAACTCATTCGAAGAGTAAGTTCGTATGTTTTAGTGGCCAACTCTGGTGAAGAAGTTTTTTGGCCGCCGTCGTCGTGGCCTGCCAGAGCCGAAACCAACAGTTTAACGTCCCCTCCGAAGCACGTAAGTCATCATCATCATTATCAACCTATACTCGTCCACTGCTGGACGTAGGTCTCTCCCAAGACGCGCCATTGAGCTCGGTCTTCGGCTCTTCTCATCCAGTGTCTGCCAGCTACATTTCGCAGATCGTCGCCCCATCTCGCCGGAGGGCGTCCTACACTACGCTTGCCTAAACGTGGTCTCCACTCCAGTATTAGTTTGCTCCAACGATTGTCGGTTCTACACGTAAGTGCACGTAAGTGCTTGGATGCAAATGCTATTAGCGGTCACCCATCCAAATAGTGAACGCGCAGAACGTCGCTTTATTTAGATAATCGGTGAAGATTGACTAGCAACGAGCGCTTCATTTGAGATATAATATTAGGTATTGGCTTTACATATAATCTGCTACGTTATGAGAGCTTCAGTGAATTGAATAAAACTGAAAATAAATTGGATCGATACATACACATCAACTTTTGCAAAATTCCAGAAGCTACGTTATCTCCGGGTCTACATACGAGCTGCAGCTTCAGTGAAGTGCCATCGAGGCTGCGTTCACCTGACACTCCGGCAGTACGAGCATTTTGTACGGAGGCGATAAGGAATTGCAAGGGAAATAAATTTGCTGTGAATTTTAGAATGATAGTCTTTAATACTCAATACTCAATACTCAATACATTTATTGCTTTCACATGGTATTATAGTTGTTACATTGTAGGTAGGTATCACACATGAACCCTGTTCAGGGGTATTGCAACAGGAAAGTAGGCAGACCGAGGTTTTATTCACGTCAATTTTTCATTTAGTCAATTTCTTGTTGTTAATTCAGTATTATTATATCCGCACATTTTGTCATTCATATAGTCATTTAATTCATAATAACATTTTTTTAAAAGGAAAGATTTTAGTAATTTTATAAATAGGGTATCAGATTGGGCTTCTTTCATTTGTTCTGGTAGCTTATTATATACCTGTATGGTCATTTTATATGGGCCTTTACTGTGTATTGTTAACTTTGATGGAGGTTGAACTATTTTATTTCTACCTGGCCTAAGAGCATAGCGCCTGGGTTCGTCATCTAATTTTTTATAAAGGCTAGGATATTTCCTTACAAACTTGCATAATTCTTTTATTTGTATCAGCGTAGATAGAAGTGCTCGTGGTATAGCTTGCTTAGTCAATCTTCACCGAGTTCGGTGCGGTCACTATTTGAAGAATGAAACTTGTTGCCGTTGTCCGCGTCTTCTTTTTTATACAATTAAAGGACTGCATTGGTATGCCAATCAAAGTTGAACTGCAAAGTTGAACTGCAAAGTTTTAAATCATGGTCAGTTCATACTAACTCATAGTTATTCTCTGACTAAATAGTGACATTATGAGGTCATTTAATTTGTTTTCGCGCATATTTTGCTGTCAAGTGTCTAAAAAGAATGATCACGTGGTACAAAATTGTACCACGTGACCTGAAGAAATTACACTGAGCAGTGAAATATAACTTGACAGCAAAAGATTGGCATACGGGGGCAGGGAAAGGCTTATAATAAAAAATGATGGAACAAGCTGATGGCCCATTTGATCCTAAGTGATCACCTCTGCCTATAACAATTCATTGCTTCATTGAGCATGTCCACTGAGGACGTGCCCTGTGATGCATTGCACTGCGTCCATCACTCTGAGACATAAAGATGCTAAGACTCATGTGCGTGTAATAGCACCGGCACCCATACCCTGTAAACCGGAACACAGCAATGCGAGCATCACTGCTTGGCGCACGAAATAGGTGGTAGTACTTCCCCGGATGAGCTGTTTGAAGTTTCTCCAATGAAAATTGAGCATTCTTCGAAAACGCGACTCCAATTACTTGCGCGTGACAATTAGACAAAGAGAATAAAGTGTAAGGGGATCAGCACTACTTACGTTTGACATATTTTAGTGAATCCGTTCGCGCTCGCTATAATGAGTGTCATATTCGGTACGTACTGATGGCAACACAAATCTAAGAGTTTTACGGTAAAACAACGGTACGGTGTTTATATTTTGACCTTTGGTCACGTGTAGCCAAGACAAAAGGTCAGAATTTACGAGTAATACACAATTTTGAAATATTTAATTAGGTAAGCAGATTTTCAGTAGACCTTTTGACTTTGAAGTACTGATTTGACCAACTCCAAATTACGCTATTCGTAAGATAAAGATATTTCCGTCCTTGTTTTTGACAAGTTGCAAGTAGAGACGGATAGTGTTTCATCAGTAATCCAAGGATTACAGTAACGCGCCACTTGCCAATGTCACTAGTGGCCAACACAAATTTTCATACATTACATGAAAATACATGTGTAGCATCTCTAAAATGCATTTTAATCTGAACTGAGACTGTCTCCAAGAACTAGTTTAGTCTTGTACGGAAGCCCAAACACGCATCATTTTTTCTATTCTACCAGGGACTCAATAATAACCATTATATGCAGGAGCCCAGAGTCACAAGCTTCATCTACCAGGAGCCCATAATAACAATATCTAGAACGACAAAAACCCAAAAGATGACACATTATGCTGACGCTACCTGCGACTACACGATACACCCGCCTCCGAGTAGCGACGTGTAAAATCTGCATTTCTTTGAGATGCACTTGTCCTCTCCCCCCCACCCCCCCTCGACGCCTCTTAGATAAAGAGGGCTCTACTTTCGCACGCTTTGAGAACGAGCTCCAGGTTTTGTTAGGAGGACTGGTGCAGTGTGATGGATTCAGTAGAGGCACTTGGCCTAGTTTGAGTATTCAGACCAGAAAAACTTAAAATCAATGAGTTAGAACGCAAAACTGTTCAGCCATGCCTTCTTTATGCATCATCTCAGATTCTGCGCTATATAGATAGAAAATACTTTATTGCACACCTTAACCTAGGGACTACTATAACATACAAAACAAAACATAACTAATTGTACAATGGGCGGTCTTATCGCTAAGATATATACTCGTATCTCTAAATGTATTGCTAGAGATAGACCTTCCCTGTAAATTCCTAAAGAATCAATAATTTGATCTTTCTTTATCTACCAACTTTCAGTAATCTTCACAATGTCTTCGGTCTTTAAAAGCCCTTCTGTGTCATCATCATTACCAATCTGTAGAAAGCCACTGCCAGTCCTCATGTCCTCCTCTTTCTGGAAATCTAGGAGTCTCCCTCTAAATTCTTCTTCCTCTTAAATTACCATTTATGGATCCACTCCATCCATCGACTCACCGCAATCACAATATCGTCAGTCCATACTTACTTACTTTTAGTTGCTTAGTTTGGGACTAGAGAGCGTTGTGTGAAAATGTCAATGAATATTTATTTATTTTATGTTTCTTTTCCAGGTGTTTTCCCTATTTGGTTTTTTATGACATTTACAAAGTCCACGACATTTTTCAATTCAATTCTTTTGTTTTGTGTAAAAATTTTTATACTTACGAGTAGTTCTACTGCATCTTGATGAGCTGTGTCCCGTACATCGCACGTATAGGACTCGGTTGTTAGGTGTTTTGTTTTGTTCAACGTATGATGGAGCGTCTGCAGGTTAGAGAGTGCTATTGTCCACACGTGATATATACAGCTGAATTGGTGACTGGAACAATTGTCTACATCTTGTATGGTATGCTTTAGCATTATTGATAACTAGAAATAACATTTAATTACAAAGAAAATTACGATTAATACAGTATTTGAAATGTTTACAAAATACACATGAAAGAGTTGAGCTATCTACAAACCGTTGCAAACGATTTACAGATAGCTCAACTGATCCAAATCGCCAATCGGAAGCATGTTCAAGACACTGACTGCATTGCCGCACTGAATAGCAATGCTGATGCGCTTGATTAGATGAATTTTTGAAACTATCATGACTATGAACATAATTTTAACTAAAAACGGAATATTTATCATAATTTGTTAGTTTTATTGTTTTCTGATATTTCGGCATAGTTGCATGCGTCATGATCACGAGTCGAACTGAAGTCTTTGTAAGTAAAATGGCAGAAGTAACTACCAGTAAAATTATTTCTACAAAATATCTGGCCGTTTCATTATTGCTGTCTCAATAGTTAGTTAGTAGCATTTATTACGGAGAGGGGGCAGGGGGGGGGGGGGTGGGGGTTGCAGGACGGTGCACTCGTACAATTTACAGCTTTTACGCTATTTTCAATTAAAACCCTAATGGCTCATGGCCCACCGATGCGCCGATTGTCTAATTGTACAAGTTTCTAGAGCTGGGCAAGTGTGACTAGTATAGGTTTTGGTGTGACAGAGGAATAATGGGAAGACTACAGTGTCTAATTTTGATATGTTGCAAGAAAAGTCTACTGACTTGGCGCTTCATGTTTTTTTCACCGTTTGAGAACGCTGCAGTTGAAGAAAACTATTGAGTGAATTTTCTTGTGGTGTCTACATGATCAAGTGCGAGCCACAGTTCATACATTACAAAATCTTTATATTATACCTAATATTGCATTGGTTTTCACTGTGTTGAAAAAAAGCAGTAACTAGAGGCTTATTCCTGACAGATAGCCAAGACGAGATAACTGGTTATCTCAGAGGAATTTTTTTCCTCTCAGATTACTGGTTATCTCAAAGGAATTTTTTTTCCCTCGTAAAACACGAAAGTACGGAAAAGTCCCTGTGATCAGTAGCCCGTTTGTGTGAAGCCATAAGATACAAGATACATTTTTTTGATAAAAGATATCAAGATATACAAGATATGATTGATACAAGATACATTTAATTTTATTTAATTCCTTGCATAAGAAAAATTGCGCTACAGGCTAAAAAGTAGAACTCCTTGCGTCAGTGTTTCCGACTTCATACAATTTCGATGTTTTCAAGAGACGAGTTAATATATCTTCTAAGTAAGCGTGCTTCATCGTCGACCGCATCGTCACATCAGCATTGGTATGCCAATCAAAGTTGAACTGCAAAGTTGAACTGCAAAGTTTTAAATCATGGTCAGTTCATACTAACTCATAGTTATTCTGCGACTAAATAGTGACATTATGACGTCATTTGATGTGTTTTCGTGCATATTTTGCTGTCAAGTGTCTAAAAGGAATGATCACGTGGTACAAAATTGTACCACGTGACCTGAAGAAATTACACTGGGCAGTGAAATATAACTTGACAGCAAAAGATTGGCATACGGGGGCAGGTGAGATCGCGGTCAAACGCTTGCCTATAAATTATAAAAAAGGCGGTATCAACAGCTCTATAAACTCTATAACTGGTACCACCCCTTTGGAAAAACTTTCGTTTTAATCGTTTAACATTACGATGTAACGCGCTAAGTTCCCTCATTGTTATTGGAACTCCGCCGATCGGTACTTACCTTCTGATGCTTAATGAAAATTAGCGATTATTCGAGAAGTTTTCCGTCTGTGTTGTTGTTTGTTTGACAGGAGACGGTTAGTGAAGAGCTTTTGCACTCGATAATATACCGACACGCGTTTTTGTCACGCGCTTGTTTCGGTACAAAGTTGAAATCGCGCGCTTGTAGCGCGTTTAAAACTAGTTGTCCTGTGAGAACATAGACCTCGCGAGCCTTTATAACCGCGCAATAACCAACACTTTCCCTTTTACCCTGGCTAAGTAAATCTAATTTCAGGTGCTTGAATTTTCCAATAGGCCCTTATGTAGACTTTTGAGCAAAATAAGGGTATAAGTTTTAGCGATTACTCGCGTTCCCTTGGTCCTAAGAGGTCGAATCTGGTGTCTACGGATTTGTCTCATAAAGGCGAAGAGGACTGTGTAGTCTCATTGATATTGGTAGAAGTCAATTTTCGGGGAAAAAAAAAAAAAAAATCCCCTTTTTTCCCCTTTCCAGTCCCCCTTTTTGGAAATATTTTTACACCATCTTGTGTAGAATGAAATCTTTCGTGTGCTCCTTAAATTTGATTGAAATCCGTCGATAAATAACGCTACAGCAAACTTTCCCTCTTTTCTCCCCTATTTTCCCCCCAATCAAAAATCCCCGACGACGAAAAAATTCTAATAAGTCATATAACCTGTGTACCAAGTTTCGTCCAGATCGGTTGAAAAATGCGACCTGTAGAGGAGAACAGACAGACAGACAGACAGACAGACATCCGGACAAACGCATTTTTGGCCAATGTGGAAACTGAGACGCTTCGCTCGCTTCGCTCGCTCGGTCAATTATACAAAGCTGAAACTATGAAAAAAAAAAATTTAATAAATTTAAAATTAAAAAAACCCCCGAATCTTGGACCGATTTTCATCAAACATAGCTAAGAAAACTCCCGACTAATTCACCTTTAAAACAAAAAAAAACCAAATAAAAATCGGTTCATCCGTTCGGGAGCTACGTTGCCTCAGACAGACACACACACACAGAAACGTCAAACATATAACACCTCGTTGTTTTTGCGTCGGGCGTTAAAAAGTGAGTAAGACAAAAACAAACAGACAGACAAACAACAGAGAGAGTAAACAAAGTATTGCTAGCTAATTATGATAAATTAAAGTCCGAAAAATCGGTCTGGTCGCGATTCATGCCACGTCATTTTGGGCTTGCTTAGAAACGCCTCTGAACTTCGGTCATTTAATTACCGTTTAAAATAGTGCTATCTTTTTTGTTTTGATAGTCATAAATAGTGATTTTTAGATTATAAGCAGTGTTTAAATTGAGAGGCATAAGTAAGGAAGCATAATAGTTTAAGTGACACGTAAATCGTCTTGGTATTATAGACATCTTAAAAACTATAAAAACATTCGTGTCAAACAGTCGATCGATACAGTATGACCACCGATATTTAAACGTTAAAAGAAATTATGTTTATTAAATTCACAACTGACTTTCTTATCAACTTCAAATATATCGATAGTGTGATTTATAGCTTTGATACTTTGGTTTTACACTTTATTTTTGTTTGATCATCGACTGACTTTTTTAGGTAAGTAGGTAGGTATAGATACTTTTTATATTTTTTGGTTACTTTTTGCTACGTACAAAATCCCTGCCTAAGGGAGCCTAAATCAGAAGGTGTCTAGCAATACAAGTTTCGGATATTTTGATATTATAAAAGTACAGTACGCACAATGGATCTTTATCTACTTGAAGTTAGGTGCAACAAAAAGATGCGCATTACCATTGTGCGGAAAAATTCAGACCCATTTTTGGGTACTTTAGAGGGACCAAAATCCGTTGCGACGACTTACTATACCTAACAGATTTCTGTTCAACGGAAACAATGCTAAATTTTATCCAAAGTTCTACGTTTCAAAATTTCACGCCCGTAAGCGGATGTTTGAAACGAAACAGGAGTGCAATAAATAATCTTTTATTTTTTAATGAGAATTGGGTTGAAAAAATACAAACTTGTAACATACGATCCTAAAACTGGTTAGGTCTACTTAGTATGAAATATTGTGTTTTCAAGTACCAAAACACATCGCACCAACCACATGACACGTTTATATCGCATGCAACTAACAATCTAATTACCGCCCTCGGGAATCGAACCTGCGATCGCTGGCCGATATGACCCGATTATGCATTCGATCGACCGGTGGTATTTCTTTAGGGAGTTTCTGTACCCTCAGCATGTTTACGACACTATGGAATCGCTAACTAGTCAAAAAAATTCTAGCAACGCCAGATTTCCCATTGTCTAAATCGACGTAAATCGATAGTAATCTATACGGTAGATCTATCATCTATCAACGACCGATCCATCGTTGATCGATGTTTTATCGACTTGTACTGACCTGTTGATCCACCAAAGCTACCACACCAGTCGATCGACGTCGATCGGTTGCGATCTTGTGAACATCTTTCTCCCGGTCGAGACCTAGCATGAACAAAGTGTATTGATTGGTTAGTCTCTCATTGTGATACAAAGAAGTCTAGTGAAAATAACCATGCATCCAAAAGTCTTATTATTTAAATGACCAAAAGCAAGCTAAACTGTTACAATAGTAAAACGACTCATGAAAATTATGGACCTATCATAAAATGACAATAAACACAGATATAGCTTGTACTATTTGACCGGTCAGTTTAAGATTCGACGGGCTCACAAGCGGTGTGACAGGGTTAAAAACTGGTGTTAAGGACTCATTCCCACCTGTCCCTTATCGTAGCGGACACGATAGCCAAATGACACGAGGTGAATTCCGTGGTCTATTTTATTAACCTCTGATAAAAGGGTGTTGGGAAATTAAGGTCTTGTGAAAGCTTCAATAATTTAAACCGTAGTAGGTAGTATAATTTTTCCGGTAAGAAAAAACATGTGTGTTCTAAAAATGCCATAGATTGTTATTGTCATAGTTCTGGTCACCAGGGTCTGAATAAACAATCTAGTTTAATATGTACTAACTGTGGTTTTGTCTATCATTATATCTGATGACAACGACACATTTTTTTAGCTGTCTAAGACAGAGAACCTTTCGAAATTAGTAGAGCTGATAGAACTTGGAAAAAGAATGCATAGTTTAAAAAAAAAAGTTAATAAATATGGACAAACTCATTTGGTCATGCAGAAAACAATTGCATCTGAGTCGATAAAGACTACCACGGACATAACACACCAAACAGGGAACAATTTGTAGATCACGCAACGCTTGTATCAAACTTGCTCATGTCTCAGCCAGACAGTCACCCACCACAAAGAACATCCTATTTTAACATTCCCATCAACTTTAAGACGTCGCAGTCCAATAACCTCATTAATTAGGGTGCCCAAATCCGTCAGTTATCTAACTGAAATAAATTATGTCTCAGTTAATTGATTCAGCCTATGGGGGAATGGGGGGAGCAGCGATGCGTCACCCTTATCGGCGCCGGGGCAGATGCTATTGAAGGAATCGAGGGTACAAGTAAATTATGCAAGATTTCGATCTTGGCCAGGAGTTGACCAGAACATAAACACTAGAGGCACTAAAGTTGATCCTTGCGGAACACCACTTTTGTTTCCAGCTTGATAGATTTTTTATCACTTTTAATAACACTTTGCTATAAAGACTAAAGGAAAATAGAAAAAATGTGTAGTGCCACAAGAGGTGAGAGTTGAACCCACGACTGTACCTACTCTTCTGGCATAGGAATGCGTTATGTATGCCAGGCAAGAAGAATTTCAGCAGTTAGTGACAAAATATCAATGTTACAAATCCATTGCTGCTGCTAGAATACTGCAATTTTCTAATGATGTTTGCTTTGACCGTTTCAAAACACTGTTATTCTTGACATTCAAATACAAACTCATTGAATTTCACATTTGAAAGAGCTTGAAGAGATTGTAATTCCAAAACCTCTAATAAACCATCCAATCAAATTCATATTACAATCGTTAAAACTTACAAAAACTTCCACCAAAATTGGTCAGTAATTAACAAAGCAGAATTCGCTCGAGCTATTGACCTTATCCACTGTTATTGTTCCTCCGAATTTATTCCTCAAACAAACAATAATAGACTTTACCACTTTCTCAATAAAGGTTATATATTGATCTACGATCGTGATGCCATCCTTGAGATTGGTTTATGCTACTTTAGTCTCTACGGTATTGAGAATAGGGTTCTTTTCGTTTTCTGTTTCTGCTTCACCGATGTCCGTTACGGCTGCTCGGGCACCTGCTAGGTGGTCACCAATATGAATGTAATTACGAACACATGTAAAGGTATTGTTTCTTAAGAAATGACAGTCGTGAAACAGCCCCCATCACAGTAAATATAATTTACATCAGTATGTCTACTTTAAAATCAATTGAACATGCTAAATAGCATCAATACTTTTGTGTTATGAAGGACTATTTTAGCTTTCGAACCAAGGACACAACTGAAAGCCATGATTCTTTAAGAACGTCAGATACAGCAGCAAATTTTCCAATAAGATTATCTAAACTTAATTAGACACCATTATATCATTTGTGACTGTAATCGCTATAATAACGGACGCACGGACGCGACTATTTAAAAAACCGCAAAGCCCAAGAAAGCATGTGGTTTGTGCGAGGAAGTCCTGGATACGGAACCTTGCGCAAGTATTGAGGCTTTTGTTCAGGACCCTTTGTTGACGAACCCAACAGTCTAAGGTAACGGCACCTGTTTCCGTGGTATTTTCACTAAAACTCGAAAGGATATCAAATATTAAGCATTTACTGTACCTTTCTGAAGGTTCGGTTTCTGTTATCAGAAGCTCTAGTGTTTTTACTTTCGGAAACTACTTAAGTTTTGACGGTCCGACCTATATTTTTATTTGAAATGAAATAAAATGTAAATCAAGTCGTAATCGCCCGATTCCGAGGCAAAAATCCGTATTCCGTGGTATTTGGTACCTAATTGCGTGGTATGAAAAATGTATACGAAACGACAGTAACACACTGATAAAATAATGTTACAAAGATTAACTTGATTGTTCTTTAGGAATACAGGTCACTTTTGGTGGTAGTGCTATTATTATTTAATAAATGCTATTAATATTATAAATGTAAAAGTTTTTAAATACCTCTTTGGATGTTTGTAACTCAACCTCTCACACGTCAGCGGTATCAACTTGGCTAATATCTTCCTTCTGTGATTGCAAACCCGGATATATACACAAAGTGCTGATAACGGGAAAATCTCCCCGTGTGATAAGTTAAAAAAATACTTTTACTGTTTCCTAAGCACACACACACACATACACACACACATTACACATTAACACATTATTAACATTATTATAGTATTCCACATTATAAATACGACATTTCGCGAAGAATTAAAACCAAGCGTGCAAATGGTACAAATATCAGCGCAAGACTAAAGCGTGGTCGACACGTGCAATGTAAATGAGTGTCGGTGCCGACAAAGGAAACACCGCCAAAGACGCCGGCGGCGCGTCAAAGACACCGCCGCCACGCGTCGCTTCGAGGCGGTGCCTTTGACACTTTTGTCACTCGTGCCGCCGCCCTCCACAGTGCGATTCGAAAGGCGGCTTTGCTTTGACGGCATTTACAAAGAGTGTCGCCCAACCTACAGCTGTGGAGACTAAAAAATCATGTTTCCTAATTTCCAGTACCTACTAAAAGCCAAAATTTTTTATATACCTATCATTCTTAATGTTAGCTGATGCCAAATTGTTAAAACTTTTGTTAAAGATTAACTTCTTAATAAAACATGCAGCCAAATGTGTGGTAAATAAATATTTTTGTAACATAATTTTCTATACAACCAATAAACAAAATACATAAGTAGGGTACTTTTGATGTGTTATAACTAGTAAAAATTCTTAAAAAGTATACCTCGAAATAAGGTTTTAGTCTCAATCAACTATTTAATTTGTCAAAACTATCGTTAAAATCACAAAAACCTAATCTCAGTTTGTGAAATTCAAAAATAAAAATAGGTCATTCAAATTGCTATTCCGCGGTATATTTTTCACATACCTCAGAATTAGGTACTAGGTGAAATATTTGACCCCTAATGCCGTGGTTTTTTCAATATGTAATTTTACCTCATTATAATTAAAAAACCACTTAAACATGTATTACATACGGTAAAGAATATACTTCTTTCGATAATTTAACACTAAAAATCAAAACCTAGAACAAAAAACATCAAAATAAGCCTTATTTAAAAAAGCTTGCTACTCTCGTGCACAGAGGCAAAAACGTATGGAGTGTGCACTTGGACCAGCCACCGCGGTGAATTTAGCCAATTATTTTGGAATGTAAGCCCGTTCTAAGTCTCGTTTTTAGATTTATATACTAAAAAATATATTTCCTAATGACAAATAACTTTTGCAACAAAAAAGAACCTAATAATCAGAAGTAAATGCTGTTTTTCTAAATACCGCGGAGAAAGGTGCCACTTTTGGAATACCACGGATTTGGGTGCCTTTACAGGTAACGGCACCTGTTTCCGTGGTATTTTCACTAAAACTCGAAAGGATATCAAATATTAAGCATTTACTGTACCTTTCTGAAGGTTCGGTTTCTGTTATCAGAAGCTCTAGTGTTTTTACTTTTGGAAACTACTTAAGTTTTGACGGTCCGACCTATATTTCTATTTGAAATTAAATAATATGTAAATCAAGTCGAAATCACCCAATTACGAGGCAAAAATCTTTATTCCGTGGTATTTGGTACCTAATTGCGTGGTATGAAAAATGTATACGAAACGACAGTAACAAACTGATAAAATAATGTTAGAAAGACTAAATTGATTGTTCTCTAGGAATACAAGTCACTTTTGGTGGTAGTACTATTATTATTTAATAAAACTTTAAATGTGGTTTGGTATGAGTGCCATAATGCTATTAATATTATACATGTAAATGTTTTTAAATACCTCAACCTCTCACACGTCAGCGGTGTCAACTTTGCTATTATCTTCATCCTGTGATTGCAAAACCGGATAAATACACAATTTGCTGATTACCGGGAAAATCTCCCCGTGTGATAAATTAAAAAAAACACTTTTGCTGTTTCCTAACCACACACACACATACACATTATTAACATTATTATAGTATTCCACATTATAAATACGACATTTCGGAAAGAAATAAAACCAAGCGTGCAAATGGTACAAATATCACCGCAAGACTGAAGCGTGGTCGACGCGTGCAAGGCAAATGAGTGTCGGTGCCGACAAAGGAAACGCCGACAAAGAAAACACCGCCAAAGACGCCGGCGGCGCGTCAAAGACACCGCCGCCGTGCGTCGCTTCAAAGCGGTGTCTTTGACACTTTTGTCACTCGTGCCGCCGCCGCCGCAGTGCAATTCGAAGGGCTGCTTTGACGGCATTTACAAAGAGTGCCGCCCAACCCACAGCTGTGGAGAACTGGAGACTAAAAAATCATGTTTCCTAATTTCCAGTACCTACTAAAAGCCAAAATTTTTTATATACCTATCATTCTTAATGTTAGCTGATGCCAAATTGTTAAAAATTAACTTCTTAATAAAAAATGCAGCCAAATGTGTGGAAAATAAATATTTTCGTAACATAATTTTCTATACAACCAATAAATAAAATACATAAGTAGGGTACTTTTGATGTGTTATAACTCGTAAAGATTATTAAAAAGTATACCTCGAAATAAGGTTTTAGTCTCAATCGACTATTTGATTTGTCGAATCTATCGTTAAAATCACAAAAACCTAATCCCAGTTTGTGAAATTAAAAAATAAAAATAGGTCTTACAAATTGCTATTCCGAGGTAAATTTTTCACATACCTTAGAATTAGGTACTAGGTGAAATATTTGACCCCTAATGCCGTGGTTTTTTCAATATGTAATTTTACCTCATTATAATTAAAAAACCACTTAAACATGTATTACATAAGGTAAAGAATATACTTCTTTCGAAAATTTTACACTAAAAATCATAACCTAGAACAGAAAAAATCATTATAACCCTTATTTAAAAAAGCTTGCTACTCTCGCGCACAGAGGCAAAAATGTATGGAGAGTGCACTTGGACCAGCCACCGCTGCGAATTTAGCCAATTATTTTGGAATGTAAGCCCGTTCTAAGTCTCGTTTTTAGATTTATATATAAAAAAATATATTTCCTAATGACAAATAACTTTTGCAACAAAAAAGAACCTAAGAATCAGAAGTAAATGCTGTTTTTCTAAATACCACGGAGAAAGGTGCCACTTTTGGAATACCACGGATTTGGGTGCCTTTACCTTATTGTGATTGAACAAGAAACTTGACGCGTGCGGAACCGGCCACCGATACCTGTGTTCATCTAATGGGAGCTCTACATGAACAATGAAAGTACCATCATTTTATTCTTATGCATACCTTGCCCTACATGTACTTACCCAAAGAAAAAAATTCAAAATAGTTGACAATCACAATGGTGAAAGTTCTAGGGTCGAAGAATTAGGTACGCAAACCTAGGCTTAGAAAGTTGGGAAGTGTTGTTAAAATATCAGAGTTGAAAGGATTGTTTGTTAGTGAATGAGTACAAGGTACAAGCAGCTTAGATTCTTGGAGCTTTTAAGAATTTCAAAGAAATGATGAAACTCCCTCACGTTCCAATGCAGTGTCAATCTTATCTTTATTAAGGCATCATTGCATGCTATTGCATACTATGGCATTATTGCACGTTCTTGAATTGCAGTCGTCCAAGTTTTTTACTCACATCACCCATCGTCAAGGAGTCAAAAATATCGGAAGCATAAAAGGCAAGATAGATACACGCTATGGTGTTGCAGGTGTCATGTGAAGCATACAGAATGATAGCAATAAATTATCAAGACCCCCTAGCATGTCACAGCAAAACATTTATTGGTATTTGCCTGAAAATGCCTAAGAATTTTCAATACAAGACTTTAAGCTAACTAATATCTCTATATCTTGATGTAGAAGCTAGAATCGAACGCCAAAGGTCACTGAAGCAATAAAACTATCGTATTTGGAGCAAGTTTTTTAAACAATGCTTTTGCATTCAAATAATTTCTGTTATTTATTGCTGTTGCTGTTTTTTCTTGACTAACTGTTAGTTTATTAATTACCTTGTTAAGAATCCTAATGATAAGTGTTAGTGTTTGTTCGTTAAATTACCACCTAGCGTCCAGAAAAAGCTCATTTTAGATGTAACTTTCTTCTTTGTTTGATGATACCTACAGTTGAAAAAAAATGCTGATCATCACTGAGTATGCTATGCTACATATCGTATTAGTCATATTGAAATTTTTTTTAAATAAAATATGGTCACGCACGGTTTTATCTTCAAGCACAGTACATATCCTCTCAGATCTTTTGTCTTCTACCTTTCCAGTACATACTCAAGAAACCTTATGGATGTCCAAAGAGGGTAGTCTGAAGCAAGTCAATGCCTTGTATACTTTCATAAAAGCCTTTTGTTTGACGCCATCAAATGATAATTCCAGTTTGACCCCATCAGCCGTCACTGCGCCCGCGCCTAACCAAATAAATCAACCGCACATTCATCATTCGACTGCATTTCGGTTCTTTTTAATTAGTAAAAAAACATTCGGCCCGTACGCAGTGGTGCGTTGCAATCCATTTCCGATCTTACTCTCTGACATCTCTTTCCCACTTGTTGTTTTAGACTGTCTCTCTCTCTCTAGTTTGGTAATTAGTTTCTCATGTAGAGTTTTGTTTAGAATGGCATGTGGGGAACTTAATTGTGGTTTTAACGATATATCTATTGATAGTATCGATGAAGACAACACTAACGTTTTTTCGAAATAAATAATGTTTAAGTAATAATATAATTTTGTATGAATTTCGAGATATTTACTTATTTACTAGCATTATCACTGCCTAGATTTATTTCTTTGTATTCAATATATATCACAGGGTAAAAAAAAATAAAAAAATTTCGCGGACATTTTCGCACCCTCTAATAATATTTTGTACTTAACTGAATAAGGTAAAAAAAAAAGACCCGATCACTTAAAGGAAAGGTTAAAAGACCGTGCATATAGAAATAAAAACAGACCAAACTCCAAACTATGGAACCATAAACAGGCGTCACAGCTCAGTCGGTATTAGCTCTGCCTTCTGTGCTGTGGGTCGTGGGTTCGATCCCCACTGAGAACAAACATTTGTGTGTAGCAAACATAGATGTTTGTTCTATGTTTGGGTGTTACTATATATTATAAGTACCTATGTATTTACAAAAAAGTATATAAGTGTTCTATCAGCATCTAGTTCCCATATTAAGCTTTGCTTAATTTGGGACTAGAGGGCGTCGTGTGAAATGTCCATGAATATTTATATTTATATTTATAAAAATTATGCAAAGCATGCAAGCCCGTAATGACGCTGATTCAAATATCAAAGTGCATCAGATCGTGAACCATAAATTTCCCCAAATAAACCCTAAATCACAATCATGCAAAAACCCTTCAAACGCCATCGAAAATTCAAATGAAGACCATAAAATCGGTCTTGACACAATACCTAAATGTATTCAAGAATAACACGCACAATGCTGGCTTATAACCTACGCCACTTACGCGCGGATTGGCTTTGGGACCATTAATGAGCTATTGAAAAATGATAGCAAAAATAATTCTCTTTTAAAAATTATCATAAACCATTTGGGGGTCGGAAGTTCCCATACTGCCGAAAACATCTCCAAACTAAAAATCACCCTAGCCAGTTTACATAAGACTTATATCCGAAAATCAGGAGACGAAGATAAGTTTGAAAAGAGCATCTGACATTTGCATCATCCTTCATCAACAACCAGGTTAATCCTGTTTTAAACCTTATACTCTCAGCTTATAAAGTTCAAAATGGTTATCAGACTCTAGATGATTTTTTAACCCTTAAATGGCGTATGCAAATCTTGACATTGTCAGTCCGTTGCGCGTGTACCTACGTAGGGGTTAATTCAATAATGCGTTGACAGATGCTGGGATATTTGAAATAACGTGTCGTATTTCAGAAATATATATTTTGTTGAGAAACTGGAGTAGCTTTTCCCATGAAACTTTGACACAAAGTCTATAAAGCTGAAAACTAATTTCCGCCATCGGCTTTGCTTACATAGCTTCATTGATGATCAGGAGTTTTATTGTTTTAAGTTATATCCAAATTGATTCGACTACGATGCGATTATCTAAGTCACACCAAATTTTACATATTTAAGTACAACGCTTATTTGAATTCAAAAATGTGTATATAAAAAGTAGCGGTTACAACAGACGGACAGACGATCGATAAATATATATCGATGATCTAAAAACCGTTCGCAAGGAAAGCTATAATAATCCGCAATTATTAACGGACATTTACTTTCTTTAATTTACCGGTCGGTGAAGTGTGGAGGCGGACTTTTCGTTTCCTTTCAATTTAATGGTGAATGGCGCTTTGTGTGTAAAACACACAAAGTGTGTGTGTTGTGTGTTTGATAAGATAACGGATTAGTCATGAACAAAATCAGTAAAAAAATTTAAGGACAAGACTCTTAATAAGAATCCTGGTACAGAATTACCAATTAAGCGTTTACTCAACAAAATCTCAAGAATCACTTTTAGAACAAATGAAAGCTGAAAAACTGCAAGTAGTCATTTACATCGATAAGATTTTAAAAAATAGCAGAATGTTATTTTTAAACGGGCCAGAATGCTGTAGTAATCGTCTGACGATTGCTTGACGATATTTGGACTGAACTGAAGTCATTGTATTTAATTTCTTTATATTTTGTTGGTACCTAAATAATTGTTATAATTTTTTTGATAGAATAACGTATTGGATTTATGTATCTGTAATATTAATTTATTATTAGTAAATAAAGAATTTGAATTTGAATTTTGCCCATAAAACAGTCCGTTTCCGTACTTCACCGCCGGCACCCAGTGCGAGATTGTCGGCAGGTGTGTTCTCGCTTCATTAACCACCTCTCCGCGAAGTCGGTTAACCAGCCGGCAGCCACGCATCGCGGCGCGGCTTGAAAGGCTACTGTCTCGCCCCAACCATCATCGTTGGGGCCTACGCAATGTATGGGCCAGATATATATACTTACGCATCGCTGATGGACATATCAACCATTGTTCGGAAGCCTATGCAATGTATGGGCCAGATATATATACTTACGCATCGCTGATGGACATATCAACCATTGTTCGGAAGCCTATGCAATGTATGGGCCAGATATATATACTTACGCATCGCTGATGGACATATCAACCATTGTTCGGAAGCCTATGCAATGTATGGGCCATATATATATACTTACGCATCGCTGATGGACATATCAACCATTGTTCGGAAGCCTATGCAATGTATGGGCCATATATATATACTTACGCATCGCTGATGGACATATCAAACATTGTTCGGAAGCCTATGCAATGTATGGGCCATATATATATACTTACGCATCGCTGATGGACATATCAACCATTGTTCGGAAGCATATGCAATGTATGGGCCAGATATATATACTTACGCATCGCTGATGGACATATCAACCATTGTTCGGAAGCCTATGCAATGTATGGGCCAGATAGAGATACTAACGCACAACTGATGGATAGATTACAGATGCAAATGCACTGTATGAACATGGGTCTCACGAATTTGGAAGGCGACTGTCTCGCCCCAACCATCGTTTGAGACTACGCAATGTATGGGCCAGATAAAATAAGCATATCTGAGGGGCGAGTACGAGTTGACAATGTACAAAACGGTGTCAAACGTCTGACGCCGAGCACACTGGTGTGCGCTGCTTGGTATGGAAACACTGAGCGGGATTTTGACGAAACCAAGCTTCTCAAAAAATCCGCTCAGTGTTTCCATACCAAGCAGCGCACACCGGTGTGGTTGGCGTCAGACGTTTGACACCGGTTTTTACATTGTCAACTCGTACTCGCCCCTCAGATGGACATATCAACCATCGTTCGGTAGCCTATGCAATGTATGGACTAGTTAGAGATACCCATAAAATAATGTACAAATGGCACTGTAATATAGTCGTAGCGTAGCTTGAAAAGATGAGATAAAATAATCCTTTATTCTTGAAAAGAATGTTTATCACTCCAACCATCGTTTAGGAGTTACTACGCAATATATGGGCAAGATAAAAACACTACGCACAAACGATGATCAGAATGTGAAGTCAAAAGAGATGGTGGGTCTTGGGTGGGAGACATTTTATTTATTAAAACATTTTATTTATTTGTTTGGAAAGAAAGTAAAAGTAACTTTCTTTCCAATCAAATAAATAAAATACTACATTATTGCCTTTAGCCTTTGTTGCTATGAAAAGGTCAATGCATTCAAGATCGAAAGGAATCGATTATTTTTGCATCAATTGCAATACAATCGTCACGTCACCGGCAATTTTTGCTAACGGGTTACGGAATGTAGATTAATGATTCGAATTGTTACTAATCGATACAGTGTATCGATCATCAATATGAATTATACGGTGAATTGCTAAGACATGCGTGTTTGTCTAATAATCTCGATAATAATTCATGAAAATAAAGTAAGTACCTACTATTTTTCTTATCTCTTTTTCTATTAGTAAAAGATAAATGAGCAAAATTTGATGGTTGTGACTCAGTAGTGCTATAAATACCTAGTAACGGCTGAACTAATTTTGATAGAATGCGAATAAGTTATAGTCGTGATCCATTGTTTGCTATTTTCTGTTAAGATAGCACACAATCAAAACACAAGAAAATGCAGTTAAGATTAAGTTACTAATGCGTATATAGTGTGAACCATAAGCTCTAGGTATACTTAGATTATCTAGTACCTAGAGTATCGCATTGAATTAACAACACGACAGCATTCAAATCTTAGAGAAGTTGAAATTCAAAAACGTGACTTGGAATTTCTAAGATGGATAATGAGAGAAAGACAAAGTAGTCAAACAAGTCAATATAAGATTTTGCTAGACTAACTAAAATAGATAAATTTCGATAGTTTCACTCAAAATTTTGAGTGTAGAAATAGGTACTTCTGTTTTAAATATCTGCTGTCAGTCATGGCCGCGCTCATATTTAATACCAGTTTTAACCAGTTATCATAATCAGTGAAAAAGTTATTCAAATTCTAAATACGAAATGAAATTCTGATCTATTTACGGAGTTCCGATAAGGAAATACAAAATGTTACGAACCGACACTCAATCCGGAAGTTATTAAAGTACACCGGAATACATATTCATGAAATTGGAACGTTCAAAAAAAGCTCAAAGCATCCATCAATTGAAGTAACTCAATACGTTGTCACATTAAAATGACGAGCACTAATGGATTTCCGAATTTGAATTACAAATGTATGGATGGCATCGGATCGGTCGGGCGGGAGAGCCATTCAAAACCCGCAAGCCGATTCGGGATTGAATAGAGTTTGTTGTATTATTTCGAATACACTTTCTAGACATTCGATAACTCTTGAAAACACTTTCAACAAAAATTATAAATAGTGTATCATTCAGTTTCAAAAACTATTGGATTTATCGTCATAGTTTTGACCTAAATATTTTTATTACAAAATTTCATAAAGCCTTTTCCGAACGGACGAGACATAGAGCTATTAAAATATTCACCATAATTAGTAGTGAACTGTAACATTTATATTTATTGTATTATTACTTTAAAAATAACTGTAAATCAACGAAGAATAAGTTTTATTGTTTGTTTTTCAAATACAAGATATGCAACAAGCTGCGTTTACTTACTTTACTTTGTATCAAATTGCTCATGAATTGTATCCAAAAAACACGGAGTACACAGAAAATTCCCGCTATCAAAGGCATTCCTTCGGAAATATTCGAGAAATTACAATGATTAATGGAACGAAACATAAATCTATCGAGCGGGTTCGATCAAACATGTCGAATGTCGATGCTTTGACCATGAGCCGTGACGCGACGGTTTTTTGCAACTTTAAGTAATTATAACTATCATAGTAATACATTGCTGCGTGCATTTGCACAAATTATGTGTAATCAGACACCGATGAGTGATGATAATGAGCCTGTGCGAAAGTAAATTAATGCCATTGAAATCAGCAAACTCGAAGTTGGAACACTTGATATAAATAGCTTTGTATACAATGAGAAAGATATGAGCTAGGAGACTTTCCAAAAGATTCAAAACCACTTTTAGCTAAATCCAAACTCTTGGAAAATAAATTGCTGTATCACCTCTCAAAGATTTTTTATCATTGTCACCACCAAATAATCTCTCACTTGCATATGTAGGTAATTTTTTTTATTTTTTTTTTAGCTGGATAAAACTTTGCTCTAATTATATACAAGTTCTTCTAAACGTGGTAGGCTGTTTTCACACATCTAACGACACGACATCATCGGAGCGCTAATGCCATTCAGTACTAGAGGTATTACCACCATGTCGGTACCAACAACGATATTGTTGTTCGACCAATTGACATCGATATCGTTTAGGTGTTGGCGTTGTGTACGTATGCACATAAAGCGGCCTTTGTTCTTTGTTATTTCTTGTGCCAATTAAGTGGCTCGGTTCAGCTACGCGCGATTTGTCACGGCGAAGCTTCTGACTTAAAACTTTGTAACACCACTCGATCATTAGTTTTTTATTTGCTCCTCTATATCTGACGTTTACAGATAACTTTGATCTACTTGCATTGTTATTAAGTAACTCGTTGAATAACAGTGAAAGTTTCAAACAGCAATCGTATGTTATTGGAAAGTTATATTTCTGCATCGATTTTGTAGATTAGCTTTGCAGAAAACAAATGTTTTTTAATAAAATTCCATGCTAACTGAAAACCCAATGAGGCTTTGGCTAGTTTGGGATATCATTATCCCCAATATTTTTACTAGTTTCTACTTAAAGTGGTCAAATTGATTTTGAATTAGTGAGATAAAATGACGAACTACCTATACGAATATTGTGATCGACTGATCTGAGCTATAGACGTCTTCCACTCACGAGTGTAGTGAGTATTCTTAAATAGATGAGCGATCACAGCTGAGTAAAGAGGCGGTTCAAGAGACCACAGGGTTATCTCAAATCCAACTCTTTCCTCGTTCCAACCCTTATGACCCAAACCCCTGTAGAGGTATCGAACGCAAAGATTCGCCACGCTTCCATCATTTGTCATTGCTAACGATCGGAACATCGTTGTTCAACCATGGTTTAACTGATACCCTTTAACAAATGACACGCAAATCTAAGCCACCATTAGCGTCTAATAGTTACAGTTGACAAGTTTAGTCGCGTGGAGTTTTTCGGTGTTCAGCAAGGATCGATGCTTGGTCCATTTCTAATCCTTTGTCATAAATATACAACTTCTAAAAAGTTATTATGCAAAATTATTAACACGTCAATGACCGTGAATGATTTTAAATTAAGATTTATCACAAATCAAAGTGTTAACAAAATCGCAACCAGACTTTTAATACAAAAAATACACAATACAAATCACTGTATCGCCTCTTAATGATCTTGATGTCTGGAATGATTGTAGAGCGGGATGGTATTATGTCATTCGGTGAGTTAGAAGGAGAAGGTTGTAATGGTATCACCGGAAACGGTGTAATATATGGCGCATTGTTAGTAATGAGATCGGTTTGTGTGTTCGTTTGTCCGTGGGCGGACGCGAGTGTGTCCTCTTAAAATGGTGTTGCTTTTTCAATTATTTTGAACTAGCTACTCAACCTGGGTTCACACTTCAGCCTGAGCTAGCTCTCACCACGCCAATAATAATAAAACTAGCTACATACTGCAAATTGAATTTAAGATTTTCTCAAATATATCTTGGAAAGATCGTAAAAACGGTTTACAACGGTTTGTAGATAGCTTTACTGTTTTATGTGTATTTTGTAAATTCTATGCCTATTAGTCGTAGTTTTCTCTATGAACAAAGTTTAATTACACGTTAAAAAACAATTTGAAAAAACTGCATAGTTAGTTTTTTTGTAGCAAGATGTTTCCAGTGATATTTACATACTTAAAAACGCAGTGATGTGCGCAGTGCAATGCGTCACAGGGCACGTTTTCAGTAGACGTGCTCAGTGAGTAACAATGCATGGTTTTAAGGCAGTGGATCCAACTTAACATCAAGTGGGCCATCGAATTGTTCCCCAATTTAGTAAACTGATCACGATACCCATTGCAAGGCAAATGCTTCCTCTTCTAAAACCACACAATATGCTCATGAGTACTACCAATAAAATGCCGAGAAGCAGAATTCGAAATCGCTTAAAAGCGTTAATAATATCCATGAAAGTGACATCGACCACCATGTCTAACCCGGTGTCCTCACAACGCCAAATGAAATCAAACAACCCAACAAAAGTGAATAGAACCCGTTCATATGCAAAACAGGGCTAAAAATTTTGACACAACCATAAAAGATGGATCGCATTATAAAAATAGATCTATTGAAGATCAAACAATGGATTCGATTTTTGTGTATTTTGAATTTTGATTTTTGTATAGCTAATAGCGTTTTGTGTTATTCTTTGTTTAGAAGAGATATGGTGCGTCATTTTAAACATTTTTTAAGCCATCGAATTAGGGTTGGCACGAGTTTAGAATAATTTACATACCTAGGGAATATCTTTACATCTTTGGAAATAGTCAAAGTCAAAGTCAAAATGACTTTATTCAATAAAATCACAAGGATCATTTAGAATCGTCTTATATAACTAGGTGATTCTAGATGCCAGTTCCACGCGACCAGAGACAACAAGAACGGGCAAGAAACTACGCTCTTGTTAATAGCGCTTTTTGTATGATTTTGTATAAACATACAAGGGGGTGAAATTACTACCCCTACACAAGATATTCTATGCATTTGGCACACACATTGCATCTTATTACAACCCCAGATGGACAAACGTCTGCTAGATTTTACAATTCAAAACTTACATTGACCTTGGCATCTTGTTTTTATGGTGTCTGCTGTTATTCGTACACAAAGTCCATACTAGGAGTAAGTAAATCGGAACTTTTTGGAGAGAATTAGTATGTTAGTATCCTGAGAAAAAACTTTGAATCAAGACTCAAGTAAGTGCAGTACGCACAACGGATCTTAATCCCTCTGTAGTTAGGTGCAACAACGATTGCGCATGTAGGTACTGTTGTGCGGAAAAATTAGCTTACCTCTAATACGATCCAAAAATCTATTCCATAGACGCAAGATAGAACAGTGTCAAACAAGGCTAAAGCCACGACAATGGCCCATCGTTGGAGTCATTAGGGTGTTTAAAAAAAATGTTGCAAGGGGAGATATCGCTCTTGCATAAGTAATTATAACAATTATTTTTTGATGGCTCATAAATTATTCGGGATGTTTGCGAAATGTTGTTAAAAATATTGATGGAAATTATAAAACTACTAAGTACCTACTGTTAGACTGAAATTACCCGATAACAATTATCTCGATGTCCTTGAATTGTCCCAATAATATCGTGTCGTCCATTTCACGCGTATCCGCCATTTTGTGTATATTTCTAACCATAGATAAAGTAAACGCTCCATAAATAGTGTATACCTTATTTTTAGAGCTACGAGGGTACAGACCAACAAACTTATAACCCCTTTTCTGATTTTCGGTCGCGGGTTAAAAAGGGGCGGCTGATTCACTTGTGGTCTTGCTCATGAAGGTTACGTTTCAAAACAACTTAACACCATGTCATCATATTAGTCAAATCTCAAGACCAAACCTTTACCTTGATAAGGATGCCACATTTAACCCTTTCTTTTTCTCCTTTATGAAAGTTATTTGACAATGTACTTTGTGTTTGTCGAGTCAACCCTAAAATAGTTGAACTTTCGCTCTTGTCCGTGAAAGTGAGTTGTCAACACGCGACAAAAACTACAAGGTGTACCGCAGACTCGGCAGGAAGTATGACACCATGCTGGAAAAAAACACAGCTTTTGATAGAAAGTATTGGTAAAGTGTCTCCCGATTTCCAAAAAGAACAATTCTAAGTCTTCTACGAGTACATCCACCGGTTTCCGTCTTACCTAACATTTTTTTTATACGATATGCAAACGTTTTACCTCAATCATCCCCGTATGCCAATCTTTTGCTGTCAAGTTATATTTCACTGCCCAGTGTAATTTCTTCAGGTCACGGTAACGGTGATCATTCTTTTTAGACACTTGACACCAAAATATGCGCGAAAACACATCAAATGACGTCATAATGTCACTATTTAGTCACAGAATAACTATGAGTTAGTATGAACTGACCATGATTTAAAACTTTGCAGTTCAACTTTGATTGGCATACCCCTCTGACCTAATGTTAAGTGACGATGCGGTCGACGATGTAGCACATTTGCCTAGCTAGAAAATACCTATTTATTCTCCTCTTTGTACAACGGATATGGTTCTTTGACTCCAAATATCATAAAACGTAGCTCTAATACTAGATTTCTAGAGTACTTTTAGACCTCTGAAATAATAGTTCCTAGAATCTTTTATGGTGGTGTTTTTATCTTATAATGCAGGAAACAGTGTTACTACGAGTAACTAAGAATGCTATGAACATTATGGCATAAAAAAATTGTCTTTGTATTCAACCATAAAACATGTTTATTGTTTGTCCAAAAACATACTAAGTCATGGTGTTATTAGCTTTGCAACATTCACTAAACATGAAAGTGATGATTTTCTAGAAAGACCAAATACTTAGTGTATTTTTATTCAACTTTATGTCCCACGTCCTACTGCAGAGCAAACGTCTCCCCCAATATATTCAATTATCCTTATCATGAACGTCAAGAACATAACAGTGTTTGTAAATGAATTTTTAAATTGCGTATTCAAGGTACTAAAACTAGTCCATACCTCCAACTGACCATTTATCTTGAAATGGGTACAAAGCTTCCAAAAGTCGTATGAAGACTTACAAAGATTCATAGCTTCCACCGTCAGCTTCCTTTCAACTTTCGCTCCTAGTGCAATGACACAATCGAAGCATAATTAATCAGACACCCTCATACATTTTTTACCACTCGTCACATCCTTCCATTGGATATCCAGATGTCGTCATTCACATTCAAATCACGATATTATTATATTTAGATCACCCTTTTTTTACCACAAAAAGGTGCCACCGTCTTGTGGAGATGTGGTCACAAAAAATACAGATAATGCTTCAGATGATTTCAATGTCATCGGTTTTACAATCGACTGTGTTGGCTCAGGCTGTTATGGTTTGTCAATTGTAGTGTGACTAGATTTTTAGCTTAGTAAAGTCATTGGAACATTTGGAACCCTTGAATCTAGGCACTTACAGAGCACCGGCAATAAAGGGTTGGTTTGTAGATAGATGACAGAATGATATGACTATGAATGATTTAAAGCACGATCAACCAGCAGCAGATGCCTCATCACAAGTAAAGCCCCAAGTTGACATACAGTCGTTCGGGAATAAAAAATAACTTTGAAAAAGTAGAGGAATGGTCACCTAAGTTTTCGTTTGTAAATGTCATTGAATTTCTTTAGTAAATAAAGACAATAAGAAAAGTGTTGATAGACACGTTCTTAGATTCGTTTATGCTAAAAAATTCAGGTCAATGTAAAATTAGCAATATAATTAAAAT
Organism: Gandaritis pyraliata; assembly: GCA_947859175.1. Taxonomy (NCBI): domain Eukaryota; kingdom Metazoa; phylum Arthropoda; class Insecta; order Lepidoptera; family Geometridae; genus Gandaritis; species Gandaritis pyraliata. The sequence goes on along the minus strand of OX401871.1, from coordinate 889,510 downwards.
TTCTTTGTGGCTAGATCTTAGTATCATCAGGGTATAAGTATTAACTAATAGTTATTATAATTAAAACATAACTAATAGTAATCTAAGCAAAAAAAAATTATATATAAAATTTACTAAGGTCTATGATGTAATTGAACCAAAAGAAGCAATACAACACTTTCAGAAACTATGAGTCTAAGACCATTCCCTTAGTTTGCAAGATTCTTGACAAAGTCTAAAGAGAGTATTCAGAGGCACGTCCAAACATATAGCAAGGAGGATTGAATTCCAACTCTGCATACGAAGAACCGTCGGTCACCATTTCTTCATCCCTCAAAGAGAATATGGACTACAAAGCTTTCTGTACAAAATTCTCGTCGATACAAAATAATTTTAAATTAATACAGTGCGTACCTATTTCAATAGAGTATGAAATATTTGGAATGTAGACACTCTGGTGATACAAAATGTACTCAGTTGAAACTTGGAAGTGCATTGAAGAGATGTAGTATAATGCATCGAAAACACTGCGCCCGCATCATCAAATTTTAATTGTTGCACTGACGCCATGAGTGATGTAGAGTTAGGAAATAATAGAAGATACCTTGATAATGATTGTGTCATTTACATGGCATAAAATTTAAAGTCAAAGTCAAAATTTCTTTATTCAATAAAATCACAAGGATCATTTAGAATCGTCGTCATCATTAGGACAACCAATAAAGGTAACACGAGAATTCAAAGATAAAAAGAAATAGGACTAAATATGTGTTTCTTTAATTAAAGGATGCTATAGCATGCACTGAAATATAGGCTCAACTAGGCAGAATAAACATATCTGGTGTGCTGGGCGTCAGACATTTTACTCCAGCTTTATACAACAAAACTCATACTAGTCTCTCTGGCATTGCTATTACAATCAAATTGCTCAAATGCCTAAGCTTTAGTGATTTAGTGATCTATGGTTCTACTTTTTTCTTGCCAGTTCTGTTTTTACCTAGCTCTATGGTACATTACCATCATCGAGAGTCGCTCCAAGAATATAATAACGTTGATTAGTTAATGATTGTGGCTGAAACAATGAGTCAGGTCAAATCCAATGAGGGCAACGCCTCTTTTAATTCATTACAATTCTGTTGTCGATTAGGAAAGTTGCACTTTTTACAAGCTTTTATTAAACTTGCAATGTATGTTTGTGGGTTTGTGTGTTTGTTTAGGTCAAATCAAGGCGTCACACACAGCTCAGTCGGTAATAGCTCTGCCTTCTGTGCTGTGGGTCGTGGGTTCGATCCCCACTGAGAACAAACATTTGTGCGTGGAAAACATAGATGTTTGTTCTATGTCTGGGTGTTACTATGTATTATAAGTATGTATTTACAAAAAAAAAAGTATATAAGTATTCTATCAGCCATCTAGTTCCCATATCACAAGCTTTGCTTAGTTTGGGACTAGAGGGCGTTGTGTGTAAAGTCCATGAATATTTATTTATTATTATTTATTTATTATTTAAATCTTGCAAGCCAAAGACCTACTTCCTGTCTGTCTGTCTGTCTGTACTTCCCGATGTCCGATTTAGCTGAAAGGCAGTCTTCGGTGACAATTTAATAATATCGTGATAGCGAACTTTAAAAAACTAGGAAAAAACAAACTCCAATTTGACTACCGGTTTCATCATCAGATGATGATAACAGTTCATTGGGAATGTTCTAGTGACCGTAAACATCACTAAAAAGTCACAGAAAATCAAAATACGCAATTTCATATTGGCATATTTTTTTTTCAGTTATTTTGATTTGTAAGCCAAACTACAAAACCGATTTTGATGAACATTTTATTAAACCAATCTGGAAGTATATCCTTTTAGATAAAAAGAGACTTTTTCAGATCGGTTTATAAATGACAGAGTTAGATAGATAGATATATTCTTTATTGTACTCGCCACTTAAACTAATACAACAATAATACAGATTCAGAGTTCTGAGGTAACAAACTTTAAAAAACATGCAACTGAAATGAGAACCTCTTCATTTTTGGAAGTTGGTTTAAAAAAATACATTGATACAGAAAGAATCATCTAAAAGGATACCATTGTAGTAAATGTACAATTTCAGTAATGTCTATCGCGAATCACAAAGTGTCGTAAATATCAAAGTACTTACAAGGCTTTACACAAAGAATCGGTAGGAATTTGAACTTTATTACAAGGATCTAAGAGTGCTTTGATGGCATATAAAAGTTCGGCCTTGGTAGAAATATTCAACCCTTATGAAACCGCGATGTGCATTTCGATAATAGATCGCAGAGTAGGATGTAACAGAGAAAGCTTTCTAACTATATATTTTTAGTAACTATTTAAACGAGACGTTACCTACTAAACAGAAGGTGTGGTTTTTTTTTATTCAGCAGCATAGCTTTGTGAATTTTAGGAAACTATTCTCTTTTATACCTATTAATAGCCGTACACATATTTTTACTGACTACTATATACTAAGTCGTAAATCCTAATTTAAAACGATGTTTGAATACTGTTGTATCAAAATATTTTTTTATAACAAGTACATAATTAAATTAAAAAAACCCCCGAAACTTGGACCGATTTTCATAAAACATACACACGACACGTCAAACTTATAACACCCTGCCGTTTTTGCGTCGGGGGTTAAAAACACAAATTTAATGTAATTCCTTAGTAAGCACGTTGTTGACCAATCAATAGATTAATAAGTTGACCTACTTTTTTATTCATAAAAGCTGTATAAAGTTATATTACCTAAATTATTAAAAAAAAATCTAGTATACATTAGCATACACTAGAAACATTCTTACTTAATTTTTTTTAAATGGTCAGTATTTTACACGAACGCACTGATTTTTCCGGCATTCTCTACACGTTCCCTACTCTGCACTGCGTATCGCGTTCTGAAGGATTCAAGATGTTTCGCTATGGATTATCGAGCGGACCCGTTCGCTCTTATTTCGAGTGAAAAATAAAAAATACAAAATCTTTATTCATTCATAGTGATACTGGTTATTTCATGGACACTGCTAAAGGTTGTCTGCACGTGAAATATTGTCATAGTTTTTGTAAAAGCGATTGGTTTTGTACAGGTGATATTTCAAGGCAGCGCCAGCGACTACATAAGTCTATACTTTGGCAATGCATATGCATAATAGAATAGTTCGCCTTTATTCACTAAAACAAACAGACTAAAACCTACCAAAGCACGATCCATAGTAACATTTGGAAATAAAGCAAGCTTCCATATTTTGCCACACACAAATGTTCGTTTTTAAGAGCTTACAGTACCCCAATTTCTCATTTTTGATCCCGTATATCATTAAAAGTATTCAATCAATCATTTTGAAAAAAATATATATTACAGTTGAGAATATTTGTGATACATCATATGATGTGAAAACACGATTACTAAAAATGTTCTCGATAGAAAAAAATCCCAAACTTCCCTCTGAATCAATCTAAGAAACCACAGAAGTCAGTCAATACTTTACCTATACTATTGAAACTTTGTATATAAATTCAACTTAGCAATACACGTACATCATATGTTTTAGATTTATTAAAATGTTTTTTTTTGCATTTTAAGAAATTAAATTCTCAAATATTGCGCGTGAGACGTCGCAACCGCTCAGATTCAGTCTAACTCCGGCAGTCGAACAGGGAACCCGCGTCGCTTGCTCGCACGCCTACCTACGTAGATACGTAAAATTATTAAATTACAAGTAAAGTAAAAACCAATACAAAAAAAAAAGAGAAGGGATTGGAGAAAAGAAATTGCTAAAAACATGAATAATATATTGAAGTAAGTATCTAAAATGAGTCATAAAATGTTTTTTATCTACCTAGGTGCCCGCGGGTACGCATTTTGGTTAGGACCTTATGAGGCCGTATTGAAATTTGACGACGTCAAGTTTAGGCATATATGAATACGCGACGCGCTGCGCTATGCGTTTGCGACGCGCAAAGTACAAACGAATTTGATCTTTCGACATGTTCGTTCATTGGATGAGTACCATAGATTTGTAGTCTAATTACTAAGTTGGTATGTGGTAGGTACATCACGTGACGTGTGTAGAACTGTTGTACGAATTGTAATAAAACGATTGTAGAAAATAAAATAAATATTGCAACCCCTCTATATCATTTTTTTTATTGACCTACTTATACCTAACAGCAGGGGTATGCCAATCAAAGTTGAACTGCAAAGTTGAACTGCAAAGTTTTAAATCATGGTCAGTTCATACTAACTCATAGTTATTCTGTGACTAAATAGTGACATTATGACGTCATTTGATGTGTTTTCGCGCATATTTTGCTGTCGAGTGTCTATAAAGAATGATCACGTGGTACAAATTGTACCACGTGACCTGAAGAAATTACATTGGGGAGTGAAATATAACTTGACAGCAAAAGATTGGCATACGGGGGCAGTAGTTATAATTCCAGAGGGGGCATTAACCCCCTCTTCTCCTCTCAGAGATATTGTAGCCCCCTTGCTGTATCTCCGCTATTAGCAGAATTCGACCTCCAGTATTTGGAGCCATTCGAATCGAAACATGAATTTTGCCAGAATGAAGGAACATTTTGATTCTGATAGAATTTATCTCTCCCTACTACATTTTCGAATCCAGGACAGTGTACTTTACTTTTTCGAGTAAAATGATACAGGTGTCGATTTCGAGATATTTTGGGGTGCTGATTACGGAAATGGTATCAATTTTGAAATCCAAGATGGCGGACATTGATTTTTTTGAGTAAAGTGATATGGGTGTCGTTTTCGGGATATTTTGGGGTGCTGATTACGAAAATTGTATCCATTTTGAAATACAAGATGGCGGACATCGATTTTTTTGAATAAAATGATATGGGTGTCGTTTTCGGGATATTTTGGGGAGCTGATTACGGAAATGGTGTCCATTTTGAAATCCAAGATGGCGGACATTGATTTTTTGGGAAAAGTGATATGGGTGTCGTTTTCGGGATATTTTGGGGTGCTGATTACGGAAAAAGTGCCCATTTTGAAATTTAAGATGGCGGTCATCGAGTTTTTTTAATAAAGTGATATGGGTGTAATTTTCGGGATATTTTGGGGTGCTGATTACAGAAATGGTATCCATTTTGAAATCCAAGATGGCGGACATTGATTTTTTGAGAAAAGTTATATGGGTGTCGTTTTCGGTATATTTTGGGGTGCTGATTACAGAAATGGTATCCATTTGGAAATCCAAGATGGTGGACATTGATTTTTGAGAAAAGTCATATGGGTGTCGTTTTCGGGATATTTTGGGGTGCTGATTACGGAAATGGTATCCATTTTGAAATCCAAGATGGCGGACATTGATTTTTTTTAATAAAATGATATGGGTGTCGTTATCGGGATATTTTGGGATGCTGATTACGGAAATGGTATCCATTTTAAAATCCAAGATGGCGAACATTGATTTTTTTGAGTAAAGTGATATGGGTGTCGTTTTCGGGATATTTTGGGATGTTGATTACGGAAATGGTATCCATTTTGAAATCCAAGATGGCGGACATTTATTTTTTTGAGTAAAGTGATATGGGTGTCATTTTCGGGATATTTTGGGGTGCTGATTACGGAAATGGTATACATTTTGAAATCCAAGATGGCGGACATCAATTTTTTGAGAAAAGTTATATGGGTAATAATAATAATGGCTGAGGAGGACTCTCAGATATCGATTTTAAAAGCAATCGATTCATAAACAAAAACTTCAAAATGGATAGGTACCATTTCCATAATCAGCACCCCAAAATATCCTGAAACGACACCCATACTTCTCAAAAAATCAATGTCCGCCATCTTGGATTTAAAAATGGATATTATTTCCGTAATGAGCACCCCGAAATATCCCGAAAACGACACTCATATCACTTTTCTCAAAAAAAATCAATGTCCGCCATCTTGGATTTCAAAATGGATACCATTTCCGTAATCAGCACCCCAAAATATCCCGAAAACGACACCCATATCACTTTTCTCAAAAAAATCAATGTCCACCATCTTGGATTTCAAAATGGATACCATTTCCGTAATCAGCACCCCAAAATATCCCGAAAACGACACCTATATCACTTTTCTCAAAAAAATCAAAGTCCACCATCTTGGATTTCAAAATGGATACCATTTCCGTAATCAGCACTACCTGATGATGTGTAGGCAAACCGGCGTTCAGCCCACCTGATGATGTGTATGCAAACAGGCGTTCAGCCCACCTGATGATGAGTAGGCAAACAAGCATTCTACCCACCCGATGATGTGCATGTAAATAAAGAAATGCATGGAAATAGGCGAGATATTTCTCATATAAGATGTGGAATAAGCTTCCTCCTGAGGTTTCCCATTTTTCGAATAAGCATACAACCCATTTGATCTGAAGCGATGATGATGATCTGATCGAGTGAGAGAAGCGAACGGTGTTCTGAGGTAACAAACAAAATACAATCGAGATCTCCCTATTGAAATACAATAAAATTTTCTGATTTCTCCTTGTTTTTTACTACTGTGTCCATTCCATAATACAAATTATTTAGCATGATCAGGAGCCGTGCCACAGGCCTTAGAAAAAGTGGCCAACTATGGACCACTTTTCTGCAATATTCCTTTCACTTTATTTCCATACCTACTGGGTGTACAATAACTGTGTATCATAACTACTTACGGCGCTTTAGTATATTTGTACAATAACTTATTTTTTTATATCCATACCTCGGTACTAGATAATAAATAAATCCTACTAATATTATAAATGCGAAAGTTTAGATGTTTGGATGTTTAGATGTTTGGATGTTTGTGTTTCAATCACGTCGAAACTACTGAACCAACTTGGATGAAACTTGGCATATATATAGTTCGTAACCTAGATTAACACATAGGCTACTTTTTATCCCGAATAATTAACAGGATCTACAGGATAAAATGAACGAAAGGGATTAGCAGCGCCAATTTAGCAAGAGGATGATGTCATGTCATGTCACGTCAGTTTGACAGGGCGTAGTACTACCTCTTTGGTCTAACGGCTAACGTTTGACATTCGAGTACGGGTTCGGTGTAATGTCAAGTTTCTCAAAGAAGTATCCGCTCGGTACACGCACAGATAATATAATGTACACGAAAACTGTACTCGCGTACGAAGTCGCGGGTAACTGCTAGTAAATAATAAATATTCATGGACATTTCACACGACGCCTCTAGTCCCAAACTAAGCAAAGCTTGTGATATGGGAACTAGATGCTGATTGAATACTTATATACTTTTTTTTTTGTAAATACATACTTATTATACGTAGTAACACATAGTAACACCCAGACATAGAACAAACATCTATGTTTGGCCACACACAAATGTTTGTTCTTGGTGGGGAACGAACCCACGATCCACAGCGCGGAAGGCAGATCCATTGCCGACTGAGCTGTGACGCCTGTCACGATGTACAATAACTGTGTATTTATATTTACTCTATCGTGCGGTCGACTCGTGACCTCTGCGCTGCGTGATGAACTGTGCGAGTGAGATAGTTGCGAGTGCGCGGCGCGGTATCTGCACGAATGGGCCGTGAAACTTGGATTTGAGCTGGAGTATTGTAGGCTCTTAATGGGGATCGAACCCACGACCCACTGACAAGGCAGAGCTATAACTGACTGTGCTGTGACGCCTGTCTGTCCGTGTGACGTCCGTGCATTTTATAAATATAATAATAAAGCTCTACCTATATCTGTTATGTTAACTGTGTAGATATTTCAAATCAACTGAAAGCCAGCTGAAATGTAAATTTTCTTTTATCTAAAATTTTCTTCGGAAAACTCTTTTTTTCCCGTTGATTAACTCTATTGAAGGCGAGAAAATCAACCCTTTCAATGCACGTTTTTATTTCGTAATCAAGTTGGAATTTTTCATAAGTCTTATAAAAAAGCTAATAAATCATTTGGAAATTAATAATTAATAACTGCTGAAGCGACGGGCGGAATCGAAACGTAAATTCAAAGTTATTTGCATAAGAAGGGATACTTTTTACACTTTCCTTTTTGATTTTTTTAGAAATTCACTTACTGATTTCAATGCGAAAGGTAAAAGTGGATAAGACATTGGTGGGGGAATAAGATCTGCACTGATGTCCCGCGCTGGGGTGTATCTGCTAACCTCACCCCAGCCAACCCAACCCTTAATAACGGAGGACTTTGTGTTGATGGCAGCAATGTTCCAGCATCCCCGATGGTGTTGTGGATGCTGAGGAATAGGACCAGCCCCGTATGCCAATCTTTTGCTGTCAAGTTATATTTCACTGCCCAGTATAATTTCTTCAGGTCACGTGGTACAATTTTGTACCACGTGATCATTCTTTTTAGACCCTTGACGGCAAAATATGCGCGAAAACACATCAAATGACGTCATAATGTCACTATTTAGTCACAAAATAACTATGAGTTAGTATGAACTGACCATGATTTAAAACTTTGCAGTTCAACTTTGCAGTTCAACTTTGCAGTTCAACTTTGATTGGCATACCCTTGCAGCAGTTCTATCCTGTAACTGTATCTAACTGAAACAACTCGAAAAAATATTTTAAAGTAAGTATTTGAAAGTTGGCGTATCCACTTTATTCCAATAATTCAACCCTTTAGTCGCGCGGGACTGCGGGAGGATATCGAAGGGACAGAACGAACAGATGTTTTTAATATCTAAGACGCCCCTACATCTAATGTTTACATTTTGCATTGTTCTCTAAGAAACGGCTGTTTGTCTGTTTGTTATTGGTAAAAAAGTCACTTTAGATCGAAGATTTAATTTTAATGCAAAGTTGCTCTTTTCAAGCATGCCTTGTTAGGTAATTAGTAGTTTTAAATAAGTATAGTAAAACTCCAAAGTCAAAAGGTCTTCAAGAGGTTTTTCAGACGTTTTACACCGGCTTTATACACAGCTACTCGTACTAGGCCCTCTGAAGTACTGACTAACTAAACTAACTAACTGACTTGACATCGTCCTCGTATAAAAGTATGTTTTATTGAGGCTGCTAATCCCGTTCGTTCATTTTATCCTGTAGGTCCTGTTTATTACCGGGACAGAAGTGGCCTATGCGTCAATCCAGGTTACAAACAGTACCTATATATGACAAGTTTCATCCAAGTTGGTTCAGTAGTTTCGACGTGATTGAAACTCGAACATCTAAACATTCACATTTATAATATTAGTGGGATAGGATTAGGTTTAGTGAATATCTAGTGATTAGCTAGGTCTAGATCACATCTGTAAGGTCTATGGATCTAAAAAACACACTTGTGCAATATTATTCAACTTTTCCAAAAAACATAATATAATAAACATTTTGAAACACCCGTGTTTTACGAAACTCACACCTCTTAATTTTATATTTCAATGTGAATTTTACTTATTTATTTGTTTATATAAAATTCAAAACCACAATAATAAAAATTTCAAAGCAAAAAGAACTTTATTCATCGACGAACCCAAAAATAATCTATGGTTCTCACTTCAATTCCTACGCAAGACGAGAAAAGTAATGAAAATTGTGGAAAACTGCCGCGGCCTGCCATCTAGCGGCGAGGGGAGGTAAACATTGTAATTAACATTATCTTAGAGCGATTTCATGGTGCTCTGGAAATTCTGTGTTAGTTTGAATCTTATTATTGTTTTATTTGTTAAGATGATTTCGTTTAAATATAATAAATGACTAAATATTTAACCCTTCAATATCGATAGTACATAATTATATTGAATTGAGTAGGTAAACTTAAGTCATTAATTTTTTTATGCCGTGTTATCGAAATCTAATGAATTACCTACCTTTTTGTAAGTAAATTTATTGTAGAAAGAAAATATTTTTTCCGTTTTATGTAAGTACCTAGTTACTGTGCTAACAAAAATCAAAAATATTTCCAAAAAGCATGTGAACTTTTTTAAATAGAAATTGTCAACAAAACTGACTTCAGTGAGGATATTTCTAACAAAGTACGAACACCTAGTAACCGAATTTCGGGTGGCGCGAAACAAAAACTGACCTACATCTGCGCCCTCGGGTTCAGCCACCCCTGCCGCCTGAGACGAGCCCTACCGTCTTACCCTATCGCATGCACCTTCAATTACATTCAACGTTACTATTGCATACTAAAACTATAGGTATTTACTTATCACTTTTAATCTTAAAAAAATATTGAAATTAGATTGATCGGAATACGATTTGAAAAAGTAAGGTGTAACTCGACATTGATAATGAATTTATAGTAGAATAATTTGAATTGAGCATTTAAGGGTTAAAAAATAAAGGTCATCAGTAGGTATTGGGCCAGTTTTCATTAGGCGAAAGTAAACAAATGAATACAAACAGTGCAGGGTGGCCAAGAAACGGTCAAGAAACGCCGCAAAAAAAGCGCATCCTATTATCGACTACAACAAAAGGACTTGTGCAGTGATCAGAGATGGGCGGGTAGGTAAAAATTGGGTAGGTAAAAATGGGAAGGGAAGGGTAGAATATGTAAAAATTAAAAAATACCCATTTATACCGGGTATTTTTTATTAATACCCGGTAAAAATACGACCTACATTTTTATAATATGTTTAGGCCTACTGTCGTTTTATAGTTACACTAGCGGCGCGTCCCGGCTTCGCACGGGTATTTAACAAAAAGGGGATAGAACCTTTGTGGCATATCGACCCGCCCGCCATTTTAAAATTTTTTAAAGTTTCCGCGCACATTGAAAGTAGTATATATGGGTAGCGGACACACACTAATACAAGCAAAAAATGTTCTATATTATATTGTCCTAAAGTGTCACGTTTCCGAGATATTTGGAGTTAAAAATCGCCAATGAGGTAAAGGAGTTAGATTTTTTTTCTTGTTTTTAGTGTTCCGGTTCAGTTTTGGAAAAAACGAAACACTTACTTACACTTACCGTCTGTCCGTCTGGCCGTCTGTCCGTCTGGCCGTCTGTCCGTCTGTCTGTCACGCGCTACCAGAGCTGAACCGTAGAAGCTAGAGAGTTGAAATTTGGAATAGTAATTGACCGAGCGAGCGAAGCGTGTCAGTTTCGAGATTGGCCAAAAATGTTTTTGTCCGGCTGTCTGTCTGTCTGTCAGTAATCGCCTACAGGTCGCATTTATCAACCGATTTCGACGAAAATCGGCACACAAGTTCCTTGATTTATTTCAATTTTTTTGTCGAGCGCGATTTTTGATTGGAGGGAAAATAGGGGAGCAAAAAGGGAAAGTTTGCTGTAGCGTTATTTATCGACGGATTTCAATCAAATTTGAGAAGCACACTAAAGACTTATTTCTACACAAGATGGTGTAAATATAAAAAATTCCAAAAAATAGTGGAAGAAATGTAGAAGGGGAAAAGAAGGGAAATTAATTTTAATTTTTTCCGAAAATTTACGCCCACCTATTTCAGTTAGATTACGCAGTCCTTTCCGCCTTTATGAGACAAATCCGTAGTCACTAGATTCGACTTCCTAGGACCAAAGGAACGTGAGTAATCGCTAAAACTTATACCCCTATTTTGCTCAAGTCTACATAGGTAAATTGGAAAGGCCGATTGGAAAATTGAAGCACCTGAAATGCGATTTAGCCAGAGGAAAAGGGAAAGTGTCTGTTATTGCATGGTTATTATGGCTCGCGAGATCTTCTGTTCTTACAGAACAACTAGTTATTATCCTAATCAGTAGATAATTTTATGCAGAATCTAAATAGGTCTAGATGTTATTTGATATTAAATCAAAATAATCCAGAAACCTGCTAAAGAATGCATCAATTCTCACCCACCTGGTATCCCGCCGCGGAGTGCTGCCACCCGAGGCGGGAGGGGCCCCGCACAGTCTGCCACGAGGATAACGAGCGTCTCAGTTTCGGGATTGGCCAAAAATGTTTTTGTCCGTCGGTCTGTCAGTTCTCGCCTACAGGTCGCATTTATCGACCGATTTGGACGAATATCGGCACACTAGTTCCTTGATTTATTAAATTTGTTAATCGACCGCGTTTTTTAATTGGGGGGAAAGTAGGGGAGAAAAGGGGAAGAGGAATCGACGGATTTCAATTTGAGAAGCACACTAATGACTTCATTTTAGACAAATTGATGTAAAAATATTTCCCAAAAGGGGTAGTGGAAGGGGGAAAAGAAGGGAAATTAAAAATTAATGGTCATAAAGGCTCGTGAGGTCAATTTTTTTCACAGAACAACTACTTTATATAGTTAAACCTCATCAAAAATCGATAATTTGAATAGTTACCTAGCTGGTTTAATTTCTGTTTTCTGGTTTATTTTACTTTTAATACGAAATCATTATAAATCAGAACGAATACTAACCAATAAAAACATGATTTTCCTACTAAAACGTCTAAAACTAAACCTCAATGTTAAAAAAGTGTTTTTGAATTAATACCCGGTATAAATTCAAAATGGGTAGGTAAAAATGGGTATAAATGGGTATATACCCGATGATCGGGTATTTACCGGGTAAGTGCCCATCTCTGGCAGTGATACCTAAGTACACATCTCGATTCATCGTCTCGACTCGATCCGCCGAACCGATGCTATTGGCGCGCCCCACTGTCGCCGTGCGGGAAAGAGACGACGAGCGTAGTTTCCGCGAGGTGGGAAAAGGAGGGAGACGGTCATCTTAGCTACCGAGTAGCGTCCCACTGGGCGGGGCCGCGCCAAGGAGCGAGCCTCAGATGCGCGTAGTGCTGGCGGGGCTCCGACCGAGCCGAGCGAAGGATCGCACTGCAGTCGTGTGTCGCGAGCAACACGCGCGCCCGCGGCCGCCATTCGGCCACCAGGATCACCTTACGTAATAATAATTAATCGGATCCAAACCATCCGATAATCGATTGTGATTGTGAACTGTCAATAATTAAAATCGTAATTTTTATTATTTTTTTTAATTACGTTATTTTCGAGTGAACTTGAGTTTTGTGTATACTGTGGTTTGTTTTGTTTTCGCACGGACTTGAAAGATTATTTTCGGGCGTAACTGACTGTTTGGTTTTATGATTTTGTGACATTTTTGTTGCATTGTGCTTGTGGCGAACATTAATTTTGGAGACTTAGTCACTGTGACAATATTTACAGTAGTGTGTGGACATGTTTGAAAATATTAAGTGATTTATCAACATCCTCCAGAGATCACAAGTAAGTAGACTGAGATAATTTAAAGGATTATTAAGTGTGCGGTTTTCCAAAACAAGTGCTCCAGTTCAATATACCTACCGAAGTTTTCTAAATCCAATCTTGTTAGAAATATTTACCTCTGAGATTAAGACAAGTCACCTGAAAAAAATATTTTAGCTTTTATCTCAAAAGAATACAAGTAATGAGCAGCGATTAGTACCTACAGCGACGGCAAAATAAAACAATGAGACGATTGAAAAAAAAAACAATATGTCTCTAAGTCCAGTTCAACACTTTAGAAAAATCTTTAGGATGCTTATCATAAAATCTACTCAATAAATTCATCATAACACATTATCTAGTAGGTACCTATCACTTGTAACTAGAACCAGTGATTAAGAAGATAATGCAAGAATTTCAGCTCATTAAAAATAAAAAGTGTGCGTTGATCGCTGATCGATAGATCGAACGATAAATTAGATCGAATGAAAGTTAATCGAGTCATGAAATGGACTTTTCTATTCTATCACCTGATTGCGGCGGGATTTTTTGCCGCCGCTCGAGTGGTTGAGATTACCCTAATAGAAGACGTGTTTTTCTTTCACCCTATAGGTATTCTAGAATTAGTTAGTGGCCAAAATTGCCGTATTAACCTTACTATAAAAAGGTGTCTCTACCCTACTTTTGAGATGTAAGTAGACAAGTTTGTGGTTTTAATGAATTGAGTGAGTAGTTCATTGATTCCACTAAACTTTAAAATATTATCATAATCGTGTTGGTTCTTTTATCACTTACTTAGGTGAAAATAAAATTGAAACTAAGTACCTACATATAATTTTTTTGCAGTAGAAAAATCAAGTAGGTACCTAGTAGGTAATCCCAAAAATCTCAGTATAATACTGAAATTTAGATTTGTATGTTTTAGTAAATTAAGTAAGGTACTTACCTAGGTGATTGTTTTAAAATAGGTAAGTACTTATAAAGCATTTTATAAGTAAGTACCTAACGTAAGTTTGTAATGATTAGGCACCTATCGATTCCTTTACTTTGAGATTATCAATTAAATTAATTACTAGTTAAATAAATAGGTACCTACTTAGGGTGTGTATAATATACCTACTCGTAATTTTATCATTCTAGTTGGAATAATTATACCTACGTAGAAACAAATAATTTACTATAATACTTACCTAGGTAGGTACCTACTTAAATTGTGTTTGAGCTAGATAAACTAAACATTTGTTGCTAGATATGTTTATTTTTTTATTGTTTACTTAGGTAGGTAGGTACTATCTGGTTGTTAAATGTTTCTTAGATTTTTTTGTGAGTACAAAAATGTAATAAAAATATTAAAGAACTGTTTGTTCCTAGAGTTAATTCACAGTGAAATACCTAAATAGCTTTCTTACAATTTAATAAATTACACTACAAAACAGAATAACGACACGTACCTAGATAATAAGTGTTAATTAATATAAAAATCAATGATTTTTAGCTTAATTCTTGATTTTTGTTTCCCATTGATTGTATTCACAGCTTTTGAGCTTAATTTACATTAGTGGTTCCGGGTTATTTATACAGATGGCGTTACGTAAGGTCATTGAACTCCTCCAAACTTATAAACTTTGATAGAACCTTGCATATTTTAAACTACCTACATCTTTTGTTTTTAGTAGTCGATGAAAAATACACGAATTCTAATAAGAATTTAAAATCATATTCTTAAAACGTTGGTTCTAACTTAAATCAAGTTAGAAAATCATAATTAAGTATTTAAATGTAGTACCTAATAAAATAATTATACTTAAACCATTAAAATAATTCATTATAGGACTGTATTTTTCCAATATAATCTGACATAACATTGCAAGTTGCTGTGAACACGTTGACAGACGGAACAAGTAATAGCGCTATGCTATCTGTTACCATAAAATGGCATTTTTCCCATTCATAATGTAACAAGAAACAGAAAAAGATTAATGCATGTATCGATTAACCGTGAACTAATTTCCATTGTTTTATTATAAGAGAATGATGCTAAGAGGAGTTAATATGAGAAATTATGTAGTATTGTGCAGCGGATCAATGGATTATTAGCAAGACATTGATCTCAGGAACCATTATGTATTTTTGACGCGATCAATAGGTACCTTACCTACCTACCTACATACCTACTTTGACATTGACTTATGCTAGACTTTGTTGTTGTGAATTTTAACTTCACGAATGACACGACTTGATTAAATTAAATACTAGGTAGGTACCTATTGGCAAAATTGTCTGTCGAAATGAAATTAAATTAAATTGGGTGTGACTAAGGGGATTTCTGGACAAAAAGTCCAGAAATCCCCTTCGCAGGGGATTTCTGTATTATTGGGGCATAATGTTTAAATGGAGGACTCTACAAGCAAAATAAGAAATATTTTCCGATTATATTGAAAACATATCCACCTTAACAAAGCCAAAAATCATTACCTACTCTCTTTAAGCAGTCGGTTAAACTCAATAAATAAAACTAAAATGACATAACAACATGGCCGCAGTACCCAGCATCATTTTAAAATGATCAATAAATCAGTCAAAGCAGCAATGATCACACAATCATGATGACGATGATCTAAATATCATGGGTAACATGTGGCTGATGACTTGACTTCCGGCTGAAGGAATATTGATCAGACAAGCTTTTTAAAAGTACTAGCAACAATGTTGTTATTATCACATGTTTTAGTGTTAGTGAATTATGTTATGTGTTTTTTTTAAATATTTTCTGTCTGTCCAGACAATTTTGCCAGTGTCAAGTGAATTATTTGAATTATGTTTAGTCAAGTCGAGTCATAGGTACGTCAAGTTTTGAAGACAAAATGGTGGATTTTCCCTTCAAAACTTGAAAACGAACTCCATCAAATAATAAAAACACACATCTATTCGAATGGCTCACATTTTAAGCTATGACTGCAAGTATTATTGGTTAAAATTCCACCAAAATTAAAGAACAATACTCACAAAAACATCAAGAAAAACAATTAAAATAAATGTGCTATGTTGCTTTTGCAAATGACAGAACTTCTCTTTCGTTATTCTGCTGTCGATGCTGTTGTTCCATTTTTCTAAACTAACCTAATTTGACAGCACTAAAAATGTTGCCGTCCCTTTCTCATAAACTGAAACGACAAAGACAGCTATAATTTTAGCGCTGTCAAATTAGGTTAGTTTAGAAAAACGCAACAACAGAATCGATACCAATAAGATTTTACATAGCCTTACGTCATAGCAGACGTCACTTAAATTAAATAAAAAAAATTGTAGTGTTTGTTTGTTGTTACCTACACATTGGTAAAATATTTGAAAAGATTAACCAAAAAACATACAAATTAGTTAAAATTATAAGAGAGATAAAGAAACATTTATTTAGCAAACAACACAGGTACAACATATTGACAATAAGTAGGTACACGATAAAAAAAACTACCAGGCAAGCAGATGTAAAGTCGTTGTGTGTAAAGTCCATGAATATTTATTTATTTATTTTATGTGTGTGAGTAATTAGAGCAACACCTTTATGTCTCAGAGTGATAGGCGCAGCGCAATGCATAACAGCGCACGTCTTCAGTGGACGTGCTCAGTGAGGCAATGCATCGTTATAGGCTTAACATCAGGTGGGCTATCGGCTTGTTCCATCACTCGGTTGTATTTAAAAAAAAAATTACGATATGCTTTTCTACTTTTTAGTGTCCTAAACCTGTCTTTAGACCCTATTTTTTCTTTTTTTTTTAAATTGACCTAATTCGTCCCACTGCTGGACAAAGGTCTCCCCCAAAGACTTCCAATACCATCCCCTATCCCGAGCCTCCTCCCACCATCCCCTATTCTTTGAAATAATAAAATAACTCTTTAGGTAGGAGAGCTTCGATTACGAAGTACCGTCAGCATAACAAATGGTTAGGTACTATAGGTACGGCTCGCAAATAAAGCGTGGGACATGACTAGTGAAGGTGCTCTCATCATGTTCGATTAGTGACGTCATTGGTATAGAACTTTTATACAGGGTGCTAAAAAGATTGTTAGTTTTTTTAAGGTAGTAAGTATCAATATTTTAGTCCCAAAACACACTTATTTTCGTTTTATTTTGATTACAGGTCAAAAATTTAGCTCAGAAGAGTCAAAATATAGGTACCTAATGTACCTATCCATGTGTATTATATTTACAGATAGATTACGTCAAAACAACTTAAAAAAAGTTTTTCTAATTTAAACATCGAGTGCATGAATTTACAAATAAATAGTTTTATCGTCTTTTAAATAGAGGAAACGGAAATTATTAATAGGCGTGTCCAGAACTAAATTAAAATATCTTTTGATATTTTCCTATAAAATATTATTCAGAATTAAAACACCTACCCAATAAACCAGAGGGGGTGATTATTTGTCTTTTGAGACCATTATAATAATATGACAAACAATCACAATGTCAGTTCGCCGGTCGCTCAATTCGTTGAAAGAACTATATTTTGATTGTAAAATGATAGAAATAAGATTCTAATGGTATTAAAAGTAAGAAAATCAGGGGTAAATTAATATCTTGTGACTATTTATTAATCGAATAATCTACACTAAAAAACCTATGAATTCAGTTTTTACTTATTTGTTATTAAATAAATCAGTAAAATAAGTCGGAATCGTCTTAAAAAATACGTACTAAATTAAGTAGTGCCACGTTGGAAGCTTTACCAATAAGCTTTGCAAATTGAACTCCCTGTATATTGTTTACGTTAGTGTTATCTCGCGATGGTAAGGTGACCCACCGGATGGTGATCGATTATGTTGCTAATAATTAAAATGTTTATTGTGAGAACAAATGCTTGACACCTGATGATGGTGAAGTTCTAGAATAATTGGGGCGTTTGCACTTGGCGATACACGACACGATATTCAGTGGCTCGGGAAATATCGGCGCCAACTTCAGTACGGTATAAAAGCATCACTAATAATCAGGCCTGTGCCTCAGCAGGGGTATTCCAATCTCAGTTGAACTGCAAATTTGAACTGCAAAGTTTTAAATCATGGTCAGTTCATACTAACTCATAATTATTCTGTGACTGAATAGTGACATTATGATGTCATTTAATTTGTTTTCGCGCATATTTTGCTGTTAAGTGTCTAAAAAGAATGATCACGTGGTTAAAAATTGTACCACGTGACCTGAAGAAATTACACTGGGCAGTGAAATATAACTTGACAGCAAAAGATTGGCATACGGGGGCAAGCCTTTGCATCTGATCTAGATTTATTGGCAGGTAAGTAAGTAGTAGAGGTTCTTAAAAGAGATCGTCCGGGAAGTACTATCGCAGTACCTAGGTATATCTGCTGCCAAGCAGTGATTCTCGCATTGCTGTGTTCCTGTTTTAAGGGTACCGGTGCTATTACAGACACATGAGACTTAACACCTTTGTTTCAGAGTGATATAAATAAATAAATAAATATTCATGGACATTTCACACGACGCCCTCTAGTCCCAAACTAAGCAAAGCTTGTAATATGGTAACTAGATGCTGATAGAATACTTATATAGGTACTTTTTTTTGTAAATACATACTTATAATACATAGTAACACCCAGACATAGAACAAACATCTATGTATGGCACACACAAATGTTTGTTCTTAGTGGGGATCGAACCCACGAGCCACAGCACGGCAGGCCGAGCTATTACCGACTGAGCTGTGACGCCTGTCACAGATGGTGGGTGGTGGGTGGTGGTGGATGGGTGATGGACGTGTAATGCATCACGGGATACCGCAGGTGGGTTGTTCCTTCATTTATTTCTACAACATCAGGAGCCATGTCCCCATGAACGGGCTGCAGTGGCTGGGACATGATTTAGATGGAGTAGGCTTGTAGCACCTATATACCATCCTCTCAGCCTAGTCCCCACAAGAAAGACAAGGTCAATACGTGCGGAGCGGCGAGAGCAATGGCATTGTGCACATAAACTTTCCGACTCATAAAATCTATAGGTTCATGACCAGATTCGAACCCACGACCTTCGGATTGAATAGTGGTGTTGATACACTTGATACCTCAAGCGTTTAGTAAATGTATGAGATAAACACTTCCGATATCGGGTAGATATCGGATCGTCGTGTCGGAGTGAGTGTGAAAACAGGCATTGGATCTCGTTCGACGTTTGTTTTGATCTTGAATATCCTACTAATATTATAAACGCGAACGTTTGTTACTCTTTCATGCAAAAACTACTGGTCCGATTTGGATGAAACTTGGTATGCATTATATAGTTCGTAACCAGGATTAACACCTAGGCTACTTTTTATCCCGGAAAATCAGCAGGATAAAACGAGACGCGGACGAAGTCGCGGGCAGTAGCTAGTACAAATAATAATCTTCATCCAACTACAATCGACTGAACTTCTCAGAAATATAAAACGGACTGATTAAAAAAACTATTGACAAATAAAACAATATCCATTGATCGCAGGCGGAGAACACATGTGCACAGAAAGGGACAGAGCAATACGAGTGAAGGAGACAGCTGTAGTATTTTTTATTTTTTTATTTTTTAGTACATCGATGGCACCGATTTCGCCACATGTTCGGCGCTTTGATGGTTATAAAATTGGGACTAGGGCTTCTGTGAAAATAAACAATGTTTAACTTATTTTTTGTTGACAATGTATTCAGTCATTGCCACTGGTTATCTGGATGATGATTTGATAAGATTCGTAAGTTTTGGAAAGCTCTAGGACCTAGAGTTACATAGTTGTTAAGTACCTACACAATTTTTTTGTTTCAAATGGCAAATTTTAGATATGATTGACAAATCTCTTAAACAGGTGATATAAATGTATACCTACTTAGTATGCAAAAAAGGGAACAACCTACAAATTTGATTAATTTTAAACGTTTTAGTATTTTATGGATTCTCCCTTCAAATCACTGAAATTTTTAAATACCTAAATCTTAAAATTAATAACTACTTAATATGTTTAAAAAAAAAGATGAAACGATAAACAAACGTGATAGATTGCAAACCTATCGCTGCTATTACTAACGTCGCATCTATTAAATCTAAATAATCCTTGCCAATTCTATTTGCAAATAGAAAAGTATTTATTTATCCACTGAAGCGTTTCAAACAGTATTGATTTAACCTATTCAAAGGTCTCTCATTGACTTTTGCAGGCGACAGTACTTTCAACATTTTATCTTGAGGAATGACAATTTACCTTTTCATTGTGGATAAGAAATAACTAGATGTAACAAGTTAATTTTATAACAAGTAGGTAATTAAATAAAAAAATTTAAAAAACCTCGAATCTTGGACCGATTTTCATCAAGCATAGCAAAGAACACTCCCGACTAATTCACCTTTCAAACAACAAAAAATCAAAATCGGTGTATCCGTTCGGGAGCTACGTTGCCTCAGACACACACACAGACACGTCAAACTTATAACACCCCGTCGTTTTAGCGTCGGGGTTAAAAAAAATCCAAGCTTTGATCACTAGCAATGATGAAGAAGATCTTAGGAGATTTTCATGGTTGGGGTTAAAGAAAGAGTTTTTATGAAAATTATTGATAAATTCTAATATTAGAAAATCCGAACGAAACTGTCTTATAGTTCTTTAATATATAAAAATTTAAATAAACTATCTTACGGCTCACCCGATGATAAGTGGTAACGGTTACTTTTAACATCAATAACTCCGAGCGCGCTGTCCAAGCATTCCCCACAATATTTCTTTTAAGTGAAAAAAATGCAATTTCCATAAATATTTATTTATTTAAATACCAATCTTAAAAAAACATCAATTTATTTCGCTAACTGTACCTACATCAAGCATTAACAGACGAGTTGGCATGGCAAACCACCGATTGCCCCATGATCTACCCCGTTCAATCTTACGTGCACTAATTGCGATTGCATACCGGCATATGTCATCCGACCTGCCAATGGCTTCCAACTTTGATGAGCTGCCAGGCGGTGAAATGTCAGGAGAGTACTTAGTCATTGGTACTCTCCTTGTTTACAATGTACATTGTAAACAAGGAGATGACAGAACCATATAAAACAAAGAAGAAGAAGAGGTAAGGATCGAACGTAAAGACAGCTGGTGACCCAATATTAAAATGAAGACAAAAGACTATTAAAAATTTATTTTTTAAACCTGCTAATTGCCAGTAACTAAAATTTTGCTCTCAAAAAGACGTTAAAAAGTATGTAAGTTTTTGAATTCATAAAAGTATAAAAACTAATGAGATTGTATTTACATGAACCTATCAACTTCTGGAATGACTACCAATATTTTTTCTGTTCTAGAAAGAATTTATCAACCAACCCTATGCCCTGAATCAATTTGAAATCGTGCAAAGCCGTTGAAAAAACCTAGTAAAGACGAAGTCAAGTTATTTATGTATTCATACGAAAACGTATAGTACCTATTTGCTGTTATACTTTTCGTATTTCCCTTCTGTCAATGTCATTCTATTGAACATGACAGAACAATTTCAATTTATACACTTGCTGTGAAATCAAGAAATATTTTTTGCAGTGACGTCTACAAAAATAATAACTGTCATAAACATCTCTCATTGACACTCTCAGCTGGCTGAGGTACAGTCAGCGACAAAAGATTACAAAGATTAATGATTTAATTCAATTTTTCTTTACACAACTGAGAAACAGATAGTATAGGTAACCAAACAATTTTTGTTCTTAAATTTAAATTTTGGTTGGAGATTCCAGTCATTTTATACATTTGATAGACCGTCTTTTGACTTCAATCTTATCTGATGAAAAGTGACGATGAAGCCGACGATGGAGCAAGACGGTCTAGAAGACACCTATTCACTGCCTTGAAGAGATCTAGATTTGCAATAGCAATGTTTATACTACTGTAGCTGACAGTACCTACGACAATGACAAACGATCAGACATCATAATACAAATAAATATAGATGGATGCGAGCGATATGCGTTGATCTAACGAAGAACAGGTGACTGTATGAATGATGTCGAAGTATTTTCGGATGGTCTTTATTTTTGGAGGACATTCGATTCAGTAATATGCGATGTTAGAACTGAGAGCGAATAAGAATATATTTATGTTTTTGATATACACACAGTAAAAACCGAGGGAAACTTAGGAATCAAATAGGCAACAGTGAAGTTCCTCTCTTGTTTCTTTAATAGACCGGCTCCAAATATCGACAGCTCCCGAAATACTCTGTCCCACACGAGGGTGTAATGACATAGTGGCTGGCAACACTAGGGTGACGCTTCTTACTGTCATCTCTCATCATTGAACACATATTGATTTTGACAGGGGATACGAAGAGCGATCACGAACTTATTTTGACAGCATCCCACTAATATTAAACCAAGAAGTTGAATATTATAAATGTCAAAGTTTAGATGTTTGTGTTTCAATCACGCTGTAACTACTGATCCGATTTGAACGAAACTTGGAATACTTACATGTAATTCGTAGCCACAAACATCAACATTTTGACCTAGTTTTTAATTGTCATATCAAAAAGTCATTTTTACATACACTTAATTGCTGTTTAATTAACGTACAGGCGTTACTTTGTTAAAGAAATGAAAAACACAAGTTACATTTTGATTTAACAAAATGTTTGCAGCCATACAATAGAGCAGACACCCTACTTAAGTTACAAAAAATATTTGAATGTCATATTCGTTTCCCGATGTCTTTTTAGCTCCCCTTTCTTGAAGATAAGAGTAAATCGGGCGGAAACTTCTTTACCAATATCATAAACCAACTTTATTTCGTTTTTATTGTTGGGTGAAATGTTATTGATGTTTTCAAAGATTTTCATGGTTTTACTGCTAATCTTGTGTATCATATAATGCAGCATTTCCTATTTTTCTAACCAAGTTGACATTGTAAAATTACTAGAGAATAAAAAAAGTCCTTATGGAAATAACATTTTTTGAATGAAAAATCACGTCACCATTTGATTCCCATATACCTTTTCATTTGGCAGGCGTCACAGCTCAGTCGGTAATAGCTCTGCCTTCCGTGCTGTGGGTCATGGGTTCGATCCCCACTAAGAACAAACATTTGTGTGTGCCAAACATAGATGTTTGTTCTATGTCTGGGTGTTACTATGTAAGTATTATAAGTATGTAGTTATTTACAAAAAAAGTATATAAGTGAGGCGTCGTGTGAAATGTCCATGAATATTTATTTATTCTTTTCTCTTCTCAATACTCAGTACATTTATTGCTTTCACATTTAGTTGTTACATTGTAGGTAGGTATCACACATGAACCCTGTTCAGGGGTATTGCAACAGGAAAGTGTAGGTAGACCGAGGTCTCAATAGGTAAACTCTAGGATCTAGTGATTGTAGAGCTAAGAGGACTGTGAGATCTATTCCGGGAAACTATAATTTTGGCATAGATTTATTAATTAATTCTATAGGTACTGCTAAAACTTATTTGCATTATTAATCATTTGTGCTTATTTATTCATCGGGCGATGAAAGATAAAAGTTAAAATAATATTAATTTAGGAAATCATAAATCTTGAATTTGACATTTTATAAAATACTGTGTAAATTTTAGTTAAAACTATTATATTATACATGTTTATCAATGTTTCTAATGTAACTATTATTAAAAAGACGCCATTCGTTCTTAAAACAAACAGATATAAATCAAATAAGCCGAAGGGGATACAGAAGTGCATTATAACTCATTTGGGATTTTGAATAGTAAGAGATGACATAATTATGCTTTTAAAAAAACATCGAGAGATGCAGTAGCTTGTTGCTTTAAATAATATTAATTTGAAACTACAGAATCCTATATTATTGAAGTTAATGAGTAATTATCAAAACTTTTTGGATTTGTGACTTTATTAAACTTCGTATTATGTATTTTATGATTTTGTTTGTGCTTATCTCCATCAATATGCTTATGCTTATGTGACCTGTATTATTATTTTTTAAACATATCTAACTATCTCATGTACCTCATGATGTCAAAATCTTTTAGGTTAAGATTTTTTTTTTTGTATTTGTTGTTTGCGTTATTTTAAAGTATTTCAAAGCGTTTTGAATATTATCAATAGATAATAATATAGGTCATTAAAATATGGGCATCGATAACTTTATCATAAACATCTTATAAAAGCTATAAAATTATAATTAACAAGATAAATAATAGGTAAATTGGTTGTTTGACCTTGGAATATTCGATCGGGAAGCCAAATTATTATTTATAAATTTATACATCTGTAAACGTGTTTTGTATTAAGTATTAATATATTCACTGATATTTTACGAAGCCTAGTTTATTGGTTTTATCATTATTTTTATAAGAAATTTTTAATGTTCACCTTTGTCCAACACGTAGGTAATCATTAATACACTGTTAATTTTAACTTTTTGTTTGTGTCGGTTGAAATTAAAACTGTCGTTACTAACCATTGTCACTATAGTTCATTTGTTAATTGTTTCATGTCAATAATATTCTTATTACGAATATTATAAACGTCAAAGTTTAGATGTTTGTATTTCTTAGAAATATAGTTCGTAACCTAGATTAACTAAGGCTACTTTTTATCCCGGAAGAACAACAGGATTTGGACTTGGACGAAGGCGCGGGCGGAATATAGTATACCATTCTAATTACAAAACTTTCAAAATTACAAAAAACACTCTCATACATAAAAAAATCCAAGTGTTTAATACTAGTTGTCCTGTGAGAACATAGACCTCGCGAGCCTTTATAACCGTGCAATAACCAACACTTTCCCTTTTACCCTGGCTAAGTATATCTAATTTCAGGTGCTTGAATTTTCCAATAGGCCCTTATGTAGACTTTTGAGCAAAATAAGGGTATAAGTTTTAGCGATTACTCGCGTTCCCTTGGTCCTAAGAGGTCGAATCTGGTGTCTACGGATTTGTCTCATAAAGGCGAAGAGGACTGTGTAGTTTCATTGATATTGGTAGAAGTCAAATTTCGGGAAAAAAAATAAAAAAAATAATTTCCCCTTTTTTCCCCTTTCCAGTCCCCCTTTTTGGAAATATTTTTACACCATCTTGTGTAGAATGAAATCTTTCGTGTGCTCCTTAAATTTGATTGAAATCCGTCGATAAATAACGCTACAGCAAACTTTCTCTCTTTTCTCCCCTATTTTCCCCCCAATCAAAAATCCCCGACGACAAAAAAATTCTAATAAGTCATATAATCTGTGTACCAAGTTTCGTCCAGATCGGTTGAAAAATGCGACCTGTAGAGGAGAACAGACAGACAGACAGACAGACAGACAGACATCCGGACAAACGCATTTTTGGCCAATGTGGAAACTGAGACGCTTCGCTCGCTTCGCTCGCTCGGTCCATAAATTCACGCTGGATCGATCACGATTTGATATAACAAGAAAGATAGCATTTTAGAAACGAACAAAAAACTTTCTATAAAATCCAGTAATAGCCACAAACAAAATAAAGATAGACCAAAAGCAAAAGGTGCCGAGACGAGGCTCAGTGGCGCGTCTTGGGAGAGACCTACGTCTAGCAGTGGACTGATATAGGTTGACGGTGATGATGATGATGAAAAGCAAAATACGAGTATAAAGCGTACCAATATTTTATATCAAATAACTTAAAAACACAGCCGTTAGTCATTAAAGAAAGTATATCATGCCTTCACAATAAACAGAGAACAGTGACACAACATAAAGTCGTCAAGAGCCGTGAGCCACACCTGCCCCCATACGCACGCACGCGACATTCGATTCAATTGTATCGATAATCGAGCTTTTAATATCGAGTGACATCACCACAGTACAAGCGTTCGTGATAGTACCACGTTAAGCATTTATCGCTACCGAATTGAAATTGACCATTTAACCGCTATTTGTTTGATAACGTTTTGGATCCACTGCCCACTAAACTGTCAGGTCGACACTGGATATCAGACCTTCCAATAAAATATTCCGTCATATAAGAATCAAATCATTTTCATCATGCAAACCGCTAAAGAATGGAATACGTTATCGGCGTTTGTCTTTCCTGATCGCTACAATCTGGATCTCTTCAAGGCTAGAGTGAATGGGTGTCTTCTAGACCGTCTTGCTTCATCGTCGGCTTCATCGTCACTTTCCATCAGATTGGTTATCAAATGTGATAAAAAAAAAATTATATGACAGACAGGTAAATATAATTTCACCGATTCGCACACCGCGTTGCAGCTCAGTAGACACGAACGTCAGTTATTGTTTAAAAACGGAACCGATAAATGCCGACAAGTCTAGAAAAAAAACAAAAAGGCACTTAACGGATTCACAAACCACTCAATGCATCCGAAAATCCAAAAACAGCAAACAAAATCCATCAATCAAAGAACAGGCAATGAAATAATCGAATTTCAGAACGTTGAGTGCAGCTCAAAGAGTACAAACGAAGAAGCACAACAGATTTGGCAAATTGGAACGAACAAAAAGAACCGAGTTTGACTAATATCTGGCTCAGAGTTCGGTGTCGATACCGAACAAAAGAAGTTAGAAGGGTAGACGAAAGAAAATCAAACGAACAATTGAACCGCTTGCGAGTTTTCGCCCGAAATACCGAATTGCAATCGCTGATTCATATCGATTCTGCTTGAGATTGCATGCCGTTGTAAATGCATAATTAGGTTAGAAAGAAAACAAAACAGATCGATCGAAGGGAACTGAAAAGTTCTGTGTCACGAACTCCTTTTCGAATCACGATAGATTTTACTATCTATTGTTTTGCAACAACTTTTACTTTACGGTTGTTTTCGATAACCGTTGGAGTTTGAACCTTGTGCTGGTTGCAAGTAGGCATTTAGTTATCGATGCATTTTGTGTAGCACTGATGTGTTCGGAAAGTTTTTACGCGTGAGGGTGATCTTAGTTTCGTAATATTTACGACGATATAAAACTGTTTGCGGTGTTGTTCAATGTTCGTATATTTTTAATGTTTGGATATTTTTGAAGCACCTGTCTTTTTTGTAACGATAGTCGTTAATGTTTATCGAAACTGCTTTATATTTTAGCGGGTATTTAAATCATTATAATAGCACGCGATCGTTTCCTTTTCCAACTAAAGAATGTGGATGACGTTTAAAGCTGTCATTTATCATCAAAATAGAAATAAAACCAACCAATGTCTGGGCTTCGATATATAAATCCGAAACCTACCTACCTAGGTATACTAATGTTACCAAATTACCTCCTATATTTTTACTTTCCTACAAGTGGGTTAGACTTTGTCCATTTCAATAATATGTTTAGGTACTGTTCATTTATTTTTCTCATAAAATACTCATCAACACATAAATCTACAATTTAAATGAACAGTAAGTAAAGTCGAACCGATTTGTTTATTATTATTCAAAATGGACATTTTGAATTTGACGAAAAATAAAGTTGTTAAGGACCACGTTAATAAAGGGAGTCAACCGGCAGCCGACACGCGACGGTTACCTCAAGATCACTATCTAAAACCACGTTAGTTTTACCATTGTCAAATACACATAAACTATTACTACCATCCTTATTATTAAAGGCGTAAGAGCTATTATAAGATTAAAATCAAGGGATTGGAAGCAAAAAAAACATTGTCGACAAGTCGAGACGTTAAAATTTCGAACTACCCTTAGTTTCGATTTACTGATATTTATTGATTTGATAGAACTGTAAAGTAAGAAAGTTATGAGCTACAATTTGTTTGATAAAATCGTCTACGGATTTAAAAACAGGTAGCTAAATAAAGTTCCCGCTGAACCATAAATAAATAAGGAACTAAACAAATTTAGAGTTGAAAATAAGACATAACTAAAAGTAGACTTCAGTTGTAAAGCATCTTATAAACCAGTTGAAGACAATGATAAAGTGGCTGTTATCAATAAAGACATTGATGAAGTAAATAATGAATATTGATAAAAGGGGGTGTCTAATAAGGGTACAAACATTAATGTATCAATAGACTGATAAATAAAATACTGGCGTGGTTATCTACATCTAACCTCCCCTGCTAATGAATATTAACCAATATCTAACTGCGTAAAAGTGACTAACGTGGAGTGGTTGTATTTCAGTTTGTCTATAGTATGACTCATTGCTTGTAAAAAATTTTATTCGAATAATTTTAAAAATTATAACAAAACAAAATGTTTAGTAGGTAACTTTATTATTCTGCCTCTAAACGAATTTTCTTATAAGTTGTTTATAAAACAAAATACCTTTGGACCAGTATATAGGTACTTCTTATTAATTTTTAAAGATATGTTAAATACTTAGGAAGGTAGTTTCACAATCATAATTTATAAGTTTAAAAAACTAGAAAAACCAACTTCAATTTGACTACCATCTTGATCATCAGATGATGATGATGATGATGGCAGTTCATTGGGAATGTTCTAGTGATCATAAACACCACTTTAAAGTCACAGGAAAGCAAAAAACGCAATTTCATGCACGTGGTTGGCATATTTTTTTTCAGTTATTTCTATTTATAACCTAAACTACTCAACCGATTTTGATGAAAATCAAACGGGACCAACCCGGAAGTATATCCTTTCAGATTAAAAAAGAATTTTTGAAATCGGTTTTTAAATGACGGAGTTCTGAGGTAATAAACATAAAAAAACTGATTTGAGAACCTCCTTTTTTGAAGTCTGTTAAAAATAAAGTAAAAAGCACACAACAGTCATACCTAATGTCACGGTTTTTATGCAATCTACCAGGGCTTCGGCAAATAGCTCGAGTCTGATCACGTTAGTCTGCAACGGAATAAACCGGCAACATCAAAAAGAGTCGTACCTACATCATTGCTGCAACTTTCGTGGTCAACTTGTCGTCATCGCTTCTTCAAGGTTTCCCAATTCCGCAGCGTGATTAGATTTTATGCCACTATTATTGGATTTGTTATGTTCTCCTATGTTGCTGTTGACTAATGTCACTGTCGTAAGCTAACGGACTTTGCATTTCATCAAGGTATGATGGCCGTTGGCTTTTGTCAAGTCCAAGACGGCAAAGGTACCCAAGCTATACATCTGTAGAAACAGAACTTGCAGATCTTGAGCCTTTCCTTTGAACGTGAAGACGGAATGGAAGATGAGGAGCTGATCTAACGGAGCAACTGTCAAAATACTAGCTGAGACTAAAGTCAAAGTACCTACCCATATATGGATACCTAGAAATGCCTATATAGGTGCAAATACATTATTTTACATTTATTTGTAAATTTTTTTCTAAATCAAACACTAATGATTCAAAAACTATGATTGGTGATTGTTTGATTACTTGACGACTTTTCTAAAACATTTTTTGATGGTCTAGATTCTGGATATTTTGACCTGATTTCAAAAGAAGAGATTACGTCATTTCTGTTAAATAATTTAATGGCATTAAATGAAAATATCATGAAAATGAAATCCCACAAGAGAGTAACAGAAGACAATTATTAGAAGAGTATCAAACTACCTTAGTTGACGCAGGGGATAAGAAAACTAAAGGAAAACTTCCTGGTCACAGTAAAAACGAGTAAATAATCCCCCGAATCGATACAATCGATGCCGGCGATCGGGACCGTAGCGTGACGTGTAATCCTGTTTGCATATCGGCCGGAGTCGGCACGAAACTCGGCACTTATCATGTTTATTGATTGACACGCCAGTAATTCACTGCTCCGAGTCTGGGAGCTAGTGGACAAGAGACAGAAGCTAGCGGATAGTACTGGAACAAAACATAGTTAGGATAAATAGGGAAGTAATTATTTATGCCCAACATATATAGGAAAGTTCGGTGATGAAAAATTTTTGTACGGAGTTACTAACCTAAAGCTCATTGGTAAACACTGTCCAGTATCCACACGTGTTTCTAAAGGATAATATGAAAATAATATAACTACAGTATTATGTCTAAGTATGTCCTCGGTAGACGTATAATCAAGTAATCACTTGCATCCGCTGCCGTATGTTACTTAACACGTTCAAATTTACTATTCAAGGAGCTTTGTTTTAGGCGGCAATAACTTAGTTTTTGCATGTTTTTGTATATTGTATTTAGTGTTTCGGCCGCAACAAATCGTGCAGCAAACCCAATAAATTACATTTAATTTAGCACCTACTTGACCTGCAGACTGGGCAATTTAATTCCGAGTACTTAATTCTAGCAGTATTTCAGTAAGGGTTGTCCCTTATCTTCAACGGCCTTTATTTGAACACCGGCTTTTATGCCAGGAACCCTATTTGTCCGCAAAGCTATGAGACCGAAAACAACTTCTTTGTCTGTCAATTCCGTATCGCTATCGCACTATGCATCGACCGAAATTAGTTTCGACACGAAAACTGAAACAATAGAATCGATATCAACACCGTCTTTTTCTGTTTCAGGCTTTCAAGCACGCGATCGAAAAGAACAATCAAAGGACTGGCTGGAGAGACGTTAAACTGGTTGGAAAGAACTGAAAAAGAAATGTGGGGTTCGAACTTTGAAAGAGTACGATAGGTGTGAATTGGATGTGACGGTCAGTATGCGCGGGGCGTGAGTGGCGATCGGCCGGATGCACCCGACGGGCGCAGCCAGCCTGCCGGCACCGGAGGCGGAGGTGCAAGCTATGCACTCGATGGATTGGCTCTTCAAGAAAGAGAGAATATATCTGCTTGCACAGTTCTGGCAACAGGTAAGGATGCTGATAATGAATGCATTTCAGATGAACTTGCTCTCCAATTATGATTTCAGTCAGTATCAGATATCAGATAAGAAAACATTAATAATATAGGTACTTAGTTCTAAAGAACATTAGAAATGAAAATTGCGAAGAAAATAAATTCTAGGCTAAACAAATGAATTGTATATATAAACTGCAAATAATATTCAACAAAACATGCTAAATCACATGCAGCGAGGACCTTATTCAAATTAGCATATAAACGATATTGCAGTGCACAAACAACAAACAAAATCAATTAATAGTTCCCATTATGAGTACAATTAACCTGTATCTAACCCACGGGGTCGATGGGACCGCGATCGGCCACAAAACAATTATATCTATTGTTTGAACAACTATTGTTTGATATGATAATGTTGATCGACTCTGTCATTATGTTTGGGACCAAAGATCAGAATTTGATGATACAATTGGTATCAATTTTGCATGCAAACATAAGCAAAACTTGTTCAACGTACACTGTCGCAATGAATCAATTGATGTAAGGGGGTATATCTTGCTTGTACTACTGAATTTTTTGGCAATTTTTAAATGTTGTTGTGTTTTCATGTTTTTGTTTTGGCATCAATATCAAGTAAGAGATAATTTTTTTTGTTCCTCTGAATCTCTACTCTATGGCGAATCAGAGAATAATTGCTCTGCAATTCAGATAACATCTAACTAATCGTTATAAACACATTGTTCTTGGACCTCTGATCTGTATCGAACAAGGCCGGAGGATATTGCAGCAGTCTATAGATAGAGTTGTAGAAAATGCTATTTTTTATGCCATTCCATACTGTTTAACTGATGGAGCTAAACTTATACTGACTGTAGGTTCGCCAGGTGTCACCATGTGACTGAATAGTGTGAATTTATTTCCAGCACGGGCTGTGTGGTCTTCTAGATACATTTCCTGTTCCTCCTGATCCTGTCTTTCATTATAATCCAACAAGCTATGAGCCTAGCACGCTTCACTGCGCCATATAGCAGTTTCGGAAAAAATTGCACAATTTTAGAGTACAGTAGGTACCTACCTAGTCATTATATCCTCTAAAATGATAAATCAAGTCTAAAACTGCAGTACCAATACTGGTCA
This sequence comes from Gandaritis pyraliata, assembly GCA_947859175.1. Lineage (NCBI taxonomy): Eukaryota > Metazoa > Arthropoda > Insecta > Lepidoptera > Geometridae > Gandaritis > Gandaritis pyraliata. Next base: position 857,536 of record OX401871.1, on the reverse strand, counting down.
CAATGATATGAACTCCAAAATGACATATTTTTACATGATATTTATGTAAATTGTTTTGCATCTGGTTAAGAAGGTATCTACCACGGTAATAGCTATTTTAAGTTCCTTGTCCTCACAAGGAATCTTGAATAGGGCTAGGAATATGTAAACAATTTATACCAACATGTAACTATTGAGTGTCTATGATATGTTTACATTTGCAACACATGTTTATGTAAATAATCATCATGAATAATTAATCTATGCATTAATACATGTTTTTGTCACTCAAGTTGACAGTTAAGGCTACTTAAAATGTCAAATTAAGCAGTTGTTTTTTTTTTTACCTAAATATACCTAGGTATTCTACAAAAAAACCCTTTAGTCATAGAAAACACAAGACGTGTGACTAAAATCATTGTATTACAAATAGAGATGAATAATAGAAATGATGAATAACTCCCAAATTAGATAAGTACCCATTCTGACAATTGAAAGTTGTATCTGCCAAAATAAATGTCAAACGTCACTATTCCAATAAACGTCAGCTAAGAAGATGCATGAGTGCAAACAAGAAGTTGAAGTTGGAACTATATACCAACTAGCAGTTACCCGCGACTTCGTACGCGAGTACCTACCGTTTCCGTGTACAATATATTATTATCTGTGCGTGTACTGAGCGGATACTTCTTTGAGAAACTTGACATTATACCGAACCCGTACTCGAATGTCAAACGTTAGTCGTTCGACCAAAGAGGTAGTACTACGCCCTGTCAAACTGACGTGACATGACATGACTTCATCTTCTTGCTAAATTGGCGCTGCTAAACCCGTTCGTTCATTTTATCCTGTAGATCCTGTTAATTATTCGGGATAAAAAGTAGCCTATGTGTCAATCCAGGGTACGAGCTATATATATGCCAAGTTTCATCAAAGTTGGTTCAGTAGTTTCGACGTGATTGAAACACAAACATCCAAACATCTAAACATCCAAACATCTAAACTTTCGCATTTATAATATTAGTAGGATGTTTAAATTCAAAACGAAAGGTGTCGCTGACACAAAAGTTATCTACCCTATTCTGACCTGTAAGGTGTTGAGTCCGACAAGATGTCAAACCAATTTGATCTAGAAATTGATTGGATGAGTATTGAGTAAGAATAAAGTGTACGCCAATATCAATATCAGGTGTGCTGGTCCGGTAGTCAAACAGATATTCTTCATAAAAAAAATTAAAAAAAAAATGAAGTCCGATAGAAGAAACTCAAAAAGGAAAAAAGGCGTGCCACTTAGCGTAGAATAAATGCATGAAAAATAAGAAGTAGAGTATAAATTTAGTTAAGTGCAATGCTGTTTAATATGTCTCATTAGTGAAATGATAACTGATTTTATTGCCAGTAATTTCCATATTTTTTTATATTTGTGCATGTCTTTAAATCCGTAAATTGTAATATTGTTATAACTTAATTAAAAACAATGCTATTTACGGTATTTTCAACCTGAGACTGTTCACGAAATTTTAATCACTCTGATTTATGTAGGCTTTACTTCCTGCCGTGCTAGATAAAGCGAACCTAAGCCGAAAACTATAAAATACACGAAAGTATCGGAGCATGCAACACAGATCGTAAAACAAAGTATGGGAGCTTAACTGCCTACTCACGGGGGCTCAAAACTTAATATAATTGACGGAAGACTAAACAATCTTACCGTTTTTTATTTCATACCCCTAGATGAAATCCCCATTAACTCAAAGACCCCCAAATTGAGTTAGCAGCTTTTTTTTATCCCTGATATTCTAAAATTTGTTTTTCGTAATTTCTGAAAAAAAAAATTGTTTTTTGAGTTATAAAATAACTAAAATAAGATGATAATTATATTAGTTACTAGCAGTTACCCGCGACATCGTACGCGTCTACAGTTTCCGTGTACATTATATTATCTGTACGTGTACCGAGCGGATACTTTGAGAAACTTGACATTAAAACTCGTTACACCGAACTCGTACCTACTGGAATGTCAAACGCTAGTTGTTAGACCAAAGAGGTAGCACTACGCACTGTCAAACTGACGTGACATGACATGACAATGAAATCCTCTTGCCAATTGGCGCTGCTAATCCTTTTCGTTCGTTTTATCCTGTAGATCCTGTTAATTATTCGGGATAAAAAGTAGCCTATATGTCAATCCAGGTTACGAACTATATATATGCCAAGTTTCATTCAAGTTGGTTCAGTGGTTTTGACGTGATTGAAACACAAACATCCAAACATCCAAACATCTAAACATCCAAACATCCAAACATCTAAACTTTCGCATTTATAATATTAGTAGGATGGAACAAAAATAACTGATAATGTATGGTTTAGATATTATTCTGTAATATTAGTCTTCTTAGTAAACATGTCTATGTTAAAAAGAATGAAAAACGACTCAAGTGGAAATACCTCGTGAACACAAACTTTAAATAACAAAGAAATTAAAACAAAACGTCCTTGTAAATCGATAAGTGCAATTCTAGGCACGGCATTATTATGTAAATTTGAAATATAAATACAGTTTTTAATCAATGTTTAGCTTAGTGGGCAGTTTAACAATACTATCGGACGCATTGAAATGGAGTGTATCAGTAGAAAGCATCGTCTCTCGAATGAATATTTATTTAACTTCTGTATTTGTCTCTATTGTTTGTAATTTGTCGCTAGATGTCGTGTATTGAAATCGGTTTTATCTGCTTTACATTGTTGTAACTTGTAATTCTAAAAGGATTGATATGTGCTTGTTGATATTAGTTTTTTAAGTTTATTTTTTTACTTTGTTTTTATTCACAAAAAAAAACACAACTAATACAGTATTTATAATATATACAAAATACACATGAAGCAGTTGAGCTATCTACAAACCGTTGCAAACGATTAGGTATAGATAGCTCAACTGATCCAAATCAGTACCAATCGGAAGCGTGCCCAAGGCACTGGCTGCATTGCCAGTGACTTGGGCATTTATTTTAAGTTTAAGCATGAAAATCACGATGTTTCGTAATTGACAAATGTGTTTCATCATGTCGGTTAGAATCAAGATGTAGAAATAAGCTAAATTTTTCCGATAAAAAATAATGTCTTACATTATTAAGTCTTTTTCTTGATTTATGTAAAAAAAATAAGCCTTTATTGCTGTTTGTTATAAGTTTTTTTTTACTAACTTATATTGCCTAAATTAATCTATTTGTACTACTTAAACTAACTACTTATCGGCCACCGGTTCCGGTACAGCCTGTCTCTCGACAAAGGCCTCCCCTAAAAGTTTCCATTCTTCTGTATCTTTTGCAATGGGAGTCCATTCTGGGCCTGCTATTTTCCTTATATCGTCTTCCCATCTTTGATTTATCTAATCTCTATTAAAAGCTGACTAACCCCCGGCTTTCCTCCAGATGTTTTCCTTCACCATTTAACTTGTCTTTCCTGTGGTTAAGGCCGACTAAGCTGAGAGGATGGTATAGGTGCTACAAGTCTACTCCATCTAAATCATGTCCCAGGCACTACAATGTCTGGTTCATCGAGGCATGGATAAAAAGTTGCTCCTGACGCTGTATAAATCATCTAGATTAGATGCAAAGGCCTGCTTAAAAGCAAAAGATCTTTGAAAAGGATATTCAATTACTTATTAAAACTTTAATACCATATTACAAAGTTTACTCTCTAAGTAAGTAAGTAAGGTTAAGTTAAGTTAACTCTTGTTAGGGTTAAGCTCGCCTTTGTACATGTTATCTATTTCTGTCTTTTATTTATGTCCTGTGTTGTGTGCAATAAAGAATTAAGAATTTACTTGATAGTTTTTAAATGCAATATTAATTCTAGTCTGTTCTCGACTGACAGTTACCTGTCGTGTTGTACACTATGTAGGCGCCATATTAAATGCTAATATTCTACGTGTATGTCATCCACAATCGATAGTGTTACCACTAATGTCATATAATTGAGCGATGACAGTTGAACTTGTATCATAGATCATGGCTTATTATCTCGTGTGTTAGATGCCTTAGTCTTCATTAGATGCAGTTGGTTTAAGTGGAGATTTGAGTTACTTGTCAAATTGTTATATTCGTCTTAATTAATTATGATTGTTATATAAATAATCATGTTTGTTATAATAACAATACATGGACTGGTAATATTGTAATTACACACAATTATAGGTTTTTGTTTAGATACTTGCTCAGTGAGGCAATGCATTGTCATAAGCAGAGGTAACCGCTTAATATCAGGTGGGCCATCGGCTTGTACCATCATTTAGTTGCGTAATAATCACGAAAACCATGCTGCATTATTCAGTACCAGTACCAGTACCAGTCAGATCAAAGATTTTGTCCCATCTCAGGAGTTGAACCTGTACCTACCTCTTGCATTTCAACTTGGCTGACTATAGGTAATAATATAATAATAATAAGCCATTTATTCCAAATAATAATCTAAATAACATTTCAAAGTTTAAATAATAAAATACTTATTAAAACGAAATGGCTGACTATAGTTTCAACAAAATCTTGATCTTGATCTGAGCATGGATTCCCCAATTCTGATGGACTTCTAATTTGATGAACTGTCAACATTGTGAAGATCGCGCGCGCGACCAGCGCGCGAACTCCCAAGCGACAAGATTCCCTTGGAAGAAAATATCCAGCTGTCCTCTCTCTCCGCCTGATGACGATAAACTACTGTTTGTTTTTATAATGATATACCTAGTGATATTCTGCGTTGTGTTCGCCGGTGACTTCAAACCATTTTACGACTTTCTTGCCGATTCAATTACCATTTCAATCACAATTTTCTTTTCGCATCCGTAACCATTCTCTATAATCAATCGTCATTCTCGAGGACAGTAAAACCAAGTAGCCCTATCAAAATATAAGTGGATTTCACTGCAGATCAACTGCCATTGGAAAATCAGCTTTATTGTATAACATTAAGATTCAATATCGCTGCTCCAACTTTGATTCATCTCATTCATTCAACGGGAACTTTTGCAAGGTGCAATTGAACTGTTAAGTTTCAATAAGCATTAGAGATTAATTCTATCATTGTATTCTTAATCGGTAAGTGTACTTTCCTCAACTCAATCTGCTGTTACTGCAATCGCTGTTTTTATTAGAGTCGGCATGAGTATTTCTCGACTCACGACTTAGAATACCAAGGTTTAGTTTTGATCTGAGTGAGTTCTGCTCATAGTTTGTTCGTTCTGTACCAATAGTAATAAATGGACTATTAGCCACCCATCTTGAGCAACTTTAAAACTATATTTATCCACCGCTCAATGTGCCCTCAACAATTAACATCTATAAAATCTTGGCTGACCGATACTGCGATCGACATTTTATTGTTCCTATAATTGCAAACGGTTTTTGATCACTGTTGCTATAGAACGAAATGAAATCATAATTTATTTTTGTATATTTTTGGGTTTTTCGAAACATACTTATAAATAGTAGGCACAACGGGTCCTTGTCCGAATTAGAGGTCCGAATCCGAAATTTGGTCCGAATTAGAGGAGGTTCATTATGCGAACTGCCAAAGAATGGAACGCGTTGCCGTCTTCTGTCTTTCCTGAGAAATATAATCTGAGTCTTTTCAAGGCAAGAGTGAATAGGTGTCTTCTAGACTGTCCTGCTCCATCGTCGGCCTCATCGTCACTTACCATCAGGTGAGATTGTGGCCAAAGGACATTCTATATTATATAAAAACAAAAAGGTAAGCGAGTTTTGACAGGCGTCACAGCTCAGTCGGTAATATAGCTCTGCCTTCCATGCTGTGGGTCGTGGGTTCGATCCCCACCAAGAACAAACATTTGTGTGCAAAACATAGATGTTTGTTCTATGTCTGGGTGTTAGTATGTATGATAAGTATGGATTTACAAAAAAAAAAGTATATAAGTATTCTATCAGCCATCTGGTTCCCATATCACAAGCTTTGCTTAGTTTAAGACTAGAGGGTGTTGTGTGAAATGTCCCTGAGTATTTATTATTTATTATTATAGTTTTTCCGCACAATACCTACATGCGCAATCGTTATTGTACCTTACTTCAGAGGGACAGAGATCAATTATGCGTAGGTACTAGGTACTGTACACTCATTAAAAAAACAAAACACGTACCTAGAAGAAATACTAAAAACCTGTCAAGAAATCTGAATTTGATACAAAACATAATAAAAGACTACCGAATCGATCCTATCCCGATTTCTCGGACGGTAGGGCTTGAAAATAAAAGATTTCTTCGTTAATTAGGGTAACCGCAAACATTTAGGTTTCGACGCCATAATTAATCGAGTCGATTCATTCGATTGTATCGGAGTTCGTAAAAAGAGCATTTCCCTACGGATCAGAGGGAATGCGATCGGTTCCCACAGCCTTGATGACGAAGAATGTGCCGAAAGCAAAAAATGGCATGCTTTCCCATGCCTATGTCAGTGGGTCGAAACACTGAAGGACGAACTGACAAGGACGCTGAACTAAAAAAAGAAACTGAAAAGGCCAGATCTATAGGGCATGCAACACATACCATGCACCATGTAAGTAGATACAACGTGCGTGGGCATATGTTACAAGTAATTAAATAAAAAAATTAAAAAACTTCCTAATCTTGGACCGCTTTTTATCAAACACTAGCTGTTACCCGCGACTTCGTACGCGTCTACAGTTTCATTATATTATCTGTGCGTGTACCGAGCGGATACTTTGAGAAACTTGACATTACATCTCATTACACCGAACTCGTACCTACTGGAATGTCAAACGCTAGTTGTTAGACCAAAGAGGTAGTACTACGCCCTGTCAAACTGACGTGACATGACATGACAATGAAATCCTCTTGCCAATTGGCGCTGCTAATCCTTTTCGTTCATTTTATCCTGTAGATCCTGTTAATTATTCGAGATAAAAAGTAGCCTATGTGTCAATCCAGGTTACGAACTATATATATGCCAAGTTTCATCCAAGTTGGTTCAGTAGTTTAGACGTGATTGAAACACAAACATTCAAACATCTAAAGATCCAAACATCTAAACTTTCGCATTTATAATATTAGTAGGATAGGATAGGATAGCTAAGAACACTCCCGACTAATTCACCTTTCATACAAAAAACAAAATCAAAATCGGTTCATCCGTTCGGGAGCTACGTCGCCTCAGACACACACACACACACACACGTCAAACTTATAACACCCCGTCGTTTTTGCGTCGGGGATTAAAAACAATGTTGTCGATACGATACCATGCTTTGTGAAAATGAGTCTTAAAATCTCCGTAAAGTTACATCGTTCTTTTGGAAACATTCTTGCATCAAACAATCAATTGTAATTTCCAAAATCTTTTTATTTCCACCGCACAAAGGAGGCCTCAAACTTTAACCTGTATCTAAAAATCGATTGCCAACCAAAAAATTGTCACTGACAAATGATTCGAACGCCTTGCGGTTGAAATTACGAATTCAAATCTTCGAATTTTGAACAAAAACCGCCATTAACCTTCGGTTGTTATGTTACCTTTTTTCGACTGTCGATGATTTTGAAGCTAATCGTGGTTTTTGTCGATATTTGAGGTTAATCGATGTATCGAGTTCACTAATTCTATTTGCGCCACTCCTACTTTACTATAAGTGGGCGTGATCTATTGATAGTCTCGTTCAATCACAAAAAAATAGGCAATTTAAATAAAAATAACCCAACTTTTTAATTCGATTCATTTATATCGCACTGCAGTAGCGCAAAATCGCTAAAAACACGAACTGTAAAGAATAAACTTCACGTCAATAATTTAATAACAAAAAAAAGAATCGATTGTGGTTAATGGCCGGCCGCACGAATCATCTGTACAGTCAAATCATCAAGCGCTGATGGTTTTTTAATGATATTTTTCACAATCGGCCCGATCATTGATGGTTATTAGGTATAGGCGAGCCTCAAGACATGAATGTTAAGCCTTCGACAACTCGTTACGCAAGCTAACCTTAATCTTATCACGGCCCACTAAGACCCATTGTCCTTTGTAAACTATCCGTTATTACTAGTAATTTCTCAGTTGTAATGTAGCTTGGTACTGTGGGAACCATTTCTATGTTAAAACTTTGAGAGGAAAATCTGCATGTGATCTTCTGTCTTTAAGATACAGTCAATATTTCAATGTCCCATAAGACTAGATAGTGCTAAAAGTTGAGTAGCTAAAAATTAATTTCAGATAATATTTATAAAAATCCCCAGGCTTTGCAGCGTGCTGTTCATAGGGGCATGGGTAAAAAGCTGTTCCTAACGCGGTATCTAGATTAGATGTAAAAGGCGTGATTTATTATAACTCGTTAAAACATATACAAAAACATTTATAAGCAGGGCTCTTATTAGGGACCAAGAAAGAGACTATGAAAATTTGTTAGGTAGTTCATAGGTAAAGTCGGTTTAAAAACCAGACACGCTTACGAGTCCCACATGGAAAGCATACCACAGGAGTAGAGTTTACTCATTAACATAATCTTAACCGTTGCGAAGTGGTTTCAACGTTCTAATTTTCCACATCGCAAGCTCGATCGCCGGCTAAATGCGTTTATTGTTTGTAAATAGTTGTCGGAATGGACAATGTGTGGAGAATGACCCGTGTTTATTAAAATGCAGTATTGGTCCAGAATATGTACTTGAATTAATATTCACACTGAATGGAATCATAAGTTAAATCGTTCGTTCGTTCGTATTAGCATCGAGTTCGTTTTTATTTGTCTATGGTATTAGTTAGTGGCCAACTCTGATGATGGAGTTTTTAGACTGTCTTAAGGCCTCTGTCGTGGCTTAACGAATGCTAGAGCCGGGACCGACACTTTAACGTGCTCTCCGAAGCACTCAAGCGATAAGTTAAATAAATTCAGAGGAAACAAGAGAATTATTATATGGAAGGAATTCGATTTACTGACAAGCTATTTTGAATCAAAAGTCTATGAGATAAAGCTTAAGTTCAAGGAAATAAAGTTTAAAGTGGAATAGACATTCCAAAAGTAGTACAGAATGACCCATGCTTATTAGAGAGGCACCGATTCGATTCGATTCGATTAGGCCAATAAATTGATTGGTTTATGAACATCGAATTATTTGATTCGAATTTTATGCGCCTGATTATGGACATTATTGGTCATTCTCCTTTATGTTATGGACATTATTAATTGTGTCCGGTTTGATGGCGATAATAATCTCTCGTTTAGATCGTAACTAAACTCATTATTGATTTGAGAAACCAAATTTTATAATTAGCTTAGCATTCTAACATAGCACTCAGCTGTAAAAATGTAATGGATAACAAGAAGGTACTTAAGGAAATTAGTAAAAAAGTCATCGATTGTTTATCATTCGATATGACACCAAAGTATCGACAATGTCAATCGATGCGAGATTCGAGAAGTGAGAGATTTACTATCGCATTATGTTAAACGACGTTAAAAGGTTAATTGGGACCGAGTGCACCAAAAATAACTAGTCGTAAACTTTTATGTAAAGTGTCTTTAGATATCGAGAGCAATAAATATAATGTTTCAAGTAATATACGATGATTTTAAACTTTCATCAGCATAAAATGGCTTAATATTGTCAAAGAGAGCCATAGCTTGATATGTAGTTTATCACTTCCGGAGTTCATATAAATAAATAAATAATCGTTTATATCAAGCATTTTCCTCATATTACATGGATTAAAACATTTCATAGATTAAAATTAAATTAATATAAAATTCCACCTAAGTATAGAAATGATCGGATTTAATTACATGTCATAATATCTGCACTGAAATATTTTTTTTTTAAGGTTTTTAAGATATAATAGGTATAACTAATAGGTACCATTCACAGACAAGAACTTTATTTTGTTTTAGTCTGGTTTATAATACACAGATATTTATTCCAAAAATCCATTTTTTCTTGATTTTCTAATATTTTTGATACAACGTTCACAATGGATCTTAGTCCCTCTGAAGTATCTGCGCAGAATCCATTTTTGGGTGGAGATAGCGAATTTTTCGGCACAACAGTACATGTGCAATCGTTTGTTGCACCTTCAGATGGATAAAGATCCATTGTGCGTACTGTGTAGCAAATTATTTCGTGTATCAAATTTTCACCTTTAGAAGAAGCGACAAGACTTTTGTCAGTCCCAAGAAATGATATCGTTATAGCTAAGGTTTTTTCACACTAGAAACATAATGTGAACAAATGACTTTCAGATGTACAGGGCGTGCAGGGTTGGTAGCCTTTCAGATCGAGATGCTTGGGTCACACAGGTCACTCAAACAAGTGCTCGGAAATGTCATCCTGCTTGAATGATTGCCATCAAAATGGTTGGTTGGTACTACTGGCAGAACAACCTTATAGCCTGAACTTCAGACCCTGTTGAGTTGCTAAACGTAATCGCAATTTTTGAATGGAGAAAAAAGTTTTTGTTTAACCAAACTATTTTTCTCAATACAAAAATTGCTATTTACTTTTCGCAAATTAACAATGTAACTAAGACTCAAGGGTCAGTTGGCGAAAGTAGTATGAGTGACCTTAAGTTTAAAAAAAAACAAATAAGTAAATAGTGTGAGTGCCTAATAAGTTTATTTTAAAAAGCTGTTACAAAAACTAATGCAATCTAAGGTACATTCAATTTCACACCCTTCAATGATGCACTTTCTCTTACAAAAAGCTAATTATGCACTCCAAGCTGTCAAGAGGATTAGCTCAAAAACTGGCGGTAGAACTAAACGCATCTGACAGGCGGGTACCTGTCACTTGCGTTTAGTTCGCTGCGCTTTTTTGCAGTCGGTACGTAAAGTATACCCATTGTTCTAGTGATAACCATCGTGGCTACTTGCCTGAGTACGGTGTGCTCGCGCATTTTGTAACACCCTGTAGATACTGCAGTCACAATAGTATTGAAGAAGCTTGCTTGTGCTTCTGTGCATCGAAGAGCATCTAGATATGTTGGTAAGATGAATCGTGATTTTTTAAGACATGAAAAACGTTTAATATGAACTTAGTTTATAATATGCATCGTAATGGAGCCAGTAGGTAGCTATACGTATACCCCTACGAAAACCCGAAAATATTTGGTTAAAATGTTCACTACCTAGATAAATATCTTATTTCAAATTGTATTGTATTCAACAATTTCTATGATCTTGAATACCTTCCAAGTCACGTAGGTACCTATATAACCTCAACATTTCTGATGAACAATCATTTAGTTCGGTTTTCTAAACAAATGCAGTTTGAGTTATAGATTTCTTAGTAGCATGTTTAGAAAAGTGGATTGACGTTGTAGAAAACAAACAAAACCAACGTAGCTAGCTATCATCAAAGAGAAATAGAAAAACAAAAACGGATTTCATAATACCATCGCCATTTTTCATTCGCCATTGACACGTCCCGCCAGCCGTTCAAAAATCGAAAACATTCAAACATTTCAAATTTAGAACGGTGTTCGAACTCTTTCAAAACGCGCGGGAATCGAAAACAGCGATTAGTTTTCGTAGACGTTCGAACTTTAAAAATATGTCGTTCGTTCGGTTTTAATTTTAACTGGGAATGTACGAGTGTATTCGTTCTATTTCGCCTCCACTTTACGACGTTTGTCAGTTTAATGATTTTAAGTAGACTGTCAACTGAAGCTTTTCTGCATCGATATAGGTACCTACATTACAGTTAGTACCTCTAAAGCTATATGTATGGTATGGCTGACGATGGAAAGAGAGACGTATTATCATGATCTAAGTATTATGATCATGATAATATGTTTGCTTGATTTAGTCACCTGCCCATCGAACGTTTCAAAATAATTATAAGTATATGTAATACTCCTATGAAATAAAACAGTATCTAAGTAGGCATACCTACTGCGTAATCATCTAAAGTTCTGAACAGTCCCACTGCTTCAGTGGACACCATTTTGAATTATATAAGTTACGAAACACTCGAGATTGGAAATATAGAATTTATTTGCGCATTAAATTGCCGCGCAGGCGTGGGTTATTACAAACTATTCATAAAATAAGTAATGTTATCGTTATAATACGGTGATTATCATATTAAATGGACTGTAGAGTTATGGGATAAAATAATTGTTCCTATCTACAATCACTTCTCACATCAATTCGATTTTCTATTGCAGTTACTTACTACAACACTACGACGTCTGTCAAAATCGAAATGTCTGTAAAATAGCCAATGAAGGAGAAATCCACCATATTACCTTCAAAACAAATGACAGCTGACTTGACGAATGACCCGATTACTAAATACAATTTCAAATTATTCACTTGACACTGGCAAAATTGTCTGTCGACGGACAGAGGCCATATAAGATAAGAAGAAGAAGAAGATGCCAATGATTAACTATCTATTCGTTCACTTCTCTATTCAAATCTCGGAGTTGACAGTTTTAATACCAAACTTGATGAGTTTGACACATTTCAAAACAGTCGGATTTGTAACTAAAGCATCATATTTTACAAAACTAGAGTTAAGTAAGTATAACTATTAAAAATATATCTGTTTATCTATGAAAAATTGAGTAACATTATTTTAATAGTAGGTAAATAAGTATTTTAGCTAACGTGTCTTTTGAAACGCAAAATCTATAAAATAAATGGCCGTTAAAATTCCAGTACTAAATTTGAAACTGTTCGATTCGATTAAGAGTCGCATAAAAATGTCACCTCTGAAAAATTTAGAGTTTTTTATTTATCACGATCATTTATAACAATCAAAGCGGAATACAATGTCTTGGCGATGGTCAAAACATTTGTAACGCTATAAAAATAATATTCAGCTGCATTCCGGCTAAAACAACGTGAAATGGAACGGTGTTGTAACAGTCCCACATTTTAAATATCGAACGAAGAACTTTTTAACCATATCCTTCTTGATAACAAAATAATGTAGCACATAGGACTTTAAAACAAGTGCTTTTTATAACGAAATATAATTTAAAAAAAAAAACAATTTTAAATAATAAATTTTATAATTATGTTATCTGTGATACGTAATTATTAGAAGAAAAACATTGAATGATATTCTATCAAAGACAAGAAGGATTTTTTTTAATATGACAAATACAAAGGTGACTAGGCAAGCTTTGTGATCAAAAATAACTAACGATAATTACATTACACAAATGAAAAAGCGGAAAAGGAGCTAAAAATAATAAAAACAATGTTTTGTTCCGTTGACACTCACCCACTTGGCACATGTTTGAAATAACACTTTCACTAACAAAAACATTTATTTTAAATTATTTGTGTTTTCATTTACGATTGTCGACATATATATTTCGACATTGAACGCTGGTCTTGCACCTGTACTTTATAATACTTTAAACTAGTTCTTTAGTAGGTGCCGATTGGAACATTATATTTCTTAGAAACCATATAACTCTTGCAAATAAATACCATATTAATTACTCTCATTTGATAGATTTCAATAGTTGTGCTCGAATTTGACGACAAATACACAATTTGTCAGTGTTGTGTGTATGTATACCTAGGTACCAAGAACTCGTATTTTTACCCTGAATAAAGTCTAAAACTTATTAAGTCACTATTGTAAAGCAGATTCCAACAGCTAAACAAACAACAACAAAATCTATATTCTTTCTTTTTTGCTACATTCAAATGAACTGATGTATAATTTTTCATCACAATGTCCATAAGGGAGAACGCAAACCAAAGACAAAACGTCTTGTCGAACAGTTAGTGATGTGAAACTTCTCAGTAAAACTTTTTTAGTTACGATATGCTTCTTTTTATTAGCTGTTTTCGTTACTTGCTTATTTAATGAGAATCATCCTAAGTACTTAATAATATTATTAAGTACACTACATAATTACTCTATATTCTTATTTATTAAAAAACACAGTTTATTCTCTAGGTATGTGCGTATAAAGCAATGTTTAATAGGTAGGTATTAAACAATGCTATAATAGATAGGTAAACATACTTAAGAAAAGTCTGTCGTGTCAATTGATGTGAGTTTCGTTACAACGAAAACAGCATATGACGAGGAAGCATTCAGCATATGCTGTTTTCGTTATAACAGAAAATTTATTTTCACGTCACTAAGTACGCGACAAAACAGTTTTGTCGATAGATGTGCGTTGGCCCTAATATCTATGCCTGCACTGACCAGCAATATGTCATTTTGGCAGCTTTTCATGTTATGAAATGTCAAATACGACTTTAATAAGAACGGATGAAACGGAAAAAAGAAAATGACATTTCTAATTTTAAAATCGGAACCCCTCGCGGTTCGATGGAGTTCGATTTCGAATTCGGAGTTTGAAATAGCCCGCGACAGCTGAGACTCGACACTGTTTTTTATTGCTTCAACACTGTTTATGAGCACTTTATGAGTTTTTATAGATTTTATACTCTAATCCAATGAGTCGCATCTCGTGATCGGATCCGTTCTATATTTACTGGCTCTAAGCTGTTGGCGCGTTATTTACGAGTCAAATACACAGTCGCGACACTTCGATAGTGTAACGATGCGTTCAGGCTACTGAGCAATTTTAATCTTGCTGTAAAAATTATAAAAATAAAGTTTTATAGGCACCTGTCTCCAATACGAGTCTACGTTAGAGTAAAACTCAAGAAAAGTAGACACAAAAAACTACAGCTGCTCAAATTAACCTATTTGAATATTCCCCTTTCAATTGATCAATGGCTCAATCGATAAATGAGCGATATCCTTCCCAAACGAGGTCACTTATCGAATGAATCTATAATCGAAACTCGAATCTCATTCAGTATTCAAATTACCGATCGAGGTCCGTTGATCGCATTCATTCGAATGCACAGAAAAACCTATTTAAAAGAGGCTTCTGTTTGAATTAAGAACGGAAATCAACCCTCGCGGTCGCTTGTTCCAAGTGTGAATCGATTCGAAAGAAAGGGTTATTTTTTCTTTTTTTTCTGGTCGCGCTTATTGACATGTTGCGCGTTCGAAATGAGTCTATTGTCTTTGGTTTGACGTAAATGCGTTTTGGAGTTTGAATTTACTCCGGTTACATAGACTATAGTGTCGGCTCAGTGGGAACCGACAACCCTCTTAAACCAAAAGGCGTTGGTAAAACTGGCGTGTGCCAGCAGTACCTACTTGCCTACTCCATATAAATAATGTCCCTGGCACTGCAGCGTCCCGTTCATAGAGGCATGGAGGTAAAATAAAAAGTGGCTCCTGACGCTGTATGAAATAATCTAGAATAAAACTTGGTTCTATTGGAACACCTTACATAGTAGGATAGATGATGACATAGAGCATATTGTCCAAGATGCTGTTTCTCTCACGTTGAGAGCATGAACAAAGTTTAAAATTACATTTTATTGTTTACCGAGCACTTAAAATGAAGTCAAATTAGGGATTTTCGGCTTCCCATCACCAAGTCGTAAAATGGCAATAAAATGGTAAGTATTGATCACGGTCAAGTAAACTATTTTATGTTGCTTTTATTGTTATTTATAGAGGAATAAAATCATTTTATTAATGTCATCGGTTCATAAGGACCGCGAGATTATTGTGGATAATTAAAGTTTGTTTGGATTACAGCGCTCCGGTGGGTCTCAAAACTGCATCTATTTATATTAATAACCATAATAATATCGGAAATACCATAACTAGTAAATTTTACGTTTAATTTGCGCGTTTTCTACTGATGGCGTTTGAGCAAAATGTCTCGCTGCAAATAAATATTTTTCATTTCTATCTAGTAATATTACAAATTGCATAATTATTTGACTCAATAGGAACACATCTCACCACTACGAGACAACTAAAATACAATTGAACATTTACTAGCGATAAAATAATTCTATGATCGTAAAGCAAAATTAATGTAACAGTTTTAATTTTATAGCGATGCCCGCATCTATGTATGGCACCATAATCCTTTATGGGATTACATAATCTGTGGTAAAGTATTGCTCATAGAGTATGCTGCTCTATGGTATGTAAGTGTGGCTTGTTTGAAAAATTGAAGCGCTCGTGGCTTAGCTTGCTTAGTCAATTTTCACCGATTTCTAAGATAAGCGAGGTTCTGCGCTGTCACTATTTGGATGGGTAACTGGTATTTACAATCTGAACGCTTCCGTGCTTCGGAGGGTACGCTTAACGTACTTAGTATTAGATTATCTGTAGTTAAACTGTCAGTCCCGGCTCCGGGCTCGCTACAACGGAAGCCTAAAAACTCCGTCACTAGAGTTGACCACTAACTCGATACGAAAGAACGAATCGATTCAATACAATGCAAAAAGATTTGAGTGGTAATGAAATATGCTGATAAAATATATAAAATTTATCTAATTTTATTGCTATACCTAGTTATTTTATTGATCATATTTCTACTGTATTTGGTCGTGTGTTTTTATCTAATTTCCACTTTTCATTGTTGCAGGTAAATTAAGTTCCATAAAAAGCTTCGACAATTTTTATTAGTAAGTAAAATAACTTATCGCTTTTCTTATAATCATCACATAACTTTAATCAGATGTTTACACAATGTTTGAAAAGGGTAATGTCAAATAGTGATAGAGCTCATATTAATCAGATGTCAATTTATTCAGCTTTTACTACAGTCGTTACTATCGTCTCAGAAATATTCTCAAGTAGGTATCTATTTCTGAAGCTAGCAATCATTTAGTTTGACTACAAATACAGGCTAATTTTAAACGAGTTGAACTCGTGATACCAAAGTTGGCAGACCCCTGTCGAACAAAAAGCCACCTGCCAACTGAAATCAATCGATATAATTCACAAAGCGACAACAGAAACATTTTTTCCCAACTTCGAAACTCCGGGTTTAGGACGAAACGAATCCAACAAAACGGGATCGAACGAGTGTCCCCAACTTTGTCGTGAGCTTCCCGCGCGAATCGTGAAAAATTAATTATTAATTTGCCACTGCTCTCCCTCCGAGACGTGTGTTTTGTCTATGCCCTTTTTATTTTTTTCGCAATTTATTTTTTAACGCTCCAATGATGGCAAAGGTAATTTGTATCAATTGCGTTTTTGTTTTCTTTTTCATTTTGACATCGGTCAATGGTTTGGCAGTTATTAATTTGAATATGACTGTCCTTATTAATTTTTTAAACAAATTCCATTTGATACCCTCTTAAGGCGGGTAATGTCAATCAACCTTCCCGCTCGCACATTTCAATATTTTTTAAGATATAAACTCACTCAATGTAATTATGTAAAATCGCAAAGCTTCACGATCAAGAGAATAACAATGCAAATGCTCAGCAAAAAATATCATTCTAATTCAAACAAGTTTTTTAACCAGAAAATTTTCACCAATGTGATCAATTAAGGTACACATTTTTTGATCGGAAAACTTGTTTGGATCACAATGATATTTTTTGATTAGGTTGATGGATATAACCCATCGTCTTAAACAAATTCTGTTTGATACCCTCTTAAACTCTGATAAAATCGGAATATTGACTTCCGAAGTGCTAAAATGGTTGGTTAGTAACTCTATGACGTTTTATTGGTATGTGAGGGTACCCCTACCCTCACATACCAATGTTCGATATTGACAAGTTTTGACTTCCCTGTCGGCGCTAATCAATTTTACAATTGTGTGCTCTCCCTTTCATATACAGAGTGTTTTGAGAGGTTATGATCAATAATTTAAATGACACTCTTGAATCAAATAAAAGTTCCAATACAATGTAGATTACAATCCAATATCGATTAATTTAAAAATTTTGATAGCATTTACACGCAATACCTAACACAATACGAGACTCATTTTGTTGACAAAACAGCGCCAAGAGTACAAATCTTTATTGGATGTGATATGCCAATGGCAATTAGTTCATTCAGTACCCTCACAATATTGAAATGAATTTGGCGCTATGTTTGTAATCAAGAGTAAAAAAACGCCACTAATTCAATACCGATCGATCAAAATTGCCTTCAAGAGTTCGGTTGATCTGATATTGTTAATACTGTCAGTTTTACGTCTTTTCACAATATTCTATCACACTGACCTTGTCACGTTTTGTCATTACCTAACCATGTTTTCTTTGTATACAATGTTGATTTCTTAGATAACTCGAATATTGATAAGTCTGTATCACCCTGTTAAGAGATCACACACGCTGACTCAATAAAACCTTGGTTTCCATTCCTCGCGTTACTCTTTAGATGTTTTTACAATTCCTCAGAGGATCGTGCGTGACGCTATACGTAGCAAATGTGCTTTGTCAATCTTGTCATTCTTTTGTTTTACTGTATCTTTGAATAGATTAATAACAGTGTATCTCTTAAGACCTTCACTTGACGATGCTTATTGTTTAAGAACCTATTTTAATAAACAGGACCAAAAATAGGTTTGATTGTTGTGATTCATAACTGTTTGTATTTTCTAATTAAACACTGGAAGGCTTATGATTTAAATTGACGTCATGTTTTCATTTTTTCCAATATATTTTCTCTCGATAAAATCATAAATAGGTTTTCTTTGTAACCAGCCTCCTGATGTTGCAACGTGACTAAACAAAAGAAAAGTTCTGATTGTTTTATAACCGTTGCTTTGTCAAAGCGTTCTTTACTGAGAGAACGAATAAAAGACAAAACCTTGTAAGGGAGGTGGAATTTACCAACTTGTGCGAAGCGAAAAAGGTTCAATTTGTTCAAACTTGTAAACATAGAAACAAATAAAGGCAATCGAACTTCCAACCGCAAAGATTCGCAACATCCTTCACCGGTTGCTTACAAGAAAGAAAGTTCCGGAGGGGAACACAGGTAAATGGTTAAAAGTATTTTTTCGCAAGCAGATCACGTTCGCCTTAAGTGAGACATCTTAGAACCCCTCCGGAACGATTTGAGCGGGAAAAAATTTGAACCCGAACACGTTATTGATTCTTGACGGATGCGTTCGAAATTCTAATAAGGTTAGATTTGTTTTTAATGTTTCACCGTCTAGTTTTGCCGTGATTTTTGACGTTGACAGCTTCACTACGCTCCGACAGAAAGTTTGGAAACGTTCCAATTTTAAATTGGAGTTCGATTTCAAGACGAACTAAAGTATCTTGGAGTGTGTTACTTCTGGATCAATTTTTCCAAAGTTACCACACTTTATTTGGTAGATTAAACAGCGGTTGTGCCTTCTTCTCAAGGTCTTTGTCCTGCATACAGTGCTCCCGTGATCAATTGTGCGCCTATTATCCGATAATGCCGATCAATCTGCCCTGATTGAATAATCATCGTTAGCCAATTGAACTCGATTTAGCATCGCTTTGAACTCTGATGTGAGCCAGTTTGGTTCGAGGGATTGACTACTTTGGTAGAGTTTGATTCTTCTGAAATATTTGACTCGGTGTCTAAGTAATTCAGTTAATTAAATTAATTTATAACATATTTACAAAATACACATAAAACAGTTGAGCTATGTGCATACAAACCGTGGCAAACGATTTATAGATAACTCAACTGATCCAAATCAGAAGCGAATTAAATTACAGAATTTTTGAGTGATGCATAGTTAAAGTCACAAGTAAATTCTTATTAAAATATTCAGTTTCCATCGTGAATGCAGTTGAAAATATTAAAGTTTTAAAGTAAAGGAGCAAAAACATTGATGAACGAGACCACTTTACTACTAATAGTGGTTATAAAAATAGTTCGTAGTAAGGTGAGTTCGATAGATCGAAGTAAAGTCGACGATCCCGGCGTGCCAGTCTGTCGGCAACATCAAAGGGCCTGACGCGCAATTTTGACAATTAAAAGGCTACGCATTGCGCACATTGTCTCTCAGAGCCGCCGTGTCCTTGGCTGGAATCTCAACGTACCCTCTTTTTTCGCTGCAACCGGTTCGATTTGCCGCGTACAATTTCTGACGCTTGTTTGTGTTGGTTTATAATTTTTCATTTCATTTGCAGACTTGTTTTCTTTATAGTCCCGTCTCTTTTCAATATATTTTAAGGAAAATAAAGAGAGATTTACAGACGCTGTCCGTCCTTGTTTCTCATTACATTTTATTGCAGCAAAGTAAACGGATTTATCCACCAATAGCGTTCGAGATTTTCTAATCTCTGTAAAATTTTATGATCAGTGTTTTCATCAAATCGTGTACGCAATAAAAATCATCAATTTGTTGTATCTATGATATTATAGTAAAATCGTATCGTTTAGTTTTAAACCGTCGTAAATTTGAACTTTCGGTCGTAATATCGAATTTTTAATGTGAATTTTGGGCCGATACGTGGTGAGTGCCAACGGGCTACGAATAAGTCAACTTTTTATGGGTCGTAAAAATTTAGGACCATCGTAGGTGACTCTATTCTTTGGACATCGATTTTAAGTGCGGCGGTATTGGACGAGTTCTCAAAAAAGTATTAATTAAAAGATTTTAATCTTAGACTGTTTTTATGAGTCATTTAAACCATAAATACTTGTCAAAGACATTCATTTTATTTTTATCTACTTATTGATTTTTAATAAAGTAATTTGAACTCCCATCACCTTTAAAAACATTAAATAATGCAGGTACAAAAGCAGCTGCCTGTAAATGACCTCTGTAGTTTGAGTCCGGTGGCGTAAACATAGGAACAAAACCGTACAGTCATTGGCATGTGTGAGTTTTTGAATTTCGAATAAAAAGCCATAAACCAAGAAGTTGAATTTCGAATATTATGGACATAGACAATACGCTGTCACTTTGGAAGTGACACCACGGTCACGGATCTTTACAACAGGTAGAGTAGTAGAGTTGAGTTGATAAATCAGTTCTTAGATTGGCGGTGGGGCACACAGAGGACGTTACGTGATCGAAGCCCCACTTCCTCCGCGGGGTCAGGGTCGCGCGCCTTGCGAATGCGAACACCTATCGATGCGATTGTACTTGTTGGTGCGTGTGTACATCTGCTTGCGAGTGTACTTGCAACGTCTGTTTGTGTTGTGTGTATGTGATGCGTGTATGCAGTGTAGTAGTTTTGATATGAAGTTTGGAAAAGCGGTTTGTTTACATAAAACTTTAACCAACGCGTTTGATATTTATTTCGTGTCATCATCATCATTATCGGCCTGTAGACGTCCACTGCGGGACATAGACTTCACTCATAGATTTTCAGAAAGAGTAATTCTAATCCTTCTCCATTCCCGCGATCTTAACCATGTCGTCAATCCAACGGGTGGGTGGCTGTCCCACTCTTCATCTTCCGGTTTGTGGTTTCTATTTGAGATGCTTTGTTCCTCAACGGTGGTCAGTTCTGAGAGCCCAATGCCCTTACCTACTAATTCTGAGAGTAATGTCGGTAAATTTCGTATAGTTTAAGAAAACTCTATTAAACGATAAAAATTTCATCTCTAAGTAAACCGACCAGTAACAACACACTTGCGAAGGCACAATTATAAATTCGCCCCACCTGTCACTCAAAAAGCACGCGTATTAGTGAGCGGGAAAGCTCAGAATCAACTGTCAATCAACTGACATCTGCAATTATAAAAAGGTTGATCTGAAATTCGCCTTTTTGCTCGGATGCCGATTGCGACGTGATTTTCTCACGGGGACGATCATCGGAATAGAGCTAAAGGAATTAAGACAGATTCCTTTGGCGAATTAGCGAATCACCTGTCTAATTACGCGATACGGCTCGATCCAAAATCCGGAATCCAGAATTCGACTCTTCGTTTTTGAGCCGACAGACCCTTAAATCAATCGACGCGGCGACGCAGCAACCGCGCAACTCACAATTGCAAAAAAGAACGTTGAAGAAACAGATTAGCATAACAAGTGACGAGAAGTGTTTGCGAATTGTCAATCTGACAAATTTACAACCGATCGCCGCGTAAAACACACAAAAGTGCCCTTTTCATGCAAATTTGTCTGAGGGATTCTTTTCCGAATTTTTTCTCCCCGGTGCGAAACTTCCGCCTATTTTCCCGCTCAACGCACTTCCGGTAGGGGGCGCCGCTTCCGCTATCGGTTCTGTTCGGAAATCGGATGAGTCTCGCCGACAGAGATACGTCTATCCTCAACCCCTCGCCCCATTGATTCCTTGTAAAGTACTCATATTTTCTATAGAATACTTTTATTGACTGTCTTTATTCAAACCACATTTTATTTGCTTGTAATGTAACAGCATTTATTGACATCAAAGTAGCTTTTTCTTTTTCACTCACCTTTCTACAATCTTCTATTTTTTTTATTAACTTGTAAGGTTTTCATTCATTCATTCATTCATCTGTACGCTCTCTATGTTTACGAAAACGAATGTTTTAAAAGTGATACACTCACACTTCATAATGGAAAAGTAGGTGTTAGTGTGAGTGAGCCACTAGCTTCAGTAGTGTACTGGGTCTGACTGAACACACGAGTTTGAGGTTATTGCGACTCCCGCACGCGTTTATAGGTCAAGCTATTCATTGACGCTTTTCAAAACACGTAAATACTTCACGTTTACATACTTTTGCATATAAATAGTGGCGAATGAAGGGTTAGAATATTTGCATAAGTTTCTTACCAACCCTATAAGGTAATTTCTAGTCTTATGTAGATAGCTGGTAAAAACTGTAGGTATTCTAATAATACCTAGATGTATTAGGTTACTGTATTTGAATTGAAATATGAATAAAAGTTAAAAAAAATATCGACGGTCAGAAACAAAAACGTCCTAACCAAAAAACACAGGATAGCTAGATACTAAAATTGAGCGAGCAAGTTCACAAACTCAATCTCCAAACAACAATTTATCTATGGGCACCATAGCCTACGTTAACCATCGATGGGAGCTGACAATCGGCGGTCAGATTGCGGTCTTCCTGAGCTCTCAGTTATGTGGTTTGTCCCGTTTCGGCATTTCGATTGCAGTGAATAACAGTTTTAAAGGGTTTTAATCGCTTCGAATACCTTACTTGCTCGATTGATCGAAGTTAATTTAGACCGAGATTGACCACGTCGTTAGTATAGAGAACTAGCTGTTAACCGCGACTTCGTACGCGTGTACCGTTTTTTTTTTCAGACTTTTTACACCGACTTTATACTCTAAAAGCGACTGACGTGACGTCGTGTCAAAGTATATTTTATTGGCGTTGCTAATCGCGTTCGTTCATTTTAGTGAGATGAGAAAGAAAGAAAAGTGCGTAATAAATCCCAGTAAGTACCTATGATAATCTAATGAATACAAATAAACAACGCATAGTAAAATTTAAAAAAATATATTATTATAGTTAGTTTATAACTTTACACCTAAGTTTCTCTGACTTCTAGGTAAGTTTAATAAAGTTTGCTACTCAACAAGTAAATAGGTATGCTACAATACAAGACTGTTATGATCAAACCAGAGACGGATCTAAAATCACAAGAATCATTTAGAATCGTTTTATATGGTTTTAGATGCCAGTTCCTCGTGATCACCGGGCTAATTTTACAAAAACTGCTATTTCAAAATGATCGATTTTCATCTACCTACCCTCAAAACATTAGATCTTATTTTATTGAGTTCCATTGAAAAAGTGTAATAGTAACGTCCTCACGAAAATAGCAACTACACAGATGATAGTACAGTTATTACGTATCGACGAGACGAACAGATGTGTTTAGTAACTGTCTACGTTTGATTCTACACACCTGTTGTTTTGAAACTCTTCGATTACGACCCATTAGCGACTCGATATTTAATACTATTGACTTTAATGTTTACTACTTAAAGTAAGAAGTAGTACAAAATTAGAAACATGAACGAATTTTGTTGCAATAACCATTTTATACAATACAACTAAATGATATAAAAAGCCGATGACCCACCTCATACTAAGTGGTAAGCACTGCCTATAACGATGCATACCTCACTAAGCACGTCCATCACTTCGCACTTAGAGGATGGTTAATATTGGGGATTTTTGTGAAAGAGCTAAGATCATTTTAGTTAAGTACAACTATGTCGTTGAAAAAAGGATTGTATTACGAACAAAGGTAGACTCTACTCAAACATAGCTTTAAATACTATAAATTAACTTATTCAACCCGCAAACGAAAACATTTTGAAAGTCCAATTAATACGAAAGTAACACCTTTCTGCAACTGACGTTGACCCTTTCATACCCAATCGAATTTCATCCGAACCTATCCAGATATAAAGCGTAAATTAGATTGTAGATATTCCAGACACAAAGGGGCAAAAGGATACAACTGAACAATAAAATACTTTCGGTGAGCCGCAACTCAATAAATACTTCATAGTATCGGTTTGAGGGCGACTTGACCGGACGTCCGCCCTTCGATCTCTCGCCCTAAGGGACCAGGGGTAGGTACATGTGTTTGAGTGTCTTTGTAATTTATAGTTGGAATTAACTTCGAATTAGGATAATGACCGCTTGCTTTTAGTTTTGAGAATAATAAATTAGAAACTAAAACAGTTACAAAATCAAATGAAAATGATCAATCTAGTATCTACCTATTTCCTCCAAAATTTAGTCAACTGTTTGACAGTGAATATAAGTTCTTTTTTACTTTCAAACAGTTGACCAATTTTATTTATTAGTACGTCAACTAGGAACTAAACTTGACTAAGATAAGAAGTACCTATGCAAAAACTATTCATTGCGAAACATATTAAGCAAGTTAAACGTTAGGTATCTCTGTTAAAATATAGTAAAATATTAATTGCATGTAAAGACGGGTTAAGAGGTGTTTTATTGGGATAATCCGGGATAACACTAGTATCCTGTCACGGGCCATCGCCTTAATTGGGGTCAATAGTACCCAGTCTGAACCTACTTTAACTTGTACTTTATTTATGAAGTTGACTTGACCACTGGATTATGCAGATTTGAAATTCATATTACCCTATGACTCACATTTATGGAAAGGAGTATATATTTTTAGTTTAAAAGGGGATGAAATCTACTGGGATGAAAAATCATGGGAGAAGCACTCCCACTTTGACTTGCAGAACACTGTTATTGTTAAAAAATTTAGAATCTGTTGAAAAAATGATCATTGTAAATATCGCAAATCTTTGTTTTCACAAACATAAAGTCAATTTAGTTTAAAAATTTGGAACATTCTTGTTCGTTATTGTTAAAATTTGGTTTGAAAAAAGAACTAAAATATCTAACACTGTTATTTAAAAATGAGTATTATGAACCTACAGATAAGTATCCATAAACACTCAATCAATTCTAAACCTGTGATAACTGTCAATATTAACATTAAGAGGGAAGTCGTTAAACGATCTAAGCAAGTCACAAATAAAACTGCCAATAAAAACGTAGACTTAATCCTAACATTCCATGTATTGATCTCGGACATCGATCGAGATACAAAAGATAAACCTACTCCACGAGATCAAAGCGAATATCAACTCTACGTACATCATTTTAGTGTTTATTTTGCTGTACTTGTCGAAGATGACCTAGAGCTGAATTTATATTTACCAATTTCAACTCTATAACGATTCAGTTAAAGTGTATATTACAGTGCAGGATCATGAACACGTGCAAACTGTTTACAAAAGGTTAGCGGATATCGCCTATTAATGTTATGACTGAATCAGACGATTGCCAATGATTGCTGACTGACAGAATTTCAATGGGATGCTTGTAATGTCATTGTTATAGATATTTAGTTTTTCATATCAGCTATTTTGTTCTTGAATTAACAAAAGTACCTACTTACTTATCTAAATATTTGTATGTAAAGCGAACTGTTAGATATATTAGGTAATATTTGTATGTACCTAAATTGTTATTGTTTCTTTTTCTAAACAAGGGGTCAATAAATGTTACTAATTACTAAAAGCAGGATCACTAGTAATAATAAAACACAAATAAATCATAATTAAACAAACAGATGATTGAGACGCCACATGCATCATATTTACATTTTCTGAAGTTATTTCAGTTATCCAAATAGCCGAGCTTACACAAATAACTAGAAAGATAACATAATAAAATTGAAAATTGACGACGAGAAATGTTTATTTCTGAGAAATGATAGTTTGCCTTCAGAGCGTCGAGGTGGGTTTTTTCATTGGAGATTTTTTTAATATTATAGGCCTAGAATCAATAGGTAAATTTTAAAATACTTTTTTAAATACATGTTGCGTATTTATCACCTTACTTCTAATAAATCAATATTTAATAACTTTAAATAGCAAGTTAGATCGTGATTTTAATTACAAAATTAGCTTTCACGGTCAAGCGATGTCGTAAAACAATTTCTCTAAATAGGTATATTATTCAGCATAATATTTCTCAAGTTGTGAAGGAGATAGTGTAAATAACAGTGTTCAATTACACAAAGTACCAGGGTTCCATAAACGTATAGCAATTTTAATACACTTTATTTACTCATTATTGCTTGCTTGATAAGAAAGAATGCGCAGACATTCTATGCAGAGCCGGTCTTCTCCAGACTTGCGCCGGTGAGAGGGACGCACATACGAGAAAAACTCTAGAAAGAACGAGACAGAAGCATCCCGATAACACGTCAATACATTCCTTGCAATGTTCACATACGAGTATCGATCTTATACCGTTGGCTCAGGGCTGGTTTTCGCTTGGGAGTTTTAATGGAAAACCGATATGGCATCAATATGTTTTACGACGTCATGCGTCGAGTGATTCGGAGTTCTAGCTGAACAGAAATAAGGCTTATATTGGTTTTTATAGAGTTTTTAAGAAGGCGTTCTCGATATCTTGTAAGATAGTGAGGGCGTTTGGAATCGATCGAAGACCGATACAGCCGTTATTGGAGAATCACCTCTATTTGTGCTGAAAGAAGGTTCGAGATCACGAGGCGTGGTGTGCCGAGACACGCCCATGTCTTATATGGAAAAATGAGGAGTGACATTTTTTTTTATTCCTCTCGATCGCCCGCAATACTTGGTGATAAGACTCATATAATATTTTTATTGTAGCAACTGATAGAGCTATCTCTTACAACTAGTCAACTAGTAAGTCTCAGTAACGACTTTGTTCTTTATTACAGGTACGCTAAGATGCTGTGTATATTTCAGGTAATTTCCTCTTATTTCTTAGCTTTTGTTGTTAGTTTCATTGGAACCATAGTCTTCGATTTGACTCGACTATACCATTTCAAAATAAAAAATGTAGGTCACTGTGTTAGTTGGTACCTTATTCGTCCAAGTTTATACCCATTTGGTACCTTATTGCATGTATTTTCTACTATACATTTACACACATAATGTTAAACAAATCGGCATCTTCTACTAGTTCATAATAAGCAAAAAAAATCAAATTGTAGTTCGGTTAATTCGTATTGAGTTACTCACAGCTCTAACAATTCCAATTTCAAAACAATTGGAACTTCATTCAAATAAGCAAATCCAATTCGAACATGTTTAAAAATAAATCAGAACAAATGAAGTGAAAAGAGGTCGATTAACGAATCAGATTTTTTTTCTGAACGCGTTCATTATGCGTTCGAATTTTAAAACAATACCGCCATTCTACTGGTCCGTTTGAATATGGAATGTGATGGACAGTTCTAGAGGGCGCGTTCCGCTTACGTTTTTAACTGTTTATTTTAAGGATTCATTTATTTTCGCAAATTGATTGACACGGATCGTCGGCAAAGTGTCTGTCAATATGACGTTTTAACAGGTACCTGCTGAAGTACCTACCTGCTTCTGGTTTCGTATCGTATCTTTTTTAACCAGAAAATTTTTCGTCGAACTTGTTTGCTGTGAGCCTTGCTCACGAATGAATGTGTCAATCGTAAACGTATCGTAACGCAAGCATATCCGAGATACACTGCGCGGTGACGCTATAACGTTTGGCAGTCGTGCTAGCATTGACGCGCAATATGACTCGAATACGTTAGGTTTACGTAACGCGGCGACTGTCAGATTTGTTCGTGATTACCCCTCTGGACACGAGTTTAATTTGTTTACAACTTGAAATGTAAAAGATAGCGCGTGTTTCATTGCTTTTATGTCAGTGTCAGATACTGATTCATAACAAACAGTCCGACATCAAACAAAAAGTGTGATATAAGGCCGAGGCAAGGCGGGTAAGGCGGCTATCGCTATCGGCCCATTTGTTAGTTCGCCTACGATCCGATAGGGCGCGCCACGCTCGCCACAAAGAGCAATTTAGCCCCAACAGTGATTGATTCCACCGATACATCACTAAAGGCGTTTTTCTATGAAAAATTGCTATAATCGACTTAAAAACTCATTAGGACCGAAGACAAAGAAATCTTCCGACCGCCATTCGTCTAATTTGAGTTTCTCGATCGAGACGAATTTCAGTCGTGATTACTGCTCCCTTTTTTGTGATATTAAAGTTGAGAATTTTGATTTCAGTCCTCGACGGAACTATGATTCGTGCACGCTTTTTACACCATCGTTTAAAGATCGAGATCATTTGGTTGCGTGAAAAACGAATGCACACAAGCATATGTTGACTTGTACTTCACCGACATCTCATTCATTAATGTTGACAGCACAGGAAATAGTAATAAAGCATGTACGCTGCATGAAAAATCATAAACAAAAATTATTAATTAAAAAAAGTTCCGATCTGAATGCTGTGCATTGACATCGAGGGGCGCCTTTTATAGTTCGATCAAAAATAGAATTTAAAAAAATCTTTGTCGCCGTCACTCGAACAAGATAATTTTGAATATGGATCGTTGTATTTGAATAAGTGTTGCATTAATATTCTTTTGTGATAATTTGAATTTGGAACGCCTACACCCGGCCATTGTCTCGGGAGTTATTGGCTCATTAGGCAACACGTCGCTTTGTTCCGAGCGATTTGAATTTTTGATTTTGAATCGAACGTAATTGATTTGTGATTCTTATTTGAACAACGAACACCTTAGAGACGTGCATAGCTTAAAAAAATACAATAGTTATCTACTCTCTCAAAACAAATTTTAACTACATTAAAAGAACACAGTGAAATGAAATCTTCCATTTATAAATACAGGGCACGTGATTTTGTCGACAAACTTATCTGTCATCTAAAATTGACAGTTCAGCTTCTGTACTTACGTTATCTAAAATTGTACCAACAAAGGCGCGAAACGATATATTTGAACAAAGAAAGCTCGCCCACGGACACATATGTTCGAATCACGTATGATAATGTGTCGTGTAATCCTTCCGTTGGACCTCCACGACGCATAATCGATCGATTATAAATGCGACTCGATTGTATTTCGAACGTCAATTTTGACGTTTGTCTTAGTCACGTGTCAAGTGCAACATCGACACAATTTAAGGGCCAACGCACATCTATCGACAAAACTGTTTTGTCGCGTACTTAGTGACGTGAAAATAAATTTTCTGTTATAACGAAAACAGCATATGATGAATGCTTCCTCGTCATATGCTGTTTTCGTTGTAACGAAACTCACATCAATTGACACGACAGTCTTTTCTTACGTTTTTTTATTAATAGGTTCGCAAACCAGCCGTTAAAACAATTTAATTAATTAATTAAATTGGCCGAGCGGCCTTCAAAAGCAAACATGCATGCATAAAATTATGTTTACCTATCTATTATAGCATTGTTTAGTACCTACCTATTAAACATTGCTTTATACGCATATACCTAGAGTATGAACTGTGCTTTTTTAATAAATAAGAATATAAAGTAATTATGTAGTGTACTTAATAATATTATTAAGTACTTAGGATGATTCTCATTAAATAAGCAAGTAACGAAAACAGCAAATAAAAAGAAGCATATCGTAACTAAAAAAGTTTTACTGAGAAGTTTCACATCACTAACTGGTTCGACAAGACGTTTTGTCTTTGGTTTGCGTTCTCCCTAAAACGTCTCAGTGTCGCGTCGCAAAGCAACAAAGCAAGCACAATTAAATTACTATGTTTTATCGATTTTATTTAAGAGTAAGTATAAGCCAGCAATGTAAAGTACAGTCAGCGACTATATATTGGGAGCTTTTTTTTTAATTTGATTCGTAACTTTTGCAAGAGTTTCGTTGATATGTCTTCAGTGATTATAACTGCTTATAACATTCTGTGACTACATTTCCTTGTTTTTTAAAAACTCAATTCGTTAATCGGCTTATGTCGCTGACTGTACATTTCAGTTTCAATACAATGGTAAGGTAGACCTTTTGTATAAATGGCAAGTTGTATTTTTATTAAAAATCCAAGTTGACATTTGACGGAACCGCCGAACCAATATGAAACGGCACGAGCGAATGAATCCGACATTACCAGTAATCATGTTTTATGAGTTTTCGCGCCAAATACGAGCACAATACACCCCCCACCCCCCCCCCCACCCCTTGCTACGTATACTTGTAAAAAGTTAAATTGAGATATATTCCGTTAACGCGTGTATTCATTATTGTTATTGCTGTGAAGTTCCGTAATTTTATTTTATGTTACAACAAAAAAGCTGTTTAGGTTTATTTTATTTATTATGCGAGCATTTTATTTATATTCGCCAGATTCTAAATGCTAATAGATTGAATCGATGGGGCAAAACTTTTAGTTAAAAAGTATGCATCAGATCAACAATGTATGGAATATGGATCCATTATCTTAGATAGAAGTAGGTAGGTACCTTGATTTTTTATTCAACTAAATGATCGAACAAGTCGATGACCCACCTGATGTTAAGCGGTAACCATTGCCTATAACGATGCTTCACTGAACCTGTCCACTGAAGACGTGCCCTGTGGTGTATTGCGCTGCGTCCATCACTCTGAGACAAAGATGTAATCTTCATTCTAAGCTGTAATTTCTAAAATGACAGATGCATCAATATTAACTCTGCCCACACAATAATTCATAGAACCCACTATTATTAGCTGTTATCGCAAATACTCTGTCAATACAACAAGCTGTGACACTTTTTATCAATAGCAACATGGCGATATTTTGTTTGAAATTAGAATCTACACTGTTTCCGCTTCCGTTTCGATATTATTGACTCTGTTCAAATTAAGAACGCGTTCTAAATGATAACAAACAACCGATTATTTTGTATCTACTGTATGATTCTAAAACGATGCCTATTGAACAGAGTAAAAATATTAAGTTATTTGAAAATGGAACATTTTGGGGAAGGAAAACAGTAATAAATTTTAAAAAAATCTGCAAAGAAACTACTAAATTACCGATACACCTACCCTATTTAATCCCCGAAATGTACGGAGCAAGGAAAAATCTGATTAGCTTCGATGATATATCGCTGAATTCCTCGCTTTAGTGCCTTAATTTGAATATTAGACGCGTTATTGAAAAGAAAACTTTCTGAACGGCCCTCCGCGAGCCTTTAATGGTTATTGCTTCTTTCCTTGCTATCTGTTTCCGAACGAATATTATTTACGGTTCAGGTGTTTCTAAATTAAAGTACTTAGTATTTATTTTGTAATACGTAATATCTTTACATATTGAAGCTCCAGTTTTAAAACACGCTCTCCTAAGGTAATTATGTTGTAGTTATTAAGCCAAATGCGATTGATAAATAATCACGTTTTATAAAGTAGGTTTCACTTTTAGATCGAATTCCAAAATCAAACCAAGAAGGTCTAAATCATAAAGAAGAAGCAACGGTGGCATATCGATCGCTGGCGTATCGCAACAGTCAAGTCTTAAATTGCGAATTTCGTGGTTCATTCAAAATTTACGAAGTCAAACAATATCGTTGTATGGAGGCAATTCCGATGCGCGGTTTAATCCCGCAGCGCGGCTTGGCGAACTCTCAATACACTTGAGCGCCATAAAAAATAATTTAAATTGCTCTTACAGTGTCTTGCTATCGCTCCAAGCATTTGCATAGCAAAATAATGCAAAAATCTATGCGCGGAACGCACTGGATACGTTTCCATTGTCATACTGGGATTTATAGAGGCGTTTCTTGGTGATTTTGGTTTGGTGCCAATACGTTTCAATATTGCTTTGTTGGAATTCTTGCTTAAATTTTCTATACCTAGATTTTATACGCATTTTTTGGTTTAATGTTATTTAATGAACCGATTGGAGTTTCTATTGTTCAAATTCAATATTGAAACTAAACAATGTCTTAACAACCGAGCTATTAGCATCAGGCTGTGCAAAACTTTTATCGAATTTCTTCATTATTCGCTGTGTAAATTATTATCGTATCAATATTATTGACGTCGATAAAAGGCAGAGGGAACGCGCGCCGGCGTTAGACGCTACTAAGAAATTTTACGTTTTTTTTCTTGTTTTGAAATATGTGCGCCGTTACGTTATTTATTGCCTCCATAGAGGTTATATTTCGGGAAGTAATGAGGTTGCGTTCGGAAAGGGCAATTTAAATGTGCGTAGATTGAGTCGTTATGGGGCGAACTCATTGGTTACACTTTACTTGGAAATTTTTCCCCCTGAAAATGATTCCGAACGTTTTCCTCGTTCAATCATGCGTGGGACGATTAAATTGTGGTTTTAAAGATCTTCGTAAAACAGAACGTGCTAATAAATTAGGATCGTGCGATGACGCGCACTCGTTAAAATTAAGTGTAAAGCAAAATATGTATGGACAGACAAAGAAAACACTTTCAGTCGCAGCAAATAAGAGACAAATTAAATAAAAGTGATTTCAATACGTGACTCACAAGATTTATGAAAGTCTGCCAACGATTTGAATACTTTTATTTGGATAGACAATTATTACCTGTTTATAAATGGCATAGACGGCAATTGGTTCAATTATGCGATGATATAATAATATTAAGATTTCTTTCACATCCCGAATGTTAACGTACGCCAAACGGAGCGTTGAAAATTTATCATATTTTCAAATATAAATGGACACGGTAGATAAAATATTAAATTCAGTATTCGGCCACAGACCAGCGGGCAGCCGACCGCTAGATTTCAAATCTGATAATGAGTAATAAAAACGCGTTATTCATAATTTTATTTATATTAATTAAACATGATATTAAGTGTACCATGTCGGGGTCGACGGACGTTTTCGTCACGTCCATTGTCCTCCTTGAAAAATCAATTTAAATATGCAAAATATTATCCGCAAATAGCTATATTCCTGTAATACTATTTTTCTAAATGCCAATTTTTTTTTAAACTATTTTTATAAGTGTTTAGTAATTTGCTAATGTTGGTACCAAAAAAACCGCGGAAGTACCTACATAATGACTTCATCTAATTCCAAATTCAAATTGCATTAATCCGGACAATGATCACTGGACTCATTCACCGACCAAAACAATATAATTTCTCATAAAATGAAACGTTTACCATTCACATTCATATTGAACTTTACTGTACCAGCAATAAAGGTTAATTTTGAGAAACATTCGCATGTGATGATCGTAATAATGATAATTAATTAAAAAGTATGTATTCACTAAAACATTTCCAAATTTTTTCGGAGTCAACGAATCGTGCATTGAATACGTGAGATCTTTTTAACGGCTTTTATTCATTTATTATTCCGTTATTTACAATGCATCATTGTAAAATTAAAAATTAATCATGAGTAATGCTCGCTTTTCTACAAAGTATCAGTGACCTCGAAAATGTGTAATTTTATACTTATAACAGTTTTTTAAATTACTACGGTTTCCAAAATGCAACAGTTTGGGCACGTCGTCAGTGGACTGACTCAGTGAGACAATTCATTGTTATAGGCAGAGGAGCAACCGCTTAACATCAGATGAGCCATCGACTTGTTCCATCATTTAGTCGTATTAAAAAATACATTTATCTGAGAAAACAAAATTCTTATCTTTTTATTAAAATGAGTTCAAATCACAGTTTGGTTAGGTACCTATAACAATCAAAGATATAGGTGACTACTAAGTACCTACGTTCTAAAAAAGACTTGTAATACCGAAAAATAGTTTTACAAATACCTGTTTCTATAAAACGCATTTTAATTTCAGTCGACCGTTATACATCATGTACCTAGTTTTTCGCGAGTTGAAGTCTAGTTCCAGAGTTTCACCAGACTGATAACAATAATGTCAACAGTAGATCGGCTAACAAACACAGACCAGCCCCCGTATGCCAATCTTTTGCTGTCAAGTTATATTTCACTGCCCAGTGTAATTTCTTCAGGTCATTCTTTGATCATTCTTTTTAGACACTTGACAGCAAAATATGCGCGAAAACACATCAAATGACGTCATAATGTCACTATTTAGTCACAGAATAACTATGAGTTAGTATGAACTGACCATGATTTAAAACTTTGCAGTTCAACTGAGATTGGCATACCCCTGCAGTACAAAAATAGTTTCTATAACCCTAATTAAAATGTCCTCCATTCGATAGTTTACAAAATTGCCACTATTATCCGCGGATGAATCATTTATTTTTCTATTTTCCACAACGGAAAGCGTTAAATTCGCTCTTCCTGTGTCGATATTGTAGGTAAAAATATTTTAGACGACATAATTCTGGTTACCTACTCTATTCCTGTAATATTTTCACAGAAAATTAGTAAGTCACCTTCACACGGTAGAGTTTCAAACTAGTTCTTAGCAATTAATTCAAACGAATTACATTCCCTGAGAAATCGATCTCGCTTTATTTAAATTGAGGTAAAGAAGTTAAATCAGCCGTAGAAATAATAAATCTGATCAACCCTCATGATAAACTTTCTCACAAAAACCAGTTACAATCACTGTCTGACATTTTAATATGCAAATAATCGTCGATCTCCCCAACCTTCGACCTACATGTAAGTCAATAAATTAAAAATAAAATTTAAAAAACCAGTTTCAAAACCATTCGCTTTTAACCCTTCGATTGTTCTATGATTTATACTGGTTCGATCGATCTGCATATTATTATATGCTAATGCAGACCTACATATAAAAATAATTATTAAATTATACGCGAGGACGTTCGGGTACTTAATATGCGAATAATAATTAGTGTTTCCTTATTTCCCTGAGCCGTTTTCTCACGAAAGGGGTTGATTGATCGAACCGAGTTGTACTAATTACGCGGTTCTTATTTTGCAAGTTACTTTTTGCTGAAATCTTTTTGTTTTATATAATATCCTATGACTAACATACTATATACCTATACTTACCAGTGTGGTTATTATGTACCCTATACTTTCTATTTGAAGTCCCAAATCCAGCGATTATGCAAAACATTCCTGACTAAAAAGTTTATTTATCAATACTAAAATAGCAAGCCATCTTCGAGAGAATCTCTATCATTTCTCTCGTACCGATTATGTCAACGCTACAATGAGATAAATATTCAACACCAAAATATGCGAGATTAAAAAACCCATTTCCGAATTCCGATATCTCTCACAATGAACTAAATATCAATTCTTCAGATGCAACATTGACATCTGGCATCTGACATACAAGGGTTAAAATCGTAACCCTAATCCTTTGAGCGCGTACAAAGGAGGCTATAAGATACGCATTATTTAAACCTGTTTTACCGATTGATAGGCCGATTCCGATATTAAAATGTGCGTGTATAAAGGCGTAAGAAGTGTATTTGCATACGTTTTCTTTGCGTATGCTAATGGCTCGATACGATTTTTATAAGATAGTATGGGAACTGTTTGGGCTGTGTATGGAAATGAGAAGATAAGGCGCGGATGCTCGCGTTTATCTGAGCTTGCCAGTTGCGCGCGCGCTTTTGATGTGTCAACGTCAATGACACGCCGCGAACTAAACACAATTTTACTTCGATTTTCAAACTGAAACATCTTTACAATTTTACGACAGTTAATTTAACCTAATCTATTTTTTTTTTGCAGAGATTTTGTTTTAAACTATTTATTAAGATAAGTATTAATTTAAGACTACATAAAACCGTGCATATGAATGAACTATGTTGTGATAAGCTAAACAGCCTCTATGCCGAAATTATGAAAATAAGGAATTACTATCATGAGGTACGTTGGTGTTAATAATATGATTTTCGTCATGTTTATTAAATTGATGTAACATATCGTGTTTTCTTTTTTTTTTACTTATTTTGTTAACGCTATACTACTGTCAGTTTTTTTTTTTACATTGAAATGTCCATGACTAAGTTTTTTAAGCAGAACGTTAGAATTTTTATTTTTAAATTAACAAGAATGAAATATAAATTTTCTATTTTCAAAAAAATCTTTATTCCGTTTATCTCTTAACAATTTTAACTAACTTTTATAATTGATCGAGGAGCCTGTGTTTCAGAATCCCTTAAACACATTAGAGAGGCGTGTATTCCGATCACAAAGTTGAGATTTAACCCTGTTGAGAACTCCTGCTCAGTGCTAATGAAAAGAGAATCTATAATGGACGACACTCAGCGCCGAATAAAGAACTAACGATGTGGCATTTTAAAAAAATAATGGAAATATTTACCGGAAATATAAACTAAAAATTAATAGCAAAATTACTATTATGCAATTAGTTTTTCATTTATATTAGCTTACTTAAATAGCTAGCGATATAAGACGCATTCTGCGTTTGTTTACTTTGTATTACCCATAAAATAAGTTTAAATAATCATAAAATTACACAAAAAAGTGCAATACTAAAACTAACGAGCAATAAATATTTGTAAATGTTAATGCAATTTGTTCAAATAGCGATATCGATCAATTAAAATGTCAGTACGTCGTTAAATGTTTCATTTTTATAACAGGAAATAAAAACATAAAAATGCAGCTTTAAAAGTTTGCAATATTAATTAAAGTTAAACTACTAAGTACATTTTAAATAATTAGTAGCTTAGTTACTAAAATACTGTGGGTACAGTTTTTTGGTAATCGAATATCGTATCGTAGGTAAGTATAGTACAATACAGTTTGGACAATAAGTAGATGTATAAAATATACGTAACGAATCTAAGTTTAATTTTAAACTTTTTGTTCCAAATAAATATTTTTTTATTTTGATTTTATGAATAGGCGTTGAAGGGTTAAATATATTTTTCGAATAAAAAAACACTATTTCTTATTTCTTGCACATTTATTTACATAATTGTGCAAACCATTTTCTGCTCTACTTTTAAATTAGGGCAGTTTTTTCTGAATACCACATCAAAAGACGCGTAGCTTCTGGTTCCCTCGTCCCCACATCTCCGGTAATTAAGAGAAGCGCAAATTAGCAAGACGACTCTGTTTTCTTTTATCTGACGCCATGCGGGCTGCTGGATGTAATACCAACTTAGCACTTTGGTTCGGACTGTGTTCTAGCTGGTTAGAGTACACTGCTTCGTCGGTGTACTGCTTTATTGAAAACGAATGTACTGACGATGGAATGTACTCGCATCCAGACTAACAAACAGGCTTGTTCACTTCAGTCTGTTTTTGGTTTCTCTTCGAAAAGGAGACATTGATGAAGATAAAAAGCAAGATTGGTGTCTTGTTTTGTCTCGGATGTAAGGCTTTTGATGACTAAAGGTTGAGAAAAATTCCTTCGCCTGCCAACGCTACACGCATTAAAATTGATCAACACATACCTAACGACGTTATCCACATAATGCCGACCCTCCTCAGCGGTCACTTCGACAGCGCCCGGCAACCTTTTCCAAATATCCTCCACCCCTAATTTTCAACCCACTTTTTACGTCAATGTTTTTCTATAGAAACACCCCCGTAAGTGAATGATGGGGGATATCAAAACATCTCCCTTATCAAACGGACCCGTGTAGGGGTCCAAGTTTTTGGAAAAAGGATTAGCTGTATAAGGCCTTTTAAAATGTCTGATGCGGCTTAGACGTGACTCGCAGAAAGTTCCACCCATAGGGGCGGTATTGTCTGAACTTTGACAATCTATGTTTCACATCGATAACATCTAGAAAACTATACTAATGTGGACAAACTTCACAAGTCCTTCAATGAACGTAACATAAAAAGATTCCATTCACCATCGACACTTATAAAACCTCAAAAAATAACTGTTATTTTGAAAAACTGAAGTGATCATTACCACAATATTCCATCGGCAGTTTAAAAGACCTTTAATGTTACTCAACAGAATCGATTTAATTTTACTCACAAAATATTAAACCAAAACAAACCATGCCCAAATCGCTCTCCTAATTATTCACTCCTTTCGTACGTAAGTAAAAACCCGTAATGACCGGTCCGGAAATTTTCGCCACTCATATTAATTCCTTAATATTGATGTACAGGGGTGGGGGTGGGGGTGGATAACGGGAGACATAAAACGTAGGAGATCGCTAATTCATCATAAGTTAAAGGGGTTTTTATGTACAGAACCTCGGATGCTTTGTACAGTGCGCAAAAAGGATCCGATATCACCCGAAAAACCTTCAAAGGGATGATATTAATTAACTTTAAAGGTTTTGTACACCTGTCTATATTTAGATTGAATCTTAAACTCTAGATTCTAACCCGGTGCAAGTCATAAAAGACCACGTTATCATTAATTTGTGCCATCACATATTTTTATACTACTTAGGTAGGCAAACAAGCAAACGGCCCGCCTGATAGAAAGCGGTTACCGTAGCCTATGGACTCCTGCAATACCGGAGGTATCACATATGCGTTACCGACCCTTAAAACGCCTTTGTTGAAGCACCCTATGCTGTAGTCTATTTTATGCAACAATCGCTTATTTTGTTCTCTGAAGAATTTGAAGGTGAATGAAGTGAAGAACTCATGGGCCTCACTTAAGAGGGAAACTCAAAATTTTAACACAATAACCGAAGTCAACTCGATAATTCCATGACACAAATTGTTTTAAAAGCAAATCTTTTATAACAAGATCAATAGACTATAACCGAATTATATTCTGTTTACCCTAAAGGGTCGATCGATCGGATTAGAAGTAAAGTTTTGAGCGAAAATATAATTAATTCGGGATTTTGGAAGATCCAACGTCGATAGGTACCGGGTGTCGGAACTCCTTGGTAACTTTTAAACGATTTACAACCATTTAGAAGTACTCGTACCTACTTGTCAAATTCTGTGCAACTACTCAATAATTTACTTGATAAGTTCCATCTAAAAATTAAATTTTTTATTTCATAAATGTAAATTTTTAGATATTATACAAATTTTTTTTTTAGGCTTAAACCCTCGTTTGTATAAAGAGGTTTGTGTAGATATAAGTACTTATAGGAAGTGACACATACCCCTTAGAGTTAAATCAATTAAGGTCCGTTTTAAAATCGTCCTCTCAGGGGGTAGAAAAACTTCTAACGAATGTCCACGGAACCCTTTTTAATCAATTAATTACTCACCCCCGACACATTGTTCCGATTCATTGTACCTATGTCTGTATTTAAACTAGTAAATATTTAGCTATTTTCAGACTCGTAATTTGAATTTTTAATATAAAAAAATTTACTAATCTTGGATATTCAAAAAATTTCAAAGTCTGAAAATATTTTCGCAAAATATTGAAACAGTTTTAAATGAAAAAAGTAGTATGTACTTAAGTATAAGTATATAGTACTTATTAAGTACATACTACTTAAGTAAGTATAAAAAGTTGTGTCATTTTTTTTCAAAAGACCCTTATTTGTAGGGTTGAATAGTAGAAATTATGAAAATGTTCAACAATAAATCTGTCTTTTCAAAGTGACTCCTATGATTTTATTGTATAACCTATAAAAAGGTACATGTCATCTATTTCTGTCTTTTGTTTATGTCCTGTGTTGTGTGCAATAAAGAATTAAGGTTTTTAGTTTTGACCTCCATCATAAACCAAAAAATATGTATGTTTTTTCAAGCCAGTGACATTTTTAACTGGTCCGTTTGACCAATTTGTCAACATTGATAGAATACGCCTGAGTTCGTATTTCGAAATGTAAAAAGACGAGTCGATCTATTCTCGTGGGTGCCGAGTGAGCGCGGCTCACCCATTCGATCCCAATTAGAATCGAATCGCGACTAAATGAGTTGCGAATCGATGACAACTCACATCGTTTTTGTGGCTAGTGATGGGGTTAAATATAAACTGGGAAACATTCCAATATGTTAGGACAGTTTCGATGTTAAAGTATTTTTTTGATTGAAATAAAAGATTACTTACATGTACCTATGCATAAGTTGAAAACTTCCAAAATATAGATGGTGGATTTACACTATCACTGTGTGAAATGTCCATGAATATTTTTTTATATTTTTATTTACATATCAAGGGAAAAAACTTCGAATTAATTATATATTTTACAAGACAGATAAAATCAAACATACCAACTGCAAAATTAACCAATTAGCAATAATTATAAATTAACGGAACGAACGAAAAGTGTATCGCAAATACGAGCGCAAGTTTGCAACTTAACGAAACTTCGGCAAACTTCGGAAAACTTCGGTAAAACTCGATGAGCTACAAATAGGCATCGGAATTAAGTTCCTGTCTTTCTGTGGGCCTTTTAATTATTTCTGTAACCCTTCAGGTGGGACTTTGATGGCCCTCACAGTTTCACTTTTGATTTTGTTCGGAATTTGACTGATAGGCACTTATAAGTTTAAATTAAGTTTTCTGTAGAAGATCTTCGTTTCTTCTTTCCAATACTTGTAAAAAACTCTTTGACAACTTTTGTTATTTTTAGGATAGGTTAATAAAAAGTTTTTCTGAACAAGCCCTAAGATCTCAAATTAACAATTGTTTGAAATCGAACCAACATTGAAAAATGAATATGATGGCAAAGATCCAACATTCAGCCAGTGTTCATTCAGGGCACATCACTATTAATATCGACGTGTCGATGTACGGATATCGACACGGATCATTGGACACGGATTTCTTCATCTGTTTGTTTTGATCATCTATTTTATAGAAGAAGTCATAGTTACTATTGAGTTCAACTTTACCTCTGACAATATGATAATCAGCTCACGCGGGCGATATTGAACTGTAAATAAAGCCTGAAATACATCATTTTCCTACAGTTAGACATTATTTTTTTAAAGTTCGTATATTTACTTGTTAGCAGTTTTCGATCGATGGGCTAAGAAAATAAGGTTTAATTTCCAATGGACCTAAACTCGAAGTGACCACAGCCTTTCATTGATCTACCAGTACGTATGTGTGCGTGTATCTGGCCCAGTTCGTTTTACTATCAATCTTCTTAATGTTTTCCTTGTGTATTCAAAATAGATAAAATGGGCTTTAAAATTGTATGTGTGAAAAATTCTAAAGAAATTATTACGTGACGATGCGGTCGACGATGTAGCACATTTGCCTAGAACAAACCTATTCACTCTCCACTAGAAAACATCCAAAATTGTAAGTGAGAGTGATGTTTGAAAACAACAAAAATACATCTAGGTCAAAGTGACCACAAAATTATAAGGGGTAGGGGTAGTGACCATGCGCGGGCAAATGCACTGTCAAAAACGTAGCGTAAATTCAGCTAATCCACTTTACGCCTAATTCTCGATCGCGAACAATCTTACTCTCACCAAAACCTATGATTACACCCTAAGCTCGCATTTAAACAATATTTAACTCAACTCGTTTAGATCTGTATCTTTTCGCATGCATTGTTTCAGTACTGTTATATACTAGTTAGAAATTAGAGTTGATTTGCATTGTCTTGTTAGGTGCGCGGTGTTAAAGTGCTCTAAAACTATTTGTTTTGAAAGTGTGCTAGCTGACGACCGTGACTTTTCTAGCTCACAATTTTAACCCTGAATTTTTCAAGATGGTCGGTTTTACCAAAAGTTCGGATGAGACGAGAACTTTGGTGTCAACTTTACGTTAAAATTGAAATATAGTAATTTTCCGCTGGTTTCTTTCCAATCAAACATTGCAGACAGTTTCATCAAAAACAACGCTAGCCAATCTATGTCTTTAAAAGTGTTTTTTATGGCTGTTTACATGTGTTACTAAAACCATTATTAATTACTTGCACCCTACGTCAAAAAGTGCCACCTACGTCGGCAAAGTTCGAAGCTCTTCGACAATTTCCGTCACCTCTTAATTCGGGCTCAATAAAGGTTTATTGGGTTATTAGTGAGGCTTTTATCTTCTATCATGTGCACAATGAGCCCTGCTTTAGAGTGGTGCCATAGAGCAAGAAACAGATGAGTCATAACCTAAAAAGTTTGATAAAAAAAGCCCACAGAAAACTTTGGTACTGCTTTGTTTGTGTCACTCACGTCTCGATGCTTTTCTCATTAATAAAGTAGTCCTAAACTATTCATAGATCATTGAAGACATTTCCCACATACTCTACTGACACTTCGATTCATAGTGTCTGATCTTTGCCCTGCTAAACAAGG
Source organism: Gandaritis pyraliata (assembly GCA_947859175.1). Lineage (NCBI taxonomy): Eukaryota > Metazoa > Arthropoda > Insecta > Lepidoptera > Geometridae > Gandaritis > Gandaritis pyraliata. The sequence continues at coordinate 815,381 of OX401871.1, read as the reverse complement.
GGGAGTGTTATTGGCAACCAGCTTTTTTTCAACGTCGAAAATAATGGAAGTAAAACTTTGAGAAGGGAGAAAATATTAATATTCCAACATGTCTATGTTAAAAATCCTCTAAATACGTCTTCTATGATACAGCCAGGCGACTGACTGAATCGCGAGTTCGATTTTCAAACGCGGATGGAATTTTTTTGCATGTTCGCCACAAAGTGTCTAGTCTGCGTATTATAATACCCTGGTATTCCTAAATACTCATGACCCAGGGTAACCTAGTACTCAGGACATTACGTTACTGTCTGTATGATTATTTGACTAGTATAAGATCAACAAACACCATGTTTTCCCAAACTCATAACAATAAAATGAGAAAGTCGCCTCACAAAAGCCTCAAAGATCACAAGAGAGGGCGCTTTCAATATGATACCTACATTACAGTCGGCAATAAAATAAACAATACATTCGGTGCGGGTTTGTTTAAACTTTATGGCGTAACAAGCGAATAAAACGAAACTTTGCCGCCGATCGGAGGCCATACAATCCCGAACTTCTGATTCTGCATAGAGTAGCTACGTCACAGACGCGTTCTTCAATAGATTAACTATTTACTCTATTTAAAAATAATGAACAAATCCGGTCTGGTTGGTGATAGGATTTCCTTTAGCCATCCTGTGCAAAAATACTAGCTAATAACGATTTTTCATTTAATTCAAAAAATTGTTGATCGTAAAATCTTGTTTGGTAAAGTGTACGTGTGTAATAAAACTCTTTCACCTATTTTAGTATTAGCTATTTCTCACGTGGTGTACAAAGTTTCATCCAAATAAGTTCAGCCGTTAAGGAGCAGTTTTGTAATTTTTACATTTTTAAGTACGATAGGATGGTAGCTAAAATGATTAAGTATACCTAATTAGCGTCCTATCTACACGAATTCAGCAGGTGACTAACTTCATTATTGACATACACTGCTAACTCAATATTAGCATTATTACTCGACTATAAGTTTAAAATTTAGTTTTGTCATTCATGGATTTTGTACCCTTGAGTCTACCCTCTGTTTGAAATAAGTTTATCTGTGCGGTGTGGAGATATCGAAAAGTTAATCAGTCGTTGAGTAAGTGCTATCACATGGGTATACCTAGATGAATTTAAGTGAGCAGATATTTGAATTAGTTTTCTAAAATAATAAGTAATATTGATATGATTTTTTTTAGTATAATTAGATACGGGATTTATAGTAGGTCTGTTTAGAAAGATCATGATTAATGTAAATTAAAGTCACTTGACATTATTCGTGTTCAAAGTTTCGATTTTAACAGTAGATTATTTCAATAACTGGGTAATAATAGGTAAATTACCCAAAGCCTCTAATCGTTCGTTCAATCGCACCAACTCTACCAAAACGTAACATGGAAATTAAGGAACAACACACGAAAACTCAAATGTAGAGTGAGCCACCGATCGGATTATCGCTACACGTATAAAAGACGAAATACCCCGAGTTCTTACCCCTTTTTAGCACCCCAAGTGGGGTGGGAAGGGGGTAATAGCAGTACCACTCGGATTCATTAGTAAATTAGAGGCGGATGAGCCCAAAGTTGGGAAAATTCAATATCTAATAATGATCAACTCGGTACCTGATCGAGAGTTTCAAAAGCAAATTTTCGTATTTGTCAATCGTACTTTGTTCGAAATTAGATTATTTAGTTTAGCGATTGGAGAGTCGAAAATGTTTGACTACCTGGCTTTTCTGTTTAGTCCCATTTTGTATCAATAGTCCCATTTATATTTGCCTATACATACTTACGGACGGTCGTATTTGCCTATTGGTGGTTGTGACCGCAAAAGTTTTGATAGAGGTTCTAACTACTTTGCAAACATTCTGTAGGCATTTTTGAATGTATCTTTGATTCTGTGAATGGTTATTTGGACCTTTTCAAAGGACTTCACCGACATCCTATTTTAATGAAAAGTTGCCAAATATTAAAATAGATATTTGCTATTAGTAGTTCTGCTCGTTATAATCTGTGTCCTTGTACAATTCCAGCTCGTTCCAAACTAGACAAAAAAACTTCTTCTTGTACAAAAACTGACTTTTGACAGCAATTGTTATTGTTACATGATTTACACCTGTTGCAAAATACGTAATCAGGATTATAATATCATTATAGACTACATTTTTTCGTATTTTGAAGGTGTGTTTCCAGACGTTAAAGAAACATTTTCGTCAAAAGAATTTATCCAATAACGAGATTACATTATCAAATTACCAATTGGGAGGTATTAAAAACGTTTGCCTATCTCCTATCTCCGATAGAACACACAAGGTGGGCGCACTTAATCTCTCAATGTCAGTTTTAATTTGCTCGCAGCTCGAATTACTTCCAGGAATTTTATTTTCGAACTTTATTTTGTAGACGCTAGAGGAAATATGTTTCGACAGATCTCCTGAAAAATATTAAGACGCTGAATTCGTGAAAAAATGATCTTTCAGTTTAGAAACTAGAACATCTTGATAGATGAGAAAATCAAGACACGAATAAATCAGTAATAGATCATTGATTTATTCAGAAACGGTATCCCACTAATATTAAATTTTGATGTTTGTGTTTCAATCAGGTCGAAACTACTGAATCAACTTGGATGAAACTTGGAATATAATAGTTCGTGACCTGGATTAACACATTAACACGTAGGCTACTTTTTATCCCGAATAAACAGGACGTACAGGTTAAAATGAAGATATATGTGTTTTTATATTTTTCCATTCCTCGTGTCGATTTATATTGTTCAGTAGACCGACGTGAGATTGGTAAGCCGCAAACCGATTTTCTCCTAATGCTCTTAATGTTGTGTCCTTCCATTCAATGCCTTCCATGACCAAAATTGATCCTTCATTTCGTTTATATTTACGTTTTTACGGAAATATCTAACTGAGACATTAAGGGAAACTAGGTTCGGTACCTAAATTAAAATCACGTTTCTCAAAAAATTATATTCAACATACATAAAAATTAAGTTTAAAAACTAAAACCCGACTAATAAAAAAATTACTCTTTTAAAAGTATTAAACAAGAAAATATTCTCTTCTGAAATTGTTATGAACGAACTTTTTGCTGCGCCACAATCGGGTAAAAATTATAATAATCTAATTTATTCCGCCATTTTCTTTTACCGATTAGTGAACCAAAAAACAAACGATGCTATTGACAAGCTGACCCTCCGGAAAAAACAAAACAACCTCGCCCAAGGAGACCTTTTATCATATTTATTTTATTTCAATTCGGTACGAATTTAATCCTTTTCCATTAATTAGTGACCGCTGCTAATGCGGGGTCCGCGCGACCCTTTGTGAATGTGCGTTAATTTTTCTTCGACGGCAGCGCGCCAGGGTTAAATCATTGTGGTACAAGTCACTTAGCAAAGCGATCTAGAAAGGATTTTTACAAATCTTTCTGGGTACCTAATGGGTACTTGTAATTAAGATCATTGTAGAGTAGGATCTATACGATATAGATCCGGATCGCTACAATTTAGGATTTTTTAAGACAAGAGTGAACAGGCTGCCAGTTCACCTGATGCATCTATCATAATAAAAAAATAGAGATACGGTGGGTGCAAAATAATACATGACGATGAGAAGAAATCATCTTGTTACAGCCAAAGTCAAGATGTAAATGAGTTTTTTCGTTTACAACATTACGTAGATAGCTAGGTACAACAATAATAATTACAGTCAAATCATAACTGTTCAAAAATCGTAAAGCCAAAATTTTAATTAGAAATAATGTGAAACGACCAATTAATATGATACATGACCACAATCAGATAACTTTTGAATTTCAATGAGATTATAAAAGACGTTAAGTTTAACAACAATAAGAAATTGTGAGAGGCAGCCTACACTCATTTTGGTAGTTAATATCAATTTGGTGTTATATTTCGAAAGTTCTAATTAGAGCGAAAACAAATATTTCACGGTATAGGCCCATGCTTTTTGGATACTCCGATAACCAACAACGTACGAATCCTAAATCATTTTTGATCTTTTAGCAAATTGAAGTTGCAATGGGCAGGTCAGATAGTTTACAGAACTGACACTCGATGGGGAACAAAGGTTCTCGAATGGCGACCAAGATCTGGAAGGCGAGCGTAGGCGTAGGAGCGTAGCTGATGACATTGGGAAACCGGTGGATGTGAAACCGGTGGTGGCTCAGAATCATTCTTTCTGAAAGTCTATGGAGAAGGCGAAGGAACAAATATTTTGTTCCATTAGTTACATATTATGAAAATTTTAATCCAATGAAACTGGGACAAAAAAGTTGAATCAAGGCTTTATGCTCAGCTCGGTAGAGATTTTATTCTAATAGGGATGACGTCATATCTCGGCTGAAAACTCTTTTCACCCACTGGTGAGAGGAGTTATCAACGTCATTTTGACGTCATCCCTATTAGAGTAAAATCTCTACCGAACTGAGCATTAGGCCCCTGTTCTACTAATAGAACAAGCAATGTAATTAGTAGGAATATATTTTTCCCATTAATTTTATTTTATGAAAATCTAAAATTAATGTATCTACTGGGACAAAAAATCCTACTAGTTACATCAATAGAACTGGCAATGTAACTAGTGGAAATGAACCTGTCCAACAGTGAACATCAAAAGGCGAAGAATCTTCTTTTTTTGTGAACGTCATAAACGAGCCAAGAAGTAGGTACGTATTCAAAATATGATGAGCAGTTTTTTCACGTTACACATAATCTGTATATTTAATTTTTCCGCGTAATCATTAGTCTGCGCCGAAGTCTTTTCCGATGAGCAAATATTTACCTTGACTCACTGATTGTAGTGCTGTGCCAATTTTTATCGTCTAGCCGAAACAAAACTAGAGTCGATCAATTTTATGAATATTTACAATAATAAGTTAGGCTGATATATACAAAAGTGCTAGGCGTTTTCAAATTCAATCTTAATCAGAGCGTAATTCTCTTGTAAAATGTAGTAAAAATATCACTGGAATTTCTTTGGGATGTCATAAAAGTCACTATTATCCAAAAAAATCGCAATGATATTTTGTACCACTTTATTTAGCGAATTCAGGAATTTGAAACAGAATCAAATGTAAACATACGAACGCTATTATTGTCAGCCTCTTCATTGTCTATTTTATGATACCATCAGAATCTGACAAATTATAATCAAAATGTCAGTTTACCGGTCCATGATTCGCTGATTTTGATGTCATTTTGATTGTAATTGGTTCGATTTTCATGGTAGGTATTACTATTAATACCATGTAATTAATAATGGCAGAGGGAGGATTGTCTATCTATATAGACAATCCTCCCTCTGCCATTATTGTAGCACTTTTCAGTCTAGTTGGCCTTAACTCTATAGGGCAAACATTAAAAAAACTATTTTCTCATATTATTTAAGAATCTGCTCTCATCGTAAACCTATATGGCATAACTAACAAGCACTTTTACAAGTACAGTAATCTCATTATCAGTAAAATGGTGGGTTATATAAAATCTAAATTTCATACAATGTTTACAACTAGAAAGGAAAAGAAAGCAGAAATTATGAGTACTCATTAAACCCATTCAATTAGAAATATTTGGACGTGAGAACTATAACACGAAAATAATTTGGGATCGTTAAAAATAGTCGAATACTGTTTACGGTAAAAATATTTTCGTAATTACGAATTTTTAGACTTTTGTGAAAGTTGGCTTTTGAAAGTAGCTACTTACTCGTTTTGAAATAGTTTTAACCGGACTCTGTAAGATATTTATTTGCTAAATATCAATAGCCAGTGTTTTTCAAACGGAGGAGGAAAATTTTATGAAGAAACTCAATTACCAAGTTTTAGTTTTTAGTTTTTAGTTTAGTTTAGTTTTTAGTAATTACCAAGTTATTTCTGCCGCCATGCTCGCATTGCTGTGTTCCGGTTTAAAAGTTATGGATGCCGGGGAAAGACAGGCACATGAGACTAAGCAACTTTACATCTCAGAGTGATGAATGCAACGCATTGACTCACAAGACACGTCCTCGTTACCACCACTTAACATCAGGTAGGTCCTCAGCTGATTCCATTAATTACAGAATAGCTGTATTAAAATTATAATCTATTTCTAAATCGATTAGGTACTACGTTATTCTTTATATCTCCCACAGTAATCCGATTTCAAGAGCAAATAAAAATGTGCAGGTATGAGCATTTGAGCTCAATTAAAACATTAGATTCGTCTTTCCGAAACAGAGCTTTATCTATAGGAGCCATCACAATCTGTTTGTGCAATAGAATAAGGTTTCTGTAATAGCAGCGACCGCTGTATGACAACCGCTATATCAAATTCAAGTTTATCTATATAAAGCTCTGAGAGATGTCAAATATGAAAAAAAAAAACAGTTGACGCGAGCCTATATCAATTTGTGGGAGGTGATTCTAAACCAATAGACTTTTTTGTCGCGATAGATTCTCGATGGAAAACTCAATAGTTTTTGACAGTTTTTGGGAGATAAATCTATCGAGACAAAAAAGTCTTATCAGTCTAGAATCACCCCCTGTGTCGTGTCAGTATGGTTTTAGCCTGATAAACCCAGCCTTCGATTGTATGCGGTTTTTTTCGTTTAGTTTCTTGTCTGCTGCAAAGTTTTGGGATCTCAGTTTCATCTAAATAAGTTCAGCAGTTATGGCATAGTAGAATCACAAACATTTACTTTACTATTACCAGAGCGTAGAGATGTGAACGAATCATAATCATATTAGATTTATTTTTGCGCTTGGGATCTCTAGAGACTTTATCCAACGTATTAGCTTTTTTACAAAACTTGTATTAATACGGCTGTAATATAACAGACACCGCTTTATATAAAACAACTGCTTAGATTTAAAGTAATTTTAGTAATTGTTACTTATTTCGGCTCTCACGTCTGCAATTAGACTAACGGGAGAGTGGGTAATGATTCATTGAATGATTATAGGAATCGGGGTTCGAATCCGGAAGTTGTTACTAAACAATGACAATTTTGCATTTGCACGCTTTCTACTATCATTTCAAACACTTTGTAGTCTGCGTGACTGCAAAAGATCTTAAAGTTTCAAGGGTTTCTTTGACAGGTCAAAGAAGCCCTTGAAAAGTCATCATTCTATGCAGTGGACATATAAAACAATAAGTATTAGGCTGTGGTATTAGGTATACCTAGTAGTTACAACAGATCTTTACCCTTCTGAAGTAGATACTTCAGAAGAGTAAAGATCTGTTGTCGATCTGTTGTCGACCCAAAAATGTTCCCATTCCCAGTTCCCATTCATACTGCCATTTTTGGGTCGAATTGGAGGTAAGTGAATTTTTCCGTACCAGTACATGCCAAGTCGTTTGTTGCACCTAACTTCAGAGGGATAATCATGTATGTGGTGTTTTTAAAAGCTAAAAAACTTCGGACAACCAAATCTATAATCTGTGGATAGACGAATGTTCCTCAATTTACTCGTACTGTAGACCAACAGGTCGTGGGATGTAACCTCAGTAAAAATTTGTCATCTACCGATTACGTAAGTCTACGATTGTCATAGACAATTGAGCGAGATTGATCACCGCATTGTCTATGAGTCAGAAGACAGTTTTAGGAATATTACCCTTGGTTATTGATTGTTTTAATCGTATCGTTATTGATGTTCAAACTGAAACCGAACTAGACTACAGATTTTTGCAGCAACGGAAAAATCCGGTGGCGTCTGTTAGTCTCCAAGTAAAATACACAGTGTAGTACCCAGGGCTAAAACAAGGTTTTACAAACTATGAAAATACTGGTTGGAAAACAGTAGTTGTTGAAAATATTTTCTTCTGCAGGAAACAAAGACGAAAACCATCAAGGATTACGACTTCCTGAGTAGTTCAGCTAGTCTTCACTAAAGTTTGTGGAGGACTAAGTATATCTTCCAATCGTAACGAACATCAATAGAAACTCCATCGAAAGATCATCAAATAGTTTATTTTCACGTATCTTTCAGATCAGAGACTTTCAAAGCTCTATTATCTTCGGAATTCACTAATGAGTCATTAGTTCTGAGAAACGCGTGCGCGTGGAGGATGCGTGCGCTCACGCATCACGCATCTCTGCGCGGGCGCAGATATGATCGGCTAAAGGCGATGCTAGATCTGTCTTTTTTTATCATCATTATTTCAGGACCTTATGGCGTCCACTGCAGACTAAGGTGTCCCGTCCCCCATAGGCTTTTAGAGAGACCTATCTTGTGCTGCATGCAATTCCTAGCAATCTTCACTCCATCTTACGCCTTTGCTTTCTCGTCTCACTGTTGAGTAGATATTTTATGTTCACTGCCAATTTAAAATGACTTTGTTTCAAAATCCCCAAAAGATCAAACTTTGATGCTTGAATTAGTAGTAGGTAGCTGTTTCTGGTTGCATTTCGTGTTTTGTGTATTGTTCCACTTCAGTCACAGTATTTAAACATTTCTTTGTGTTGTCTCCGTTTTAATCGTAGATCTATTCGTTTCGATGATCACTGATCTACAACTGGGTGCGTGTGAGCGCAGCCTAATCGCTCACATTATCTACGCATCCACAATAGACTAGGTACCTACCTACTGACTACTTAGTTGCGATCTTCTATCTGGATTAATAGCGGTTTCTAATTATTATTGTTTACATTCACTGAGTTCTGATTCAAAGCCTCCGGGTTCAAAGATTCTAGATACTCCTAGGTAGGTAAATAAATATTGTAGAATATTATCGTGGTTCTATCTTCTGCCTACTGCTCGTAAAGTATCAAAAAGCACGAGCCATGAAAAAGAAGGTTATAGGTCACACGAACTAATAAATACATTGTATTTTTAAATCAAACTAAGCCATTTTATATGACACAGATTTTATTTTAGTGTAGGATGAACTAACTAGGCTCTAAACTAGATTATTAATTGAACAGGTAGTTTCTACTTCCATAATTATTCATCAAGCAATAAAGGATGTTTCAGCCATTGATTTAGAATCGCGCCATCGCGATTTCTATAGTTTTAATCTAATTATCAGTTCCCATAGCATGGCTTTGTCTGACTTCCTCTGCATTCATGACGCGCGGTCATTCGGAGGGTAATCACAGATCGACGGATGTGATGATTGCTATTGGCTTAAATGGCTTTTTTGTTGGTATCTGAAGGGTTTGGGAAAATGTTTCCTAAATGATCAGCTAAGGCTGTACGCGTACCAAAACAAGTGACCATCAGGAATCGATTATGAGGTTTTGATATTTGAGTATCAAAAGATCTGAGAATCACAGTCATGATTAGGTATTTAAACCGTCTGAGTCCAAACCTACAGAAGTCATGGCAAAATAACCCAAGAGCATATTCCCTGCACCGCTTTTAACAGACTATTGGTATAAATTTTCTTCACACTCTTCTCTAATTGTTCTAGCGAGCCACACTGGCCGAAAAAGAAGTGAGCACCCTCAAAGAACAGTTAGCCACCACCAGCCCGACGCCCCTCCAGGCCACCGTGCCGCCGAAGAGCAATGGCACGCACCTAGACATCCGCGACCAGGCTATCGAGACACGGATAGACTTGTACACGGACATTAAGGTAAGGTTCTAGCTTGACTTGAATGACTTGTTCCGTCATAAAGTCGTTCAAAAAGAAAAGGAGCAAAAACCCGTTTGTTGAATTGATCACGTCTATTAGGCGAACAAGACCAGCTAGGTTAGGAAAGCTTTCTGCATCTAAAATAGTAGCAATTTTTTTCGACACTTCAGCGTTCCATTGGTAGGACTAAGCACGGATGGATTATAAAGCTCACAATTTTTCTTATAGGAAGAACAAAAAAAATAGGTTATGGTAATACTTTCCCAACTGTTCTTTCGTATCAACTGATTTAGTTTATGAATGACAGCAGGAGGTGGACTGGTGGAAGCCCTTCCAGGGTTCAAAAGTTTTATCACCAGAATTAGCCACGAGCAATAATGCCATGGTACAACTTCCAGCAGTTCAGCTCCAGTTTCACTAAAACTTATTTTAGTTTAATAACATAGAATGGTATTATCTTTTGTTAGGAGGAGAAAGGGGATATTGATGAGGATAAGATGGAGCTGGCGAGCGGCAGGAGTAATTCATGCCGAAGCAGTCCTGTCCAGGCGAGCGGGCTGGAGAACGAACTCGCAGCTAAGGAGAAAGAGGTGAGATTCTGAAATATTTAGCTAAGTACATTGTAAAATATAAAGACAACAAAATAGCTTGAAAAGAGTGTAAAAACCCAAAACATTCACAAATAATTTATAAGTTAAAAAACTGGAAAAACCGACTTCAATTCGACTACCAGCTTCATCATCAGATGATGATGATGATGATGATGAACTGTCATCATCATATAGTGAGTATAATGAACTGTCATTGGGAATGTTCTAGTCACTATAAACACCACTTAAAAGTCACAGGAAAGCAAAATACGCAATTTCGTGCACGTGGTTGGTGTTGATTCTTTAGAGGAACAACTGGTGGGTTTTTGCTTTTCTCCAATTAAATGCGGTTTGAATGTACAAACTGGGTTCATTGGCAAATTTAGAAAAATGTTAAAATTTAGGTGTGCACAAAGAGTCATCGTTGCTAGCAGTAAAATGGTAGGCGCTACGCCGCAACTTGGCATATTGCATTGTTGCTAGCAGTAAAATGGTAGGCGCTACGCCACAACTTGGCAATTTTTTTTCAGTTATTTCTATTTATAACCCAAACTACTGAACCGATTTTGATGAAAATTAAATGGGACCAATCTGGAAGTATATCCTTTCAGATAAAAAAAGAATTTTTGAAATCGATTCATAAATGACGGAGTTCTGAGGTAACAAACATTAAAAAAAAAAATAAAAAAAAAAATAAAAAAAAAAAAAAAAAACATACAACCGAATTGAGAACCTCCTCCTTTTTTGAAGTCGGTTAAAAAAGAACTAAGAATAATCGCCTAGTGATCAGCTTCAGATTTTTGAAGATTTTTCTGTTTTGATATTCTGCAAAGAGGATAGTTTTAGGACAATTTAAAGCCGATAATCTTAAACGAAGCCATCCATAATCGTTACACCAGAGGTCAGTCGGTTAACTGGGCAAAGGATGCAGCAGCCTTGCATATCGTATCGAATGTAACATACGATCAATAAATCAATTACGTGTGCCCCCGCACCGAGCAATTGGGTTTGACAGGCTAGATCTAGTGATGGGTCGGGTATCGATGCTTTTAGATAGGTACTTCAAACCAAAGGTGCCGATTACATATCAATACTATCACGATACTATATACTGATAGTACTGACAGGTTGTAGTAGGTTTTGCGATGGATCCCATAATATTATCGCGATAATATTGTTAATGTAACTGCTGCCAACATTGATCGAGAAAATATCAATAGGTGTCGAAGACATCGATCGAACTGCCCCCGTATGCCAATCTTTTGCTGTCAAGTTATATTTCACTGCCCAGTGTAATTTCTTCAGGTCACGTGGTACAATTTTGTACCACGTGATCATTCTTTTTAGACACTTGACAGCAAAATATGCGCGAAAACACATCAAATGACGTCATAATGTCACTATTTAGTCACAGAATAACTATGAGTTAGTATAAACTGACCATGATTTAAAACTTTGCAATTCAACTTTGCAGTTCAACTTTGATTGGCATACCCCTGCTGAAACCAGTTTCATCGAAACGTGTTGGATATTTGCACAGTTCATTCTCTAGGTATGTGCGTATAAAGCAATGTTTAATAGGTAGGTACTAAACAATGCTATAATAGATAGGTAAACATAATTTTATGCATGCGTCGTGTCAATTGATGAGAATTTCGTTACAACGAAAACAGCATATGACGAGGAAGCATTCATCATATGCTGTTTTCGTTATAACAGAAAATTTATTTTCACGTCACTAAGTACGCAACAAAACAGTTTTGTCGATAGATGTGCGTTGGCCCTAAAGAGGTAGAATTTTCAAAACCAGTACTTTTTATTGCAAAATATTGCTATTTGCTAATAAAAAAACTACCTAGTCTAGATGCCATGTTCATTTGCCATTTCAGCCAGTTCCACTTGACCTTAACATCTTTTTACCGATACTACGTACCTATTGCTTTATCGATAACTCGCTATCGATATTCGATACCGATTGGAAAGCCCACCACTAGTGCGGGGAAACAGGATACGTTCAATGGGATGATTGATCGGCGAACAGTAATCCAGCTAAATAAATATCTTCAAGAGCTGATACACCACAATTGTTTATGAACAATTGAGAAAAGGGTTATTGAGAAGTCATGGTCTAGCAACTAGTGCAAGTCAAATAAGTTAAACTATGTGACTGGAATGTCGATGAATGGAAATAACTAAAAATCGCACTTCATGAAAATCTATGGACAATATCCAGCAGTGTTTATTAAGCTAATAACTGCGAGGTAGAGTGATCAACAATACTATCAATTGATAAAACTTTACTAGAGTGCAAAGCCAAAGTAAATTATTTATTATTTAGTTTCACGGATTTGATTATTTACAAGGACCTTGTGTTTTTTAAACATAATTTATAAGTTAAAAAACTGGAAAACCGACTTCAATTCGACTACCAGCTTCATCATCAGATGATGATGATGATGATGACAGTTCATTGGGAATGTTCTAGTCACTATAAACACCACATAAAAGTCACAGGAAAGCAAAATACGCAATTTCGTGCACGTGGTTGGTGTTGATTCTTTAGAGGAACAACTGGTGGGTTTTTGCTTTTCTCCAATTAAATGCGGTTTGAATGTACAAACTGGGTTTATTGACAAATTTAGAAATATGTAAAAATTTTGGTGTGCACCACAAAGGGTCCATCGTTGCTAGCAGTAAAATGGTAGGCGCTACGCCGCAAATTGGCATATTGCATCGTTGCTAGCAGTAAAATTGTAGGCGCTGCACCGCGCCGGGCATATTTTTTTCAGTTATTTCTATTTATAACCCAAACTACTCAACCGATTTTGATGAAAATAAAATGGGACCAATCTGGAAGTATATCCTTTCAGATAAAAAAAGAATTTTTGAAATCAGTTCATAAATGACGGAGTTCTGAGGTAACAAACATTAAAAAAAAAATAATAATAATAATAATAATAATAATAAGTTCGGTGTAGATAAGTGTGCGGTCTTACATGTGGAACGGGGGAAAGTTGTAAATTCTCCAAATTTGCAACTTTCTGAAACAATAACACTCAAATCTCTCTTAGAAACCGAGACCTATAAATACCTCGGTATGTCAGAGTCGTTGGGTATTGCGGTAGAGGACATCAGGATGGCGGTGAAAGAGCGTTTCTTTGGTCGACTGACAAAAGTGCTTAATAGTCTTTTGTCAGGAGGCAACAAGGTACGTGCTTTTAACGGCTGGGTGATGCCTCTACTGATATACTCCTTTGGCATATTGAGGTGGAGTCAGACTGAGCTAGACGCCTTGGATAGGAAGGTTCGTCAGCAGCTCACATCGCATCGCATGCTACACCCGCGCTCGTCAGTTATGAGACTGTACATTCCACGGAAGTCGGGGGGTCGAGGCTTTTTAAATGCTAAGAGCCTTCACAACCGTGAAGTGTGCAACCTCAGGGAATATTTCCTTAACAACGAGTGTGGGATGCATCGTGATGTTGTGGCTGTTGACAGGGGCTTCACACCGCTCTCCTTGGCAAACGAGAACTGGCGTAAACCCGTGTTGCTGAGCACCGAAGATCGCAAGGACGTATGGAAGAGCAAGGAGCTGCATGGGAGGTTCTATCGGGTCTTAACAGGGCCTGATGTGAACCTACTCGCTTCGGTGAACTGGCTACGCTTCGGGGACCTCTTTGGGGAAACCGAAGGTTTTGCTTGTGCAATTGCAGACGAGGTAATGATGACGAACAACTATCGGAAGTATATCCTGAAGGACGGTACGGTCGACATTTGTCGGGCATGCCGCCGTCCCGGAGAGTCACTCAGGCATATAGTTTCAGGTTGTTCGCATCTTGCTAACGGTGAGTACTTGCACAGGCACAACCTAGTGGCCAGAATCATCCATCAGCAACTTGCTCTTCAATATGGCCTTGTTGAGTCTGAGGTGCCATACTATCAGTACGCACCGGTGCCAGTTCTCGAAAATGGTCGTGCATTGCTCTATTGGGACCGCTCTATCATCACGGATAGGACTATTGTTTGCAATAAACCTGATATCGTGGTGGTCGACCGGTCCCAACGCAAGGCAATGCTCGTCGACATTACCATCCCGCATGACGAGAACCTCGTGAAGGCTGAAAAGGAAAAGCTCAGCAAGTACCTTGACTTGGCTCACGAGGTAACCGCCATGTGGGATGTTGATTCGACAATCATTGTCCCGATAGTCGTTTCGGTGAACGGCCTGATAGCGAAGAGCCTCGACCAACACCTCAAGAAGCTCTCGCTAGAGGGTTGGCTCAAGGGTCAGATGCAGAAGGCAGTGATCCTCGATACGGCACGCATTGTCAGGAGGTTCCTCAGTCTGCAGCCCTGACCACCTGTAGCTTGGGCCCTGCCCCGCTGCTGGCGGCACTCTAATTTTTAAGTTTTTTATAATATATGTTTTTTTTTATACTTATATTGTAAAAAAATTAAAAATTAAGAAAATAAATAAATATGTGAATAATAATAAAAAAAAAAAAAAAAAAAAAACATACAACCTAATTGAGAACCTCCTCCTTTTTGGAAGTCGGTTAAAAAATAACTGACCAAAGTTCTTCAATACATAAAAGATAGTTACAGCAGCCAAATGTACTTAATAACACCCGAAATGGCCGATTATAAAAACACACAATACTGTCTTGTTAAAACACATGTGTCTAAACCAACGGCCGGTTAGTAATTCAGTGAACTTACCTGAAATACTTTTAAAATTCACGATTTTCAATCTTAATTACCACTGGCAAGCGATCAGAGTACATGCTAATCCCAATTAGTGTTGTGCCAAGACAAACGTCGCCATCTTGACATAATGACAAGGTTTTTAAGTAGAAAGTCTTGTATGACGGTGGACGTCCAAATTGACTTTTGATGTTTGACAAATATTTAAATGTCACTAATGAAAAACACTTTATATAAAAGCACAAAATGCTAGTTTTGAAGCATTTTAAAAGAAATACAGCCACGAATCAAAATCTACTATTTATTTACGCAAACAAAAAGGTTCTTTAATGTTTTTTTAAGAGAAAATGTCTCTTAACATCAGGTGAGGTCAAACGCTTGCCAACAAATTATTTTAAAAAATTTCTTTTCAACTGCTATACATGGCATGCATTGAGAAAAATGATTTTCGCTGTTCTCAATTCGTGGTCGTTGTGAATGTTGAATGTTGCGGAGCGTTTGCACAGCCAGTCGCAAAACTTATGATAAGAAAAGTTTATTAATGATTACAATTTAAACTACAAAGTTATAAGTTGGCTTAATTATAAATTAATTACGGTTAAAACGGTTGTTACTAAAACGGTTGCCACTCAGCATGTGACATAGTAACTTGTGACTACTATAACGCTGGTCTTCCGTGACGCTAGTGCCTAGCACTTATCTGACCAATCGTTAATTAAGAGTTCAATAAAGCCTTCGCCGTTTTGATTTACCAAATCACCGCGATCGTGTACTTAGCGGAGTGTCATGATAGTAGATGATATAGTTTGCAAGGAAGACATGGCTGCATTGGGTTTTCCAGCGTTGTTGCCTCGGCTATTTGCTGTAGTATACTCGACGTCTATTAGTATCGTTTCAGCAAAACCTCTATTGGAAGAAACCGAAGTGAAGTGAAATGAAGTGAAGAAATCGAGTTCTATGAAGTTTTACTAACTTTTTCAAAAACCAAACCGTCGTGATGTCTAACGTATCCATGTCCAAACTTTGATTGAAATCAAGCTTACTTCTTTTCTTTGGCTCCATAAAGCTCTTACGCCGATTACGGCTCAATTTCAGTCATGATGGACTCGCAACTGTTGACATTCCTAATTAATTCTTCACCTGTAGGTACACTAGCTCTCTCCAAAGCTTGTTGCGCGACTTTCAGCTTGTGTACCAACCCTACAGTCAGTGTCCACGTTTCGTCAGCATAGGTCAAAAGGATAGAATCCTGAAAACGAGGTTATCCGATAAAGAACTAAGGTGGTCGATAGAGCTCAGAGGATTAGCAAGGTGGAATAGCAGTGAGCCGGCCATGTTTACCGACAATTGTTTGAGCAAACTATACTTGAGTGGGTCCGCGTTAAGGCAAGCATAGTGTAGGATGCCCTCTGGTAAGGTGGGACGACGAACTGCGAAATGTAGCTGGCAAGAACTGAATGAGAAAAGCCGAAGACCAGGCTCAGTGCCGCGTCTTGGGAGAGACCTACGTCCAGTATTGGACTGATATATAGATTAATGATGATGATGATGTTGACTCTGGTCACTCGACTCAAATTCTTTTCCATCCATGGTCTATACTACCACTTTATCAGGTACCCTACAAGAAATAACGTTTGTAACACCGCACAAGTCATACTCGATGCAATAGCAAGATGCTAAGTAACACCGCCTAAAGTAGATGGCGACAAACTTATTCGATTTTAAGTTCATTACGGCACTTGAATCAATAAATCTTTAAGTGTATTCAGTAACTTACCTCTTAATCTTTGATAATTACACTTAAAAAACCATATTCAACCAAAAATAACACTATAAAACCGCGAAAGTCAGTAGTTGTAGAAGTAGTTTTCGCGCGCAGTATGGCGGAATGACGATTTGAGCGGTGTTGGCGCGGAAATCGACTTAGGCGCTGTCACTGTTATTTAAATACTGGCCTGGGATTGGTTGATATCCTTGAATCTGTTACACAGTTCGACGCGCGAATTTAAAATCTATCCAATGGTATCAAAAAGTCAATACCGCCAAAAATCGACTTGAGCGGTGTTGTTAGATAAGACACGTGTAGCAAGTGCGCTTTCATGCACCCATTCAAGCCGAAATCATTAGTCCATTGAATCACCGAATTCCGGGAGAACACGGAACTAAAAAGCTGCTTTCGACTGTACCATTTCAATGCGGAATAATAATTAAATTGAATACTGCAGAATCTGGAATTGTTAAAGGTTTTCGTGCATTTTAATTATTGTAAACGGATGTCTCTTTGTGTTGGACTGTACTGAATGTAATTGGATTTGAAAACTGTAGACTGCTATAATCAACTGATTAATGTACCTAGTCTATACCTAACTATAGCTTATCTAAGAAAACACATCTTGCAGCTAATCAGTTCTAAGCGTAAGTTTATTAAGAAAATTATAACTAATACAGAAAATTATGACTAATACAGTATTTACAATATTTATAATATGTACAAAATACACATGAAGCAGTTGAGCTATCTACACACCGTTGCAAACGATTTATAGATATATTTATTTATGCAGCTAATTCTAACTTCTTCCATAACTGTGTTACATAAGTCTGTAAAAAATCCAGAAACGTAGAAACACGTTGAAATTAGACACGACAACAATATAGTAGCCAAAAATATTCACACAAGCTATGTTTACAAAGCAAAAATAGACCCAGTTAAAAATAAAGAATACGGAGCCACCCAGCAGAGTCGATGCTCCATTCAGTAGATATAAAAGCTGTTATTTAGCGTAACGAATGCCTTTGTCGAATTCCTTGACTACCTTAAAGATACTTCGATGTACAACGCTGGTTTTCTCAACTCTACAGGCTTACAGTAAGAAATACGACAGCAATCGAGGGTGAACATAAGGAAGAGTTCGCGCGAACTACCCCGTAAACAATTCGATAAAGGTCGAATGGAGAACTTTCGATGGCAAACCGCTTTTTATGCAAATTCTAACTATCGAGGTGGAACTTCGATTGTTGCTTCGACTTGAAAAGCCGAGGGTTTTCTGTCGCTTCGCCAAGTTTTCCAAGTGTTGTGAAATCGTGTGCTTTGGTTATAAGATTTTACTTCAGTAAGTAGGTACTTTGATAAATGTATTACCACGCAGATGTACTAAGAGATAAATAAAAAAAATATATATACAGGGACATTTCACACAACACCCTCTAGTCCCAAACTGAGCAATGCTTGTAATATGGGAACCAGATGGCTGATAGAATACTTATATACTTTTTTTTTGTAAATACATACTTATAATACATACTAACACCCAGACATAGAACAAACATCTATGTTTTGCTCGCACAAATGTTTGTTCTTGGTGGGGATCGAACCCACGACCTACAGCACGGAAGGCAGAGCTATTACCGACTGAGCTGTGACGCCTGTCAGATAGAAGTAGATGTCTTGTAAAGTATTCTTCTTCTCTTCTAAATGGCTTCTGTCCGTCATTTCGACAGGCAATTTTGCCAGTGTCAAGTGGAAACAATTCAACAAAAATACAGATAGTAGTATCGAATAAGTAGTGCTTTTTAATGAATTGTTTAAAAGCTTCCTGCAGAATCTTACCAACGTCCCAGTGACGATCACCACTGCTTAAACAAAAGCATAAAGCTTTAGCAATTCTAAAAGCAACAACATGATTACAAAAGGTTTAAAACATCAAAAACTCCATTGACTAACCAATCCTTGACAAATTCTCTCAAACGAAACCATTTTTCTCTATGGAAACTTATTAACCTTATTGAAGGGACAAACTTGTTCAATGGCTTTTCGCCCTTGGATTTTTTTTTCTCCACAATTTTAATTAAGTTACCGAAAGGGTGAAGTTAGATGTTATTTCTTTTTGATGACATTCGATAAACGAATCGGATTTCTGAAAGTTTTTTGATTAGGGCTTCAGAGAATTGGGTTTTGATTCGAAAGAAATTTTTCATCCAACTTTTCTTTTATTTATTCGACCTTTGATCTTTACAATTCTATAAATCAATTAATATTGAGTATAATTGAGATAAATGTACAAACTGGTACCATATACGGACCAGTAACCTGCGACGCTATAGTTTCTATTTGAACTTTTATAGTGTTGTTGAATGTTATATTTACGTTCGTAATTAATGAAACCGAAATGTATTATTTAGAAGTAACAAACGTCAAACACCTGCCATTTGTAATTACTAGCTCGCTCGCAAGCGCAACAGACAGACACCTGAATTCTAAATGTAAACAGAACATAAATCCCACGCCGAGACGTCATAAAAATACCAAAAACATTCATTTAGTATCGAAACGGGTGCTACTATTTAATTTCAAAAAGCAATAATAGTCCAACATAAATCATAAAATTCTTTCTTTTTACTGCACTAAGCTCACTTTCATCTCGCGCACATAGATGGCGCTGCATTAAAACCAAACTGTAAATTATACTTTAATGTCACTCGCGCGCAAGACATGAAAGAGTGATGACGCTATTTTTGTATATTCCAAAACGAAAACACTCGAAATTAGTTTATGACGTCTGTCTGTCGTTCGATTTATTTTAATTTTGTTATTTTTGGGGGACGCTCGCACGTTTCTCTTATTAAGTCTCTCGGACGTCGTAAACTAGTAGTTCGACAGTGAATTATATTCGGGCGGACTTGAGTAATGATACAGAGGAAGAAAATGCTCCATTTTAGAACATATTGACATTAATCGATGATAATGGTGCAGTAGCAGAGCTCGATGATAAATCCTGTTCGCAACTGGACCGTCTTATTGTACTCGTACAGTGTCGGTAGTTCGATAATTTATTCGGGTATAACGATGCCAAAACGCATTACTGTGACTTCATAAGACGGCAATATACCCATCGATTGATTTACAATAGAAGATTTTGTAGTCCGTGATGATCTAAATAGAACTACAGGCAGCGAAAAGGTCAAAATATCAAAATTTATTGGCACTCGAAATTAGATTTTGCCACACATGAATTAGAATATAATTTAGACGAAGCTTATTGTCGAGCATCAGATATCAAAACAGAAACAAACTAGTGTAGTATTACAAACAAGCGCTGTGGGTTCACTTGTGGATTGAAGTGAACCGACAGCCCGCCAGACATCACGACCTTTACACGTAGATTTCCAACGCAGTCAATCAAAGAGAAAGCATCAAATGAGAAACGTCGACAAGAGAAGCAATCAGATGCCCCATCAAACCTAACCTATCATCTTGTCAGAAATCGGCACGCACGATAATTTGATAACAAAAAAGAAGCTAGAGCAGCATTAGGAAAAAGGACAGAAATAAACTTTAAGTACACAGCGGTAAGGCGTCCGAGATCGACGCAATTACGGACGAAACACGCGAACCGACATGAAAGCAAATGTCAAACTCACATATTTATTTCCAAGTATTGAATGTTGGGGGCTCGGGGCTTCTCGGAAGACGCAGCGTAAACATCATCGTGTCGATGATGAAAGCGATCTGCTGCTTTGTACACGCAACTGATTAGTCTAATTTTATACCCAAAAAATATTAAAGTTGTTCCGTGGGTACTGTGACAATCATAGCGTGACTCCGCGTGGCAACGTCGATAATGACGGACCGTCCGGCCATCATCCACTCGATCGGATGCTGCGCACAGCTAGTCGGAGATGTTTCTTTAATAACCTTATAATTAAGTAAAACGAAGACTTCGCTCGTCGAATTCGTCCCGGTTTATTTATACGCGACGCACGTCGATATTCAGAAGCTAACTTGATAGATTCATAGCAGCCGACATCAAAGACGCAACATTAATCATAACACACATCAATCGCCGGTGAAACAGTTCTGTTTTTATTGTAAATCAGTATTAAAAAGCGACAGTATAAGCACATGAATCAAACGTGCGCCTCGAGACGTCGACGTATGCGATAAATTTGTGAAATGTAAATAAAAAGAATAGCGGTTCGATCGGACCACCCTGCGGTACACCTGTTGAGTCTATTAGCGTTTCCCTCGAGACGGACATTAGAGCACGGAAAGCAGATACAATCGGAACAGTACGTGGTTTTGTTTAAGAAATAACGTGTCATATATCAGAGTACGCGATGCGTGCAGAAAAATCGTGGCGATCACTTCAGTGGAAGCCGTCGAGTCGCGATAGCGCATCAAACGAATGGCTCTCTACGCAAATTATGCGTGGAATACTCTTTTAAATTGCCGTAGGTGCGCCAAACTAATAATAGAACTAACTATATTTTCTGAATTATGTATGAGTGTTGGTACAAGTCTGGCTACTATCGCTTTACGATCACAGTTACATATTTAATGTTCAATGTTTATCAACATTTCTTTCTTATGCAGGTTTTAGTGGCGCGATAAATTATTTATCATCAAAGACTTGCTTATTTTTGAACTTTTGTTTCTCTTCACCGACGTCATTGGCGTTTCTAAGCAAACTGTGCATTCTTTTATCATACTGTTTAATGTATTATCGGATCATAATTTTAAAGATAGTGTTTGCATAGCTGATAGCAGTTTCGACAGAGAAACAAACCAATAAAAGTACCTACGTATTTAGTCATTCATTGTATACATTTAGGCACCTACCTACCTACCTACTTAGTCACTGCAATTTGTTTGACTCAAACGGAAATACTTGATGACAAAAAGTGAAAATTGGTTTAGGTGGATTGACAATGTTTAAAAGTACCTACCTATTATTAAACATTTTCAAGGTCCTCTGTCAAATCTGTTTGTAATTTAGAAGTAAACTTATTCGCTCCAAAGCTCTTTGTGTGCTAAGTGTTTCTTTAATAAGATACATCTGTTTGAACTATATTTTCGGTCGTTGAATGTCATATCGAGGAAAAGCGAAGATATTCTGTTTCATTGCAGATTTTTTTACAGGGATTTTAAACCTTCCTCCATTAACATAAAAATCAAAGTGCTGCAAGTTTTGTTTCTTTTATTGATGCTCGAACATTTTCTTGGAGTATTTAGGTGAATGAATCAAATTATATTTTTTTATAAGAATCTCATAAAATTCCAAAAATATACAATACTTTTTATAGTACTTATGTACAAAGGTGTAAAATGTGTCATACATTACCAAGAACTCGATAAACTTAATCATCTGCATTGGACTGCCAGAACAATATTTAAACAAGATAATTACCCACGTCATATTCGACTATGATTAAAATAGTTTGATAAAAACTATTGTCAGTTGAGATACTGTTAAAGAATCTGATAACCTATTTGTAGTCTCTTACGAACATTGGTGTTGTGAGTCACTACTTATACAGGGTCAGAAACGACATTACAAAAATCTTTATTAAAACCATGCCAAGAATGACCAATAAAGTAAACAGATAAAATGTTTCAATATCAATAAATATTTTTATAATTTCTGAAAGAAACATAATTATAATAGAAGATTCTGAATCTAATATAAATAAAAGTAAATTAGATATTTATTCACAAAGAAAATTACGACTAATAAAGCATTCACAATATTTATAATATGTACAAAATACACATGAAGCAGTTGAGCTATCTACACACCGTTGCAAACGATTTATAGATAGCTCAACTGATCCAAATCAGTACCAATCGGAAGCGTGCCCAAGACACTGGCTGCATTGCCGCGCTGAATAGCAATGCTGATTCGCTGGCCCAGATAATTACCAGCCCTCGGGTCACGCGTCGCTGCGACTAGACGCCCTGCAATAATTTTGAAAACCCGGAGGGCCTCGGTACCCCAGAGACCCAGAGTCTCGACCCCAAGAGGTACAAATGTGTAGGCCCTGTCGAGACCCGCATACTTGCGCCTCTTGAGATCCTCGGCCGAATCTGCTGCCGCACCGGCCCTAGCGGATGTCCTAGACAGATGTGAAGGAGCAAGGGTGTCGACGCAAGTAGCGTCCCACACCAAAGGCCTTCCCAACTCCCAAGGAACAAGAGTCATACCGTCAGGCCGTTTACCATCGTCACGCAGCAGACCATTCGGCTCGAGAATGGCTGGCACGTTCACGCTGGTAAAAGCCCGGCGGATGATATCGTTAAGGCTAGCGTGACGGGATATCCGACCGGCGGCCCTAGTGCACGATAATCCGTGGTGACCAAGCTGTTCGACAACCGTACCGCACTGGCAATGATGAGGCGCACAGCACCGAGCACCCAACCGTAGACAGGTTGCAATACGGAACGTGACAGGATCCATTAGAGTACCAGTGTTATGAGAGGGAAGAGCTTGCAACCAAAATTCTGACTTTTTTAGAAACGGCTAGGAGACGGGCACGATCTGCGGAGCTTGAACACGTTTGTAACAGAGAGTTCCGTGTTAACTCGCACAGAGGCCCGTCCCATTGCCGTTGAGCCGAAAGTGATTTGGGGAGAGCAGAATCGGGGCAAGCTCTATGCCAAGCATTTCTAGCTTCGTCTTTGTACGAAATTTTGAGATCAATGCCAGTAAGAGCCAAAAGAGACGGATTTAGAATTTTTTCTACCAAAGAATTAGTGCTATAGACGGAAGACAAGAATGCTGGTAGGGCTACACTTGAAATTTTGCGAATACCTAAGCCTCCCAATTTGACAGGCAGGGAGGCCTGCGACCATGCCCTGTCATCCAAATAAATATTCAAAACCGAATAAAAGTCAACTGAATTATAGATATTATATTTTCGACATTTTCAAAGAGCTCATTGATAGGTTGCTAGAAGAAACAAAATGGTGTATATTTCTTGAATATTAACAACGCTTTGATCAGTTATGTTTTATGTATGTGTAATTAGTTCGATCCTCGCTCTGAAATCATCAATATTAATTAGAAATTACAATATATTGCTGATTACTTGTACTGCGCCGTCGAGAGGATGATTGGTTTTTAATTTAATTGTAATCGAGCTTCTGTTTTAGCTAGATTACTAAATTTAAAAATAAATCTTCTGTTACTATTATTGTATTGTTTTTACATGCCTATATAATTTAGATTTAGTAGAATTAAGCGGAGAATCGAGAAAAATCTTAGATTGTTTTAATATGTTTTAAATATCAGGAGGTCTGGTACAAAATTTGATAGTTTTTGAAAACTTTATTTCGTTTCGTTTTCTCCACACATTTTTGTAGCTCCATATATTCCCGCTAAAAGCGCTGCAAGTAGATGTATGGAAGGAAACGAAACGAAATAAAGTTTTCAAAAACTAGACCCATTGTTCTGTGACTATAGACAGAATAATATAGGATAACCTACTAAGAATCGATAAATAAATACAATCAACAAACCCCAAATTATTAATGTAACGGAAACGTACACGTAGATACTACAATTACTTAGAATTCGATACAATACGCTCCTTAATGGATGTATGTAAGAACAGATAGGGCTCTATTCCTATAATATGTCACAAATCATCACACAAAGTTTATAATGAATTGACATTCACCACACGTGTTTCTCGGTAAACGCCGACATGTGGTTCCAACGGCTACAAGCTAAAATCAACCCTATTGGTATGCATTGAAACACAAACTAGTAATTGGCGTAAACTTATGATCGATTATATTGAACATTGATTCGTATAGAATTCTAATAAGATTCAGAATTGCTTAAAGCTCTTGGGCTTTCGTATACGTGTAAAGTAATACATTGCTTAGTTGATTGTTATTACTTATTACTACTATTGGAGATAATTGCAATGTAGTCTAATTAGTTTTTATAACTGGAAGAGAATTTTTTACTGTTCTGATAATTATTCAGTCCCTGACCGATTCTATATTGGATTTGCTAACTTTTTGTAGCTAAGTAATTTACTTAATCAATTCAATTCAGTGGCAATACAAATGCATAGATTTTTTCATTTATTATATTGATTGCGTTATATGAAATCGTTTTATCTATAATGTCATTTAAAACTGGTATCAAAATATTTAAATCATTTTCAGGTACCTCAGAAAATTCTTCCTCGACTCGAAATGCAATTACGAAGTGTCCAAACCACTCCTGACTATTGTCTTCATTGAAATTAATGCAAGAATCAATCAATTTAAACTTTCCATCCCCTCTTTCACCCCCCCCTTTATTCCCCTCGGTGGGAGACAATAGAAAAATGGATATTAATATTCTAAAAAACAACGTTGTGAAACAATAGGTGTTGTTAATTCACTCATTAAGGATTCATGGGGTGTGCCCCCTGAACGGGAGCGGTGTGGATTAGTTTTGCTTCAGTTGGGTTTATTATCAATAACTGAATAAATTATATTGAAAAATTTACTACTTCTTACAATATTTTTCAAGAAAATTTGATTCGACCAATACCATTATTTGTAAAGTTGAATGTTGAAGAATTTCAGAGCGTTTTTAAAAGCTGAGACGTATAAAAATATCAATTTAATACATAATAATAAATACGAGATATAAATCAAACCTATAACAATAGACCACGAGACAAAGCAGTCGATAATTTTAACAGAGCGAATGACAAAAATTGACCACGTGTCGTAGGGTCCGAACCAGTTAAACCGGTTCCTAATAAAAACCATTCAATCGAATTCAGTACAGTCCACCACTAAATCAAAATGATCACTGGTCTTATTCAAGCTACTCTCACCTTTATCTTAAAGATTTACAGCTGGTATTCCTATGTCAAAAGTGTTGAATATTGATAAATTTATAGATGCTGTGTAAGGACGTATGCCCATTCATAAGCGATCTATACAAATGACCAGCTGCTGCTGATCGAACTGGATCTATTGATACGTTTTTTAGAGATTTATATATAACTGTTTTTATACATTTATTAGTATTCTTCGTTCGAAAAATAGAGAACGTTATAAAAATGTGAAGGTATATTTTTTGTGCTTTAACGAGTAGGTACGTAACTAAGTAATTGCAACATACTGACAAACAGTGACAATGAGAATGAAATGTAATAATCGATTCTGAATTAAAACTTAAAAGAGCCAAGAGTGTTTTCAAAAGCTATTTACACCATTTTTTCCGTAAAATTGTAACTAATCTAATTCCCCCTTTATATATCTGTGCCTATAGCAGTATTCCTCAAGGGGCCAGGTATCGGGGCCCGAATTACAATAACAAAGCTTCGAATTACACCGAATATTAAAAACGGTCCGTTTGTTTCGCGCCAAAAAATTAATATTAACGATATCTTCAACACAATGAAGTGTTGAAAAAAATGAAATAATAATTTATGCAAGAGATTTCTTTGACGCCTTTGTTTGGGGCGATAGTATGCGGGCAAGCGGGAACTAATTTATTATTTGAAAGCACGAATTTTTACAAAAAACTTGTCTCTGTGTAATTAGTTGAAAAAATCGATCTTACCAATACTATACTTCTAAAAATTCTAGATATAATTGAAGTTTAAATGCTTAAAAACATTTCTGACCAGCAAAATGGTATCGTCTAAGTTATATCAAACAATGCTGTGTCGATAGAACGGTTTATCGAAATAACTCCACGGCGACAGTTGGTTGAGTCATAAGTAGGTACTAGCTTAGTTTAACTACCTAGTTATTCCAAGCTTGTCTAGTTAATACCTATAAGGAAAGGTCAAGCAGGGTACATCAATACCAGCTATTCACACGAATGACACGCGTGTCAAAAACTATTTCTTTAGAGCATTTTTGAACTTCAATGCAAACAGTCCGTCCGTGTGCATTGAAGTTCAAAGCAATATTTTTTAAGACACTGTTATAAATTCTTGTAATATATATGAAATTCCAAAAGGTAATAAAAGCCTGAAAAATTTCGTAACTTAATCATCTCATCTCACGCTAAAGGTACACATCTGATACACATCAATAGAATGTTTTTTTTCTGATTATTACGAGAATTGGTAATTTTATTTATGCAATCGTTTTCTGTTAGTTTTTACTGTATTTTACTAAATCTCTGTATGTAACGTTGTTCATCCTTTCCGAGTGAGTTTACAAATAAATAAATACTTTATCTTTCATTTCTTTCTATAGAAAAAGTGTACTAGTAAGTACTTTGTATGTAAAGATGATGCAACAAAACAGCAATCATAAAACACGTGGACGGTGCGATAAACAATCAATATCCGAATTCCGTCAACGGCCTGTTGTTTCCTTATCTGGGGTCAGCGTTGAGTATTTCTTTACAGTTTTGTTTAGTTAGGTACGCGAACTCAAATTATCTTTGGTCACACGCGAACACAGTGGTTATCAAAGTTTATATAAGTTAGTTGAAAATTCGTGATCTATGAGAATTTATCAACTCAATAAATCTTAGGTATAAGTTTTGAATGGGTCGACGACATGTCAAAGTCAAAATTTCTTTATTCAATAAAATCACAAGGATCATTTAGAATCGTCTTATTGATAGGTGATTCTAGCATGGGATTTGGCCAAGCTTTAATGATAGATTTTAAATAAGTAATAAGTTTTATACAGAGTGTCGAAGATGATAATGAAAATATATAACAGAATTGAAATCAAAGTCTTAAGTTTAAGACTTATCCTTAGAATATAGAAAACACTTATCTAATTGAGAACACGAAAACTTTTCGCACAAACATTACAAAGCAAAGTTTGAGAACAACAAAATTGCCAATCAATGCCGACCTTACTGTCAACATACTATTAAAATCGATAAAAGAATATAAACAATATTCGGTTTAAAATTGTAATGATTTTGGACATTATCTAAGCTGACGTTGGCAGCGATAGTCTGCATCCGCTATTTAGTGATAGTGTAGTTATTCTAACGTGGGTTGGAGTATCGATAGGATTGACACAAACAGGTCAGTCTGTCCTTTACCTTCTAGTATTATACCTAAACTTTATCCATTTTAACTTCATCATCATCATCTACAGCCTGACTTCACCCACTGCTGGCCTTACATTGTTTGTACCATCTCTCACGACCCCTTACTTATAGATTTTAAACTTACTAGAGAATTGTTCCTACTAGTGCAGTGCTCCAATAGTCTCATATCACTATTTGTAATGTATCTTGCAAACAATAAATCAATGATAAATGGCTAATAGTTAATCCTTGTCTATCTAAATTCAAATACATCCATCCACGACATCCATCAATAAAACTAAACAGTGATCCATCGCTAGTCCCACTTCCGAGCTAATTCCTACTGTCATAAATTGTCGCATTAATTTAACGACAATGCATTAGATAGCTCCTCACTATCCTACAACTATTCCGATAGATTGGTCACAAGCGTCTTTGTAATTAATGATTTTATCGCCAACTGTATACAACCCAATTTTAACTTTAACTCCTTTGTGTGCAGTTCAAATTTGACTGATACAGAGAGGTGGTTATGGTCTTTCGATGGTGAGTAAAGTTTCAAGGACGGTGGCAGTCCTCCAATCGAATGTCAATCTTATTAATTAATAGTCAAAGTCTGTTATTAAACGTCCGTTTTGGGAGACATTAAGCAAATTGCCTAATGTCTTAAGGATGGAGGAAATGTTTTGTTTCGGTATAGTGTACAGTTCGATTGTGCTTTGTTTATTGTTGTTGTATTAATTGAATTTAAATATCGACCGGCATTTAGGGCAGACCGGAATCTTTAGATGTACTTAGTTTTAAACAACTAGTTTCAATTCAATACGTAGTCTTGTTTAGATACTTTTGTGTTACAGTTTCTCAGACTTAGATTACGTAATTTATATCAGCATTTTTAAGAACTGTTTGATTATGTTCTTGTATTGTATATTTGTATCACGACAATCGTGCTATATATTTTTATACCGAGCATATTTATGAGTATATCTTCATCATCCATTTGCAATTTTGAGTTCAAAGCGACGTCAGCCCACCGTGCTGCCTACCGTACCGTGGATAATGGGTTCGATTCTGCTGCAATTTTCTATAATACACCGATTATGTATTATTTATCATGTGTATTCTCATTGATGTTATTGAGTTGCGGTCGGTTTATCTTCGACAGATTGCCGTGTTGGGTTTCATTTTGTCTTGACCCTAGATTTCTTTATTCAATTAGACGATAGCTTCACCACAGGGGTCACAGCTATTTAGATCACGCAATGGTTTATCCGATGCTATATTTTTTTCACCATATCCTGGTTAATAATAATAATTACCTTAATATTTCCCATGCATTTTATATGTAGGTATATCAGTTTGTTGGTACCTATTTCTCTTCTATTGTAATTTCTTAATCTTGTTACTTCCAATGTATTTATCGATTGTTTCGCCAAAGGCTTCGTTTTGTTTTGTTGTTTATCTAAATTGAACCGAAAAGGCATTTGTCTCCAACAAAAGGACTTCCCCTTCCGATAATTGAGAAGGAAATCCTTTTAATAACCTTCGATTATTTATTTAAGACTTTCGCCACCTGAGGCTTTGCGGTGATGACAAAAAATCAGACTAATTATTTTACTTTATAGCGTTAACTTGAAATCAACTCTATGGTGTTTTGTATTAGGTTTGAATTTACTCGTGTTTTTGTAAGCTGAGAGGAGGTAGGAATTTGTGGATACAGACGATTAAGCTGTGGTTTTCTTTTGGGGTGATTTTGTTTCTTTTGTCTGGCCTATACATGGGTCAGTTTGTAATCGTTTCTTTTTATTAGCGCTAATAGTCTTAACGTCATAATCCTTTACAAATACAGTACACAGAGCAAAATAATAAAATGAATTACTATCGCATGTATTCGTATATAATAATTTAGAAACAACGGCAAAAAGAACTCGCTCTACCTTGTGAATAACAAGATCAGAAGTTACTGAACAAATCTCAATTATTTTGTATAGTAACTTTCTACTTCCCAAGAAATACTATAACCACATGTTTAGGTATGTTCTGTATCTTCAACAAACGTATCACGAACTTCCACATAACCGCTACCCGAGGGGAGGTTCGCCCAAACCGATACACAATTAAAGAGCAAAACAAGGAGACTAAGTACTAATGCTAAGACGAATGTTGCGGAAAATCGAAGCCACCCCCTCTCTCCCCAGTGTACGGGGACGGCTGATTTACGATTTGTACAGCCCCGAACGGGGTTTTTGTGTTTTAATTTTATTTTTTAATGGCGGAGTAAGTTTTTGTGTTTTTAAAGATGGCTTTCTTAGATAAGTAATTAAAATGTATTGCTTCAACTTTCCTTTCTTCGAGTTTGGTTTCTCTTGCTTTGATTTATTCTTCTTTCTTGATTATTTTCAAATAATAACTGTTGATGCCTTATCTATGAGATAGAACTTCATATTCAACACTGGCAACTTTGAGTTCAACTTTTTCATTACACAATTCATTTTCACTAGTTTTGTTTACAACATAGTTAACAACACTATCTTATGTCTTTCTTGCACCATGCCAGATATTGGCAACCCTGCGTCTTTTCTCTAATATCAATTAGAGAATTCTTCCGCGTACCCCAGCCTTGGAATAATACAATTAATTCCTTATGCCAACCTACTTATAATACCCTATTGAGGGCCCTGTACATGATGCCGATTTATGTGATACTTATAATTCTGTGTAAGATCCTGGCGTCTGTTTTCCTTGTTTGAAGGATCATCGGAAAAAGTTGTTGTGTTCGTTTCTTGTTTCATTCATTACTTAATTCTTGATCTCGATGAACATGCTAGTTTATTCATTTATATTTCGAAATTAAGTTTTTTTTACAACCACCATCTCAAAGACTAATTGCTCCTTGAGTTGGTGGATGAAGATGATTCACCATTCAAGTATTAGATAAATGCTGTGGACTTCAAGTGCTGATGACTGATGATAGTGACTTACATACAGTTATAAACAAACATCTCTAAGACCAAAATCTTTGCTGTTATAGCATAGGTACTTCATATAATTAAATAGCCAACTTTTAATCAATTATGTTTTGTTAGCTGTAATGTAGGTTCTTAATAATTTTACCGTAATAATTTTCTTTACTTTTCATGTTCTTATTTCATCTACATTTCATGTTTTGTATACAAAAGCTACCTACATTATGTTTTGGTCTAAAACAAGTTTAGGATAAATTGAACATAGATTCAAATTTGTGGAGATTTAATTTCGAAACAAAGCCAAGATTTGAGTTAAGTGTGCCATCCCCACAACATTTTGTATGTGTCGTATTCACCCTTTCTTGATACTGGAGTCGTTAGTAATTGCTTTCCCGATCCGAGCCGTATCTTTTGTTATCTGCTCAACGCCTGAACAAAAACATGTTAAGATGGTTTTGTCGGTCTGTCTGAATACGTAGATATATTAGTTACTAGCTGTTACCCGCGACGACGGGTGTACCTTTTCTGAGCGGATTCTTTGAGAAGCTTGACACTTGAAACGAACTAGGTAACGATTTTATTTTAAGCTGAAAGACCGTGGTTTTTTCCTAACAAAATAAGCTATGATTTTTTTACTATATTATACAGGTATAACTAATATTTTTATACATTTTGTTTGTTAACATATAACTGAAAAATTTATTTTGCTATGTGTTATTCACCCATAAATGATATTTCTGTTTAGAGAATTACCCTTCCGGTGTTACCTATTAATCTGAGTCAGCTAGCAACAGCCGTCTTAAATAATCGATAGATTTGTAAGGTTTAAAATCGGTTACATTCAATAATTCGGTTTAATAAATTTGTCTCTCCCTCATCCCCCGTCTCGTCTTTCCAGATGGTTTAATCCACCGTTTAAATATGGCGGCTGATTCTTAATAGCATTTAAATACAGAAATACAGTAAACTCAATACTTATCGATGTTCTTTGTTTCAGGTAAACGAATCACATTTACAAGAGGAACAAGGTGGGCCACATTAATATCGATAATATAAAAATACGCATTTTTTTTCTTCTTATTATCGATAAAGCTATGGACTCAACTGTTTCTTTAAGGAGATGCATTTACATTGCGCCATCAACACTAACTGTACACCAGCGTATGACCCTAAGAACCGATTTACACTGATGAAGGACAATGGCGGGTAACGAGTACCTACTATCCGATCAGTTTACATCACTGTACTTATCTAGGTACTTCGTTAAACACTTGACCAATGTAAATCGGTCATAGGGACGTAGAGATTTATATGTTTTTTACACCACTACATGATGGGGCAAGCCGATGGCCCACCTGATGTTATTTACCAACCAATAAGTACCTTCTCTTTTAATCGATTCTATTTATTTAAATAATGTAATAGGTTTCCGGCAGCCAAGTCCCAACATCTAAGATAATTTAACAAATATATCGATACATTATTTCGAGTATCAAAGCACCATTAACAAAAGTGACAAGTGAACAATCGAAGCTTAAAACACTAATGGATGATATTTGTCAATATTCGAATGGTTTAAATTTTAAATACTGGCCATTAAGTTAATCTCCAAACGTCAAACGATTACAGCAAATCGCGTGACTATAAAAAGGTTCCATTTTCAAAGAGGTTTTATCGACTGTCGACTGATAAAGAGCAACACTAGACTGGCACACGGTAAAGTTGTCTTTTTAATTATTTTGAACTTAGAACGTTTGTCCAAATTACGTACATAAATTAATAAATAGGTTCACGTAGACATCACTGAGATCTCCTGGGACCTAAAATTCTAAAGAATGTCTAGAATTATCTACATTTTCATTTCTTGTGTTCATAACGTAACAGGTTGAAAGCCCATCCCTAGAACCCCTAGCGATTTCTTCACGAAGATGTTTAGTTATCAATAAAAATAACCCTAAAATGACGAACTCCTTCAAAAGCAATAAAAGCGCAGTAAAATTCAATCGTCGCAAAATGCGAGATCAATAACGTCTGAAAATAACGATAAAAAAACTGAACGGGTTATTAATTTCTTTTCGCTCTAAATAGTAATTATTGTTTATTTTTAACGGCAAAAAAATGCAGATAAGTTGTTTTAACGTTTTCTTTTATTGTCAATTTATGGTTCGGAAACTGAAAATGACTTGAGATACGATCCAATACTGGCTTAATGATCCGCCATTTTCGGAAAGAATAACAAACCTATAATACTATTGTGTTTTATTTATTTTCATAATTCGTTGAGTTTGAACTTTTAGTAGCTGACTGGTCACTGAAGCGGAGAGTGACTAACGAGCTGACCTGAATTCAATGCCGGATATTTCCTGTGGTCTCAGAACAACTAAACAAAACAACTACAAACCCAGTAAACAAAATAACGTAGATCTAAAATACTGACTTTTAAAAAAAACTGTTACTTATGTAAAATACTTAACCCTTCACAGCTTCCGTCTTACGTCATCTCATAACTCGAATATCGATTCCTCGTTATTCGGTGACTGTCATTAATAATTTTAATTAATTAACGTGTGGGGTGCGTTTATAGATGCTTCCTATTGTCGCTGTAACAGATGATTTATGCGTAGCGTCTTTTGATTATTTAGTAACTGTGTGTCAGTGAGACGGGTCATTGATTTTTGGTAAATTCACAGAATGAACTTACAGCATTTTAGGGTTAAAAAATATGATTACATAGTCTTTGTGAATATTAGATAAAAGTGGCTTTTTTGTTATCGTTTCAGTTAGTAATATATGTTTTCGCTAAATGAATAAATTTAATAAAACCCAAAGCTAAAATTCGTTTTTTCCACCACCTCAAATGTTAAATTCCTCACATCAACCCACATTTGATTAATTATACACATTTATAAGTAAAATTTGCTCCGATTCTAACATAGGGGTAGAAGAAAGGGTTAGTTTGGCGCGCCGTTTCTATGTGTGTGTGTCATTAATATTTATTTTGCATACTAAGTTATTGTGTTGTAGCAGGATTGATCGTACTCGTACCTACCTTCAAAATGCTTCGTAACGATCAACGTCATAAGCAAAGTGTGCTTTATTTTAATAAAATTAAAGTTGATGTTAGATACGGAGATGCACGCGACTTTCTAGTTTAAATTTAAACTTAAAAAAGCTGCAGTAAAAATTAACCATCAAACATAAGTACACCTCAAAATATACAGTAACAAAACTAGATAACAATCACTAATTGCGCGCCCAAAAGCGAGACGTCTAAACGCGAAAATTTGAGTGTGAAAACTACAGACGATTCCGTGTCAAACACAACCCGGCCAGTCACGCGACGGGCTACTTCACACAGCCGATACGACTCCTGCACGACATCAACCAAGGGTTAACTTCATACATTTAGCACAGTTAGGACAGGCGTCACAGCTCAGTCGGTAACAGCTCTGCCTTCTGTGCTCTAACTCGTTCGATCCCCACTGAGAACAAACATTTGTATGTATGGGTGTTACTATGTAATAATTATGTATTAACAAAAAAAAAGAAATAGGTATTCTATCAGCAATCGAGTTCCATATTACACGCTTTGCTTAGTTTGAGACTAGAGGGCGTTGTGTGAAATGTTCATGAATATTGTTTATTATAATTTCTAGACGCATTCACACCGTATCGGCGCTGAATCCGATCTGTTGGTCGTGTCTGTATCTGTATCGTGTAGTGTGTAAATGCCCAGCTTAGGCCCCTTCTTACACCCACTGTATCTGTTTTACAGTTCAAAATAGTGTACTTGCTCGCTCAACGCGCCCTCGAAAAACTTTAAATGTTATCATGGTCTGCCATTTTGAATCCACTAAATAATCAGACGCATCGCATGTCCTTTGCTAATAAAAGTGCACTATCTGTTCAAACATTATTTTGCTTTTCGGTTATTAACGATTTTCGGTTTTTCGAATCGAACACCTTCAAAGGTTTAACTTTCGAACTTAAATTCACTTTTTCTTTTAAAGTTACACCTTTAATGAATACGATAGAAACTTTGATGGTTTGTATTGTCGCGTACACAAACTTTTGATTGCTTAATGTTAACAGTTTTCTTCTCAAGATTCTCAATCTTCAAGGACATGAACTTCTTACTTGTTGGCCTCGATGGCCTTCAAATACGTAGCTACATGCGTCACTTGAAATCATTTTAATGTAAAATGAGTTTTATCGCCTTGGCTTAGGAATTAATCTTCCATACCATCGGAAAATTCCATTGATCAACGCAAATCATTTAGTTTTGAGCTTTGTTAGATGAACTGCA
Source organism: Gandaritis pyraliata (assembly GCA_947859175.1). Classification (NCBI taxonomy): domain Eukaryota; kingdom Metazoa; phylum Arthropoda; class Insecta; order Lepidoptera; family Geometridae; genus Gandaritis; species Gandaritis pyraliata. The sequence continues at coordinate 780,418 of OX401871.1, read as the reverse complement.
TTTTGTTAACCATAAGACTCGAAATCGCTTACCTTATACACAAAAGCTTTAAACGTAGTGACTATTTAAGACTGCATCTTACATACTATTTTCTTCCATGTCTTAGGCGATTATAGAAATGCCTCCGTAATTCGAATAAAGATGCCGCCTCTATGTGTTTTTGCTCTATAGCCCTTAAAATTCCTTTCGTAGACTTTCTACATACATGTGACGGTATCGTCTGCGACCCTTTTGCAATATTTTAAAGCTACCCCTTTGATTCGCCCCTTGATTTGGATCAATCGATTGTGTTTTGTCCACCCTCATTATTTACCGATGTACCAATACATAGCATTTATTCTAAAACAAAATGTCCTGTGGATAAGGCCAACTAGTCTGAGAGGATGGTATAGGTGCTACGAGCTTACTCCATCTAAATCATGTCCTAGACACTACTACATTTCGGTGTAATTTTACCCAAAGGGGATTTTGAGACTTTTAGTCTCAAAATCTCCTTTGTGGTGCACACCTAAATTTTTACATTTTTCTAAATTTGTCAATAAACCCAGTTTGTACATTCAAACCGCATTTAATTGGAGAAAAGCAAAAACCCACCAGTTGTTCCTCTAAAGAATCAACACCAACCACGTGCACCAAATTGCGTATTTTGCTTTCCTGTGGTGTTTATAGTGACTAGAACATTCCCAATGAACTGTCATCATCATCATCATCATCATCATCTGATGATGAAGCTGGTAGTCGAATTGAAGTCGGTTTTCCAGTTTTTTAACTTATAAATTATCAAATAAGTAGTAACTACGATTAAATTGATCTTCACTTGTTACGTTTCGTCTAAGCTGAGTAGTAGCTGAGTTTATGCCTTTTTAACCAAATATTAGCCTGTTATTTAATGTTATTAATTGTTTTATATGACTGTAAGCTTATATTTCTAGATTTTAATTTTTAGTTCTTTATCTACCTGGCATTTTTATTACTGTGTCTGCTTTTGATTAAATAAATGTATTTTCTATCTTTCTTCTTTTATTTAGACTGCTAAATATGTTGTTCTCTTTCCGTTGTCATGCAAGTGACAAGGACAGAGCATTTTTTAAGCACGCTTAAATGATAGTTTAATATGAAAGAAGCGGTAAATCTTTAACCCTATAGTTATTTTTGTAACTTTGTGTTGTATCCACGCAACTTTTAACTTGAGCTTTTGGGCTCTGAAAACTGCGTTTGCTTAATGTTTACTTACATAATTAACTAAAAGATAACAAAAATAACAACCCATGGGTGCAGTTTTAATTCTACATTGTATCTAATATAATGTACAAGTCGTGTTAGGGTGGGTCCTCTTGGGACCAAAATTTGAGAAGGGGGGTTCAAAAATCAACTTCAACCCCTATCGAAGCTTCTTCGTGTGAGTGAAGGGGTGACATCCAAGGGGTCAAATTTTAATCCTGTATTGATTTGGTATAGATTATTGGCGATAATACATAATAGTTATCGAATGGTATCCACCCCTTTATGTCAACCAATGCTACTTTTAGTGGTTATTAATAAGTTATACATAAGGTTAAAATTTTTCAACAGAAAATCTCCGGAACTAGTTTTGAATATTAAATCGTTAGTGCAAACTAATAAAAAAATTCTGGAACGATTAGTTGAGCGACGTTCAGCGCGGTCACTATAGGGATGGGTGTACGTCAGTAGCATTTACACCTGAGAGCTTCCGTGCTTCGAAGGTCACGTTAAACTCTGTTGGTCCCGCCACGACGGACGCCTTAAGGTGCCCTAAAAACTCCGACACTAGAGTTGGCCACTAACATACGAACGAACGATGGCACATGCCAGCTTTTCATATTACTTACACTAGCAGTTACCCGCGACTTCGTACGCGTCTACAGTTTCCGTGTACATTATACTATCTGTGCGTGTACCGAGCGGATACTTCTTTGAGAAACTTGACATTACACCTCATTACACCGAACTCGTACCTACTGGAATGTCAAACGCTAGTTGTTAGACCAAAGAGGTAGTACTACGCCCTGTCAAACTGACGTGACATGACATGACAATGAAATCCTCTTGCCAATTGGCGCTGCTAATCCTTTTCGTTCATTTTATCTTGTAGATCCTGTTAATTATTCGGGATAAAAAGTAGCCTATATGTCAATCCAGGTTACGAACTATATATATGCCAAGTTTCATCCAAGTTGGTTCAGTGGTTTTGACGTGATTGAAACACAAACATCCAAACATCTAAACATCCAAACATCTAAACTTTCGCATTTATAATATTAGTAGGAGTAGGATAGGATAGGATTTGCCCAGCGTTTTGGTCGACCAAACAATTGCCTATCGTTTAAAAAACAAATTCGTAATCATATTCGCACCACCAATAGCATTCCCAAGATGCCGCCATTAAAATTAAAAACAAAACCATTCAACCCCGAAAAATAATAAAAACCGAAGCATTTCTGGCACGCAATACCTCAAACCAATATCTACATACAAACATAGTCGCCGGTCCGTCTGTTACCCCGCAGAATTAACCCTTTCGATAAAGCAAGGTGAACAACCCTGGTTAAAAAGGGACCTCCTTAGCCGAACGACTATGTTATAAGCTGACAGCGATTTGGAAAACACCTCTTTTCATCTCAAAAAATCATTTTTTTTATAACACGAAACTAAATAATGGGACAAACTTAAACAAATGGATGGACTTACCATCAGGTGAGATTGCGGTCAAACATTTGTCTATAATGTATAAAAAAAAAACAAACCCATGGCCCACTTGATGTTAAGCGCTAACCACTGCCTATAATTATCATGGTAAATATCTCGTTTTAGTGGAAGCTATGTGCATAAACGTGATAGTTTCAAAAGTTATAACCAATAAAAACAATCCTTAACTTATTACTGTCTCACTGGTGGGCAAAGGTCGCCCCCAAATAAAAGTGGATAATTTGTGTAATATCAATCTCGTCTGTTTTGTTAAGGATCCGTTAGAAAACAATAAATTAGCTGTTATTTATAAGATTTTAGATGTTTTTCGAAAATACCAAAATCCGTAGCAGTGGCGTAGCGGTTTCGTAGAGCATGTTTTTACAGACGTAAAACCAACCTGTCAAACCACTTTAGTTTTTAATAAAACAGGTCCCAGTTTATATAAAAAAATTATAGTTTAATGTAAATATTAATTTATATTAAATGTTAATTAATCGCTTTTTGCCTGTCACTTGTGCCTATCGTTATCCATAGGGCGACATAACACGGTATCAAATACCCATACAATATTTTTTCATAAAACGCTCATCTAAATTATTTGGAATCGGTCCAAGTTGTTGTTTTATTAGTTTTGACAAATCAGATTTTAAATTGACATTGCTGTCTCTAATTAATTTGTATTTATTGCATTCTTTAAATGTATTTTGAAACGAAACAAAAAATAGAGGCTGAAATCGAACAATTACCGTCCGAGAATGAAGCGCGCAGCTCTGAATGACAGTGACATTGACAACTTATTAATGGAATCTGACGTCTCTAGTGGCGCCCTCTGCGTCTCAGATACAACTGCCAATCAAAGACTTAGTCAGACATTGACTATTATTATTTGATGCAGTGTATAATTATTGTCGACAGGATATAAAAAGGTTCACTAAAAGATCCTTCGGTAAATCATAATCAGGGTTTTTTTCAACACAAAGTGCATATTAAGCTCTACGAGTATTTTTAGGCTTAAGATTAAAATACCGAGTTCGTGCCAAAAGGCAATTCACTTAATTAAATCTATTAAAAATATTATTGCTATTTTATATAATAAAAAACCCCTACTAAATAAATCACAAAATATTGTTGCAACAAAATTTCAATACTATTTCACTAAATTCATTTATTGAATTACTGATTTACGTCCAGTAGTGGACCGATATAGGTTGATGATGATGATTAAACTTAAGATAAAAATAATGAGCACCCTTTCGCATAAGTATCAGCTGGCAAAGATAGATACGAGGCCTAATCAAAGAAGCTGTATTATTCATATCTACAAAATATCATAAAACAACACGAGGGAGATACAGGGGGATGCATCAAAGATATCGGACAGAAGGGTTGAGTTTGATTGAATATCTGTTATTAAGACCCTCCGCACGCACACACAAATATTAAATAATACTGATATAAATATGCATGAGTTTAAAATTTGTGTTTACGATTGTAGGTGTGTGTGTAAGGGTGTGCACTGTGCAGGATCGATAGCTCCTAAGAAATCTGATTTGAAATGGAATGGCGTGTCTAATAAGTTTTGTTATGTACTCACTCATGTGTACTGATTTATGGATCATAGTTTTGCTAAACATATACTTGTTAGTAAAACGAACATAAGCTGTCTCTCAAGCGAAACCGGTTAATGGCTTAGAATTATTCCTAAACTTTTTTCATGACAATAAGAATAATATTTACCTAATTAATAATAATTTGGCTACTTTTTAATAATACCTACAAGGTATACATGTTAAAAACAAAGAAATCGACTTCAATCTAGCGTTACAGAACTTTACAATCCCATCCCACTAATATTATAAATGTGAAAATTTAGATGTTTGGATGTTTGTGTTTCAATCACATCGAAACTACTGTATCAACTTGAACAAACTTGGAGTATGTATAGTTCATAACCTGTATTAACTTAGGCTACCTACTTTTTATCCCGAATAATTAACAGGACGTACAGGATAAAATGATCGAACGTCAGTTGCTTCAAAGGGCTAGGAGTCTGATATGCGAGTATGGGCTCGGTGTAATGTCAAAGAATCCATTTAGAAAGAAGTATATGCGTACGAAAGTTTAAAACATGCAATTAAATCCATTAAATATGACATAATTGGACTTTAAGAGATCAGACGAGAAGGCTATACCATAGAGGAACATGAGGAACATATATTTTGCTACTACGGCCAAACAAAAGGACATTTAGGAGTCGGATTCCTTATGAAAAAGATGTACAAGAACAACTTCCAGAGCTTCAGAGCACTCTCAGAACGGATTGCCATTCTAACTATCAATCTTAACAATGATACCCTCTCACTCATACAAGTACATGCTCCCACTTCAGAGTCCAGTGAAGAGGAAATTACAGCCTTCTACGACTCGATAAAGTAAAACATTCTGAAATAAGGGAACAAACTAAGATTATAGATGCTCTAGAACATTTCCTAAAAATGAAGTGGCAGGCCATGTGGCCAGAATGCACAAAGACAGATGGACAAAAATAGTAACAATATGGAAAGGGCCCACAGGAAAGAGAAGACCGGGTAGACCTAATGCTAGATGGGTAGACGACATACATAAAACTACAAATACAACAAACTGGATAGATCTGGCTCAGGACCGAGACAATTGGAGAACACTGGAGGAGGCCTATACCCAAGAGGGTCCTAACAAATTAATTTTTTTTTCTTAATATAGTTAAAAATGTCTATACTTTATAAAATAAGTTAGGAATAAAGGCTTTTTTATTTTTTATTTTTATTTATTTATTTATATGCGTACGAAGTCGCGGGTAACAGCTAGTATATCATATAGCAACCACAATTAAACCCTCAAACACGAATCGAGCCAAAACAAAAGGCGTCCAGACAAAATAAAAGGAGAAACATTGTAATGCATCAGTGAATCGTAGAATTCATATCATATTATACAGGGTGACTGATCTAATGGGAAATTAATTATTCACGGACGTTGATTTGTAAGTTGCGTGGATTATTTGTTGAGAAAAGTTAGATGAAATTTGTATTTTTACAAGCTTTTATTTAAACTTGCAATGTTTGTGTGTTTGTTTAGGTCAAATCTTGCAAGTCGAATTTGACCCACTTTTCGATGTCCGATTTAACTGAAATTTGACATAGGTACCTATTTATCTTCGTAACAATGCAATAATATAGTGACAGCGAACTGATCTGATGATGGAGCCGGAAGGTGGGCATAGGAACTCTGTGATAAAACGACACAACAGCATCGAGTTTGGGCTCGTTTGATATGTCTTGACAAGGATTATGGTCCTAGATAACGCAAATATAAATTTTAAAAAAATTAAAAAAAAAGCTTGTTTTTAAAAATAAAAAATTATTGAGAACTAAGATTTAATCAACATATTAAACAATTCAACATTTAAGTTAAATTACATCATAGCGCGGATAGAAAACTTTGTTGCCATATAACATTGTATCACATGTCTATATTTATAAGTTCTGTAAATAAATAAATAAATTGAAATTAAATAGACATTTATAGTCTTGATAGAAATAAGACACCCTGTATAATATCATACGTGTGTGTAAATCTTGCGGGCAGCAGTGTGCGGCCGTCTGGACCTCTGTTTATATGTAGATATTTAAAATTATTCCCTTTGATTCGAATGATAATTTTGTTGGCAATCCGCTCTGAATTGAGTACCGTCAGGCCAACAGGATACAATCTCATTTTACCTAATTCACAAAATGAACACTAATCGGTCTATTTAAACTCAATATCTATATAAGCCATGACAGAGGCCTTAAGGTGGCCTAAAACTCCGTCACCAAAGTTGGCTACTAACTCATACGAAAGTACGTAGCTCGATCAAAATCAATGGAGTCATACACAAACAGTATTCTACAACTTTTCCAAATAATACTGATTTCTGATTTGAAATTGGAATTCCAAAGGCTTCAAAAGTTTTGAAATCCGAACCAAACTATCCCAATACTCGTTCAAAAACGTATGACACACGAAGTGGCATAGACAAACTTTTTCAGCGCTCGTTTCGTTCGGAAAGTTGTGCAGCTTTGTTTGAACAATCATCCGCTGTATTGTAAGGATGCGATGCGACGAACCGCGATCTCCACTCATCCTTTTGCAGACGCTACGTTGATTTCCGAAGCTTTGAATCAAACTTTTAAGCAGCGTTTTGACGTCGAGTATTGCATTCCCTCTGTTTATTTTCATATTTGTTTAGAACTAGTCTTGCACAGCTTAGATTAAAATGGATTTGATTTCAATCTTAGTTTGTATGATTATTGTAAAATGTAGCACTACGATCAGGCCAATAACACTCTAGTTTATTTCTATTGTAACTCACCCCACAGTGTCACCCCACTGAGAAAAAATAATAAATTATTTTAGTTAGTATGCAAATAAGCACGGGCCGATTTTAAGCTACACCCCATTGGAGTCGTACCGTTTTTTTAAATATCTGATCTTTATGGTTCGGAAGAATGTTTCTAGCAATTTTAATGTTTAATTTCTGTCCAATGTTTTATCAGCGAGCAGTGGGTTGCGTGTCGTCATATCGCGTGAATCGATGGCCGCTCAAAGGCATGACACTTGGCGACCCTTCAACTTTAATCTAGATCTCGTCTGTGTGTGAGACAGCCATGATTATAATTCGTAGGGTAGAGTTTCTCATCGATTTTAATTTAATGCGCGCATCCCATCTCGGTGTGTTATTTGTTTTTTATGTAAATATTCGCGATCTCTTATTCAGGCGAGTGCCGTCCATTCTGGTGTTCTTTTTCCTTTTCAGATATTTAGACGTTCGGATATTTTAATAATGGGTTTTCGAGTGTTGAATATTCATTACATTTTATTTTTGTGGAATCGCACCGTTGTCGCTTTAATGAGGGTATTCTTAGCTGCTATTGGCAGCCGGCCAATATTTCTATGACTATTCGCGGAATGAAAAACTTGCTGCAATTATGTTTCGCTCGTTTTGAATGATGCCATTTGCGACCGCTACTCGCAACACGATCGACACTAATACACTCCTATATCTCACTATGAAAAGGTTAACGATACAATTAAACGTGCACGGATACCTGTCGATATATCCTCCTCGTACCCTCTAAATTAATACGGCCCTGAGCTACGTCAAAAATCATTATATTTTATAGCGGGGCCAAAATAAATGACGCTTATACGGTACCGGGAAAGTTTATATTCAAATTTCAGTCAGTCCGTCGGTCCGGCATCTCCGAGGATCAATTTACATATTTTCACAGGTTTCCACGATTACATTTAATGTTGGATGTGTGCCGCTAGCGTTTGCTTACTGACGTACCACCTCTTTTGAACGCGACTTTAGAAAGTGCTGCTTAAGTCTTCTTGGTTTTGAGAAGCTAAAGCACATAATCATTTAGCTCCGTGTTGATTTACGTAAACGACATTTGCTTCCTTTTTCGATTCGTGCGTCATTGTTCTTTGATAAACTTAAAGGTTTTCTAATTACACGTGTGTTTTCGAACAATGAAAATTCCAATTAATTCCCATTCGAATTAAAATAACCAAAAGCTTTTGCGAACCGTTTGTAGCCGCACAGCGCAGCCCTCAAACGAGTTCTTAGAAATGTAACATGTCAAAAATAATTTAACGCGACGAATTCAATTAAAATAATGAGTGTGTAACGTTTCGCTCGAACAACACTGTCGGTTTTCGGTATTGGTTGCCCCGTACACGTACATACGCACGGACGTACGTACGTACAAACACAAGCGTACAATTTGAAATATCTCATCAAAAACAAAAGGCAGACCGCAGAAACTACTCCCGCAACAGCAAAATCAATTCCCAGACGCGAATTAAGAGCATTAATATTACAAAATTTGATTATCCCATAAAAGATTCGGCCCATAAAACTCATAGTAGTAGTGTGCGTTCCGAATGTACGAATTAGGAACCCTTTTGATCGTCTCCCCCTGCCCACCCGTTTCTGCCATTCATTTTCATAATAAAATCGTAACAAACGGCACAGGTAACAAAATATGGAGAGAGTATCAGGATTTATGCGGACGCAATGTTATTTATGCGGTAACTTGAGATTTGGGTTGATGATAGGTTTGGCGCCGCGCCGTGACGACTCCTAATTGATGGCTTTACTATTGAGAAAAATATTACGTTTACTTACGCACCTCATATATTTTTTTGTTGCTATTTCAGTTTTTTGTTTACTTTTTTAACATTTACACTAATATGCACGGTATTATTTTAATGTATATCGTACTGTACACATCTTAAAATAGTTAATAAATTGTCGTCTCCTCCTCTTTAAGCCGAGGTAGGGCCCAATCAATCTGTCTGTGAGAGATACAGCCTCTAAAATCTAACTATTGTTCACGAATAGGGAAATTTCCATTTGGATTTATTCATTTGTTCAACCAGTTTCGCTTGTGAATTACAATAATTGTGTTTGATAAGTACCTATACCTAGAAGTAGGTATCTACCTATTTCAATAAGTCTTATGAGAACGTATTAATTTAGTTTGACCTTACTTAAAGAATTATAAATTTTCAATACTTTACAATGGTATTGAACGATTATAATTTTAAAATGAGAATTTGAAATCAGAACGATTCAATTCACGTAGAAACCGTAAAGCCGCTATTGTAATAAATTCAACGACAAATTCCGATAAGAATCGAGCACAGAACGCAATTTTCATAGATATAGCTCAATTAACAATTGGTTTCAATCGTGAAGACATTCTGGATAATAAAGTGCCACCCCACGCACCCCGGGGGTGGCTCGAAGCAATCTTATTTCTGTTTGTAATATTGTGGTGTCAATTTCGCATATTGAAGTGTGAGCACGAATATGGAAGCCATTGTTCGAATCTATATTGTCTATGAATTTGAATTGTTCCGTTCCTATCCGTTAAATGGGATGTTCTGAATTCAAATCTTGTACTTCCAAATCTTCTCGCATCCTTTTATTGCGTTCAATGTTTTCGTAATCGCTTTATACACGCACAGATGCTTCGCAAAATGGTAACAAAGTTACCTAAACAACACTCAATCAAATATTCTAATTGTAATCAATTGTACAAAAAGCCAGCAAATGTAAATAATTCAATAAACAAACACGTAAATAAAAACGCCAATAATGAGTGTGAACAAAAAATCGATGGTCCATTGTGGGAAAAGAATTACACAAAATCCAATTGTGGTTCCGTCAACGAGCTGCATAATGAAAAAACTCACCCCACGGGCATTAGTATCAATTCATCAATACTCAGGCGTGATCAATGATCAATAAAAAATACCCCATTTTTTTCGTCCCCTCGTTCAATATATTATCGGCGATCGGAACCGTAAGTTGTTTTGATTGAACCCTGATTTTATAGAGTTGTCTATTGAATTACAGACTATCGAATTTATAAGCATTCTCTGAATTGATTTGTGGCTCTATGGATTTGATTTAATTTTGTTTTGTAATTGGAACGAATTGAATTGGAGTATGTTTTAAACTCGTTGAGTTCAAAATATTTAGGAGCATGTGTGCCTGTGATTCCTAATAATTATTATTATTAAACTGAGTTAATAAATTGACGACGACATGTCGAACTTTTCATAAACTCAATTTGAAGTGGAGTTACTGTCATTTGCAACACTCTCAAAAGTCGTAAGTGCTAATGCTTCTTCAATCAAGAAATTCGTATCTCCAATAACAGATCCAGTTCGCAAACTCACTCCATTACTTGCTCCGTGTGCGTAGGTACCTATTTAATTACTCTCGGCAAATACAATGACAAAATCGATGTATACTTATAAGAAAGGGGGAAGATACGATCGTATGTTTTCGGATTAATTCGTTCGTAAAATCGTCTCCTCCGATAAGAATGGCAACTCCGTACTAATTGAATCTACAATTGCCGGGATGTCTGATTCCATTACGTCTGTGTGTGTGAGGGGCGCGCGTGTGAGTACCCCCTTGAAAGTTTTGCCCAAAAATTTCGGCAATATCGGCTGCGTAGTTATTTTTCGTAGACAACCCTAGAGAGTTCTATGATGCATGGTTTATGAGCAATATTTTTACGTATCAGGGATAACGTAAGCGGCCACGAAATTATGAAATTTCCCTTGTATCCGACGCGTTTCGGCTCTGTTTATGCTGCGAGATTCGCTTCAGATATTGATATCTTCAACCAAGTTTATACCCTTCAAAACAAGCTGCTGGCTGGAGCGTGAATTGTTTCAGAATAATGGTATTTATATGCTACATTGGTTTCATGGGAAATCACTCTTTGAATCGTCCATAACGGGTGAATCTTCGCGTACTGCTGTTGAGACCAGAAAGGCGTATAAGCCACTTACGCCTTGTCCTTTACACCGTTGTATTTCGACGTGTCGATATTACTTAAACCCGTATTGAAATTCGGGTGGAGGGTGGCGGAATATTAAACATTCACATTTATTAGTTTGTCCTCGTATTTGGATTCTACATCCTAAACCAAGTAGTTTTCGATGAGAATCTTCAGAAAGTGTGTTAACAAGTTCGGGAGAGGAAATCGACTTCGCTAACGGGCTAGTTAGAACTTTGTTTCTAAAAACTTAAGGGGAAGTTTGAGCTGAAATAATATTCAAGGCTAAAACACTGCAGTTATTTTGACGTAATTTGACACAGACGAATATTCACATTTATTACAGGCCCATGAGACTTAACATCTTTATGTCTCAGGGTGCTGGGTGCAGTGCAATTCTCACAGGGCACGTCTTCAGTGGACGTGTTCAGTGAGACAATGCATCAATATCGCCTAATATCAGGTGGGCCATCGGCTTGTTCCATCATTTAGTTCTATAAAAAAAATTCCTAAAGTGTTTTTGGAAACTATAGCTATGTAACTACATGAAATTTTCGCTACGAATTCGTAGCGAAAATTTCAACTTAATTTCGTAGTAGGTACTTATGCCGAAGCTGTTTTTCAGATTCACCAGTTGGTCCGAAAATAATGTTTTGTAAACAAACATAGACATTGGTTTCCAATGAAACCCAAAGCACTCGACGCCAAGTGCCCCCAATAAGCATAAAAAGGCATCCATATTTCAGAGCCCGCTCATTTCCCGCCAAACTCAAAGGCTTCAATATCCAAGCATAATCGATGGCTCTCTGAAAAAAATCTCAAAAGAAATCGTATCGTGTGATCTCTACAGAGATAACTAGGGGTTGCCATAGATTAATCAGTAGGTACTAACGTATAGATGTGGCACTCTGACGTCACTGAATAGATAATCAATCTGTCATGCAAACTTTAGAGTGTAAGATCAATTTCCCTTGGCAAAGCTAAAGATGGAACGAGCAAATATTGAACTAAAAATCGACGTGGTAAAGCTCATTTTACGATAAAAGCTGATTTTTAGTGAGTCAAGTCGCCAAAGGGGATGTACAAAGGCATCTATCGGAAGGAAAACGAAAGGGTAATGCGGGCTAAGACGCGCCTCGGCACACACGGCCTAATCACAGCCCCACTCTCCCCCCGACTTTTGCATATTGCCCAAATTGCCCGCTACTTTTACACTGTTTTTAGTTCGATGTCGGCTGACAGTGACATTTACACATTACACAGTGTTACTTCATAATTTTCATAAATTTTCTTAAGTAATTTTCATACGAAGGGTCTTCTTTGTGTTGATTGAGTTTTTTTATTACCAAACAATCTTAAATAGGTTAAAAACAAAACACAATCAAGACACATGACAATGTCTTGTCATGCTAAAACCGAGTTTCACATTTAGTCAAAAACTATTCACACATCGCTTATTACTTTACTGCTATACAATTTTATTTCAGTAATATTTTTTAATTCATCATCATAACTATCAGCATGTAGAAGTCCACTGCTGGATATAGATAGGTCTTACTGTATACTTATTTAAGTAATAATTATATTACAAAGTATAAAACAGTGTGAAAATACTTATTTATAGAAAAAAATATCTAAAAACACACAGATATACAAATGTGAATTCTCCACATTCATATTATGAGCCGTGCTTGGTCCAGTTGGTTTTTAAATTGATTTACGATTTGCAACCTTATTTCATTAAGTTAAGAGTATTTAATTTTTAGGGTTGTCACACAGGAAGGGGTGACATTTGAGGGATGCTCTGAGGATTTCTTAATTGTGAGCACGTATTGATTTTTTAATGTGTCTTACATGGGGTGGTAATTAGGACCTAGGGGGTAGAACTGTCACTTTATGCAAAAAGAGATTTTGATCGACTATACTTAGCAACTATTGTATACTAGCAGTTACCCGCGACTTAGTCCACGTAAAAAAAACGGGAATACCTATATAAATCCTATGCGTTAATCCAAATTACGAACTATAATATATTCCAAGTTTCATCTAAATCAGACCAGTAGTTACAGCGTCATTGAAACACAAACATCTAAACTTTGACATTTATAATAGTAGTGGGATTTTGTGGACATCATCCATCGTCACCACATTTCTTTTTCGCTGTTTTAGATCATATTTTGTAGTTTCGGTCAACCTTGTACTATGAATTCTATATAGTTTTGGTATCTATTTAATTATACGTAGGTAAACAAAAAAAACAAAGAAGGTCGTTTTATAAAAACCTCATTAACATACATGAGTCACAAGTCACAAAGTAACTAAAGATTTAAAGAGATCACACAGAAAATATAAAAAAAAACTTGTCGATGCTATCTCTGCACAATCTCTACCTAGTTAAATTATAATAATTGCATGAACATTTAATAACAACGTTTCATTACACGCTTATCTTATAAGGAATTATTTCTAGAAATTGCTAACCCACTTTATAAAAACATGGAGTCTCGTAATTAATGTCAATTTTATTTATAATTGCGCAGAGACTGCAAAAACTAGTAAGCAATATGAGCTGCGTAGGCAATTTAAATATTTCCAGCGAACCTAGAATGGTACATCTGTGCGGATAGTCTTTTACTGCATTCCATTTTCCGATGACATACAAACAGAATGTATAGGATTCTTAACAAATGAGGCTCACAATATTAATGCATTAAAATGTTTAAAGATACAGTATAAATAAGGAGTAGTCAGATGGACGTCTACATTTAGAACAAGTCCTCTATTAGCAATCGTTTGTATTTTGTTTATGTGATAGCCTATCATATAATTTATAAGTTAAAAAACTGGAAAAACCGACTTCAATTCGACTACCAGCTTCATCATCAGATGATGATGATGATGATGATGACAGTTCATTGGGAATGTTCTAGTCACTATAAACACCACTTAAAAGTCACAGGAAAGCAAAATACGCAATTTCGTGCACGTGGTTGGTGTTGATTCTTTAGTTAGAGGAACAACTGGTGGGTTTTTGCTTTTCTCCAATTAAATGCGGTTTGAATGTACAAACTGGGTTTATTGACAAATTTAGAAAAATGATAAAATTTAAGTGTGCACAAAGGGTCATCGTTGCTAACAGTAAAATGGTAGGCGCTACGCCGCAACTTTGCATTTTTTTTTCAGTTATTGCTATTTATAACCCAAACTACTGAACCGATTTTGATGAAAATTAAATGGGACCAATCTGGAAGTATATCCTTTCAGATAAAAAAAGATTTTTTGAAATCGATTCATAAATGACGGAGTTCTGAGGTAACAAACATTAAAAAAAAAAAAAAAAACATTCAACCGAATTGAGAACCTCCTCCTTTTTTGAAGTCGGTTAAAAAACAAGGGTTGATTTTGAAGAGATTGAAAAATGAAACATTTTTATTTGCAGCAAAACATTGTTATATAGTACATGAAACATTGGAAAGTCAGTAGGCAGATTATTTAAACATTTAAGGGCCAAAAGGCTCGACAAATGTCTCTGACTAGATTCGAACTCTTGAAAATTAGACGATATGAAACAGGCAACTAAATGAAATGCATTTCGTAATGATTTTTAGGAGAATGAAAAAAAAGTCCTGCTTTTCTTTTCTAAGAAACTTTTCTAAGTTTTTTCGCACTGGCTATATCCTCAACCTACCTAATATGGACTCTGAAATAAAACAATTTTATTTTATTTTTTTATGTTCTTTAATATTCACTTTACTCGATCAAACCACCTTGTATAAACATTATTGACAGTACACTCGCATACAGATCACGTCAGTATCGAAAGGTACAATTACGTGCATAGTGGGATAATGCGATGATAAGTGCTGACAATGAGTTGCAATACAATGAGCGTAGGTGACTTATCTCGAACGATTTCATGATTTGCACTTCCTCTATTGCCTCTAATAAGGCACTTGTAATTTATAATAACGTGTACTTGACGCACAGAACTTTGACCAATTACAAGTATTTGCAAGAGGAATCAGTATCTGTGATTGGTTGAAATATATTATGTCATATTTTAGGCAATCCCAATAATTTATTCAACATAACCTTACACCGTCAATCTTGCATGGAATTTAGTAGATTGATTTGTTTTATTTAATGGGGTTCTTTGTTCATACATTCTAAGACAATTTTGTTATCTAATTTTTGCGATAGCTAAAAATATCGTGAGATCTCTGTTCGGGGCGAACTAATATTACCCAAATGCCACTGAAAATTGTGCAACATTTTTACACGCTTTATTTAGTACGAATGATACAAGTCGTGGGCGAGCGCTCTAAAAGACGACTGTATACAGTAGTTTAAATAATGAGGTATGTGTATGTGCACTTACATTATTTTTTTTATCTGTACCTACATTCACGGTTCATAGATATACTTCCAAAGAGTTATATAAGAGTTCCAAAGAGTTGCGTGATGCGACTCATTAACAATGACATGGATCTCATTGGTCCTATAGATGCGTTAAATTCCTATTGTCGTATCTTGTTAGTCGATTATATATCTCCGTTCGATTCCCCTTCTTGTGCTATTTGCACAATTCCTTAATGCTTTATTTCGTTTGTTTGTTCAGTCTAATTAGAAAATTCTGATGATGTTGAATTGTCGCTTTTTGTGTCTCTACATCCTTGTTTGTATTTGTATTTGCTTTGACAAAATATGATGACTATTCGATACCTACTTTGATATTAGCTACTGTACTGACTTTATACAGCCAATTTAATAATGATAACTGCAGTCTTACTCATGAATCATAAAAATTCCAATACAATGTAGATCACAGTCCAATATCGATGAATTTTCGTACTCTTGTAGAAAAGTTTGATAGCATTTCCACGCAATACGTCATTTAGCCAAAACAGCGTCAAGAATACAAATACTTATTGGATCTGACAATGCAGTACCAATAGCAGTTGGTTCATTCAATACTCACACAACATTGAAATTAAATTGACGCTAGGTTTGCATTGAAGAGTAAGAAACGCCACAGATTCAATACCGATCGATCGGAATATTATAGCCTCCAAGAGTTAGGCTACAGGTCTTCAAGATAAAACAAAAACAACTTGACTAAGAAGAGCGCGAGTCTAAATTTAGTTCAATTCATAGTGCCAACATAACAAACTCAACTTGATTCAGATGTCAACGTAACAGTTCCAAATATAGCATCTTGCTTTCCGTTATAAAATGACGAGTCTATTCCATCAGTTGGCGCCGGCTTAATATCGTCAATCTCCGGCATTTGACGAATGTTACTGAACCGTTTCCTTCTCTTCCCCCACCTCCCCTTTACAGGAAGTCATCGGTTTACGCGCGAATAGTCATTTTATGACTTATTTTATTTCGTCTGTAGAATTTCCCAAATTAAGAACGTTTGAAAAGATACCAACATTAAAAACATAATTTGGAACTAAAACTAGTTTGAATTTTGAAAGTAGAAACACCTCAATGGTAATAACTTACAAACAAACATAACTAAGTGTTGAATCGGAATGACAATAACTACCTTGAATGCAAGGGGGAGGCAAGGCTAACTTTTTAGTTTAACACCAACCAAAGTGCTGAAAAACTAGTCTTAAATTAGTGATATTTAGTACTTAGCCTTCTTATGTAGTAATTTTAACCTGAATCGCAGTATATCTGAAAAGCATTTTGCATAAAGCGATCCTAGCTCTGATAATATGCAAATTTTGTTTTTTTATTTTTGCAAGACCAATTCCCGTGCACAGACTGCTTTTAATTGCACCACCGAAACGATATTTTATTGTCTATGGTATGCGCTTTTTTCCGCCCTCGCTTCGTGCGGCATTACTCAAATCAAACTTAGATATCTCCATGATGTATGCCCTCTAACAACGTGAAAGAAATTGGTAGCTAGGTATTTTCTTTTAAATTGCGATATGGTTTTGTTTTATCGGAAATAACGTCTGCAATGTAATTGGTGGCGTGCAGCTTTACAGTTGGTAGTGTGAAAATTTGAATTTGGAATACAATAAATGTCATTCTTTTAGTTATTTCGGAACTAGCAGTTACCCGCGACTTCGTACGCGTCTACAGTTTCCGTGTACATTATATTATCTGTGCGTGTACCGAACGGATACTTCTTTGAGACACTTGACATTACACCTCATTACACCGAACTCGTACCTACTGGAATGTCAAACGCTAGTCGTTAGACCAAAGAGGTAGTACTACGCCCTGTCAAACTGACGTGACATGACATGACAATGAAATCCTCTTGCCAATTGGCGCTGCTAATCCTTTTCGTTCATTTTATCCTGTAGATCCTGTTAATTATTCGAGATAAAAAGTAGCCTATATGTCAATCCAGGTTACGAACTATATATATGCCAAGTTTCATCCAAGTTGGTTCATTAGTTTTGACGTGATTGAAACACAAACATCCAAACATCCAAACATCCAAACATCTAAACATCCAAACATCTAAACTTTCGCATTTATAATATTAGTAGGATAATTGAATTATGTTGGCACCACTGCCAAATATTTTGCACATCAGTTTAAAACCCTAATTATTTTGAAATGAGTAATAACATGAAACAGATTTCAAGCAAAATATTTCCGATTATAAATATAGCTAACATGCAGATACCAACAAATCAAACCACAAAGCAGTTGCCAATCGGAATCGTGCAGCGGAAAACTTAGTTATCCATTTTATAACAGGAACCATAGACAAGCTATAAATGAGCTTCAGAACTTATAATTGCTTCATTCCGTGGTTGGTACCCGCATGTCTGCTAACGTATCGACTTCGAAATGACAAATTGAAGTTTTACCTTCATTTTCGTGCAAACTATAATACGAATGAACTTAAATATTTTTAGAATAAACATGCTACATTATTTTATTCTCAATAGATGACCCACATTTTACAATACTACCTTTCGTAAATAAATAAAGACGTTAAGAAGTTTTCATTCACCACAAATATTTACACTTCTTTATTTTGCACGTTCCTTGTGAATTGACAGGTGCCAATACACATAATAAATGAATATTTAAGTCACTGGTTAAAAAAAAGTTACGAGGTCCTCGTAAAACATCGTACCTAGTTACAGCAAAAACCATTTGATTTGGAAAATATATTCTAAAAGCACCTGTCAACACAAAAGCAATAATCAAAATCACATTGGATCGTGATCGCCATTTATCCGACACATCAAAAGTGCATAGACAAGTTTCACCACTTTTTGCTTTTCCGCTTCAATGTCAGCTGTATTTGCCTGTTAAAAAACTGCCAGACAATTCTCAACTTTATCCCCTTACAATAAAAACAGCATAATACTATTAATTTTTACCATTTTGCGGCGCATTTTCGATTGGACACGTGATTGATGATCTCGCCGTGTATTGTCAATCAAAACTGTTCTGTAAAAGCATTTTGTGAATATTTATGACAATGTTGTCGCCATTTTAAAATATCATTTTAATCCAATAGACGTCATAATTCCCTGAGCTGAAAATTTTCCGTACTGCAGAAACTCGTGTCCTTCAATCATTCACGTCATTTATCATTTTGGGATGAAGCTCGTGAAACTAGGCAGTATAGATGGCGCAAAAAAGAAATGTCGAAACTTCCCGAAGCTTTCGCGAACGTCTTTTTATTCGTAGGTTGGTACTCCCGCTGTTTGAATTTCGAACGAGAAATTCCCTCTTAAAATTGGCCGGGTAATAATGGCCGGCCGATCCTGTCCGTCTGACCTCATGTTTGACCAGTTTGACAGATCGTCGACATGAATCCTACTTTTTGACGGCAAAATGGCGTATTATGCATTTTTTATTCGTCCAGTTGTCTTTCACCACTTCTTTTGTGATTGAGTCCTGTGCGAGTGCCGATGCATTGTCAAAGAGGGAATTGGCTCGTTCCCATTTCTTTATTTTGAGTTGTACATCGCCATTGATGGCTTTTCTCGTGTATTGTTTTCGGTTTTCGTTTCATAACCTCTGAACGGTAGGGAAGTTAATTTTTCTCAGTTGTCAGCACTGTATTGTCTATGGCCGGAAAGGCATAGAACAATAAACGCGTGTTCAAATAAAAACAGCTGAATTTTTTAATGAACGTCTGGCGTACAGTCTGCGAACAAGTCATTTAGTTTGGATGGCTTTTCATAAGCTTACATACCTACACACAAGAAGTAGTTTGTGGTTTTCATTCATAAAACCTTATTTTAAAACCTTGACCAGCTAGATTAGAAACGCGAAGTTGTACTCCAATTCTTCCTCTACGAAGCGTAGCATCGCGTAGCACGGCGTAGCACTGTCTACGCCGCAATACCAATATTTATTGATTTTTAGTGCATACTATTTTGGTGTAATGTTTTATGTATACCTAGTACTCTTAGTACCTATTATCTTTAGGTATTTTTATCACATAATATGCTGCAATATTTCTTGCAAAACTGTATCAAAATATAATTTTCACCAAAAACGAGATACCATATGATTTGCAAGTTCTATGGCATCGTTCACAATAAAAAAGTGTGAAAGAGGGTAGACCGGTACGTCTGCACGACATTTACTTGCAAAGACTTCAGTTCCACCCGTGATGCGCATGCAATTGTGCCGAAATATCACGAACCAATCATGATAAATATCCTGTTTTTTCTTTCGAAAATTATGTTCTTAGTGCGGCTTGCACCAGAATCACTAAACGTGTTTAACAGCTAAATTAATTTAAATCTGACGTATTTGTATGACTTGACAACTCGCTAAATACTATTTAAGAGACTATTTAAATAACTATTAACTAACTAACTATTTAAAATAACTATTTAAATAACTATTTAAATAATTAACTATTTAAATACTATTTTACACGTTTAGCGATTCTGGTGCAAGCCACCCTTAGTTTCAAAAATTGGATCGAAATAATTCAGCAAGGTACACGCTTGTCAGAACTCACGTAAATGTGAAACAGTGTTTGGTATCCGATAGTGGTGAGTGCGGTGACACTGGATTTATAGCATCGAGCTGCTATCTGAAGGAAACAGAAAGAATGCAGCGGCAGCCTTCCTTTGTTAAGTTGTTATTGCATACCGCACGCCTTGCAGTTTTACAATTCTAGAAATAGTTGCTTGGACTACAAAGAATAATGCAATAACTAGCTTTTGCCCGCGACTTCTTCCGCGTCCCGTTTGATCCTGTTGATTTTCCGGGATAAAAAGTAACCTATGTGTCAATCGCTACGAACTATATGAATCCTAAGCATCCAGTAGTTTTTGCGTGAAAGAGTAACAAACATTCATCCATACATACAAACTTTCGCGTTTATAATATTAGTAGAATAAGTTAAAAAAAACTAGAGAAACCGACTTCAATTTGACTACCTTCCGGCTCCATCATCAGATGATGATGATGACGCTGGTATTTTTATATTTTCTCAATTTTACTGAACTAGAAGGTAATGTTTAGCGCTGTAAGAGTCAGACGTATAAGCTCAAAAAAAAATCAAGTTAAAAGAACTTAAATCTTGTTCCAGTAGGTATTTAAAACTAAAAATACAACGTTTAAAACAGTTTATAAAAAATAATATTGACCCAGATTTTTCCTGAAAAGTGGTACCCCATTGATTTGTTCCAAATGACTCTTCAGCCTTCATTTTATGAAGGTACAGGCAAGTAGATATTTAAAGTATTTGTCAACATCCTCATAACAGTAGAACATGGTACACTCGCCGTAAAAAGTATTAAGCGAAACGAATTCTCCCGTTGGACCACGAGTAATTATTGTCTTAATTCTGTTCTACCCTGACCGCTATTAGAGTAGTTGTTTAATTCATAAGCTGTAGCGGATAACACTGTTTCTCTATCATCAGACCCATGTGCAATGTGAGTTATACACAACAAATTATAGAAATACACTAAATACTGCTAGGGAATAAAAGTTTTTGAATAGCAACCATGAACCTAAAGACAAAGACAGGATAATCCCACAAAGTGGATTGATGACATTAAAAAGGTCGTGAGTATTGGAGAAGATTCAAAATTATTTGTCCTGAAAATATATAGTTTATACTTTTGAGTAAACTTATTCAGATCGGGTTCAAACAACTCCGAATAATGCTATTCTTCAGATTCCAATATGTCCGTCCTTGTTTTTAACAAGTTTAAAGTAGAGACAGATAGTATTTTATCTGACGGATTGCGTTATTTGAGTTAATCAAAGCTGGCCTCAATCTGATGATGATAACTGACTTTTTTATCTCCGCCATTCAAAGTGGGCAGGCTTTCTTTCGCTTCCAACTTGACCCACAATCCAAGGGTTCCTCCTGAAGGGTTAAGGGGTGACCCTCAACAATTACCTACAATCATTACTATGGACTATTATGTTTTCGACCACGTCACAGTCCAAGCTTTTTATAGAAGGACACACCGCATTTTTAGTTTAATTACACGTTTTTGGAGCTCTTGGTCGTTGTTCGCTCTCCGTGACGATTACTGGATCTCTGTTATTTCGTTTTAAAATAACCCTTTAGCTGTGATGAGATTTGGCTAATGAAGTTGCTTATTGTTGTTTGATCCTTGTTCTACACAATTGAGTGAAACTTTTTAGTCCAGACTTTAACTTGCTTAGTTGCGATTTTGGTGCCTACACTGAAAAAATAAACAGTTCTTCGATTGTATGAGTGAGTTATTCTAGTTTCTTTTGTCCCACTGGGATGAAACTTTTCAGTGAGTGGTCAACTCTGGTGATGGAGTTTTTTAGTCGTGCCTTACGTGGGACCGACAGTTTAACGTGCCCTCCGAAACACGGAAGCGGTCAGATGTAAATGCCACTAGCCGTCACCCATCCGAATAGTGACTGCGCTGAACGTCGCTTAACTTAGATAATCCGTGAAGATTGACTAAGCGAGCTATGCCATAAGCGTAACAGTTGCAAGTCTGTGAGTCATCATTATCATCTCGTAGACGTGTGCTGCAAGCCTCAATAGTATCCAGAAAGAGCGTTTTTGGCCATTCTGCTAATTCTTGAAGCTATGTTGGTGACCTATTCTAAGATTTTTAAGTCTATGAGTGACTTTACCTAATCCTAATAGACGGGTTGTTCATATTTTCTGTTTGTTTAGGCAAATACTTGCGGCCTAATAGTTTTTGTACATTATTACTGAGATTAAAGTGTTGTGTAGATAGATATTTGAAAGTTAATAGGCATTAATCTTTTGATCCCATTATTTCTTACACAAGTATTTTTAATAGCGCTCCATAAAAAATCATAAAAGTTGTGAAAAACAGATTTAATGATACGGCATTAGTTGACAAACTGACAAGGACACATAATAACTACAATATTTACTAAAGAATTACTTTACATTATGTACAAAAGATATCGATGTCAAGGTATCAACGTAACATAATATTCCGACCTTTATTTGTATCATGTTAGAGTCGAATTTGATATTTTTACTTGTTTAAGACTATGATCATTAAAGTCACAAAAAACTGCCTTGAACATCAAAAATCAAAGAATCCATGTGATTATGTGATGACGTCAGTACAAAAGAAACTGAATATAATAGAACTGTTAAATACATCATTCGATTCAAACTCAAGTAAGTAGGTACCTACTTAATAGACGATAATTGATTAAATGAATATGCATTACGTTAGTTCTATGTATTCTCAAAAACTAATTTTGAAAAACTAGCTAATCCACATAAAAACTTGAGAAATAAAATAATTCAAGCAAATATTCTTGAGGATTATTACAATTTTATTAGTTTTGCATTGAAATTTATATTTACCATAACCAATGACCCTAACAAACAATCTTATACTAGACTCTAGTTATTTAAAATGTAGAATATTAATACGGGTTTTAATTTACAACAGTATTTATTAAATTATAACAAATAACAAAAAATCAACTAGGTCGCAAGAAATCTTTATAACATTGTTTAAAGCAATAAAACTTTTAAATAAAAACTGTGATAAATTAAAAGTAGGTAAGTTTACTCAAGTATTATTTCATTAATTACAAATCTCAAACGTGTCTGATTTTTAAATATTTATTTTGCATTTTAAGATAACGTCATTCGCGTGACACGATGAGTCGTGACACTGGAACACTGTTATGATATTTTTATGCTAGTTCTTTGATGGCTTGCCAAAAGAAAACTATATTTCAATGCAGTTTCTTTCGATGACTTTGGTCTCTTAACTCGTTTTTTCGACGCACAGGTGCATAATTAGCTGTCATTGGTGGCAGACAATGGTATCGATTCTGTTGTTCCATTTTTCTAAACTAACCTAATTTGACAGCGCTAAAATTATAGCTGTCTTTGTCGTTTCAGTTTATGAGAAAGGGACGGCAGCATTTTTAGTGCTGTCAAATTAGGTTAGTTTAGAAATAATGCAACAAGAATCGATAGCAATGCGTGTCTTACGCAAAAATAAATACTAAATTGAGGAAGAATATTAGTTTAAAACTGTTAATAAATTAATTTAGAAAGAGGCCTTTGGTAAAGCCAAAATAGCGCTATAAAAACCCCAATTGGATTTACAATCGTGTCTATAAACAGTCTGTAATTTACAACTCACGTTTCCGTCCGCAATTGACGATCTATTCATAAAATCAGTATATGATAACTCACTGCTGCTCTTGCAAATTCATCCTTATGCCAACAGCTGTAGAGTCGGTGTTATTGTTTCGATTGTAATGGAGAGCTCCCAGCCTGTTATTTGTCGACCTTCGGAAGATATCAATTGTTAGTGCATCAAGGTGGCGGGAGGCGCTCGACTGCAAAGATAGGTATCGTTCCAAGATAGATAGGACGGAAACCATGCGCCTGCGCGAGTGAGACACACAGACTCGCATCACTGCCCGCTTTGCACTTTTTATCCTACTAATATTATAAATGCGAAAGTTTAGATGTTTGGATGTTTGTGTTTCAATCACGTCTAAACTACTGAACCAACTTGGATGAATCTTGGCATATATATAGTTTGTAACCTGGATTGACATATAGGCTACTTTTTATCCCGAATAATTAACAGGATCTACAGGATAAAATGAACGAAAAGGATTAGCAGTGCCAATTGGCAAGAGGATTTCATTGTCATGTCACGTCAGTTTGACAGGGCGTAGTACTACTTCTTTGGTCTAACGACTAGCGTTTGACATTCCAGTAGGTACGAGTTCGGTGTAATGAGGTGTAATGTCAAGTTTCTCAAGGTATCCGCTCGGTACACGCACAGATAATATAATGTACTGTACACGGAAACTGTAGACGCGTACGAAGTCGCGGGTAACTGCTAGTACAGAATAAATAATAGTTACACTTCTATATATGCTGCTTAACCTACCTGTTTCATGTTGATGTGAATCGAAACCATTATTTTATGAATTTATGACCATTGATATTTACATGGCTCTGTAATTGAAATTAATGCAATACTTGTAAGTAATCAGATATGTTTATAACAGTGCTTAGATAGATATGCATCTATTTATTATCATAACAGCGAGGTAGGTAGCGGCCGACACCGAAGTCGCATTATATAGTATCTAGTGTATGACTCAAAGAGTTCAATAATCCGTCATTTTAGATCCAAGACACGAGATCTACTTAATTCTTTCGTTATTATACTTTTATGTAGATGTGGTTCTTTGTCCATGTGTATGGTTTAGACATACCGCTACCTAACCCCCTTTTTACTTCCTGAAACATATCAAAGATTTGTTTAGGCAAACAATACGAAAAACAAAAAACAAAACAATACGCGCCATACCGGGCATGGCGTTGGTGGAGTGCGACCGACTCCTCGCTGTAGTAACTATTTCGTAATCTACATCGGGGATAGGCCGGACCGGGGTTAGGCGGTACCAACCCGCTCTCGCAATAGAGCAACACTGGAGTTTTCGTTTTCCATCTCGATTTAAATGTAAAATAACTCACAATTACAAAGTTTTCCAAAAACTCATCATTTTTATAAAATCTTATCTACAGCCGATCTGAGAATAAGAAAATCTTGAAGTTTTTCGTTCTTTTATCTTCCGTTCTGACAGTCTTCTCCATCTTTCCAGATCGCCCAACTAGTAGAAGACGTGCGCAGGCTACAAGCATCGCTTTCAGCGCTGCAAGAAGCGCACGCACAGCAGCTGCAGCGGCTGGAAGAAAGGCTAGATGAGAAGAAACAGCATATAGCACGGCTGGAAGCCAGGCTGGATGGACAGCGGGATTATGATGAAGTGAAACGAGAGATCATGTGAGTACAAGCAAATGTTAAACGTCTGCAAAACAAAGCGTACGAAAAAGAAGAAAATTTTCAAGCTAAGATGAATTGACGCTTAATCAAGTAGATGTGTTTTGAAAGCAACATGGATAGGTAAGGGTCAACTAAAAATAAATGTTATGTTTAGACATAGCCAATTTTTAATTGCTACTAAAAGACACTATCAAAAACAGATAGAATAGTAGGTAAAAAGACCAAGTTAATTTTGAAAAATTTTGAAAAAAATTTTTATGCAATACATCAATGAATGATTGAGTAATGTCCAATAGTATGCTACAGCAGCAAAATGGCCTCTACTCAGCATTTATGATTAAAACGTCTAATAAACGTTGTCATCATCAAAAAGTTCACTTCCACAACCTATTCGTTACTTTCCTAGTATTCATAACCTCAAAATGCACTTCCTCAAAGTACTAAACGCATAAAAATCAAGCGTGCGTTGATAAACTTGATAACGTTCCACCGGGTCGTTCACCTTTAGATTACTGTGTTTGCATTTTGCACTATGTTTGTGCTCTTGGGCAACTATGATGTATGGCTCGGTGAAGGCTGGGATGTATCAACCTTAAGACGCACTGCCACCGGGCGGTTAATATAACCGTCGGTATAACAGACGGATATAGTTATGCCTTAGAGTGCGGGTACAGTGAAAATGGCAAGTTACATTTCGCTGGTAATCCGTTCAAACAAGTAATAAATCAAAAGTTAAAATAGGTACAGAAAATTCATTTTATTACCGACCTTTGTTTTAATCCCAAAACACGATATAAAAATATTCTCTTGATAGAAAAAGATCCCAAAGTTACATCTAATTTCTTAAGATTTTGTGATTATTACGATTTTTTTAAGATAAATACATGTACCAACAGTTTCCTGAGCGATGTTCTTGTGTTTTTTTTTCAAAATTATCTTGAGTTTACAAGATATCATTAAAAAACTGCAGTTAAATAGTAAGTAAAAGTTAGTCATTCGTTCATATGAATCACAAAAGCGTCTATTAACTTACTTATCAATTTATAAACAAACTTTAACTTGACACTACAATTAAAAGCTTTATTTAACAAACAATAAGGGAAACTGTACCAACATAGGAATAATAAATAGTTGTACCAACATGAACAAGAAATACTTGATAATCCTAGTCTGTAATGTCATCATTGTGTGTACAGTTTGTTTGCTGACCCTACCTTTGACTGATAACATGGCGCCCGCGCATACTCTGATTATGACTATACATTACACAAAGAAACATGTAATCAAGGCTATATAAAGCCGGTAAAAGGTTTAATTAACATATGATTCTTAAATCTTTGAATTATATTTGATTATAGTAGTCACAACTGATCTTTGTCCCTCTAGTATCTGCATACATGTTTGGGTCGAATTGGAGGTAAACAAATTTTTCCGCACTTGTACAGCGCAGTCGTTTGTTGCACCTCTTTTTATACAACTACATGATGGAACAAGCCAATGGCCCACCTGATATTAAGCGGTTATCTCTACCTATAACAATGCATTGTAACCTAACATCAGAGGGCTAAATATGTGTGCGTACTGTCAGATGCCAAAAGGAATAAAATTTTTGATAATAAAGTTAAAGAGCCTATTGTAATGAAAGTAGTTGGTGTAAAAGAGACCTTTTATGCACAACAATTAAAAGTATGTGCCAAAAACTGCTGTGTAAAAACTGAGGTTTATTTATCTAACATACACACTTCGTTCCACCTCCAAAAACATAAAGTACCTACTCAAAAAAGAGTACAACATAAATTGACTTTGAACACTTTCATCGGAACATCTTTCTCTCGAGCAAAACACAAACAAGTTGTTCGAAACGTCAAAAGAATCCCTAAGGATGCGGCGCGGCTTCTAAACACAACAACACAGAATACAGACAAGTGCTTGTAATTAAAGAACAACTGAGAAAACAGAGGTAAGTGTGTGTCGCAGTCGTAAAGACCACCCGACATTGACGATTTCATGAACTTGTATGGTTCGGAAACAGGTTGGGAATCTCTTTGAACTATTTTTTATTTATCTTTTGTAAATTGTCAAGTTCACTCAATTTGACTGTAACCGCAAGTAATAATAGGAGATTTTGCGACTTTTAGGCTCAAGATCCCATCGATTTCAAAATCTTAAAATCAAGAGAATTTTGGGACAGGATACTAGCAAAAGCGTTTGAAAGCCGGTCAGAAGGGTCCAGTAAAACCTTTTTTAAAAATCGCTCGAAATTCAGAATTTAAATCTGAGTTCATCAAACTCTTCGTAATTGTACCTACTACATAAGGAGTTTAAATAATGGTTTCCATAAACGATCTTCACTTAAAAGCAAGATATAGAAGATCTTAATAATCCCAATTTGGTAATCATCTGATATGTTATACTAAGAAAATGGTTGCCCTAGATAATTGACTTTGGCTCTCCTTATCTCAGGATGTTGACGGATGACTTCCGCTGATTACCAGAATCGTGCACGTGGATAAATGCAGTAAATTAACAAAGATTAAAAAAAATAGACGCAACATATATTATTGATATTTTTCATGTCATGTGCCTTTTTCTTAGTATACGTCGGCTTCAGAAAAACATGATTGCAATAAAGATCGGAAATAAAAGCATTGATCATACTAATACTTGAAGATTTCTATTTGTTTTAGACAAAAACATTTTAAACTACAACCATTTTCGATTCCAAAATATCAGATAAAATATAGCCCCACCATTTCCAATCAATACTTATTTATTTAATTCACTATCAAATGCAACTCATAAGTTCGACAAAAACTCTCAAATCATTATTTACCACTCAAAACTTTGCATCTCTACCACAGACAATATAAACTATAGATCTCTACGAAGGAGGTCCCAAATACATTTTGACCTTTTTCGTCCTAATCGGAACCACTTGTGTCACAGCGCCCGTCCCTTGATCTGGCATCTACTCGCTAAATGATTCGAGATATGGAATTTAGCGGCCGACCACCGTGTTTGGACTAGTTATTGGTTTTCAAATCGCTCCCTGAGAACCTAAGGGATGACTTTTTTGAGGGTGGGAAAATAAATACAACGACGGATGTAGATAAATCATTTTAAGGTAAACAATGTTTTCTGATAATTTTTGTTACTTTAATTAATAATGCAAAGATAGATAATTATTTTTAGTTTGATGACAAATCTGTGATAAAAAAGCAGCATTTTAAAGCCATAATTATCTCCATTTAACGTCTCGTTAATTTGCCAAAGTAGATTTCAATAATCCAAGAAGTTTCGCTTAATTTTATGTATAGTATGCGCAACGGATCTTTATCAATTTGAAGTTAGGTGCAGCAAAACATTACGCATGTAGGTACCCAATTGTATGGAAAAATTGGCTTACCTCCAATTACCCAAAAATGGGTTCTGCGCAAATACTACAGAGGGACAAAGATCCGTTGACTACTATAACCAATACTACTAGGTAGGTACTTGAAGTACAACTAAATTAACTAACAAGCAAGTCCAATGCTTTTTAAACCTTTAATGTGTTATTTTTACCAATACGGACAGCAATAGCGGCATCTTTGATCTCATCAAAGGTTTGCATCAAAGACACCGACGACATAAAACCAAGCTGTGACAGTAAACACCTATTTCGGTAATAGTTAAACAGTAATCGATATATTTTAGTGCAGGATATGGCAAGAAGTAGCACTTAAGATACACGTTTACGTACGAAGAATCGGAGTGTATAGAACGAAAGGATTCGTTGCTTTGTACTGGTTTTTATGATCCAGCGTGCATTAAATAAAATAAAAATCGTTTATTTCAAGCCTGTTAGCTCATATTACATTACATATTACATACCTACTCAAAAACATTATATAGACTCCAACTAAATCGCATTGAATCGGCATATCTGCGCAATAAGTACCTACATTGTAAATATCGACGCCTTGTACGCTGCGTATGCTCCGATTTCAACCCAGTGGACGCGTAGCATTACTGTGGCGTCAAAAGATCGTCCCATAAAATAAATCATCTACAATTATTTATTCGTTTTGATGACAAACTCACTTCACTTATAATTTTTTAGCTCCGTACAACATAGTTTCGAAAAATAATGTTTATCGACAAAACTAGCTCCAAGTTTGAAAATATATTTCCGAGTCTTTTTATAGCAGTAACAAATCTCAGGTGATGGAAAACAACATCAACAATAATAGCTAAAACACGATGTTTCCACCAAATACGTGAATTTCCCTCCAATAGTCCATAATTCTCGGAGACCATAAAAACGCAACAATTGTCAAAACATGACACATTATCGACTCACACGACAGAAAACGGAAAATAGAAAAATCGTATTTCAATTATTGTTGTCGACACGCGAAGCAGTTGTACGTTCCCATCGGACGCTGAAGGGGAATCTTTACAAATCCATGACGCTTTAGAAATACATTGACCGCTATATGCTGGGAAATATGAAATCGGAAATATGGGAAACATGAGGCAAGACATTTTGCTGACGATCAAAATGATGAGACTGTTTTTTTAGGTATCCTAATCTTTAGATCTTCTAATACTCTCATTCATACAGTGGACTATACATCCACCGTATTAGCTCTTTCATGGTCACCCTGTTTGAGAAGTGACCATAAAATATGTCATTGGTTAAAAACTATCTACAGTTTGCCTCTTCTTTTTCCTTCAGCTTAAAAAATTTAAGTAGTGGGGAAATCCCCTTTTAAAGTAGGTTACCTTGGAAACCCTTTTACCAATATACCTACCTAAGTAATTGGGGAAAAAAAAATTATCTTATCTTATCTTACCTTATCTTATCTTATATCCTCCTAAACGCGATGTATTTATAATCACACTCTGCATTTACCGATTTTAAGTATACAGGCTGAGCCATTCCCACAAGACACAATATCTATAGAATAAGTAATCCTGTACCTAATATCTTCATAAACAGTCGACGCACCTGTACCGGTTTATTGGTTATTTATTCCGGTTCTCAAGTCAGGATTAAGTTATAGCCATCCTCCGAAGATTAAAGCTTAATGGGGGTTCGGATTGATTTCTGAACGAACCAGCTCCCCGCTCGTTCCTGAACGAAACCCCCGAACTCCCACTAGGATGGTTTGCAATCTGTGTTTTGAATCAAAATGATTCCATTTTCAAATCTATTTGAAACCGGACCACGGGTAGTTCTCTTGTAATATCCCACTAATATTATATATGTGAAAGTTTAGATTTAGTAAACTTTTTTTTTACCTCAAATGTCCTGTTGCTACTGCAACAACCTTTATTTCTTTGGAAAGTTTAGATGTTTGTGTTTCAAAGACGTCGAAACTAACTAAACTTGGATGAAATCGTAACCTGGCTACTTTTTATCCGAATAATTAACAAGACCTACACGATAAAATGAACGAACGGGATTAGTAGCGCCAATAAAACATACTTTAACACGAGGGTGACGTCACTTCAGTTGCTTCACAGGGCCAAGTACGTTTTCGTGCTTAAAGTACGCTGGGTAACAGCTAGTAAAGAATACTTAGAAAGATGCATTTTTGTTTGATGTTGGGTGCACACAACACGACGTAAAGTTTAGCGGTATCTCGTAAGCACCTGTTTAATAATGATGATTAGATAAGACGCAAATACAGCCTGGGCCGTTGTCCCTTAGAACCTCAATTTCTCCCTTATCTGTAGGATAATTAATTCAAATTTTATCATTCGTTTACCGAAAAAATTCTCGATGCAACGTTGAAGAAAACCAAATAGAGAATCAGACTATCTTGTTTAATTAAGTTCTAAGCACACACTGATTTCCATGTTATATACCTATACCTACACCCTATAGGTATATCTATAGTGTTGTGGACACCTGTCTCCATTTGTTTAGGCGTGTTTGTCTTACATTTAACGAAAGTTTAGTCTCACGTCGTACACAAATTATCAACTAATTTACGTTTAGCCCAAGTTTTTTTTGGTGCCGCATTTTAGTATGTTTGCTGTCGTTCCTAAGAAATGTAAAGTCAATAGGAGAGTTTGTTTGAAGTTTGGAGCATGTGGGATTGAGGCGGGACTGACCAATCGATCTCATTGGTCAGTCCCGATGGGCGGAGCCGTTATCGACGATCGGCTGATAACCGATGCTGACGTCATCGCATTGTTCGAGAGATTACCATTCAAGTTCTAGTAATTTTCCGAAGATAAAATGCTAATTATTCGCGCTTATGTCAATTAAAAGCTGATACGGATTTGATGTTATCATTTACTGAACGATCGTGAGAAATCATTTGTTTGCGCAATACCTAAAGATTCGTGACAAAGGATAACAAACTTGACTTGAACATCACAAGTCCTTTAATATATGAAGACAATATTTTAATTGTCATTCCGATACCGCGAGGAACTTGAGAGGAATTCATAATTTGGCAATCAATACAAAGCATTCTTTCTAACCCCATAGAAATATGTCTTTGAAATGCTCTCTTTAAGGGTGGAAACCCCCTCTTAATTTGAAACGGAACGGCGTCAATCAAAATTTGACTAGAATAATTTATAGCTTCTTCGACGCGAAATTTGATCAATTTTCAAGACCACTTAAGTTACTGATGAACAAGTGAAGAATACTTAACGGTAAAAATAGCATAATGCTATCATATCAATCCTCCTTAGAATACTCTTATTTAATCTACTTGAATCTACTTTGACAGGCGTCACAGCTCAGTCGGTAATAGCTCTGCCTTCCGTGCTGTGGGTCGTGGGTTCGATCCCCACCAAGAACCAACATTTGTGTGTCCATAGATGTTTATTCTATGTCTGGGTGTTACTACGTATTATAAGTATGTATTTACAAAAAAAAGTATATAAGTATTCTATCAGCATCTAGTTCCCATATTACAAGCTTTGCTTAGTTTGGGACTAGAGGGCGTCGTGTGAAATGTCCATGAATATTTATTTATTTATTAATAAATTAATGATTTATTTCGAGACTTAAAAAGATAACATATTACCTAAAGTTAATAGGACGCATACCTACTATAGTAGGTTAGAGCCCAGAATTTGCTAAAATAATGATTCCCAACTAACCGACTCGGTACTTATCTACAGTATCTACTTATTATATTGTGCTTTTATCTAAAAAAATGTAGATTAAGAACACTCCCTTCCATCCTAGGTAAAAACCTGTGTTGTGGGAGGTATTCTTTTTACAGTATTCCGGTCTAGTTTTGGTAAAACGCAACACTACATAATTTGCTTACATGATGTGCTTGTACGAGCCCACCTGGTGGTGGGCAGTGGTAACCCGCCTAAGCGATGCATTGTCTCACTGAGCACGTCCACTGGAGACGTGTATGACGAATGACTACTTACACAAAATAAAAAAACATGTTTTCATTCGATGCTTCTTACAAACGAAAGACGACGTGAAAGTTTCAAAGCTTAGAGTGTTATTAATGAAACACATACATTTTAACCGTTACGTAAATTAATTCAAAAACAAGCCAACATTAGGGGGACGCACATTGGTTACCGAGTTTGGTTAATAAAATATTCAGTGTGTTACATGCCTTAAACTGAAGGCTTTTGGCCGAAGACAAAGATGCTTTTAAGCTTTCGCTTAGAACAGCGAAAGGTGTAGAGTAGGCGATATGTTTTATTTTTAGTAACCTATAATTCTACTCCATACAGTAGCACCTAATGGACCGATGATGACTCTATCTCTCTCTCTCAACTCGATTTTCCTAGAGATCTTTTAGATTGACTTTTATTAGTAGGTATATATGATTCAATATTTTTTTTTACAAATTTTTAAGCAAGGGTTTGACTGCAATCTCACTTGATGCTAAGTGACGATGCAGTCGACGATGTAGCACGCTTTCGTTAGTTCCTTCTGTCTAGTTTGTACTCCTTTATGTTCAAATCTTTTATCCTAAGGTTTGCTGGAACTCTTTGTAGGGTTAAGCTTGTATGTTATAAAGTTAAGTTGCTTGTTATACTTTTCACTGTGTACAATAGAATAACGAGATGTACTGGAGAATCATTTAGGTCCAATCGTGGACTTGTTGCGTTTAAATTTTCTCTTGCTTTCCACTCTTGCGTTTGAAGTCATGTGTTCACTTGTGGTGCAGTGTGACTTCGCAAAATATTTTAGAAATTGTCGTCTCCACTCTCCTGTTCTTGCATCTCCTATTAAAACTCTTGCTATCATGTCACTTCACCCACTTCCGAGGTAAGCGCAAAATATAACTATGTCACTAAGTTTAAGTGGAGTGTTTATAATGTATCACTTTTAAAACAGAGTAAAATATTAAAAGAAAACGATTATTCTGTTAAGCGACGTACCTGGGAGAATATTTTAGTTAAAATTCAGGAAGTTTTAGGATAACACCAGTGTTGTTGATAAAGTTAGAATAAACTAAAAAGTTACGACTTTGTTGAGCATGAGTATCG
Organism: Gandaritis pyraliata; assembly: GCA_947859175.1. NCBI lineage: Eukaryota > Metazoa > Arthropoda > Insecta > Lepidoptera > Geometridae > Gandaritis > Gandaritis pyraliata. Next base: position 746,574 of record OX401871.1, on the reverse strand, counting down.
CGGATTACATATGACTCTTGACTGTCAAGGTCATATCAAAATGTAGGTGACGACAAATAATAAACGCTGGTATTATTAGTTGACTACAAACATTTCCAATGCCAGTGCTGTCAAACGCTGAAGGAAAACATCGTGAGGAAACCCGCGGCTTAGTCAGCTCCGCACGTATTGACCTTGTGGATAAGGCTGACTAGACTGAGAGGATGGTATAGATGCTACAAGCACACTCCATCTAAATCATGTCCCGGGCACTACAGCGTCCCGTTCATTGGGGTATGAGGCCGCCATAAGGCCTCCGTCGTGGCTTAACGACTGCTAGAGCCGGAACCAGCCCTTCGAAACACGAAAGCACACAAATGTAAATGCCACTACCTTAACGTAGATAATCGGTGAAGATTGACCAACCAAGCTTCTTCCAATTTTAGTAAAAAATACTCGGCTAACAACCCCTATTTCAGTTGGAGTCATTTTCAAATGAAAGTATATTTCACACATCCACACCAAACTCCCTAGAAACCTTTAATTTGAACACAAAATTGCGAGTTAAAATCGATGTCAGCAGCTAAATTATCAGCGCCGAGGGAGTTACCTGTTCTCTGACAATAGCAGCTTATTGTGCAATTATTGCCAGTACAGAGATGAACTTTATTAGAAGTTGAACGGTTTAGAAGAGCATGTATAGATTCAGGGTTGTAGGGAGATAATTTTTAAATTAAGCGCCCTTTAAGCGGCTTAAAAACTCTGTGATCAGAAATGGCCACGAACTCACGAACGAGTCAACAGTGCTACCAAACTCACTTGTTATCTATTCGTGAACAAAATTGCTTTTGTACAGAACTTTGCTATAAATGTAAATATTTCGGTATAAATTGGTATAACGTAAACCGATTCGCCCCAAACTAAACCTCCATTAGGCACAATAGCACAATCAAACCTCATATAGAATTCAAATTATCGCCTCCGCGCTAGTCGATTAATTGGCTACATATTAAATCGTAATTAAGGTGCTACCCTATTGTTCGAGGTGCGAAAATCTTATGCTTCGGGGTGAATCGACTGATCATGCAACCGGTCTACCGATTCATCGAAGATTTTGATACAAAATACTCGATCAATCGCTCGATTTGAAGAAAATTTAAGTTTGTGAATTGTATTTAGTAACAATACCAGTTATTCGTGTTGATAGTATGATTACCATTCAATACACCTACGTGATTCGGTTAATTAGATTAGACAATTTTAAACCCATTACTGGTTTTACAAAAGTTTTCAAAGGGGGAAAATTTTTCTAGGAACCCAAACAGTATTATAAAAAAAAACTTTTGATATAAATTTTATTGGGATTTTACAAATCTTTGTTACTTTTAGGTAAAACAGTTGATACCTTCATAATCTAATTAGAACAGCCGTAATCCAAATAGAGTTTATGCCTCCATTCAATAAATACACCATCAATGAGCACATAAAATAGCATTATCAGTAGCGCCTTATCGCCCCAAGGTAAGCCTACCTGAAGGGACCGATCTCAATAAATTTATGAAAGGAATATTGCCAATAAGGGCACAGTATATCCTATTAATTAAAATATCTTAATTAATTCACCTGAAACGGCTTTAATCAATTCACTTGCTCGATTTATTAAGGTCCATCGGACGAGGCTGAGGTAGATTACGGTTTCTTTTGATTATGTGACAGTTTTAGGTTATTTAATAGGCTATTATAACATGCTAATTAGGATACAATCCATAAATATACTCTAAGCATTTCATGTGCTTTATTGCTACGATTTGTATTTTGTGAAAAAATAATTATTATGTTTTTATTTTGAGGTTAAATTATTGCTTTATCAGATTTGTTTAAATTCGTACTTAATTAATATTGTGATCAATATAAACAGCTGTTCTTAGGATCTCCAGCACTGTTCAAACTTCTTCAAAAAATCTAAAATGTTTTGTTTGTTCCAGCATGCTCCGCTCTTTAGACCTCGGTCCGAGTGAGCGGATCGAGCGGATCGAGCGGAACGAGCGGCTCGAGCGAAACGAGCGGCTCGAGCGAATCGAGCGAAAGCCCGAACGCTCGCCGAGCGTGGCGCCGACGCGCGACGAGCGGTGCTCGGTCGAGCGCGAACGAAGCGTGGAAAGAAGAGAACCAGGTACGTTTTGATTAGCTATAACTTGACTACATGTAGGTAAATCTGTGCAAACTAGGCTGCCACATATGTTTGTGAACCTAGATTTGGTGTGAAAAATATAGATCAATCTGTGGAATATTTTACAGCATCAAAAATGAACGAGGTGGGCGCGCAAAATACTGTACCTATCTAAAATTCACCTGAATAAACTCTACCATACCTAACTTTTTAAATTATTATAGGTAAATGGGTCAAGCGATCACATTCGTGATTTTGACCTTTAAAACTGGGTTTACCTTTGAAAGATGACACGAGGTTCTGACCTTCAGTTCGCTTCCTCGACTAAAAGCAGGAAACTCTTGCAAGCCGCACTAGATTGTACATGAGATAGCTTTCGGAGATTTATAGTGAGACCGAAACATTACGAGCTTACTGAATGTTTATGTTAATCGTGAGATAACTGCATTGATAAGGTAAATAAACTGAGATCGCTTGCTATAATAGTAACTTTTAAAAATCCTATTAAGGCGGTGTACAAATTGAATGGTCAAGTTATAGAATAATCTTTACACATTCCTAACCAGTTATCCCAAAGGTTCGAATCGGAAAACCATCATGGATCGTAGTCCGTAGCTAGTGATGTTCGCTTCCTTTTCCCTAGTGCGGTTCCCATCACTAGCCCGCGGCGTGCCCATCGAGCTACTTATAATTCGGAACGTGAGAGTACAAAGACGCGATTGAACATTCGTACGCATTCGTGAGCCGTTCGCTTGCGTGTCCTCCCCTCCCCTCCTCGCGTCCCCTGACCGTGCTCTCACCGCAGGTCCCGAGGAGTGGCCGAGCACGCCCCCGCTCAACAACAACACGACCCATCACAACAACAACGGGCCGACGCCGCTGCCGCTGCCGCCGCCGAGCCCCTTCCGCTTCGACGACCACCGACCCTACCGCTTCGCCGACGACATGGGTCCGCTCCCACCCGGCGCACTCGTCGGCCGACTCGGCGACTCCCTCATCCCCAAAGGAGATCCAATGGAAGCGAGACTCCAAGAAATGCTCAGATATAACATGGACAAGTACGCGAACAGCAACCTGGACACGCTGCACATCAGTCGGAGAGTCAGAGAACTGTTGTCCGTCCATAATATCGGGCAGAGATTGTTTGCGAAGTATGTCCTGGGCCTGTCGCAGGGAACTGTATCGGAGCTGCTGTCGAAGCCGAAGCCCTGGGACAAGCTGACGGAGAAGGGAAGGGACTCCTACAGGAAGATGCACGCGTGGGCTTGCGACGAGGCCGCGGTGATGCTACTCAAGTCTCTGATCCCCAAAAAAGGTAACTTCATATACATTCAGCTTTTAAGTTCTGCTTTTGGCAACGTTTGGTGCTTAGAACAGTATTCACAAGCGATGCGAGAGCAAAATACGTCATCAGCACATGATTCCATTGCTAACACTCCGCTTAGCTTTGATGAGTACTGGGCTTAAAACTTAGTCGCACCAAACGAGTTTTCCACATTCATCTATTCGGCCGAACACACCAGCTTTTTATTCAACTCTGTCAAGTTTACTAATCCTTAGGAGCGTCCACCGCTAATCTATCGGCGTACTGCACCGTTTCATTGATCAATTCTTCAACAAAACAAGGTATTCGCTCAGCATGTTTTAGTGCCATCAATTACCCTTTGGCGCAATCTTCCGAACGGTTACGCCGCATCCACCTGACAATAGCAGCCATCAATCAAGATAGCGATAACACCATTAAACTATTAACAAAAGATGTTTTCCGATCAGGGGAAGCATTGGTTTCTGACGCCGTTGAACCAGTAGAGATCCTATTGGTTTACAATGTTGAGAAACTCATGCTGACAGCACAGTTACGCTTCGCGTCGCGAACTTCATCTAACAGCAACGCTCACTGTAGTGACTCCGCACTTATTTTTGTTTAACACACTTTATTTTTGTTTTCTCCTGACCTTGTCCTTCCGTTCCTATCCTCGCGTGCGGACGACACATTCTACGTTACCTGTTCGAGGGCGTTACAGTTTGTTTTTGACTATACAAGTTTGCTGAGCAGTTAAATCCTCCCTTTGCTGAATATTTTATCATTTTGTGTTTTTATGAATAAAGATGAAGAAATTGCTATCGAAAAACAAAAGACAAAAGCGTAGATATATATATTTTTTTAAATAAACGCATATTTTTTATAGAAATCTTTTAAAACATAGGAGTTAGACAATTAAAAATGTCACTGTCGATGTTGATAGTGACAGTTGCGGCGAGTGTTATCGTCCGTCGTGTGTTTTAGTCGTGTTGAGATAAAGTCCGGCGTCGGAACACAATGGGAAAGGCAGCGGACACGCTAGCAAGTAGCATTTGAATCTGATTGCTCTATTACATGTCTCGAAGGCAATTGCAAATTGTACGACATAAAATATTAGCAACTAAGGGTTCCCAAGAGCATCTTTTCGTACACTTATTAACAGCCATTCTAAGTAGCGAGTTAATTAATATAAGACATTTTTTCGTATGATATATTAGGCTAGAAAAACTATAAAATACTATTAGTAGTTACAGGGGGAGACCTTTGCCCAGCAGTGGGACGAGATAGGTTAAATAAATAAAATTAGTAACAGGATGTTGATAAGCTTTGCAGGTAGAATATTCTACTACTATCTTTTTTTTAATTAGCTGATAGCATACATTTCTTTAAAGGACAGAAAATATGTCACTATCTAATCTTACAATGCAACAGTTGCTATCAACGATTGCAACCGCGACACGTAATACCGACCCTTGTCCGGAAAATTCGGCAGAATTAAAAAGACCGTTGTCATTGTAAGGCTGTGCACACATTAGCGATGCACTACGTATAAATCTGAGAGACAAAAGCGGGCACACATTACCCTTTGTCCCATCGATGGGGATGAGCTCAAATAGATTGAATTTCAGATAATACTGCAGGGTTAACTTTCTTTCTTATTTTCGGAGAATAATACGAGGTTCTGTCGTGTAATTTTGTTTACTTTTTCGTGATTGAACATCGACTCTTTCAACGCAAAATGTAAGAGTGTTTCTGCATATTTTTTGAACATTTAAAAAACCAAGGCACTTACTCTGGATCTCTTCAAGGCAAAAGTGAATAAGTGTCTTCTAGACCGTCTTGCTTCATCGTCGGTTTTATCGTCACTTTCCATCAGACATTAAAGTCAAAAGATGGTTTATAAAATGTAAAAAAAAACAAAAGTACGATTCATAAATCGTTTCTTTGCGATCATTTGTGCGAGCAATAAAACAAAAGACAATAATTACTAAACAGAATCACAAATCAAATACAAATAATACAATGAAGAATACATTTACAAAGTTTGCAATGGTGTCGCAAAATGGACCCAAGCTCAGCATACTGTGGGTTGCTAATAACCCAAGCTGGTCTTCCGCTAGAGCCAAATTGAAGGTGCATCAACTTTTCGTAAGATTTTCCAAAAAACGTGCTCCATCTACAAAGTACAAACAGCAGAACAGTTAGCATACACGCTCATCCGTTGCAGTAAGTGGTAATGATGGTATGTGGCAAGGTGGTCACGCTACGAGTATGTGTGGGAATATCGGCTCACTGTCGGTTTCACTCGTTTCTAGATCCGTACAAATAACTTAATATGTCGAAACAGATTTTACAAATAGTACATTGAAATTGGACTATTTGGACCTCGTTCTAGCAAGGAGAAAAGTTTTGAGGACTTCCCCCGTATTCCAATCTTCTGCTGTCAAGTTATATTTCACTGCCCAATACAATACAATACAATAATAGTGGTACAATTTTGTACCACGTGATCATTCTTTTTAGACATTTGACAGCAAAATATGTGCGAAAACAAATGAAATGACATAATAATGTACCTATTTAGTCACAGAGTAACTATGAGTTAGTATGAACTGACCATGATTTAAAACTTTGCAGTTCAACTGAGATTGGAATCGCCCCCCTTATTCCATAGAAACTTAAATGTAAAATTGGATGTATTTTTTATTACTTTTCTATTTGACAGTAATTAATTTTAGTATTGGATGAAATACCTATACATTTAAAAGTACACACGCAACTCTACCAAGCTCTATTAAACATGACCTAGTTTAAACTCATAATATTAGAACGGGTAACATCTTGTAATTATGCAGCTTGCCTAGGCGTTTAGCATTGATAATGATTGCATACACAAACAGGAGAAAAAAGAAAAACACTTTTCGCAACACCATTTATAACCACAACGCGTCGACACCCTGTATAATAATTTGCATGTACGTATATGTCACGTGAGAACGTCGATAGAACAATCAGTTTCGCAACGATAGACGGACAGACATTACGTGTGTTTGTATGTGTATCGTGGGAACTGGGAAATTGTGGAAATCGCCATTTTAAATGACATGGCGAGATTTGTTTGTATGGGACTGGCGTATCGGCCATGTAATCATGCGTGCCATGCAAGCATAGTTGGGAGGCAGTTTCGTAAAGGCTCACCCGGAGTTTTTTTTCGTAATTTTATGAATGAGATACTGTTGCAACTGAAATGATTTTAATACTTATATAAAAACATTGTAAATTCTCGAATCATCTTGTTACATGATTTTGTTTAGAATAAGCAATCAATGAATTTGAATGGGTAGAAAAAATATAAACCATTGGTTGTCCAAGATGCGTTCAAGGCTTCAGAAGATTCTAAAACGCCTGCTGGTTATAATTGCTCATAACCCGTCACACCATCACATTATCGGAGGCTCATTAAACAATTATTTATAAACAATCCACGCACACGCTGCGGATAAAAACAATAGAATCAATTACAGTGTGTTGCCGCCCTTACAATTTGTTCATACTACTCGCCTGCGAGCGGCAAAAAAACTGACATTTCATTAAAGTAGGCGGGATTGGCTATCAAGTGTGTAAGCACTTAACTCGTTATTATAATTTTTAAAACACCGATGCGTGAAAATATTAGCAGAATATCATCGTTGCAAAAATAAAAGAAATATGATCGTTTGAAAAATTTAAATTCTACTATTGAGAACGATTTTTTTGTGCCAGTATTTACTGAATTTTAAAAAAGAGTTTGAACATGGAACTCCTTATAATAACGACCTATTCGCACGTCAAATACAGATGTGCTAGAATAAGTATTTACCGATATCCTACCGTGACTTGGCACGATACGAAAGCGAGATGCCACAAATAAATCGCTGAACTATCATCGTAAGTCTTGATTTTTTTCACGGCTGCTAAGTTTCGATGTAAGTTAACCATCTTATAATTAACTCATGTAATCCTCAAGTCCAATTAAGTGTTGTTACCCAGTTGTAATTATTGCTCGTATACCGGCAACACGCTTCACTGATGAAATGTGCGACCAATTTTGTGTTTATTCGTCTACTTGACAACCCGATTGAGTTTGATTTAACTCGAGTGAAGACTGCATCACTGCTAAAATTTAAAATAACCATTATAATTACATAATTAAACTCTTTTTAGATTTTAGCATCTGAAAATAGTTCGACTATGTAGTCGAACTATTTTCAGGTGCTAAAATCTAAAAAGAGTTTTTATGGCTTCATAGAACCGGCAATAAAGAAACTAAATTTCACAAATAGAACGCTCTTGCGTTCGAGAACTCGCTCAGAATGTCGAGTGGCCGCCAATATTTGGGCAAAGTTAGCCTCTCAAAGCGTTTGAACTGTAGCGTGAAAATCTATTTTCAATGGGCCACTATCGCCCAGGACACTCGCAAAGGGTTTATGCTCAAAGTTAAACGTACTCGATGCGAGGAAACTCTTAGTTTAATGCTAAGCAAATTTTAATATTCAATTGTGCTTTTGCACGCTTAGGATTAGTTTGGCGATGTGTGCTTGTGGAGTGCAGGAGTCTAGTTTAGATGTCTGGAACTACTTTACAAAAACGGTAGCCACTTTGACTCAATAAACTCATAAGTATACAAAAGCAGGCTAACTAAGAAATTAATTATATTCAAAGCATAATCTATTTTGGATAATACAAATTAATAAACTGATATACATAATAAGTCCAGGTGGTACCACCACATTAATACAAAAAGAATTATTAATCCAACAAAACATTTGTGGATCCCTACAAAGCGAACATCTATCTACCTTAGCGGGTCATGTTCGAAGTTTCAGCCAGCGCGGCGACTGTCAGATACGTTTAAAACTCTCTATGTAGACTGTACTAATGCTGTGGTCATGCCTATACATCGAACTATGGTCGGGCGAACTTGCCCATTAGTTCCCATCTGAATACAAATCTCGAATTAAATTTTCCCTTTGTGTGCCACTTATTTAGTTTTTTTTTATTTTCACTTAATGTTTATTATTCGTGTATCTTCCAACCTTTGAGTTATTAAATACTATGTAAAAGTTTAAAAACTATTCATTCTTCTTAAATATCAAAATCATATTAGTTTGACGTGTTCTACCCTCGTTAGAAAGCGGGTTGAAAATAGTCGAACTAATACACATAAATCACAAAGTTAGTAACGTATTCGTTGATAGCTAATAACTTAATAACCACCCCCACAATAGGGCCGATAAAATTAAGTACCCAGGCAGCGTTTTGTGATTTTAGTTATTTTTAAGATGCATCAATTTATTTTTTACGTTTCTTTGTCTCTGAAAAATAAACATGTTTCTGTAGTCGACCTGCAAACGCCATCTACCGACAAACAACGCAAAATGAACTCCGGGGTTCTCCTGCACTGTAATGTGTAAACACAGCGTAGATTCTCGAGATGCCATCCATGGAGCAAATCTTGTAGAACCTGAAATTACCGCGAACCAGACAGACTTTTAATTTACGACGCAATTATCGCTAAAGCATTATTACAAAGGACACTTCCAGCAAAAAATCGCACCGTCCACTTAGAAAGCACCTTTGAAAAACTAAATACCCGTTTAAAGAGCGTTTAAGTAGAAGTAATTCGAAAAAGTGTGCTGAAAAAGTTGGGTGTGCGAGCAACAATGTACACGTAACGCCATCTGTTGGCGAGTAGCGAGTGCGCTAGCAGAGGTCAAGAATATTTCGCGAGGAATGCCTGTCGCGCCGCGGCCGCTTTGACGGCTTCCGACGAAGCAATCAGCCCTGGTTACTGGCATATTTACGATTATAATACCGTGTCTCATTATATACTTTATGATTTTATACCTCGCTGGATAATAATGGCTAAGTAATTGTCGCGTAAACGACTTGAAGCGAGCGGCTCTATCCCACTTGTCTGGCCATAGATAATCTTAAATCATCTCGTTTATTTTACTACTTATCTTTCAAAACTTAGACTGCTTAGCACTGTAGATTTTTTTTTACGCTAGCCAGTGATATTTTCTTCGTATTTTCATTCAAAGAAGGTTACTTATTTGCTTGGTTGTAATCAAATCCTAATCCAAGGAGAAAGCTACTAAAGCACAAAATAGAAGTCGTGAGTGTGTCACATTTAAGAAATTTTGAACGAACTTCGAAATAAACAAGTGGACTCTACTTAACTGACAATAACTTGTCATACAAATAGCTGGTATTCCTAAAAACTGTACACAGTCAAAATAAAACTCTACAGGTAAGTACAGTCTCTACAAATTAACATAACAAAAGATTAACTTAGAGTATTTGGCCGCTTGCCATTCACAACTTTCCCGAAAGATTCCTAGACAGCAGAGGTCGAACCAACCCTGAAATTCAAATTAATATTATTATCTTTTGACGTTGACAGCTAACTATTTACTGAAATTCACAGCAAGCAGTTGTAAAACGCAACTAAATTACTGCAACATTCAGCAGAAGGGTGCCTGATTGTTATAATTCACCTTATTTTAGCTACTTCTGTCGCTATTAAAAGCTAATTGTGTTAAGGACTATTAAGCCCGCGTTCGTATCGTGTACACTGCACTCAAATGCGCGCAAAATTGACACTGACATTTTAAAACACATACAATTTTAAATGGTCGTAATAAAAAGTAATATAAGTCCAGCGGTATCGTCTAATAATTTCTAAACATCATAAAGACGTTTAATACAGAAACCATCGACATAATTCGTCAGGGAAGGCCAAAAAAAGGGCATTCCCGTACGTCAACCGGCTGCGGCCGAACCCGGGTAATCATTATAATGAAGCAGCGCTCGCCCGCTCGTAAACACGTCGCTGCATCAACGCCCACGATGCGAATATTTCGATTTGGTCGCGAATTCGATTGAAATATTACTGCACAACTCAATATTTGGCGCGCAAAGTGCTTTTGTTCGGTCAGTTTTGAAGGAGCGCACTTGGTTCATGAATCTTTGTTACCGTGATAGACTGCGCCGGCCTAATTCTGCCCGTTTTTGGAACCATTCCATAATTGAAACGCTTCAATCTTCTATGATATAATGCGACTTGTTCGATTCGGGTGGAAACCGCAACATAGCTGAAGGATAAGATGATGATGCGGAGCCGCGGTGGCACTTCGTGTGCAAAGTGAACTATTTCGCGGCACAATAACGAGTCATTCATAGCCTCGCATTAATCCTTACTAATTATGCAAGACAAGGAGCAAAGATGTAAAATGCCCGGTCACAAATCGCGTCCGAACTGACAGGTTAAACAAGCCATCTTGCGCGACAGATCTGTGATATATACTCACCGTGGCGGCCGCGAAGGAAACACATGTAATTAATTACAGAGAATAATACGTCAGGATGCACTTAATTTCCTATTAAACTGTACTGAAAATTTTGTACTAAACGACACGGCGATGTCTCATCCACTTATAATACCAATTTCATTTTAATTTTGACCTTAGTCCGCCATTTTTGTCACCGTCAATATGACACTTGACGTGTTTTTACTGTAATTTTACGCATTAACGGCGTTTGTACACGAGTAGTTTGCGTGTTCAATGGCTATCAATCGCCACAGTACCTGCCTAATCAATAAAGCAACCGTGCACAAATCAATGCATTAATAACCGCCGTATCGTGGTGGGTGCTTGTGAAAAATTGCCGGGTTTGACACGACAGGCAGCCCGACAACCATGCTTTCTTTACCCCTTTAATCATAAAAAACCATAGCGAATTAAGATAAAAAATCTATTCTAGTTTTTGCACGGCAAAAAATTGTCAAGTATTTTTGGGAAAGTCGCAAACTAAGACCGTAAAATAAGCGCTGACGCAGGACTCAGACGATCGGCGCGACTAACTACGTTACACTGTTACCGGTTAGCGGGAATTCGGTTATTTCGTTAAAAAACTTTGCTATGCTATCGTTAAAAGTTACGTTTAAGCTCCCGTGGGGCGACCGTCGGAGCGGGAACTTCCAGGCTTGACGTAGCTTTACACATTATAAACCAATGGTGCTACCTTTTTTACACCAGCATCATAGCATAAATCAATAGTTTTACGTTCATAACGTTTGCTTACTTGCTTTATTACTTTCCGACAGTTGTAAAACGCAATCGAAGAAACTCACTGTATTGAGTAGAATTATCAAGTAATAATTTATTGAGCGTGGTTCGAAGGATTGATAAAAAGTTTTGACTTATAGACAAATGTATCTAGTTAATTGGCTGGTTAAAACAATGTGTCTAGAACTATTCTTAGCGTACTCGTTAAGAATGTAAAAAAAACTTTTTAATAGGGTATCTGTTCTGTTGATACCTATGAAATGAAGTAGAGCAGCACTCACGCCGGACTTGCAAACATTGATTATTGAATCTAGTTAGAAATTGCTGATTTTCTCGGCTCGACCTAATTTTTACCGGAAAGGGGAGTTTTTAGCGCCAAACTCAGTGAAATAATATTTTCAGTACTGAGTAAGTACCTAATTATACGTACCTACCACTTGCTTAGTTCTTCCTAGGTGAATGTTGTTCAACGGAACTTTACACTGATACTTAGCTATTTCATTGAAAAAAAATTGTGTTTTATTTAAACGAAAACGCTTTTGATATCGAATAAAACGTTTTCAAACCCACACTTGTCATAATCGTTTCCTAAACTAATAAAGGTTGATCTCGTTGCAAAATAGTAAATCATGATGTGTTTTACTGACGAAGATCGGATTTATTTTTATAGCTTCTACAAAATCAAGTACTCTCTAACTAGTTGGTTTGATAAAATCTTAGCTCTAGAATTTGTCTAATGTTTGTCTCGCGATGAAAATTTACCTCAATTTGAAGAGATCCAAGAGTGTTTCACGTCGGAATTACTGCTTAGTTCATAGGAGCATTCGGCTCCTCTCGTATCGAATCAATTGTGGTCGCTGCCCTCGCCGCCGCAGATTGCCTACCGGCACGCGATCCCGATCACTCGGCTTACACGCGACGTCGAACAAAAGTAACTTTACCGATCGAAAAATATATCATTACAACGCTTTATGTCTTCATTTCAAAGAAAAACCATTTCTGGAAACGCAAGCGAGCAATTTTTCATCGCGAAATCGCTGCGAAGCTCCCGTCACGTGCCACACCAATGTACATTCCGTCGCTGCGGCACTTAGCACCCAATTTCGACTGGATGCCTGTTTATGCAACTATTTCTTTCGCATTTAATTAACAATTCAAATGTAGTATTTTTTCCAGCGGTGTGCAACACTTTCAAGCGGCACTGACGTCCGCCGCTGTCGGCGACTCGAATGCAAATGAGCATCGATCGCGCGAGTGACGTATAGAGCGCGCACTTCTCACCCCTTTCTTGCGACTACCCGCCAACTTGATTTACAATCCCGGATACGCATTCCCCGTTCGAATCCGACCTATACGCTTAAATTACTAGCGGTTTTTTACTATGTCACAGTGACACTATAATTTAGGGCACCGCCCCTTTACTTTTCAAAGCCTTTGAATATTCATACGACTAGCAATCAATAACGGCCACAAAGAAAATAGTTTTCGCGTGCACGCACGCGATATAATGTCGCATAAACAAATAATTTCTTCGTTTTTATTGTTATCCTTGAATTATGTTATTGCCACTCGAATGTATACATTCCCCATTCCCCCCAACCCCCCCCCCCCCCCTCGTACCTACAGGCGCGGAGCCTCCGCTCACTCACTCACTCACTCAGAAACGATCAAACTCCGTCCGATATAAATTTTAAACTTCCGTGACCGGACGACGTTAATTGAGCGCCGTGTTTTTTAAAAATATCCATCAAAAATGCACATCGTAATAGCCACAATAAAAACTGATATCGTTACATAGTTTATAGGCGTCGAGATAAGAAACTAAAACGCGAAAAAAATATAATTTGAAAGTCGAAGGCTGCCATGTCTTTGCGACGTGCGCTCAAAATGGCGGCGTGCGTCGACGCAAGTGGAAATAACCTCAGTTTTTGGCAATATTTCGAAGCACGTCGCGGTAATTGTCCGCGTACCGTTTACAGAATAACAAAATATCTACCAAAAGATCAAAGGCATTAATAGACGTGTGTTGAAATTTATCGACGGGCCGTCTGCTGACGGATGGATCTATACATACAAATGACTGTTATCTGCGTGTGATATCATTATCTCTAGTTTTTGCAAGTCGGCTTCGTTTGTGAGATCGACAAAAGATGGAATTAGCTGTTCATTTTTATGATTGTACATTTTTGTCATACTAATGAGGTCCGTAGTGTCATTCTGAGGCTACAGCGACGACAAAACAATCCAATAATTGGTACACCGTACCTGGCTGGCCCCAAGTGACGCGCTATACATTCTAATTAGTACTTATCAGTTTTATATTGCTGTTTTGAATGATTTTAACATAAAAATCGAGTTTTTATCCATGACTGTCATTATCGATTCAAGCATTACCCTCTGTTGAGTCAGTTAGACTTAGCTGGGAAACGTTTAAACTCGGTAGGTAGCTATTTTGATAGGCTTATGTTTAGAAGGAATTCTGACGTCATTCAGAGAGATACGTAAGTTGGACTTGACTTTTTAGAGATTGATTCATAAAATAGTAAAAGTTACAATAACTAACAGGCCACAACAAACATTTGGTCAATTAACTCTCAAATCACGTTTTGTTTATTGTTAAAATCATTAAAAGTTAAATAATGTGTACATGCGTGATTATGATCTTGACCATTTTGATATTTATTTGTATCACGTTGCCTTTGTCATAGTCGTTAACTTGAAAATTTATCGTTTCAAATGTTGTTGATGTTATTAACTGTTTTAAACTTTGAACCGGCTCGCTGAAGAAGTAGAAGTCAACCAAATGGTGGAGTAAAACTGTGTTTGTAAGTCTTTGTAAGATCTAAGTGATGTAGGGCGGCTTGCACCAGAATCGCTAAACGCGTTTAACTCTTAAATAGTATTTAGCGAGTTGTCAAGTCATACAAATACGTCAGATTTAAATCGATTTAGCTGTTAAATACGTTTAGTGATTCTGGTGCAAGACGCCCGTAGTTATTTACCTTACTCATTTGGATGTGAAACACAAAAACTTCAAGGTGTTGCTGTCACAATAACAGTTGCGAGACGCTCGTCCGAATTCAATCACAAAAGTTTAATCCATTTTAATTCTTAAAGCGCATTTTACGTTACTATAAAATACAAATTCGAAAAACTTTGTCACTTAATCATTATATTTTTATCGTTCAATGAATCAAGAGATACGATGCGCCGATATCAAAATAACCGAAGATTCACTCGTCAAGGAAATCAGCGATGCATATTGTTGGTTTAAAATAAAATTTAAGGCCGCAATTAAGTCTTTGTGATCCTGGGAAATTAATACGTTAACTTAAGAACGATCCGTTTTTGGAGTCGTTAAAATACCGCAAACAAAATAATACATTCTGAGGAAGCATCACCGATGACCGATTTGAGCACCTGAATCGGACTAGCAGGCGCCGCGCACCCAATTATTATAATAATTCACAACAAAATAACAACAACCCGACATTTTATGATTTTAGGTGAATTTAATATGAAAATTTCTTTGAACTCGAAATAATGCTGCTGCAATTATAACGTGCCAGGGCGAGTATCCGAACATTAACAGCGGTTTATTCTATATGCATCTCGACGCGAACGTCTAAAACTAATTATGCGTCTTAATTAAACTAATTCTGTGCGTATATCACCATCTAAATAGTGTCGTTTCATTGTGCGCGGCGAGACAATATGTTGACAGAACGAATGCCCGCAATATGGCGGAGTTCGCGTAACTTCACTTGTTTATAGCTGCGCGGGCGCCGTTTTAGGATTACCGACTTAGGCGATGAGTGCACGTTCCCATTCAGCCGATTATCTTTAAAACGCTATTCACTGCGGTGCACCGCTTAAATGAGTCGCCTAATTTCAATTGTACCAAATATAACTTTCGTATTTATTACTTGGCATGAGTTGATGTCTCTACAGCGGATACGCGTATACCTAGTAGGTAGACGAGTAACAATTTAGCGGCAATTAAAATATCTCGTGCGTGCATACCTACTCACTATTAAGAAGTATAGGAATCATAAAACGTATTATTCCAGGAAGTTAGAGCGAGTCACTGTAATGTTTTCGTTTCCAGAACCGACCTATTTAACGCTGGATAAACATAACTGTACCTTTGATTAATTTTGTCGTTATACAATAACGTTTATCTTTGTCAACATTAAGTTATATTGCCTAGAAACAGCTCTTTACGCGGTGTATTTTCATCTTTCCAGTTGGTTCAAAGGACGGGAGTGTTGGACCTGGTGGTTTTGGAAGGTCCGATGGCGAAGGGGATGACAGACTGGCGCATATCCTCAATGAGGCTTCGCATATGATGAAGACCCCCACAGGACCCCCACACAACGATGATTCTAGAAGTAATGAAGACTCCAGCTCACCTAGAACGCAGTGTCAATCGCCTTTTTCGAAGGTAAGAACATTGTATTTAAAAAATAATTCAAAACTTATATTGTAAAGACCTCGTCTGCCAACCAAAAACAAACCCATTACAATTGACAATATCTCAGGCTATTCCTATTTATTTCCAGGACTCGAGTCAGAACAGGAGGCTAAAGAAGTACGAAAACGATGACATTCCTCAGGAGAAGGTGGTTCGCATCTACCAGGAGGAGCTCGCCAAGATCATGACGAGGCGGGTGGAGGATATCCGTCATAATCGAGAAGGCTTTCCTGGGTAAGTATCTATCGTTGGCTGTTTTTTGACTGAAGTGGTACCTGATGTAAGCGAATATTATCGCAAACATCATGACGAAATTCAGTAACAGTTATAATTCCTAAATAACTTGTATTCTGGAGACGGGTGGACATACGATGCATTTTATCTGGAAAATGTTTGTTTTACGAGGAAACAAAGCCCACGCAGGCGAAGTCACGAGCAAAAGCTTTTTATAAACGTTTATTCTGCAGAATATTGTTACTGTTATACTTCTCGTATCTACAAATATCTAGTTTTAAATACTAACATAAAAACAACTTAATGGTATTGAGAGCAGTAAACTAGAGCTAACGAACAGTATGTTTCCTCCTTTTTTCAGCGGTGGTATGCCCCCACACATGGAGAGGCCGCCCGAAGACATTCGGATGGCTCTGGAAGCGTACCACAGAGAGCTCGCCAAGATCCAGCCTGGCGGGAACATTCCCAACCTGCACAATCTGCCCGGCATGCCTCCCTTCCCCAACCTGCTGGCCCTGCAGCAGCAAGCCATGCAGCAGGCGCAGAGCCAGCACATCAACGGCGCTGGCGCGGTCCAAGATCTCTCGCTCCCCAAGGACAAGAGCGCCAAGATGAACGGAATTACCGATAGCGATAAGGATAGATCGATGGACGCCGAGGAGGCGATCCGGCACGCGGGCAGCGCGTTCTCGCTGGTGCGGCCCAAGCTGGAGCCGGGCCAGCACTCCACCGGCTCCTCCGCCTCCAGCCCTCTAGGTAACGCTATACTACCGCCCGCGATCACGCCCAATGAGGACTTCAATAGCTCGGCAGCCGCTAGCCCGCTGCAACGGATGGCCTCCATCACCAACAGTCTCATCTCGCAGCCGACCAACCCGCCGCACCACACGCCGGCCCAGAGGTCCATGAAGGCGGTGCTGCCGCCCATCACGCAGCAGCAGTTCGATCTCTTTAACAACCTCAATACCGAGGACATCGTCCGGAGGGTCAAGGAAGCTCTGAGCCAGTACTCTATCAGTCAGCGGCTCTTCGGAGAGTCGGTTCTGGGGCTCTCACAAGGCTCCGTCAGCGACCTGTTGGCGCGGCCGAAGCCCTGGCACATGCTGACGCAGAAGGGCCGAGAACCCTTCATTAGAATGAAGATGTTCTTGGAAGACGATAACGCGGTGCACAAGCTAGTCGCGTCACAGTACAAAATCGCGCCGGAGAAGCTGATGAGGACCGGAAACTACAGCGGAGCACCGAGTAAGTTCTATATTGTTTTCTCACATTTACAATACAGATCTGGCACCCGATGCACTGCACACGATTCCCTGACGCACATCATAACTGTGCACACCTTCTCTTCACTGTTCATTTAAAACGCTGTACTACTCAAATGCTAAACAAACTTTTCTATTGTTGCAGTATGTCCGCCAATGAACAAGCCGATGCCTCCAACGCAAAAGATGATCTCAGACGCCACTTCCCTCCTTAACAAGATGCAGCACGAGCAACTCCTCGGTCCCGGCCACCTGGGCCACTTAGGCCACCAGCCTCCTCCCCTACTGCTCACTCCCCCCGGTTTCCCCCCGCACCATGCGGTGACCTTACCCCCCCAGCACCACGATACCAATAACAAGGATAGGAAACCCCAACCGCCTCCTCAGCAACACCACCAGCCCCCGATCATGCGCAGCCTTCACCAACACATATCCCCCAGCGTCTACGAGATGGCAGCTCTGACGCAAGATCTCGATACGCAAACGATCACGACCAAAATCAAGGAGGCTCTGCTAGCGAATAACATCGGGCAGAAAATTTTCGGAGAAGCCGTCCTCGGGCTGTCGCAAGGGTCGGTGAGCGAACTGCTGTCAAAACCTAAGCCTTGGCACATGCTGAGCATCAAGGGCAGAGAACCGTTCATCCGAATGCAGCTATGGCTGAGCGATGCGCACAACATCGACCGTCTTCAAGCACTCAAGAATGAACGACGAGAGGCTAACAAGCGACGGCGCTCCAGCGGACCCGGCCAGGACAACTCCTCGGACACGTCATCCAACGACACGTCAGAGTTCTACCACTCGAGTTCTCCCGGCCCCACCACCGGGGCGCCCTGCGCTAAGAAGCAACGAGTGCTATTCTCCGAGGAACAGAAGGAGGCGTTGAGACTGGCGTTCGCCCTAGACCCCTACCCCAACATGCCGACGATAGAGTTCCTCGCGTCAGAACTGGGCCTGTCGACGCGGACGATAACCAACTGGTTCCACAATCACCGGATGCGGTTAAAGCAGCAAGCGCCGCACGGCTTGCCAGCCGAGCCCCCCGCGCGCGACCAGTCCTCGGCCCCCTTCGACCCGGTGCAGTTCCGTCTCCTCCTTAACCAGAGATTACTGGAACTGCAGAAGGAGAGGATGGGGTTGGCGGGGGTGCCCCTCCCGTACCCGCCGTACTTCGCGGCGAATTCGAACCTCGCGGCGTTAATCGGCCGAGGGCTGATCCCTCCCGAGGAGGCGACCAAGGATCAGAGCGGCGGCCTCGACCTGTCGATGCCGCTGAAGCGGGAGCCCGACGGCGAGGATTACGAGGACGACGACGTCGAGAGCAACCTCGGATCCGAGGATTCGTTGGACGATGAGTCAAAGACTGAGCCCAAAGCGGCGTCGACGCCGCAGGGGCGCTCGAGCAGACGGAAGCCCGCGGCGCCGCAGTGGGTGAACCCCGACTGGCAGGAGGACAAGCCGCGCAACCCTGACGAGGTGATCATCAACGGCGTGTGCGTGATGCGCAGCGACGACTTCCGGCGCGAGGCGGAGGAGACGGTGCGCGTGGAGCCGTCGCCAGTGCCGCGCGACTGCACGCCCCCCGCGCCCCCCGCGGCGCTCCCAGCGCCCCCGCGCACGCCCCTCGCGCCGCACACGCCGCACACGCCTGATGACGTCATTCCCGAGGACAAGATCAAGTCCGAGACGGAGGACGACCGGTGGGACTACTAGTGATGAACTCGAGTGATACGGTTGAAACGGGTCCGAATGTTCGAGAAGTGAGTATCGCGTCGCGGTCGGACTACGGCGGGACTTGCCTCGCCTCGCCTTGCCTTGCCTTGCCGACGAGCGAGCGACATTCAGTGCAAATATAATAGATAGCGTGTTACGATAGTTCGATGTAAGGCCAAAGACTTTGTAAATAACCTCCGTTAGCTTGCCGTGATATGCCAGGCATACGTCCCACGCGCGGGACGAGGAAACTTACGATACAAAAATATGCATTTTGCTTTAATTTTTAGACCCGTACCCTGGTAAGGTACAAATATCTGAGTATTTTAAGTTATAGCTTCTTTTTATAATTTTATCTGTAAATAAAATATACCAAATATGTGTCGAAAATTGCCGTTTGTAAACCGCGACTGTGTACTGTACATAGGTAGGGTAGCTCCCACTTGTAAGATATCGTTACATTATTAGGGGTAGAACTTCTCAATTTATTTGTTTGTGAACAAAAGTAAAAGTGCAATCAGATTTAAAATTAAGCTATGAAACAACCCCAGTTTAAAAGTATTATTATGTTTATATGAACCGATGGGTTTTAAATATTATAACTGGGTTATAAGTTTTACTTTAATTTATGAATGTTTTATTTTATTCTAAGTATGTTTTCTATTGTATTATTTTATACAAAAGCTGACCGCTCAATCAGTTGTGAATTGTGATGTCTGTCTGTCTGTCACGTTATACAGTAGCAATACCCGTAGGTGACCATCCACTTGAAATTCCATATTTTATAATTATAGAGAAGGTACAAAGTGAACACAAATACTATCCTCGAGTAAGCAATGTGCTTGTGGTTATAGTTTTTATTATAATTTTAGCAATAAACTTGCTTTTTATCAATTTTTTTTGTTTATTTTATTTATTTTCTTTCCTTTTTTCCTCGGTTTCTAGATCTAAGTGATATTGTACATTTTAATTAAAGGAACCCACTCCTTGCATCATGGTGTAAATAGTCGAAAAACATTTTTTTATTGTACATAAAATGGTACCACATTTTTAGGGAATATTAAACTAGATACCTAAGTAGACAAAATAGACCCAAAGAATTCGTAAAAGGGTAAAAACTCATGGATAATCAAAATTATTGTATCGGATATGTAACAAAATTTAAATAATTAATAGCTTTAGGCCTCCAAATTTCGAGACAGTTTGAAAATTTCAATTTTACAATAAATAAAAAAATCTTTCTATGAATCCAGTGTTAGAACAATCATACATATCGGTGTTATATATAAACATATGCTAAGGTAGGTGTAAGGTACAATAGTGAGTAATAGTCAATATTAATTACACTAGGCTGTTAAACAGTTAACAATCTTTAATTTGTCGATCTCCTCGATGTTTCTTTTGTAAGCTTCCATTTTTTTTCTATAAATCTTTGATAATAAGCATTTTGCTTTCTGGAGTTTATTATACGTATGTTTATGTATAGTTGTTGTTGAAACTTGCCACGAATATTTTTACTGAGAAAAATCACTTGATTTTGTAATACAAAGCTTATTACAAATAAATAGGGCATACTACAGCTAGACAAAGATGTCTTGAAATTAAACTAAATACCAATCTCATTCATTCATTTCCATATTTTCCATACAAAAGAATGAACGAATTGATTTATTGCAATGTCTCTCTCAACTTTTCTACTCATTTTTGCGAAGCTGTATATGCAACCAGCTTTATTTAGTTACTTATCTTGAAACTGATATTTTTTATTGTGACCTTTCACCTTCAGTCTGAACCTAGGTCTTCCAAAGTACTTCCAATAGAATCCTAAATTAGATTTTCAGTTTAAAAATATTCGTTGCAAATTCGGTCCATCTAAAGTTGTTATGTTAAATGTTGCAGTGGTTAGCATGATGTACATAACGTAGCAAATAGACGATTATAATACGTTATCTCCATTATTATTAATTATAGTATTTAATAATAGCTATAATTATTATTGTTCATATCATAATATTAATAACTAATGAATGCTGAAACCATTGTCTTCTTTCTGAACAATTTCTAAAGTTATTAAAATTAAAAATAAAGAAATTGCTAATCAATGTTTGTTTCTTTTAAAGTTAGGATCATGTTATTTGTTCAAAAAAAATTATAATCTAATCAAAGAAAATAAAAAACTATTACAACATTTCGAACAGATCACAAAGTGCTACGCACGTAGCGGCTCGTAGCGCATCATAGAAGCGCGTAGAGTTACTGCTACGCGTGTGGCTACGCGCGTACCAGACCTTGCTACACTTTGCTTGCTATAATGATTTTTGTTTAGGTAGACGTTTAGAACATTACAAAGATTAAAATCCTAGTGCCATAATGTAGGTGACAAAGTTTTAGCTACTCATAGTACGAGTTAAAACTCACTCATTTAATCAAGAATCAAACGGTCCTGCGCTTCAGCTGACTCAAATTATTGAAGAGTTAAGTAAAATAGAATACTAAAAATAACTCCGAGAATTTATTGAAAAGAAACAATCTAGATAAACTACGTAAGTACTAATCAACTTCTTCGACGATTGGTCCATCGCTGCCTCCTTGCTTGCGGCCATGGAGCTTGCTCATCAACGGGCTACATTCTTTAGCAACCTCCTTGAACTTATCTTCGTATTCGTCCTTCTCAGCCAGAGCGTTACCATCGATCCAGCGTATTGTCTCCTCGCATTTACGACGAGCCTTCGAACGCTCCCCATCAGGCAGCTTGTTACCGGCTTCGTCGATAGCTTGTTTTACACCATAGACATAAGATTCTAGCTTGTTCCTAGCTGCGACTCTCTCCCTTTGTCTATCATCTTCCACCTTATATTTTTCAGCTTCATCTAGCATTCGATCGATTTCGACTTGAGAAAGTCTTCCCTTATCGTTTTTGATGACGATATTCTTACTTTTTCCACTGCTATTCTCCTTGGCAGATACGTTCAGGATTCCATTCGCATCTAAATCAAAAGTCACATCAATCTGGGGGATTCCCCTAGGAGCGGGAGGTATGCCGGTCAAATCAAAAGTTCCTAAAATGTTATTGTCTTTAGTCATAGCTCTTTCCCCTTCGTAGACTTGAATGGTAACCGCTGGCTGGCTATCTGAGTAAGTGGTGAAAGTCTGGGAGTGCTTGCAAGGGATCTTAGCGTTGCGTTCGACGATTTTAGTCATGACTCCACCAGCTGTTTCAATGCCAAGAGATAAAGGAGCGACATCGACCAGTAATACGTCTTGGATCTTCGAATGGCGTTCTCCGCTCAAGATGGCTGCTTGGACAGCAGCTCCGTAAGCAACAGCTTCGTCGGGGTTTATTGACAGGTTCAGCTTCTTCCCGTTAAAAAGATTCTGGAGCAAGCTCTGTATCTTGGGTATACGAGTAGATCCACCGACCAAAACGACGTCATGGATGGAACTCTTATCCATCTTAGCATCTTTCAAGGCCTTTTCAACTGGCTCCAGAGTGGTTCGGAACAAATCAGCGTTGAGCTCTTCGAAGCGTGCTCGTGAGATGCGAGAGAAGAAGTCGATTCCTTCGAAGAGAGCGTCGATTTCGATAGTGGCTTCTGTGCTTGAAGACAAAGTCCGCTTGGCTCTCTCAGCTGCAGTTCTCAGACGACGCAAAGATTTTGAATTCGTGTGGAGATCCTTCTTATGCTTTCGTTTGAATTCGTCAGCAAGAAAATTGACAAGACGACTGTCGAAGTCTTCTCCACCCAAATGCGTATCACCAGCTGTAGCTTTTACTTCGAACAGTGATCCTTCATCAATAGTCAAAATAGAAACGTCAAAAGTTCCACCTCCAAGATCGAAAATCAAGACATTCCTTTCACCTTTCAAGTCTTTGTCCAACCCATACGCCAGAGCAGCTGCAGTGGGTTCATTAATAATTCTCAATACGTTCAGGCCAGCGATAGCACCTGCGTCTTTTGTAGCCTGTCTTTGAGAATCATTGAAGTAAGCCGGTACAGTAATAACAGCTTGAGTAACTGCACCGCCCAGGTAAACTTCCGCTGTTTCCTTCATTTTTGTAAGGACCATGCTGCTGATTTCCTCTGGAGCAAAGCGTTTGGATTTGCCCTTGAAGTTGACTTGAATTTTTGGTTTACCATCATCGCTTACCACCTTGAACGGCCAATGTTTGATGTCCTGTTGGATCTTCGGGTCGTCAAATTTCCGGCCGATTAGTCTTTTGGCATCAAATATGGTGTTGCTAGGGTTAAGTGCTACCTGGTTCTTAGCAGCATCACCGATTAGGCGTTCACTATCAGTGAACGCGACGTAGGATGGTGTGGTCCGATTGCCTTGGTCGTTGGCGATGATTTCCACTCCACCATGCTGCCAGACTCCGACGCAGGAGTATGTGGTGCCGAGGTCTATACCAATGGCAGGCATTTGGGTAGGTGATCACTCACGCTCTTAGTAGAATCTGAATTATTCTTTATTATATTGTGCTTGAAAAAGGGATTTTTTTGAATTTGAAGTGTCGGTGTCGGAATAGATTGACAATATTGGACGTCAAATAGGTAGGAATGAGGTATCTAGCCAGTTTTGTTATAAATTCAAAATTTTCAAACAAGAAGGTCAACAATCACATACTGTAGAAGGTACCTTCGTTCGTAGTCTTCCTACAAAACTTAACTTTCTAGAAGGAGCTATCATGCTTAAAATCATGTACTTTTACACCATTTTGATTTGAAACATTACCAATTTGACAGAAAGACAAGTGACATTGACATGATGATGAATACATGACATCAAAAAATCTAAACAAAAAGTTGTGACTTGGGCGGGCAGTGTTGTGTTGTGTATTTTTCGTCTATTATTTAATAGAACTAAAAAGAAACTGATAAAAGCACCGTCCTTTTTAATTATAGGGCTTGGTAGGTATTTATTTTATACAGTAAGAATTCGTTCGTATAGTTTTTAGAAGACAACTTTTCGTGATCTTGTGAGTGAATAGCCTAACCTAAGTTTACGTACATGTTTTCGTAGTAGCGGTCTTTTTCATTCAAGATGAGGTACGCTCAACTCGTCGTGGGTCCAGCGGGCTGTGGAAAGGTAAGCTGAGCCGACTCGCATCAGATTATTGCCAATTTTTACCAAGTTTCATCACCACTAACTAAACGTACCTAGTGTTTCTTTACCGTAGGTATTTCAAAACCTTTTGTGCCCTGTGTATGCCCGTGGCCAAAGAGGGTTTTTTTTTACAAAAGAACTACAAGTTGGATTCTTACTTATCCAAATCCTATCCATGATGGACAAAGAAAAGGCTAAATTATTGTTACTTACCCATTTCAGTCAACCTACTGCTCATCAATAGTAAAGCACGCCAGTGATGCCAAACGCATTGTGGAAGTGGTTAACTTGGACCCGGCTGCGGAGCATTTCGACTATGAGCCGCTGGTGGACATCAGAGAGCTGATCCATCTTGACGATGCTATGGAAGATGAGGAGTTACAGTTTGGACCAAACGGGGGTCTTGTGTTCTGTATTGAGTAGGTATTAATAACTTAGAAGGTTTTTTTAGACAAACATTGAACTAGAATCTCACCTGATGTTTGATGCTGCAGTATAGCATGCTTAAACATACTCAGATTGTTCACTCTCTACTCTAATAGTTACACTTGATTTTAGATCCAAATTATGGGCTCTAGACAAGTAACCATAGATGATCTAGCAGCACCGAATTACATAGGTATTGAATTGTTTTCAATATCACAATGAGAGGCCAGATAAGGGCAATATCACGTTTCCAGTAGAAGCCAAATATGGCTACAGATTAAAACCTATTTTTTAACATGCTCTAATATTTTATAGCATAAGAACTCTTTCTAAATTCCAGAACCCTCATAGAAAATAGTGATTGGCTGGAAGAGCAACTTGGAGATGTCGATGATGACTACCTCCTCTTCGACTGTCCGGGACAGATCGAGCTGTACACACATCTAACAGTCATGAAGAAACTGGTGGAACTGCTGGACAAGTGGCGGTTCCGAGTCTGTGTGGTGTTCCTTGTGGACTCACAGTTCATGGTCGATGGAGCTAAATTCTTATCAGGTAAGTGCTTGATTCGTTTTGAAGATTGTATTATAAGTACCTACTACCTATGGATTATGCCATGTAACAGGTGTTGCAGTTTATGTTAAGTTAAATATTGTTCTGTAAATGGAGTCTAAATGTGTTCATTCACATTTAGACTAGTATATCATATAATGGGTGTTACAGGGTCATCTCTGTAACACCCATTACATGAATTCCTAGTCCATTTACTAGCAGCATGTAGCATGTGTAGTGTTTACCTACAGCGTAACATAATGCTTTACATATTTCTCTATTTGAAAGAATACCTACACTTGCTGTGTGTAAGATGTTCAACACGACGTTTTAAAGATGTTATATTTGCCTCTGATTACTCCTTAGAAACTTCACAAGGTCTGTTTTTATTTTTTTTTATGGCAATTGCCCGTAGATGGACATTTCTGCCACCGTCTCGTCGTTTCACAAGATCTTATTAGGGCTACTAGGTACCAAGACATCTGAGTGTGTATTGTACAAATCTACGGATTGTATTTTTTTTTATACATTATAGACAAACGTTTGACCGCAATCTCACCTGATGGTAAGTGACGATGCGGTCGACGATGTAGCACGATGATGATGTATTCATTTCATATTTGAAATTATTTCCAGGCACAATGGCAGCACTCAGTGTGATGGTGAATTTAGAACTCCCTCATGTAAATATACTCACAAAAATGGATCTCCTCAGCAAAGGAGCCAGGAAACAACTGGACAAGTGAGTTTAACTACCGTTTAAATGTATATAAGTATTCTATCAGCAATTTAGTTCCTATGATTATTACAAGCTTTGCTTATGCCTACGCACACGCGTGGCTCCAATATGGCATCTGGGGAAATAGCATTATGCACGTTTCTAATATATAGATAAATGCACAGACGTCGTGCAAAAAATTCAAACACCCCGTGTGTTTTGTGCACGGACTCTATAAAATATAAATAATAATTTGGGACTAGAGCGTTGCGTGACCATAAATAATTTATTTATAGTTTTTTTCTTCTTTTACAGTTACCTAGACCCTGATCCGCACATCTTACTAGCAGACATGCGAAATTCAAAATCAAAATGGCACGCAAAATACGCACAGCTCACCGAAGCTATAGGCGAAGTGGTGGAAAACTTCAGCTTAGTTCGGTTCTACCCTCTAAATCTAAGGGATGAAGAAAGTGTTGAAAACATTCTGCTGACCATAGACAATATTATACAATATGGGGAAGACGCTGATGTGAAGATACGGGACTTTGATGAAGAGGACCCAGGGGGTGAATGTGAATCATGATTAAAGGTTTTATAAGAAAAATTGTGTTTTAAGTTTAAAATGATAGGTAAAATCAACTTTACGAAAAAAACCCAGGGGGTGATTCCAGACGATAGATATTCTCTCCCAAAAACTGACAAAACTCGATAGTTTTAGACAGTTTTGGGAGATTCTCCCTTCAGAGGGCGGTCGAGAGAACTCTGTATTATTCGTAACCCGGGTTGACACTTTAATTAACAGGACAAAACGAACGAACGAGATTAGCAGCGCCCTTCGATCAACTATACCTCGCAGCGCCAATAAAACATATTTTGACAAGAGTGCCGGTGTAAAATGTCTGAAAAAAAAACTGTACACGCGTACGAAGTCGCAGAGCAACTTTTAAATAAAAGTCATAAATCTGAATAATTATTTTATTACAAACAAACATTAGCTTAACAATATATAAAATACTACTATCTTAACACTATTTTAAGGCTGTAGGTTGTAGGTACGCCAGCCACCAATAACGGTTATGCAAACATTTGCAACTTAATAATAGGTAGTGTTCACATAAATTGCAATAAATCAAACAAACATATTTACCTAGTTTGTTTCGGTTTAGAATTACAAAGTAGGTAATAAAAAAGGTCGTGATCAGAAAATCTAACAGTCGCCGCCAAAAATTCTGAACTACAAATATAAATGCTATTCTGTAAAGAAAATTTTCTATGGTTTTTATATTTTCCTCTGAGCCCTAACTATTTAAACAATAAATCACATTAAAACTAGCTAAGCTTAGTACATACATGTAAAATGACCTAGTTATATATAATGTATTCAGGCTGTAACGAGCCAGTGCGAGGTCTGCCTCGTCACTGTTCACAATTATTATCGAGGTGATAACTGATTTATAAATAATACTTGAACTTTATTTATTTGGATAAAAATAGGTATTTTTTGTGCATTGGATCGATAAGAAAAAGAACGTTCAGTATTTCAAACAAATGTGACTGTTAAAAGGTCTTTGTTTCTAAGTGGCTAAGCCAGGCTCGTAAATTAGATAACAAAAAATAAAGCTTGTAAACGCAAATGTTTGTGGAATTCCCATGATGGAATTCAGGGAAAGTACCGAAATGTGTCGACAATACATTTTGGGCTAGTTAAAAAAAAAGGATACGTTCCCTCGCCCCGCGAAAGAGGAGGGTTGCGGAGGCGACGCGAGGCAAAAGGAAGCTTGGCATTGGATTCAGGATTGGGTTCCCAAACTCATAGGACGCGGTCGTTTCTTTTAATATTTTATTATTTTGGTAAATAATTAATTTCGCAATCTGACGTGTTGTTGAATTAGAGTAATGTTTATTTTGAATCTATTGGGTTTGTTGGGAGGATTTTGATTTTAAAATAATATTTGTTTGTGTAAAAGTGATTTAAAGAAGTAAATTCATTTGTGAGTAATTTTGCATATTTAAAATAATTTAAGATTCATATCTAAATATTCGTAAATTTTGAAAATATTAATTTATTAATTTTGTTTTGATCAAACGTGTAATATTAATTTTATTAACTAAAATACCTAATAATAATTAAAAATAAATAAATAAATAAAAGTAAATTCTTTTGTAAAAATAATATTAAATAATATAATAGCTTCACGCGTCGTATTAGAAATCCAGAAATGGGCTGGTGGAGACTGGAAACCTAACGGTGACAACTAAAGTCTACCTTGCGTTGATAGGTCCAGGAACCTTGGATCGGGCTGGATGTTGATTCTTCCCTTCGTAGGGGTCAACACAGATCCTCAAGTTAGTTGATTCTGAAAGCAGGATCATCTAATTTGAACCTCTATTTATTTATGTATCTATTCACACATTTATTGTCTTTGTCCGTCATGAAGCGCCAACCCAATCCCCTCGGTGCTGATTGACAAACACACGGTTATAGATTTAGGACAAAGTCGAGACTTACCAACTCGCATTCCCTTAAGCAGAGTAGTTAGGGAAGTCCATCATTGCACTACGATGGACTACACACACGATTAAATGTAAATAAGAAGCTTGCTTCTAGTTTTGATTAAATACACACATTTAACTAGAATAGGAGGAAGTTAGGTACACATTGTTAAGTAGGGTGGGAACCTAGTTAGGGAGGTAGAGCATTTATTTATCACTTTGTTTTATTACTCTAACTAATGATGAGAAGGTCTAAAATTATTTACATTATCCATTTTAATTTACAAAATACTCATTTTATTTTATTCTTCATTATGTTGAAGATGGTTTTTATACTAACATGAATTAAACATATAAATTGAATTAACATATTTTTATAACAGATAAAGTTAATTATAATATTTATTTCAGAACAAGATTATTATATCTTACTACGGTATATTTTACTGACAGTTTGATAACGACTGTTTGTGATATTTTGGAGTCAATTTAGAACTTGAAAGAATTATTTATCTTTTCTTTTTAAAGGACATGTTGGACGTTGGTTGTTCAATTGAACAAAGTTTTGAAGGAATAACTTTTGGTAAAGCCTACCTACTACTTCAAGAATAAACTTAGATCGTGTATATCAAACTTTGTGAGCGTGTGTCTCGGTATTTATCCGGAATCTATGGAAAGAGGAAGGTATTTACCTGCAGAGTTTTGATTACACCAAAAGTATCTAAAAAGATACAAACTATTTACCAAGTGGTACTCTTTGGTCTAACTAGCGACACAGTAGTTGTCAAGCTTTCCCGGACTTATAAAAGCGAGGGAGGCTTAATCGCGATTAGTTATTATGACCAAATCTTCATTTTTATTTATTTTGGGAAAGTTCCCGAGGCTTTTACATTGGTTATCCAGAGAGACTGGACTCAATTGAAATAGTAATAAATAGATTTGTTGTTTGTTGAAATAGATCGTTTCTGCAGTATTGCAGAGAACCTCTCGGGGCTGTCTAGATTTTGATAAATGATATTATTAATAATGTTATTTATTCAAGATGGAGATAGTTCCAATGTAAAACATCCATAGTTACACAGATGTTTGAATATAGATTTGATGAACAATAATTTTAAGTTACTTGTTCATTTTGTCTTATTCCAACATCGAATACTCGTAAGTCGTGTACTATGAAGAAGAGGTTTTGTTGCATGTATTTCATTTACGTAACCTTATGTTACGTATATGTTAGTATATGTAGCAATATGGTGTCGGAAACCATTGGCTGGCACGGGTGTGGGGTGCCTAAAGGAGCCCTAACATAGCAATGTTAGCTATCATAGTACATTGTGTTCAATATATCAAATAAATAATATCATAATTCACTTATGAGTAATTTAATATATAATTACTATTTTAATACTGCTCCTTAAAGGTCTGAGCATTATTTGAGCGGAATTTTAGAGTAAGAAGTAGGATTAATTTTAGGAGTAGATTCATTTAACATTTAAATATGATTTTAATATACTTAATTTAACTTAAATCAACAACAGAAATCTCAACATAATTCCTTAAGTTCTTGAGTTACTAACGCGTCACAATATAGGATCCTAAGACGAACCACTAGACGATTGCATGGCCAATTCTACATCTATTAGGTATATTTTATTAGGTAGGACATAGCTTTGTTTAGGTAGACCTATCTTCAGATTAGTTAGGTAGTTTAAATAGGTAGGAGGCTTTATTTTATGGGGGGGGGTCGTTACAATAGGTGCCGCGTGACCAGGATGTGAATTTGGATGAATTAAGATGTGAATTTAGATTAATATGGGTTTGCTTATTATTTAAATTAATTACTTAGGTTTTATTACAGTACAAATATTATAGGTAGGTAGGTAAGTGCGATTAAATTCGCACAATTTGTTGCCGTAAAAAAGGATGGGTCTTATGTTGAGATTTCTAAAACAGTTAGTTTTTAGACTTTATTCGGTTTTGTAAACAAAAAATTAGAAGATAATAATAAATAATTTGATTCGTAATTAACGGGTTGTAGGAAAATAATTTTATGTATTGTCAATTGTATTGTAAACTAGTAGTTGCCCGCGACTGCGTGCGCGGGTGCCGTTTCCGTGTGCATTGTATTGTCTGTGCGTGTGCCGGGCGGATGCTTTGAGGGGCTTGATGTGGCACCTCGTTGCACCGAACTCGTACTGGAATGTCAATCATTTTGTCCTGTGGATCCTGTTAGTTGTTCGGAATGGGAGGTGGCCTGTGTGTCGGTCCGGGTGGCGAGCTGTATGTGTGCCGGGTTTCATCCGGGTTGGTTCATTGGTTTGGGTGTGATTGGGGAACAGGCATCCGAACATCTGGACATCTGAACTTTCGCATTTGTAATATTAGTAGGATAGGATTTCTTATAGGTTTATCAGTTTTATAAACTGAGGGTCAAAAGTCTGTTTAAATATTTAAAGGTTAAATAGTTATATGATCAGAGGGTTGTTAATTACTATTATATTCTAGTAGGTATTATTTATTGTAAGTTGGAATTAACATTTAAAGGGCGGAATATTTGTATGAGTATAATGGTTATTAGCATAAATACCAGTTATCTTAAGTTAATACTTCAAAATAGTTGAATAAAGTCAAAGTCAAAGTCAAAATTTCTTTATTCAATAAAATCGCAAGGATCATTTAGAATCGTCTTATATAACTAGGTGATTCTAGGTGCCAAAGGTAAGGTAAGGATTCTAGGTAAATAGAGGGTCGTTAGCACTTAGGATAAATAAATAAATAATGAATAGATATATGTTCATGGACGTTTCGCGCGATGCCCTCTGGTCCCGGGCTGGGCAAGGCTTGTGATATGGGAGCTGGATGCTGATGGAATGCTTGTATGTTTTTTTTTTGTAAATACATACTTATAATGCGTGGTAGCGCCCGGACATGGGACGGGCATCTGTGTTTGCTATACACGGGTGTTTGTTTTCAGTGGGGATCGAACCTACGACCCATGGCGTGGAGGGTAGAGCTAGTACCGACCAAGCTGTGACGCCTGTCGAAGGATGAAGTAGATATTTACAGTTTATTGAAATTTAATAGTTAAAGGACAGAATAAATTGTATGAAAATAGGGTCGTTATGGTATTATTAGGAGTTATTGATTTTTTTTTATTTATTGGAGTCTTTAATTTAATAATTGAAGAGCAAAATGTTTGTACGAACAGAGGTTATAGTAGATATATATCAAGGTTAAAATTTAATATTGGAAGGGCGGAATAATTATATGAATCAAAATATATTTTTAGCAGTATTGTAAATGGAGGGTCGTCGTTAAATAAAAATACTCGTGATCTAAAATATTATAGGTAGGTAATACCGACTGAAGGAGATATCAAGTACTTCAAATTGTAGATTATACAAAACATATATCAACTAAGTTGAACTGTAGGTATTTCGTTTGGTAATTTAATTACAAAAATAGCAATTTGAAACAGTTTGTAGATAGGAGACTTAATTGAGAAAATTTCTATGTTAGATAAAAGTAAACTATTTTAACTAAGTAAACTAAATAAAAAAATATTTTTTTTTTTTACCTTTATATACACAAAATGAAAATATTTGTCGAATATCTAAAGTTGTTGATCTAAAGAATGTAATTAATTAAATTAGTGAAATGAATTTCTGAAACTTATGTATCTACATTTGAATAACTTGCATTTTTACGAATTCATACCACGTAGGATAATAATATATAATATATCAATCATTAGTTTGGATTCAACATTATTTATTTAATTCAGTAGGTATTTGCTTAATTTCAAGTGTGAACAATAATTACTTTATATGTTCTTTGGATTGGCAGATATTCAATAATTAAATGTAAAATTTATGAACTTTTAAACAGTTTACTAACACTTGAAAAATCACGACTGATAAACACATGGTCGTATAAGTGTCATCTCAAATGCATTTCTAAAAAAACAAAATTAGTTAAGTGTTCTCGGGTATTGATGGCACAGTTAATGATTTTAGCTTGTTTATCAAGGGAAGGATCATGGGACGGAGCCCACTTGTAATATTTTAAAATATTTCTTTTGGAATGATGAAAGTAGATGAGATATTTATTTTCCAATGAGTTCATACCTTATTTGTTTTATCGTTTGTCTATAATTACTTTAAGTTAAGAATAAATATAGACATATTCTGATTCTAAAATAAAAGAACATCAAAATCAATTTGAATATTAATTTCAGTAAATAGTGATTAGGTACAAGTGAATTGAAATATACTTACAGTTTTAATGACGTTTAACAAGTATTGTGTATTTTTTTTTACAGTTATTATTATTTTATACAAGGAGCAAATAAAACTGTTAAAGATAATCATTTCATCTTTAATAGTTAGTGAGGTGCGCAGTTTGAGTAAAAAGAATCTATTTAGCATGATAGTCTAATAAGATTTTCACTTACGTTCGCATTTATTACAGATATTGGAGTTATGGAGAAGTTGATATTGTTTACAAGTTTTTAAACTTGTGAACTTTATTAACTCTAATATTTTGTATATTTTAATGTTTGAGCATTTGGCGTAAATAATTATTTCATTATTTGCATTTGGCGTAATACGGTTTACTGCATTTGGCATAATCAAAGAGTTCTGCTATTGTTGCATTGCGTTCTTGCATTTAGCGTAAAAATTAATATTAGTTTTTTTTTCTTGCGGTTGCGTAATTAATATGTTTAGTTATACATTTAATTTAATACCTTTAATGGTTTTGCATGATTACTTGATAAGTAGCTGTTATGTTTAAAATATTTAGAATAATGAATAGCATTTAATTAAAACAAAGTTATTTCCTCTTATTTCAAAATATTTTAATAATATTTTTTTTTTCCGAATGAAATAATTAAATAAAATTTAAAAAAGGTATAAATAATTTTATAGTCTCAATTCAAAATGGTTTGTTGATTTTGCGGGTATAATGAAAGACTACGAAAGTTGGAGTTTATGGAAGGGACGTATGGAATTTAATTAAAGTACGACATTGACTGGAAAATAGAGATCGAATGAAATATTGCTGTTAGAACTTAATGGTTTGAGGGGCCTAAGATTTCAACAGAATCTGAGAATGAGTCAATTTTGTTTGTTGTTATTAATCAAATAAACACTACACTACACAATCAACTTGTATGATGGAGATTTTTGGTGTTAGGTTAAGTCTAAGGACATTCATTGGCTTAGGCCAATTTCATACAAGTTCACACTATACCTATTAGGCCATGACTAAGCACACTACACATTCTCCGACTTGTAAACATGTTGTTATTTTGAGGTCGATTTTTGACTGAATGTCGCTGTCATGGGGAAACATTTAGACTCGGACGACGGGAAGGGATTTAATCTAAATTGTAAAGGGTGGTGTTTTCATTCCCAGTACCAACATTGCGGTAGTCAATACTCGGTCTGAAGGAATGCATAACACTATATTACTAGGATACATTTGCCTCACAAACAAATGCTCTTACACAGTTAGATTGTCCTTGCGAAAGAGTGTAAAATCCCGTGGGGGCTTTCATTTATAGCAAAGAATTGGAATCCGAATAGTAACAGTTTTGCACTTCGGTTTAAATACACTACACACTTATTATTTATTTATGTATTACACTGCATATTGGAAAATATGCTTATTACACAATTAAAGTAAATATTTGAAAATAAGAATAAACAAAAATTTTATACCTTTATTTTTCCAGGAGGGAATTACTTTGTAAGAGTTATTATTTTAGTTTCTGTAATAATTGTGAACATTCATTTTATTTGGAAATATTTACTACGGTTTCAAAATTATTATCAACCTGCGTAAATATTGAGGGTCGACTGTAACGAGCCAGTGCGAGGTCTGCCTCGTCACTGTTCACAATTATTATCGAGGTGATAACTGATTTATAAATAATACTTGAACTTTATTTATTTGGATAAAAATAGGTATTTTTTGTGCATTGGATCGATAAGAAAAAGAACGTTCAGTATTTCAAACAAATGTGACTGTTAAAAGGTCTTTGTTTCTAAGTGGCTAAGCCAGGCTCGTAAATTAGATAACAAAAAATAAAGCTTGTAAACGCAAATGTTTGTGGAATTCCCATGATGGAATTCAGGGAAAGTACCGAAATGTGTCGACAATACATTTTGGGCTAGTTAAAAAAAAAGGATACGTTCCCTCGCCCCGCGAAAGAGGAGGGTTGCGGAGGCGACGCGAGGCAAAAGGAAGCTTGGCATTGGATTCAGGATTGGGTTCCCAAACTCATAGGACGCGGTCGTTTCTTTTAATATTTTATTATTTTGGTAAATAATTAATTTCGCAATCTGACGTGTTGTTGAATTAGAGTAATGTTTATTTTGAATCTATTGGGTTTGTTGGGAGGATTTTGATTTTAAAATAATATTTGTTTGTGTAAAAGTGATTTAAAGAAGTAAATTCATTTGTGAGTAATTTTGCATATTTAAAATAATTTAAGATTCATATCTAAATATTCGTAAATTTTGAAAATATTAATTTATTAATTTTGTTTTGATCAAACGTGTAATATTAATTTTATTAACTAAAATACCTAATAATAATTAAAAATAAATAAATAAATAAAAGTAAATTCTTTTGTAAAAATAATATTAAATAATATAATAGCTTCACGCGTCGTATTAGAAATCCAGAAATGGGCTGGTGGAGACTGGAAACCTAACGGTGACAACTAAAGTCTACCTTGCGTTGATAGGTCCAGGAACCTTGGATCGGGCTGGATGTTGATTCTTCCCTTCGTAGGGGTCAACACAGATCCTCAAGTTAGTTGATTCTGAAAGCAGGATCATCTAATTTGAACCTCTATTTATTTATGTATCTATTCACACATTTATTGTCTTTGTCCGTCATGAAGCGCCAACCCAATCCCCTCGGTGCTGATTGACAAACACACGGTTATAGATTTAGGACAAAGTCGAGACTTACCAACTCGCATTCCCTTAAGCAGAGTAGTTAGGGAAGTCCATCATTGCACTACGATGGACTACACACACGATTAAATGTAAATAAGAAGCTTGCTTCTAGTTTTGATTAAATACACACATTTAACTAGAATAGGAGGAAGTTAGGTACACATTGTTAAGTAGGGTGGGAACCTAGTTAGGGAGGTAGAGCATTTATTTATCACTTTGTTTTATTACTCTAACTAATGATGAGAAGGTCTAAAATTATTTACATTATCCATTTTAATTTACAAAATACTCATTTTATTTTATTCTTCATTATGTTGAAGATGGTTTTTATACTAACATGAATTAAACATATAAATTGAATTAACATATTTTTATAACAGATAAAGTTAATTATAATATTTATTTCAGAACAAGATTATTATATCTTACTACGGTATATTTTACTGACAGTTTGATAACGACTGTTTGTGATATTTTGGAGTCAATTTAGAACTTGAAAGAATTATTTATCTTTTCTTTTTAAAGGACATGTTGGACGTTGGTTGTTCAATTGAACAAAGTTTTGAAGGAATAACTTTTGGTAAAGCCTACCTACTACTTCAAGAATAAACTTAGATCGTGTATATCAAACTTTGTGAGCGTGTGTCTCGGTATTTATCCGGAATCTATGGAAAGAGGAAGGTATTTACCTGCAGAGTTTTGATTACACCAAAAGTATCTAAAAAGATACAAACTATTTACCAAGTGGTACTCTTTGGTCTAACTAGCGACACAGTAGTTGTCAAGCTTTCCCGGACTTATAAAAGCGAGGGAGGCTTAATCGCGATTAGTTATTATGACCAAATCTTCATTTTTATTTATTTTGGGAAAGTTCCCGAGGCTTTTACATTGGTTATCCAGAGAGACTGGACTCAATTGAAATAGTAATAAATAGATTTGTTGTTTGTTGAAATAGATCGTTTCTGCAGTATTGCAGAGAACCTCTCGGGGCTGTCTAGATTTTGATAAATGATATTATTAATAATGTTATTTATTCAAGATGGAGATAGTTCCAATGTAAAACATCCATAGTTACACAGATGTTTGAATATAGATTTGATGAACAATAATTTTAAGTTACTTGTTCATTTTGTCTTATTCCAACATCGAATACTCGTAAGTCGTGTACTATGAAGAAGAGGTTTTGTTGCATGTATTTCATTTACGTAACCTTATGTTACGTATATGTTAGTATATGTAGCAATATGGTGTCGGAAACCATTGGCTGGCACGGGTGTGGGGTGCCTAAAGGAGCCCTAACATAGCAATGTTAGCTATCATAGTACATTGTGTTCAATATATCAAATAAATAATATCATAATTCACTTATGAGTAATTTAATATATAATGACTATTTTAATACTGCTCCTTAAAGGTCTGAGCATTATTTGAGCGGAATTTTAGAGTAAGAAGTAGGATTAATTTTAGGAGTAGATTCATTTAACATTTAAATATGATTTTAATATACTTAATTTAACTTAAATCAACAACAGAAATCTCAACATAATTCCTTAAGTTCTTGAGTTACTAACACGTCACAATATAGGATCCTAAGACGAACCACTAGACGATTGCATGGCCAATTCTACATCTATTAGGTATATTTTATTAGGTAGGACATAGCTTTGTTTAGGTAGACCTATCTTCAGATTAGTTAGGTAGTTTAAATAGGTAGGAGGCTTTATTATGGGGGGGGGACGTTACAAGGCAGATTTATTGCTTTTTTGTTGATTAATGCTTCTCATATATACAAAATGCTCATTCATCAAACAACAGTACGCAATCGTCAAGTCACAATGCCGGTTCAGCATCGTCCACCTCCTTGGTTTGCGTGATGCTGAACACGAAGCTCTGACAGCCGAACTCGAGCAGGGCTCCGTGCGGCACGATGGCGGAGCCCTCCCACGCGCCGCGCGTGCGCTCGCCGCGCAGCGGGGGGCAGCGGCAAGGGTGCTCCGATGGCAGGGGGGCGGTTATGTTGCCGTTTATTCTGGGAATATATCTAATGTTATGTTATTTTATTTTTTATTTTTAAATTGTCACGGTAAAGGATCGAAATATGCCCAAAAAAACACTTCTAAAAAAATAAACGTAAGTACTTTACTTTTTTGATATTTTTAACGAGCCCGTGACTCTTTATCAACATTTTTCTATAACTACAGTTTTAAATTTTCTCCTCAGAGGGCGGCTGAAAGAACTCGCCTGTATCTCTCCCAAAAACTGACAAAAACTAACACTATAGTTACATAGTTTTTACAGTTTTTAGGAGATATCTAGAATCGAGTCTAAGAAATAAATAGAGTCTGAACTATATCGTCTACAAGTTGTACTAGTATAGTATAATCACCGAGTGGGCTTGGGCAGGCGATGTGCGACGATGTCTCGCAGTCCGTCGGCGCGGGCGTCGGTCTCGTCGCGTGTGACGTCACGCGCGTGTGTGACGTCACACGCGTGTGTGACGTCACACGCGTACGCCACGCCGTTCACGACGGTGCCGAACTCAGAGTAGTTGATCAACTCGAAGTGACGCGTCACCTGGAATGGACCTTCGGATCAGATTGTGAGCTACTAATGAATACATATTACCCGCGATTCCTGGGTGTTAATAGGCTATTTTTATCCCAAAAAAATTAGCAGCGCCAATAAAACATACTTTGACACGAGGACGACGTTAGGTCAGTTGCTTCAGTTTTGGTGAATGAAGCCAGTCTAAAACGCCTGTAAGTGATGTCAAGCTTCTCAAAGAATCCGCTCAGAAAATAATACAAGCGTCCGAAGTTGCGGGTAACGGCTAGTAGTGCATAGATATCCTATCCTACTAATCCTACTATCCTATCCTACTAATATTATAAATGTGAAAGTTTAGATGTTTGGATGTTTAGATGTTTGGATGTTTGTGTTTCAATCACGTCAAAACCACTGAACTAACTTGGATGAAACTTGGCATATATATAGTTTGTAACCTGCTGGATTGACATATAGGCTACTTTTCATCCCGAATAATTAACAGGATCTACAGGATAAAATGAACGAAAAGGATTAGCAGCGCCAATTGGCAAGAGGATTTCATTGTCATGTCATGTCACGTCAGTTTGACAGGGCGTAGTACTACCTCTTTGGTCTAACGACTATCGTTTGACATTCCAGTAGGTACGAGTTCGGTGTAATGAGGTGTAATGTCAAGTTTCTCAAAGAAGTATCCGCTCGGTACACGCACAGATAATATAATGTACACGGAAACTGTAGACGCGTACGAAGTCGCGGGTAACTGCTAGTACTATTATATACCTCGTCCATGAATATAACAGCATGGTTCCGACTGAGCCGGCGGCACAGCGTGGCGTCCAGGCGCACGTCGCAGCCGCTGTCGGCGCCGACGCTGAGGCTGGCCAGCCGCATCGGGATAGGCCTGCCGAGGCCACTCGCGCCGTTCGGACCGCATCTGAAACACAATGTTTATGTTAATGAAGCGCTCGTGGCTAAGCTTGCTGAATCAATCTTCACTGATTTATCTAAGGTAAGCGACGTTCTGCGCGGTCACTATTTGGATTATTGGTGCGGTTTCTGGATACCTGGTGGGACAGAGCGTGGCCCTGACGCAGGCGTCGCTCAGGCTGTGGCCGGGGCAGGAGGAGGGCGAGGTGGGGGGGAGCCATGCCTTGCCCCACACCACGCGAGCTATGCGCTCTCGGTCCGCACTGGAACAACAATGCACAAACACACAACTCATGAACAGGACTTTAACTGTTTGTTGCAACATGACACCTTCATATGGAAATCCTACTAATCCTATCCTACTTCCTATCCTACTATCCTATCCAATCCTATCCTACTATCCTATCCTATCCTAATAATCCTACTAATATTATAAATGCGAAAGTTTAGATGTTTGGATGTTTGTGTTTCAATCACGTTGAAACTACTGAACCAACTTGGATGAAACTTGGCATATATATAGTTCGTAACCTGGATTAACACATAGGCTACTTTTTATTCCGAATAATTAACAGGATCTACAGGATAAAATGAACGAAAGGGATTAGCAGCGCCAATTTAGCAAGAGGTTTTCATTGTCATGTCATGTCACGTCAGTTTGACAGGACGTAGTACTACCTCTTTGGTCTAACGGCTAACGTTTGACATTCGAGTACGGGTTCGGTGTAATGTCAAGTTTCTCAAAAGAAGTATCCGCTCGGTACACGCACAGATAATATAATGTACATGGAAACGGTACTCGCGTACGAAGTCGCGGGCAACTGTTAGTCTATAATAACTGCTAATTAAATTATCGATTTTCGAAACAAAAGACTACGCAGTACGGATCAGAGAAGACAGTAATCCAGCTTACCTGGACAGTAGTTCCGAGGGCAGGGTGAGCGACAGGCCTGTGGACGCGGGTATGGACTTGAGCACCGCCCGCGCGGCCGCATCTGATAACGCACAATGGCGGTACGCGCCGTACGACTGCTCGCCCGCCAGTACCTGACCAAATAACCACACGTGGAATAATAGTAATCCGGCTTTTGCATCTAATAAGAGAGAAATAAATGTGGAATTGGAATGGAAGAATAGAATGATAGGATTCTGAGTGCAAGGAAACGCAAGGAATGAGTGAGTGAGATCGATGAATGAGTGAAAGGGAAAGGAATGAATGGCATTATGGAGGCAAAAAGAGTAAAGGATAGTCGGTGTAATTTTACAAAGAAATACAATAAAATTGTATCCTAAAATTACTACTGGTTTTCTGTCAGTCCGCTCCCCTGTCCTACATAAATAACTTGTAGTATGGAGTCCGCCTAAAAAAAACTAGTAAGATACTAATGACTATTAAAGGTTCTTAGTTCCCCTTGTTGTACCGAAAAGGAGGGTAGTTTTACAACGAAATTACTAGTTGTAAATCAAAATGTTACCTGTCTAAGCCTCTGCCAAGCCAGCAACTTGACAAGGCGATCATCGATTTTCTTCAAATGTTCTTCGACCACCGTCAGCAGGTCTTTGACCCCCTCCCCCTCGGCCAGTTCGACGCGCTGCTTGAGGGGGGGCGAGGGGGCGCGGGGGGCGAGGCGACGGCGCTTCACGGATGCCGTGAGGTACTCGAAGTCTGAGTCTGATAGCTCGCTGCTGTCAGTTTCTTTGTCAACCTGGAAAAAGATTCAGAGTCAAAATACTTGTACACATTTATTCAGCAAAATCATAGAGATCGGTTTTGGCTTTAGGTAGATAGAGACCATCTCATCTACAACGCAATAAGTGGCATAGTAGTGAGATTACAATAATTGTCATCTAAACCACATCTTGTACATACAAAGTTTCGTTTC
This sequence comes from Gandaritis pyraliata, assembly GCA_947859175.1. Lineage (NCBI taxonomy): Eukaryota > Metazoa > Arthropoda > Insecta > Lepidoptera > Geometridae > Gandaritis > Gandaritis pyraliata. The sequence goes on along the minus strand of OX401871.1, from coordinate 705,705 downwards.
AATACGACAATTAAGCGCGCTCCACATTCTCCACGAGAGGTTTTGTCTCGGGTCTCGCCAAAACTATTGACGAGACGAGAGCAGCTCTCCACATTCTCGCTCGCGCATTTGTGCGCTCGGTGCTCGAACGAGATGGACGTGGAAACAGCTGTCGCTGCAGCATTATGTGCTGTGGCTTATTACAATTATACGTTTATTCGAGAAAAAAAAGTTATCAAGAGACGTTGGAAAAAACGAAGATGGTGGATGACAGCACCAGCTCCCTGCAAGCAGACTGACGCGGCGGGAATGTGGAGGGAGTGTTTTGTGTTTCGGCAAAACTACACGAGAGCCCTTTGATTCGGATACGAAATACCGACACGGGATGGAGACTGCACGAACATAGGCGAGACTTGCCGAATATGTCCTCCACACTCTCGTATTCGCTATGTCTCGTGTAGTTTTGCCGAGAATGTGGAGCGCGCTTTAGAAGTAGTAGGTTAAAATTGACTTATAAGATTTTTTTCCATTGTTTAGATGGTTACAAGTAAAGCATAAGCGTATTAAATTAAAAAACCCATCACAATTTCGTTGAATCCTCTTCATCATCGCTGGTCATCATCAGACATCAGTGCAGATCTTATTCCCCCACCTTCATTTAGAATTATAATTAGTGTTACCTTGGAGGTTTCTTCAGCTGCATCATCTACATACTGGCTTGTAGTTGGCTGCACGTTGTGTGTGGTGTCACAGTCCGGGTTGAGGCACACCTCGTGTTTGGGGGAATCCTCGTCTTCAGATTCTGAATAGGCACCACTCTGTTTCAGGTTGTTGAGGACTGTGAACAAATAGTAACAATGTCATGATTCTTTAGTATTCAATTTAGAGTTAGATGTGAAGCATGTGACGCAAAAAGGAAGGGGTGTTTACAACACCCCTTCCTTCCTATGTCTGTGACCTTGTAGCTCTAAAAGAATGCCTGATTTGAATGTAGTTTTTTTTACGGAAGGTGATTTATCTTGGTTAATTCTTAGCCATGTTTGGCGAAAATTGGTGGAGCCGTTTCTAAGTTATGATGATATTTGTCTGCTCCTGAAACTTAATTTTGAGGGAAATCAGTCAATAGATCTAACAGATTAAAACATTTGGTTCATATGAGAACATTCAGTTTTGATGAACTACAGTTCATAATAAGGTCTGATAATGACCAGCAATGATGAAGAGGATCTATGAAATTTTTAAATATTAGTGGACTGAAAGGAAATGGGGGAGACCTTTGCCCAGCAGTGGGACAGTATAGGTTAAGAAAAAAAAAAAGGTGGACTGTATTGTTACCATTCCTGCAGCGAACATGTTCCCTCCTGGAGGGCAGCAAGGGCGGTGGGTCGGCGTAATGCAGCTTCACCATCGCCGGCACGCACACCCGCCCTCGGACAGATATCGGGATCTTTTGCCTGTTCAATTGTATAACAGGTTGTGTTTTTAAGCAACTTCAAAAAAACAGGAGTTTTATGTTTGTCACCTCAGTACTGAGTCATTGATAAACCAATTTGTAAAATTCTGATCTGAAAGGATATACCATCAGCAAAAGTTCTACTTTACCACCTTAAGGGTGCATTTCCTGTAAAACGACTAGCCGTTAATTTTTGAATACCAATAGAAGCAAATTATTTCGAGTGTAAAAGTTATGAAAACAATGGGCTGTCATATAAATAAATAGATGTTTAGGTCTCTGGTTGGTCAAAATAAGAAGACAAAAGAAAAAGGCGAGGTCAGGTAGCTAACTGCTTGCAAGCGAAACAGTTTCAAAAGTGGTAAGGCGGAAATTTTGCAGATAGTACTTCCATATCGGTTCCATATAAATTTATTTATTGGTATATAGACGAGCAGCTTCTAAATTTCTTCAAAATTGGTTCGTAGTAAGGCTTTTACATCAAAATAACTGAAAAAAGTATGTCATACACATACACGAATTTACGTATTTTGCTAAACTTTACGTCTCAGAGCGATGGACGCGTTAGGACAGAGGACACGTTGGAACGTCCAATGAAGACGTGCACTGTGAGGTAATGTGAGGTAATATAATGTCTATAAAGATCGACTCAAGATTTTTTCTCATAAAGACAATGAATTTTTTCTAAAAAAAAAGAAAATAATCTTACCGGAATCTAGGTTTGTACTTCCTAGCTTGGCGAATGAAGTCAATCTTGATGGCATGCTGGTCCACGGGTCCTGTGAACTTATCCCACAGAGCCACGCGCTCCGTCGCTGATATAGAGTTCACCAGCTTCCAATCCTGATGATAAACAAATATATCTTAGTAGTATTAGTAGGGTTCTTTGTGCAAGAGCTCGTCCAGGGAAGTACTACCACCGTACCTATTACTGCAGCCAAAAAGTGATACTCGCATTGCTGTGTTCCGGTTTGAAGGGTACGGGTGCCGGTGCTATTACAGGCAGAGCTTCATCCATCAGTATTTGTCAAAAAGAAAGTCTTTCAAAGTCCACCCGTTACACTGAAATTGCTAAGATCAGGGGAAGTTGGTGGGTGGAAATTGATTTTTTGAGAATGGGGGAAGACTATGTTAAGCAGTGGATTAAGAGTGGTCAACTTAATATACACTTACGATATATTGCTCGACATGATTAGGACACATCCAACGACCGGTCGGCAGCGCCGTTAGCGGCGGATCCAGACAATCCTGGAATATAAACCACCAAATTAAGACACTATGATTAATTTGCACTAGTGTTTTAGCACAAGATTACTCAAACTGGGGTACGCAAACCCTTAGGACTTCGCCATTTGACGGTATTTACGCAACGGCAGCTCGATGGCTGGCAAAATTTATCCAAAATGACTCTTGGAAAAGCTCAACTGCGCATGGAAACGGTACCATGCTGTAGTACCTGATGAAACAGGAGCGGGCAGTAATCGCACTGCAGCAGCGGCGCCATCTTGCACGTGCCGCGGCACACGAAACACGACTTAGCCGGGAGGGGCACGCAGCCGGAAGAATCCACAGTGTAAACCGCTGCGTTGCCGTTTTTACTGCCCTCTGGGAACATTATTGGACAATTTGACAATCATCGTGTGAAAGTATTGTTAGTTTAGTTACACGGCGCGGCAACAGCTCGATTGCGGAGTCGCTTTACTGCCCATTGTATCTCAAATCACATGTTAGTAGTAGATTTTTTCACAAAACCTGTACTTTAATGGTCTCATGAAAGGAAAACTATAACTTCTAAAAGTTATGTTCGAGAAATCAAATAAACATCACCGGTCCAGCCTACCCTGAACCGTATCGTCATTAAAAATCCTACAAATGGGACCTCTTGTTACATTGGTTTCAAAATGAAGAGCTGGTTATAAAGCGAATCTTTCACTCGGAATACTACAATGCGCAAATAAAGCTTGCTAAAAGATATCTTGATCTCTTACCTCTTCGGGCTTTAAAACGATGCCCAGCAGCAGTAAATCAAATTAATCCATTAAAATAAGAGTGATTAGAGCAACTTATCAGGTAAGACTTAAGATCTGCTGGTAAGCACAATTAAAATACCTATATTATGTGTTAAACACAAAATGTATCATAATGGTAGCATATTCATGTTACACAGATCCTGCACATAGGTGGACCATCTGCTTGTTCGATCACATATCTTATTAAAAAGATTTATACCTTTATCAGTCCCTGGAAAGATACAAGGGATTCTCATCTCCCTGGGCAGTTCAAATTGTGTGGGGTTCATGATCCGGGCTGCTTTCACTAGGATTTCCATCGGAGTCAGTTCTTTTTCTTTTTCCTTCTCTTTCTCAGAGTCTGAGGAGTCTTCCTTGCGTTTCTTTGAACTGTCACGGCTACGAAGAACTCTATAAAAAAATAAACATATTAAATTCATATAATTTTCACCGGAGTAAATGTTAAGTTACCTAAACTTACAATATTACTTACCTAGTTTTCTTCTCTGTGTCAGATTTATTGTCAGCGGGTGACTGTGCACGGCTGCCTCGAGCACTGCCACTGGCTGGCTTCTCAGCATCAGAGGCTCGGCACTCTCGGCACAGCCACAAGCCAGATGGAATGTCATTCTCATCTAGTGGTGGATCACTGAAAATATAAGTAGTGTTGTACGGGAGTTCCTTATTCTTAATAGGCTTTTTACAATAAGTAGATACCTACTCAATGTTTTTTATTAGAAATTAAAAGGGTCACTTTGGAATCTCTTAATGTGATTCTAGGTGCCAGATCTTTGCAACCAAAGCCTAGAAACGCAGGTAAGAAAGATAGCCAACCACTGTGTTGTGTGAACCTTCTTTGGTTTTTTCTAATAATCCCAAGTTTTGTCAGTCCCAAGGTACATAATCTATAAAAGTCTCCTTGTTTGTTACACTTGCCTAATATTTGTTTCACTATTAGATTTGTCAGCAAGTGACTGGCACAAGGCATGTAGTCACTTTATAATAGTTTTGGCAATGATACTCACTAGCATCCAAGATGGAAACTAGCAGGACAACGGTCGCAGCAAATCAGGTCACCGCCCTCACCGCACGCATCACAAGAATCATGGTTGTGCCCCTTGCCTGGCCTCTTGTAATAAGGGTGCTGGGTTTTTTTCGGCTTCGGAACAGTTGGCTCCTCATCTGGCGGTTTTATTAGCGCCCGGATAAGCTGCAACACACCCAAAGAGATTAGGCAGCTTGTTTATGTTAAAAATGGCGCCAACGGCTAAGTGTGAGAGTACTAACCGGCATTAGCCCGCCTGAAGTATCCATGTCATAGCTAACGTTAGACATCCTTTAACTTTCACGTAGTTCCTGCTTTTCTTGTGAATTTGATGTGAATTCACTAGTAGCTAGGTAGGTAGAGATAAAGATGAATCCTGCCTGCCTGAGCCACAGGCCACGGATTCCTTTCCTCCGGGAATGGCTCCAGCCGACTCCAGCTCCACTGCACTGGTTTATTTGAAGACGTAGGATAGGATACTAGTAGGTAGGTACCCCAAATACTTGTTGAACATTATAAATAACAAGCAACTACAAAACCAAAAACACAATTTTTTTTTTTTTTTTTTTTGTTCGCTCCTGAGAGCAGGCTATAGTTTTTCAACCATACCGCCTAGTCAGACGTTATATTTTTTCCATCGTTATTTTGTTTATGTGTTTGTCTTACGTAATTTTTTCTAAGTAGAAATTATATCAAATAATGATACACATCTGAGTGTTTTTTTTTTCTGCGTCTATTTTGACTAGGTATACGTTTAGGCACATACCTAATTATAAATTATTTACATTTCCTATAACTATACAAAAGTATTAATAATATTATTTACAACTAACGATACTTTACAGAGACATAATTATATCTCTGTTACTGTATTAATAATAAACTTGTACAAATGAATGAAATTTGACTCATCCTTGAGCAATTCCTGAATGCAACGCGGGACTAAATCAGGTTCACGATAAGTTTGAAGCAGTTCATCTATCAATACAAGGCGCTGAATATTGAAAGATGAACAATCGAAAATTATATGATTTACAGATTGAATTTCTCGTGATTGGCAATAATCACAATAAGGGGAATTTATCATTTTTAAACGATGGAGATGATAATTCAAACGACAATGACCAAATCGCAAGCGGCAAACAGTTGAGTAAAACTTTCTGTTCATGAAAATTTTACTCTTACAGAACCAAGGTACAGAATCAATCTGAACATCCAAAGCAGCATGCCAGGAACCCTTATTCTCAACCTGTGCACAGTGATACGAATGTCTCCCCCAAGATTGACACATTCGTTGTCTTAAAAGACTTACAACGTCTGTGTATGGTAGAGCTACATCAGCGCCACCATTCTCAAGATTAGAATCTATAGTATCTGCTAATTTAACAATAGTGTTGGCTAGATAATCCGCCTTCTCATTACCCTCTACACCTTTATGCGAAGGGACCCACGCAAAACTTACATTAATATCAGAATCAGCCAACTCAACCCACAGTTGTTTTATAAGAAAAATGATGTAGTTAGTATCAGCATGCAGTTTATTATTATTTAAATTTTTTAAAACACTCATGCTATCACTCACCACAACCCATTTTGTATGACCTAAGTTACGATTTTTAATATGTTTTAAAGCACTCAGGATTGCAACAGCTTCCGCAGTAAAAATACTAGCGTTTTTATCAATTTTGTGACCGACACCAATATTCAAAGATGGTTCAAATAAGGCAAAGGACACAGCGTTTTCATTTTTAGATCCATCGGTATAAATAAATTTGCAATCTATAAACTCGGAGAGCATTACATAAACTTCTTCTTTTGTTGACAGATCATTATTGATCAGTATATTAATTGCTGGAAATTTACTATTAAAAGATCCTTCGTAACAAGGTAGCATAAGACTTGATTGATAGATGTTTAAATTTTGAAGAAAATTTAGAAAGCATTGGAAACCCTCTAACATGTAAAATGGTTTTGAGCCAGGCTGAGCGCTGGACAGATTGGCCAGAAGAGCATTGCCAGAAACACTGAAAAGTTTCAAGACGAATCTTTCTTTTAGAAAGTTGAAACGAATAGGAATTGGCGGAAGTCTGCATTCGATTTGCATTGCATTTACAGGAGTACTCCTAAATGCCCCTGAAATCAAACGCAGGCATTTGTTTTGAAAGACGTTTATGCTATTTACAATTTTTACATCTGCAGCGTAACAAAAGAAACCATATTCAAAATGGCTGCGAACTAAAGATTTATACAAGGTTAGTAGTATTTTTGGGTCTGCACCCCAATAGGATCCAGACAAAGACTTTAAAATGTTGTAAGCTTTGTTAGCTTTATTAATTATATGCTTAGTATAATTCATCCAGGATAAATTATGGGAGAATAATACTCCCAAAAATTTAACCTCCTGTGATACAGGCAAAGGCAAATTATTGTACTGAATAACTGGCATATCAATAATATGCCTTTTACCAAAGACAACAACTTTAGATTTCGATGGATTTACATTAAGATCTAGATAGGAAAAATATTTATTAAGCTTTGTCAATGCATCATTAACAATTTCAGCTACTTGAGCTAAACTTGTTCCCGATGCATAAACAACCAAATCATCCGCAAACTGTAAATTTTTGACTTGCGAACCCAATATTAAATTTAAACGACGTATGTACAATATAAATATTAAAGGTGACAAAATACCACCTTGACATACACCTACAGAGGATAACCTCGGCCCATATAAATGTCTATTGTATTTTACGAAAACTTCTCTATTTCTCAAAAAAGCTTGAACCCAATTGACAATTTTTCCAGGAATACCTATTGATAGCAATTCTCGACACAGTACATCAATATTGACACTATTAAAAGCGCCAGAAATATCGAAGAAAACGGCCAACAAACGATTGTTTGCAGCCAAAGAATTATGAATATCAAGTTGTAATTGACAAATACTTTCACGAGCTGAATGATTTCTACGAAAACCAAATTGATTTGACGATAGAATTTTGTTGTGTTCCACATAAAATTCCAAGCGTTGTTTTAGCAGTTGTTCAAATATTTTACCGACGCATGACGTAAGCGCTATAGGACGATAGGAATCAGGACATAGCTTGGGTTTATTGGGCTTCAAAATTGGTACTAAACAATCGATTTTCCAATCAGAAGGTATGTCGTTATTTGTCCAGAGTGAATTCAAAATCATTAGAAAAATTTCCAAACCATTACTATTCAGTTTCTTAAAAATAATGTACGGTATTCCGTCAAGACCAAAAGCTGTATCTCTTCTAGAATTAATCGCAGATATTAGTTCATTAGTTGAGAATTCATCGAGTAAAAAGGAATTGCTGGTATTTACACTAATTGAGTTATTACAGTATTGTCTGGGTGACACGAAGTCAGGAGTATACTTCATTAAAAAATCTAAAATCCATGTGTCGTCTTCATTGTCGTGAGAAATGTATGTTTTATTAAATTTACGAATAAATTTCCATATTAAAGAAATTGGGGTACAACGATTAAATTTTTCACAAAGGGAAAACCAACTTTTTTGTCTTTCTAATTTTATGGTTAGTTTTTTAAGAGCCCGAAGTCTCTTGAATTCACAATAACTTTCTTCTGTTGGATTAGATTTAAAATTAAGATACGCTTCTTTGGAATTTAAAACGGCATCAGAACATTTCTGATTCCACCATGGAAGGGGTGGTATTTCACCATTTCTAAGACGACATGACTGCTGACTGACACTATTGACAGTGACAATAGAAGAGCTTACTAAATTGTTGCTAGGGATAGATTTCGCAACTGCTGTACGCAAAATTTTACAAAATACTTGATAAGAATCTTGTGGACATCGAGCATCTATTTCAAAATCAACCAACAAGGTATCCATACAATCATTAAACACTTTCCAATCTACACGTCTATAATTTGGGTAGATGGGCAAATGTTTATTAGTACAATTATTAGCTGAATTATTACTATTATTGTTAAACAAGACTTTAATTATTACAGGAAGATGATAACTAGTGCCCAAAGGACTATCATGAACGGACCATTCACATTGTAGTGACAAAGACGGCGAAACCATTGTCAAATCTAGTGCGTTTGGACGCCACGACAACGAACCAATTGTCGTCGCTTGACCATCATTTAACAGAACCAAATTGTTTTCATCAATGACCTCCAAAACCTCTCTCCCACGAGGAGAGTCAGAGCCACAGCCCCAAGATGTATGATGGGCATTAAAGTCACCTGCAAGTATTAGTGGCCCAGTAATCGACTTTATTAGTGCATCAAATTTACTTTTGCTAAAAACTGGATTACTATTTGTTGGACAATAAAAACTAAGAATACTTATCTCCTTTTTGTTAATAGTAACTCTGGTACAAATATTTTGCAGTGAATTATCAAAGTAAGTAGTAATGTTAGAATAATTTAAACTATTATGAATTAAAATGGCTACTCCATTATGATTGTTACCACAATCATTACGTTCGACATTGTAATGTTTTATTTTGAATTGTTGGTGAGGTTTAAACCATGTTTCTGAAATTATTGCTATATGAATATTATTTGTATAAAGAAAATTAATAAATATTTGCTTATTACTGTTTAGACTTTGTGCGTTCCATTGCATAATGTTTAAAAAATCCATTATGCAGATGGAGGGAGCTTATTACTGAGAGTTTTTTTTAGGGTCTCTCTGATAGACCCAGAATTTATTGGAACATCTTTGTTGCTCATCATCTTTGTTATTGTTTCAATTAAGATGTTTATAAAAACTTCTGACTTCATTAAATTATTTACCTGTACATCAAGGGTTCTTGCAGATAGTTGTGGAAAGGATTTAGAATCAAAAAGATCCGAATAGGTTACAGTTCTAGACTTGATTTTGTTTTCTTCTACCTTCTGCTTTTTAAGAGGACACATTGAAGATATGGCTATGTGGTTTCCATTACAATTTTTACATTTGGCATTCTTTGGGTCAACGTGACACTGGCGGAAATTGTGTTCCTCGGTGCAGATAGAACACACTTCAACGTTTTTACAAAACTTGGCAATGTGGCCATACCTCATGCATTTAAGGCACTGCTTCACAGGAGGTATGTACACTTTTACCTCATGCCTCCAGGAGTCTAGGTACACATGTTCCGGGAGAATGGTGGAAGCAAAGGTCACCGCAACTGCCTGTGTGGGTAGAAAGGCAGCGGCACCATCGCTTCTCACTCTGCGCATGAAGCGTCTCACCTGAATGACATTCCTTGAACTGCCGATCAGTGAAAATATTTGCTTGTTAGACATCTCAACCGGAACCGAGGTAAGAACCCCAGTAACTTCGGTATCACCTGCTGGTATGGTAGCTTTAAGGGACAGCTGATCAAGAAGTTTTACATTTTGTAAGAACATGTTCGCATTGTTAGGGAGATCAAATGTGATCCCTACCTTAAATTTGTTGATGGACCTGAGGTGCATAACACCTGAGACACCATGATCTCTTAACCCTTTAGAGAGGGACATACGATCGCGATCAGTGAATGCTCTATCTTCGGTTTTATGAGTCAGAAAGACAATGAACTCATTTTTTTTAGAATCCTCGGGGTACTTACGCGAGTACCCAGAGACCTTAAATATAGCATACTTATCCGCTTGCTTATGGTTCTTGTTTTGTGTTGAGCAGTCTACTGATACTACCGACTTCACATCATCTGTATCCGAAGAATCAGAAGGCGACGTCTGCAGCGACTCATCAGGGGGAGGCGGCTCCTCCTTTCTCCTCCTTTTCTTCCCCATCCCGGACCACAACCGTGAGCTTCCTGGTTTGGCCACCTATTCACAAGTATTCCGGGCTAACCCAGAAGAAAATTTACCTAATTTTAGATAAATAAACGAATTTTTTCCCAAAAGCGCGCCTTTCCACTTTGGTAGTTCCCGCCTTTTTTTTTTCCCAAAAACACAAGAAAAGGAACAACACAACACCACACAAAAACAACGAACCAGAACGAACAGACCAATGGATGGATGGAGTGGACCAGACCAGACACAGGGACCAAGACGACTTCTTTGTTTCATTTGCCGATTTTTTGTAGTCGATTTTGATTATGGAATCGATTTTACCATTCTCGGTTTTTAATTTAGCCCAAAAAAAATAAAAAACGCTTCAAAGATCTAAAAACATATCTGTCAGATCTGACAGTTTTGACAATAAAATGGTAGAAATAATTTTAATGTTACAAGTAGATACATCAAAGTATTATAAATAGTAGAAATTTCTTAACACTAGATTCTAGTATTTAGAAATTGTATGTTTTTCTTATTATAGAGATACGATTTACGTACATTTTATATGAATATCCTAACAAGCTTTAGTATTTTATGTACATGGTTATGAACGGTTATGGGTTATAACCACATCTAATCGAAGCCCCGTAGTCACATTCATATTTTTGTTGATTTTGAAAGTTATAAATCGCCTCTCATATAAATTGAAAAACTCTATTTGCAAATCTTGCAAATCTGGTTTTCATACAAAATAATCTCGCAAGTCGCGTTTCGATCATTAAATCAAAACTCAGCTCAGACTATAGCCTCTGGTTGAGAAAACCTTGGAGTGGAAAGGTTTTTCTCACAAGACACAAGAGTTTGAAGCTCATTAGAATGGGTTATTCCGCTTCTTCCCTTGAGTATTTACATAAATATTCATTAGACTAAACATTTATTCAAGAATTAGTAGTAATTTAGTAATTTGAACTACTAGGTAATGGCAACAATTTAAGATAACGGAAGCTGCCATTTCTCTGACGTCATGGGCGGAGCTTAGTTGAAGATCGAATTCGGATTCGGTTGGCGGGCGCGGCCATCTTGGTGAATTAGTGACCTGGCGATTCGGTTTTAGTTAATGAAAAATCAGTTGTCATCCACAATGTCCGAAAGGGAAGATAATGTGTACAAAGCTAAGCTCGCCGAGCAGGCTGAGCGGTATGATGGTAAGTACATATTTTTGTTATACCCTTCATCGTTAGGGCTAAAATTCTATCGCAATTTCGCCGACAGTTGAAAGTCGTTTTGGTGATAGTTGGGGAAATTTCTAGACGAATTCAATCGATATGCTTGAGAAAAGTACGGTTTCAAAGAGAAAGTAGTCCAATACATAAATTTTTAATCTATTTAGCGGCGTACTAACAAATCAATGGCATTCGTTAGGCTTGGTCAGCGATCGATGCGTCATCCGCCGGTGGGTTGTCCTTTACATTTTTTACAACCAAGAAATTGGTCTGAAGGCCTCTAGCCACTGTCACAACATTCCTAGATGATTATTGAATAGTTTTTCAGTTGTAAAACGTATGAATTCGCTAATCTAAAGTGATGAATTTCCATCTAAACTTTAAAAAGTTGTCTCCTGGAGTCCCATTCCGTAAAAGATGAATGCGATCGATGTCATTAGAATCGGTCATGCACGTCGCGCCTTGGATAAGTTACTAGATTATAGAAGCTTGCTTGCGGTACGGTCTGATTGTATTAGACGGCGTAGTTCGTTTCAGATTTCACCTATTGTTCACGATTTAGCACCACGGGAAATCTACCTGTGCTCATCGCGATATCTTTTTCGAGCAATGCGGTCATTGTAAAGGTTATCTAGCCATTCTCATAGTTCTTGCAAACTTTTATTGTCTCAGTTTGCGACAATAAATTATCAATAATTATCTAACTACGAATTTTTTGATGATTGAGTACAATGACCTTTATTAGAAACTAGCAGTTACCCGCGACTTCGTACGCGTCTACAGTTTCCGTGTACATTATATTATCTGTGCATGTACCGAGCGGATACTTCTTTGAGAAACTTGACATTACACCTCATTACACCGAACTCGTACCTACTGGAATGTCAAACGCTAGTTGTTAGACCAAAGAGGTAGTACTACGTCCTGTCAAACTGACGTGACATGACATGACAATGAAATCCTCTTGCCAATTGGCGCTGCTAATCCTTTTCGTTCATTTTATCTTGTAGATCCTGTTAATTATTCGGGATAAAAAGTAGCCTATATGTCAATCCAGGTTGCGGACTATATATATGCCAAGTTTCATCCAAGTTGGTTCAGTGGTTTTCACGTGATTGAAACACAAACATCCAAACATCCAAACATCCAAACATCTAAACATCCAAACATCTAAACTTTCGCATTTATAATATTAGTAGGATTATCTCTGAAAAATTTCAAATTCCTACTTATCTTATCATTTTGACTACTGAACATTAATGAGGAAGATGAGCGTATTTTTTTTTTAATGTAGATCGATAGATTTTTACGTCCAAAACACAACAGTGAAAGAATTTTGGCGATAGCTCAAAAACTGAATTTTCTACGATTTTTTAAAGTTTGGATTTTCAAAATGTGTTTTGAGCCCGGCGATTTCGCGTGTGACGTCAGCCGGTCCGACCGCTCACCCGCGCTTTCTAAGCGTTTTCTGCCTTTACGTTTCTATTTATATTTCTGAAAAATTGGGAGAAAAGTACCAATATTTTTATGTAATATTGTGCCTTTAAGTCCTAAGGACACGTTTAACGCTTCAGATAAACTTTTTAACCACCGACTGAAGAAGAAAGGTGTTCTAAGTTTGAGGCTTTTTTGTGTCTATGTGTCTGTACCTTTCAAGGCTCGTAGCTCCAAAAAATCACTCGTAATTTTTTTATAACTATTCTTGAAATGGAAAGCAGATAAATCTGGCATAGTTCTAAGCCAAGTTTGGTAGAAATCGGTGCAGCGGTTTCCAAGTTATGAGGATGTTTATCAGCCCTCGACACGCATTTTGAAGGGTTCTCAGGCATATATTGATTGTAGTTTGAAACATTTGGTTCTTATACCAGTATAACGTGAGCTACTATTTCTTAGTGTTTCATTGATTTTGTATATCAGGTAAGACTGGTAATGAGCAAGATTGTGTTATCGACGTGATTAGCAATGTTTTTACCCCCGACGCAAAAACGATGGGGTGGTAAAGTTTGACGTGTGTGTGTGTCAGTGCGTGTGCGTGTGTCTGTGCGTGTATGTGTGTGTGTGTCTGTCGAATGCGCGCGTTGGTGCGCGTGCGGATGCGGATGGTAGTAGACAATGTGACTCGCTAAGAAGAAGAAGAATGTGACTTACACTAGGACGTGCCTAGTGAGACATTGTACTTGACAGTACAATGTCTCACTAGGCACGTCCTAGTGTAAGTCACATTCTTCTTCTTCTTAGCGAGTCACATTGTCTACTAAGGACGTGCCTAGTGAGGCATTGTCTACTAAGGACGTGCCTAGTGAGGCATTGTCTACTAAGGACGTGCACGTGCGGATGCGGATGGTAGTAGTCTAAGTCACATGACAATGACAATGTGACTCGCTAAGAAGAAGAAGAATGTGACTTACACTAGGACGTGCCTAGTGAGACATTGTACTGCACAAGTACAATGCCTCACTAGGCACGTCCTTAGTAGACAATGCCTACACATAAATATAGTGCAATGCCTCACTAGGCACGTCCTTAGTTACGAAGGACGTGCTTAGTGAGGCATTAGCAATGCATTGCTTAAGGACGTGCCTAGTGAGGCATTGTACCTACTGTACAATGTCCTTCGTAACTAAGGACGTGCCTAGTGAGGCATTGCACTATATTTATGTGTAGGCATTGTCTACTAAGGACGTGCCTAGTGAGACATTGTACTTGACAGTACAATGTCTCACTAGGCACGTCCTAGTGTAAGTCACATTCTTCTTCTTCTTAGCGAGTCACATTGTCTACTAAGGACGTGCCTAGTGAGGCATTGTACTTGACAGTACAATGTCTCACTAGGCACGTCCTCAGAAACTAAGGACGTGCCTAGTGAGACATTGTACTGTCAAGTACAATGCCTCACTAGGCACGTCCTTAGTAGACAATGTGACTTAGACTACTACCATCAGCATCCGCACGCGCACCAACGCGCGCATTCGACAGACACACACACACATACACGCACAGACACACGCACACGCACTGACACACACACACGTCAAACTTTACCACCCCATCGTTTTTGCGTCGGGGGTAAAAACATTGCTAATCACGTCGATAACACAATCTTGCTCATTACCAGTCTTACCTGATATACAGAATCAATGAAACACTAAGAAATAGTAGCTCACGTTATACTGGTATAAGAACCAAATGTTTCAAACTACAATCAATATATGCCTGAGAACCCTTCAAAATGCGTGTCGAGGGCTGATAAACATCCTCATAACTTGGAAACCGCTGCACCGATTTCTACCAAACTTGGCTTAGAACTATGCCAGATTTATCTGCTTTCCATTTCAAGAATAGTTATAAAAAATTACGAGTGATTTTTTGGAGCTACGAGCCTTGAAAGGTACAGACACATAGACACAAAAAAGCCTCAAACTTAGAACACCTTTCTTCTTCAGTCGGTGGTTAAAAAGTTTATCTGAAGCGTTAAACGTGTCCTTAGGACTTAGAGGCACAATATTACATAAAAATATTGGTACTTTTCTCCCTATTTATCAGAAATATAAATAGAAACGTAAAGGCAGAAAACGCTTAAAACGCGCGGGTGAGCGATCGGACCTGGCTGACGTCACACGCGAAATCGCCGGGCTAAAAACAGATTTTGAAAATCCAAACTTTAAAAAATCGTAGAAAATTCAGTTTTTGAGCTATCGCCAAAATTCTTTCACAGTTGTCCTTACAATCTTCTAGACTTTTGATTTAAGCTATAAAAACAGGAAAAAATGCCTAACTCATCTTCCTCATTGACCTAGTTAAAAATTGAGTAATTACCTACCAACCGTCAGTTTTTCATTCATAGATTACACCTTTTGTGTCATTTCACTAGTAATTCATTCCACTTAATATGTTATGAAGATGGTCATCATAGATTGAAGGCTTGTATGCAACATGCTTGTTCTTACCTAATGGTCTTGCTCATATGATTTCTGACACTCCATTTATGATTCTGTAACCTTGGGAACCACACCCAGTCTTTGCCAAGTTCAAATTGATAATCAAATCTTATTGTATCCTTGTAGTTTGTAAATCAATAAGTTAAAACACGATCAGGGGTTTTGTTGGAAGGTTCTGTTGTATGCAATATTTCCAACATGCAAATAACATTATAACATTAACATTGGGACAAATAAGGATATATGAAATACTTCACATTTTCCATGTATAATTTCCTAATAGCATGGAATGATATGTAATGTGTCTCATTCTAGGTTTTTGAATGAGTCTGCATGGAAACCTCCCTCCAGAAAGTACAAGGACTGAAGTTCTGATTATGAAATATGCATCTATCTATTCACACTTGATTTTACCTAAATCATTCATATTAGTGTTTTAAATCTTGACCTATCATAATTCAATCCATCATGGATTATGGTTCTGTCTTCATGAAAACTAGCACATAGGTGGTAGAAACCTGGGTCTGGAGGACTTATCGTCCTCTTCGGCTCCCACATATCCTCCCACAATATGTGGGAGTCCTACTACATTTGAACTATCTCCTTTCTCTTTCATCATCCTGGAAAAGAATAATTTTTGTCACATGTGCAATAATTTTAGAGGTTATGTCAGGAATATCATATGAATTACCTACACCGTTTTATTTATTGACTAATTTAGTAATACTAATCTTTTACAATGCATTTTAGTCTGCTTAGAGTAAGAACTATTGTGTGAAAGAGTGGTGCATGAGACATAATAATTGGTGTCATTATTTCTGTGCTACAGAGAGCAATGAACTCGGTGACCCTGACATAAAGCTGATATCATGATAATGGATAAAGGTCAAAGACAAATGGAGATTCAAGTATTAAGTGTATCTGTTGCAATTTTGAAATCATTCAGTTATCAACATTCACAAAATTGTTGCTAATTGGACCGGAAACTATTTTCTCTTTGGATTTTTTTTTAAAGTTAGTTATTTAGGTTTTATTCAGGAAGAGCACAAGATCAGAATTGTCTTTTACACTTACCTAAACCTCTGTCATGCAACTAATTGAATCTCATTAGCACTTGCAGCTGCCAGCCTAGGAGTGGGTTTAGATGACATTTTGGTTGCACATGGTGCCACCTAATGCATTTATTGCAAAAGGGTTGCAAAGGGGTCTCTAAGGCCTTGACCATGTGGGTTATTTGAATAGATATTTCCAGTGGAAAAGTTCAAGTGAATTCTACTAACACTAGGTCTCACTTGGCGACCTGATTGTAGCATCCGAGAGAAGTGTAACAACCTACTGAAAAAATAATAATAATAATAATAATAATAAATTCATTTAATTCAGGCAACACAGTAAAAAATACAAGGCCCATATTATATATACCTTAAAACTAAAATACATATTTTATATTATTTTTAAATTATTTATGTTGCACGTACTGTCTGCGACGTGGGCGCGACAGGGCTCGGTATCCGACCCCGGAAACGTCGATAGACGATTCCCTTTGGCCACAGTTCTTCCCTCATATAGGCCGACAGGTGTTCGGTCGGCACTCTCACTACGAATGAGTTGAAGTTGACCTCGTGGCGTGACTTCAGCTGTTCGACCCTCAGTGTCAAGTTGGTCTTCTTGCGCAAATAGTCCACTACATCCTCCGCCTTGACAGTATAATGCGCGCGAGACACGTAGATCAGCGTCCCGGGAACCGCCGCTCGTAGCATGGAACATGTTCCCATCGGTGCGTTACCGCACTTGTTCTGACTAGCAAGTTTCTTCTTCTTCTTCTTCCTTTCTACTGTGATGAAACCCTGCTTGTCGATAGGCTCCTTGTCAGTCAGAGCTGCGGTCCTGCGAATTGGATCGCATAATCCTCCCTTTTTCGATTGTGGGGCGGCGGCAGGCTTGCTTACGGCTGCCTCTGCATACGCACGTTGGCGGGGGGGTGCCAACGGAACGCTCTTCGGTACCTCCGAGGGGGGAGATGTAGCGGGAGCGGAGGGCAAGGTGTCACTCGCTGCCGCACGGCGCGGTGACGCATCGACGAATTCCGCTGACTCGAAACTGTCGATGGATGCATTTCGCGCTCCGGCACGTGCATTCGCGCGGGAGGCCACGGGTGACCTACTTACTGCAGTCGAAGTGTTACGTAGTAACAATACCTCAGCCCGCAGATCACTGATGGTTTTGTCCGAAGCCTCCAGTTTGGAATGCACCTCAGCTAGGCTACTCTTCAAGGACTTGATGTCCTTCAGGAACCTGCTCACGTCGATGTGTTGGAAGTCCACGGCGGGCAATAAATGCAATTGCCGCGCCGCGAACGCAGGCACGTCATCTGGGTCGGTCTCCTTGAACAGCGTGATGATGTCCTGGATACTCTTCTCGCCTCCATCCCTCCTGCGTGAGGGCATCTGGGCAGTCTTGCCGAGTGTCTGGAATAGCAGTGCCTTGCCGCTGCAGATATCCTCCTCCTTGAAGTTGGACTTGCATACGTGCACGACACTGAGCTCGTCCATGGTGTCGATAGCGTTTTGTATGTACGCTAGCAGCTCGTTCACTATGACCGGTTGAGAGTCCATAGTGGCGGTAGCGGGCAGCGACTCGAAGTCGCGTAAATCGCGAATTAATAAATCCGAATCGGTGCAGCGAGACACGTCCGTTGCCGAGCGCGCATCGCGGCATAAATGATGTAGTTGAGCAATTAACACAAGATGAAGACCTACACCACAAACAAGTACCTAGGAAAAGAAAATCTACAGCTCTGTAACTGATATACCGGTCTATGTTTTCCTTCACCAAGTCTAGTGAACAACAGTATCATAAAATCACTTTTATTCCAGAAAACATGGATAATGTTTTCCTTCACCAACACTGATTATTGAACAGCATTCCAATATTCGCATTTTTATTTCAGAAATGGTGGAGGCTATGAAGAATGTTGCCTCACGGAACGTATCGGACAATGAGCTCACAGTGGAGGAGAGGAATCTGTTATCAGTCGCCTACAAGAACGTCATAGGCGCGCGCCGCGCTTCCTGGCGGATCATCTCCTCAATCGAACAGAAGGAAGAGACCAAAGTAAGTACCTTTTCACTTGCCTTTTCTTAGCGGCTGCTGAAGAGGATCCAGGAAACATGGCTCTAGCCGATGTCATTCCCTGCCAAGACTTTTTTTATGTATGACAATAGACCATGTGAATGTCATAGATGTGCATTCGTATTTCTAAGAAAAGAACCCCTAAGTCGATTATTTCGTTATTCAATCTGGGAATAAGATATGCCCTGACGTCCCGCATTGTCCCCATGTTACCCTCACCCCAGCCAGCCCAACTCTTTAAAGTAATAGAGGTTTTTGGGTTGATAGCACCAAGGTTCCAGTGTCCCCGATGGTGTTGTGGCTGCCGAGGAGTAACACCAGATTTGGTTGGATAGGTACCAAGTTGTTGATTCATAATATTACTATATCTCATGAACTCTTCAAAAACGCATACCTAAGGTGCACTTAGTGAAGGAAGCACATCAGGATGCTTATAGTGACCTACCTAAACAGTAATTAGGAGAAATGGATAACTGCTTTAGTAAATACATAATTACACTCACGGCCCAACTGGACTTGGATACTGTATTATTCATCATTTGTGTACCTAGTGCCCAATTAGCCACTAACCATGTTAGTATGGTAATTGCAGATAAGTGCTAAGTTTAGAAGCACCGAAGCCCGACTAACATAAACGAAAATCGACATTAATAAAAATTACAGTTACCAGTACTTTTCACTATCACACCTTATCAGATAGCCTACCACCTACATATCATTACGATTAAATAGTTTTGGTGTGACGTAGTCTTGACGAAGCTAACATATAAACAGTAATTAGGTACATAACCGCAGCACCTAAGTACTGCTTTCCAAACTAAAATCTAGTATTATCATGTCATGGGATTGTGACGTAACGAAACTCCATACTGTGACACGTGTCCTTGATAAACTACGCAGATATATTCGTATTTATTACATACATAAAATTCTAGATTTCGCAACCATGGGTATATAAAATATTCGTCGTTTTTGCAAGTGACATTTCAATAAACACCCCTCGAAATGGTTGTTACTTTTTATCACAAAATGCTTGAAGTGGGAAGGGACCGTTGATTTGCCGTGTAATGAGGAAAATGACGCATCCGTGGTATCCTATCTCATTCGCAAATAATATTACTGCGAGTACCTACCACCTAGTCTCAGTATACGTAATAAATGTAGGTGTATACTGAATTAGAAAATTATGCAATCTATCCCTACATTTGAATCACAAAACGGACAAATTAATTCTTCCATTTCTGTTATTAGCATTGGTCGAAGAAAACGCGTATCGAAATAGCTACTAGTCCTAGATATAATTTTATTGCACGATAGCTCCAATCGATTTCAAAATTACATCATAAATGCTAGAGTACAGTACACGCACTCTAGATACGCCATACACACTCAGCTGGGATAGATAACTTTACGCAGGCGTAGCCTCCGTAAAATATTACCCCATCTGGGCAATCTGCCTCGCAGGCTCCAGTCGCCAGCGAACTATACAAATGATACGGCATTATGAAGAATCGATTTTTGCCACAGCCATTTTGCAGGGCGTAAAAACATTCGCTGTACTTAGTATAAGTATGTAGCATTCGGTAATCGATCGATGCCTTCCGAAGCTTGTTAACTTGGATATTGTGAGCATTTTAACTTTACACGTTGTTATTTCTGTCGCATAAGCGGTCACCATGCCGTTTTATAACCTACAAACGACCGAATGGATTCTCTTTTTGCCCGACTACGGCGAAGCTAAAAGGAGAGTTATAATTTTCTTATTTCTGTACATCTTGTGTTGACTCACTATTTCTGTATAGAAAGTCTATTTCTCGTCAATTTACTTGAAACTTTAGCCGCAGTATTGAGAAAAAAGTTATCAAAGGCCTTACGCTCCAAAGGACGCTTTGTTGTAGGTCGCTTGACGTCACGTCTCGGTGCTCGGTATTTTTATAGCTACTAACTTTTATGAAAGAGTCTCAATATTCTTAGCTGTGTATACTTGAAAAATTGTAATTTAATTGTGTGTTGGTTTCGTCACCCGCATTAGATAATTTTTTATATGTATGTATACCTAAATAATTTCGTTTCTATATTTATCAGCGTAGTGGAAATAACTGCCACCATCGTAAACTCATGTTATTCGATTTTAACCGTTAAAAACTATTCAGTTTTATTTGAACTAACACAATCACCATTATCCAAGATCAAAGCATTAATTTGTACGTTATGAGTCTGGCAGTCTGGCTCCTTTGACGTTAGCTGACGTCATCTTGTCTCTGAAAGTTATAACGAAACCAATAATGCATGAACTTCTAGGCTTCGACTAAGTTGGGGATTACTTTGAAAGTCGCAGGTGCTTGTAAAAGTTAGCGAATGAACACTAGCGTTGTATTATGTACATCATCTGTCTACTTGAGAGGGTCCCTTATGTTATTCTGCGCGATGGATTATTCCAGAAACCTTTAACAAGATTCACTAGTTAGAAATTCGCTCGTGTCTTAGCGCTACGACCGACTTACGAGCACACGACGAAAGATAAAAAGGTTTGATATAAAACGGTACTCACAGTCTACGTCATACTACTAGCTTGTATCTGGTGAAGGTCATATTCATCTATTTCATATAGATAATGAACTAATATGTTGTCTTAACACGAAAAGCATTGACCGACACGCTATAATATACAAACAGTCAGACTACTCGAATATAAGCGTACAAGATTAAACGATGTGAAGATCCGCTGTTCGCTTTCGCTTGCAATCGTTGGTCTGCTGAACCGGCATCAGCCGCCATAGAATACTAGTTGTTGTCTTTTATTGCGCCGCGGATACCTGCTATCAGTAATATGACAGCTATTAGCTGCTCTACTAATGAACATTAATGTTTACTCATTGAGATTATTCATTGATTTGTCCTGTCCTTCCATTCCCAACGCAAGTCTGTCTTTCTCACGCACAAGATCATTTCATAAATATATACCAAACTCTTCATCGCACGGCACGGCACGGCACAGAACCAATACTTATCAGTCAGAATTTAAAATAAAACTGCTCTAGTTTGAGATGGTAACTTTCACAACTTTTTGCGGCTAGCATTGGCGAGATGACCGTTAGGATTGTAGATCATTCAGTTTGCAATTTTTGTCTCTAATATTTTTTCATTTGTCACATCAACTAGGTAGTTTGACTGTCCGAATCATGGAAATCGTATCGTATTTGATTGCTAGATCTCCGAGGTGGACAGATTTTTGATTAAAAAAACTCCAGTTAAACGCGAGAACTGTTTTATGACTAGCCAAGAGCAATTGACGCTCATTTCAAATCCAATACTTGACCTAACCATCCACTATTATAATGATAAGTGTCAATATGGGTGCTAAGTTGCTATACGCCAGCGCCGAGCGCCACCCGACCTTGACTACTGGTAATGACGGCGATTGATTCGCGGTGACTCACACGAGAGAGTTCATGCA
Source organism: Gandaritis pyraliata (assembly GCA_947859175.1). Taxonomy (NCBI): domain Eukaryota; kingdom Metazoa; phylum Arthropoda; class Insecta; order Lepidoptera; family Geometridae; genus Gandaritis; species Gandaritis pyraliata. The sequence goes on along the minus strand of OX401871.1, from coordinate 683,694 downwards.
ATCGAACGTGGTTAGACTGGTAAAAAGGTCACTGCCAGGATAATCTGCATATCGATTCCCTATTAAATGTTGTACTACCCGCATCTAACGGCTTTTATTTACCTAGTTGCATATGACTCTCAGAATTAACTGGATCATCCAACATTATTCGGAAGTTTAGGCAATCAGAGTCCTTTTGTAGTATCTAGGCATCCATTCCTGGACACGGACTGTTGTAATGCTATGATGTAAATATAAGAATATACTACATCCATTAAAATGTAATAAGATTGTCTTTGAATAATTCGCATTCAACACTCGTAGGCCTCATTCTTTAGTATTTGTCGCAATCACTGATGCTTCCTGAGGTACCCTGCGTTATTTCAATGACCTGACCAACAGCGTGACCAATTATGTTTTATTTATGGAACATATTTTGGTACAAACTTTCTTTGATAAGATCCAATTATTCACAGAAAACACGTACCTGCAAAGGTAATAAATTAGTCAGCTCCGGGCATCATCATAACAATGAAATTTAGTCGCACACGCCCATACATTACGCTAGTTAATAAAGCTAAAATTACTTCATGAAATTGGGCGTGGCACTTTCTTTGCGCGGTAATGTTTGGATGTGCGCTTTGTCTATCTTTAGCGTGGCGTAGGTGCATTGTACTGCGGTTCCCTGTGACTATTGTCATTGTCATGAGCTAGGCCACGCCTGGACGCAGATTAAATATAGGCGCTATATCACATTCAACGACATTCTATGTGGTTCAAAGCGATCCTTGTGATTTAGAAATCGATTCCTTATGCTAAGGATGAATACCAAAGGCAGAGAGTTTTACCTCCCAAGCTCTAACCCAGACGCTGCTGTATAAATCTTGAATAGATGCTAACACACGTTTACTAAACACAAAATTGTTTTGTACGGAAGTCCTGAACGCGCTTACCACACATTCGATTCCAGATAATATGATCACTGACTAAATCCATACGCACGCACCTTGAGTATGGGGATGTTTGGGTTTAGTTTTGTACATTGAAAAGAAAACAATAACCCATTTCGTCCGTAATTGAATACACCTTTTCTCTTTCCCATCCTCTGTGGAAAGAAATACGATCGCCGTGTTACGTAAGCTTTTAATTCTCTGCGCCACTTCTTCTTTCGCCAGCTATGAATGCTGTGTAAGTTTATTGCTCATTAAATAGTCATGTTCCGAAAAAGATCCGTTTAATTATGGTGTGTGAACCTAGAATTACGGTTTAGATTAGAAGATAAACACGAAGTGGGGCCTTGAGTTAGAAATCTTCATTTGATAAGCCAGACAGAAAGATTAGGCGCATAAATGCTGAATGAGCGTACACACACACACACCAATGAAAAAAAGCGCATAAAAAAAAACCAAATAAATCTGTGTCCTAAACCTACAGTGCTAGAATAAGTACAGCCGATCCACCGTTATTGAATTGCAAACATCAAAAGCATACTTCCAGAACATTTCACAAAAGTTACAGATTTTTTTTATCCCTAATTCCCTACCAACGACATTGGAGATTAGAGTGCTAGGCTCAAATGGGACTGGGTGGGGCACGTCAGCCGGATGTCTCCCACCCCCGATAGGTAAGCGACCATCTTTACACCTTGGCTCCCTGACGGTCGGCGACTTCGGGGTCGGCCGAGTAAGCATTAGCGAGACGATCTAGACGCCTTCGAATAGAGATGGTGAGAGGAGACCTTTGCCCAGCAGTAGGACGAGATAGGTTAAATTAAAAAAGAATGGCGTACTGCTCCCATGATATTTGCGAAGCTACAGCATGTATTGTTGTTGCAGGGCGCCGAAGACAAGCTGAACATGATCCGAGCGTACCGCAGCCAGGTCGAGAAGGAACTACGCGACATCTGCTCCGACATACTCAACGTGCTCGACAAGCATCTCATCCCCAGCTCGCAGACCGGCGAGTCTAAAGTCTTCTATTACAAAATGAAGGTGAGCACACAACGCAACGTTATAGGTACACGTAGATTTCAGCTAGAGCTCTGTATGAAAGAGTTTGTTCCCAATTTCGTATGGCAAACAGTGATGCCCATTGCTGTGTTCCGGCTTAAAGGGTTCCTATAAGAACCCCTTACATTGCACAGAGCTTTCTGGTAGAGCTCTGAAAGAGTTCGTCCGTGGAAGTATTACAATCGTAGTTATTTCGCGTGCCAAACAGTGGTGCTCGCATTGTGCTGTGTTCCGGTTTGAAGGGTATGGAGGCCGGCCGGTGCAAGAGGCATGTTTTTGGGAGACTTGCACACGTTAGGCGCAATGTTCTATCACTTTACGCACCTAAACATAATATATCCATGTGACGTGGTGTTGTCTCGTGTTATTTCGAATACCATGCACGACTTGATATTCCGCCATCCCAATTATATTTAGTCCATCCGTCCGCATCAGGCATCCCGTTGGATTCCTTGACCTGGATAAATCGGGTCACGGACGACGCAAACTAACCCCCTCGTTATTTGTTAGTCGTGAGCTATTTCACAGACTTATTATAATTCTTTGTTAAAAAGTCAAGCGGCTACTCAATAGTCACATATTTTGATGCTTTTATGACGACAACTTATTATGCAAACGACAACTTATGTCTCGTTTTCAAGATGAACTATAGAACACGATACAAACATAGTTGGCTTCTAAAAACTCTCCCTAAGGGAATTTATATCGTGGCCAAATAATTCTAGTTCGATGGAAATACGAAGTCGCGGGTAAACCTAGTACCTACCCAAGTAGCTAATATACCATTCCATTCTGTAATTCAGCAGAACAGATAATCTATTATTTCCATAAGCTAGGTGATTGGTTCGTTTCGTCGTTTGATTTGTCGGTACGTTAGCTTTGAAGCACCTAATCATAGAACGTGAAGGCAGGGAATCTTTATACAAGCACAATAAAATTGATTTGAATATTGTATGATTTTTATGTTCGTCGTATTCGATTACTTTGAAGTAATTCAATGACCTTGATAAAACGGTGGCGCTGAAGGAGGGTCTTGTACTGTTGGTCGCGGGAATAAAATACGTTGTGGTACAAAATTCTTTTATGCAATCCAACGTAAAGGGCGTGGCAGGATAAATAGAGTACTTGAATGGGATGTTTTTATTCTAAAGCGTTTTAGAGGTTACTGCCGACTGATTCACAGAGAAAACTAGGTCAAGCGTTACGAGATTCTAAAGAATTTGCACAGGAAGGAGTCGTTAGTCTGAAGCAAAGTCCTTTAGCGCTATGCGTCATACGCAACATGCACAGTGACGGTGCTCTCATAGAATGCGTACCTACTAAAGGCAACGGTCTCCCCGCTAATGAAAATATTCGTTTCCTTCGAAAGTAGTTGCCTGTCCAATTCTAGCGATGTTGTTTATCTGTTTCGTAATGCACCATGTGTAATGCACCATGGTTCTGTAACTGACTTGTACATATCTTCCTGCGTGATTGTCGAAGTCGAGGCACCTTAACGCATGATGGGCATTTCACATTGAACGGCCGCCATAATAAAATATGATTACGTGAAGTTTTTTCGTACGGACCCGCGCTTAATCAATGAATGGTACAGACAGGTGTCGAAAAGGTGTCCTAATTGACATTCACGCGAGGACACCTGTACGTGCGGATCTTGTTCATAAGGATCCACTTCGCACAAACTTGTAATAGTCGCATTATATTTATCAGCTTGTAGAAATCAACTAATAGATCTTCTCATAGATTTGGTTCTTCTATACTATAGCAACCGAATTACCGCACTCGAAACTAAACAATTGTATGTGCGGGGCGTATCACGTTGTATTATGACGATTCCTCCAACACAGTTAGTTTCTTGCACAGGCTCATCTGTCGTGAGGCCCTGAAATAGTATTTAAGTCTTTCTAAATGATCCTTGTGATTTTACTGAATAAATAATTGAACGTCGACAGATGTTATGAATGTGTGTATCTGATCTGAGGGTATGCATTGTATAATTCCAGGGTGATTACCACCGGTACCTGGCGGAGTTCGCGACCGGCAACGACCGCAAGGAGGCGGCCGAGAACTCGCTGGTCGCGTACAAGGCCGCCTCCGACATCGCCATGACCGAGCTGCCGCCCACGCATCCCATCCGCCTCGGACTCGCACTCAACTTCTCAGTGAGTACTCCACCTTAGCCTACCTACCTACCTACATTACATAACCACCACGGCGCACGGCGCGGCGGTACCGATTCGATTTTCACCTGAGGCATGATGATAGAAATAAACTTACTGCCCGGATTAAAAATAGAAAGAACATTTGACACAAAAGAAGAAAATATTTTCTAGCAGCTACAAAAAACCTTAAATAAAATTCCAAAGAGCACTCAAAAACAGTACTTATCTTTGGCGTGCTTGATGTTAAATCTCATTAGCAAGTGCTATGTTTTAATGAGTAATGCATAGCATCATGATTTCTTCAAGTGAAATGATTGCCTAACTGTCAAATATGGCCGTCCTCTTTCGCCAACGCCAAAGACGGCCCAAGCTTACATCATATGTTTTGCAAGTGCACATGCTGATATTACAGCTGTCATAAGTGACAAGATAGCTTACTAAATCAACACAACTCGCTCAATATCATTTGTCTGTACTTTTTGTCGAAAATGTTTTCCCTATTGTTCAGATTTAAGAATAATGGGGACTCCTGAAATCGTCACGCTCTTCGAACACGTGACGTCATTGTTTGAAGGAGGATACTGTAATGTTTGCCAGCTAATCATGAGCATGACTACAATACACGTTCTACGTCATCGTGACTGACTCACTGACCATTGCCTCACATTGACATAAGTCAACCTAAACTAACGCTGTTTGAGGACACGTCATTCTGGTTGCGTGATGGAAAACCCAGTATATTTATTATTAAAATATCTACCAATACAAAAATTATACGCGTAATGTTATTTTGCGTACCAAAAACAATATGTTATTTTTATAACGAGCTGGTTCAATCATCGATAAAATATCTGTGGTTTCAATTAGAATAAATTAGCAATGGAAAAGCCGATCGTGATATTGTTACGCAAAACGTTTGTCACTGTAACACAATAAGTTTTCTATTCCAAGGCAGTTCACGCTGAAGCGTGAAGCGTTGATGTTTATGACATGGTTTTCAAGGATATAAAAGACCTTTGAAAGATTTCTTAGTTTATTTGGAAGCAGTTTAATGAATGCCAAGTTTCAAAGAATCTAGGATAAAATAACAGGGTTTTTACTAGAAACAGCAAGCTCTAAAGAAAACAATATCCTAGCTCAGCTCAAGTTCAGCTTCAAGAATGGCTTATGATGATGATAAGTTGTTGTCCATTCATCGAGGGTCTGGTGACCAGAATCATTTAATTAAGACAATTCTAAAATGATCCTTTTGATTTTAATAAATAAAATAATATACCGATTGTATGAGTTCTCACGAAGTAATAAATGCTGCCACGTATTCCATGCTGAAATATAGTTTTTCGCCAGCTCATACAAAGATAAGTTAGTGAATGCTAACATGTTTGTTTATAGGTATTCTACTACGAAATCCTGAACAGTCCGGACCGCGCGTGCCGGCTCGCCAAGGCGGCGTTCGACGACGCGATCGCCGAGCTCGACACGCTCTCGGAGGAGAGCTACAAGGACTCCACGCTCATCATGCAGCTGCTGCGAGACAACCTCACGCTCTGGACCTCCGACATGCAGGGCGACGCAGAGTCCGGTATGTACCACACCATACCATACCAGGCTAGCCTCACTTCACATGATAAACAGGCAACATACAGTAGGTATGCTCAACGAATCAGTATCTCTTTGAAGTTAGGAGCAACAACGATTGTGCATGCACTGTTGTGTAGAAAAATTAGCTTACTTCCAATACAACTGAAAAATTTGTTTGGCACAGATAACTGAAAGGGACAAAGATCTGTTATGACTACTATTACCTATGCCAGCCTAGTCTGCCCTATCCACAGGAAATATGAATACGTGCGGAGCTGACTAACTCGCGATGTTTTCCTTCATTGTTTGAGAGCACTAGGGCTTCGGCACGCCCATTTTGCTGCAAGCTTTGGCAGGTTCACACACGCATAGATAAAGTGGTCAGCTTTGTATTGGTAGAATCACAAGCACTGCAAATTCTAATTTTTTTTTAATTAAAATCTTCTAAGGTCCCATAAATGGAATGTTCATGCGCGCCATTGAGTTTTATCGATGACGTGTATAACTCGGTATTTAGGTCAACAATGCGTAGGTACCTATTTTTAGAAAAGGTGTTGTTATATATAAATGTTGAAGCCATGTTATGAATGTATTACTGAAGGCGTTTTATTGTCCATTTCAGGTGAAACGGAACAGAAAGAACAAGCACAAGACGTGGAGGATCAGGACGTGTCGTAATACTTTTAAACATTCTATTTAAATATAATAAAAATAACTATAGTATCATTTATAAGAGCCAGCCCTGATGACAACCGGTTGCAAAGGTACACACGCAAGTAAATTCTCACTGTAATCAATCATGCCTCCCGGTGACTATACACAAATTGTCAGTCAACTCAACTCAACACTCCCCGAGCCAGGATCACTTTTCGTTGGTATCGTGTCAAATTAATCTACGAGTATAAATGTACTTCTTTTGATATAATATTGTTTTCGAATACGAAATGAATAAATAATGTTTAAGAAAAGTACTTTGGTACAAGATGTAACCCGTATGTTCTCTGTATGTTGTGAGCGGTTACTCGGATTGATCTCTGTGTTGTTTAAGCTTGCCTGTCGCACTCCGGTTGCACGTTCCCGAACGTCACTTTCTATTCTATTCTATAAGGTGGGAACTGTAAATTTTCTAAGTATTTTATACCGTGTGTAAAATGAATGTATTTAACCGTCGAGTGTCGTGCACACACCGTATGTAGCTGCATGTCGAACTATACTGAAGTATGTAACCTAATTATTTGAAGTGTAGAGCCGCATTCGCGCGTTAGTTTGGTTGTAGGCCCTTACGTCAGCCATAGCACTCGCATTTGTATACATTTGAATCATCATTATTATTATATTATGGCATACCATTTGAATGGATTACATTGTTAGGGTGGTATTATGACCGTAGTAACTTGCAATATTTAGCTAAGTGATAGTGCCGTCACCCTGTCGTTGTATGTATCTGTCGCCGCGCGGTCCCTTTCCTTGCTGTGTTTATTGCAACAATGAGTTTGTGTAAATTGTCGCTACTGTGTAGTAACAGTTTGCCGCCGTCGTGCAAGTATTACAACATTCGGAGTATTCACACTTGAATCGCTTTAATTACTTACGAGTATTGTGATAGAGATTTTGTATATTTTAATTTATTTTTTTTAATTTCGCAAGTTCTCGAAAATTGATGTAGCGCTACTTATCCTTAACGATGAATACAGGAGGACAGGACAGGACAGGACAGTACTGTTCAGTCCTGCAGTAGATGTAAACTTGTGGTAGGTTAAGGTCTCGCAGTTCGCACAGAGGTGGTTACACATTCCAGCCGCGCCGCCCCCGGGCCGAGGAGCCCCGTAAGATATTAGCGTTATTTTTATTTGAATTTGTAATATTGCATATATTTTGTTAATTTATCCCCAAAAATACTAATGCAATTAGCCTTAGTGTTATGCAATATTGATTTATGTCCTACAAACAACATAAAATTTATTGTAAATGACAGTGTAAATCTAATAATAAAATTCAAAAAGTCCACCCATTTTTGTTTTATTTGATTTCCAAAACAGCACCTCAAGAGTAGGCAGGAGGATAATGTGCATGCCCCCAGCATACACATAGAACATTCTAGATTTTTTAATATGCCACCATTTAGTACTAAATTAGTGCAATCTGAAATACTAGGTCAAAATTTAGGCACCACTAATGCGTCACCCACCCATGAATATGAATGCCTGCATTGTTGATGCCCCCAGGATAAACATTTAATATGCGCACATTTTTCAGAATAGTATCCATTGGTTGAACGACGAGGAGGTTATACGCAAAAATAATACACAATTATTTTACAAAAGAAATTCTTTATTGCACAGGGATAATCAAAAATACTTACATTTTAACATTGATAACATTTGATTCTACAAGTAATACATACATTACACAGATGCGTCTGTATTTCTATATGTATGGCATGTTCACTAGTAATTGGACATCCAATATTGGTCGTGCACTCTAGTTGCCAATTGATTAACGAAAATATTTTTACAATTTGCTTTGGTACTTTTTGAGAACTAATGGCACGGTGAACCAATGCTTACGAACATAGTGTAAACGTACAGACAAACGACCTTACCAAAATTGGTCTACAACGTGTAACATATTGTCCCTATAAGCCGAAAAGGGGCTCATTCAGAGCAAACATAAAGACTAGGTTGCGTGGTGCGCGAGCGGTTTTTTTACCTTTTACTTTTTTCTAAATAAGTAGATTGGCATGTTCAAAAGTTAAATACAACATATTTGAAATTTCTATTTTTTTTATCTTAGGAATTAGCGACAGCCCTGTGTTTATTTACTTTGCGTATGTATCCAGCCTGTTAGTATACATGCTCACGCACCCTCCTATCACGTCACACCCACACATAGACACTTTAACACGTGTGCAATGCTATTTTTCAGGAAACTAAGACGCTTTACATGAATGAAAAACTTCTAAATATTAAATGTCGTAGAACAAATGTTGTTCGTCATGACGTGTAGAATACCCCCTTTCGGACTTATAGGGACATTATGTTACACCCTGTATTTAAATGCAACCTTACGTAAGTAATGAATCTATAAACAATACGATACAGGCTGCAGTTTTATTTTTAAACCTAAGGAATGTTACAAACCATTTCAATAATTGTAGGTATTACTTTCATACTTCTCGTTTACATCTAGAATACTTATAAATCGTATCTCACTAGAATTTCCAAGCATGACGTTGCGCCTTAAGCCTAATAAATTATAGTCCAGATAATAAGTAAACATTGAGCCCATTAGTCGCGGTAAAAAGCTCTCTAAAACAATAATAAACTCATATTTTAAAACTTAAATTTCCAATAACATACTAAACACTAGAATACGTTCTGCGCTATAAGAATATATTATTTATAATTTACACATTAAAATATTTTGCACCAGTATTTAATTACATATTAAAGGTTTACTTTCATTCTAAGTAGTTGGAAAAATAGATTTTATCGCGCAAAGCGGTACAAAATATTGAATGGCATTATTATTCTCTAATTCTAAAATTAAATATAATAAATGAGTAAACATCACATAGTCACGTTAACATCACATCAGTCTCAAACTAACTATAAAATGAACAGTAACCACCTAAACCACATCAAAGAGTAACTAACATTATGTGTATGGCCCCAGCATACACATAGATCATTCATTTACAAAGCATACATTGATATCATAATTTCAGGGCAAGAAAAAGAAGTGGAGTTTCGCTCTAGAAAATTTGCGTTTTAAAAAGTCTCAAACTGGTACAGTAGTCAGTAGGTACAATTTTTAACGTGTATCATTGTTCTTCAATAATTATTATAACAAAACGCAATAAAGGATTGTAGGCTTATTAAACACGATACTATGTTAACATTCTAGTATGAAAATCTTCAAATCGTACACGCCCCTAAAGTGGGCAACTAACTTGGTCTTATTTTTTTATAAACTTTATAGCAACGATCGATATTGCAAGTATCAAGTACGCCAAAACAGTATTACTATGCATTCAATGTGCAAGGTATTTTGGTAAAACAATTGCTTAGACTTAAAAGTTGTTTCAGGTGCTTTTAATCCACAGAGTGCACGAGCAACTTTTGCCTCCGCAACTATTTATTTATCTCCTACATCAAGTTAGTACAAAAATGCACGCATGTAACGATGGGATAGCCGTTAAAAACATTTCTCGGCAACTAAGTCGCTCGTGGGCGCAAAAGGGCATAAAAAATCACTTTGTTCTCAGCACTAATTACAAATATTCCTATCTACGCCTATCTATACCTTCCACACTCCATTCACAGTACTACCCAGTCTAAAATGTGTGCACTTCAGCGAAAAGTTAATTAGGCAATGAAAGTAGAAGTTATGTGACGTTTTTGAGGATAAGGTACTTATACAAATAAATAAATCATAAGGTATTATAATGTTCATAAGATAAGCAAAGTAATAAAAAAAAATCATAAGAAACAAACAATTTGACTAAAATAATATTTGATCTGCCAAAATATGGGCTTCAAAATAATTTGGCTGCACAATGTCAGTCATATTACACCCACTTGAGCGGTCTATAAAGCATCGATTTTCATTTCCGAACAGCCTTATGGCTTAGGACACGATGTGATAAAATATTCCATGACATTGAAATACGCTCTTTTACATTAATTCTAATCTTCTTCTATGCACAGGCGGGTCCAGGATTTCAGTTTGGAACCAGGGTTTTGGTTAGGAAGTGGCTAGATCCAGCTATTTAGGGGGTTTTCCCAAAAAATCTGGCTCATCCTTGAGTAGACCCGGACCTTTTGGAGGGAACGGCTTAAACCCCCTAGCCCACTGGATTTGCTGGCGCTTTTAGTCGTAGCTTCTGTGGTTGACTTGGTATGGTAGCTGATAGCTAGGTAGGCAGTTAAGCGATGGAGCACATTTTCTTGAGATCGCTTTCATCCGGATCCAGCGTGTCAGAGTCCCGCACCACCGGCTCGCGACCGCTGATATCCGGCAAGTACTGCTCGTAGTCCAGACCCTGACCAAATACATATGTTTATAATAATTGCTGGGTTATAAGTGTTGGATGAATGAAAAGTGGTTACATCATCAACGAAATGGAGAAGACTCCTAAATTGTTGGTTCTGAAAATCTAATCAGTCTCAGTGTTGCTTTCTGATTCTGACAGAGAAAGATACTAATCTCTCTGTGCGGTGGAATTAGAGACGACATTCTCGCGCTTAAGATTAGTTGAGTGTCACCTGCGGGTTGCATGTCACCTGCGGGTTGCATGTCACCTGCGGGTTGCATGTCACCTGCGGGTTGCCTGTCACCTGCGGGTTGCCTGTCACCTGCGGGTTGCATGTCACCTGCGGGTTGCATGTTACCTGTCTCTCGTAGAAGAGCAGGTATGCTGCGGCGGGGTCGATGCAGGGCGCGGGCCGGCCGCTCAGCGAGCGACACGAGCTGTCGTTGTAGCAGAGCCAGGCGCCCGAGGGGTTGCGTGCGTACGCCACGTAGTGCCCGCCCGACAGCTGGCCCGAGTGCGACTGCAACCACACGCCCACGGTCACGGGAGAAGGGCTCGCACACATTCCACGCCAACACATATTTTCCCTTAAGAAATCTCGAGACGCACTATCCGCAGTTACACTAACAAATTATGGAATGCGCTCGCTTTCTTAAATTTTTAATCTTCAAGATATTTTAGCAACTTACTACACACATTTTTTTTTAATTAACCAATACTGTCCCACTGCTGGGCAAAGGTCTCCCCCCTCGTCTTCCACTTCCCGCGATCTTTGGCAAGTTCCGCCCATTTCCGCTCGAAGGAGTCCAGGTCGTCGTGCCAGCGCTTCCTCGGGCGACCGCGACGTCTTCTACCTCCTGGGGGTATCCAGCCTGTGACTCCTTGAGCCCACCTTTCCGAATCCATGCGAACCACGTGGCCCGCCCATTCCCACTTCAGCTTCGCTACTTACACATTTTTACACACATTTAACAAACAAACATACAGCTGGATGTGAAACAAACGTACCACAACAGCGTAGAGTCTGTATCTGAGGTCGAGCGGGTCCTCGGCCGGCAGCAGGCGGTGGCGGTGGTGGTCCTCCAGGTTGTCGTCGGTGACGGGCGCGGCGCGCAGGCTGGTGGACTCGAGCCGCTCGCGCCGCGCCGCGCCAGTGGAGCTGCGCCGGCGCCGCTCCACTTCACTTCTGCTATTTAATGAAGGTACTTTTACAATGGCTGAAACGCACTTATAATGAGATTTAGATAGATAGGATAAATAGTACTTTAAATTTTTTTATAAAAATGAAACATACACGGCAGTGTGTATGTAGAAATTATTTATTTTGCTCAACACAGCACGTACAAAAACACAATTTAAGTTTACAAACGTTTCACATCTCGTAGACCGAGACATATTCTCGGTGATCCCGATGACAAGATCACCTCTGCCAACGCAGAGACGATCGAGCCATCCAGTTCTGTTAGACAAAACACTGCACAGATACACCGACCCCGCCGGCGTGGTCGAAGACGTCCCTTAGTGCCCGCCCATTCGGGGCCTAATCTAGATCTAAACTCCCCCCTGGCAACAGCCCAAGCCGAGGTCGTACCATAGCGGTGCCCTTGTGCTAGTTGCCCCAACCTAACTATACCGGTTGAGCGCCGTCTGTGCTCACCATTGTTCGGTAGCGCTGTAAGAGTCGTCATACGACCACCAGCATTTAGTCCATTCGAAAAAAAAAACGTTTCAGTGTATCTCACCTATTGTTCGTCTCTTTCGGTTCGTTGTTCTGTTGATGTTCGCTCTCGCTCTCGCTCTCTGTGATGGGTTGGTCGACGAGCACCGAGGAGCGCCTCTGCAGCGCCAGCTCCCGATGCCGGAGGATGGTCTCGCGCGGGACGGACGCGAGATACTCTGTGGGGTCGAAGTCTTGGAATGGAAAGTTGACCACCTTCTGCGACTTGATCCATTTGTTGTTCACGTATTGGAAGCGTTTCAGGTGGATTATCTGTGGAGGGTGTATTGATTAGTTGCATTGTTGCAACATTTTAATGAATTTAAAACTTTTTGAAAAACAAAAATAACATCAGAACATTATGAAAACAGGTCAAGAATGAAATGTACAATGGGTGGCCTTATCGCTCAATAGCGATCTAAGTGCAAGTTTCTCACTAGAGCCTACGAAACCGAACAACAAACTGAAGCCCTATCGTAGATCTTTTGAATCAGCTGACGACAGCTACTGAACTAAACATAACAAGTATTTTTATTTTATTTTACATTGAAAACAAACAGCTTATAAAATAGGAGTACAGACAACGGAAGTCTAGAACGAAAAAGCCTAAAATAGTTTTCACTAATAGTAAAGTAGAAAAATGCAGATGATAATGGCAGAATATTGGTCTAATAACGCTGCTTTAGCTAAAATGGCTGCTAAATCTGCTGTCATCTCTTTTCATTATCCTACTAATATCCTACTAATATTATAAACTAGTAGTTACCCGCGACTTCGTACGCGTCTACAGTTTCCGTGAGCATTATATTATCTGTGCGTGTACCGAGCGGATACTTTGAGAAACTTGACATTACACCTCATTACACCGAACTCGTACCTACTGGAATGTCAAACGCTAGTTGTTAGACCAAAGAGGTAGTACTACGTCCTGTCAAACTGACGTGTCATGACATGACAATGAAATCCTCTTGCCAATTGGCGCTGCTTATCCTTTTCGTTCATTTTATCCTGTAGATCCTGTTAATTATTCGGAATAAAAAGTAGCCTATATGTCAATCCAGGTTACGAACTATATATATGCCAAGTTTCACCCAAGTTGGTTCAGTGGTTTTGACGTGATTGAAACACAAACATCCAAACATCTAAACTTTCGCATCCTACTAATATTATAAACTAGCAGTTACCCGCGACTTCGTACGCGAGTACCGTTTCCGTGTACATTATATTATCTGCTCGGTACACGCACAGATAATAATAATACACAGATAATATAATGTACACGGAAACTGTAGACGCGTACGATGTCGCGGGTAAGGTAACTGCTAGTGATTTTGTAAGGCCGCGTTATAATGAGAAGGGATTATGAGAGCCGGGGTGACTGACAAGTATAGGCGGCGCCCTCCACAGCTGCAAGGTCTTGGTGGCGGGCTGGTTCTCCTTGCACGCCGAGCAATGGTACCGCTCCTCCAACTTCTCCGGCGAAGTGAAGGCGCGCAGGCAGCTCTGCAAGTCGATAGCCTTCGCAGCCTCCAGCGCCTCCTGGACACGTTACACATTACATATCTTTTCAAATATCTAAAGTTAAATACTATTCTGGCCGAAAAATGAAGAGAATTTTCACGTGTAAGTAATCTCTAAAAATTAAAGTAACGAGGAATGTATTTGCTACATTGCTAGTGTTTTTCGTTAGTGCACTTTTAGTGTTGTTAGTTACTGCACAACTAGTTATTACACTGTTAGTGTTGTTCCATGTTGTGCACTGCTAGTTACTACACTGTTAGTGTTGTTCCATGTTGTGCACTGCTAGTTATTACACTGTTAGTGTTGTTCCATGTTGTGCACTGCTAGTTACTACACTGTTAGTGTTGTTCCATGTTGTGCACTGCTAGTTACTACACTGTTAGTGTTGTTCCATGTTGTGCACTGCTAGTTATTACACTGTTAGTGTTGTTCCATGTTGTGCACTGCTAGTTACTACACTGTTAGTGTTGTTCCATGTTGTGCACTGCTAGTTACTACACTGTTAGTGTTGTTCCATGTTGTGCACTGCTAGTTATTACACTGTTAGTGTTGTTCCATGTTGTGCACTGCTAGTTACTACACTGTTAGTGTTGTTCCATGTTGTGCACTGCTAGTTACTACACTGTTAGTGTTGTTCCATGTTGTGCACTGCTAGTTACTACACTGTTAGTGTTGTTCCATGTTGTGCACTGCTAGTTACTACACTGTTAGTGTTGTTCCATGTTGTGCACTGCTAGTTATTACACTGTTAGTGTTGTTCCATGTTGTGCACTGCTAGTTACTACACTGTTAGTGTTGTTCCATGTTGTGCACTGCTAGTTACTACACTGTTAGTGTTGTTCCATGTTGTGCACTGCTAGTTACTACACTGTTAGTGTTGTTCCATGTTGTGCACTGCTAGTTACTACACTGTTAGTGTTGTTCCATGTTGTGCACTGCTAGTTACTACACTGTTAGTGTTGTTCCATGTTGTGCACTGCTAGTTACTACACTGTTAGTGTTGTTCCATGTTGTGCACTGCTAGTTACTACACTGTTAGTGTTGTTCCATGTTGTGCACTGCTAGTTACTACACTGTTAGTGTTGTTCCATGTTGTGCACTGCTAGTTACTACACTGTTAGTGTTGTTCCATGTTGTGCACTGCTAGTTACTACACTGTTAGTGTTGTTCCATGTTGTGCACTGCTAGTTACTACACTGTTAGTGTTGTTCCATGTTGTGCACTGCTAGTTACTACACTGTTAGTGTTGTTCCATGTTGTGCACTGCTAGTTACTACACTGTTAGTGTTGTTCCATGTTGTGCACTGCTAGTTACTACACTGTTAGTGTTGTTCCATGTTGTGCACTGCTAGTTACTACACTGTTAGTGTTGTTCCATGTTGTGCACTGCTAGTTACTACACTGTTAGTGTTGTTCCATGTTGTGCACTGCTAGTTACTACACTGTTAGTGTTGTTCCATGTTGTGCACTGCTAGTTACTACACTGTTAGTGTTGTTCCATGTTGTGCACTGCTAGTTACTACACTGTTAGTGTTGTTCCATGTTGTGCACTGCTAGTTACTACACTGTTAGTGTTGTTCCATGTTGTGCACTGCTAGTTACTACACTGTTAGTGTTGTTCCATGTTGTGCACTGCTAGTATTGTTAGTTACTACACTACTAGTGTTGTTTCATGTTACTAAACTGCTAGTGTTGTATCTTGTCGTTAATTACTAAACTGCTAGTGTTGTATCTTGTCGTTAATTACTAAACTGCTAGTGTTGTATCTTGTCGTTAATTACTAAACTGCTAGTGTTGTATCTTGTCGTTAATTACTAAACTGGTAGTGTTGTATCTTGTCGTTAATTACTAAACTGCTAGTGTTGTATCTTGTCGTTAATTACTAAACTGCTAATGTTGTATCTTGTCGTTAATTACTAAACTGTTAGTGTTGTATCTTGTCGTTAATTACTAAACTGTTAGTGTTGTATTTTGTCGTTAATTACTAAACTGCTAGTGTTGTATCTTGTCATTAATTACTAAACTGCTAATGTTGTATCTTGTCGTTAATTACTAAACTGTTAGTGTTGTATCTTGTCGTTAATTACTAAACTGTTAGTGTTGTATCTTGTCGTTAATTATTAAACTGCTAGTGTTGTATCTTGTCGTTAATTACTAAACTGCTAGTGTTGTATCTTGTCGTTAATTACTAAACTGCTAATGTTGTATCTTGTCGTTAATTACTAAACTGTTAGTGTTGTATCTTGTCGTTAATTACTAAACTGCTAGTGTTGTATCTTGTCATTAATTACTAAACTGCTAGTGTTGTTAGTTAGTGCACTATGGAGTACAGAGGGGTAATCCTGAACAAATCTGACAGTCGTCGTGTTACGTAAACCTAACGTATTCGAATCATATTGCGCGTCAACGCCAGCTCGACTGCCGAGCATTGTAGCGTCACCGCGCAGTGTACCTCGGATGCGCTAGCGTTACGATACGATCGTCACATGTATAGGTGGTCGCGGCACAGTGGATACACACCTGTGTGACGGAGGGATGGTCGATGGCGTGTCGCTCGCGCGTGCTCTGGTAGCGCAGGTGCAGCGCGGTGGGGTCCCACTCTATAGCGAGCATGCAGGAGCGCGACGCGCCGTGCCGCGTGTAGTGGTGGTCGCGGCACAGTGGATACACACCTGTGTGACGGAGGGATGGTCGATGGCGTGTCGCTCGCGCGTGCTCTGGTAGCGCAGGTGCAGCGCGGTGGGGTCCCACTCTATAGCGAGCATGCAGGAGCGCGACGCGCCGTGCCGCGTGTAGTGGTGGTCGCGGCACAGTGGATACACACCTGTGTGACGGAGGGATGGTCGATGGCGTGTCGCTCGCGCGTGCTCTGGTAGCGCAGGTGCAGCGCGGTGGGGTCCCACTCTATAGCGAGCATGCAGGAGCGCGACGCGCCGTGCCGCGTGTAGTGGTGGTCGCGGCACAGTGGATACACACCTGTGTGACGGAGGGATGGTCGATGGCGTGTCGCTCGCGCGTGCTCTGGTAGCGCAGGTGCAGCGCGGTGGGGTCCCACTCTATAGCGAGCATGCAGGAGCGCGACGCGCCGTGCCGCGTGTAGTGGTGGTCGCGGCACAGTGGATACACACCTGTGTGACGGAGGGATGGTCGATGGCGTGTCGCTCGCGCGTGCTCTGGTAGCGCAGGTGCAGCGCGGTGGGGTCCCACTCTATAGCGAGCATGCAGGAGCGCGACGCGCCGTGCCGCGTGTAGTGGTGGTCGCGGCACAGTGGATACACACCTGTGTGACGGAGGGATGGTCGATGGCGTGTCGCTCGCGCGTGCTCTGGTAGCGCAGGTGCAGCGCGGTGGGGTCCCACTCTATAGCGAGCATGCAGGAGCGCGACGCGCCGTGCCGCGTGTAGTGGTGGTCGCGGCACAGTGGATACACACCTGTGTGACGGAGGGATGGTCGATGGCGTGTCGCTCGCGCGTGCTCTGGTAGCGCAGGTGCAGCGCGGTGGGGTCCCACTCTATAGCGAGCATGCAGGAGCGCGACGCGCCGTGCCGCGTGTAGTGGTGGTCGCGGCACAGTGGATACACACCTGTGTGACGGAGGGATGGTCGATGGCGTGTCGCTCGCGCGTGCTCTGGTAGCGCAGGTGCAGCGCGGTGGGGTCCCACTCTATAGCGAGCATGCAGGAGCGCGACGCGCCGTGCCGCGTGTAGTGGTGGTCGCGGCACAGTGGATACACACCTGTGTGACGGAGGGATGGTCGATGGCGTGTCGCTCGCGCGTGCTCTGGTAGCGCAGGTGCAGCGCGGTGGGGTCCCACTCTATAGCGAGCATGCAGGAGCGCGACGCGCCGTGCCGCGTGTAGTGGTGGTCGCGGCACAGTGGATACACACCTGTGTGACGGAGGGATGGTCGATGGCGTGTCGCTCGCGCGTGCTCTGGTAGCGCAGGTGCAGCGCGGTGGGGTCCCACTCTATAGCGAGCATGCAGGAGCGCGACGCGCCGTGCCGCGTGTAGTGGTGGTCGCGGCACAGTGGATACACACCTGTGTGACGGAGGGATGGTCGATGGCGTGTCGCTCGCGCGTGCTCTGGTAGCGCAGGTGCAGCGCGGTGGGGTCCCACTCTATAGCGAGCATGCAGGAGCGCGACGCGCCGTGCCGCGTGTAGTGGTGGTCGCGGCACAGTGGATACACACCTGTGTGACGGAGGGATGGTCGATGGCGTGTCGCTCGCGCGTGCTCTGGTAGCGCAGGTGCAGCGCGGTGGGGTCCCACTCTATAGCGAGCATGCAGGAGCGCGACGCGCCGTGCCGCGTGTAGTGGTGGTCGCGGCACAGTGGATACACACCTGTGTGACGGAGGGATGGTCGATGGCGTGTCGCTCGCGCGTGCTCTGGTAGCGCAGGTGCAGCGCGGTGGGGTCCCACTCTATAGCGAGCATGCAGGAGCGCGACGCGCCGTGCCGCGTGTAGTGGTGGTCGCGGCACAGTGGATACACACCTGTGTGACGGAGGGATGGTCGATGGCGTGTCGCTCGCGCGTGCTCTGGTAGCGCAGGTGCAGCGCGGTGGGGTCCCACTCTATAGCGAGCATGCAGGAGCGCGACGCGCCGTGCCGCGTGTAGTGGTGGTCGCGGCACAGTGGATACACACCTGTGTGACGGAGGGATGGTCGATGGCGTGTCGCTCGCGCGTGCTCTGGTAGCGCAGGTGCAGCGCGGTGGGGTCCCACTCTATAGCGAGCATGCAGGAGCGCGACGCGCCGTGCCGCGTGTAGTGGTGGTCGCGGCACAGTGGATACACACCTGTGTGACGGAGGGATGGTCGATGGCGTGTCGCTCGCGCGTGCTCTGGTAGCGCAGGTGCAGCGCGGTGGGGTCCCACTCTATAGCGAGCATGCAGGAGCGCGACGCGCCGTGCCGCGTGTAGTGGTGGTCGCGGCACAGTGGATACACACCTGTGTGACGGAGGGATGGTCGATGGCGTGTCGCTCGCGCGTGCTCTGGTAGCGCAGGTGCAGCGCGGTGGGGTCCCACTCTATAGCGAGCATGCAGGAGCGCGACGCGCCGTGCCGCGTGCCGCCGCCGAGTGCGCTTAGCTCTAGCACAGTTATTGTATCGGAGCCCGCCGTGCCCTGGGAGACAACAACATTACACTTTACATTTGTGAACACGGTGGGTAGTGTGCTGTCTTTTTCAATCTTGAAACAATGTTATCTGCTCCGTATGTTAAACTAGCAGTTACCCGCGACTTCGTACGCGTCTACAGTTTCCGCATACATTATATTATCTGTGCGTGTACCGAGCGGATACTTCTTTGAGAAACTTGACATTACACCTCATTACACCGAACTCGTACTGGAATGTCAAACGTTAGTCGTTAGACCAAAGAGGTAGTACTACGCCCTGTCAAACTGACGTGACATGACATGACAATGAAATCCTCTTGCCAATTGGCGCTGCTAATCCTTTTCGTTCATTTTATCCTGTAGATCCTGTTAATAATTCGGGATAAAAAGTAGCCTATATGTCAATCCAGGTTACGAACTATATATATGCCAAGTTTCATCCAAGTTGGTTCAGTGGTTTAGACGTGATTGAAACATAAACATCCAAACATCTAAACTTTCGCATTTATAATATTAGTAGGATGTACTCACATCATGATTGTGTTTGGTGCGCGCGCTTGCTTGCCGTTGCAGCTTCACCTTGGCGATGGGCGAGTTCGCGTCGGGAAGGGAATCGTCTATGAGACACGGCGCCGTTGAAGGTTTGCTGGACAATAGGGGCTGACCTGGAAATCAATTACTATATTAATATGAGTGAACGTGACCATGTATGTTGGCTGCAAGGGGACACATGAATTATAAAACAATGATAGCACGACTCATGCAGCTTTTTCATTAATTTAATTAATGGATGCTGTAGACTCAAGTGTGACTTACTATATTTTACTTAGTTTTTTAAACTTGTCAAAGAAAATGTATCAAAAATAATCGATGCTCGAGTCTCTCGCTTGGATCTACTGTTTCAATATGGGCTTTATTATGCAGCTAAAAATAAATAAACAATGAACTTTATTGTGTACCCCACAATTTTTATATTTAACTAAATATTAAAATTGTGGGGGACAATTTGATGGGACTACAAAAGTTAGGAGAGGCCATGTTATATAAGTTTTATTGAATGAATGATTTGTAAGTGATGTATCTTGTATGATACTGATGATCATGTATCTCACCCGGAGTCCCCGCAGCCGAGGACCGGCGGCGCGCGAAGGGAAGGATGAGACGAGCTTGTCGATGCAAACACCAACCCGCGCCATCCTCCCCCCCGCGCGCCGCACACCGTGCCATCCTCCCCCCCGCGCGCCGCACACCGTGCCATCCTCCCCCCCGCGCGCCGCACACCGTGCCATCCTCCCCCCCGCGCGCCGCACACCGTGCCATCCTCCCCCCGCGCGCCGCACACCGTGCCATCCTCCCCCCGCGCGCCGCACACCGTGCCATCCTCCCCCCCGCGCGCCGCACACCGTGCCATCCTTCCCCCGCGCGCCGCACACCGTGCCATCCTCCCCCCCGCGCGCCGCACACCGTGCCATCCTCTCCCCCGCGCGCCGCACACCGTGCCATCCTCCCCCCCGCGCGCCGCACACCGTGCCATCCTCGTAACGGGACCTTACAAAGCCCCGATGGTGTATGATGCTAGTCAGTGAGCGTTACAATATTAGTGGATTAATCACTTCTGGTTTACATAATACGGCTTACATGTAAAAGCTCGGCTTGCCTTCATGTTGCTATACCTTATCCAGGATTCATGAGATACCTACTTATACCTAAAATGGATGTAATACTCATGTGAACTATGATGCGAAACTAATGTATTGAACTGATTTTAAATTGTATGGTACAGCAACATTCAGGAGAAGACGCTTTCTAGACGTGGTGTTGGAGATGTGTCCCGAGGGTTCCGTGGCGTGATGAGGGAATAGTATAGCACTGACCGGGTCCGACGACGAGGGGCGTGGTGTCGGTGGGCAGCGCGCAGCCGCGGCACGTCCTGTGCCAGGCGCAGCGGCCGCACCACGCCCCGCCCCCGCCCGCCGCGCCGCCCCGCGACACCAGCCGCAGCGTGAACGGGAACTCGTACCCCAGGCTGTCGTCGCTGCAACACAACACAGCGCCGTTACACCGCGCGCCGCAGCACCGCCGCCAGCTGCACCGCACCGCGCACTCACCAGTCGGTGGCATGGTTGCAGGTGTCGCCGCCCGGCGGTCGCGCGGACAGCAGTCGCGCGACCTGCGTCCACACGCTGCCGTATATGTCGCGGCCGGACATGCCGGGGCGCAGCCCCACCACCAGCGGCACTCCGAAGAGCGCGGGCCGGCTGCGCTGCGACGGCAGGAAGTACGCGTCCGCGCGACATTGCTTTCTGTAATGTTGCAACCAGTTTAGATTGTACCCGTTCGCGCGCTGCAATATATACAGCATCTAAATTGTAATTATGTATCGGTTACGGCCTGGCCCCGTCACTACGGCACGGCGCAGCGCCGTAACCTGGTACGGCATCGCACCGTGGTGATGAGTCCAGGCAAAATGTGAAGATAGGTTTAATTTCTGATAGCTTTTTGACCGTCAGAATATTGAAGTAGGTTTAGTATGTGTATAGGTGAAAATAAAAGATTCTGCGTGGCTCCACAAATGAGCCAAAAGGATTTTCAAGTAGTCGTATCTTTAGATGGATTCAACGGCTTACCTGTGCACCGCCACCAGGTAATGCACCCTGGCTGCGGGCCTCAGTTCCATGTTGCACATGTTGGAGGGAGAGGAAGTGAACTTGACCCTCCCGAGCCGAGGGCTGCAGGGCTTCAGGTTGAGGGACTTCGCGCTCAGCGTGGGGGAGTTCGTGATATCCTTCTTTGACTCCTTGGGGAGGGTACTGCTTCTGGAATATGATGGAATCCTGGTTTGGTGATGTCTATGCAACATTGCAATCGCTTGCGGTGACCTTCACCTTCAGTAATAAACCAGTATCCGAGTAAGACGGTCGTTTCATTGCGCTCCATACATTTCACTGACGACGAGGATGGGATGACGTTAAACGTGGCTAAACGTTAAACGTGACGTGGAAACTCAAGCATTTCGCGATTGTATTCATAAACTAAGCGTTTGATATTCCGTTTTGTTTTTCATACGATTAACCGCACTCGCATTAATTTAATCTTTAGAATTATAATCCCAGCCAATAACATATTCTCACTTTGTAAATCCAATTTTAATTGTTTTGTAATTCTGGAATTTGCACACCATTTGTAGAATGAAAGAACTGTAAATACCCATCGTATATTTATGCAAACAAACAAATTCTATTTCAACACCTTTTTAAAATGAGCACAATTTTTTTTTCAAGTGTTTAAGATTTTTTTAGTAATACCATAAAAAAACTTTGAATAAAAATTAATTTTTATATATTTGTGCTACTTTTGTCCGACAAATGATATGTAATGCGTACCTGCAGTCCGCGCTGTCGGTGTAGATGCTGGTGGACCTGAGGAAGGTGTTGGGAGGGCTCTGAGACATCAGCAGTTCCGACTGCGAGCGCTGCAACCCATCACATTAGCTTTACATACATAAACCTGTCATTCACTTTCTCATAAATACTGAATCAAACGTAGTCACAACATATTTTTGACCTTCTAAGTAGGTTTGGATAATTGCAGGTAAGCGAATGTTTCCGCACAACAGTACATGCGAAATCGTTTGTTGCACCTCACTTCAGAGGGATAAAGATCCGTTGTGCGTACTGCACATACACCCACACACAGAACAAACATATATGTTTCCGATCACAAATGTTTTTGATGGGAATCGAACCAGCAACCCACAGCACGGAAGGTAGAGCTATTACCGACTGAGCTGTGAGGTCATAAACAGACCGAACCAATCGCTTTTTCGACATGTCTTATTTCTGTATTTGAATAATATTTACATCTAACTACAGTGAATTCTCGAATCAACCGCCAATACCAAAATAAGAAAATATTTACAACAGAACTATAACTACATTAAAGTGCCTACTTCATACAAAAAACACGAAAAACAATAAAATTCAAGAAGTTTTGTCTAGCTAAAGGTGATAATAATAGTTGAAAAATATTGCAGAATACCACTTCAAAATGAAATCTGAATGTGTGCAACCATTTACCTCGCTTTGTAGTGTGTATGCGTGGGTAGGACGCCTTTACAACATTTTAAAACACGGTTAAAACAAATTTTTCTTGTTTATTAGTTAAGTACAATAAATTGAATTTTTTTATTATTTCACAGCAGTCTGTCTGCAAACAGACGAACGCACATTTTTTAGTTTTGCATTAAAAGCTGTGTGAGGCGAAGCAAGCTGCACCGCATAGTGTCATTTTTTCCTTAAAAATATATTCAGAGCTAATATAATTTTTTTATAAGTAACATTTGAGTTGTGTACTTGAATTTATTTGTGTTTGATTACATATTATTGGTTTGAAATTCGATTCAGTTGCGAAAATTTAATCTTTTTTCAGTAGGTGATAATAATGTAGGTACTAATTTTTTTTACTAGGTACATTGTTTATTCTTGTTTTAGTACCT
Source organism: Gandaritis pyraliata (assembly GCA_947859175.1). Lineage (NCBI taxonomy): Eukaryota > Metazoa > Arthropoda > Insecta > Lepidoptera > Geometridae > Gandaritis > Gandaritis pyraliata. The sequence goes on along the minus strand of OX401871.1, from coordinate 660,072 downwards.
ACAACACGCTACATCATATTTTTTCCACGTCAAGGATGACTGGTAGACAATGCTTTTAGCAAAAAGTCCTCCTAGAGCTACTTATTTGAGTAAAATTTTAAAATAAATACGTAAATAAAATGAGGTAAGTAGTGCAGCTGTTTGTTATTGTTGTGTTTGTGTAGTAAGGTGTGTTAGTGCAGTGGGTGTGAAAGTGTGTGTAAAGATGTATGTGTGGTTTTGTTGCGAGTATATGTTTGGTGTGTAAATGTGGGTGCTCTCTGGAGCACCCGGTGTATGTGTGTGTGTGTGTGTGCGTGCGGTGCTGACCTTGAAGCAGAAGAGTGCTGGCATGCAGAGTGAGGAAGTATTGCCCACACTCACCTCCGCGCCCGCGGCCGCGGCTGCGCCCGCGCCGCCTGCCTCGGCGCCGCTCTCTGCGCACCAACCTGCAACATACACACAACACACACATAAACACACATAAACCACTCAATTACACAAAGACGGATATGGCATATAAAAACTGTGTCTTGATCACGAATAAATGCAACAATCGGTAATGCATTTTAACAGTAACGTATCCGAGGTACACTGCGCGGAGACGCTACAACGCTCGGCAGTCGAGCTGGCGTTGACGCGCAATATAATTCGAATGAGTAAGATAAGATAATGTTTGTGCGATTTCACCCGTACATCGGCAATTTGCGCACGCGGCGTCCCACTTTTTAGTGGCGCAAGCGCTGCATTACTTAACACTTAATCTAAACTGACAGTACGTAACCCACTCGCGTCCAGGGAAGACACGCCAACATTGTCAACCCTGTACATCTACAACCGGGAATACAAACGGGAAATAAACGTGTAAAAGTTAAAGTACCTAATTGTGTTCTCACTAACTAACTGTGCTCCTACCTAACTGGTAAAACAATATCTTCCGTGAGTGCAACATACATCATACATCTATCATCTGTAAGGCCAATAGGTGCAAACTGGAGCCCTTGGACCTTACAATGTTGGTGTATTGTTAACGCGGTTACCATTAGTAACAGGGTCGGCGTGGCTGGGCGCCGCGTCGCTGCCGTCAGTGGGCGTTTGGTACGCGTACAGGTCGGTGCAGGTCGCCGGCGATATCTTGGCCGTGTCCTCGAACACGCGCCCGAACACGGCGCCGTTAAGCTCCACTATTATCATCCTGAAATAGACGGGGTTCTTAACCGACAACAAAAAAGGAGGAGGTTCTTAATTCGGTTGTATGTGTTTTTTTTATTGTGTGTTACCTCAGAACTCCGTAATTTATGAACCGATTTAAAAAATTCTGTTTTTAATAATTTTTTACAAAATCGATTCAGTAGTTTGGGTAAAGAAATAACTGAAAAAAATATGCCAACCGCGTACACGACATTGCGTATTTTGCTTTCCTGTGACTTTTTAGTGGTGTTTATGGTCACTAGAACATTCCCAATGAACTACCATCATCATTATCGAATTGGAGTCGGTTTTTCTATAATTATTATTTCACACAACGCCTCACTTATATACTTTTTTTTTGTAAATACATAGTATCATCCAGACATAGATCAGACATCTATGTTTGCCATCATGCGAATATTTGTTCTTAGGGATCGAAACAAGCCAGCGCACTGAAGGCGGAAGGATTTTTTCAGTAAGAACAATATTGTAATGATCTGCGAGAATGTAATGTGTATTAATATAAATATTAGACTTACGAGTCCGGCGCTAGGCCGCACAGCTCCGACAAGTTGTTCTTGAGGTCCATGTAGGTACCTTCCGAGTTGACTCGCACGCCGTACCGCACGGGCACCGACCCGTCCAGTAATATCACTGCAATACAAACTTATTATAAAACATTACACAAAGTTAGGTTTTCAAATGCGACATTCTTATTATCATCAGTCAAAATCATTGAACTGCTATACAAGGGAATCAGCATTTCATTATGAAAAACTCATGAATTTTATCACTTTGGAAATGACATGTCATGTTTTGTCGCTTGTCAGTAGTATGTTTGTAGTACATTGCAGTAGTATGTTTGTAGTACATTGCAGTAATATGTTTGTAGTACATTGCAGTAATATGTTTGTAGTACATTGCAGTAATATGTTTGTAGTACATTGCAGTAGTATGTTTGTAGTACATTGCAGTAATATGTTTGTAGTACATTGCAGTAATATGTTTGTAGTACATTGCAGATTGGCACTCAAGCCCTTTTATGTGTTCACTAGTGAAACCGTTAATGTTTGCATTTGCATTACCTCGTATCTGCGTCCTGACGTAGCTCTCCATGGGCAGCGGCAGGCTCAGCATGTTGAATGCGTCGAAGCGCACGCTCTCGGTGGCGCACACGTCGCATTTGACGCGGGACTTGAGTTGTCCGCAGAACAGCTCCGTCATTATCGAGTCGTTGCGCGCCGCGTGCGCAGCCCACGCCTCCGCCGCCACTACCTGCGGGTTGTACAGCTACTGTCACTGCCTACACTACATTATCGAGTCGTTGCGCGCCGCGTGCGCAGCCCACGCCTCCGCCGCCACTACCTGCGGGTTGTACAGCTACTGTCACTGCCTACACTACATTATCGAGTCGTTGCGCGCCGCGTGCGCAGCCCACGCCTCCGCCGCCACTACCTGCGGGTTGTACAGCTACTGTCACTGCCTACACTACATTATCGAGTCGTTGCGCGCCGCGTGCGCAGCCCACGCCTCCGCCGCCACTACCTGCGGGTTGTACAGCTACTGTCACTGCCTACACTACATTATCGAGTCGTTGCGCGCCGCGTGCGCAGCCCACGCCTCCGCCGCCACTACCTGCGGGTTGTACAGCTACTGTCACTGCCTACACTACATTATCGAGTCGTTGCGCGCCGCGTGCGCAGCCCACGCCTCCGCCGCCACTACCTGCGGGTTGTACAGCTACTGTCACTGCCTACACTACATTATCGAGTCGTTGCGCGCCGCGTGCGCAGCCCACGCCTCCGCCGCCACTACCTGCGGGTTGTACAGCTACTGTCACTGCCTACACTACATTATCGAGTCGTTGCGCGCCGCGTGCGCAGCCCACGCCTCCGCCGCCACTACCTGCGGGTTGTACAGCTACTGTCACTGCCTACACTACATTATCGAGTCGTTGCGCGCCGCGTGCGCAGCCCACGCCTCCGCCGCCACTACCTGCGGGTTGTACAGCTACTGTCACTGCCTACACTACATTATCGAGTCGTTGCGCGCCGCGTGCGCAGCCCACGCCTCCGCCGCCACTACCTGCGGGTTGTACAGCTACTGTCACTGCCTACACTACATTATCGAGTCGTTGCGCGCCGCGTGCGCAGCCCACGCCTCCGCCGCCACTACCTGCGGGTTGTACAGCTACTGTCACTGCCTACACTACATTATCGAGTCGTTGCGCGCCGCGTGCGCAGCCCACGCCTCCGCCGCCACTACCTGCGGGTTGTACAGCTACTGTCACTGCCTACACTACATTATCGAGTCGTTGCGCGCCGCGTGCGCAGCCCACGCCTCCGCCGCCACTACCTGCGGGTTGTACAGCTACTGTCACTGCCTACACTACATTATCGAGTCGTTGCGCGCCGCGTGCGCAGCCCACGCCTCCGCCGCCACTACCTGCGGGTTGTACAGCTACTGTCACTGCCTACACTACATTATCGAGTCGTTGCGCGCCGCGTGCGCAGCCCACGCCTCCGCCGCCACTACCTGCGGGTTGTACAGCTACTGTCACTGCCTACACTACATTATCGAGTCGTTGCGCGCCGCGTGCGCAGCCCACGCCTCCGCCGCCACTACCTGCGGGTTGTACAGCTACTGTCACTGCCTACACTACATTATCGAGTCGTTGCGCGCCGCGTGCGCAGCCCACGCCTCCGCCGCCACTACCTGCGGGTTGTACAGCTACTGTCACTGCCTACACTACATTATCGAGTCGTTGCGCGCCGCGTGCGCAGCCCACGCCTCCGCCGCCACTACCTGCGGGTTGTACAGCTACTGTCACTGCCTACACTACATTATCGAGTCGTTGCGCGCCGCGTGCGCAGCCCACGCCTCCGCCGCCACTACCTGCGGGTTGTACAGCTACTGTCACTGCCTACACTACATTATCGAGTCGTTGCGCGCCGCGTGCGCAGCCCACGCCTCCGCCGCCACTACCTGCGGGTTGTACAGCTACTGTCACTGCCTACACTACATTATCGAGTCGTTGCGCGCCGCGTGCGCAGCCCACGCCTCCGCCGCCACTACCTGCGGGTTGTACAGCTACTGTCACTGCCTACACTACATTATCGAGTCGTTGCGCGCCGCGTGCGCAGCCCACGCCTCCGCCGCCACTACCTGCGGGTTGTACAGCTACTGTCACTGCCTACACTACATTATCGAGTCGTTGCGCGCCGCGTGCGCAGCCCACGCCTCCGCCGCCACTACCTGCGGGTTGTACAGCTACTGTCACTGCCTACACTACATTATCGAGTCGTTGCGCGCCGCGTGCGCAGCCCACGCCTCCGCCGCCACTACCTGCGGGTTGTACAGCTACTGTCACTGCCTACACTACATTATCGAGTCGTTGCGCGCCGCGTGCGCAGCCCACGCCTCCGCCGCCACTACCTGCGGGTTGTACAGCTACTGTCACTGCCTACACTACATTATCGAGTCGTTGCGCGCCGCGTGCGCAGCCCACGCCTCCGCCGCCACTACCTGCGGGTTGTACAGCTACTGTCACTGCCTACACTACATTATCGAGTCGTTGCGCGCCGCGTGCGCAGCCCACGCCTCCGCCGCCACTACCTGCGGGTTGTACAGCTACTGTCACTGCCTACACTACATCTAATACAATAGTATAACAGGAATAGTGGTCGTGGTCGGGTGTGTGACCTGGTCGGGGCGCGAGTGTGAGTCAGGATGCGTGTGCGGCTGGGCGTGGGGCGGGCGGGCGCGGTTGAGGTCCTCGTGCAGCGCGTCCAGCAGCCACGCCAGCAGCTCCTGCGCGTCGTGCTGCCCGCCGCCGGCCAGCGCGCGCGCGTGCTTCGCCACGCACCAGCGCACGCGCAGCGGCGCCACGGAGCGGGCGCGCATCGACCACACCTACAACACGTTGTATTGTCACAAGCCGGCCGGACGTTAATGTCACGTGTCCGACCATGTAATGTGTCCCTAGGTTAAGGTGTGCAATAAAGTATTATCTATCTATCTATCATGTAGGCTACCGACGCGAGTGAACTCGACGCAACGCGGTTCAACCGCTAACGTACATTATTTAGTACAGAATTGTCGTGAGCGTTAAGTTCACAGACAACCGTTATTGCAATCATCAATCAGCGCAGCAAAATAAATAAGAATCAAAGTAACACTAGAAAAAAATGAAACAAAAAAATTACACAACTACGAAGAATGTTCATCTACACTTTATTAAACTGTAGATGTAAGTGGACGGGTGTGTGAGTAACTCAACTCTTCAAGATATCCCTACTGTGCACAAACTAAAGCATTTCAAGTATCAGTGGGTGTGTGAGTGGACGGGTGTGTGTTTAACTCAACTCTTTACATTCTTTGTAGTGTTACACAAGAGCATCTTGCATGCCAATCAGATAACTAGTTTATAATTTTTACAAAGGCGTATTGATGTATAAAAACAAAGGTGTGTGAATAGGCGAGTGTGTGTGTGTAACTCACCTCTTTGCAGAGTTCTCCATAGCGCAACGCTAAGGCGCCTCGAGTACCGAGCGGGTTGCTTGTGTTCACTTCATACAGATGCATGCCCGAGTTGAAATAGCGGGTTAGAGGACCCGTGTTCCACACCTACAGCACATTTCATTATGTACCTACATATATCGGTGGACATTTTACACAACATAATACTCATACAAAGATGTTATATTTACGACAACCGAATGTGAAAGGTTTTCAGCAAGAGAGCTAAAAAAGGAAGCAGTTTTCACTCACAAAACCGCTTCATAAAAATAATATTTTAGTAAAAATATATATAAAAGTTTATGTAATGAAAAGGCGAGGCTGTCAGGCTGTTGGAATAGATTTAAAAGCAGTATAGAAGCAATGTTGTGTATGTTTACGTACAGATTGTAACGCTGCATTCATGTAGCAAGTGTTGCCTAGATTGTGCAGGCCAGTGGCCCCGGGCAAGTCGGGCGCGACCAGCGTCTCCCTCCGCTCCGAGGCGCGGCCCCCGCCACTGCTCATGCTGCAACATGCCAGTTCAACACTACATTACACTACAATACAATACAAGGGAATCGCCATTTTATTACGATAAACGTCACAATTTTGGCACTTCGGAAATGTCATGTTTTATCGCTTGTCAGTAGTATGTTTGTTTTACATTGCAGATTGCCACTATAGCCCTTTTAAGTGTTCGCTAATCAAGCCGTTAATGTATAACTAAGAAATGTGCTCACGCGCTCGTCTGAGCACAATTGTATCGTTCCATTTTCAGAGCGCCAATGCACAGTCCATTTTATAAAATGTCGTTGAGATTAGATGCAAAAGCGTGATATTTAAAATACCTCAGGGCCCCTATCTCCTCAGGCCAGGTGAGATCCTGGTTCCTTAACTCCAGCAGCACCCTGCTCCGCTCATGCAGCTGCAACTCCTGGAGTGTAGGCCGCTCGTCATCCAGGAGTACCGCGGAGCCCCCGAGGGCCCACAGGCGGACATCCTCGCGAGGGAGCCCCAGCACGGCGCATAGGAATTCTATCACCTGCAAATGTGGATTAAAATAGCCGCTGGAGAACAGGCTATGCGCTCTAACAACTATACAAATGTTAAATTAGATTGCATTTAAGCCTAAAGCTGCACCCGAAACACTTTGACACTCTTATTTAGAGACAGATCAAATAGCTTAAGAAAATTGAAAAGAAGGAACAATAAAGGTTGAAAATGAACTGCTATTTCATACAGAATGCAATATTCACGGCCAAAATGTATGGAACAGCTGATTGTAACATACTATAGGTTCCATACGCAAAGTTTATAGATAGGTAGTAAGTTCGTATGCGTTGTGTCCAACCCTGGTGACGGGATTTTTAGGCCTCCTTAAGGCCTCTGTTGTGGCTAACGACTGCTAGAGCCAGTAACTTAACATGCCCTTCTTCTTCTTCTTACGTGTCAATGGTGACAACAAACACTAGACGAAGTTCGAATACAACTTCGCCACTTTTACCCCTTCGTCTGTGGCGTCCAAAATATAATCCCTTGTGCAGGTGGTAGGGCACAAGGGGCAAATGAGTAAATGGGACATCGTTTGGATGGGGACCCCGCAGTCACATTGCCCTCATGCCCTCTAACATGCCCTCTGAAGCACGGAAGCGCTCACATGTAAATAGCACTAGCGGTCACCCATCCAAATAGTGACCGCGCAGTTGTGGGTAGTTGAAGGCTCAGTATGCGAGAGGTGTACATTACCTGTTTGACAGTGGCTAGCCGGGAGAAGGCCGCAGTGTACGCGAGCTGGCGGTCGGGCGGCGCGGGCGCCAGCGCCACCGCGCTGTATACTGAAACGCCGGCTCCCGTGCTGATTGTACTCGCTCCTACAATATTACCTTTTTACTTTAGTTTTTAACCCCCAACGGGGTGTTATAAGTTTGACGTGTCTGTGTGTGTGTGTGTGTGTGCGAGAGAGAGAGAGTGTGTGTGTGTATGGGTGTGTGTATGTGTGTCTGAGGCAACGTAGCTCCCGAACGGATGAACCGATTTTGTTTTTTTTTAAAGGTGAATAGTAATTAGTTGGAAGTGTTCTTAGCTATGTTTGATGAAAATCGGTCCAAGATTGGGGGATTTTTAAAATTTTTAGTTTAATTAAGTACTGTCATCTTCATCTCAGGCCGGGATCGCCCATTGCTGGGTATAGACCTCCACATGTTATGGGAGCCTCCTCTGTCCTGTGCGCCTCTCTACCAGGTGTTTATAAACACAGTACAAATAAAACAAAGACAATCCGAAGCTGCAGAATTGTACTAGAATTAGTTTCGTAGTACGACTTTGGCAAAAGCAAAGGATATATAGATTGAACACCCACAACGATACTAGAACAATCAGTTATTCAGTTATTAAAAAATATGAAAGGCTGAAAATGAAAGGAAAACGACTTACTTTGCGTACTGGGAACATGCCGATACAACATCAGTTGAAGTGGGTACAGTTCTAGTTCCACGTCAGAGTTCGGTGGTCTTATCACCTGAAAATAAAAATAAATAGGTATCATTTAGGATCTGTAAGGTAGTAGAAGGAGCATGTAGGGAAATGTTTAAAATCCTGTAAAGTTTGCTGACATGCTATGATTATAAAAAAAAAAAATTATAACAATCTTTATAACTAAACTTTTTAAACACTAAAAAGGATCCTAAAATTAGATAATTGGCAGATGTTCTCTGGGGTTTATCTGTACAAACTCCTTATTTTTTGTGATTTATCAAATCAAACAGCAGGCAAACATGTTTAGACGAGTGTACTTTTAAGGTTACTGCCTGTAAGGCACAGTGTCGTCAACGCCGCCTGTAAAGAAGAGTAGAGGTAGAGAGGCGTGGTATGTCCAGCGAGGTGGTACCTGTCTCGGCAGCGGGTCTGGCGCGGAGTACCAGTGCGCGAGCGCGCGCCACAGCGCGTCCGGCACCAGCTCGAAGTCGCGGTGCTGCACCAGGGGGATGTCGCGCCGCACGTGCCCGCCCTCTCCCGTCAGCGACCGCACCTGCATCCACAACCAACACCAATCAACACATGCTCTAAATTACAAGCCCCTCCCCTAAAAGAAGACTACAAGTTATCCTGCAAACGGGCGGGGCCAACACGCACGCTGTGACGTAATTAATGTCATAACCGCCGGCCGCATTCCTCACTTTGTCTTTGGCTTTCAATCGAAGCGGACGTCTGACGGTCGTCTTTCATAAACGCGACGCGAACCGTGGAAATATCAAGTTATCGCAGCTTCTTCACATTATTTCGAATCAACAACAATTGGAACAAAGACAGCCACATCAACATGATTGTCCAAGTTTTGTAAGACCAAAACAGTTCCTGTGGGTGACCTCCGAATTGTCACAAACTGTTCCAAAACAGATCTTTGTAGACGCACTAGGGGTCACCACTGAGCTCGCTGTAGAGACTGACCTGCGAGGTGTTGGGCGCCTTGAGGCGAGAGTTGTCGATAGGTCCGGGTCGCGGCGAGCCCGCACTGTCAATGCCTCGCGGGGCACTTCCGAGCCCGCTGCTCGAGCCTGCACTGCCGCTGCCGAGCGAGGCGGTCTCGCATCGCCACACTAACGAACCCATTGATTCTGGAAAAGAATGACATATTGGATATCGCACAAGTACAATCACTCAAAGCCTACTCACGGGTTTTTGAAATTGAATGAACTCCCATTTCCGCATTTAGACTCAAAGTTGTTCCATTGTGTGCGGGGTGTGTTCTGGCGATGAGTGTAGTCAGCCTAACTCAGAAGCACAAATACAAATCCGCCTTTCAAATTCTCCACTTACCTTACAATACAACTGGTTTTACAAGTCTACACTTCAGACTTCCCACAAATCCCCACTTTACAAATTTACCGCAAATCCCCTACTTACCAATCTAAACCCCGAAGACCCTACATACCTCACCAATCTATACTTCGAACTCCCATTTCCCATTCTCTCGAGATTACTTACCCTTACTTTTCTCTCCCCAAGTCCCCACTTACCTTACCAATCTCCACTTGTAAACTCGTCACCTACCAGTGGAATCAGTAGTGAAGCTCTCATCACAGACGATGGCATCGTCGAGATGTCTCCTCGGCAGCGCGCAGGGCGCGCGCGCGCAGGGCTCCGCGTGCCGCGTGTACGAGGCCCAGCCGCGCCACCACTCCGCGGAGACCAGGTACCAGAACTGACCCACGCGGTACCCGCGGCATTGCCAGCGGTGCAGCCAGCCCAGCACTAACAGCACAAACAACTACGTAAGGCATGGGGAGGCGGACATACCCTGCAGGCGGGACTGGATGTGGGATTCTCAATAACGAGTCATTTAATTAAAATACCCATAATGAGGAAGTTGTGAAAAAAAATGTAATTCGCCATTTTGTGGCGGCGGCCATCTTGGACTGATTCTCATCAAACAAAGCTAAGGAAACTCTCGACTAATTCACCTTTCAAACAAAACAAAAATTAAAATGTTTGGACCAAAACGATTGGACATGACAAATGAACAGATAAGAATTTCAGCTGAAAGTCCTATAGATAAAATTGTTTACGGTTGTTATAGATACGCACTATTACGTCACTATTATGTACATCACGATGATATATAAGTACTCGAGTTCAAGTGGACGATGTACCTTAAAACTCACAAGTGGGTGAAGTTTTATCAACTTTCTTTTGATATTTTACACCAAAACATTTTATCTCAGTGATGGGCGCAGTGCAATGCATCACTTGAAGAATATTATTTTTTTCGAAAATAGGATTCTAGTTAATTCAATAGCGTTTTCTTCAACCGACCATTTAGTAAATTCTAGTGTTTCAATTGTTTTCTAACTTTAGAGCAAGAATAGTCTATAGAGTTACCAATATTCCGTTCATGATGCTTGCACTGCGGCCGCAAGCCCAGCACAATGTGGCAGGTCTCGAACAGCAACGCGAGGAAGGGAGACACAAGATTGTCTGCACTCTCCACACTCCAGATGAGAAAGTCTTCTAAAGTGAGCACCGTGTCGTTCGCTATCACACCTTCGGTTTCAGTCTGGAAATTATATATGTGATACTTACAAGTGTTTACATTTCAGAGATACATACATAGACATGTAATTAAATTTAAGAAAAAACCCGACTTTGATACCTATCTGAGGTATGGGTGATGCGTAGTCGCTTCATCTTTCGGTTCTTGGTCACTATACGACTTTTATTTCCATAGCAGTTTCCATTCTGTGAGCTAAATAGCCTACTGATCGCTAAATACACTTTCTAATAATGAGAGGTATTTTCTAGATTCTTCTAAAATAACCCCCGTTTTTATAAACAGTCTCGAAGAGCATCCTACTAATATTATAAACGCGAAAGTTTGTATGTATGGATGTTTGTTACTCTTTCACGCAAAAACTACTGGTCCGATTTGGATGAAACTTGGAATACATATAGATTAACACATAGGCTACTTTTTATCCTGGAAAATGAACAGGATCAAACAGGAAGCGGACGAAGTCGCAGGCGGAAGCTAGTCGTTTATAAATTCGAGGGTAATATTTTATCATAGTTGTTAGAATGCCGTACCTCAGTCAATACAATCATTTCGTCCCCCGCGCCGAGCTGGAACACCGGCTTCCTCCCCTTGGGCGCGACCACTAACTTCTCCTTCAGATTGAGCAGCACAGCATCCGGCTCGAAGGCCCCCTCCGGCTCCTCCTCGTCCGGGGTGGAGGCCCGGGAGCCCTGGTTCTTGGCGTGCTCGTTGGCCACCGTGCACAGGATGGCCACCATGTCGATCAGCTCCTTCTTGTTGAGGAGGCCGTCGCTGTCGAGGTCGAAGATCTTGAAGCAGACTGGAAGGACGCAATAAGATATACCACAGGAGCACCACTTTTGAGAGAGAGAGAAGATTTATTCGGAAAGCGTTATCGGACCGGTATCGAAAACTGGAGTCGATTTTATTTTTGCATTTTCAATGTTGCCGTCCCTTTCTCATAAGTAAACTGAAACGACAAAGACGGTTATAATTTTAGCGCTGTCATATTAAGTTTGCTAAGAATAATATAACAACAGAATCGACAACACTTTCAAAGTATTAAAAAGAAAGTAATTTTCAAACATCAAACTCATGGGGCGGCTTGCACCAGAATCGCTAAACGCGTTTAACTCTTAAATAGTATTTAGCGAGTTGTCAAGTCATACAAATACGTCAGATTTAAATCGATTTAGCTGTTAAATACGTTTAGTGATTCTGGTGCAAGACGCCCTTAATCTCCTTCCTAAGTTTCCGAAATCGATCCGAAAGCTATTTATATAAATTAAAAACCTAAAAGTATCCTAATCTTGCTTAAATTGCCTGGAAAATATCGCTGTCAGCGATAAAGCCGCCGATCGTTACCTTTTAAGATAGCTACCTTCATGTACCAACACAACGGTTTAAGTATCTACGCAAGCAAAGGTAAAAATGACTAAATATATGAGATAATTAGACATATTGGTCCATTATATCATCGTTCACCATAATACCATTTATCGGTGTGCAAATACGCTTCAAGAGCGCAGATAGCGAGATGTTATCATTGTGTAACAATTACGTAGTTACAGCAGTGGAAATATTCGGAAATTCTATTTTTAGATGCAACCAAAATACCCATACTCTTTTTTACATTCTATAACTATTTGTTTAACATTAGCGAGAGCGCCCTAGACGTTTTTATTCTACCGAAGAGAAGGCAAACCACACTTCGTCTCTTTCTTTTTCAAAAAAAAAACGACTGAAATAGTATATCTGTCCTTCTTTTCTGTAAAGTTAAGAAAAAGTGCTGAAGATGAAATCTTTTGTAAAACCTTATCTTGAAAATGATTTGTCTTACAAAACCTAATTTACATCAGTTCTCATAATCGATGCACTATCTAGATCAGATATACTACCAATAAGTACATTCTTCCGTATAACATTCAAATAAGAATCGTGCTGCATTCAAATAAAGTTCTTTTTAAAGTGCAGTTTGTCACGCAATCGTAACAAAGAACGATTCATAAGAGATCGTCATTTACGTGTTTACTGCACCGAACAGAGGCATTCAGATTAATACAGTCAGTAGCAAAACTGTTAAGTTTCTACTAGAACACAAACTAATGTGTTCCAATGTGATCGTGGACTTCTAGGAGACTAAAAACTGTGACAATCCGTGGTCTCCAGCTACCCACAAAAGTGAAATTCTTGGTCGCGAAAAACTAACACCTAGATTGACCTATTTTTTAAAACCCGTACATAGGTTTTACTGAACAAAAACATATTAGATTTAGTTTAAATTTTCTGAAAGATTTTTGTTGGTGAGTTTACAAGCGACCTTGTAGGTCGTCTGATCAATTCACCCGTAAAGTTCGCTGTCCACTGAAGCATGGTTACGCTGATATTATGACTGAAAGGCTGCAATTACGCATTGTATTACAACATTTTGAATGTTTGTGTTTTCCGAAATGATTTTCCAGTCCCAGCTACTTTCTTAGACTGAATTTTGAAAAACATTTCGATAAGATTTTGAACCCTATGGGCTGATAGCAAAAGAACTAGTGTGACTTCTAAGGGTTGCGGTTACTTGGTCTCGAATTTAGGGGTTTAAAATGTCGTTTAATTCACTCAACGGTTGACATTATCAAAATCAAGTCGAAAACCATACTTGGTTGGATTTGAGCCCACAACCCTGAGGTAGAAGGGAGGGGTCGTAAACACCACCACATGAATAGGAAACGGTATGAATTGGAGGAAGTATGCATTTGCTTTACGTGACTCGACACGTGTGATTCTTTTGTTTTCTGTCTCTGCGGTGAAGAGGGTATAAGACACTGGTTGTGTAGTTTTCTCAATTAATAAATAATGGTTTTGTTTACCGTGGATCGAAGTAGGTTGTATGCGCTGTGGAATTCGTAAACATCGGTAGTACTTATAATTTATAAGTTAAAAAACTGGAAAAACCGACTTCAATTCGACTACCAGCTTCATCAGATGATGATGATGATGATGATGACAGTTCATTGGGATTGTTCTAGTCACTATAAACACTACATAAAAGTCACAGGAAAGCAAAATACGCAATTTCGTGCACGTGGTTGGTTTGATTCTTTAGAGGAACTATTGGTGGGTTTTTGCTTTTCTCCAATTAAATGCGATTTGAATGTACAAACTGGGTTTATTGACAAATTTAGAAAAATGTAAAAATTTAGGTGTGCACTGTGCACCACAATCGTTGCTAGCAGTAAAATGGTAGGCGCTTCGCCGCAACTTGGCATATTGCATCGTTGCTAGCAGTAAAATAGTAGGCGCTGCGCCGCGCCGGGCATATTTTTTTCAGTTATTTCTATTTATAACCCAAACTACTCAACCGATTTTGATGAAAATAAAATGGGACCAATCTGGGAGTATATCCTTTCAGATGAAAAAAGAATTTTTGAAATCGGTTCATAAATGACGGAGTTCTGAGGTAACAAACTTTAAAAAAAAAAAAAAAAAAAAAAAAAAAACATACAACCGAATTGAGAACCTCCTCCTTTTTTGAAGTCGGTTAAAAAGAGGGCAGAAGGAGTGGTAGTTTAGTGAAGGAATCTAGTTTGTTCTATGTCTGGGTGTTACTATGTATTATAAGTATGTATTTACAAAAAAAGTATATAAGTATTCTATCAGCCATCTGGTTCCCATATTACAAGCATTGCTTAGTTTGGGACTAGAGGGTGTTGTGTGAAATGTCCCTGAATATTTATATGTATTTATTTATTTATTAATCTAAACAAGGATGGGTTTACGTTGACAGTCCTTGCTTTATGCTGAAATAACGCTCAAGTGAATCAAGATATTTGACAGGATTTCATTGAGAAGTCTCAAAAATCTACGTCACACTTGGTATTTTTCGAGTATACAAACTCGAGATATCGTAAGGGATGAAAACGGTAGCTACAACTACTTACACTTGAGCCGTTCAGTCCTAGGCCCCCGGCACGCCGCGCTAAGCCCGCAGCACAGCTCCTTGAAGTCCACGTGTCCATCTCTGTTCTCATCAAACGCCAGGAATGTGCCCGCCACCGCCGCGGGGGGCAGGGGGGGTGACAGGAGGGGGGTGAGGCTCTCGATGTCCAGCTCGCCCGTCGGCGCCGAGTGCCGGAGCGACCAGAAACATTTCTCTAGCTCTATTATATCCTGGAAGAGATGGTTTGTGATACTGAACCTTGAACCTTAAAACAATTAGTATATGACTGAAAATAATCTATGATAGAGGTTACATTTGAACGCTTTGCACGAATAATTTTCTGCCGCGTAATTATATGTACGTCTCGGTAGTAAAGATTCGTTATCAAAGTACACTGATTATTTGTTGAGACCTGACGATGACGAGTAAAAAAAAGACATGGATTTACTGTTTAGGTACCTAAATTGTTAGATTTTGTCCGGAAAACTGCATTGAAATAGGGCAAATAGGGTACTTCCGTTTCGAATCTACGCGACCTCAAAAATACCTACCTGAAACACGATTTAGTTGAGGATTAAAATGAGGCTGGGTGTTCAAATATTCCAGGAATGGACGCGGTCATCTTGCCAATCTAGAAAGATGTGAACAGACGCGTGTCCTTCCAATGACAATGCAATGATATGACATTGACCCGAAGGAAATTCTCGGTGTCTGCGAGATGAAGATAATACTGTTTGGTTTTTGAATAGCTAAGCAATATACAGATTTAAGCTTATCTGGTGACTCAATGAAATATTACGACACAGTCTTTGTAAAATGCTAAATCTTGGCTTTCAATACTGTTTTACTACAAAAGTTTACGAGACAGTGGCATTTGCAAAGTCCTGGCCTTTGTAACGCAATGCTAGAAAGGCTATACGCAAAATTACTCAAAAGCCTGAACCCTGAAAATCAGGGGAATTTTGAGACTAACCCAGATATATGACGCAGTTAATAAAAATAAAATATACTAAGTACTCAGTACTATTCAAGGACGGTACAGATTTAAATGTAACTTGTATTGTAGCGACGAATCGATCCATGTTTGCTCATTGAGCCGACCTCAAATAAATTGACGTTTATTTCCGAACTGTGTATCGAACCATAAACAATTTAAACTAAATTGGCCCAACACAACATGCAAGTAGCTGTGCAGTCGGCTACACATCAACCTATGCACTGTTTGAACTATTATAATTTGAATGTTACGATTCAGGGATCGCAATAGGTGTAGGCGTGTGGCGCGCAAGCAGCGAGTCTCACATAAAAACAATCGTCGCATGATTCGCAACATTCAAATTATAATAGTTCAAAGTTCGAACCGTTGATAGGTTGATGTGTAGCCGACTGTACCTAATACTTTCGTCAGTCAGCCTATTATGAGCAAAAGAATCAGTGAGATCTATTAGTTCCAGAAAACACCTCTGTGGTGCAGTGAGCGACTGACCGACTAAGACGCAAGAGGAGCGAGTTCGATTCCAAATGATCCTTGTGATTTATTGAAAAGATTTTTTATTTTGACTGTAACTTCCCCCACCGCGACATTTTTTTGCATGATCTAGGTACAATATAGATAGGTATTATTTTAGTCTTCTAGTTTAGTAGGTAGATAATTTCTGTACATAGTAGACTTCTATTAGACTCCTAGTGGGTGACCATGTGACTGTTTTTTAGAGAAACTATTAAAATCTATGTTTTAGCATCAGCAAATACCTGTGAATCCTAATTAGGATAGAGATGCAGTACCCAAGTGCTAAGTATCGTATTATATGGTGCGCGTGTGGGTTATATAACGATCTACTAACAGTCGTAATAATAGTGTTTGACCAGCAAATGATCTGTTGAAACTAATATAATTTGTTTTAGCTATTGACTGTAAATCAATGACCCAGCTGCTGCAGAAAAATGTTCTAGAAAACATATACCTACATGAAAAGTGAAAGAAAAACCTCTAGAAATACATAGACATGATAATTCTAAAGACCTATTCAGACCTAGGGGGTATACTAAGAGCACTAGATAAATCCGAGTAGATATGCGGTAATCCTACTGTCAAACCTAGTTTAGCTCTAGCGGCGGAACTTCGTGGTACCAAATACCCTGCGGGATTCCGCGGTCTCTTGCAGTGTTCAAGCGAAACATCGCTCTGGGTAGCGAATATCGCGTAGGCCTGATTAGGCTTTACTAGTTACTCAAGAAAGATAAATTTAGATAGATAGTACCTACCTATTACAAACCTATTTTGAAGTTATGAAAACCTATGGTACCTAAATGAAACCTAAGTAGGTACCTTGTAGAAAAATAAATAACTAATCTCTTTATCAGTGGTCTGGAAGTCCATTCAGTAGGTTATTGGCACAGATAAGTATGTAATGTTTCAAATTTAATCAGTTTGGATTTGCTCAATCAAACATGCATTATTACATTGTAGGTACAATACAGAACACTGATTAACTGATTGGTCATTTATTTTTCTACAAGGTACTTAGGTTTCATTTAGGTACCATATGTGTTTCGTAAAGATAGCAACTTCGGAACGAAACTTTATCTGTCATATTTATATATTATCTACCCTCAATTTACCTTTCAACACCCTACCTAAATCCTGTGGGTAGGAATGAAAAAACCATTACGAAAATTGACGTTTCACGGTCGGTCGCGTTGAGTCGAGACTACTTTCTTCTCCTCATCTAAAACCCCGGAAAATCATCTCGTATCACGGAAAATCAGCGCCTTCCTTTAAGGCCATCATCACATCAGCGCCCTCCGCCAAATTCAGCACCTCAGCGGGTGAAAGGAACAGTTGGGAGCTCCCAGCGCGTCGCATCAGAAGAACCGCAGGTATTCCTAACCCACTCCTTTTTATCGTTCTTTACACCCCAATATGCTTGTAATAGCTTCAGCTATCACATTGTATTTTATTTATTTATCTAATTTAACTATCTCTGGAACAAGCTACATCTCAATAAACGATTTTTATTTATTATATAAATAATATGAGAAAGCCAGTTGATATTGGGCAATACAATTAAATTGTAAACCTCTATTTCTCAGGGTATAGCACTTCCTACCTAAATATTATGTGTCAGTGTGTGTTTGGAATATTTAATTAACAAGTTTAAGAAATCTTGGGTTTTCCTGCACAACTCTTTACTTAGTTCTGAGGTTTTCCCTGTTAGTTTGATAAGTTACCTAATCATTTGGGTTGCACACACTGCATGATATGTGTGGGAAACCAATTTAGCATGAAAAGAGAAAGAAATAACTTTTTTCCTTCAGTAAAAATAGAGTCATTTTTTAGAAATTGGAGCAACATGGTTTCATGTAAAATAAAAATTCAGTACAAAATAAACTCACCCTCTCCTCCAAATGTGTAACTCCAGCCAAACTCTGATAGAATGTTGGAGTCTCCAAATCTTGAGCCACAATGAGATCTGACAACAGCCACTTTGATAGCACCGTTGCATCCTTGTGTATCAGTAGCCATGATCGGAACTGGTCAAATGTGACTTTGTCTCCGGGACCAAAGAGACCGAGTAGAATTTCAGCTGAGCGCTGTGCTCCAGTGACCGGTAGAGATGTATTTTCAAGGTGTAATGTTCTCGCGAAATCGCGTTTGTAGATGTAGGTGCCATTATCTCCTTGATTGTTTGTGTATAATGTCCAAAGGAACCTAAAATTTAGGTAGAATAAAGAAACACCCCGCCCTACCAACTCTAGTAAAAATTTCTATGATAACTATTTGTGTAATTTGAAAAGGTATGTATTGTTTACATTGAAGACTAAGTATGTGAACTACATGAAATCGTACTTAATTTTCTCCTCAATATTTCCTTTGGTAAGCACCACGATGCCACACAACAGCTCCTTGAAGGCAATGCCTCGCTTGGTGCCGCCGCACCCCTGGTACAGCCACTCCGCAACTTCGTAAGGCACTCCATCACAAAGCACCTCATGAACGAAAGCCTCCAGGCTCAAGGCTGTACCATTCGCACCGGCACATCTCTTGAACGCTTCGCGAATGCGTCTCAACTCACTATCTGACACTGTAAATAAAATAACGCCGATTATTTCTTCGCATTCTTACAACGCACTTTGATCAACATTGCACACGCGCCTACCTCGCTTCGCGGCATCCTCGTAGGATATAAAACTAGGTTTTGAGTCTTTCGCACCCATATTAGCGACCACGAAATGGTCATAACATTTTTCTATGCAATATACACAAAGAAAAGAAACAATAATTATTTATTTAGTACAGCTGACAGCTCACGTCGTATCTGTAGCCATAATTAGCCATATTGATTTTTTTCTTTTAAAATTCGTTTCTACTACTACATCGGTATAGTGGAAACCAATTATCGTTACATTGCAAACGTAATGCTTGCTAACTGTAGGTTATAACTGCGCGGTTTAGGTTCGTCCCAGCAATCTATAGCAATAAAACTTTTGTCTTTTGTCGAAAAAGCAAGCACTAAAGCAAGCAAGCAGAAAGCAGGAATTTAAAATGTCAATGTCAAAAATGGTTATTTAGCAAATGTAGCCAAGAAAATGAAACGAACCTGAGGGCAGAGCTTGACTGAGAAAAATTATCGATATCGATGTTTAAAGAGTTTCATACAAGTCGTTTTGGTTTACTAAGATTGCTATAATACAATTTCCCATCCCTATTCTTGCCCTAATTTTGCCATTTTGCCTAATTTTTCCTTATTTTTGATGCCAGCTTGGCATTTTTATGTTTAAATTTGGCGTATGTGTACATTGTACTACATTCTTTTTGTCCAACAACAACTGACCAAGTCAAATCAAACCAACTCTCTCTCACTCTCTCACTCATATCAACTCGAGCCGAGCGAGTGAGTTGAGGAACACAACTCAATTCGGTCGGATTGTTTTGTTGGGTTGGGTTGGGCCATTCAAATAAGTTGGTTTTTTTGACTAATAAAGCATCTGCCAGCCAAATTCTGTAGTTTGTGGCCAACCCTATGGCGGCGGCTACTTCACGCTAGTTAGTTGGCTACACTGATAATTTTAAAGAATTTCATCAATAACGTCTGACTAGGCGGTATGGTTGAAAAACTATAGCCTGCTCTCAGGACCGAACAAACAAAAAAAAAAAAGAATTTCATCACATCACAAACACAAAGAAAAGTTGTTTTCGAAAAATAAGTTTTAACTTTCATAACGTCTCTCTTGTATTTATTTGTGCCTGCTCAGCTAGATTGACGTGATGTTTACTCTTTTCTTAGTCAATCTAATTTGATTTTGGGTTTTTAGATGTCTGTGTCTTTGTGTGTATTGCGGATAGAAATCGACGAAGATCTACCCGAAATGGGTGATAATTCCTCTGAAAAAGGTAAGTAGCCACCATCTTAGTAGTTTACTAACAAAGACATCTATTTGGCTTCAGGCTGTTTCGAAAATAATTTTCGACTACAGAGTAGAAGTAGGTACCTACCTACGATACCTACAGAAGCCTTGCACAACACAATCCTCAGCAACCGATTTGTTCTAGAACTATTACCTCACAGACAAGGCAACCTACAGCCAGAGTTACCTCTGTTTTATAACCTATTTGATACAAACTCTTTGTTTTTCACATCAGAAGCTGCTAAGGAGCAGAAACGTCGAGATAGAGGCGCGCGTGAGTCTCAGACCATCACAGTGGAGACCTACGCCAGTATCCTGACCGGTCCCAATGCTGACACCAGCATCCTTCCATCCAGCTCCCGCAGATCTCCACACAAGAGTTGCTCTTCAGAAGATGGAGACAGCATCAGCTTCTTCTGCGGGAATCCTCTAGTGGAGGTTACAAAGGGAATACTGCATTTGTACAAGGAAAAGTAAGATTCTATTGGTTATAATAGACTTTAGAAAGCATCGAATCATTATGTTAATGCTCTCAGATAGATTGCAAATGAAATAAAACATATTTTATCAAGGTCAGTGATTTTAAAGATAATTGATAGATGTTTGTTAAAAATGCAGTGTCACAAACATTGAATAAAATTGCAGTAATGATAAAATCTAATAAAGTAATTACAAATACTCATCATAGGTCATCAAAACAAAGTCAGGTCAATGATACCCATTGGCCTGACTTTGTTTTGGCCGAAATACAATGTCATTGAACTTGGCCTTGTTCTAAATCTAGAAATTGTACAAATATTGAGTGAGCAAAATGAAGGAAGATCTTAGGATCTATCATTGTATATAATATGTTAGAGCATAACTACCAAACCACTTATATTTGTAGGGCGACTGTTTTCCGCAACTAAGCTGCAAGTGGGTCCTTTTCGGCGAGGGAGGGTGGCGGCCGCTATTCCAGCCACCCTGTCCTTCAGGAAGGAAATCGAATACCATGTAATAATATTGTTTCAGCGAACTTAAAAAAGCAGAAGAAGCCAAGACTCTTTGTTTACTATCAATACCTGGAGCTCTAGGTGCATCAGACCTACTTGCATTCGCAGCCGCCTGCCAACAGGACATCGCTCATGTGAGGGTTCTCAGAGACGGCTCTCCGGACCACTACATGGCACTGCTCACGTGAGTACTACGATTCCCTTGGGCCTTAGACTAATTAGCATGAAAAGTGTTAATAAATAGATCATATAATTTTTAACACATATTTTTTGAATCCAGATTCCGTACATCAACAGCAGCTGCGGAGTTCCACCAGGAGTTCGATGGAGTGCCTTACAGCACCCTCGAGCCTAACGCAGTCTGCCACATGGCCTGGGTGTCTCGGGTGGAGTGGGGCCGAGATGGGACTCCCCCGGCGGCCCACACCGAGCTACCCACCTGTCCTGTGTGTTTAGGTATGTGATATTCAATCACTGATGTTTAAAGTAAGTGTATTTTACGTCATTCATTTGTTGTGTTCGCGTGGTTATCGCGGATCGCTAGTTACACTGACGTTTTTATTCGGCAGAGCGCATGGACGAGAGCGTGGCTGGCGTGCTGAGCGTGCAATGTGCGCACGCCTTCCACGCGGAGTGCCTCGCGCGCTGGCAGCACGCGCGCTGCCCCGTGTGCCGCTGCGCACAGGTGCCCGAGCCGCGCGACACCTGCGTGTGTCTGCAGTGTCCGCCGCACGGTCAGTTATATAATACACGATCAACCAAACCCACCCTTACATCAAGTAACAATACCACAGCCGGTCCATGGCCACTATGGCCAGGCTTCCCCTCCCCATGATCCCACTAACATGACCTTGCTCGGTAAAAGATTCTCTTTCATCTCCATACCAACGACATGACTGCAGTTAGGCTTACGGTTTTCATACTACACTGTCAAAAATGTATGCTTGAGTCTGGATAAGTCTGGATACAGTCCTTAAATGAGTACCGGCTAGTACTATACATCAAACTAAGTAAGAGTTTGATGTATAGTACTAGCCGGTACTCGTAGTCTGACAAGCTGGCAGTGTCAAACAATGTCAGCTCAATCCTGAAATATGAGTGAATGTGTTGTAGCAGCGTGTTGGTGTTGCTTCCACAGAAGAGACGGACACGCCCCGTGAGCACAACATCAGCGACGTGGGCGAGGGCATGCTGGAGGCAGAGGCTGGCTCGCTTTGGATCTGTCTCATCTGCGGGAACGTCGGCTGCGGCCGGTGAGACTCACTTATTATACTTTCACCCGAGACGCGACGTGGTTGAGGCGTACACTAACAACATTTTTGAAGATATAAAATCACTGAATTTAATTATACAAAATTGCAAAACTGTGAACAACAAATGTCCACCAGAAAATGTGACCAGAAAATCTTTATTTTTTTTTTTAAAACATGTTTGGATCAAATGATATTTTTGCTGAACTTTTGAATTGTTATTCTCTAGCGCCCATGATAATTTTGAAAAACTTTAATTCCATTAAAAAATAATTGTATTTCAGATACGAAGGGGGGCACGCGGCGAAGCATTACCTCGCGTCGAACCACACGTACGCACTGCAGATCGGATCCAACAGGGTTTGGGATTATGCAGGTAATATTGAATAATGTCGCTATTCTTCAAACCTGTTTTTAGTATTAAAAAACCTACGCGATATTTACTACCCACAGCGATAGCGATATGCCTTGACCCCGCGTGAAGCCTAACGTAACGTAACGTAACGTGAACCGAAACTTTGATATGGTAGAATGACACCCACTCATTTTCACTATGCTCTGTGGCAAGGTTAATAATGCGTAGTCTGAATAGGCCTTTAGGATCAGGTAACTTCAAATACTTTTTTTTTATATTCATGGACATTTCACACAACGCCCTCTAGTGGCTAGATTAATTTGGGACTAGAGTCTAGTCCCAAACTAAGCAAAGCTTATACTATGGGAACTACATTGCTGATAGAATACTTTTATACTTTTTTGAAAATACATTTTGGAACATATAATTTTTTATGAATGTGGGGTCGAACCCACGAGGCACAGCACGGAAGGCAGCGCTATTACCGACTGAGCAGTGACGCCTGTCATTGTTTTAGGCGACAACTTCGTCCACCGTCTGGTCCAAAACAAACCGGACGGTAAGTTGGTGGCGGCGGAGGGGCCGGGGGGCGAGGCCGGCGCCTGCGCCGGGGAGAAGCTGGACGCGGCGCAGCTCGAGTTCACCTACATCCTGACGCAGCAACTCGACAGCCAGAGGATGTACTATGACGAGCGTGGAGCTAAGTAAGACAATATCTATTACAAAAAGTTCCCAAACAAGTAAATAACCCTTTAGCTGCGAATGCGGAAATGGAATTTTCATTCCAACGAGAATGCAAATGGCCAATACGAGTGACGTCACGAACGTCGAGTACCGTGCATTCGGCCCTTGAAACTTTTTGCATTAAAAATATACAGAGACTGTTTTGGTCCTCGGAAGTAGCGTGATTTTGCGGTGTGTTGAGCAATAATCCGGTGTAGCTGTTATCCAGCAACAGACCCTTGTGCTAGTGGAGTTAACGAAATCAGGATTTTCTATAGCGCGAACAGTGAGTCTAATTACCCTCTATTGAACAATAATAGTGGTGTTTAACAATTAACTCTAATTTCGCGTGGGCCTGGCAGGTTTTTATGTCGTATGTGTACATCTGCGCGTGCGCTCATTTTAACCGTCCTGAAGGTACTGAAGATCCTGTAACATCGAACATTCATAATAATCCCAAAGAATATCGATCTATTCGTTTGCGTTGCGCCATCTACTTATTGCCCCCGGAACTAATGAATTTGTGCTGCCACCTATTATAGATCCCCCGGATCCTCTGTGTAACCTGCCATCTATTATTTGTTTCCGATACTACAGTGCTAAATTCATCTCACTGTATCTACATAATTTCTGTAACAACCATTCTACGAAAGATGGTAAAGTGCGTCGCATGTGGGAAATTCTTGGGGTCAAAAGAGGGCGTTAGTTGTCCTAAGTGCAAATCGAGAAGTCACAATGAATGTGTTCGAGTACCCATGGGTGTGATGGTTGATTATTCCTGGAGATGTGGCGACTGCCAATCTAAGGCTCCCAAAGGCCGAGATCCATCTACGCCCGTCAACGTTAACCGAGAAAGCTACCTGGAGCAGACGCATGTCCGTGTGGAGCAAGCCGAGCCTGATCTTCCCTTGTTTATGAGTCATGAGGCATCGAATGACGACGCAGTGCGCGCCCTTAGAGAGGAGATGCGGTCTGAATTTGCCAACATACAAAAGATTATGACTTCGGAATTCCAATCGTCAAGAGACAGCATACGTTCATTCCTTGACGAAATGCGCGAGTTAAAAACTGAGCTGTCTACAGTTCGCTCAAACTTCAATAAGCGGATGGACGCATTCGATGCGCGCTTACTGGCCCTGGAAATAGCTCGGGACAATCCCGTTAAAGCGAGTGAATCGAGCTCGCTGGAGCAGGCCCTCGTGGAAGTAAAGCAGCAGCTCAACGAGCGTGAACAGGAGTATCTCCTCAATGATGTGGTCATTACAGGTTTTCCTGAGCAGAAAGGTGAAAATTTGGTCCACCTGGTTTCCCTACTAGGTTCAAAAATGGGTATAGCTCTGGATGAGCGCGACCTTGTGTTTGCCGAGAGGGAGGGGGCCCCCCGCCGCGCCGTGAGTGTTTCGCCTGTAATGGTGCGTGCACGCCGTATCATAGTCCGCTTTACTAGGCGCGCCTCCCGGGATGAATACCTCGTATCCGCCCGCGTCCGACGCGGCCTAACTACGACTGAGCTTGATGTGGAGGGGGCACCTGCCCGCATCTACGTCAATGAACGCCTCACCAAACTAAACAGCCAAATATTTGCCAAGGCCAGAGAGGAGTGTAGAGTGCGATCTTGGAAGTACTGCTGGTCGAAGGAAGGGCGTATCTACGTTCGGAAGGAACACGGGACTCCATACTCCCGAGTCAGACACGAAGCGGACCTGGACCAAATTTTTACCAAAAGCGCTGTTTGAAGATGTTGGCTGCACTAATATTTTTTCTTGTTTATTCTAACTTTATTGTTTTCGCCTCAGTTTACCAGTTTTGTTACTGCTTGTTATTTTTATTAAGCACTTGCATGTTTTTTTATATGTGCATTATAATATTATTAAGTCAGTTATTACTTGTTAGAGTTTCAATTGATATAAATAATATCATGTTAGCTTGTGTAATTGGAATGTTTGTAAGTCACTTTATTTTGTCGCTTCACAGTTGTAATATTTTAGTAACTTTGTGCGTGAGTAAGGAATGCCGCCATGTAACGCACTCAATACCCAAACTAGGCTTTATACATGTCATGATATACTATACTGTTATTATACTTCTTTATCCTGCCACAAAATGTCAATCTATTTATTTTTACACAATATTTACAGAAAACCATATCCCACACATATATTATATTAATCTAATAACCAGCATTATAATTTGTTTACGTCTCCCTATAATATACACACATAATCATAGCAAATACTTTATTTTTCAAAATGGGTAACAGCAAATATCTCAAGGTTGGTCTTCATAATGCTGGTTCTCTGGGCACCGGTCATGACAATTTCATCGTAGCTATGGAAAGGTATTCAGTGGACATAATGGCTATTAATGAGACATGGATCAGAGAGGGTGAGATAGGACGTGCCCCCTCAGTATCCAACTACCGCCTCAGGTACATTCCGCGCCCGACTCACACGCGCGATGGTCGTGGTGGGGGCGTTGGATTCTATATAAAGCGCGGAGTCAATGTGCGAACTTGTTCTCATCCTATCAATCCGAACATAGATCAAATGTGGCTCAAGCTAACTGTCAAATCCTCAAAGCTAATTATAGGTACAGCATACCGCCCGCAATGGGTAAACGTCAATGATTTCTTCGAAGCTTTGATGAATTCGGTAGCAACATTCGCGTATTGTGATAATTTAATAATTTTAGGCGACTTTAACATTGACTTTTTGATTCCTAACGACACTAAAACTATGATATTTAAAGAGTTCTTGACCGACACAGAGCTATCACAAGTGGTAGATAAGCCAACTCATTTCACTGACCATAGCCAAACGCTTATTGATGTAATATGTACTAATGTGCGGACGCGTAACGTGTGTGTTGAACTTGTTGGATCAGACATTGGTCACGCTTTTGTAACATGTGAATTTATTTTTAAAAAACCTAAAATTGCGCCTAGGACTATTGTGTACAGACCAATGAAAGATATCTGTCTCGATCTGTTTAACAGTGATTTAGAGTCCATCCGGTGGAACCTTGTTCGATGTGCTGACCATGTAGATGATATGGTTACCAATTTTAACTCAATTATTACGTTATTATTTGATCTGCATGCCCCAGTAAAGTCACGAGTTATCAAAGAACTACCTAGTCCATGGTTAACCGATAATGTTAGGCTGATGATGCGTCTTCGTGATGCGGCACTTGTCAGGTATCGGGACACTAAAATGGAAACCCATAAATTATTTTATAAGGACTTGAAAAAACAGGTTATCGTAGCATTATACTGTGAAAAAAAAGCGTTTTTTGAACAAAACATTAATTGTAACAATCACAACTCTAAGGTGCTGTGGAAGAATCTAAAATCTAAAATACTGCCGCCTAAATCTATGGATCTTCCTTTACATTTCGATAATCCCGACATGATTAATGATCATTTTCTAAACGTACCTGATGATACTTGTATTAGAATTTCCGACCTAACATTCTTTGAATTTAATAAGTACTGTTCCTCCACGTTTTCCTTAAAGCCTACCGATTCTATAACTGTGTTGAAGTTTTTGAGACAAATAAAATCTAACGCCCTTGGTACAGACAGAATATCCTTAGACATGATAACACTCACCCTTCCTCAAAGCTTGGATACTATCACAGCTATTGTGAATAAGTCTATTGTCTCTTCAGTTTTTCCTACGGCATGGAAAAAAGCAGTGGTAAAACCCATACCTAAAATCCCTAATCCTCATGAACTTAAAGATTTGCGTCCAATAAGTCTTCTGCCTTGTCTATCTAAGGTGTTGGAGAAGGTTGTCTGTTCCCAAATGACGGAATACTTGGAAACGCAACAAATTTTACCTGAGCTGCAATCCGGTTTCAGAAAGAATAGAGGTACAACTACCGCACTACTGGACGTAACTGATAATATCCTTGCAGCGCAAGATGCAGGCATGGGTACCATCTTGGTCCTTCTCGATTTTTCACGCGCGTTTGATTCTATCAATACCTCTCTTCTATTATCAAAGCTTAACTACTATGGTTTCGAAACAAGTGTGATAAAATGGTTTGACTCCTATCTGAGTAAGCGTGCCCAATCTGTCGAGATCAATAAAGATAATGGTGTGACAGTGGCTTCCCAGATGCGTGAAGTCTCTAGGGGCGTGCCCCAAGGCTCAATTCTTGGCCCAGTCTTATTTATTCTTTACAGTGCTGATATCACCAACTGCATTCAGAATTGTAAGTTTCACGTGTACGCTGATGATATCCAGATGTATCTATCTTTTAAGCCAGAGGACTTAAGAGCCGCTGAGATTAAAATCATGCAAGACTTAGACAGAGTTCAGGCGTGGGCTATGTCTAACTCCCTTCTGCTCAATGCTAAAAAGACCAAATACATGATGGTTGGAACTAAAACACAGGTTATGAAGTTATCAAATATGAATCCTAAGTTGGCTATTGGCGGAGAAATTATCGAACGTGTTTTTGAAGCGAGAAACCTGGGTTTGATTTTGGACGAGCAGCTGCGGTTTGAGCGACATGTGTCTGAAACGGTCCGTAACAGCTTCTATCGCCTAAAGGTCCTTTACAAAATCAGAAACTTTTTGAGTACAGACTTACGTATTATGCTGGTTGATTCACTCGTGCTCTCTAAGTTCAACTACGTCGACTGTGTATATGGTCCTCGCCTTCTTGCCAAAACCTCTCGTCGTATACAGATGGTTCAAAACGCCTGCGCTAGATTCTGTTTTGAAGTTCCCCCCCGTAGCCACATCACACCTTTTCTTAATCAGCACAACATTTTGAAAATGGAAAGCAGGAGAGCCTTGCATCTCGCCACGTTGATGTTTGATGTGGTGAAGTCGCAGAAACCGCAATACCTCTTCTTGAAATTTGATTGGGCTCGAGACTACAACAGGTATACTGCCCGTACGTCTTCTCTCTTGTTGCGGACCCCGCGACACGGTTCCGCCGCATTTCGTGGTAGTTTTCGGTTCTGTGCCACGAAGTGCTGGAATTCTCTTCCTCCTCCATTACGCGCACTTCGGTGTAAATCTAACTTTCGGTTAAAATTTAAAAAAATCTTACTGGACTTGCAAAAGCCTGTTCAGTGAACACTCATATAATCTAAAAGTACTTCAACCTACATAACTTTTTTTTTCATATGCCGAGATCCTTCGCTGAACACGGCTATAATATTCTATTATCCGTTTTTTTTTTTGATGTTTTTGTGTTTACCTTCTAACTTTGCACCGTGGTACAGGCCCACAGAAAATAATTAATTGGAAATCCTGACTTTCATAATATATCCTACATACCCACTCACACACACACCCCTTCATGCACAACCCAAACACGCGGGGCACTCCTGTGATACCCAGACTCTTACGAGACTGGTAGTAGCAGGAAAGCCCTCGAAATATACCCTTTCATGCACAGCATACACATAACACCCTCTTATACAGTCTGCAGGCTTATTCATTGTTCTTTTATTTATTTTTTCTCTTTGTGTTTCTTTCATTCTTTTGTAGGTATACTTTTTATTTTTTTATTTTATAGGTACCTGGGTACCGATCGGTCTGACCAACGTTTTTATATATATTTACTATTTATACCTACTTGTCTATCTATCTATTGTTGTTAAAATATGTTTAGCTTTAGTTTATAATAATATTTATTTTGTTGAAGCCTTTTTAAGTTCGTGCGTCACCGCAGCCTTGTGCTGAAAATCAGCGCTGAGAATTAGTTCTCAGCATATGCTGAGCACAGAGCTCTTTATATGGGCTGTACATGGCGGCGTTCCGCTATCCGTGTTGCATGTTTGTTTAGTTTTATTTTATGTTTTTAGTCCCCGTGTACAACCTTTATAAATAAACTTTTTTGTTGTTGTTGTTGTTGTTGTTGCAATAACTAGTTGCTATCTGCATTCCAATATGCAGTAGCAAATAAATAATGTATTACAAGGAACGTGGAGAATATTAGTAGCATCTAGTATATCCCGGACACATCTACTGGACATGCTCACTCAGGTAACTGTTATCTCATCAAGCAGACGGAACTGCTGAATATCTGATGGACTAGCCTACTTATTCTGTCATTATCTTCGATAAAAAAATCCTGTCTTCAATACTTTAATCCTGAATATAATTCCAGGATGCTGTCAGAGTTTACCTTAGAACGCGACAAGTTAACCGAGCGTGCGTCGGCGGCCGAGCAGACTGCCTCCGAGTTGCAGCAACAGGTGGCTACCCTCACGAAGGACAATAAGAGTCTGGAGCGGAAAGTACAGCTTATGACCACTAAGTAAGTCGTTACAAAAATACACATGTTTGAGTAACTTGAACTCGAATTTTGAATTGCAACTCTTAGCAAATTTACGAAATAAAACTCAGACACGTCCGCCATTTAATATGAGTGCCAACATTTTATCGAGAGTACGCTATTGAACGTACAGACTCTTTTTCTGCGTAAGACCCTTGTCACACGTCGGGCTTGCCGGGAAATGACGTCGGTGCGTCTGAAAAATAACGCACATGCCCATTATTGCCCATACACTTCGCTGGGTACCCGGCACCGGCTATCGGCAACCAGAACATGTGAAAAGGGTCTAGATGCTTGGTTGTCTGTGTTTCAATCACGCTGTAACTACTGGTCCGATTTGGATGAAACTTGGAATATATTATAGTTCGTAACCTGGATTAACACAGGCTACTTTCCCCGTTTTTTTTCTCGTGGACGAAGTCTCGGGTAACAGAGTCCGAGATTTGGTATGATTTATGTTGTTCCCAGACTGTGTACGATGCAGCACGCGCTGGAAGAGGAGCGCGGCTTGGCGCAGGCCATGGCCTCCAACCAGGCGCTCTGGCAGGCGCGCGCGCAAGCCAAGGAACACGAGTTTGTCTCAGAGGTCACTATCTATCTATTCCTTCGTTTGCTTCTATGTGTTAGCGGTCAACTATCATTCAGTTATTGACAAGTTAACTTTACAAAAATTTAAAAATCCCTGTCAATGATTAGATTAGATTAGAAAATTCTTTATTGCACATTTAAAAACAGTACAGAGGCGGGCTTAATGCTAATTAGCATTTTCTTCCAACCAACCTTTGTGTAGTGTGGAGAAAAGGTAGTGCTTAATGATGCTTAATGATAAAATGATAATCTACTTAGATCCTCTTCATCATTGCTGGTCATTGTCAGACCTTGGAGTATGGACTTTAGTTCATTAAATCTCAATACTCAAAGTCTAAAATCTAACAAGAACCTTTCTCCCTCAGATCGCCGAGCTAAAGGAACAACTACGCGACGTTATGTTCTTTGTGGAAGCGAGAGGGAAACTCGAAAACACAACTCAAGCGTCCACAGAGGAAATAGAAACTGCATCCGTCTCTGTTGCACCTAAGGAAAAGTCAAGGCGCAAGAAACGTTAAACTAGTCTCGAGTCGTGTCTATCTGTTTCTTAGTCACCCTGTGTGACTCTAAGGCTCGTATTCTTATAAAGTAACATAAACTTCTCATACAAAACTATAAAAAAAATGCTTGAGTAGTAAATGAGAATACGGACCTAGCAATACATGCTTACAACTTTGTCGATGTAAATGATGCTATGATATCTGAAGCTGATTGGTTGTGGTAATAAGATATGGCAGGAGTCTCAAAATATGTTGTCTCTTTCTAATAGACTGAATGGAAAGGAAAACTTGTTGAAAACTTTTAGTAGACAAAAGATAATTATGTTATGACTAGAATGGGCGGAAACTTTTTTTATAAATAGGTACTCAAACCGTTTTTTAGATAAAG
Source organism: Gandaritis pyraliata (assembly GCA_947859175.1). NCBI lineage: Eukaryota > Metazoa > Arthropoda > Insecta > Lepidoptera > Geometridae > Gandaritis > Gandaritis pyraliata. The sequence goes on along the minus strand of OX401871.1, from coordinate 628,937 downwards.
CTAGTCTGCATCTGCAATAAGTAGGTATGGTAAACTCTTCCAATTTGTTAGTTATCAATACCCACGATACAGGGAATTTATTAAGTCAACTGGATCAAGACTTTGTTGACTACTTTTGTAATAAAGAATTTAGTTGGTGTAGGTATTATAACTAATTTATGTAAAGCTGATTTATAAAAGAATCCAAAATAATTGAAGTTTGGTAATTGAATATACAGTCTGCAGTGTGTGAATAAAAAAATAATTGATGTGATGTACTTATAGTTGTTCAGATCTATTGAAGATTCGCAGGAGTATTGAATTCTTGTAAAATAATTGCTGAAATCGCTGTGATAAAGATGAATAGGTGTAAGAAGCTATGTTTATGTGATTTTATTTAATTCGGAGTTTGCGTGTTATTTCAATGAATCAATAAAAAGTTAAAAAAACCGGTATGTAGTTTTTTTTCTTACGTAACATCAATCGACTACAATTTATTTATGTCTGTGAAATTAATTTTCCTGTGGTGATTATAAATTACTAGCAGTTGCCCGCGACTTCGTACGCGTCTACAGTTTCCGTGCACATTATATTATCTGTGCGTGTATCGAGCGGATACTTCTTTGAGTAACTTGACATTACACCGAACTCGTACCTACTGGAATGTCAAACGCTAGTCGTTAGATCAAAGAGGTAGTGCTACGCCCTGTCAAACTGACGTGACATGACATGACAATGAAATCCTCTTGCCAATTGGCGCTGCTAATCCTTTTCGTTCATTTTATCCTGTAGATCCTGTTAATTATTCGGGATAAAAAGTAGCCTATATGTCAATCCAGGTTACGAACTATATTATATGCCAAGTTTCATCCAAGTTGGTTGTTTAGTTTTGACGTGATTGAAACACAAACATCCAAACATCTAAACATCCAAACATCTAAACATCCAAACATCTAAACTTTCGCATTTATAATATTAGTAGGATAGGATGCTCATCATCTCCCTGTACTTGTCCCAGTTGTCCCATTATTCCCACTTTGTGTGTGTTTTTCTAGAGGTTTTCTCTATTATGATGAACCCACAGACTAATAGATTTGATGATCGGTAGATCCCATCAATGTCAGTGTAATGTCAAGGGTGTGTCATTAAAAATACTCACATTGTCTGTCATGTATGTCAATGTCAATCAAATTCAATTCACTATGGCATGGCGATATTGGCGATGGCGAACATTATCAAATCATTTTTGAGAATATTATAATGCGTTTCTCAATGAAATTAAATTCATATTTTAGTTAGTTATTTAAAACTTTATGTACATAATGAGTAATTAAATCAAAACAGCGAAGTGCATTTCTTAACCCTGTACGAATTAGGCACGTAAGTAACGATTATTTCGCTGGCTTGCAAAGCAGATTTATTTCACCTTCTCAGCTATCAAGAGGTACCTATCGTATTTCATAGCTAAAAGTAAGCTCTATATTTCTCCACATCTGTACTAAGTGTAAGCCCTCCGTCCTTCCGTCCGTCCATAGGCTTGAAAAGGTGTGAATACGATGGTTTGCAAGTCTCGATTCTAGTTTTTTTCGCAGAGTCGGCGGTCGCCTTGCGTCGTGGAAATATTTTACAGCTTGCGATGTTGTACTAGATTTGACTCTGTGCCCGTAATCAGAGGAGTCTATTACAATATCGCATTACCGTCGGCTGCCTTTCTATTGCACGCCTAACGCGCGGTCACTGAGCACAGTCACGTTTGCAGTGAGCAATGGATGGAAACCACCTGTCTCCACACATTGGTTTTCAGTGCTATTGCCACTGTGTACTGACTGTTGACTCTAACAATTTTGTGAATAACTTCTGTGATATTTCCCTTAGAAACTCATTAACATGGATTTTATCAATCACCTAGACTTATATATTCAGAATTTCACACCAAACTGGGAACAAAATTTTATGGTTCTGGGAAAATAGTTTCATTTAGAATCTTAATAATTTGGCCAAATATTCAAGTAAATTTAAAATTGTATTCATCATGTACGCACAATATATTATCTAATCGTTGTGTTATAATTCCAATATGTTCCATACATTTCCCCAAAATTGAAGATCTAGCCAAAAAACTGTTAAATTATGATTGTTACTACTACAGTTCAATGTATAAAACTCATACTATCCATTTTCTACTATGCTGGGATTCCATAAATAATTATAAATCAATCACAACATTTAAAATTAAATAGCGGTTTCTAAAACAGGTGAAAAATGAGTGATACTAGCGACCTGCTACCAGCAAAAAGGCCCAAACTTGAGGAAGATGCACAAAACTCCCAAGACTCCCAAACATATGGTCTCCATGTTACCGCAGAGGAAGTTGATCAGCTGCGAGAGTTCCAAGTTCTGGATGAGGTTAAGTGTGATGAGGAGGACAGCAACGATGAGGGATCGGACAAGTCTGACAGCTCTGATGGTACTCTTAAACTGGATCACTTTTATTGTGTATTTTAAAAGCATGTTTTTATTCTGTGCAACTTATTACTTAGCCTGGGGTAATCATAGCTTTTATTGTGCAGGTGAAGTTCAATATTTGTTTATCACTTTTGTCGATTCTAAATAAGTAAGTATTAGCTTTTTTCTGCTTACTTCATCTCAAGCAATGTATATACATATAGTGATTAAATGTAGGTAAGTACTTGCAGACTATTTAATTGTAATTTGTAGGAGTCCCCGAGGATGAGCTGGAGAAGATGCTGGAGGAGGACCTGCCGGAAGACTTCAAGGGAGTGCCCAAACCCAAAGCAAAGAAGTACATCAAACGGCAGAAGATTATCCTTGAAGGTACGGGTTTTTCTAATTCAAGGTGTGGGGAATAAGATCTACAGTAAAGTGTCATGTCAAGGTGTATTATGCATTGTCAGCCTACTAATAAAATAACAACTATTAAAATTACAGAGAAAGGCATAAACTACTTTGAAGTGTTGCCTCTGGACTGGATGATGGTGCGGCACTGCAGTGGCATGCCCATCTACATGCATCGGGCTACTCGCGTCTGCACGCTGTCTAAGCCTTACTTCCTCGGCAAGGGGAACACTAGGGTAAGAACTAGTCCCCCACTTGAAATTACCTCAAAATGCCTATTAATTTGATCAAATTGAAATGTGTTATATTATTGAATTAAACTATAAGAATTTCCATAACCATTGAAATAGCACAATAGGGCAGGTGGGTCCTAGACTACCTACCCTTGTTGAGATTCACTTAGAAACAGTTGAGGCAGGTCTAGGTTCTAAAGAATCATCACCATTTTCAGAGACACGACATTCCAATAAGCGCAATTCCATGCCTCGCTTACCGCATAGCGCTAAAAGAAGAACAAAAGCAGATGGAAATTGACAAAAAAATCGCAGAACAAATAAAAAATGGCACCTGGACTGACCCTAACAAACCTGCAGACAAGACGGTCCAAAACGGTAGTGCGGAAGTCACTGATCAAATGGATGTCGCACAGAATGGTGACAGTCAAGATGCAGTTAGTCAAAAATCTGAGACTACCGCTGACAAAGCAAGATGTCCATTCAGGAAGAATTTGAGTGAGTTGAAACATGAGAGCCTTAAATCAAGTAATGTGTATAAGAATTCTCACGGTTCTGAGATTGTCATCAATGTGACAGATAATTTGAGAATAAATCCTTTATGTTCTAATAATAATTTAACGGTGTATCTAATGCAAATGCATGTTTATTATTCCACAGATTTTCTTATTATGACACTGTGCTGGTTTTTATATGTTACTTAAAATTATTTATAGGAGGCTTATTTAAAGTTTTTTTATGTAGGCCATAGTAAAGTTAACCGAATGCGTAATGAAGCTTTTCGAACAAAGTAATCTACGATTGCCAACATCTGCCGACCGCACTTTCCGTACGTACAACGATAATACATTTTTATTTATTCAGATGCCCTGGCACCTGGCGGAGAAAACCCCCAAAATGGTGACCCCCACACTGTTCTAAACAACGATAAAGATCAGTCTTCAGATGCCTGTCATATTAAATACGATAATAACCTTCAGCCTTCTACTCCTATGGACGTAGCTGATCAGGATTCCCAACAATCAGATTTTAAGAATGAGGACAATCAGAATACCCAATTCTCATTTGGTGATAAGAACACTGTGTCTGGTGAGAGTTCTCAATCTAGCGAGAACGGTGCCAAATCTAGCACATTCATTCTTAGAGAAGACGAAAGTGGTCAGAAATGTAGCACATTCACTCTTATCGAAGACCAAAATGGTCACAAAACTGGCACCACCATTCTTAAAGATGATAACAATGAAAAATCTAACACCATTCCTGACGAAATTGCCCCACAATCTACACTTATTGAAAATGAATCTCAAATCCACCTCGAGATAATGAAAGAGAACTGTGGAGATAATGAAGACGCTTTTAAATCTACCCCCATTGTTAGAGATGACGAGAACAGTTCTAAATCAACCACTATTCTTGGAGACGATAATTCCAGTTGTATTCTTGGTGAGGATTCCCAAAGCCACTTGGACAGCCTCGGTGCTCAGCCAGTGCTGCTGCCGGGGGGCATAGTGATGCCTCCCCCGCGGGTGGAGACGGTCAGCACGAGCTGGAAGTCGCAGCAGCTGACGCCGGAGGAACTCAACGCGTACTGCAGGAAGCTATTCAAGTTCAAGGAGGTCTACATCATGCATTTCAAGTGAGTATTTAGATAGCTGAATGTAATATCACTTTCAAATGACTTTATCACAAAGCTACTGTAAGTATATCTGATAGTAATCGGTCGACTTTTTTCCTGCAGTCTATTTTAATAAAAAAAGACCTGTGTATCTTTGAGTGTGATTTTCCTTGAAGTGTGTTCCACTTTGCATTGCATTAGTGCGTGCGTCTCTCGTAGCTATGTTGTGGTTGTGCTGCAGACGCTGGGCCGACCGGCGCAAGTACACGAAGGCTCGCAAGACGATGCAGTACCCCGCGCTGCCTGAAGGCACCAAGCTCATCACTATCCCGGCGCAGGACTCCAACGATCAGAATGGTGGGTCACTTACTTTATCATCGTTAACTTGCAGAAGGAGGGTGGGGGGGACTAAAAACAAGCACCAATCTCTCTAACCACTTTTGACAGGCGTCACAGCTCAGTCGGTAATAGCTCTGCCTTCCGTGCTGTGGCTCGTGGGTTTGGTAGATGTTTGTTCTATGTCTAGGTGTTACTATCCTACTAATATTATAAATGCGAAAGTTTAGATGTTTGGATGTTTGTGTTTCAATCACGTCTAAACTACTGAACAAACTTAGATGAAACTTAGCATATATATAATTCGTAACCTGGATTGACACATAGATTGACACACTTTTTATCCCAAATAAGTTACAGGATCTACAGGATAAAATGAACGAAAAGGATTAGCAGCGCCAATTGGCAAGAGGATTTCATTGTCATGTCATGTCACGTCAGTTTGACAGGGCGTAGTACTACCTCTTTGGTCTAACAACTAGCGTTTGACATTCCAGTAGGTACGAGTTCGGTGTAATGTCAAGTTTCTCAAAGTATCCGCTCGGTACACGCACAGATAATATAATGTACACGGAAACTGTAGACGCGTACGAAGTCGCGGGTAACTGCTAGTGTTTTATAAGTATGTTTTTACAAAAAAGAAGTATGGGTGTATTCTATCAGCATCTAGTTCCTATAGTCAATAGTCAATAGTCAATATCTTTATTCAATAAATTTTAGGTGTGATACAGGATCTTAAAAAATAACATAAGTTTCACTAAAACCTGCCTTTACAGGCGTATGAATAGGAAAAATAAGAACATTAATAAATTATTTTCGTTATATATTAGTCCTACCTATATTTTATAGTCAAAGAATTCATTTATGCTATAAAAGCATTTTTCAGCAAGCCATTGAGTCAAATTGGATTTAAATCTATGAAATGTCATAATTTTCAAATTGTCTGGAATTTTATTATAAATTTTTATTGCCATTATAAAACTATTATTAGAAGATAATGTCAATCTGGTTAATGGCCTGAATAATTTATTTTTATATTTGGGTCGAACGCTGTATTTACTCATAGTGCTTGCTTCTTGAAATATACTTCTATGTTGAAATACAAATACACTTACATCAAGTATATAAATGGAGGTCAATGTTAAAATCTTATGTTGTCTATAATATGGCCTACAGGAGTCTGTCAGTTTTAAGCCAAAAATAGCTCTTAAGCATCTCTTTTGCATTATAAATACCCGTTCTATGTCAACACATCTACCCCAGATTATAATACCGTAGCGCAACAGAGAGTTAACATAACCATAGTAGGCTGTAATAGCGGCCTCTTTGTTCACTACCTGAGAAATTCTTCGTAATGGGTATACAAAACTATTTATTCTTGAACAAACACTATCTACATGCTGCTTCCAAGAACAGAGATTATCTATATAAATACCTAAAAACTTTATGTGACTTAAGTTATCAATAATATGTCCATCATGCGTGACTTTAAGATTTACATGGTTATTTTTATTATTAGTTTGAAATGATATAAGCTTAGTTTTATCGATATTTACTTTTAAGTTATTATTTTTAAGCCATGTGATAGCAGAGCTTACTGCGTCATCAACTTGCTGTTCGTATGTAGACTTATCGACTCCTTCTACTATGATCGTGGTATCGTCTGCAAACAGTATGCACTTCTGATGGACAGCATTTGGAAGGTCATTAATGTACAGAAGAAACAGCAGTGGACCTAGAATACTGCCCTGAGGAACGCCAAACTTGTTATTTAGAAATTCTGATCTAAATGGTGTTACTGTTTTTGTGTCAGGGTCAAATTTTGATACCTCTACACATTGAGTTCTATTAGCCAGGTAGGTCTGTATCCAATTATGAGCTGGTCCTCGAATACCATACATCTGTAGTTTCTGAAGAAGCCTTTCATGAGAAACGAAGTCAAATGCCTTGCTCATGTCCATGAATATAACAGACACTGGATTTTTCCTATCTAGAGCATCCGTGACATTCTTAACCAGATTAAATGCCGCCAAGGATGTACTCTTATTCTTACGGAATCCATTTTGTTCATCACATAAAATACTATTTGATTCTAAGAAGCTATATAGTCTCTTATACATTACTTTCTCATATATTTTAGAAAAGATAGGTAGCAAAGATACTGGTCGGTAATTATTAATTAGATTTGCACTTCCCTTTTTAAACAATGGTTTTACAATGGATACTTTAAGATTTTGCGGGAAAATACCCTGTTCCAAAGACAGATTAATTGCATGCACAAGTGGTGCCGCAATTTGATGAAAACATAATTTCACTATGTCTGTACGAATATCATCATAGCCTACTGATTTCGAGTTTTTAAGAGACAGAACAATTTTTTGAAGTTCATCAATGCTTACTGGAGTAACATACATACTATTTTGATTCGATTTAACATGATCGAGATCATTATGCTCAATGTCAATAGTGGTATTGTTATGTACAATGTCAATAAAGAAATTATTAAAACAAGTTGCAATACTACGTGGGTCAGTCACGTCCGAATCATTCACCACAATTTTATCAATTTCATTGGGTTTCAAGGTATCAACAGAGTATTTTTTTTATTATGTTCCATACTGCTTTGCCCTTGCTCGGTGCATTTTGAATGTACTTCATATTGTTGTTCTTTTGAGACACAATGAAACATCTTTTTAATATTCTCGAGTAGTTTAGGTATGTAGTTTTCTCACTTTCACTATGTTTATTATTCCTATAACTAAGGTACAAATGCCTCTTATTTACGCAACACTTTTTAAGTCCCTTTGTAAGCCATCTAGAGTTCTTTGAATTATTAGTCCTTTTACTCTTAATTATAGGGAAACATAGGTTATAAAACAGAGTAAACGTCTGTGCAAAATTAAAAAAAGCTGGATTTGCCAGGTGTTCGTCGAATACTTCGTTGAAAGACAAACGTGATAGACAGTTGACAAATTTTGTGCAGTTTTCAGCATCATAATCTCTTTTGAGATCGTACCAGCACTTGATTCTCCGTTTTAAATTCTTTTCTTGGATAATCCATACGTACGTTTGGGCTGTGTGATCCGACAAACCCAAGTCACGAACTGATGCTACACCATTCTCAATATTAGTTGCGATATGATCTATGCATGTACTTGAAGTAGCCGTTATTCTTGTAGGTTCAATCAGCTGCAGTTTGAGTTTAAACGTGTCCAAAATGCTCATGTAATCCGTTACTTCCCTAGATTTGTTGAGGATATTAATATTCGTGTCTCCACATAAAATAACCTTTTTCCGGGTGTTCCTTCCCAATTGTATCAGTAGATCTTCCAGTTTGGTAAGAAATCTGTTGGTATTTGATGCAGGTGTTCTGTAGACACCAATTAACCTCACATTAAATTCGGTCAGATCTATCGCACAACATTCAAAAGTGCAAGGCTCGCACACATTGATACTTACATTTGTAAACTGTATATCATTATTCAGGAGAATACAAACACCACCTCTTTTAGAGTTCTTTCTCGAATACGAAGCGGCCACTTTATATCCTCTTAGCTTTAGGTTTGTTTCTGTTCCTTCCTGCATGAATGATTCACTGAGACATATAATGTCTATTGGTGTACCATGTTTTTTTAAATTCACAACGGAGCAATATAGTTCGTCTTGTTTTGTTATGGCTCCTGCTATGTTTAGATGAAATAAACCAATTTTTGCGCTTTTATTGGGAACGAAAAAACAAAGCGTCCTTACTAGGTGATTCTTGCTTGTTTTCGCTGTTCGTTTGTAGTTGCTTGGTGTTATATTGTTGTAGTACATCGAGGTAGTTTTTAAGATCCTTAAATATCACCTGCATGCCATTATCATTAATCTTCCCAGAATATCGGTTAAACATAGAAAAGTCATACTCCAGTTTATTATTAGAATCTAGTATGAATGCATGCTCATGTGTTGAAACATCCAAATATAAGAGATTATTGAAGGTTTCGATTCTCCAATTGTACATATTCATTAGACTGCTATATTTATAAGTTGGAAGACAGATAATTATGTTTGTATTTTTTATTTCTTGTAGGGTCTCTCTGATGTAACGTATTAATTCAAAGTAATCGTGTGTAGACTTGAACTCTTCTTCTCCAATTAGTATTATACAAAAGTCGTCCATCGTAAAATCTGTTAATTTCATTACCACTCCTGTCAGTAATTCTCTCATATTGCTATTAGGCTTTAGGTAATGGCATATTTCTGCATCATTAAGTGTATTTTCTGCGACTGACAGTATATTATTACGTTTGTTTGTACTTAATATACAAATTTTTTTGACTCGACGGGTATTTGATGTCTTGTTTTGTGCGATTTGTTCTGGTTTTCCGGGTTCCTGTGGGCCTACAGGTTTCAGCGTATTTGTTTGAGTGCTGGTGTGTATTTTTAGTTCGCCAGATAATATTGTGTCAGTTTTCTGTACTGTCTGTGTGTATTTATGATTTCTCTGTTTTTCTTTCTTTTTTGGCTCGCTATTCTCTATGGTCGTTTGTGTTTCTTGGTGTTTTGTCTCAATAGCTTTTTCTTTTTCAGTTTGTGTTTGTTTACTTATTTTAGAAATTTTAGGCTGTAGTTTAGTATTTTTTCTTGAATCTTTTGGAGAAACAGAGCTATAAGAACTGTTTGCTACCTTCTTGTAAAGCTCATTTTTCTTGAGTAAATCTTGATTAGATTTTTTTATAGTTTTATTCTCAAGTAGTAATTGCTCAATTTCGCTATGAGCACTGTTCAGCTGATTTTTTAACTCTTCTATTTCAATGGTCAGATTTTTGACTTGCTCATTATTTTCCGAGGATAAGTCAGGAAGACTACTTGTAGTGACATCTATCGGGTCGTTACTTATATCCGAATCATTTGTGATGTTGGCATCCATATTTATTTCAGTAAGCGCTCGTCTTAGCGTGATGTTATTTTGTTGATTCATTTTTGCTTCCCACTAGATGTCGCTTCGTGTCCAAATAATTTTTTTTGTGCAAAAATTTTTCGAGTCAATATGGATTCGAACTCGGGAACATTTACTCGTTGCAGTTGCTCACAGTAATCGCACCATCGAACCACTCGACCAAATTGGTATTACTTAGTGTGACGAAATTTTCAATTGGGTGCATAAAAAGTAGTAACTTTGAAAAGTTCGTTATAATTTTTTGTAGTATGAGTCATAGATTTTTTTGCATCACCGGCACTTTGTGTTTTGTTCAAAATTTTAATATGTAATGCTCAAAGTTATATTAGGCATCTCACTACAATTTAGTTCACTCTTTATTCGTGCACGTAGGTGCTTTTTATCTGGCTCCAGACGGATATCCGTTTCATCTCCAGTTCAAACACTGTGCCAAATTATGAATTTCCACACTTCACTCGAGTTTAATCGTATAATATCCTCTTATTTTATAGGATAACACTATCACATATTAATCAGGTTGCTATTGTCGTTTTAAAACTTGAGTAGTCACTGGTATATCGTTAAAAGTAATTTATTTTAATTATTTTGTACAGAGCTAATGTTTACATGACAGCAGCGCCATCTATCTTCTGATCCAGTTTTCAATATAGTATAGTACAAGCTATATATATTAGCTATAGTACAAGCTTTGCTTAGTTTGGGACTAGAGGGCGTTGTGTGAAATGTCCATGAATATTTATTTACTTACGTTGCACACGAGCCGAGTTGTATCAACCCAATTTGCGACTCGAGTCAATAGACAGTTTAACTCGTAAGTTTAAAATAGCTCGCCACATCACTATTAGTTAGATGACTGAATATCGCGTGGTGTAATAAGGCTTGAAATGTGTACAAATGTGCGTGTTGCAGGTAAAACGGCGAAGCGAGACTGGGTAATGAACATGAACGGGTGCAGCTACCTCTCCGTGTTCCACGAGTACGTGCGCCGCGCGCTGCACAAGCAGCCAGTCTACGAGTTCAAACAACTAGGTCGGTCACCTTACTACTCACTTATTCACCTTGTCTCTCCTGTGGGTGCCGAGGATGGCTGAGAGGATGCTAAACGTGCTACAAGCCTACAAAAATCATGTCCCAGGCACTGCAGCGTGCCGTTTATATGTATGGGTAAAAAGTGGCCCCTGACGTTGTATAAATCATCTAGATTAGATGCAAAGGCCCGTTTATTTTTTACCCTAAATATATGTCGGCAAGAGGCCTGCGTTATGAAAAGAATTAGCAACGAGCCGTACCGCGCAGTCTCCTCCCAATCTGTTCCCCCACTCTCCCGACCACAGATCTTTTAGGCTCATAATCATACCATTTGTCTATTGGCACACTCGTCATTCTGTTTAGAATAGTCGCATCACTATCTTACGCTAATAGTTCCGTCATATATATTGGTTTTGCAGAGAATGCGACGGCGCCGTACCAAGCCACGGTGTACATCGGCGGCATGCAGTACGGCGTGGGGCGCGGCTCCTCCAAACGACAAGCCAAGAGTCAAGCTGCCAGGTACAACCTACATTCTATTTATATTCAACACTCTAGTCTAGTAGCTCAAACGTACGCGTTCGTTGCTATGGTGACGGGAATGTTAAGCCGGCTTAAGTACGTCGTGGCTTAACGACTGCTAGACCCAAGACCGACAGTTTAACATCCGAAGCACGGAAGCGCTCAGATGTAAATGCCACTCACGGTCGCCCATCCATATAGTGACCGCGCAGAACGTCGCTTAACTTAATCGGTGAAAATTGAGTAAGCAAGCCTAGCCACCAGCGCTTCAACACGTGGCTTTACCTATTAAATAATACACTCAATTCTTCCCCAGAATCTATTTATGATTCTCCTTCTCTGGTTTGCATAATGCTATTGCTTCTAAATATAGCTACATTATCATAGAACACAAAATGATGATCTCCGGTGTTTTTAATTATAATGTTTAAAGTTTTAATAATATTTATTCACAAAGAAAATTACGACTAATACAATATTTATAATACATACAAAATACACATGAAGCAGTTGAGCTATGTACACACCGTTGCAAACGATTTATAGATAGCTCAACTGATCCAAATCACTGGCTGCATTGCATTGTTTGTTATGTGCAAGATGTGAAGTGTTGATGTACTTACTGTACCGACAGAGCTTCGATCCACATCCTGATCCCGGAGATGAGGGACGAGCTGCCGACCACTCCGGCCGACTTGAAGCTCAGCAAGGACGACCCCGACTTTACTGTCAGTACACTCTGTAGATATATCTAGTGGTATTCTGATTCTCATTTAAATAGTTGAGGAGATCAAAGGGAAAGATCTCCCGCGCGCGACCCTTGTCTCGCAGCTCCGAGGCCCGATGGAATTCGGTACTATTACTTAAGTTCAACCTCCGTGATAACTTCGCTTGCTAGATCTAGGATTTGTCTGTGTCGATTAGCGACAGTGCCATCTATCGGGCGCAGTTCTAGTGGTTCTTATGTGACGCGCTAGATGGCGCTACATATTCATTCATTTATTTTTAGTACGTTAGATACATAATTATGGTAGGACTTGGTTTCTATGAACAATATGGTGTGCAGTTCTTCGACTACGTGACGATCGAGGACCCGCGCATCCAGGAGTTCTGCGGCGCGGCCGCCGAGCCCTCGCCCCACGCCATCCTCAGGACCTGTCTGCTCAGGAACTTCGGCGCCGGGGACAGGCATATACACACAGAGGTAATTCATTACATCATCACATTTTGTAACAAAATATCTAAAAAAACAATCTACAATCTAGTTGAGTTTCGGCTCGAATCCAATGAAAAGTTATTTGAAAAGTTCAACAAATTCTACTCGTGCAATTTCAGATGAAGAAGCTGGAGTTTCAGAAGATAGAGCTGACTATGAAGGTCGGCAAGCACACCGCCACCGTCGTGTGCAAGAACAAGAAGCAAGCCAAGCAACGCGCCGCGCAGCACATCCTGCAGGTCAGACCAATGTTCAATAACTCGCAGCACATCCTGCAGGTCAGACCAATGTTCAATAACTCGCAGCACATCCTGCAGGTCAGACCAATGTTCAATAACTCGCAGCACATCCTGCAGGTCAGACCAATGTTCAATAACTCGCAGCACATCCTGCAGGTCAGACCAATGTTCAATAACTCGCAGCACATCCTGCAGGTCAGACCAATGTTCAATAACTCGCAGCACATCCTGCAGGTCAGATCAATGTTCAATAACCAGCTAGCTTACTTTATTACTAATTTTGTACCTATGTTTATGTGCCTTATCGGCTGGACTAGAGAAGCAAGTACATCTTGTAACATCCCTATAACCTAGCGTCCATAGACAATAAATGTTATGTTTATGCAATGAAGTGGTTGTTGTAGCAACTGCACCCGCACATCACGTCGTGGGGCTCGCTGCTGCGCCTCTACGGCTCGCGCTCCATGAAGACCTGCAAGGAGAAGAAGTTAGAAGAACAACAGATCACACTCCTGCAAGTATGTACTCGAACATAACACAACACATTCTACAATCTACAGTTTTAAAGAAAGTGTTTTCATTCCTTCATTCATGATCACCAAGCACTTCAAAATTAACCTGTTCTAGGTTTTCTTTTTAATTAATTTAAATTACCTAGAAGTAATTTGTTGTTACAGGATAAAGCAAGACACAACGAACCCAACCACGCAGTCTTAGAGAAGCTGAGGAACGAAATGACAAAATTGAAAGAAAGAGACAACGCTGTAGTACCCATCGGCACTCTTCTAGTGTCCGAAGACTTGCCGACCCATTCGGGCTCCAATCTCAACAATGTGGACCTATAACATACGTCCGGGCCTGACGAGGCCCTATTGAAGACTGAACACTTCACTTCAAATCAGAGTGAAGTCTCTCGGAATGAACCTTCAAATCAGAATGAAGTCTTCACAAGAAACAACCCTTCAAATCAGAATGAAGTCTTCACAAGAAATGTCCCTTCAAATCTAATTGAAGTCTCTGAAAATGAACCTTCAAATCAGAATGAAGTCTTTACTCGAAATGACCCTTTCAATCAGAATGAAGTCTTCACAAGAAATGATTCTTCAAATCAGATTGAAGTCTCTCAAAATGAACCTTCAAATCAGAATGAAGTCACACAAAATGAGTAAAGTTTCTTTTGCAAATTAAATTCAAGATTACAATGAAGTTTCTACTCGAAATAGACCTCTGAATCAGAATGAAGTCTTCGATGAACCTTTAAATCACAATGAATTTTCGGCTCAAAATGATTTAGTTGGGGAAGGTTTCGTTCTAAATATAGTCTTGGCTCGGAGTCTTACAAATGAAAGCGAAGTCTTAACTCAGAATACAGTGTTAAATCCAAACGAAGTAAAAAATCAAAGCGAAGAGTCCTAAACGAAAGTGAGTTGAAACTTCTAAAACAAGAAGTCGTGAGAATATGTAATTGGTTGTTTTATTAATATAATTATTATTTTGTAATGAAGTTCAATAATATCCAGCGATTAGATTTTAAGTTTAATTGTAGTTTCTAAGTCTGAAAATAGTCAAAATACATGATCTTTAACAGATCCATAAGTCATACTATTTTTTTTTTATTTTCTTATCGAGAAGTATAGACAAACGCCAATCAACATTGCGAAAACAATCGCTTAGTGTTTTCGTTAATATGAACGTTTATCTAATAGTAAGCGATATTTAGTACCTAAGTTATTAAAACTTTATGCTACTATGATTTTCTGGGTGCTTGATCTATATTTTTTTAATTAAATTTCTTTTACTATTATAGGGTCAGTCTAATTTAAACCTTACTCGCCTTGAAATAGGCTAATTTATACAATATTTCTTGTATTTCATGGCGCAATAAAATATTATTTTTTATGAATTTAATATAAGTACTTAATAAGTTAATATTATACAATGTATCGATGTTATTGATAATGATCTTGTCATCGTAGAATATAGTTTAGTACTAGCATATTATATTTTTATTAAATAAGTGTTGCAGAAATGTGTGACCATGACGGAGAATAGAATGTAGTATGCTTTTAGCAAAACAAATAATTAGGCCTTTAATTTTAAGAAACTGTCCAAGAAATTATAGCAGAACTTTCACTTACGCACTGCCATTCGAACTAAATCTAAAAACTGTTATTTTAAAGCTACGCTTTTAATGATTTGTTGCTTTGTATTGATTTTTATGGTATGCGCATATAAATTGTAAATACGCCTCGTTCGCTGCGTACGCTTCGTTTCCGAGCCAGTGGACGCGTAGCATAACTTGACACCATAATGTCTATGACTAACCCTAAACAACTCAATGTCTAGCTTACAACGTGACTTTGGCGAATTTGCAAATACATTAAAATTGAAGGATTTGATCAGGTAGATAAGGTAAAATACCGAGGGATTTGTGGGGATTTCTACCGCGCCTGGGAATTACAGTCATGAGACTATTTCTTGCCTTGATCACGAATGAATCGTAAACGTATCGTAACGCTAGCATATCTGAGATACACTGCGCAGTGACGCTACAACGTGCGGCAGTCGAGCTGACGTTGACGAGCAATATGTTTCGAATACGTTAGGTTTACGTAACGTGGAGACTGTCAGATTTGTTCGTGATTACCCCTCTGTTTATTTTTCGTTTGGCGTTAAATACTTCACGATTAAAATATTTCCCAGGAAAGAATGTTGGTGAATGATCCTTTTTTAACTGGTCAATTCATTATTTGCTACTTATTTATTGGTCAGAGTAATTAATAATCTTAGATTCTGTTATTATAATGGGTTGTAATATTAATAAAGAATTCAATTCGTATAAATATTTTTATTATAGTTTTGGATACCCAAATGAAAGTAATTTTAGTTTTTTGAAAATTTATTTTTATGGCTTTCATACATTTTTTTTACAAGACACATTTTAATATTTTATTATTACTATCACTTTTTCATAAAACATACCTACATTCATTTGAAAAACAATCTTAGATATGAAAAAACTATTTTTAAACTTGCTAGGTAACATCTTAAATTACTAGTAGAAAATAAATATAATTAATTTGTACAAAAAAGCACCTTAATTTAATAGTTTTAACAACCGAAGTTCCCTAAATCTAAGGCAGTGTTTAATTATTCTAAATGAAACTTTTTTAAATATTTTTTCTCAGACTGGTAGATGGAGCTACGGTCGCTTGCATCGTCGAGTGGTTACGAGTAGCGAAGGTCGCGGGTTCAAATCTCGCTCGACTCATAATCATAACTTTTGGGATGTTATAAAAATCTCAGCGATTTTTTTTTAGTGCAGGATAGCACTTTAATACAAGAATCAGAAATACATGAAATTGAAGTGACCTTTTCCAAACACCTGTAATACAGGAGAAAGCTTGTAATTTCCCGAAACGATATGTAGTTTCTTAAAACCATCTCTGCCAGATGGTGGGCACCTGGTATCTCGTCTCGCTGGCCTGCAGCACGTTCGATATGTCTCCCGAACCCGTCACTGGGAAAGGTGCCTGGAACAAATGCACCAATTCACCGTCTATCAGCTGCGAGGCTGGATAAGGTACTTTAAGAAAACGAATATAGAGAGACGGGAAAAACACCTCTCATATTAACGAAGATGGGGTCTTGCTTATTTGTACCTACACAATGGGACCCCATCTGCCCTATACGCTAGTAGAAACCATTCAGTGTCTGAGTAAATTACCTGGTAAATTAATAGTGTACCTAGCTTCCACCATCATTACATCAACCTATATCAGTCCACTGCTGATTTGCTGGTTGTAGGTCTCTCCCAAGACCTGTCACTGACCCCGGTTCGGCTCTTCTCATCCAATGTTCGCCAGCTACAATTGTCGCCCCATTTTGCTGGACCTTTTATCAAAGTAGTCGGAGTCTGGACACACTTAGGTATCAGTGACTTGATAGATTTACTTGGGACTTCAGCTTTTTTTTTCTTACAAATAATTTTGAACCATATCTACCTATCACTTATTCGATAGCCTGCCCGCATCCCCCATTCACTACTAATACTGCATACCTGTGAGTGCCCGAGCCACCTTTGCTTGATGAAGTCAGCGGCGCGCTCTCCAATCATGATGGTGGGTGCGTTGGTGTTCCCCGACGTCACGGACGGCATCACGCTCGCGTCCGCTACTCGGAGCCGGTCGAGACCTTGCACCTGCAACAATAGAATGTCTCGTACTGTAGACTCGCATTAAGCGTGGGGGCTGATAATAATCAAAGTTAATATAACCTTTACTCTGCTAAAAGTGCAGTTTTCTGGAGGTTTGTCTGTGCTTTATCTATCTGAAATGGTAGGTACCTCTGACTTTAGCATAAGACCAAATTGTAAAACATATTTCGGCAAATAAATGTATCTTGTATCTTGTACCTACCTAACTATAGTAATTCTTTTTCCAGCGACTGAATTGACTACCACTAACATCGACTTTGGACTAAATCCTCTCAACATCTACCTAAAGCAATTTGGCTTTTTTTTTCTATTTGGTTTTGATTCCCTGCTTCCAAAAGGTATACCTACCTACCGTCATGTTATGCGCATGATCTTTGTATATCTCAACCAAATAAATCGAAATGGTACCTGCAATAAGTTGTCAACAACAGCGCTAGGATCACCCCTGGGCCCCATCTTACAAGAGCCAGCCTGATGGTTCTCAGGAGCTGTTTGCATCCTCACAGCGCACTCCCAGTAGGCGTCGCAGCCGAACTTGATATTCTCGCAGCCTTTGACTGGCGTCTTGTCCATCTTCACGCCGTAGCGCTTCAGAGCCTTGGTCTCTGAGAGACGGATGGCGAACTTTATACCTTCTATGAGGGTCTTCACGTCGTCCTCGTGGGTAAGGTAGCTATGGGACATTGAAGACAAGTTAGTTTGTATTTTTGGCGCAGCCGGAAGGATTTCTTCATCTACTATTGGCGTAGTCGGTAGGATTCAAACTTACTTGGCATAAATCTTAGGGTACGCAAAAGGATCAGCACTGGGGATCTCCAGCCGCCCTCTGCTCTTCGGTCTAAGCACAGTAGGTATGATCTGTATACTCCGGGAGCCGTTGTCCAGTCTTTCTCCAACCATGCCGGTTTTGGCGCAGTCGGCTAGGAAACCACCGAAGAAGAGTTGGATGTCCGGATTATCGGCGAGTGGGTCTGAGTATTTGGTGTTGATGAATGCAGTCACTTCTGATATACCTGAAAAAATAAGGGAATCATGTCTTAGATGTCTAGGATGAGGTACTCGAATTAAATTCTTGGTTATAAAATGGTCCAAGTTCCAACAGCAGAGATAATAAAAGTTTAGCTGCTCTGAGAAGAGCTGTACCTACAATGCAATCATGTTTACCTCAGCCTAGTTTTACCTTCATCACTTTCAAAAACATTTTCACACACTGGTCGCTAACGAGGACCAACTTACCAGTTCCCGACATGAGCCCATCTCTGAAAAGCAGATACTCCATCGCAGTCGCCCAGTTCAAGGGCGTGGTGTTGTTGTCATTGACTTGGAAGTTCAGGAAGTGTGCAACATGGTTGTGCAGGTTCCGTCCGACGGCCGGCAGGGGATGCACCAGCTTGACGCCCGCGCGGGCTAGCACGGCGGGCTCGCCTACTCCGCTCAGTTGCAGGATCTGTGGAGACGCTACTGCGCCACCGCTGTGGGAGGTATATTAGAACTTGGTGCATGGTAGCAATTTAATTTATCCAGGAAGAAAGGTTTCACAATCTGGGGTCCATCTTTTGAGGTTACCGCGGTTTTCACAATGTCGTTGATTCATTGGGTGGACTCATCCTTTTGGTTTGACATATTCTTGGTTATTGAGCCCACATTGAAAATACCCTAACTAAGTTTGTACTTTAGTACAAAAACAGAACTAAACTCCTTCTTGAAATCCTAACTTTTGATCGGTTTACATAAGTAATCTATCCATCCACTATTAAGAAAAGAAACTAACCTCAAAATGATCTCATTATTAGCGAAGATAACCTCCGTTCCTCCATAACTGTTCCTGACTTCCACGGCATATGCCTGCCTCGTGGTCTGGTTTATCAGCACCCTGGTCACAGTCGCGTTGAGCATTATATGCAGGTTGGGGCGATTCTTAGCTGGACGCAAGAAGGCACGAGCCACAGACAGTCGGGAGCCATTGCGGTTCGTGGTCTGAGCGATTGTGAAGCCGGTGTGGTGCTCACCGTTCATGTCGTGAGATTGGTAGCCTGGGAAGAAAAAACTGTTGAGAAGGAATGTGGGAAGATGAGGTTGGATGGTGTGTCCTGCGAAATGGAGAGATTTTCCACCGACCACTCGCTTGATTCTAGGACCGGTATTTCGTATTCGGAGTATCTACTTCAGTATCTACTTCAGTCAGTATCACTCGCTTACCTAATTCTTCTCCAGCCTTCACCAGACTGTAGCTGAGAGGAGGGTGGTATGGGAACTGCGCTACAGTTAGTGGTCCTCCAACCCCGTGGTATCCTTGGTCCATCTTGTCCGCCTATTGAAAGAAAAAAGTGTTGTAAATCTTTGTTTAAAATGTCACATTGCGGCGACGGCGACGAGGTGCATTACCCATTCACCCAGATTTACAAGGACCAAACTGCAGGGCTATCAAAAGAAAACTGCTGATATAAAATGTACTAAATAAAACCAATGACTTGTTAAATTCACCAGCGGGCTTTGTATTCTACCTGCTTGTTATCCTCGGACTTCATAAAGTAAGGCAGCACATCTTCATAGCTCCACCCCTCGTTACCAGCGGCGGCCCAGGAGTCGTAGTCGGCGCGAGAGCCGCGGATGTACATCATGCCATTCATCACTGACGTTCCACCAAGGACCTGAAGTGTAAGAAACATGAATGAGCAAAGATCTACAAGATACTGCAACACTGGTAGGTACCTATACAGTTTTTATGCTGTCTGGATCCGCATTACTGATAAGTAAGAGGAAAAATATGGATCCTTAACCTTTCCTCTCGGCCAATAGCACTTCCTGCCGTCCTCACCGAGGCAGGCAGCAGGTTCGGGCTGCGTCTGGTATCCCCAGTCGATGCTCGACCCGATAAAGTTCAAAAACATGGAGGGAACTTGGGCTCCCGTTGGCTCGTCGAATCCTATGCAAACAAAAATACTTCAGTGAATTCTGTATACCTCTGTGGCGATATTTAAATACAAGAGCCCTCGGCTGATGGTCAGATGCCGTAGCAGTAGCAGGATAATGGATTACTAATAAGTGGAAACTCTTTAGCTGGTTAGAAAGTCTTCACCTGCTTCCAGTAAAAGCACTCTCCACTCAGGCACCTCTGACAACCTGGCGGCCACCACGGAGCCGCCTGATCCACCACCCACCACGATAAAGTCATACACGGAGTCCATGTGCCGACGGAACTATGAAAACAAAATTTTATTTTATTATAGACTTTGATTTGTTCAAAATGGAATGGACATCGCCAAAGAGAGAAGGCTTTCTTCTGCAGCAAGGTAGTCACGATAAAGTTAGAGGACTCATGAACCGAGAAATCAAAAGCAGCCGTGGTGTAACCTGCCCTCTTTAGCAAAGTTACCATCTGGATTGGTGACCCCATTGATTGGGATCACCAATTTATTTCTAGACTAATCTAGACGCTTCCGTGCTTTCTTTTGTCAACTCCTAAGCTGATGCCTAACTTGACATTATCTTAACAAAGCAAAATGGCACAGCTATGTGCAGACAGGCGTATGCAACGCGTGCCACGTTTTCTACGATAGGCTTCTGCAATTACTCAAGTTGGGACTTAAGTTGCAATCTCTTTACTACCGCTGCGACGTTTCCTGAATAAATTAATCTAGCGAGGAAATAAAACAATAGGGCTTCAGTATCACGTTTGCACGTGTCTTAATTAGAACGATTTACTTACATAACATTTCAAATACGATTAATTGTTACTGAATAGGTAAATTAAATCGCAATGAATAGTATGGAGGCACTTATTAAATGATTAGATAAGCAATCAACCACCTTGGTTTACCTGTAAACCATCGCTCACAACAAAGAGGCCTTTTAAAAGCCACCAAACATGAACGACCAAGAAGGAACAATACATGACAAACAGTAAAATTGGATAATTATAAGCCATCTGTCACGTCTTCACAATCTGAACAACCATCGATACCCTGACATCACGAGCTCACGACAGTGAAAGCTGTTCGTCTCCTCGTGACGAGGTAAATGGCGGGTGTTATGCTAAACTTGGGAGGTTAGAGGTCAGATCTGTTGGATTGTGTAATTTCATTGGTTCTTTTTCAATTACCCTGCAGGCAAAGGTACCTATTTATCCTTGTCACAAAAGCTCTAAAAATGAATTGCAAATGTTCTCACTGCGCGTAGACGTTAATCTCTTAGCAGTGAGGCACTGAATCTGCCATAAAACGAACAAGCCATAACCAGAATCTATCCTAGAATCTGCTCAAACAATCCAAATAACGTGCACGTCTTGGCAACATTTAGCTAAGTAAACTACAATAAATGTTTTGGGGAATCCACTACACGCAATGTAATTAAACTTTTGCTTATTTTGTAGACACATTTAGGGACTTCATCAGAGCAGTATCGTCTTACACGTTGATGTAAAGCACGGTTTCTCGTTAACTGATGATTGCTTACCTGTGCTCTTCCACAAGGGTCCTCCAGATCGCACTGGCTCCTCAGGAACACCTCCAGCAGCCCCATGAACAGCATGAATGCTCCGCCGCCGCAGGTCGCCGCCAGCGTCGGCCCCGGCTGCGACATCGGGCAATCGCAGGTGATCGCCATCTGAAAACCACACTAGACTTCTATGTAACTCTTCTAGACTAGGAAGGAACCGAGGCGCGAGAGGAAGAAAGATTAAGGCTGAACTACTATACTGGTAGGTATATTTTCATCGTGATTACAGGTAGGTACAGATACCAGCCTTAAGTTCATTGATGCTGGACGTATATGTGCTGCTATCATCAGTCTCAACTTATTAAGTTGCATTTTAGTCTAATAATCGAATAATAACTAACTTCTTAGAAAGTATCTTAACTTGAATAGGTCAGTACCTATTAAGGTTAATGCTAAAAGCACGCCTAGATTCTTAAGACATTTTTAAAGGTCAACTTTTCTCAAAACTTGTAATTAGATACACACGACTTATTCTCAAAACTGGTATAGTGTCAATTCAAGGTGGTGACATTTGTGCAAGCCAGCCCGCGAACAATGCCGATATGTAGTGTCTATATCTTTCACTGTATTACTGAAATCTCCACTGGTGGAGATTTCTGGAATATATCATTGCCTCTACTATAGTGACTGGTCTGGCATAGTCAAGATAAGTATAGTTTTTGGACCCTAAAGAAGTCCACTGATGGACTAAAGCGGTTAACGAACGATGGCCAAGAGATAGCGGGCTTCAAATCAGACATTGCAACGACAGTAGGAGAACAATGGATGCAGCTGGTAGACCGTCAAGAGTATAAAGAGAAGAGCTTTTTACTCAGCAGTAGGTGTTACCGGCTGGTTAGATACATAGTCAAAAAGTAGGTAGGTAGGTAAGGTTCTCGTATTTTGAAGCAAAACTAAAATATATTTTTGAAATGTATGGTTTTTAAATATACAATGACGTACCCACGGTAATCCCACTACTATTATAAATGTCAAAGTTTAGATGTTTGTTTGTGTTTCAATCACGCTGTAACTAACTGGTCCGATTTGGACGAAACTTGGACTATATTATAGTTCGTAACCTGGATTAACACATAGGTTAATTTATGTTACTTGTATTTTTTTTCGTGGACGAAGTCGCAGGTGACTGCTAGTAAATAAAATAAATAAATAACAGTGAACTTAAACTAGGTACTTTTACTTATAAAAAAAAACTCATAACTTAACTTTTAGGGCTCTAACTTGGATCGTACCAGGCTGAATTCTGAAATGGCATTTAAATCAATCTAACGTTTAAAGAAAACTCGTACGTATGAGATGTTTGACCTCCCAAAGGCTTCAATTAAAATCAACATAAATGACAGGAGTAGTACTGTACAATAGCTTTGAAGGTTCATGATGCTATGGTTGCATCAGTGCGTTTTGAGGCCTGCAGGTAATAATGGAGCATTTAGCACAATAATGTGACATTGTCTTAAACTGTGTGCATTTTAATTTATGACTTTATAATAACTTCATTTCAGATAAAATTCACTTGCCATACGTAACACAACATAGTGAGTTGTCTATACGAAAGATTTCAACGCGCTTCTTCAAAAACATCTTATATTATAATTAGAAATTGATTTTGATTAATTTCCAAAGTTGATGCATTATAGCTACTAGCTAGTTATATTAAATACAGGGAAGTCTATTAAAGTCGTGCCCTGTAAGGCAATGCACTGCGTCCATCACTCTAAGGGCGGCTTGCACCAGAATCGCTAAACGCGTTTAACTCTTAAATAGTATTTAGCGAGTTGTCAAGTCATACAAATACGTCAGATTTAAATCGATTTAGCTGTTAAACACGTTTAGTGATTCTGGTGCAAGCCGCCCTAAGACTTATAAGTGTTAAAATCTTATGTGCGTGTCATAGCACCGGCACCCATACTCTTCAAACCGGAACACAGCAATGTGAGAATGATTACTTAGTGGCAGAAATAGGTAAGGTGGTAGTACTTCCAAGGACGAACTCTTTTAAAAAGAGCTCCTACTTACCAACAGGTGTCGTGTTCAACGCCTAACTAAAACGAACCCACTATTTAAATACCAATCCTGAACCGCCACTATACCTAGTACCTGTTCCTATAAAACCGCCATGGGTACCCTACATTTTAATACTTACGTAATAACATGATACAGATAGAAATACTTACAGTTTATGATATATTGGACTCGGAAAGTTGCCCCCATATAATTTCGCAATAACTTCAGACTAGAACATACGATACGAGTAGCTTTTTATTCTAGGTATGCACTGCGCAATCTTATATTGGTCTCTTTGCGAAACATTTACTTATATGCATGGCGCGCCTAATTTTAAAATATGTTGGCAGCTAAATTATTCGTAATTTTATATGCAGGATTAAATGTGAAATTGGGAAAAAAATACAGAAAAGGGCTAGAAGAAAACTATCTCCTTTAAGAACACCTCAACGTCTCAAATGAATTCGCTTTTAATTCTTTTTCAATCTATTCTTTCTGAAGATAAATTAGTTTTTCAGATTTTCGTGATAGTTTCTGTCACTACACTTTTTAATCCAAATTGAACCCTACTTACACAACGTTAAATTAGGAATTTGGGTTAAAAAGCGACACTAACGGTTTAATTAACTCTGGTGTAATTATTTACCTAAACGGATGTGTTGCCGGTATTTACAGTAATTTAATTATATTAAAATACAGGGGTTTTAATTTATTTAATTACGCGGTGTTCAATGTGTCAAAGTATTTATATTAAGTTTTTTATGAAGTAGAATTATAACTGTAAAATATCTCTGTCTAAGAAAATCAAGGTATCTTAACGTGAGCTCCGAAGCACGACATCATTTAGAGACTACGTTGAACATTGCTTTGGGCAAATAAGCGTAAATATCACAAAAAACCATTTATTGCTTACTGCTGTTATACATTCAAAAGCAAAAACAGGTCATAAATAAACACTAGAATATCTTAAAAACTATGAATGCTAACTAGTGAAATTATGCAGGCTAACAATGCAATAAAATAATTACTTTTATTTAATTAATTTCACTAAGCTAGAATTCACGGTTTCCAAGATATTCAAGTTTTTATAGATGACCCGGAATTTTCGTTCTCAACTGTATTTTCGTAATAACTAGTAGGTAAATAGAAAAAAGCCAGGGAGAGTCGCTAGTGATTACATAAACCTAACAGCTCGTAAAAACCATGATTAGTCAATTGATTACCAATAAAAGTAATTTGTAGAGCACTCGAGTATCAATGACCTTGCCGAGGTCAATAAGCTTTTACAGATTTTTTTTATACACCATTTAAATTACGAAAAACAAGTATTACAATATTGCTAAAATTGATTTTACGTTTATTTTCTTAGATACCTATCTGCTTATCTAAAGGTCAAAACACACAAAACGCGCGCGTCATGAAAAACATATTTTTAAGCAGATCTATTTCATTCTAATTTCCCAGTTTACGCAACATATTTGTATCAGTTAATGCACCTTGAAACGACAATACATTATCTGTGGCTCTCACAGCCGTGAGAATTGTGCCGCGAGTGTTACATGTTGTGTTCTAATTCGACGGCATTACGTTTTTAGGCACATTTTAAGCAACTTGTTATGATTTTTCTAATTTGCATTTGGTTCGGACTTTTAATATTTCAATTGTTGAGGTGGGATGGGAAAGTTTGGTAACTATTTGATGGTTACATCTAATTTTAGGCTGGCTTAAAGTTATTTTGATGATTATACCACTTTAATTTGAGCTGGTCAAAGTTATTTTGGATCGTGTATCATTTCTGTCACTTATTTAACACAATTTTTGAACGCATTGAAAATCACAGAGGATAGTAAGAGATTTTAATGTGATTTTCTAAATGTTATTATTTACCACTAGGCTTCTTATCATATGCGTCCCCACGCATGGGGACGTTCACGGAGTCGGAATCCGAGCGTACGCAGCTTACGAGATGTCGCGCGTATATGCATAATAATAACTGCATTTTTTTTTTGAAAAATGAGAATCGAGAAATTTGCAGTTATGGAGAAAAATTGTTTGTAAATCTCCCGCTTAGAGGTGCTTATAAAAAAGATCAACAAAACTCAGAATACGGCCTCAATGCACACTGTATCATAGAAATCAATACTTTTTGCTCCGTATGTTCCAACTCCGAGCCAATGGACGCGTAGCTTTATAGTCGCCGACCGCAGTTACCTCAGCTGTCATTACGGATGACTGCATAATAATTGTTGATGACTGCGGAATTGCAGTCCGTTGTGGTTCCACAGTTCAGCCTGACCACAACGACCGCAGTGCAATGAGATGGTCTGCGCTAGGTATATCAAGCATGCATAAAAATGGGGAGATAGGTTGGAATAATGTCTAAAATGATGAATGGCGAAAATTAAGTGACTAAAGAAAAAAATTTATCGTTTTTATATGGTCCTAAACTTTGCCGCACTTAGGCGTAGTAGTTCCTGCTAGATACAGAGCTAATAATATTTAGTACTGTAGGACAGGATAGCCATAGACTAAGCCTATGGATAAAATATCTGGCGCGGAAATCACGGCAAAGTTCAATTCGATTTTTGAAATTCGAAATTCTGTAAAATGTTGGCCCGAGAAATCTATGTCGTTCCAATGAGCATCTTCGGCAAAATTCTTTATATTTACAGAAAACATCTGAACAAGAAACGCTTAGGATTTCTATCCTCTTCTGAGATTTCTAGCCTGATTTCTAGCCTCTTCTGAGGCTGGCTGAAAATTACACACTAAGTACACTCTGCTGACTACATTCTGGATCTCTTCAAGGCTAGAGTGAATGGGTGTCTTCTAGACCGTCTTGCTTCATCGTCGGCTTCATCGTCACTTTCCACCAGGTGAGATTGAAATAAAAACACGGTCCATCAAACGTAAAAAAAGATTGATAAGGCTTTTAATCACCAACGTGAGTGAGATGATAATGAGGAAAACCGTAAACTTTGTTAATCTGATAACCAGTTGGTAAGTATTTTTATAACATTGTTTACAAAAATCTATAAATGATCCGAATTCAAAGCAGTCGCCAAACTTGTTCGCTTCAGTCCCTTGACATTACACGAAGATCTTCCACTCACTCGAACTTGAGTGAGGGAAAGGAACTGCACTCGATGCGCGTCACAACGATTCGACTAGAAATCAGTTGTAAGAAATACTTACTAAGTCGTTTTTGAAATTAATCACATGCAAAAGTGACTCTAGTGAAGAGGGTTCGCCGATTTTAGCGTTGCAAGGTAGGTATATTTTTACTAGACTTTATGAAATACCTCTTTGATAACGAAAATAGTTCGATACTTACCTAAATTAGACAGTGCAATTTATTTTGTCCACGAAAGCTCAATCTAGGGTCAATTTTATGTCATTATCCTTTCAAGCTGTAAATTTACCGTTTCCTACACATTTCCATAGTTTCAAATCGCCAATTTCGGCCCTAGGGCTACAATTTGGTCTCGAAACAATGTTGCAACCTGAAGGCCAGCGGTTGCAGATCATCGCGAACTTGGGTTCTTAAAACTACGGTGATCGCAACATGTCGGTCCTAGTTCGAACAATCACTGTTAGTTTCCTCTGTGGGACTGTAACTAGACATGCATCGATACAAAATCGCTCAATGAAAATTCTCCATATTACATGAAATAATAGTGAGGTGAGATAGGCCGTACAATGATAGGTTATAATATCACCGTTATTTTTAAACATAGCTATTACCTATTTGCTTCGCGCGTTAATAGTAGCATACTATAATAGGTACGACACCAGCACAATAAATAGGATCTATATGTAGACTCTAGGGACATAATTTTTCTCTGTGTTTCTACCTATAGAGTTAATTTCTATACGACTGTTATAAAACGGTGACCGCTTGTTAAAAATCATATTTTTCAGAGACGATTAAGTATGTTGAAATAGATCGTTGTTTTTAAGAGTGGTTACGACTGTGAGATTTTAATGCACAGTCAAGGGTCAAATTTTGCCAACTGCTTAAAAGATCTCCCGCGCATTAGTCTATCTAAAATACTAACATATCTAGTCTTACTTAGAATCACCTCTCAACTTCTGCTAAAAGTTATTCACCGTTTAAAATAGCGCCATCTAGTTTTGTTTAGATAGTGACAGTGTTTGAGTTATGATGCTTTACAGAGTATAATCCCCAAAATTTTTAAAAACTTTTGATTTTGGACTTCGCAGTCTTGTTTAGATGGAAGTCTATATCGCTCTAACACGCAACATATCATTAAAATAGGCAGAATAAAAATAAGTTATGAATAAGCGTTTACCATCACGCTACAATGTGCTTCCGTAAGACACACGGTACATCACTATTAAGTACAGCCGTAATTGCTGTCATTAATCTATCGAATGATAAATCGATAGTGTTACATCACTCGTCTGAAGAGGTAGAGTTATATGGAAGTATTTGTCCTAGTTTTTTTTTAAATAGAGGTGTAATATGCGTTTGGGGCGTAGAATAATGAAGTTTGTAACAATAGAAAATTATATACATTTATCACAAAAAACATAATGGAACAAACAGATGGGTCACCTGATGTTAAACGGTTGCCGGAAGTCTTCTTATGACAATCTATTATCTCACAAAGTAAATCCATTGAGGACGTGCCCTGTGAGGTAATGCCTATCACTCTGAGACGTGTGGAAAGGCGTATTGCATAAGCGTTCAGCATCACAATAAAATTGTTGTAGGTATTTGTATTATTTTTAAACGATTTCAACGATAATAGTATTTAATTTTCTAAACTGTAGGTTAAGTAAAAGAATAAAATCCGAATGTCACCGGCAATTATTTATCTTAAAACTTTAACAATAACTATTTAGCATTGACATAGTTCACATTTTGGGACTTATCTATCATAATTTATAAGTTAAAAAACTAGAAAAACCGACTTCAATTCGATTACCAGCTTCATCATCAGATGATGATGATGATGACAGTTCATTGGGAATGTTCTAGTCACTATAAACACCACTTAAAAGTCACAGGAAAGCAAAATACGCAATTTCGTGCACGTGGTTGGTGTTGATTCTTTAGAGAAACAACTGGTGGGTTTTTGCTTTTCTCCAATTAAATGCGGTTTGAATGTACAAACTGGGTTTATTGACAAATTTAGAAAAATGTTAAAATTTAGGTGTGCACAAAGGGTCATCGTTGCTAGCAGTAAAATGGTAGGCGCTACGCCGCAACTTGGCATATTGCATCGTTGCTAGCAGTAAAATGGTAGGCGCTACGCCACAACTTGGCATTTTTTTTCAGTTATTTCTATTTATAACACAAACTACTGAACCGATTTTGATGAAAATTAAATGGGACCAATCTGAAAGTATATCCTTTCAGATCAAAAAAGAATTTTTGAAATCGATTCATAAATGACGGAGTTCTGAGGTAACAAACATTAAAAAAAAAAATAAAAAAAAAAATAAAAATAAAAAAAAAAAACATACAACCGAATTGAGAACCTCCTCCTTTTTTGAAGTCGGTTAAAAATGACAATAGCTTCAGAGTTCAACAGTACCAACTAACCAGACGCAGACTATTTGACTTTTAACTAACTGCAGTTATAACTATGATTCATAAAACCAATGAGTTATAATGATACAAATTATTGCTCCATGTGACAGGATGTAATTATGATGAAAAAGGTTAACGTGTATTAGAACTTAAAAAAATGTTTCCGTGATTTGAAAGTTGCTTTTAAAAACACAAAATGCTTGTCGACAATTTCTGGCATTAAGAACTGCATGGTATGATAAGATCATTATAAAATATCTGACAGTGACTATTGGTCACTATACCTACCTATATTATGATAATTCTGCAAAAAAATCGGTAAAGAACACCTTTTTATCTCAATGAGTGATAATATACTCTACTAATAAATTAAAGTATAAATCCATTTTAGAATCTATAAACTTGTACCTATCTCGAAAAAGACTAATATAAAATGATACCATGTAAGAATCTTTGTGAGGTTGCCCATTTCACTGCAGACTTTACGTGGCTACTCTACTTAAAATTCTATTTAAAAAATCTCCATTCATACATTTAAGAAGCCAATTAGAAGTTATACCCCAGTATTCAAACGACCTCAATATCTAAATTAAAGCTTATACAAATAAATAAAATGAATAACTTTCCGTTTCACAAGCGAGGTTAAGATTTACCCATGATGATAATGTGTTCGCACAATAGGGTAATGTGAATGCCGTAACAATAGGCGGTCTTATCGCTCCATCTCCAGATAACATGAGAAGCGATGTTAGAGTATCCAACCATCGTAGGATATCCGCGATACGCCTCATTTTGTTCTTTCATGGTTTTCTGAGGCCTTGGATCTTCATTGTACAATTTGTATCCATTGTAATTTTTCCGATGACATTCAACATTCGAATTCAAGAAAAACAGATAAAACTTGATTATTTTATTAGACAATGATCTTGTTATTAGAAATTATTTTATTTTACTTTGAACTTTCATAAACTTGGTGAATCTGACGTGAGTTTCTCGCGATTAAGCTTAACAAGACTTGGAATAATCGTAGCTTAAACTTAAACTAGATCAAGAACCAACGGATAGAGAATACAAATTACAACACATCGTCTTTCCACAATACGCATAGATTATCTGGAAGATAATGCTGTATAGCATTAAGTTCGCCTTTTTACCTGTTGTTATGTTATGTGCAATAAAGTATTTTCTATCTAAATTATCTCGCTATTTCATATTTTTTATACATTGGACTTTCAAGTCATATTTTGGGAACAAAAGATTTCAACGCGCTCGCAATTGGACATTTTACTTAGATTTTTCTTGAAGATCTTTATAGTATAGCAAATGAGTGGAATCGAATGTCTCTCTAATATGTACCTTTGTATCTCTCTATTTTACCTACCGTCTTATTAATTTGGTTAGTGAGATGTTGCTACTTAATCCATCATCCAATCTTACCAATAACAATGAACTCTGAATCCCATAAACTTTAGCCGCAAACGTAAATTGGTAATTGTACGGTTGATTGTCATTGCCCTTTGTAACGCAGCGGTTACGCAGCGGCTGTGCAGCGTGGTAGTTGCGTGGCAGTTGCGTGGCGTCACCGATTTCAATGCGGTCGTGCGGTTTGGACGATCGGTTGGTTTATAGCAAAATATCTAAGTAATGTTTTTGTTATTATCGGCTATTGTAAAACTGCATAGATTGTACGTGACTGGTTTGGAATAATCTAGTTTTAGGCATTTGTTTGATCGGAATTTAGCATTGGCACAAAAATAAACGTTGAACTAATTTTTCATTCAAAAAAATTACCTAGGTAATTTTGCGTTTTATTTTTTGTTATTTATACTAATATCTGCTGATAACTGTCTATAAATTATAAAATAAATATATAAATAAACCAATAGATACAAATATTGTTAAGTATGTTAAACCGTAGGTTAGCTACCAATTAGTCTTCGTCGTTGATTGCAAACTAGAGCTGACATTTGAACGTCAAACTTCAAGCAGTCTGTCGCAATATTGAGACTGTATTCGTTTTTTTAGATCACAGGTTGTCAATGTATGACTAGTGGAAACTGTCGCAACGCAAACCGTGGTGTGGAACGCATAAAGCACATGCCATTTCTAATTAAATCATCGAGCATAAACTGATCTATGCACCTAAGAACTTAGACAGAAACGAATTACTTGAATTACGATATAAAGAACTAATTTTAGAACCTAGTCTCTTCAACACTTTAAAATTAAAGGGGCTTACTTATAATTGCCTCTCAACTTCTGTCACCGCAAAAGGCTTAAAAATAGGTACAGAAAATACATTGTTTCATTTTTTTTTCTTGTTTTCTTCATTGCTTTTTAGAGGTTTGCTTTAATCTAGAAACACGATATCAAATATTTTCTCGATAGAAAAATATTGCAAAAATTTACTTCCGTGTACGCGTTTGTTTAAGTGCATTGCACTTATAAAAGATCTAAGTATACTTAAATACACTGGGTCACGAATTCACGATAAACTAATTAATTCTTTAAAATGTACCTTTTGTTTAATACCTTCATTGGGGATGATTATTAGATAAATATGGTAGAGCTGTATAAAACAGCTTACGTCTTATGCATACATTTTTTAACATAATTATTATAAATTAATCAAATGAACCCCTTACCTTTATCACCAGCTAGTACCCACTCCAAATCCAACAGAAATAAGCACAACTGTCAATGTTCAGAATATGCGCGCGTGCGTTTGGCGCAGTTTTTCGCGTCTCACTGCGAGGCTGTGCGGAGATTGGATTGTGAACTAGAGGCTTGAACTTTTGCTCTTGAAGGCTTGCCCTGGGGCTGATGAGTCAAGCGTGGCTAAACAATGGTCATTGGCAAAGCCCTGGCTTCCAAAGCGACCTCATAACAACGGCTGAAATGTGGGTGCATGTCCAGTTCACACTCTATGATTACTTTTATTTTAGGTCTATCATTGTGAGCAATTTTCGATTTATTGGAATAAGGGTAAATGCTTCCAAAGGCTGCAAAAATAACTTATGTTTGAAGAATATTAATTACTGGGCTGAAAGTAGGTACTTCTCTAAGTACAACCGAGGTATTTTGAAATCGTTATAACGTTTTCAGTGTCCTAAGCCTATTACGCTATTTCGCTTCTTGCAAAATCAAATATTTAACTAGACTAGACCAGCCCTTACCTCGTTTGAAACGTCATTCAAAATTTGTAATTTAAACCCTCTGTAGCTAAAAATAAGGGCTAAATGTGAACACGCGTTGCTGTGAGATGTGTGTATGTAAGATACCTTCATGAGTGCGTACTCCTTTGAATTGGATTAGTTTAGTAGAGTCAGCGTAGCAGCATCTAACTAATAGAGCTACTTACCCAGAGGCTTCAGAATTTCCACGGAAAAAAAAATCATTTGTTTGGGTGTTCATTGGGTTTGCAGAATGCAGACTATTTCATCGGCAAATAGTTTAGTTGGGTTGGACTGCTAGTGCAAATTGGGCCAATACTGAATCGATCCATTAGTGCACGACCGGATTTGAACTCACGACCTTAGGGTTGCAATACGGGGTTGTTACCACTAGTGCTTTCTACCCCAGATATTGAAAGGATCAGGTTAGGCTTAGCACTTGATTTTACTATCCGTACTCCACACATGTTGCGCAAGTAGAAAGCCGCCACACCTATGCCTAGAACATCGTTACTTACTACATTTATCGGTAAACTTAATTATTTAGGCACACCTAGTTACACAATATAAATATTGGTAGAATATATATTTGTCTACATTACCTACTGTCGAATTAAATTAATTTTCGTCAACCCTGTTAAGTCAGAGTGAGGGATGGGACATTGCTTCCAAAAAATATCGATAAAAATGAAATCCGTATTCTTACTAGGGAATAAAATTAAGTGTTTAATGTTAGATCACCCAGGTGAATTAAATCACTAGGATTCTTTGTCGTTTAGGTAGCTAAACTGCACTTCTTAAAATGTAGAACAGTTATTATGAGTTTATGTCAACAGTTCTGTAAAAATAGAGGATAATAAACACTGTTTTTCGTACATTTTCACGCCATGTTTGTGGTGCGTGTGTAAATGCCGTAAGCCACCGTTGTGTCAGTTTTAATTGATAGTTTGTTAATAGGTCGGTTTTTATAGAAATGCGTTTTGTAACTTGGTTGAGATGAAATCTCCAAGTTATTTATCAAGCTGAAATGGCAACGAAGGGGATTCAACGCTATAGTCGTGAAATCGAAGGCATCCTTTGATACGGAATTAACATGGCTTAGATTCTCCAAGTTTTTATGACAATTCGAATACTAATTGAACCTTAGTAATTTGCTCTTTTAATTTAATTAAATTAAATTAAATTTTATTTCGGACAACTTAATCCATATTACAACACAAAACACAAAATAAAATAAAATTATAAAAGGAATTTAAAACTAAGAGTAGGTTGAAAACAGAGGCCGATCAGTGAAGGAATAGAATTCCTTCACTCATCGTCCTCCGCACGAGGCTCTTCCAGAGTGGAGATGTCCAACTGTCTGCAACAGTAGATAGGACGCTGTTCAGACTGCCCCTCACCCTACTGATCAGCGAGGCTGTTTTCTTGCGCATCAGGGCATGAAATCCGTCTGTATGCGTCTGCGCAAACATCCCTGATGCGCTACAGAAACGAGGCAGTCCCAACATCATCCTAAAAATATTGTTGTATTGGACGCGAAGGGCATCCAGCGACTTCTTGGTGTGTCTAACCCACAGACTTCCCGTGTACAAGCTTTGACAATAGGCTTTAAAAAGCGTTACTTTAACCTGTTCAGTACAACGAGAGAATCTGCGAGCAATCATGTTACCTCGAATCGCTAGAGCCCTTCTTGAATAATTTTATTGAATATTATTGATATTTATCAACAATTTTCATTTAAAGTTTTCATTATCAGCAATTTATTTCTTACTAAGTAGTTATTTTTTTCGACGAAGGAATTTGAAAAAAGTTTGAATATTAAAAAATAAAGTTTATTTAATTACTTAGGTACCTAAGTAGATAATTTATCAATATTATCAAGCTACGTAAAATTTAAGTTCAGCTACTAGCATGAATAGGTAACCTATTTTGCTGTATAAGCGAAGTCAATTGATTAAAATTCTATTGAAAGTACTCTACTTACGGAATATTGTAATAACGTAAATGGAACCTAAATCAATCAAAATTAGAGACGGTTTTTGTTGAAACATTTTTAATTGAACCAAAAAATCTGTTATATAATAACTGGAAAGAGTTTTTTCGGCAGCACCTTCACCTTGAACGCGGCCGAGCTGACCGTTTCATATTTTCCAATAAATAATACACAAGTTTTTCTTTGTTTACTTATGTATTTTAATAATTATTTTTTTTGAGTCAACGATTAATTTTTCTTTTATTTGGTAGGTACAGACAGCACGAGGTGAACAAACACAATTAGAGTGGTCGCGCACACTAGAAACAAGACAGTGTTACAGCGGTATCCAGTCCGAATCCGTTCTCAATCCGAGATAATACAAATGTATCTACGTACAGTCTAAGAAAAATCTCGCAGAAATCAGATGACGGATGACGGATGTAGTGCATAAGTCACGGTACTTACACATAGTTCTTCGACTACTCCGGACCGTATTTTTACGGATTCGGATAGGATGCGTGCATTAGCTCTTAGACTTACTGGGTAGTAGACTACGAGTCTGTCTCAAGTTTTATGTCTCGTCGAATTCTTATGATCGTTATCTTTCGTACAATCACCACAAGTGGACAGTTTTAATTCTCTTACCGATTACAAAATCGAACCATTTACGAATATTAACCATCTCATTACTAATAATAGGTACCTATAATTACGAAGATGCGGCAACCTACTTCCCACGAGAGAAGCGTACTAACTCTGCAATGCACTGTGGTTCACTCTCGGTTTCGTTGAGCGCGACCCCGCACTCACGATGAATGCGGAGAGGTCGATGAAAAACATAAAAACATCGACATTATTTTTATCCAACGAAATAAATCATCGACATCTCTTTTAAATTGTGATACGTGTTCTCTGCTGGGTGTACATGACGTTGTACCTACATATTGAAGTATTTTATTAAGTTACCTACTTATTCCTTTTTATTTCAACTACTAAGTTCACAAGCGAAACCGCTGGTAAAAGCTGTAAAGTAAAAGTTATACATTTCTTATGCTGATTTAGTTTATCGATATCGATGTGGTTTGTTATCGTGCTCCACCACTAGCAAGTGATGTCTGTGATCTCGTTGCAAATTGCAGTGGTTATTATGAAAAACGTGAACATTCAATAAAATATTACTAATCTATATTAGACAATTTGCATGAGTCAATCTTTGTTATAACGTTTCAGCTCAGTTGGTATAGCTCTGCTTTCCGCGCTGTGAGTGGTTTAGTATAAAAAAATATTGAAATCCCCACTAATGAACTTTTAACCCCTTATAAAAATGTGTTTATCAAAAAGTGCAGTACATTTTGCTCATAAAATTTCGTCAGGCTTTTTTAAAACGCATTGCTATGTTCCTTAGCTTGAACTAGAATCAATAGTTAACTAAACTGTAGGTAGGTACTTAATATTTAACTAAATTAATTGTCATTATTAAGAAGTAGTACATAAATACATCATATCGCACTAATATTATAAATGCGAAAGTTTAGATGTTTGGATGTTATCATGTGTGGATTTGATCTGAATTAACGCATAATTATGCTACTTTTTTCCCTGAAAATAAATCGGATAAAACGGGACGTGGAAGAAATCACGGGCGGGAACTACACTCGAGAGCAATGATTCCGGGTCACTTAAAGAATGTTAAAAATCTCGGAAACTAAAAATGATAGGTTAATGCAATAAATTGTATTTAATAGACAATGTAATACTCCTTAAATGAAAGTAAAAAAATATGAGTCACCATACATTTTATTAACACAAAATTACATAAAGAAAAAAACTGCTGATCTCTCCTTAAAACAAAAATAGGAAACATGAAATTTTTGAACTTTATTACGATTTGACTTGAATTTTAATACTTCGTATTGCCTCCTCGTGCTTCCATTACTGCGTTTACGCGGTTTGGCATGCTGTACACCAAGTTCCTTATACGATTTTGGGGAATATTCTCCCATTCCTCTGTGAGAGCAATTTTGAGCTCACGAAGCGTGATTGGGGGAGGGTTTCGTTGTTTTACGCATCTGCCTAGCTCGTCCCAAGCATGCTCGATCGGGTTGATATCCGGGCTGCGCGCTGGCCACTCCATACGAGTAATGTTCATCTCTTGAAGGTAGTCATTCACAATCCTACCTGTATGAGGTCGGGCATTGTCATGCATAAATATAGCATCCTCACCTAAATTGACCATAAATGGACCAACATGATCATTGAGGATTTCTTCCACATATCTTACGCTAGTTAAAGAGCCGTTTTCTATGATCACCAGCTCTGTGCGACTTTCAGAAGAAATTCCGGCCCACACAAGTACAGACCCACCACCGTAGGCTACTTTTTCTTCGATGCATGCTTGCTTGAATCTTTCCCCTGGTCTTCGATACACTCTGTGTCTTCCATCGTGCTTGTAGAGCATAAATTTTGATTCGTCGGAGAACATAACTTTTGACCAATCTTCAATACTCCAATTTACGTGGCTCTGGGCATATCTTAGTCTTGAAATACGATGCCCACGCTCCAGTTTAGGGCCGTTTGCAGGTCTAAGGGGTTTTAAGTTAGATTCAGCAAGCCGACGTCTTACTGTCCATGCACTTGGGTTACTTCCTCCGAGGCGTCGAAACTGATTTGTGAGTTCAGTTCCTGTGAGAAAGCGATTTCGAAGCATGGTGTTCACCAAGTATCGGTCTTCTCGTGCTGTGGTACACCTGGTTCTGCCCGTTCCTGGTCTGCGTAGGTTAGAACCAGTTTCTTCGTAACGTCGGAGAACTCTTTGTACTGTTGACAGCGACACACCGACAGTCCTGGCTGTATCGCGCTGACTCCGGCCGGTTTCCAGCATTGCAAGTATTCTGGTGCATTCTTCAGGCGTAAGCGACATAATTTCAGCTTGAATCCTACTAATATTATAAATGCGAAAGTTTAGATGTTTAGATGTTTGGATGTTTGGATGTTTAGATGTTTGGATGTTTGTGTTTCAATCACGTCTAAACTACTGAACCAACTTGGATGAAACTTGGCATATATATAGTTCGTAACCTGGATTGACACATAGGCTACTTTTTAGCCCGAATAATTAACAGGATCTACAGGATAAAATGAACGAAAAGGATTAGCAGCGCCAATTGGCAAGAGGATTTCATTGTCATGTGATGTCACGTCAGTTTGACAGGGCGTAGTACTACCTCTTTGGTCTAGCGTTTGACATTCCAGTACGAGTTCGGTGTAATGAGGTGTACCTAATGTCAAGTTTCTCAAAGGATCCGCTCGACACGCACAGATAATATAATGTACACGGAAACTGTAGACGCGTACGAAGTCGCGGGTAACTGCTAGTAATGAATATAGAGCACTATCAACATGGTTTATATACCCACATAAATGACAGATTACAAACAAAAGCAAAACCAAATGCTGTAATTTCGTAGTTCCATCTTCGAAAGTGGCCCTTTTTCAAATTTGATTTTTTTAAGATATAACTTTACAATAACTAAGAAGTTTTAATACCTTCATTTAAGGAGTATTACATTGTCTATTAAATACAATTTATTGCATTAACCTATCATTTTTAGTTTCCGAGATTTTTAACATTCTTTAAGTGACCCGGAATCATTGCTCTCGCGTGTAGTTTACAATAATTGACCGAGCGAGCGAAGCGAGCGAAGCGTCTCAGTTTCCACATTGGCCAAAAATGCGTTTGTCCGGATGTCTGTCTGTCTGTCTGTCTGTCTGTCTGTCTGT
This sequence comes from Gandaritis pyraliata, assembly GCA_947859175.1. Lineage (NCBI taxonomy): Eukaryota > Metazoa > Arthropoda > Insecta > Lepidoptera > Geometridae > Gandaritis > Gandaritis pyraliata. The sequence continues at coordinate 590,765 of OX401871.1, read as the reverse complement.
TCTCCTCTACAGGTCGCATTTTTCAACCGATCTGGACGAAACTTGGTACACAGGTTATATGAATTATTAGATTTTTTTTGTCGTCGGGGATTTTTGATTGGGGGGAAAATAGGGGAGAAAAGAGGGAAAGTTTGCTGTAGCGTTATTTATCGACGGATTTCAATCAAATTTGAGAAGCACACGAAAGACTTTATTCTACACAAGATGGTGTAAAAATATTTCCAAAAAGGGGGAGTGGAAAGGGGAAAAAAGGGGAATTTTTTTTTCATTTTTTTTTTCAGAAAATTGACTTCTACCAATATGAATGAGACTACACAGTCCTCTTCGCCTTTACGAGACAAATCCGTAGATACCAGATTCGACCTCCTAGGACCAAGGGAACGCGAGTAATCGCTAAAACTTATACCCTTATTTTGCTCAAAAGTCTACCTATGGGCCTATTGGAAAATTCAAGCACCTGAAATTCGATTTAGCCAGGGTAAAAGGGAAAGTGTCGGTTATTGTATGGTTATAAAGGCTTGCGAGGTCTATGTTCTCACAGGACAACTAGTGTATACTTAAGTAAGATAAAACCAACGTCTTGAATTAAAAGAAGTTATAGAACTGAAAATTTAAATTAAACAATGGTCGAGGTAGAGCTAAATTAAAGTTATATTATGTAGGTAGTTTGGACGCGACTTCCATTAACTTTTTGAACTTTATACCGGTTTTAGGGTTTCACTACAATATATAAAAATAAATCCATTCTCGTCTCATTTTATCCTCAGTGTGTGCTACTCGACAACTGCATCGTAAATATAGTTATTAGTAGGTACCAATGTCAGTATTGCCAATGTTCTCAAACAGAGACAAAGCTTCGAAACGGTTTTATGCCTGATAGCTAACAGCTTGTCATTTTCTTTTTAACCGACTTCAAAAAAGGAAGGGGTTCTCAGTTTGGTTGTATGTTTTTTTAAATGTTTGTTTCCTCAGAACTCTGTCATTTATAAACCGATTTGAAAAATTATTTTTTTATCTTTCAGTTTAGTTCTATTCAAGTTTGGGTTATAAAATTTAAATAACTGAAAAAAATATGCCAATCACGTGCAAGAAATTGCGATTTGGTTTTCCTGTGACTTTTTGGTGGTGTTTATAATCACTGGAAGTTTCCCAATGAACTGCCATCATCATCATCATCATCTGATGATGAAGCCGTAGTCGAATTGGAGCCGGTTTTTCTACTCTTTTAAACTTTTAAATTACGTACCTAGCTTTTTGTATTTATTTACGTAGTGGTTGGCAGTGGTTGACACTATGTACCTGTAATGAGGTAAACAAGCTGCATTCAAGAGAGACTTGACTTTACATCAACCAGAAGTACGTCCCGAAGTAGGTATTAAGTAGGTATCTAGATGTTCTTGTCTGAGAGGAAGTCTAGCTCTCTGAAAAGAATAAACTGGGTAATAATAAAACAACATTTTTTGTCACGACATTTTCGGTGTGTGAGAGTGACTATCGACTTTCCCTTTCAACCCAAGATTTTTCAACCCTGCCCCCGTATTCCAATCTTTTGCTGTCAAGTTATATTTCACTGCCCAGTGTAATTTCTTCAGGTCACATGGTACAATTTTGTACCACGTGATCATTCTTTTTAGACACTTGACAGCAAAATATGCGCGAAAACAAATCAAATGACGTCATAATGTCACTATTTAGTCACAGAATAACTATGAGTTAGTATGAACTGACCATGATTTAAAACTTTGCAGTTCAACTTTGCAGTTCAACTTTGATTGGCATACCCCTGCAGTAGGTATTTTTCCCCATTCAACCAAAAACTTTTGATTTATTTGCATTATAACATTCTATAAAGAAAAATAGTTGTAGAGTCAGCGACAATAAGATGAATTAAATCCAAATTTTCAAAAAGTGAGAGCTTCACAAAAACATTTCTTAACTGCATTAGAGCTTTCATCTGGATAATTTTAAAAGCATATTTGAAAATTATGGTTTACTAGCAGTTGCCCGCGACTTCGTACGCGTCTACAGTTTCCGTGTACATTATATTATCAGTGCGTGTACCGAGCGGATACTTCTTTGAGAAACTTGACATTACACCTCATTACACCGAACTCGTATCTACTGGAATGTCAAACGCTAGTCGTTAGACCAAAGAGGTTGTACTACGCCCTGTCAAACTGACGTGACATGACATGACAGTGAAATCCTCTTGCCAATTGGCGCTGCTAATCCTTTTCGTTCATTTTATCCTGTAGATTCTGTTAATTATTCGGGATAAAAAGTAGCCTATATGTCAATCCAGGTTACGAACTATATATATGCCAAGTTTCATCCAAGTTGGTTCTGTAGTTTTGACGTGATTGAAACACAAACATCCAAACATCTAAACATCCAAACATCTAAACTTTCGCATTTATAATATTAGTAGGATATACATCTTAATGTCACCGATTTTACTTACACATTTTACTCACGGGATTCGCTAAAAATCCTCGAAGCCTTTCTAGAATTCATACCAAAGTTATCAATGAAAAATTCATTGCAGTTCTGTACCTAAAACATATTTGTGCATGCTTGCACTTCAGGCAGCAGAGGCAGGCACAGCATGACATCTTGAAAGTATCAGTTTAGAGATAAAACCATTTTGACTTGAAGTTTTCGGAAGTGGTCTTTTAACATCTTGCATGCCTTGTATAACGAACGAGTACATGTACATACCTACTAATGGACTAATAGACAGGCGTCACAGCTCAGTCGGTAATAGCTCTGCCTGCCGTGCTGTGGGTCGTGGGTTCGATCCCCACCAAGAACAAACATTTGTGTGTAGCAAACATAAATGTTTGTTCTATGTCTGGGTGTTATTATGTATTATAAGTAGGAATATATTTACAAAAAAAAAGTATATAAGTATTCTATCAGCCATCTAGTTCCCATATCACAAGCTTTGCTTAGTTTGGGACTAGAAGGCGTCGTGTGAAATGTCCATGAATATATAAAAAAAATAAAATAATGGCGCATTGTTTACATACATGCAATTTTTGAAAATATTTTCCGGAAATGTCCCATTTGGTCTTGTCCTTACTGCTGAACCAGCCCTACAACTTTTGTCTCCGAACTCAAGGCATTTCTAGGTTTCTTGCAAATATCTACAGCCGTATTCAAAATCTCCGTATAAGCCTCTACAGAAATAGCTAGAGGATTTGATTTATTTTCCATCTCATTAGGTGCTAGAGTAACAATGGCAGGTATTTTTGATTCTTTTTATTATTATATCAATGACAGGAATTTTATACACTAATTTTTAACCCCCGACGCAAAAACGACGGGGTGTTATAAGTTTGACGTGTCTGTGTGTGTGTGTGTGTGTCTGTGTCTGTCTGAGGCAACGTAGCTCCTGATTATTCAGGAGCTACGTTGCCTTCATTTATATGAACCGATTTTGATTTTGTTTGTTTTGTTTGAAAGGTGAATTAGTCGGGAGTGTTCTTAGCTATGTTTGATAAAAATCGGTCTAATATTCGGGGGTTTTTAAATTTTTAATTTCACTTGTTAAATAGCTTGAAAGGATAGTTGTTATTCATTCAATGAATTGTATGCAATTTGGGTTAACTTTAACATACAGACTTTTAAAATACATTGTTTAATAATGCCGTTTTTAACAAGGTTCCTACACCCGAATATAATCGGTACAAGCTTCTGGCCATCGCAACGTTCAGAAGTTAGTATTATAAAGCTTTCATAAAACTAGCGTGTTCATGAATAAGGCACTTAGATGTGACATCGGTATGAACAGGAGGCGGCACGCTTACCTCAGTACAGCAGTCCACGCGGCGCGGGGTGCAATGGTGTGTCGAACTTGTTTTAATTAGCAAATATAATAATTCGGTACGTATAATACTTTTTAAGCGTAAATAATTTTTACAGATTTTCTATATTTTATTTTATTTTTTAATAAATAATTGATCATAAGCTTTACATTTTAGAAGATATTTCATTAATTAACACTTATCAAGCGTATACTTTAGAAAAAGTTTAAACAATCAATTAAGGCGGATATCACGGTCAAACCGTGAAAATGCCCATTTTTGACGTTCTGGATCTCTGAAACTGAAACTCTTAGATAATTTCGATTTATTGTATGATGTAGAATAGTTATTCGCATTGACCTTAGCGGCCTCGCTTTTTGCAATTTTTCCTTATATATTTAAATAAAGCCAAAATTCCGAAACAAGTTTTTAATAAAACTCGCGCAGACACTTTTTCAAGCTCCTGGATTGAACTACTGTGCAAAGCAAACGAAATGAAAAATATCTACAAATATCTCTTATATACTGCCATTGACCGTAGCGGCCCCGGAATTCAGAAATAAGTATGGGATATCTACAAAAAAAAATCAATTCAAAACCATAAAATTGCTAAAAACGTTCAGAATTAGCCGTTAATTTCTCCATACTACATTAATATTATTAAGTAAAAATTATACCGAAATAAACGTTAGTTCATAATCAATAAAATTGTATTTTTAACTTTTTATTTAAATAATTCATTTTATTATATTGAATAAACGTAATTTAAAACTGCAAGAAATGCGATCTCAGACTCTCAGACGAACTCAGACGCGCGCCAGTCCTTGAATCGCGGCCAAACTGTGATAGCCCTCTTAAGTAATTTTAATAAAGATTTTGAAAAAAAAAAAGTTTGTTAGGGCAATTACAATCTCAAAATACATAAATGTAGGTTACAGTGTCTTAAATTTTAAAATTTTGTTTTAATTTATTTTTCGTTTAAAAGTGTCAAAAATCTATGTTTGAGTGTAGTTTGAGTCTCGGTTTACCAAAAACACGTTATATTTTAGGACTGTCTTCTAGATTTTTACTAACGACGGTCAAAATCTGATGATACCTACTAGGTATGAATTTACAGAACTAACCTTGGACTAGACTAGATTCTGATGGATGAGATCAGGGTAATTTTTGCTCAAGTTTACAAAAATAATTATACCAAATTTTCAGAAGCTATTCAGTATTTTTTGCCATTTTGAGTAGCTAAATAGCTATTCAGGTAAATGGCAAAAAAATCTTGTAGATGAATTCAATGTCACTTATCTCAAGTTGAGAGAAAAATATAATTGGTAAGAACAATGGCGCCGGCTACACCTAAACTCTTTTTTTAACCGACTTCCAAAAAGGAGGAGGTACCTACTGAATTCGGTTGTATGTTTTTTTTTAATGTTTGTTACCTCAGAACTCCGTCATTTATGAACCGATTTCAAAAATTCTTATTTTATCTGAAAGGATATACTTTTAGATTGGTCCCATTTTATTTTCATCAAAATCGGTTGAGTAGTTTGGGTTATAAATAGAAATAACTGAAAAAACTATGCCCGGCGCGGCGCAGCGCCTACCGTTTTACTGCTAGCAACGATGCTCGCGTATTATTACTAAAGCTAATGCATTACTTTCGGACCCTTTGTGCTGTGTACACCTTTTTTACATTTTTCGAAATTTGTCAATAAGCCCAGTATTTGTACATTCAAATCGCATTTAATTGGAGAAAAGCAAAAACCTAGCAGTTGTTCCTCTAAAGAATCAACACCGACCACGTGCACGGAATTGCGTATTTTGCTTTCCTGTGACTTTTATATGTGGTGTTTATAGTGACTAGAACATTCCCAATGAACTGTCATCATCATCCTCTGATGATGAAGCTGGTAGTTGAATTGAAGTCGGTTTTTCTAGTTTTTTAAACTTATAAATTAAAAACTTATAAATAGTTCTAAGTTTGATCTAGGTACACCTGCAGTTTCCTCAAGTGATGATATCTGAATTAGTTATGTCTCGTTCTACCTGTTTTTGGCATAATTAATCAATTAAATAAAATACAAAAATTAAATACCTTTACACTTTTTAAATTCAAAATAGTGTCCTCGGTTTGAAATTTTATACCTAACTATTTTATTATTTACTCGTTTATCTTTTTATCATATCCAGGTAAGTAGTATTTAAGTTTGTATATTTTGTAGTACTTATATTGAATCTAATTTATAAATTTTAGTTAACAATCTATTGTCTTAGTTTCTTCAGACGGAAATGATGAAAAATTGATTTAAAATCATCATATTTTCTAGTAACTAGGTAGATTGTAGTACTTACTTGCCTAGTTCTCGTTTGCGATAAGAATATAATTGAGTTACAGGGCATTGTGCCGACTCTTTGAGGTAAATACATTTTCTTTGACGTGTTTTTTATAAATTATCCTCTAGCTCTTGGCAATCTGCAATCGCCAGCTAAAGGATAGAAACGTTTATTCCCACTAGTTACATTGCTAGTTCTATTGATGGAACTAGTGGAAAGGTTAGAAAACTAGATGATGGTAATGCAATTTTTAGTTATTTATTACAAGAACAAAATTATAATGTATCCGGAACTTACGTATACTTAAATTAATAGTTATGATTTTTTTTGCATAAAATGTTGAAAATGTTACTATTAATATACAATTGAATAATCTAGATTATTACAATTATACCAAGGCCTTTGCATCTAATTTATATGATTGACCGAGCGAGCGAAGCGAGCGAAGCGTCTCAGTTTCCACATTGGCCAAAAATGCGTTTGTCCGGATGTCTGTTCTCCTCTACAGGTCGCATTTTTCAACCGATCTGGACGAAACTTGGTACACAGGTTATATGAATTATTAGATTTTTTTGTCGTCGGGGATTTTTGATTGGGGGGAAAATAGGGGAGAAAAGAGGGAAAGTTTGCTGTAGCGTTATTTATCGACGGATTTCAATCAAATTTAAGGAGCACACGAAAGATTTCATTCTACACAAGATGGTGTAAAAATATTTCCAAAAAGGGGGACTGGAAAGGGGAAAAAAGGGGAAATTATTTTTTTATTTTTTTTCCCGAAAATTGACTTCTACCAATATCAATGAGACTACACAGTCCTCTTCGCTTTTATGAGACAAATCCGTAGACACCAGATTCGACCTCTTAGGACCAAGGGAACGCGAGTAATCGCTAAAACTTATACCCTTATTTTGCTCAAAAGTCTACATAAGGGCCTATTGGAAAATTCAAGTACCTGAAATTAGATTTACTTAGCCAGGGTAAAAGGGAAAGTGTTGGTTATTGCACGGTTATAAAGGCTCGCGAGGTCTATGTTCTCACAGGACAACTAGTTTATACAGCGTCAGGGGCCACTTTTACCGATGCCCGATGTACGGGATGCTGTAGTTTAGTGCTGCCTGGGACATGATTGGGTTTCCTCACGATGTTTGACGTTGAAAAAATTACAATTAATACACCAACAATAAAAATAAATATCAAAACTAGCTAAATAAATGTTCATCCTAATCGTAACACGGACTTAGGTGTTGTAAAAAATTAATTCTAGAGCAGCGTTCCCATAGTTATAATGTTATCATAGAATATGAATTATTTTATAACTGATTGACCCTACACCTACCTAGTATTTAAGAGTCTTGTTACCTGCTAATTGCTACTTTACAAACCAGCTATTATATCTACACGAGTGAAGTATCCAATAAACTTGACATTTACTACGTACTAATGATCAAACAGAATCTATATTTTCTACAATAATCAATATTTATGCAGTTTTATTCTCAAGTTATCGGAACACACAAACAATATGTTTAACTACTGACCTATCATATTTTTTTAAATTATAAAACTCAGTCATCAATATTAGATAGAATTATCTATTCTCGTCATCAAAATTAACGGTTCATTTTATGTTTGCATACCTAGGAAGAACCTAGAACTTATAATTTGCAAAGTTCTATCTGTGCTTATATTCGATATCCTTTCGAGTTTTTGTGACCTTCAAATCAGGTGCCTTTACCTTATTATTTTTGAAAATAATCTTTACCTCGATTAAGTTTTTTGTCTGTTCCAGCAAAATGTCAGTGGTGAAACAGTTCCCGGTTGAGAAGGAGTACGAGAAGAACCCGGATATAAATCGCGAGGAGATCCAGAAGTTCAGACAATGGCTGGACTCGCAGCCGCATCTGCCTGGGAAACTTCTCACAGGTAACCATCATCCAGATCAAATAGCCTTAGCAAGTTCATGGAATGGGCAGGCTATATAGCCTTAGCAAGTTCATGGAATGGGCAGGCTATATAGCCTTAGCAAGTTCATGGAATGGGCAGGCTATATAGCCTTAGCAAGTTCATGGAATGGGCAGGCTATACAGCTCGAAATATAACCGCTGGAGAATACCATACAGCGCACACAGGACCAATGACATTGTAAAGCCTTTTTCTTATACAACTAAATGATAGAACAAGTCGATGTTAAGCGGAAACCACTGCTTATAATCCGGAATATAGAGTTCATAGTCTAGAGAAGGCATAAGTCAAGAATTACAGCTTTCAATAGTTTTTAGGCTGATCAGGCTGGCCCTAAATTATTCTAAAAAATACCTACACAGAGAGAAAAAGATCAGGCTTCAGACCTGTGTCTCGTATAGAAAAATTATGTTTTGGAGTCTCAGATGTCATCAAAAACCAAGCATATATGTACTTCTGGTATGACTTTGAGTGGAATTATAATAGAATTTGTACTAACTACCTACGAACCCAGGTTTCGCTTACCTACCTGCGCGTGAGGTGAGTACTAAGACGAATGTCGGTCCTTCAACTCTTTCATGATAATTAGCTATGGTTGAAGTCGTCGTCCGAACATGATGGTGATCTAACCGAAAGGATACCTACGTACCTAAGTATGAATTAGGTAGGTAAAAAATACTTGTTATAGGTTATGGCAAATCGTTTTAAACTTACGTCTCATTTTTATCCTTTAGTACTTACCCTTTTTCACTCCCTTAGGGTTTGAGTTTCGAAAAATCCTTTCTTAGTACACCTCTACGTACCAAGATGTACCTACCCTCAAAATTTCAAGTCTCTACGACCAGCGGTTTAGGCTGTGCGTTGTCTGTCAGTCAGTCAGTCAGGACAAAGGATCTTATAATAATAGATAGAAGATAGATTCATAGATATACTTAGCAAACTTAGGCTAGCTTTCTCGGGCATTATACATGATGAAAACCGTGAGCCTATTTAGCATGGCATTTGCATCTAATCATGATGATTGATACAGCGCCAGGGGCTACTATTTACCCATGCACCTTTGAACGGAACACTGCGCTGTAGTACCTGGGACTTGGGGCATGATTTAGATAAAGTAGCACTGAATGGGCGCTTCAAAACCAGTGTATCATCAATGGGCAGGATTGACCTCCAGCTACGTCGTCGCGTGTCTCATTTAATTACTAGAATTGAGTCATAACTGCTCATTCGTATTCAGACGTCGGAATTACGGAAAACTAGAAAAATTATTTCAAGTTCCTGGTTTTTATGTTATGATCAACCATTATGTAAACCAAATAAAAGTTGCTATAAAGTTGTAGGTAATATTACAACTTGGCGAGTTTACTTACCTAGTAGTTACAAGGATCTTGGTCTCTCTGAAGTATCTCCGCAGAATCCATTTTTGGGTCGAATTGAAGGTAAGTGAATTTTTCCGCACAACAGTACATGCGCAATCATTGTTGCACCTAACTTCTTAAACCATCATTTTGTCTTCAAAACAAATGACTTGACGTATGACTCGACTTGACTAAACTTATTTCAAATAATCCACTTGACACTGGCAAAATTGTCTGTCGAAATGACGGACAGAGGCCATAATATTAAGAGAAGAAGAAGAACCGTTGTGTACTAAGCTTATGTCTGTCTGTGGTAAAAGTAAAGACGTGTCTGAGACTTTCCCGCAAGGATGGGTCTTCTTGACTTATCTATAAGATAAGGCAGAATGTCAATGCTGTAGAACAAACATACCGACATTAGTTCTACTGCTGGAGAAAAACTACCATAAGATTTGAATGGTCTCATCTGGTTTCCAGAACTGGACCTGATCTTGGTGTACTACTGCTGCGAGCACAGCATGGAGATATCGAAGCAGGTTTTGGACCTGCACTACACACTTCGGACTCTCTTCACTGTTTTCTTCAAGGACCGCTGCTTTGATGCTAAAGTAGAGTCCGCTTTGCATACTGTGTGAGTTTCTACTGCCTCTGAGGTTCTAATTATTCTATACACTGAGGCGCAACGACGTTAGATCGAGGCTAAAAGTCTGCAGCAATGCGATTTTTTTTAAAACCTTTGATAAATGTTACCCCTAATTTATAAACAGAGGCTGAACAGTCAGCCAATCCGCTTAAACCAGGAGTCTCTACGTCGTTTATAAATTCGAGGGTTGGGTTGCCAGCCTATTTACAGGATGATTTGATTTGATGAGAGATTTTGAGATTTCTTCATCCATTGACTTCCTGCGATCTACAAACACTTTATCAATTTCCCAGGCTCTATGCACCGCTACCAACGCCATCTGTGTTCGGCTACCGCATGGTCTACCTTCGTCTCCTGGACTCGGACACCAAAAACTTCCACTTCAACGACACTGTAAGAACCTTCATGATGATGTTTGACCTGTGGCAGTACGAGGAGGGGACCTGGCCAGGGTATGATGTCTACATTTTCAAGCTAATTACCTAACACTGGTGACAGTAGCAGATTTTACAGGTTTCAGGGTCGCATAGCATCGAAACTGTCACGTTTCCTAAAATTAAAAACAACACCTATTGTTTCTTCTATGAAACCTTTCCGAAACTCCCATTAAAAGCGTTTTCTAAGTTAGCATCTCAAGAAAACTAATACTTTAAGCCAAATAAAAATATTCTATCTGGTTTTGATCAAAACTGTGGATGAACCAGTACAAAGGCATATAATCCTGACTGAATTGTAATGTTCTTTATAAATTTGGTTTCCAGGTTTTCGATTATAATAGACATGGATGAAGCAACGTTGGGGCACATCACCAAACTAGAAGTTATGTCTATCAAGAAAGTTCTCTATTTCGTTCAGGTATGAGAGTCTTACAAAGCCTGGGTGATGTGATGGTATTCATAATGAGTGTATAAGCGTCCTAGACTGTGGGTTATAAGTGTTAATAACATATTAAAATCGACGCATAGTAATAGGTCTGTCAGTGTTTTATAACTGTCGTTAAACTGTGTTAAAATGAATACTTACCTAAGAATTTATATTCAGAGTGCATCATTAAAGTGTGCCATAAAAATAACAAAATATTTTTGCAGGAGTGCATGCTGATCAAATTAAAAGAGGTCCATTTCGTAAACGCGCCAAACTTCGTGGACAAGCTGATGATGCTGATGAAGCCGTTCCTCAATAAGGCGCTTATGGACATCATCTACGTGCACCCTGTGGGAAGCGATACTTTCCACAAGTATGTCTCGAAGGATGCCTTGCCGAAGGAAGATGGAGGGTTGTACAAGAGTCGGGGAACCATCAGAGGTAATGTCGTCATCACGTTGTAGCGTCAAGCAGTGAAGGAAAACTATATTTATCTGGTGTAATTTATCTTTAGATTCATTAACTCAAAGACCTGACTGACATCCACTGGGCTTTGCAACCCTCTCTAAGTTTAAGTATTTGACATAATTTTACCAAGATCTGATTTATTATCAGTTTCTCAGAACAGAATAACTACCTAAGTAATTGTTGAAGTATAACTCCTGTAGATCCACCATCTTTTTCTTGCGTGTCAATGGTGATAACCAACACTAGACGAAGTTCGAGTAGAACTGCGCCACCTTTATTCCTTTACCCTCGTCTGTGGCATCCACAATGTCATCCCTTGTGCAGGGCATAAGAGGAAAACGAGCAAATGAGACATCGTTTGGATGGGGACCCGCAGTCACATTGACTGAGAGCAGGGTCGCGATAGCCTCATTGACATGATTCATGTCTTTCCAGACGAGCTGATCCAACGCATCAAAGCGAACAGCGCGTACTACCGGGACGAGAACCCGCGCCGAGTCACTGAGAGCCTGCGCCCCGGCGGGAGCAGCACCGTGCACGACCTCTTCGGCATCCAGGGGAGCTTCAAGAAACTAGACCTGGACTAGAGGGGGAGATTCTGGATAGTGACTACAATTGTAATTTTGAGTGACTGGTTATTGATTATAGTGAAGCTGTACTCTGTGATGAATTAGTGATGTTTATAAGAAAAAGTGTTGAAACAAGCTTGCCCGTGTACTTGTAATAGCACCGGCACTGATACTTTTCAACAGTTCATACCGGAACACAGCAATGCAAGCATCACTGCTTGGCGGCAGAAATAGCTACGGTGGCAGTACTTCCCCGGACGAGATCTTTCACAAAGGACTCTATCACTAATAAGTGGCGCGTGACGTCTAAATGTATTTATTAATTCCTTGGTCAACCAATTTAAGAGTGACAATGCTTTGACTAGAAATCAAGGATTAAACTGTTAAAGGGATAATTAGGTAGGTAATAAAAACTTCAGTAACAATCTCTATGCTATTTTCTTTCAAAACTGCTATACATATTTTCTGTGGTTAGTAGTCAAATAAAACAAAATCAATTTTGTTGGAATTGAACCCACGACCTTGGGATTAGAAGACGGGATGGCTGACGAACCTACCGGTCTTGTGAAGTGAACTTTTTCATTTGGATAAAAGTGAGCAATGCCAGTGCGCTCGCACGTTGTGAGAAAACCCGTGGCTTGACTTATCTTTCCTGCAGATAAAGTAAGCAAATCTTTCGAGAACTGTCCTAAGCACTGTGGTTTCGTGAATAAGAGTACGGATGAACAACTGACCCATAGACTGTGTCAATCATCAACAGTATATCAACTGTTTCCATTATCAAACAGCCTCGTGAACACAATTTCACGGCTCGACACCTTCGTAAATCATCATGTTTAAAAAGATTGGAAGTAATGCATTTATCTATAGCTATTGTACTTATGTCTAGCTAGGTATCCTGTTAGATATAATTATTATGCTGGATATATTATAAATAGGTGGTAGTAAGTTTGTATGAAGTAAATTAGGGAGTTTTCAAAAAAAACGTCCAATGCTTACGCATGTATGTAGTGGTCACAAAGATGTTAAAAATATATGTATTAAATGTATAGGTATAGAATATGCGGGCACCCTTGGGTCTTTTGGTATTTCAGGCCTCTTAAACTAGTTATTATTTCAGTGGTTGATTCATAAACACCTAGACATTCCTTAGCTGTGTTTGAGTCCAAAACTTTCACATTATTTTGCATGGTAAGGACTCGGCAGGTAATGCCGAGTCCTTTCCAAACAAGTAAAACCACGTACAAAAACTACTCCAATATAACAAGCACTGTATTAAATATGCAGTTGTGAACAAAATCACCAATTTGCTGACTTCCTGTCGATTTCTGTATAAAATATGATATGATGTGAGAGAAGTATTCAGTTGGACATCAGCGTTCGATATGAAGTTCCTGGCTGTGTTTCTGGCGATCATGATGGCCCTGGTCTTCGCTTTAGCGGTGAGTCTTCAAACTGTCACATTTTACCTGCAAGATCCACCAGATTGTTTTCATTCTAAACCAATCAGTAAACCAACTTGCCGTCGGTCGTCGGCTTTAAAAGTCCACCATAGGACAAGTAGACGCACGGCACAATACCATCCTACTTGGTAAACATTCCACCCATTCGCACTAAGCGTTTTACCTCTACGTTCATTATGTGAATTACCAAGGAATGGAACTCGTTGCAGTCTTTTGTCTTCCCTGATAAATGCAATCTAGGTATTTTCAAGGCAAGAGTGAATAGGTGTCTTCTAGACTGTCCTGCTCCATCGTCATTTACCAACAGGTGAGATTGTGGCCAAAGAGCATTCTATCACACATACTCCAAACCACAGAAGAGAAGATGGCCCGCAAATCAAACTTCATTTCACTCGGGGGATAAACTCCTCAACTTTCAAGTTCTCAGTTTGGATATTATTTTCAGAGTGGAATGAGCACTGATGCAGTGGGGCAGAAAGCTGCTTGTAATGGTGGGGGCGGTTCTGGCAACCCCCCTCCCCCACCTTCTCCAAGTAAGTTATATAATCCTCTTTAGACTTTTTCACCCCCGACGCATAAACGACGGGGGTGTGTGTGTGTGGCTGAGGCAACGTAGCTCCCGAACGGATGAATCGATTTTGATTTTGTTTTTTCGTTTGAAAGGTGAATTAGTTGGGAGTGTTCTTAGCTATGTTTGATGAAAATAGGTCCAAGATTCGGGGGTTTTTTAAACTTTTAATTTAATTACTTGTACATGTAGTAGTATCCATGTAGGCACTATAAAGGTTCCTTGTCCTTGTTGTTGTACACACGGCAACACCACCTAGCTAGACTGTTTAACTTTGAACTATTAAAAGTTGTACGTTGCGAATCGTGCGAGAGGGACGATTCTTTGTATTGCATGTAGCATAGCTATGACTATGTTTGGTGTAGCCTTACGTGTAGCCGTGTGTACCAATCAATCAATCAATCCATACCTACAGGTATCCAACCACATGTCATATTATGTATTATGCAACGGTCTATAAATTTTATTTTAATGTTTGTTTTCCAGGTAACGCGACTTCTGGATGAGACACAACATGAGATACCTGCTATATTAAAACACGAATAAATATTGGTTTATGCACAGAAATTTTGTATATCTACCTATCCTATCTAGAGCTTTAAACTAGTGAAAATTGAAGAAAAAATATTTCAGTGAGTTTAGTGTAAGAAGTACTTGGTGGACTTTAGTACTAGCTAAGTAGCTAACAGAGTTTTAGACAAAACAGAAAAAAGTATTTACATTTTTTTATTCACTCTTCGACAGAACATTATTACAAAAATATAAATACAATAAAAATATACTAAATTATTATCATTTATGGCAATTTTTAGAGTATTATTTAGTTTTAATACAAAACTAGGTATCTACAAATACGAGTGCAAAAATATTAAAGTTAAAAATATATTTCGGTTTGATGTTGTTAATCCTAATAATATAGCATTGTTTTTAAATTTAAATTATATCAAAATCTCATCGAAAAGCTCTTTGGAGTGTCCATAAGTTCCTCAATCGTCCATATTCAATTCTACGATTTTTAAATTCAATGGCAAACAGTAGGGAGATACATACAGCTGGTATTACTATCTCCGTGAGAATTTCTTATTTCCATTCGAAAATGGAACTAGCAGCAGCCTGGTTTGGACCGGTTACGGAAATCTTTGAAAGAATCTTTTAATTTCCTCGCATTCATGATAAAAAGTCATATGTTTTCCTCGGGTGTAAGTAGACTACTCATCATTACACGCTCAAATTATTTAGCGTTCTCGCTCGCCTTCGCTCGTTTGTACGCCAAAATATCTCCGGTGTAATGAGTAGCCTACGTCCCTTGGCCAACAATGTACCTACTGTTAAGTTACACTTATCTATGGTTAAGTTGACTAAAAAGTACCTAGCTGTTGTCTCTAGGTACCCTTTAATTAATAACTGTATTGGTTATAGCTTCTTGGTTATTAAAAAATAGCCTAGCAGTTCTATCTAACAGTAGGTTCACTTCTTATATAAACTGCTATGTAAAGATCTACACTACTGCTTGCCTCTAGTTTTCATTGTCTACTGTTCGTGTTCCAACTCCTGCAGATGTTGTCTCTCCTCCTCTAACTGCAGTGCCTCTCGCTCGGCCGCGATCCGAGCGTGCTGTTCGGCTATCACTCGGAACAGCTGCGTGTGTTTCGCGGCTGCGGCGGCCACGGCTTCTGATTGGCGGGGGACAGATGTTTCTGGAAAATTGATAGACTGTGTTAGGCCCATATGCTACGAGTTTGCTCAAGTTTAAATTGAGCATAGATTTACTGATGGATTTTTATAGAAATGTGTCAAAAAGTCACCGCTTTCTTACCATCAGGATGAGGGTGAGTAGCGTGGTCCTCTGCGATCTTAGCGTACAGCTCGAAGTGCTTGTCCTTAGCCTGGGCCACGGAGGCGGAGTCCGCGGGGTGGGGGGGAGGCACGTCGCTCAGGATCGGGTGGAACCCTTGCCGGTCCGCCACGTAGTCCACAGTGCGCACCTGCTGGCGAGGGTCTACGTACGAGAACGAGCCTGGAATTGGGGAAAACACCAATCAGTAGTCGTACAGTGGGAAGTATAGCTTTTTGGCATCAGATCTTTGTAAACGTATGGGAAGGTACTGCCACCGAACCATAGTTCTGCCGTCAAGCAGTGATTCTCGTACTCTCTTCCGATTTGAACGTTATATTTATGAGTGTCGGTGCTAATACAGGCACAAAAGATTGTTTCATCAGTTTTTATCGTAAAGAAACTCCTAAATATCTTCAAGCATGACCACCATGAGAAATTTGTCATGGCTGAAAATTACAGTCGTGAGAGATTTTTGAGTTTTCATTTCCTAAAACACCTAAGTTCCTAAAGTTTCCATATATGTTGCTGATGAAGTATAAAATTGGAACAGGTACAATTTAATTAATTCTAACTAAATTGTGGTAGATATTTATAAATGCTCTATGTATAGTTTATTTTAAGCAATTTAGCATTTAGCGTACCAGGTACGTATCTACCTGCTTATTATTCACGCTTCGTTAATAAATCTCGTCGAGGTACAATCAAGCAGATAAATAGGTACCTATTTTGTAACATTTAAAAGAAGTTATTTGTAACTTAGTAGAATAGTTGCGACTACGTTTACCATACCATAATATACCGTAGGTAACATCATATTAGGTAGTTATGGTATATTCTACATCTATCCTGAACATCATAGGAGTTTTTTCGTGCAAAGTGCCTAAACTGTGCGAGCATTGGTTGTTATCAGCATCTGCAGTCCGATTTCACCCACTCGTGGGCACAGGCCTTGCCTTCCTTTCTTCGCACTTGATTAGAAATATGCTATATCTTTCTCAAGGTTACTATTTTGGAAGACCCCATTAGTTGTCAAATATGTTTCGGAACATTAACGTTGCGTAGATCATTTCTGCTGAAATTGTTGTTGTAATGAAGAAGTTCAGGTTTTTGATTCTACGTCGATTATAGCCGACTGTACCGTGTTTTAGTATTCTTAATGGAATGTTGTGCATTGCGTCACCAAGCTGTTTGCTTCCTCAACATGTAATTTGGCATGTTTGGGTTGGAGCCACAGATTGTTTTCTATATTCTAAGGGTTGGAGCCTACAAAATGCGCAGTAAGAATTGTTCTAGTTTAGTGAAAGCACTTAAAGGACTCAAACACTTCAGACAAATACATGTAATTGTGTTGGATGATATGGGGAAAGGCATTGTCAATATTCAGGTGGACGAGGTTGAACTCTGTATTGTCAACCTCAACATTCATCTCAACCTTAACAGTCACTCACATTTACGATAGTCTTCAAACTGCCTTTACTAAGCTTTGCAGTATTGTCAGATGCGGTTAGCACCACTACTATTTCGGAGTCATCATTTCTAAGTCTCTAGAATTTGGGAGAGGGTTTTACAAGAGTTCTAGAGTGATTTCATAATACCGCTTCGTCAACGTGTCCACTGCACCTGCGTGTACAATTTGACTAAACGGTTAGTTCTAGACGTGATCAAATGTAAGTGATTGGTTTTACCTATAGGTGTCAGAACCGTCAGACTATCGCCAGAATTCATCCCTTCGTAAAAAATGGTTCCTGACATATCAGGCAATCCAATAGCAACCCAAGAGTTATATCAGCCTCACCTCTAACAACTCCGCTGCCATCGCTAACTTCGCTATGCTGTCTGTCCGTGTGTCCCGGGTACCGTCCGGCGGTGTACGAGAACAGGTAGGGCCTGGCTGGAGGAGGCTCGGTGCTGGTGGTGGTCTCCAGGTGGGACACGTCGCAGCTGGCTAGCGCGATGAGGGACAGGACGAGCGTACGGCTCAGCATCTGGAAATTAGAAAGAGTTCATGTTAGAGGTTAGACTTGATAAAGATGTACCGAGGAATTGTGATCTAAAGACATATTTCAACAAAGAGAGACACTCGCAGAATAATTATTTACACTATAGAGAGAACTCTATTGAATAGTGTATCAAATTCAGACCGAATATTGAAAAAGAGGCAAAGCAGTAATTTAAATTGAACTAACCATGTCATGTTCGGAAGTCAAGGAAGTTTAAGTAGATAAAGAATATCTTAATCTTTGAGGGTGGTAATAGTTTAATAAGTGCTCTCTCAGGGTACTTATCATTTGTAAGCAGTATACAGCTGATAAAAACAATTATGAGATGAGTGAACAACAAACAAACATCCAAACGCAGCTTTCACATAAATAGTTAGGATTTATCCTCGTAAGGTCTGCTGAGATGTTCGCAAGAATGTTGTCTGTTAGAACAGGTTCCATGACCTTTGCGTTGCGTCAGTCCACGGCGGGCCGTGAGATGCTATGGGGTTAAGCCCCGGTGCCTGTCATCACTGGTTATCACCCAGCGGTACTATCATCATACTAGCCACCATATTAAGACTCATCTACAAGAAATGGGAGAGGTAGATGAGCGGTGTGTGAGGAAAAAATACGTCCATTGCCAGTGGATACGCAGCCTGCTGGATACCGCTAAAGTATCTATGAACTCGATATCCAGTGCTTCAGGATACACCTTAATAGGTACAGCAATATGATCTCGGTTTTAGACTGACAGGACATCTCACTAAACTAACAGAAACTGAACTTTAGTGTCATCACAGGGATCTTAACTATCAGGTTCACAGTTCCTTGAACATATCTCTACAGCATCTGATTAATCAGTTGCAGTTATAGCAACCCGAGTTATCCCTACGTACCGCAAAACTTGGTAGACCTACATGAAATGTCTGGTCTTTGAGAGAACTGGCTATAACTTGACAGACCTATGTTCTGAAAACACTACTTCAAGCAATATGGCTACCGTTTAATTCATTGATGTTATAATGACGGCGCCGGTATTTATGAGACTATACTTCCTAGCTGCACGACCAGCCCAGTAGTATGATACAGCAATTATAGCAATCATATAATTACCATCTTAGGTTATTCGTTGTGCGTTGTATTATGATATTTGGGTACAACGGATTTGATGTGTCTAATAAGCAAAGCATCTAAAAGATCACCCATCGAATCCGAACACTTTGAAATGCCTAAGACCAAATATTGCCTAAAATCCCTTCAAAATTATAAAGTTCAAAACTGATGAACAGCATCAGAACCTACCTAAACAAGAACTAGCCAGTTTTCTTTCTAAGCCACAAATAAAGAAACACACCAAGTCCTCAAATTGTTCTTTAGAGAACTATAATAGGTATACAGCATGCAGGGGCGTTCCACAATGCATACCTACCTACATCTTTACAATCAATTATCATATTGGTTTGTTCTCAATGGTAATTTGATACAAGGATAATCATCGATTCTTCGATAAACAACAGAAACAGCGTCACGACCAATAACCGGACACGAAGGATGACTTCAGATGTTAGGATTTCCGAGAAGTTTGTTATTTATTTTATGGTTGCATCGGCTTGCTCCATCACTTATATCATTAAAAAACATCCTTACTTTTGCAAGCAAGACAAGTACCTGACCATACTCCAGTTGCGGCAATCCGACAAGGTCCACAACCACATACTCGAGTTCATCTGAGTCGGAATAATTCGGTCAGCAGCGAACACCGCCACCTTGACCCGAACACTGTCACTTTTTGCAGATCAGCTGGTTGTGACGTATAGAGCATGTAATGTATGTTTGAAAAGTACTAGACGACCTTCAAATTTAGATATTTTTGTGCTACGTTCAATTAGTGGTGGTGAAATATTTCACCTAAAACACTTATCAGATACCAACTCTTAAATATTAGTCTAGGTATGAATGAATGAATTTCCAATATCGGATAAAAAATTTGTTTTATATAGGTTTGGAGGTAAAAATTTAAAAAAACAAATCAACCTGTGAAGTCGGTTAAAACCTATCAAATCAAAGTATTAGGTACTTCTTTGTTATGAGGCGCAAATTGACACAAGAAGAAGATTACACAGTGCTTTTTCTGACTCTGATCTGGGTTTGTTCATGGATGGGGGTGTCTTACGCTGAATAAGATAAGCACTTGATTAACATTAGTTGTCACTCTTTGACATTACCCTTAAGTAAGAGATAGCAAATTATTTAACAACTGATTAAAGTTATGCAACGATTTTAAGTATAACGGCAAAACTTTAATACCTACGCAATTACAGGTTAGATCTATCTATGTAGTGGTCTAGATGTGTATAGCCTTAACGTGCCAGATCTAAGCCAGATAGCAACCTGCTACGAAGCGTACTACTCTCAGATTCCGAGGGGGTAATCACGAACAAATCTGACAGTCGCCGCGTTACGTAAACCGTATTCGAATCATATTGCGCGTCAACGCCAGCTCGACTGCCGAGCGCTTGAATGTCACCGCGCAGTGTATCTCGGATACGATAGCGTTACGATACGTTTACGATCGTCACATTTATTCGTGATCCAAGCCTGATAGCATCAAGCCAAGAGTTGCGTGTCGTTAGAGGAAACGTTATGAAACTGATCTGTAATATGTTGCATCTGACTGTACCTTTGTCTAGTTCACAAGTTAGAAACGATTTACACATCGATTTAGAAGTACGATACATTGCGTGGTAACTGCAACTCGACTGCGGAGAGCTGCAGCGTGGCGTGCAGTGTAACGTTACTTAAGGCTTAGACTTATACCAGTGTCCTATTTGCGCTTGGTACCATGTCTCTGTCTAAGAGTATGTAAACTAGTTCTTATAAATGTTGCCATTATAGCGTGCACCCTAAGCAACGTTTATTTTGTGACTCTACCGGTTAGTTTAAATACTAGGGTACTCTAAATAATGTACCTATGCAGGCAATGAAATAAATAATAAATAAATATTCATGGACATTTCACACGACGCCCTCTAGTCCCAAACTAAGCAAAGCTTGTAATATGGGAACTAGATGCTGATAGAATACTTATATACTTTTTACATACATATATACTTACTTATAATATATAGTAACACCCAAACATAGAACAAACATCTATGTTTGATACACACAAATGTTTGTTCTTGGTGGGGATCGAACCCACGACCCACAGCACGGAAGGCAGAGCGAATACCGACTGAGCTGTGACGCCTGTAATGAAAGCTCATGTACTTATGTGTACCGACTCCTCCATAACCGGTCTCTTATTGTTGAGGATCTTGACTTCTTCTCAACGTCTTTTAAGCTTTGAAGATCCTGGTGCACTGGCATTTCTAGTTTCTAAAATAAATGTGTACCTATATTTTTGTGCAAATATCTATTTACCTACAATGATTTCAGCATCAAACCAATAAACATCTACTCGTAACAAAGTTACCTGAAAACCGATGGAGCGTGGTGGATTATAATGATAACTAGTGTGTACATAAACGATAATTATCAGGCTGTAAATTAGTTCCGTCATTTTGATTTTCACACGGATATTTATTGGAATTGGAAAGTACAGTACGCACAACGGATCTTTACCCCTCTGAAGATAGGTACGATTGCGCATGCACGAAAAATTCGCTTACCTCCAATTACCCAAAATTAGATTCTGCGCAGATACGAGTACTTCAGACTGACAAAGATCCGTTGTGACTGCTATAAAATCTGCGCTAAGTACCAGAACGTCGTCTCCAGCACACGATATTATGCAAATGCTAAGTGACGTAGTACATATAATAGGTGTGATAAATCTCCTAACAATAGAAAGTGGGTTCGCCCACTAGTTTATCATCACAATGATTATACGCCCATCTGTCAGCGGGTGATGATTCAATGATTGACGGCAGATGGCCCATTCGGGGTATATAGGAAATGATTTTGTCAATGGTTATGTTACTCAAGGATTAGAATGATCACAGAATGGCTTAAAAAGGTGTAACATGGTGTACTGCGATTCCAATAGAAAAATGGCTTATTGCTCATGTTCGTGCTGTGTATACCCAGCGAGGGGGATTTCTGGAAAAAAATACAGAAACCCCCACTGCTAAACCGTAGCATGCAACGACGTAGCTAGTGGGGATTTCTGGAAAAAAAAACTGAAACAGCAACTGCACTGAAACTGAACTGCACTGAACTGAAACTGCAGGGATTTCTCAGTGGGGATTTCTGAAATATACCGTGAATTCAGAATGTGGATAGTGATGATGAATGAAAAGTGGAAATGATAAATTCAAGCTCTGCTTTTTTTAGAAATGTCAGTGCACTTCATCATCATGATCGACTTCAGCATGGCAGCCCGACTTCACCCAATGCTGGGTATAGGCATCTCTTTTCTCGTGCCATCCTCCACGGACCTGCGCCAGTTTCATCCAAGTAGTATCCAAGTAGCACTTAGTAGCAAAAAAACCGTGAAATACTCGTACTTCCAACGTTACATTTGGATGCTACAGTTGCGCCAGCGCAGCGTTGGGCAACGCTACGCTCCGTCAGTCCTTATTATTGTGCCTACTATCGACAGAGCTTCATTCATTGCTGATTAGTGTATAATTTGGCTTGATTTATGGCTGAAGTGTAGTTTGTGATGATGGATAGAGGTTTCGAGATGATTGGACGGACTCTGAAGAAGATTTATTATACGAAAATGCAGTAGGTACTTACCTACTTATGTAGATTAGCTTTTATAGAGACACTATTGCATTTTTTTTACTTTTTGACAATGGTGGCAACTCACACCATTAATCTGCCTTTAGTCCGATCAAATTAACAAATAAATTATTTCCCCTGATTGCCTATATTTGATCGGACTATAGTTTAAGAGATTATAGTTTTTGATAAGAATGAATCAAATTTCGAGTCAAAAAAACTTGTTAGGTCATTAAATAATTATATTTCCTTCTGCAAAACAAGCCTATAAAGTAAAGGCTTTACAGCCTAATCGCAGCGATTAAAACAAGAATTCAGATAAATAGTGTGTTTTATTGAAACAGTCGCAATTGACCAGTTCTGATTGTAACCCCAGCCAAGGTCGTTGGTGCCTTGAACTTTAGACGCCTGCTATTATACGCGAACAAGATTCTTAGTGCAAATGATTGCCACCAATATATGGACATTCTAATAACATCACAGTGGTTACTTTAAAAACAAAGAGAGACTAATCAACAGGCATAATCGAAATATTTACTAGTACATTAGGTACCTACACAAAAAATCTACCCCCGTAGATGTAGTATAGTAGAAGTCTACCAACTACCAACATCTTGTGAATATTTTTTTGACAGGCGTCACAGCTCAGTCGGTAATAGCTCTGCCTTCCGTGCTGTGGGTCGTGGGTACGATCCCCACCAAGAACAAACATTTGTGCGTGGAAAACATAGATGTTTGTTCTATGTCTGGGTGTTACTATGTATTATAAGTATGTATTTACAAAAAAAAGTATATAAGTATTCTATCAGCATCTAGTTTCCATAATACAAGCTTTGCTTAGTTTGGGACTAGAGGGTGTTGTGTGAAATGTCCCTGAATATTTATATTTATATTTATTTATTTATTTATTTTAAATGATATTTTAAGCAATGAGCAAACCCTTCTCTTTGAAAAATATTTTATTACAATTACGGAACCAATTTTTCGCGGAGCGCTGGCGCCACTTGAAGGCTCAATAATATTATGTAGATCTCGTGCTACTAGTGGCTTCTACATACCAATGAGCATTCCAAAGTGTCACCAACTCGACACCTATACGATATCGAGGGAATCAACCCCTGACAACGTCTAGACACTTTCACACAGTGTCGACGGCGGCAACGATATTTCTGATCGAGAGGACATGTTGGGTATCGTGTAGGTGTCGTGCCAGTTTGCAAAAGTCCAGTCAGAGCTATCTACTGACCAGGCAATGTATCTCTAATACAATTTTAATAGTGTGGAAACCGGATACACCTCACCTTTTCTTAAATACTGGGTCGACCTTGGAGTGCCAATGATTGCTTGTAAAAATAATAAAACTGCCGACACACCGACGAAATAATAACGTGGATTAATAAAACTAAATGCTATCTGTCTGGCACTTAATAACACAAAATAAAGTTGTGGTTTCCTATAAATATTTACCGTATTTAACCAAAACGTAATGACGAATGTATACAGAGAGGCAGGAATATGTTATCAAATTCAGCGTCTGAGGGAACTTTTTGAGTCTATGGGACATAATTTAAGAGTAAGATTTCCACAGCATCCACTAGCGCAGTCTGCTTTATCCATATAGGAAAGTTATGGGGTTTCCCAATCAATAACTTTAAAAAATGTATGTAAGATGGAGTTTGACTTTCAAGTTACGGTCTCTGTAATGATGGAAAGTGTTTCTTAGGAACCCAAAATCGAATTTATTTGCTTGAATCTTGTTTAACCAGCAAACAGAATACGGTCCAAATCAATGTTCTACAAGTGTGACGATGTCCTGTTATGGTCACTCGCAAAGTCAGTGGTCAGATTAAGGAAGGCGTGTTTGAATAGTGCTTTTGATAAGTGGTCCTCATAGATAACTTTATTCCTCTATAACGATGTTTTTACCATGAATGAAATAATAGACGCATTTGTTGAAATAGGAAAATGTATGCATGTTTATCTAGTCTAGTCTATTGCATGCCGGTTTCAAAAACCCGTATTGCGATCCAAATGGTTACTAAGTATAAGTGAAACTCTACACCAACACACTTATAACAAAATAGCAACTTCAGTCTAGAGTTTTTTTATGATCCCTAGCTTAGAATATCAACAGTTTGGTAATTTGAATTCTTAGCAACTTCAACATGAAAACTTTTTTAAACAAAACCTTTTTGTTATTAACAATCGAATCAAGGAAAATGCATTCCTTGAAATAGTTACCTAGACTAGTTTGTCAAAGTCAAAATTTCTTTATTCAATAAAGTCACAAGGATCATTTAGAATTTGTAAATACTTACCTACTTTCCGTGTACAATAAAGAATTTAATTGAAACAATGTAAGGTTGCAATAATAATTGTTAGATACGATCGTGTAAAGTAATGCGAATTTCATGTCCAAATGCTTTAAGTTCTTAGTTACGCAAACTTTTATACTAAGGTGTCTTAAGTTACGCAAAAGTTTCTAAATATAGGCCGTATTGATTATTTCCAAAAGTGATTGTAGGTAATACATGCACTAACTTTGACCAAAACACACGCGAACCGAAATAACTTAATTTCAACACAGCTAGGTACTAAAACCCACTTGAAACCTACTACAAATGACTTTTAAAAAAACCTGCTTTACATTTTAAAGCTAAATTAGTTATGAAAGTAAAGAAAACTGAGAAGTACGAACATAAAATGGAGTTCACTCACTTTTAATTAATTTCTGTAGCCGATTATACACAAGTACCGCACTCAACGAGGTCGCACTAACTAAACAATACCAATAGACCACCGTTCTTTCATTCCATTGAATGAACTAAAGAACGAATGGTTCAAATGACCGAATGAGTAGAATACGTTAAAAAATTTAGCAATATTGGACCCTAAAATCTGACAGTTAAGAACTGTATTTCATTCAATCAGATTCAAGTGCCTACTAAGGTGTAGACTGTCGAACGTAATTAGAATGAAACTAGATTGTAATCTATTGGACTTTGTGGTGAGTGGTCATTGTATACAATGCAATGGTTTACATATTTCTTGAAATACTATAGGAGCTCCACTAAATTATAAATGCAATTTTTTTTGTCTTTACCGTCAACGTAGAAATAGGCGACCAAGCTGCTACGACGTAGTATCAGTGCTACGCTAAACAGTTATTTTCGAAAATTGATTTCATCCGGTCAGCGCTTTAACGGTAATGCTACGCAGATTTAAGTTACGTTTACGCTACGTAACGCGTAATGGCGTCAATGGCACCCAAAACGTCCAATACGAAGCAAAGATAATTTAATTTTGTTTGAACAACTTTATTAGTCCAGGATTATTAGTGCAAGTTCGATTTACATGTCAGACCAAAAATTTTTTTTCAATATATTTCTCTGCGTCTGGTCTGGGTGTGTGTATGTGTGTGGTACTAACTAAGTTAGTCATAATAGTTTTTGAAACTTATTTTTTTCTTTTTTGTAGATATACCTTTTTCATAGGTACTAGTTTATGTAGCTAAAGCATACAAAAAATCATCTTAAATACTAGCAAATAATGAATCAAGTTCGAGTAACATCCATGTCATAATCGACTTTCACTCGTAGTAGCAACCACATGACGTCACAGTGACGTTGTGAGAGGCGGCCTTGTGTGTTACCACAGAGTAAACAACAGTTTGTTGTACAGTCAATAGCAAAAGTCAATGATGATTTTACAAAATCATCAAAGCAATTATACCTAAGCTTATCTTACCATCTTTTCTTTCTCATACATTTGATAATACCTATAAAAGTTTCTGCGATACAATTCGTTTTTGGATGAAAACGCTGAACTTAAACTCTTTGTAGTATGTAGACTTTGTAGACTTTGAAATTCCGGGAGCCATGAATGATATCCTCTCAGCTTACTGCCTTACTCAATACTCAATAAGTACGTACAATGGTGACATCGTAATCAATTTTTGACGCTAACTGTACAGGTCAGATAATAGATGCAATTTACTAAACAAGTCGATCTTGTGAGCTAGTAGCCTGCTAAAAGGTCAACAAGAACCATGGGGGTTTCTATGGTGCACGTGCCAACTGACATGTGGCGCAGTTTGGCGCTATTCAGGAGGATTGGCAAACTTTAGACCAATCTTGCAGACTGCTAACTTTCTGATCAGCCGATTTGGTCGGGCTCTTGAACAGTATAAATAAATAAATATTCATGGACAGGACATTTCAAACGACGCCCTCTAGTCCCAAACTAAGCGAAGCCTGTAATATGGGAACTAGATGCTGATAGAATACTTGTATACTTTTTTTTTTGTAAATTCATACCTACTTATAATAAATATTAACACCCAGCCTTAGAACAAACATCTATGTTTGCCACACAAATGTTTTCTTGGTGGGGATCGAACCCTCAACCCATAGCACGGAAGGCAGACCAATTACCGACTGACCTGTGAAGCCTGTCTGAAAGATGTATACAAGATAAGTTAAAAAACTGGAAAACCGACTTCAATTCGACTACCAGCTTCATCATCAGATGATGATGATGATGATGACAGTTCATTGGGAATGTTCTAGTCACTATAAACACCACATAAAAGTCATAGGATAGCAAAATACGCAATTTCGTGCACGTGGTTGGTGTTGATTCTTTAGAGGAACAACTGGTGGGTTTTTGCTTTTCTCCAATTAAATGCGGTTTGAATGTACAAACAGGGTTTATTGACAAATTTAGAAAAATGTAAAAATTTAGGTGTGCACCACAAAGGGTCCATCGTTGCTAGCAGTAAAATGGTAGGCGCTACGCAGCAACTTGGCATATTGCATTGTTGCTAGCAGTAAAATAGTAGGCGCTGCGCCGCGCCGGGCATATTTTTTTCAGTTATTTCTATTTATAACCCAAACTACTCAACCGATTTTGATGAAAATAAAATGGGACCAATCTGGAAGTATATCCTTTCAGATGAAAAAAGAATTTTTGAAATCGGTCCATAAATGACGGAGTTCTGAGGTAACAAACATTTAAAAAAAAAAAAAAAAAAAACATACAACCGAATTGAGAACCTCCTCCTTTTTTGAAGTCGTTTAAAAATTTCATATTAATATTTGTGATTACATTGCGCAGCAAAGCAACAAAACTGCGAAGTCGAGTTGTAGTTACCGCACAATGTAAATTAAAAATTTAGTTTTAGTAGCTCATGAGAGCGATCTCTATATCAGTCCATGTTGAAGTCCTTGACGATAGAAATAATAAATTGAACTTGACAAAACCAGCTGTGGACTACTTATTATGGATCTTTAAAAGTAGTAGATTCTAATTGAAGTGGCAGTGAAACCATAAAAACCTTACCTAGGTACAGAAAATACCTGAATTTAAAATTTCATACAACAGATATAAACGCGCTGCCCAGCTGTTTGGCTTGTTCACTATATTTTTATATGTCCTAGCAAATACGCGTAAAGCTCACCTGATGATAAGCGGTTACAATAGACAGAAAATACTTTATTGTAACCTTAGCGTACCGATACCGTGGCTTATGAAAAATAACAACACGAGAGACTGCCATTATATTTAAGCGATTTTTGTGGTTTTAAATCATTGAGGCCAAGATGGCCTATTGTGATCTCTGTTTGTATTCATATTCTTAGTTCACGACCCTAAAAGTATGAATACAAACAGTGATCGCTATTAAACCTGAAGCTATTAAAAACTTAAATGTCTCAAACACAAATGTATAGAGAACAGTAGTTTTAATTTCAACATATATTTTTCAATAATTGCTATAGTATCTAGGTACACTTTTTGCGAATCCACCAAAATGAAAGAGTCTTAATTGTAGGTTTGTATATTGTAAGTAACTATATTCATACTTATCTGAAATCTAGATTTTAGCATTATCTTTTGATACACTTTCATAGAAACTCTATGTTTGAGTCACGCTTGAGTTTAGAAGTTTTATGAGCACACGAAGGCTTGCTTAGAGCAATGATCAGATATTTTGCTAAACTATAATAATTATGTACTCCGCTAATTTAAGTAGATATGCTATATTCATGCTAATAGTAATGTTTCTTTCCTTAGTAATTACGGACTTCACTAGTAATTATTCAAAAACGAATCAGGGTACAAGGTGACACACGCATAAGATGTTGGTAAGAAATAAAAAAAAACCGGTTAGTGAGATAGTTTTTTTTTAATTTAACGTATTATTACGATGACAAGGATCGTATGTCGTTGTCATTCTAAGGTTACATTGAGAGAGGTTGTTTAGAGATGCATATTATTCTATACTAAAAATAATATATACTGAATACAGACTACCAAAAATACGAATGCATGCGTGTAAATGGGCTTGATCCTCATCTGGTGCTTTTTTCAACTACCTACCTATAGCCATGACAAAGCAAGTGTTTGTTTTATGACAACGTGATCTCGTATTTTTAGCAAACTCAAATAAATGAGGATGTAGGTAATTGATCAATTTCCCAAAGTTATCATAATTGGATATCAATTTTAGATAATCAAAACCAAAATAATCATTTTTATGTTATTTTAAAACTAGACTTGTATTTGTTATACAGGGTGTATAAAAAAAGGCATAATTTTCTAATACATAGGCCGTAGGTATACCAAAGTGAACTGTGTACATCGCATAAGTTTACAGTACGCACAACAGATCTTTATCCCTCTGAAGTATCTGCACAGAACCCATTGCATACTTGCATAAATTGAATCCTGAAAATGACTACTTCTAATCATAAAATATTACCTAAAGAAAAAATACTTCAATTTAGAAACCACAATATGTTAAAAATATTTGCAAGTTTTTAATTCATATTTTTACCCCATTCTTTTTTGTTATATTTCGGAATATAACAAAAAAGTCTCAAATAGGGGCGACCCCTATACAAGTAGCGATCACAGTAAACCATCTAGGGCGCAGAGATATAGCCGCAAATAAAAAAAAATCGGTAGAGTTGGATCAAGAAGTTGTTGGTTGAAGTAGGTAGTATTTTTGTTTACAACCTGTATAAAATTGAAATTTAGTTTTGCCATGATGCGAGATATTACGATTCAAGGATAAATATAATAAGTGGAGTATCGTCTATAATGTTCGCAATTTAACATAATAGAATATCTTTATTACGAGGGCCTCTACTCCGAAAAATGATTACGAAGATTCGCTAGTGACATTTGTGTTATACTACGCGGCCACCTTGTGCGTTGACGAAGGCTTTTGCGAAGTGACAGAGTCTCTGCGCAGTGTAACACAAACGATACGACAAACCTTCGCATATAAATCGATATGCCGTTTTGTCGTTTTGTCGTTTCGCAGTAGCCAATCCGGTTGGTTTTATTACATTTACCCCTGAAAATACTGACAGGGTTCAACCATCTATCCAGTTTTTATAGAATCGCTCGCATTGAATTTCATTTCTAACAAGTCCGGCGGTATGCGTGTATATGTGGGCAAACCAGCCTCTAACCACGTTTGTAATATGTAGGTACCTCATCACCAGTTCATATCTATTACTGGTTCGGTCCACGGTTGTTTCCACAAGTAGATGCACTGTAACATTACACTGTGCGTGAGCTAGACGTGTTTACTTATTTAGTTAGCGGACCGTGCAAAATTATGTAAGTGCCAATTTTTATGGACTTCAAATAGGATGTCACAATTTTTGTGACTAGGTTTTGTAGGTATAAAATTAATACCTAAATATGCAGGGACATTTCACACAACGGCAACTAGTCCCGAACTAAGCAAAGCTTGTGATAATGGGAAATAGTTTAGAGATTAGCAACACCTAGAACAAATACTACTTACCCCTTATGTTAAACCCATACCTTACCTCGTAGTTCCTTAGTCTCTTTGAGCAGGAATGCGGCATGTCCAAATCTCATTGATATTTCTTGTAACAAGCATTTATTAGTGCAATATTTTCCAAGACCATCGGCCGGTAGAATATTTTTACTTGTCTTATAGGATTCGCAGAAATAAAATTAATTTTGGAAACTTATGGAACTTGTCGAGCATCTCAGGTTCTCTTCGTATTTGTGCTGGTCTGGTCGTCATCAGACTCGAAAAATCGGGACACACTAGACCCCAAACCTCAACTTAAAGCTGCCTGCCCATCTAATGCGATGCGAGAGAAAGCCTTCTTTTCTCCGCTCCGCGTAAGTGGACAGGCAGTCTAATGTGGATTAGCGGTGTTAAAATTTACTAGGGACGAGCCTGGAGGATTTTTTCCACTCTTCAAAGGACAGCTTTCAAAAAAGCTAGTGATTAAAAAAAACTTGAGTTTATAATGCTGTGTTTCAGTCATGCGGATGTTTAAGGCTCTGTACTAAGGCTCCTAAAATCGGGTTTGGCCTGTTTCTACCGGCACATTTAGTAATACTAGATGCTTAAACTCCTAATTTATACACGGAACTTCTTCAAACTCTATAAAAACCAAGGCACTGTTTCTTATTATGATTAGCTATGCTTAATTATCACGTTTTTATACTGCCTGTTGCAAAGTCTTATAGTGATAAAAAGTCTATCCATTTGCTAAACCAAAAGATTTAATGATTTACCTAGGTACTTAGTTTTTATTATTCAACTTAAATATGCAAGTACAAAAATACTTTGTCAATGAATTCCTTAGCGATTGTTATAAGATCATCACCTAGTTAGTATTGTACTGGCTTGATCCATTGCAGTTCATAATTTCAGCAAAATGACTCCCGACCAAATAAAAGAGTTCCCTCTGGAGGAAGAATACAAGAAGAAGAATCTCATCACCCCTCAGGACATCAGCAAGTTCAGGTCTTGGCTCGAGACCCAGCCCCATCTACCAGCGAAAGCTATTACAGGTAAACAAACGTGCTTTCGACCATGTTAGGCAATGTTATACGTTTCAAAAATGGGTTCGGGCTGTACGCTTGTGTTACTAACAAGTTAGTATAAAAATTTAAAAGCCATGGACAATGTAATTATGCCAGAGATTCCTCAAAACTGGTTTTCAGAGCTGATGAATATCCTCAACTTGGAAACGGTTCCACCAATTTTCACCAAACATGGCTTACAAAAATTTTTTAGCTGTTGGAAATCAGAGGAAGGACTTGTGATCTTTCATGCTATTAGGTACTTATCTACCACCATATTGGAAGAACAATTTGGAAGTATTTTGCTGGAAGAGTCCCCAGTCACGAAGAATAGTGCCTCTGACTTTAGCATAAGACCAAATTGTAACACTTATTTTGGCAAATAAATGTATCTTGTATCTTGTATCTTGTATCTATAGTCTTGAATTGCTTCCACTCTCTGACGTTATTCGCAGATAACCGAATAATTATAGGCTTTAATACGTGCATGCACTACCAAGATGGCAATGCATTGCTTATTCGTCCAAGCAATGCATTATATTACGTGCATACGAGCAGCATATAAAATATGAACTGTATCACGGCGGCATAAAGCTCAAATCTGCTACGATTTCGTTCGCAGAATTCTATATGACTATGACCCCTGGCTGGTCACTTGTGTCATGTGGTCTAGTGCGCACGTAGCTAATTATGTGTCATTATGACTATTATGACCAAACAGCGGACATCATGACAAGGTTAATCCTGCACGAACTGTCAATCTAGTGACCGACAATTAGTATTATTGTTGTCTAGAATAGCTTAGCTAATAGTTTTTCTATAGGGCAAATTGCATAGCCAAGAAGCTGAGATCATGCCTAGGACTTATTTGTAACACTTTCCTATTTACTCAGCACTTGTGGTGGGTACAGTTAGTGTAAAAAGTTATTGAACATCTTTTAACTCGGTTATTTGGCTTTTGATCAAACTTTTAGGCTATTAGTTTTGCGGCCTAGGCTTTTAAAAGGTAACTAGGTAGTTTACCAATTTCAGCTAGACATTTCGCAGATCGTCGATGCACCCTTTTTTTCTGGTACGTAGTCACCACTTCTTTTTAGGTAGTGCGTACTACGTACCTACCTAGTTTAGTACGAAAGTGCAATAGTCCATGCATACCTGTTCCTCTTTCAGATATGGACCTGATCCTGACGTTCCACTGCTGCCACCGCAGCGCCGAGGTGTCCAAGCAGGTGCTGGACCTTAACTTCACCCTGAAGACCTTGTTCGTAAACTTCTTCAAGAACCGCTACGCTGATGAGAAGATGCTAGCCTCTATGAAACACTAGTGAGTCAGCAAGCTTAGTATTTTACAAAAATACAACCAGGGTGTTTATTTTCATACCTAGGTAGGTACTGGATTAGAGAACTCGTATCGTTGCATGAGGCACATACCCTGACATCTCAATGGACACAATGCAACACCAAACAAGGCATCCAGCAGCGATGGGGCTGGTTGTCAGTTTTCTTCTAAAACCCCATGCTCTCATTCTGGCGAGGTCACCATTTGGATGAGTGACCATTTTCGAGTGAACCTTGCTATTAGTAGACCAAGAACAAAACGCCAGGCCCTCATAAAATGGCAGAATTGCACGTCCGGCTTTTGACTGGTTTAGGATAGCCAGTTGTAGTTTAACCTGTTCTAGTTTGATGCTGCCATTCGAAATGAGAGCCCACGACGACTCTAAAGTTCTCTACTGTCGCCTGTTGGACTATGACGCAAAGAACTTCGTGTTTCACGAGGCAATCAGGTTAGTTTTTTTCCTATTTCTGGGGTTGAGAACCTCTTTTCTTGATGAAGTTTGCTAAAAATGCATCCAGCTAGTACCTACCTGTACTTACCTAGCTTTAAGGGTCGGCAGGTAGTGTTGGTTTATATTATACCACTGTTAGGGCCCAGTCGATTTAACACAGCAGATTTGAGAAGGCCTCAAAGTAACGTGTCATGTCAACGATTATGCGCCTATTAATTTTGGTATTGTATTTTCAGAGGCGTGCTCATGGTCCTAGAACTTTGGCAATTCATGGAAGGCACGTGGCCCGGGCTGGTGATCATCATAGATTTGGAGAAGGTCACGCTTTCCCACTTGGCCAGGCTGGACTTGCAGACAGTTCAGCAGTTCCTGTACTTTTTGCAGGTACCTATCGACCGACCATAGAATAGAAATAGCTACATGCTCGTATTCCGTGCTGATCGCTTAGGTACCTATTGTGCCATTGCTCAAAGATCCGACTGGTTCCGAGAGTCAAGCTGAGTTTTTTGTCAGGTCTAGTTTGAGAAGTCAAAATATCTCTCCTCCTAATATCTACGGCCATCTAGCGAATGGTTAAGTAGGTAGGTATATACAGTTTTAGCCCTCTTGAAAGGGGAATTTCCAAAATATCCAGAATTGAAACTGAAATGAGTGTGTACGATGACATTGATGGCAGCAGAATGATTGTTGTGACAGCCACTAGAACCTTGAATAAAATAAACATTTTTATTTCAAGTTGAGTGACTGCTATTGTTGACCTTTACTACCTATGAGAACTTCCGCGTTTCTGTGAGCACGTCAATCAGATATCTCTCGTACCTAAGTACCTGCCTACTTAAGTGGTCTAAGAATTTTGTCACCAACCAACCTTCCACTTCAAGCGTTCTTTCTGAAATTCTGTTAAGATAAAAACCTGGTTAAATACCGAAACAGGAAGCTGTATCCATTGAACCTACCTATTTGAAACCGAACAGACTGCTCTTTCTGAAGTCCTTGGAACACAATATGGGTCACTTGGCTTGGTTGTACCTTTCAGAGTAACCCAATGGATTTTGATAAAGGGATCTTCAAAATACCGGAATCCATTTTCTAATTCCAGGAAGCGCTACTGGTGAAACTGAAAGGGCTGCACTTCTTAAACGCGCCTTCCTTCATGGACCGGCTCATGCTGATCCTGCGCCCCTTCATGAAGAAGGAACTCATGGATATGCTCACCATCCATCAGATGAATACAAGGACGATCGACAAGTTCGTGCCAATGGAAGCCTTGCCGAAGGAGGCTGGTGGAGACTATCTGGACTTTAATAGTGCTCAAGGTAGGTACTTGTTCTGAGAGCGCGTAGCAGGATGCTAGATGGAAAGACGCGCAAGGTCGGTTGTTCTATATATAGGGGCTTATGTTCTGACCGCATGGCTGAAATGATGAGAACTGGAGGCATATTTGTGGCTATATTTGTGCAGCGAGCTGGCGAGCCGTCGTGCTTCCAATACATCGGTGGACGTGCCGTAAGGTAGTGCAATGCAATGGTTATAGGCAAAGGTAGACATGGGCTTTTGTGGACGTGTCATGAGCTGCTATTGTAACAGATAAATACCTCGAATCGTGGGTTTTTCTGTGAACGTGCCATGAGGTAGTGCAATTGTACCTATCAGGTAGACATAACTGTTCAGCATCAAGTGCTCCATCTGCTAGTTACTAAGCCCAATGCCTGGTTCTATTTTAGCGGCAGTGCTATCAAGAATACAGGCAGGTGCGGATTGGTTCGCTGCCGAGAACAAGAAGCGAGTATTGGAATCGTCGCGGCCCGGCAAGCCGAAGACAATCACAGATATATTCGGAGGCATCGAGGGATCTTTCAAGAAGTTGGATATTGATTGAACGGAGTTTTGTGATTGTAGTGAATAAGTAAAATTAGTTTCTGTACATAGTGGCGAGCAGGGTAGCCTCAGGTCTCAGACGTCGAAAGGGCTTTTTTGAAAATAATTCCTTGTTCTAACTAAAGATATAAATTTTTCTCCCCACAAACACATACCTATGAATATAATAGTAGTATACGCTGTTGACTATATATTTACGACAAGCGTCACAGCTCAGTCGGTAATAGCTCTGCTTTCCGTGCTGTGGGTTCGATCCCCATTAAAATAACATCAAACATTTATGTTTGTTCTATGTCTGGGTGTTACTGTCCCACTAATATTAATGTTTGTTTCAATCACGGTGTAACTACTGGTCGATATGCATGAAACTTGGAATATTATAGTTTGTAGTCTGGATTAACACATAGGCTACTTTTTATACCGGAAAATCAACAAGATAAAACGGGACGCGGACGAAGTCGCGGGCAGGAGCTAGTATATTATATATTGAAAAAGAAATAAGTATGTATTCTATCATCAGCAAACTAGTTACCAAAGTATTAGCTTTGCTAAGTTTGGGACTAGAGGGTGTTGTGTAAAATGACGAATAAAAAAAATATAATTCACTCAACATTAAACAATTATTTTAATCCCTTGCACTAATAATACCTATTAACTAATGAACCTTGATATACCTACTATTAAGCAATTTTCAATTGTTCTACCTTTGTAATTACCAAAGTTGATATATTTCTACGGCAGTTACAATAAGTTTTTAAAATAAAACGTCAGTGTAAAATGTTACAAATATATTTCATAGAAACATACTTGCCTTTATAGTACTCTTACACCATAAAAATGGAATCACGATCAGCATCGCGTACTCTGAAACAAACAGACAAGCATTTTACAACTTTATGTAGGCAAGCCGCAGAAACTGGGATGATGGTGGTACTCTTAGGGACAAACTTTCACAAAAAGTCCTACTACTAAGAAGTACATTTCTTTGTATGGATCATACAAAACACGCTAGGAACCAGTCCGTAGTTACATAACTGGACTTAACACTCTGGACGGTAGTATAGAACTGGTATGGTAGTTATCACTGGTCACCTAGTTATTTACAATGATTCTAAGTGATTTTATTAAATAAAAAAGTTTACATAATCAGGAAAATGTTCCTGAAAATAGACCAATTTCCTGAAACTTGTACAATACCCTCAAACCATCCTATATTTTGGTCTTATCCTAGTCGCCCTAGAGGAAACTAAGTACATATTAAAATACTCACCTTTTTGAATGCATTTAGTCAAAGAGACCGAAGCCCATGTCTTCATCTTCAGATTCAGACTCTTCCTTCTTGGTCTCCTTCTCTTCTGAAATATTACAAAATATATTTTAGAACTTTTCACAATAATTAAACAGAGTCAGGGCTTGAAGTATGTTCAGGTAAGATTGGTAACATCACTGCCAGTCAGTCGAAAGATGGTGTATGGAAATCATCATTTAGACATTTTACATCAATTAAACAGAATTGATTGAAAATAGGTTATTCTAAGATTATCTATCTACATAGGTGAGAAATAGAGATACAACAGATTTTCAGGGAAGTGTGAAACTTAAGCAGATTGACCCTCCTGATGTTAAGTGGTAACCTCTGCCTATAACAATGCATTGCCTCCGCCAAGCCTGTCCATTGAGGGCACAGTTAGGCATAATTCTGCGACATAAAGATATTAAGAGGGCTATCACAGTTTGGCCGCGATTCAAGGGCTGGCGCGCGTCTGAGTTCGTCTGAGAGTCTGAGATCGCATTTCATGCAGTTTTAAATTACGTTTATTCAATATAATAAAATGAATTATTTAAATAAAAAGTATACAATTTTATTGATTATGAACTAAAGTTTATTTCGGTATAATTTTTACTTAGTAATATTAATGTAGTATGGAGAAATTAACGGCTAATTCTGAACGTTTTTAGCAATTTTATGGTTTTGAATTGATTTTTTTTTGTAGATATCCCATACTTATTTCTGAATTCCGGGGCCGCTACGGTCAATGGCAGTATATAAGAGATATTTGTAGATATTTTTCATTTCGTTTGCTTTGCACAGTAGTTCAATCCAGGAGCTTGAAAAAGTGTCTGCGCGAGTTTTATTAAAAACTTGTTTCGGAATTTTGGCTTTATTTATATATATAAGGAAAAATTGCAAAAAGCGAGGCCGCTACGGTCAATGCGAATAACTATTCTACATCATACAATAAATCGAAATTATCTAAGAGTTTCAGTTTCAGAGATCCAGAACGTCAAAAATGGGCATTTTCACGGTTTGACCGTGATATCCGCCTTAAAGTGTCATGTGCATGTAATAGAACTGCAGCCATAACCTTCAAACCAGAACACAGCAATGCGAGCATCACTGCTTGGCAGCAGAAATAGGTACGGGGTAGTACTTCCCCGAGCGAGCTCTTTCACACAAAGCCCCTACTACAACTAAAACAGCATCTTGTTTACAAACAGTCTGCAGGATAGTAAGCAGTCTGTAAACTATGGAGGCCTGCAACACCACAGGCATCACATAAATCGCTGCTTTAAAAATCAAAGGAGGTTTTCTTACCCTTCTTTTCTTCAACGGCGGCAGCGGGGCCAGCCGCGGCCGCCACCGGCGCCGCGCCTCCAGCCGGCATCGACGAGAGCTTCTCGCGACCTGCGGGTAAATGCCATGGTTAGAAGGGGTCGCATGAGAGAAGCCAGGTCAGAGCGCGGTAGGGCATCAGCGCAGTAAGTAACATCAAGGTCATTCAGACGAAAGATGGTGTTGAATTTGTATCATCATTTAGTAAATAAATATTGTAGAATAGATTGGTACAGGTTCAGATGCTGTTGCATTTTTCCCAATTTGACAGCATTCAAATTAGAAGTCAGCGGTTCCAGTTATGAGAAGTAGGTAGGCTATGTGAATTAAATTAGTTCTTGGTATGAATTTAGCTGAGGGGCAATGTAACTAGTATAAGTAATGCACTCACCAGCAGCGATCAGCTCCTCTACGTCCTTGCCGTTGAGCTCGGAGATGACTTTCTTCAACTTCTCGCCATCAGCTTCAATACCGACTGAGCTGAGGATCTTCTCAACATCAGCGGCAGCCGGAGAGGCCTTGCCTCCGAGGACAGCTAGCAGGTACGCGGCCACGTAACGCATTCTGAAACATTATCATGATAGTAAGCATTGGCAAAGCATTTTGGTCCTCAATTGTCTTTTGATGAAGGAACATCTACCTAGTTTGCTTCAACACTACTACAATATTGACTTGGACACAGATTTAGGTTATCTACTGACGCTTATAGTAAGATCTGCAAGATTTATTTTGACAAATTCTTCACGGCGCAATAACTTTAGACCAGACTAAGCTAACCTAGGCAAGGAGGCAAATAACAAGTTGGGATATGCATTTTCGAAGAGGTTATGTGCATGATAAATACCATACCAGTGACCTACGAATTCACTCTTTCAAAGGACAGCACCGCACCATTGATCAATAGTTACTCGTGGTGTAAAGCTACCGTACAAAGGATCATCCACCAAAAATCACTGGCCATGTTACCGCGCATAAAATCAATCCAAGTAAATCTTGCCAAACAAACCAGCATTTTCATGACAAACCGATTTCACATGAAAACAGACACTTCTAAAGTAATTTCACATCAATATTTTCAAGAAATCACTTACTTTTAAGTCGTAATGACACGAAACGTGTAAATGCCGAAAATGAACGTTCGAGTTGAACAAAATGTCAAAACGAAAGAAAGAAAAAGAGGCAGCCGGTAGTGTTACCAACTCAACTTTGTTACTTTATGCTACACACACTGCTACAGCAAAAAAAATACCTACCTACTCGACTACTCGTATCGTAGGTAGACCACAGAACACAATTTACTCAATGAAAAAGATATGAGAAACGTCATATTAAAAAATCCTACGGGACATTAGGTACCGCTAAAGAAATACTTATGATATGGGTTGACTAGACACGTAGGTTTCGTACTCGTTAGCTTTATGATGCCTTATGCCTTGTGGGTGCGATGCCTTCAAGCTGATTGATCGTTTTCATTGCTTGTTTGATGCTTGCTTCAAACGCCTAAGTATCTGCTTGATAAATTAATCTTTTCTTGTGCTTGTTTGATGGTTTAGTCAAACGTGTAAAGAAATATCTGCTAGATAAAAGTTTAATTGACCGAGCGAGCGAAGCGAGCGAAGCGTCTCAGTTTCCACATTGGCCAAAAATGTGTTTGTCCGGATGTCTGTCTGTTCTCCTCTACAGGTCGCATTTTTCAACCGATCTGGACGAAACTTGGTACACAGGTTATATGAATTATTAGATTTTTTTTGTCGTCGGGAATTTTTGATTGGGGGGAAAATAGGGGAGAAAAGAGGGAAAGTTTGCTGTAGTGGTATTTATCGACGGATTTCAATCAAATTTAAGGAGCACACGAAAGACTTTATTCTACACAAGATGGTGTAAAAATATTTCCAAAAAAGGGGACTGGAAAGGGGGAAAAGGGGAAATTATTTTTTTTATTTTTTTCCCGAAAATTGACTTCTACCAATATCAATGAGACTACACAGTCCTCTTTGCCTTTATGAGACAAATCTGTAGACACCAGATTCGACCTCTTAGGACCAAGGGAACGCGAGTAATCGCTAAAACTTATACCCTTATTTTGCTCAAAAGTCTACATAAGGGCCTATTGGAAAATTCAAGCACCTGAAATTAGATTTACTTAGCCAGGGTAAAAGGGAAAGTGTTGGTTATTGCACGGTTATAAAGGCTCGCGAGGTCTATGTTCTCACAGGACAACTAGTATTATAGTAAAGGCTTTTTGTTCGACTGACACTATGAATGGACAATAATCGATCTAAATTGTGGTTGAACACACAAGAGATAATATGTAGCCATGAAAAGCCTATTATTTTGGCTTGATAGAACGGCTTGACGGGCATTATGACCGTGCTCGTAACCAGCGTAATCATGATCAAGCACGCCTAGACGATACCTACGTCTCCTACCGAAAAAAATTCACCATGCGTCAGTTTGCTTTTAGTTTACGGTCAAAAAGAAAAAATGACTGATTCAGCGTAACACAAGAAATTAGAAGTTGGCAACACAAAGTAGAAGCCGAATTGATAAGAACCGCTAATGACGGTGAGAAAATCTGACGTTTGACTTTGACAGTTTCTACTACTTTCTA
Organism: Gandaritis pyraliata; assembly: GCA_947859175.1. Lineage (NCBI taxonomy): Eukaryota > Metazoa > Arthropoda > Insecta > Lepidoptera > Geometridae > Gandaritis > Gandaritis pyraliata. Next base: position 550,434 of record OX401871.1, on the reverse strand, counting down.
CAGACACCACACCGTATAGACCAAAGAGGTAGGTAGGAATGAGGAAACCATTCTGTATCAGAGGTATAGACATATAAACCGCTACATACACAACGAACCTACCTACCTGATATGGAAATTATACGCTGTGCGGTGACGCTGACGCTGTAACGTTCTACAGTTGAGCGTTCTTTACCCGCCGTGTAGTTGGAATACATTCGTTCGATATTTCGATTTATATGTTACGAAACGCCATGTTATCTGAGTTTTCTATAGTCAACTTCTTTATCGTAGAGTACCTAGTGCAGGGTAGGGCCCCAACTCAAGTTCTTACTGGTATCCAAATGATATTCAATAGTATAGTATCACATAATCCTTATGACCACCACGAAGTAACCACGAAGCAGAAGCCCCGAAGGGTCCCGAACTTTGAAGCCCTAAAATTAGGTAGATAGGTACTAAAATTATGCGTTTACAAAATAAATTTACTGTTTTGTAGGTATCTGGGTAGGTAGGTAGCCAAACTAGCATGCGTGAGCAAAATCATTAGGTCTACGTCTCTATCCTACCTAGTGCTATGCTGTGTGCTTCATAGCGTTCAATTGCCAACTCTAGCTGCTGTTGAAAAACAGTAAACCGTAAATTAATAGCTCCAGCATTTAATAGGCTGTTCTGGATTCCAGCTCTAATCGATTTCCGATCCACTGGTGACTGAGCGTGACGTGACGTCGCAGTCTTACCTACTTTGGCGCTGTGCAGACGACGACGGGAATACCTACCTATAGTGGGGTAGTGTTTGAGACAGGAAACAAACGGAGGTAAAAATAATATCACGATCTAGGAGGTGAAGATTTGGATTATCAGCATCATTTTATTGAATTGTATTCATTTATGCACAAAGAACATTATTAGGTACTAAATACAGTATTTATAATACATATTTATAAAATACACATGAAACGGTTGAGCTATCTACAAACCGTTTAATTGTATTGTACCTATTTTATCCATTTGCTTAGGAGGCGATTCTAGGTAAGTCCATATTATAATTATGTACAAAAGGTGTGTCGTGTAAACGGTGCCCTTACGGTACAGAAGCTAGAGCGGGCCGTAAAGGCGAGTAGTCCCGAAATAAACCGACTCCGGGCGCACGCACAATAAAAACTAAAACTGATACGTAACCCGTCGCACGCGCTACTAATATTAGACGAGACGAGCCAAAGACAAAGAGGCAGAGGCACTTCAATGCGTGAAAAGTTTTGGTGTAGATGTGCTACGCTTCTCTACGTCGTAGCGCTCTCGAAACTAAGGTCTCCCTATGAAAATGCTACGCCGCGCCGCCGCTGTAGAGCAGAGGGGCGAGTAGCGAGTACGAGTTGACAATGTAAAAACCGGTGTGAAACGTCTGACGCCGAGCACACCGGTGTGCGCTGCTTGGTATGGAAACACTGAGCGGATTTTTTGAGAAGCTTGGTTTCGTCAAGCTCCCGCTCAGTGTTTCCATACCAAGCAGCGCACACCGGTGTGCTCGGCGTCAGACGTTTGACACCGGTTTTTACATTGTCAACTCGTACTCGCCCCTCTGATGCGTAGCACTGCACATTTATTTAGAAAATAATAAAAACAGTACAGATAAAGAATCCTTTGCGTAAGTTTTCTGTATTTAGTCTAACATTCATTCTTAGTGACTCCTTATCTACATACCTAGGCAATTGTTTTTACCGTGATCTAGGCTAGAAATGAGCAATAGGAGAAAAGAAAAATCTGAACTTGATATATTATGTGATTTTTTTTAATTTGAAGCAGACATTTTTTCTCCGCACTCCGTGCGTTTAAAAGGAGTCTCTGATTTCTATGCCTACTCTATGTTCACGTATAACCAACCCCGATACAGTGGGTTATTGGTTAGTCGGCGCATGGGCAGCTTATCAGTCGAACATTCATTCTTACCGGTGTAATAATACTGAAATACAGAACGTAAATTATCAAATTGTGCAAACAAAAATCACATGGTAATCCTTTAGGTAAACTAGTGGTGTGAAAGGTGTTGATTTTAATGAAATAGCTTTATTGAAATTAGTGTTGTATTTTGTGTAATTGGTAAAAAGTGATGGATTGTGAGAAGGATTTTATATTGGGTATTGGATTGGGCGTTTCTATATATATTTGCTAAGGTAAGAAATAAATTAGAGATTTTTTACACAAAATTATTGTAAACATTACCTGAAATAGACCATTTTGGGTAGGTTAGGTACATAGTATTTAAATGTAGAGTCAACAAGGAAACTAATGCAAGAGGCAAAATACCTATTCCTAGTTTTAACCTCTTCCATTGTATTAAATGTTTGGACACGCCGATGACTATCCTTATACATTCTTAAAGATTCTCTGTAGGTATTAAGAGGTATGAGGTATCTTTAAAAGTAATAAAAAAAAATTCAGAAACTTTTTTGAAAACACACAGTACACAAAGTCTATTATAATTTAGTTTCCACGAATACAATCTTTCGTTAGGCACACGTTTTAGTACCTAGTTATAAGTGGACCATTGTTAATGGCATCAAGGTGGTTTTACGAGGAAATTCAAAGGGCAGTTAATAAATCACTGAATCACGTTTTAACAAGCACGCGAGGGACTGAAAGTGTACAATACGTGTAGCTTTTCGTAAGTAGAAATACCTATTAACATTAAAGTAGGTAGGTATAGATCATGTATTATGTAGAGAAATGAAAACTCAGGGTTGGAAATTATTATCCTCTAATGAGGTTAAACTTCTAATGAATGAATTAATTCTTCAGTCGGTAATGGCTCTGCCTTCCGTGCTGTGGGTCGTGGGTTCGATCCCCACTGAGAACAAACATTTATGCGTGGAAAACATAGATGTTTGTTCTATGTCTGGGTGTTACTATGTATTATAAGTATGTATTTACAAAAAAGTATATAAGTATTCTATCAGCCATCTAGTTCCCATATCACAAGCTTTGCTTAGTTTGGGACTAGAGGGTGTTGTGTGTAAAGTCCATGAATATTATTATTAATGAGGTAGGTACTAAATATTCTGTGGTAGTAGCACGTAGTAGGACTCTTTGTGAAGTTTTACCACCTTACCTATTTCGTGCGCCAGTGATGCTCGCATTGCTGTGTTCCGGTCTGAAGGGTATGGTTGCCGGTGCTATTACTTGCACATGACACGTGATGGACCCAGTGTATTGCTTACAGGGCACGTACTGAATGGACTTGCTCTGTGAGGTAATTCATTGTTACAAGCAGAGGTAACCGAGGTAACATCAAGTGGGCCATCTGCTTGTTTAAATAAAAGAAAATGTTTTTATGGGAAGTAGCGCGGTTGAAGAGACAATTCCTATTATAAAGAGTGTACCTAAGAACCCTATTTCTGTGTTGAGTCGCAATTCTTTTCAGAAAGAGGGTATTATTGTGTCTGCTAAATGTTTTAATTTGAAATCCAATGCTACACCAGATAATTATATGAGGCCAGGGAGTGTGGCGTTTATTGCGTCCCAGATCCTGCTCTGAGGGTCTCACAGGAAGTCCTGACGAGTAAAACAGTCGCGCATCATAAATCTAACAGAGCTATAGACGCGCCGCGCGTCATTCATCTCGTCATTGTTGCCGTGGATGTGGCGGAGGGCCATAGAACAAGCATTTAGCAGCCACAACGGATATTTACTGATCTAAAACTTGATTTTCACTAAAAACTTTATATTTACCATGATTGATTGTGTTCAAAGTCAAAGTCATAATTTTTTTATTCAATAAAATCACAAAGATCATTTAGAATCGTCGTTTAACTAGGTGGTTCTAGATGCCAGTTCCACGCGACCAGAGTCTAGAAGAACGGGCAAGAAACTACCGTTTTGTGTATGATCCAAAGAGGATTATACAAAAACCTAGCTATTTTTTAAAACTCAGCTACTAGTGGTCACAAAATGACTAGTAATAGCTACTTTTTTGCCGATTTATATATATATTGGACTGCTTTTTCAGCATTAAAAAAAATCCTCACAGTTTATTACACTCCCGCAAGTCACGTCTCTTTCGTGGCCTCACGCACGCCATCATAACATTTGGAGCTGCGTGGGCGCAAGTGACGTTTCACATCAAAGCACTATGATTTAATTTTACAAGTCGTACACGTAATAACTCCCGAGAGATTAAAGAAAGCTCGTTTGGATTTACGTGTCTATTTGAACATTTTTTTGTAGACTTTTTGTTAGAATAATTACCTACATTAACTGCTTCTTTTTAGCAGAATTTTTTTTACCTACATCAGAAACTATCTCAGTTGAATAGCCGACATATTAGAGAGAGTTTTATCTGTCTTTGTTTTTCACGCTAAGAATGAGTAAGGGATATAATTATTAACTAGACTCTTACAGACGCTACGCTATTTTATACTACCATGCTCTACCAACAGCAAAATCTACAACGTTCTTAGATGTAAGTAGCAGTATTAAGTAGTGTAAGTTATTGATACCACATTACTTAGGTATTTAAAAATTAAATCGACTTTTTGAACCGAAATATATTTTTCAACGAAAACTGATCATAACTTTTCCATTATTCGTCGTCGTTCGGGAAAATTCAACAATCATCAGTCCATCTCACTCATTTGCATAGTGGGATCGTTGGTATTTTTTCCATGTGACAGCGGGCTAGCCAATATGAATGATACGAATAGGTCTCATACTATTTAAATTATATTTTTTTGTAAAAACATTAACCGTAATATTTAATTGAGTCGGGTATCACCGGCAGTTGCGGCAAAGTTATGGGATTAAAACAGGAATAAACCATGTTCCAATTATTAAACACCGATTTTTCTCAGAAATCGTCAGTTTGAATTATAGTTATCGCAAGAAATAAATTAATAATTATTATAGAGTCCGTGCAATTTTGGGTAGCCGCCAGAAACTAGTGTGGAGACAGGTCGATGATCTATGGCGCCTGCTAGTCAAAATAATTTCATTGATGCAACGATGAAATCCACCTTGCTGGAGGTCCTTGAACCCGCCTGTCTGTATTCAACATTCACTCTGGATCAAGTCCGACCCCCATAAAAAAGAGCCTTTATTTCCCACCAGCTGTTACCCGTGACTTCGCACACGTCTACCGTTTTTCCCCCAGACACGTTTTACACCGGCTTAAAACTCGTACTAGGCCCTTTGAAGCAACTGACGTGACGTCGGTGTATTATTCGGGATAAAAAGTAGCCTTTGTGTTAATCCAGGTTACGAATGTTAACTTTGAAATTAGGTCTCAGAATATTTAAACTCTTGGCAATCTGAGCTGGGAACGTAAAAAAGTTGAGTAGGTGTAGGTACGTACCGACTATTGACTCGATTTATAATGAGCCAAAACGTCGATCAGAAAGATTGAGAGAAACAAATGAGCTATGCCAAAGCCGTCTAATGTCTGACACGCGAGTACGGATTCCATGTAATATCAAGCTTATCAAAAAATATAGTTCATAGAACGATAAGTACACGTACAAATTCACGAGTAACAGCTAGTTCATTACAATATCCGTCCAACTGTGATATGATCAGTCACTCTGTCGACCTAATAGCTATCCTATCCTATCCTATCCTATCCTTTTTTTTTTTTTTTTTTTTGCCCAGGGGAAATCCATCATGGATACCCACTAGCCGGGGGGGCTAGGGGGTTATGTCGGACTCCTACCGACTAAAACCCCTGGGGTGTTCCTCTGCTCTGACCTTTGAGACGGAGTGACGGGTTCGGTTTGCTACCGCCACCCCGACGGCGTTTGTCCTTGCGGACCCAACTCGAGGAGGGCTTGCGCCCTACTACTCTTCGGTGAAGGCACCCCGAACACTAGGGCACCTTCCCGCTCCTGACCCACACGTGCAGGCGACAGGTCCCCCCGATCTGTCGTCTGCGGGTCTTCATCAATTCGGCATCTGGGCTAGATAGGCCCGACGACGCCGGCCTGGCCTTCTGCGACGGATCGGGAGTGAGTTTGGGTCTTGCTCACGTTCCCGTTCCGCCGCCTCCTTCTGCAGCATTACTGTTTCACAGAAGGTTGCAACCGCATTCCACGCCTCCTCGCTGTCGACCATAGCGCCAACCAAAGCCGACAGCGATAAATTGCTGCCAACAATTGCGCACATGTCAGCGCGAGGCTCCGCCCAAGCTTGGCACTCTTCGCGCGTATGCTGCGCCGTGTCAGCATGCCCTGTTCCACAGTGGTGGTACTCTGCTGTTGGCTCCCGTCCAACCACCCGACACAGGTACTCACCAAAGCACCCGTGGCCTGTCAACACCTGTGTCAGGTGGTATGTAAGGACACCATGCTTTCGTTCGACCCACTGCCTAAGAGTAGGCCGAATCGCCTCCACCAATTCCCGGCTAGCTCCCGGGACCTCCAACCGCTCACTCCATCTCAGGAAGAGCTCGTCGCGAGCCTCCTCATTCCACTGCGCGACTTCCCGCGGATGGAGTTGCAGGCCCTCCTCTTGGATTGCCACATCCTATCCTATCCTATCCTATCCTATCCTATCCTATCCTATCCTATCCTATCCTATCCTACTAATATCCTATCCTATCCTACTAATATTATAAATGCGAAAGTTTAGATGTTTGGATGTTTAGATGTTTGGATGTTTGTGTTTCAATCACGTCAAAACCACTGAACCAACTTTGATGAAACTTGGCATGTATATAGTTCGTAACCTGGATTGACACATAGGCTACTTTTTATCTCGAATAATTAACAGGATCTACAGGATATAATGAACGAAAAGGATTAGCAGCGCCAATTGGCAAGAGGATTTCATTGTCATGTCATGTCACGTCAGTTTGACAGGGCGTAGTACTACCTCTTTGGTCTAACAACTAGCTTTTGACATTCCAGTAGGTATGAGTTCGGTGTAATGAGGTGTAATATCAATTTTCTCAAAGAAGTATCCGCTCGGTACACGCACAGATAATATAATGTACACGGAAACTGTAGACGCGTACGAAGTCGCGGGTAACTGCTAGTCAAAGAATATAGTTCATAGAACGATACACGTACAAATTCGCGAGTAACAGCTAGTTCATTTCAATATCCGTCCAACTGTGCTATGATCAGTCACTCTGTCGCCCTAAGAGCTATAGTTGATATAGAAAAAACATGCAACATTCTCATCTAATGTTAGTAAGATTAACCCCAGTTCAACACTTACGATTGGGTCTCTGATGGCCCTATAAACAACGAACAGCCTGTCAAAGCGTCCATCTTTGTCACCATAAATCAACTTCCTCGTGGTTATCTTAATCTTGGTTTTAATGCCCTCGTTCCATTCCAAGTTGGGTCATTAGATGTGGCTTGTGCGTTTAATGAGGTGTTTTAGTAATTAAAGCTGTCCGTATATTCCATATAGTTAGTTTAATATTAGTTAATTGTAAGCTACGTCTTTGTTTTTTCATTTTTTTTATATGTTACTTAAGAACTCCATCATTTATCATCATTTATGAACCGACTAAAAAAAATATTTTTTTATCTGAAAGAATGTACTTCCAGGTTGGTCCCATTTAATTTTCATCAAAATCGGTTTAGTAGTTTGGCTTATAAATAGTAATAACTGGAAAAAAATATGCCATCCACGTGCACGAAATTGCGTATTTTGCTTTCCTGTGACTTTTAAGTGGTGTTTATAGTCACTAGAACATTCCCAATGTGCTGCCATCATCATCATCATCCGATGATGAGCCGGTAGTCGAATTGAAGTCGGTTTTTCTAGTTTTTTTTAAACTTATAAATTATATAATATACTGATAGTATAGATAGATAGATAATATTAGTTTATTAGCAACAGCACGACTCCGTGCAGTAGCTGATGGTAGTAGCCAGTCCTGATGATCGTTAAAACTGTTTATTTAGTGGTGTTGTGGTTACCTGTGGCTAAACATGTCGCTTTAACGACATTACGTCACACTGTAGCTAAGGCATGTCGGAATGATGTTTCAGTAACCTTGTTGCTAGTTATTTTTTACTTCTTTCAAACAACTCACTGGTTTAGCACATTTTGGAAAGCTATAGCTATTAATAAACTGCTGTAGGTATTTTTTTATGGGATTTAGTGATGGCTCACCTGGTGTGCACTCCCTTTGAGGACAGGCTTTGTGGGGCATCGCACTGCCTCCATCGCTATGAGTCATAAATATGTGATACCTACTACATTTTTCAATTCCTGCCTCCGTATTCCAATCTTTTGCTGTCAAGTTATATTTCACTGCCCAGTGTAATTTCTTCAGGTCACGTGGTACAATTTTGTACCACGTGATCATTCTTTTTAGACACTTGACAGCATAATATGCGCGAAAACACATCAAATGACGTCATAATGTCACTATTTAGTCACAGAATAACTATGAGTTAGTATGAACTGACCATGATTTAAAACTTTGCAGTTCAAATTTGCAGTTCAACTGAGGGCATACCAATGCTGAATTGGTCGTAAATTATTAGGTACTTACCTCTATATTATTATCAGTGCGTATTATGTTGATGACAAATAAACAAATTAAAATTTATTACACGTTACATAGGTGTTCTGTTTGGCATTTTTCTGTGATTTTTTCCAAGATATATCATTCAGAGCCACAGAATAACATATCATTGTAACAGAGTTCTTGTAACAGATTAAAATAACATGACAGCTACAACAACACATAAACTTTGCAAACATAATTGTTTGAACTGAATTTTTTTGCTGTAGTTTTTCAAAAAACGGCGTCCGTTGAATGAGTCCTCATTAACAACGAACTGTATTCTATAAAAATACATTTACCTGTTTCACCGTCTCTGAGCAACGCAACTTTGTCTCAACTTTGTCTTTGACATGAGTAGGGACGGAGATATTTGTAACGGACGGAGAGCGTAACTTAGAGATTTTTTTTGAGATGGTGAAACAGGCCCTAAAAGAAATAAATGAAATAATTAATTACGGCATTATATAAGCAGCCGTCGTTTTCAGCAAGAATCTATGGTGGAATGGAAATATTGAATGAATTATTTGAAAATTAGGTGAATACATTTTTCAAGACTATGAAAGCCAGTCGTTACCGCCACACTTTGCACGCAAATTGTGTATAGCCGATAGCGGCCCTAATTTATAATAACGGTGGTTATAAAACGACGACAGTTTTTCAGAAACCAGTATTTAAGTGTTAGCAATAATATTTGTGTAACCTCGCCTCTGGAGTTTGTCTGTCTGAACGAATTAATTGAATATTGATTTAAATAGATTGTATCAATGTTGTATCTAGCGGATTTGTACAGATCCAAGAATAATTATATTGCGCGAGTATCTGATATTGAATCGATTTTGTTCGTAAAGTTAAGTTAAGTAAAGTCAAAAATATGAAAAAAAAAATCATTTTAAATTATATATTTTTAAAAAATTATTCAATTTGTTTTATTTCTTTTTTTTTTAAATATTATTTCAATTCACATTTAACTATATTGAAATCAAACCAAATCAAATCAAAGGGGTTTATTTGCGACCATACAAGTACACAAAAAAGGAAAAATAATAAAAGTTACTATTCTAAATTAAAATTAACACATAGAGACAAACAGATAAATAAATATATTGAGATCTTATAAATTTTAAATACCACCATTTTGCTTTGAGGTGTAGGTAACATAGTTTTGTTACGATTTTACATGTAGTAATTTTATCAGTGAGAATCAAACCTGCTCTTGCTTTTCAGATACCGTAATTCTATCCATTTAAATGTATGCTCAAGCAACTCAGCAGAATATGTGGTGGATGATTTAAACGTCAATGTTTACGAACGTAATAAGACGGTACTCGCTTTTGAGGGCCCCAAAGCTTGTAATAGATAACCCAGATATTTGTGGCTTTTATTGAGAAAACGTTCAGATTTGCAGTCAATAAAATTATTGGCAGTTGCGAAGCACTTTACGAAGTGGATAGGTACTGGATACCACCTATGTAGTAGGTACTATTGATTGATCCTTAGATTCGATTATTCCCATTTGTCACCCTAGGAGGACAGAAGGGACAAAAAAATACGATCTGTCCCCCTTTTTGTAACAGGGTGGCAGATGAAACTTTTAAAAATTGAAAAAATCCTATGTCCTCTATAGGTTGAATTCAAAATAGTTACTGAGACTCTATCTAGGTACATCACAGCGGTCAATCTAATTGGTGACCATACTTTATACTAAAACGTGCTAAAAAAATAATTATAAAGAATCTGAGCTTATTTTTGGACCTATGAAATCTGTGATTTCATAGTTTTTACACATTAAAATAAAATACTAATATTTATTTTTCTGTTGCAGAGCATCAAGATGACATAAAGGTCACCGTCCACTACGGCGGAACGGGCGATGTCGGTCGCGATGTGATGGCGCGTCGCAAGCGGCGCCGGCGGCGGCTGGCCTCGCGCGTGCGCGCTGCCCTGCGCGGTCTACTCGCCTTTCTCTTCAGCAATGTGGGCGTGGTCGTGCTCGTCGTCGCTTATACTATCGCTGGTTAGTTCAAATGTACATTTAGATAACTTTAAGAAAAGAATACAGTGTATTTAGCGGCTCATTACACTGGCATTATTAAACAGTTTATTGACCGAGCGAGCGAAGCGAGCGAAGCGTCTTAGTTTCCACATTGGCCAAAAATGCGTTCGTCCGGATGTCTGTCTGTCTGTCTGTCTGTCTGTCTGTCTGTTCTCCTCTACAGGTCGCATTTTTCAACCGATCTGGACGAAACTTGGTACACAGGTTATATGAATTATTAGATTTTTTTTGTCGTCGGGGATTTTTGATTGGGGGGAAAATAGGGGAGAAAAGAGGGAAAGTTTGCTGTAGCGTTATTTATCGACGGATTTCAATCAAATTTGAGAAGCACACGAAAGACTTTATTCTACACAAGATGGTGTAAAAATATTTCCAAAAAGAGGGAGTGGAAAGGGGAAAAAAGGGGATTTTATTATTATTATTTTTTTTCAGAAAATTGACTTCTACCAATATCAATGAGACTACACAGTCCTCTTCGCCTTTACGAGACAAATCCGTAGATACCAGATTCGACCTCCTAGGACCAAGGGAACGCGAGTAATCGCTAAAACTTATACCCTTATTTTGCTCAAGTCTACCTATGGGCCTATTGGAAAATTCAAGCACCTGAAATTCGATTTACTTAGCCAGGGTAAAAGGAAAAGTGGCGGTTATTGCATGGTTATAAAAGCTCGCGAGGTCTATGTTCTCACAGGACAACTAGTTTTAAACAGTAGAAAGAAAGTTTTGGTCGAATAGAGATAAATATCTATTGGGATGAAACATCTTGGGTTGAAAGGAAAAGCAATCTCCGAAATACAAGGAACAGAATATGGCACCAAAAAGTTGTATCTTTCGGCTGTTTGTCTTATCAGTAAAACTAGACTAGAGTTTTTTAGTCATTAATCCATAAGCTAGATACACAATTTTCTGTGGTTTACTCCACTTATAACGGGGTCCTACTTTTGAAACATTTAGTAAAAAAAAAATCCGTCTGATAAAAGAATCCGACTCTTGTGCAACTTAATAGGCATCTGCATAAACTTTCAAAATAAAAGAGCTCTTTTCCGATAAGAACTCATAAATTCTACATGTAAATCCGATAGGTCGCCCGAAAACCCTTCCTTATTGGATGACAGATAAAGTTACGTATTATTTGGATAACCCTATGGTTTACAACGCAACGTTGCACGTGCCCTTTTACAACTTTAGGTAAAAAATAAACCAATGACTTTATTCAATCCACATTATACTAAAAATAAATATAAATCTCATAAATATTTAACATGCAAAAGGATTTCAAACAATTAAGGCATTATTCGCTTATATTATTGAACAATATTGATATAACATCCTTTTATTGCACGATAAAAATAAATTGGTCATAAACACGCGTGTTGTGGATAACGCCTCAATTTATCCGGCGAATTGCTGTGGATATCAAAAACGCGTTAACAATAAGCTAAGAAGACTATCAGACGCGACATTTATTAGCGACCTAGGCTTATTTTCGTTACAAAAATCGTGGCTACGAGACAGACTAAAAACTTACTAGGTAGTGGAGAAACTCCTTTTTGAAAATATCAAAATCAACCTTGGCATAAACTTATAAAATGAGGGTATATTTGGACGTGTCCCTGAGTACGCTCTTGGAGCAACAGACTTAAAAAAAAGTTTCTACCAGATACGGGGTTTGTGATATATAACGTCATTAGTCGCACGATCAAGTCGCGTCTTCCATTTCCCCATCCAACCTGGCTTAATAGAATTAGGGTGGTTGTACGTGGATCTGCGTCATTAGAGTATGAAAGGAATGATGCGTAAGCAATGGTTACGGCTCAGTGGCGTCTTTTAAATTGTGAATAGACGTCTTTGTGCTGAGTGAGACAGCTTTGTGCATGGAGCGATTGAGTGTGAAGCATCCTTTACTGCTGAATATTCATTTGGAAGACGTAGATTATGAGACGTATCTGCAGTAAACTTTGAAAGCTCATGTTTATGCTTAAAAAATGGAAATAAGAATTGGTTTGAAATACACGGAAAGAAAATAAAAGTACAGACACAGGAAAAATACCACCGACGCGCATGAACCACTTTGCAATCAAACTTCATCTAGTCTAGAGAGTCTTGTTGGACATGCTCTGCAAGGTTAAAAGATTGTAAAGGTAGCATTCAACATTAGGGGTCTATATCTGGTTACTATACTTTTTCTCATTAAAAAAAATAAGTAACCTTACGAAGGTCTATCTTAGGAAACTTAAATCAACGAGTTATCTTTGAAACTATTTAGGATTTCTGCTGCAATAAAAAAATCTACACTTTTGTTTACTTAACTAATAGCTCTAAAATTACTCGCGTCGTAATGCAGCCCTTGAAACCCTCAGACACCAAATCGCTCTGGGAAATAATCCGTTACCCGCGGCATTATGACGCCAAGCAATTTGTGTCCCGGCGGTAAATTAAAGAAATCTGCCTTCTTTTGATGAATTAATATTTCTTTTGGGTCTTGGGAAAAATAAATCATGGGGAAAGTGCTCCGTGTTTTAAAAACGCTAAACGCTGTATTTCAAGTTCTACTCATCGTTTTCTCAACTCATTTTGAGTTTTTTTCAAGACACAAGAAATAGCCATCATTCGACTATGTATATAGAGGGCTCTCATTCTAAAAAAAATATTGACTAAGCAGTTAACCCACCTGATATCGAGTAATTCTACCTAATGCAATCGTTCGCCGAGAAAATGTGTTATGTGCCATTGTACTGTATAAGGTGCTTGTAATTGCACCGACACCTACTTGTTCTAATATCCTGTGCCAGCACATTAAAATTGGACCACAGGCAAGCACGTGAAAGACGTGTGTGATGTGATGACCGTGCTTATTCTCATAAAAACATTACGTTCACTTACAATGAAGTAAAACATTATTTTGCCTCTTGATGGCGCTGCTGTACCTTGAGTAGTACTTAGGTATAAATCTTACAATAGAATGGTATGTAGGTTCGATTTAGTTTTTCTACCAATCGTGAGAATACAAGAAACAAAAGCAGTTCTATCAGTTACTGATGATTTAAAAACTGAGGAAGAATTGGAAGGAAACAAAATCAGTTAATAACTCCCGAAGGCTTCTTTGAGTTTATTTAATAAGCAATTAATGGAGGGCGAGACAGCCTTTAATAAAATTATCAGAAAAGAAACTCAATGGCTCACTTTTTGCAGTAAATCTATCTAGGTGTATTTTTTGTTTACTAAGATATTTTATCTGGTCTACGTACTTCTGACTACCCTTTATACGTTTTATACTTCGATAAGCTATCTCTTTGAGATGTCTACCGTGAATACAGCGTACAATAATTTTCCAGACCATTTTTGTTAAAATTATTCTTAATTTTTTTTCCTAACAAAAATGTGACGATATTTTCAGGTGCTTTCATGTTCCAAGCAATAGAAGGCGAGAGTGAGATGGAGCGAGTGCACAACATGACGCTAGAGCGGAACAACACAGCGCAGTACCTGTGGCAGAACGTCACATTAGCGCTTAACTTATTCAATGAAACTGCATTGAAAGAGAGGTAAGCTTATTGAGCTTAAATACTTCTATTTGACTTGTTTTCATCGAAACCACTGAGGAAAATAACCTAACGACCCTGCTGGGCTTGTCAAGTAGTCACAGAGCTGTAGAGAATATGGTGAAGTACACATACCGTGCCTTGATCACGAATCAATGTGGAAATAGCAAAAGTATCGCAACGCTAGCGTATCCGAGATACACTGCGCTGTGACGCTACAAAGTTCGGCAGTCGAGCTGGCGTTGACACGAAATATGATTCGAAATACGTTAGGTTTACGTAACGCACGTACGTACCCCTCTAGTCACTCTTCGCCCCGCGTAATCATTATGTCCCCAAATCTCAGCAGTTCGTAGACCGATACTGAACACATATTGTACCTAAACTGCCCCCGTATGCCAATCTTTTGCTGTCAAGTTATATTTCACTGCCCAGTGTAATTTCTTCAGGTCACGTGGTACAATTTTGTACCACGTGATCATTCTTTTTAGACACTTGACAGCAAAATATGCGCGAAAACAAATTAAATGACTTCATAATGTCACTATTTAGTCACAGAATAACTATGAGTTAGTATGAACTGACCATGATTTAAAACTTTGCAGTTCAACTTTGATTGGCATACCCCTGCTGACCCACCTTCTCTCACACACACAAACACAACGTGTGTGCGGACTCTTGATAGTAGTCGCTATGTGTGACGTGTGACGGAGGGCTAATTAAAAGTGATATCAATAAAGCTTAGTTTAAGGTTTACTGGTTCAGCCCCCGTATGCCAATCTTTTGCTGTCCAGTTACCTATATTTCACTGCCCAGTGTAATTTCTTCAGGTCAGAATGATCACGTGGTACAAAATTATACCACGTGATCATTCTTTTTAGACACTTGACAGCAAAATATGCGCGAAAACCAATTAAATGACATCATAATGTCACTATTTAGTCACAGAACAACTATGAGTTAGTATGAACTGACCATGATTTAAAACTTTGCAGTTCAACTGAGATTGGCATACCCCTATTGGCAGATTGGCAGTGGCCAAATATTTGGTTAAGTGACAGTTGTGGCTTAAATTCTCACAGATCTTTCATTATCTCTGATTATTTCAAGCATAGGCAGCGAATAGGATTTTTACCAACAAATCCGAACAGTAAAAATCAAGGTCCATTCGTAAACGTAATCAATTCATCTAGATTGCCAACCCACATAAACAGTCCACGGCTTTCAGACAACGTAATAGCGATTGCACGATTTGGAATTATCTTTATTTCTCGTTGTTGGAAATAGACTAAAGCTTCCGTCAAAACGACGCGGAATGCGTACATCGACGCAACTGTTATGTAGACACTGTCTATCTAATTAAAAACTGCACCCCTTATATTAACTAGCTGTTATCCGCGACTTCGTACGCGTGTACCGTTTTTTTTTTCAAAAACTTTACACCGGCATTGTTCCCCAATACTTGTACTAGGTTCTTTGAATCAACTGCCTTGACGTCGTCCTAGTGTCAAAGTATGTTTTATTGAATCGGTCCCGTCACCTGCTACGAAAACAGCGACAAATTGGACATTTTTGTCCAATCTGTCGCTTTGGGTGACAGATGGGAATAATCCCCATACCATACCCTTCAAACCGGAACACAGCAATGCGAGCATCACTGTGCGGCGCACGAAATAGGTACGGTGCTAGTACTTCCCTGGACGAGCTCTACTTTCTATTCTTTGTAACTATTTTCACAGCTGCCAAGTAGTATTACTAACTTCAATTCATGGTTTTGTCTGTCGCCTGTTTACTATATTGTCTAGACTCTAAAACTATTTAGGCCTAAAACATCTTTGCCAAAACACTTAAAACTAGTAGTTTACTTTGGAATACAGAGATCTGTAGGTAAGCTAGGTCTTTGAAGGGTGTTTTGAAAGAAGTCTAGTGTTTTTTCAACTCGTGTCTTGTGCGTATTTTAGCTCTAAAGTAAACTCTATCCCTATCTTGCTAAAACAAGAGTAAAGTCAGAGATAAATAGTCTGATGAATTCAAACGGGTATAAATAAAGTTATACGTACATAGGTAGGTAAATTAAAAACTAAATAGGTACGTAGGTATTTATTTCGGATACTTTTAAGCCTTGGCCGATTAAGAATCTACTTTTCGTTCGGTGCGGACAAGTTAACGATCACCTTTATAATTTTTTTATAAGCACAATTTTCGTACTCACGCACAGTACACCCCGTGTATACTCAACATCAGTAACTGATGATGAAATAAAGTTTCAAAAAAGTTTTATCACCTTAAAAGTAGTATTATAATGTAATTTTGAAATTCTGAAAAAGTTATTTACTGCTGATGCTGACAGTACAACCCTATAATTTGCTATCCCTACCAAAAGATTGTGTAATTTCCAGTTTAAGCAAAAATCACAGAAATACCATTAAAAATCGTTTGTGTGTTTGTTCCAGTATAAGCAAAGAATTGCAGAAATATCAGTCGAAGATAGTGAATGCGCGCCGGCTCGGCTGGGACGGAGGTCGCTCGTCACGACAATGGAGCTTTTCCTCTGCCTTCCTCTATTCCTTGACCGTCATCACAACCATAGGTAACCTAATACAATATAAAAAACGATGTTTTTCTTCACCGTTTCATTCAAAACCATCGTCTATGAACCAATTTTTTTTCAGGTTATGGTCACCTCTCCCCGAAGACGAATTGGGGCAAAGTGACAACCATCTTGTACGCTCTTCTAGGGATGCCACTCTTTTTGCTGTATCTCAGCAATGTTGGTAAGTTAACAAATCTTATTACAGGTTACAAACTTATTCCAACTCACAACCTTATTACAGGTTACAAACTTATTCCAACTCACAACCTTATTACAGGTTACAAACTTATTCCAACTCACAAACTTATGTCAACTCACTATCACAATACCATGTATTGAAAGTCAAGGTCGTTTCCATATCAGCTCATTCAAATAGACAAATAATATAGTGTGGTTTTCCAAAGAACTGACTCAATAACCATATTTGTATACTGTGTGTTTTCAGGAGAGCTGCTGGCTAGATGGTTCAAGTGCTTGTACGCACTGGTGTGCCTCTGTAGAGGATGTCCTGGGTTCACAAAGAGACGGGTTATAAGGCTGCGGCCACAGGTAAAACTAATTTTATGATACTTCTGGCTACCTCCCGTTGATATTCTCATAGGCTATTAGTCGAAAGATTCTATAAAGTGAAGTGAACTTCATAGAATCCTGAAGAAATTAGTTTCTGTATATTATTCGCTGTAAACCGCCTCCTTTATACTCCTAGATTTGCAAACAAACCCGTAGATAATTCTCGTGATTTTTACAATGTCAGTTCATTTGGATGAGGGACCTACACTTTGTCTTCTGAGTTGTGATGTAGTTTTACTTCCTTTATTGTAATGTTTCAGATAGAAATGAGTGAGGCGGAGAGCATAGAGCGACCAGCACACTGGAGGTCACATTACTCAGAGTCAGATGTTACACCACAGTATGAAACTCCGCAGTATCATAGGGGGCTGTCCAGGTAAATTGAAGATTGTTAATCTTTAAAAACTTGAATGTCTAAATACCCATTTACACACTGACTTAGCTATATATGAATTTTCTGGTTTGTCCACATGCTGAATAATCCTTGTAATTTTAATAAATAAATGATTTTCTGATCCACCACCCAGACTCTAAAAATACTTACCACTGCAACAAGCACTTTGGTAAAGGTGCCCAACCTTTACGCCTAAGGTTGATGAAAAAAGTGTAACGCTCTTTAGTGAACTTGCCTTGTGAAATAATGCAATTGTTATAGGCAAAGATAACCACTCAACGCCGGTGGGCCATTGAATCGTTTCATTACTGGTTCAGTTGCGTTCCCAGTCCTTTCCTATAGGTACTTACTAAAAGAAATAGTGGTTATGTTACAGAAGAGCAGACTATCTCCGCAGTATCTCGATGCCAGCTGGTCCCCCGCGACTCCCTCCCCCCGCGCTGCCCCCCGCTAGTGACGTCACCAGCGAGTTCAGCGTCGTCAGCTTCGACGCGCAGACTATCACAGTGCCGATCAGCGTGTGCGTCACTATTATGGTTGGGTAGGTATGTTTTTGTTCTACTACCAAAGACGGTACTCAATACATTTATTGCTTTCACATGGTAATTTATTAAACCCAATACAATTGGCAAACCTAGTACAGATATCTGCAGATAAATGCAGCTGCTTATGTTGTTGTGGAAATCAAACTCGTATCTTTCACGGCGCAGCCAGTATCATAAGCTGCATCACAAAGGTTCTTAAAAAAATTACAAAATAACTTTTTATTGTTTCAGTTACCTGATATTTGGCTCAATGTTATTTGGTATGTGGGAAAAATGGGACCAACTCGATGGAACCTACTTCTGCTTCATATCACTGAGCAGGTAAACAATAGACATTGCAATAAAAAAATATGAACACTCGAACTCAGCAGACGGTACTTGGCAACCATCATTATAAACTCATTTACAATGATTGTCATTAATCTAGTTCATATTGTTATTTATTGCAATTTCAAGGTAAAATGTAACTGCCCTCCGCTAATCTATCGAAATCTCTTAAAAAAACCGTATCACCACCACAAAAAGTACAAATTCCAAGACTGACCAAACTTATGAAAACATCACTAAACTTATGCCAAACCACTAAACTTATGCCAAACCACTAAACTTATGCGAACTCACTAAACTTATGCCAAACCACTAAACTTATGACAACTCACTAAACTTATGCCAAATCACTAAACTTATGCCAACTCACTAAACTTATGCCAAACCACTAAACTTATGACAACTCACTAAACTTATGCCAAATCACTAAACTTATGCCAACTCACTAAACTTATGCTAAATCACTAAACTTATGCCAAACCACTAAACTTATGCCAACTCACTAAACTTATGCTAAATCACTAAACTTATGCCAAACCACTAAACTTATGCGAACTCACTAAACTTATGCCAAACCACTAAACTTATGACAACTCACTAAACTTATGCCAAATCACTAAACTTATGCCAACTCACTAAACTTATGCTAAATCACTAAACTTATGCCAAACCACTAAACTTATGCCAACTCACTAAACTTATGCTAAATCACTAAACTTATGCCAAACCACTAAACTTATGACATCTCACTAAACTTACAAGCTCATTCCAACAGAACAATCATAATTATTGTACAGTATTGGCTTCGGAGACTTCGTTCCTGGGGAGCGGGTGTACACGCCGCGCATTCAAACCTCCTTCATAGTCTGCTCCTTGTATCTCATGCTGGGCATGGCTCTGGTGGCCATGTGCTTTAATCTCATGCAGGTAACTATTTGGATCCACTATTTGTTACACTCAATCTCTACATACTACATCTGTTAAGTATTAGACGTAAGTAATTCATCGGTCAGTGTATTACTAGTGTACTATTGGAGACGTTGCATGGATATTGTATTACATCTTTATGTTGGTATCTATCAACGATACCAAAACTGATAGTGTTGAGTTAGCTTGAGGCCAATCTAAGAGATGTTACTACACAATACTACACATTAATGCGATCACTATTTTATTTTTATTCCAGGAGCAAGTTATTCACTACTTCGCTGGGATGAAGCGAGCGCTACAAAGAATCTGCAGATGCAAGAGATAACACTTTAGTTCTAAGCTTAGTTTTACTATTTTTATGTGAATTTTAATAAAGACTTTATTTCTATAAGATTTCATGCCAATTCAGAAAACTTATTCCAACTTATACAACTTATTCCAACCCACAATACTTATTCCAAGTCACGTAGTTAATTAGGTATCATGCGAATGTAAATGAATGTATCTGTAGATAAGTCAGTATGCTCTATAGCTAGTAATTATAGAATGCCATTTATTGAACCATAAAAAACCAAAAGTTTACAATAGAATAGTTGGAACACCACATTCAAGCAACTAAAGCGCATCCTACTAATATTATAAATGCGAAAGTTTAGATGTTTGGATGTTTGTGTTTCAATCACGTCTAAACTACTGAACCAACTTGCATGAAAGTTGGCATATAGTAGTTCGTAACCTGGATTGACACATAGGCTACTTTTTATCCCGAATAATTAACAGGATCTACAGGATAAAATTAACGAAAAGGATTAGCAGCGCCAATTGGCAAGAGGATTTCATTGTCATGTCATGTCACGTCAGTTTGACAGGGCGTAGTACTACCTCTTTGGTCTAACAACTAGCGTTTGACATTCCAGTACGAGTTCGGTGTAATGAGGTGTAATGGTCAAGTTTCTCAAAGTATCCGCTCGGTACACGCACAGATAATATAATGTACACGGAAACTGTAGACGCGTACGAAGTCGCGGGTAACTGCTAGTTTATAATATTAGTAGGATTCCACTTTATTCCATGTTTTCTCTTCCCAAAACCCAACTTTCTAACCTTGAAGAGTGGAGTAAACACCAAAGCACGGCAAGTGCAGTTAACGTGACAAAGTTCTATTGTACATGCAGTCGCTCTGAAATATTCATTTGAAGTACTCCGGCAATTTACGGAATGGTTCTAAACACCGGTTACGTTGGTTACGTGGCGGATACGTGGGACGATGGAGGGGGAATTCACAATAGGGTCCTCTGGGTTCTGCCATTGTATTTCAAGTCGTCTTCCACTTCCCGTTATGAAGTTCGCGTGAGTTTTCTTAATATACATAACTTTTTTTTTAAACTATGGCTCTGTATTGGTATGCCAATCAAAGTTGAACTGCAAAGTTTTAAATCGTGGTCAGTTCATACTAACTCATAGTTATTCTGTGACTAAATAGTGACATTATGATGTCATTTAATTTGTTTTCGCGCATATATTGCTGTCAAGTGTCTAAAAAGAATGATCACGTGGTACAAAATTGTACCACGTGACCTGATGAAATTACACTGGGCAGTCAAATATAACTTGACAGCAACAGATTGGCATACGGGGGCTGAGTAAGTATATTATTTTAGTAATACTGACGACAGGCATGATTCTGACTAGTTGCTAACAAAATCGGTGATCGCTCCACTGATCAGTAGGTCAATGTAAAAGTAGTAGCAATCGCAACAGTAGTGGAGACGATATCGCTAATTAGTCGGAAATAATTTAATAGACTCGTGATACACAATGTGTATTTTGATTCTGCAGTATGAACATATGTATGAACATGATTATGCGCTCTATGTTATTTCCCCTCTAACGAGTAGGTAAGTAGGTACTTGTGTTATTCTGCGCGAAGCTCATTCATCGTCAGCAGCACTTACCATCATTAGGTGCTTTAGAATGCACCGGAACTACCGAGTTGTGTTTCAGGGTTCTGTGGACTCGAGACAATGTATGCTAAAATAATAAATATTCATCGTCACCTTCTAATCCCAAACAAAGCAAAGCTATGGGAACTAGATTGTTGATAGAAAACTTATATACCTACTTTTTTGTAAATACATATTAACACCCCGTCCTTGTTTTTGTGTATTAGATCCTGTCCATCCAAAGGTTGCCTAGAAGAGATTGCTATTAGCAATAAGGCCGCCCATTGTACTTACCTCCTAAAGAGTTCCTTATAAGGGCGAACGCAAACCGAAAACAAAACGTCTTGTCGAACAGTTAGTGATGTGAAACTGTCAGTAAAACTTTTTTAGTTACAATATGCTCCTTTTTATTTGCTGTTTTCGTTACTTGCTTATTTAATGAGAATCATCCTAAGTACTTAAAAATATTATTAAGTACACTACATATTTACTCTATATTCTTATTTATTAAACAACACAGTTCATTCTCTAGGTATGTGCGTATAAAGCAATGTTTAATAGGTAGGTACTAAACAATGCTATAATAGATAGGTAAACATACTTAAAAAAAGTCTGTCGTGTCAATTGATGTGAGTTTCGTTATAACGAAAACAGCATATGACGAGTGCTTCCTCGTCATATGCTGTTTTCGTTATAAAGGAAAATTTATTTTCACGTCACTAAGTGCGCGACAAAACAGTTTTGTCGATAGATGTGCGTTGGCCCTTATTGTTGTATTAGTTTAAGTGGAGAGTACAAAAAAGAATATATCTATCTATCTAACACCCAGACATAGAACAAACATCTATGTTTGCCACACTGAGGTGTCCGTAGTAAACGATGATAGTAATAGATGATGATTTGTAAGTATCATTTATGTGCAGTTAGACGTACAATACGCGGCCCTCTCTGCAGTACAATTTCGTTACCGCGCAGTGTAATTCAAAATCTATAAGATGATTCGCTACGGAACCCTAAAAAGTTTATTCCTGGTAACTTTCTCCTATTATTCAGAATACGTCATTATTCAGCGAATAAAACTTGAAGAACAACGGCATAGGTACTTCACCACTGTGTGCAGCTCCACTGTGGTCACACTACATATACACGCAAGGTGCAGCTCCAGAGTGCCTTCACCTTTAGACTACGATGCCTATGTAATGCTGATACGTGTGAGTAGTTGTGGTATAACCTAGCTACGGTTCAATTGCAATGGCCCTCGATTTGTTCTTGCACTTTTTATGGCCCGGCCCGGCGGACTGGCGTAGTTAAAACAGTCGCTGTTAAAACTTTTTTTGAAATGACGCAAAAAGTGAACATACACCTTTACTGCACAATGGAGTCGGACAACGTTAAATCTGCAGTGCTTTTAAAATGGCAGAATTTGAAAACATGAAAGGTTGGAAGCATCGTCTGCCCCCGTATGCCAATCTTTTGCTGTCAAGTTATATTTCACTGCCCAGTGTAATTTCTTCAGGTCACGTGGTATAATTTTGTACCACGTGATCATTCTTTTGAGACACTTGACAGCATAATATGCGCGAAAATACATCAAATGACGTCATAATGTCACTATTTAGTCACAGAATAACTATGAGTTAGTATGAACTGACCATGATTTAAAACTTTGCAGTTCAACTTTGATTGGCATACCCCTGCTGTATTCTGTATTGCTAAAACGATTTGACTTGAACAAAAGTTACTGTGGCACAATATTACCAATTCTTGCAAGGTTATTCATTAATTCCACCGCAGATTTATCGCGGTTAAGCTCTAGGTGTAAAAAAATACGCCCGATCTGTAATTCGGCTTTTATAAATAAGTTATTATAAATCGGTTACAACTTTACAATTTGATGGAGAAATATTCACCATGAAACCAGAAAATTCGCAATGGTTTCCATCTCATTTGAATATTAAACAAAATTCTAAAGGGTTTATGTAAAACAGTGGTTTAATCCAAATTATTACGCCGATAAAATTATGTTCAGCACAATAACTAAGACTTGTTTTTAAAGGAAATGTTATAAAATAATAATGACTTATAGCTTCCGTCTTCCCACGATCTTTACAATATCTGAACTTGCGAATGTTTTGTCCTACTGCAGAACAAAGATCTCTCCAAAGATTTCCAGTGCTCTATTCATATTCGATTATTTTAACCATAGGATCTTGATAGAGAACACTTAGTTACGTCACTTTTATACAAAACCAATATAGTCTATCTCTTTCTTGCACCTCATCCCACCATCTCTTTTCAAATGCGTCAGGATCATCTCAATCTTTACAATACTAAAAATCTTTACGAGGCAATGCAATATACGATCAAGTCCAACCCGGGTGAATCTTAAAGATTTATATAGAGACCTTTGGGTAAAGACGTACAATTTTTTTATTAAAATCCTATTTCATCCCTACCCACATAAAAAGTGCAAGTTAACCCGTTCACCCAGATTTACCCTCACAATACCCACAAGAATAGAACCTGCCAATAACTAATGCGATATCCTGGTGGTCGCGAGAGGCGTGTCAATTGAACTCTTACTTTTGTAGATGTAGTGTTTGTGTTAGACAACTAATACAATCCACGGTCTCGGCGCACCTGCGAGCCACCTGCAGCTGACGTCACTTGTTTACTAGCTGCTATATAAACCGGGGCGATAAGAGCGGCGAGGGGAGTCTTACGCAAGCCACGGGCGAGGTTGGACGTGTCGCTTGTACACACCGCTTGTTGTCGAGCCTGTGACGATCTAGGTACTAGGTGCTGCCTAAAGTACTACTTACTGGCCAGCGAGTAGGTAGGCACTACATGTGGCGACGAGGTAAAAAGGTAAGGTTATAAATAACTAAAAAAAAAAAAAAAATGTTTATAAAATAGAGATATACCGATATGTTTAACGTAAACAAGATGTTGGTGTGTCAAAATAAAATGGCATTCGGTACTTAGCACGAAAATAAAAACTATTCAGTTTCATGCCGGTAGGCGTGCAAACCAGTTTTATTACCTAGTCTAGGTATTGTTGTTTACCGCTTGGCAGCACAGGCGCAGCTGGCCGAGAACGCGAGCGTAAGCTTGCATTACGCACCATTTTATTTAGATACCTACTTAGTTATCACCATCGACAACCGAGAACATGTAGGGAGGTAGTCTTGTTTTTCTTATTTTCAGTTTGTTTAGTTTAGTTATTGGTTACATACTACCTACCCACTTTCATTTTATTGTAGATTTTTTATGTGTGTTCAGTGTCGGATAAATGGATTTATCTATCTATCTATCTATGACGACAATTAATTACAAATGTAATTCAAACGTAATTTATTCAGAACTAGGTACATATAGGTTAAATTACAAGATAAAACGATGAGACAGCAAAAGTTATAAACTGTGTAGCTATCTCAATGGACAAAATAAAATGTCAGTGAATAGAATTACGTTATTTACAGGGTAAAAGAAGGACATGGTAGTTATAAGTAATAATAAAAGTGGTACTTATCTACCAAATTGGTTGAGTGCCTATTTGACTACCTACCTTACCTACTAGGTACTTACTCTGTTATCTTTTTTACGTAGTCAGTAAATTAAATATGACTGTAAGTAACTTATGTAGAAAAAGTTAAGTTAAGGTACCCACTAAACTGGGAACATTTGGTAAAGAATACCTCCATTAAATTGGGAACAGGTACCCACTAAACTGGGAACATTTGGTAAAGAATACCTCCATTAAATTGGGAACAGGTACCCACTAAACTGGGAACATTTGGTAAAGAATACCTCCATTAAATTGGAAACAGGTACCCACTAAACTGGGAACATTTGGTAAAGAATACCTCCATTAAATTGGGAACGTAACTTATGCTACCCACTAAACTGGGAAGATTGGTTGGTACAAAATGATACCTTCATTTAATTGAGAATTTGGCGTCGCGTGTAGGTACCCACTTAACTGGGAACATTGGTACTAATTAGCACCTCCATTTAATTGGAAATTTGCATAAAAAGCTCCGCAAATTGGAAAATGGCTAAACCACCCCCATTTAATTGGAAACGGTTCACTGTGAAATAGGAAATCCCTTTCTATTTACAGGTCACCCCAAAATACTTAAATCGTAGACCATGTTATGTCATGTTATGTTATGGGACTCCCGTTTCCGGATTTAGACTCAAAGATGGTCCATTATGCGTGGGGGATGTTCTGGCTAGGAGTGTAGTCAGCCTAACTCCTCCCAAAAGTACAGTAGCTTCCTGAGGGCTTCGCAGGCTTGGAAGAGTGACCTGGGGTTGCTTAGGATTTCTATTCGTTGTATTGCTACGCCCTCGCATTCCAGGATTACGTGAGCAGCTGATTCTTCTTCGGTAAGACAGCCTCTGCAGAGTGGGCTGTCAGTGGCTACGATGCTGTAAAAGTGTTTGTTCCAGGGACAGTGTCCTGTCAGGGTCCCCACAATGATTTTGAGATTCAGTCTCTGCAGGCTTAGTAGACGGCGTGTTAGTTCGGTGTGATGGCTGGAATTGCAGCTCTTGACTGTCTGCAGTCAGTCGTACGTGCTCAGCATGTGTTGTGTGGTTGTAGGGTTTTCAGACGCACCCAGGTGCGTAGCAGAGAGAACGGTAGAGGAAGGAAAGGAGCTGGCCCCTCGGATATTGTTTCCGATCCTCTTCTGGCTAACTCGTCTGCAGCGTCATTACCCAGTGATCCACTATGTCCCTGCATCTATTGTAGGATTAACCCATTTCTTAAGGCGATGCTCTCTTGGGCAAGGTGACTTTCGTGTATGAGTCTGGAGGTGCAGTTGTGGCTCTCCAAGGCTTTGAGTGTGGCTGTGCTATCTGGAAGAATCCACATGTTATAATCAGCGATTCCTCTCCTGTTGATTGCTGTTGCTGCTTCGGAAATGGCTGCACATTCACATTGTAAGATGGAACTGGGTGTGCCTAGTGTCATTGATATGTTAATG
Source organism: Gandaritis pyraliata (assembly GCA_947859175.1). Taxonomy (NCBI): domain Eukaryota; kingdom Metazoa; phylum Arthropoda; class Insecta; order Lepidoptera; family Geometridae; genus Gandaritis; species Gandaritis pyraliata. Next base: position 524,046 of record OX401871.1, on the reverse strand, counting down.
TTGAGATCTAGCGAGTGTACTCCGGCGCCTGTACCCTGTTTGGGTTTTGAGCCATCAGTGTAGACTCGTACTTCGCTGATTCCTGATTGATCTCTTTGGTCTTCATGCAACCTGTTATAGTAGAGCATGCCAGTCTCTGAAAGCGTTGCAGTTTGGTTATCACGGTCGTGAATTCGGTTCTGGTCGACCATACAACTGCTCCGTGTATAAGTGCTGGTCTTATTACGGTTGTATAGAGCCACCGGGTTATTTTGGCGAAAGACCCCATGTTTTTCCGAGCATTCTACCGCATTGGAAGAATGTGGCGTTCGCGCGTTGGAGTTTGTGGTCAAGATGCTTGTTCCAAAGAAGTGCTATCCAGTATGACCCTAGATACTCGACTTCGTTGATTAGCTTGAGATCAGTGTTGAAGAGCTTTGGTACTTTTAGGGTTCCCAGGCTTCTTTTGTGTGTGAACATGATCAGTTCTGTTTTAGTGGGATTGACTGATAAGCTATGGCTAGTGCACCAGCTTTCAATTGTTTTAAACGCTGCTTGCACAGACAGGCTACAGAGTACGTTTTCGAAGCATCCAGTCGTGAGGATAGCAAGATCATCTGCATATCTCACTGTGAAGAGCCCGCGGCCGTCCAGTTTTCGGATGAGTTCGTCCACTACTATGTTCCATAGCAGGGGCGAGAGGACGCCGCCTTGTGGGCAGCCTCTTACCACTATGCCCTTTGTTGTGGTGTTTACTGTGAGTTGTATTGCTCTGTATTTAAGCATGTTGTTTGTCCATTCTGCTAGCGTAGGGTCGACACCGTATCTTGCTAGTGCAAGGTCTATGCTAGTGAAGGTTGTTTTGTCAAAGGCACCTTCTATATCTATGAAGGCCCCCAGAGTTAGTTGTTTTGTGACTAAACCGTCTCCATTTCGAGAGACTACGCTATGGAGTGCGGAATCTGTTGATTTGCCTGGGCTATAGGCGGGTTGTTGCGGATGTAGCGGTTGGCGTAGGAAAGTGTTACCTCTGATTTCCTGGTCACATATCCTCTAGGGTTTTGAAGAGGAACGATGGTAGAATAATAGGTTGGAAGGATTTCGCCATTGTGTAGTCGCTCTTACCAAGTTAGTAAGAATATAACCTTCATCCCCCTCCACTTCTGGGGTATGTAGCGATGGGCGATGCATCCTCTGAAGATGTTTACTAGGCGTTCGGCGGGTAATTCGCCACTCCACCTCAAAAGGCCCGGAAAGATTCCGTCTAGCCCTGGCGATTTGAAAAGAAGGAAGCTGTTGATGGCCCAAATTACCTTCTCTTTGTTGATCAGGTTTTGAGCGGTGGTCCAATCTTGACTACTGGTTGCTCGTTCGCTGTGTGCTTCCCATTCGAAAGAGTCTGATATTAGACATCCCGGGAAGTGCGTTTCAAGTTCGCTGGTTTCATCGTCCGTCTTGGTGTACGTGTTGTCAGGTCTTATTAAGTATCCGATGGTACGCGCAAGTTCACTGGATAGTATGCCTTTTGTTTTGGCTGCCTGACTGGTGCTATCAATGTTTGTCTCCAGCATATCCTGTTGCCTGAGGCGTATTCGTTTTTGAAGGTAGATTTGGTGGATTGGTATTTCTCCGAGTCCCTTGGTTGTTGAGTGTTCATTGATCTGTTGGAGAATTCCGTACTTTGCAACGTAGTCTTTGCAGTTCCGGGTTCTACTCCGGGTTCCAGGGACTAGTTTAGCGAACTTCGTTATATCAGTCTTGCGCGGGAGGCGCCTCGGACTCGGCAAAGGTAAGGTCACATTTAGATTAAAACGAATCTATCTATGATCCGAACACGATTTGTAGCATTGTAGCAAGTATCGAAGCGATGTAGAGTCTCGATGTAGTCTCAATGTAGAGTCGATGTAGAGTCTCAATGTAGAGTCGATATAGAGTCTCAATGTAGAGTCGATATAGAGTCTCAATGTAGAGTCGATGTAGAGTCTCAATGTAGAGTCGATGTAGAGTCAATGCAGAGTATCATGTAAAGTCTCGTTTAGTCTCTTGTAGAGTTTCAACGTAGAGTCAATGTAGAATTTCAATGTAGTCTTCATCGTTTTCTTCGTCATGGGAGTTGGATTGGAGTCGCAATGAGTACGACTTTAGTATGATGAAGCTTTGATCTATTATTGATGTGTTGATATAAAGAAAAAGTCTGTCCAACAGGGTTTCAAAAAAAAAAAAAAGAAACAGTGAGCTTTGGACTATTATTGATGTGTTGATGTTAGAATCGCTTTTAGACAAGGCTACAAAGAACGTGCGTGAAGCCCTATTTAGACTTATATGTGCTGGTTCCTGATAGTTGATTTCTCAACTGCTTTGACATTCAAACCAGATGTTTCGGTTTGGGTTTAGATTTAGTTGCTAGTTGAAGGTTGAAGCTGTTTACTTCGAATGTACTCGATTGGTGAATATTTGCTGAACGGAAGCTGGTCAAATGATACTTGAGATGAGGATTGATTGAACGGTGTTGGTTGATCCAATTTAGCTTTGACTAGAGCTTGACCAAATGTGTACAACAGTTGCTATCACTTTAGTTTCATTGGTCGAGCTGTACTTAATACGGTAAACAGCAGTAGCGCAATAAAATAAATTTAATAAGATAGAGATGTAGTGTTTGTGTTAGACAACTAATACAATCCACGGTCTCGGCGCACCTGCGAGCCACCTGCAGCTGACGTCACTTGTTTACTAGCTGCTATATAAACCGGGGCGATAAGAGCGGCGAGGGGAGTCTTACGCAAGCCACGGGCGAGGTTGGACGTGTCGCTTGTACACACCGCTTGTTGTCGAGCCTGTGACGATCTAGGTACTAGGTGCTGCCTAAAGTACTACTTACTGGCCAGCGAGTAGGTAGGCACTACAGTAGAGATGCGCAGTTAGGCCGAAAGTTTGCCGAATTATTCCGATCAGACAGAAAACGGTCACGTGTTCTTGCGTTCTGCATTTTATTATTTATCAGCAGAGGTATTCCAATCTCAGTTGAACTGCAAAGTTTTAAATCATGGTCAGTTCATAATAACTCATAGTTATTCTGTGACTAAATAGTGACATTATGATGTCATTTGATGTGTTTTCGCGCATATTTTACTGTCAAGTGTCTAAAAAGAATGATCACGTGGTACAAAATTGTACCACGTGACCTGAAGAAATTACACTGGGCAGTGAAATATAACTTGACAGCAAAAGATTGGAATACGGGGGTAGTGTATTTATTCAAATTGTTCAATAGAAAGTAGAAAACTAGAACGTGTGACCGATTTCTATCTGGTAGAACCCTTTCTAGAATGTTTGCCGAGTTTCTGCTGGAAAAATATTTTTTGTATGTATAATTTTAGAGTGTGTATAGTTTTTCCGATGGAGCGAAGAAGAGTAGTTCTATAATAAATTACTTTTTTTACTTTTTACATTATACTTATTACCTATTATACTTGTGAACCCACAATCTTCTAAAGATCCATCGTCGGTATCACAGATCTATAACTGTTATGCCGCCTATACATGTTGGCCCAACGTCGACGAGTGAAGGCCAACGCCAACGTGTGGACGGCATGTTTGCCTTGCCTTGCCATGGCTCGGTGTCGCTCGCCTTAGTTGGCCGAGTGCTTACAAGCGCCAACGTGTGGAGAGTACATTTGCAGTGACTTGTCATCGCTTGCGGTCGCTCGCGGTCGCTCGCCGCCACTCGCCTCACTTCGGAGCCGTGTCGGTATTTGTGCACAAATCAAAGGCGCTTGCCTTCGCTCGGCCAACCGTGTCCACGTGGGCTTTTAGAAAAGTAGTACAAACCTCTCTGTTGGCTTGAGAAAAATCGAAACTTTTCTTTCATTAGAAAGGGATTTAACAGTTCGTCGATTTTTCGGTTGCTCATAACTTTTACCGAAACTTCTTATTCAATATGCTTCTATTCCAAAGCCACCGGCCGGACCAGCGCGGCCGTCCAATAAACTGACTTTGACATATTTTTCCTGTCATATTCACAATTTCATAGGTAATCAGGCGGGAAATGATTTTGGGAAGGTCCAAGATGATGTGGGTACGATGTACTATTTTACGGAGAAAAGGGGCGAAGTACGCAAAGGTTACGTAAAAATGAGGTTTTATTGTTTTATGTTATCATCATCATTTCAGCTGTAGGATGTGCAGATCAATTCTGAGTTTTATTTGATTTCACTATCGAAAATACGTGAAAGTTTATAACGACAGTACTTAGAATATAGAAAACACTTCTATAATCTGAGCGATAGTATTGCTTTAAAACATTTGAAACGCTCATCAGAATAATATAGCCTTACCGTCTAGCTTTTTCTATCTTTAGATATTTAGATCTAGAATGCCTAAAAATCGGACGAAATATCTAGAACGAATGGTTAGAACTAGAACCGTTAGCATATTCGAAACCTTTTCAACCCGTAGATAAAATCTAAATTCGTAGCATTAGGTCTACGAAAGCGTAGCACCATGCTTACGAGTGCTACGAGCACCAGACGAATCAAACCTTCTGTATTTAAAAACCAGCTCTATTGCTACTGTATTTAAGTTGAATGTTGTGTATCATTGTATCAGCTACGACTGGACGTTCGATTTATGGTTTCCGACTCGCTGAGTCGCAACGTTTGTGAGTACGGGGATAAAATAGTGCGTCTTTTTAGCACCACTTTCGAAACCATATTAAAAAATCTCTGTGTTTTATTTTTTCAATCGTTCTTTCGTTTTTATGACGTAGTGGCCAACACTGGTGACTAAGTTTTTAGTCCGCCTTAAAGCCTCAATCGTGGCTCAACGACTGCTAGAGCCAAGACCGATAGATTAAGGTTCCTCCAAAGCACGGAATCACTTAGATGTAAATGCCGTTAACGATCACCCATCCAAATAGTGACCGCGCAGCACGTCGCTTAACTTAAAATCGATGAAGATTGACTCAGCAAGCTACAAAACGAGCGCTTCGCTCATCATCACATAACGCTAGTAACTAGTGCTGAAGGCATCGTCTTAGCGTGGTTGCTTAGTAAGCAGGTTGAGGATATACCTAGTTGTTGTGAAAATAGGAAATAAATAACATTCTTAGCAGTAGTTTCAATAATACCTACAAAGTGTCTAATTCTGTTGATAAACAATATAAAAAATCCAGCACCTTTTTAAATTTTAGTAAATATATTTCTTAATCTACCAAAAAAAATAGTTTTAATAGGTTTAACACTGAATCGGCAGTAGACCGTAAGATGGCGAACCGGTTGCAGGCGTCTACGCACCGCAAGGTAAGAAAATTAAATTTTACGTATAAATTTTTCGATTTTATGTCAAAAATGATCGTTTTCTTACAGTAGACATTTTGTTTTATCCGTATACTACATTTTCTTGTACTGGAACGAATTACAAAGACATGAAAACAACTGATTTTTCGAGATGTATCTAATATGCCACATTGCCAGGCGGTCTGAATTCAAGATTATTTTTGTTATGTATCTAATGTTACACAATGCCTGGTTCGATAAAAGTTTGTGTTCTCAAATTTAGCATAATTTTAGATAACCGACCGAACAATTCGCGGTTAGTGAAATACCACAGAGGTGACTTATCGCAAGATTATGCTTCTCTTTTTCTTTTTTGCTCAAATTTAATTATCTTTAGCTGATTTTGACATTTATGCTCAAAACAGTAAAGGAAAACACTGGGAAGAAACTAGTTACTATTCGTGCAGAAATCTATGGGCTTACAACCTTCGCGTAAAAATGGTAACTAAAATTACCTATTACACAATTATTTAAAATTTATAGTAACAGGCTATTGTGTTTTACCATCACAGGTGCCGCAAGTAAAACACAACATCCATCTCCAGCAGCAACGGCAAAGTAGAGCACGTCATCTTGTAGCACTTGTACCAAATTCGGGAGCAAAATCAGATGTAGACGACAGTGATTCATCTGATGAGGAAACACAATACCTACTAGCTAAGTCAATTAAAAAGCCTGCTTGCAAAATCTTATGTTTTGACAACTATTTCACATCGATTGAGTTGCTGCAGTATTTGCGTCATGAATTCGGAATTTTTTCTGTGGGGACGATACGACAGAACAGACTCCGAGGAGCTGAAAAAAACTGCCTACAGATAAAAATTTAAAGAAGCAAGGCAGGGGATCTCACGCCCAAGTTGTATGCAACAAAAATAATATTGTGGTTGTGAAATGGTACGACGACAAATGTGTTACAGCCGCAAGCACATACCTGGACGCACATCCTGTCCAGGTTGTTGTAAGATATAGGAAAGAAGAAGGAAGAAAGATACCCGTGACTTGCCCAAATTTGATCAAAGAATATAACACTTTGGGTGGAGTGGATCTAGCCGACATGCTAATTGTTTATTATCAAACACCATTTCGGGGCCATCGGTGGTATTTGCCTATATTTTCGCAATTACTTGACATATGTGTGAACGACGCCTGGTTGCTGTACCGTCGCGATATGAGGAAGGAAAAGCCAAAAAAACTTAAAGAATTTAGGCTTGAGATCATGGAAAGCCTACTCAAGTTTGAGAGAGATGAGGACGTAACCAGAGTCTCAAGCACAAAAACTATACGAAAACCGGTAGCCAGTAGACCTCCAGATGTGATTCGGTATGATCAAATGGCTCACTATCCAACTTTGACTTCGGGCAGAGGAAGGTGTATGCGTTGCACTAAAGGACAAACGAAGATTTTTTGTCAAAAATGTAAGCTAAGGCTTTGTTTATTGCCAGAACGCAATTGCTTCCTGGAATACCACACTAAGAAGTAATTGGAATTACCAAAAACGAATTAGATAGTAATCCTATGACTTATTATGAGACTGATACAGGACTAATACATAATAATTAGGTACATTAGATAGATAGTTGATACTAAAACTGATCTGATTACTTACGCAATACGTTTTTTGCAGACCAAACTAGATGTAAGTGTTGATTATGATAATGATGATAATGATTATTCCTGATTTTTACATAAGACTGTTGATTTAACTATTATATAATTAGTACAAGCATTTTATTTTGTTATGTTTTCACGAAAGAATGTGATATTTTGTTAAAATAATTGTTAAAAACAAGTTTATGTCCGCCTGGCAATGCGTCTTATATGACACATAGATTATTATTGGTTAGTTACATACACACCTGGCAATGTGCACAATTAGATACATTAAATATCTCAAAAACTATAAAACCTAGATTTTTTTTTTTTGCACATCCTTACTCCTTAGTGTCCCTAGAACTCGCATCAACCAAATTTTTTCATGAATTCAAGAAAAAAATGTCTTGCCAAGTATAGGGTTAACAGGATTTTGTTAAATTTGCTGGACAGGAAAAGTTGCTGGATTTTTTATATATTTGTCTTAGGCGCGCTTTCAATTGGTACTACTTTGTTTCAGTTGAGCTGTCTATAAATCGTTTGCAATGGTTTGTAGATAACCCAAATGTTTCATGTAAATTTTCTAAATACACTGTTTTAGTCGTAATTTTTCACATTGTTATGAACCCTGTAGGTTGACCAATTAAGGGGTTTACGGGTAATATTTATTACCTATAGATACATTACTGGGTCTACGGGCCATTAAAAAATACTTTTATTCATTAAAATATCACTGGTCACTTTGAATCGTCATAATATGATTAGGTATGATTATTTTTAATTTTTTTTTATTAAATGAGTTCGAGCTAGGTCGTCCCAAGCTTGTTTGTCTTCTAAATAATCAGATATTATATATGCATTTAAAAGAAGTAATAAGTACAAACAATTCTAATTATTGAGAAAAACATGCCGGATAATAACGAATTTTACAATAAAAACATGCAGGTAATGATCAAAGCTTTTGTAAAGAATTTCTGCTGTTGTTACTTGTGGAGCAAAAGAACAAAAATAATTTGAGGAATGGAAAAAAAAAACATTTTTCCGTTTTACAACCTCCAATTACGAGTATCATGTTAATTTAACCTTCATTATATTTATGTTAAATATATTTTGTGTACATCTTTATTTTAGAACCTACTGTATAATTACGAGTAACTATTAATTTTTCAATCAATTTAACGTATTAAAATCAAGTGAAAACCTTTTATAAGCCCCTTGAGCCTTCCACACGTACCGGCAACAATCCATAACAAATTAGACACCAAAAATACACTATTACTACATTGCAATGCATGTCTGGGCGTGGGCACGTCTTCAGTAGACGTGCTGAGTGAGGCAATGCAGTGTTACGCAGTGGTTACCACTTAACATCAGGTAGGCCATCGGCTTGTTCCACCATTTAGTAGTATAAAAAAGCATGTAAAATAGACAACCCCCTAGCTTTGTCCAATTGTACTTTGTACGTTCCCGACCGGTACGTGCGGGCGGCGCGCGCGCGGCGTCTGTTCGCGCCCCCCCCCCCCCCCCCCCGCACCAACACCGCCCGGTATGCGCCTACGCAGCACGCACTCACACTATTCAACACGCTCATTGCTCAGACACCTGAAGTGGATATATTCCACACAAGTTTACGACAATTATTTCGTTTTTCTATTTGTTTTCTAAGCATATAAGTAACTAATTGTCTGCTATCCTAGCTTATAAAACGTTTTGGTTTTACATACTGTAAGTTTTTTAAGCAATTTAAATTTAAAATAAATAAATAAATCCTACTAATATTATAAATGCGAAAGCTTAGATGTTTGGATGTTTGGATGGTTGTGTTTCAATCACGTCAAAACCACTGAACCAACTTGGATGAAACTTGGCACATATATAGTCCGTAACCTGGATTGACATATAGGCTACTTTTTATCCCGAATAATTCACAGTATCTACAAGATAAAATGAACGAAAAGGATTAGCAGCGCCAATTGGCAAGAGGATTTCATTGTCATGTCATGTCACGTCAGTTTGACAGGACGTAGTACTACCTCTTTGGTCTAACAACTAGCGTTTGACATTCCAGTAGGTGAAAGTTCGGTGTAATGAGGTTTAATGTCAAGTTTCTCAAAGAAGTATCCGCTCGGTACACGCACAGATAATATAATGTACACGGAAACTGTAGACGCGTACGAAGTCACGGGTAACTGCTAGTAATAAATAAATGTGTATAGTAACATTATCGTAAGTATCGTTTTGAATTGCTTTGAAAGCATTGCAAAAAGTTGCGGTGAGACCCAAAATTAGTTTTCTTTTGAACTAAATCAATTATTTCAAGTTTCACCGAACTGTCTGTTACGTGATAAAACTTTCAAAATCTGAAAATTCGCTTTTCTCAAACAAGTTTTTTTTATCAAAATCTTAATTCGCACAAACTTTCTAATAAAACTATTAACTAGCAATCTCGGAGATTCCTTCAGAGACTGGCATTAAATGTTCTTAATTACAAATGGAGATTATTAAGATGGGACGGTGGTCGCTGCGACCTGGCCGGGGGGAGCGACTTAATAACTAGAGCCGGAGACAGCGGTTTGTTTCGCTACCTAAATTACACAAAACATGAATTGACATTTTGATGAAATCTAAGCAATCTCACTTTTTGACCCCAGACGCAAAAACGACGTGGTGTTATAAGTTTCACTTGTCTGTGTGTGTGTGTGTGTCTGTCTGAGGCAACGTAGCTCCCGAACGAATGAACCGATTTTGATTTTGTTTTTTTTTTGTTTGAAAGGTGAATTAGTCGGGAGTGTTCTTAGCTATGTTTGATGAAAATCGGTCCAAGATTCGGGAGTTTTTGACCGAGCGAGCGAAGCGAGCGAAGCGTCTCAGTTTCCACATTGGCCAAAAATGCGTTTGTCCGGATGTCTGTTCTCCTCTACAGGTCGCATTTTTCAACCGATCTGGACGAAACTTGGTACACAGGTTATATGAATTATTAGATTTTTTTGTCGTCGGGGATTTTTGATTGGGGGGAAAATAGGGGAGAAAAGAGGGAAAGTTTGCTGTAGCGTTATTTATCGACGGATTTCAATCAAATTTAAGGAGCACACGAAAGATTTCATTCTACACAAGATGGTGTAAAAATATTTCCAAAAAGGGGGACTGGAAAGGGGAAAAAAAAGGAAATTATTTTTTTATTTTTTTTCCCAAAAATTGACTTCTACCAATATCAATGAGACTACACAGTCCTCTTCGCCTTTATGAGACAAATCCGTAGACACCAGATTCGACCTCTTAGGACCAAGGGAACGCGAGTAATCGCTAAAACTTATACCCTTATTTTGCTCAAAAGTCTACATAAGGGCCTATTGGAAAATTCAAGCACCTGAAATTAGATTTACTTAGCCAGGGTAAAAGGGAAAGTGTTGGTTATTGCACGGTTATAAAGGCTCGCGAGGTCTATGTTCTCACAGGACAACTAGTTTAAATTATTACAAAAGAAATTATATTGAAAATGGAATAAGTAGTTCTCCAGATGTTAAGTCATAACCTCTGCCTAAAATAATGCGTTGCCTTACCGGACATATCTATTAAAATTGTCCCATATGAGGCATTAATAGGTACAGTGGTTGTACTTCTCCGGACGAGTTCTTCACAAAAATCCTAGTAGTAGTAAATGAAAGTTTGTTTATGTCTAAAGACTTCTATGCTACAAACATACCCTCACTCACAAATACAGTACGCCAAACTACAGAACTGTTTAAGTGGTAGTAAAGTGTTTACAAAGTTAGATTGTCTCTGCGAGCTCTTGCACTATTAGTTCTACGACGGAGCCAGTGATAAAATAACCAAGAAGTACCATCGGGTTATGACAGATCTGGGGATCGCTCGCGGCGAACATTTCTCATCTCAGCGATAGCAAAGAAATATGGGCTTACTCCGTTTTGTGGTTTAAACGGGATTGTAAGGTTATAGATGGGGGACCCTTTGTGCATGTCATGTAATACAGGCGACACATAAATAAATCAATCAAATTATTCGCAAAAAGACTAACTATTTGAAAAAAAAAAGAAAAACATTGATTTTGTGTCACTTACAAAACTATTACAATATAAGATGGTTGAATAATAGATTAATATCGTGATCACAAAAACGGTTGCCACTCAGCATGTGGTAGTAGCTTGTAACTACTATAACGCTGGTCTTCCGTGACGCCAGTATTACCTATTTGTAGGTGGTTTTATGAAATTATGAAACCAACGAGTATAAATAAAAAGCTGAAAGGGTGGTAAGGCTGGTCAAGACTTCAACTTAACCAGCTCAGGTTAAGCAGCAAGAATTATTTACCAACAAAGGATAATTAAGCAAACCATACTGATCTCCTATTTCAGAAACACTTCGTGGGAACTGCTAGCTAGAACAATATACTATCATGTTACATCATAATTAATGTTCCCTGATTGTCTATCGCTTGATACCATCAGAATCTGACAAATTATAATCGAAATATCCGTTTACTGGTTGCTGATTTACTGAACTTGGACATCATTTTGATTATAATCTGTCAGCAGGGGTATGCCAATCAAAGTTGAACTGCAAAGTTTTAAATCATGGTCAGTTCATACTAACTCATAGTTATTCTGTGACTAAATAGTGACATTATGACGTCATTTGATGTGTTTTCGCGCATATTTTGCTGTCAAGTGTCTAAAAAGAATGATCACGTGGTACTAAATTGTAACACGTGACCTGAAGAAATTACACTGGGCAGTGAATTATAACTTGACAGCAAAAGATTGGCATACGGGGCTGATTTGATTGTATGAAAAGATAGACAATTGGTGGCTGACTGGGCTTCTAACAGACGATTGCATACATGCCTATACCGATCAGTAGCTTGCTAGTACTACTACCAAGTTCAATAACCAATCTTGACTTACTTACTAAACATACTTGTACCAACAATGACCTACATAGTCATAAAATAGTAGTAGAGCTTCTTGTAAAAGAGCTCGTCCGGGGTAGTACTACCACCGTACCTATTACTGCCGCCAAGCAGTGTTGCTCGCATTACCTGCGGTGTCGGTGTAATCACAGGCACATGTGCCTTAACATTTTCATGTCTCAGAATGATGGGCGCAGTGCAATGCATCACAGGGCACGTCTTCAGTGGACGTGCCTAGCGAGGCAATCCATTGTTATAGGCAGTGGTTACCACATTTGTCCACATTTGTGCGTGGAAAACATAGATGTTTGTTCTATGTCTGGGTGTTACTATGTATTATAAGTATGTATTTACAAAAAAAAAGTATATAAGTATTCTATCAGCCATCTAGTTCCCATATTACAAGTATTGCTTAATTTGGGACAAGAGGGCGTTCTGTGAAATGTCCCTGAATATTCATTTATTTATTTTTACCACTTCAGGTAGGCTTGTTCCATCAGTTAGTTGTATAAAAAAAATCTAGTCTAGGTTTGCGAAACAATAACCTGTATCCAGATACATAGTATCTAGACTAGGCTTGCAAAACAGTATGGATTCCGTGAAGCAACTCAGTGAAAAGATTTCAATTGAAAAGCCAGCGAGCGGTTTACGCAGCCGTAAAGGCTTTATAGTGCTCTACTCGTTTTTATGTCGCTGCCAGTCGTCTAGACAATACTACCACAGTATACAACAAACAAACAACAAGTTATTAAACTAAAAATTTAAAAAACCCCGAATCTTGGATCGATTTTCATCAAACATAGCTAAGAACACTCCCGACTAATTCACGTATCAAACAAAAAAAAATTCATAATCGGCTCATCCGTTCGGAAGCTACGTTGTCTCAGACACACACACGCATGCACACACACACACTCACACACACACACACATACACACACACACACACACACACACACACGCACGCACAGATACGTCAAACTTATAACACCCCGTCGTTTTTGCGTCGGGGGTTAAAAAACATTGTGAAAATGATAATAATAAAATGTAATGGTGTGAAACTGTTATAATACATAGAAATTTTGAGCCGGAAGCAACCAAATATATTTAGTAAGACGAAACATTTATTTACCGTGCGAGAGTATGTATGTATGTACACCACAAAAATGTCGTATCGTTGACATTATTATTTTATCTGTAAACCCATTATTATTTTACAGACTTTTATGCAAAAAAAAAACTTTCTGAAAAATAAACAACATTTTGATATTTTTAAACGCAGTTCATATTTTTATCAAAATTGAGTCCGTGACTACTGACAAAATTTCTCTGTAATTAAAGCCATTTTTTATTTACTTATATTTTACTCTCAGTGGGCGGTCGAGAGAATGCAACCTGTATGTACTGTATGTAATTATGTAGTGTTCCTACTGGTTCTAGTACTACGTTTGCTGGGACAATAGGCTTTATGCAAATTCTAAGACCCAGACGTTGTTTTGAGTTTCTCCGGAATCGAGTCAAAATAATGCAGAATAAACAGTTTTGATGAGAAAACTATGGAGAAATAGCACCGTTTATATTCAGATTTATTCACAAAAATGTTTACATGCAATATTGTGGTCACGAATTATGGCTCAAACAATTGTGGATTTTCTGACTTACTTAAATATTTTCAGTATTGAAAAATATATAAAATCACTACCTAAGTTTGAGCCTAACCTCTGGCCTGAATATTCATGCGACTAAGTGCGCCCTCTGTGGGTCAATAAAGAATTATCTTTTTACCTATCAAAGGTTTACGTCAAAGACGTTTCTAAAACATAAAATCACTTTCATTTTCACATAATTTGATGCTAAGAGAATGGAAATTGCCGATAATGAAACGAAAATAGACCCAAAAGACGGCCTCTGAATTGAATTTACGTCATGTGATGAAAGGGTTGGGCTACATATAAGCAAACATCAAGTTATTGTAAAATGGATCATACAAAACGTTAAAAGACTTAGGGCGTCTTGCACCAGAATCACTAAACGTATTTAACAGCTAAATCGATTTAAATCTGACGTATTTGTATGACTTGACAACTCGCTAAATACTATTTAGGAGTTAAACGCGTTTAGCGATTCTGGTGCAAGCCGCCCTTGGTCGTATGTTTTTTGTAAATCTACCAGGCTTTAGTCAAGGTACGGGCACTGAAAATCACTGATGATTTTAAATGATGCTAATGTTTCTTGTGTATTTCATAAACATTTTAAATTAGCTTCCTGTCAAATTTTCGGGTTAAAAAACAGCCAATGTGTCCAGGTTACGAACTATTATGCACCTATTCGAAGTTTCGTCTGTTTTTGACATTTATAATATTAGTGGGAGTAGGATACTGTATTAGTCGTTATTTTTTTTTCTGAAATGTTTAATAAAGCCAAACTTTCAGTTGTCCAATCTTGGTAATCTGTAAGAAACAAGCCAAAACTTTTACAGAATAAACGATTGTTCAATCTTGCATCAACTTCACGATTTTTGTCTTACTTTAAAAAAAACCAGATCGGTTTGTGAGTATCGATAGGTGAGAATAGTGGAATCGATGGAGAGGGGACCAAAATAATTTCTAGGATAACGTAAATAATGGACTGGGGTTATGTTCATGGTTCATGGCGTCGTCTTTATTATAAGGTGCTTGCTTATGCATGCTTCAATTTATGGTTCAACCATTTTCTGCGAAAGGATAATAATTTATTTCACGTACCTAAATACGTAACAGGTTTATCGAGGTTTTTTTAAAAGTAATAGAAAATTCTGAATGAAGACTAGCGGAGACGTTAAGGTTCAATTTTCGAGATATTCCACGAAAAGCACTGATTTCAAGATTATTCAGCACTAGTAGCTACCCGCGACTTCGTACGCGTCTACAATTTCCGTGTACATTATATTATCTGTGCGTGTACCGAGCGGATACTTTGAGAAACTTGACATTACACCGAACTCGTACCTACTGGAATGTCAAACGCTAGTTGTTAGACCAAAGAGGTAGTACTACGCCCTGTCAAACTGACGTGACATGACATGACAATGAAATCCTCTTGCCAATTGGCGCTGCTAATCCTTTTCGTTCATTTTATCCTGTAGATCCTGTTAATTATTCGAGATAAAAAGTAGCCTATGTGTCAATCCAGGTTACGAACTATATATGCCAAGTTATATATGCTAAGTTATATATGCTTGGTATATATGCCAAGTTTCATCTCAGTTGGTTCAGTAGTTTAGATGTGATTGAAACACAAACATCCAAACATCTAAACTTTCGCATTTATAATATTAGTAGGATTTCAAATCCAAGATGGCCGCCACCACAAAATGGCAAATTTCATTTTGTTTCACAACTCCCTCAATATCACAGTTAGGGGTTTTTGAAATTTTTTATTTACTTGTTATTAAATAAAAAACATTTCATCAGTGTAGGTGCTTTAGTTTTGAATCACATAATATAATAATTTGGCACCTAGTTAGTTTTACAAACATTTAAAGATTTTATAAGCATTAACATTTTATGTTAAACTAGATAGAGCAATAGAGATCGATTTCCTTAAGTAAGTACAAGTTATACTTTGAAAATTTAATCGACGAATAAATAACATTTTAATAGAAAATCGAATAAAAATATCCTATATCGAGCAAAAACACACCATTTCAATACCCTTTAGATACGCACATTTGGATTAACCACCTTTTGTAGAATTTGAAACATCTACAACTGATGACTTCTATGATTTACTTTACTATCATTGGCAGAGTGGACTGAGTGTCGATGGATTGTAAAACGTCTGGGTGAATTTAGAAAACTCGAAATAATGCGATTCATCAGATAAAATACTATACGTCTCTACTTTAACCGTGTTAAAAACAAGGACGGAAATATTTTAATCTACCGAATAGTGTTATTCTAAGTGAGTAAAATGTCTGGGTTGAAAAAGTGTATGTATATGTAGCTATTAGTCTTCATATATGGTTTTTCAGTGGACCACCATGTTTCATGCTTAGTTTGATGTAAATCAAAAGGAATTTGCTTTTATGGTAGTGATAGTAGATACTATAGTTTATATTATCTGTGATAGAGATATTAGTGAAAATGCAAAAGGGCACGAAGGCAGAGCAGAGTTTAGGGCACAAAGATCATCAACTGGTTCCTAAATCTGGTACTCCGTGTAGTTCCAGTTCCACGTTTTGATGACGCTGTTGTCATCATCATTCCGCTTTGGTACCTTGGGTGGTTCCGCAATCAGCTTCTGTAGCAAAAAACAAGTTGACTGGTAGAAACTGCATCATAAGTTTACCTACTTCTCTAATCAAGAGGTAGTTGTTATTGGTACCTATGGCTCTTTGTATTTGGAAAAATGTGCTCTCAAACGGTGAAGGAAAACATGGTGAGGAATCCCGCGGCTTAGTCCGCACGTGTTGACCTTGTCTTTCCGGTGGGTAAATCCGACTAGGCTGAGAGGTTGGTATAGGTGCTGCCCCCGTATGCCAATCTTTTGCTGTCAAGTTATATTTCACTGCCCAGTGTAATTTCTTCAGGTCGTGATCATTATTTTTATACACTTGACAGCAAAATATGCGCGAAAACACATCAAATGACGTCATAATGTCACTATTTAGTCACAGAATAACTATGAGTTAGTATGTATGTATGTATGTATGTTAGTATGAACTGACCATGATTTAAAACTTTGCAGTTCAACTTTGATTGGCATACCCCTGCTGGGCAAGCCTACTCCATCTAAAACAATGTCCCAGCCACTGCAGCGTCCCGTTCATAGGGGCATGGGCAAAAAGTGGCTCTTGAGGTTGTATATGGGATTCAAAGCCCTGGATTATGATGACGCCTCCTGTCGTTTGCCCGCCTGATCACAGCGACCAACATTTTGAAGGGAAAACGAAGAATTTTGATCCCCGCGACTTGATTGCCAAGTCTGCACTCTTATTACGGATATTTTGCTATGTTACGCTAAAAACTTAATTACTTAGTGTAATTTCGTATAAATCTAATCATTGTAATCCTGTCTCTTAAATAACTTAATTACGAAGGAAACAAAATTGTCAATTACAAGCTTCGGCGATCTCTCTTTGATACAGACATCACACATAGGTACCGTGAGAAAGAAAAGTAGAACAGATATTTTTTTAATTCCCTGCCAAGTAATTATGCTTACCTACATTACTGTGTTCCACTTAAAAGAGTGCCGTGCAAATAAGACTAAACAAGTAATTAAATTAAAAATTAAAAAAAAAACCCCGTATCTTGGACCAATTTTCATTAAACATAGCTAAGAACACTCCCGACTAATTCAACTTTCAAACAAAAAAACAAAATCAAAATCGGTTCATCCGTTTGGGATCTACGTTGCCTCAGCCACACACACACACACACACACACACACACACACACACACACATAGACACATCAAACTTAAAAGACCCCGTCCCGTCGTTTTTGCGTCGGGGGTCAAAAATGTTACGTCTCCACAGAGTGATAGACGCAGTGCATTGTCTCTCAAGGCACGTCTTCTTGTAACATCTATTTTTAGTATGATCTTTCTTAAAAAGAATTCTTAATGAATCAAAAAATATTTGTATAAATCAGCTTTCTTTGCTAACTGTACAGAATATATTACCATACATGAAGTTTCTTAAGGTCTTTATAAATTACGTAATTAGAAGCAGAGGGATGAAGGTTTTACAAGAAACATAATTTGATAGAATCTTGAAGATCAGCCCTTTAGCTAAGTTAATATTCTACAATCTCGGTTAAGGTCTTACTTAGAATTGCCTCTAAACTTAAACACTGTTTAAACATTGCTTTATAATTCCCCTGTCTCGTCAATATCTAAACAAAACAAGTTGGAACTATTTTAAACGGTGCTTAACTTTTGACAGAAGTTGAGAGGTGATTCTAAGTAAACCTCTTAGTTTTCTATTTGGTAGCGATTGTAAAATACCAACTTGGCTAAAGAGGCAGTTTTATTTTTTATTCAAATTAACTAACTTTTTTATTCGTCGTAACAAATCATATTTATCCTCGTAATTTTTCTAGTGTAAGTACTTACTTATTAGTTAAAACTTGTTTATTTATTTAACATCATTATCAGCCTGAAGAAGACTTAGATTCCGAGAAATCCGCCTTATAAGACTAAATAGGTATGCATTATTATTATTATGAAGTTTTGTGCAAGCACTTAGTTTCCGAAAGTTGTTCTTCGCGCACCCTATCTGTAAGTACCCTTTGCTTTTAAGTGTAATGTTTTAGCGCATTATAATGTAATAATGAAATACCGTCTTGTCTTAAGAAAGCAAAACTTCTCTTAACAAGATCTAGGAAGTCTTAAATTAAGCCAAAGTAAAAACACTCAACTCTAGAAGTTAAGAAATTCAAAATGGCGGATGTCTGTGTCGCCTGCCATAGTTTTTAGCATTATTTAGTTTGCTAATGCCCACGAAATCTGGCCCTTTTTACCCTCTTAAGAATTTGAATTTCAGATGAGTACAAAAATTTAGTGGCATTCAAGAAAGGTATAATTCGATAAAAATACTGCTTAAAATTCGACAAAATGTATGATAATTTGGGGCTTTATGGAAAAATGTTTATTTTACGCCAACTTACCATCTTTCAGCTTTTAACAAAAGAAAAAACTTTTAATTCAATGCTAAAAATAAATTCATCTATGTAAATTGACCATTTTTATGTTTTAGTATTATTATAGCCAAACTAATAGGTAAAACTAGGTTCAACAACTTATTGATTTGACGAACCTGGTTCTGCATTTGTGGGACGGCAAGTCAGTGGGGTACGTAATGATCTAAGTAATGTTTCGGGCAATCAAATGGACGAGAGGAATTGAAAACCGGGCTCAGTGGCTCGTCTTGCAAGAGAACTACGTCATCCCAAAGGTCCAATATTGGTTGATGATGATACTTTTCTTCTTTCGGTTCTACATTGAGACCAGCTGATGAAAGTAATATTTACCTTAGGATGTATGGCTCCATCTGGCAACTCTAAACTGCTAGCTCTCGGCACATGCACAGGTTCAAGATGCAGTGGTTCATACTCGTCAGATAGGCCGCTATCCGGTGAGTCCAGCGTTGGGTGAACCCGGTTCTGCGGGTTCGCATAACCGCGCGGTTCTGCGCGGCTCTTGTGCACGCAGTAGTCGCCTGTGAATGGGTTCTGATAGGCTACTACTGTTCTGAAATAAAAATACATTTTAATTGTTAAAATAACTATTTTGGCGAGTTTAATTTTTAGCTTCATCTAGCACGCTACCTAAGAAGTACCACAGAAATGTGCCCGTTAGATGGCGCTACATACTTTTAATGTTCAAATTAATTTATGTAAAGTTTAAAATCATTAATTTTCTTTTAAATTTTTTTAAACTAAAATTAGAAGGTGTGTTATTGTAAAATACGCAGAATTACCTTAATTCTTCCGTTGATTCACCTTCTTTCTTGTGTGAGAATAGTACTTTTCTAGATCGTAATAAAACTTGAACCTGAAAAAATTAAATAGGATAATTAGGCGGTAGATAAACAGAAATGACTGCCATGATAATTCTGTGTGACGGTCTGACCTGTCCATTTCGCTGCATTGTGTACACTCTGTAGAAGCAGTAACCACACGTGAACACTGTCAGGGATAACTGCAATTCAAATAAAAATTAAAAAACATTTTTAAACCTGAAAACGAAATTAAACCCTGAAAAATGCAAAAAAACTCAATCAACAACTTAAAAAATGATTTTAGAAACAGTATTCATAGATTTACATAGTGAATGAATGAGTTATTGAATGCTTTCGATATACACTTTTTGTAGCACTGTGATAGATTTGTAGAGGGTTCGTAGAGGGTTCGTAGAGGGTACCATATTTAGCCCAACAGACGTATCTCACTATTTATATTTTATTTTGATGAAAGCAATAGAAGTTAATAGCTACTGTAGTAAATATAAGTAAACAATCTTACCAATATAACCAAAAGTATTATATCAATGTAAATAATAATCATCATTACTCTGTGTATCACTCACTCACTTTATATCACTAATATCACTTTTTTAACCATTATTTACACAATTTGAACTCACAAACTCGTGAAATCATAGCATTTCTTTGACAAAATTCATATTTTCAGGCAAAACACTTTTCGCGGTCAGATCATATCGTTTCCTATTGGTTGGAGTATTTTGTCTTATTTTGTGATTGGTTGGTTCTAGGGACTGCCGTGGATACACCAATGGCGTTATGCCGATGCGTGACTTGGACTCTCCATGGTGTGGCATAGATGAGTGAACTCTCAAAGGCCTGATTGAATACCTACTTCTTCTGTTACTCAGTGAGAAAAACATTGACTTTGATGGTATCAATCACGTATCAAATAGTTCGATGCTTTGCTTACTCCTACATAAATATTTATGTTTGATCTTTATAAAACATTGAGGGTATTTCACTTATACATTGAGATGCGGTCAATTTCTAAACCAACGTGGCAGAAAAATATATTTTTAAACTTGGACAAGAACACTAAGCTGCAAGATAGCTTGGTTTTTTGAGGGGTAATCACGAACAAATCTGATAGTCGCCGCGTTACGTAAGCCTAACGTATTCGAATCACATTGAGCGTCAACGTCAGCTCGACTGTCAAACGTTGTAGCGTCACCGCGCAGTGTATCTTGGATACGCTAGCGTTACGATACGTTTACGTTTGCCTAGTTGTAGAGTCATATCTGCGCACTATTCTTTGGCTAGCTACCCCGTCGCTGGCGCCATGGTTGTCGCGACGTCTGTCTCACGACCTACTTATACCACTGCCCTCAACTGGTATACTTTTTGGGGAAAAGTGACTGAACTAGCCCTAGATGTTAGGCGGTTACTTCTGTGCTAGCAGAGAACGTGTCTTGTGTGGCTTTGCAATGTACATGCTCATCATGAAACTCAACATTTATATACGAGTGACAAACGCAGTGCAATGCCACAGATAGCACGTCCTTGTTGTTTTGTCCCCGTGTAGGATGTTAGTACCTTTGAAGCAAGCTAGTAGGAAATATCATATGTTTCAACAGTTACCTTAAAAATATAATTACGGCAGTTTTGTGATGGTCATTGCTTTTTGAGAGAGCCAAACTAAGGTCATTAGAAGGTCTATTATAGAAACTTAAACAAAGCTCGAGTTACCTCAGTTTGTGGACACTGATTACTAAGTTTATACTAAGAGTCCCTTCTAACTCGGGTTTGATAGACGCTGCGTTATTTTGTACTCGTAACTTACCGAAAATACGTAAGTAAGAGAGATAGAGATACATTTATTTGGCACACAACACAGGTCCAGCGCGAGCGTTTCAAACGCCCGCGCTGGACAAACTGCAGTGAATAGGGTCCCTTAGTTGACATTTAAGTTGAGAGATTCTCGCAAACGGCTTGTTTAAGTTTAAGTGTAAATAACTGCTGAGTTTAACCGTGCTTAAATGGCTCAGGTTTGTCTCAGAATATATTTAATTAGATTTTTTTAATTGACCTATTAGAACACCACGTCCCACTCTGCCAAGAGTGGTGTGATCAAGAAGAATAATGCTAAGAAGTACGTGTATCTACGTATCATGATAACTATTTTTAGCGCCATCTAGTATGCTACATGAGAACTATCCTAGATCGCGCAAGCAAAATTATGACAGAGTTTGAACACAAGTAATACCTACTAGGTACCAAACCGAATACCATCCATCGGGCCTCGGAGTACGAGACAAGGGTTAGTCTCAAAATCCCCTTTGAGTTTTTCCCTTTAAGGGGATTTTGAGACTTTTAGTCTCTAAATCCCCTTTATGGGTCGCGCGCGGCCGCGGGAGATCTTCCCCTTTGCGATGGAGAACACACCACATCCTGCTAGTTGTTTCGCATCGTTTTTCGCAAAATAAACATAGCTATTTAACTTTCAAAGCATAGTTCGCGAAACAAATACTAAACAATGCAAATAAAGCTAGTTGCACACGCGATCGCTCAGTAACTAGTGTAACTACGTGAATTCATTAAAAGTTAGCCGGCGCTCGCAATATAACTGATTAAAATCTCAATTAGCTGCCGGGAGCTATTCATTCATTGTTTTACTGATAGAACAATAATAAGCAATCTGGCTATAATCAGCCTCTGGATTATTTATCTCGCGACATGTTTGCGACCCGTGATGGTAGTCAATTGTTCTCAAAAATTCCGTTTGGTCTAAAAAAGTATGATAGTAATGATTTTCTATTTGCGCTTGTCGCAAACCGATACGAAATCAAGAGACTGAATTTTTTTTTTGTGAAAAGGTATTAACAAGCAAATGGCCCAACTGATGTTTCGTGATTTTTGTGAGGTATAAATGGTAGAATTTCCCCGGACGAACTTATTCTCATAGAGCTCTAAATATTGTTACAGTACCTACTAGTGTTATTTACCTACTCTATTTCAAATGCTAGTTCCGAACAGAGTTTGGTCTTTCTTTGGGAAAACAATGTTTCGTTTAAAACAAGTGTTCCGTTATTTCAAAACTGCCCCCGTATGCCAATCTTTTGCTGTCAAGTTATATTGTCACTATTTAGTCACAGAATAACTATGAGTTAGTATGAACTGACCATGATTTAAAACTTTGCAGTTTAACTTTGCAGTTCAACTTTGATTGGCATACCCTTGCTGGACCGGAACACTAAAAAGTAGTAGTTCTGTTGTAACTGCAGTAGGTCGGTCAATGGAACTGAAAACTGAACGACTAGAAATAGACGACTTTGTCGATAAGCAGACATAGTTTTGATCACGCGGTTGCGGTTCATACCGATCGATCGTACAAAGCTCCGTAGCTTGCTCTCTATAACTCTATTTAACGCTACTTGGGGTAAAGTTCGCGATGCATTCACTTCTCAAACTCGAGAGATTGAGTGCAGTTCTCGTGAAATTATGTAGGAGATCTAATAATTATGTACTTTTTCATATCACTTCTACTTCTTTGGTCTGCGTTGAAAAATGCAATATGTTGCATTTATAACAAAACAAAAGACTTATCGGTTTTGATTGAACAAGCGAATGATCCAGAGCACTAGCACTTCATTACTATCATACTTCATTAGTATCTGTTGTAATTGCCAAGAGATGTGAGGGAATCCACGGTACCTGAGGACTACCGTCATTTCATTTCATTCAGAAATTCAGTAAAAATTAAAAAGATTTTGTAAAAACCTTTTTAAGTATTTGTAAAATATTTTATTTCTCCAATTACAAAACCTTCAATAGGAGCTCGTCAACCTGCAATAAGCAATCAGTAGGTCCTTTGAAAAGGACGAATTAAGTACGTTGTAAAGGACATAACGATATGCTCTGAAAAGGGCTGATTAAAGGACACCGCTGCTGACCACATCCGCGGCCTCTCGAACATAGATATTAAAATAACTGGAATGAATACGAGATATAAAAAATATTATAAACAACACGGCCACAAGTCAGGTTATACACTCAATACAACTATAACTACGCTACATACAATAATACAGAGAATCGTTGGAAACGTAGAGCAAGAGGCGTAGGCGCGCGCTGCGCTCTACCCTCTCGCACGATTCACAACGTTCAACTTCTAATAGTTCAAAGTCCAAACAGTATAGGTGGATGGTGGATTTATTATTTATTTATTCTGAAAGTTCTTTTACCATTAAAAAGAATCATTTATTCACAAAGAAAATTACGACTAATACAGTATTTACAATATTTATAATATGTACAAAATACTTTGACACAGTTAAGCTATCTACAAACTACTACAAATTTCTTGTGGCTTCATATTTTTAAAGAGGTATAGAATGATGATGATGCAGTGTACTATCTCCGTGTACACAAACACAATGGTGAAGCAATCAAGGTATCGCGACCGCACGCCGCTGGTTACACTGATAACACAGCTTCAGCCAACGTGCGAATGTATCGCTTTGTAGCTTCCACCGACAATGTTCTACAGACTAAGTATTGGAAAACTCAATTTCAAATAGATAGACACATAGCTACAGTGGTTTGGTAGTACAATTTTGTCTTTCATGTAGCAAAGGCCGACTAGACTCAGAGGATAATATAGGTGCTACAAGCCTACTCTATCTAAATCACGTCCTAAGCACTGCAGTGTCCCGTGCCTGCCTCGATGCATGGGTAAAAAGTGGCTCCTGATTCTGCTGTAGGTAATCATCTAGACTAAATACAAATGCCTGATTAATATTATTAAAGTATTCTTGGTCTTTCCTTGACAAAGTTTGACAAAGAAGGTCTACTGGTACGTATTTGTCAGAAGATTAACAAAATTACCAGGAAACCCAGTTCAGGCAAAAAGTGGGAAGGTATACCAACTAGCTGATCTCCATCTGTATAAGGCTTAGTCTACATTGGCACTGTGCAAATGCTTTCTCGCATGAATAATTCAGTCGATCCGATATTTGCGACGCCAAGAAACTCGCACGTGTGTTTAGTTTTCAAGAAGTCTTAAACTTTGGCCATAAAAATAATTCCTAAGCCCAGCTCTCTAGGGTACACTTAAGGAACATTTTCATGGAAGCCCATGAGACACAAAAAGAGTAGGTTACTGAGAAAACTGACATTCGAAGGAAAAATAATAGTGATTTTGAATAGTTTTTATGTTTATTTTCCTCGGCCGGACTATTGCTGGCAGCGTCACCAGACTACTGGTGAGTGCTGAAGGCTCTCGTACATATCAAATGGTTTTTTGGCGATAAACGCAAGGGCAGCTCTTAGGTCTAGACTTCGGCATCGGCTGTTGTCAGATTAGGAGGGAAATGATTGGAGAGGCGCTCCCAGAGGGAGCAGCTACGAGATATTTCTTTGACCCCGCCGGCGGGGTCGGTTTATAATTTTACTTCTTTGAAGTGTATTCTTGTTATCGAGTTTGATCAGACGCTCGCCAGCGCATTAAGTAGCGGCAGTGACCGCGTGTTTAGGTCGACGGAGGATTTATTTTTCTATGTAGATTTTAAACTAAACATTATTAGATAGATAAGCAAAATGATGCTTCGTAGAAACTGAATGTTCACAACAACTTAGCACTGAACACATCTAAAACTCCACAAGTATTCGAAAATAACTTAGCATTGTTGTAGTAAGAACTACTTCATGACCACTTCACTATATTTAAGTAACTAAATTTTTACTATTTAAGTTTTAAGTTGCTGGTATTTAAGTTTCCGAACCCAGTTTTATGGCACCTTGGAGTGTAATTTATTTGTTTGTTGTTGGTTAGGGTTGTCGAAATTTTTTGTGCATATTCAGACTCCATTTTGATTCTGTGGTGGAGAATGTAAGAAGTAACTTTTAGGGATACAAAATATACAGTAAAAGCCTATGTGACTCATGTTAGCAGAGTGTGAGGCTGTTAGTTGAAAATTTTATGCAAATCACTTTGATTAGCTTCACCATGATAAAAGTCTCTTATTCAGTCTCATGTTAAAAACCGGACGCTAATAAAATGCCGGATAAAAGACAACACTACCCGGGACAGGTTATACTTGCGTTATATATCGATGTAAAATAACAAAACTTCCGTTCTACAAATTGTGACGCTTTGTAAAGTTCGGCACAGTACAATATATACTACAGAAGCCTAGCTAGCTATATTAGTTAAGTACTTACCAAAAATGCTGATTTTATTGTACTTTTTGCTAATAGCGTTATTTATTTGCCAAATTACATTTGAGTGAGTTATTCTAGTTTCAGTCTATCGGTATCTCGTCCCATTGACATCGGTATAGTGTATGTCTTCCTCTTCTCTTTTATATGGCCTCTGTCCGTCATTTCGACAGACAATTTTGCCAGTGTTGTGCACTGTGCAAACGCCTAATGACCGTGTAAGCAGAGTTCAACTACTGTAACGTGATATACCGTTATTTTGTACCGAGAATGCAGTTTCGCAAATTGATGACGGAAGATAACGGACGGAAGTGAACAATAACTCAAAGTAAATAATGCTATTTTGACGTGCACCAGTTACAAAGGTTTTGTCTCTTTGGCACGGCAATAAGGTTCAAAATCGAAACAGCTCTTGTTCTATAAGATCTTAAGAATCAATCTAAATCGACAAGTCAGTTTTACACAATTATAGTCATAGTGAATTATGAGCAGTAAAATAAGTACCTACTAACTTAAGTTTACAACTTAGTTTTGGGTTTGGAGATTCAAATCGTTATAAAAATACTCTGTCATTGTTACTTGCATGACAATGAAAAGAGATGACCACATATGACTAAGAAGAAAAAGATTTAGCGGTTATTTTAGCTAGCGTAGTTTGAAAGAACAATATGAATGGGACCATTAGTCTACGCGAACAGTTTGACGGCTGTACAAGCGGTTAGGATTTTTTGATTTATAATTTTATAGCCTAAAGTTTGCATACAGCCTTACTAGCTTCACTGCCTACTGATGGCCACTTTTTATACGACTCAACAAATTGTTTTGGGCCAAAAATAACACTCAAGGTGAAATAGAAAATAAACGAGCTATTCTGACTGTTTGTTGTAAAAACAATTTCTAGCAATTACTATTCAATGGTAGAGCTACAAAGAATTTGAACAAGCGCAAGATAAAACAATTTCTTTCACAAAAAAAATAAATTGTCTGTACCATCTTTTACTTTATATTTAGCTAATATTTCTTCTTTGATATATTGCATTAGATAAAGATTTTTTTCTAAGAAATTGGACTGGATCCAAGGCAATCCATAATAAAGATTGTATCGCCTATGGTTCAGGCTTCTCTACCCGACTGCGACGATGCCAAAGGAGGATTACAGTTTAGCAACATCTGTATGTTGATTCTTTATTGTTCGGTTCAGTCTTTCGCGGGTTTTTTCAACCTTTTTTAAATCAGTTCTGAAACGATGGAGCATTTTGCGCTAATTGGTAGAAATACTCGCAGTATCAGCCGGGGTAATAAATAAAACAGGCTTTGGCATCTCAACTGGATGATTTATATGGCGTCCGTAACCATTCTTTAACCATCCATGAATGAGACACACGACAGTTCCTGCGACACTTCTTAGCTAGGGTAGACCAGCGAAGCACCTATACCATCATCTCAGTCTAGTCCGCCTTACAGGATAGACAAGGTGCAGAACTGACTAAACCGCGGGTTTTCTCACAATGTTTTCTTTCACCAAAAGAAAGTTACTGAACGTTTTGCACATTTGTCTGTATTTTTCTCATAAAAAGTATCGACACTCGGTTGTTAAAATAACTGCAGCTCAAATTAATTTTCATGACAATTCACGACTCGTTTTATTTATGGTTTTGCAGTCTCAGATTGCAATAAGTATTCATTCACTCAAGACATTTCTCCAAGGTCCTTTCGAGATTGCCAGGAGCTTGTTTATTTGCTGTACATCAGAGAGATAACGAGGTGCCAGCCGCGGAATGAAAGAAACTAGTGCTGTCCTACGCCCCTAGGGAATCAAAAAATACGAGGCCCAGTTTAGCATCAGCTTTTCTGTTCTGAGTAATTATGTAGAATTCGTTATTATTGACAAACATAAAAAAATCTACGACTTAAAAATGTCTTCTATTAGTACCTTCGTCTTTGATAGATTTGTTCAGTAAAATAAGCTTCAAAATGGCGAGTGGCCCTTGGCTCTACTCGATCTACAAAACCGTTGAAAAAGTGCATAGTTTGAACAATGTTATTGACTGCTAGGCTTGATTTTAATATATTATTTAAATCGCTCATGATCGTGGCATGTTTGATTGGTGCAGCTCAATAAGCAGCTGGGCGCTGGCTGTGCAACGCGTATGTGACAGATACATGACGTAGGCACTACTGAGAAACTACTAATTTTGCAATAGTCGTTGATTCAAAAACTATGGAGTTTTGACAGTTGGGAGATATATCTATCGTGAAAAAAGTATATCGTTCTAGAGTCACCCCCCCCCGGCCCCCCCCCCCCCCCCCTGGGCGCATACATTTACACGGGTTATGGTCATTTGGGAATATATTGTTATGCAAATCACAAAAATCAATTTCGAAATCCCATACATTGATATCCAGTTAGTACTATTGCCTTTACTTCTTTGAACAGAAAAACTTGGAGAAACGTGCAGTTGTGCAGTTGGAAGTCATAGAGGCCAGTTATCATTAGGGAACTGGCTGGCAGCCTGTTAAAAATGCTTTATCTGTTTGGATAAATTCAACAAGGTCTATGCTGTCGGCTGCCGTCCATATTTCAATGAATACGAGTAACTTGATGACAGTCCAGTGGTCCTGGTGGGTGGCTACAGCTAGTGATGGATCAAGGATTTCGTTTTCGGAGGGGGCTCGAGATCTATGATTGTTGGGGGGTTGGGGGGGGGGGGGGGGGGGGGGGGGGGGGGGGGGGGGGGGGGTGATTTTTTTTATTATATTTTATTTATATTTTTTTCCACTGATCTGTAGTGGCTACAACCACGGCCGGCAAATGATTGCAGCCTAATTAACGATAGCATTGGTTCTTCCGCGGTAGGTCCGCTGCGATCCGCCCGAATTAATTACCGACTGAGATTCGGCAAACAATGGCGAGTTAACGCTTTTTGTACATAACTTGCATTTATCGGATACCGTTTAATTTTCATTGTACACGCGACACAGCTTCAAGTATTTAATAGCTGGCTCAGGTTATGCAAATAATGACAGTACCATTTTAACAGTTTTTTTAGACTACGTATTTCGTATTATTTTTCGTATTTTAGACTGCCCAGCAGTAGACGTCAACAGGCTGAAATATGACGAGATCCGAGGGACTGTGAGTCTCAAGCAACTTCAAATAGCTGGGTTGTATGATCCAGCTGTTCTTTTTAAGTTATAACTTTTCATGTCAGAATTTAATGGGATTTCCAGCAAATCCGTTTGTACAATCCTTTTAAATTAAAATACAAAAATTCTCAAGATTTTTTTTAAGTACCTACCTATTAGAAAGAAGCTGCCCACTAGTGCCCACCACCTTATCTATCCGTGCTGCCAGTAGGTAATGGCTAGGTAGACTTACAATTATCAACTTTAGCATTTATTATTTTAGTCACATTTCGGCGCACATTTTTTGTCAGAAAACTTGTTTGGAGCAAAATTATATTTGCTGAACCTTTGCAGTGTTAAATCTCTAGATCGTGCGATTTCGCAAAATTCAGTGATTTTATATCTTCAAAAATGATGAAAGTGCGAGAGAGAAGGTTGTTTGACGTCATCTGTGCGAGAGAAGTCGTAAAAGGCTTGTGAAGTAATGTGACAAGTGTGTGGTGCGACAGGCGAAGCCGCGGGGCGCAGCCTTCCAATACAATGCCATGTTCACAAAGAGACTGAAATATCCGTTTTTACGGGCCGCTGGCCGCACTCGGCCCTAAGGCACACTTGACAGCGATTTCAGAACTCTGTCTAGGACAATCTTATTTTAAGACTTGGATATACCAAACCAATCTGATCCTTTTGATCTGATGTAATTCGAATTAAACTGAAATATAACCTG
Organism: Gandaritis pyraliata; assembly: GCA_947859175.1. NCBI lineage: Eukaryota > Metazoa > Arthropoda > Insecta > Lepidoptera > Geometridae > Gandaritis > Gandaritis pyraliata. The sequence continues at coordinate 494,677 of OX401871.1, read as the reverse complement.
TTTGTAACCTGGATTGACACATAGGCTATTTAATATTTATTATGGTTCTCCAAGGAGCATGGTTGGATCGTAATATCCTCGTACGAAAATCATCTTTGAGTCATCCAAAAATTTTGCATTTCTATCTATAGAGTTTGAATAACTTTTGTTTGAATAGTTTTGACTAAACTTATAGGGGTTAAAAATAAATAAAATTCAGTTCTCGGACCACACACCAATTTTATTTAAATCGTTACAAGTTTTGAAATATACAAAACAAACTATTCAATTATGAATATTGCTTTTACTAATATCAGCGTAAACTGAGTCCACAGTATTACCCAGTAAAGTTCATATTCAAAATTCTATTTAATATTTTGGATAACTTAAAAATAAACTCATCCGTGATGGTACAACCCATGACTTTGTTTTTACTACCTCCTTTGATAATCATAATCACTTTATTAATTTAGCTTCTGAGACTCGAGACACTTAAATATTGTATAATGGGTGGGGGCCGTCCTACGCTGCACTTTCCAGTTCGTGGTCACCATTTGAGATCCTTTGTGCTTCATCGGTTGACAGTTTTGAGAGCTATGTAACCTGCCCTGCCCCAATGTATCTATGCACTGTCGAAAATGAAATGGACCGATTCAGTCTCATCCCATAAAGTACCTAAAGGTATGGTTGGTAAAGCCGCGCAAATGGTTTGATTATCTTGACTCCGAAATTACAAAGACCAATTTTAAAACTTCTCCAATGTCCAAAAGAAAATTAAAAACGCGGTTACCCAAGTTAACCCCACCATTATGAAGTTAGGAACACATCAGCAACTTCCAGCGAACTTTAAGCGAACTGCAGTATAATTAAACGAATTGAGAATTTGAATGGAACGACGGCAAAAGTTGCTCTACAACCAATTTGGCAAATGTAGCTTTATTATTGGTATTTTTGCAATCAGAAATATATATCTTTAGAAAAAAATAATTTGGTGCTGTGAAACTTTCCACGTAATGACACCAAATTATTTTTTTCTTTCAAGTCTGATATTCTCAGGAGTTATTGACATTACGGATCAGAAGGTTTTGGAAGCTAAATGTTCTTAGGTACACATCGACTGTAATGTAAAATGCTCTGAGAGCAAAACGTCTTCAATTTAGAATGACTGCTAGTTTTCAGAGCACAAAGTCCTTATTACTGAATGTTCGCAATGTAACACGTCATGAGAGCAAAACGTCCTTATTTACTGAACGTCATGAGAGTTAAATGTCCGCAATTTAAAATGTACCTATGTCAGACATTTTTAAATCCTGTCTGCCTAAATCCTATTTTGAGAATACGTGATACTGAAGGTATGAAAAAGATTCAATAAATATTTTATTTTTATTTTTATTATTAATATTTTATTAAGTTTAGATTAGGTACTTAAAATCTTGGATTATTTTCCATTTTAAAAGATTTCATGATGACCTAACATGCATTTTCAGAACAAATGTCGTCAGCATCGTTGCTGACATATCTATGACAATAAAAATCATACTCAAGATAATATTCTAAAGAGGTTTTATATGAAGAGTTCCACTTATTTTGATTTGAAGGCCAGCTGCATTAAATACTTTCTGAAATTAGGATGACTTGCTCCCTGGTCGTTTTTCCGTAATGGACAAATTGATTCAAAGACATAAAGACTAGAGGACTAACTATTGGAAATGTCATTTAGCTTCCAGTACCATTTTCAATTGAGGACGTTTTGCTCTCAGAGCATTTTACATTACAGTCGATGTGTACCTAAGAACATTTAGCTTCCAAAACCATCTGATCCGTAATGGTTATTGAGACCAACTTGGTTTGTGATCTTAAAACTTTTTGTTACTCCTCGTCGCTTTGTTATACCGCCTAGACTTGGCGGTACATTCATATTGAAAATGGTTTTTCATAGCTTGACGTCAACCATTGCACTCTTCTCATTTTTTTTTTGGGAGATAAATACCTGTCCTTTACACAAAACCGAAAGGGATTCAAAATAATGCGCTTACCATGAAGACATTTTTAACTGACCATGAGTTGCTAAGTGAGTGGAGACCACGTTTAGGCAAGCGTAGTGTAGGACGCCCTCCGGCGAGATGGGGCGACGATCTGTGAAATGTAGCTGGCACACACTGGATGAAAGGGAGAGACCTACGTCCAGCAGTAGAACAATTTAGGTTGATGATGATAACTAAGCTAGTTTTGACGCTGGCGTATGTAAACGAATTATTCATATTTTCTACAGCTTTATAAATGTTGAATGTCAAAGTCTGGGATTAAAATAACTAGGGTCGTCTTTGAATGGCGCTCCCTGAAGGTTTTGTTAAGGCTTCGGGGATGGCACACGAGCGGGGGAATTTAAAAATAGTTATTTTTAAAGTAACTATTCAAAAATTTAAATTACAGACAGTATTTACCTTATTCAATGTTTCTTGAGCAAACTAATAGCCCCTCTGTATATTCGATGTTATAAATAAAATTGGTCGTGTTTGTGACAATGTTATTTAATTTTATGTAATTTTTAATATTCAATTCTGTAATTTTTAAATAGTAAAATGACTACCACTGATGTCGATTCTGTTGTTGCATTTTTCTAAACTAACCTAATTTGACAGAGCTAAAGTTATAGCTGTCTTTGTCGTTTCAGTTCATAAGAAAGGGACGGTAACATTTTTAGTGCTGTCAAATTAGGTTAGTTTAGAAATATGCAACAACAGAATCGATAGCACTATCGTATTAGGGTTATTGACGTGGCATAAGAACTTGACAAAACACGACTGTGATCACTTGACGAGCCTAGCATCAACTATTACTCTACTCATGACATGATACTTGGGTAAGTATCAAAAGTTTTTAGTCGCACGTTTATTTCGCTCGTCTGTAGGTACCTTTTAAAACAGCAGTTTCAGAGCGAACTTAATTAAGCCTCCCTTTATAATTTACTAGAGACATTTTGCTTACACCTACACTTCTAAAAACCATTTCTTTGGTTTTAGGTTTTGAAAACTAACTTGAAAACATACCTTCATAGTGAGGGAACTAGCGGGTACCTAGATGGGCACTCAATTAAATTCTACTTAGTAAACTTTTGTAAATTGGGAAGTTATAAGTAACTATAGAAATAAGCAAAATCAATATAACTAATTAACAAACTGTTTTTATTATAGGCATGAATAACTAATGTGATTATCGTCACGGAAGCGTATTTAAAGTACACTGCGCGATGACGCTGCAACGTTTGGCAGTCGCGCTGGTGTTGACGCTCAATATGACTTGAATAATGTAGGTTTACGTAACGCGGCAACTGTCAGATGGAGCAGACGGTACCTGAATAGTTCTGCAGGGAAGCCCTTACTTATTGTATGACTTTGAATTCTATTTGAAACAGTAGGTAGGTCTGAATTGCCACGTGTCTATACTCTCTACTCTATACTTTCTCTATAGTATACTCTAGCTAAGTGGATAGGCATTCTAAGTTTATTTCCATGCTACAAGCCGCAATCCCAAAAACTTCAATACCCTTTGATCGACCGCGGGCAAACAGAGCCTTTAGCACCAGTTTGCACAAGCAGTTCTTGAATTTAATCCGTCATTTTCATTACGAATTCTGACAGCAGCAAGTCAAGATGAAAGCCTCGAAAGACGCAACCTCCATTACCAGCTACCAGTCAACCTCGTTGGCGATTTCCGAAGGTCATGAACGACTGCTCAGGACTCCATAAGTGTGGACCTTCGCTTATACACATTGAAGTGTATTGGATCTGTACAACACACGTAATTGTATTGCGACGGCCGAGTGGCTGGGCGGCGGCGGCGGCGGCGGTCAGACGGGGATATTTAGACGAACGAGAAAAGAGACGAGAGAGAAAAGTTTCTAAAACGTTGGTTTTTTTATTAAAAAGAAATTAAAAGATGTGATTGTAACAATTTTTTTGCCGAATGGCAAAAACTCAGAAACCTTGATTATTTTGTAAATGTCTGCACAGATTTTCACAAAACGAGATCAAAGTTCACATTTCTTATAAATTGAATGGCATTGTTACATACCTGCAATGTTAAGTGCTTACAATGTAACAAATAAATTACAATGTGGAAATAGTAAAATGTATTGAGTTAAGAAAACATCCGCTTGGTAATAAGCTGTTCTAAAAATAGTAGGAATTCGAAAAGACTTCCGACACACCAAGGTCCCAAAACTATAGTACACTGCGCGGTAAAGCTCCGCAGTTAAAATAACCTTCCAGCTTACCACGAAGTGTAACTCAAAATACTCAAAGTAAATACCCTTGACTTTACTTACGATAAATATATTTTTTACAATAACATTATTGTCACAAGCACTCGATAAATATCCCAGCATCAATAAACTTTCAGCATCAATAAACAACATCAATATTTGGTCTCACATAAATTACATAACAAAACATATTTGCAAACCCCGTACAAATGTTACCGACTTTCCACAAGATTTGCTTGAACGACAGTTAAGGCTGCTGTACACTAAGGAAGGCAGTAAGTAATAATTTATAAGTTAAAAAACTGGAAAAACCGACTTCAATTCGACTACCAGCTTCATCATCAGATGATGATGATGATGATGACAGTTCATTGGGAATGTTCTAGTCACTATAAACACCACATAAAAGCTACAGGAAAGCAAAATACGCAATTTCGTGCACGTGGTTGGTTTGATTCTTTAGAGGAACTACTGGTGGGTTTTTGCTTTTCTCCAATTAAATGCGATTTGAATGTACAAACTGGGTTTATTGACAAATTTAGACAAATGTTAAAATTTCGGTGTGCACCACAAAGGTCATTGTTGCTAGCAGTAAAATGGTAGGCGCTACGCCGCAACTTGTCAGTTGTCATATTGCATCGTTGCTAGCAGTAAAATAGTAGGCGCTGCGCCGCGCCGGGCATATATTTTTCAGTTATTTCTTTTTATAACCCAAACTACTCAACCGATTTTGATGAAAATAAAATGGGACCAATCTGGAAGTATATCCTTTCAGATAAAAAAAGAATTTTTGAAATCGGTTTATAAATGACGGAGTTCTGAGGTAACAAACATTAAAAAAAAAAAAAAAAAAAAAAAAAACATACAACCGAATTGAGAACCTCCTCCTTTTTTGAAGTCAGTTAAAAAGGCAGTGAAGGCAGGGCAACGGTCTGCGAAACATTGCTGGGAAATACTGGAGAGGAGTCGGGGACCGGACTATATAGTAGATTGGTGAGTAATATTGGTAGGTACTTTGGCGTAATTAACTTCACGATATTATGGCCTGGATCCATTTAATGTGCTGGGTAGTGTAGCATAATCCCTATTATTGTTATTTTCTTCAAATTATACTTAAATTAAACTCTAAGGGCGGCTTGCACCAGAATCGCTAAACGCGTTTAACTCTTAAATAGTATTTAGCGAGTTGTCAAGTCATACAAATACGTCAGATTTAAATCGATTTAGCTGTTAAACACCTTTAGTGATTCTGGTGCAAGCCGCCCTAAGTGTGATTTTCATCCCGAATATAAAACAGGACCTACAGGATAAAATGAACGAACGGGAATAACTGCGTCAAACATACTTTGGCACAAAGACACGTCACGTCAGTTACTTCAGAGGGCCTGGTACGAGTTTTGGTGTATAACACCGGTGTCTAATATCTGACGCGCGAGTACGGGCTCGGTGTAATGTCAAGCTTCTCAACGAATCCGCTCAGAAAACGGTAAAACGATACACGCGTTCGAAGTCGCGGGTAACAGCTAGTTTTAAATACTACGCTGATTAGCGACTAAAAGCTCTATGCATACACCTCACCACTTCTGTAACAAATAACGTTACATTTCCAAATGCTATAGCAGATGGTGCACTTTACACCACTCGAAGGAGTTTTCATTTTATCTTAAAAGTGCTTTTATTTTGCTCGTCAACAATCCTTGATTCGACGTCGACATGGTCGGAAGTTGAAATGTGTTTTGATGTAAGACCGGAAGTTCTATAAAGTGAGTAGGTACTTGCGGATCAAATAATTTTGTGGTTTATATTTCCGCTTGTTATTTTTTTCCTTTGATGACGTCGGTTTTTGTCAAGGTTGTTGTCAAGCAATGTTTAGTAGGAGCACGGACCAGCAGGGGTATTCCAATCTCAGTTGAACTGCAAAGTTTTAAATCATGGTCAGTTCATACTAACTCTTAGTTATTCTGTGACTAAATAGTGACATTATGATGTCATTTAATTTGTTTTCGCGCATATTTTGCTGTCAAGTGTCTAAAAAGAATGATCACGTGGTACAAAATTGTACCACGTGACCTGAAGAAATTACACTGGGCAGTGAAATATAACTTGACAGCAAAAGATTGGCATACGGGGGCTGGTGTTGGTCCATGGTAGTTGGTAGTAGGGCTTTTTATGAAATAATTCGTCTAAATTCACTAAAATCAGAACACAGAAATGCAAGCATCAAGTTATGTCAATTTCAAAAATCCTTTATTCAAAGTCAAACTCAAAATTTCTTCATTCAATAAAATCAAAGGAATCATTTAGGATCGTCTTATATAACTAGGTGATTCTAGATGCCAGTTCTACGCGACCAGAGCTTAGAAAAACGGGGAAGAAACTACAGCCTGGTTCCTAGCGTTATTGGTTGTATCCATCTTATTAAGAAAATGGTGTAGTTCCACTGTGGTGACATTTAGTACAGTGTTAATTTTCATATCATTCTTTCATAATGCTAGAATGTTCAGCGTTTCGATTGAATCTCGTCCGTCCACATTCCCCCTCTCTGGTGAGGTCACGTTCAGCTAAGTGTTATCCTCCGTGCTTAGGATTATTCGGCTCGGTTGCCCGACCCTTGATTGTACGAGGAGCAATACCAAGCTTAACAAGTACAGTCGGGACATAAAGCCGATTGACTGTTAAAATGAATCTTCATTCGTAGGGGTTTTCTCGATCAGACTACATCTTTTCTTTCTGCTTTTTTTGTGCTGTACCTACCTATGATTGTGAACTAAATAAATAATTTATCTATCTATCTATCTACATACATTGGACTTTACTCATAGCAATTTTGGGTGCTACATAGGTGATCTGGTTGATAAAATATGAGTTGTTTGTTCAGCCAAACTCTTGAAGGCGATTACGACCGATCGGTATTGAATTTATGGTGTTTCTTACTCATGTTTCACTCCATATTTCATGAAAACCTTGCGTTATATTAATTTCTTTGTGTGGGTATTGATTGAACTAACTACCATTGGCATTGCATTGTCAGATCCACAAGATATTTGTACTCCTTGACGCTGTTTTGGTAGCTAAATGACAGTCGCGTATTGTGAGCCGTGGAAATGCTATTAAACATTTCTACAAGAGTACAAAAATTCATCGATATTGGACTGTGATCTACATTTTATCGGAACTTTTATTTGATTCAAGAACAAGGCACAAGTTTTCTAAAAAATCATGCAAATTTTCTGTCTCCTAAACTGGTCTATTACCGGTAATTCTGTGGGTAATTCGCAGGTAATGTATGACATAATTTTTTCAGCTATCTTAGTTAATGGTTGTAAAGATTCTTTGTAGAAGATATATTTTAATAGTTATATTATAATTATATTAATTATAAGATAATTATATCATGAAAGTCGTCCGGGGCAAAACAAAACCTTACTTACGTTGGGCACAAAATAGCAAAATACCCACATTTTCCAATGCCTTGCAGAATGTGGGTTTGAGAATCTAACCTATTACGTAGGTACCTATACATAACTTACTGGCATTTGCAATGTTTGGATGAGAAGAACCTTTTGTATACATTTTTAATAATCTAGAATAATAATAGTTTCGGCATCTATCTTAGTACGCTGAAAAAATCTGGTTTATAAATAAATCATCTTTGAATTTTCATCGTCATCCTTAGGCTAGCAACGTTAACATTTAATAAAATCGGAAACGCTTCCAAAATTGCCCCGGAGTGAACGTGAAACTAATGATCTAAATCAAAATCAAAAATGTTTTTATTACGATGACTACGTCTTATACTTTCAGTCGACTAGTTATAGCTAAATCTCCCTTGCATATGGCTAATTGCTACATAGAAAGCGACATCAAATTACTGACATTTTTATACACTTTATAAAGGCTCATCTCACGTAATAATTGCTAGATGGTAGAAAACCTACAGTACTCCAGTAAAATGTATGTGATCTGTATAAAGTAGCTGTCATCAGTCACTAATAGCTGGTTATAAGTGGCTCGTCTTCGGAAGTTTTAAACGTCCTAAACACTATTTACCGTTTCCTGTCTCTTGGACTTTTATAACGTAATCCCAAAAACATTAGCCACCGTTTTCCCCAAGCTCACCACCAGCTAATACACTTACATTGCAATATTGGCTCAAAGGCCGGTGAAGACGCTGTGAAGTGAACAAATCAGATTCCCGAGCAATCGAAGCGGGCGTAAGCTTTTAAAACTCACTTTGCATCGCCACAACGCCATCACCCCAGCTCATGGTGGCAGCTGGCTTACTACAATGGTTAGACTCCAGGCACGATGAAAAAATCTTGAAAATTATCGAATTATGCGTGATGTGATAGATTTTTGCTGTATCTGTAAACATATTTAGTGGTTCTTTTTAGAAGCCAATAAGCCTTCGATGTAAAGCAAATCGTCAAGATTTTAAGGGTCGACTACGCGCATGCGATACCTTCGGTATTGCAGCTGTCTATAGGCTATGGTTAGGTACTTTTCATCAGGCGAGTCGTATGCTTGAAAAATCTACCTTAGTAGTAAAAAAAACTGATTTATTCAATCGAAGCTAAAAAAAATGATTTAGAAGTAAAATAAAAAAATCTAGCTAAATAAACAAGGAAAAGGTGGTGAAAATATATTCCTAGTGAGTGACACAATTGGTTCATCCGATTTCTTGCTGTAAAAGTGTAAACACTACTAATATCGACTGATAAAGTGAACTAGCTGTTCTGATTTATCTGTGGCCAACGCTATAAGGAAACTGTAGGGAACCACTTTGCATCCACAAACCTCATTTCTATTCGACTGATAAGTAAGACCGCCGACCTACTAGATCCTATCTAGATTTGCTGGTATTTTACCTGACTTTTAAAGATACCTATGGGCATACAGTATTCTGTGATGTGGGTTAATTTAAAAACAAACAAATACAATACTATAGTTTAAGATACTCTAATCTAAAGTTTCGACGATTCGCCAAAACCGGCCAGGGTCGGTTATGAAGTTTTATTCTTTCAGATAACTTTTTTTTTATACATTACCTGATTCGTGAATATTTTCCATAGTTTTCTGGTCCATTATTCCACGACAGTTTCAAAATTTGGAAAACAATGATATAGTCTTCAAAAACTAAAGGAAAATACAAGATAAGCTTATTTAAGAAGTGATTTCTCCAATGCAACCTTGAGAATCCAATCCATCACATGTATGTCTCATCGCTCACCATTCGCCGGAAGCCCATAAACTGCCATGTTTCGGGACTGTCGCCCTCAGGCTGGCAACACTGAGTGAAGCTCGCTCTAGATTCACGCCGAGAACATGCTCAAAGTGCAGTACCTACTACACTGAATTTAATAAAATCAGGATCACCTGAAAACTTATGCTTACTATAGCGCTGTGATTACTCTCATTTTCCAAAAATGCGTTTCAGTTGTAAGTTAAACCTGAAATCAAGACAGAATGTTAGACAATGTGAAGACACAATGATATTCCTAGCGAAGTAGTTTGTTTGTGAAACTTTGGTTTAAGATAAACTGTGAAAAATCTCGCCGTGAGTGTGGAGCGCTTATAACAAAATCAACCCAACTAGCTTCTGGCGGCAAACGGCCAATTGAGTTCGAAGCCGAGGAATAAAGAAGAGAATACGCGAAGAAATAGAGAAAGCTTCAGACACTGACACTGAAGACACTGGTAGAATTGTGAAAGGAACGGGAGAAGGATACGAAAATGAGCACATGAGTGAAATTCTACATTATGTGTACAATTTATATTTACATAAAAACTTATTTTACTTAGTCGCTTTACGCATTTTCTTGGTGAAACAAGCAGATGACTCACTATTAAGTAGATTAGCAGTCGCTACGTGTTCCGGTCGCAGTTTGATAATCGTTGAAAGAAGAACGGTTCTATGAAGTACACGGTCTGCGTACTATCACGAAACGCTCGTGGCTAGGCTTGCTGTCAATCTTACTGCGCGGTCAATATTAAAATGGGTGAACGATCGCTAATGACATTTACATCTGAGCGCTTCCGTACTTCGGAGGGCACGTTAAACTGTCGGTCCCGACTCAGCAGTCGTTGCGACGTCGGGGCGGTTTGTTAGATGTTTGCCTCGAACGCATTTTTCACCGGTAGGTTTTTTTCCCTAATCGCATTTGGCCTCGATAGTGTTTTGTCATGTGTGCATTTTTTATGAACGTAATTTACTCTAAACGTATATTTTATAATCTCGATATTTCTCATCGCATTTCGTCCCAAACGCACATTTCATAAACTCGATATTTCGCGTCGCAAAAGTTTTGTAAGCCTATTTTAAATTATTTAGGCTATCTAAAGAGTTCCAACATGTTTGCTAGCATGTTTTGTTTGTTGTTCTTATATGTCACAATCTATTTGTTTCGTCGTTCTTCATATTGACATTTATGGCGACATGTGCTCACGTTTCTTCTTCTTCTCTTATACGGCCTGTGTCCGTCATTTCGACATACAATTTTGCCAGTGTCATGTTAATATTTGAAATACTTAAGTTTAGTCAAGTCGAGTCATTCGTCAAGTCATTGTCGTTTATTTTGAAGACAAAATGGTGGAAACTTGGAAACCAATTCCATCAAATAATAAAAACACATAATCCAAATAATAATATAATATTTATTCCAATGGCTTGTACTTTATGCTACGACTGCAAGTATTATAGGCTAAAAATTCCACCACAAAATTAAGGAACAATACTCACAATAATACAAAAAAAAAACAATTAAAATAGATGTCCTATGACATGTTGCTTTTACAAATAAATGACAGAACTCGAATCCTGCTCACGTTTCATTTTAGAAATTATCAACAGTTTGCTTTGACATTGACATCTATGTAGAAAAAGTTAATAAGTCACCATACTATTCAGAAAATCGCCCATCAAAAATGCACACATGACAATAATACCATCAATGCAAAAATCAATTTAGGCTATTTATGGATGTAGCAAAAAGTTAATAAGTCACCATACTACTAGGCAAATTGCCCATAGGACAAATTACGTTCATAAAAAATGCACACATGACAAAACACTATCGAGGCCAAATGCGATTAGGGAAAAAAACCTACCGGTGAAAAATGCGTTCGGGGCAAACATCTAACAAACCGTCGGGGCGATCTAAAAACTACGTCATCAGAGTTGGCGAACAAACGAACGGTCTATCTTGATAATTTAAAGAGCTATGTTCGATCGGCTCTCTAAAAGTTAAGGTAAAAAACTGAGAAATAAAATACGACAAGAATATTTAACAGTTTAATTTCCAACAGTACTGTAGAATTAAATTAAGTACAGCGGCTGCAATAGCGTTAAATTAACCTAAGTACACAATTTGGTCGAATCGACTATCCGTTTTCGGTAAACATTGTTCGTATGGCACATATTAAATCCTACCTACCTATTTTAATATTGAATTTTACGTGATACGGTACAAAAATAACATTATTTTCGATACTCGTAGATAACTCTTTCGTGAAATTGAAAACTTATATTGGTAAATAAAATATGTAGGTACTTACTTAATATTAGTTAGTGTTTCTTACATCATAGTTTCAAATCTTAATGCTATCGTAATGATATTATAGCGAAATCATATCCTAAAGAGATTAATTTCCAAAATTGATTTTTCACCTAAAATTATGAAATAAAATATTATCGTTATACGAGACGGAATGTGCAAACTCCTGTATAAAGTTGAGATAGCGATTTAAATACACATAGTATAGGAAACATTAATTACTAACACTACACTTGGTTTTACCGGTCTTTCAGATTTAGTAGCTGGATGCCAACTTTCTGTAAAATGCCTCCTTTTATACATTTGAATACACAAAGCCAAATAAAAAAAATATTAGGTTTTTTTCTTGATTTGAATTTTTGATTCTTTTGATTCTTGATCTCTTTACTTAGGATTATTCTTCAAAGACTCCATCTCGACGACCAGCGGCAGCGGCGGCGCTGTAGGAGTCACCAGCAAGGGGCTGCCGACCTGTCCCTTGCCAGGCGCTATGGTGCAGCCCACGGTGCCGTACACGTGGCCAGCCTTGCCCTGGCGGAAGTACCCTCGCTTGGCTGCCACCACCAGGAGAACTGCTATTGATAACACGAATGATAAGACCTGGAATGAAGAAAAAACATTATTAATTGTTTATTCAGTCAAGTACGATGAGGAATATCATTAGAATGACCCTGAAAAGTACATTGAGGTGGTACTAGCATAGTTTTATATTATCTGTGGCGGTGGTAAGATGACACTGCACACTGATTCCACTGCTAGATCTTTACTCAAGGATACGAGTGCGGTAGACAACGAGAGGAATCGTGGAGCATCATTGTGTGTGTGTTACATAAGTGCAAGTAATGAATCGCATCGTTGTGTGCGTGTGAGTGTCAACTTAGCAAGTCATATCAGCAGAAGGATTCGTCAAGGTGACGATTTGATTTCATTGTGCAATACGTAAATAATATAATTCAAACAAGCTAGGTGCTGAATAATTTGCATTTTAAAATGCTTCATCGAAGGTGTTCTGTTACATACACATATTACTGCCTACCTAGTAGTAGTTTGTGCAATTTTACTTAGTAGTAGTTTGTGCAATTTTACTTAGTAGTACTTTGATACAGTATCAGAAATCAGAAGGTTAGATAAGTACAAAGATAATTTATAAGTTAAAAAACTGGAAAAACCGACTTCAATTCGACTACCAGCTTCATCATCAGATGATGATGATGATGATGACAGTTCATTGGGAATGTTCTAGTCACTATAAACACCACATAAAAGCTACAGGAAAGCAAAATACGCAATTTCGTGCACGTGGTTGGTTTGATTCTTTAGAGGAACTACTGGTGGGTTTTTGCTTTTCTCCAATTATGCGATTTGAATGTACAAACTGGGTTTATTGACAAATTTAGACAAATGTAAAAATTTCGGTGTGCACCACAAAGGTCATTGTTGCTAGCAGTAAAATGGTAGGCGCTACGCCGCAACTTGTCAGTTGTCATATTGCATCGTTGCTAGCAGTAAAATAGTAGGCGCTGCGCCGCGCCGGGCATATTTTTTTCAGTTATTTCTTTTTATAACCCAAACTACTCAACCGATTTTGATGAAAATAAAATGGGACCAATCTGGAAGTATATCCTTTCAGATAAAAAAAGAATTTTTGAAATCGGTTCATAAATGACGGAGTTCTGAGGTAACAAACATTAAAAAAAATAAAAAAAAAAATAAAAAAAATAAAAAAAAAAATAAAAAAAAAAACATACAACCGAATTGAGAACCTCCTCCTTTTTTGAAGTCGGTTAAAAATAATATTTCTTTCTAAATTTTTCCTCTGTTATAAAAGAATTTATGTTTTTAATAACAGCTTCGCTATCTAGAACAATGGCTGGGTTTTTCATAATGGAGAAAAATAACACGTGCAATTAATACCTACTTCAAATAAGATAATTCAATATTGACTATTTTAAGACGGCAAAGTTAATTACGTTCATTTAGATAGTGACGTGCTTAGATATTAGTACTAGTACTTAACTTACTATGATCTATGATTGGTATTACTGATTTGAAGAGTTCATCTTAATTACCTACTATTTTCTCAGAACAGTTAGTAATAATGACGGGTACCTACGTCGTATAGTGTAGTCAAAACGGGTCTTTATCCCTCTGAAGTCTAGTCAGAACAATTTTTTTAGGAATTGGAGATTTTAAGCAAATTTTTTTGCACAACAGTACATGCGCAATCGTTTGTTGCACCTTACTACAAAGGGATAAAGATCAGTTATGCGTACTGTACGTACATCAATCCACAGGTTCGGTAGACTTTTTATCAAGTTTCTTCTTGCCCAAAGTTATTAAGGATGTCCTAGAAACGACCTCGTCAGAGGCACGTTCAAACAAAACTTCTACCTAAACATGTTTTTTAATTCTAATGAGTTTCAATGCACTGAAACCGATAACTGCACTGGTGTTTTCATCACCGTCAACACAATAATAGTGAGATTGACCACAAATAAACCAGTTTGACAAATTGACAAAATGGTAATATTATCCCACTTAGTCATTACCATCTGGTAATATATCAGATCAGATCAGACGCATTATAATTAAAATGTGTTTTTTTCACATTTTGCCATTTTGTTTGATAGATAAAAAAGATAGGTAGGTACCTAAAAGTTTGGTTATTGACCGATTTTAATTTATTCTATAACGCGTAACTGTGGAGGGTAATAAAAACAAGGTAGTTCAAAACATGGTAGGGATTGACTCTACCTACAGTAAGTAATCCACATTGAATTGACTAAAATATTGCTGCTTAGAGTTTAAACTCTTTGAACCCCAAAATATGTGATACCTATTTTGGTAGAATTTGCCAAGTGTCGTAAAACAAAGGTGCTTGCGTATGAATGAAATAAGCCCATTTCAACTTAGTGTAGGTACTTAAAAAATGAATCGTCTTGTATAATTTTAAAGAAAAGTCCCAAGAAACTGTGCTTACTTCCCCAGTCGTCGTCGGAAATGAGTTTATGTAACTACTTATAAACTCAATCCACAGTTAAAAATAAGGAAAACTACAAAATTGGTCCTCATGGTTTTAAATAAAATAAAACTTTAAAATGCACCACGTCGCAAACCAAACTTTTCATGCAAATAAAGTTTTACGACAAACTTCACAACTAAATATTCAATGCTCTTTGTTTGCAAAACAAAGCTATTTAACAATGTAGCGTGTGTACTAAGAAAACTTGGAATTGGAGCAACATGAGGTGTAACGACGCTTATTTTTACCTTCCAAACAAACATTTTATCTTCGACAAACATTGGCATCTAATCTTGCGTCGTTTTGCAACCTTGTTGACAATACAAATCTTTTTCAAAAATATCTTTGCTGTTTTAAAAGTAAAATGTATTTCATATCAAAACTACTTACCCCCTTCTAGAGTGTAAATAAAACTCTATTATGTAGGTACTCAATGTACTCACCATGGAGATCCCAAAAGTAGCCATAACCTCATAAGTCATGAACATTTTGACACTTGATCACAACAAACTGCGCACAAAAATCCGATGCTTTGTTCTACAAAACTGAATGTCGACTGAGCGCGTGCGCAGTTATCACAAATAAGTCAAACGTCAATGTAAAATCACTGTGTCTGATTTGATAGAAAAATCCAGATTCTCAATTCTCTCTGCAGTTGTTGGAGCTAAATTGACAGAACTCCACTGAACCGCTGCGAGCTGCGTTGACATTTTGATTTGACAATGCACGAATTATTGTTGCCATAAATATATTTAAATTTTTGACAAATCTATCAGTTTAAGTTTTAACGTAAGGCCATATTTCAATGACGTACCTATGTATATATATATATATATATATATATCGTTAGTTTTTTACTAGTTTAGCGAGTGCAATTTTCAATGCTCTTTTCAATTATAACATCTTCTGAAATGATTAACTGTTTATTGAACTTTAGATGATCGTAATTTATTTCACCTTTTTAAAATACATTCATTATTATACTCTTTAACACTGAATTATTAAAGTTTAATTTGTCACGTATGACTACCATTTGTATATACTTATGCAGATAAGGTTTACCTACGACATCGACATGCGATACTCTGACTCAGGAAAAGTTCTCGCTACATTTTTCGCTCCAGCTGGCAACACTGATGCGGAATGGCAGCCGCCGCATACGTCATATGATACCTGCGCACGCGCATCGCATTCCACGCCGCGCGCCGGTTTTTATGCCGTATTGTGTCTCTATTGAGGTCATTTGTTTTGTATGCAAATTAATTATGTATTGTGACAAGAATAGGTTTAGGATGTTGATTGTCATGTAAATTCGTTTGATTGAGGCAAACGCTACTAGATTCATTCATAATTGAAAACCAGGGGCCGGTGCCTACATAATTTTAGGCGGCAAAGGCGGTACTGGGATGAATCAATAATATTTGGGAAATAAAAGAATTACAGAAAAAAACAGTCATATATGACGTTATTATAATTATATACCAAACACAATTTCGTAACAAAATTAAAACACGCACGATTTAAATTTTGTCAGATATTTTGTAGAGTTCATAAACACGTACTCGTTCGGTTGTATGCGATAAAACAAATATTTCTTCAGAGTCTGAAGTTTATTATACAATAAACGTTACATGAATGATAATTATTTTATTAGTGACACGAAATAAACTTTTTCATATCTTGTCTTTTGTTCTAACATGTGTGAGTGATAGAGTCGGGTTACTGCGAGTGCGATACCTATATTGCCCATGTCAATGTTATTAACAGTCCATACACCAGTTGTCTATTTCCTGTCAAACTCACACCAAAAGATTTATGTCTAAATCCCCAACCTTTAGTTTATTCATTCGTAAAAACAATAACAATTTTTCGAACTAGTCAAACTTTCTTTCATTACTACAAAAAGCTCGGCCGAGCATAATTTCCCTCGCCCTAGATCAGACGGCATCCGGACCCTTGTCTTACACCTTAATTCACCCAGCGGCGCTGTGTCTCTGTAGCCAGATTGGGGAGTGAATCAAAAGTTTGCTGGGAGATAACTTTTATTCATAAAAAACTGGAAGGTGAACGGATTTCACTGAGCCCTAGATTTTACTACTACTGTTTTCCTTTCAATTTTTAAGACAGCTACACTTCTCTCAATTAGACGCACAAAATGAAAGCAAATTTAAATGGTCTATAGGGGTCGAAATGCCCATTTACCTGTCCTACTAAATTATTTTAGAAAACTGCAGGGGTATGCCAATTAAAGTTGAACTGCAAAGTTTTAAATCATGGTCAGTTCATACTAACTCATAGTTATTCTGTGACTAAATAGTGACATTATGACGTCATTTGATGTGTTTTCGCGCATATTTTGCTGTCAAGTGTCTAAAAAGAATGATCTGAAGACCTGAAGAAATTACACTGGGCAGTGAAATACAGTGTATAACTTGACAGCAAAAGTTTGGCATACGTGGGCTGGTATATCTGTGGGTGTAGAATAGCTAGCAAACGGCTTTTCTAGTACAAAGACAGTTTATTACTGGCTCGCAGACCAGCTCCAGATATAAGTAAGGTAGACAGATACATACAAGTAGAAGGTAGCACAGGTAAGCTATGCGTACATTTAGTTCAGTTCTCGACGACGTCCTAAAATATCTTCTATTTTCTCTAACATAATTGCTCATCGATTTATCTTGTAGCTATTTTTATAAAAATGTTTAGGTCGTCAGGAAATCAGAAGTGAAACTGCACCAGTGTATACTGTTACATACTGACCCTTCACAGTTTCGAGGAACCGGCCGGCACTTCCGGTCGAACGAACCACCTGATGCGGCCAAATGGTGCAAATGAGGGTTTTACACTATATTTATTCTGTGAAAATGGACGTGTTTTATGAAGGTGAGATAAAAGATGACTGTATAAAGTATCGATAAGAATCTAAGAAGTTAGATATTGGAGATAAATGAAGTAGAGGTAGGCCGAAGAAAAGATCATAACTATGAATATAAATGCATTCAGGTTACGGTCCATTTTTAATCCGCTAGGAAACAAATTGTATCCAAGTACCTACCTAAGCAATATACTCGTACACTTGATAAACTCATCTTAATTTACTTCGATATAACTTACCTTTGAATACCAATTGTACTTTATTATTTTTAGATGTATAATTTTATATAAATAGTATTTTGTTTTTTTTTTTCTCTTAGTTGTTGTTATCCTCTGGTTTTTATGTTTTGTTATCTACCTATTTGATAAGTCTTATATAATGCATGCTGTGGCATCCTATAATTGAAGGAACACAATAGTTTTAAGCCCATTGCCATGACATTTCTGTTGTTATCGTGCCACCTTTGTTGGATGTCCTATGAATAAAAATAAAAAATAAAATAAAATAAATATATTGTGTGGAAGATGACATAAGTGAGAATCAAGATTGAGAAATCAACATTGACTAAATAAATGAAGATTGAACTGAATTAAAGAGAAGTTGAGAAATCTAGATATTATGATGATTATAATAACCGATTAAATGTAGAGGAAGTTGAAATGTGCAGTGTCTCTCGGGATAAGGCCATGATGTAATACGCATTTTTGTTTGATTTATTTAATTTACCTTAGCAGTTCCACTTGGTTTTCCCTGGCTATTCAAACTGTAATTTGTATCAGATAAGAGGTAACAAAATTAATTAGTCAAAACTACCACAGTACATCACTTCAACTTTGGAATTGATTCGTAGGAACCCGCATGAACTAAACTTTCGTGATATTTTGTGGGTAAATCAGACTATTATTCCAAGAAATCATGACGGAAGGAATCTTATAAAAGTAATAATATCAATATCATTCACTCACGTAAAAAACGAATCTATTGTTATGGATTCACAAATTGAAATGTCGTTTGCATAAGAAAAATAAGGAAAAAAAGAAATAATACGGAAGATCACATTATCATTTGAATGGACCGAGATGTTAGAGCGAGAGACAGTGGTAACTTTCAATCAACATCATGGCAATTTTTTAACCGACTTCAAAAAAGGAGGAGGTTCTCAATTCGGTTGTATGTTTTTTTTTTTTATTTTTTTTTTATTTTTTTTTTTATTTTTTTTAATGTTTGTTACCTCAGAACTCCGTCATTTATGAACCGATTTCAAAAATTCCTATTTCATCTGAAAGGATATACTTCCAGATTGGTCCCATTTTATTTTCATCAAAATCGGTTGAGTAGTTTGGGTTATAAATAGAAATAACTGAAAAAAATATGCCCGGCGCGGCGCAGCGCCTACTATTTTACTGCTAGCAACGATGTAATATGCCAAGTTGTGGCGTAGCGCCTACCATTTTACTGCTAGCAACGATGGACCCTTTGTGGGTGCACACCTAACTTTTTACATTTTTCTAAATTTGTCAATAAACCCAGTTTGTACATACAAACCGCATTTAATTGGAGAAAAGCAAAAACCCACCAGTTGTTCCTCTAAAGAATCAACACCAACCACGTGCACGAAATTGCGTATTTTGCTTTCCTGTGACTTTTATGTGGTGTTTATAGTGACTAGAACATTCCCAATGAACTGTCATCATCATCATCATCATCTGATGGTGAAGCTGGTAGTCGAATTGAAGTCGGTTTTCCAGTTTTTTAACTTATAAATTATTTTTAATAATAATGTCAATCAAAACTTTCTCAAAGGGTTTATTTGCAACTACAAAAAAGATACAACACGCACTTATAAGTTTCTGTAAAACCAGATGTTAGTTTTGTGATGTGAAGTTTTATAAACAAGGTGAATTATAAGTCACCAGTAAAAAGGCCTAGAGTATTGTCAGCCAACAACAAACAAAACCCAACATACAAAACTAACGACTGACATTTTGAAAGGAAAGCTGGCCGCCTCAACTTGGCCGCCGAGAGTGAGTTTGCAGCCTTAGGAACAGAATAAAAGCATTTTTAACCCCCCACGCAAAACGACGGTGTGTTATAAGTTTGACGTGTCTGTCTTTGTGTGTGTGTGTGTGAACCGATTTAGATTTTGTTTTTTTTTTGTTTGAAAGGTGAATTAGTCGGGAGTGTTCTTAGCTATGTTTGATGAAAATCGGTCCAAGATTCGGGAGTTTTCTATAATTTAATTACTTGTTTATGCCATTTTTATTCTAATCATCTTTGGAATCCCGTGACTATCGTCGACTTTTGTTATTGTTATTGTACTTAGAATGTAAATCCGTTTTTGGCTATCTGTTTTAAATATAAGTTTTTTCGCCATTATTTTTAAGAGCTGTGGATTTTGTTACTCAATAAAATAAAAAATAAAAATAAAATAGTTAATTAAGCAAACAGCCTTGGCTCATCTGATGCCGCAACACCAGAGGCATTGTCGATGCGCTGACTACCCTGTAGAACCTGGAACAAAACACATTTTTAAAATGTTCCAGAACAGGATAGAACAGTTTAAACTTCAAGGGCCATTAAGAATTGTCAGGAAGTTGCCGCACTATGTCATAATTTGTGCTAAACTTCATAGTTTGATAAGCGGTGTCTGGCTATTCTGTTCCTGAAGTTTAGACGTCTGGGAGATTGAGAACCTAAAACTAGGTTCTAGGTTTTGAATAGATGCTCTTTAGAAAATTGTGTCGGAACAAGACGTTATGTGCAGTGTTCAAAAGTTTGACAAGGATACGAGGAATTTACTATTCCGGGAATTTGTGTTTTTCTGTGAATTGGAGCTGGACACTGTGTTCAGTTTACTTAGCGAATGAAGTTCATTCATGATCACTACACTACAAGGCAGGTGTGAATTTCTTGAAACGTGTTTCAGAGCATTTCATGAATAAAGTATCTCCTTGACTAGTTTTTTTTACAAAGTCATGCTTAGGTAAGACAAAAATAGACGGTATTTTAGTTTTTCTTTTAACTCTTGGCATTCAACGGCAGAGCTAAGTCTACAATCGACCACCACTAATTCGTAGTGTCTCAAAAAACACGAATAAGACGTCTTTGAACTAAACCTCATCAAGGGTATAAAGGGATCTTGCTCTTGTCAAATGAAATGAAACACAATCAAAAGTGAAGCCAAACCCTCTGAAAACCATACAAAATATCGTTTTATTTTACAATAGGGATAATAATGGCGTATTTTACGAGTAAAATTTGACTGTCAGCCTTCTACAACACTTGCTGATATGAGACCGCATCTCGTCCGCTATTATTGCATTCAAAACGGGGTCACAATAACCCATAAATTGCGAACACAAAACCATGACGTTGATTTGTGCCCCATATTAGGCAGTTAATCTCGACGGTAGCCGGAGGGAAAATACTACACAGAGGGAAGACAAAGCAGGTGCGAACTCCAAGCAGAATGGTCTGTTTATGTTCAGACAATGTCAGACATAGCGTGCTAGATGGCGCTACACATTTCAGTCATCTACTATTCTCTATAGCGATTGTAGAATGCCAATTTCGCGAAGGAGGCTGATCATGCGCTGTATAAGATGCAGCTTTCGTACATTTTTGCCAAGTGATATTTTTATGGAACACTAGATTTTTTTTACGCTAACACTAACCGTTCCAAAAAGTTTCAAAAAAGTTTCCGTTTCAAAAAGTTGTTCATATTAATACGTACCTTAACCTCCTAAAGTTTTAAAAGTTATCACACCTTGTATAGTATATCCACTCCAAGTCCCTACCAGTGATGATGGATAGCGCGGCGGGCGAGATGATGACAGTTTTCTACAGAGACTGCATTCCACTGGATTTACGGTGGTAGAAGATGATTCACGGGTGAAGGAATCAATATCGGCAGATATTCGGGTTGGGAAGGCAATGGAGAATTATAAACTTCTCTTAAACAACTGAAAAGTCTAAAAAAAGAGGCACTTTTATTTCAAAAAAATAATAATGGATGCCTCAGAGGCTACAAAATGTAACTGTGAAGGTAAACTTGAAATTCAAATGGACAAAATAATGATCCATAAAAGTCTATGTTTTATGTTCCGGACGTTGTCCCTGGCCAGTCAAAAAAGTGACCAACAAACATAGTCACACCATTTTTAGCCAAATCATAATACGTAACTCGGAAATAATAAATAAATAAATATAAATAACTAGCAGTTACCCGCGACTTCGTACGCGTCTACAGTTTCCGTGTACATTATATTATCTGTGCGTGTACCGAGCGGATACTTCTTTGAGAAACTTGACATTACACCTCATTACACCGAACTCGTACCTACTGGAATGTCAAACGCTAGTTGTTAGACCAAAGAGGTAGTACTACGCCCTGTCAAACTGACGTGACATGACATGACAATGAAATCCTCTTGCCAATTGGCGCTGCTAATCCTTTTCGTTCATTTTATCCTGTAGATCCTGTTAATTATTCGGGATAAAAAGTAGCCTATATGTCAATCCAGGTTACGAACTATATATATGCCAAGTTTCATCCAGGTTGGTTCAGTAGTTTTGGCGTGATTGAAACACAAACATCCAAATATCCAAACATCTAAACATCCAAACATCTAAACATCCAAACATCTAAACTTTCGCATTTATAATATTAGTAGAATAGGATTATTCATGGACTTTACACACAATGCCCTCTAGTCCCAAACTAAGCAAAGCTTGTGATATGGGAACTAGATGGCTGATAGAATACTTATATACTTTTTTTTTTGTAAATACATACTTATTATACATAGTAACACCCAGATATAGAACAAACATCTATGTTTTCCACGCACAAATGTTTGTTCTCGGTGGGGATCGAACCCACGACCCACAGCACGGAAGGCAGAGCCATTACCAACTGAGCTGTGACGCCTGTCAAATAAATGGAAATAGGGATCACAATTTAACTAAAGTTATCTACTTTAGTTAAATTGTGATCTCGATGGTAGCTGGTTTACAATAAGCTATACGTATTGCCGGTCGAATGCCCCTTTCCTGCAATTTGTCTGCCATCCGCTGGATTACCGACAACTCTGTGAGTTGTGCCCGACGGGCTTGCCGCTTCGATAAACACAATCCTAGCATCCTATTCTACTCATTTATAAATAGTTGTATGATTGGATTATGTGGTTGTAACAACTGAATTTATTTAATTGAAACTTGAAGTAAAGAGAGAACAAGATTTTTATTATCATCCAAATGACAACGATCTGATCTATCCTCTCTCTGATCCATCAGGTGAGATTGCAGTCAAACGCTTGTCTATAATGTATAAATAAAAATCCTGGGTCTGTCTTGAACACGGTGTTTCACGAGCTCTATTCTTAAGTATATTGAGTATATTAGGTAAGTATCTTGTCTAGTGGTACAGTACTAACCCCGCCTTCTGATCCTAAGATCGCGAGTTCAAATCCGGTCGTGCACCAATGAATTTTCTATTTGAAAAATTGACGTGAGCCATGCTAGGTCTGATACTCAAGGAAAATATCGTTGAAAAACTCGCGGCTTAGTCACCTCTGCATTTATTGACCTTATCCTTTTTTGTGCGTAAGGCCGACTAGGCTGTGAAGATGGTATAATTGGTGCAATCACCAAAACAATGTCCCAGGTGCTGCAGCATCACGTACTCGTACATTGGGACACGGGTTAGAAGGTCTTTGACGCTGTTTAAATCATCTAGATTAGAAGTTAGGAGAAGGTAGTTCATGTGTTGAGAAAGTAGCTAACAAGGCACTAACTTTCACTCAAAACATCCTGTGTGTAATACAGGTAAAATATTTACAGTATGTGTTAGTATTGGTTTAGTGTGTGGATATTTGTAGCACGTTGCACTAATCCCGGCCAATACAACATTTACGAGCAATCTGGGCGCACGCTGATTTGTTCTACTCTGGCACAATATATGGGCAATATATGTGCAGAAGGGCAGCTCCAAAGAACTAAGCCTGAAAGTTGAGAATAGAATTTGAGCTGAACAGAACATTGGGCATACATCCCTGCTGAAGTTTAATATAATTTAGTAATTCACTGTTGTTCTATAGATTCGGCCGATGGAGAGACGACATCGTCGAAACAGCTGCAGGAAGAAACAGGGCAGGAATGGCCCAAAACTGAAGAAACTGGCGAAAAGAGGAGGTCTTTATCCAACAGGGGATAAATCCTGAATACAGAGACCAATTAAACCGAAATAGTAAGGGCCAAAAGGTTTTTTTTTAAATAATATAGAATGTCCTTTGGCCACAATCTCACCTGATGGTAAGTGACGATGTGGCCGACGATGGAGCAGGACAGTCTAGAAGACACCTATTCACTTTTGCCTTGAAAAGACCCAGATTATATTTCTCAGGAAAGACAGAAGACGGCAACGCGTTCCATTCCTTGGCAGTTCGCATAATGAATGTCCTGTCTCCGCCTAATGTAGCTACAAATACAATACAAAATGTAATTTTATTTATCTTTTATGCGAAATAAAGGCTCTTTTTATTTCAATTTATGATATTTTAGCTGAGCTACTGTGGCTTGTGTACACTGCGAGTGCAAATATTGGATTAGTAGATATGAGCAGTATTGCAGAATTGGCGTGTAACGTTGCTGTTGGCAGTCGGACGTTATTGAATCGGTTGGCCGATGCGAATGTTCTAGTACCCTACTACCTACACTTAGTATAATTATGCCATGACTCTACATAGAGGTGGTAGAGAAAATACAATGAGGCTCTATGTATTTTAAACTCGTATAATCGCACATGTTCTCTACATTGACGCATAGTCGATGTTGCAAAAATAATCCTTGTAATTTTAGCAATAAGTAACATTTCACGTTGAATCACTAAGGTATAGGGTGTTCAATTTTGGACTAGACGGTCACCGGAGATCTATTTTACTAAAAACTTGTCAGCACGTAGCTGTATTGTAGCTTTCATCTGTTTTTAAGTTATTTAGTGTTCTGCTATTAAATTTGACAGCTGAAACGCAACTGAACCGTAGCTCTTCATTTGTTTTTATGTTATTTCGTATTCTACTAGTGAACTAGTGACGTTTTAGCTAAGCTGAAGATCTATCGAACCATTGACCCTTGTAAATTAGAATCGAGCACTTGTTTTTTTGCACTCACACTCATATGTCATACGGCGAGTAAATTCTAGTATCTACTCTAAAAACATCGTTTCCTACAGAAACATTTCAACTTTATTTTCCACTCACAATCGTCCTCATTGAATCGAACAATGTCACATCAGCAGAACCATAACATTTTTACTGTCGATGTCGTCATGAAATCGTGATTTACGAGGGCGCTTGCACACTGACCGGTACCGACACCTACACGGTAACGACATGCTGTGCCGGATCCACGATTTCGGATTGGGAAGGCCTTGACCCTTTTTTTATGTCATAGTCAAACAGGCTTGCGGCCCGCCTGATAGTAAGCGGTTACCATCACCTATTGACATCCGCAACACCAAAGGAATGGTCGATGCGTTTATTAGGGTTTGCCCTGATCCTGGTTCAACCTTGGGTATACCTTGAGATTTTAGGGGAGACTTGAGCACTTAGCCTTCTCTTGGATCCGTTCCCAACATGTGGCTTAAAGAAAACTATTCCACTTTCGAGCACCAAGCTTAAAACCGATTGGTGTTCAAAGCGTATATGCTGAAAAACTAGGTGCGGAAGGTACGGAAAGTTGAATGCCTCGAAAAGGTACCGCGATCTGATGAGGAAGCGTCTAGTACTAAATGTATGAGGTTAGCTCTACGATATCGTGTAGGGACTGTATCAGTGACAGCCATCACAACAGTGTAGGCATTCTTACTGCTTTCAATCTTGTAAACATCCTGTAGGGTATTCCGATGATAGATTCGAGATTTCACTGGATAATTTTTTTTACAATTTGCTGGATGCTTGAGCTTCATTTACTAAGTACCTAAGTATTCAAAGTAAAGTCAAAGTTTTTGCAGTCACAGAAATGAATGGATTATTCCCATTTGTCACCCTGTTCTGTCACCTTAGGGGAACAAATGGGACCAAAAAAGTCCGATCTGTCCCTCTGTTGCAACTTTTAATAGATAAGCCTTAATAGGTATTTATAAACATATTTAAATAATAGGCATGAATGTGCTCCAAATAATTCAACACCGACGCTAGAATAAAAAAGTTATTCAAAGTAACACAAATTCCGAGCCTTGTTTTGGCTGAAACTAATTTCGCTTGCCCTTAAATCCTGCAAAACATCCCTGTAAAAATAATCCCACCTTAATTTTAATTCCGCCAGTCTGTTGACCTTTTTTGCCGGATTCCTGAACCCTGCTCAATCTCTGTCGAGTGTACATTCTTACAGTTGCAAGGGTCAGCTTGTGTTCATAAGCTGAGGCGGGTAATTAGTTATTTAATAAACTTTTCTCTAAAGTAAGGTAGTCTCATTTGTTGAATATCATGGTTTGCTATACTTCGATCTAGGAATCAAATGATGCAAAGTAAATCCACGGGCAGTATCTAATTTTCAACTAAAATTACATCAGACTTATAGGTTGATGTACGTTACAGTGTGAAATTCAATGCTCGTAAGTCGTAACTGTACTTTTATGAGTGTAAATCGTCTCCACGGTCAAAACTCACTAATCGTAAAGCGCATCACCTTCTACTCTACCTAAGGCAGTGTAGCGCGGGCTAATAAACTAGCACGGTAATCCCCCTCGTGACGTCACTCATAAGCGCCAGAGACGCCTCGTGCATCGTGCGCCTAATGCAGAGCCGTGTGTAGTGTGCCCTTAGTGCTGTTAGTTCAACAAGATTGGAGATTAAGTGAAGATTTTAAGTCGGTGTTGTTTTTGGATGAAGGTTTTTTTAAATACTATGGAGTAAGTACGTATAGTAGTCACAATGAATCTTTGTCTCTGAAGTATCTGCTCAGAACCCATTTTTGGGACGAATAGGAGGAAGCGAATTTTTCCGCACAATAGTTTTTTTTTTTCATTTCTCATACACAATCGTTTGTTGCACATAACTAAGTATTCTATCAGCAATTACAGTAGTTCCCATATCACAAGTTTTACTTAGTTTGGGACTAGAGGGCGTTGTGTGAAATGTTCATGAATATTTATTGTTGTTATTGTTTATAACCTAGGTATACTATCCTGACTTGCTCTCTCGGGCATTAAAGGCTGACCTTTCAGCGTCTAAGCATTGTTGAATACGGCTGCTAGGCTTATCAACTTGCTACGTCAGACCTCACAAAGGCCTGCGCTAACGACATCTATTGTCTAACCGTGACATTGCTCTGACATTGACGACCGGTTTTAAGGGATTCGGTGCCTTGTTCCGAGGGGTAGGAGTGTTATACTTTCTGAAGAAAGGGTTGGTTCACAAGTGCGGCACTTATTCTAGTAACATTTAGGTACGAGTACCTACAGCACAGGCAGAAAAACAAGAATCCTATCCTAATCCTACTATCCTACTAATATTATAAATGCGAAAGTTTAGATGTTTGGATGTTTAGATGTTTGGATGTTTGGATGTTTGGATGTTTGGATGTTTGTGTTTCAATCACGTCAAAACCACTGAACCAACTTGGATGAAACTTGGCAAATATATAGTTCGTAACCTGGATTGACATATAGGCTACTTTTTATCCCGAATAATTAACAGGATCTACAGGATAAAATGAACGAAAAGGATTAGCAGCGCCAATTGGCAAGAGGATTTCATTGTCATGTCATGTCACGTCAGTTTGACAGGGCGTAGTACGACCTCTTTGGTCTAACAACTAGCGTTTGACATTCCAGTAGGTACGAGTTCGGTGTAATGAGGTGTAATGTCAAGTTTCTCAAAGAAGTATCCGCTCGGTACACGCACAGATAATATAATGTACACGGAAACTGTAGACGCGTACGAAGTCGCGGGTAACTGCTAGTTACCATATAAGTGCTATGTTTAAGCAACAAATAACTTGAGCCATGCCAGGCATGGCGTTTGCGCTGGAGGCACGGACTCCGCGCGCCCGCAGGAGGGCAACACTTCACTTCATACGACTCGAGCGCATGACGCATTCTATTATTTTCTAAAGAGAATTAAAGTCAAAGGTTTTCTGTAATATACCATCTTCTTTATTTGGAAACCTTGGAAGAGCTATCTACAACATAGTAGGTGCCTAATAAACTACTAGGTGTGAGTGCTGATTTTATTTTTATTTTTATTTTATTAAAATTGGATACCCTACACAGGTTTACACTTCACAATATTACAGGTTCATTTAAAAGATAAAACTAGGTGCTCCCATAATTAAAGGGTACCACAGCGTGCAGCGTTGACATGAGCCAAAGGGCTTATTACATTTTCTAGTAGTAAACTTTTAAAACCAATGTTTTTGAGCGGAACACATTCGTGCACTTTTCATCTTTCCATCGATTCTCTGCATTGTATATAGCGTAGTAATGGGTATGTTGGGTGTATAACCTGACATGTAGCCGTGTGGTGTGTACGTAGGTACGCGGCAGACTAGATTTTATTCTATACGGTGTGCACCCGACCTTATCCGCTTTGACAAATGACATCCACGGCAATGCCATTACACACGAGTGTAGACACAGCTAAGGAGAACCTGGCTGGCTGTCTTGTACTTAGTTTGAAGTCTCTAAAACAAAGATAATGTATCTGAATTAAAAAACAAAGTTGTTGAGTATCGGAGCATGAACTAAAAGTCGGTAAGTATTGTCTGTAATTCCCACCAGTGGGATTACTTAGTGGGACGAACGGGAATAAACGGTTGATCATGCATGTTTTGACAGGCCTCAGAGCTCAATTGGTTATTTCTACCACCTGCGTTGCATGTTGTGGGTTCGATCCCCACCAAGAACAAACTTTTTGTGATGAACGTAGATTTTTGTTTTGTGCATTGGCACTAAATCTATCGTGGTAAATGCCCTGTTTTAATACGAAGAGATTACAGGTGTTTTAAAAAATGATTTTATACTGTTGGAACTTTAAAGAACCGCTTCGTCACACAATATTTTAGATAAATCGTGGGTAGATAATAAAGTGTGACATTTTCTCAGCATTTTCTCTGTGTTCAGAGGATAAATTAATTATTATAATGCTGAGACACGATTATTAAGTCAGCTCGGGTGCGTGATGGATGAGGACAGCTTTCTCGTTTTAAAATTCTGTTACTTAATATTGTTTAAAATATTTTTTAATATACAGGTGAAAAAATACCTTTGAACTTAAACAGGCTATACTTAAATTATGAAAATAATACTCAATGCTAATTGACAGAGTAATACTAGTACTAAGTGATTCTAGACGCCAGTTCCTCGCAACCAGAGCCTAGAAGATCACGTAGTAGACAGATGCACGTCCAAGGATTTTTACTTTGATCTGAAGGGACGCCTACCACACGTGGAAATTAATATCGTATTTTTTTATGTTGACTTTCCCATATCCAGCATTCGGCATTTTTGATGATGATGATACGTAAATACCTCTCTCATATTTGGTTGGTCCAATTAGGGCAAGTGCAAACTGCAGTATCAATTAGCTGTTGGCGCGGCGCCAGTGTGAACGCGCCCTTGGCGTCGTTTTAGCTTTGTTGGGCCTGTGGGTTATGTGTTGTGTAAATATGAAGTTTTCAGGTATTTATATATATATTTTTTTATAATTATGAGACCTAGCTCGTACTGAATAAATTCTTGTAATGCTTCAAGCGAGAGCAGCGGTGCACCGGTGTCTTTCGATCCTAAGGTCGTGGGTTCAAATCAGGTCCTGCACCTACGGATTTTGTTATTCGAAAAATTAATGTGTGCAATATTGCACACATTAATTTTTCGAATTTGAGAACACTGGCATATGCTAGTGTTCTCAAACGGTGAAGGAAATCGTGAGGAGACACACTGACTTTGGCTTTTCTGTAGATAATACCGAGTAGGCTGTGATGATAGTATAAACGTTAGTCAAGCCTACTCTTTCTTAAACCACGTCCTAGGCAGAAGAACTCCATCCAAGTTTCAAAAAACTAAAAAAATTAATTACACTAACACTGGATATTTACCACGATTTGTGAGTTTATTTGGTTTCACATATTTTGGCACAGTTGCATGCACTATGATCACGAGCCGAACTGTGCCTTGTTTACGAATAAATGTGACAATTACAAACTTATCGTAACGCTATCGTATCCGAGATACACTGCGCGGTGACGCTACAACGTTTGGCAGTCGAGCTGGCGTTGACGCGCTATATGATTCGAATACGTTAGGTTTACGTAACGCGGCGACTGTCAGATTTGTTCCTGATTACCCCTCTGAAGTCTAGAAGTAAATGTCATTGGCAGACATCCCGGTATACCCTCTTTCGTACTCTTTTATTGTGAAAGATACAAAACAACTTAGTAATTCCTTAGTTACGATTAACCGCCAGTTATACGGTGAACTTAAGGCTCTCATTAGGTTCACTTCTAATCCATTGCTCACGTCTTCAACTTCTTGCCACCTGCCACCCTCGACTTTATTACCTCATCTTTAAGTTCATTATCCCGTGCCTATAGCTGGGACGTGACGTTAATTAGCAGACGGGTTTAGCCCTCTTTATTAGGAGTCGAAGTGCCCTGCGAATTGCTATGAGTACAAATGTACAGTTAGACGATAGGGCACATTACTTGGGACTATATTTAGAAACATTATTAATTTAGAGTTCTGCAGGGGTATTCCAATCTCAGTTGAACTGCAAAGTTTTAAATCATGGTCAGTTCATACTAACCCATAGTTATTCTGTGACTAAATAGTGACATTATGATGTCATTTAATTTGATTTCGCGCATATTTTGCTGTCGAGTGTCTAGAAAGAATGATCACGTGGTACAAAATTGTACCACGTGACCTGAAGAAATTACACTGGGCAGTGAAATATAACTTGACAGCAAAAGATTGGAATACGGGGGCAGTGTCTCGTGTAGAGAGTTTTGAAGACTTTGGGGTCCGCATTCAAATCTAGATTTACGCGTATTTTAAAAACTGTTTTTTCAAACAACTATCCAAAAATCTATGTTTTAGTCCTGGAGTTTTTAAATATCTATTTTTATACATTTATGATGGAACAAGCCAATGGTGTACCTGATGTTAAGTAGTAATAACTGCCTATAACGATGTATTGCCTTACTGAAAACGTCCACTACGGACGTGCATTGCGTACTAGTAGCTCCTCATAATCATCATCATATCAGTAAGTAGAAGTCTACTCTTGGACATTTCCAAAACAAGCCTTCTCTATCCATCGACATCCCGCGATTTCAACAATGTAACTACTTATGGTGAATTTCCTTGTATCTAAAACTTCTGGGAGAATTCTATTTATCCAAGCAAACGAAACGACGCAGACAAACCCCAATCAGACAGAAACGTTTGCATCCATGTTGATGAGACAAAGAAATTCAAATAAAGAACAAAACAAAATGCAAATGAAACACGATACAGGGATTCGGAATAAATCCTTGCGGAAATAATCGCGATTACACATACGGACGAAACTTGTATTTACATATCCAAGCTAAACGAGCAAGCGTTTCCTTCAAGTGAGGGAGCTATTCAAGCCGCGACTTTTGGAAGGAAGTTCCTTATCGCGCGTTGTGAATGGGGGCTAGACGGAAAAAATTCTTACGAAAAGTTGTCACGACACTTTTTGCTAGCTGTGCGGCGTCGCATGTTTCCACAGAAAAAAGAAAATAAGCATGTTTCTCTGTCTGTCTCTCTCTCTCTTATAGAACTTCGTTCCATCCGGGTGTCCCTTGACACCTCTCAAGTTTTTTTTTATACAACACATGTGGAACAAGCCGATGCGATGGCTCAATACCACGTGATGCATTACACCGCATCCATCACTCTGAGGCATAAGCGACTTATTCTACATCCTGAATTTGAAAACACTTTTGAGAGAGCCCAAAAAAACTTTTGTTCTTCACGATCTTGACTCTGTTGTTCATCGAAGGCTCTACTACGAATAACTAAATAGGCGGTCTAGTTGTCTATTTTAGCGTACATGGATAAGACGCTATCGGAGAATTAAAATAAAAGTCATTTCCAAATGCTGTTACTTCTATTTCTATCACATTGATTACAGATTTAACCAATATTTTTTCTTATGTTTTACTTTTGACCCCACAGATACTTTGTATAGTTGGTGTCTTTTTAAATACCAGGTTGTTTGTACCATCACCTTTACAAACATTTTTCTAATTTATAGTGCCGTGAATAGCCAGCTTTACGCCAAACATTGTAAGACATTCAGTGAGTTTCCGGAACAAGCCGCAGCCGGTATACCTATCTGCATGTATGTTTGTGTGTGGGCTGGCATTACGCCTGAGATTGGGAGAAATTCGGCATTTTCGTAATGTGCTCGTCATTTCCCTAAACACTTTACGGGTTGTAAAGGTAAAAGTAAAAGTAATATGGGCTCGTGGACGTTTAACAACATACCTATATTCTGTATTAAGAACTTATTGATTAAATAGATCTATTGCAAAATAAACTGGACCAGAAAAAAATTATATAAACTGCCAGGAATAAAGTTAAATCTTCAGTAACACCCACTTTCTAGTTTACGGATCTAATGAGAAGTACTTCTCAATTGATCCACACTGACAAAAAGTGGCCAAAAATTTTATAACAAATTATTCAAAAACAGTCTCTTTATTTCTATAAACATATATTTTACTTTGAAAAGCTGGTATAGTCATAGCTACAGGGATTTCGTTGTTATTAGAGGTGATACTAAATTATTATTCAACAAAAGTCTTAAGAAAAAAAATCATTGAGTAGCCTTAAAACTTTACGCTGGTTGCAAACTTATCGCGCATAACATAATAGCTTTGGCGGAACACAAAACCATATTATTATGTAATACATATTTATCCTGCGCATTATTTTTATTGTTTTTTATGGATTTGATAAAGAGTTAAGTTGCTAATGTCAAAAGTCCATCCCGTGGTCTAGAAATCAGTAATTATGAATGTCAAGTTCAAAATTGCAGCACACAGTAGCGTTCCAGTTAGAAGTTAGTTTGAGTTGCGTCTCTGTTGCGATGAAGTTACTCAGTTAACTGGTGTATGGTTACTTTAGAATGGCGCTGCCGTCAGCGTGATAAAAGACGTGATCAATTTCTTTGATTCCCACTAATAAGTATTATAAGTAAATGTGTAAATTTAGAATTTTAGATGTTTGGATTGTTGTGTTTCAATCACGTCAAAACTAATAAACCAACTTGGATAAAACTTTAAATATGCGATATAGTTCGTAACCGATTGACACATAGGCTACTTTGCTATCCCGAATAATTAACAGGATTTACAGGATAAAATTAACGAACGATTAGCAGCGCCAATAAAACATACCTTCCCCCGTATTCCAATCTTTTGCTGTCAAGTTATATTTCACTGCCCAGTGTAATTTCTTCAGGTCACTTGGTACAATTTTGTACCACGTGATCATTCTTTTTAGACACTTGACAGCAAAATATGCACGAAAACAAATTAAATGACATAATGTCACTATTTAGTCACAGAATAACTATGAGTTAGTATGAACTGACCATGATTTAAAACTTTGCAGTTCAACTTTGAGATTGGAATCGCCCCCCTTGACATGAGAACGACGTCATGTTATTTATTTCAGAGAGCATAGTACGAGTTTTGGTGAATTAAGTCGGTGTAAAACTTCTGCGAGTACGGTCTGGGTAATGTGAAGCTTCTCCGAAAATCCACTCAGAAAACGGTACACGCGTACGAAGTCGCGGGTAACAGCTAGTGAGTAATAACTTTTGCAGTAAATGCAACTTATCCTACCTGCTCATGATTCTATCATTTCTACATGAGGAAGTCAGAGACAAGAAACCAGTCCAGGTTGTGAAGATCGCAGCAAATAGGTGGATGAAGAAGGGAAATCTTAAGGAAAATCAACGGAAAGGGAGTAGATGTTCGAGGCTAGATGACTTACGGCCGCTAAATAACGGTCAAGTTTTTTAGGAAAAGAAGAATAGATTCTATTGAGCAAGTTGGATACAGATTTAATAGATTTTGATTGTGACTCGGTCGCCAAGTTAGAGTTCCTTGTTGAATACCAATTTCTCAATGAAATAATTTAGTTATTTATGCTATTTGCTAAAGAGGGTTGTTGGAACTAAGAAAACGACGATTGGGTTTGATTTCGTAGACAAATCAGTTCATAGATGCTAAAAGATATTAAATAGAAATGAATATTACACTTAAAAACTTTTGTCCTTTCCTTTTTACTCTTTTTGAGTATTTACAGTATATACAATTATAAGTACCTACTAGGTACCTACTTATAATTGTGTAGGTACTTATTGTTTTCTTTTTTTTTATGCTTGTTCTGTGCTGTACCTGTGTTGTGATTGTGTGTCGAATAAATGAATATCTATCTATCTATCTATGTATCTATTTTGATAATTGCATAACGTTTATTAAGTTTTAAAGGTGGTTGATCTTTTATACACTTAGGGCTTACTTATAACTGCTGCCCAACTTTTCTTTGTTGATAGGTTCACTAGCTAATTTAGTAAAATTGTTCAACAACACTTCTTCTTTGCTTATGTATGGCTTCGAACGAAATTGACGTTTAAACTGACCAATCCACGTCAAACTGCACTTTGAGTTATTCTAATTTACAGTTAAGTCAGAATCCAACAATACTACAAATCTCCAAGTCAATTTAATGTCACTATGCCAGATTAGTCAAAAGTAATCAGAACTACTCCAATAACTGTCAAAGTTGGAAATTGCCACAAGTTACACAATTTGGGGTAATCGGCCTGATAACTGCCCTCACCGGGGGCCTATTCACGAAGTTGGCCCATCACTATTACCATAGTGATGTGACACTGGACAATCTGTCACTATTTTGGGTTAGTTTTTTCGACCGCTATGAAATCTGCGTCGAAACACAAAGAAACATTTATTCATATTCATTTACAGCAGTACCACCACGAATAAATGTGACCATTACAATCGTATCGTAATGGTAGCGTGTTCGTAATACACTGCGCGGTGACATTGCAATGTTCAGCAGTTGAGCTGGTGTTGACGCGCAATATAACTCAAATACGTTAGGTTTACGTAACGTGACGACTGTCTGTTTTGTTCGTGCTTACCCTGTAGTTGTACAGATTGAGCGTTGTTGGTTACGGAGGACTTCATTAGTTTAAATGCTAACTATATATGTTTCTATATAACTATATATGTTTCCTTTAACACTATATCTATGTCTTCAATGTGTGTTCAAACTAATTCTGCTGCATTTTTTTTCGATTATGCAAATGACTGTAACAGAATATGGAAATATCCTAGAATCACCTAGTTATACAAGATGATTCTAAATGAGCCTTGTGATTTTATTGAATAAAGAAATTTTGACTTTGACTTTGAAAGTGTTCCTTTAAATGACAAGAGATAATGCTAAAGTCTATACTTATTTAATTTAATTTAGATACCTACCACCTACCTAGCTAGTATGTTTTCGGCAAAGAACTTATAAGCCTCAAGCATGGTACATGTTTTCAAAATTATCGGTTGAAAATTTATAAGCCTAAAAAAAGACAAATACCAACATGTCCAAACTAATGATATTACAAATAAAATTTTATTTCTTTTCAAGCATTCTGTCGATATTCTTAAAGGGTTCTCTCTCAGCCCTACAGGCGGGCCGCGTTGCCATGGCAACGGGTCACTTCCGGCCACGGTTAATGGATAAAAGGGTGACCGGAAGTAGCTCTGTCCGCACGTTACGGCATAATGGCTGTTTTCAAGAATTATGAGATAAATGTGAATCTCTGCGTTAATTATAGTAGAGTAAAACGTCATAGACACCTGAGAAATAAATAAATTAACATTGAATTAATTGACCGGTAAAAAGCCTAAAATAATATTACTGACACTTTCTACATAATAGTAATGTCCAGCAGTGGACTTCTACAAGCTAATAATGATGATGATTCAATGCAGCAGTCAAATATAAGTTTATCACACATCTTGCAAGTTCTTACTTCATGTTCATCATCATAATAAAATTATGAACAAACAAATGAACGACTTCATAAAAACAAACAGCTTCATCAGAGGAAAACTTCTCGTAATAATGAACGGAAATCATGTTGCGCCGCGCAAATATTTCCTCCCGGAAAAATTGCTAAAAATTCTCTAATTAAATTCCCCAACTTTCCTTCTGCTTGTAAAAAGGTAAAAAAAATGAACCGTGACAGGCTGTAACGAACGACACCTGCGAGAGTTGAGCATTTCCATATTCATATCGATGTTACCCCTAAAGTTGTGTGATGGATGTGGAGGCTTAGCTGTATTGATGACTAGCAGTTACCCGCGACTTCGTACGCGTCTACAGTTTCCGTGTACATTATATTATCTGTGCGTGTACCGAGCGGATACTTCTTTGAGAAACTTGACATTACACCTCATTACACCGAACTCGTACCTACTGGAATGTCAAACGCTAGTTGTTAGACCAAAGAGGTAGTACTACGTCCTGTCAAACTGACGTGACATGACATGACATCATCCTCTTGCTAAATTGGCGCTGCTAATTCCATTCGTTCATTTTATCCTGTAGATCCTGTTAATTATTCGGGATAAAAAGCAGCCTATGTGTCAATCCAGGTTACAAACTATATATATGCCAAGATTCATCCAAGTCGGTTCAGTAGTTTAGACGTGATTGAAACACAAACATCCAAACATCTAAACTTTCACATCCTACTAATATTATAAATGCGAAAGTTTAGATGTTTGGATGTTTAGATGTTTGGATGTTTGGATGTTTGGATGTTTGTGTTTCAATCACGTCAAAACCACTGAACCAACTTGGATGAAACTGGGCATATATATAGTTCGTAACCTGGATTGACATATAGGCTACTTTTTATCCCGAATAATTAACAGGATCTACAGGATAAAATGAACGAAAAGGATTAGCAGCGCCAATTGGCAAGAGGATTTCATTGTCATGACATGTCACGTCAGTTTGACAGTGCGTAGTACTACCTCTTTGGTCTAACAACTAGCGTTTGACATTCCAGTAGGTACGAGTTCGGTGTAATGAGGTGTAATGTCAAGTTTCTCAAAGAAGTATCCGCTCGGTACACGCACAGATAATATAATGTACACGGAAACTGTAGACGCGTACGAAGTCGCGGGTAACTGCTAGTTTATAATATTAGTAAGATAAGATAAGATTGGATCGCTATCGGAGCTTGACTTGATGACCTTTTTGGGATATTTTCACAGAGATTTTTTGTTGCTCACATTGTTTCTTATCGACGGATTTCAATCAAATTTAAGGAGCACACGAAAGATTTCATTCTACACAAGATGGTGTAAAAATATTTCCAAAAAGGGGAAAAAAGGGGATTTTTTTTTTTTCCCCGAAAATTGACTTCTACCAATATCAATGAGACTACACAGTCCTCTTCGCCTTTATGAGACATATCCGTAGACACCAGATTCGACCTCTTAGGACCAAGGGAACGCGAGTAATCGCTAAAACTTATACCCTTATTTTGCTCAAAAGTCTACATAAGGGCCTATTGGAAAATTCAAGCACCTGAAATTAGATTTACTTAGCCAGGGTAAAAGGGAAAGTGTTGGTTATTGCACGGTTATAAAGGCTCGCGAGGTCTATGTTCTCACAGGACAACTAGTTATATAGATAGCTAAGCGTTTGGCTGTCAGTTCACCTGATGGAGAGTGTAGCTGCATCCTAGGGTGGAGCACGCTTAGATATAATCCACCTTTCAATTGTAGCGACCCGGAAATACTAATGACGGTAGTAATTTTATGACGGTAATTATAAGTATGTATTTACAATAAAAAGTATCATAAGTATTCTATCAGCAATCTAGTTTTCATATTATAAGCTTTGCTTAGTTTGGGACTAATTTGGGCTTGGTTTGAACTGTCCATGAATATTTATTTAATTGCTCAAGATAGAACCTTACCACTACATATCGCTATTGTTTATTATTTGTCTTTACCAGAAACGTTACATTTTAACGTTAAAACAGTTCGATAGGTGTATGACACAATTAGTCCACAGCTTACACGATTTTCTTAGACCAAACAGTGTGCTCTATATTAGTGTGTTTTTGGCTTAGCAAAGCGCAGCTGGACTCACTAATTGCCCTAAAACAATCTTAACTCTAGACAAACCAACAAACAAATAAACAGTGCACTTAAAAGCTTTTGTAAGCTTAGGGTACACGCGCACTAGACAAGTACACCTATATTGTTTGGACTTTGAACTATTAGAAGTTCATCGTTGCGAATCGTGCGAGAGGGACGACAGTGTGTTTGTGTAGGACGGGCTGCGAGCGCGGCGCGCGCCTACGTCTATTGCGCTCCCTTTCTAACGACTCTCTGTATTGTATGTAGCGCAGTTATGGTTGTATTGGGTGTATAACCTGACCTGTGGCCGTGTGTACGTGTGAAAACATGGGGATGGCCGGTAAACAAGGTATTGCAGTGAATGACTGGATTTATACAGAATGAATTCTTTCGACCGCTTTCTGAGGGGAAAATCTAAACGGCTATAGTCATACCTAATGATCATTTCTACGCGCGACCGATGACGGTGTAGTCAAAGGCATGCCTATTATTTTTCTTCAGCAGATGTTGAGTTTACCCAGTACTTGGTATTCAGTACGTGACGAGTGGCCAGCACATCGCCTCGGTACTTAAATACAAAGGTATTCCACAAGAGTATCCTTATCAAGGTATCCAGGATAACCTTTATCAGATACGATGGTCGTGTTTACCGCTTTCACCTGAAACACTTCTCACATGCTCACGGCTGATTGGAAACGGCAAATGATTATACACTCAATAGTCCTGACTGCCACCAAAGATTTAATAAATAAATATTCATGGACATTTCACACAACGCCCTCTAGTCCCAAACTAAGTAAAGCTTGTAATATGGGAACTAGATTCCCTATATTCTGTCCGTTTCGTCTTAGGCATTAGAAATTTCATGGGTTGAACTTTTAAGATAAAGTTTACAAAACTTTATCATGGAAATGTGATACATATCATATTTATTTGTGTCGCGAATGTACTCAGTCCCGGAATCGTCACATTGCTGTGTGCCGTTTTAAAGAGGTAACCCAAAATTTGGGCAAAAACATGCTCAGTATAAATACTTCAGTACCTACTGAACCAAATAAAACTGCGAAACAAAATTAGACCAGACCACCCTACATAACTCCCCATCAGGGCAAAGTCCTTTGTCCTTTATTATCAGCCACTTACATGTGTAAAGGCGCTCCGGACATCTGAGATCCAGTCCACACAATTACACGAAGCTAAGTAATAGCAGCGCGTCAATGAATACCAAACATGTTCGTGCTCACAGGAAAGATGGAAGCAGCTGGTTCACTTGTTAAATTGACACTCATTTTATTAAACGGGATTTTTGTGTTTGAATTATGTCAGGCTTAGTAGACTCACTCAGAAAGCTCAAAATTGATCGAAATGTTTGAAGACAATAGCTAAAATTAAATACTACAACTTGGCGAAGTTTGCTTGAATGAATATAAATCAATATATCTGACGGATCATGTAAGCATTTTTTGTATGAATGTTCATTCATGTCTGCCCCCGTATGCCAATCTTTTGCTGTCAAGTTATATTTCACTGCCCAGTGTAATTTCTTCAGGTCTTCTTTCATTCTTTTTAGACACTTGACAGCAAAATATGCGCGAAAACACATCAAATGACGTCATAATGCCACTATTTAGTCACAGAATAACTATGAGTTAGTATGAACTGACCATGATTTAAAACATTGCAGTTCAACTTTGCAGTTCAACTTTGATTGGCATAGTCCTGCTGGACTAGCATACTAATTTTACTCCCACTAATTTTTCTTGACTGAAGGTCCTATTTCTTTTTTTTCCTGTTTATTGTTATTTTATTTTATTTTTTATTTTTTTATTTTTTATTTTATGTGGAAAACAAACAGCTTATTAAATAAGAGTATAAACAGAGGAAGTATAGCACGAAAAAGCCTAAAAGAGTTTTCACTTATAGTACGAGTAAAAAGATGCGAGTTAAATTCGGAAAAGTAAGAAGCCTAACAGAGAATATAATACTAAAGTGAAGAAAAAGAAAAGTAAACCATATAAATCGTTACAAAACTACATCGAATAAATACCAATACATACGTAGTACCAAGATAGATACGTAGATATTAATTTGACAATAAGAATATAATACATAATGAAACAACACACATGAGTAAAATATAAACTAATTAATTAAATTTGGAAGAAGTCCTTGATTATTAGATTTTTAAATGAATTGCGCCTGGAGTAGAATAAGTCAGTATTTGAAGAATAAGAAGAGTTGAAAAGGTTCACAGTGCGCAATAGATAGGAGTTCTTACGGTAATTAGTTGAACAGGAGGGGACGTGTAAGTTTAAGTAATTTCTTCGCGAAGTGCGACGCAAGGACACGGGTTGGTCCGGCAGATCACAACCATCTTCACTTAATAAATCGTCATTTACTTATAGCAGTTTGAGAAAGTTCACCAGCTGTTGTCTCTGCACTAGACCATAGTCGACCATCCGAGGTCCCGTTTATTAAAACGATGGCAAAATGGGTTCGATTTATTTTATGTTTATTTAATTGGGTCTGTTCGATCGTACGGGTTTACGAGAATAATCCGCTTTTATAGGCGTTCTGAACTGTCTGGGATTTTGTTTTGCGCGAAAATAAATATAAATTCGTACAAGTGCGAATCTGATTCGTATGTGAGTTTTGTCCAAGATAAGATTACATGACATTCGTAATACTGTAGTGTGCACGGTCTTTTTAAAATGTGATGCTTTCTGTGAACTCAGATAGTCTAGCTAGATACTTATCCCTGATGGAAACTTTCAGTGATAAAAAACGAATAAAAATCATTTTTTGTAAAATTATGTAGAAGATCTTATAGTAGAAAAAGTTTCAACAGCCTTTCAGGAAGCCAATATTTTATTATAATAATTTCTGCTAATACCTAGGTAATAGTAGTGATGTATTTACAGTTATCTTACCTAACAACGACCCAAAATTTAGTAGATACCTATCTTACCGCATAAAATAGATCGGCTTTGGAAATCTACCAAGGAAACTTAATTATTATGCTCAGCAATGGATGTTTTTCAGCTGACACTAACGTGATGAAGAAATTGTTTGTTCTCAGTGGGGATCGAGCCCACGCAAGGCACAGCTATTACAGATTGAGTTACAACGCCGGCTGAAAGGCTCAAAAAAGCTCATTTTTAACCGACTTCAAAAAAGGAGGAGGTTCTCAATTCGGTTGTATGTTTTTTTTTTTTATTTTTTTTTTTTTTTTTATTTTTTTTTTTAATGTTTGTTACCTCAGAACTCCGTCATTTATGAATCGATTTCAAAAATTCTTTTTTTATCTGAAAGGATATACTTCCAGATTGGTCCCATTTAATTTTCATCAAAATCGGTTCAGTAGTTTGGGTTATAAATAGAAATAACTGAAAAAAAATGCCAAGTTGTGGCGTAGCGCCTACCATTTTACTGCTAGCAACAATGCAATATGCCAAGTTGCGGCGTAGCGCCTACCATTTTACTGCTAGCAACGATGACTCTTTGTGCACACCTAAATTTTAACATTTTTCTAAATTTGCCAATGAACCCAGTTTGTACATTCAAACCGCATTTAATTGGAGAAAAGCAAAAACCCACCAGTTGTTCCTCTAAAGAATCAACACCAACCACGTGCACGAAATTGCGTATTTTGCTTTCCTGTGACTTTTAAGTGGTGTTTATAGTGACTAGAACATTCCCAATGACAGTTCATTATACTCACTATATGATGATGACAGTTCATCATCATCATCATCATCATCTGATGATGAAGCTGGTAGTCGAATTGAAGTCGGTTTTTCCAGTTTTTTAACTTATAAATTATGTAAATGATAAGTCAGGGAAATTTTTTGTTCGTAAAATATTTCACAGTGTCGTCAAAATATTTCACAACATTATTTTACTCAACAATTTTATACTTTCAGTTCAGCTCTAGCATTATTATGTTGGTCCCTACTAACTGCAATATAATCTCGTGCAGATTTCGCAATTTTCTGCTCCTGTCGAGTCATGCGAGATTTTAATTTCCTCTTTACACCCAGTGTCTCGAAACAGGACATTGTATCATGTACGAGGCCTTTAGCACCAGTCTGTGACGTATTTACCTTTAGGATACCAGCTGAAAGCTTAATTCACCATTTTCTTATGAGAATAAGTAATGGAGCAAGCAGATGGATCTGATGTTAAGTTTCTGACAATAACAATACATTGCATTTCTAAGCACGTTCAATGAGGACGTGCCCTGTGCCTGTGCGGCATTGCACTGAATCTCGCCATGGTGGTATCGTGTACGTGTCGGTATTGGCAACTGTGTAAACGCCCAATGTCTTTCCAAATGCTCTTCTTAATAGAATGGCCCATTGTCACTTTATCTGTAGCAATTTGCCTCTAGATCTATATTTTTAACCGACTTCAAAAAAGGAGGAGGTTCTCAATTCGGTTGTATGTTTTTTTTTTTTTTTAATTTTTTTTTTTTTTTTTTTTTTTTAATGTTTGTTACCTCAGAACTCCGTTATTTATGAACTGATTTCAAAAATTCTTTTTATATCTGAAAGGATATACTTCCAGATTGGTCCCATTTTATTTTCATCAAAATCGGTTCAGTAGTTTGGATTATAAATAGAAATAACTGAAAATATGCCTACTGTTGCGGCGCAGCGCCTACCATTTTACTGCTAGCAACGATGCAATATGCCAAGTTGTGGCGTAGCGCCTACCATTTTACTGCTAGCAACGATTGTGGTGTGGTGCACAGTGCACACCTAAATTTTTAAATTTTTCTAAATTTGTCAATAAACGCAGTTTGTACATTCAAATCGCATTTAATTGGAGAAAAGCAAAAACCCACCAATAGTTCCTCTAAAGTATCAACACCAACCACGTGCACGAAATTGCGTATTTTGCTTTCCTGTGACTTTTATGTGGTGTTTATAGTGACTAGAACAATCCCAATGAACTGTCATCATCATCATCATCTGATGATGAAGCTGGTAGTCGAATTGAAGTCGGTTTTTCCAGTTTTTTAACTTATAAATTATTCTAATTTGGGAATCAAACCCCAAAAAGTTTGAACTACCTAGTGCTAGCTAGATGCAGATAGATTGGATGTCATGTTGTATTGATTTATCGTTAGTGATAAAATTAGATTGTTTCTGTATAAAACAGAAAACCAACTGTATTTATTCGTGAATTTTTTTACTATTTATAACGAATTTGTTGTAGATGGGTTCCAAATAAAAGCTTCTGATTTAGCTGCCTTTTAGTTTTAATTTTAGTTTTACATTGATGTAATATAATTTTAAATAACAATAAAAAGGAGCGCGTCGTGCGCTTGAGAAAAAATTGTAGAAGGAAGTGTCGCCCTCTTGCGGGCGGCGGCGCGGACTCCGAGGTTAATCCATGCCTGGCATGGATAGTCGTAGTTGTTGCAAACAAGTTTGAATAGAAAACTAAGCCCATTTTTTCGGCTCAAATTGGCGTTTACTACCGTTAGTGAATAAAATTGAAAATGCATGGGAATGGCGTGTTGTTGGTTCAACAAAGGCAGCAATTCTGTTGTTTTATTTACTAAACTAACCTAATTTCACAGTATCCGTTTCTCATAACCTGAAACGGGCTGAGATGATGATGATGATGATACATTTGCGACCAATTTAGATAGTTCTTATTAGAGAAGAAGTAGATCTGTTTTACTTTAAATTTACTTTAATTTTTAGACTAATATTTTTAGCTAAGATGAAAACTTTTCGAACTATAAAGTGTATTATTGTAACCAGTAAATGTAAATTTCGGATTATACTGAGAGTCTGCATTCACAAGTTAAAAAGCTTTTACAGAATTAAGCACACATTACAGGTTTATGACCTGTTTG
The DNA here is from genome assembly GCA_947859175.1 of Gandaritis pyraliata. NCBI lineage: Eukaryota > Metazoa > Arthropoda > Insecta > Lepidoptera > Geometridae > Gandaritis > Gandaritis pyraliata. The sequence goes on along the minus strand of OX401871.1, from coordinate 450,892 downwards.
TTACCTAGGTATCTACAACGAAAAACTATAAAGAGTGATTCAATAGTAGTATTTGAGTTACATTGCGTGGCCGCCTCATGCATTGTGCGCGGGATTTTACAGAGTTGCTACGTCACCGCGCAATGTAAATGAAAATACAAAAACAAACGTTCGTTAATCGTTGTGTGTAGTACACTTTTGTTTGAAGAGTACTGAATGCAGTAAAATCATTGTGATTTTAAGCTTCATGGACAAAGAAAAAGAACATAGAACGTTCAACTAAACTTATGAACGTCGTCAAAATTCATTGTAAATTAAAAAAAACACATTAGGTGACATGAAATGTTTAAAATTAATAAAAAAAATTGTATGACGTCAAACTGAGCCGGCTATGATTCTTTGTTCAACATTAAAATTAGTTGATTTATACCTGAATTGCCCACAAAGTTGTTATAAAACTGGCTTTGTTTGATCTTAATACGTTTATTTTAATAAAACAGACGTAAACCTCACGTCTAATTATCTCTACGTTTTGTCTCTACCTGATAAAAAACGTGGAAAAAAGAAATTAGTTTCAAAGGTTTAGCAAATTACAGTACCTACGTTTAGTGAAATTGAATCGGATCCAACCCCAAACAAAAACATATTTTAGGAAAAAGCGGAAAGTGACCAGAAGCGAAAAAACAAGCTTTTTAAAAAATCCTTTGATCATGTAATTTTTTAAACTGACGCGTGGGACAACTCATATAAGTTCAACGTTTTTTAGATTGCAAGGAATGTATACCGTGCCTGTGGATTAAGTAGTTAGAGACTATCTTAGACTATTGAAGTTGAAGAGCCTGTCTACCGTGTAGATTAGCCTGTGAGGGACTACTGTTTCTACAGATACATAAAATTGTAATCGCAATCTGTGTCTCAGCACTATCGTGGTATCGTAGGGAATAATAATGACCCACCGTACCACTGGGGGTACGGGCGGTGGTACGGTCGGTCTGCAGCGTTCTTAGATTCAATAACTTTGGGCATACTATTATACATTCTGCTACTATGCTTGGAGATTAAATTATGAATTAATTTCATTAAATTTTTGACCTTTGTGAAAATTGATGTTTTTTCAATTAACTCTGAGGATCATTTTGAAATCGTTACTTTTGTAAACCTATTGTGTTGATTTTTGCAAACTATGGCAGAGAGGGCTTTATTTGTGATCAAATTTAGTTGAAATTTCAAATATCTATCGTCTATAACTTACTCCAAGACCTCATTTGCGTTGTTTCCTTTCCAAAACGACTGAAATCCGTTATTAATGGCTTAATTCTGGCTCCGACCCAAAAATCTAGTTTTTTTTGCATAAATTATGAGCACATCTCCGTAGTATAATTTAAGCCACTTTTTATCCTATATCCTTACACTAGTTTCACAGAGCTATTATACCAAAATTGGAGTTATAGAAACATGTGGGCCTTTTAGTGAATTGTTTATTTTTATTAAACTTGACGTGTCTAAAATGTTACTATAACAATCCTAAGACAATGCACAGCATAAAAACTAGTAGTTAAAGACCTACAGAGCTCAAAAAGTCTTCATTATACAATTTTTTAAAACACTTGTTGACGTTACCATTATACAAATCCAGTGCCTTCTTTTTATAGACTTTTGTTTTCCAAAGGTCAACTAAATCTACGTCAGACTATAGAAACTCTAAATTAAATAAGTTTGAGTATAAATATTTATAGAAAACCGACACCGGCAGACAAGTCCGATAGAATAGTTTTGCAGGACTCGTTTGTTGAGTTGACTTTGCAAAGTTTATGTAATCACAAGGTGGCTACCACTGCCATCATTATGAACACTGATAAGAGTACCTTTGAATCTAATAAAAGGGTGTACTTATAAACGCTGAATAAATTAAACATTTGCCTCTCACTAGATAGAAAGTAGAAAAATGCTCCTTAACCTAGAGATTACAATGACATAAAAACAAAATTTAATTAGTGAAACTTAATTAATTACAATAAGCGGTCTAATGCAAGACACATGTCCTGCATCAGTGCAATTAGTTTGATTTTTCGTTGTAGGTCGAAATGCTTTTTAATACGTCCCGGTTAAAAGCACTTCGACTTCATCATCCCAGACAAGTCACCATTTCTAGAGAACTAATCAATATAAATAGTAGCCAACTCTAGTAATCAATATAAATAGTGGCCAACTCTAGTGACGCAGTTTTAAGGGCGCCTTAAGGCTTCCGTCGTGGCTTAAAATATCAGCTTAGCTAGAACTGGCTAGAAGGGCTGTTTTATATTCATTCGCTGGTTACGGATACCAGTTATCGATACTTTTCGCTTCGTAAAGATCCAAAGCTGAAAATAAACAAAGATGTTCTCCGTTTGAATGTAAGCTACTGAAAATCCTGAAACACTTAAATTGTTCGAAATCCGAGCAAAATCCCCGGAACTTTCCGGAAGTTTGTATCAAAGTTGAAATCGGATTGAGAGATCTTGTTGAGTGTGTGCGAGAGAGATAAGATCAAGCTATAATTTATTTTGCTTATCCTTCCAAAGTTTCTATCAACTGTGTGTATCCTCCTAACTGTGGAAATAAATAAGCAACCATAGAAGTGTATTTCCTGATACAAAATAAACACGGGGCGTAAAAATAATAGGTTTTTCAAAACGTGACGTAAGGTTGAAAATCCTATTTCACTGTTCACTGATATTCATCTAAGTAGGTTCTTGATCAAAACAGACTTGAAAAAATACCCCAATTTTCAGATCATCTCACCTTATGTCAAAGAGTAACGCATGAATCTTGATTTTTTTTAATGTCCATTCATTTTTTTTTATCGAGATATATGGCAAATTAATTTTATTTTCAAATTCATAACTTTTTTTTCATTTATACATACTAAACTATTCTATTATTGTACAATCTACTTTAGAAAAAAAATTCTGAACCTTAATAAAACGAACTCCTGTTAGTAGTTACCTTCATTGTTTCTTTATTACTATTACTGTGGTTTCAAATGATGGTTTTATAAAGGTTTGAACTTGAAACACATGTCGAAAAAAATGGCCCTTTTGTATAGATTATAAACCAAGAACCCGAGATAATTTATAATTACATTAAATAACTCTGCATCCTCTGATTTCCGATTTTCCAGAAGCCCAAACGAATGATTGACAACTTAAAAACAAGGTTTGTTTCAACTCAATTTAAACTTGCTTCATTTGTTAGGACGGGTAAGTATGAACGGATAGTCGTTGCGTTACGAAAACCTAGCGTATTCGAGTCGTATTGCGCGTCAACGCCAGCTCGACTACCGAACGTTGCAGCGTCACCGCGCAGTGTATCTAGGATATGGATTACGATACGTTTACGATTGTCACATTTGTTCGTGCTGAGACCGCTAATAATCAAATGGAACTTTTGAATTTTGATTACGACTGTATTATTGGAACGTTTTTGGTAAACGAACGTTCAAAATACAAGAATACGTTTATTTGCCAAAATAAGTGTTAAAGTTTGATCTAATGTTAAAGGAAGCACTTCAAAACTTTACCCAGTCATCTATGTAGATTAGATGCAAAGACCTGCTTAGTAGAGACACACCGTGGCTAACGTCAGGCGAATGATGATGATGGCGAATCCTACTAATCCTACTAATATTATAAATGCGAAAGTTTAGATGTTTGGATGTTTGTGTTTCAATCACGTCTAACCTACTGAACCAACTTGGATGAAACTTGGCATATATATAGTTCGTGACCTGGATTGACACATAGGCTATGTTGTGTCAATAAAAGATGGAGATTTCAGAGCCAACTGCCGGTAGGCATTTATTCAATATAGTACGTAGGTACAAAACTACCCACACTAGGAAATATCGATACATAACACTGTCCTCTCTTAAACTATTAGTTGGAACTAACATAATAATATATTGAGTAATGCTACATAGAAAGATAAGATACCTACCAGCGATACAAACAAAATGAAATGTTTACTAAGAGTAGGTACAATAGTAAAAACATTAAGTTTGGTTCTTTAACTTTTTAACACACTCCAGAGCAGCCCTCCGGCGCGTACGTTCAACCGGCGTCGGCATCGCAGCCGGCGACGTTAGCGGTGTCAACATCTGCGGACTAGCCGGACTGCCGCGCGGTGACGTCAACGGTGTCGACATTCGCGGACTGCAAGCTAACGAAACACTTGGAGACCCTATATTTCCCCGCGACTCACATTTAGCATCACCAAACTCACAGTCACCTTTCTGATACACGTTAGACAGTGAAAACCGTGACTTACCACTTCTATCGGCGAGTAACTGGTCCACGTGACGCTTATGCACCCGTCCGTCTGTCGTTTTTACCTTGTAGGAAACGGGCCCCGAGCGTTCAACGACCACTGCTTCAGCCCATTTGTCGGCGCGCGCCGAGTAGTCGCGCGTCATCACCTTATCTGCGGGCGCCAGCACGCGCAGCGGGCGGGCCTGTGCGCCGCGTTCCTCCTGCTGCAGCTGCTTGTCGCGCACCGTCTCGCCGGTGTCGGCGCGCACCAGGTCGAGGCGCCCGCGCAGCCGCCGTCCGAACATAGCTACGGCCGGCTCGCGACCCGTCGTACTGTGCGCACTGTTGCGATACATAAACAGAAACTTGCACAATGCAGTATCATCGTTCACGCCCTCGAGACAAGCCTTCTTCAAAACCCTCTTAATGGTCCTCACCGCGTTCTCCGCCGCACCGTTGCTGGCCGGATGATACGGTGCTACGGCCGAATGCCTGATGCCATTTCCCCGCAAATACAAACTGAACTCGGCCGAAGAAAAGGGAGGTCCGTTGTCGGTCACTATTCTTTTCGGCAAACCGAACCGGGCAAATAAACGTCGGAGACAACCGATCACACTCGACGCGGATGTGCTGCTGACTTTAGCCACTTCGATCCACTTTGAATGCGCGTCTACTATTACGAGATAGTACTTACCGCGGAAAGGGCCAAGAAAATCCATATTGAGTCTCGTCCACGGCTCGTGCGGCCACGGCCACGAGTGAAGCGGCGCAGGCGGTGGCGCGGCGCGCTGCGAACGACAAGCCTCGCACGCAGCGCACACGCGTTCGATATCCGCATCCAACGTTTCCCACCATACATAGTTCCTAGCAATCTGTTTCATCCTAACGATGCCCGGATGACCTTCGTGTATCTCGCTCAAAACCGACTCTTGTAGCGACTTGGGTATCACGATCCGATAACCCCATACCAAACAACCCCGGTCCGAATGCAACGCATCCTTTCTCCGAAAGAACGGCTTTTCCGATTCAGTTTCGGTGTGCGATGACGGCCAACCGAACATAACGTATCCGTTGATTTTGCTCAGCAATGCGTCCTTCGCCATTTCGACCTTGATCTGGTTGAAACTTACCGGCAGAGTATCCTGCACGAAGTTTAAGTAGCTACATTCGTCGTCCTCGCTCCTAGCCTGGCCGCCGGTTTCCGCGAGCGGAAGCCGCGACAGTGCGTCGGCGACGGAATTCTGTTCGGATCTCACAAACACGATGTCGTAATCGTACGCAGCCAGCTTTACTGCGTACCGTTGCAACCGGCTGGCTGCTGTCACAGGGATCCCTTTATTTTTACCTAAAATGTAACTGAGAGCTTGATGATCGCTTCTGAGTAAAAATTTTCTACCATATAGGTATTGATGGTGTTTAGTAACTCCAAAAACGATAGCTAACGCCTCCTTGTCCAACTGCGAGTAATTAGACTCGGCCGCATTGAGTGTACGCGAAGCGCAACACACGGGTCGCTCGCTGCCGTCCGCGTACCGCTGCGTCAGCACCGCGCCCACTCCGTACTGACTGCTGTCCACTGACAGTATTAACGGCAAGTTCGGCTCGTAGTGGGCGAGCACCGGAGAACTACTTAACATTTTTTTTATTTTCTTAAACCCAGCGTCACAAAATTCATCCCAATTCCATTTAGTGTCCTTTTTTAACAAGCTATACATAGGTTTTAGTACATCGCTCATATTCGGACAGAACTTAGAATAAAAATTCACAAGGCCCATAAAACTTCTCAATTGGGTCACGTTCGTTGGGACCGGAGCAGACATAATCGCTTCAACTTTTTTAGAGTCTGTGTGCAAACCAAACTTATCAATTTTATATCCTAAATAGGTCACCGAATCTCTAAAAAATTGGCACTTTGAAAAATTTATTCTAAGTCCGTTATCATTCAACCTTTGTAAAACTGCCCTAAGATTGGACATGTGGATTGACTTAGTGGCACCCGTCACACAAATATCGTCAGCGAAAACGGCCGTTGACGGCAATCCACTCAAAGTCTCTTCCATGATTTTCTGAAAGTTTTCAGGAATACATTTAATACCGAATGGAACTCTCGAGTACATAAACGTACCTACATGAGTCGTAATGGCCGTCAACGGCTGTGAGTCCTCTTCTAACAAACATTGCTGAAAAGCATTCGATAAATCTAACTTGGTATATTGTTCGCCCCCACCTAAGGTCGCGAAGAGGTCCGCGATGCGCGGCAGCGGGTAGTGAAAGTCCTTGAGGCGCGGGTTAATTGTAACCTTGTAGTCTCCACAAATGCGAATATCGCCGTTTGCTTTAACTACCGGTACAATCGGCGTGCCATAGTCTGACCTTTCAACTTTGTGAATGACCCCTTCCCGCTGCAGCCGATCGAGTTCCTGCTCGACGCGGTCGCGCAGCGCCAGCGGCAGCGGCCGCGCCTTTACAAACACAGGCGCCTCGTCACTGAGGTGCAGTCGTATACGAGTCTTACAAGTACCTAAACCTTCCGCAAACACTTCGGGAAATTGATTTCTAAGAGAATCAGCCATCGAATACCTTTCGTTTACATTGTGGATCGTGTCATTATCTGATTTAAATAATGATAATTTTAAATGTTTAATCCATAGACGGCCCAATAATGGGGGTCCTCCGTTATCTATCACATAAAGTTTCAGATAAGCTGCCTCAGAGCCGCACTTCACGTGAACCACAATAAAACCTAAGGTTTCTATGACGTCACCCGTGTACGATCTAAACGTAAGAATCCTGTTTTGAATAGGTATATTCGAGAAATTACTTTCGTAATACGTTTTAGATATAGCGGAAATTTTACTGCCCGTATCGATCTCAAATTTACACTGCACGTTCTCTACGCTCAATCGAATATAATAGGGCTTATCACCAACACTACTGACCAAATTATAAAAATGGCAATCGTCATCGGAATCGGTATCGTTCAAAAAGTACTGACCTTTCTTTGCAGTTCCGTTACCGTCATTCCTTTTACACATCGCCTTCAGGTGTCCCTTCTCCCCGCACTTATCACATGAATAAAACTTATACCGGCACCTGCCGGGCACATGACCGGACTTGCCGCACCGCGAGCACGGCTGCCGTGGCGCTGCCGCCGTCGTCCCGCCGCTGGCCGGTGCTGGCGCGGGCTGGCGGGCGCGCGCATTGCCGCCGCCGCCGCCGCCGCCGCCGCCTCCTCCGACGCGATGAAGCCCCTCATCCGTCGCGGGCGCGAAGCTCGCGCTAGCAGCCGGAGCCCCCGCTACGCCGCTCGCGTGCCGCTCCGCCGCCTCCAACGCAAAAGCGAGCTCGACGCCCCGCTTGTAATCAATGTTCTTCTCGGCAAACAGCCTGGATCGCATGTCTTCGCTAAATAATCCTGACACGAATTGATCGCGTAGATTTATTTCCAACGAGTCCGCGAAGTTGCAAGTCTTGGCCAGATGCTTCAGACTTTGCAAATAAGAGCTAACACTTTCGCCCTGCGCCTGCTTCCTTTGCCTGAAGACGTGTCGCTCTGCAATTTCCGATCTCTGTGGTTCTAAATGATCTTTCACCAATTTTACAATTGGTTAATTTTTTATTTTTTCGAAATAAAGTTTCTTTGATTTCGTTGAGTGCAATAAATTGTTTAACACGACGCACATAGGTGTCCCAATTTTGGTCACTGATATTAAAACTTTCTATTTTACCGAGTGGCATTATAACAGGTAACCAAAACGCGTGTAAACTAATTAAAATGAATTAATTTCCGTCCCGTCGCCAGTGTTGTGTCAATAAAAGATGGAGATTTCAGAGCCAACTGCCGGTAGGCATTTATTCAATATAGTACGTAGGTACAAAACTACCCACACTAGGAAATATCGATACATAACAGGCTACTTTTTATCTCGAATAATTAACAGGATCTACAGGATAAAATGAACGAAAAGGATTAGCAGCGCCAATTGGCAAGAGGATTTCATTGCCATGTCATGTCACGTCAGTTTGACAGGGCGTAGTACTACCTCTTTGGTCTAACAACTAGCGTTTGACATTCCAGTACGAGTTCGGTGTAATGAGGTGTAATGTCAAGTTTCTCAAAGTATCCGCTCGGTACACGCACAGATAATATAATGTACACGGAACTAGTCTAAAATACTTTCAACGTTCATTTGTTCATCAGTGATGTAACAAAGCTACCCTGATATATTAACTTCAATAAAACCGTAGAAACATCTAAATCCTTGATAACGTTGATAGATGCGGAGTTCCGTGATCGACAGGGGTCCAGCTTTCACATTTTGCGTCCATTAAAATACGTTCAATTAATTGTATCATCATCCACATAGATCATCATTATTGAAAAGCAATAAATACATATATTGAGTACTAGCAGTAACCCGCGACTTCGTACGCGTCTACAGTTTCCGTGTACATTATATTATCTGTGCGTGTATCGAGCGAATACTTTGTGAAACTTGACATTACACCTCATTACACCGAACTCGTACCTACTGGAATGTCAAACGCTAGTTGTTAGAACAAAGAGGTAGTACTACGCCCTGTCAAACTGACGTGACATGACATGACAATGAAATCCTCTTGCCAATTGGCGCTGCTAATCCTTTTCGTTCATTTTATCCTGTAGATCCTGTTAATTATTCGGGATAAAAAGTAGCCTATATGTCAATCCAGGTTACGAACGATATATATGCCAAGTTTCATCCAAGTTGGTTCAGTGGTTTTGACGTAATTGAAACACAAACATCCAAACATCCAAACATCTAATCATCCAAACATCTAAACTTTCGCATTTATAATATTAGTAGGATAGGATTGATCTCGACTTGACCGAACATTCCGTCGTCAATTTGTTGGTAAACCCAGGTGACACAAAATTAAAAACGTTTGTGACGTGGTTGAAGTCGGGTTGTGGATGATGATGATGGGCAGAGCTATAGACTGAACTGTGACGCCTGTCATAAGTTTTTTTTCTCTTGTATTTTACAGCCCCATATTTTGTGCACCCCAAACCGCTGTCTACTAGTTTCATAGCTCCAGCCCCCATTACAATACGTCAGAACGGAATCCAGACTGTGGTAGATAAAGGATAACGCTGTTATCAATCCCCGAGATGTATTAGCTGGAATCGGTACCTGTCGAGAACAATTTTGCGTTCTACTGGAAGTACTACGTATTCTGTTCTTATCTCTGGTCTGGACAGCCCCCCTATTCAAATCTTTTGCTGACAAGTTATATTTTACTGCCCACATTAAATTTACATTTAATATGATATCTGCAGGGGTATGCTAATCAAAGTTGAACTGCAAAGTTGAACTGCAAAGTTGTAAATCATGGTCAGTTCATACTAACTCATAGTTATTTTGTGACTAAATAGTGACATTATGATGTCATTTGATGTGTTTTCGCGCATATTTAGCTGTCAAATGTCTAAAAAGAATGATCACGTGGTACAAAATTGTACCACGTGACCTGAAGAAATTACACTGGGCAGTGAAATATAACTTGACAGCAAAAGATTGGCATACGGGGGCTGCAGCAATATCATGTAACAAAACCACCGCGTATTAGTATTATTTGCAGGCTAATGCGTATTAATACTCTCCATTACCGTAGGCTAGGCGCGGTGAATGCTAACAAGTATGGAATTATGAACACTTCGTCAGCTCTAGTGCACTGTGGGCGTCGGCTGGCACGTAAATATAATGTGCCACAGTGTAACAAAATCAGGAGTGAAACTGTTGATCGTTCGATATAATCATCAATATTAAAAACTTGGAGTCATCTGAAATTCATCCCATACCTACACACAGGATACCTTGACTTTTGTAAATATTTTTTGTTTTTGTTTTAAGTCAAACACCTTGATCTTCCACATCTACTTACACTATCCTCGGTAAGTACTCAACATTGCACTTACTCTAATTTGACAGTCTACAAAGGACACTAAAGCTACACGTCGACTGGGTTGGAATCCCAGGAGGTATTAATTTATATGTGCAGATATGCGGATTCAGTGCACGTTGTAGTGCACTGGCACTGAATTGGAGCGAAAGGATTTGCTGCTTGGAGAAATCAATACACAGCAAAAAATCCTTTTGCTCCGTATGCTACGATTCAGACGCAGTGGACGCGTAGCTTTAACAGCACTTAGATACTTGACATTCGGCACTAGACATCACTCACACTCAAGGACTAATGTTTTTATACATCCAACCCGCAAAGTTTCTTCACTGATATTATTTTACCATGACTGTACCCTACACCGAAGCAGCAGCCAAGACACGTGTCGCATTTCCATTAGCGCGGAGTTTAGCCGCGCGACGTGCCGCTTCGCAGTGCCGACAGGTGCTTTGTTCGATGTAGCAGACTTTGATAACTATAGATAAAGGAAAATTGCAGCTCGTTCAAGGTGTCTTATTAAGTCAAAAACAAACAAATCTATAAAAAAATTGAGCTCGATTCAAGCAAGCGTTACAGCTCAGTCGGTATAGCTCTGCTTTCCAGGTTGTTGGTTTGATCCAAATATTTGTGTATTGGTAAACATAGATATTTGTTCTGTATCTGGGTGTAAACATCCTGAAAAAAATTAAGGTTTTTTATCAGCCATCAAGCTAGATCCCATAGTTCAAACTTTGCTTAGTTTGGAACTAGAGGGCGTTGTTGAAACGACTTTAAATCTTCAGTAGTAAAATACAGGCCCCAAGGTTCAATTTGGTCATCTAATTACCACATACGAGTGTAATTATTTCAATTAGCATGTCGGTAGTTCAATTAAGACCGGACTAAATTATAGAACAGTGGAGTAAGCATGAACAAATCTGACAGACACCACGTTACGTAAACTTAACGTATTCGAGTCACATTGTGCGTCAATACCAGCTCGAGTGCCGAGCGTTGTTGCGTCACCGCGCAGTGTATCTCGAATACGCCACAGTTACGTTTGCGATTCTCACATTCATTCGTGCTGTGGCCTCAGCTAACGGTCGAAGTAGTTAACGTTTATTTAATGAAAGCCTTACTATGCTAGCAATAAATAATTAAATTCAGCAACGAATAGAAGTGAATCTGCTAAAATCCATACACCATTTCCTACGGCCGTCAGCAATACATTTTTTGGATTGTTAGTTCTCTAAAATTTGTTTGTAAGATAATTCGTAGGTGCTTAGCAACTACTGCTCTTATAAAACATCAACAAGTCCCTATCTGACTGAGATATAGATTTTTATGCAAACCACGATAGACTGCATCAGAAAGCAGAACAAACGATAAGTACTTGTGCCAAGTTTTCCGTTTCCAAAATTTAGAAAATCGTCCTCCGTATTATTAAATCAACGTTCTTATAAAAAAAAGTTGCTCTGTTCATAAGGGTACGGTTAAAAAGTGGCCCTTGACAATGTATACCATTAAATCATCTAGATTACATACAAAAACCATTTTTAAATTGAATTTCACTTCTACACGCTTGATTTACTCTTTATATACTCGTAACATGGTCCTATGCTAATAAATGGGTATTTTTATTGCTTCTTAGCTAAGCTCTTGCTTAGCTGAATTTGCATTTTAATAGCGTTTGAATTCACAATGAAGATGATCACCGCATTAATAAGACTTATTTATAAAGGGTAATTTATTATACTGATTGAATAATAAAGACAAATTTAATATCAAACTTAAACTGTGCATCTAAAATCCATTTCACCATGAGTGTGTATTTTTACTCTAGACCAAAAAGGTTGCAATAAAACAAATCGCGCAGAATATTTTGTTCAAAGAAATATTCACAAACAAAATGCACCAAGATTTCCCTAGAAATCGTAAAACTATCAAAAGAAGCAATCTTTGGCGCGTGCTACGCCGTAGCTGTGCTACGCCGTAGCGTTGCTACGTGCGGTCCGTGATGACGGCAATATTTTACAGGAGGATAAGTACGAACAAATCTGACTATGCCGCGTAACGTAAACCTAACGTATTCGAGTCATATTGCGCGTCAACCACAGCTCGATTGCCAAACGTTGCGGCGTCACCGCGCAGTGTATCTCGGATACGCTGCCGTTACGATTGATTGATACATTTATTCGTGCTGAGGCCTGTTCAGTTTCAAGATTTGTATCAAATGGGAATAATAAATCTAGATAATGAGTTAAAGGTAATCTTTTTAGGGTTTCGCATGAATTCTAGCTCCGGATACAATACTTTTTAAGAGTTCTGAAGTAAAAACTCGTATGGTGAAACTTGGATGTCTGTTCGAATTTGTAAACAAAGTCACTAAACACATATAGACCTACAGCACCAAAATTGTAGGTCAGTTTTGCTCAAAAAAATTTAATCGTCAAAAATGTAGATTTTGTATGAAATTATCGTATCTTTATACAAAACGGACACCGATTTTACGACCTCTAAATGCAGTCGTAAAGCATAAAGTACTATTGTGATTAAGTACAGCTTGACCCTATAACAGAGCTCAGCGACGCGACCACCGCACTAATTACTAAGCCAACATTAACCCCCCTTCATAACCGTTATTAGCACGCACTAAGCTGTGGTGTGCGTTATATGGAATGCAGGCTTGTTGGTAATAACATCGTGTGTGGGGTTTACTGGCTATGTGGCTTGACCGATGACAAAACACATGTCTTGGGCCTTGTGTTTTATTTTGTTTGATTTTCGCAAAAGTGTAACTCAAATGTTAGTATAATGTTATTAGTTAATGTTTTTTTTTAAATTCAAATAAATAATGTCAATGTTAGTATTGAACTTAAAATATCAATATAATAAAAAAAATATCTCCTATTATTCGATAGTTCTGTAAAGATCGTAATAAAGCGATCACCGCTATCATCATCATCATCATCTCAGCCCGTTTGCACCCACTGCTGAGTATAGGCCTCCTCTTTATTGCTATATGATAAAAAAAAAACCAATGGCCCACCTGATGTTAAATGGTAACCACTGCTTATGATACATTGCCTCACTCAACACGTCCATCAATGATATAACCAAAAAAACTAAAATCAATGGTTTTTATAACAATAAAATTAATAATTATTCTTATCAACGACACGATTTAACAGCACACGACCATCACGACCGCAATTAAATTAAAATGAATATAAATAGCTCTGGGGAGCTGACATTTCCTGATTTTATGCAAAAAAATGTCTCACACAGTTGTTCGAGGGAAGCCCTCAGCTGCTCAATTATACCTGGATGGTGTTCTGAACGAGGTCCTGATCTCCCGGGGGGTGATTCCAGATGCCAGGGGGAGAGAGGCAGTGAGCTTACCCCAGATCCTGTACCATTGCATGGAGAAAAACCTGGAGGGGGTTTTTATGGTAAGCTTGGGGCTTTGGATCTTTGGACCTCTGACATCATGGTACTCGTAGATAAGGGAACGCTTGTATCAGAGCGTGAATAAAAAAATAACTTAGGGAGCAAAAGTAAACCTTCAGTATCTTTCAGACAAACGCAGAAACTGGTCTAAAGATCACCAATGGAGAAATCCTAAAGCAAGCTGTCCCCTTCGCACGCACGCTCATGGCCGAGGGTGCGAGAGGAAAGGTGGCCATTGCAGTGATGGACACTGACGAGACTACAGTAGCTGCATACTTAGCAATTCTCTTCGCTGGCATTGTGCCTCTTTTTTTATTTCCTAACAACACCATTAGTAAGTATTTCTGCTGGATCCTATCGGTGGTAAAGGTACTTATCGAGTAGTAAAAGAGCCTGGACTGAGACCTCGTGTGACCCCGTTCCTTCTTGTCAGTATCGGGTCCGCATTTTAGTCAGATGCCACCGTTTCATACAGCGCTGCAGTGTTTGTACAGCTGGAGCGTCCGATATTTTGTTGGACCTGCAGAGGTATGCCAATGAAAGTTGAACTGCAAAGTTGAACTGCAAAGTTTTAAATCATGGTCAGTTCATACTAACTCATAGTTATTCTGTGACTAAATAGTGACATTATGACGTCATTTGATGTGTTTTCGCGCATATTTTGCTGTCAAGTGTCTAAAGAATGATCACATGGTACAAAATTGTACCACGTGACCTGAAGAAATTACACTGGGCAGTGAAATATAACTTGACAGCAAAAGATTGGCATACGGGGGCTGGCATCCGTTCAGAGAGGACGGTGATACTTGTTCACTAACTTTACACATAACAATATAATATCTACACATTTTGATTGTTGTCTTATTATTGTCTACAGTTTAACAATACCACCTTATTCTCAGTTGAAATCTCGCACTACCTGAAGCTGGTCGAGCCTTCTATAGTGTTCTGCAATGAGCGATACTATGGCGACCTCAAGGTTGCCGTGGAAAGCCTCCCCGAATTGCAGCCTAAAACCATAGTGCTCAATGAACTTCAAGAATCACTGGACGCGAAAAATATGTCAAGTTTGGTGTAAGTTTTAAAGCTATTATTCGTTCGCTACTACTACGTAATCAGCATTTTGAAGAGAAACAAAAGAAGCCCTGCTTTGGCCGCTGAGCTGGCCATCGCAGCTTGGTCCCCAAGCACGTATGCAGTCTATTAAATAAACGTCTTTGATTTGACATGTTACAGAATCAAAGACGCAAGCCCAGATGAAACGGTGATGTTGGTTCCCACGAGTGGTTCCACCGGCCTGCCTAAAGCTTGTCTGCTAACGCATCGAGGGTTCATCTCAAAACTGGGTTTACCATGGTAAGTAGGTACAATAGATACTGAAATAAATCAATTCAGTTTGGCGGTTAGGGCACTCCACAACACAATTTGAATCACAGATATTTTTAACATGGAACAATGGAAGTACTGTCCCCCAGGTATCGATCCTCGAAGTTCCCAACGCCGACCACCCTAGCCATGGTGATAAGTCTGCCAGCGCAGATAGTCTTCCATCGCATGGTGTCCAGCTGCATTGTCTACCACGTGCCTTTACTCCTGCCACATCACCGAAGAGATGAGGAATGGGTGAAGATGGCACTGCTTACTTACCGGGTAAGACAATCGTAAGATCTGAAGAGTTCAGCTTAAAAGAGAAACAAGTTTTTTTTTCGTCATTATGCTGTTTATAAGATTGGTTCCGGATGATCAAACGAAAACTGGATCTATTTTTTTTGGACAAGAGCACCAAATGCAGTTGAGTGGTGGGAGGTAAAAGTTACAGATAAGAATTGGGGGTCTTAGCATTGCCATAGGTCAAAGCAGGGAGTAGGTTAACATACCCCAGCTCACAGGCAAAAGTCCAAAGTGTCTTAAAAATAGTAGTAATAATTTATAAGTTTAAAAAACAAGAAAAACCGACTTCAATTCAACTACCAGCTTCATAATCAGATGATGATGATGATGACAATTCATTGGGAATGTTCTAGTCACTATAAACACCACTTAAAAGTCACAGGAAAGCAAAATACGCAATTTCGTGCACGTGGTTGGTGTTGATTCTTTAGTTAGAAGAGGAGGAGAGGTGGGTTTTTGCTTTTCTCCAATTACTTAAATGCGGTTTGAATGTACAAATACTGGGTTTATTGACAAATTTAGAAAAATGTAATAACCCTTTGCACCCTTTGTGCTGTGTACACCTACACAGCACAAAGGGTCCGAAAGTAAGGCATTAGCTTATTGAACAATAATACGCGGGCATCGTTGCTAGCAGTAAAATGGTAGGCGCTGCGCCGCGCCGGGCATATTTTTTTCAGTTATTTCTATTTATAACCCAAACTACTCAACCGATTTTGATGAAAATAAAATGGGACCAATCTGAAAGTATATCCTCACAGTTATATCTCATAAACCTCGTTTCAGCCAACATGGACGAAGTTTTCACCACTTTTCGTCAAATCTCTCCTGAGCAACATCACTGCAGACCACTTCTCCTCGTTGCAGAATCTAATGGTATCTGGAGCACGACCTTGTGATCAAACGAAAGCTGCTGTCATGGTAAATATCTAGGATACCAATTACAACTGGATTTAGGTTATACTGCTGTTTCAGTATTTATTTAATAGAAAATTGGAATAAGTAGGTGTGGGATGAAAGAAGAACTTTTGGTCAAAACAGAAAAATACCTATTGGGATGAAAGGAGAAGGACTTGATGAAGAAACAAAACCCAACGATCAGGGATTGATTAGGAAGTAAGCATGTTTGCTTACGTTTGACAAATTCAATGTCTTATCATCGTCGGGAGAGTGTATATTATTATTTTGATTCATTTATTTCATAACTTTACTGCCTGGGGCAGTCGTCGTAGCCATAATTATGTCTTGTTTATTATAATTTTGGGTAGCTAAGCATAAATCTTTATGTTAGTATTTTTGATAAGTGTTCAGCAGAACTAAGTCAAGAATACGTGCATAGTTTTTTTGTACCAGGAGTTGCTGCCGAAGTCAGCTGTCCTAGAAGAGATGTACGGTATGACGGAAGCTCATGGTGTGGTGGCGTATAGCGAGAATGGATCACCACTGCGAGTCAACAACACTTTTGAGTTCAAAGTAAGAACTTCTATGTAAACCGGTGTTATTGGGGATGGATATAGCTAGCTGAATCTGGTCGAACAGAGTTTTCACCATCAGTGATGTTGTGATATAAAAGTTACATCTCCTGCTTTTTCACAGTTAGGTTGCCCAATCTGTAATGTTATTTGAATATTTCAGTTGATAGACGACAGTGGAAACACTCTTGGACTGTGTGCGACTGGTGAGCTCTGTATCAGAGGACCTGGTGTTGCGAAGGTAACCAATTACAGTCAGAACACGGCCAGAACTGGTTTTGGTGAAAATTTTCATTAATTATAGCGATTTCTAACTTAGGTACTGTCTACTTTTGATTTCCCAGGGATACTATAGAAACAATGATGAGTCATTTGAGGATGGCTGGTATAAGACAGGAGATCTATTCTATGTGGATGAAGAAGAACAACTCTTTTATCGTGAGCGCAGGAGCATTTGCTTCAAGTTTATGTTCAAACACGTGAGTATTGTCTTCATTGATTTTTGCATTGGGAAGACTGCGGAAGATTTATTGTAAAAACCTAAGCATAATACTGCAGAGATATGCCAATCAAAGTTGAACTGCAAAGTTGAACTGAAAAGTTTTAAATCATGGTCAGTTCATACTAACTCATAGTTATTCTGTGACTAAATAGTGACATTATGATGTCATTTGATGTGTTTTCGCGCATATTTTGCTGTCAAGTGTCTAAAAAGAATGATCACGTGGTACAATTTTGTACCACGTGACCTGAAGAAATTACACTGGGCAGTGAAATATAACTTGACAGCAAAAGATTGGCATACGGGGGCTGGAGAATAAAGTGCTGTCCGAGTGCTCGACGAGCCCTTACAATATGTATGAAAAGATGTCGAAGTCGTATCTAACTATGTTCCAGGTATCACCCGAGGAAGTGGAGCGCGTCATCAGCTCAGTTCCCGGCGTGTTGGCGTGCGCTGTGAGTGGCACGGAGCGCGGCGCGGCGGCCGCTGTGGTCGCGCCAGGAGTCACCAGGGAGGACATACATAACGCTGTTAATGGTACTATAGAAGAACTGAGGAATTGGGATAGAGATGCACCAAACACAGTTCTTTTCAGTATAACAAATGTTTAATCACTAGGTATGGAAAACGAGGAAACACATTTGACTTGCAAAGTCTCACACATAAAAGATAGATTCGTGTTACAACTTAATTCTATATAATCGGCGGCGGTATTAACTTTGAGAATGTCAAAGAATGGAGGAGTACTAGCCTCTTGAATAAAAATACCCGGATCGCGCGATTGAATCGTAAGTAGCTGTGTAAAATTTTCTTCCGATCGTTTTCTGTCAAAAAAATCAGCTCTCGCCTCTCATTGGCTTATCGCCAGAAAGTGGCGCGCGTTTCGTTCGGATACGCAGCGCCACATCACACATCACAAAACAACGAAATTGCCATTCTAAGTGACGAAACACACATATTACGCACCTCATTTTGAGAGATTACCTCTGCTTACTATTGAAATAATTATGTCTTGGCATTAGATGCTTGCCTGTAATTCTAGGATGATTGTTATATGTACTTAAGTACATGTAATTGCACTTAACCCACGACGGAGACCTTAAAGTGGCCTTAAAACTCCGTCATCAGAGTTGGGCACTACATGAAGAAGCTGTACTAGTACTTTGTATGCAGGAGCCCTGAGCGAGCACAAGCACTTGCACGGCGGAGTTGGTTTCGTGATGGCGCTGCCCGTGTCGCGCGCTGGCAAGCTGGACCGCGCGCAGTGTCACGTCATCATACAGGATCTGGTCGCGTCTGGGAGTTGCTACTGAACATTGAATTTGTAGTTTATTGCCACATCTACAAAAGTCTCTTTGATAATTTAGCTGTTGAACTATAAAACTTTAGCTGTTAAAGTATACCTACATCAAAATTCTTTAACGAAATTTTTCAAACGAATTATTAGGTAAACTTCATAACTTCTAATTCCATAATTGCCAGCCGCTAAGTATGCATGCAGTTTTACTATTATCCACATAAGTTTATATTTTTTATTAATCTTTTTTTTTCATTCCTGTTTATCTCTCATTTTCATTTATGAACAGCTAAAAATAAAGTCACTTAGCATATTACAAAACTGCTGATGAAGTACAACTAGTCAACACCGGTAGTCTAGAGATAGTAACCCGCCCTCCGATCGTAAGGTCGTGGGTTCAAACCCGGTCGTGCACTAACAGATTTTCTATTCGGAAAAATGTCCGTAATGCCAGTGCTCTCAAACTTTGAAAGAAAAGATTGTGAGGAAACCCGTGGCTGTCAGTTTCACACTTATGAACCTTGTCTTTTCTGTGGATAAGACCAACTAGGCTGAGAGGATGGTACAGGTGCTGGGCAAGCCTAATCCATCTAAAACTATGTCCCAGCCACTGCAGCGTCCCGTTCATAGAAGCGATAGATGCAAAGGCCTGATTATAGTCAAGTAGGTATTTCAGTATTATAATTTGTTCCGTGGCTCAGATCAGCTGGTGTCAGCAGGACGATATATCAACAACCACGGAGCGAGACAAATGGCCCCGTCGTCGTCAATAGTTCTTGATGTACCCCTAGCAGTAATTTCTGCTCTTATGCAAGACATTCTACAAATGCAAGACATTCTACAAATCCGTCAAAATATAACGTGAATCTTTGCTCGAAAATATTTGATACGATTTGATTATTTTTTATTGTTGCAAATGACTGCAGTATGTCGAATTGGCTAGAAGAACTAGAAGAACATTGAGAGGGACAGCGTGATGAAAAACTTCTACAAAGAGCACCAAACTAAAACAATGATTGGTGCTCTACAAACGGTGCTCTTTGGAGATTACTTCAAAAATTACGTTCACAAATGACTTAGTCCTCACATCGAAAATTGTTTCCACAAACGAACGATTCGAGGTGATGATGATGGAATGCTTTCCAGCAACATAGGGCGATGATTTGCGACATATAACGTTGACACCAAAGAACCAGAGACCTGCAGGGGTATGCCAATCAAAGTTGAACTGCAAAGTTTTAAATCATGGTCAGTTCAAACTAACTCATAGTTATTCTGTGACTAAATAGTGACATTATGACGTCATTTGATGTGTTTTCGCGCATATTTTGCTGTCAAGTGTCGAAAAAGAATGATCACGTGGTACACCGTGGTGACCTGAAGAAATTACACTGGGCAGTGAAATATAACTTGACAGCAAAAGATTGGCATACGGAGGCTGCTCAATGGGGTACCGTGGGAAAAACCTACGTCAATATTAGGTTGATAATGATGAGGATATAAACCTAACGTGTATTGTAATTTTTAGGTCCATTTTTTGACGCTTATCATAACTTATCATGATTTAGAAACACGTGGTTATTTAGGTTTACCTACTCTCAGATTTCACTGCCATAAACTACTGCTAAGTCGTTGTGTTGACAGATTTACAAATGTGCTTCTACACATTCGCAAATTCGTCGAGAGGTTTTTGCAGTGAACAGGAAATAGCTTTTACTCCTTGAATAATACCGTTCTTTGTTTTTGAAAGATCATCTTGAACTCTTCAGTGAATGGTGGACCCAACTATTTAGAGTATTTCCTGAAAAAATTTGGTCCACCTTTGAGTATAGGCACCAATAGCTTTGCCTCCCAAATCCGCTGGTGTCATGAAAGCTCATCATTACGATTAATGCTTATGGTGATAGTGATCTTGACTGACTTCGAAAAGGCGTAAGAAACAGTTTTAGTGAATATGAGTAATCGATTTACGTAAAGGAGTTTTGTTTTTGAAGTACACTGCGTGGCAAGGCTGCATGCCTCTACAGTTGAGCTATCGTGACCTGACAGTGCAACTCAAATAAGCAATTTTTTCAAAGTGCTACGACTTGATTTATTTACGCGACGCTTCGACCTGAGCTAATTTTAAAAATGGAGGAAAATATCAGAAGATTAAATATCCAGCCATAGCAGCGTCGAGGCTGAACTGTAGTCTGTAAGCTCATTGCAAGACAGCTGGCTCATTTAATTACAAACTTTTTAGTAGTACCTATTTGTGAACGAGTTCTTCCAGGAAGTACTAACACTGTACTTATTTCGTGCGCCAAGCAGTGATGCTGGCATTGCTGTGTTACGGTTTGAAGGGTATGAGTGCCGGTGCAATTACAAGCACATATACTTTTAAGTCTCTGTGTGGTGGATGCAGTATGATGCCTCACAAAGACGTCCTCATGTGGACGTGCTCGGTAAGATAATGCATTGTTATAAGCAGAGCGTTGTTGACAGGCGTCACAGCTCAGTCGGTATAGCTCTGCCTTCCGTGCTGTGGGTCGTGGGTTCGATCCCCACCAAGAACAAACATTTGTGTGTGACAAACATAGATGTTTGTTCTATGTCTGGGTGTTACTATGTATTATAAGTATGTATTTACAAAAAAAAAGTATATAAGTATTCTATCAGCATCTAGTTCCCATAGCTTTGCTTAGTTTGGGACTAGAGGGCTTCGTGTGAAATGTCCATGAATATTTATTTATTTTATTTTTAGAGGTTACCGGCCATCGGCTGTTGGAAGTCGTTGGCGCACTAGATGTGATCTTATGTTCAACAGTGGATACCATTGACTGAAATGAAGTTGATTATTTTTGAAAATGAAAGATTACTGAGTTTTTGGTGAGAGCTTTTGCCTCGATGTGGTAATACAGGCAAAATAAACACAACAAAAAATATTTTTGCCACACTGTGACACTTTTAAGATTTCAACTCATCACAAGAACTTTTGTATACCTTAGATGCTTGCACACTATGTCGGTGCTGACATCTATATTTTTGTTCAAGCCATCCGATGCGATACATATCCGTATCGTGTTGATGTCGATCCATTTTGGTAACGAATATGATACAAGATCCGAATCAAATATACACAGAAAAAAAACATCTGTGTTCTAGCCAGTTTCATATAAACTGTGACACAAAACGTGTCAGATTATGTCGGTTCACATTACGATGACATCAAAAGAATGAGTGAGCTGTACTTGTCCCCACTGTGTCACAAGTAACGCAATTACAGGTACGGTCAGAAGCTCCAGTCGCGTCGACTCACATAATAACATTAGCTTTATTTTGTGCCGTTCTATTCAGTTATGAAAGCTCTTAAACCGATTTGAAATGAATTAGAATTCATAAATATTTCTTGAAAACTTGAATTGGATATTGAAATCGTTAGCGCGTTTGATTTTGTTCATTGATTTTCGATCAAATGTAGCAGAATAAAGTGATTTTCGAGCATCTAACATTATTCTTATCTTAAGAAAATTTTAGACCTATTCAATATTTAATGAAGGCAAGAATAATAAATATTTATTATCATCAAGTATTCATAAAAAATTGTACAACGCCATCTAGTCCCAAACTAAACAAAGCTTGTACTATAGAAATCAGATTACTGATAGAATGCAGATTTTTTTCTAAATAGCAGACCATCACTTAAATATTTGTTTTTGGTAAAGATCGAACCCACTATCCCCAGCGCAGAAGTCAGAGCTATACCATCTGAGCTATGACGCCTGTCGAAAGATAAGAATTATTTATGACGACCGTCTTAGTACGGCAGTTGTGTTCAATAAACCAGAGCTTAAATTAAAGGTAGCAACACAAACAATTTAATAAATTACTGATCTCAAACTTAGGCAACTTGGTTTTGTTTTGTTTGTAAAGGCACGTGCTGTTGGTCTTTCGACAAGTTATATGTAAACAATGTACTACCTGCATGTTTATATGTCCTAATAATACTAAGTAGAAATAAATCTACATAAAATTAAACGTATTTTTCAGTAGCTCGTTACAATTACGGTGCAATTACAGGCACATGAGACTTTTGTCTTAGAATGATGGGCGCAGTGCAATGCACCACAGGGTTCGTGTTTAGTAGGTGTTCTCAGTGAGGCAATGAATTGTTATAGGCAGTGGTTACACTACATCAGGTGGGCCATTAACTAGTTCCGTCATTTAGTGGTATTAAAAAAAGCACGATTTTTGTTAATATTTTAAAAGACGGCGATGGGCTTGTATCCTATTACGTGTGGAATACATACTACTGCAATATGTGGGAATGTCCTAAATGTAATGTTAGGACGTGCCTTTGATTACCCCTTTCTTTGGGAATATCTAAGAGACATTCACAAGATATCATGTGTAAGTATTGGGTACCAAGAGATCTGAGAGGATGTCTACCGTGACATGATATGATTGACAACTTGTGGGTGCAGGCCTCTTAATAGATCTCTATATTCATTTACCGGACGTCAAAAAGTTTAAACACACAAACATACAGTACGACGTAACTCAAAGGCTCAAAGAATTGCTACGATACAAAGCTTTAAAAGCTCAAGCGAAGAAAGGTAACTTCCTGCGCTTTCTCTAATCTATAACTAGGTAAGCCATTCTAACCTAACAGCTTATAATTACACTTGTACGTATCATTTGGGAACAAATAAAAATTTATCTTATCTTATTTTAAGTATATTTTTATTCATAAGTTATAGTCATTATGATGTAACTTTAAGAAAAACGAAACGAGATGAAATGAGATTTAACAGGCATTTTAACTTTCGAAAATTCGAAAAAAAAATTCGAAATGTAAATACGACCGATTTTCACTAACAACTTGTCAAAACAATTGACAAAGTAAAATAAGCATTATCTACCAAAAAAAAATGACTTTTTGGCTACATCCCTCACAGATGATTCAAACAGCATTGTTCTAATCTCCATAAAAAATATTTGGTCAATAAAAATACAAACGGAGCTTTGTAGTTGTGCAGCACTGTGCGATTGAAGCAGGTAATTTGTCTGAATGATTTATCACCTCATCGTTATGCTTGTTTGTTCTGAGTTCCAGGAGCGGGTGGACCCGGAACCAGCTCAATTATTAATGAAACTAAACTTATAATGTTGATTAACGACCTTTGCGGCACGCTGCTTCACTGCGGGAAGTGTGGGTTTGATTCTAGAAGCTGAAAGGTTAAAAAATGTGGGTTTTTCATCAGTCCACTGCTGGACGTAGATCTCTCCTAAGACTCGCCTCTGAGCCCGGTCTTCGGCTCTTCTCATGCAATATTTATCAGCGTGGGTTTCTCAATTAAACACAAATGAATAATCTGCATGTAATATTATTATTATATTTACTTCTTATGTTTAACTAGTAGTTACCCGCGACTTCGTACGCGTCTACAGTTTCCGTGTACATTATATTATCTGTGCGTGTACCGGGCGGATACTTTGAGAAACTTGACATTACACCTCATTACACCGAACTCGTACCTACTGGAATGTCAAACGCTAGTTGTTAGACCAAAGAGGTAGTACTACGCCCTGTCAAACTGACGTGACATGACATGACAACGAAATCCTCTTGCCAATTGGCGCTGCTAATCCTTTTCGTTCATTTTATTCTGTTTCGTTCATCGCGTAGATCCTGTTAATTATTCTAGATAAAAAGTAGCCTATAGGTCAATCCAAGTTACGAACTATATATATGCCAAGTTTCAGCCAAGTTGGTTCAGTAGTTTAGACGTGATTGAAACACAAACATCCAAACATCTAAACTTTCGCATTTATAATATTAGTAGGATAGGATGGTGAAGGACAGAAACGATTGTAGTTATTGCGCTCTAACAATTTCAATGAAAATAATCTGAAATCTAAAGTACTAGTACCTAAGTACTAAAGATAAAGTACCTACCTGATAAGATAGGGTGAGGTTCATGAAAAATTGTTAGATACATTTCCCCAACTTCCATTTGAAAATATCCATTTCATTTCAAATAGAGCCGAATAATCGAAATAGTTAGTGCTAAAACGATCTGAAAACGGCCATTATCCTTCGTTATAATTCCTAATTATTATCTTCAACCCTTTCACGTTTAATGGACTCTCACTTCATTACTTTTAACGAAACTATTACTAGGAGTATGTAGAGCTACTGTCACCTAAACTGTGTTTAGAAATAAAAAAATATTGTATTTTTTTACTTAATGAAGATTCTAAAGCTTTTTAACAACCCAAAAAGGTGGAAGGTACGTAATTATAGGCTCGTATTCTGATAAAAAACTCAGACTTAAACGTTACTAGTCACACAGACTAGTCCCAAACTAAGCAAAGCTTGTGATATGGGAACTAGATGGCTGACAGAATACTTATATACTTTTTAACCGACTTCAAAAAAGGAGGAGGTTCTCAATTCTTTTTTTTTTTTTTTTTTTTTTTTTTTTTTTTTTTTTAAATGTTTTTTACCTCAGAACTCCGTCATTTATGAACCGATTTCAAAAATTCTTTTTTTATCTGAAAGGATATACTTCCAGATTGGTCCCATTTTATTTTCATCAAAATTGGTTGAGTAGTTTGGGTTATAAATAGAAATAACTGAAAAAAATATGCCCGGCGCGGCGCAGCGCCTACCATTTTACTGCTAGCAACGATGCAATATGCCAAGTTGCGGCGTAGCGCCTACTATTTTACTGCTAGCAACGATGGACCCTTTGTGGTGCACACCTAAATTTTTACATTTTTCTAAATTTGTCAATAAACCCAGTTTGTACATTCAAACCGCATTTAATTGGAGAAAAGCAAAAACCCACCAGTTGTTTCTCTAAAGAATCAACACCAACCACGTGCACGAAATTGCGTATTTTGCTTTCCTGTGACTTTTATGTGGTGTTTATAGTGACTAGAACATTCCCAATGAACTGTCATCATCTGATGATGAAGCTAGTAGCCGAATTGAAGTCGGTTTTCCAGTTTTTTAACTTATAAATTATTTTTCTGTAAATACATACTTATAATACATAGTAACACCCATGGGGATAATATTCATGGGGGATAGGAAATCATTTTTGCTATTCTTATTACTGTGAGAGATAGGAAAATTTAGATTACGAATTTTTCTTCCTAACGGTCACACAACAGCGAAATTTTTGATCGTTAATAAATAACTTGGTTTACCAATTTGGCCTGATTTCATTAAAACAGAGCTTTGAAACAATGAATATTGGGGCCATTTATTAGACAGACAGACAAATAAAAGTGACGGAATTTTTTATAAAGACTAACCAAGCTATCTGTGAAATTAAAGGTCATTGCTTTGTTTGTTTTAGCAGTCACTGTCCGATTGAAGTTAAATTAAAACCATAGATAACGAGCTGGCGAAATATGCCGGATTTGTTTTTCTTGAGTCTGTAGTCTGCGGGTAGCTGGGTGTAAGGAGTGTAACTGTTTTGAGCCCAAAATTATTAACAAAAACGTCATACTGAGTTCTAAGTATGTCGTACAAAAATGTTGCATGATTCTTTAAAAACAGAAGTCCTGTTTGATCGCATATTTTAGCGGTAATATCTTGCGAGATTGCCACTTTAACTTGCAAAAGAACTCAGAGTACCTCCCTCATTAAAACTTCGTCAGTCCAAGGCGAACATCGTCCTTCACACACAAAGTTGAATCTCAAATGTTTGTGGCGTCGCTAATGCCCTTGGACCATCTCACTGAAATGTCTCTGGCGTTTTTATCTAAACTGGAAAATTAATAATTATCAACCGATTTTGACGAAAATCGGCACAAAATTTTCTTGATTTATTTAAATTTTTTAATCAACCGCGGTTTTTGATCGGATTGAAAATAGGGGAGAAAAGAGGGGAAATTTATTTCCATTTATGTTTCCATTTTACTTATGGTTCCATGTTATTTCCATTTATATTTATGTTTCCACTGCTGTTCTGCAAAAATATGCACGAGATTTTGGAAGAAAGAGAAGATAACTGGACAGCTGTTTAGAATGAAGGGAATCTAGAAGCACTCTCCAGCTGCAAGCAGGTCCTGTATGAGGGTCTTGCAAGCTGGTCGAAGCAGTTTCCCGGAGTGTGTGTGAGGGAGCGAGGGCACGAACGCGATGCCACCGTGCAGCCGCTTGTGCTCACTCAGTGCCTCTGAAACAATAACGTGTTCGGGTGAAATTATTCGAACTATCTTTATTATCCTATCCTACTAATATTATAAATGCGAAAGTTTAGATGTTTGGATGTTTGTGTTTCAATCACGTCTAAACTACTGAACCAACTTGGATGAATCTTGGCATATATATAGTTCGTAACCTGGATTGACACATAGGCTACTTTTTATCCCGAATAATTAACCGGATCTACAGGATAAAATGAACGAAAAGGATTAGCAGCGCCAATTGGCAAGAGGATTTCATTGTCATGTCATGTCACGTCAGTTTGACAGGGCGTAGTACTACCTCTTTGGTCTAACAACTAGCGTTTGACATTCCAGTAGGTACGACTTCGGTGTAATGAGGTGTAATGTCAAGTTTCTCAAAGAAGTATCCGCTCGGTACACGCACAGATAATATAATGTACACGGAAACTGTAGACGCGTACGAAGTCGCGGGTAACTACTAGTCTTCAATAGGTATTCAAAAAACTAAGTAAATACAGATGAAACAGAAGAACAATATTGAATACAACGTGTAAATGACTATACCTAAGTTCTAGGGGGCTCGAGCTCTCTTCCCGAAAGCTCCAAGTCTACCCAGAGATAATTTATAAGTTAAAAAACTGGAAAAACCGACTTCAATTCGACTACCAGCTTCATCATCAGATGATGATGATGATGATGATGATAGTTCATTGGGAATGTTCTAGTCACTATAAACACCACATAAAAGTCACAGGAAAGCAAAATACGCAATTCGTGCACGTGGTTGGTGTTGATTCTTTAGAGGAACAACTGGTGGGTTTTTGCTTTTCTCCAATTAAATGCGGTTTGAATGTACAAACTGGGTTTATTGACAAATTTAGAAAAATGTAAAAATTTAGGTGTGCACCACAAAGGGTCCATCGTTGCTAGCAGTACAATGGTAGGCGCTACGCCGCAACTTGGCATATTTTTTTCAGTTATTTCTATTTATCACCCAAACTACTGAACCGATTTTGATGAAAATTAAATGGGACCAATCTGGAAGTATATCCTTTTAGATAAAAAAAGAATTTTTGAAATCGGTTCATAAATGACGGAGTTCTGAGGTAACAAACATTAAAAAAAATAAAAAACATAAAAAAAAAAAAAAAAAACATACAACCGAATTGAGAACCTCCTCCTTTTTTGAAGTCGGTTAAAAAGGGTCAAGCCTTCCCAACCGAAATCCTGGATCTGTCTCTAGTGGTTCAATTTCGTCACTATAGTTGGTCACCACAACACATGAGTAGGTACATCATAATTTATAAGTTAAAAAACTGGAAAACCGACTTCAATTCGACTACCAGCTTCATCATCAGATGATGATGATGATGATGACAGTTCATTGGGAATGTTCTAGTCACTATAAACACCACATAAAAGTCACAGGAAAGCAAAATACGCAATTTCGTGCACGTGGTTGGTGTTGATTCTTTAGAGGAACAACTGGTGGGTTTTTGCTTTTCTCCAATTAAATGCGGTTTGAATGTACAAACTGGGTTTATTGACAAATTTAGAAAAATGTAAAAATTTAGGTGTGCACCACAAAGGGTCCATCGTTGCTAGCAGTAAAATGGTAGGCGCTACGCCGCAACTTGGCATATTGCATTGTTGCTAGCAGTAAAATAGTAGGCGCTGCGCCGCGCCGGGCATATTTTTTTCAGTTATTTCTTTTTATAACCCAAACTACTCAACCGATTTTGATGAAAATAAAATGGGACCAATCTGGAAGTATATCCTTTCAGATGAAAAAAGAATTTTTGAAATCGGTTCATAAATGACGGAGTTCTGAGGTAACAAACATTAAAAAAAATAAAAAAAATAAAAATAAAAAAAAAAACATACAACCGAATTGAGAACCTCCTCCTTTTTTGAAGTCGGTTAAAAACTCACCATTAACAGCGTTATGTATCAGCTCCCTGGTAACAGAGGCATTGTGGACCACCACCATGGCAGCCGGGCCGCGCTCCGTGGCACACACTGCAGACTCCTCGACTCCTGCGACTGAGCCAATGACCAGCTCCACTTCTTGTGGAGATACCTGTTTATTTTATTTTGAATAAAGGTATCAAAACGTTTGACCACAATAGAAAAGGTAGTAACAGCTGGGGCCAAAAGACAAAAATCATAAACTGATAGCCAGATGGTATTACTTCTACCCACGATGCCCTGAATAAAGGTAAAAACCACCAGCTGGTTAACAAGGTAAAGTGATAGGACTGCGTAGGGTTTCAACTTGTTGCTGTGGCGGTGGTAAGCTGTGTAATTTTCTAACTTTATTCTAATCACTGGTTTAGTCATTGAACACAAGGCTTCAGAGTTTAAGTGAGGTGAAAGATGGACTTGTTTGCAGGTAACTTACATGACTGCCCATGAATTTGAAGCAGAATTTCTTCCGTTCTACGTAGAAGAGTCTTTCGCTGTGATCGATGTGGAAGATATCACCCGTCTTAAGCCAGCCGTTTGAAAAGGTCTCATCGTACGCCTCCTGATCCTTGTAGTAACCCTGGCAGATGACAGGATAGTAACAAGATTTCATCCGTGGCTTGCTTGCATGGTATCAAACGTGAATTGATCCAACGGTTACGACGGTATCTTAACTATTTATCTATGTATTTAGCCAAGCACACACTGCTGGGCATAGGTCTCCTCTTAATTATTTAAATGTCTGGATTTTAACAATAGCAGTACCAACTTAAGTATAATATAATTTATAAGTTTAAAAAACTAGAAAAACCGACTTCAATTCAACTACCAGCTTCATCATCAGATGATGATGATGATGACAGTTCATTGGGAATGTTCTAGTCACTATAAACACCACTTAAAAGTCACAGGAAAGCAAAATACGCAATTTGGTGCACGTGGTTGGTGTTGATTCTTTAAAGGAACAACTGGTGGGTTTTTGCTTTTCTCCAATTAAATGCGGTTTGAATGTACAAATACTGGATTTATTGACAAATTTAGAAAAATGTAAAAAAGGTGTACACAGGAAAGTAAGGCATTAGCTTTAGTAATAATACGTGAGCATCGTTGCTAGCAAGAAAATGGTAGGCGCTGCGCCGCGCCGGGCATAATTTTTTTCAGTTATTTCTATTTATAACCCAAACCACTTAACCGATTTTGATGAAAATAAAATGGGACCAATCTGGAAGTATATCCTTTCAGATAAAAAAAGAATTTTTGAAATCGGTTCATAAATGACGGAGTTCTGAGGTAACAAACATTAAAAAAAATAAAAAAAAACATACAACCGAATTGAGAACCTCCTCCTTTTTGGAAGTCGGTTAAAAAGCAATAGGTATTGTAAAACATAAAAGCCTAGCAACGATAGCTTAAACACTAAAAAGGCAATATTTACAAATAACTTATGTATAGAAAAAAATGCCCTTACCTTCATAGTGGAAGGACCTTTGACGTAAAGTTCACCGTTTTGACCCAGACCAACCTTCTCAGCAGTAGCGTCTACCAACTGAAATACAATAGGTAGGTAAGTAGGTATGCAAAACTACTAAAGACCAAAGCTCTAAAATTTTCTAAAATAAACCTCAAACTCATAAAATTCCATTAAAGGTTGTCATTTAGGGCGGCTTGCACCAGAATTACTAAACGTGTTTAACAGCTAAATAGATTTAAATCTGACGTATTTATATGACTTAATACGGCAAAATATTTGGGCATGACCCTTGACGCGAAGCTACGCTGGAAAGCTCACGTCAAGAAGAAAAAAGATGAGTTAGAACTAAGATACAAGAGAATGTACTGGTTGCTAGGAAGAAATTCCCCTGTAACAGTATGCAACAAAATCTTACTTTACAAACAAGTCCTTATGCCAGTATGGACTTATGGTATACAGCTCTGGGGCTGTACCAGAAAGAGCAATATCCAAATCATCCAGCGATTCCAGAATAAAGTGCTGAGGGGAATAGTGAACGCCCCGTGGTACATCAGAAATGACGATCTCCACCGGGATCTCAAAATCGAGTTCGTCGCTAGTGTTATTCAAAAATACGCAGAAGCACATGAACTAAGGCTTCATCATCATGTTAACGTCGAGGCGATCCAGCTCCTTGACAATACGGACCTAATAAGAAGGCTTAAAAGGAAAAACCTTTTGAGTTAGTGTAATAAATTAGTGAAATTCAGTGAAAACAAACTAAAGAACACATGAACATAGTGTCTTCCCTTAAATCTTAAATAGAGACAATAAGAAACGTGTTAATGAACACGTTCTTAGATTAAGCAATTCTAGCAATTTAAGTTAATTTTAAATTACTTATTAGCCCACTTTGTGGCTAGATTGTAATCATATTAGGGTACATTCTTTACAAATAATGTGCACTAAATAAAAAAATAAAAAAAAAAAAAAAAATAATTTATATGACTTGACAACTCGCTAAATACTATTTAATAGTTAAACGCGTTTAGCGATTCTGGTGCAAGCCGCCCTTAAAGTTAGAAGTAGCCTAAGGCTCGTATTTTTTGACCGAGCGAGCGAAGCGAGCGAAGCGTCTCAGTTTCCACATTGGCCAAAAATGCGTTTGTCCGGATGTCAGTCTGTCTGTCTGTCTGTCTGTTCTCCTCTACAGGTCGCATTTTTCAACCGATCTGGACGAAACTTGGTACACAGGTTATATGAATTATTAGATTTTTTTGTCGTCGGGGATTTTTGATTGGGGGGAAAATAGGGGAGAAAAGAGGGAAAGTTTGCTGTAGCGTTATTTATCGACGGATTTCAATCAAATTTGAGAAGCACACGGAAAGACTTCATTCTACACAAGATGGTGTAAAAATATTTCCAAAAAGAGGGAGTGGAAAGGGGAAAAAAGGGAAAATTATTTTTTCCCGAAAATTGACTTCTACCAATGTCAATTATTATTAGACTACTCAGTCCTCTTCGCCTTTACGAGACAAATCTGTAGACACTAGATTCGACCTCCTAGGCTAGGACCAAGGGAACGCGAGTAATCGCTAAAACTAATTTTGCTCAAAAGTCTAAATTCAAGCACCTGAAAATCGATTTAGCCAGGGGAAAAGGGAAAGTGTCGGTTATTGCATGGTTATAAAGGCTTGCGAGGTCTATGTTCTCACAGGACAACTAGTTTAAAGAATTCAGTGACTGATGCATATATTTGAGTAGAGATTCTCATACAAAATTGTTTGACTAACTTGGCATAGCAAGGGACTAGAGGGTGTTGTACCAAAATTATCCATGAATACCATGAAATAATTACCATGTATTCGAATATATTGGCAACCTGGCCCGTACTGTTGAGGGGGGCCCCCGGCACGGCAGTGGTGATGTACCCCTGAGCTTCCGTGGTCCCGTAAACATCGGCGAGGGTAGCTGAAGGAGGCAGCTTTTCCTGGCAAAAATGATTTATGAAAGGGAAGGTCGCAGGTTCGAATTCCACTCGACTCATTTTTTTGTGAGTTGCTTACCCTTAAAGCAGTCATCATTTCAGGAGACGATGGTGCACCCAATAACAGCAAAGTCTTCAGGGATGAAAGGTGATCTTCTTTGAGGGTGGGCAAGAGAGTATTTATGAAAGCTGGTCCGAAAAATACCCAGCTTGGCTGAAAAAGAAAAAACACAGTCTGATCTTCTGCTTCTGTCGCTATGTATTCTCTGACCAAAGTAGCCTTCTGTAGTTTACCCTGTACGTCACTAGCATTTCCTTCACCCAGTCCACGGTGGGTTTCCTTCGAGACATGAGCAATGGCACGCGGTACACCACGCAACTTGTCACTGTCATCGTGAACGTCACCCACTGCGGCGTGGTCAGCAGCATGCAGCAGTCAGTCGGTGTTGGGAACTGGGTGTGGTAGCACCTTGGGCAAAAATAATACGCGTGAAATTAAATATGCTTCATCAAAAGAAGAAAATGGTGAGAGATATTAAAAGAAAATAAAACAGACAAGAGTAACAGAGACAAAACCGATAGGGACTCGTTTGAAACAAATAAAGAACGAAACAGAAGAATATGAACAAAAAGTAACAAGGCATGATGTGTGCCTGTGTGGTACAGTTGCAATAACAGTATCTTTCCAATTCCTTACCAAGCTATGGGCAGTTGATAGACCAATCCTCTGTGCGTCATGAGGGTTGCTTTGGGCATGCCAGTGGAGCCACTAGTGGGCAGCATCATGACTATGGCATCCAAATCTATATCTGGGATCCTGTAAAACAAAATTGCTTCTGTAGTGGTGCTATTTCGTGAAAGTGATTTGGCTATGCTTGTGTGTGTAAGCTTTGGCACTCAGACATGCCGAGATAGAAAGAGAGGAGACGTACTATTGGTAATGTGCATGCACAACTACAAACATAACAAAACCGCCTTCCTGAAACAGAACAATACCGTATCGTAGGTTGCAGCCTTTTGTTAAGGTTTATTAGTTTTTAATGTTTCACGTACTCTATATCATCGCCGACTTCGTTTTCATCTGTCCCCAGTTTATCCCAATCCGTTACTTTAACTTCGGTATTGGTTAGTGTGTCTTTAAGTGCTGTGTTCAGATCATTGTAGTATTCCTCATCACAGAACACCATGCAAGGTTCGATTAGATTCAGGAAATATTTGATTTCAACTAAAACGACAAAAATATATTACCTACTAGCTGAAATCCATTATTGGGTGATACATTCTAAAGGAACTTGTTTTTATTACCCGCGACTTTGTCCACGCAAAAAAAAACAAAAAAGCGGAAAAAGTAGCCTATGTGTATGTATGCCAGGTTACGAACTATAATATATTCCAAGTTTCATCCAAACCAGACCAGTAGTTACAGCGTGATTAAAACACAAGCATCCAAACATTGACTTTTATTATTGTAGGGGGATTGGAAAGCGAAGTGTAGGACGGCCCCCTACCTGATGGACTGAAGATTAACAGATTGTAAAAAGTCAGTGGATGGAGAAGCCTAAAGTTACTCTGTCTGGAATTCTTTGTGGAACGCCTATGTCTCGCAGTGGACTACAGCTTTACAGGCTGGTATGGTGATGATGACTTAGTCCGGTATGCAAAAACACTTTTTTAGTTTGGAAGTTATGTTATTTGGAGTGATAAAAACCCCCAGGTTAAAGGTATTCAGTTGCAATGCAATAAAAACTTACACACGGTACTATTAGGATCCATTATATACGGCACGGCTCCGGCGAACAGATTAGCGAAGTAAATAGCAGTCGTAATCTGGTGGTTCCTCATGATAAACATGACGTTTTTCTCTCTCACACCTTTTGAAAGTAAGCCACGTGCGATAGAGACAGCCTTCTTGAAGATTTGAAAATTGGTGATCTTCTCGCCAGTTGCTGCATTTATCTGAAATATATTTTTTTAGATAGTAGGTTTTTCCTGTCGAGGTAGTTACGGAATCCTAAAAACTACATGAGAACTTGATGAGTTTATGTCAGGCAAAATCAAGCTTATTGAACTCAATTTCAAGGTTTTTGATAAAATGTTACTGTGCCTATCGCTCATTATAAGTAAGTATTTATCTAATCTAAACGAAATACCTATATCTTTACTTATCAACTCGCACAAATTTTGTACGAAAATTTTAGTTAGTCATTTAAAAGTGTGCTAATTTAGATACCAATTTTATTGCACGCACTATAATAAAACGTACCAGTTAACTAGCTACATAAAAAATATTTTGATTGATCGCGAGAAACATGAAAAACAAGAAAAACATGCGTTACTACTATATTTATGTACTAGCAGCTGCCCGCGACTTCGTACGCGAGTACCGCTTCTGTGTAGGTACATTATATTATCTGTGTATTATATTATCTGTGCGTGTACCGAGCGGATACTTTGAGAAACTTGACATTACACCAAACCCGTACTCGAATGTCAAACGTTAGTCGTTGAACCAAAGAGGCGTTACTACCCCCTGTCAAACTGACGTGACATGACATGACATCATCCTCTTTCTAATAATTGGCGCTGTTAATCCCGTTTTTTCATTTTATCCTGTAGATCCTGTTAATTATTCGGGATAAAAAGTAGCCTATGTGTCAATCCAGGTTACTATATATTTGCCAAGTTTCATCCAAGTTGGTTCAGTAGTTTCGACGTGATTGAAATACAAACATCCAAACATCTAAACTTTCGCATTTATAATATTAGTAGGATAGGTTAGGATAAACAACGCTATTACTATACTAGCTGAACAAACAAGTGACTACCAGCGAGAGATCGCTAGTTGCTCGCTTGTTACCGATATTTATGTTATCGCTAACAAACAAGATAAAGCGTAATTGTGCTACTACATCAAAGGCAAGCGAAAATATTATCAGGACATAATCAAACTACAAAATTATGTGCATGGGAAATTGCAGGTATGTTAATATAAGCTGATATTATGTATGAGTAAGAGAATATGTTATAGAAAATGTTGTGTTTGTAAGTAAGACATTTAAGTTTTTTTATTATAAGTTTTTAAGTGATGGTGAATATCTTGTTTTTAGAGAAACTACATCAGAGGTAGCAGTGTCATGACAAATTACTGTTTAGAACCAAATATCAGACCTTTAGAGACAAATCATTGAACGATTTCTGTTTCTATTAATAAAACCAAAAAGAAAGCTACTAAAGGATTGAGGGGAAAAGCTAGGGGAATCAAGCCCCGCCCAAAAACTCCGCTTCTACCTAAAAGTGAACCAAGATTTGTCAGAAAAAACCCTTTTAAACCCCTCCAAACCAGTCTTGGATTCCCCTCCGAACCAGTCTTGGATTCCCCTCCAAACCAGTCTTGGATTCCCCTCCAAACCAGTCTTGGATTCCCCTCCAAACCAGTCTTGGATTCCCCTCCAAACCAGTCTTGGATTCGCCACCAAGAGATCATGGTCGCTGAGTGCGTTCGTGCCGTACCGTCGCATTGTTCAATGCACCTTGTGTTGCATTGACGCTTATCTTAACTAATGTGACATGTAAACAACATCTTTGTTGATAAGCGAGATAAATGCTGTAATAATTAATTTCAATTATGTTACTAAGTTTACCTCTCGTAATTAAATAACAATTCAATTATAATCTAGAGTACGTCATTATTTGAAACAAAAGAAGAACGAACTTTTTGCGAACTTTTTGTACCAATTTACAGGTTGATATAGTAGTCACTACCATAAAATAGGTATGGCTTACCATAAAAATATCTCCAGGGTTCTTCCTGAGACAGTAGTACATTATCTGTGGCAGGCTCACCCCCTCTCTGCCATCAGCCTTCGAGACTCCAGAGAGTAAGACTTCATCTAGGATGCTGTCCAGGTAGAGTTGAGAGGCAAACGGCTTGCCTCGCACTACTGCGTGTGACATTTAGTAGCTGTAGAAAGATTTTTTTTAATTTATTTATTTACTTATTTTTTATAGCTCTACCCCTTCTTCTTTAACCAAGCTGGTGATCTACAGTCACTGGAAATGATCACGTGACATTAGAAATGTAATTTTCATACATTTCGATTTTTTATATTCCTTAGCGATTGCAGAATAATTGATACTGTGACGTTGAATATCCTATTAAGTAAAATTACAGTTACGGCCAAATTTAACAAATAAAATTCAATCGAAATTTTGATGGCTTGCTAATACAATAATTCACAAGGAAAATTACGACCGCATAGCCAGGTGATTTGGTACATATCGGTAATATTGAAAATAGAGAATTTTGAGGAAGGTATAATGATTCTTACCAAGTAAATGATGATAATTATTTTTTAAGATTGAATCCACAATAGATACTTAATCAAAGATCTGAGTAACAAGTGAGTATCTCGAGTGCTGTCTGCAAACTGACTCTCACGGCGTGCGCTCGCGCTGACGGAAGTACCAACTTGTCAACCGGAGAAAGGTCGAGTTTACTAAACTAGATAATATTCTTCACAAATAAAGGAGATCATTTGTGCATTGTCATCTATATCCATTGCGTTATTTGTATATCTGCTTGTAAACACTTAAATAGCACAGAAACAGCGATAAGCGACGCTCGCTTAATATTATGCGTATAATAAGGTATACAAGCATATAATATAGGTACACAAATACATAATACCCTCTCAATTTTGCCGTGGTTAGAATTGGAGAGTCAAAGTACTTGAAAAGCGTTGAGCGTCAATCGAGATCGCTTCGTCGACATCTGAGACGAGTCCTCAAGCACGATCGTGAGGCTGTGGACAGTCATGCGCAAAAGTTAAACATAATTCATCATCATCATAATAATCAGCATGTGGAGTAAAAGTTTAGGGCTGAATATGTCCAGCTACTATTATAAATGTCAAAGTTT
The DNA here is from genome assembly GCA_947859175.1 of Gandaritis pyraliata. Classification (NCBI taxonomy): domain Eukaryota; kingdom Metazoa; phylum Arthropoda; class Insecta; order Lepidoptera; family Geometridae; genus Gandaritis; species Gandaritis pyraliata. Next base: position 413,827 of record OX401871.1, on the reverse strand, counting down.
AGATGTTTGAAATAGAATAGAAATTATTTATTTTACGCAACATACAATTAGGTACATATTTACTTAATAATAAAACAATAAAATGCGTAAAAAAGGAACCCACTGGTTCCCACTGGAATCCCCACTGGTGGAGATTTCTGGAATATACCACAAAAAGTAATTGATTCTGCCAAACGACTTTAACATAGCTACATAATACGATCTGTACGATCACTAACCTTTTATTTATTAAAGACTAAATGAATGTATACTAAAATAATGTAATGTAATGTATGAATGTATGTGTATGTGTATTTAGTCTTTGATTTCAAGTAGCCTAGCCAAATAGTTTTGAAAATCAGTGACAATAAGAATGAGTTACGCAGTGAAGAGCAATCGTCCTCAGCACATAATTGGACCGATAGAAAACAGATAGCTAGAGGTCTGAATGAACAGTTTGGCACGCGCCCAAAATCAGAAGTGTTTTCAAATTGGCACGCAGCCCGTCGCCTTGTTAGCAGTGATTCCTTTTGTAGGCGCGTCAAGAAATCAGCAATGGATTGAAAACATTGCAATTAGGACACACTAACCTCTTTCAATTACATAGCTCGATAGCTTATGATGTCGGTTAGTATTTCAATCAGAGACGCGCGTGTTAAAAGCAAAAACAGGAAACAGTTATTTTTCAGATTTGCTTTTAGCTCACTCTTTGGCTTTTTCTAGAACTTTCTAGTACCAAAGACTGTATAAATCTAACAAAACCATTTTTATCAATGAAAAATAACAAGCAGTTTTAACTGTAACGATTTTCTCAACAAAACTACCCATAAGAACATACCGTAGTGCAGTACGGAGCGTACCTGTAGGTATTCTCCGTCCAATGCTGTAAGAAGTTCACAATGCGATACTTCGATTGCACGGAGTTAAATTGCTTTAAGAACTTTGTCTCTCGATGCTCTACGATACTTGTCCTAGTTGCTTGTAAACGGGCGATAATAAGTTGGGCAACTTTCAGATATTATCTGAAATTAAATTGTCTGAATTGAAACTTCTGACCAAAATGTTATTAGGTTCTAGTTTATTGTATCTTTGGGTACCACCTCGCTGTCGTCAAAAAACTCGATATGGTATGGATTCGAGTACCCGGTAATATGATACAATCATAAATCTATTGCAACAACTAACATTTGTGTAGTCTTAAATTGAGACTCCATCATTATTCTGGAACCATAATAATGTTTATGTACGATTTGTTAGTCTGTTCGTGACAACTAATGTTGCTTCTAAAATTGCCCGTCCAGGTCTATTTCAGACTGAAATTCTGTATCGTATACTCTAACAAGTAAAGTTAAATGTTGACAAATTGAACTTCAGTATCGAGTAGTTTTACTTACAGATAAGATTATTGCTATATTTTTATAAGAAAAATATTTTTACGGAGAGTCCTGCCAAATATAGATAGAGTATAAAACTTTTTAATTTAGTAATAGGCGTTTGTACACTGCCCGGTACCGATACAACACGACAGCGACATGACAGTTGCTCGTAAAATGTCGGCGTCAGCACCGACATCGTGTGGAGTACTACAGAGTGCTGTAGAGTGCTACAGAATGATAGCTTTGCGACGATATCGTGTGTCGTTTCGATGTAAAAAATGAAAAATAAAAAATGATGTTTCGGTGTAAAAACAGCCATCTGTCTACTGATCGATTTGTTTTTATTATAGCTACGAGTAAAACCAATATTATGGTAATACAAAAACTCTAGTACAATAAATATTGGACTACATTTTCTAATATAATTCTAAAATAAGTTTTTTTCTTTGAAACAAACGTAATTAAATCTCTATTCTAATAGGCAAACGAATTTCAATCAAGAGTTCATAAAAATGCAATAATTATTATTTTCTCATGGATTTTCATTTCAAACTCAGATTGTTTTAATTAAAATACTCAAATATTCAAGTCTAATATTGAGGTCGTTTAACTGAATTGATATAGATTACAGGCATTCAAACTTGTATTAAAGTTTAGGGGAATAAGATTTATTACTAGTGATTTACCATTTGAGTATGACCTACCCTTATACCGGGTAACTTTGGAGTAATAAATTGGCTTTCGGGCTTGTGATCAGAAGAAAAACAGCGTGACGTATGATACACCCTGGACACTCGATATAAGTAATGAATTGATAGCTCAAAATCACTGTGCTGCTTAGATTTGTTTCATTTGATTTCGTAATTGTTTTTTTCTATTTCGTGCTTGGCACAGTGATGCTCGCATTGCTGTGTTCCGGTTTGAAGGGTATGGGTGCCGGTGCTATTACAGGCACATGAGACCTTTATGTCTCAGAGTGATGGGCGCAGTGCAATGCATTATAATGCGTCTTCAGTAGACGTGCTCGGTAAGGCAATTCATTGTTATAGGCAGTGGTAACCACTTAACATCAAGTGGAGCGTCGGCTTGTTCCATCACTTAGTTGTATAAAAAAAAATTCAATGCGGTGAATGTACCCGTGAGGTCTATATTCTCACAGAAGTAGGAAACAAACACCAAACCGTGTCAGCCCCCGTATTCCAATCTTTTGCTGTCAAGTTATATTTCACTGCCCAGTGTAATTTCTTCAGGTCACGTGGTACAATTTTGTACCACGTGATCATTCTTTTTAGACACGTGACAGCAAAATATGCGCGAAAACAAATTACCTAAATGACATCATAATATCACTATTTAGTCACAGAATAACTATGAGTTAGTATGAACTGACCATGATTTGAAACCTTGCAGTTCAACTTTGAGATTGGAATCGCCCCCCAGGTAAGTACGTCACACAGACGGAAGGGAAAGAGTGGCCATTCTGTCACAAATAGTAACTCTCATCTAAGGTATGCGAAATGGCACAGTGATGCAGTTGTAGGGATGTCATAGGTACCTGAACTAGCTAGAATCCTGACTTTTGAGTTATACATAACACCATTTGCTAATTTATTTTATGTACTTTAAGCTTTCACGGTTTCTGATTTGCAGAAAAGCTTGTTACAAATGGAGGTCTCTCCCACGAGGTCGGAGCTGTGATCTTGTTTGATGCTGTCATTGAGTAACAATTACTGGACTAAAACTTCACTTAGTCACTTGACTAAGTTTTAAAATAGCTAGCTAATAGAAAACTTCCAAAAATGTACGAATGGTCACGTAAATCTTTGTTTAGATTTATGTCATTTCGATACCTAACTAGAAATGATAGCTTGGCTGTATAGGACGACCTGTGTTGTTTGTTTTTCTTGAAAAAATACCGATGCTAACGAATTTTCCCGTGTTATCAATCGTCTGGCAAGCCTTTTATTTTATTTTCTTTAATTTTACATTGCCGAAAACGGAATTTTATAAAATGAACTCTGAATTCTAAATGCTAGAGATAGAAAACAGAGTTCAAATCACCGACTGCAGGCAGGGTGCCGAAATAAATATTTTTCATAACATTATTTTTTCAATTATTGGCTTTTACAGCTCAATTTGCAGTACTCCACTGTATAGTAAGTCCATGGTTGGACTGTGGTTTCATGGCTCTAGAGGCCGCGATGCTGCGTCCCGCTTTAATACTGCATCGCCAACTTGAAATGAGTTTAAAAGTGCCGCTGCGCTGAGATCAGATTTGTGCGGTCAACGAAGATGGTAGATCATGCTAAGCTAGTGGTCAACTATACTTCTAACTATAATAATAAGGGCGGCTTGCACCAGAATCGCTAAACGCGTTTAACTCTTAAATAGTATTTAGCGAGTTGTCAAGTCATACAAATACGTCAGATTTAAATCTATTTAGCTGTTAAACACGTTTAGTGATTCTGGTGCAAGCCGCACTTAAGGCTCAGAGGCATAGATTTGAGTAAAGATTATCATACAAAACTGTCAAAAAATCTATGTTTGAGTCCAGATCAATGCAGACTAAATTTAGGAAACTAGACGGCTGATATAATACTTGTATACTTTTTTTGTAAATACATACTTATAACAAATACATAGCAACACCCAGACATATAACAAACATTTATGTTTTCCACGCACAAATGTTTATTCTTGGTGGGAATCGAACCCACAACCCACAACACGGAAGGCAGAGCTATTACTGACTGTGCTGTGACGCCTGTCGTATGATGTCGTTGTTGACCGAGCGAGCGAAGCGAGCGAAGCGTCTCAGTTTCCACATTGGCCAAAAATGCGTTTGTCCGGATGTCTGTCTGTCTGTCTGTCTGTCTGTCTGTTCTCCTCTACAGGTCGCATTTTTCAACCGATCTGGACGAAACTTGGTACACAGGTTATATGAATTATTAGATTTTTTTTGTCGTCGGGGATTTTTGATTGGGGGGAAAATAGGGGAGAAAAGAGGGAAAGTTTGCTGTAGCGTTATTTATCGACGGATTTCAATCAAATTTGAGAAGCACACGAAAGACTTTATTCTACACAAGATGGTGTAAAAATATTTCCAAAAAGGGGAGTGGAAAGGGGAAAAAAGGGGATTTTTTTATTATTATTTTTTTCAGAAAATTGACTTCTACCAATATCAATGAAACTACACAGTCCTCTTCGCCTTTACGAGACAAATCCGTAGATACCAGATTCGACCTCCTAGGACCAAGGGAACGCGAGTAATCGCTAAAACTTATACCCTTATTTTGCTCAAAAGTCTACCTATGGGCCTATTGGAAAATTCAAGCACCTGAAATTCGATTTAGCCAGGGTAAAAGGGAAAGTGTCGGTTATTGTATGGTTATAAAGGCTTGCGAGGTCTATGTTCTCACAGGACAACTAGTATAAGAACTGTCGATGTAAGGATTCTAAAACATACGAGTATACAATAGAAGACTGACATCCTTAGTTCTCACAACGGAAGCTGTAGACAAAAGCCACTTAGTAAATATCCAATAAAATTATATGGATCTCACTCTTACAGTCCTAAGCACAAATTAGTTCTAAGCATACCACTTAAAACAAATGACATCACAATTAACCGACTGCGCCAAAGGCAGGTAATGATTTTTAAGCAACACTTCAACCTATACTGTCTTTAATGAAACGCAATTACCGAACCCTTCTGCTTTATAAAATTAGGGAAAGTGCTTTAAAACATAATTTCATTTAATTTTACGTCATTCGCAGCTTCCGCTCAAAGATTAATTTTTAACCGACTTCAAAATAGGAGGAGGTTCTCAATTCGGTTGTATTTTTTTCATGTTTGTTACCTCAGAACTCCGTTATATATGAACCGATTTCAAAAATTCTTTTTTTATCTGAAAGGATATACTTCCAGGTTGGTCCCATTTCATTTTCATCAAAATCGGTTCAGTAAGTCTACTAGTTTTTTTCTCTAGTTGGATTTACAACAAAACACTGAGTACAGAGTAGATCCATTCACGTCACTTTTTACCGCGGAACCCTAAAGTTTTTATGGTTGGCAGTGAGTGACACAACGTTTTTATTAGTTCCCCTTACGGATGAGCACATGTGCTATTCCGACAACCCTAATCTTTTAAATCGTCTTTGTGTTTGTGTTGGATTTATCTGTGAAACTGCGGTTAGACTGATAAGGTTACCCTTGAATGTGATTTCGACCGATAGGTCATTTCATTTTACGATTTTAAAAAAGTACCGACTGATTGCAGTAAAAAAGTCTTCATAGAAATTTTATTGTTCATTTTTATCATTGTTTGAGATTTTGAGTTAAAACATATTACATTGAGATAATTCCTGGTACCATTGGATAAAGCACCGGTACCTAAACCCTTTAAATCTTAACACAGCAATGCGAGCATCACTGCTTTGCGGCAGAAATAGGTACGGTGCTAGTACTTCCCCGGACGAGCTCGCATACAAAGAGCCCTACTACTACTAGGTCTTTCCCAAGAAAGAAAGAAAGAAAAAGTATTTATTTTGTAACACACACACAACAGCACAACAATACACTAACACACTAACAGACTAACAATACACTGACACACTAACACACACAAGACGCGTTTAGTGTTTGCCAGCTATTGGCCCAAAACAAAATGTTAGTAAGTTAAAATTATACTAACATTTGATTACCCCAAGAGATATATACAGCAAATCAAATCATTATCCATATACATATACATATTAGTTAGTCATAATCCAATTTAATGCGACCCCCGACCGTCACAAGTTATCAAATGCAATATACATAGTACCAGCAGAGTAAGGCATCTTCTAATTTCTGAGTTTTTTCTTTGAATGGTTACAACGTAATATTGTCTTCTTATCTCCAGCCCCCGTATGCCAATCTTTAAGCTGTCAAGTTATATTTCACTGCCCAGTGTAATTTCTTCAGGTCACGTGGTACAATTTTGTACCACGTGATCATTCTTTTTAGACACTTGACAGCAAAATATGCGCGAAAACACATCAAATGACGTCATAATGTCACTATTTAGTCACAGAATAACTATGAGTTAGTATGAACTGACCATGATTTAAAACTTTGCAGTTTAACTTTGATTGGCAGTTCTGAAAGCAGCAATCGGCTTCCACAGGTGGCCTGCAGCTTGTTGGAGGTTATATAACCATCTTTTCAGCTGTTTTCCAAAATAATAATATGTTATTGTCTAATCAAACTATCTCCTGTTATTTCGGGAACAAAAAGGTTGTTATAATTTTTTCCCCAATAGTTGACATTGATTTTGTAATTAGATCTACTAGGTAGTTTGCCGCACATTAATATATTTTTTTAAGCGAAATTGTGGCAAAGATCACAAAGGATAACCTAGATGATCTAAATGATCCTTGAGATTTTATTAAATAAAGAAATTTTGACTTTGACTTTTGACTAGCTATAAATAATAATTTTCAGAATTATAGATTTTTTTTTAATATGAACATAAATAGCTATATTTCTGTGTACTATGTTCAGTTAGCAATATTTGTGAAACGCTACCGCAAATATACATTTCAAATAATATTCAGCGCTGTTTCTAAAAGCAACGGTTGCAAATTACGTCCGTAATGAAACATTAATAAAACGGTTTTATTTTTCCTTTCTCAATGACATTTCTATCACACGTCAGTTTGCATTCGTGGCATAAAGTGGTGAGTAAGTGTCAGTAGCAATATGGATTCTGACGAAACGGCTTACTTTTTTATTTCATTGCATTGGATCTCTAGTGTAAGTACTTTGGTTACGGAGCTGTTTAGCGGTCACCGTATTTTTGCAAACTAAGGCTTAGATGTAAGTGTACCGTGAAATATTGTCTCGCACTAGACTTGTTTTATGAAATGATATGTAGAACACGTGTTTGAGGCAGCGTAGGTTTAACCGAGCTTATTGCTTCAGGAATATTTTATGAAGCTTATGTTTCTGCAGATGCCGTAGGATCCACATCCACATACTCATAAAGTAGCGAACTAAAATTATAGTCACTAAAACATTCCCAATGAACTGTCATCATCTGATGAAGCTGGTAGTCAAATTAAAGTTGGGTTTTCTAGTTTTTTAAACTTATAAATTATTATGCTGAAATATTTAAATGCTGAATTTCTAAATCTATGGTCAGACAATCAAGAAACTGGTTATAGAAAAACTACGATAGTTTTTTTGGATATTAGAATTCCAACAAGAACCAATACTTACATAATGCATGAACGAACAAAGTATGCGAATTTCACAGCCGATGCATTGCAACTTGGTCCACTGCCGCAGAATAAACAGCAGTTAGTATACCGACCACATGAATTATTCAGGCGCGACACACTGACGCGAGTTTTATACTTCAGTTGCACCTGCGCTTTAAATTCCTGAAATGGCGTCCGCCGAAGCGGCTGGACACTGTTTCAGGAATTTAAATGAGGAAATACACGGTGTTTTACTGTAAAATGGATCAGGATAGGTACTACGGATTGTCTACTATGGGTATACAGGGTGGGCCTTTGATATGGGACAGTAAAAGCACAACACAGACTTTAACAAAGGTGGGAGTTAGTGAAATAATTGCAATTTATCTATGTGGATAATTTTATAGAATTTCTAATTTTGTACAGTTGTATAAAAATTGTTAAACTGTTTTTTTGTGAAATAAACGTTTTTTAATTGGTATTTTATTAGGCCGGTCTACGTTTTTCTGTAGCATTTCACAGTTCTACCTTGTATATATCATGTAATTTAATTAATCATTCTTTTTAACAAATTTTATTCGTATTTTACCTAACGGGTTTTTTACCATTATTCAACTGATGATTTAGACAAATCAGTGGAAAACCATGTTATTTATTCACTGAAACCTACTATGCATACGAGTACCTACCTAGCTACATTGTTTTGTATAATATTGTCTCGCAGCGGGCAGGGAGGGACGCAATTACGCGCTCCACGCGCCCTTGCCCACATAACTAAGTTTAAGCTAACTATAATAGTGTTCTGGTTATCGTACGGGTGAGAGGTGCTGTTAGTATGATCAAATAGATGAACACAATTTAATGGTAGGTACTAAGTATATAAATAAAATAATCATGGACATTTTGCACCACACCATGTAAAGAAAGAAAGAAAAAACTTTATTCGATAACACATCAAAACAAACAATAAAACAAAAGTACATAAAAGTATATGTGGCCAAAAGGGTGACAGCTCAGCATTATTGTTGAATTACTAAAAAATGCAATTCAACGCTAGATTACTGCCCCCGTATGCCAATCTTTTGCTGTCAAGTTATATTTCACTGCCCAGTGTAATTTCTTCAGGTCACGTGGTACAATTTTGTGGTACAATTTTGTACCACGTGATCATTCTTTTTAGACACTTGACAGCAAAATATGTGCGAAAACACATCAAATGACGTCATAATGTCACTATTTAGTCACAGAATAACTATGAGTTAGTATGATCTGACCATGATTTAAAACTTTGCAGTTCAACTTTGATTGGCATACCCCTGCTGATATATACTTATTTAATACATTATTTTTTAGTAAATACGTAGCTATATAACACGCAGACACAGAAAAAGTTTTTTTTTTTTAATTGTTGGTTTGCCATCACACAAATGCTTGTTCTTGGTGGGGATCGAACCCACAACCCACTACACGAAAAGCAGAGTTATATCGATTATGTAAAAAGTACTAACCAGTACATTTGGTTTACCAACTTTATACACTTGGTGCACTCAGTATTTTATACAAAAGGTACAAAAACTTTTAGCTTCTTTGTGTCAATTCAGACAAAGCCGGCTTTAAAAGTGGGCTAAGCGAGGATACCGCTGAGAAATGCAAACGAAAGCGTATACAGACTGGGACGACACCTAAACGATCCCATCGTATTAATTGTTCGAGCACGAAATGTCGTTGTCGTCGACGACACGTCTAATACAATAAGATTAGCTACTCACGATATCGTGTAGGTGTCGTGTCAGTTGCAATATGAAAACCCCCGAAGTAGCTTTCAAATGTGAGCTTTATCAAGAACTAGCAGTTGCCCGCGACTTCGTACGCGTCTACAATTTCCGTGTACATTATATTATCTGTGCGTGTACCGAGCGGATAAATCTTTGAAAAACTTGACATTACACCTCATTACACCGAATTCGTACTGGAATGTCAAACGCTAGTCGTTAGACCAAAGAGGTAGTACTACGCCCTGTCAAACTGACGTGACATGACATGACAGCATCCTCTTGCCAATTGGCGCTGCTAATCCCGTTCGTTCATTTTATCCTGTAGATCCTGTTAATTATTCGGGATAAAAAGTAGCCTATGTCAATCCAGGTTACGAACTATATATATGACAAGTTTCATCCAAGTTGGTTCAGTAGTTTAGACGTGATTGAAACACAAACATCCAAACATCCAAACATCTAAACTTTCGCATTTATAATATTAGTAGGATAGGATAGGATAGGATAGGATAGCAGAGGTTCTGGTTTTTAACAGACTTCAAAAAAAGGAGCAGGTTGGTTCTTATTTTACAAAAAAAAAAAAACTAAATGTAAGGCCACAGAAAGACACACTAAGGCCCGTATGCTCATTAATCAACCAAATGCTCAAGCATTGATCCAGACTAAAGTAATTAGTGAACATACGGCCCTAACATTTCAAACACTTTTTTTTATGTATCGGAGTAAAATAAAAGACTTTTTAATAAAAAAATCTGTTTATGCAAAAAACTGCAAATTCGAATAATGCCATTTTGGTCACCCTACTCCGATTAAACGTTTGTAATTCCAGATGGGGATTACTTGCAATGTTGGAGAGCCGCTGTGACGCTGTGTCCCTGGCTTTGAGGAAACGGCAGTCATTAAATTACGTTCGAAATGCAAAAAAGTATTTGAAAATTGAAAAAGCTGGAATAGGCTCATAATTTTCAGTTACAGTTCTGTTAGCTAGGTACAGTAGAATAAACTACTGACTTTTTAATTTTACAGTGACAGTTATCGGGTTTGCGAGAAATAATAAGACGGTCATCGTTTTGTAGAAACTGTAGAGGCAAATTCAGGAACCTTTCTGTGGAATCTTAAATTGGAAACACCTGAAATAGCCCCTTTATTGGACGCTTGTCTTATTATGTGAGTTAGAACTACATAATAAAAGGGTTAGACAATAAAACAACCAACAGTCAGGTATACAACACTGCGTCAGATGCCGCTGCAGAGGCAAGAGAGAGCAACTGTCAAAAAAAAGTCAAAAAAAAATCTGATCTCGAGCTTAGATTAACATAGGTGCCAAATTTAAAAAATATTTGGACTCGAAAAAAGAAGTCTCATAAGTCTACGCCAGGAGCCCTAGCCATAAATTGATAAATTCCAGTCACTAGAGCCAAATGTTTTAAACTGCAATATGCTTGAACTCTCTTCAAAACTCGGGTTCCGAGCTGATCCTTAAAATCTGCAAACAGCTGCACTGATTTCTACTAAACATAGCTAAGAATTACCTCAGAAAATCGCCTTTTGTGGTACGAAATCAAATATGATAGATACTGGATAGAAAGATCACAAATGCCTTAAAGTTATACCACCTCTTTTTTCAATTTGGGAGTTAAAAGGACTGCACTGAAGTCTGATTGAAGTTAAACTTTTTAGTACAAAGTGTTTTAAAAACTCATAGCGTGTACCCATTTTTATAACTACGTTTTCATTCAAAAACTGATAGAAAAAGTGGTGCAAATTACCAAACTCTGTTTCATTCAGAGTTCAATAAATATTTTGTTGTGAAAACCGCCAATCAAGCGCCGGCTTCAAACACTGCTTGTATGAAACAGCTTCACCTCCATTTTGTTCGGCACAGTTTCAAAGCGGAAGCCAGATAGCTCGCAGAAGTCATGGCTAACCAAGTATAAGTGTGCTGAGAGGTGCCTTGGTATTTGGGCAGATTTGCTATAAAATGTTCCACATGATGACGCGCAATGGTTTAATTTGATCGTACTAGTTCATTTACTAGATCATAGATAATTTCAGGGCCTGTTTCACCATCTCTATGTAACGCTATCCGCCAAATAAAGGTATTTCTAAACTTATTTTAATTAATCTAAAGTAGAGTCGAAATATTTCTAGCTGATGGTTAGCGTAATCATGAAATGGTGAAATAGGCACTGAGTAAAAACTGTCACAAAATCTCAATAAGCATATAACATAACTACAGAATGGTATGAGTTTCGAAATTAAACATTGAACATTTTTTAACAAGCTAAAATAATTGATAGTAATACTTCGAGTATAGTTATGTTGCCACGAGTGATCCAGCGGTCTTCCATCGACTGCAACTAGTTATATTTGAGTCCGCAACTACCGAGGCTCTCCGTTTGCCAAATAAGCATCCAATCACACAGCTTTCAATTTACAAAAAGCCGTACATTTTTCACGGGCGCAGTGGAGATCAAATGTCACCGCTTAGAGTGGACGTACTCAGGGGTCTACCAGCGGCTTCTGTCTGGATTTGGATCATTTCAACAGGCTCCGGTTAGGAATAATAGTACATTGTTGGCCAAGGGGTGTAGGCTACTCATTACACCCGAGATAATAGTTCGAGGTTGTAATTATTAGTAGCGTACACCCGAGGATTACACATGACTTTTCATCATGAATGCTATCAAAAATATATTTTAAAGATAATTGGCGTTCCCAGTTTTTCGCCTTTTTTCTCTTCTTTTGCAAACCAGGCAGTGGCCAGTTCCATTTTTGAATGGAAATAAGAAACTCTCACGGAGATAGATAGATAGATAAATTATTTATTTAGTTCACAATCACAGGTAGGTACAGCACAAAACAAGCAAAAAGAAAAAAAAACAAACAATAAGTACTAACACAATTAAATAGTATAGTTTAGTGAGATAGTATTTTACTATGGCGTGTTTTAAGTAATGATCCTCATTCTATTTACTGTTTCTTCTTTGTGTACAATAAAGTGTTTATCTATCTATCTATTTTCAAAACTTTTGGCCCATATTTTGAGCTACTTATGGCTTGTTTTCGAGCATGAATGATGAAAAGTTTTTTACAGGTGCATTATCAGATAAAATGTCATCGCTCACGTCCTTAGGCAGTTTCTTCCAAGACTACTCGGCAACAATGAGCTGCTCCTATTGTAAGTTCCTGTCTAGCTCTGGTTCTCAGACACAGCGAAACTCATTGCCAGGTAGACAATTGTGTGTTTACTAATACTTGTCTCGTACCCTAATCCTAGTCCATCCACTTTTTAGTGGAAAATGGAATTTAGTTTTGGTTTCATCGTGGATTCGATTTGCATGGCGAAACCGATGGGAATGCACATTGCGCGTGCTGAAATGGATTGAGTATTGATTTGAAATAGTTTTAGGCTCTTTGAAATTGTTCTACGTACTGTTAAACTGATGAAATGCTTTATATTTTTTACAAACCAATCAGAGCTGAGCAAGAGTTTCATCTGAACATAAATCAATAAGAAATGATTAATATCCAACTATATTTAAGGAGTGTTTGATTATTATTTATTTTATTTGTCAACAAAAACCTCGCTACACAAAGGACACACAACGAAGTATTATCAACAATGTCCAACTGACTTGTAAGCAGCTGCCACGCGATTAGCATATCTAGTCCTCTCGTCCCTCTAGTTTGGACGGAGTCATTCTTTGCGCGTTTGGACCGAACGTTGTGTGAGGAAGGACTTATGACGGTTCGGGTTAAGGACCAGTCTCTCACCTCACAAGCGGTTATTGTGACCGTATTTAACCCGTTACTCATCAGACATGTGTGTCAATTCTACTTATCTCTCTACTAATTCTACTCGTACATAAAGAGAGTACAGCTTTTTTGGGATTGATGAAAAAACGCAGTAAGTCTATCTCTACCTGACTGTAGAAGTGGAGCAAGCTATCGGGCCTTTGCAGTTTTGCATTTCAGGGTCGTGTGAAAGTTACCACCTTTATATTTGGGGAAATGATACAGCGAACTCTTGGACTAAGTAGGTACGTGTTTGAAAAACACGATTGGTGAATATTTTCTCGATAATATTTTTTTTAAAACATGTTTGGCACATACGTCTCTAATTATCTCAGGAACAACACGCTGATGTTGGGTTTTTGTTTTGTAAAGAAACCTAGAAGTATTTCTTTCTTTCTTTCTTTTCTTTAATTTGTCGATTGGTTGTTTAATTAGATAAAAACGTTGCGCGCTGTACTCCTCACTCACGAGAACACCCATATTTTGTCATCCCACTCCACGCTCAGTGTGACGCACTCTTAAAGACATAATATTACGTTTATCACATTCTGAGAAACAAAAGTAAGACTTGCTGTATCCGATAAGAAGTGTATAATACACATTATCATGCAGCCGCACCACGCATAGTTATGTTGAAACTTTACTAAAGGGTTGCTTATTTACATACGACTACTGAGAACGTCTTACGCAACATTATGTGGTAGGTTTATGGTCCGAGTGTGCAGAAAGGATTATGTTCTTATGTCTATGGTTTTAGAATAGAATAAAGTTCATTATGGAATGAATATGACACTGAGAATTGCGTAACTCGCGATGTGTGTGCAACAGGCGTAAGAGTGATGGACGCAGTGAATTGCTTCACAAGGCAATTCATCAAAAGGTAGCCGCTTGACTTCTGATGTTCAATCAGCTTTTCTATTAAAATTAAAATCATACTTCTTAGCTAACATAGAAAAATACCAATAGACTTAAACCAAATCTAAGGCTATCATGCGATTAGGGAAAAAAACCTACCGATGAAAAATGCGTTCGAGGCACCCATCTAACAAACCATCGATACGGACTCCAATAGCATTATGCTTAATAAACCTTGTGGTTTTCTTTAGTGCTATACTATAAAATACATTATGTAATTTTTTTAAATAGTAAAAAAACTAAAAAAATAATATTATAATAAAAAAAAATATGTGTCTTTAATAAATATATTTCATTTAACGCAACGTTCAGCGTGGTCATGATTTGGATGAGTGACTGCTAAAAGCAGTTTTACATATATGAGACAGTTAAGGTATATTTTGAGGATTACAGTAAGTTGTTGAAACTCAATTTTCACTTATTATCTGCTGGCATACTAACTTGCTAGAACAAGTGCAGCCGCAGGTGGTTGCTAGTTAGCTGTAAATAAAGCCACAAAGAAGCTGAATCTTTAGAAACACCAACATTTTGCACAGACACGTCTTGCCTGATTGGATGGCCAAGTTTAGCTTTAGTTTTCTGCAAAACCACAATCGTAAAATTATGGATCCGTTGTCATCGACGGGCGTTTAAAATACACAATAATTGCTGGTTTACTGTCCAGGTTCAATGAAAGCTTTAAAGCGTATCAAAGTAACTACACTGAAAAAACGAAGTAGAAGCAATGTGGATGAAGGGAGCGAATAGCGCCAAAACTGAGTTTGAGAATATCTATATTGCTTCGTCATATTACGGTCAACGTTTTTCAAGAAACATAAGCTACTTTTATGACAGGATTGCACTCTTCCAAGCTTAGAGTTTGGAAAGTATGAAAAATGTATTAGGGCCAACGCACATCTATCGACAAAACTGTTTTGTCGCGTACTTAGTGACGTGAAAATAAATTTTCTGTTATAACGAAAACAGCATATGATGAATGCTTCCTCGTCATATGCTGTTTTCGTTGTAACGAAACTCACATCAATTGACACGACAGTCTTTTCTTACGTTTTTTTATTAATAGGTTCGCAAACCAGCCGTTAAAACAATTTAATTAATTAATTAAATTGGCCGAGCGGCCTTCAAAAGCAAACATGCATGCATAAAATTATGTTTACCTATCTATTATAGCATTGTTTAGTACCTACCTATTAAACATTGCTTTATACGCATATACCTAGAGAATGAACTGTGCTTTTTTAATAAATAAGAATATAAAGTAATTATGTAGTGTACTTAATAATATTATTAAGTACTTAGGATGATTCTCATTAAATAAGCTGCGTTTGCGTTCTCCCTAAGGGAGAACGCAAACCAAAGACAAAACGTCTTGTCGAACAGTTAGTGATGTGAAACTTCTCAGTAAAACTTTTTTAGTTACGATATGCTTCTTTTTATTTGCTGTTTTCGTTACTTGCTTATTTAATGAGAATCATCCTAAGTACTTAATAATAATATTAAGTACACTACATAATTACTCTATATTCTTATTTATTAAAAAACACAGTTCATTCTCTAGGTATGTGCCTATAAAGCAATGTTTAATAGGTAGGTACTAAACAATGCTATAATAGATAGGTAAACATACTTGAGAAAAGTCTGTAGTGTCAATTGATGTGAGTTTCGTTGTAACGAAAACAGCATATGACGAGGAAGCATTCGTCATATGCTGTTTTCGTTATGACAGAAAATTTATTTTCACGTCACTAAGTACGCGACAAAACAGTTTTGTCGATAGATGTGCGTTGGCCCTTAGGAATTTCCGAATTTTACCAATATTTTCCGACTATAACATTATACTAGTACGTTAGGACTCGGTGAAGTTATTAAGAGTAGGTAAGTTCTTAATCCACCGAATTCATAAACGATGTAGAGGCACCTCTAGCGACGCAACACGAGAAATGGTTTGGCGAACCGTACAGACCCGTTCAAATAATTCGAAATTAATATACTAAGGGCGGCTTGCACCAGAATCGCTAAACGCGTTTACTATTAAATAGTATTTAGCGAGTTGTCAAGTCATATAAATACGTCACATTTAAATCTATTTAGCTGTTAAACACGTTTAGTGATTCTGGTGCAAGCCGCCCTTAGTATATTAATCTCGAATTATTTGAACGGGTCTGAACGGTTTGCCAAACCGTTTCCCGTGTTCGCCAGTATTCGTGCAGGGCAGTGCCTGAATGCGTCGCTAGAAGTGCCTCTAGACAGATAACGCTTACAAATATTTTTAAGGGCCCACTTGATCAGGATTTTTTTAATATTTTCATCTGGGCCCATTCGTGCTATCAATACTGGGCCTAGTTGCTAACTTACTCGCGTAAAGTCCGCGGAAAGTTAATGGAGAAGACTCAAAAACATTTTTCTTAATTTAACAGAGGGGTCTGAGTCTAGTAGTGGCCTTTTAACTGATACGATGGTGATGATGAGCCTTTATTAATAGTTCTAGGTTGACCACCAAGTGTGTTTGCAGCCCTAATGAGACGACCTTACTAATTAGTTTCAAACATGGCGGTTGAGTGAAATCTTTGCTAAACTTTACTAACTTTCTCTTATTTGATTTCAGACGTCAGCCGCTATTTCTTTCAGTATAAACGTAACTAAGTTATGTTATCCTTACCATTTTACGTATCTACAATATTGAACAAATAAACTAAGTAAATAGTCTTAAAATTCAATCCCTATTTTTATATTCCAAAAGAATCTATTTACTGATTATTCTCATTAAAAAAATCCATGCATTTCACGCAAACATTTAAAATTGAAATGGAAACCCAAACAATGCAGTAATTGTGAAATTCAGTTATTCCTCGGTAAATAATGAACCCACTAAAAGTCTACTAGGACGTGGTAACGTGCTTACAGTTCGCGGCTGGTGATATGGCAATATATAAATAAAATAAGGACGGTAGATAACGATTAGATTAGATTAGAAAATTCTTTATTGCACATATAAAAACAGTACAGAGACGATTAGTCTATTGTTTACTGAATCCTGATTTGAAACTCTAGCTTTATTTTTAGTTTTATTGGAAAAATGCTCCGTATAATAAATCCCTAAAATTGATTCAAGAAAACTTTTAGGGTGTAAAAGCATGAAATAATTAAGAACCCATCAATATGATATTTTATGTATTCACTCTTTGGTTTACTAGAAAAAGTAAAATCGTTTATTGCAAATATTATGTTACAGTTTAGGGTATGGCAATACTTGGAGATGATACTCTAATTATTGCCATACCCTAAATTTAAAACCTCCGAGACATTTTTAGCAGTTAATTATCAATATGCCACAGTAACAGCCGCGCGCTGGCCGCAGTGAGCCAAATAACAGTAAACCGCATTTTTGTGGCGTCATTTGATTTAGTCCACGGGACGGACGGTGGGTGACCGCTCACAGCTCCCGGTAGACCCTCACCACCACTGCTGAATGGAACAGATAGACCACTCAAACTTGAATTAGAGATAAATAAATAAATAAATAAATATTCAGGGATATTTCACACAACACCCTCTAGTCCCAAACTAAGCAATGCTTGTAATATGGGAACCAGATGGCTGATAGAATACTTATATACTTTTTTTTTGTAAATACATAATACATAATTATAATATATAGTAACACCCAGACATAGAACAAATATCTATGTTTTCCACGCACAAACGTTTGTTCTTGGTGGGGATCGAACCCACGACCCGCAGCACGGAAGGCAGAGCTATACCGACTGAGCTGTAACGCCTATATATATATATAGAGACATATTTATTCAAAACACAATCACAACACAGGTACAGCACAGAACAAGCAGAAAAAGAAAACAATAAGTACCTCCACAATACTACTACCTAGGTAGGTAGGTAAGCTGAGATTTACCTAACATTCTAAGATTTAAATTGAACATCAATAAATAAAGATCATTTAGGGCGTCTTGCACCAGAATCACTAAACGTGTTTAACAGCTAAATAGATTTAAATCTGACGTATTTATATGACTTGACAACTCGCTAAATACTATTTAAGAGTTAAACGCGTTTAGCGATTCTGGTGCAAGCCGCCCTTAGTTTATTTTGTTGATAATTAGGTTGAAAATAAATAAAAATTCGGTCGTAAACTTGATCTTAACAAGTGTTCCAAAAAATGTGCACCATTTGTCACATTGCATTGTAATTGTGTAATTTTTTTCATCGGAAAAGTTTGTATTAATTAATGTCTAGATCGTGAAGCTTTGCTATTTTGGCTAATTAAATTCAATTAAAAATCTTTAAAAATGATGAAACGTGTGAGCGAGAGGGTTGTTTAGCGTTACCCGTATTTTTAAGAGCTAAATAATTGATAATTTCGTGAGTAGACTAGCTGTATGTCGCCTGCAAGTGTACTGTAAGCAGCCCCAAAGTAATTACATTACAGAGCGTCGGCCGCGCCGTAACACTGGGTTATGACTTTGATGAACATTTCTTATTAAAGTCGTAATTTTCGTCGCAAAGGGACAAATTGTTTATTTATTAGCTCGCGGTGGAGTGGTCTATCTGTTTGTTTATTGCTAAATTAAATTTTCATTTCGTGAAAATTATTGTTTGTAATGTTGATTGATGAACATTGCTGGTTTTGGTTCGTCCGATAGCTTTAGTTTCTCTAGTTGGGGTTTATAGGCGGTAATATTCACGCCTTTAATTATTTCAACCGTAGGACTTCCACTGCTAAACATTAGCTCCAAGAATTTTACTCGGTTTTCTTGTAGAGGTTATGTTTTCGACGCTTTGCTTCCCGATTTGTGGTCATTAGTCACTCAAAGATATTTCTCAATAGCTGACGATTCTTATTTTGTTGTCAGAAGAAAAAGGTATGAAAAATGATGTAGGTTTAGTTGTAGTTTGACGTGGTCTAATAACACAGAAAATCGATCACTTAACATCAGGTGAGATTGCGGTCACACATTTACCTATAATGTATAACAAAATTAGGGTCAAGCTATTTAGAGATAAAAATATCTACTACTTACCGAGAAACTCATCAAAATACAATCCAAACACGAAACTTTTGAATGCACGCCATATTCAACTCATTTTCAACTTTATGGTCCGACATCTGTGTGCTCGAGAACACTGAATATCTACTCTGAACAACACGGGTCGATTTAGAGATTTAAGTTACACTGCGCAGCCTTAATGCACATTTTAAATAGCTGTACGAAACCTAGCCGTGTTGATGCGCAATGTACCTCAAACAACTGGCCAATTTTGATGAAAATTGAATGGGACCAACCTTGAAGTACAAAAAAAAATCCATTCAGATAAAAAAAGTTTTTTTTAAATCGGTTCATAAATGATGGAGTTATGAAGAAACACTCATTAAAAAAATATACAACCGAATTGAGAACCTCTTCCATTTTTGAAGTCGGTTAAAGAGCACTATTAATTTTATTCCCCTGGCAATATCAGCCTTTTTGCAGTTTACAAGCCCCGTACATTCCCCATTGTCAGGGCTGGCACCATCGCTCTCCGTCGTCATGACACCTCAATATGGATCCGTCAGCTATATTGATGACCCTGTGCAGTGTACAGTACATTGTACCGATAGAATCTATTCTATGCTGATAGTTCGCAATACTTTGTTAAAAGGTTTTGTGACGTGGAATTTGACTGTGAAGGGATTTATTTATTGGCGTTTTGAGAATGAGTTGGTAAAAAAATAGGCAAAAATATCATGACCTTGAGAATTCATCTACACGTTGTAAGTTTCGTTTGTAAAGTCAGTATCACTTTTTAGAGTTTCGAAATTGTGTACAGTTGGCTCTGTAACTGTGTCACCATCGCGCATTGTAAAATTTATCTAAAGTTCACGATTTTAAAGGCCATATTTGAACGCAATTTTTTTACAATGAGCTACAATTTTGCACATATTTTCTTTGTTCTATAATCATGCTTAAGTCAATGACAATATAAATCAAATTGGTTTGTGGTTGATCACGACGAATGCTACGCCGTAGATGGGTCTACGCAGCGCTACGGAAGATGCTACGCACGTGCTACGAATACATGATTGAAGGCCTATCCCAAGAATTAGAGCAAACAAGCTTTTAACCTTTGTTCTACTAAAAAGGTTACCGTTAGAAAACGGCCGTCATCAACATGTTAGTTATTTTGGATTCTAGACATTACTAGCAGTTACTCGCGACTTCGTACGCGTCTACAGTTTCCGTGTACATTATATTATCTGTGCGTGTACCGAGCGGATACTTCTTTGAGAAACTTGACATTACACCTCATTACACCGAACCCGTACCTACTGGAATGTCAAACGCTAGTCGTCAGACTAAAGAGGTAGTACTACGCCCTGTCAAACTGACGTGACATGACATGACAATGAAATCCTCTTGCCAATTGGCGCTGCTAATCCTTTTCGTTCATTTTATCCTGTAGATCCTGTTAATTATTCGGGATAAGAAGTAGCCTAATGTCAATCCAGGTTACGAATTAAATTTATGCCAAGTTTCATCCATGTTGGATCAGTAGTTTGGACGTGATTGAAACCCAAACATCCAAACATCTAAACATCCAAACATCTAAACTTTCGCATTTATAATATTAGTAGGATAGGATAGGATTAAGTACAATTTTGTTTTAGTCTTTCTTTTAAAAGCAAGCCGATTTAAACACTTTTTATTCATACAAAATATTTGAAGCAAAACCGTAACGTTTTTGCCTGTTCTAAAAATTTGGCTAGATTTGCATAAAATGTTTATTTATTTGACTGAATTTCATTTGCTTTGAAATAATAAAATTAATGTTTAATCCAAAGTTTCACAATTTTACGTCCATCATAATACATTCTCAAAGGGTCAAAGATCGAGCACGTCGGAGCCAACATTGAGTTGTGCTGAATTAGCATCGGAAACAATTACGCTCCTTTGTCGAGAGACGGGAAACACGTTCTAACACGCGGACCGAATTATAAACACGGAACCGACATACGTTTACACACACATACAGGGTGTAAAAAACCACTACCAAAAACTTCGAGG
The DNA here is from genome assembly GCA_947859175.1 of Gandaritis pyraliata. Lineage (NCBI taxonomy): Eukaryota > Metazoa > Arthropoda > Insecta > Lepidoptera > Geometridae > Gandaritis > Gandaritis pyraliata. The sequence continues at coordinate 392,680 of OX401871.1, read as the reverse complement.
ATTAACCCATCAATATGAACCACTTTTCCTGTGGAACCAAAATAACAGCTATTTCATACATTTTTGCCAATTAAGTATTACATTTTGTATGAAAAAGCCGATTTTTTTTAAGCTGAAATGTTGTTTATTTTGATGAGTTTTTTAACCTCTCGAAGTTTTCACCAACGTTGTGGTAGGTACCTGGTCGTCAGGCTATTTGTTAAAAAGCTCGTAGTATGAGGTTTAATTTGATGATTTTCGAAGGAGAAACTCTACAGTAATTTTTCCTGTTTTATAAGGAAGGCATATATCTTGGTATGAACTTCTTTGACACAGCAATGCGAGCATCATTACTTGACGGCAGAAATAGATACGGTGGTAGTACTTGAAAGAAAGAAAGAAAAAACATTTATTGCCTTAGAGCTTACGAGCTATATTAAAATTAGATAGATAGATAGATAGATTAATTTGCTAAGGCAAACTTCCCCGGACGAGATCTTTTACAAGAAGCTCTACTATTTTTCTGCCAAGTAACAAAAGTCCAACCTGTATAATTAGGTAGGTATATGGTTTGAGTCGATAATGTTATTAGGTAAGGTGATGCATGATAATGCACCGCCTACACGGATAGTTATCTGTAACATGATTTGTCGATTAGTCGCGCTGCTCGAGCAATTAATAACAATTTGAGAGCGGACAATGGGCGCTAACGCAGCGTATCCGCCTCACGCGCTACTTGTACACAGTAAGTCAGCTTACATATTTATTTTTTTGGTTTTACGTTGGTGAAAAACACTTTGAAATAGTGCGGCTGTCCGAAATCAAAACGAAGTAAAGGACACAAAAATTGTTCAGCCTCCGTATGCCAATCTTTTGCTGTCAAGTTATATTTCACTGCCCAGTGTAATTTCTTCAGGTCACGTGGTACAATTTTGTACCACGTGACCATTCTTTTTAGACATTTGATAGCAAAATATGCGCGAAAACACATCAAATGACGTCATAATGTCACTATTTAGTCACAGAATAACTATGAGTTAGTAAGAACTGACCATGATTTAAAACTTTGCAGTTCAACTTTGCAGTTCAACTTTGATTGGCATACCAATGCAGGAGAGCCAAAAAACGTATTTATTACTTTAATAACGTGCCCTAAGGGCGGCTTGCACCAGAATTATTAGCTATTTAGCTATTAAACGTGTTTAATAGCTAAATAGATTTAAATCTGACGTATTTATATTACTTGATCACTCGCTAAATACTATTTAATAGTTAAACGCGTTTAGCGATTCTGGTGCAAGCCACCCTAAGAAAACTATTAGATTGAGCTAAATGAAAGTTAGCTCAAAAGATGCGGTATATCATCAGCTTTCATATTTAAAAGTTAATGTTCTTTAATCTTTATGATTGACTAGCAGTTACCCGCGACTTCGTACGCGTCTACAGTTTCCGTGTACATTATATTATCTGTGCGTATACCGAGCGGATACTTCTTTGAGAAACTTGACATTAAAACTCATTACAACGAACTCGTACCTACTGGAATGTCAAACGCTAGTTGTTAGACCAAAGAGGTAGTACTACGTCCTGTCAAACTGACGTAACATGACATGACAATGAAATCCTCTTGCCAATTGGCGCTGCTAATCCTTTTCGTTCATTTTATCCTGTAGATCCTGTGAATTATTCGGGATAAAAAGTAGCCTATATGTCAATCCAGGTTACGGACTATATATATGCCAAGTTTCATCCAAGTTGGTTCAGTGGTTTTGACGTGATTGAAACACAAACATCCAAACATCCAAACATCCAAACATCTAAACATCCAAACATCTAAACTTTCGCATTTATAATATTAGTAGGATCAGTATTGAATCAGTAAATTTTTGCGATACCTGAAAAGGGTGAATAAGTTTTAAAGTGCCTCTGACTTTAGCATAAGACCAAATTGTAAAACTTATTTTGGCAAATAAATGTATCTTGTATACGGACGGTCACTAATACGAGCGCAAAAGTAGTACTACTGGTTCTGCTGGGTATGTGCACTGCAATGAGTCGACGATCGCATTATGCCGGCGAGTAGTCAGCGCTGACCCGCCGCTTTGACAGGATGCGGATCAATTACGATTTAATTATTCGCGGGTTCGAAGCCGTGACCGGGCACTTTTGCTACCAAGATTATCCATCAAAGTCTTGCTTAGTTCAAGGGGTTTGAAAAGTTTTGGGTGAGAAACCAAGGTTGATGTCGAAAGATTACTTATTACTGAAAATGTAAACCGGGATTTTCAGACTTTGCTTATTTGATTACCGCTAACGAAACTTATTAATAAGCCTTTAAAAGTTCAGCCATGTTTTAAGTTCTGCAGAGTTAGCATGGTCAGGCTGTAGAAATACCTGAACTATACCATAAATACTTTTCAGCACTATTTGCTTCAGAATGCTTCATTTGCGCCGTTCGCAAATAAGCACTAATAGAAGCGTATCTTATAATCCAAGCTTCAATATTTGCAGTTCCGTCGGTAACGTGCACAGATTACAACAGTAGTTACTATAGCGTAACGTCAACACTGACACAGCGCAATGTGAGACAACTAGATCAGTTTCTACCAAAAGGAGTCAGTCAATGGTAGCAATTCTGTTGCTTCATTGTCCTAAACTTACCTTATTTGGTTACCTAGATTAATGGTTTTGGTTTAGGTTAGTTGGAAGAAATTGGTGACCATAAAGTTCGCCAAAAACATGCCCTGTGAGGCATTGTACTACGTCCAACTGCACAACACTCTGAAACGAAATGGGTTGGGTCTTAATTTGAGAAAATTGTTGGGAAATTACAAAAGTACGGAATAAGTGGAAGGCCTCATCTTTTTTTTTTATCTTGGAACAGTTTTTTTTCATCGCTGAAACTAGGTGCTTTTTTAAGATTTTTTAAACAAGGTAACTACACCAGCCATCTTTTCTTTCCTGTGATTTTGTCAACAACGTTGCGATAATCCTAGGCTAATCCTAGTGTCCTGTCGACAACACTGCTTCCTCCAACCCAAACATAACTATCTCTTACTGAGTCGACATAAGGTCGAGAATCGCACGCTTTGATCGTAGAAACATGCTGGCAAATGACAGGGTTGTCACAACAGTATGCGCGTGATGGATTGAGGCAATGGCTGGTTTTTGGTTTCCACTGGATGGATTTAAAACCAAGCTTTCAGGCGAAATTGGCCAATAAATTGGTAGAGAAATGTATTGGCAGTTTTCAACAACTTTGGTTTCAAATAGTGGATTTTACTAAAAAAATCAAATACATATTACTTACCATCAGGTGAGATTGGGGTCAAACATTTGTTTATAATTTGTAAAAAAAAACGTTATTGGGTACATCTAGGCACACTAGCCAATTTTAAGAGTATTATTAAAATACTATTGTGCTCCATAGACCGACTACAAAGTCACATGTTAATATCACAGGGCGTCGATGGATGGGGATCATTCCGAATAGTACTTTCGGAAATCTATGGGGAATGCCAACTCATGTCTAAAAGCTTAGTCTAGCAGTGGATCTCTACAGGATGATGATGATTTACTGTGTTCTTTATAAGTTTCAAAAAACTGTTTACAGAGCATAAGTGCCTTGTCGAAGATGGTATCATTGTTGATACTCTAAGATGAAAATAAACAATTGTTATGTACCTACTGGTTTTAAATCATTAAAATGATTAACAACTAACGTGCAAATGAATTCAGTAATTTTCTAAAAGTTTCACAGCTTTACAAAAATAATATTATCCAATATTTTCGACTCTGAACTTCCCCAAGAGAGCAATACAATTACAGAGATTACATGTTCTTTGTTATACATTTTAAAAGCTTTCAAAACAATCTGCTTTTCAAGGAAAAAAAATTAAAAATGTTTTTTCGTATCTTTTTTACATTAGGAATTCATAAATTTTAACTTGTCTTTGTTTTAGGATAATCCGATGTATTTTACTGACTTTGAGTATCGATTTCAAATACAACAACAACCGCTACGTTTTAAAAACGTTTTAGAATGTAGCGGATACCGTTATTTTATCTCTCACGTCATTATTCTGTTCGGCTACTTATTCGTATTTAGGTTTAGTGGATACTAGAAACTACACGTTAAACTTATCAAGTGAAAGTTGCGTAGACCTAGAATAAATAATTTAACTAGAGCATCTATCTAATGGAACTGCGGCAGTTTGTATTCCGCGCCGATTTTAACCGACTTCAAAAAAGGAGGAGGTTCTCAATTCGGTTGTATGTTTTTTTTTTTTTTTTTTTTAATGTTTGTTACCTCAGAACTCCGTCATTTATGAATCGATTTCATAACTTCTTTTTTTATCTGAAAGGATATACTTCCAGATTGGTTCCATTTAATTTTCATCAAAATCGGTTCAGTAGTTTGGATTATAAATAGAAATAACTGAAAATATGCCTACTGTTGCGGCGTAGCGCCTACCATTTTACTGCTAGCAACAATGCAATATGCCAAGTTGTGGCGTAGCGCCTACCATTTTACTGCTAGCAACGATGACCCTTTGTGCACACCTAAATTTTAACATTTTTCTAAATTTGTCAATAAACCCAGTTTGTACATTCAAACCGCATTTAATTGGAGAAAAGCAAAAACCCACCAGTTGTTTCTCTAAAGAATCAACACCAACCACGTGCACGAAATTGCGTATTTTGCTTACCTGTGACTTTTAAGTGGTGTTTATATGGTAACTAGACTAGAACATTCCCAATGAACTGTCATCATCATCATCTGATGATGAAGCTGGTAGTCGAATTGAAGTCGGTTTTTCCAGTTTTTTAACTTATAAATTATTTTCTAGGTTTTTTTTTGAAAATTCGTAGTACCTGTATTTACAGGTAGCAAATTTAATTTTTATCGTCGCACTTTGCCTGTAAGCGACAATACAGTAAAATAATCCATCTCCGTATGGTTTTTCTGTGTCTAAATAAAAACATCCCTAAAACTCGGCCGATAACAAAACGAGTAAATCAGTCGTTTATCAGCAGTTACCGTTATCTACCCTCATTATGAGAGTATTATACGAAAAATACGCTGCGTGCCTTCCGCCGCGCCACCACCCCTGTACTGAGGCCTCAGCACAAATAAATGTAACAATCGTAAATGTATCGTAGCGGAAGAGTATCCGAAATACACTGTGGAGTGACGCTACAACGTTCGGCAGACAGTTCAGCTTGACGCGCAGTGTACCTCGAATACATTAGGTTTTATGCAACGCGGCGATTGTCAGATTTGTTCGTGCTTACCTCCTGTTCAAATGCCAAAAACAATTATTATTAGCTAGTACACTCAGCGATAATAGAAAATGATGATAACATTGGAAATGGTTTTGTGTTATTTTGTACGTTATTGATTTTCTTATGATAAATACATAAATCTTGCACTAGCAAGATACGGTGTCGACCCTACGCTAGCAGAATGGACAAACAACATGCTTAAATACAGAGCAACACAACTCACAGTAAACACCACAACGAGGGGCATAGTGGTGAGAGGCTGCCCACAAGGCGGCGTCCTCTCGCCCCTGCTATGGAACATAGTAGTGGACGAACTCATCCGAAAAGTGGGCGGCCGCGGCTCTTCACAGTGAGATATGCAGATGATCTTGCTATCCTCACGACTGGATGATTCGAAAACGTACTCTGTATCAGTCAATCCCACTAAAACAGAACTGATCATGTTCACACACAAAAGAAGCCTGGGAACCCTAAAAGTACCAAAGCTCTTCAACACTGATCTCAAGCTAATCAACGAAGTCGAGTATCTAGGGGTCATACTGGATAGCACTTCTTTGGAACAAGCATCTTGACCACAAACTCCAACGCGCGAACTCCACATTCTTCCAACGCGGTAGAATGCTCGGAAAAACATGGGGTCTTTTGCCAAAATAACCCGGTGGCTCTATACAACCGTAATAAGACCAGCACTTATACACGGAACAGTTGTATGGTCGACCAGAACCGAATTCACGACCGTGATAACCAAACTGCAACGCTTTCAGAGACTGGCATGCTCTACTATAACAGGTTGCATGAAGACCAAAGAGGTCAATCAGGAATCAGCGAAGTACGAGTCTACACTGATGGCTCAAAACCCAAACAGGGTACAGGCGCCGGAGTACACTCGCTAGATCTCAACATTAACATATCAATGACACTAGGCACACTCAGTTCCATCTTCCAATGTGAATGTGCAGCCATTTCCGAAGCAGCAACAGCAATCAACAGGAGAGGAATCGCTGATTATAACATGTGGATTCTTTCAGATAGCACAGCCACACTCAAAGCCTTGGAGAGCCACAACTGCACCTCCAGACTCATACACGAAAGTCACCTTGCCCAAGAGAGCATCGCCTTAAGAAATGGGTTAATCCTACAATAGATGCAGGGACATAGTGGATCACTGGGTAATGACGCTGCAGACGAGTTAGCCAGAAGAGGATCGGAAACAATATCCGAGGGGCCAGCTCCTTTCCTTCCTCTACCGTTCTCTCTGCTACGCACCTGGGTGCGTCTGAAAACCCTACAACCACACAACACATGCTGAGCACGTACGACTGACTGCAGACAGTCAAGAGCTGCAATTCCAGCCATCACACCGAAACTAACACGCCGTCTACTAAGCCTGCAGAGACTGAATCTCAAAATCATTGTGGGGACCCTGACAGGACACTGTCCCTGGAACAAACACTTTTACAACATCGTAGCCACTGACAGCCCACTCTGCAGAGGCTGTCTTACCGAAGAAGAATCAGCTGCTCACGTAATCCTGGAATGCGAGGGCGTAGCAATACAACGAACAGAAATCCTAAGCAACCCCAGGTCACTCTTCCAAGCCTGCGAAGCCCTCAGGAAGCTACTGTACTTTTGGGAGGAGTTAGGCTGACTACACTCCTAGCCAGAACATCCCCCACGCATAATGGACCATCTTTGAGTCTAAATCCGGAAACGGGAGTCCCATAACATAACATGACATAACATGGTCTACGATTTAAGTATTTTGGGGTGACCTGTAAATAGAAAGGGATTTCCTATTTCACAGTGAACCGTTTCCAATTAAATGGGGGTGGTTTAGCCATTTTCCAATTTGCGGAGCTTTTTATGCAAATTTCCAATTAAATGGAGGTGCTAATTAGTACCAATGTTCCCAGTTAAGTGGGTACCTACACGCGACGCCAAATTCTCAATTAAATGAAGGTATCATTTTGTACCAACCAATCTTCCCAGTTAAGTGGGTACCTACACGCGACGCCAAATTCTCAATTAAATGAAGGTATCATTTTGTACCAACCAATCTTCCCAGTTTAGTGGGTAGCATAAGTTACGTTCCCAATTTAATGGAGGTATTCTTTACCAAATGTTCCCAGTTTAGTGGGTACCTGTTTCCAATTTAATGGAGGTATTCTTTACCAAATGTTCCCAGTTTAGTGGGTACCTGTTCCCAATTTAATGGAGGTATTCTTTACCAAATGTTCCCAGTTTAGTGGGTACCTTAACTTAACTTTTTTCTACATAAGTTACTTACAGTCATATTTAATTTACTGACTACGTAAAAAAGATAACAGAGTAAGTACCTAGTAGGTAAGGTAGGTAGTCAAATAGGCACTCTACCAATTTGGTAGATAAGTACCACTTTTATTATTACTTTTAACTACCATGTCCTTCTTTTACCCTGTAAATAACGTAATTCTATTCACTGACATTTTATTTTGTTCATTGAGATAGCTACACAGTTTATAACTTTTGCTGTCTCATCGTTTTATCTTGTAATTTAACCTATATGTACCTAGTTCTGAATAAATTACGTTTGAATTACATTTGTAATTAATTGTCGTCATAGATAGATAGATAGATAAATCCATTTATCCGACACTGAACACACATAAAAAATCTACAATAAAATGAAAGTGGGTAGGTAGTATGTAACCAATAACTAAACTAAACAAACTGAAAATAAGAAAAACAAGACTACCTCCCTACATGTTCTCGGTTGTCGATGGTGATAACTAAGTAGGTATCTAAATAAAATGGTGCGTAATGCAAGCTTACGCTCGCGTTCTCGGCCAGCTGCGCCTGTGCTGCCAAGCGGTAAACAACAATACCTAGACTAGGTAATAAAACTGGTTTGCACGCCTACCGGCATGAAACTGAATAGTTTTTATTTTCGTGCTAAGTACCGAATGCCATTTTATTTTGACACACCAATATCTTGTTTACGTTAAACATATCGGTATATCTCTATTTTATAAACTTTTTTTTTTTTTTTTTTTTTAGTTATTTATAACCTTACCTTTTTACCTCGTCGCCACATGTAGTGCCTACCTACTCGCTGGCCAGTAAGTAGTACTTTAGGCAGCACCTAGTACCTAGATCGTCACAGGCTCGACAACAAGCGGTGTGTACAAGCGACACGTCCAACCTCGCCCGTGGCTTGCGTAAGACTCCCCCGCCGCTCTTATCGCCCCGGTTTATATAGCAGCTAGTAAACAAGTGACGTCAGCTGCAGGTGGCTCGCAGGTGCGCCGAGACCGTGGATTGTATTAGTTGTCTAACACAAACACTACACATACCTATATTTTTTTAAGCTCTCGGTCGGTCAAGTTCTATCAACTCAATAAAAATTATTTCATAATTAATTTTTTAATTAATGTTTAATAATTTTTATTAAAAAGGTACAATTATAACAGTTTTTGTATCTCACTCTCATGATACATTCAAAGTTGCATTTAAAACCACGTAATACTAACAAACGTTTTATTAGTAAGATTTACAATTTAAAATATCCCATGCAAAATAAATAATCAAATCAATTTTATTTATTACGACACCTAAGCTCTTAATCTAAGCTAAGCCGCGGGCAAAAGCTTGTGCTAAACTTTTTGTATGGAATGCCAAAAACGAGCAGTGTCCCATTTGACAGTGCATTTCCCCCCCATGTAAGCCGGAATATATCAGGAGACAGCACCGACCATCTGAACGAACACCCCTTTCAAAGGTTTTACCGCGGGCTAAGTGTGAACCCTGACATGGTAGGACGTATTTAGGGTAAAATAAAGGGGCTGGTGCTATGAATTGACGGTTGATCGTAAGTATCGCCATCTAGCTCGTTTCATGAAAAGCACTCGAAATCTCGATAGATGGCACTGTTGTTAATCGATAAATCCTAGATGACGCCAACAAAATCACGGAGATGAACATAGTAGTAGTATCACTTATAGGTCCCTTGGACCTCGCGCCAAAAGTTGCTCAGTGCGGTAGATTCCCTTCACGATGGAGAGCGCACATCTTATCGTGTTCTCCTCAAAGTATTTAAGTAACTGATAATTCTGATAATAACTCTTAGTTTTCTTTATAATAATCCATTTTTTAAAGTTCATGGGGATTACTTTCTGAAAAATAAATAAATAAAATGTACAGAAAGTTTTTTTAAGTTTCCGAAAAATATAAAAACCTTATTTGTCTATCTGCATTTATTCACATGCTTATTGATCACATACCTACCATACTAAAACGCAATATGAACCCCATAAAACACTGATAAAATGCATTACTCCCGCTAATCCACCCAGTCTGCGTATAAATAGCGACCACAGCCGTAAATAACATCACGTACGCTGACACCTTTTAGATTATACCAAATAATTACCTACCGCAGTTTCGTTTGATTTATTTTCATGGTTTAATATAAATTAATTGATTTTCATAAAAAGGTAACTTAACGTCAAAAACATTTACGTGGGCTTGATGACGATACGATGAAAGAAAGTGAAAACTTTTATCATTAAAAATGTAGCTCTAGCTAGATCTTGATTATACTTTTTATTTCTTTTAAAGAAGCACTTATAAACTGGTTTGGCTCGAAGAATACGTCTGATATTTGTGTATGTGTTACAGATTACAAAACACACAAAAATAATCTTCTAACGGTTATACTCTTCGCAGCGATAGGCAGTGTGCAAATAGATGAAAGTCGTAACATAATTTTTGATTTGACCAAAAATACCATACCTCTCTAAAGAGTTTTCAATTTCTACTCCAAAAATCTATATTTCGTGCCCCACTATTAAAACTGTGAGTTCCTGAGTCCATCCCTGCGTGCACGGCTCGTAACCCCCGAATAAAAGGAGCTGCACACTGCATCTTTTTTGTGACGCTCGCAAAGGATTATTAGGGCAAAAAGCATTGGCTTCGACTCGTATATCGTATGCGATGGTTTTTAACTAACTATAAAAAAAGGCGAAAAAAATTCTCAATTCGATTGCTTTTTTTAATGTTTGTTTATGAAACAATTTAAAAAACTTCTTTTGATTTTTTAGTGGTGTTTAGGAATGTTAGAACATTCCCAATGAACTGCCATCATCATATTCTAATGATGAAGCCAAGGTAGTCGGATCTTTGTGTTTCAATAACGCTGCAACTACTGGTTCGATTTGGCTGAAACTTGGAGAATATTCAGTTCGTAACCTGGATGGACACATAGGTTACTTTTAATTCCGAAAAATTATAAGAACGAATGAGAAGCGAGTGAAGTCGTGGGCGAAAGCTAGTAGAAAACAAAAATTACAATGACAAAATAAAAATGATAAGTCACGTGGCTATCCTATACAATCTTAAATGGTTCTATTCTCTTGCGACTGCAGAATATCAACTTGTCTAGAGCGTGTAATCTTTTCAGCACTCAACGGTTTTATCTCAGTTTTTCAGTCTCACACTTACCCCCCACTGGGAGGTCAACCACCTCCCTTATTTACCTTTTCAGCGTGTTTAACCTGAGCATCGATAACTGTTTGCACGGAGGGAAGGGAAATCATTTCTGTCTCGTTTTCTGTGAAATAAAAGAGAGGGACAAAGTATCTTCTTTTTGCCAGAAAGAAAAGCTTTGTTGTGGTCTAGAGTGTCCAACGTATCCCATGGCTACGGTCCCACTACACCTAATACTTTGCGGCTGACTGTCGGCTGACTTCTTCTGAGGTTTATTCCCATAGAGTCTACGTAAGGATATGAGTGTTCTGTGGAGTCTACCGAGCGACCCACGTCAGTTGGTCAGATTTACTATGTCATCGAAATTAAAGTTAGTTGATTTGAACAACGATTACAACGTTAGTACAACGATTTGAATAACACTAGCGCGTTTTTATCGGTGCGGCCGACTATAAGATTACATCGGCCGTTGAGCTCTGATGGTCGAGCAAAAAGATTCAAACTCTGAATCAGCGTTGATTGATATCTTGGTCCAAAACGCGTTGAATGATTGCTTCATCTAATATGAAGCAAAAGTCAGCCGCGGACTACACGCCTTATCGGACCGCAGCTTAAGCGTCCTAATAAATCATTCCTTTTATTTTACAGTCGAGTAGTAGCTAGCTAGCGAGTGCAATAGTTAATGCATGCCGTGAGACATGTGCTAGAAACACTGAAAATCGTGAGATTGGATTGTGAGAATACTTGGTTTTGTTTTGTGAAAAGATGGAAAATTTCTAGTTACCAATGTAGGGATCGCAGCAATAAGAATGTATACTTACTTTAGATATATTTAGGTAGATATAATTAATTATTAATTTCAATAATCAATAATTTTTTGTTTTTATACAGCTTAATGATGGAACAAGCCGATGGCTCACTTGATGTTAAGTGGTTGCTACTAACATATTTGCGACATCCCATAATAATCAATATAGTTTGGCAAAAGATTTGTAATTATAAAACAAATAAAACACAGTCCGCCGAATAGTCCTTATTGGGTTGCAATAAAGCTGAAAAAGTATAGAATAATATTTAAAGTCGCTGGCACAGTCTTTGGGAACGAAGATGTTGACATAATATTGAAACAAATAATGATACAAGGTGATGAATACCCTGGCAAACTGATTTGAGCGTTAATTAATGCAGATTACGTTTCAAAGTTGTAAAACAAAGTGTGATGTACGTTTGAAGTGCTAATTCGTACGGGAGGATGCTTTGTAAGTAAATGGAGCTCAAAACCAGCGGTTGTTCTTAGTTGCGGACATTGTAAATATTGTTACAGTTATACAACTCTATATAGTTGTAATAAAACTTGATAATCTCTAGGTACGGTAGAGATGTTCTAAGATCTCTAAGGGCTGAAAGGGTTTTAATAGACTGCATAATAGTAGTAGAATTCCGTATGCAGCCGAAACCAGCGACACTGGATGAGAAGAGCCGAAGACCGAGCTCAGTGGCGCGTCTCGGGAGAGACCTACGTCCAGCAGTGGACCAATGTAGGTTGATGATGTTGATGATGATGAATACAATTCACAATAACTTAGAGATTGTTATTTTAATTTTCGAATGTTACTGGTAGGCTCTCAATTCAACATACTGCCCCCGTATTCCAATCTTTTGCTGTCAAGTTATATTTCACTGCCCAGTGTAATTTGTTCAGGTCACGTGGTACAATTTTGTACCACGTGATCATTCTTTTTAGACACTTGACAGCAAAATATGCGCGAAAACAAATTAAATGACATCATAATGTCACTATTTAGTCACAGAATAACTATGAGTTAGTATGAACTGACCATGATTTAAACTTTGCAGTTCAACTTTGATTGGCATACCCCTGCTGGTCAGTAACGTTTTAAATGACTTCATCAGGCTTCGATATATTGAAAAATTCCGGCAAGTTACAGGGACTAGCGCTTCTGTTAGTATATACTATGTTAAAAGTGGACGTGATTTAAAATAGTTTGTTTTGTCAGCTTTTTGCGTGTAACCTTAGCACCAGTTTCAATATGTTTCAGTGCGCTTTGCTCATACTTAAACATAAGCATAAATAAAACTTGAGTCATTTTTGTGAACTTAATAACGAAAAATATTTATTTAATTTTAATTCAACAATTTTATTGGTAGTATTTTAGGTAAGAAATTTTTTGGTATATAACTACCTTAAAAAAATCGTAATCTAACAACATACCTACCCTTCCTTTCATAACTATTATAGGAACTGTTTAAGACACACAATCATCGTGATGCTGATGCTGCCGGCGCCGCTGAAAAACCAATGCTGAGGGCACACGAGAGGCACTGACTACTGATGGCATCTGAAATGCAAATCTGGTGGTAAGCGCCCTCTATATTCATTTCAATGCTAACTCGCGTCGGTTGCGGGTTGGCGCAAAAATACACAATCTGGAGGAAACTTGAAATTAGCTTTTAGCAGGTGTTCGTACACTTTGTACGACCACACTGCTGAATTATACAATTATTGTTAAGCTATACTAATTTAAGGTACGTTGCATTGCATTAGGTGTACATTTAGGCTAACCCAAGTAGGTATCAACAATTTTTTTTCGCTAAAGAGTCATGTTTTTCCACAACAGCGATTTTGGAATATAAAAAAATGCTTTAAGTAGTTTCGTTTTCACGGTGTTAGGGAAGATCTACAGAATATTGTTTTTACAAGGCAAGGGTGTTTTTAATGTAAAATTTAAATCAAATTCTTTTGTTTTCTAAAGAACTCCTTTTTAGGGGAAAAATAAAAACTATGTTGATGAAAATAACGTTTAATCAGCAATATTCAAAAAACCAAGCACAGTTTAACGAGTTGTGTAACTCATCAAACGGAAACTGCACGGAATATGTGTTGTGCTGGCACAGTGTACTTGCAAGCATCAGTAGAATCACTACAATGCGTTTTATTATTTAGTAACGAAAAGTGCGTAAAACGAACCAGTAGGATTACTTTATGCAATGTGGATATTAAGTAGTAACACGTAGTGTAGATGCCTGTGTGTGTGCGAGTTTTACATGATTATCTGCTTAGGCATTATTTTAAGTATTTCCAAGCTGAAAGAGGACCTCTATTAGCTTTGTTATGTTCTTCTGTCTTTAAGTCTCTTCAGTGGACGTGTTCAGTGAGGCAATGCATTGTTATAGGCAGTGGTTACCGCAGGTGGGTCAACGGTTTGTCCCATCATTTAGTTATAAAAAAAATTGACATAGTTCTAAAGTATGTATAACTAGTACTTACCCGCGACTTCGTACGCGTCTACAGTTTCCGTGTACATTGTATTATCTGTGCGTGTACCGAGCGGATACTTTGAGAAACTTGACATTACACCTCATTACACCGAACTCGTACCTACTGGAATGTCAAATGCTAGTTGTTAGACCAAAGAGGTAGTACTACGCCCTGTCAAACTGACGTGACATGACATGACATCATCCTCTTGCCAATAATTGGCGCTGCTAAACCCGTTTTTTCATTTTATCCTGTAGATCCTGGGAATTATTCGGGATGAAAAGTAGCCTATGTGTTAATCCAGGTTACGAACTATATATATGCCAAGTTTCATCCAAGTTGGTTCAGTAGTTTTGACGTGATTGAAACACAAACATCCAAACATCTAAACATCCAAACATCTAAACATTCGCATCCTACTAATATTATAAATGCGAAAGTTTAGATGTTTGGATGTTTAGATGTTTGGATGTTTGTGTTTCAATCACGTCAAAACTAATGAACCAAATTGGATGAATCTTGGCATATATATAGTTCGTAACCTGGATTGACATATAGGCTACTTTTTATCCCGAATAATTAACAGGATCTACAGGATAAAATGAACGAAAAGGACAAACAGCGCCAATTGGCAAGAGCATTTCATTGTCATGTCATGTCACGTCAGTTTGACAGGGCGTAGTACTACCTCTTTGGTCTAACGACTAGCGTTTGACATTCCAGTAGGTATGAGTTCGGTGTGATGTCAAGTGTCTCAAAGAAGTATCCGCTCGGTACACGCACAGATAATATAATGTACACGGAAACTGTAGACGCGTACGAAGTCGCGGGTAACTGCTAGTTTATAATATTAGTAGGATAGGATAGGATAGGATAGGATGCGAAAGTTTAGATGTTTGGATGTTTGTGTTTCAATCACGTCAAAACCACTAACCAACTTGGATGAAACTTGGCATATATATAGTTCGTAACCTGGATTAACACATAGGCTACTTTTTATCCCGAATAATTCCCAGGATCTACAAGATAAAATGAACGAAAAGGATTAGCAGCGCCAATTGGCAAGAGGATTTCATTGTCATGTCATGTCACGTCAGTTTGACAGGACGTAGTACTACCTCTTTGGTCTAACAACTAGCATTTGACATTCCAGTAGGTACGAGTTCGGTGTAATGAGGTGTAATGTCAAGTTTCTCAAAGAAGTATCCGCTCGGTACACGTACAGATAATATAATGTACACGGAAACTGTAGACGCGTACGAAGTCACGGGTAACTGCTAGTTTATAATATTAGTAGGATAGTAGGATGGTGCGCTACTGGTTCTCGTCGGTGTACTGTGGCACAGGTGGTGCTTTGCTAGGCAGTGAACTCGAGTTGCTACGAAATGAACGCTCCGAGTGTTGGTTACTGGATGGTAGTTCCGCGGTAGTTATTGAAGTGCTTCTCAAAAAGCTGCTTTACTACTTACATACATTGAGGTGATGAAGTTTGATAAGAAGTCGTGTTTGAGCACATATCAACATAAGCTTGCAGCACCACTGGGGTTCCAAAATTGGTGCAGTTCTACAAGCTTTTTAATCTGAGAATCGTTCGTTCGTATATGTTGGCCAACTCTGGTGATGGAGTTTTTAGACCACCTTAGGCCTCCGTCGTGGCTTAGACCAGAACTGATAGTTTAACGTGCCTTTTGGAGCACGGAAGTGCTCAGATGTAAATGCCACTAGCGGTCACCCATCCAACCGATCGCTTGACTTAGTTGACTAAGCAAGATCGACTAAGCATTCTACGCCACGAACGCTTCATGACGTTACCTCAAATATTTGTGGGTCACGCAAATATTCTGTCCGATTGCAGGAATCAAATCGGCACCCTTATGTTTCAGCTTACCACTGATCGTGTCCTGAAATGATTCACATTTAACATAAAACATACATTAAACACATTAACACCGTAAATTACAAGCAGACACTCAAATGCATTCATTTATTTGTATGGCTGCACTCACTGGAATGAATTTACACGTTCACGAGCTCTCATTTCATTTACAGTTGAATTGCCGTGTTTTATTTAAGTCTAGGTTTTAGGGTTCCATATTGACGAAAATTAAACCTTTATGCAGTCACAGCTTTGTTGTCCGTCGTCTGTCATGACTTGTTTTCAATACTCCCCCCCAATGGACCCTGTTACCTCGGCAGAACATCTGGTCTCATGAACTGCAATGGCCAATCTGGAAGTCGCAACAGCAATTAAGCCAAGTGGGGTATAATAGACCCATCAGATACACAGACATACCGACAAACATAGAAGTCGGACACACATAATAGATTAACGAAGTGTTCCAACGGTTTTATTTTTCCTGTACAGAAAGCGATCCCTAAAGCCATGCTTATCCGTCTATCTAATGTAAGTAACGACAACCGCAAAACAAGCAACCAAGCGCATATTGGCAGAATCAGATCCATTATTCTCCGCCTACGGCGGGGTAAAAAGGTACGATTCGATACGATTCATAAGCGCTCTTCAAAATCCTACTCATTCAAAATCTACACAAATGATCGTTAACAATATTCGATTTACACTGCGCAGTTGCGTTGCAGCTTTTATTCTCCCAGTTCAATTTATGCCGTGTTACCACGCAATGTACATCAAATGTGAGTACAATAACTTCGTGTATAGTGTTGCGGAGTAGGCTTTTAAGGCTCTATCGCCCCTAGGTCCCGTACTCGGTCGCAAAACATCCGCTCCCGCATTGAATAAACATTAAGTCCTCCAGTTATCCGCGATACGTTAAATTATGCTTTGATCGGCGCGTGCTGGCACAGCGTACAGTGAAATAGCTGAACCACTCACAAATACTTTTTGCATGATTTATTTCAACTGAAAATTTAAGTTACACCTTCGTCAATCAAAGATAACCTCATTATCTAATTTTCTACTGAAAATTATTTTTAATATTTGATTCGCAAGAAAACTTAATGTTATGAAGATTCAAACTAACTTTGAAATGAACTCCACGGAAACATCAAGTCTAAAACTATCCGTTTATTTTGTTAAATGAAAAAAAAAACACCGTCCTCATAGTTGGATGGCCAAAAATTTTTTTCTTAACCGACAACCTATCTAGTTTGTTCCTTAGTAATTGAGGTCTACAGAGTTGTCAATGGTCCGTCAAAAATGTCTTGTCTATTGATTTATGACCTTCATATTATCAAGACCAAGCCGTCGCTTTATTTGAAGGTATCTGGCCGCCATTAATTTAAAAGTTTGACATCTGCTGTCATTTGAGTGATCTAATATTTTATTATTTTCAGTACAAAAAACTCGAGATTTTTGCCCAGCACTGTGACTATGCTGTCGATTCTGTTGTTGCATATTTCTAAACTAACCTAATTTGACAGCACTAAAAATGTTGCCGTCCCTTTCTCATAAACTGAAACGACAAAGACAGCTATAATTTTAGCGCTGTCAAAGTAGGTTAGTTTAGAAAAACGCAACAACAGAGTCGGTGTGGGCTGACAACAACAACATTTTCTTGCAAAGATGTGAATGTGCCAGCTACCCTCCCGTGCCGCAGCGCAGGGCTGCGGGAGGGTGAGGGTGCGAATAAAAGGCAATAAGTTATTGCAAATGGCGCCGGACGGGACGGGCCGGAGGTACGGAGCGCTTGTTTGAATGCCTTCGCTAGAGTACAAATATTCAGATAAACCTTTATCCGCAGGTATTGTGAGACAAATTCCATTCAAATCGAATCTTGGTGAAATATACAAATGCCTTCAATAAATTAAATAAATAAGTAGGAACCACGTCGGCTTTGACATGAAAAATCATGTGAAAACCTACATGGTTCTTCTTGCATGATATTTTCTTTGTAGGTATTATTTTGAGGACTCTATGAAGGGTAATTAAACGAGGACTCGGTCACTCAGGCTCTGGTCGCGTGGAACTGGCACCTAGAATCACCTAGTTATATAAGACGATTCTAAATGATCCTTGTGATTTTATTGAATAAAGAAATTTTGACTTTGACTTTGACTTCAGCACCCTTCAATTGAAACGCAGATTTTAATTTACAATCCAACACGTCTTCTATAGCATTAATGTAATCTATTCTGTGGCATAATTGTTATATGCGATGCCTCACAGGGCACGTTCTCAATGGACTGACTCAGTGAGGTTGTCTCATTATTATAGGCAGAGGCTACCACTTCCACATTACATTAGGTGGGCCACCTGCTTGTTCCATCATTTATTCTCATGTACAAAAAATGTACGTGTACCAAATATAAGTTAGGTAATTATTTATTATTTATCGATTCTGTATCCTTTTTTCTTAAGTGGTTTAAACCCATATACGTAACGCACATTTACATTACCGATCGATATGTGGAAATGTATGTTTGTATGGTTACTAACGAGTTGATCTGAATAAACAAGACATCTGTTTGAAATTGATACACTCGATGTTATTAGAGGGTGAAGGCGGGTGAATTTGGCACAAGGAATTGAAGTAATTTACTTAGTGAATGTTCAAACAACATATTTTTTTGTAAATGCCTTATAAATATGAGGGGTTCTCTTATTCATCCGTATAAATTACGGGATGGAATTTTGACAAAACAAAAGAAACACAAAAAATCTAAAATCCTGTGAAAATTAACCTCGATCTTTCTTCGATTGCACTGAAGACTGAATTTTATATGGATTTAACTATTCAATCGTAATTATTTTAAAGTAATATATGGGATTATTTTTTTTTACAACCAAATATATTAATTTTCTCGCATACTCTAACCAGCACTCACTTAAACAATAAAACTTGCACACACGCTGTCTGCCAACCCACTTAAATGCAAGCCGAGACTAATTATGTTGAAATGTGCAAACTCACAATTAATGCAGTCTCTAGTTTTGCGACTGATTGTTCCAATTCTGACTCTTATTTTTCTCTCAGCTTTTGTGTTTTTGCTTAGTGATAGTAAGCTGGCTTACCTTCCTGAATTGAAAGTTCTTTAGTGTAGGTATTTATTTAGTAGTGTAGAATGTAGCTTTAGTAGTGTAGTGTAGCGACGGATTTCTGGACTTTTTGTTCAAAAATCCCCTGCCGACAGTTACAAGGCACGCTAAGGGGATTTCCGGACAAAGAGTCCAGAAATCCCCTTCGCAGGGGGAACACGCAGGGGATTTCTGGGATAAGCAGTGAAGAAGTAATTCGCGCGTTAGTTTCAAACGTGAAAATAAACAATTTTCATGTCCAGTTAGATTTTGGTTTTATAAAAAAAACAGTAAAAGAAATGTTTTCATGAAAACAATTGTAAACGTAAAGATCTTTGTTGAAAATTAAACATTTCTTTAATTTTACAAAACTTAACCAGCTGTTTAACTTTAGACTGTTGAAATAAAACTATAGAACTCCGACTGTGGTGAATTACAGCGCTTTACTTCGCACTAAAACATTTTTATTAAACCTGAACATTTTGATTTATTACTGTTGTTGTGAATTAAAACTTTTTTGTTGACGGGTCGTTGTAAACATTCCCTTTGCTATGACTTTGTCAAAGGTATGTTTTGTTAACTATTGAAAGGGCTTTTTAGCCTTTTAGTTATCACTTATTTCTTAAAGTTTTTATACCTAAAAAAAGTTACTTGGGTTTTTTCGTAAATAGTAGTTATTGTTGTATGTGAAAAATAGTTTTGCAAAATGAAAACATATTTCAAGTCTTTATTAATATAGAGCTGGTTTTTTGTTATAATAATATTTATTTTATGTTATTGAATAACAAAATCCACAATTTAAGAATAATAAAATTGTGAAAGCTAAATTTTACGTGTGTTTGTTCGTATAGAAATAACACGCAATTTATACCTACAGTATTCACTTAGAAACCAATACAAATCACTTACTTCAATCTCAGAGCGTTAGGTCAACTCTGTCACAAATAACTCTTACATTACCTACCTATTGCTGGTGTAGGTTGCTTTTGGTTTAGATGCTATCGTGTTATGATAATCAAGTTTGTAAACTCCCCGGTCTCACCTTAACTTGACTTTTCGTACCTTTGTGTGTTGGCAATATTCTTCCTGTCACAGAAAATACCTACAAATTGTCAATATTAGACTACAAGTACCTCCTATGGGTCGTATCTCAAACGACTTTTGAGTATATCTTTGGTAATCCAACATCCTTGCTCTGTCGAATTTCAGTGGTTCAGAATTCACTTTACCTATTTCAACCCTGTGACAAAGGGATAAGAATCACAATGCTTTAGCGAAATGGTAACTGGTGATTAAATCAACAAATTTGATTTCTATTGTATGGTATTAAAGTTCATATTAACACCAAAACTGTCGTAATAAAATTTATAGGGTTTATATTTGAACAGAACATGTTGTTTGCACGTAGGATAGGTTTTTTAACCGACTTCAAAAAAGGAGGAGGTTCTCAATTCGGTTGTATGTTTTTTTTTTTATTTTTATTTTTTTTATTTTTTTTAATGTTTGTTACCTCAGAACTCCGTCATTTATGAACCGATTTCAAAAATTCTTTTTTCATCTGAAAGGATATACTTCCAGATTGGTCCCATTTTATTTTCATCAAAATTGGTTGAGTAGTTTGGGTTATAAATAGAAATAACTGAAAAAAATATGCCTGGCGCGGCGCAGCGCCTACTATTTTACTGCTAGCAACGATGCAATATGCCAAGTTGCGGCGTAGCGCCTACCATTTTACTGCTAGCAACGATGGACCCTTTGTGGTGCACACCTAAATTTTTACATTTTTCTAAATTTGTAAATAAACCCAGTTTGTACATTCAAACCGCATTTAATTGGAGAAAAGCAAAAACCCACCAGTTGTTCCTCTAAAGAATCAACACCAACCACGTGCACGAAATTGCGTATTTTGCTTTCCTGTGACTTTTATGTGGTGTTTATAGTGACTAGAACATTCCCAATGAACTGTCATCATCATCATCATCATCATCTGATGATGAAGCTGGTAGTCGAATTGAAGTCGGTTTTCCAGTTTTTTAACTTATAAATTATATTGCAAGGGAATAAGTTGGTTTTTATTACAACGACCGTGTAATCCGTTTCATTGCTTTACAAAGGTGTAAAATTTTAAAACACAATATATTTTGGAGTCCTGTAATTGGATGGGGATTCAAGAATATTTTGTGGCCTTTGATTTTAGATAAAGGTCGCCATTTATTGTTACCCTCACGACTTTTGGTACTGAATTTTGTGAAACATTTTCTGAATGTGTTTTTAGTTTATTTTTTGACACAAAGTATTTATTTAGATACTTTGTTTGAGTTTTATGTTAGTTAAATAGATATCCAGTGTTTGTTTGTATTACCATGTATTATTCAAATGAAGTTTCACCAAGATGTGTCTTATTTCTGTTGGCTATTGCTTCAAAAACAGTTAATAAAATATACATAGCTAGTTCCTACGTAAAACTGGTTTATATAATTTTAACACAGAAAATGCACATTTTCACCGCACTCCGTCGTAAATGACTTGAAAACGCAACGCATGGAGTTGCGCCAAATCACCTTTTGAAAGCTAAAAGTTATGTAAATCCTTCCTCAAAGAGCGGAATTTCGACGCTAAGCTTCAATTTATTTTAACCAGACGTCGGGGCTTGTAATTTAAATTCTTATGCAGGGAGGATTAAGCAAAATCAGCACAGAACTATAATAATCTGAGTAGGACGGCTCTCCGAACATCTCGGCAACTGCACGTGTTCTTGCCAGCTCGTTCCCTTTGGAAAATGACATTTGGTTGTCTGACTGTCAACATTTGCAGTACCGCAAACTAGTTATTTTTATAGGTATTAATTTATTTTGTAAACAATCTTGTAACATTTTTTTAAAATGATACAGCTTATCATTACTATATTTTCTTGCGCTAGCTTTGGTAAAGACAGACGAACACAACAAGGACAAAAACAGCTCTAAACTTAGCAAAGAGCCTTAAAAAGATGAGGGACAGAACATGACATGTCTCGACTTAGGCCCGGTTTACACTTCAGCGCGCGACAACACAGCAACATTCCGCAGTCGTGTCGACGCTGCCGTATTATGTAAAACTAGCTATTTGTACTTATTGCAATGTACACCAGCCTTACTTTGTTTCCAGCTTAACTGTAAGTACGGTAGAGCGCGGGCAAGAAATGTAATGTTTGCAGAGCGATGCCTACGCACGCTCCGGCTACACAAACCCTGGCCTGAACATATTTGCGCGCGCGCACGGACGCATTGCCAGCGGGAAGCGGGCGAGTCAGCAACTAAAATGATAGCCTAAATAAAATAAAGCCTAATTTGGGCCATAGCTTTTCACAGAGGGACCAAGCTTTTCCAGTCATCATCAACCAAAGTCTGAAAGAGATCGCTTTTAGCGATAAGGCCACCATTGTACTCTCTATTTTTGTTTCTTGTATGTAATTTGTGTGTGCAATAATGTTTTTATCTATTGCGACTCATAACTTTTTTTATAGGGAAACGTTTGACCGCAATCTTGTAGCACATTTGCCAAGAAGAAACCTACTCACTCTCATTTTGAAATCATCTAAGTTGTAAGTGTTTGTAAACACAGACACCGGTAACGGGTTCCACTCATTGGCGGTCCTCATGATAAACGTTGAGGCAAATTAGCTTTCGGGTGGTAAGATCGCAGACCGCTGTCAGTATACCCACGCCCTCATACTACCTGCATGCAGTGGTTTACTCGCGTTTGGATTTAGAACTAACACATTATTTACTGAGAACTTAGCTCCGGGCCGAGATCACAACTTTACAGAGATTCCAGATAACTTGGAGTTCGTCGCGATGACATCCTTGAGTAATGAGTTTGTGTACGAAACCACCGACCGAAACCAAATAGATAGATACCTACTACAAAATACTAAATAGGTAGGTAGGTACCTGAGTACTTCTATGTGTAGTAGTGTGCATAAATCTCTTTCGCGCATACGCGTGTGCGGCGAAAACTCATATTTTATAAAAATTTGCCCTCAACCGATTAATAAACTTAGACTCTCTTCATTATTGCGGGTCATCGTGAGACTTTGGAGTACCATCCCAGATTAACCAGATTTGTGACAAAAAACCTGAGTCTTATACTTTCAGAGCTACGAAGCCACAAACAAACACAGATACACAACACCGTCAAACGCATAACACCCATTCGTTTTTGGTCGAGGTTAAAAACTAGAGCGTTTTAGAAAAAGTTTTTTAATTTTAGTTTAGCAGAAAATTCTAGGATATTATACTAAAGAAAACAGTTGTAAACTAATAACAGAATCGTACCCACGCCATCGTGCATTAATAATGATACCATAAAATACCAAAATGGCAATAATGAAAGCTACTGTTTAAAGTAAGTTCGTAGTAATATGGCTAGTGGCCAACTCTGAAACCGAAGTTTTTGCGGATAAAAAGTAGGATGTTAGGAAAAAAACAAAATGCAGTTTCTGTGTGCTAAAGTTTATTGAATACGACGCATGTAGGTACGTGCTTTGCAAGAGAAATAAAATACAATGTCGTTATTGTCGCCACCTCAAGGATGCACTATTGCATCTGACTTAAAATGGCATCCCTAAGCATGTATATAGTCAAACCATGCTATGTCTGCAGCACTTAAAACATGGTAAGTATGGTAACAGATGTTTTCTAGACTTTTATCTGCTTTAACTTCAGTAAAATAAAAAAAACCATGTAATAAAGGAGATGATTGTTTATTTCGCGAATGCTGACATGGCCTCCGTGGCGCAATTGGTTAGCGCGTTCGGCTGTTAACCGAAAGGTTGGTGGTTCGAGTCCACCCGGGGGCGTCTTTTTGCTTATTCGAGTAAAGCACTGAAGTATTTTGCTAGGGCTGACAAAAATGACTATTGCTAGTTTTCCTAAAGGTTTCCAAAGGCTAGATAAAGGAAAAGCAATGTGAATCATGGTCAAGAAAATCATTCATACTAATATTATAAACGCGAAAGTTTGTTATAATGTATGGGTGTGTTTGTTTCTCTATCACGCAAAATTTACTGGTCCAATTTTGATGAAACTTCGAATACATAATATAGTTCTTAGCCTGGATGAAACGGGACGTGGACGAAGTCGCGTTTACGATTAAACAGCAATAAAGTTGTTGGGATTTTAGCATACGCGCCCATAAGGCAAAACTGTAAATAGATTGAACATTGAATGTCTCTAACCAGAGTAAAAAAAAAGAAGCATCAAAAGGCACGAAATTACCAGGAAAATAACAATTACAATAGGAAATCATTACCCCCATAATATCATCGACCTAAGAGATCGTTGTTTCTCTCGGTTTGGGAGTTTGGAAGTTTATCTCGGAACATGTTTACGAAACGCAAAATAATTCCCCGAAGCTGTATTACAGTCACGAGATAAGGACACTTAACATTATTTAGCATCATGCCTCGGCTATTAGAGTTCGGCAATAAATTGAGAAACCCTTTTCAGTTTCTTCCTGTTTGATATTATAAAACGTAGACGATAGACACATCGCAATTTTAATCTAAATACTTACTGTACAATATTATAAAACATTTGTGTACGAATCACTATTATATCAACAAAGATTCTGCACAAAAATGTAGTTCCTTTAAGTTCATAAACAAAGGACGAACAAACAGTCCTTTTAACCAGCATTTACTTGAATCCGCCTTTTAAGAAGCCTTTACAATACTCATAAGTATTAAATCAAGCAGTTTCTTTTATTCTAAAATGTTTAGATCACACAGTGGAGCTTAAACAAAAAATAAAAAATCCTATTTGGTCTCTAAAAACGTTACACAGGTGCGGAACCTTTTGAAACGTAGGTTGTATTCTCTTGTCATTTGTTTTATCTGCGTTTTATATTATCATACACTTAGGAGCCTCGAAACGGAGCTAAAACGATAAGGAGTATTTATGAAACGCATGTGAGAGGCGCTCTACAAAATCTCGAACATTTATTTATGAATCGTTACGCGTTTACGTCCGCTCTAAAACCCTTTTGGGGCGTTATTTCGACTAAAGAAAGATGAAATAGGTAAGTGGGATTTTTAGAAATATGTACTTATGTGCATTTCACGTATTTTTATAATAAATAGAGCTTTCATTACTCGTTGAGAGATTTTTATTATTCAAAATCCCCTGATAATAAATGCCCATATTCTCAGTTGTTGCCTCGACTCGACTAAACTACTAAACCTACAGAAAGCACGCGTTCGAGGCTGTGGACTTGAGGACAGCAGGGGTATTCCAATCTCAGTTGAACTGCAAAGTTTTAAATCATGGTCAGTTCATACTAACTCATAGTTTTTCTGTGACTAAATAGTGACATTATGATATCATTTAATTTGTTTTTGCGCATATTTTGCTGACAAGTGTTTAAAAAGAATGATCACGTGGTACAAAATTAAACCACGTGACCTGAAGAAATTACACTGGGCAGTGAAATATAACTTGACAGCAAAAGATTGGAATACGGGGGCAGTATTCGTATTGTTTGTATTTATACTTGCACAAGTAATGAGATCGAAGAGATACGATTTAAAGTTATAATGACGAGACTTCAAGATTTTTCTTCGTTTGAAATGTTTTCACGATCCGAGTTTCAAGTTGTGCTTCTAAAAACACTTGTGTAGTCTTTACTCAAGATAATTTTCAGTATACTCAGTCTTTGACGACACGAAATCGAAATAACAAAGTATGCCACCATCGAAAATTAAAAATTTCCTTTTTCACTTTTTTGAGTAGGTACCTTCCTACCAACGGTATTAATCAAATAGGTAGAATAAATAATAGTGCCAATTAAAATTCTGAAATTGTTTGATTGTGTGACTCGATTGTGTCTACAATGCTCAAACGATTTGGATAAAACTCAGAATAGACATGGCATTTAAACTACATTTTATCCAAGTCATGTACTATCGTAGGCAGTTCGTTTTTACTAAAACTTGGTAAATAGTGCAAACACTAGCCATAATGAGCTACTGCCTACTTGTGCTTCCGTCGTCGTCATTAAGTGAAGAACTAAAACTAAGTCCCACGCGGTGTAATTGCTCAACTCGAGGGGTGCGGGGGCCGGAGAGGGGGTGAGGGTTAAGGAAAAATGGTAGTGGATAGAAAGGAACCAGTAGCTGAATTTATAAGAACCTTCAAAATCCTCTCCTGGGAGGTTAAAACTAAGTAAAATGGATCGAGTACCAACGGGACCCTGATAATTTAAAAATTGATGGACGCAGTTCAATGCATCGTAGGGCACGTGCTCGGTGATGCAATGCATTGTCATAGGCAAAGATTACCACTCAACATCAGGTGGGTGGGTGGTGGGTGGTGGGGTAGGGTGCTTGTATCCTAGTTCTCATTTAAAAAAAATTGCTATCTC
This sequence comes from Gandaritis pyraliata, assembly GCA_947859175.1. Lineage (NCBI taxonomy): Eukaryota > Metazoa > Arthropoda > Insecta > Lepidoptera > Geometridae > Gandaritis > Gandaritis pyraliata. Next base: position 366,278 of record OX401871.1, on the reverse strand, counting down.
ACTCTTTTTAACCGACTTCAAAAAAGGAGGAGGTTCTCAATTCGGTTGTATGTTTTTTTTTTTTATTTTTTTTTTTATGTTTTTTATTTTTTTTATTATTTTTAATGTTTGTTACCTCAGAACTCCGTCATTTATGAACCGATTTCAAAAACTCTTTTTTTATCTGAAAGGATATACTTCCAGATTGGTCCCATTTAATTTTCATCAAAATCGGTTCAGTAGTTTGGGTTATAAATAGAAATAACTGAAAAATATGGCAAGTTGCGGCGTAGCGCCTACCATTTTACTGCTAGCAACGATGACCCTTTGTGGTGCTAACCTAAATTTTAAAATTTTTCTAAATTTGTCAATAAACCCAGTTTGTACATTCAAACCGCATTTAATTGGAGAAAAGCAAAAACCCACCAGTTGTTCCTCTAAAGAATCAACACCAACCACGTGCACGAAATTGCGTATTTTGCTTTCCTGTGACTTTAATGTGGTGTTTATAGTGACTAGAACATTCCCAATGAACTGTCATCATCATCATCATCATCTGATGATGAAGCTGGTAGTCAAATTGAAGTCGGTTTTTCCAGTTTTTTAACTTATAAATTATTTATTTCTTTAAGTGGGTACAGTAAAGACAGCTATTCCCATCCGTCCAACAATTTAATTTTCATTTAATATTCAGAACTATGCTAAACTGAGCCACTTCGTTCACTAAGAAATTAAATCACAAATCCCTACGACCAGAAGGTTAATTCTTTTAGTCAAATCTAGTTAAAAGATTTCGTAAAAGTTACAAAAGGCTGTCATTTTGTGACGTTTTTGTTTAGAAATATACAATTTCAATAACTTTTGTATATTTTATTAAAACCAACAGAATTAACCTTCAGGAATTTGGTTGGAATCCGGTGAAACAGGCTTCGTTAGAACTGGAAAGATTTTAGTCCACATTCTTGTTATCTGCGCCGTTCTGTCTGTAGGTTTATGAACATAAGCGGTTTTATTAAGAAACGAGTTTAAACCAGAACTTAAAGGCGCTTTGCTAAGATTATAAGGTAAATTGGTTGCAAAGTTATATGGGTTCAAAAGAAGTACCTAATTAATATCGTAATCGTAAAATTTTTTTTTCGTACAAAAAAGTCAAGTGATGTGTCATTCATTGATAAGGTTTCGTAATGACATTCCAAAACCGTTCCGGATTTTGGTCTTGTAGATTAGGTTTTATTTTAAACATGGCAATACCATTGTACTGGTGTACTTCTATTTCTTAGAACTTCATTGTTTATGTTGTTGCTAAGACTGGTATTTAGTTAGATTGCAGTATTGATGTGATTTGTAGGTGGAAAAAATGTTTCTGTTCGTTTTTTTTTCCATTTTACAAACATCAGAAGATCTCAATTCGGGGCGAGCAGTTCGATCTTGCATTTGTTTGTATTTACTCCAGTTAAAAAAAATATTAACTCGATGCAATTTAATCATTTTCCTCTTAAAACCTATGCTGTTATTTAAACGCACAATTAAGAATTTTTATTTGCTGGAAATAGATAGAAACGAGTACATGGTGGTAAAAAAAGTCTTCACTAGGGCCATTATTTAACTATTTTAAAATATAATGCAATATAGAGGCAGTAGGATCGCAGTACATAATGTAACATGAAGCCGGCGCATCGCCGCCGGTCAGTTTCGTGCTTAAATTCGATGTTTGCCGACGAACTTCCTTTGACGAAATAAAATGAATTCGTAGCTCTCAGACCTTTGAGGAACTTTTATTAGGAATTTATTATGTTCAACGATCAACAAGACGACTATTTGACTTGCCTCTTTACTTTGGTACTTTTTAAATACGTACGAGCTCCGTGCTCTTCATTAAAGCCAAAATAAAAAAAATATATCAGGAGTGCGGGTTCATACTTCGCTTTTAATTCGACTAAAAATGTAAAACCTCCTTGAAAAAAACCATAGATTCTCTCCGTCATTGCTGGTCATCATTAGACCTCGGAGTATGGACTCCAGTTCATCAAATCTCAACTCTTTAACAATGTTTCAAACTGGAACTATGCCTGATTCCTCAAAACTGGTTTTCAGAACTGATGAATATCCTCATATCTTGAAAACGGCTCCACCAATTTTCGCACCAAACATGGTCCTTTTGGTCGATACTACCAACAATTTGACCATACAGTAAATTACCGAATATTAAAATGACGCAACATGAGCCACCAACGACCCATTCGCAACAAGTTCTATTAGCAAAACGAGCTTATCTAACCGTATTTAGCTAGAATGCTAAAATAGTTAGCATTTTAGGTCGCATATTACACCCACAATAATTAATTAATTGACCGTGCTAAATATTGTTATTTACTTACAAATTGTTAGTAAAATTAACTTGATCACGATTGGATACTCGCAGGTTTCAATAACAGACGCAAAATAACTTAATTGTGTTTGTGTTGATGAGTTTGTCTATTCTACAATAACAACTCAGGGGTTTGAATTGAATCAAAAACGGTTCGTAAAAAAATGTCATTAGGATGAAAGGATAGGATATAGAAATAATGATATTACAGGATTCTACGTGGTTTTCACCAACAGCAAGATATAATTTTGTCATTATTATAACATTATAAAAGTTTATTGAGTCTTCCACAAGAGTCCGGGGTGATTTGTTTAGTTCTAAGATCGATGAATTGTCGATGAATGGGAATTTCTAAAATCGTTCTTGCTGGAATTAGACAGAGTTTGTTTTGTTTTTAGCTGTATGCAAAGTTATCGCTCTGTTTTCTATTTATGCCTTGTTTTGAAACCTAAATGTATCCGAATGTAAAGCCTAGTGTTGCTACCACTGCCCGCTGCTTTGGAATAACAAATTAGTACACATTCAATTAATTCAGCCCCCAAGCTCAGGAAATAATTGTTTCAGTTAAACTTTATCATTTAAATCTGTTTCTACGCTAATATTGATACTGAGTTTTGAATTCATATTTCTGTGGTTTGAAATTATTTGATGTGATTTTATGTTTTTGACAGTTGAAATTTAGAATAAATTTAAGAACTTGAACGCATTAGACGACCAGTATTCACGTCTGCCAGCCCATACAAAAATGTTTCAGGGTATGTAACAATGGTTAGGGGTCGTAAGTTATGAATCAAAATATGGACTCGAACGATGGCGTACGTCATTGGAACATGTCAAACGGAAACGGAAATGAAACGATCCCTGGTTGCTGGCCATTTTTTAAAGCCAAGTGCACGTGTAGCCTAATCAAAGTCAAAGTCAAAATTTCTTTATTCAATAAAATCACAAGGATCATTTAGAATCATTTAGATTTCTACTAGTAGTCAGCATCGACCTAAGAAATGGAGCAAATGGATATGTCTCAGTTTACGACAGTGAATGGATCATTTTGCTAATAGATATTTACAATCTTCTCATATAGAAGAAAATAAATAAGTAATTTATTGTGCATTTAAAAACACTTTATGCACATTATTTTCAAGGAAAAAAAATCCAGAAACAATGGCACAAAATTATCTATTCAAAACCGCAATTTCCAAATAACTCAATTGAACTACATTATATTGGCACCACATTATTATATAAGTAATTATCGGAAACCTCTTAACTAAACTAACGTTACCTACAAAACCACCGATACAGGGTGTAAAGAAAACAATACAGAATCAGAACCTGAATGCAAATATCTAACTTTTTTTGTCATTTCAAGGTATGCTGTTTCTACATACGATTAAGTTGTATCAAAGTGTAATGTCGTATCTCTCAGAAAAATTAATTTAGAGAATATTCTTCTTCATTTTGACCTTGTTATTATTATCTACATAAATCTTATGAGCGGTGGAGTCAGGTTGCTACTAGCTTTGACTCCAGTCGCAAGCTGAATCGCAAGCTGAACTGAAGTTCAAAAAAATACTGAATTTCTGAAGTAAAAATATTTTTTACAAAAAAAACTTAATTCGCTTTCTTTGATGTTTAGTTTTTAAGAGTATTTTTTCACACCCTGTATAATTCCCCTGTAACGTACGCACCTCAATGATATCAAATCATTTTATGATGAAAACGCCGACCGATTACAAAATAGTACTTACAGCAATATTGCGGCGTCTGACAACAACTACATTTAACTATTCGGTGTTCAAATGAATATGTTTCGATTGCTAGGGATGCCCCTTTTAGAAACCTTAGCAAATTCGACCTTACCCGACTTATTTACTAGTTTTTATTTATTGCACACAGGGAAGCAAACAAACTTTTTGAGAAACTTGAAACGATGTTTTCAATCGTTTTCTCATCATGAAATAAATCAATGATCGCCGAAACGGTACTCAGCATCTTAGTAAATGATGATGAGGCAATGTTTCATAACTGTGTATCACTGGAAACTAAGAACTTTTGCTTTTATTTTTCCAACCATGATTAAGAAGTACTTCTCTAAGGATTTGAATCATTCATCAAACATTTATATTATTATCTAAATACTACTAGATATTAGGTATTTTTGTTAGTAATTTATTTTTATTTTTTGGGCAATTTCGTTCACATCCCTAAAGATAGTCAATTAGTTTATGTAAATGTGTTTGTTTCGCCCGACAACGCCACTCCCTCAGTTTCATAACGTATATACAGTCTGACAGCGACAAATTGATTGTAATTGCCAATTTTCATTTACTGCCTTATTCCAATGAGACCAATTCGTAAAATAATATACATAATGGAATCGTTATTGAAATGAAAAGATTTTTGGATGAACCACTTATGAATTAAGCTTTTTGAAAGTAAGGCGTTACTTTGATGTGTGCACAGTGATCAGTTACGAGTGGGGGACCGTGCTACGCTCCGTTTTGCAGTTCGTGGTCGCCGTCGCTCTGAATATTTGTTAATAACTATTTTAAAAGTCCATGTTTCTCGTTTCAGCGAGGAATTTACATAAGTCGGGAGTTAAGCCTCTCAAGAACCTTCTGCGAAATTTCCACAAAAACCTCTGCCTTTATCAAAACTCATATAAACCTCGCCAACTTTTAAAAGCTAAACATTATGGAACATTTTTAATTAGAAACGAAACTATTTTCAACTTTTTTACTACATTTTTAAGGCTTTAAGAGGCAGTTTGTTTTATTTTAAAGGAAAAGTTCTCATTTTTGAGAATAAAAATATTTTTAGCTTTTGAATTGTGCTTTGTATGTCTTTACAGGGTCTAATATGGATTTGAACTTCCCTCTAGCAACCGAGGTTGAACAATGTACCCCTGTATTTTCGTCCCAACTGAAACAATATCGGTTGAGCGCCGTCTGCACTCCATAATATTGTTCGGCAACGCTATTAAAAATTGGGAACCACTGGCGAAAAATAGACAAAAAATTACATAGTCTACTGTAATTTTTTATAGTCTATTTTACGTAGGTAATACAAATCTAAATTTTTCATAAGACAGGGTAATTTTTTTAATCGCTAATTTTACGATGAGATCAGAGGAGTAATCACGAACAAATCTGACAGTTGCCGCGTTATGTAAACTAACGTATTTGAATCATATTGCGCGTCAACGCCAGCTCAACTGCTAAACTTTGTAGCGTCACCGCGCAGTGTATCTCGGATACGATACGTTTACGATTTATTCGTGATCAAGAGCACAGAGCAACAACTACAGAGCACTCAGAGTTTCAAACCCTTTGTTAGCTGTGAGAGTCGCGTCGGCTCCAATTCAATAAGCACACAGTAAAATCACAAGAATCACTTTGAAAGTAAAAGGTTTTTTATTGACCCTCTACTCATCAATTACCGGAAGGTCTACAACTTAAAACAGGATCACATGGGATCGTATCGGACCCAACAGAACATTTAATAATTGAAAAAATGTTTTAGTCCCTGATCCTTAGCACAGGTTTTCAAAATACCGGTAACCGAGAAAGCCAGCGCCGTCAAGGATTGGACTTGTCTCTTGAAATCATAAAAAAATAAGTTTAAAAACCTGATTACTCTCTAAGGGCGGCTTGCGCCAGAATCGCTAAACGCGTTTAACTCTTAAATAGTATTTAGCGACTTGTCAAGTCATATAAATACGTCAGATTTAAATCTATTTAGCTGTTAAACACGTTTAGCGATTCTGGTGCAAGCCGCCCTAAAAGTCTGAAATAAGAAATTATTCTCTTCTGAAACTGTTAAGTACATACAAAGTAAAGATAACCGTGGTCATTGCAAAGTTTTTAACCCGCTATATTTAGGGACTACTTATAGAATTAATGTCCACTTAGCTAGGATGTCTGATTTTATGTCTAACCGTGACTAAGCTTACAGTCGTGAGTCTTACACAAAAATGAAACTTTTTCCTAAAAGCTGGTTTTAACTTTTAAATCTACCAAAAACAACGGACCAGTGAAAATTGAACTCACAAACTTTGCTTTGAATTGGCAATGTTCTACCAATTTTTACGAATAGAAATATCTGTACAACTGAAACCAAAAATAATATTGAACCAATTCAAACTCCACGCTTACCCTACCACACTGTCGTGCGTCGCGCCGAGGCTCCCAGATTCAAAATATTACAAATTCAATTATGTTTTCTTCAGTAAAATCACAAGGATCGTTTAGAAGTGATTCTAGGTAAACTCCTCGACCAGAGCCTGGAAAAACGTGTTAGACACTACGGCCTGGTTCCAACCAATTTTTTTCTTACTAAGAAATGTACCTACGTAAATGCTAAAGCTTCAGTGTGGTGCCATTACGTCCGCCATAATACGACCGCATTTTAAGAACTGATGACTGAACCCTGTTGCCGTAGTGCTGTTTTTTACAAGCTTCTATGCAGGTTTTTTAATGAGTCTAAAATACCATGTTGGTACCTATTCATATAGGAAAACTTCGATAGGTTCATAATAGATGTGTGTTACTATGCAATAAATATGTATTATATTCAAGACTCTAGACTCCAGTACAATCTTTAGTGGTAATAAGACTACGTACAATAATGATGAAATAATATTGATATGCTATATCAGATTGTTTTCAGAACTAAATGAGATAAGCTACTATAAGTTTGAAGTACAAAACTGTGGCCGCCGGCAGAGGGCGCTATCGAGGAAGTTCAGAACAATATCGCACTCGCATTCTAGCCGCAAACATAATATGTGGTGAACCACAGAGTACACTCATCAGTAGACTAAAAGTGCTTTCAGACAAGCTTTGTTTTGCATGTATACGGTCATTTCCGTTTACATGTTTACTTACAAGTTGTTACGATTTACGCGTGTAGCAACCTACGCGTCTATACGCGCCTACACGCGCTTTGAAAAACGAGCTTATACCCTCGTATAAACGCTGGTCTGAAAGGGCTCTAGTCTCTCACGACTCAAGCGTGACCAAAAAGATACGACACAATGGAAATATGTCAAAAAATCTAAGCTAAAGTCTTGATTTAGTTTTGGTGATTGTTTCAGCATACGAGCCTAAAGATCTGTATTCAGAAAATATGCTCAGTGATTTTAGCCTGAAATAGGGTTATACCTAGATTTTTACAGTTGTTCACTAAGGGCGGCTTGCACCAGAATCGCTAAACGCGTTTACCTCTTAAATAGTATTTAACGAGTTGTCAAGTCATACAAATACGTCAGATTTAAATCGATTTAGCTGTTAAATACGTTTAGTGATTCTGGTGCAAGACGCCCTAAGTCTTGACTTGAGCATTGCTTTTTTACATGCAAAGAGTTTAGATTTCTACTTAGCAAGTGAAATTAGTTTTTTTCCAAAACATTTGTTACTGATTCAACTCCACTGTCGAGAGCACAGATACATCGAAGCTCCGTGCAAGTTGGAGCAAACTCTTACTTGTCCGTTTTTTGTGCGTTTGTGCTGCGTCCCCGCTGCGGCACAGCGACGCAATCGCAATCTCTCCTCTCTCGGCTACTTGTATGGAAGTTTCAAATTTACATTGTTGGTCCTTCTTACTGAACTGAACGCGCAGCCGCACTAAAATGTTTGGTTCGTTTTTAGGTTTGTAGAGTAAAATTAGGATTGAGCCATTTTTGTCTTTGTTGGAAGTTGCGATAAGAAATTAGTGTCAACAAAAAGTTTAACAAAAAGATTATATTTGTACTATAGGAAAAGCATACATTTGTGTATCACACAATAAAAAAAATCTTCTAAGCAAGCGAAATATTAGGTCCGCAAAAAAATTTATTGTGAAACTTGTATCCTGAGTCGTGTTGTTACTGAGAAACTTAAACTCTCTCATTCTTGCGTAATAACTTTGGGTTTTAAATCATAGGCGAAACTTAGCTAGGCCGGGCTAGGCCTTAATTGAGATCTGGTTTCAGATTGAGGCCAAAATAATTTGTTTTTCAATATTAAAAAGTGCCACTAAAGATTGGTAAAAAATAGCTACTTACGAATATCAAAACGTAATAAACGAATTTAGTTCAATACACGTTTCAGAAGAAATCGAGAGTGATTTATTGTACAAAAGACGTGACCTATAAACTTTTATAATTTGACATTTGAGACACATCTACTTGAACTAAGGGTTCAGGTTCAATTCCCGCGTCAGCACAAATATTTGATCAGCAATACGTGAATTGGAATCGTGCGGGACCCCTGAGGTCACTTTACATCACTTTTAGAATTGATCTAAAGAATAATGTGATTGACCTTTTCTAGGACTAAATTTTCGCGACTTTGGAGCTAATATTTTATTAGCTTGAGCTGTATTTTTGCTACGAAATTGAATATCTTAAAAAAATCCTTTTAAGTTATTAAATTCCAAACACAAAACCAATTTTGATAGCACTTTCTATAAACCCTTTTGCAAGACGAAAGGTAATTTGTAGTGTCTCCATTGCACTATCCATTTTCAAACAAAAATTATCAAAGAAGGAACAATTTCGCCAGCACATTCCTTTGAAATGTTGTTACCTTTCAGCAGCAAAATTTAAAGTGAAAATCCAGTATCAGTAAAGGCTCGGTTAAACTATGTTAGTATTTTAGTACAGTGGCAAGTTATTTTGGAAAAAGTATGCCTTTTAAAACTAAAATTAAATGAAATCGTTTATTTGTTCGAAGCAGAAGTATGGTTCTTACAGGTGTTATACTTGTTATGGTAGATAAGTATCCAGCAGGGGTATGCCAAACAAAGTTGAACTGCAAAGTTTTAAATCATGGTCAGTTCATACTAACTCATAGTTATTCTGTGACTAAATAGTGACATTATGACGTCATTTGATGTGTTTTCGCGCATATTTTGCTGTCAAGTGTCTAAAAAGAATGATCACGTGGTACAAAATTGTACCACGTGACCTGAAGAAATTACACTGGGCAGTGAAATATAACTTGACAGCAAAAGATTGGAATACGGGGGTAGATTAATTCTGAATCTTAACCTTCGTGCTAGGTAAAAATTGTATGCTACAGCCAAGCCACTCGTAAGGATGATAAAATCTTAGAGTAATTAGACGTAGTGTTATCTTGCACTGATAATCGTACGTAGTTATCGTCTTCGACGGACGTGCTCTACAAGGTATTGAAATCTTTATGGACAGAGTTTAACTGCTCACATAAGATGGGCCAACTTTTTTTTTATAGCTAGTTACTTTTACAAAAAATCAATTAAACTACTGGCTTGTATAAACAAGCCTAAAGAGTGTTGACCTCACAGCGAGATTAAAAATAGCTGTAAAGAGCTGAAAGCGCTGTCGGGACTGCAAATTGAATTGTCTCGACACTACCTCGGCGGTTGCAATCCTACTAATATTATAAATGCGAAAGTTTAGATGTTTGGATGTTTAGATGTTTGGATGTTTGGATGTTTGTGTTTCAATCACGTCAAAACTACTGAACCAACTTGGACGAAACTTGGCACATATATAGTTCGTAACCTGGATTAACACATAGGCTACTTTTTATCCCGAATAATTAACAGGATCTACAGGATAAAATGAACGAACGGAATTAGCAGCGCCAATTTAGTAAGAAGATGCTGTCATGTCATGTCACGTCAGTTTGACAGGACGTAGTACTACCTCTTTGGTCTAACGACTAACGTTTGACATTCGAGTACGGGTTCGGTGTAATGTCAAGTTTCTCAAAGAAGTATCCGCTCGGTACACGCACAGAGATAATATACGCAGATTTTATAATTACACGGAAACGGTACCTACTCGCGTACGAAGTCGCGGGTAACTGCTAGTACAGTAATAAGCGACAAAAAGATAAAGTAAAATTATGTGAAAAGTTTTAAGCAACGTGCAATCGCAGTTCATTCATTTTCGTATTTTGAAAATGAAAATAAAGTTACAGCGTCACTCAGTATCATGCTTACTCGTATGTACAGCTCATAACCTTACTACCTACCGCCTGTTTCTGCAGCGGTATGCCAGTCAAAGTTGACCTGCAAAGTTTTAAATCATGGTCAGTTCATACTAACTCATAGTTATTCTGTGACTAAATAGTGACATTATGACGTCATTTGATGTGTTTTCGCGCATATTTTGCTGTCAAGTGTCTAAAAAGAATGATCACGTGGTACAAAATTGTACCACGTGACCTAAAGAAATGACACTGGGCAGTGAAATATAACTTGACAGCAAAAGATTGGCATACGGGGGCTGTATAACTATTACCGCCTACACTAACGCGTTAGCTAATGTGGTTACAACAGAGCTTACAGTACGCATAGCGGATCTGTATCCCTCTGAAGTTAGGTGCAACAGCGATTGCGCATGTATTGTTTTGCTGAAAAATTAGCTTACCTCTAATTCGACAACAAAACCAGTTCTGCGCAGATACTTGAGAGGGACAAAGATCGGTTGTGACTTATATCTACTTACCATTGAACTACAATACAACTTATAATAATGAATGCCAACCGCCTAATGCCATAATTGATTGGTAATGTAAAGTTATGGCCAATTAGTTATTGTTAATTATGGCCATAAATATTGCCATAATCATAGTGTAATGCGCCTTAGTACTCGTAGTAGACTTTCTAATATTAATCAGACCTAAATCTAGATGGTTTATACAGCGTCAAGAGCCACTTTTGACCCATGCCTCTATAAACGGGATGCTGCAGTTACCTGGGACATCATTTAGATGGAGTAGGCTTGCCCACCATTTATGCCATCCTCAGCCTAGTCGGCTTTGTCCACAGATAATTTATAAGTTAAAAAACTGGAAAACCGACTTCAATTTGACTACCAGCTGATGATGATGATGATGACAGTTCATTGGGAATGTTCTAGTGACTATAAACACCACATAAAAGTCACAGGAAAGCAAAATACGCAATTTCGTGCACGTGGTTGATGTTGATTCTTTAGAGGAACAACTGGTGGGTTTTTGCTTTTCTCCAATTAAATGCGGTTTGAATGTACAAACTGGGTTTATTGACAAATTTAGAAAAATGTAAAAATTTAGGTGTAAAAAAAAAATGTAAAAATAAAGGGTCAATCGTTGCTAGCAGTAAAATGGTAGGCGCTACGCCGCAACTTGGCATATTGCATTGTTGCTAGCAGTAAAATGGTAGGCGCAACGCCGCAACTTGGCATATTTTTCAGTTATTTCTATTTATAACCCAAACTACTGAACTGATTTCGATGAAAATTAAATGGGACCAATCTGGAAGTATATCCTTTCAGATAAAAAAAGAATTTTTGAAATCGGTTCATAAATGACGGAGTTCTGAGGTAACAAACATAAAAAAAAACATACAACTGAATTGAGAACTTCCTCCTTTTTTGAAGTCGGTTAAAAAGACAAGCTCAATGTGCCGAGTTTCCTCACGATGTTTTCCTTCACCGCTTGAGAGCACTGATGGCATTGCGCACATAAAACCGAGTAGAAAACCCCATTAGTGTACAGCCGGATTTGAACCCACGACCTTACGATCGAAGGGCGAAGTCGCTACCAGCAAGTAGTTTCTACTCATTAGGTATTTTGTAGAAATCGCGGGAATTTCGCGACATTATAACAATGATGATTTATTACAATAAACTCGTTTGACCTCAGCGTTGTGTTGTTGCCTGTAACTAGAACAACGTAAAAGTGCCTTTATTTAGTGGCACAATGTAATGATTAATGATTGTATAACATCCGAAGCCTAGACTTTATAATTTGCCGTGAAAATGCATTAATTATTATAAGCTTTACAATCTGTGGCGTTTGACACGAAACCATGACTTGATAGATATTTCAATTTTAGATAAAACATGAATTTGATTAATTTAGGTAAAACAAAATGCTATAAATATATTGAATGACGTCAATTACGTTCTATTAGCATTAGCAGAAGTCCACTCTTAGACACAGGGAGGTCAGTTCATTGATATCAGTACATTTTAATCATTCATCATCATCGTAGGCGAATTGTAGTGACCCACTGCTGGGCATAAGCCTCCTGTCTTAAACGCCACTTGTGTATTCGCTCGCTTCGCTCGCTCGGTTAACAAAAACAGTTATCACGGATACACTCCTAGCTTTAAAATTTAAAAATTATGTTTCTGGTTTCAGTAACGTTTCAGCAACTTGAAACTACACAAAAGGTTATTGTTTAATAATGTACGCGTCATTGAACAGAACTCACGGAGAGGTATTTCGCGCGGAATGTCCGCCTGGCGGAAATGTATCGGCGGAATTCCGCGCGCTTATTTTCTGAATCAGAATATTGGGTGTTTTTTTACGAATGACCTGAATTTTCGTGGTCCTGTGTCGTCTTATAGCAAATATTGTCATTATTACTTGCCATAAAAAATTAAGTAATTCATAGCAATTTGGATACCAGATTAGTTTAATTAGTTTAATTAAGTTAACCGTTGACTAAGAAGAAAATTGGCATAAAGTTTTTGCTAGCAAATAAATTATTGAGCTAACCTAGACATTGTCAAAATAATATAACACAATACAAGTTTCTTAAGTAGTCTTAAGTCTTAAGTAATGTCGCTCAAATTTCAGATAATTTAAAGATTTTTTTTTAATCAAAACATTTGTCTTTCCCAGCTGCAGTAGACACAGTTTCCCAGGTTTAGCTAAAATACCGGTCCACAAGCAAAAACGTTACTTACAGCTAAAATACCGGTCCACAAGCAAAAACGGTACTTACAGCTAAAATACCGGTGCGTGTGTCACCGTGCGGCCGAACAAAGCGAGCCAATGTTTTGTGCGGAGGTGACTCATCACTAACGCATATTAAAACGTTTTCTTCGGAAAATTAATTGAAATTTTAATAACCAAGACACCAAGCTTTGTGCCGGCCCGAGGTTAGAACGATTTGGACATAGATTAATATTCATGGACATATTATAATACTAGCAGTTACCCGCGACTTCGTACGCGAGTACCGTTTCCGTGTACATTATATTATCTGTGCGTGTACCGAGCGGATACTTCTTTGAGAAACTTGACATTACACCTCATTACACCAAACTCGTACTGGAATGTCAAACGCTAGTCGTTAGACCAAAGAGGTAGTACTACGCCCTGTCAAACTAACGTGACATGACATGACAATGAAATCCTCTTGCCAATTGGCGCTGCTAATCCTTTTCGTTCATTTTATCCTGTAGATCCTGTTAATTATTCGGGATAAAAAGTAGCCTATATGTCAATCCAGGTTACGAACTATATATATGCCAAGATTCATCGAAGTTGGTTCAGTAGTTTAGACGTGATTGAAACACAAACATCCAAACATCTAAACATCCAAACATCTAAACTTTCACATTTATAATATTAGTAGGATAGGATACGATAGGATAGTAGGATGTCCATGAATACAACGCATAATTTGTCTTTACATCGCAGAGTTATGGAGACAGTGTGATGCTTAATAGAGCATGTTCTCATTCGACGTGCTCTGTTAGTCAATGCACCGCTTATCATCAGGTGGGCAATCTGCTTGTTCCATCACTTATTCTCATAAAAAAATGAATATTAGCTACTTAACTTCTCCAGGATTTTCAATGTCAAACACGAAATATTACAAATACTCAGATTTTAATAAAATCGTGTCAATACACTGCACTGTCATGGAAGTATCAAACAAACTTTGCAATAAAATAAAGGAAATTTTCTTGCGGCGTTTGTGCCGCAGACAGATTTAGGGGTAGACGGGGTCCTGTAAGGATGTGGAATGAAACTAGCTTTTCACAGACCACAGCTTTACTTGTCCATAAAATATTGCACAGCCGCACACTTAGTATGGTAGATTGAAAACGTCACTGGCCTTGTCCTAATGTCACACAGAGTAGGCAGCGGCAAGTCCAGCAGTTCCAGCTTGAGGAAGCACCTTCGCGCATCCGCGCGTAGATGAATGTATGGGTAAGCGATGTTGCCAGTAGGCTTCCAGCACCAATCATCCAGCCGTGGAAGAAGCAGCTGTCCCAGCTTGTAACGAGGATGATGGTAGAAGGTGGTAGAAGAATCCTGGAAGATACGGCAGGCCTTAGGAAATGTTCTAGGTCCAAAAGCCAGCTGCCAAGCCACGTGCTGAGGGTAGATAGGTACAAGGCCAACGCCTAGAGTGACGTGTTTAAAATATTCAGCTAGCGTGTGCTTAAGCAGACAGCTTTACAGGGCTAATTTTGACTAGGCGCTTAGGTAGATAGCTATAATAATTTGTGAACTCACCCTAGCGGGATTCCTGGCACACTTAGGTAGCTTTTGAGAAAAAAAAATAAGCAGGAGCGTCCTTATTAGTAGAGAGGTCCGCTGCAGCCTGCGACCAGCGAGGGAATAGACCGTGCAAATGAGTGCAGCGCCACAGCCTAAGGCATAGTTAGTACGCGTGAGGCGCTAAGGTATTTGGAGTTCCTTTTGCCTAGTTACGCAATACGAAAGCTCTTGGAGTAGTTTTAATTGTTTAAGGGTTCTGCCCAGTATATTTTATATTAGTTTTTAAGATTTTAGTGTTTTAATTGTAATTATTTAGACGTAGTTTATGTTTTAGTTTTTATTCTTTAAATAATATTTTATTTAATTTTTTCTATAAAGTTATATTTAGATTATTTTTGAACGATGTTTAGCACAACGTTACATTCTTACTTTACACATTCCCGTATAACAAGTCCCCACTGCCCTGAAGGCCTACTCCTTAAACTATAACAATAATGTTAACTCTAACATAATAATATTGAGATACATTGCTCGCCTGCCGTGTGCGATGTGCATACCCGTGCGAAGGATATCCCCGTTGCCTCACATTGTAAATCAAATCTCACTATCAAACCCTTATTTTTCAGAGTAGGATATACTTCCAGATTGGTCCCATTTTATTTTCATCAAAATCGGTTGAGTAGTTTGGGTTATAAATAGAAATAACTGAAAAAAATATGCCCGGCGCGGCGCAGCGCCTACTTTTTTACTGCTAGCAACGATGCAATATGCCAAGTTGCGGCGTAGCGCCTACCACTTTACTGCTAGCAACGATGGACCCTTTGTGGTGCACACCTAAATTTTTACATTTTTCTAAATTTGTCAATAAACCCAGTTTGTACATTCAAATCGCATTTAATTGGAGAAAAGCAAAAACCCACCAGTTGTTCCTCTAAAGAATCAACACCAACCACGTGCACGAAATTGCGTATTTTGCTTTCCTGTGACTTTTATGTGGTGTTTATAGTGACTAGAACATTCCCAATAAACTGTCATCATCATCATCATCATCTGGTGATGAAGCTGGTAGTCGAATTGAAGTCGGTTTTCCAGTTTTTTAACTTATAAATTATCTTGTATTATTTTAAAGGTATAATATTTGGTAAAAAAAAGTGATGATTTTTTTAGACCAACAGTCTTGTGAATTTACAGAATAAATGAATAGTGACTTAGCTGATCATTCTAAAACAATCGACTAAGCGACAGCAAAAAAAAATCCAGAGGTTTTCAGTTTAAATTGGACGTCCCCTGCGCAAGCAAAGCCACAGTAAACTAACATAAAATAAAATGCACAAGCCTGTGTGCTTGCAAATGGCGTGCTGTAAGCATATTTCAGGCTAGAAGCGGATTTTTCACAAAACTGAAGTACTGCAAAAGTTTATAATCGAAAATGAAATTGTGCCGAGTGAAGCCGAGTGTTTACGAGTGATGCTGAATGCTTACGATTAGTGTTCCGCATGTGCCGTTTAGTTTTTCAATTTCACGGCTCGTTGCGACAGAGGTACACAAAATGTACTGGATATGTAGGTTTTTGTACAATATATCAGCTTACTCATATATGAAATTACTTGTCATTTACCTAGTGGAAAATACCTGAGGAAACTCGTGGTTCAGTCAGCCCTCATATTTTTTTGTGTATAAACGAGGTGAGCGTTGGCCTTTACAAAACACTACAGCCTGTGCTACCTTATGCCAACTCCACGCGAGTCTCTTTAGTAGATATTGCTAAATAGACTAAGAAAATGGAAGGTACTACGCAAACATCTTCATTTTCCAGAGTGTCCCGTATCTCAAAAAGTTTCGTCTCAAGCAGTTAAGAGTATAGTCAATATTTTTTTTTGCAATTTAGCATGGGTTAATCTCAAAATCCCCTTAAGGCCCCCGTAAGGTGGGCCAGTGCGACTTTTTGTCTGAAGATCTCATTGATTTTGTGGTTAGTCTCTTCAAGTCTTGCCAATCTCAGTGCTTTGTTGCCTGTATTTGGATCAAAACAAGTAGTAAAACAAAAAATACCGAAATACTATTGGAAACAAAGAAAGCTCGATAAGATTGTAACGAAGCGGTGGCGTTGTTTCGGTAGCTCGTAAAATATTCTGTTTTGAAAGACAATTTCTGTTATCAGAATAAATAGCGTTCGGTTCGCAGTGAGACCTTGGAGTGTTGCAGCAATGGAGTACACTTTTCACCATTATAAGCATGCAAATAATTTCAATCTTACTAAATAAGAAAGGTTCTTTATCATTTTGTTTAAAAACATCATCACGCAAATGCATTAAAACTAGAGGTCTGCTATTATTATGCTCTAGGCCAAAGACTAGTCTATGTATTTAGCAGTTCAGAGGTTGCGATGACTATACATATGTAATTTCTATCTTGAGAAAGAATTTCATTATTTTACTAGTATGAGTTTACTTCTGATGATCTGATATTTGTGCCACAGGAGGACATCATCATAATAAAGAAAATGTGACATCTTAAGGCAAAGCGATTTATTTTAATCTATATACTTTTAGGTTAGTAATGAATGGAGTTTCAATAAGCCAGTTTCATCAATTTCATTAAACGTTTCATCATCTGATTGATCGATCACTTAATAAAAAAGGCTGCATATTTCTCTCCATAGGTATATGTTCGAAGGCGACGGCCCAACGGGTCGGGACACAAATTGGTTCTACGAAGAAATAGGTACGGGACAACGTGCGGAAACCAAACCCCACTGTATTATGTACATTGTTACATAGCACAAGGCCCGCTACCCGAGTATACATTCAAGTATAGATAACTGATCTTTGTAAAAAGGATCATACGAAATACGCTAGGAGGCAGGCAGTAGTTTGTTGCTCGTTCTTGCAGGCTCTCGTTGCGTGGAGCTGGCACCTCACATAGTTATTTAAAACGATTCTAAATTATTTTTAAGCCCCCGACCAAAAAGTGGAACGAGAGTTACATATGACTTATAGATGCTGGCTCGTCGTTCATCTCAGAAATAAAAACAGTTTAATCAGAGTAGCGGATGGGACAATGACACCACTGGAGGAGATTTTGTAGTTACTGATCTTAAATTGACTGGTATTTTAAATGCTTTGAATTGTGTCTAAAAAAATATGTTTGAAGAAAACTACTAATGAAAAAAATTACATGATAATTGTGCTAAATGTTGAAAAGTGGTTCTAGTTCTCCTCCTAGATATCTTAAAATGATACAGAGCAAGTAATAAGTAATTACATGAGAGTATTTGTTTATGGTCAGTTGTTATTAAACCGGGTTTATTTTTTTCCTACGGAACATTAAACTCCTACAGATGGGTCGTTGGAAGCTACATAGAACTTTACTCTCCCTTAAACTGTACGTAAGCAGATAACATTTTAATGGCTAAGTGGCCGCGTAGCATTATGCTACGGCGTAGAGGTGCTACGGCGTAGCACGTAGAGGGGTAAGTGTGTTTTTATACTCTTATCTTCCGCCATTATCGTAATTTTCTGAAACTTGCCAACAGCTATTTACAAATTGGTATTTAAAATTTTCAATAGGATAAAATCTTTAAAAATGTAGTAGATGTCGAGTATTATCATTTTATGCATGTTTTTTTAAACATTTTGATTAGTTTCTTCAAACTACTCTAAAATGATAGCATGGAAAAGAAAAACGGTTTTTTTTTTGAGCTGGTATCAAGATGTAGGTACCTAGTTTGTAAAACATTTCAAATGGTTTCTAGCTTAAAGTCGAATTTAACAAAAATAAGTAAACCAACCTGCCATAAATAAGAGAAAATAAAAAGAAAAAGAAAGGATGAAGAAAAATATTGACTTTTAAAACAAGAACGTTTAATAATCCAACATGTCTGATCAGTCGACTTGTCACCAAGAGATTACCCAAGCATCAACATATTTATCTGAAATCAAATACAAACAGCAAGTTTAATTAGATCAATGTTCACCACACAATAACCAGTTGTTATATTCGTACACTCTTAACCCTCTGACTATCTTTTAATGATTTAAATTGCGTGCCTCGTTTTAGCAATCTATTTAATCTGAAAATCATTTAACAATCATGCTACCCTAGATAGGGGTACGACTTTTAAAATGATCTCTAAAATCTAGCCTTTAATCCTAATTTATAAACTTTTTATAAAAGTGACAGCTGTCAAATTAAATCTAATAAAAGGATAACCCCATTTGATAATCTCGATAATAAATTGTGCGTGTGAATCTAAGATGTTTATCCACATAACTCGTCTTGATCTGTTATTTGCATTTGTATTCAAAGTACCCCTTACCCTTTACGCTTTACCCCCCTTACCCCCTAACTCTTACCCCTCACCCATCGCTCAACGATACCGTTAATCCATTAGGGGTGCGATATTTCAGTCTGAGATAGGGTTGAAAAACGTCCAACTTTTCCTTAAAAAATTACACGCACGGTCAACTGACTGACCGATTCTAAATAATCCTTGTGATTTTATTGAATAAATTAATTATGATTATGATACCAATTTACAAAAATTGTACCAATAAAAAAATATTACGATTTTTTCTGCGCTTTACACGAAAGTCAATACAGTTAATACAGCTAATACAGTTCTTATTCCACTTTAAATACGGTTCACTTTTCTTTTCACGTTTTACAACGTGTCTAAATCACTCATTTCGCACAATTTAACGCAAATTCAGCTGAAACTCTCACATCATAAAACACTAACTATTCTAATTCAAAAGCTTTCACGACACTCCTTCAACTTATGCGTTGCTTTGGATTAAAATAACCTTACTCATATCTACACAAACCATTTTCAACCCAAAAGTTATTACAAATAGAGTCTAAATTCTAGTCTCATAGAAAAGACGGAAATGATCGAGCAAGTCATTCGATTTGAGGGCGTATACTGTTGGTTTTAAGGTGTAGAATAGAGTGCGATGGAGTAGTTAGTCAGGCTGTCATCGCGTCTAATTAAGTTAACCCGTCTGGTCCCGCTGCCGATGTCAATGGCACCCAGTTCAACCACAGTGTACAGATAACAGAACAACAATTTTATCACCTGATAGTATACCTCTGCAATACATAACCACTGTGGTTTTGTCCTGTTATAACACCTGCAATCTGTAGATTAGATTGCTGGCTTTTGCTTGTTCAAAAGACGCATGAGTTAAACCCTTTCATTAATAAACTCGATGTAAGCTTGGAATAGTTACACCGTGTTTAGTCCGTGTCGTTTACAAGCAAATTCAAAGATCAAATCATGGTGTAACTATTCGAAGCTTACCTACATCGAGTTTATTATAACAGGATAAGAGTTATGGAAGTTGGACCCAGACTATAATTACTACTAATTTCAATACAAAATGTTGAATAATCAAAACGTCCAAAATACTGTCAGACGATTTTGTGATACAATGATGTTGTCATTTTGCGTATCACTTCTATTTGTAGCATTTTTAGGTTAGTAAGTAATAATAATAATAATTTTTATTTTTAGTTAGGTAGTAAGTAATAATAATTTTTATAATGTGTTGTTTTGCAATACCTGCCTACTACAAAAGTTAGTACCAAAAAATTCATAATTCTGTTTCCCTACTGTTGAATTTCTTCTGTATCCGACCAAAGATCTACCAATCAATTCATCGTCTTCACTGCTACTTGATAGTACTTGTACCGACAGTTTCTTATGTTAACTGATTTAAACTCACTTAATATTGTTGAAGTAATAAAATGCTGTACGTAATCGTAGGACTTTTGAAGGTACTTCCGAAATACGAACAAAGAGTATGCTAAGTAGTTTTACAAAATAAAGGAACGTCTACCATACGCGAATATTATAAGTAGTTATGTCATAAGAATTAGCATAAAAACTACAAAGTTAAAAAACAAAATAGTCAAAAGCTTTTAAAACATAGTTGGAGTACGTAAACTTGTGCTGACTGTACTTACGCGTAGCTAAAAACAAAATCTAAGATAGGTAAATAAGAAAACTTAGATAAATCAATGCTAGCACAATGTGGCCAATTCCTATTGCAAACTTGTCAGCTGAAACACAGTTAAATCGTAGCTCTTCATCTGTTTTAGGTTACTTCGATTCAACTACGCAGTGAAATTTCAGCCAAGCTGAAGATTGAACGAACTATAGTTGGAATTGAATAGAACATCAACCGTTGTTTTGTAGAATCGAGCCCCAGATAAAAGGCTTTTTGCGAGAGATCTCGGTCCAATGTTGAGACGGATCTTCAAATATTTGCCCGGAATTTGGCTCTTTACCGAACACGATAGCTGACGTCTGTTTGTGATACCAACTCCCTCGGGTTTGTTTAGCTGCGGAAATCTAGATTTCGAATTTTGTTACTAGGCATTCGAGATGGCAAAAGGCTGAGTAATTCTGCATGCACGCAAAAACATAGATAGATAGGTAGATAGAAGATAGAAAATACTTTATTGCACACCTTAACCTAGGGACTACTTTAACATACAAAACAAAACTTAACTTATTGTACAATGGGCGGTCTTATCGCTAATGAGCGATCTCTTCCAGACAACCATGGACAAAAAGGACTACGAGGTAATAAACTAGGGGTGCTATCTAAAGATAACATAAAAAAAATATTGAATCTTAGACACTATATAATTTTATGGCAAACAATACTTATGACATACAAAATATACCTAATACATACAAAGCAAAGAATAATAATATACATATACCTACATACATACATGCACAAGATTTAAAATAAATACCTACTTATTAAAACCTAAAGAAAGAATCAAGCAAGTCCAGTCAGTGACAGCATCGCAAATAATGCTCCTTGACCATTCATTTAAATATCGGGAGTCGAAAACATAGTGTTACTAGTAGAGCTTTTTAGTAGTTCGTTCATTTGCATGTGTTAGTGATCAACACTGATGTCAGTTTTAAGGCCGCCTTATGACCCCTGTCGTGGCTTAACGACTGCTAGAGCGGGGACCCCGGAATAATCAGCGTAACTTTAAAAAAAACACTCTTTCTTTTTCAATTGCATAATAATGAAAAGAGATGACAACAGATTTAGCAGCAATTTCAGCTAGCACGGCTTTATGAGACCAATGAACATACCTCTTATGGCGACCACACGCGTTCAAATAAACTTGACAAGCCCGGCTTGTCGCTATTTGAATGTGGTCGCCATTAGAGCTCTTGGGAAAAATTTAGTTTGAGGGACACTGCACCTACACTGTTCAGTGTTAGTACGTACATTTGAAGGAGCCTAAATGCAGTTTGAAAGCTAAAGGTAATAATATAATAAGTATTTTATAGATTTGGTACAATTATGACATGTGCGTAAAAGCTATCTAGCTAACTTTTATCTCAGAGTGGTAGATGAAGTACCAATGTTGATATTAGTAAAACATTGTAAAGTTCCTCAAAGAACTTAGGGTCGGTTTCTGAAAGCTCGATCAAAACTAATCGGCGGTCAAGTCACTTGCTATTTCAGCTTTTACTTCAAATTAGATAGAGATAACAAGTGCCTTGACAACCGATTAGTTTTGATCGAGCTTTCAGAAACCGGCCGTTAGTGTTTTATATTTTATTTTTGTTCATATAATTTTCTGCTTGATAAACGAACACTTTAGCCATTATTGTCCATTGTTAATTGTTAACGAGGGGCGACGCTTGAAAGTCTCCAACAACTGACATCGTTCCATTTTGGTTCGAACACTTTGCGTGACAGTGATGAAAATTGAACCCCAACCCATTATAATTTAATATAAACTTGCGTAAAATAAAGAGAGGAAGTTTGGCACTAAATAAAGAGCAATTACTTTTATTGGTGTTGGCAAATTGGGTGGAACCATTCCGAATGAATCATGAAAAACAATACGCGGCAATACACAGGATACTAGGCGAGTGCGGGACGAACAAACCTTCACTATTGTTATCAAAACAATGAAGCGCTAGTGGCGTGGCTTGCTTACTCAATCTTCACCGATTATCTAAGTTAAGCGACGTTCTGCGCGGTCACTACTTGGATGGGTGACCGATAGTGGCATTTACATCTGAGCGCATTCGTGCTTCGGAGAGCACGTTAAACCGTTGGTGCCTCTAGCAGTCGTTAGGCCACGACGGAGCCCTAAAAACTCAGCCTTCAGAGTTGGCTACTAAGTCATACAAACGAACGAACGAACCAAAATAACAAACCTCCAAAATCCAAGTTATTCGTATATTTAAGTAGGTAAAAGTCTATAAGAATTTTATATGTGTACAAAAACAATCAAGCAATACTGAAACTTATTACAAGTGGCATAAAGTTGTTTGTACATACAAATCAAGTCTAGAGTGAGGCAATCGGAAATTACTAGTTTGGGAAAAGTAGGTAGTTGGGATGAATGATGTCGTCTCAGTCGATATGTTTCGTCTGTTCGATTGCCTGAATATTGCTGGTTATAGATTAGAGTTTTATTTATTTGAAAAATTTTAGCCACTGTTTTATTGCCACAGATGGATCAAAATATCAGGTTTTTAAATGCTATTAATTTTGTAAAGGAAAACATTTAATTGTTTAGTACTCATTTAAGTAGCAACAACTGGATCGTTTTTGATGAAACTTGGAATAAATCATAGTTCATAATTTGGAATAGTATTATAGCGTTTGAATTTCTAAGTTTCGTTTTTTATTTCGAAAAAACCACAGCATCTGTAAAAGATTCGGGTTTGTAAAGAAAACCTCGCAATCAGGATAGGAAAAAAATTAATGTTATGTTTTTTAAGACTGGTTTCATGATACGTAATTGTACAATGTAGTCAGAGAGTTACAGACACGCCCTTTCTGTGTTTTAGAGGCTTGACGATCATGAACATGACTACCGTCATTTGAGGATATGAATAGCAAGTAGGATTGTGGAGATATTAATGGAGATAGGTAAGGGTTTCAATATACCTCAGCACTTTTAGCCAAGAGCTGGCGTTAGAGAAATATAATCCAAATATGTATAGAGAAAGGACAGAAAAAGCTTTTCGATTTTATTGAGCTTTTGTCTGAGTAATGGACGCAGTGCGCTAACTCAGAGGGCACGTCCTCAATGGATTTGTTCTGTGAGGCAGTGCAACGTTATAGGCTGAAGTCACCACTTAACTTCAGGTGGCCCATCTGCTTGTTCTAATATTCTTTCATCAAAAAAAAAACTATTGGCAAATTCGAAGCATTCTTTTGGGCTAATTGTTCATCTGCGGGGATAATTGGATCAACCGTCGGGAGCACAATTCTTTATTCTTCGTGAGTCTGTAAACACATGAAAAAACTCATCCCTCCTTATTGTGCAATGCCTTAATCCGGGTAACAGCCAAGACGCGCGCTGAATACGGCTGCAATCAGCCGCGCGGTAAATAAGAAGTGCCTATTATTGCCTATTAATAAAGTTCGTCTGATTGGTTGGGGTGGCGATACACCGAGCTGCTCAAACGAAACTAAGCCAAAAATGAACAATAGTGAGCCAAAATTGGCTACTTGCGTTACTGACACCAATAGTTCCAAACAATGGCCTTAATAAAACGATAAGTAAATAACAAACACCATTTAAGATAAGATAATTCTTTATTTGTCCTCAGCAAGTATACAGATGATTAAGTAATTATAAGAACAGGTAAGTAATAACCTACAAAAAAAAAGGAAAATAAATAAAAAAAAAACAAAGTAGGTAAGCCCACCATTATTAGCCATTTCTCTTTATGTACATCTTTTGAATATAGTCTAATGGTTCCGGAATGGCGACCCTTCGCAGACTGCGAACTTTTTGATCGGTGCATAGTTTGGTCGGTCTCTTATTCAGTGTGAAAATGTATGCAAGTGCATATACTTAATACAACGATTCAGTAACAGCCCTCTTTGCACTAGCATCCCAACGAAATTAAAAGGATCAATGTAAAAAATACTGTATTTAAATATTATAAATGTATTTGATTTGAACCCGATTATTGGCTGATCAGAAAGTGTGCAGTCTGCGCGGGGTTTTAAAACCCGTACCACTAACTTATTTACCCCTTCATTCCCAGATCTTTGACAGCACTGTGGTTTCGTTAGTCTCTATTTGTGACCATTGAACCAAACAAGTTTGTTAATCAACTAGATTGTATAAAATGTTTAGCTCAGTGTGTCACTGTCTCACCATATTTGTATTCTCGTCTCACATCACATCTGTCCACGGGATTCAATTACCGTTGTTTGTCGAGTAGTGGCTTCGTCACTTTAGTTGCACCGTGCCTGGAAAAATCTTCTTTATTACGTTGTATTAAGATCGAATATGGCTTAGCTTGTAAATATCTATTAATCTTATCTTCCTCTTTCAAAATAACTCTTTATGAAATCACGACATTGCTTAATTTGTTGTAAAATAAAAAAGTAAGATTATTTTATATTGGCTGGCGTGAAAGTGAAAATTACATTTTGTACTCTATTCTTCCGTGGTATCTACTAATAGTGCATGCTACAATTTTAATTACGATTTGAGGTGACTAATCTACTGTTACCCCACTTTCACGTCCCTGTTGTTTTCGAGTACGGCGAATGGATATTGTTTAATTTTGATAAAGAAGGTATTTTTCAGCTGCATGTAATATTTCAAATAAAACTTTTTAAATTTAAATATATCTGCAAACAAATTGATACTTGTACTAATAATTACTTTATTGGTATCATTGCTGTGACCGTTCCGTACATTTTTAATGTAATCTATACGTACTAGTGTTTGTAGAACCTCGACTTAGCTAGAGGTTCAGTGAAGAATCCTGAACATGTAGAGTAGATCGTCCTGACTCCGGGCTTAGTTTTACGACGTAATAAAACCAAAAGTGGTCAGGTTACATTTGAAAAAACCCCGGGAACCCTAAAAAGTGCCTTTTTTGTTCATTAGCCGACGACCCTGGTCGCGACCTATTTTGTCGCCTATCTAAGTCGAGGTTTAATTATTTTTGAATAAATACTCCTTGATTCCCAGTAATTTTCATCAAACCAAGTAATTATTACTGGCTTAGTTCGAAATTCAAATCAAGCCGACTAAGGAATGTTTATTTTGTTTCTTGTTTTTGTAATGTAGCTCCAACCCAAACTCTCTAGATCTCTCGACAAAGTAATAAAAAGTCGATGAAATATAAAATTAAAATCCGAACAGTCTCGATGAGTTTCTTCGATCGAGACCGGGCTATATATAGAAAAAATCTTATATGAGATCGTAGTATGTGTACCAAGGCACGCACTCTCGTAATAAAAACTATATTTAAACATTCATTCAGCAATTATTATGAACATCCTAGGCTAGAGTACTGCTGCAACGTAAGTCTAAGCCAAGAAATAGTAAACAAAGGCACCGGATCCGACCGCACGTATTACAACGTATGTAACCGTAAACCGAACTGTCTTGTGAATTTTATTAGCTGTTTTCACTTTTCCATTTTCCGTAACAGGACCCTATATTGTGTTACGGGGAACTGCATTTACACAGAAAGCAGGTTACCAGCGCTAACATATCTGCTTACGTAAGCTGAGTTCATAGAAACCAGTAAGCAGATAAGCTCTGAAGTTAGTACGGTAGTGTGGTAATGACTACTCTACATTTATTGGAACAAGCTAATAGCCCATCAACTTTTATCATGTGGTAAACTCTGCCTATATATTATAACAGTGCATTAGCGAATTAAGCATGTTCACTGTGACAACTAGTAGAGAGTAACTCTTAGAAACTTCCAAAATCTTTTTTTTAAATAATTTATCGACAAACGTTTGATCGCAATCTTACCCGATAGTAAGTCACGAACGATGATGATGTGGTCGACGATCAAGCACATTTGCCTAGTAGAAGAAACCTATTCACTCTCCTCTTGAAAATATCCAAATAAAATCTCAAATTTGTTCTCCTTATGTGTCTGTACTATACTCAACGTCAAAATCAAAATTTCTTTATTCAATAAAATCACAAGGCTCATTTAGAATCAGAACAGAGTCTGAACAGTTCAACAAGCGTTTGGCTAGCGCAGCGCCTGAATTCGAAGAGAAACCTCTACATTGTTTATGTATACGAAGATCAGACGGACTGAACTGAATATAGGCGCTGAAAGCCGGTTTTGTTCGTGATTGCATCCAAAGTTCATGTCGACCCGCATGTTAGAGATTTTATTCCCAAAACATGTTGGTTGGCTGTACATAATAATAAAACGAAATAAAACATGATACCACACCATTTTGTTGAAGGGTTTTTTGTCTTTTTAGGATCCAATCAAAAGTATTACGTCATGTAAGACGCTGTAGATACCCTGTTCATTTCATTACTCTTGGACGGCGAATATTCAATGCGACATTTTTGAGAGAAGGGTGGTTTTATTCGTTATTTCAATGAAACATAGCTCATGTTTTGATTCGGAAAAAGGGCCACTAAATTGGTCCAATAGTAGGCGTAATCCTCGAACAAACAAACAGACAAACTCAATTTTTGGAATCAAAATCGTTCATTTAGTGGATCTGCTTATTTACTTATTCCATAACTTTAATTTAATCATAGTTTTTAGCTTTTTTTAGTTTTTTTTATAGATAGGCAGTGATCATCGCTTAATCAGGTGGGCCATCGGCTTGTTCCATCGTTTATTTGTATAAAAAAAACATAATTATGTCGTTTTGTATCCTCTGGCAACATGGCTCGTTGCTGACACGTACGTCGGTACTTCTCTAATCTAAACAGCGATTGACAGACGGACGAATGTAAGAGCTGTTTGTATGTAGCTATGCAGTGACGTCATCAGTTGTAAGAAGTAATAAGGCAGCCCTGACTCGTCAAGTGCTTATTTAGAATGTAGCTCGAGTTATTGTGCGTCGGACTTCTGAAGGACAGCCCTCTCATGCCAATCTTTTGCTGTCAAGTTATATTTCACTGCCCAGTGTAATTTCTTCAGGTCACGTGGTACAATTTTGTTCTATTTGTTCGTCATTCGTGTTCGTCTACGTGTTCAATTCTTTTTAGACACTTGACAGCAAAATATGCGCGAAAACACATCAAATGACGTCATAATGTCACTATTTAGTCACAGAATAACTATGAGTTAGTATGAACTGACCATGATTTAAAACTTTGCAGTTCAACTTTGCAGTTCAACTTTGATTGGCATACCGCTGCAGTTTCTAATTAATTTTTGAAAGTCGAACGCTACAAATTGCACAAAAGCTTTGAATGCTAACCAATAACTTGAGTTGGGAGCCATTTTCCTACAGCTGATCAACCCGTGTTCTACTTGTGCAGTTACCTCTGCCTTTAACAGAGCAAGTTTGGCATGGACGTGCTCTGTGAAGCAATGCACTGCGTCTCCCACGAGACGAAAAGGTCCGTTTATAACATGGGTACCTAATGTTATAAACGGACCTTTTCGTCTCGTGGCTCTTCGTAGTCTCGTCTAGACTACGAAGTACTCTCACTAAATTCACCATTTTGTTTTATCGTTAATGCTACGTTCCACAATAATGCAAAAACTTTTGTAGTTGGATGTCTGTCTGGACGAGGACAAAGGACACATGGGCTCGGGTTAACGATACTCGATAAAAAGCTCTCCTAGTCTCGTAAGTACGACATTGTAAACTAAGTATTCGAGGTACACTGCGCGGTGACGCTGCAACGTTCAGCAGTCGAGCTGGCATTGACGCGCAATATGACTAGACGTTTATACGGCGACTGTCCTCACACTGGAACTTCAACATTTAAGTAATTATACAACATTAAGCTTCTGCAAAGCTGCATTAAGCTGAGGCAGGACTTTTTTGGCTCACATCAACACGCTGGTCAGCACTCACACCTGCCCAGCTTACCTACCTACCTAGGTAGTAGTATTGTGGAGGTACTCATTGTTTTCCTTTCTCTGCTTGTTCTGTGCTGTACCTGTGTTGTGATTGTGTTTTGAATAAATAAATCTCTATCTCTATATTTCTTTGTAAAAAGGATCATACAAGAAAACACTAGAATCCAGGCCGTAGTTTCTTGCCCGTTTATTATTTGGTACTCACTCATCAGTTCTTATGATGCAATTTAGGCACGCCAAGGCTCTGCATTATAATTAACACATTACACGGCAGTGTCTATAATAAATGAACATCATAAAAATATTATAATCTGCAAGAAACCAATTGCATTTAAAACTAACTTAACTACTACTACTTACTTTAACTGAATTATTTAACCACGTTGCTCACTGTCTGCCAAAAGGATTGTTTTTTGTTAAATTTTGCCATAGATTTTAAAACAACATTCTTTTGAAGTTCTTGTACATGGTGTTTTAAGACAAAACTAGTTTCCAAAATTGTTTTTCAGTATTAAGCCTACTGCGGAAAACAAAGCTATTCAGGATAGGCTACGCACCAACAATGTGGTGTTTCTAGGCATCGGTGACCGCTTACCATCAGGTGAGCCGCACGTCTGTTTGTGTTCTAATTAACTAAAAAATGAATGTCGCAGCGACGCATGACCCGAGGGCTGGTGAGTATCTGGGCCAACGCATCAGCATTGCTACTGATTTGGATCAGTTGAGCTATCTATAAATCATTTGCCACGGTTTGTAGATAGCTCAACTGCTTCATGTGTATTTTGTATATACTATAAGCGTTGTAAATACTCTTTTAGTCGTAATTTTCTTTGTGAATAAATAAATTTTTGGTATGTAAAAAAAAAACTAAAAAAAAGCTTAGTTTATTAAAAAGGTTTGGATGAAGTTTCACGACTGTAGTTTGGTTGTTACTATGGCACGGACTAGAGTAAGTTATGGTCAAGCTACATTTAAATTCAATATTGAATATTATGTATTCATAGCACGAAGGGAATTGTGTCTGTCGTGAGATTTACACGGCGGGACAGATGGAGCTTTTCTGAACCTAGGGAATGCTCTGGAATTTCAAGTATAGCATTACATTCCAGTTGTTGTGAATCTGGAATAAGTATAGATATAATTTTAAGATTTGAGTTCATTAGAATTAAATATATTATCGATTTCGTAATCTAACGTTTTACATTTGACCAAAGGTTAAACGGTGTATAGGCTACGGTGCGCAAAAAATTTTTACTTAAACGACTCTTTTTTATTTAAACGGTTGATTAGTCTTTTGTGCACACGGCCCTAAAGTTGCAGAACTGTAAAGGTTTACCCATGAAAAACAATTTCATAAGAAATTGTTCTCAACAAAACCAAAAGTGACTATCTTAAAAACTCCGTCACCAGAGTTGGCTTACCTCATACAAACGAACGGTAAATCCCCACCACGTGATATTGCCACAAGATACTGATTTGTTACTAAACATGAACACAGCAAAGCTTTGTTCATACTGCGATGCAGTAAATTGCTGAGACAGTAAGAAGAGCGTCGCTCGAAATGATAAAATTCAATTTTCTACCAGTATTAGCTCGAGATTAAAGACTACCACAGAGTAAAAACATACAAGAGAACGAAAGCAACATTTTATAGATATATAAATAAAACCATATTGCTATTCTATTTAACCTTATTTATTTTCTGCTATTGAAAACAATTTTGAATATTCATAACGCTCAAAGCGCCCAGAACGTAGCTTGGCCATTATTTTCAACTCCTTTTCGCTACCAGAATCAAAATTTTAAAATAAAAAAAACAGTACTATTAGTACCTATTGTACCTAAAATCGTCTATTTCCGCTGTGAATCACAGTGTAAGAATGTTTATTTATCCTTGCTAAGAATGCCACGGGTGGCTATTAACTTCGACACAGCTCATAAAAACTAACTTCAGAATATCTCGGACAAGATTGTTTTGGCATAGTGTTTCATACTGCTGCCATAATGGTCAACAACTCACACCATTCATCACTCAAACAAAGTTTTATCGGATTTCTTCTTCTAACTCGTAAACTTCCCTATAGCTTTTTACTACTCTTCGCAAACTCGTAGCTAAAATCATTTTGACATCTGAAAATTACGAATAGATTTTGTTGAAGTTTTTAATTCGTCTAACAACGGTCGTGCGATTTTAAATGGATTGTCGATTATGAGAAATACCTGCAACGCACGAAGCTTTCTTTTTAATTTTATTATTTGAAAACGTGTTTGAAAAATTTATTTTATTAATAACTTTTAACTGCAGATTTTCTGAGTAATTTAGAAACGGAGTCTACTAAACAAAATGAATTAATAAAATTATTATTACGTGTGCAACATTATGCTTGTCGCGCAGTATTGCTTTTATCGAGCCATGAGCACACTACCGAGCAGTGAAACTCATCGTTTGCGGTGTAAGCCTTCAGACTACAGTCAAGCTTTAGCTTTAGAACTCAAAATGTTCTAGACCCAGCTAAATTGAGTCTTTGACATTAAAAACCTATCAAAAGACCTAAGTTTTAGAGACAAAAACATAAGCTTAAAAGCTGGGTATAAAATCCCATTTAAGCTCCTGTCACTAAAAACCATTTTAACGAAAAAAAAACAGACAGTAGTCCACATTTTCCATTGAACAGTTTCCTCAATTATCCTCACATTTACCGCAAATACT
The DNA here is from genome assembly GCA_947859175.1 of Gandaritis pyraliata. Lineage (NCBI taxonomy): Eukaryota > Metazoa > Arthropoda > Insecta > Lepidoptera > Geometridae > Gandaritis > Gandaritis pyraliata. The sequence continues at coordinate 335,127 of OX401871.1, read as the reverse complement.
TTGCCGAAGGTTCTTTGTATTGCTATTCAGATTAAACGCTATAAAAGCTGCGTTGCATTAGATGGGTCTATAATTCAATTCCTTCATAGTACTAGTCCTGTTTGGTCGACTCAATTTACTGTTTTGATTGGATTCGTCGTGTTCGTTACATCGCTGTTTGTGACGGTAATGACGATACGGATTAGGGATATTGTTTAGCGAGCTCGAACTCCGCAGGCAATGGAATTAAAAGCCACTACAATCAAGTGGTTAGATTCAAAACACCCAAAAATATAGTAAATGGAACAAATATCCACCTTTTATTTAGTGGTGGTGAAAAACAAAGGTTTATAAAAGAAATTGCCTATGCCTGTATCCAGACTAGACGCTTTTTCGTTTAAATTTTCAACACGACTGATTTCAAAACTAGTTCAAGTTTAGCCGTGATAGCAGTAGGTACAAAAAAACATAGTCCAATAGCCTATTTCACCATTTCATGAATACGCTAACCGTCAGCTACAAATATTTCCGTTTCTACTTTACACTTGTCAAAAACAAAGAATATTTTTACGCGATGGATAACGTTTCTCAGAGATGTTGAAACAGGCCCTTACAGTAATATACTTGCGGATGCGCTACGCAATTTTCTAAATTGATTCAGGGGTATTTTGGCTGAAGGAACTAACTACTGTAAAACACACTGACTTCTAATTGCATGCCCCTCACTCGCTATCACCAGCATACTTTACAATCTAGTGCTAGCAACTCAAAATCTCGGTTTTACTTCTTTTAACTCCACGTACGAAGCTTTAAGAACTTTTTAAAATTCAGCATCCGACTTCCAATAAGTCATTCCTGGCTGCAGCGGCCGATAAGCTCCATTACTTCTTTGGGTAGTTTTAACTTACTTCTAGATCTTAAAGTATCTTTACAACGCGTGGCGAGCATTCAACATTACATTAAAAAGAAAAATTATATTTTAAAAACCTACTAAAAATAACAATGAGTCAGTCAACTGTTGATCCTTCTAAAATAATTGCATTACCTCGCAATGATGTCTTTTTATGTGGGACGCAGTGTGTCGATCAACTCTAAGGCGTACAAGTAAAGATTAAAGTGTCGTGTCATTTTCACACATGAACAAATCATTAAACTTGCAATATGGTTTTGATTTTAAAGTTCATCCCACAAAAATCAAACAAACATTTCTCGCAATATCTACTAACCAAGTATTTTTAGACTAACGAGATTAGGTACTAGTTACTAAGACCGCGGGGAACCAGTGGATGCAGAAAACTCAAATTCGCTCTTTTTGGAAATCTATGGGCGAGGGTCACGTGTCGCAGGACTTCTATTAGGCAAATATGATGATGATGAAATTTTTTGATAGAACGTAATTTGCGCGTAACTCAATTCCCGGCACATTATTTTCATTCAATTCCGATCATTGTATCACAAAGTGAAAATGAACGATATTCCAAAGTATCGAGAATATTGAAAGAAAACTTGAGCATTGATGCCTTCTGATAACTTTGTAATCAAGTTTCAGCGCGATTCGAGTTGATGTGGTTTGTCCATCTGAATATTTCGAGCACTTTGTTGCTAAACGGATTTCGATGTAAATTAGTTTCGATGGTAGCTCTCGAACGATTTAAAGCGAACCTTTTTGTTACAATGATTTGATTTTGCTATTAAACTTTACTGTATATTACTTGCCTTGTTTAAGGAAGTATGTTTGATGTTTTGGTTTGTAATTAACAACGTCGTTCTATAGTGCATTTTGAGAACTCTACATCTTTTAGGCCAAGACAAATGTTGTTGCACTTTTATGTCATCCAATTTCCACTATCGTTCGACGTTTTTTACATCATTGCCTTGGAATACGAGTAGTATTGACAACGATTCGCAGAAAAGCAATAACTAAAGTGTACCTACGAGTACATCTCACACCTTTTTCATATTCTTCAATCTCAGTGGTTCCTTTTACAGCGACATAGACACTAACACAACGGTAACTTCAAAGCAAAATCACAAACAAAAGGTTACATATTTATTAAATAGAAAATCATTTTAAAAACCAACCAAAATGTAAATTCGTTCTGTTCAAACATCGAGACCAATAAAAAATGTGACTGATCCAAAACTTACAAAATGTTGAAATAATGCAATGTATCCAAACTGACACATTGCACTCAAATACTTAATTAAATACAGTACAAATATAATGTTCTTTTCACTGAATATTTAATTTTATGAAAGCTCACTCAAATCCATTTGCAAATATTTTGAAATTCAAATTGTTTTTCATCGTTAAGTTGGTACTGCTAATAATTATTTGCAACCCTTTTAATGTGAGTTCTTATTGCACCCGGTATATATGTTACCGGCAATTTATTTTTGGTTGGAACAGTTTTGGCTTAGATTTAAATTTTAGAACGAGACTTGATCGTCACTCACGTTAAAAACGAGTAAGTAAAGACCTCATCAATGGTGAAATGAGTTAAGGCGACGTCCGCCTTTAATGGAATGTTGGCAACTCTACAAAAAGAGTGCTCCTAGTGTCAGCTCGGCGGAGCGCTAGACGCGCGATAAATTTCAAAACGTTCTAAAAAGCGACGGAAATCGATGGGTCGGCGCCGACACATGCGACCTACTGCGACACAAACGCGTTGGAGGTTAACGATACACGGAAATTTTTTTTTGTTCGGATTACACTGCGCTACACTGCAGCGGGTCTGTCTCTCAATAGGTATGTGTTATTGTTATATAATTTTTTATTTTAGTTTCAGCAGCTGTTAGTCTTATAATTTTTATTATTTTATTGTTATATTTGCATGTAGACGTTTTTGATGCTCTTTCGGAAGTTTCAAAGTGAGTCTTGTGATGATGTGAGTAAATGGCATTTCACTTTGAATGACTAAGTTGAGTGGTATAGTGTTAGATTAGGTGTATACTTTACTTACTGTAGTTTCACAGTAGCTTCGCTCCAGTGGCACACTCGCGGCGCATCGTAAATGAATTATTAGCAGCACTCCGCGGTAATAGAACGGGGAGATTCACTTATTCCTTCTTTGTCAAGTAACTGGCTCTTTCTAGAAGTATCCACCACAGAAGAGTTGGCTGAGAATGATTTTTAGAGTTAGTTTTTAGCATGCACTTCCAGATAATATTGCTCGTAAGTTTCAACTGGAATTTAAAAGACTCAAACGTATCTATATATTGTGATAGATATTAATTGAAAAGTCAGATAAGTATATGCATGAGTACTGCTTGAGTTTACCATTTTACTATTACAGTTTGGAACGCTAAAATTGTATGAGCTTTGAGTAAAATTCATTTCTTGCAGATATTGAGAATGAAGTCAGAAGCTCTTAATATCCTCCACAATGATTAGTTTAGTAAGAGCTAAGTTGGAATGTTTAGTTTTAAGTTACGGTGTGCATAATGATATTTTCTTATTCAATTCATATTCATTAATTGTTATATTAGCGAACGTGAATTTCAAACAATATCTTCACAAACTGACTGAGATGATAACTTGTTAGTCGCCCGGTTGTCCTCTCAACTATTTTCTTAAGCATTCTTTTGCTAGCGTTTTTCAATTTATAATCCACCACCGCTGCCCTACTTCCAAACTGCGCTGTGCCTAAAGCACCACTTTATAAGATTATTTTTTTGATATTGAAGAATTTTTTTTGCGTGTTTATAAGAACTAAAGTCTTAGAACTAGAATGCACAGCCTAAGCTACTAGTACTTTGGGGGTGTATATTTAGTACGTGAGGGCAGACTATACAATGAATTTTTGAAACTCGCATTCTAAGGAGTCCAAAACTAAATTCAAAGTATGCGTTTCTCTAAATAAGCATGTATACGTAGATTCCTCAGGAAAAATAAAAAAATACGTGATTTGCTTTTATTTTTAGTTTAAAAACACTGAGTTCTGGGGAGCCGATTATTTAAAACATAAAATACTAATATTTTTTAAAAGCAGCAATAAAACTGTATTTTGAGCATAAACTGAGGGTACACAAGTAACTTCTATAATTCCGTCCACGCATGATGATGGTGATGATTGAAGTTTTCGGTCATCGCACAAGCGATTAGATACCGTTGGTACTAGTGCTTAAGGTTCACATTGAAAGCCCGCGACCCCTTTTGACATCTCCGCGTGATTCACCGCTAACCACAGCCGCGGGGAGCTACATTATAATTACAAACTCAACTTCCACGCTTTACTTCATATTCAAGAGCAAGTTCTATTCCCGTACCAAGACAAATTAGATAATCTAAACACGTTAACGACGTATTCGACAGTTGGGGTGCCACGCTTCCTGAAGGCTTTCTTTGAATTTTATTTACGCTTTCTTTGAATAAAATCTAGTCAAAATCATTGGGGTTTTTTTTACGATGGCACAAAGTCACAGTCTAAGTAATTTTTTTGACAGAGATTTTTTTGATGTTAAGAGCATTACCCCTATGTTATTATAGATTTGCTTTGAAGGAAATGCATTTTATTACGGGCTCAAAATAGTCCTGATTACTGATTACTCGTTGGCACGCGCAGTTCTTGCCTCTGTAACGTTTTGTGAGGCAAATACCTACACTTGTAGGATTCTGTTACAAGCAATTAATTATAGCAACACCGCCATATAAAGCAATTTTACACAAACAAAGTGCTAACAAGAAGATTTCCGTAAGAATTGGGGGACCTACCTATGATCAAAATTAGGCAAGAAATGCCAATACGAGTACATGTCAAAGTCTGTTTCACTGTCAAAAGACTGACATTTTGTTAACATTCATTTTAGCATCTCTTTCTCAATTTATAAAAATGTTAAAACGGAGGAGTGAGCTGCAAACATTTTGTAAACTCCGACGCTTTGGAAAGGAACACTTTGTCGACATAAAAGAGAAAGTGTGCCAGTTTTACTGAAATCTGTTTTTGGATGCACAAAGCGGTAGCCGCGACCTACAAACGTCTGCGCTGTTATAAGAACGGTTTGCTCTAAAAGGTTCTTATAGAAGCGGAAGATGCGCTCAACTTTTGTTTTCTAAAACCTCTGTCCGCTTCTTTTAGCTTATTTTATTTTGCAAAATGCACAACGTTACCTATTGTGGTAGTAAGCTAGGCCACACTGTGAAAGAGCACGTTCAGGGAAGTAGGTACTAGCATCGTACCTATTTCTGCCGCCAAGCAGTGATGCTCGCATTACTGTGTTCCGGAAAGTACAGGAAAGTAGGCAGACCGAGGTTTCAATACCTTAATTATAATGAAGTTAATTAACGAAGTCTTTAGCGCTCGCCAAGTTGACAATCCATCAAATGTAGGTAAAGTAATCAAAGTGTATGAAAATGACATTTTTGAACTAAACGTCACGTGGTCTAGAGATTGTAAAATGTCAATACTTGGCTAGGGGGCTTGTTTTCACTATGTTACAACGGTAATGTATTGGCGTCTGTTTAATTGAAGACTGGAGCTTAAGAACTGCAATGCTGTAGCGTTTGCCCCGCGGCTTTACCTGCGTTTGAGGAGATTCAATTATTTTCCCATTATGCTTCGCTTGGGGCTGCTAAACGAGCCTGGCTTTGAAAGTAAATATAATAAGCTTGAAACTAAAGCCTACAAAGTTTTCATCAAACCACAATATAGCGGCCGGATCCTTTGAAACTGGTGATGAACTCCATCAACGTGTTTAACCATCTAATTTTCTACATTTTTTAGAAAATATAGTACAACGTCAAAAACGCTTAGAAATACAAAATACAAAACACTATGTTTTAACCCCTTACGCAAAAACGACGGGGCGTTATAAGTTTGACGTGACTGTGTATGTGTGTGTGTTTTTTAAATTAATTTAATTACTTGTTTAATTCTTGTACATTTCAAACAACACCCTCTAGTTCCAAACTAAGCAAAGCTACTAGGGGGAACGTTTATCAGCAATCTTATAAATGTAATTAGGGAGTGTGTATTTGTTAACACCTGTATAATATGGACTTTCCTCAACTACCACAACAGTGCATAACTCTTAGTTCTGCAGTCGGTGAAGCCTCGGTTCTCGTGGCTCCATCTGGCGGCGCTCGCGGTCGCTAATTACCATTTTAATTGGAAGATGCCGCCCTCTTCACTTGATTATGCCAGTTAGTATCCCTCTGATGCCTTAACGCTCGATTCGGTCCATGATCCCTCGCGTGTTGCCGGCGGGCATAGGTTATATAACCGCTTCCCATCAGGCGGGCTGTACGCTTGTTTACCTACTTTTTGACAATTTACTTACCCAATACCTACATTATACACTCGAGAGCAATGATTCCGGGTCACTTAAAGAATGTTAAAAATCTCGGAAACTAAAAATGATAGGTTAATGCAATAAATTGTATTTAATAGACAATGTAATACTCCTTAAATGAAAGTAAAAAAATATGAGTCACCATACATTTTATTAACACAAAATTACATAAAGAAAAAAACTGCTGATCTCTCCTTAAAACAAAAATAGGAAACATGAAATTTTTGAACTTTATTACGATTTGACTTGAATTTTAATACTTCGTATTGCCTCCTCGTGCTTCCATTACTGCGTTTACGCGGTTTGGCATGCTGTACACCAAGTTCCTTATACGATTTTGGGGAATATTCTCCCATTCCTCTGTGAGAGCAATTTTGAGCTCACGAAGCGTGATTGGGGGAGGGTTTCGTTGTTTTACGCATCTGCCTAGCTCGTCCCAAGCATGCTCGATCGGGTTGATATCCGGGCTGCGCGCTGGCCACTCCATACGAGTAATGTTCATCTCTTGAAGGTAGTCATTCACAATCCTACCTGTATGAGGTCGGGCATTGTCATGCATAAATATAGCATCCTCACCTAAATTGACCAACATGATCATTGAGGATTTCTTCCACATATCTTACGCTAGTTAAAGAGCCGTTTTCTATGATCACCAGCTCTGTGCGACTTTCAGAAGAAATTCCGGCCCACACAAGTACAGACCCACCACCGTAGGCTACTTTTTCTTCGATGCATGCTTGCTTGAATCTTTCCCCTGGTCTTCGATACACTCTGTGTCTTCCATCGTGCTTGTAGAGCATAAATTTTGATTCGTCGGAGAACATAACTTTTGACCAATCTTCAATACTCCAATTTACGTGGCTCTGGGCATATCTTAGTCTTGAAATACGATGCCCACGCTCTAGTTTAGGGCCGTTTGCAGGTCTAAGGGGTTTTAAGTTAGATTCAGCAAGCCGACGTCTTACTGTCCATGCACTTGGGTTACTTCCTCCGAGGCGTCGAAACTGATTTGTGAGTTCAGTTCCTGTGAGAAAGCGATTTCGAAGCATGGTGTTCACCAAGTATCGGTCTTCTCGTGCTGTGGTACACCTGGTTCTGCCCGTTCCTGGTCTGCGTAGGTTAGAACCAGTTTCTTCGTAACGTCGGAGAACTCTTTGTACTGTTGACAGCGACACACCGACAGTCCTGGCTGTATCGCGCTGACTCCGGCCGGTTTCCAGCATTGTAAGTATTCTGGTGCATTCTTCAGGCGTAAGCGACATAATTTCAGCTTGAATAATGAATATAGAGCACTATCAACATGGTTTATATACCCACATAAATGACAGATTACAAACAAAAGCAAAACCAAATGCTGTAATTTCGTAGTTCCATCTTCGAAAGTGGCCCTTTTTCAAATTTGATTTTTTTAAGATATAACTTTACAATAACTAAGAAGTTTTAATACCTTCATTTAAGGAGTATTACATTGTCTATTAAATACAATTTATTGCATTAACCTATCATTTTTAGTTTCCGAGATTTTTAACATTCTTTAAGTGACCCGGAATCATTGCTCTCGCGTGTATTTAATCGACGGAACCTATACTTAAAACATATTCTAACATATTCAGTGTTACTTAGAATCGCCTCTCAGCTTAAACACTGTTTAAGATTCTCCCTACTATCTAAACAAGCCGAAATGTCACGTCGAAATTTAAACGGTGATTAACTTTTGATACAAGTTGACAGATGATTCTAAGTAAACCTCTAATACCTAATTACCGATATTGCACAGATAAAATAAACATGGATTTTGTATCGAATAAAATCACGAGATATAAATCAATACGAAACTTTTGACTTTTATAGAATAGCTTGAATACCTTATTGGCGAACTTGGCGGACGCACCCGCGTGCGGTCGCCAGCTCAACAGCCGAAACGAGCGATCTACTATCCGGGATGTCATAACACGAGATGTTTTCAATTTGTTGTTACATTATTAGGTTTTGGCAAAATGAGTTTGTTAGTATAAGCTGAATACAATATGAACATACTTTTGTATGTATTTACAATATGGTTATAAATTCGAGTGAGCGAAGCGAGCCACGTATCTTCAATGTTTACACATCAAAATTGGATTTGTGACAAACCAGGTGAGCCACTATAGGTGTGGGTTCAATTCTCACAGCAAGACAAAATACTTGTGACATTCTGATAATCTTGCACGGGTACATCGTGTACGATTTAGAGTCAAAGTACAATAAAATGTGAAATTAAATTCTGAACCTTTTGGTTGTCACAATCACAAACAGCGTAGAGCAGCTACGGCGTAGAGGAGCTACGGGACGTAGCAGTGCTACTATTTTCGCTTATTGAGCCCACTTTAGGCTAGACCTGTCACTTAACTTATTTGATTTCGGCTCGTTTCATATTGATTTAGTCCCTAACACTAATCAAAGCCTACGCAAGTAAGTTTAGTGCGTTAGTGTAATGTGTACAGTTTAGCCAATTCATTTAGTTTGCAACGGTGTGTAGATAGCTCAACTGCTTCATGTGTATTTTGTACATATATGTTACTATTAAATTCTGTGAATGTCAGAGAATAAATAATGTTGTATGATCACCGTGCCCAAAATATCTAGCTAATACACCATCGCATTTTTTGAGCACGGTTTTATTTACAAGGTTTTTAAAGTAAATACAAAATCTCAAATCATATTTTATCCTAATCTTTTAAAACCATAGTAAGAAGCTCAGCAAATGAAGGGAAAAATATAATCTCAGATTAATCATAATATTTTAGAACATTGCAGGAAAATATTCTTTTTTATGAAGGACTTAAGAAAACCCGAAAACTCACTTTCCAGATGAGTTAGTCAAGCACCTGTGTCCGGTTTAACCGACTGCGCGTCAGAGAGAGTTAGGATCTGGTACATCTGTCTGGTTTCGGTAATTAATTGCGTCGGGGGATGTTTGGGCAGCTCCGACTCGTAGGGTAGCTGAGTGAAGGTTTCTGATAAAATCAAAAGATGTTGGTGTTAAGTATTAAGGATAATCTTTTAAAATAATTTGGTACCTGTTTCTTTGGTACAATAAAATAATGTTGTGTCAATGTTTAACTTCCTGAAACGCCTTTTTACTACGAGTGGGTTTTACCATATTAGAATAACGTTATTCGTCAGATAAAATACTATCCGACTCTACTTTAAACTCGTCATTGTTCATTTGTTTCTACTTGCAACGGTGGTTTTAGTTTTTAGAAAAATGCTCTATATTTAATAAATATTTCAAAGGCATACAACTTTTCAACTATGTAGTATGTTCTGACGAAATATCTTTCAAATACTTCGATATCCATTGTTGATTATGCACCAATCGGTCCGAGAACCTCCCGCCCGAGCGAGCAATGTGAGAGCACCGCGCTGGACTCTCGTCTCGACAGTAATTGAATTAGAGCTCATTGCGGTATCATGGAATGCTAAGCATCGAATGCGGCGCTGAGCTAGAGGTTTGGTATCAAGTCGACGAGATCACAGTAGTCACGTTGAGCTTACACTTGTTATTAGAATCATTTTGTAACGGCACCGGTTATTCAGCTACTTATTCGAAGCAGCGATACAGCTGGATTAGAACAAAATATAATCAAAACAGCAACTAGTAAACAACTGCATTACAACAAAAACCATGAATGAATTCAATTCAAATAGCTGTCTAACAACAAAGTAAATAAAATTCTCGAACGTAGAAATAGGTAAGCGTAAATTTTCAGGAAAAAAAAATCTCCCCTCTTTTCCCCCTTCTACTTTTGGAAATATTTTCATACCATTTGGTGTAGAATGAAGTCTTTAGTGTGCTTCTCAAATTTGATTAAAATTCGTCGATAAATAACGCTACAGCAAACTTTCCCTCTTTTTCTCCCCTATTTTCTCTCCAATAAAAAATCGCGGACGACCATAAAATTCTAATAAAGCAAGAAATTTGTGTGCCGATTTTCGTCCGGTTGATAAATGCGACCTGTAGGCAAGAACTGACCGACAGACAGACAGCCGGACAGAAGCATTTTTGGCCAATCACGAAACTGAGACGCTTCGCTCGGTCGGTCAATTAACTTTTGACAAAAGTTGCGAGGCATTCTGAGTAAACTAGGTTCATGCGCACCAAGTAGCCAAATAAACTCGTATTGGGATAGAATTAAAACACGTTAAAAAAATTACACATAAAATACAAGAACATTGCACGTTCATAAAACAAAGAATTTTCAATACATGCACATTGATTCGTTTCCAATCGCCGGCGGCTATGGCCCGTTCAGTTAACTTTTTGTTTGCAATATTAATTTCTTTTATTAAGTTTTCAGTTATTTAAATACAATCATTCGATCCATTGATTTCCCGCCTCGAGGCATTTTGTATTGATTTATTAATCGTGACGGTGATCAACTTGACACTCCTTAATAAGGTTTATGAAAAATCTTTCTTATCGCTTGATCTCTTAAGTTCTTTTGTGTCATGATAAAGCAGGTTGACGCATATGACGGGTTTGTAAGGGTTAGTAACAAAGTAAGATGAATAATTATCTAGGCACTAGCAGTTACCCGCGACTTCGTACGCGTCTACAGTTTCCGTGTACATTATATTATCTGTGCGTGTACCGAGCGGATACTTCTTTGAGAAACTTGACATTACACCTCATTACACCGAACTCGTACCTACTGGAATGTCAAACGCTAGTTGTTAGACCAAAGAGGTAGTACTACGCCCTGTCAAACTGACGTGATATGATATGACAATGAAATCCTCTTGCCAATTGGCGCTGCTAATCCTTTTCGTTCATTTTATCCTGTAGATCCTGTTAATTATTCGAGATAAAAAGTAGCCTATCTGTCAATCCAGGTTACGAACTATATATATGCCAAGTTTCATCCAAGTTGGTTCAGTGGTTTTGACGTGATTGAAACACAAACATCCAAACATCTAAACATCCAAACATCTAAACTTTCGCATTTATAATATTAGTAGGATTAGGAGTCATCTGTCTCCCTGATGGATCTTATACTGGCACCATGGGCTGTCTGGGACGATATTCAGATATATATGAATAACTCTCTTGTCCAGCTCCTTTACCATCTCAGCCTTATTCATAGAATGGACATGATTGTATCATGTTGTATAAAACCACTAAGTTTTACACGATGCACCAATGCTTTATACTCGAAAATCGGACATTAGACAAACATCTAAGTTCACAACAAAATTTTGGTTTTCGGTGGGGGTCGAACCCATAACCTGCAGTTCCAAAAGCAGAGCTAAATCAACTGAGCTGTGAGGGCAGTCAATGGGCATGCGAATCGAATCGATGAGTCGGTGCAAATAGGTGCGGGTGAAGTGACGTCACGCCGAGCGAGTAGTAATGATATTTCCTGCATCCATTACGCGGTAATGGCTTGCTCGGTTCAACTGGTTAAGTTAAGGTGACCATTTATGAAGTTTGAAGTGGGTACAGAACACGTTTATAAACTTGGAAACAGACTGCAAAGATGTCAACCTATTTCCACGTGCCTAAGTATTAGATTATGCTTTGTCAATAGTTTTTTTTTCCAAATAAAATAGACAAAATGTGCTTGATCAGGGTGACTGAAGGGAACAATTCGCATATTCCACTTGAAGAGTGATGATTAAGTATGTTAATTAATTTGGCTTATTCCCATCGAGTTCACCACTGAGCCACTTGTGGGTTGCACGAAAGGATCCTATATTCTACAGGAACATAACAATAAACTGTATCAAAATCGGACAAACCATAAAAAGTAGCGCTCTGCAATTATGAAGTACCATATCTACATATTCTGTGACGTAATATAACTCACACAGGTACCTTTTCATCCCCGATTTAAAATGTATTCTGCTGATCCCTCAGGCTGTGTACCTACAGCATGGTTACCCACGTCGTCTCCTGGTCATGTGTTCCTATAAAAACGTGGCGAGCGATGGCGCGCGAGCACACGATGTTCCAACGCATTGCCTTTAATGAACTACCTACAGTAATAGCTACTTTATTATTAAAGCCGTTGCCACACCGCCGCCGCCGCTTGGGTCAGTCACATAGAATCGGAATAGAAACGTTACTGATAAATTATTCAGCATCAATTTACAAACTCGACTGTCCTATACCGTTTATCGTATATTCTATTTGTATTTGGTCAGTATTATGCAGTTGCTCATACCTTCTTCCTGTCCTTGTCCCACTAGGTGGTGTCGGCACATGTTATTTTTTTCCATTCTCTTCTATCAGTTGTCACCTCAGTGCTCATTCTTATCATATGCATATCATCTTTCACACTATATATCCATCTTTTCTTAGGCTTACCTCTTCTTTTATATCTATCTACGTTCATACCTTAGGTACACTCCTTACTGTTCTACTGCATTTAGTCATGTGCTAGGCTACAGTTATGGACTTGCTTTTAACTATCCCAGAAGAAGGTTAGAGAAGAACTCCTCTAGATATCCTTGGAGAACCACTAAGCACTATTCATTTTAAAACAAATGAGAATAGTTCTAATCGAAATTCAAGGTTAAAATGATCAAAGGTTTGATACATTTCACACGAAGCCTGAATATAACTTAGTTCGATGGAAACCACAGATTTATCATAAAGTTCTCCCGGCGCGGCGCGGTGCGGCGGCTATTACGCCTCATGTTCCACGCTGACTAATTCGAGTACGAACATCGAACATCCGACAGTTCGGGCTAAGTCCTCGACATACGCTCATCGAAAAACTTTAGGGCTTTTGAATAAACCCGATGTGAGTTTGGAATAGTTACACCGTGTTTTTAACCGACTTCAAAAAAGGAGGAGGTTCTCAATTCGGTTGTATGTTTTTTTTTTTTTTTTTTTTTAATGTTTGTTACCTCAGAACTCCGTCATTTATGAACCGATTTCAAAAATTCTTTTTTTATCTAAAAGGATATACTTCCAGATTGGTCCCATTTAATTTTCATCAAAATCGGTTCAGTAGTTTGGGTTATAAATAGAAATAACTGAAAAAAATATGCCAAGGTGCGGCGTAGCGCCTACCATTTTACTGCTAGCAACGATGCAATATGTCAAGTTGCGGCGTAGCGCCTACCATTTTACTGCTAGCAACGATGAACCCTTTTTGGTGCACACCTAAATTTTTACATTTTTCTAAATTTGTCAATAAACCCAGTTTGTAGGTACATTCAAAACGCATTTAATTGGAGAAAAGCAAAAACCCACCAGTTGTTTCTCTAAAGAATCAACACCAACCACGTGCACGAAATTGCGTATTTTGCTTTCCTGTGACTTTTATGTGGTGTTTATAGTCACTAGAACATTCCCAATGAACTGTCATCATCATCATCATCATCTGATGATGAAGCTGGTATTCGAATTGAAGTCGGTTTTTCCAGTTTTTTAACTTATAAATTATGTCTTACTCAGTTTAATTTGAATCTGCTTGTCAATGCAAAAGACAAAATACTCGTACGGACGGCTATTTATCTATCTATCTATTGCAGCCGACTAACCTTCACACTTCTTTAACACTAGTGTTAAAGATATGAAAATGTTTTCCTGACCATCTTTTTGATCTCAAACATGTGGTTTCGTTATTCATAGTAAGTATATATTCTAAGCTTATATTCAGCTCATTAGTAGGTAGCGGGTTACCATTTTATACATTTATTTTCTGTAAGCAGTTACCATAGCCTATAGGCGCAGCCAATCGGAAGTGTCACATACGGCTTTCATATGCCATTAAGAACTTGAATGAGGATGATGATTTGATACCGTTTATCATTCGTTTATACGCCAGTAGGTGGGCGTTTGTCTAGACGTGGTCCCTCGGGACCGGCACTCGATTTATCACAATACCGCGGGGATGTAGAGATAGCTTTATTCCCGCTCAGCCGACTTGCGTGAAGTTTGTACAAACAATAAAATTAGACTCGCTAGAAATAGGTTGATTGAATGGGTCCTTCCACGTAGTCAAACTATTTAGTCCAACTGGTTTGAGCACGAGGAATTAGTTTCCTCGTGGTCAGACTAGTTAAATCCTCCCAATGAAAGAGCAGATATTTTATGCGAACTCAATACGCGTTTAATTCAACACGTATTGAGTTTATGCTATGTATAAATTCTTCTTAGAAAACAAATATAATTAGGTACCTAAACACACTGCCAAAATGAGCCACAGGCGTTTCAAACCAGAACCTGTGTAAGTAAGTTGGAACTTATTTACATATTATATATATTTATACATATTTATAACTTCATTGAACTGAATTATTATTTGAGGCACTTTGATTCAGCAAAAATTGCCGAACACTGATTCGTTTCACTTCAAAAGGGTTCCACGCTACGTTTCCGCATGGATACGCACTTTATGGTTGTCAACCCATTATTATATGGAATGGCATTATGGTGGTAACAAATCGTTTCTTTTGTAGCGATACAAATATATTTTATGTCTCAGAGTGGTGTGTGCAGAGCACGTCGTCAATGGACGTGCTCTGTGAAGTAATGCAGGCTATCGGCTTGTTCCATCATAGTTTTATAAAAAAATAACCAAACTAAAATGATTTACGGATATTTCGCTTCAAATGTGGGAATTTCAATTGTATTGTAGCTGCATGTACAATGAAGGTACGTAATTAAACTATACCTAATGAATGTATGTTATCTGAATAAATGCAGTTTTTTTTATTGCATGCGTTATTTTTAAACCGATGTTTTTGTATGAAAATAGATTTATTGAGTTTTTTTTATCTTCGTAGATGCGATAGCAAAACGCATGGATGCTTCACAATTCGGGCTCCCCTTAAATGAAACGAGAAAAATGAAGCTATTAATTAGGAGCTTATGAAATTAATCCGACAATTTGTGGAAGAAAAACTTTCTTTTTACGGCGACGTAACAAATTACTGGCGGAATCAACCCTTCGACCTGCGCCACCAATACTAGCACGCACCAGCACCAGCATTGTGTATTACTATTGCAAAACAAGCAAAAAAAAATCTGTGAAATAGGTGTACATGTTCTTAAATGACGACCACAAACTGAAAAACAAAGCGTAAAACGATTGCATTTGATAATAAATTTGAAAGTCTTGATGGTATTTTAATTCCAATTCAATTTATTTATCAGATTTCATAACAATGTGTTGGATGGATCTCAAACAGTAGATTCTTCAGGTTTTGATTAGGAGTACGTAGCTTTTATACACTGTCAACTATTGTGTATACATAATATGTTATGTTAGTGCTTCTTTTTCGTAGAAACGAATGCTTTTAGTTGTTTGATACCTCTTACAGCTCCAATGAGCAATACAGCTACCAAAGTTTCAGCTTACCGTTTCTCTTTGTAATCCCTAGGTCGAAATCCCTAGGTCAGTCAGTGCAGGGCTGACACATGCTTCATATGGGATCCATCGGCGAAATCTCCGAACCCTTCGCTCAAACCTTTATTAGAAAATTCCAAGGCCATGCAAATAGCGGCGCGGTGCTGCCAACTCAGCAGCTTCGCACCAATTAATAATTGGTAAATTAATTAATAAATAATTTGGTTAAAGGTACCATAATATGGTACCTTTAACCAAATTATTTAAAAATATGAAAGTGGTTTAAAAGGTATGGATGCCGGTGCAATTACAGGCACATGAAACTCAACACCTGCATATCTCAGAGTGATGGACGCAGTGTGATGCATCGTAGAGGACGTTCTCAGTAAGGTTACTTGGTGAGGTAATCCATTGTTATACGGAGAGGTTACCATTACTTACTTCTAAAAAATGTTAAAATCACTTGACTTCCTTTTTTCCTTAAATAGTTACGCCGTGTTTTATCTCATTGAATTGAATTGACAAATCCTTGTCAATGCAAAAGACAAAATTGACACAGAAGAATGAACTTATGTCAAGTTTATGTTGTAGCGGACTATTCGTAGTTGGCAACACTTCTACATGATTTAATGTACATACATACAGAGGCAGGATAACTTTGTTGTTTTAGTGCCAGGAGCTCGGTCTTCAATCGATAGCTGTCACTAAAGTGCTCAAATCTTATGGCCTGAAGCAGTAAAAACCTTAAAATTGTGTGGTTCAAAAAAAAACTATCTAAGTATTGGACTCGTCAAAATCAACCATATGAGTCTAAACTCGGCTAAGAGCACTGCCTCTTCACATTTTATTTTGATATAAGTATTAGGTTTCTGGCATGGTATCAACAGATGGCTCTCACTGAAGACCAGGGTTCGTTTTGCTACACATATTAAGCTTTTCTCGGCAAAGTGAATTTTTGAAATGTCAATGTATTTATTTATTTAGTCTACCGACCTAGATTATTTTTGAGGAAATATAGAAGAAGGCAACGAGTTTTATTCCTTGCCAGTTCGCATAATGAGGAGTTCTCTTCTAGCTGGCAACACAGCGTGTCTGGATGCCGGTAGGATGGCAGCGCGTTCGTTAGCGGCCGCCAGCCGCAGCCGCCACCCTCGTCAATCGGATCCGATGGATTAAACTATTCATTTACAGATCCGCCTGTCCGATATCATTCCAAATGTTTCTGGTCTTATCCGATTTAAATTAAACGAAATGATTGCTGAACCTTTGCATCGTTTTGAAAGTTTGCGATTTTTAACCGACTTCAAAAAAGGAGGAGGTTCTCAATTCGGTTGTATGTTTTTTTTTTTTTTTTTTTTTTTTTTTTTTTTTTTTTTTTTTATGTTTGTTACCTCAGAACTCCGTCATTTATGAACCGATTTCAAAAATTCTTTTTTCATCTGAAAGGATATACTTCCAGATTGGTCCCATTTTATTTTCATCAAAATCGGTTGAGTAGTTTGGGTTATAAATAGAAATAACTGAAAAAAATATGCCCGGCGCGGCGCAGCGCCTACTATTTTACTGCTAGCAACGATGCAATATGCCAAGTTGCTGCGTAGCGCCTACCATTTTACTGCTAGCAACGATGGACCCTTTGTGGTGCACACCTAAATTTTTACATTTTTCTAAATTTGTCAATAAACCCAGTTTGTACATTCAAACCGCATTTAATTGGAGAAAAGCAAAAACCCACCAGTTGTTCCTCTAAAGAATCAACACCAACCACGTGCACCAAATTGCGTATTTTGCTTTCCTGTGACTTTTATGTGGTGTTTATAGTGACTAGAACATTCCCAATGAACTGTCATCATCGTCATCATCATCTGATGATGAAGCTGGTAGTCGAGTTGAAGTCGGTTTTCCAGTTTTTTAACTTATAAATTATTCATAATAACATTTAAAGTTATAATCTCTAAAAAATGTTAAAAAGTATGCGAGCGAGAGGTGGTTTGACGATTGTCAGCGTCTAAGAGAAGGTTCATTATCTTAGTAAATATCTTTGCAAAGTTAAGCAGACAGGAGCTAACCGTCCAACGGTGAAGCAGCCAAGGATTAAATAAAAAAGAATTATGTCGATTTCAAATGTTTATATTATCATAAAGTCAAAGTCAAAGTCAAAATTTCTTTATTCAATAAAATCACAAGGATCATTTAGAATCGTCTTATATAACTAGGTGATTCTAGGTGCCAGTTCCACGCGACCAGAGCCTAGAAGAACGGGCAAGAAACTACGGCCTGCTTCCTAGCATTTTTTTAGCGTTTAGCGTAGCGTTTTTTTTTATAATTCCGCTCGTATTCTGTTCCAGCAACTAATATTAAAAGTAGACAAATTTAAAATTCACGAAATAAAACGTAAGCTAACTGTAATGTTCCTCCTCATTGTCAGATCTATAAAAAAGTCATCGAAACTCAACAAAAGTCCATAATTGAGAGAGCACACAGTTTATCGTCGCTTCGATGTTAATAGCATTTGGTAGAGCGCGCTGTTACATACGGACCTCCGGGGCTCTTGCACACGAGGTTGGCTGCTGCATGCATTCCCTTACTTTAATACCTCTTATCTTCATTTGCTACTCTTCTTGCGATTATTATTCACTTTTACAATAAACTGACTTTGACGTTTGTTCCATGGTCAAGTTAATTTTTTTATCTGGCCCCTGTTTTAGTGCCAGGAAAATATTTAGAGAGCTGACTTACCCAACCCCTATCAATACGAATTAAACTTTGCTTCAAATCTGTGAAGCAAAGATCTTATCAAAGACAGAACCAAGAAATAAACATAATCCTTTAGCAGAGACAGAAACAAGAAAGAAACGTAATCGATATCCTTAGAAAAAAAAACTCGTCGATTTATTGTTTTACAAAACGTGTCGCTTTTGTCTGCGAAGTCACATCATTTATTAGTCTGTAATACCATCTTTTGCTCTAAAAGTTCTTCTTATCTTGTCAGTTTGTGCAGCATGCCGTCATAGTCATCGTGTGGCAGCTCATTTAATGCATACAACTTCTCTCTTCGAACTCCACGTCACGGCGCCATTAACATTAACGCACTCAATTTAACTTGTCGCGTGAATTACGCCGGAACTCGCTACACTACGTGACTTCGCCTGCGGTACTTTTAGGCGCGGTTTATGGATGCAGACATGTACTCGTAAATTAATATTATTTTCGTAAAGTTTGGGAACATGAGTTTACTTGGTCATGCATTGTTGGATATCAAACCAAATATATATAAAAAGTTTCGTCTGTAATCACAATAAAAAAATATATATTCTTGGATTTTACACACAACACCCTCTACTTTAGAACCAAGGGTATCCTTATGAGTATGATCATACTCATAAGGATACCCTTGGTACTTAGCATCTTAAAACATTTTATAGCTAGATATATCTCAATCTGGCTGAGTATCCTATCCAGATTTTCTTTTATACCTAGTATCTTTTTGATCAGAAACCATCAATACCTTTCGTTTCTTGCAGAAGGCATTATTTTCTTCCAGTTGATTACCAAAAGTATCTCAAAGTGTCGGAGATATTGACGGATCTCCTCAAATTGACACCCAATATTGGTTTTTCGTAAGAACCAACAAACAATGACCCCTAGCACCAGTTTACCTATTTATTTTACTATAGCGTCTATAGCGAGTCGGTTAGTTGCAAAAGAACGTCAAAGCTTTTGTCTTAATTTTTCTGTCAATAGAAAATTTACCAAGATGCGTCCAAAATGTACCTAAAAATCCTCTACTCTCTTGCTAAACGTACTACAAAACTTTTTAAATTTTGCAAAATAAATGGCCAAATAACAAATCCTATCCTATCCTACTCCTACTTATCCTATCCTATCCTACTAATATTATAAATGCGAAAGTTTAGATGTTTGGATGTTTAGATGTTTGGATGTTTAGATGTTTGGATGTTTAGATGTTTGGATGTTTGTGTTTCAATCACGTCAAAACCACTGAACCAACTTGGATGAAACTTGGCATATATATAGTCCGTAACCTGGATTGACATATAGGCTACTTTTTATCCCGAATAATTAACAGGATCTACAAGATAAAATGAACGAAAAGGATTAGCAGCGCCAATTGGCAAGAGGATTTTATTGTCATGTCATGTCACGTCAGTTTGACAGGGCGTAGTGAAACCTCTTTGGTCTAACGACTTGCGTTTGACATTCCAGTAGATACGAGTTCGGTGTAATGAGGTGTAATGTCAAGTTTCTCAAAGAAGTATCCGCTCGGTACACGCACAGATAATATAATGTACACGGAAACTGTGGACGCGTACGAAGTCGCGGGTAACTGCTAGTAATATTATAAATGCGAAAGTTTAGATGTTTGGATGTTTAGATGTTTGGATGTTTGTGTTTCAATCACGTCGAAACTACTGAATCAACTTGGATATAACTTGGCATATATATAGTTCGTAGCCTGGATTGACACATAGGCTACTTTTTATCCCGAATAATTAACAGGATCTACAGGATAAAATGAACGAAAAGGATTAGCAGCGCCAATTGGCAAGAGGACTTCATTGTCATGTCATGTCACGTCAGTTTGACAGGGCGTAGTACTACCTCTTTGGTCTAACGACTAGCGTTTGACATTCCAGTACGAGTTCGGTGTAATGAGGTGTAATGTCAAGTTTCTCAAAGAAGTATCCGCTCGGTATACGCACAGATAATATATTGTACACGGAAACTAGACGCGTACGAAGTCGCGGGTAACTACTAGTACACAATAATATCTAATTGTTTCATCAAAACTAAACAGAGTTGAAACTTTGCTTGAGTCAAGAAACTCATGCTAACATCTCCAAGTCCTTGCGAAGTCTCTCCGCCGTCCAGAAAAGGTAAACAGTATCAGCGTCCGGTATTTTTTGCGACATCGATCCCTTGTTTATTGTAGAACATTGATCTGAAGAGGGCGGCGGAGTTGCGACTCTTGAAACGGCACCGGAGCTTCACACACAATTTGTAAAAAGAACCTACAAAAACAAACAGAAAAAGAAAATTATTTGTTCATAACAATCACAAGAATCATTTGGAATCGTCTCGTATACTAGGTAGTGCTAGTTCCTCATGACCAGAGCGTAGGAAAATGTGCAAAAAAACTTATAAAAGCTCGGGATCAAGGCGTATTTTTCTCAGATGGGGATTACATGGGGATGGGGATTGATATTTCACAGACGCTAAAAGTATAAAACTAATCAAAATGTATGAAATTAGCTTTAACAATAGGTCACGTGATTAATTTAGTTTATTTTTGACAGTAAAAACCATGTATTGCAGAAATCCATCATAGCGTTTTAATTTTTTTTCAGCAATCCCCACTAGTTGCGATGCTACGTCGTAGCATGGGCTTTCAGGGTTTTTTTTCCTGAAATCCCTATCAATTATTTACTTGTAGTATATCAACATGTCTAAAGAATCCCTTTTTAGTCGAGTGGAAAATAAAATTGCATTTAAATTGTAACAAAGAACACCGCACTAAGGCATTAAACCAAGTTTATATATACTTAGCCCATTTCATTTGACTCGAGAGCTAAAAACACTTGCACATAGAATACGTAAGTAGCAGGCGGTAAAACTAGCCTCTCAAAAGTTTTTACTCTTACACAGAAAATATCGCCATAAAGTAGTGGATGGAACATTTTCCAGTGGATATCGGCACATTGGGAGCGGTCGGAGCGGGAAGTGAGACGCGACACGTGACGCTCCCGGGAGCATGCGTGCCCTAGCGGAGACGAATGCTGCGCCGCGGCGCCAGTACCTCAACTTAGGTATTGTTGCAAAAATCAAACTCAAAATGATTTTGCTCAATAAACTCTTAAGTACTGATCACATTGAATCGTCATAAAGTTTTGTTTGATATTTTAAACATTTTTATCGAATGAATTAGAGCAAGTTCGTCCCAAGCTGGTGTGTCTTCTAAATAATCGGATATTTTATAATATGCTTTTAAAAGAAATCTTCGTTACTTTACGTTAATAAACTTGCCAAATTGGTAACTGCAGCACATCGTGTGTGACTTTGTTGCTGTGGTTTTTTGATTGGCTACATCAATAAAATTTAAAAATATATGAAATACAATTTTAATGTTATGTTGTCTGATGCACTTTATGTACTGGTTGATTCCCTGCGCTGTGGCACACGCAGGAATAAGTCTTATACTCACGCTCGGTATAAAGTTGCGATATTAGCGCGGATTGGTCCCCGATGTGCTATTGCTGTTAGGGTAACTTTTAACCAACTTTTAAGAAGGTTATTGTTTTGCGCATCGTTGCCTTTTTCCTTATAATGTTTGTTTTATACAAGTGAGAATTTTCAAGCCAAATACTTTGGATCCCTATTAGATCTGAAAGTTTTGTTTTGAAAATTCAAACAGTTTTTTATTCCCCAACATCAAGTGAGCATCTTGCAACTACTAGAAACAAAATGAATTATATGAAAAAAGGATACTTAGTAATAATAGTGATATTTTTTATCAATTAAAAAATCTGACAGTGCCAACACCATTAGTAGCTTCTGCTGAAAATGTCCTTGAAATTGTTTTTGGTAGTGTAAGTAGCGATGTATAACGTAGACCGGTAGAAAGCGGATGGCGGATAACAAGCCCAGACCGGGATTAATAGCGCAAAATCGGAAAAGTTAGGCACTAGGTAATTTAGTATTGAAAATCTGTAAGAGATAGAAAAAGGTTATTTATATTTATTTTTATTGTTCTAGTAATAGCTTCATGACAGCATTCTTGGATACTCTGATACGTTGGTGTTCAGCAAACTACGCTACAAATACCCCGAGTTTTCAATTGAATCCGTATTTTTAAAATAAGGTGAAAGCTTGGCTGTTGAATAAGCGAGTACTCTTTTACAATTTACAAAGTGCAAATTCTTAACTTAGTAATAGATCTTTCCTTTCTGATTTATAAATAGAGTTACGAGTAAATAAATATTCAGAGAGAAGATCCTGCAGTTATTTCCATAAAATCTGTGATGAGTATTTTTTTGTAAAAAGATTTAGCTTTGTAAGACTATCTAAGTTGGTCAACCAATGAGATATGAAGGGAATGTGATATAAATAGTTTTATCACAAATAATATAATACTATACTAAAACAAATTGAAGCTTTGTGTTTGATTTTTTATTATTCAACTGCGTAGTAAATACAGTAGTCAGCGTCAGAAGTAGTCAGCGTCAGAAGTAGTCAGCGTCAGAAGTAGTCAGCGTCAGAAATAGTCAGCGTCAGAAATAGTCAGCGTCAGAAGTAGTCA
This sequence comes from Gandaritis pyraliata, assembly GCA_947859175.1. Taxonomy (NCBI): domain Eukaryota; kingdom Metazoa; phylum Arthropoda; class Insecta; order Lepidoptera; family Geometridae; genus Gandaritis; species Gandaritis pyraliata. The sequence goes on along the minus strand of OX401871.1, from coordinate 312,195 downwards.
GCGTCAGAAGTAGTCAGCGTCAGAAGTAGTCAGCGTCAGAAGTAGATCACTAATCTAAGATTTCAATATTATTTATTATTGGCTCTAATCATTAATTTACAAGTACTACTTTTAAGAGTTTTAACTTCCCAGCCATGGTTGGCAAAGACAAAAAAAAGTTGATAATTTACAGTCAAAAACATTTTTGGAACTGGTTCGTCATCATTTACTGCTGGTGTTGAATGTACCATTACTTTCAATCTGCATTACAAGTAGGTACTTGATACTACTATTTACACAGATATTTATAACACAGTAGCAACACGAACACTGCTAATAAATTGCTACTTTTATTGTGAAATACTTTGTTTGAAACAACTACAATAGGGGAAAGTGGGGAGAATACGAACGTTCGGAACGGAAGCTTTATCTAACGTTGGAAAGGGGATATTTGGCACAAATCTCCAATTTAATGAATACCAAGGATTGAGTTGGACTTTATTTTATTATTTGGAAATCTTCGGGTAAATATAAGGCAGGTGGTACACTGACCAAATCTATTAAAGACCTAACTATTGTCTTTTTTTCAATAGACAAATAACCTTGTTCTATTGTTATAAATTTCTAGAACGAGCTATTATTTATATTATTATTCAGAATACTGTCAGTACATCGTAAAGGAGGATGCTATATGCTTCGTGTTTTGGTTCCTATCAAGCGGAAGGTGGAACTGGTGGAAGGTATTTCCCAGTGGTTGTCTCAGGCTTACAATCCCGAAATTACTTTGTAATATTACTTCATAATCGAGGGTGTGCACGCGCCCCTAGGGTAGGGTTCGACCGCAAAAAATTTAGGGATTCATTAAACTGACTTTATTTGGGGTTTGTATTTGTTTGGGAATTATATTTACTTTTTCATCAAATGTTTGCAGCTTCCCCTAAATTGAGAATTTGTTATTAGTTTTATGTACCCTGTTAGGAACGTGTTTGATAATTAAGTTAATTAATGAAATTCATATTTTAACAAAAGCCAAATACCGAACTGTAATACAAATTGAATTTAATTGAATCCGGTTTTGTAGCGGAAAGAGAAATGGCTACTGTTTGAACCGACTTCATGAAAGGAAAAGTATCTCAACTTGTTGTTGCGGTTCGTGGTTGCCTTACTACGGACAAAAATCAAAGTAGTTGCTACTACTGTTAAGTAGCCTCATAAAAAAATCCACAATTGAGTTTTCCGGGTCGCGGTTGCCATAAAAAAAACTAGGCTTAAAACTAAAGTAGGTAGCAAACTTTGTATATCCAACTTCATTAAAAGCGTATTCAGCCGAGTGAGTCCGTAGAGTGACGTCGCGCGAATAGAGATCTCAGCAGAATAAATGTGACAATCGTAAACGTATCGTAACGCTAGCGTATCCGAGATACACTGCGCGGTGACGCTGCAACGTTCAGCAGTCGAGCTGGCGTTGACGAGCAATATGACTCGAATACGTTAGGTTTACGTAACGCGGCGGCGGCTGTCAGATTTGTTCGTGATGTCCCCCCTCCGATAATGAATCATTTTTGCCCCTGAGGCTGCCAGGGGATATTGAACTCTATCTGTATTGATATAAAGCTTAGTAGATGTGGCAGAGAGGCTCGTCGATAATTGAGTGAACGAGTGTCGTTGACAGTTTATTGGTGGCGCGGTGCTGACAGCTTATTCGAAACAGCTGGAACAGTTGCATTCTAGTAATTCATTATTGTAACAAGTTAAGACAGAGTATCATACAAACCGGTCAAAATCATAACTCTCCTTTCTGCTTCGCTGTAGTCGGGTATAATGATGGCTCCCAAACACTTGCTGGAACATCCGCCAACATTTATGATCGATCACCAAAAAATTCGGAAACTGATGGGATTTGAAGACAAACACATTTTCTCTATAGTAATATCGAGTAAACATAAGGTTCCAAGTACCAGCTCAGATTTAGAAACAAATATAAGCAAACCATCATCATCATAATCAGCCTACAGATACCCACTGCTGGACATAGGCCTTCCTCAGACCTTTCCAAAGAAAACGGAAAGAAGGGCTTTTTTCCATCCCCCTACTTACAGCGATCTAAACAATGTCTTCGGTCCATCAGATAGGAGTCCGTCCTACACTTTGCTTTCCTGTTCTTGATCGCCATCTCAGTAAACCACAACCTCAAACCATGAAACATAATGAAAATATGGAACTAGATATCTGAAAAATAAATAAATTGAAATTGAATATCTAATAGTATGACTCGTCTCGGGAATCGAACCTGAAACTTCTTGGGGTCTCTCTAATCTATAGTCTCCAGCTGCTAGTGAACCAGCCATGACAGTGTCTAGGCGCACCACGCGACAATTTGTCTACTAACGATGGTCAGCGTGATATTAAAAGGTGCGTACTCACACTAACATTAGTGCGGTTACGCATTGCGAATTTGCAGCACTTTCTTATTAGTAGAGCTAATTTTAGTTAGCAGTAGAGTTATTTGACTCGTTCTACCAGTGTACAAATCTTCACAGGGCACGTCCTTAGTGAACGTACAAATTCAAAGGAACCATTACAAGCGCATGACACGTGACAGCTCAAAGCAGTGGACTCGATCAGTGTCACACCATACCCTCGGTCGACTCGTTTTGTGAGACAATGCAATTGTTATGTAAATAGAAGAAACTTTTCTTAAATCACTCTGTTTGTAGCATCTGTCAGAATCCTGCATCAGTCACCCATCAGCTCGATTTTAAAAGTAGTCAGTAACATAAGTTCATTAACGATTCAGGTTTGGACTTTTCAACTCTATGTTTTTAGTTGTTGCTAGAGCTTAAGTAGATCTTTGTATCTTTATAATAATTTTAAGGATAGAAGTACTCATACCATTTCATGACGGACACTGTTACACCGTAGTCAGTGGGGATTTCCGGAAAAAAGATTTAAATCCCCACCAGTGAGAGTTTCAGAAACTTAAATTTGTTAATTCGTACATCATGTCTGTTATAACTATAGGCATTATACGAACCTTTGAAGAGACCGCCGTCTCCAAACAACACTCTCGGATCAAAGTTGGATCAAAAGTAGCAGCTCTTCAAACAGAGCTCGTCTCGAAGGTAATCCATTACACGCGGATAATGCGGCTCTTGTTCCCTTTGTCCGCGTCCCACCCGTGTCAACTCATAGCACCTGAGCCCTGCATCGGGACCCTCACTTGGCACTTATCTAGTACCTATTGCTAGATTTCATAATGCGAGTAAAAGTTTGTAAAAATGCTGTTACGGCTGAACCGATTTGGATTTTAAACTGCTACATAACTCGCTACTGTACTTGTGAGTGTGCAAATCGACCTTAATTGACAGCCCTACACTTAAAAAAATAAATTTTAAATATTCATGGACTTTACACACAACGCCCTCTAGTCCCAAACTAAGCAAAGCTTGTGATATGGGAACTAGATGCTGATAGAATACTTATATATATATTTTTTTGTACATACATACTTATAACACCCAGACATAAAACAAACATCTATGTTTTCCACGCACAAATGGTTGTTCTCGGTGGGGATCGAACCCACGACCCACAGCACGGAAGGCAGAGCCATTACCGACTGAGCTGTGACGCCTGTCAAATACTTACTTATACTTACTTAATACTTATACTTACTCTTTGTTAGACTTATACGTTCCTCGTATCCTCGTCACCTCGCGTTAGCTGCGACATCGTCTCTTGTCCTGGCCGCTGATTGGTCGCTCATGACGTGACTGGGTCAGCATCGCTCCAGATTGAACAGAATCGGCAAGTTCCAATGAAATACAATGGTTCCTTTGTCAAAACGATTTTTTTTGCTTTATGCTAGCAAATCGATACATGTATGTATGTCGATGATGTTATAGGTATGTACATTGTACGCATATTCAACATCGCACAAACTAAGTATTCATAAATACAAAAAGCCATCGAGTCAATTCAATTTAACAGAATTCTAGATACCTACGAGCTTCGAGTACCTACTCTTAGTACCTACCTATCTGTCTTGATTAACCTGCTATTTTTCATGACTCTCGTTTATGAAATAGCAGCTATTAAGTAAATACAGAAATGACGAAATGAAAATACAGTGAAAATCTGTTTGTATAAAGCTAACAAGACAAAATACAATGTAGCTAGGTTGTCGCTTTAGTATCTAGCTGTTCCCTAGATAAGCTCTAAGCTCTGAATGCGTCGACTGCTCAATCCCTGATCCAAATCAAAGCCACCAGCAACTTATGTCAACGATCATTTCTATCCACAGCTATACATAGCTGGCCGAGTAGGGGCTCAACGCGAACGCTGCCATTGTGCGCGGCAATCGATGTGTATCGAGCATAAACGGTTTGATTTCACGGCGATGCGGCCCCCGATCCATCTAATACGAACTGCTACTTATACTATGAATCCCGAAACTATCGCGGAGCCGACTGCCGACTGCCACCGCCCGCATATTCTTTTGTGTGTGTTGTTTGAAAACGCAATGAAATATCTTTTCAACACAAATCTTTGTGTTGATCTTTGAATCCGAGAGTAATGCCACCATCAATCATGCTAATCTCGTCAGGCTAATCTAACTGCTCTATCTTTTGATGGATTTCGTGTGTAATAAAACGAGGGCATAATAAAAAATGTTTTATTTATATAACAAATCGTGTCCAAACCAACCCTAGTCCACGCGTCACATGAAGACGTCGTCCGCGAGGGCCTTCCCGGGCGGCCGGTCGTCTTCGAAAGTCACCATTTTGTCTCTACCCGTGCCCCGAACCAGCACTTTCTCCTGTCCCTTCTTGTCAAACGACAAGTCGTATAGATCCCCCACTCCACTCAAGTTAAACTCACTCAAACTGCGCGGAACGAAGTACTCCACGCACTTCTCCGCGTGTCCCGCCGAGCGCCGCACCGGCGTGTTTCGTTGAAAGCTCCCCTCTCCGTAGGTCGAGGATTTCCTTCTCGGAAGACTGTTAAACTTGGTCGGGTTGGAGCTGTCTATCTTGAAGGTGACCTGCGTCCTCGGGCCGGTGAAGGCGACCGACGGCCCCGCCTCGGTCGCCTCTCGATGTCAAGAAACCACCGACATGGCGATCTTCTCATCACAGATTTTGTCAACACTGTGCACCGCTCGGGACTTAGAACTCCCCGTACACAGCGCGGTGAAACTTCTCAGTATCGAGCTCATGTCCTCCTGAATCAGGTTGAAGCACATGGCGATTACAACTATTCCAACTAGTATGTACAAGCAGCAGACTCCTAGGGCTACGTCTTCCGCCTTAGCTGATAGCGTACTCGCATAGAGGCCAGGCTTCAGATCCCCGAAGCCGATCGTAGCGAGGCTCGAGAATGAGAAGAAGCAGCCGTCCATGAGGTCCCACTTTTCAGTCGTGTGAAACACAAAAGTCCCTAACGATATATACAGCACGATCAGCAGAAGGCTGAGCACTATCGGCACTCGCGTGTGGTCCCTACACGTCCAGTGGTACCCGCCACTGAAGCTGTCCAAGTTCAAGGCCGCTTGAAACGGCGTCCGCCTCTGCCTCTCCGGAACATACTCTCTCTTCTCGCAGTCATACTGCTTGCAATCGACGAGAGCGTACTTATTCAGACAGTCAGCCTTCGTGTGAAAGTTGTCGGTCTTGAATCTCGAAGGACAGATCTTGGAGTAGAGGACCCTGAAGTTCCTGGCGAGTGCCTCGCCGATGGTGGAGAGGTAGAGCATGATGATGGGGATCCCGATGCAGGCGTACGCGATCGCCACCAGCTTGCCCACCGACGACTTCGGCGTGACGTTGCCGTGACCTGTGGGTACGAAAAGGTTACGTGAGCACTCGTACATCGGGCATGACTGTGAGTTGTGATATTACAGTTCTGTCTGTATGCTTCAACTGCTGGTTCTATGCCTTGTTTCCTTTAATTTTGCAATGTTCAAAAACTTTTACGAATTAACTACAGCTTCAAATTCAAATTCAAACCCGTAAAAATCAGCGTAACACATCACATACCATAATAGCTACATTCGTATAAATTACAAAAGCATTTACTTTTGGGCGAGAACATTAAACCCGAAGTGCCAATAAACATTTTATTCTTCATCTGGATAGAAGATCCGTTTACGATTTTCGAGCGATTTTATAATTCATAAAGATTAATGGGACAATAAAAAACTAAATTTTACCAGCTCTCAATCATCAGCACTTTACCAGACTATTTGAAAACAAAACGTACGATTATCCGTCGTACCTAGTTTGCTCAAGTCAATTATAATTGCAATGAAGCAGTACAAAATATTATAAACTCACCTATCGTAGTGATAAGGGTCAGTGCGTACAAAAAGCTACTCGAAAACGTCCACCTGTAGTCTCCCTCGTGGTTGAACCTGACCCGGCTCTCGAACGAGACTCCTCCTCTCATGCTCTTTATCAGAACCTTCTGGAAGTCCATCAGCTCCTTAGCCGCCAGCTTCGTCCAATTCTCCTTGTACAAAATATTTAGATCTTCGGTGATGGACCACAGTCTTTCCACTGTCTTCGATCTCAGTTCGTTGCTGGTCTCCTGAGCTTGGCTTAAATTAGGCATCGATGCCGCGACTGCCGTTTCCTCCGTCACATTACCTTCGATCGCTAGGAATAGGAATCCTCCTAGTAGGTTATATGTGAGGACGAGGAAGCATATAGCTAGGCAGGTGAGGGGGGAGGCTTTCCTTTTGTGTGCGCAGCGGCAGCAGTAAGCCCGGCTGTCGTCTGGTGGTCGTGCGAAGCAGCATCGCGGCTCTTCGAACCCCTCACACTTGTAGGTTCTGGAGAGGTCGCGGCTGCCGTCTTCCAGCATGGTGGTGTTTAGACCGTGAGGTCATCGGATCTTGTACTTCTTGTCGTGCCGTTTCTTCGTGCGGGCCATTCTAGATCGTGGTGTGCGGGGGGGAGCCTGCAACAATAGAGATATGGGTGAGTGAACTGTCATAATGAGACGTTAGGAGTCGTTGGCTTTTTAGTTATAGCCTGGGTGGGTTTGAATTAATTCATAGTTCTCTGAAGGACGTCGTGTAATATAAATTCATCCACGCTGTTTCACTAATGTACTTAGTTATATGCACAGCACACCGCGGTAGGTATGTCATTGTACTATTTGATTCAAAATTCAGGAGCGCCAACAGAATGTATACCTTCACATAGTTCACACAGCGTTCAAAGTTGTTTTGATAAAATATTTCACAATTTGCGTTACAAAAGAGCAAGCATGAGAACAAAATGGTTATTTTTTTACCTCAAAGTTGAAAACACGTGGATGTTTGATTTGAATTTATTACTCGCGTCAGTTGTTCCGACTTTTGTGATGTATTCATGAACATAAGAAACGGCAATCAACGCTTTGCGGTGCTCTTTGGTGCTTGTTGGTGCTTGGTGGTGCAGCACTTTCTGACGTTATTTAGTTATTAGTGACTCTGATGGTTTGTGTATAAGACGATTCTAAATGATCCTTGTGATTTTATTGAATAAACAAATTTTGACTTTGACTTTGTAGAGATAGGTATTTAATTGAATTTACTAACAAGTAAGGTAACGGCACCTGTTTCCGTGGTATTTTCACTAAAACTCGAAAGGATATCAAATATTAAGCATTTACTGTACCTTTCTGAAGGTTCGGTTTCTGTTATCAGAAGCTCTAGTGTTTTTACTTTCGAAAACTACTTAAGTTTTGACAGACCGACCTATATTTCTATTTGAAATTAAATAAAATGTAAATCAAGTCTAAATCGCTCTATTCCGAGGCAAAAATCCGTATTCCGTGGTATTTGGTACCTAATTCCGAGGGAAGAAAAATGTATACGAAACGACAGTAACAAACTGATAAAATAATGTTAGAAAGATTAACTTGATTGTTCTCTAGGAATACAGGTCACTTTTGGTGGTAGTACTATTATTATTTAATAAATGATTTTATTATTATCAATGTAAAAGTTTTTAAATACCTCTTTGGATGTTTGTAACTCAATCTCTCACACGTCAGCGGCGTCAACTTTGCTAATATTTTAATCCTGTGATTGCAAATCCGGATAAATACACAAAGTGCTGATAACGGGAAAATCTCCCCGTGTGATAAGTTAAAAAAATAATTGTACTGTTTCCTAAGCACACACACATACACACACACATTACACATTAACACATTATTATAATATTCCACATTATAAATACGACATTTCGCGAAGAAATAAGACCAAGCGTGCAAATGGCGTAAAGAGTGCCGCCCAACCCACAGCTGTGGAGACTAAAAAATCATGTTTCCTAATTTCCAGTACCTACTAAAAGCTAAAATTTTTTATATACCTATCATTCTTAATATAAGCTGATGCCAAATTGTTAAAATTTTTGTTAAAGATTAACTTCTTAATAAAACATGCAGCCAAATGTGTCGAAAATAAATATTTTCGTAACATAATTTTCTATACAACCAATAAACAAAATACATAAGTAGGGTACTTTTGATGTGTTATAACTCGTAAAAATTATTAAAAAGTATACCTCGAAATAAGGTTTTAGTCTCAATCGACTATTTGATTTGTCAAATCTATCGTTAAAATCACAAAAACCTAATCCCAGTTTATGAAATTCAAAAATAAGAATAGGTCTTTCAAATTGCTATTCCGAGGTATATTTTTCACATACCTTGGAATTAGGTACTAGGTGAAATATTTGATCCCTAATGCCGTGGTTTTTTCAATATGTAATTTTACCTCATTATAATTAAAAAACCACTTAAACATGTATTACATACGGTAAAGAATATACTTCTTTCGATAATTTTACACTAAAAATCAACACCTAGCACAAAAAAAAATCAAAATAAACCTTATTTAAAAAAGCTTGCTACTCTCGTGTACAGAGGCAAAAACGTATGAAGAGTGAACTTGGACCAGCCACCGCTGCGAATGTAACCAATTATTTTGGAATGTAAGCCCGTTCTAAGTCTCGTTTTTAGATTTATATACTAAAAAATATATTTCCTAATGACAAATAACTTTTGCAACAAAAAAGAACCTAAGAATCAGAAGTAAATGCTGTTTTTCTAAATACCACGGAGAAAGGTGCCACTTTTGGAATACCATGGATTTGGGTGCCTTTACCTTAAATGAATTAAAAATTTAAAACCCCTGAATATTGGACCGATTTTCATCAAATTGACTGATTAATTCACCTTTCAAACAAAAAAAATGAAAATTGGTTCATCCGTTTGGAAGCTACGTTGCCTCAGACAGACACACACACACACACACACACACACACACACATACACGTTAAACTTATAACACTCCGTCGTTTTTGCGTCGGGGGTTAAAAATACAGATAGTATTATTTATGGCATGATATAGTGGAATATGTAGCAGAATTTTAAATTAAAGCTTTTATTTATTACAACATTAGTAGCACGCAAACAAAATAATTTATTAACCGACTTCAAAAAAGGAGGAGGTTCTCAATTCGGTTGTATGTTTTTTTTTTTTTTTTTTTTTTTTTTTTTTTTTTTTTTTTAATGTTTGTTACCTCAGAACTCCATCATTTATGAACCAATTTCAAAAATTCTTTTTTCATCTGAAAGGGTATACTTTCAGATTGGTCCCATTTTATTTTCATCAAAATCGGTTGAGTAGTTTGGGTTATAAATAGAAATAACTGAAAAAAATATGCCCGGCGCGGCGCAGCGCCTACTATTTTACTGCTAGCAGCGATGCAATATGCCAAGTTGCGGCGTAGCGCCTACCATTTTACTGCTAGCAACGATGGACCCTTTGTGCACACCTACATTTTTACATTTTTCTAAATTTGTCAATAAACCCAGTTTGTACATTCAAACCGCATTTAATTGGAGAAAAGCAAAAACCCACCAGTTGTTCCTCTAAAGAATCAACACCAACCACGTGCACCAAATTGCGTATTTTGCTTTCCTGTTACTTTTATGTGGTGTTTACAGTGACAGAACATTCCCAATGAACTGTCATCATCGTCATCATCATCTGATGATGAAGCTGGTAGTCGAATTGAAGTCGGTTTTCCAGTTTTTTAACTTATAAATTATTATAGCTACCTACCAAAATATTAAGCTTATCGCTTATGTCACTATTTTGGTGAACTTTTAATAATAATGGATTCGAGTTCTGTCATTTTTGGGAGGAACCAAACATTTTTGGTGTTATTGTTTAATTTTAGTGGAATTTTAACCAATAATGCTTGATGTCGGAGCTTAAATAGTGAGCTATTGGAACAAGAGACTGAAAGTAATTATTAACTGTACCTGGAGATTACAGTCTTACAGTCAGTCCTTAGTCCTTACATACATTTTACTTATTTTGAAAAGGTTCCTCAACTATACGTTCCGAAACTACAACAAAACTGATATTATGTTACGTCACGGTGCACGGAGAAGGCTCAGAACCTCGCAAATGTTGGGAGAGAGGCCTATGTTCAGCAGTAGGCTTCTGCAGACTGGTGGGAATGCAACCACTGACCTAACATCTGTGCAGCTATTTACACTAATGTTTCTGATATCTGATTTTAATCATCTAGTATTTTGTACTAACAGTTACCCGCGACTTCGTACGCGAGTACCGTTTCCGTGTACATTATATTATCTGTGCGTGTACCGAGCGGATACTTCTTTGAGAAACTTGACATTACACCTCATTACACCGAACTCGTACTGGAATGTCAAACACTAGTTGTTAGACCAAAAAGGTAGTACTACGCCCTGTCAAACTGACGTGACATGACATGACAATGAAATCCTCTTGCCAATTGGCGCTGCTAATCCTTTTCGTTCATTTTATCCTGTAGATCCTGTTAATTATTGGGGATAAAAAGTAGCCTATGTGTCAATCCAGGCTACGTACTATATATATGCCAAGTTTCATCCAAGTTGGTTTAGTAGTTTTGACGTGATTGAAACACAAACATCCAAACATCTAAACATCCAAACATCTAAACTTTCGCATCCTACTAATATTATAAATGCGAAAGTTTAGATGTTTGGATGTTTAGATGTTTGGATGTTTAGATGTTTGGATGTTTGTGTTTCAATCACGTCAAAACCACTGAACCAACTTGGATGAAACTTGGCATATATATAGTTCGTAACCTGGATTGACATATAGGCTACTTTTTATCCCGAATAATTAACAGGATCTACAGGATAAAATGAACGAAAAAGATTAGCAGCGCCAATTGGCAAGAGGATTGCATTGTCTCTTTGGTCTAATGACTAGCGTTTGACATTTCAGTACGAGTTCGGTGTAATGAGGTGTAATGTCAAGTTTCTCAAAGAAGTATCCGCTCGGTACACGCACAGATAATATAATGTACACGGATACTGTAGACGCGTACGAAGTCGCGGGTAACTGCTAGTTTATAATATTAGTAAGATAAGATAAGATTCCTCTCTATAAGATGGTGTTACCTATGTCGCTGTCATGCCGCGCCGAGACTCGCGCCATCAACGCGATAGAGTCGCAGCAGGAAGTCATTACTCAGCCCTGAGCTATACGACCTAATATATGAACTTATGACCATGAGCTAAGGCTTAGCGAGCCCTATATCATTACTGCAGTTACTCTCAATTTATTTACGTTGATGTGATCCGGGGGGCCACAGGCGAAAGAATATTATGATGCAAGTTAAGACGTACGAGCAAAAGACGAAGGAAGATATTTTGATGTGATTTGAGATGTACGTTCATCCCCGTTTGACTCATTGCATTATGTATGCACTTCATACAAACGTAGGCCAAATGTATGTATTCGGACATCCTACCCTTTTTAGTAATACCCAAGGTTTTGTAGTCATTTAAGATGTAGGGAGTACTAATAGGCCTTTAAAGTCTAGCGCTTTCGTGAAACCGAAAGGTATTCTCCAAAACTAAAAACAACCATTTCAAAACAAGAGCGCGGTTTCGAAGTAAAACTAAAATGAAATCGCATACATTAAAAGCTACCGCAAAACATTAACCGAAATAACAAACTCATTCCTGGATCGTCCCGAATTCCAGAACATTCCACTAAACAACGGGAAATCTGATAAACAGCAGCAGGTGAAGTGACCGCGCCTGCCGGCCACAGCGCACATGCACCAGGGACTCAATTCACGTCCAACTATGCTTCTAAAATAGATAAAAGGCTACGGTTCAGCTGCATTTCAGCAGACAAGTTTATGACATGACGTGTCAGGTAAACTGAAGATTGAACCATAGTTGGAACTGAATAGAACGTCAACTGTTGTAAGTTAGCAGAATGAAGCCCCCAGTGGACCAACTGTCACGTGCCTGAAGCTGTTTGCGGTGACGTGGCTCTAAGTTGTGACTCTATTGGAGATTCACTGAGCTTGGTATTTATTTGGAGACTTTACTAAGCTCTACTTGTTTATCTAAGCATTTTAAGTAGCAACATGAGACTTCCCGCAGTAATTTAGTTTATTAATCAGTAACTATGTTATAAATGAGTATACAGTAGTGTAATTCAGTTGCTACAGTCGTTTCTATTTTGAAAAGTTAGTAGATGGACTATAACAATCTAAAACGAATTTTGAGTTGTCTCTATCTACGAATTTTTGATACACACATCGAAAACCTAACACTTTTACTCAAACTAGGTATAACAGTTGCAATATTAATTGGTTTCAAACAACTTCGTCGTGATACGAAAATCCTTGAAAATCCAACAAACCATTGTACGAGTACATTGTCGTTGGCGAGCCAGTAAGCTCCCCTGATTTACGCTCTGTGTAAAATTAGCATTCTGAATTTCTGAGAACAACTTTCATTCTAAGAATCAAAGTAGAACTACTTGTGGTTTTTAGAAACAGAGTTAGCTATAATTTCGTCGTTTCTGTCGTCTTTTAATAGCTCATCCAGTGTGAAAAACAATGATGAAATTCACATCAATAAAATTATAATATCAAAGTATCTTGTACTCTACTGAATGATCCACTTCTCACATTTAGTTCATCGAAGAAGTTATTGTACTGCGTGTTTGTTCTCTGTGGCCGGCATTGTGTCAGTTTCACTGAATTAATGTCGTCCTAGGGGTGCGAGTGTGCTCGACGCTCATTTGAGTGGTTCCACTGAGTGGCTCACTGCACTTCTCATTGGCCGGACTCTGTGGGACTACATAATTATGCGGAACTTGTTTTACTGCTATTATTCAGTCATATTGTGATAAGCTACGAGTGTGTGTACTTTATTGGTTTGGTCTCGGGTTATTGAGATTGGATATAAATAATTTTATTGACTAAATTTCACACAACATAAGGTTACCGCGGTGGTTCCCGCACTAGGCTAAGACCGGATCTGTATCGTGGAAGACCGGATCATAAAAATGACACATTACTGATGAAAACTTATGATATCACTGTACTTAACAGGTAACCTTTGAACTAGAGAATCAACATTGCGTTTGTCTTTTTCGGGCAACGCACTCATTTGTTACGAGCACTTCAATAACTTACGTTGGGAAAATGTTATGTTTTTGCGACCGTCATAGTCCAATTGCCTTATTAAAACTATTTTCAATTCGTAAAATGAAAACCTTGTAGGTTCCTAGTATTACGAGTAACAGTAATTAATAATAGTTAATGTTTTATCACTCAGAATACTACCTGAAACCGCAACTGCAATAACCTTGTAGTGAAAACGATGTAACCTTTTGCTAATGTACACAGAGTAACCATATTTGCATTGTCTCACATCGAGGTACAATATTGTGACACGTGGCGGCGGCGGCACTCCCCAAAGTGCCGTAAAGTTTGTACTGTCCCCCGGCCGCTGTTGTGGCAAACAACGAACAGAACTAGCCATCAAATGAGGGCGTACCCACCCAAACCGCAACCGCAGATTAAGCTTTAAGGCATCTTTACAACTGTTGAAAAAAAATATACCAGACAATTCATTGTAATTCTGAGTGTCATTCCAGGTAGAAATCTTTTACTTTTTGAAAATTAGATGAATTCATTTACCAAGCTTGAGCCTGACGTCTTATTAGAGTTTAGTAAAAATGTTTTTAATTTCAACAAAAAACAAAAAAGAAAAAAAAAATCAGCAAAACACTAGGCAATCTCTTGTTTTAAGCACAGTTAAGCGCGTGCTGTTTTGAACCGTATTCCAACGATCACACTAGGTACCTTAGTTTGGAATCGCACGTACTTACTGAGATGTTAGTTTTTAGTGGAGCGCCCTCTTAAGTTGCCGCGAGCGACACGTCACGCCTAATGCCCACACTTTGCCGCAAACCTGCCCTTATTAAGATAGAGGATAGTAGACTCTGATACAATTACAAATTAAGGTACAGTTTGGGAGACGCGACCTGCCCGCGTATTGCGATCTCTCAATGGCTATGGGAGTAACTAAAATGGCTATCGATTTGACATTTTGGATAGTTACCCATTTATGTACTTTTCAAATTATATTGCGAGGCCTAATGACGTTAGCCATCAGATTGGATAACCATTACTAAAGACTAATCCCATACGTTTTTGAGGATTTATTTCCTCTAGCGACTGTAGTAAAGTACACTTGGCTAGTATGGACGACGCTATCTCGGTCGCTTACTTAAAACCTGTACCTTATGAGCGCGACTTGAAAGCTGTTCTTAGCACAAATTGTAAGGGTGCGTGCTAAGGGCGCAGTCACACAGTATTTATGTCGTCGTTATACGCGTGAGACGCATAAAGGTAGATTGGACGGGAAGGTGCCACTCCTGGACGACAATTTAGCGAACCTGCATCACTCACACTACTTTAACTTTATGATTCGCACAAGGTCTTATCAGCGTGTCTGCGCTAGTTTACCCGTCCCGGCTTTGCATGGATTAGATAACACACAAAAAGTTTTTTTTTAAATCCACTTTCCCTGTTCTAAAGGGAAGGTCGCGGATTCAAATCCCGTTCGGCTCATAGTTACTTATTGGGGTGTTATAAAAGTCTTTGTGACGCATCAAAAGTTTATGATAAAGGGTAAATTTCTTATTTTGTACATATTATAAATGTTGTAAATACTGTATTAGTCGTAGTTTTCTTTGTGAATAAATATATTACCAAAACCTACCGAAACTGCAGTTTCGAGGTCAAATCGAGGGGCGGATAAGTCGAGGTAACGACTTAGAATACGGACCATTGTTTTGACTAAGATATTTATAACTAAGATTAAGATGAATGTCTTGACTAAGACAAGTGGCTCCATCTTTGCTCTGTACGTTTGCTCTGTACTTACATTTAATTTATAACACTGTCCAGGATTTATTTCCCTTTCTGTATAACGAAGTGGAATCCAGTGGGTGTATCGTCCGTGCGGCTCGGCTGGTGTAAGAGGGTGCGACACGTGAGATCCCGAACAGTTCATTGAATTGGATCCGGTCCTCGCATCTTTGATTTATTTCACAGAACTTCAGCAATACGCTTTGCGATCGACTTGAGATTAAACGTATATTTGGCTTCTTTTCGAAGAATTTCAATTGGTTGGAGCAGATTTAATATCACATATTAAATACCAACTTGGCACTCCAACCTTCGGAGTGCATTGATTTAGTCAAGCAAAGGCATTTGACATGCAGAAACTGTGAAACTTGGTGTCGGGAGCTGTATCCTCATTTAGTTGCATCCGGCTATCATCAGATTCTTGACTAAGTATGTAATCGTCAAGATGTAAGTTCTGTTCATTCGTATCCTTTTATTATAGAGACAGGTAAACCAACGCCTAAACTGGCACACGTCCATGAACAAAACGTGTATAAAAAACCTTCAGGTGCCAGCGATACGTCACCGCACGGCTGAATCACGTTTTGTATGTTTTTCCGCAACAGCTAATAGTTATGTGCGGGACGACGCGCGCCGCGCCGCGCCGAATAATAACACGATGTGATGCGGACCTCCCTCCACTGCGAGCCTTACATATAACAAGGATATTTTACTGCACGGAATAGAACAAGGGAACTCCAGGATAGAAGAATAAATAATAGTTAAGTACGAGTATAATATATAGCGATCAAGCAATGAATGCCAAGTGAAATGGCCAAAGTTTTTGACAAACGCTTACATTCAAAGCTATAAATCTCCCAGTGAACAGATGCCTTGCCCAGAGGCCTCAGCACGAATGAATGTGACAATCGTATTCGTTACGTAACGGAAGCGTAGTCAAAATACACTGCGCGGTGACGCTACAACGCTCGGCACTCGAGCTGGGGTTGACGCGCAATGTGACTCGCATACGGTAGGTTTACGTAACGCGGTAACTGTCAGATTTGTTCCTGCTTATTTCAGATGTAGGTTTTATTAGCGCTCGTAAAATGCATTATTACGCCTCTATAGGGACAATAACTCATCGCGTTCTCATCGCGAGTACTCAATGAATATTAAAATAACCAGATTTTTGCAATAAAATAAAGGCGTGATTGAGCTGTCCATTAGCATACAGGAATGCGCTACTCGAGCGACGGTGTACGTTCCAGGTTTTGGTAAAGCAAGTTTTTATATTTGTTAATTTAGATCTTTGTCATCGTTGTTCAACTACACTAGAATATGTATAAGTAGTTGAAAGGTGGTAAATAGGTTATAGCTAGTTATAGCATGTTAACTTGTCGTAGAATAACAATGTACGCTTGTTTGCAACTAGGTGTTTTTATCACTTCGGACGACTTTTTTCACAATGAAGTCACAGTTGGTAATTTAAACACGTGCATGTAGCTCGTCGCTCGAATGCGACAATAACTCGGGCGGATTAACGACAATACGTCGACTTGACACAGAAAAGTTGAAATAGTAAAGTTTTACTGTGTCAGGTTGTGGTGTGCGCGATCTGAAAATGAGTAACGTGCGAGAGAAGGAAACATTCAAAATTAGAAACAGGAATTTACGCCCAACACTATACAATACAATACAATACGTGTATAAATAAAATCTTAGTAAGGTATTCGACAATAACCAAGTATAAGATAATTAAAAAAAATTGGTTTAACATATTTCTTTTTGTTATGGCCCCCCCGATGTACGGAGTGCAGGCCTCTGTTTATAACAATGCACCGCACAAAGCATATAAACTTGAGAACAATGGTATGGTTAAACAGTTGCTTTATGTGTGGCTTGGTGTGAGCAGCTGACAAAGAGACCGTCATTCTCTTTTACTCTTTCCGAGTGAGAAGCACGAGTAAAGCAGTTTCCTCCATAAATAAAGGCTTGCTATTATCAACCACTAATTGTTAGAAAACATTTTTCAGAACTCCTTGACTACTTTTGAAACGTAGAAGTAATCATATTATGCAATGGTGTAGAGTGGTGTAAAGTTCCCGTCTGCTGTAACCGCTCCGCGCGGCGCGACGCGACAGGCTAGCTTTTGCAAATTTTCATTATCTCCGACCGCGCACTGGACAGTCAGCAACAAAAGCGTTAAGCGTAGAACTTTGTGAAACCGTTCATGCAGCGAAGTGCCTATCTATTTCTGCTATCAAACAGTAATGCTCGAATTGCAGTGTTGCTATGTAAAAAACTTAAATTAACTTTTTTTAGTTAATTTATTGCTGTTTTCCTGTGGATTTAACATGAACTTTTCTTAGGTATTAAATTGCTACGAGCCAGATAACTTTTTAGACATCTCCAAGAATCAGTCCCAAAATCCCAATAGTAAAATCTTTACTGGTGAGAATGTCCATGTTTTTCACTAACTAAGTACGTAATTTTGGCGAGATGGGGCGACGATCTGCCAAATGTATCTGGCAGACACTGGATGAGAAGAGCCGAAGACAGAACTCAATGGCGCGTCTTGGGAGAGACCTACGTCCAGCAGTGGACGAGTATAGGTTGATGATGATGATGATGACGATGATGACGTAATTTTTTGGCAGATTTAGAAGTTGCGCATCTACTGTTGTCGCTGCAAGTGCAGACAGCGTGCATTCCAACGCTTAGCATCATAATAAGACCTCGTGCACTCCGCGGAGAGATGGTTCCCTCTGTAAGCCTCGTTTCATGTTCAAATTATTTTACACTAGTAGTTACCCGCGACTTCGTACGCGTCTACAGTTTCCGTGTACATTATATTATCTGTGCGTGTACCGAGCGGATACTTCTTTGAGACACTTGACATTACACCTCATTACACCGAACTCGTACCTACTGGAATGTCAAACGCTAGTCGTTAGACCAAAGAGGTAGTATTATATACGCACTGTCAAACTGACGTGACATGACAATGAAATCTTCTTGCCAATTGGCGCTGCTAATCCTTTTCGTTCATTTTATCTTGTACTTAGATCCTGTTAATTATTCGGGATAAAAAGTAGCCTATATGTCAATTCAGGTTACGGACTATATATATGCCAAGTTTCATCCAAGTTGGTTCAGTAGTTTTGACGTGATTGAAACACAAACATCCAAACATCTAAACATCCAAACATCTAAACTTTCGCATTTATAATATTAGTAGGAGTAGGATAGGATTTAAAACTCGCGACGAGGTGTTTTCTGCACAACACTTGTGAGCTACAATGTACAGTTTATTTCGAGAGGATTTTGTAAAATTTATTATTCGCGGTTGTAAGCTCTTGCTAAATTGAAGAGTAATTTTAAGAACATAATGTTGCAGGTAGTAAAACAGCATCGTTTTTGGTTTACACAACTTTACTTTCTAAAATATAATAAAAATAATACTGCCCTATTCATATTCAACTTCTACTTGATGGTATGTAATCCTGTTTAAACTATTTAATGTTTATTGTTCCTATAATCCGAAAACTTTAATTATGTACAACAGTGTAACCTTCAATTTATCTATTTTTAGAACAGCGACAGAGATCGAAACATTATTCTTGTGAAGCTACAGAATAACATCATTGTTGATTTTATTCAAACAATTTGAGCTGCACTTCAGCGTCGACTGTATTTATAAAGGCACTGGCATATTGAACTCATTGTTGAACTAGAATGCTCCGTCCCGGCGCGACCCTCTCAGAAAACATGGAGAGAGATTATTTATACAATAAATAATCTATTTCTCTACCTTACATCCAACTGAAAATAATTCGATATTTTTTAACTACATCTGGATAATGGATGTACTAAATTTAAAGGTATTTATTTAACTACAAAATCCAATACAGTCTTGTTTATGAACATATGAAATAAATTATTATTATGAAAATTATTATTATTATTATTATTATTATTTATTTATGAAATAAAAGTAGTATCAACTAATTCGAACTAGCTATGGCTAGTTCGAATTAGTTGATACTACTTTTATTTCAGTGAAATCATGAATTTTCACAAAACTTACTCCTAATATTACGGGTGAATCTCAGTTGAATAACTCTAGAAACTTAAATTTTAAATAAAGAATCGTAAAATCCTACTAATATTATAAATGCGAAAGTTTAGATGTTTGGATGTTTAGATGTTTGGATGTTTGTGTTTTAATCACGTCAAAACCACTGAACCAACTTGGATGAAACTTGGCATATATATACTTCGTAACCTGGATTGACATATAGGCTACTTTTTATCCCGAATAAATAACAGGATCTACAGGATAAAATGAACGAAAAGGATTAGCAGCGCCAATTGGCAAAAGGATTTCATTGTCATGTCATGTCACGTCAGTTTGACAGAGCGTAGTACTACCTCTTTGGTCTAACGACTTGCGTTTGACATTCCAGTAGGTACGAGTTCGGTGTAATGAGGTGTAATGTCAAGTTTCTCAAAGAAGTATCCGCTCGGTACACGCACAGATAATATAATGTACACGGAAACTGTAGACGCGTACGAAGTCGCGGGTAACTGCTAGTGAATAATAACTCGAACCAAAAAAACAATGTTTGTAAACAACACCTCAAAATTCTATTACGTGAGCAATCCTTCAAACTATTTTCGCCTCTACGAGCTCTCCTCCCTGAGTTCACTTGCAAACAAAACTAGTTGTAAATAAATCTCAATATCGCGCGCACTATATCCTCGTATTTTCTTTTTATTCTGACATTTGTATAGATAAAACGGAGACGCTCGCAGGTTCGTCTGCGGCTCGGAGTCTTCGTGTCTGGATGCTAAATTACTACCATTCTGATAAGTACTTGTGGCGGCTTGCCACAACAGTAATTGGACCGGCAAGCAGATTTTGTAGGTAGATACGACGCCACACTTTCCCCACTCAACATAAATCAGTTTCAAACATTGAGAACAAATTAGACTAGTGCTATTAGCAACGGGTGCCAACGGGAACTTCCGCCGCCGGTTGTGTTTCCGAATAGTAATTTGGTTGTTTTCAGAAGCAGTGTGAATACCAGTAAGTAATTCTACATAAATAGCACACACATAGCGCTAATACACATTCTATCATTTCTCAATACATTTGTTGCTTTCACTTGTAAGTTGCTACAGTGCAGGTAGGTATTAATAAGTAAAATAAATAATTTCTATTTCTATTACTGAACCAGGGATATTTCCACAAGAACTTATATCACATCAAATATGTATTAGCATTACAAGATCATTTTTATCTCAGAGTGTAATACTCATACAGGGTAATTGTTGTAGGTGAAGATAAGTAGGTCATCGACTAGTCCCATCACAATATTTCTCATAAAAAAAACTAGTTTATGTTCTAAGAAACAGTCTAGAATAGTTGTGTCCAGAGGTTGAACAGTCTCGAGTGTAGATTCGCTCTCGGTTGCCTAGGGTACAGACATTCGTCGGATTACGGAGAAATATTTAGGAATTTGCTTACGTTGTTTGTTTCTAGTGGAATTGTGCCTACTTGTGGTCATAGATTATTTTATTAAAGAAAAAATTGCGTAACTAAATAGTAAAGTTTTATTAGATATCCTAAGGTTTTTCAAAAAGCATAAATGTTTGTTTTGGTAGACTCACTTACTTAGAACTTTGTAGTTAGATAGAAAGTCATGCAATTTTAAAAATAAACATAAAGTCTGAATATTTTTAAAGAATTATAAATATACAAAAGTTTTTTTAACAAATAGATTTATTTTTACAACTAGAACGGCTTGAGAACCTAAATACTAATCATTACTAAATTAGATCAGTGAAATAAAAATATAATCCTCTTTGTAAAACTTTAACAAATGATTAAAACTTTGTCAGGCGTCTAATTATTGTAACTTATAATGATGATAATTCCAGGCGCATGCAGAAGTTCGTTAGTAACGGCGTCGTTAGTAACGACGTCGTTAGTCTTCAGTCGTTAAGTTTCAGCCTACGATTACATTCGTTTCGGCTGAAAGATGGCAAGTACCTGCATCAATAACCTCCCAGTGGGAGTGTAGCAGACATCTCGCGTGTCAAAGATATCGGAGGCCATTCTCAATAAAATCTAGTAAGAATATCATTCGAGTTCAGTAAGGTAATGCATTGTTATAGGCAGAGGTAACCGCTTAACATCAGGGGGGACATCGGCTTGTTCCATCACTTAGTAAAAAAATTGTTGGAGTGCCATAAAAATCACAAACGTATTGAGGTGGTATGCTAATGTGGACCTTTGGCTTAAACATAATAAGACCTCATTTTTTACGTGATTCTAGTTGGTTTGCTGTAACAACACAATTGCCCACATTGAATCATTTAACAGCACCTTTAATAAAATAAAAAATAAAAAAACTTAAGAATGTAATTTAGTACCATGACTAGCTATATAGTCTAGTCACTCCCAGCGGGTACGTACTTACAAACGTAGCGTTATAGTTAGTCCCAAAAGACTGTTAGCTATATTGCTAGTACTAGTTTTTGTTTGTAGTTTAGTTTCATAGGGCTTCTACATACAAAAATATTAGTTTATTCAAATCTTCCGTGACGTATTCTCTATAATAGTTTATTTCATATTAGATTCTATAGTTTTATTATGATGTACTTAACTAATTTTATGGTTGTGATAAAAAACAAAATAGATTAAAAGTTGTTGATCTAATTGCATCTCTATTTTGAAATGGTTGTGTAAGCTATTTACAAATAACTGTCTAAATAATTATTTTCCTAATAGCTATTACAATACTGAGAGTGGACCGTTAAGACGCAAGTGAAGCTGCGGACTGAAGCTAGTGAGCGGTAGATCAGTGACTGAGTTATCGTCCAGCATCCTTCACTCAGAGTTGAGGGACATCGATAACGTCCCCCAGAGGGAAACTAACTCGCTGTAATCCCGTAGAGCCTGCGTAGCGGCGTAGCACTGTTCGTAGCACTCGCTACGCCGTAGGCACGAGGCTTTCGATATTGGATTGCAATACTGAGTCAAGTGCTTGATTGAAATGTTCTACACATACAACTATTCACTGAAATGCATAAGGTGCTTGTTCAGTGTTCGCAACTACACAATTTCTTGACTTATTTTATACTAAAAATTGTTTTTTTTTTTTATCTGTGTATGGTATGTTCGTATCGCAGTGAATGTCGTCCTGTTTCTTAAAAGTTTATTAATGAACATTATAGTAAAAAAAATATATATAATTAAAAATAAATATTCAGGGACATTTCACACAATGCCCATTAGTCCCAAACTAAGCAAAGCTTGTAATATGGGAACTACACTACTACTTGTAATAGTGACACAAGTAAGACATTATTTTTAACTCTCAAATGATACAATGCGAGCATCACTGCTTAACGGCAGACATAGTTTTTTCAACACTAATAGATTTGTGTCAGATCCACATAGACTCTAGACCCAAATGCAAACATGTCTCCAGTCGAGAGCGAAACCCGAACGTCGCTCGAGTTAATGCAATACGTAATAGAAAAGCTGAAAAAACTGTGTAAAAAGCGTAGAGGTAGAGTTTCCTCTACCTCTTTCGCACGCGATTAATAAACAAATATTTATGGACATTTCACACAACGCCCTCTAGTCCCAAACTAAGCCAATCTTGTAATATAGAAACTAGATTGCTAATTGAATACATATCATTTTTTTTTTGTAAATACATACTCATACATACTTAGTATCATCCAAACACAGAACAAACATCTTGTTTGCCAATATACAAATGTTTATTCCTAGTGGGGATCGAACCCACAAACCACAACACAGAGGGTACCACTATACCGTCTGAGCTATGACACGTAATACCTCAGGTGAGAGTCACCTGTCTCGGTGACGCGACGGAGCGACGCCTGCCCCCGTATTCCAATCTTTTGCTGTCAAGTTATATTTCACTGCCCAATGTCATTTGTTCAGATCATTCTTTTTAGACACTTGACAGCAAAATATGCGCGAAAACAAATTAAATGACATCATAATGTCACTATTTAGTCACAGAATAACTATGAGTTAGTATGAACTGACCATGATTTAAAACTTTGCAGTTCAACTTTGCAGTTCAACTGAGATTAGAATACCCCTGCTGTTCAATAAACGCGTGTTTTGTAATAAAATAAGAGACGTGTTTTGATGTTATTTTCGACGAATGTAACAGTTATGCGCATTCTGAAATAATTTTTTGTTTTGCAAAAATAATAAGCCGGTTAACCTCTAGTTACGTTGAAGGTTACCAAAGCAAAGGCGTTTGCACACTAGCACGACAACGATACCGATAGTCCGACATGTCGTGTCTGTTGCTCGAACAATAATATCAGTGTCACCGACGACGCACTGTGAAAGCGTATAGAACTAAATGTATTATGATGCTCCCCACGATATCGTGTAAGTATCGTGTCGTTGTTAGTGTAAAAATGCCCAAAGTAGCTATAAAATGACTTCAATAAAAAAACTTGCACCTAAATCCACCTAATTCAATAAAATGTCTCAAATTGTGGTGTTTTTACTGAAATGAGTATTGCCTAGACGTTTATACTTATGTGTATCATAATTGTATAAAAAACGTAACAAGACAAGACAATGTTACTGCCAATATTATATTGTGTCTCTTTCTCATCATTATATTGGATCGAGGTGCGTGACTCTAGCGTTTTCAAAGCGAGGACGATCTTTTATATGATTACTCTAGTAAATGTCAATTTATAGTAATCCACGTGGTTTTATCGAATTTAGTTATAGTTATTTTCTACATGTCTAGTAGGTACATGTACAAAATAATAATATTTTCAACAGAGTACTAATATTTGATAACTGTATTTTTACAAAAGATTTAAGGTTCTTTCGTAAATTAAATTGTATTTTAGTCGAATTATTTCGTAAGAAATTGTACGCAGATAGTAGTAAGAATTTCTAAAGCAGCGCTCGGCTTTAATATTTCAATGCAAACTAAGTAGAAGTACATCGGCTCGTTAGATGTACATTGGTATCGTTTTTGTAATAAAAGCCACAGCGCAAACAGAACAATAACAACATCTCAGCTCAGATATCTTACTGTTTCAATAAGAATTAACACGCATTTTCTGTTGTTTTTTTTACTAAAACGTGAACTTTCATGATGGCTACAGGCGTTTCAAGTTTTTTCGACTTGTATTGTAACTTTTATGAATTTATAATGACGTATAAAGTCGGCCCGTTTGATGATCTCTGTAAAGTCTTCGTGTTTAGGATCTGAAGGTTTGCTTGTGATTCTGAAGTTGGGACGTGAAATAATTATGTAGATTGCTGATTGGAAATTCTTACAAGTAAAAGTGTCAGTAGTAACTTTACAAAAATCCTGAAATATTTATGTTAATTTTCTTTTGCGATGTATTCAGAGCCACTCTTCTCATTTCCTATTCGTATCCACCGTGCAATTTCCTCTTCACCGTAAATATAACAGTTTTCATATAATATAACTTTTGCGTTGAAACAGAACTGCGTCAAATTGAATAAAATAAATAATATTTTCTAAGTAGCTACTTTTTGGCCGAAATTAAGTAAATCTTTTACTTTGGTAATGAGGCGAAATATAAGAGTACTCACTAGATAGGTACATTAGACAAAACAAAATTTAAAATAAATTAAAAAATTTTACCCTGAGTGAGAATCGAACCTTCAACCGTCAGCACAGAAGGTAGATCTACTACTAACTGAGGTGCAAGGCCTGTCATAAAACTATGTACAAAAAGCTCCGACTTGTAATGTAATGGTGAGTGCGAGTGGGTGGTTGTCTCTGTCTTGGTAACTTCCCTTTGAGCAGTTCATCCGGTTACAGCGTCCACGAGCGTCGCGTCGGGTAATTGCAGCTAATGCCTCGTGTCTCACAGACTATACAACGAACTTCAGAGCCATTTGCTTAAATACAATATTCACGAGCGTCTATGTCTAGTTAGCGGATACTGGCGACAAAGTATTAAAAAAGTAAAAAATTAAATAAATCAAGGAACGTGTGTGCCGATTTTCATCGAAATCGGTTGATAAATGCGACCTGTAGGCGATTACTGACAGACAGACGGACAAAAGCATTTTTGGCCAATCTCGAAACTGAGACGCTTCGCTCGCTCGGTCAATAAACAGTAATATTCACCCTTAGTAGAGTGCAACACAAATTAAAAAGAGATCTTTAGATACCTAGCTAAAAACTCGATGCATCAACGAACCGGCCATGAACGAACTTCATAGTTCCACTTCAAAGCAGCTGTATTTGCAATAAGCGGAGAGCCCTCGGCGCCGCCCCCACCACTTACAACAGAGCCACTTTGTTTCATAGTTTTTCCATCTCGCGGTAAAATTCACTATATTTAAATTTGCCGTTCGGTTTGAGTTGATTAATATTTGCATCGAGCTGCCCGCGCTGCCGCGCCCTGTCCACGTGAAGTGATTGCACTTCAAATACCTACGTTAGCACTGTTTAATTAGTATTACCATTTTTGAAATAGATTTGTCGTATGCATTTTTTTTTCATTATGTTTTTTATAAGTTTTAATTTACCCCCAAAATCACTGTCTGCTTGTCATACAGCAGACCACTTACATTAGAATTTTAGTAGTTACATAATTATAGTACACAGTTTATGAGAATAGGGACCAGTTTTTGTTTTTGCTAACTTGTAGTCTTTTGACTTCGATGTAGGTAAGATCGAAACGTTACTTTCACTAGGTACTTCTACAAAACAACTGTTTATATAAACAACTGTTTGTTTATATTTCTACGATTAAACAACTGAGCCAATTTCCATAGATAAACATAAGTTTTATTAGAATTCACCGTGTCCCGCGTAGTTTCTGATATCCAGCGATTCCTATAATTGTGGGTTTAAGAATACTTATCGTCTGTTCATTTATTTATTAGGTACTTAGTATTCGATTCTTTGTATAAGTAGCGATAGAAAAGGTCGCCAAACTCTAAATATTCATGAACAATTTCTAAACAAAGTTATGATTTGATCGCGCTCTCAAAACAGGGTAACAACTGCTTTGATTAAAATACTTAAGGGGATAGTCTATCTGTGCAAAACAGAAGAATCGAGTTGTCATGACATGCGCGGAAAGCAATTCGTAAATTTTATCGAATACTAAACTAAACTGAAAAATGCTTTACTGCGATCTTTATATTTATTTATTTAGTTAGTTACACCAATGGCATATTCACAATTGTTATTTAGGAGAAAAATATTACTTATAACATTCTACAGTGTGATATACCATTACAGGCATAAACAGATTTGATGTAGGTAAAATATGTCTTAAAAAATTTAGTACTTATTTTTTAAGGAAAAAAAAAAAGCAACAACTTGTAACTAAGTGTGTGATTGGATTCCAATATACGAGTAATAAGTGCTCATGATAACATTCATGATAACAAAATTAAAGGAACGCTATTGTTTGTGTCAAATAGTCAGTTAATTGGATAAAATCTGCCAAGATTGGTTTTAAATCATACAGGAATGAAAGTATTTATTGGTTTTTTGTTACTTTTGAATAATCAACTTTTTTGAAATTATGTGTGGTATATTTTTACCCTTTTAACATTTTTTGTATCATTACATTTATATCATACATTAATTATAATATCTAATGCAGGGTGATGAGGATCTAACTTACTGAGGGGTAGTTTATTTTCACACTCCGTTACACCACTAAAATTGCTTATCACTAAATCTACAGTTCTTTGAACAGTATTTTATAAACTACATAATATTTACTATTATTAGGGTTTGAATTTTTGTGTCCTTCACTAGAGGTAGACCGGTCAAAATTAAAATCTGCAACAAATTATAGTCTCTACTTATATCACTTGACTGTGTCACTTTATCTACTGATATTATCCATGACGAGAAACAAAGTCTGTATAGTCACTGGGGTTTGTTTGTATACTGCACATATCTAAATATTCTTGGCAGAGTATTATTGAGTTTTAGTGAGATCTATACTTCTTCATTTTTACTTCGCAGAGCCTGGTTTCATATCAGTATGGAGTTCATATCAGCCAGTGCCTCATAGTTTTTGACTTGCTTTGCAGGAGATTGGTCATCTCTGCGGATGAATATGCGACCATTCCTAGTCCGCACATATTTTTGCGACGAGAAGACTTGACGGAGTTTCCCAAACGCAGCCCAGCCCAGCTGGATTCTCCGGTTTAGCTCTTTCTCAAAGTTGTGTCTACCCAAACGCAGGGTCTGCCCGAGGTAGACATACTCCTGCACAACTTCGAGAGGCATTCCGGCGACAGTGATTGGCTCTGGGGTTATACGATCATTGATCATAATTTTCGACATAGCTCAGAGGATTAGCAGGCTGAAGTGGCAGTGGGCCGGCCATGTTTGCCGTAGAACCGACAATCGTTGGAGCAAACTAATACTCAAGTGGAGACCACGTTTAGGCAAGCGTAGTGTAGGACGCCCTCCGGCGAGATGGGGCGACGATCTGCGAAATGTAGCTGGCAGACACTGGATGAGAAGAGCCGAAGACCGAGCTCAATGGCGCGTCTTGGGAGAGACCTACGTCCAGCAGTGGACGAGTATAGGTTGATGATGATGATGATGATGGTGGTTAGACTCATCCATCTTTCTGACTCTGGAGCATGAAAGTATGTCCGCATTATCAATAGGGAGTTATATGACTGTGTCTAGTTGTTTAATTGTGTTCAGTATATTTTCGGTCTCGTTTTCTGACACTCCATTTATCTCCAAATTGTATCAAATTTAAATTTATTTATCAAATTGTATCTTCAAATTATATCCCGTCTTGTGAATCCAAAGTAGCTGGGCGTAGACATAAGTACATTAAGTGGGTATGTTTGTTAATATTTAGGTCATAGTAAATTCTACGGAAACTCTCAAATCGATAAATAGTAGATAAGCTTAAAAACTAAAACCTTAGGTACTACTGAAAAATAACTCTCTAAATAATATGAAAAAGGATAGGGAGGGTACTGCTCCAAACTCATCTTTAACATTAACATATTGCGGAGAGTTTAACACAAATTGTGAGAGACAAATACAGATCATTGATACAGAATTGGATGTAAGTAGGTAATTTCAGAAGAAATAAGTATTCCAAAATATACGTGCAATAAAAACCAGCAGTATTTATTTTAGTTTTTTTGCATAAATATTGTTAACTAGCAGTTACCCGCGACTCCGTACGCGGGTACAGTTTCCATGTACATTGTATTATCTGTGTTGTATTATTATATGTGCGTGTACCGCGCGGATACTTTGTGAAACTTGACATTACACCGAACCCGTACTTGAATGTCAAACGCTAGTCGTTAGACCAAAGAGGTAGTATTACGCCCGGTCAAACTGACGTGACATGACATGACAATGAAATCCTCTTGCCAATTGGCGCTGCTAATCTTGTTCGTTCATTTTATCCTGTAGATCCTGATAATTATTCGGGATAAAAAGTAGCTTATGTGCCTACTGGATTGGATTGAGTTTTAGGAAACTTGGCATATATGCCAAATTTCATCCAAGTTGGTTCAGTAGTTTAGACGTGATTGAAACACCTAAACATCTAAACTTTCGCATTTATAATATTAGTAGGATAGGATAGGATGTGGTTCTTTGCGTTCTGGCAAGATAAAATGGTAGATTTTGTCTTGCCAGAAGGCAATGTCTCTCTCTATGTATTCTACTTTCATCAAATGTTCCTCTCCGGTCCATGTTAGATCCTTCTTTAGAATAAATAAGGTTGTTCACAAAAAGGTTTTTACAAAAGCAATAAAATAGGTTGAATTAAATGCAATACAAGTATGAGCAGTAGCAAGATAATAATTAGGTACTTACTTATCCTAATTTCATTGGAATTAGGATAGAAAAATCTATTTTCCGTGTAAACAAATAACAGCTACTGACTGATTGGCGGAGTTGACTTAAAAGAAATAAAAACTAAGTTTAAGTACATTGGTATGGTTATTGTTGGATATTGTCATGTATACAAGAGAAAAAAGTAAAGCCACTTTCAATGCGTATTAATTGGCAAACCAGTAGTTCTACTCGATAAAATTTTATTGTGACTGTTCGTAAATGTCAAATGAGCTTATTACGCGGTCTGCTTACGCGTTACGCGCAGCCGCGAGAAAAACTGCCATGTTGCTACGTAGTGTACTCAAATGATACAATAGAACCATGATTTGTAGACTTTTGTCGAGTAGACGTTTGCGTGTTCTTCATTTAAAAATCCTGCGAAATTTGGCGTGGGCCTGACGTCCGAACGTTTCGGCCGCCTAGAGGCCACTGAAGAATTTTCTTGCGATATTTGGTTAAAAACTAGTCTCAGCAATTATTAAATATAAATAAAAATAAGACTATATAAGTTAAGATTTTACACTTTTTATATACTTAAATATTTGGCCTATACGTAAGTTTAGTTGTTTTGTAGATAAAACAAGGGAATATTGTGGAATAGACCATTTAAAATCCAAAATTTCGAAGATCTTCTGCCACCTGGATTAAGGAAATGAAAACAAAATCGCAAAATGTATTCAGGGCGTTTTGGAGACAAGGATATGTACATCAAGACGCGCTGAGTACTTTTTGCGATTTTGTTTTCATTTCCTTAATCCGAGTGCACAAACTTGACTCGAAACGGTTTGGGCGCGAGAGAGCTGTGTTTGATCCCAGATTTATCTATTATAAACCAGCTAAATGAAGCTAAATTAAATATGTAATTGTTACACATATCCTGAATATTGATTTGCAACCAAAATAAATGAAGTTACTATCTTACTTTTCTTTTAAACACACTTTGAACTTCGCTAGTTTTGGCAATTTGGCAGATCCCCAGCCTTAACATAAAATTAAAAGGCGGCCAAAAAATAAAAAAAAATCAAAAACGATTTTTTTAGTCGACGATATGGATCTAGGCGATGTACATACCCTAATCATTATACTAATACAAAAAATGCAGACAAAACGTTGAGTATGTTATTACTTGTATAGGAAATTGTTATTCATATCAAGTCACCAACATAGTTTTTATACTTAATTTTTTTTTGCTCATTCCATGAAACTGACTCCTGAGTAACGGCGTAAGATGCAACCGCTGCCTACCGGTCACAGTGTTACAGGTAACTGAGGGGCGAGTACGAGTTTACAGTGTGAAATACGCCTGACGCCAACCACACCGGTGTGCGCTGCTTGGTATGGAAACACTGAGCGGAAGCTTGACGAGACCAAGCTTCTCAAAAAATCCACTCAGTGTTTCCATACCAAGCAGCGCACACCGGTGTGGTTGGCGTCAGACGTATTGCACACTGTAAACTTGTACTCGCCCTTCTGGACTGGAGAAATGGCTTCAAGAAAAGAATGCGACGTGAAATTTTGACAAAAGCAATTAATAATGAGAGCCGCTTCTCGGATTATCCCGCAGCCTGGATAGATGGCGCCGCAAAACTACTGCACACATTACGATTAATATTTGCTGTACTCATTTTATTAGGGCGTAAGTATTACTGATAATTCAACACGCATTCATTTAGTAAATCACTGTAAACTAGGTGTATCCAGGCGCCAGTTTTTTGCAACCTTATTTACCTTCATTCGTGTTTTGTCAACCGTAAACAAAAAAATACAGTGAATTATTTTAAACATGTAAAAAATTATAATTGGGCAAGCTGTTTGTACTATATTTTATAGCTACCATCTTATGCTGTCAACAACTTATTATATTCTGATTCCATTGCTGTTTACCCCTTTGATTAATATTCTTTCAGAAATAAACATCAGTGCACATATAGCTAACCAAGAACTATTTGACGTTTTAGAGAACGTTCGTATTTTAAAAGCAGCAAGTAAGGATTGTCTAAAACAAAAGAAGGCGTCACTTCGCTCTACAAAAGGATTGAATAATGGAAGGCGCTCATTACGCGGAGATTATACTCGGCCAGATAGTGCACTGCACGCCAGTCGCCAGTGCACCCAGGAGGGGATCATCATCATCATCATCAACCTATACTCGTCCACTGCTGGACGTAGGTCTCTCCCAAGACGCGCCATTGAGCTCGGTCTTCGGCTATTTCCTGCGCTACCGGAGCAAAATATAAACTTTACGATCTTCATATCACTACTTTAGCACTGTGCTTTATTACGAGACACGGAGGTGCTAATGAAAACACCAAAAACTCATTTCAAACCGGGCTCAGCTACTTAATGAGTCCTTAAATGTTTTGCTGCTCCATATCCTTCCTGTGTAAATGTTGTGTACATTTTAATGTTCATTGTAGAGGCTTTATTGTCCAACTTAAAAGGATTCTTTACGTCTCGTAAAAGACATGAAAAGGTCGTTTCAAGTCATCTATAGCTCTGCTTGTGTCCGGGTTCATTGTTGGTCAGAGAATGAGCGACCTACATTATTGTCGAGCGCAGAAACGATGTGAATCATGGTTTTGTAATTTAACCATCAGTATTTTATCAGTGTGTTTTAGAATAAAATTATACAGAGTCTATGACCACTTGTGAAAATGAAAGATACAGTTAGCCAATGATCTTATACAAAATAAGTTGATTAACAATTTAAGATGGTTTTACTACGTCCTGCGAGCTCTAGACTGTTTTTTTTTTGTAACTTTTGCAAGAGTTTTAGTAGATCTTTATACTAAATTCAATAATAGAACTGGTTATAACATTTTGCGACTGCGCTTATGTGGATTTTAAAAACTGTATTTATTATTCAACTTATGTCACTGACTCTACAAGGCACACCTGTACCTATATATATAAACCAAAACACAATGGTTGATATGACTGACAGTCAGAAGGTTCCACGTAAGTTTTAAGAAGTAATTTCTTTACACCCTGTATACATAACTCAGTTATGTTTTGTTTGAATTGTTATGACTGGTAAACTCGCAGATAAGGGATCTGTCTTTGTAACAAAGCATTAAGAATAAACTTGTCACATCTGTCAGAGTGGTGACGGGGTGACACAATGAGACGTGACATGAAGCCGCGAACTGGGTGACGCGTAGTTGACAGTGACTCGTCTCATTTTCATAACTTTATACATACACTCAACTGTACAAAATCTACAGTCTTAGTACGACTACTATTTCACGTTTGGCTCACAATATAACTTATAACACCCCGTCGTTTTTGCGTCGGGGGTTAATGATAACACAAAGTTATTTTTCGAGCGGGCTGTTAGGAGTAGTAACTCCGAAGATCAGTATCAGATAATACAACTCTGAGTTGAATCAGACAATCAAACAAAAAGTTAAGAATATGATACTTTTTAATAACTAAAAATAAAAATGTTACATCTAGTAAAAACCCACCCCGATAGCACGATAAAGAAAAAGTTAAAATGGCGACCCTAAACTTATTCATTGTAGATTTCCACAATAACACGAAAAAGATATCAGAAGCAGGTTCGGTTCAATACGCCATGATAAACAGGCTATAAACGGAAAGATATCATTTTATTGTCTCTGTAAAAAGGTCTTGGCTCTAGTGGTTTCTGTCCTTGTCCTTTTAATTCCTAGTCCAGACCACACAAACAAAAAAATAGCAAGAATTACCGATGATTCACTGTCTCTTTCTTTCATCCTCTCTTTTTTAGTGTTCCGATCCAGTTTTGGAAAAACGGAACACTTATGGCCTCACTCCGGTGTCCGTCTGTCCGTCTGTCTGTCACACGCCACCAGAGCTGAACCGTAGAAGCTAGAGAGTTGAAATTTGGAATAGTAATAGTTTATCACAACCCAATATGAGGGTTTGCATGCGGAAAAAATATTCTGAAAATAAGGGACTATTAAGGGGGGTCAAACGGGATATGAAAAAAAAATATTTTTTTACCCCATTGAGTGGGGTATCTAATGAAAGCTTAGATTTTAACTAAAAGGACCTCATATTTAGATTTTTTATTTAAAAAACTTGGTTGAAGAAAAAAAATGATTTAGTGCAAAATATTTCATTCCAGACAGGTTTCTCGTAAAGTACCCGGCAAAAATGGGTGATTTTTTCAGAAAACCTGTAGCATAATGGTCTCATGAAAGGAAAATTGAGAAATTAAATAATAACCAGAATTATTAGAGGTCCAGCCTATCCTGAACCGTATCGTAATTAAAAATCCTACAAATGGGAGCTCTTGTTACATTGGTTCGTTTTGGTATTACATTACATTGGTAAAGTGGAGAGCTGGTTATAAAGCGAATCTTTCGGTGCACTAGCATGCGCAAATAAAACTTGCGCCTTGTCCAGTTAATTTCAAATCATTTCAAAGTTAAAGTCAACACGCAATTTAATTCGATAAAAATCACAAGAACGCTTTGAAAATTAAATGTTTTATGAACTAGCTACGTTAATATAGTATTTATGATTTTTAAACGTAGAAATGTATTTTGAAGCTTGATTTTATTAAAATGTTATAGTTTTTTATTACGAAAGACTTTACAGTGTTAAAAAGCTTCAATGTTGGCCATTCATCAAAAAAAACATTGTGATTTTTCTTACAAAAAAACGATACAACAATGAAACCCAGCACACGTTGCAATAATGTTTTACGATGTGCGTTTGTTTGAGGTTAATCGCTTGTGTTTAGAATGTATCGCGTGTTGAGCGTTCATCATTTTAATTTGTCACACGCGAGCGCTATTAGCGGAATGATCTGATAGCCCTCTTCAAACTGGTTCCAGTAATATATAAACAATCCCAGTAGGTATAACATCCGCTGAGACCTTTTGAAAAGGCTACACTTGCACTTGGTGGCCGAACGAGTCACTCTCCACTCGAGCCACCTCCTCTCTCGAGCCACTCTTAATCGAACATAGTTAAGTTCATAAGTTCATGACTTATGAACTTAACACTATGTTCGATTAGACAAATTCAATGACGCTGAAAACACGTGATAAAAAAGCTACTTTAAACGGTTAGTAAGGTCCCGGACTAGTCGCTGCGACAAGCGTGCAGAGTACAAAAAACTCAGCCGCACAAACCAAATCCAAAACCAGCTCTTATCCTATACTTACTTACCTGCCTTCATTTAGAGTGCGTCAACAATTTTATTGTTCTATAAAGTCCTTAGTCTAAAAATCCTTAATGTCTCGTCAAGCTGCTTGCAGTCCTGGCGCTTACAGCCATCCTTTATCACGCTAACGAGGGGCGCGCGGGCGCCCGCGGACTCGCTGCTTTGTTAGAGAACTTTTGGGACTAGCTACCAGGTCGCGCGACTTATCATCATTTGGAAACTGCGAAAAATAATGAGCAGAATATTTATTTGGACTTCCGTTTGTTTACAGGATAAAGATTTTGAAGGATTTACGGACGAGCACGTCGAAAACTATTAAAAATATCAAACCAATGCTCTTAATTAAATTTTTCATCCTTTAGTCTGAATAGGTTTTGAAAGACATGTCGCGTGTCTTGGTCGCAGATCGCCATTATCAAAACATCCCCTTAGGAGCAAAAGCTGACGTTGCCACAATTATTTCTCGCCATGACCCGACACTACGCACACACTGACATTGTCTATGCACACACTGACACTGAGCGTAATATGACACTGACTTAGTGCAAGCACATAATCTACGCACACAGTGAACAAATCTCAATACGAAAAACGTCTTCGCCAGCCAGTTTTAAAACTTTCTGAATATGTAATTGCAACAACTGATGGAGTAATGTATTATTTTCAGGTATATAGGAACTGCATACTACTGTCCAAAGCCATTCTTTACAACTTGTTAAATACAAAAACTAACGTTTGACAGTGGTTAGCCTCTTCTCGAGTACCGCAGATCTCTGATGAGTTACGTAATGGCGATGGCCGACCATTATACACACAATGTAATAGATATCGGCTCGCGCCGGGAAATGCCGCTTTGTATGCAAAAACGCAGAGCGAAAGCCGCAGTGCTTTTATAAGGAAATGTGAAGGGTTTTATAGTTTGGATTTGCATGATATTTTCTTTAGGGCGTTGAAAACGTAAATAAAATAAGTTCAGGACTATAATCTCCGGTTCGGCTGGCGGGTGGGACCTCTGGTTCTTAATCTTTTCGAGGGACACTTCCGCAGATTTCGTACATGTCTACTTATTTCAGCACATATTTTTAATTAGTTACTTAACTCTCTCAAGTGCCAGCGAGTTTGTGTTGTAATAAAGATTTATTAAATTTTCGTAAAGTTTATTCAATGACTTTAGTCATTTTGTTATACAATTATTTAAGAGGTTTTTATAAGAGCCAAGCATTGTTCAACCCTACTTCACTGGATCCTCTGGGGTCCTTAACTCAACCCTTATCATTTATTCTTTTTGCAGATTTTTTCGATATTTAGCTTATACGTTTAGAAAGAAAACCCCTTCTTTTATTGAATTTAGCGAAAGCGGTCCACGGCTGGTCGCGTACTGCGCTGAAAGGGTTGTTCTGCACATTCGTAGTCAAACATCGCGGCACGACTACATTTGATTTGAACGTAAATAACAGCTAAGGTTTGACCTTCTTTCAAATAAGGAGCAGAATTCTCGGAAAAATACATAGCTAAGAATATTTTTCCGAAATTTGGATAATATCAAAATTCAATTGAATTCTACCCCTACCCAACCCCACGATGATAATTCTTTTAATAAAATCTAGTTTAATATGATTAGGAATTGGTTGGAATGTGTTATAAGAGTCCTCTCCTTCTTCTTATTTATGACCTCGAATTACCTTGGTTTAAATACTGTTATTGTTTTAGGATTGGTAAAAACCTTATGATAATCTAAGTTTGGTCAATCTCTGATCAATCTCATTAGAAATATTCAATAGGTACTATGAGCTGTATAAATGAATGTTTTATCTACAGAGTTATTGTGAGTCTACTTCATGCCCTTGTCTTCGTATTTGATAGCACAGAATAAAAATAACTACGTATTTTGTGTGAATAACCCCATTATTTCCAATCGACAACTTTCAAGGTTTCGTAGCAGATGTACTACGCCGTAGCTTTCCGCTACGATAGATCTACGGCGTAGCTATTACCATGTAAGCGATTCACATAAATTCTATCGGAAATCGAGCTGTGATATAACTTTGTATCTTATGGGATGGTAGTAAGGGTTATATTGTTTTGGCACAATTATGCTTTGGCACGTTGCTATGCAATTATGCGCATAATTATGATGAGTTATTGAAAGTGCGTGTAATAACAGCAAGCATTACTTAGGTGTTATACTATAATTTTAGTAATCTAGTACTTAGTCTCGTACAAAAGTGTTGAGAGCCTTCAAACGGATATGAAGTCTTCATCAACAGAGCATTTCAAAGAAACTTTATAAAAAGCTAGAAAAAAAATAAAAATTATCATTGATTTCAGAGTAGAGTGGAGAGTCTACAAACAATGATGAATTTTAATGAATAAATTAAGGTTGCTTTGTCGTTAACGCTATTTTCATTTTTGATTAAATTCTCTTTTGAGGAACTTCGCTAAATTATGTTAAAACCAAATTTACATAGTTCTATTCGTTAGAGCATAATTTGTATTTAACTAGCTGGCCTGGCTGTCCTCGTCGACCAGAATCAGCTAATGGTCACGTGACACACTAAGGGAGGTGAACTCGAACAAACTACTATTCGAGTACTACTGCGCGTCAACGCCAGCTCGACTGCCGAACGTTGCAGCGTCTTGCACCACTTTATATCTGAATAAAAAATAGCCTATTTCAAGTCTACTATATCGTTGACCGCATCGTCACTTACCATGAGATATAATTTATAAGTTAAAAAACTGGAAAACCGACTTCAATTCGACTACCAGCTTCAACATCAGATGATGATGATGATGACAGTTCATTGAGAATGTTCTAGTCACTATAAACACCACTTAAAAGTCACAGGAAAGCAAAATACGCAATTTCGTGCACGTGGTTGGTGTTGATTCTTTAGAGGAACAACTGGTGGGTTTTTGCTTTTCTCCAATTAAATGCGGTTTGAATGTACAAACTGGGTTTATTGAGAAATTAAAAAAAATGTAAAAATTTAGGTGTGCACCACAAAGGGTCATTGTTGCTAGCAGTACAATGGTAGGCGCTACGCCGCAACTTGGCATATTGCATCGTTGCTAGCAGTAAAATGGTAGGCGCTACGCCGCAACTTGGCATATTTTTCAGTTATTTCTATTTATAACCCAAACTACTGAACCGATTTTGATGAAAATTAAATGGGACCAATCTGGAAGTATATCCTTTCAGATAAATAAAAAATTTTTGAAATCAGTTCATAGGTGACGGAGTTCTGAGGTAACAAACATTAAATAAAAAAAAAAATAAAAAAAAAAAAAAAAAAAACATACAACCGAATTGAGAACCTCCTCCTTTTTTGAAGTCGGTTAAAAATTCAGGTCAAACGTTTGTCTATAATAAAAAAAATGCTATAGGTATCTATCACACAAAGATAGTAGACCGTCCCGGCTTCGCACGGGTGGAGTTTTAGTAAGGATCCCAATTTTTTTGAAAATATAACTTAGCCTAAATGTCACCCGGGGATAGTGTAGCTTTCCATCGGTGAAAGAATTTTTTAATCGGTCCAGTAGTTTTGGAGCCTATTCAATGCAAACAAACAAACAAACAAATCTTGCTTCTTTTTTTGTAATAAAAAATCATAATTATATAATGTAATGTAATGTATGTAGGTACTTACAAAAAAAAGTATATAAGTATTCTATCAGCCATTTAGTTCCCATATTACAAGCATTGCTTAGTATGGGACTAGAGGGCGTTGTGTGAAATGTCTCTGAATATTTATTTATTTAAATGAGGAGGCATGCTCACACGTGTGGTGCGAGTGCTAACTAGTTGTGTATGATTAGCGCGGGTAATAACGCTAATGCGTTTGGATACAAATCGACGCAGTTTATCGCGAGTTCACGCGCCGTCGACTCGCGTTGTTCGTACACCGTATTTGTTTATATTAACACAATCCAACACATTAGTACTGCGCTGTATCGATGCCTACAAACAATCTAATGGAATTTAATGGACTTTATGGAGAGTCAGTGTTAGGGTGATCGCTCATCTACAGCGGGTCTCGGAACTAGTATGTTTTTAATTTATGACTCTTTGTTTTTGATTTACAATTTATAGTTCGAATGGATGCCAGCCGATGTAAAGACAAGTTGAGCCATATTTTACGTAACGGAATGATGAACACAGTGCAATGCCACATAGAGCACGTCCTCGGTAAATGTGTTCCGTAATAGCTTTGGAATAACATTAGTACTGTTATTCTAAACTAAACTTATCTCTTTAATTAATCGTCACCTTAGAAGATAAGTGTAGCGGTGACTATTTTGTCGAGAAGTATACCTCACCAACAATATTAGGAAGGGTGATAAAAAAATACATGACAAGAGACAACGAGGGATGTACAAGATAAGTCCTGAAGTAATGGGACATTCAAAGCAAAAACGTGCACCTTCATCATGTGTTTGTTCGTTTTTGTGAAGTTGTGTAAAGATCCAATTATTTGTGGAAGTGCCTCGCCGTCCATCCGCCTAATGTCTCGCGGCACGAACTAATATTCTCACTAAAGTTGCTTACATTTGCACTAAAAACAGGTTCACCGGCGCTGGACTACAGGCTCGATGTGTTGTAAACCATGTAGGTGTTGGGTATTACTATTAAAAAGCCTTCTGATGCTTTTGGAAAAAATGGAGCTGGAAGTTCTCCAGTAATTACTTCCTGCAGTGGTGTCAAATGCGACCAATCTATAATTTCATTGCATGACTACTAAGGTATCTGTTGAACCTCGCTGACTAGGTCGGTGCATCCGTTTACTCTCTGTAGATCCAGTCATCAAGATCCATTTGATTCCATTGAGAAAACTATTTCTCTTTAGATCCATTTCTGATGATTTGGTTCTAACAAGAACTTTTATCATCTGTAGATCCAATGATCAAATTGATTTTGTTCCAGTGAGAATACATTTTGTCTTTAGATCCAATTTTGATGATTTGGTTCTAAGAAGAACTTTTACTTTCTGTAGACCCAATGATCAAGATCCATTTGGTTCCAGTGGTAATACTTTTTATCCTTTAGATCCAAAATTAATTACTTTGATCTAACAATAATTTGTTCACTCTGATTAAAAAGTTCTGGCTCGCTGTGACTGGAGGTGATCTTGTCATCGAGATCACCTC
Organism: Gandaritis pyraliata; assembly: GCA_947859175.1. Lineage (NCBI taxonomy): Eukaryota > Metazoa > Arthropoda > Insecta > Lepidoptera > Geometridae > Gandaritis > Gandaritis pyraliata. Next base: position 272,743 of record OX401871.1, on the reverse strand, counting down.
TGTCTCGCTCTGCAGAGGGATTAGTGTATAGAGGCAGTGCCTACCCGGTTTGGTTGTACACGGCTGGCTCTCCTCCAGCAGTTACTAGGCCGGCGAGTATTAAGATGCGTCGTATAAGATAATGGGGGCCGCGATGTGCTAATGAAACTACGCTCGATGGACGAACCCTGATCAATGCTGGGTTATTAGAGACCTGACCTTACACCTATTACTCGGCGAAGAGGTGAGGAACTAAGCGAACATTCCCGCTATTGTCTTCTTTTATTTACGGTTAGTATTGTCTTCTTCTTGTAAGTGTTGTTCTTGTAGTTGCGAGGAACTGGCTCCAAGAATCACCCACTATATACGATGAATGGTGATCCTTGCTTTAATGAGTTAATGATTTTCTGGTTCTAGATTTCAGATTATTCTGAGATAATAATAAGGTCCATATCAAAAGAGTTGATTAACAGAATCTGGACGTTAACAGCTGCAGAATTATATTACACAGAATTAAATGCAGTACAATAATTATAATGCGTTTTTATTCCAACTGCTCGATTTATGCTTTGAGTATAATACCACTGTAAGAATTAGAAGGCAGATCAAAACTGCAACCCGATACTGCTTTAAAAATAACTACAATTATTACTACAGAGTAAATACTAGTATAATAAGTATTCTGTATATAGTGGTACTCTAGAATCACAGTAAGGCACTGCCTTCATACAGCCTTGATGACTCCTGTATATATATCTCTAGACTTGTTAGTAGACCACAGGTACATAATTTGAGCATGCATATATTGTCACAGATGTGCGATGAATATAAATATTGCTTGCATTGTATGTTTAGACACGCTATGTTATTGAACAAGCAGCTGGTGGCGAGCACTCGGAGCATGCAAACAGCTTTGCAATAATACTCGATACTGCTCACTTTGTTTAGCAAACAGGTTTAGAAATCTTCACACAACATCAGAGGGCAATCCTCTTAATGACATCTACTTAGTAATAAATATAGTTGGATAAAAATATCATTACGGTCTTAGGAGTCGCAAAGATATTTTGTAACTTTTATGACATCCGAACAAAATCCCAATAAAGTACTAGATTTCATTTAAAGAATTACCCGCAGGTTTGAAAATCTTCACACAATATTAGATGGAAATCGCACGTTATTTCCTTTTCCGAATGACAATAGCATAGATACATAAATAATAGGAGATTGCACAAGGAGGTGGCGCATGTGTTGTCATGAATTTTACCAACAGATCGTGCGCGCGACGCCGGAGAGAACTACAAAGATAGCATCTCGGTACAAATCAAACGTATGAAACTCTGCTCTATTATACTGATAATATTTACAAGCTAGACTAATATAGTACATGACATTGGCCACACTTTTGTCTAACTTAAACATTTTGCTTTGCGACAGTCGTACGGAACATGCTTAAATTCGTTGATTATTCAAAGTGATCCTAAATGAGTTGCTTTGACTTCGGCTCCACTCGAGTTTCCGCTTTAGATCCTTGTCGTCTACTACAAAAACCGATGAACAGCTTTTGAGTTGCTAGTGACATTTGAGTTACACTGCTTGGCCGCTTCGTATGCTAACGGCAGCCTCTTACAAAACAACAGCGTCGTCGCGCAGTGTAACACAAGTATCACTAGAAAATCATCGTTTATCGTTTTGCATGGTAGACAAACTGATTTGAATGCTCAGTAAACGGCATCTTTGCATACAATTCCGTCAAGTTATCTGCGTTTGATCCTCTTGCTCCTAATTGAATAACGTCGACGACTACTCACCGCGCCCGACTTCGCCCGACCACAGCCCCCTACCTAACTATAACTATCATCATCATTATCAAATACACAGAGACAAGTATTGTTAGTTTGATTCTGCCAATCTCTAAATATTAAACTGGTAATGGAATCGCCAATGATATTTATTATATACTAACGGACCGCCCCAGCTTCGCACGGGTGTAGTTTTAGTAAGGATCCCTAATTTTTTTGAAAATATAATATAGCCTATATCACCCGGGGGACAACGTAGCTTCCCAACAGTGAAATAATTTTTCAAATCGGTCCAGTAATTTCGGAGCCTATTCAATACAAACAAATATGTCTTTCCTCTTTATAATATTAAGTATAGAAAATACAATAAAGGCTAAAACACACGGATGTTTGGTTGAAACATTAGGTACCTTACAGGGGCACCTGACACTCTCAAGTCGGTAAGCCATAGCGAACACCTTTTGGGGCCAATTAGGGGGCGCACCACACTTACTAGCATTAACCAAGACAAAGTAAAGTTACCGACATTACTCACACGATTAGTGAGTTGAAGTGGTGTCGTGTAGTGTAGTGTAGGCGCGCGTGTGTCGGTGCGCACGAAACCGACAGACATCGGTGTTGAAAGTTCTTGAGTGGAAACCACGCACCGGAAAAAGAAGTGAAAGATGACCAAGATCATGAACGCTTTAGAAACGTCCTCGGTGGACATGCTTCGAGAGATATTGCAATTTTTAAGCTGCGTAGATGATAATTCCCACTCAACACGAGGTCATAAAATGAATGAAACAAGAGAATGAATGAATGAGCCGCAGAGAATGGCACAACGAAAGAGAGGCCTATACCCAGCAGTGGGTGAGATCACGCTGCGGACGATGATGATGATGATGACGAGGTCATAGGGAGAAGAATTGTCCAACACATTTTATTTAAATAAACAGGATGTAAAATCAAAGCCAAAACCAACAAAAACAGCCAATTTATAATGCAAGCTTTCCTATTCACGCAATTTGTTTAGATTAAGCGTCGCATACGCGCAATATTAATTAGTTATCGCGGTACATTGCGCCGAAACTGCGCGGATCGTAAATCAGGGGGTATTGCCGCGCGGAGATGCGCCGCGCTTTGATTTATGCGCAATATCGCGGACCATAGCGCCCAGCGCGTGGTACAGGGGCAAATAACGAAGCTCCACTCACTATTAAGGGTATTGCTTTTCGGGGTTGTTTAAAACAGCATTCAATATTGAAGTTAAAACTAGTAACAAAACTACTTACTCCCTATCATTATCCAGCGTGAACAAGTCATACATAAGAACATCTTAAGGACATCTTACCACTAGGTAGTCTAGAGATAGGTATTTCAAATTAGTTGTTTTGAATCTTTTCCAGCCATCAACTTCTTCTCAGTCTATTCTATCGGAACTTTGGACTTCTCTTATGATGCCTTCATGTCTAATTTAACTTCTGCTTTTAATTTAAAGTATTTCATCTTGAACTTGCAACTCTGAAAGAGGTTTTGAAACTTTATTTTCACAATTTCTATTTGAAGCCTTTTTAATGAGAAATCTAAGTATGGGAAATGAAATTAGCCATCGCTCTGTCCACGTTGATACAGGTTGCGCCCATTTCATTCTTAAACTGAATCATGTTGATAAATCACGGTTTTACTTACAAAACTCATATTTTACGCACATTCCTAATATACGGCCGGATTTTGAGTTGAAAAAAATGTTTTATATCAAAAACCAAACAAAGCTAGCCTTGACGCGCACACAGGTAACCCACATTAAAATTTTGGTCATTTACGGCTGACCTTAATCCGTCAGTTCCCAAAAAGTCGTAAACGTAATCATACTGCCGTAATACTGCTTTGAACGTACTTCTTATTCAAAGTGGCATTAAGGTTTGATGATGTATTAATTGGGGATCATCACTAATCATTCTTATAATGCTGCTCAAGTTGAAGTCATTAAACACACTGACTGACCAACCTAGAATATATGACTACAGTAAGTAAATTGTTCAGTATTGAGCCTCATACATACGTAACGATTTATCGTAGCGATTTCACACTGTGCAGATAAATCGAACGTTCCTAGTGCCTCCACACGCCTCCGATATCGACGTCGATCAGTCAGTTCTCCGCAGAGGCTCGCGCAAGATACATGTTAAAAATGGAAGATTATGACGCACTTGCTATATTAGGCCTGGTTATGTGTTTAAAGAAAAAAAAGAAGCGGAGTCTATGGTGTAAAGACTGGCTCATGAAAAGGAAGCAATTTTCTCATACCAATTTGTTATGTGAGTTGAAATTCGCTCCGAAAGATTGGCATAACTATTTAAGGATGAATGAAGAGGCATATTTAAATCTGTTGGTTGTTGGCTGTTGTTGTTTGTTTTTGTTGCGATGTGCACGTGCGCACACTAGCAAGCTCCGTGAAGTACTGCCGAACTGAGCGATCGCCATCCACACGCAACGACAAAACTGTGCAAATGTAATCGACAACGATTTATCTGATAGAAATTGCAACTGCCACCGACGAACGATTATCGACAACGATTTTTCATACAGACGATCGATAAAACTGCGCAAACAGTTCTGCACAGATTTATCGCTACGATAAATCGTTACGTATGTATGAGGCTGGTAAATTATGGCTAATTCCACTAACGAACTTGTCAACTGAAACGCAGCCCGTACTTTTTTTTATCTGTTTTTAAGCTATTTTGATCCAGTAACGATCGATCTATAGTTGGTTGGTACTGAATTGAACGTCAACCGTAGTAAATTAGTGGAATTAGGGCCCTGAAACGTGTAGGTATTTCATGATAATAAGGCGCGTCAATTCTTTGTATCTTATATCACAGAACAAATAACAGTGCTGAAATACTACCGTATAGATAACATTTTACTAACGTAAGCTATTTTAAATCTAACTTTAGTATTCGATAAGTAATTCCTTGGACTTGTTAAATTCGCCTGCAAAACCCGGAGTTTAATATAAGCCCAGATATTTTTATTTCGACAGTGTAAATAGCAGCCGTTATATAACGTTGTTTGCTTCTTAGAAAGTGGAGCTATAGGGCTGAGCTCGTAATCCTATAATCCAGTATCGGCAAGTTTGAAGGCGAGGATCAGACTGACCTGACACACTTTCAAGGAAGACGCTCTTCAATGGTTAAGATTACTTTAGACAACACCAAACGTATTGGTACATTTTGTATAAATGTTATGAATGGCTGCTTAAATGCAAACTGACTTCAAAGAGCCGTATTACACACTCATCAATACAGAGTCGAGGTAAGTAGGCAGCGGTAAAATTACACTGCGCGACCACGCGGCCGCTCAGCTATAGATGTCGCATCGCTGCCCCGCGTCGCACAGTGTGACTACCTGTACCTACTGATGAAAGGGTGAAATATTATCTTGAAGCGCAATGAGCATTATTTCCTACTGGGACGGCGATACACGTGGCAAGAGCAGAAGGTACTCAACCGGATTTAAGTTACAATAATATTTAGTGGATCACGCTGTATATTTCGCTCATACGTAAATTAGCCTTCTCCTGGTTATTGGAAGGTTCGCAGCGCCTCTCGCGGTCATTTAAACGAACTTGCCTCATCTCCTTATCTCTGAACAAAGTTCAGAAAAGCCTTGCATTTATGTAGTTTGTTGAATATGATGTCGAGTAGATACCGCAGGCGCGCATTGTCGACAACTTGTTATCCGGCATCATACATTACAGAGCTACTCGTACCTTGCTGTAACATGTTCCAAACTTCGACGAGCTCTCAGCTGTACCATGTTTTGGTTTTCGAACGATACGATTTATGGATGAGGCTTACTTTTGCCTAGATTTAGATTTTTTTTTCAAGTTGTGTCTCACTTAACAACTGTTTTTTCGTTGAACTAGTTTCAATAAGAATATCCTCGCCTAGACTTTGTCAATACTGTTCTATAATCATCTATCTGATATATTTATATTTGAATACTGAGTTACTATTCAATAATACAAACCCATTAATAGGTGTAAATATTTGTAGTGGTCGTTATTCGCCAACAATGGGGTTCCGCAAACAGCGCCAACACTTTGAATAAATATTCGCAGTCACATAAATATGAGCAGAGCTATCAAACATAACTTATTCACTCGCCAATTCACAGCCACTGGCTTCGGAGCGAACTCTGCACTAAACCCCACATTTAAACTAATACATTAAAATACTAAAGCTAAGTACTCGTGTAAAGGCAGATGAGAGCAATACGGATGAATAAAGTACACTTTTAAATTCTGAAAATGATGAAGTGCTGCCCTCGATTCAGAACAAAAACTCCATTTCTTTTGCTATTTAAAATTATCAAGATTTCCTCCTCATTGAGCTGTCGACGAAATAAATCATCTTCGGCAGTGATGACGTCATCGCGAGTGAACCATGCCCTGCGCCGCCATCGATGACGTAATTAATGAACTCGGGCCCCGATACGGAAAGGGCCACTTGTAAAAGGTGACTAATTACTTTTATCAGTCCATCTTCAATGGCGGCCGCAGATCCAGACCTAATTAGAGCAACATTTTTTCCTGTTTTCGAGATAAACAAGTTTACGAGGAAAATTAGGGGTTACGGAATATAAGATATCGTGTGAAGCTAATTGACGAGCTCGAGTGGGGTTCCTTTCAAAGGGCGCAGCGAATGAGAGGCGCTCTTATGAATGGAAATCAAGAATTCGACTCGATTCCTTCAATTAAGTATGTTTTCGGTACTTTCTCTTAAAATTCTAACCACTGTGAATTGGAAAATCTCTTTTAAAAGCAAAATCTGATTAAATTAAGAGTGAATGAGGATAATTATTGTATTAAAGATAAGGTAAGGTAATTAAATAGAATTTTCAATAAATAATATAAATAAGACCCCCAATTTTTGACTGGAGGTCACCACTTTGTTCAATTAAATACAAATTATAATATTAGCACAGCGTTTTTGTAATTCCTTTTCATTCACAAAGTGCCTACGAAGCACTATAAAGATTTCTTTGTGATTTCTTTGAATAAAATTCCATTGATCTTGTTTACTAAGTACGAGTAAAACCCGTATTTAGCACAGGGACAACAGGCCTTTACATCTGTTCACGCTGATGTATACTTAACTAGATTTTATTAAGAGAAATACACCGTTGGTTAAAGAATTATCTGTTAGTAATGGAGGCTAACTAAGCTAAGTCTGCACTGGGATGAAGAGGCACTCAAAGAAGTTTTGCGCATGCCATCTTATTATTCCAAGTATAATCAACTTCTGCCATATTTTAAGCGCTGCAGACTTTAGTAGTTATTTTTGTTGTATTTTCATTCAGTTTTGTAACGTTGCAGCCAAACTAGTTCATTTACTTACGAAACTCATTTTGTAAAGTTTTAGCGGAGAAATATCACCGCGTTGGTTTATTTAAAGTTAACGTAAAGTGGAATATTGCCGGAACGCAAGGTCACAGCCGTCTGGAGACGAAAGATGAACCGCAGTCTACTCCTCTATCGTATTCACTCAATTAAAATTAAATCATTATTATTTACAGCCTTAGTTAGCGACATAAGTATGTACTCTAACAGAGCTGAGTCCCACACTAGTTCGATTTGCATAATATTTTGATGTTTTGTTTCCATAACAGTAGAAACTGAAGCCTGTAATTGACACAAGTAATTCTAGTGAGTACTTAGAGATCGCGGAGATTAAAACACCTCTACATTTGTGTAACGATTGCATCGACCGGCACATGGTTACTCACGAAGGAACCCAGCTGTCCTCCTGTCCTGTGGCAACATTATAAAGTTGTATCTTGACGTAAATGCGAGGAACTGAGTGTAATTAAAATGTCGTAGAACCGAGTTCCAACGCGCAGACTTGATTCAATCTAAAAGATGCAGTACGTAAAGAAAGCACAATTAAATAGTGCAATGAACGATTTTGTCTGTAGAAGCAACCATGCAACATTGTTGACCAGATTTAATAAGAACACGACCTTCTCGGCTGGTTCTTCAAGACTCTGGAACAAGAAGAACTACCATTTAAAATCACCTAATAAAAATTAAGTATTTTAAATGATGATTTCACACACAAACACACACACACACATGTTGCTATGGGGAAATAGTGTTAATATAAATGAGTTATTCATTATTCAAAAGAAATGTGTAAGAATCTTAGCCCAAATCAATAACACACAAAGCTGCAAACCTTATTTTATTAAATTTAAGCTATTGACACTCCCATCTATTTATATCATGGATGTATGTATATTTGTTTTCAAAAATAAAAAAGATTTTGTAAAAATTAGTGAAACACACAACATAAATACCCGCCATAAAAACAAATTATATCTACCATATTCAAGAATAAAAATGTTAAATAAAAGTCCATATTACATGGCAGTCAAAATCTTTAACAACCTACCAAATGATATTCAAAATGAAACAGAAATAACTAAATTTATAAGAGGATTAAAATCATATCTAGTCAAAAAATGTCTCTACTCAACTGAAGAATATTTTGAAAAAGAATAATATTATTATATGTACCTACTTAAGATAAGTTTAAGCGCCCAAATATAACATTTTTGCGATACCTGAAAAAGGTGAATAAGTTTTAAAGTGCCTCTGACTTTAGCATAAGACCAAATTGTAACACTTATTTTGGCAAATAAATGTATCTTGTATCTTGTATCTTGTACTTTGTCGCTTTCTAGAAAATCAGTAACAGAATGCCTCCGAGAAATATTCCAAGCTCACATTACACACAAATATTCGAATTTCCAAAACATCCTGAGTAGAATAAAACATGTAACATCCATGAAATAATAAAGATCTCCGTTTGAAAAAAACACACTTTATACGTTACCTTATGAATATCGCGGAGTTCCTGAGAGGCGAGGCCTGTATTGATGAGTTCATACAACTCCCGCTGGGCTCTACTCTCTTATGTTATTGCACGAGCACTTGAAAAGCAATAAAGAATCGGGCTCCTGAGTAACTGCGGCCGTGATATTACGACCGCCATTTATACAGAGATGTGGAGAGATATTTGTGTATAAACGTATATTGAATTGCTAACGTTTATTTATCCTGCTACTGCTACTCGTAAACCTAAACTTAGATTTGAATTGTTTTAGCTAGTAGTTTTTTTATTTTTTTTATACATTATAGACAAACGTTTGACTGCAATCTTACCTGATGTTAAATGACGATGCGGTTGACGATGTAGAACGCTTACACAGAAGATACCTATTCACTTGTCTCTTGAAAACATACAATCTATATGAATGAAGGCGGAAACACAGACGCCGGCAACAATATTTGGCTGTCCGCATTATAAAAGTTAAAATTAGCCTTTTTCATTATTCATTTTTTTTATTCTGATAGATACGTAATAATAGTAATTTGCAGGATGACAGACAACACGTTGACGGTCACAGTTTGTTAGAAGCGCGAGTTTATAGAACATGCAATAACATTAACATGAGAATGGAGCTCTGAGAATTTCAATAGAATTTCAGGATATTATCATTTGTGTTACAGCCGCCATTACAGCTGCCTCCGATTGTTTACATTTAGACTTATGGCTGGTTCACACACACATAAGCACAGTGGCGAGTTAAGTGTAGAGTTATACTACGCTGCATGCAACGGCGCCTCGCAGTCGAGTCGTTATTGGCACGCAATGTACCTCTACCTCGGCTTTCTACCTACATTATGAGATTGTAAATTGGTTTTCATGTAGAGCATTTTCTTGTTCTATTTATACTTAGGTACTATTCAAGACTAAATATGTTACTAGGCGACTAAATTGCATTTCCGTTTGACTTTTATAGTCAAACGGAAATGCAATTTAGTCGCCTAGTACTTTGACTTACTTTGCTTTCGATTATAGTCGATAGTTTGTATAAGCGCAGTTCCTTTGGATTGAGGTTGTGGGTTCGATTTCTACCCTGGACAAATATTTATAAGATAATAGTGTTATGTATAAGTTTTCTTGTTTCCAATTAGTAGGTACCAGTTACTAATACCTGCTCCATTAATTCATTTTATTCAGAAGCTAGTCTGGAAATAAATGAATTTCGTTTCTCTCGTCCTCATAAACAGGTGCTAAATAACTCCGAGCGGATTGGTAGGCGTTCCACTAACAGGTAACTTACAAGAAAGACTAAATAAACCATAAATCCATCCGCAGAGAGCTCCAACAAAAACCAGAGCACAATGCGGCGACCTCCACTATAAACCATTGCTTAGGTCTACTTCGCAAAAACTTGCGTTTATACTCGTAGCAACAGTTTCATTTACACTGCGTGGCAACTACAACTCGACTGTGAAACCTTGCGGAGCTACCGTGGCCATGTAACACAAATGTCAAAAAACTTTGTCGTTGGCTGGAGTAGATTCACTGACATTTCAATATTATAAAGGAACGTTTGTACGTTACCTCTCTTTTGTCGAGTCTCATCAAATATTAGTAAAATGGAAGCTATGACGAGATGTAAAGATTTTATGAATAGGATACAAAAGGTAAAGAAAAAAAGTTTTATTCAGCAGCCAACGACTCTGAATTCATTCCTATACAAAGGTACTACTAATATGTCGCGGCTAAGTATGAGCGTCATAGAGAACGGTTCTTTCTACCGAAAACAAGACAAATTATACTTCGTTCCTTTCTCTTTTTTGACGATAAAAAGAGACGGAAATAGTTTTTGTCTTCTTTTCGTTGTACATACGTATAAACGTGTAGACTATCAGAACGACACACTTTATTGTCATAGGTTTTCATTCCAGCCATCGAGTTTTCATTTCTTAGCTAAGTATCGACATAATTTGATTCAAGATCATTAGTATTATCTTCCTTTGTCACTGAGCTGAGCCAGTGAGCAGAACTCCTTTCATCTTAATAGATAATTTCACTGAACACTAATGGCCATACCTTCTTATGAACGCTGAATAATCTAAACTAAACGCCTCATTAATATTTAATTTTGGCCTGTCGCAGTTTTTCATTACCTATTTAGGTTTCTTTCAAATGTAAGAAATAACTAAATCATTAATAGCAGGCTTAACATGAGCTCCCTAGACTAAGGATTTATCTATGGAGTAGCAGATTAAACCTATCTCCGTCTTTTTTTTTTCGACAAACAAAAAGTACTTAGAGGACGAAGTATAATTTTTCTCTTTGACCAAAAGAACGCGGCCTAGAGGTGAGCACAGTACAGCAATATTCCTGAGAATAGCCAAATATCATTTGAAGTTGCGGCAGCCTTTTTTGTGTCATCATAGAATCATAGAATTATCATAAGTGAAAATCGTACAATATTTTTTCAGTACAGACTCCATCAAATAAACTGAAATTGATAAATCATCAAGATGAACCACCACTCAACCTAATTTTGCCAGTTTTCATTGAGATATTGTAAGATTCAATAATACCTGTCAGAATCAGGTTTAAATATGATAGCTTACACCCCGGTGAGTTTCATCATCACCCATCGTCCATAACGACAGGCTCATAGAAGATGCTGTGTTTTATCTCGATCAATCTCTGTCTCATTACTTCGAGTCTTTGTGATATTCTAATTTGTTTCTTTTTTATCGCGACAATGATGTACAATTAAGTCAGGTAGTAATCTCTACTGTAATATCATGTATAACAACTTGTTTAACTTCTAAACATTTATATGTTGACACATAAAACCTCCACAAAGTAGGGAAAAAGGTGGATAAGATGAAAAATATAATTTCTAAGATTTTTTTTTTCTAGGCGTTAGAAAAGTGTTTTTGTTTCGGCTGGGGAAATAACAAAACCATAAGCAATCTTCCAGGAACTATGGCTCCCTATAAAGTGGCGCTGGATCCACAGATCGGAGGGACTCTATCGTAACTTCCCGCGACAAGGTTGCATCCAATCGCGGGATCAAACGAAGCCGCACTTTTGCCGCCATTTTACGACACCAGGAAATTGGCTTTCGCCAATACGTGTCGAGTGTACTCGTACATTCCATACCAACTTTTTTCTACTCTATGACCTTAAGGGATCATAGAAACTGTTAGGTACGCTGTGGCGCGGAATTTTGCTGCGGTTCATGTTGGGAATCCTTTATGGAAATGTTCGGGAGATTTGTTTTATGAGGAAGGATTACTGCGACGTTTTTGGATTTAGTTCACGTTTGATGCGGTGCGCTTTGATTTCGTTTTCATAACATTATACAGCATTACAACTGGTGAGAGATTATTTAACTGACGGTTTAAATTAAATAAAATATTTAACATCCGCCATCTTATCCGTGGTGTAATGTACCATCACAAACACATTAGGTATACCAAACTGTTGATTTTGTTAATTTGATTTACACTGCTTGATGATGTTGCTACCTGAAAAGAACTGCGCACCGTTTATAAGACGGTCGCGCAGTGTAAGTTAAATATCAATAGCGAGTCTTGTAGCAGCCATCCTGACTGTGATAGATTTCTAGTGGAAGGCTGTGTCATATCTAACACGCGTCTCCGCCAGCTGTGCGGTAATTGAATGTGTAATTAAAGGCACATTACTCGGAGTTGTATTATCTTAGGTAATTGCATTCCAGTTTCCAGCTGAGACGTCGATGTTATTGTAATGAGACTCGATACAGTAAGTACAGTGTATACAGTACAGTACAGTACAGTACAGTAGTACAGTACAGTGTACGCTAGGCATGTATTAATTGGAGCAGTTGCGTGGACTGCAGCGCTGTCACGCCAGTGCTTACATTCAACCTGTAGTGTACAACTCATCCTTCACAATATTCAACTCAAAATACGTCACATTTTCTGTTGTAGAAGTAGTCGCACATCTATTTTTCATTTATTTTGCATTTCTTTTCCTTTTTACAAAGTGCGTGTACAAAGAGAGTTTACACAATTAATTCACTTTCAAAAATATATTTCTGACTTATACTTCATTATTAAGTAGATTATGGCGATTCCTGTTATTTTTTGTCGATGCGTAAAAACAATATCACTTTCAAACTCATTTTAAGTCTACCAGATAAAAGAGCCTTCAAAGTGTTTAGCTGATCAAACAGAAATAGTTGTAACAAAGGTCTACACAACTAGTAACGACGCCGTCGGAGGGCGCTCGTGTCCGATGGAATGGATCCAACTTGCTCGATAAAAGCGATAGTTCTAGACATGCATTGCTGTCATTTTTCCTCTCGAGTGTCACAGCCTGGAAATATTCAGCTGGATCACTTGAAAAAGTTTATTACTGTTGCAGATGGTCTACGCTTTTGCTGCTATGCTACTAGTACATACTGCTACGATAGAGTTTCGTAATACCATCGATTAAAATACATAAATCTATTCTGTGTTGAGAACAGCTGGTGCCGGCAGCATCGACTAAAGAGCTCGGTGGAGGTCCGAGGTAGGCTCGCGCGCTACGCGACCCAGCCGTCCTGCCGGTCTGTGGTTACGAGTTACAAATAAGGTGCGATTGTCTCGATCGCAATCGTCTGATTCCCGCCTCGTGTCGAGGAGCTGTGCTCACACCGTCTCCGACACGACACTGCACGATATCGGCGGACAACTAATCTAATGCATTTCGAGCAAATTTTTGTATGAGAATAAGTGATGGAACCACCATCTGATGTTAAGTGGTAACCTTTAACTATGCATTGCCTCACTGACCACGTCCACTAAGGACGCCACCTATGAGCACTGCTTCTATCACTCTGAGACGCAAACATGTTATGTCTGATGTGCCTGTAATAGCACCGGCACCTTTCAATCGGGAACACAGTAATGCGAGCATCCTTACTTGGCGGCAGCCTAACAACAACTGAGATGTCGGTATAGGGCAGTGTGCAAACGTCCGCTTTTTAAGGGTGACGGGGGGGGGGCGCAATGTACAGTTTCCGTGTACATTATATTATCTGTGCGTGTACCGAGCGGATACTTCTTTGAGAAACTTGACATTACACCTCATTACACCGAACTCGTACCTACTGGAATGTCAAACGCTAGTCGTTAGACCAAAGAGGTAGTACTAATCCTTTTCGTTCATTTTATCCTATAGATCCTGTTAACTATTCGAGATAAAAAGTAGCCTATATGTCAATCCAGGGGGGCGATTCTAGACCGATAGACATTTTATCACGATAGATATATATCCCAAGAACTGTCAAAACTCCATAGTTTTTGACAGTTTTTGGGAGATATATCAGTCGTGATAAAAAAGTCTACTGGTCTAGAATCACCCCCCAGGTTACGAACTATATATATGCCAAGTTTCATCCAAGTTGGTTCGGTGGTTTTGACGTGATTGAAACACAAACATCCAAACATCTAAACTTTCGCATTTATAATATTAGTAGGATAAAGATCTTTATTGAAGAAAACCCCTAATCCTTTGAATGTTTTCAAAGGAAACCAATAATGGCGAGACTTGTTTATAAGTTGAGGAAGCTCTCCCCCCTTTCTCCCTTATGCCCCCTCTCCCCCCTTTTCTCAGTAAACGAGTACAATCATCGTCAAAAGATGATGACTGAACAATTCCTTACACACGTGCAATCGATCCAAACTTTTTGTAATCCGAATAAACTGTACATTAAGGAATAAATAAACACTATGGTGTTATCCTGTTCGTCTGTTTGTCTGTCTGTTTTAACTAATAACACAGAGTTAAGCAGTTTCAACAGTTAGTTTACGAGAATCAGACTCCACGTGGTTGATAATGTGTATCTAGTTAGGTATGTGTATGATGCAAAGTATGATAAAATAGATCCATATTCGCGAGTATCAGTATATTGAGATCACCTTTTCGAGAGGCTACCTTTCGAAGCCAAAACAGAGATCAAGTCGTACCTGTCGCCGTCTGGCCTTTTAAATACTACTATTTACGTTACACTGTGTGGCGACTACAACTCTATTTGAAAGCACGCCGTGTTGCGACGCAGTGGAACTCAAATAAGTTACGTTCACATTACGAATGTTAATATTAGTTTTACTCCTCTGTACTACGTATGGTTTGGTACATCTCACTGTCTCGAGGTGTACAAACGATGCGAGTGTATTTTACTGTTTAATTTAATGAGTTCCGTGGAATGGAATAAGTCTATGACTACTTGTCGAGAATTCTGCAATGTCTTATTAAATTCACATAAGTACTTATTTCTCATGCTAATTATTCCTTTGTTACTGGATATAATTTTTTAAACACGCCTTAAAAGCTGAATCAATTTGTACAAAATTATAAAAATAAGTTGGTATTTATCCCGAGCTCTTGTTTTACAAAAGCTTGACTTCCTACCTAATTATTTGAATAGCTATTGGTACCTAGGCAAAGATCTAGACAAAAGTAAGGGTCATTTAGGTAAGTTATCATAAAATAGGCCTTTTACAGCTGCTGTGAGTGAAATCAAATATTCCCTTAGCGCTCATTACTTGAGCTTATTTGAACTCATTACAAACTCTCATTATAATGAGCCCTTCTTAGTCCGCTATAACTTCCATAGAAACACGGCCTCCGTGCGGTGTTCAAAAGACTCCTATTCAATAAAATCACAAGGATCGTTTTGAAGGATATTTTTTCCTCAAAGTTATCCAATACGCATTGCTTTCATATCCACTTATCCGCCTATTTTTTTTACTTATATTACTCTGTATTTATGCTCTGAGAGACGAAATATTTACAATTGCTAGAGAATATAAAACTACATAAGTGAAATATATAAAACAAAATATATGGTAGGTAATTATAATTCTAAACGAAGAATGATTCAATACAATTTTTACATTACGATGACTCGAGGCAATAACGCTTCGCAATCGAGTGATCGTTGTCCCTCAGGTACCACCACTGAGAGTGTATCGTACTATCACCTAGAACCAGGGTAAGTACACTAGCGGTAGAACGAAAAACACAACGCCCTCTAGTCCCAAACTAAGCAAAGCTTGTGATATGGGAACTAGATGGCTGATAGAATACTTATATACTTTTTTTTTTATAAATACATACTTATAATACATAGCAACACCCAGACATAGAACAAACATCTATGTTTTCCACGCACAAATGTTTGTTCTCAGTGTAAATACTTGTAAATAACTGTTCCAAATGCGACCTTTCAATGTAAAGCAAAGACCGGTAGGTCCGCAGGGAGGCCGGAGTGCGCGAAGTTGAACGCGAGTTCTGAAGCAGCGTCATCGACCCGACTAATGGCGGAGTCACGTCGCCAGTTCCCGTGAAACGACGGATGTCACGATGACGACGTCTCATAGTTCGCGTAGTTTTTCGAGAGTTCGAATCTAATTCTAGAGATTTGTACGATCGCTGGTAGGAAACAGTCGCCGCTCCTTAGCCGAGCCATGGAGTCTAGCAATCATACAGCGCCGCGCCTCAGTAGCGGATTGTGTAACGGAATATCAGCGATCCTCGAGAGGAGAGACACTCCGCGACAAATCAACATCAACGTGTGGAGTGGTTCCGATTCGGAGCTACAAATAAACATCACGAAATGGTGGTGTTTATTGTAGACTAAGAATTTGTAGCTTCTGTGAATTTGCGTTTAGTAGTAATGAGAAAGGTCTAAGTACGTCTTAGCGTGATGAATGCAGTGCACGTCCTCAGTCCTTATACGGCACGTCAGACAGGGACGTGATGCATAATGTAGAACGAGTAGGTAAGTAGTAAATTTAACCTTACACCAGGACTAACTAGGTTCAGTCTTTAAACTAAAGAACGTTCCGACTCTATCTTTGAATACGGAGAGATTCATAATTTATCATAACATCACAAAGATTGCAATTCTAAGTTAGAACGGCATCCGTTCGAAGTAGCTATGTTGAGAAATCCTAAGATAATATACGCGGCCGGCGGCCGGCGCAGCGCCGACACTTTACCAAAACACAACATAAATAATAGAACTTACGAACAGATTCGCATGCAAACGACTCCGCGAGGAAAAACTCAGGTAAACATTTATAGACGCAAAACGACGCGTTGAAATATGCCTGCGGCCGCACGCGCCGCGCTCGCCGGAACTTTGCAAACAGCTATAACCATTTTATTTTATTTTACGCATAAACTTTCAAATGCTGTCGTCTAAAACACTAAGCATTCTTACTGTGAGATCCATAATAATAATAATAATACTGCTGAAACAGGTCATATTCTATTGAGTTCTAATAAACCGCCGGTCTTCGACCACTTATAGCTTATAGCTACAAAAGAAATAAATAATTTACCAATCAGTGAATCCTTTTTTCCGCAAAATAGGCCACCAGAGGCCTCATTTGAAGCCCCTCACACCCTCACACCTCACACCTCACACAACCTACTAAAAGTCAGTTTCACTCCAAAAGGTAAATGCCACTTCATGTTATGTATTTCATTCAAAGCATTTTCAATGTAATAACCGATTTCCGCGGAGATTCACGGAAATTGTCTGTCGTTATGCAAACTTATAGGTAAGCAGTGAAGAGCATTAGAGGAGCGGGCGCGGGAGGTGCGGGGGGCGCGGGGGGCAGGGCTATCAATCAACGCACGTAAACAACCCTTTGATGCTCTCACGTTGGGGGGCAGACCACTGAATGGAATCAAAATGTTGCACTCATCATTATTACGATTACAGAATATTAGTGTTCTTTACACTATCCCATCCCATCCCACTTCCCACTAATATTATAAATGTAAAAGTTTTTAGATGGTTGTGTTTCAATCACGTCGAAACTACTGAATCAACTTGGATGAAACTTGGAATACATATAGTTCGTAATCGGATTAGCAACGCCAATAAAACATACTCGAACACGAGGACGACGTCACGACAGTTGCTTCAGAAGACCTAGTACGAGTTTTGGTGAATAAAGCAGTCTAACGCCTGCCACACGAGTATGGGTTCGATGTAATGTCAAGCTTTTTAGAAAAACCGCTCCGAAAGGAATAATTACCGGAAATAACTGAAGAAAAGAGAAGGGCCAGCCTTATAGGGTTGACTAGCCTGCTAGCTTATACGAACTGTAAGCAAGCGAACACACCTCTAGAGTAAGCTGCGACAACCCTATTCAACTCAATAAGTAACCGGCATTTTAAAATCAATTTCGCAAGCCGAGTAGGTAAGTACATAAACGTTTAGAGGCCCGCAGTCGTCGACAGAGAGCGCGCGGACCCCGACACCACATCTAATAACAATTGATAACATTTCCAATCGGAAACACAAAGCGTTCCGTTTGCCATAAAACAACACAAAGCACCAATCTGCGACTTTTTGTTATTCTTGATGAAGCTGCCTTACTTACCTACTAATATCAATGCAAAAGTTTCGGTGTTAAAATATTCACTATTCAGTAAAATCACAGGAATCATTTTGAACATTTAAGTTTAATTTTTAACCGACTTCAAAAAAGGAGGAGGTTCTCAATTCGGTTGTATGTTTTTTTTTTTTTTTTTTTTTTTTTTTTTTTTTTTTTTAATGTTTGTTACCTCAGAACTCCGTCATTTATAAACCGATTTCAAAAATTCTTATTTCATCTGAAAGGATATACTTCCAGATTGGTCCCATTTTATTTTCATCAAAATCGGTTGAGTAGTTTGGGTTATAAATAGAAATAACTGAAAAAAATATGCCCGGCGCGGCGCAGCGCCTACTATTTTACTGCTAGCAACGATGCAATATGCCAAGTTGCGGCGTAGCGCCTACCATTTTACTGCTAGCAACGATGGACCCTTTGTGGTGCACACCTAAATTTTTACATTTTTCTAAATTTGTCAATAAACCCAGTTTGTACATTGAAACCGCATTTAATTGGAGAAAAGCAAAAACCCACCAGTTGTTCCTCTAAAGAATCAACACCAACCACGTGCACCAATTGCGTATTTTGCTTTCCTGTGGTGTTTATAGTGACTAGAACATTCCCAATGAACTGTCATCATCATCATCATCATCTGATGATGAAGCTGGTAGTCGAATTGAAGTCGGTTTTCCAGTTTTTTAACTTATAAATTATATTACACTCATTTTGCAAAACAACGGTTTATACAAAGGTAAATTGTTTTAAACGAGCATCGTTTATTCAGGGGCCTTTTTTTTATTTGTCTTATGAAAAGCCAATCTTTGAAACGAATGTTTGGCTTTTGAACTTGAAACTTTGTACTCAATAATGAGTTTTAAACAGTAAAACATGATGTCTGATTGTGTCTCTAGACTAGAGACACGTAAGAGCCTTGCAAAGCAGCTGACATTGCAAGCCAACATTGAACATGTCCGACGGAGTCTTCTAGAACTGGTGCTATGAGTGAGTGCGGTGGAGGGCTCTCCGCGGACATGTAGACTCTTGTGATACGTATTGCGTGAGCAGTCAGCGCGAGCGAGCATTCCTATGCGTCTCAAACGTAATGTGGTGCGCTGTGATAATTTGACAGCTGTCATGTGACAGCTCTCTGTTATTGTGTTGTTCGATGCGTGTCGACTTCGACACTATGAGCTTTCGTTTTCGTGGAATTGGCGGAACGCCAGTGTAGTATTGTGATGGCACATAGCAGCATATGGCTCTTTGTTGTGCAAGAAACAAAAATTAAAACAAAATGGTCATCAATGAGCGAGACGAGACAATCGTTTTCTGCCAACCCGAATTTTTTACTTCCTTCAAACAAATCACTAAATTTATTACAACCAGATGCTTGGCTTTTGAAATGAGTAGAAAGCTCTCAATAATATTTTAAAAGCAGATAACGAAGGCAAATTTATGGCTAGACATTCTTGGGACAGTAAGAGGTTATGCCATTGAAGTGTTTATGAAAAAAGGGTCATTTAGGTACCTAGAACTGTGTGTTGTTCGACTTAAAATGTACAAAAATAGCACGTTGATGATGTTGGTAATATTATTTAGAAACTAAAGCATGGTTCTATACTAAGGAATGATAGAATAATTATGATTATGTGCATGATTGTAAATTGCAATTTACAATACCAAATAGAATTAAGTATGTTTAATTATAAGATGACTTTAATATTAGTTGAACTCTTGTATCTACTTGTTCATGTAAATGTGACATTTCAGGATTACTTTACAAAACAGTTAATACTGTTAAATGGCAATAAACCAGCGCTTAAATAGATATTTTAGTTTCAGGAATGATGACTGGTAGCGACATCTGCTGTTTGAAAAGCGAGAGTATTCGCCATCATGAGATTGAAATTTCTTCGTTCCTACGAAGTGACGCAACGACGTCACACGATTCAACCCCACCCTAGAGGGGTGGAGATCGTGGCTTGCGCAGGAACATAAATACGATTGTAGAGTTGGAGTCGGGGTTCATCATCCCTCCGTAGACCGAGACATATTCTCGGTGATCCCGATGACAAGATCACCTCTGCCAACGCAGAGACGATCGAGCCATCCAGTTCGGTTAGACAAAACACTGCACAGATACACCGACCCCGCCGGCGTGGTCGAAGACGTCCCTTAGTGCCCGCCCATTCGGGGCCTAATCTAGATCTAAACTCCCCCCCTGGCAACAGCCCAAGCCGAGGTCGTACCATAGCGGTGCCCTTGTGCTAGTTGCCCCAACCTAACTTTACCGGTTGAGCGCCGTCTGTGCTCACCATTGTTCGGTAGCGCTGTAAGAGTCGTCATACGACCACCAGCATTTAGTCCATTCGAAAAAAAAAAAAGAGTCGGGGTTCAGATTCATTCGAAAATTCAGAAAGTTGAGATAGTCGGAGAGAGTTGCGAGTTGCGAGTCACGTCTTTGTTACGTACACAAATTAGCGTCAGTGTAATTGTTGGTTTTTGAACTCTAAAAGAGAGTATCGTAAAGTAAATTGATCTTAGTGCAAGTTCGAGTTGTAGAGAAAAGCTAAGTCCTTATTGATAAGTCTGTATGATTGATTTGGGAAAAGAATAGTAAAGTAATAAAATAAAGTAATTAATAATCTTGAAGTACATTGAATTGAAAAGACAAAGAGGTTTACCCAAATCAATTGTATGAAATTGTACTGTTTATATGTGTTTTTCTACAGGTTGCCTTTGTCCGCTCATTTTGGAGCCTAAGTCCCTTTTTGAACTTTTAAAGACTGTCTAAGTCTTGAGCCAGCAGGCTGTTAAAATTAGCTATCTTTGATTGGTCATGTAGGAGAATTATAGGAGCTTGGAGAAACCTTCAGACCTCTCTATAGTTTTCTGAGGCGTTTAATGGGAAAACGTAACACTCTGATCTGGTTCAATCTCGGCTTGCCAGGATTGAAACATATCCGGCTGCTAGTTAAAGAAGGGTGGGACCATATCAAAACCCCTAATAATGTCCAATTATCCTAAGCACTAAATTAAGAATTAAATATAAGTTCTGTTTTGTTGGTTTTGCTAATCATTTTATGTGTATGTTAAATTGTAAATGTTTGTTGTTGGTAATTATAATGCATTTTGGTTTATGAATAAATTAATAATTACTGAGTTCGTTTAAGACTAATTCATCTTTTCATTTAAACTCATTTCCTAGTTCACCTAATTAGGACAGGATAGTTAATTTAGTAAAGGTTTAAGAAGTAAAATCATTCAGTTTAATTTGAGAATAATTTCAGAATCATTCAGTTTAAAATATATAGAATGTCTTGAGTAGATATTGATCAATGAGGTTGATAATACATTTTTGTTGGCTGCTGCAATTAGCAATATAAAGAGTGATTGGCTATTCTTCATCTCGATGCGTTCAATTTCCTAGCACCGTCAAAGCTTCGGATGTGTTGTATCGACTGCCGAACAAGTCTAGACAGACTATCACGGGCCCATCACTACTGTCATTGTATGCCCGTTAACACAACCCCACCATCACATAGTTCTGATCTAAGACTTCAAAAAGTAAGCGTAATGGGATTCTAGATTACCAGAAATGCTATACTAATGCTGGATTTGATTCGCCAAAGATAGAAGCAGCCCATTGCCCAAGTACAAACATACTCTTACCTATTCTATCACTGAAAACATATCAGCTCAAGACACTTATTTTATTATTCAAGTAATCAGTTCATTCAGAATCAGTTAAATTCAATTATTCAGGTAGACATACTCTATGATGACCTAAAGAAGGTGTTACAGAGAGAGGAGGTATACTTAGATGGAGTTTATTGGTAGATTATTCACTACTTGCATCCCATAGGCGGGGGGGGGGGGGCCGTCACAGTATAAAGCTTCGGCATGTGATAAACTATTATGATGGTAGAAGCAGTTTAGTGGTCCAGTTGCGATAACTGGCGGTGAAGAAATTGATCGCGTACAATTGTCATTCACATTACTCTAGTTTCATAGAGTACTAAATCAAGTAGACATAATTTTACTGAATAAAAGTCTACGAGGTTACGTTCACCCACATAGTCTTAGATTCTACCAACCTAACTTACCGAAGATAATTCAGATATAAATATGTTACAGTCGAACTTGGTGAATACCTACTGGAACCGAGCCGGGATGAGATTGGTGACCGCGCGCCGCGGCCCTATCTTATTTATACCGTCCGTCGGAGTGTTGGCACAGAACTCCGCTTTCAACTCTATCATAAGATCGTATCTGTGCTCATATAATTACTCACGATTTGAAGATCCGTCCGTCAAATTCGATTAACGTCAGTTCTTTTTTCAGTAAAATCAGAGAACCTAGAATAGGTTAAGGACGGCGTGCAACAAATAATCAAAGGCCGTGGCCAAGTTAACAATCTTCTCTAAGGAATAAACTATTTTAAGGGCGGCTTGCATCAGAATCGCTAAAGGCATTTAACTATTTAATAGTATTTAGCGAGTTGTCAAGTCTTATAAATACATCAGATTTAAATATATTTAACTGTTAAACACGTTTAGTGATTCTGGTGCAAGCCGCACTAAATGTAATGAATTCATGATACTTGATGACACGTCACGTGATCTCTCCCTTGAAGTGACGTGTTGTATTTTTCAGCGATTGCAGAATGTTGTGACTTTTACCCTTTTTTACCCTTTTATCAATAAATTCAGTGCACGCCCACACCAGTTTTAGCTAGGTGTACTATATTTTACCTCTTTACACTGAATTTGAAACTGTTTGTTAAGTTGTCAGTGCAGCGAGTGGCTCCGGATGACGGACGCAGTGCAATGCCGCACTGGACATGTCTCGGTGGACGTGCCTTGTGAGGCTTGCGTTATTGTAAGCAAAGATAACAATGAAAGCCAGGTGAGTCATTATGGCCGTTATCACTAATTCTTGTTATAAATAATATGGTGGCACGCACAGCTACAGTATACCGACATGTAGTGGAAGGAGGGAGTTCATTGAACTCTAACTAGTTTCAGCAGGATGTTTACCGACTGACGGAAGTGGAATGGATCGTGTTACCGTGTTTGAGCTCGGCTCGGAGGCTCGCGGAGCGGACCGGTCGGGCGAAGCCGCGGGCGCGCGTCTAGTGCGCCAGTGCTTACGTAAGGGGCTTCCTATTTACCCCTAAAGTTAGAAAAGCCCCAAAAGTTAGTTTAGAACTTTGTCAAATATTAAGCGCTGTAGAGGTAGATAATTTATAAAATCATCTTGTTTGATTTGAAATACCTAGATTGATAGATATCTTTATCTTTAGACACTAGAAATAGAACAAAATTAAACTAATTTGGGGCTCTCTCTTGTCTGCTTCTGGTCGCGTGGAACTGGCTCCTAGAATCACCTAGTTACTTATATAAGACAATTCAAAAATAAGATCCTTGTGATTTTATTGAAAGTCTAAAATTTTTGACGTTGACTACCCAAAAATGAAAACCCTATCGAGCTCAAATTAGCCATTCTAGTGGATCATAGTAAATTATCAGCCTGCAAATAATTTAACACTTTTTATAAGCTTTTTCTAAGACGTCTACCAGAATGGAGGGGCTATACATTTAGTACGAAATCCGATGGCATTGGAAACTATATCGGCGACTGTACACTCGAAGTTCTTGAAACTCCCCAGTCACTGTATCACTATCGAAGATGATCGAATTACTATGTAACCTCCCACCCCCCTCATTCCACCCCTCGCCTCACCCCCCCGGGGTGGAGGAGGGGTTGAACGTTGACTAATGAGTGGTTCGTGACTGGCGACCTTGACGCGCGCTGACCTTTCAGTGCGTGCTTCAGCTGTAGCGCGGCGAGGAGCACTCATCTCGGAATTACAATAATACGAATATGTAGTTAGTGCGGGTTACATCGGTACAATGACCTGTAGGCTTGCGCACCTGCGGAGCAGCTCTGATCCCAGCGAGCGGTTCGACTGAGCCTCTACTTAGATCTCCTATCGTATCAAACAACGATTCTAATAGACCTAAACTTGGACTGCGTGAAAATGACGACTTAAAAATTATGAATCTGATAAACGGTAAGTTCAATCGCAACACTTCCTATACTATTTTAGGCTGCCTGGCTGCACGTTTAGTATCATATTTTGAGCGATCTTGACTTACGTCTAAAAGTACCAGCCTAAGTCTTGATGGGACGGAAATTTAGAGTGATTCTACGAAATCTGGAGCGAAAACAAGTTGTTTCCATCCATCACCGCGAGCTGAGACTCGCTACAGAAATGCGTGACGCACACTCATAACTGAGTCTGAATTTAGGCCTGTATTTTGAGACGCTCCTCGGCTGTTCCTACACTCGTAGCCAAAGCTGAATCTATCTAGAGTGTAATGTAAGAATACTCCCGAGAATCCTCTTGTCTGCCGCGGGCTGGGACACCAAACGCAACACAAAATCCTTGCCTCTTGTAAATGTGCGTGCCAACATGCCAAAGGTAGAACGGGCCATGCTTTTCGATCAACTACCACCAAAAAACAGATTACAGCCGTCGAAAAACCGAAGAATACAAACGACTTTGAGTCGATAATGTGCATCTTAGGATACAAATCGTTGCTGTCAAAGAGTTTTTTAGAATATTGAGGTCAGGGTTGGTTAAAATGTCATTTGTCGTCTGTAATCCATCGCCTGCGCTAATGAACTCCAACAAATGATCGCGGCTCTCAGACAATCAAGTAACTCGTTTCATTTCTCGAGATGCAAATTGGAGCCGTCGGCGTTCGAGACATTTGCTAAATATTGCTCAAATCATTTGTAACATAAATTAGAAAGCGTACCAGTATTTGCACAGATAATAAATGAACATACAAAATGTGGGTAAAAGAGCTAGTAAATAGTTGTCCTGTGAGAACATAGACCTCGCAAGCCTTTATAAGTATGCAATAACCGATACGTTCCCCTTTCCCCTGGCTAAATCGAATTTCAGGTGCTTGAATTTTCCAATAAACCCTACCTATGTAGACTTTTGAGCAAAATAGGGGTATAAGTTTTAGCGATTACTGCAGTTCGCCTAGGTCCTAGGAGTTCGAATCTGGTGTCTATGGATTTGTCTTGTAAAGGCGGAGAAGACTGTATAGTCTCATTGATATTAGTAGCAGTAAATTTTCGGGAAAAAAATTAAAAATTAATTTCCCCTCTTTTCCACACCCCTTTTCTGGAAATATTTTTACACCATCTTGTGTAGAATAAAGTCTTTAGTGTTTTTCTCAAATCTTATTAAAATCCGGCGATAAACAACGCTACAGCAAACTTTCCCTTTGTTCTCCCCTATTTTCCCCCCGATCAAAAATCGCGGTCGACAAAATTTTTTTAATAAATCAAGGAATTTGTGTACTGATTTTCATCCAAATCACTACTGACAGGCAGACAGACAGACAGACAGACGGACAGCCGGACAAAAGCATTTTTGGCCAATCTCAAAACTGAGACGCTTCGCTCGCTTCGCTTGCTCGGTCAATTACAAAAACTTCACGAGTAACAATCAAGAAAAAGACATTGTCAATAAAAAGTATACTTACAGGCATTTGCATCTATTTCAGATAATTTATTTATGCAGCGGGCCATACTTCATTCACGCCTCTATTTTCGGCGCCTGAGACATGATGCTGATAAATCGTCTCAAAGCTATCGTGTGTCTATGGGTAGGTCCCTGTTTTCCTTCATAACTAGTTAATAATATTTGTGTAACCTGACCATGAAGCTAAGCAACCCCCTTCGATTGCAATTCGAGTTATTCGGCTCAGCAACTACTTATTGCCGGCAATTTTGTCGTTTCGACTCGCCATTTCCTATATTTTTGCTTGAAACGCGTGACGTTACGATTCGCGTCACGTCGCAAGAACGTTTGTTTTATAAAACTTCGCGAGTGGCTCAGTACATACATACACATACACTGTATGTAGCTTCGCAAACAGAAACGCGTGTGACGTGCGTTTATCTCGCTCGACTCACTTCACGCGTGTCGCGAGTCACGTGTCTGAAGGTAGGCCATCTGTCAGGTCGGGACGTACAAATCCAGCGCTGATTTGAACCGTACTGAAACATACTGACAGATTTAATGATAATTATTGGGTTATTTACGTGCGCTTTACTACCTAGCCAATAAAGTTACATAGTACTTTCAGTACTTTCAGTATGAGCTATGATTCGGTCAGAGCTATGTCTTTGTAGCTAGCTATGCTTACAACGCATACGTTTGTTTGTTTATTCTTAAACTTCAAATACAATATGGATGTCGTATTTGGAATATTTTGAGGTGCTGATTACGGAAATGGTATCCGTTTTGAAATTGGATTTCAAAACGGATTTGATTTTTTTTTGAGATAATAATGACTGCATTCTTTAATTTTGTTTATCTTTCGAATGGCCTTTTTTACCAAAGTCACAGCGATAAGGAGGATGTTCAATTGCGCCACGAGGGTCACGAACAAGGCTTCAGATTATTAGATCATCATCAGCCTAAGAAGTCTACTAAGTACTGGAGATTAATTTTTCATACTTAGATATTTAGAACATTTGGTTATAGTGTTTATTTTCATCTCACAACATTCATAATGGCTAGTTCCCATCGAGCCCACTTAGTGGGCCAAATGGGAAAAAGCTTTTTTTTTCCCAATCTGGCCCACTAGCCAGAGCCTCTATGTGCCTGCCTAGTGAGCGAAGCAGCCGGCGGATGCTAGTGTTATGCAAATAGTATCGTGTGTATCGCCCCGCGTGACCCCCATGATCACAATGCACGTTGCTTGTCCCACCGCCACCTGATTGGCTCGCCTGGCAATGCACCGTTTACTGACGACTATCAACGAAGCTATGCGGTGTGCTGACACACTTTGTAGCTTTTGACAAAACATTTTGTGGAAGTACTTAGTAGAGCTTATTCATAAAACTAAATGATGTTTATCAGATCGGTAAAATACACGTACGGTAAGAAAGATTAACGCGTAAAAAAGTAGAGCTATCAAAAAATCGTGTAACCAATCTAATGGCTGGCAAAGTAATTTCACTAGAAGTAGCTTTACGCATCGACTACAAGTGAACAATGTGTGTATATGACATCGAGTCCTTTTAATTAACATTCCCTCTGAGCTATCATTTACAGCTATTAGATAGATGTTGATATACAAGCTCTGATTTGCGAGTCAATGCACAGGCTGTGGGTATCATTCTCCGTGTGTTTGTGCGGATGCATATGTATGAAAGGGTGCGTGTGCAAACAATCCGAGTGATTGAATGGCGAGCCCGCCACTTAGCCTAAATGATGGACCGGCGTATTCGCAGTTTGTCGGGCTACCTACTAGCTATTGGCAATGTTCGATCGATGCGCTCAAATGTATTGAAGTCAACATTTATTTGCGGGAAACCCTGCAAATACTGCGGAGCAAATCTCACTCATTCATGAATTTGTTTTTGTCTTAGTTTGCCAACAAACAAAATAAACTCCTTGTGAAATGCCTGCATTTGTATTTCTATATGATGCTCGCATTGCTGTGTACTGAATTGAAGCGTGCGGTGCTGATGCAGGTCCAGCCACTTAAAATGTTAGCGCTCACAGGAGAGCCCAATGCAAGATGTAGCCACATCCTCGGATATTCTAGAGAGACGTGCTCCACGAGCGAATGCAATCGCTTACGCACAACATCGTCGACTGAGATTTCCGTCACTTTTTCTCAAAAAAAAAACCATCCATGCATTTTGCCCGAAATAGTTGTAGTACAAAGCAGACTTTTATTTGACTCCATTGCGATTATGGGTGAAATCCAAGATTTTGAATACAGGCACATTGCAGTGAGATAATAACACTTTAGAGAAGTGACTTCTGCTAAGGCTGGATAGTTGTGACTAGTTGTCCTGTGAGAACATAGACCTCGCGAGCCTTTATAACCATGCAATAACCGACACCTTCCCGTTTCGCGTTCCCTTGGTCCTAGGAGTTCGAATCTAATGTCTACGGATTTGTCTCGTAAAGGCGGAGAGGAATGTGTATGATATTGGTAGGAGTAAATTTTCGGGAAATAAAATAAAAATTAATTTCGCCTCATTTCTCCCTTCCACTCCCTCTTTTTGGAAATACTTTTGCAGCATCTTGTGTAGAATGAAGTCTTTAGTGTTTTTCTCAAATCTTATTAAAATCCGGCGATAAACAACGCTACAGCAAACTTTCCCTTTGTTTTCCCCTATTTTCCCCCCAATCAAAAATCGCGGTCGACAAAATTTTTTTAATAAATCAAGGAATTTGTGTGCTTATTTTCATCCAAATCGGTTGATAAATGCGACCTGCAGGCGATTACTGACAGACAGACAGACAAAAGCATTTTTGGCCAATCTCGAAACTGAGACGCTTCTCTCGCTTCGCTCGCTCGGTCAATTAACTGTCCTGGCTTCATTGCCGAGATGGCATTATGCTCCGCAATAAAGGGCAGTCGCGATGTCCCGACAATGGACGCGCAGACATTATACCGGCATACAAAGCGAAATACTCATTATCTCGCCCAAACCAACTAAGCGACAGCAGCATGCCGCAGAGATCTTCAAACATTACTCTTTGTAAGTAAATAGGTACTCTACGATATTTTTATAACTTTTCCTCATCGTCCTTTTTCCTGGCATTTGCCCAATTAAAAATTCGACGATTTGTCTTCATCTAATTTTAACCCTCGTTTCACAACTGTTACTCCTTCATGTTTTTCTGCAATTTCAGTAGAATATCTATTTGTGATTATTGCTCTGTGGCACTAAGCCCGATACAGCAACAGCACAGCGACATCGCCGATGCAGTGCAGCTAAATGATCCTTGTGATTTTATTGAATAAAGAAATTTTGACTTTGACTTTGCAGTGCCGCGGTCATTTTGGGTTTTCGTATGTTTTTAAAATTCTCCAAATGACATTGTTCGCGCTGTGCAACGTGTGTTGTATAATCATGATCGTAGAACGTAATAAGTACTAAGTAAGCTGAATAAAGTACAAGTATTTTTTTTGTAAATAAGCCAAAAAAATGTAACCACTTCTTACGATGCCTTTTTAATTTAAAACCAAATCTAGAAAACCCCATCGCGATAATAAGGAAAAAGTTGTGAAGCGCGACCCTTCCTCTAATGATATTCCTCGTGCTTTAGCTTCAGGGCTTCGACCTTATGTACGCTTGCTTTCCACTTTTCTAAGATCTTTATGTATCTACACACATTGAAGCAAATATAGTAATGATGAATTATGAACTTGTGATTGCCCTCTAAGCATATAAAGAACGTCATTACAATTTAGATAAATTTCATCCGGAAATAAACAGTTCATGAAAGCTATGTGTTCAGTTTTATATGTACATAATTTTTAGGCATTTGGATCACAAACGTTAACATTTTAATTATGTAAAATAATAATAATAATACATTATATTATTATGTTAATATCATTCCTTTATATATAAGCCATCATTAATAAAATTGTCCTACAATTCATGCAGGTTGAAGCTGCTGATTACATGAAACAGAATAATTTGTGTATGTTTATTCAATGACGATGACAATAAAATAGCGCTATAAAGAAGTCTCCCTAATATTAAAGCTGATTTAAAATGAATAAGGGCCAACGCACATCTATCGACAAAACTGTTTTGTCGCGTACTTAGTGACGTGAAAATAAATTTTCTGTTATAACGAAAACAGCATATGATGAATGCTTCCTCGTCATATGCTGTTTTCGTTGTAACGAAACTCACATCAATTGACACGACAGACTTTTCTTAAGTATGATTACCTATCTATTATAGCATTGTTTAATACCTACCTATTAAACATTGCTTTATACGCACATACCTAGAGAATAAACTGTGTTTTTTAATAAATAAGAATATATAGTAATTATGTAGTGTACTTAATAATATTATTAAGTACTTACGATGATTCTCATTAAATAAGCAAGTAACGAAAACAGCAAATAAAAAAAGCATATTGTAACTAATAAAGTTTTACTGACAGTTTTACATCACTAACTGTTCGACAAGACGTTTTGTTTTCGGTTTGCGTTCGCCCTAAACCTTTTCATTTGGTTAGAATTATTACATGCCAAAGTATGGTTCCATTTTATGAACTTACTAGCAGTTACCCGCGACTTCGTACGCGAGTACAGTTTCCGTATACATTATATTATCTGTGCATGTACCGAGCGGATACTTTGAGAAACTTGACATTACACCGAACCCGTACTCAAATGTCAAACGTTAGTCGTTGGACCAAAGAGGTAGTACTACGTCCTGTCAAACTGACGTGACATGACATGACATCATCCAATTGCTAAATTGGCGCTGCTAATCCCGTTCGTTCATTTTATCCTATAGATCCTGTTAATTATTAGGGACTAGCAGTTACCCGCGACTTCGTACGCGTCTACAGTTTCCGTATTATATTATCTGTGCGTGTACCGAGCGGATACTTTGAGAAACTTGACATTACACCGAACCCGTACCTACTGGAATGTCAAACGCTAGTCGTTAGACCAAAGAGGTAGTACTACGTCCTGTCAAACTGACGTGACATGACATGACAATGAAATCCTCTTGCCAATTGGCGCTGCTAATCCTTTTCCTTCATTTTATCCTGTAGATCCTGTTAACTATTCGGGATAAAAAGTAGCCTATATGTCAATCCAGGTTACGAACTATATATATGCCAAGTTTCATCCAAGTTGGTTCAGTAGTTTTGACGTGATTGAAACACAAACATCCAAACATCTAAACATCCAAACATCTAAACATCCAAACATCTAAACTTTCGCATTTATAATATTAGTAGGATAAACAGTAGCCTATATGTCAATCCAAGTTACGAACTATATATATGCCAAGTTTCATCCAAGTTGGTTCAGTAGTTTTAACGTGATTGAAACACAAACATCCAAACCTCTAAACTTTCGCATTTATAATATTAGTAGGATTTAAGCCTAACTAACGAAATACGAATTAAAAACATAATTTAAATAAATTCAATAATAATAAAGGATTGTAAAAAACTTTTATCTCTATACAAAGAAAACCGTGAACAAACTATTTCTTTTACCGGCTTTTCTCACAAAAAACCACTTATCGTTTGCTCTACTGTAAGAGGAGCAGTCGGAAATAATTCAGGATGACATTATATTTTCCTTATTAGGGGTCTACTCTAACCGACGATAAAGAAATGGTCAATCGGGAGGTTTGACGACTCATTTCCGATCTACTCGATATCATGAATCCACTAAAAAGGCCACCTTAGCCATTGAAATAATGCAATTGCACTGCCGGTATAGACCCTATGCACACGTGCAATCGGTACCCAGACATACTACCAACTGTTCTAGTCTGATGACCATAATTAAGAAGGTTTTACAAAAGTAAGTTACAATTACATCAAGTAGATAAGGTATCTCTAGTGAGGGTTGGCCTTAGTCCCATTCTACAATAAAAATCTACTTTGAATCGACAGACAACAGAATCTTATTTACGGCGCAAACATTACTAGTTGACGTTATTGGACTGACAAATGGCTGATTGCCGGTTTTCTAAAGACCCTATCGCGGCGTGCGCCAACTGCGCCCGCATTGTAAATCTCACGATGCAATAACTCCGGCTGTGTCGCGATTATCTTATTTAATTGGTAGTTATTGAAGGCACAGTGTCGGTGACAAGTGACGAGGGTCCTACAATATCCGCAATGAACTAGTAATTAAAGACTGCGTAATGAAAGGACGGCGTCTATCGAAACTATGTTTATCGAAGGATCGCTTCCCCGCGATAACGTTTGCACCATGCTTTTGGATGTATTTTGATTGAATACGAGTAAATTCGACGAAACAATTTTTGGAACATGAGTTTTACGGAGGCTGATGGCTGACAGTTACATAGAATAGAATAAGAAATAATTTACAGAATTTGGAGGTGAAACATGAGCATTTAAAATAAACTAGACATAGAATGTTTCTAGAGTAGGTACTCGTAGCTGTTTCTAGTTGAATAGCGCAGTCCCGGCGTGTGAAGTGTTGCGATGTTTTACAAACAAACTCGTTCTAGTTAGTATTTGTACACTGTCATGTGATGTGAACTACAACTCGTTCAAGGTACTGCAATGTCCTACTTTCATTAAAACTCATTTGAAAACAAGCTGGAACTTTCCCTCGCCATTTCATATAACATTTAAAACGCTGATTTCAGGAAAAGGTAAAAGGTTACCTTTTAAACCCTTTTTGTCAAAAATAGCGTCGTCTTTTCTCACGGGAGTTACGTGAACCACTGTAAATGTAATTAGTAAAACCGTTTTATTGCTCACGTGGATGTTTAAACGGTGCCAAAAAATAATAAAATATTTTGGAAAACTTTCGTATAATAGGCTAATATTGTCGTCGTGAATAATTTACCGAGAAGAGGTATCGCGGTCGCGTCCGTTTCGCAAACTCATAAATACATATATCCATAGTCCTATAACTTATTTATTATTTATTCAATAAACATCACTTACATAAAGAGTGTTGGCAGCGAGCCAGCGGTCTTAGGCCCCCTCAAGGGCACCCGCACATCACATACACACAATAATTAATCACACACCAAGCCTGGCATCTGATTGAACCACATCCAGAAACACGAAATGCTGAGAGTCGTCGGTTACTTTCAAAATTCCGCTGAGTTCGATTCGATCCGTCGCCCTCGGATCTCGTAGCGGGTCTACGCGCGCTACGCCGCCGGTACACTGCCGCGTAGCACGGTGCTACGGCGTAGCGCGACCACTGCGCGCGCAATCGCGAACGTCTTGTCTTTCCAAATTACAGAATTATGAAGGCAATTTACGTAATTTACTTTGAACTAATGTTGCCGTAAAAATGTGTATCAATTTAAATTATTTTTACGGTTGTGGAACACGGAATTCGGTCGTAATTTACGGTAATAAAATGTATTAAAAACTTTAGGATTGCGATTTTAGTATCTCCAAAAATTTGAATTGAGTTTAGATAGGAGGGTTTGGATGTTTGTGTTTCAATCACGTCGAAACTACTGAACCAACTTGGATGAAACTTAAAAGTGCACTTTCACACAATAAAAGAACTTGAACCAACTCGATGCATTATTATTTTGTACAAAAAGCCACGCGCGCTCATTCTGAAAACATCCTACTAATATTATAAATGCGAAAGTTTAGATGTTTGGATGTTTGTGTTTCAATCACGTCAAAACCACTGAACCAACTTGGATAAAACTTGGCATATATATAGTTCGTAACCTGCATTGACATATAGGCTACTTTTTATCCCGAATAATTAACAGGATCTACAGGATAAAATGAACGAAAAGGATTAGCAGCGCCAATTGGCAAGAGGATTTCATTGTCATGTCATGTCACGTCAGTTTGACAGGGCGTAGTACTACCTCTTTGGTCTAACAACTAGCGTTTGACATTCCAGTAGGTACGAGTTCGGTGTAATGAGGTGTAATGTCAAGTTTTTCAAAGAAGTATTCGCTCGGTACACGCACAGATAATATAATGTAAACGGAAACTGTAGACGCGTACGAAGTCGCGGGTAACTGCTAGTTTAAAATAGTAAAAAGCCGTTCAATTTAAATAAATGCAAAACAGCGCGGCGTGCGTTCACATTAGGTTGCGTCCAGCCACCGCACCGCACCGCACCGCACCGCCCCGCACCGCACCGCCCCGCACCGCACCGCACCGCACCGCACCGCACCGCACCGCACCGCACCGCACCGCACCGCACCGCACCGCACCGCACCGCACCGCACCGCACCGCACCGCACCGCACCGCACCGCACCGCACTCTGTACATACATCACGCTCGCTATACGCACCTGCACTAGTAGCTTCAGGACACGCGTCCGATGGATATTCTGTAATTGGACGGACTTTCTAATTCAGCGAAATGTACAGATATTACTTTCAGCGAAAAGTAAAACTAAGCTACGTTGAAAATCTGTTCTTTGAGATCTGAAAGCTTAAAGCTTGCATTCATTTGGTTTGTGCAAGTCGTTGTTTGTGGCAGAGTGTGTTGGTGTCAGCAACATGTGTCAGTGGCCCTCATGGCTACCTGCAGCACCGCGTCGTCGCGTTGTGTCGCGTTGTGTCGCGTAGTGTCGCGCGCGCGGCTGAAAGAGCGCCGTCAATAAATAAAGCAGAAAGCGCATGTGGGTCACACACACACATGCACACGCCTACAAATACGTTTGAGTGCGTTTATTGTATGTTGCAGGGAAAGTTGCAAGCTGATGCGTGTCATTGGTAGAGCTTACTAATAAATACAGTTTGAAAGTATTCTAAATTAGAATAGTTTTATATCCAGTACCTGGAAAGTAGGGCAAGTCTGCCGACGACGTCCTCATTTCACTATTTCCTGCTTCTGTTATTTATTGTAAGCTTTATGTAGTGGGCTTTGGCATGTTCCGTGCACAGTAGGTACTGTATGTAACTATACACGAACATTGAACAATGCCGGGCTTGGAAAAACATTTACAGTGATCTTTGTGATATTATTGAATCTAGGTTTGATAATAACTTTTATCACAAAAAGTTACAAAAAAAATTACCTAGAGCACTCTCTACTCTTTCAATCTCTTCTTTTGCTACGAGTAGAGTAGAGTAGAGTATGTTTCACTCAGGAATCTAACTAGGCCAAAATAAGTAAGTTTTATCGTGAAAACGTCCAGTTTTAGCAGTTTATCAGCAGCATAGTGCAGTTCACAGTAATGAGTGTCTTTACAGCAGCTCGTTAGCGCGCACATTACGCGCCGTCAATGCGACGACATTATTTATTACCCCACTGTGCCGCCAGTGTGTTGCACATAATTACCCACACCTGACAGCTTTCGTATTTGCTCGCCACCAATAACCGCCAACAACTACTGTACAAGGTTGTTCAGTAGAGGCGTATGTACCACGTTCTAATTAAAATTGTAAGTACCTAAGTAGTGGCAGGATGAGATGGCTGAACTAGCGCCACCGCCTGGCGCTAGTTCAGCCATCTCATCCTGCCAGAGAAACATCACAGAGAAAGCGAACGATAGACAAGGATGGAGGCTGTTGGAGGAGGCCTATACCTAGGAATACTAATGGCTTTTTTATATTTTTACTAGCAGTTACCCGCGGCTTCGTACGCGAGTACCGTTTCCGTGTACATTATATTATCTGTGCGTGTACCGAGCGGATACTTCTTTGAGAAACTTGACATTACACCTAACTCGTACTGGAATGTCAAACGCTAGTCGTTAGACCAAAGAGGTAGTACTACGCCCTGTCAAACGGACGTGACATGACATGACAATGAAATCCTCTTGCCAATTGGCGCTGCTAATCCTTTTCGTTCATTTTATCCTGTAGATCCTGTTAATTATTCGGGATAAAAAGTAGCCTATGTGTCAATCCAGGTTACGAACTATATATATGCCAACTTTCATCCAAGTTAGTTCAGTAGTTTCGACGTGATTGAAACACAAACATCCAAACATCCAAACATCTAAACATCCAAACATCCAAACATCTAAACTTTCGCATTTATAATATTAGTAGGATTAGTTTATGCCGGCGCGTGCGGTTTGCATGATACTCAGGTGAATGTGGAATGTGTGGCGCAGACGCAGCGCCTGTTGGATATTTGCAAGCAACTTGTTATTACGGCGGAGTTCTGCTCGTTACTTTGGCGAGTTTGTTCGAGCGCTGCGACATGTTTTGACTCTCAGGTCGGTATCATGTTTTCTTCACAATTTATTGCACAAATCTTGTAGGTAACCTGTTATAGTACTGTAGTACGTACTGGGCAGGTTGGCGCCAATCCATTACTTTCTTCGTGTATTCTGGTATCACATGGGCAAAGTGGCTAAAGGTTCTTAGAACACGTTCACGTGATGTATCGCACTGCGGTCGCTCCGAGACGCGAAGGCCCTACATGCAGCGCAGTGCTAACGATGGCTCGACAACCCTGCCCGATGTAGTTTGTGCTATGATCCGCTAATCTAGACAACGGTTGTACTCTCACCGATGCACCGACACGGGGAGTCCAAGGGGTTGCGAGGGGCGGGGAGGGGAGGGGGTTTGGAACAAGTGAGCGCGCTGCTCCGATCAGTGTAAGCTCATCGATATCGGGAACTAGGTACCTTGGGCGTTGAGTTCCGAGGACACGGTGACCGCTATGTTACACCACTCACTAACAGTTTTTTATTGCGAATTAAAAATAGTAGCGCATGCGCTATGATGCAGATATAATTAAATAAATATATATAGTCCCAAACTAAGCAAAGCTTGTAATATGGGAACTAGATGCTGGTAGAATACTTAAATACTTTTTTTTAGTATTTTTGTAAATACATACTTATAATACACTAGCAGTTACCCGCGACTTCGTACGCGAGTACCGTTTCCGTGTACACTATATTATATGTGCATGTACCGAGAGGATACTTCTTTGAGAACATTGACATTACACCTCATTACACCGAACTCGTACTGGAATATCAAACGCTAGTCGTTAAACCAAAGAGGTAGTACTACGCCCTGTCAAACTGACGTGACATGACATGACAATGAAATCCTCTTGCCAATTGGCGCTGCTAATCTATATGCCAAGTTTCATCCAAGTTGGTTCAGTAGTTTAGACGTGATTGAAACACAAACATCCAAACATTCAACCATTTAAACATCTAAACATCTAAACTTTCACATTTATAATATTAGTAGGATAGGATAGTAACACCCAGACATATAACAAACATCTATGTTTGCTACACACAAATGTTTGTTCTCAGTGGGGATCGAACCCACGACCCACAGCACGGAAGGCAGAGCTAATACCGACTGAGCTGTGACGCCTGTCAAATATAATGTTATCAATATCTGGTGTTTTGTACCTTTTTATGAGAAAAACTAAGGGCACCAATGACATCTCTTTGTCTTTTTGAGTCAAAAAGACAAGAGAAATCATTGCCATATTTTACAGCCGTCAAAATACGGAGAGCGCAGTTCTAAAGCATGGTTCTGTTGTAGTGGTCGTGTACTCACCGCTATCTCCACAGAGTCAACTACACTTCGATCGAGAACACGGTCTCGCTCATAACTAAGCACTTGCACTTCTTACGCTGCGCTATCAGGTGCATAGTTACGTGTGCAAGTACCAGCTCGGTCGGCGGAACTAGCGTTCTCATTTGATCGTGTGCTCTACTACTTGTGTACTTTGTACTTCTGTATGTAGTAGTTAGTTGAGCCAACTGCGTCAAATATAGTGTTTGGATTCGAAACAAGAGCCACTATTCAAATAATCGCTTATTAGGTGGACTCGCGAGTGATTCATAAAAAATAGTCTTTGCGTTTTGTTCGCGTGATATTTCTGATTGGACCTCCTCTCCAGTTCAATATGTTCCATAGTGTAACGTTGTGCTAAACATCGTTCAAAAATAATCTAAATATAACTTTATAGAAAAAATTAAATAAAATATTATTTAAAGAATAAAAACTAAAACATAAACTACGTCTAAATAATTACAATTAAAACACTAAAATCTTAAAAACTAATATAAAATATACTAGGCAGAACCCTTAAACTATTAAAACTACTCCAAGAGCTTTCGTATTGCGTAACTAGGCAAAAGGAACTCCAAATACCTTAGCGCCTCACGCGTACTAACTATGCCTTAGGCTGTGGCGCTGCACTCATTTGCACGGTCTATTCCCTCGCTGGTCGCAGGCTGCAGCGGACCTCTCTACTAATAAGGACGCTCCTGCTTATTTTTTTTCAAAAAACTACCTAAGTGTGCCAGGAATCCCGCTAGGGTGAGTTCACAAATTATTATAGCTATCAACCTAAGCGCCTAGTCAAAATTAGCCCTGTAAAGCTGTCTGCTAAAGCACACGCTAGCTGAATATTTTAAACACGTCACTCTAGGCGTTGGCCTTGTACCTATCTACCCTCAGCACGTGGCTTGGCAGCTGGCTTTTGGACCTAGAACATTTCCTAAGGCCTGCCGTATCTTCCAGGATTCTTCTACCACCTTCCCCCATCATCCTCGTTACAAGCTGGGACAGCTGCTTCTTCCACGGCTGGATGATTGGTGCTGGAAGCCTACTGGCAACATCGCTTACCCATACATTCATCTACGCGCGGATGCGCGAAGGTGCTTCCTCAAGCTGGAACTGCTGGACTTGCCGCTGCCTACTCTGAGTGACATTAGGACAAGGCCAGTGACGTTTTCAATCTACCATACTAAGTGTGCGGCTGTGCAATATTTTATGGACAAGTAAAGCTGTGGTCTGTGAAAAGCTAGTTTCATTCCACATCCTTACAGGACCCCGTCTACCCCTAAATCTGTCTGCGGCTCAAACGCCGCAGTGGCGCCCATTTTCAATTTAACGTGGTTAATTGCACAGCCTAGCACTTAATTTGTTAAAACTAATAATTTTCAGCTAGTCGTGAAAAATCTAAGAACGTGTAAGCGAAGCGGTGAAATATTTTCAACACAGCGAACTGGTAGGTACGTACGTTCACTCATATTATGTGCTATCACTGTGATCAATCAATCTAGTTTGTGTAAACTGTAACGTATTTTAGGATTAAACTAATTTTGAATCAGATATTACTGTTAATTAAAGCTAAGAACAAAATTTTTCTAAAAGATTTCACGCTACCCTCATATTAGGTACGTAACAGTTCGCATTGGTCTTATCGTTGATTTTGCACGTATTTTCATCAAAACTATTAAAATAAATGAATCTAATCACCAATTCGTAGTAGGTTATTAAATAAATTGTAACAGACAGCTATTTAATTTTGTCTTTAGCGCTCGGCAGTTGTATGCAGCTAGCCGTAAACAGGTGGTATACTTAGGTGCAATTAATTTACTACGTTGTGATTTGCTACTATTATTAATTACTATTTTGTTATATTTACTGTGTTCTTGCTACATTTATCATAATGGGAACTCACCCTATAAAATTCCTATTGCTAAATAAAAATGAGTTGTCTTATGAGGTCCTTATCAGAGGCGAGGAACCAGCTGCTACCGTTCTAAAACTAAGAAATCAAATAAATAAACTAACTATCACGATTCCGTCTGAGGATATTCAGGAATCAGGCATCGAGTCTGAGGCTGACTTGGCAGGCGTTACACTATCTATAAAAGAACTAGTTACTAGAATAAAATCTCTCCACGAAAAATATGATCTAAGTCTTTTTGAACGTACTAGAGCGTTAGCACATCATATTTATTATCGGTTAAGTCGAATAGATAAAACTAACGTTGTAGAAAAACAGGAAAAATTGCAAAAAGAATTTAATTCTCAATACGCGCTGTTAGCTAAGCTTACTCCAGCTAGTTCGTCACTATCATCTACTGAACAGTCGAGTTCTGGTCAATCGTTATCTATTAGTGTACCCGGAACTGATACCTTTAGATGCGAACGTAATCATATTAATGATCTACAAAAGTTGAAGTTTAATGGAAAGTCGTGTGTGAGAGTGTTTATACAGAGAGTGAATGAGTTTTGCACGTCTAGATGTATCTCACATTCTAAATTGTTGACGTATGCAACTGAGATTTTCACAGGTCAAGCGTTGCACTGGTACCGTAGCGTAAAGACTGAAGTAGGTAGCTGGCAGGATCTCACTAAATTGCTGATAGCTGATTTTGGTCAATTTGATTACGACTATAGACTAATATCTGAGATTCGTAGCCGCACTCAGGGTGACTCAGAAAATATAATAGTATACCTAGCTATTATGTCGGAACTTTTTTCTAGGTTGACTAAACCCGTGTCTGAGGAAGAGAAATTAGAGATATTGCTACACAATATTAGGCCGTGTTATGCGACTATCTTAGTATCGCATGGCGATAGCATTACTTCTATCGAAACTCTTCGGTCGCTGTGCCGTAACTACGAACGAATACAGGCATTGTCTTCGCAATTCCGTGAACCTCCTAGGGTCACTACAGAAACTTTGGCTCCTGATCTAGCTTTTACTAAAACACAGGATACTTCGAACTCAAAACCCTACTATTATAATAAAAATACTAATGCTAATTATAACAGTGCTAATAATTCGAAACCGTACTACAATAAATCTACAAATGTTCAAACCGCTACCGGCCAGACGAGCGCTGCGCGCACTACCGTAGCTGCTATCAATGCAAGCTCGCAGGGTCATAAAAAACTCTATTGTCCTCGATGTCGTAATGACTCGCATAATTTACGCCAGTGTAAACAAGAACATTTTCTAATATGTTTCAAATGCGGAAAGAAGGATACTAAATATCCTGATTGTACTAACTGCAATTCCACTACTAAAGGTTCAAATCCAAAAAACTAAATAGCTTAGATTGCTGCAGTACGAGTTCTATCACTGCTGTTCACGTTAAAACTAGTAAAAAGGAGTGGATGGAGTGGCTACAATTTGTAAAAATATTTTCATCTAGTTACTCTATTGCATCAATCTTAACTTCTAAACCCACTAATGATGTACGTCCGTATGTTACAGTTAAAGTAGGAAATCTATCTATTTGTGGTTTACTCGACTCAGGATCTGCTGTCTCCATTCTAGGAAACAATGCACACTTACATATTCTAGCGTTGGGTCACACCCTAGTAAATGAAACTACTCTAAAATCATTTACAGCTGCCGGTGGTCAGTCCTTATCTGCCATTGGATACATAAACCTACCAGTAAATTTTGAAAATAACTTTCACGTAATTAGAGCTTATGTAATACCTGAGGTAACATCTTCGTTGATATTAGGTGTCGATTTCTGGGAAAAATTTGAGCTATGTCCTAGATTTTTACAATCTATAACGCTATCTAACAAAGCTATGAATAGTATCGCTGAGGTCAATAATTCTACTAGTACACTACAATCTTACGATGAATTGAATGAGTCTGAACGCATTACTGCTGACAATGTGGTAGAACAATTTAAATTTATTTCTTCTACAAAGTGTGGATTAGGTCGTACTCATCTTGTGGAACACTGCATTGACACAGGTACTTCTGCCCCTATCAGGCAGCGTTACTACCGACTCTCACCAGAAAAACAACGCATATTAGGAAGTGAACTAGATGAAATGCTTCACTTAGGTGTTGTCGAGGCCTGCGAAAGTCCTTGGTCTTCTCCTGTTTTACTTACTCCTAAAAAAGATGGTTCGTTACGATTCTGTCTAGATAGTCGTAAATTGAACGCAGTAACTAAAAAAGATGCTTATAAATTGCCTTACATCTCAGAAATATTAGATAATCTAAAAAATGCTCGTTACCTATCTAGTATCGATCTTTCTCGCGCATACTGGCAACTACCTATCGCCGAGCAGGATCGAGACAAAACTGCATTCTACATACCTAATCGAGGTACATATCGTTTCGTTACCGTTCCGTTTGGTTTAACTAATGGCCCGGCTACACAACAACGGTTAATGGATTTATTATTCTATGGACCTGAGTTTGAGAACTCTGTCTTTGTCTTTATTGACGATATAATAATCGCTTCTGCTGATTTCCAAACTCATATTGCACTTTTACTAAAGGTTCATAAGAAGCTAGAAATGGCTAATCTAACTATTAACTATGAAAAATCTAAATTCTTCAGAAATGAACTAAAGTATCTTGGTTTTGTGGTCAACTCTAAAGGTCTCCACGTTGATCCTGGGAAGGTCGAGGCTATCCTTAATTTTCCTATACCTACTAATAAGAAAGAGGTAAAAAGATTTCTTGGTACCGCTTCGTGGTATCGGAGGTTTGTACCAAACTTTAGCGCCATTGCTGCCCCCCTAAATAGCTTAACTTCTACTAGTAAAAATGCTAAGTCATTCTTATGGACTAAAGAAGCCGATGATGCTTCCTCTAAATTAAAGGATTGTCTGGTCTCTGCTCCGATTCTTTCGTGTCCTAATTTTGATTTACCTTTTGAGATTCATACTGACGCCAGTGATTATGGAGTCGGTGGCGTACTTACACAAACTATTAATGGTGTGGAACATCCTATCGCTTATATGAGCAAATCTCTTACTGCTCAAGAGAGAAACTACAGTATCACCGAGAGAGAAGCACTAGCTGTACTCGTAGCTCTTGAACACTGGAGGTGTTACATTGATAATGGTCGTAAATTTATTGTCTATACAGATCACTCTGCACTAAAATGGTTCTTAAATCTAAATAATCCGACAGGTCGTCTCGCTCGCTGGGGTGTGCGATTATCTGCATTTAACTTCGAAATGAAGCACCGTCGTGGCTCTGACAATGTAATACCGGACGCGCTATCGCGCGCTTGTCCTATCACTGCTATTGATACTTCTCCTAAAACTACCAATACTAAAGATGAGTGGTATCTAAACATATTCCAGGGTTGTCAAAATTCTGCAGTTTCATTTCCTAACTATATTATAAAAAATGATAAGCTATACCGTTTTATGAAGGGTAAATGTTCACTAACTAAAGAATTTGAATGGAAGGAAGTTGTGCCTATTGAGGTTAGAGAAGCTATAATTCTAGAAAATCATGCTGAACCGATAGCAGGTCACCTAGGTATCTTTAAGACATACAAACGTCTTACCCTAAAATACTACTGGCCTGGGATGCATGCTGACGTGGTCAAAGTAGTTACTTCTTGTGACAGTTGCATCGCTCATAAGCATCAGAACCATGCTACCTTAGGTGAAATGGGCCGACCTAAATCTTGTTCTAGACCATTTCAAGTACTCAGTATTGACCTAGTTGGACCCCTACCTGTGTCCAGAAAACAGAATACTTTCTTGTTAGTAATAACCTGTTGTTTCAGTAAATATTGTCTTTTGTTTCC
This sequence comes from Gandaritis pyraliata, assembly GCA_947859175.1. NCBI lineage: Eukaryota > Metazoa > Arthropoda > Insecta > Lepidoptera > Geometridae > Gandaritis > Gandaritis pyraliata. Next base: position 229,834 of record OX401871.1, on the reverse strand, counting down.
AATTAAACGTGCTACCGCGGAAATAGTAACTAAAATTCTAGAAGAAAACGTATTTTTAATTCACGGTGTTCCCGAAACTATCATATTAGACAATGGAAAACAGTTTGTTAGTGCTACCTTAAAACAAATGCTATCTAAATATAATGTCCCTCATCTACATTTTACTCCTAAATACACGCCTCACGTAAATACAGTAGAAAGATACAATAAAACTATCATGACTGCAGTATCTACATTTATAACTACTGATCATCGCATCTGGGATACTCTAATACCTAAAATACAATTTGCTGTTAATAACTCTGTGAACGAAGTAACGGGTTACACGCCCTCATTTTTGGTTTATGGTCGGGAGTTGGTCACTTGTGGTTCACACTACACAAATACTGAACCCGATAACGTGGCGGACCTTATCTTCCAACCACGTGATCAATATGCCGAGAATCTAGGTATTCTTTCGTCTATATTTAACAAAGTACAGTTAGCACTATTACAAGCGCACAGTAGAAACTCGAATTCCTATAACTTGCGTAAAAAACCTATGGAATTCCAGACAGGTGATGTCATATGGAGAAAAACATTTTTTCAAAGTGACAAAGATAAATACTTTAATAAAAAACTAGCTCCAAAGTATGTACAATGTAAGATTATTTCTAAAAAGTCTCCTCTTGTTTACGAGCTGAGCGACATGAGCGGTAACAATCTAGGCTCATGGCACATAAAAGATTTTAAGTTAACAAACTACAAAGACTAAAACTAATATTTAAATTATTATACAGTAAGTATTTGTATATAATTTATTATGTATCGTGTATATCTACCTAGTATGTACCTAGTCACATTCTCTAAATAAATGGATAAGTACTAAAGTGGATAGGTTTAGGTACTTGTTTATTAGAATAATTATTTTATTCTCACAGCTGATTCAAGCTATGCTAATTACCTACCTACTGTTATTTCTACTATAACCAGTCGTGCGTGTAGGCATAAACTGGAACGCGCTATTGTTCCAATGCTCACCGTAAGGGTAGGTATTTAAGATTATCTGTGCTATAGTATCTCTCTAACCTAATGATTTTTATGCTGTGTTAAAATCTATTAGGTAGGTACTATATCTAGATAACGCTGTATCTATAAGAATTTTTTAGGCTTTAAGTTCTATCTGTATAACTTAGTTCGGATGTCTTTAAGAGTCATAAAATTAGCTATCTAGCAAACTATACTTCAGTACCTATGCTCATATATAATTAAACTACCAGCTACCTATTGTGAGTTGTCGTCGTGCTAAAACGATAAACTTCGGCTAGACTGTTTTGAGTTAATCTTGTTACTAATGCAAGTATACTCTGTGTGTAAGGGTCTGAAGAACGCTAGAGTTATAAAGACAAGATGGATGGATTAATGAAAAGAGGAAGTATGAACGAATATGAATGAGATGTATGAAAGTAGGACAGTACTATGAACTATAGGTAGTGAGTCGGATTTTTGTATAGGAAAAATCCTACGCTTTTTGGCGGGGTACTGTAACGTTGTGCTAAACATCGTTCAAAAATAATCTAAATATAACTTTATAGAAAAAATTAAATAAAATATTATTTAAAGAATAAAAACTAAAACATAAACTACGTCTAAATAATTACAATTAAAACACTAAAATCTTAAAAACTAATATAAAATATACTAGGCAGAACCCTTAAACTATTAAAACTACTCCAAGAGCTTTCGTATTGCGTAACTAGGCAAAAGGAACTCCAAATACCTTAGCGCCTCACGCGTACTAACTATGCCTTAGGCTGTGGCGCTGCACTCATTTGCACGGTCTATTCCCTCGCTGGTCGCAGGCTGCAGCGGACCTCTCTACTAATAAGGACGCTCCTGCTTATTTTTTTTCAAAAAACTACCTAAGTGTGCCAGGAATCCCGCTAGGGTGAGTTCACAAATTATTATAGCTATCAACCTAAGCGCCTAGTCAAAATTAGCCCTGTAAAGCTGTCTGCTAAAGCACACGCTAGCTGAATATTTTAAACACGTCACTCTAGGCGTTGGCCTTGTACCTATCTACCCTCAGCACGTGGCTTGGCAGCTGGCTTTTGGACCTAGAACATTTCCTAAGGCCTGCCGTATCTTCCAGGATTCTTCTACCACCTTCCCCCATCATCCTCGTTACAAGCTGGGACAGCTGCTTCTTCCACGGCTGGATGATTGGTGCTGGAAGCCTACTGGCAACATCGCTTACCCATACATTCATCTACGCGCGGATGCGCGAAGGTGCTTCCTCAAGCTGGAACTGCTGGACTTGCCGCTGCCTACTCTGAGTGACATTAGGACAAGGCCAGTGACGTTTTCAATCTACCATACTAAATGTGCGGCTGTGCAATATTTTATGGACAAGTAAAGCTGTGGTCTGTGAAAAGCTAGTTTCATTCCACATCCTTACAGGACCCCGTCTACCCCTAAATCTGTCTGCGGCTCAAACGCCGCAATAGGATAGTTGCATAGACACTGTGAGCTAATCTGCGGCTCGACCAGCTCTTCTCCAAGTCTAAGTTTACACAAAGCCGAGTATTCGGCACAAACTCTTTTATTGTTCAACTTTCTGATGAAAAACATTGATTAAATTCAAGTGGAATATAAATTCTGTGGTTTGACACAATGAATGTTGTTTGGTTGAATTAAAGTCGTCTCTTCTTGAACATAAACTCATACATTATAGTCACAAAGCTACGACATGGTGCGGTGTCGACTGCCGAGTGCTAAAACGTATAGTCATGTTTAGATGTGAGCTCTCAACAGATAAGGTATGGGCGCGCGGCGCGAGCACTCCGCGGGACAGATGGCGGGAAATGCGCCTCCGACTACAGAGCTGACAGAGTTATGGTAACTGAAAGTAACCATTGTTAAAGTGTCGTGTACGCGGGAAGGGTATAAAAGCATTTCCCTGACAAAGAAATGTCATGCATGTTCGTGGAGCGGTCGGGTCTCGTGTAGATTTGGATGCTAATGCCTTGCTGCCGCGAGGACAAGTGTACGTGTACAAAAGTTTGCTTCACGACCTTTTACTTTCAGTGAACGTGGCTCTGCGTGGCGTCTTTACAACGTTATGTTTGTTTATTACTTGTTTTAGATTTTACCCACTTTCCGATGTGTTGTATCAAACCATTATTTCCATTCTTTTTGCCAATAAGCGCGTCCGTGGGGTAAACCGAGAGCTAAATAATCCCTTTATTTTTTACTTAGATTCGACCTCCTAGGACCAAGGGAACGCGAGTAATCACTAAAACTTATACCCCTAACTTGCTCAAAAGTTATAGGTAGGGCCTATTGGAAAATTCAAGCACCTGAAATTCGATTTAGCCAGGGTAAAGGGGATGTTTGTGTTTCAAACACGTCTAAACTACTGAACCAACTTGGATGAAACTTGGCATATATATAGTACGTATCCTGGATTGACACATAGGCTACTTTTTATCCCGAATAATTAACAGGATCTACAGGATAAAATGAAAAAACGGGTTTAGCAGCGCCAATTATTAACAAGAGGATGATGTCATGTCATGTCACGTCAGTTTGACAGGACGTAGTACTACCTCTTTGGTCTAACAACTAGCGTTTGATATTCCGGTAGGTACGAGTTCGGTGTAATGACAAGTTTCTCAAAGTATCCGCTCGGTACACGCACACATAATATAATGTACACGGAAACTGTAGACTATAGGATAGGAATGATATAGAATAGGATAGGATATGATAGGATAGGATGATGAGTTATTATTATATGACCAAAGGCATCACATGAAGGTTTCCGAAACAATGAATAAAGACGACCTCGTTCTAGTTTGAGTATATCTCAATAAAGAGTCACCGGTTGTACCTCGCTCTGTATCAATGAGCTCGGACACTCACAGGCGAGTGTGTCTCTAACCCCATGCGGTGCGGCGCGGTGCTCTCGTTCCGAATCAAAAGAGTGGGAGAGTGCGACGCAGCGCGGACTATACAACTGGCACGTCGCGTCGTACACTTAAGATTAACGAACGCGCCACTTACCTCGTTAGCTAGAAGGCCTTGTCGGTCACGTGTGCGAATGCGATCAAAGGAAATCTAGCTGTGCGACAAACGTGAGCTTTAAGTACTGTAGTTCATTCTAGTCATGGATCTACAGCGTAGCTTTCTGATGTGATGCGCACTCAGCAGGCAGGTAATAGGTAAGCGAACTTAGCACTATGTTAGTCCGATATGCCATGACAGCTTCGCTCTCGTCAACTAAAAAAAAACTTGTCAAAACAAAGAGTGAATTTCAACAGTGTCAGTAAATAATGCGGTTAGTCTGACAAACCTGATTTTGCACCCTCCGTGGTCGGCGCGACGAGTGCTAGTAAAGGTTTGGGGAACGCTCAAAGCTTTTTTAAAAACTAAACTTTAAACTTTGTTTCACGAAAAATTTAATTCAATGAAAATTAATTACATTAAAGCGAAACGTCTGAGACAAAGTTAATTCTCTAAACGAATGAATAAATCAAACTTACTAACTACGAGCCACAAGGCACAGATCGCGTGGGCGGTGGAGATATGCAACTCAGCCGCAGGTGCAATATTGCAAGCTTGCGCTTAGGCATTGGGTGTTGTTATGACTACGGTACTAGCCGGTTGTATAACTCCTCCCTCCTCAAGAGCGAAATTATCGGTTCTCACGGAAGCTGCGATCCGATTATTTCGCCAAAACATAAAACGGTACACAAAAAACACAATAGAAATAATGATTAAAACTAAATACAATAATAGAGTGCCTAAACTAACACTTTTAACCGTTACGCCACTGATACCATTTTCACTTTCACTAAACACACTTTCCTTCAGGTTCAGGATACGTGAAAAATGTTTCAATTCCTCCAGATTGATGTTCTTGATGTTGACGGTAGCCAGTGAAGTCGTATTCATTGATTTCAATTCCGGTAGAGTTACTATCGGGGTAATCTTAAACTGTAAATTCTCTGCAAACGTTCTGCGATAACTTAATTTATACTCGTTCAGGTGAACCTCACAGCCTTCTTTAGTTGTCAGTAAGTAAGTACCATGGAGTGACTCTTTGATGTTATCGTGGGTACATTTTTCCACCACTACTGTTGGTTTCCGAGTAAAAACTATCCAACTATCTAGGCTGATTCTATGAATCTTCGTATCTTCGATGTCAACTGCGTATGGTACACATGAGGTTGGATCCGCCTGGAACTCTAGAAGCTGCTCTGCACAGGTCAGTGTAGGGAACTGAGCTATGTTGTCGCTGTCACATAGGAAATTGTTATCCGCGGTGATCTTCTTGCACGCTTTAGTGACCGGCAGGTACTTCGAATCTTTCGCCAAAAGGTAAGGGAATTCGGGAAAAACTACTACAGTTTTGTTAATGGAATTTTTGTAAATTGGTAAAGAATAAATTTTATAATAATTGTAAATATTTTTATCTGTAAGTGGTACTTCCAATATGAACGTTATCTGGTTTCCTTTTACATAAGTCTTTACTTTAATAAGCCTCTCTAATTTTAACAGATTACTCTCCTCTACTTCATATACCAAATTATTTACTTGCTCTATGGACTTTAATAAGAATAACAATTCGGTAGAGTTTATAATCGACTGATGTAATACAGATACTTTACTAAATGCCAAAGCAGTTTCTATTTCATTTAACGTTACGTAAATGGTCCTGAACATACTCATGAACATATCAAACATACTTAGCACGTAAGTTAGATAGAGACATGTATTTTCTTTAAACTCCTGATATTGAATTAATTCTTCAATTACTTTTAGTCGTTTGTCCAATATTACTGTATTTTCATGGAGTGTTTCAGTACTATTCACAAAGCTATCCAACATTCTGGTGATCAACGTTATCTTTTTATCAATAGCCATTTCCTTCGAGCCGATTCGCGAAATAAAAGAATCGTATCGAATAGCGTCATCGTTATCCAGGTTACCTGAAATTGCCTTAATTAACGACCCAAGGGGATTCACTAATCCTCTCTTATATCTATGTAACGAAGACGGAACCAACTGCCGAAGTTTTACAACAGCTGTGTCACGGATGTAGTCGACTTGAGTTCTCATGCCCATAAATTCATTGACAAAAGGTTTGTGACTATCTACTAAACTTAGAAACTCGCTATATTTTAATAAGTGATAATCTAAATCACTACTTAAACCGCTTAAATCTAAAATCTTAACTATCAGCCACTTATCTTCTTCCTTGAACGCTTGCCCTTCCTTAACAGGTAAAATTCCTGGATTGTTATCAATCCTTTGCAGATGAAGGGCCTGGTACAGGGGAAGTAGAATCACTACGACCAAGCACCACCTGTGGAGGGCGTTTGACATTTTTAATCGGTACTTTTGTCTCTCTCTTGTTTATTTGCATTGAAGCTACATTTCGCTCTAACCTTCCTGTTACTTTAGCTATTTTATATCTTGGCTTATCCTTGCTTTTTCTTGTGTTAATCTCCTTCGTATAGACTATATCACCTGGCTCTAACTCGACATTTTCTCCTAATCTTTTTTCCCTAACTTGTTGTTTTCTTTCTACGATTTTATCCGAAATATATTTATAGAGAAATTTTGTCCGTTTAGCGTGTTCGTTTAACAATTGTTGCATGTACGTTCTTTCGAAGTCACCGTCAAACAGTTTGTTTGAATCCGTATGCCCAAAAACTACCTCAAATGGCGTCAATTCGGTTGTTGAATGAATCGTGTTATTATAAGCCATGATAGAGTACGTCATTATAGAAGCGGCGTCTGTACACTTTTGATCATACTTAGCCAAACGATAAATCTCTATTAATGTAGAGTGAAAGCGTTCTACAACACTAGTCGAATTTGGGTTATTTGGCGTACAAATGTGTAGCTGAATTTTATACATACTAGCGAACTCTTTCATTAAGTCGTTGTTAAATTCAGATCCAGGATCACTACTTATCTTGTTAGGGACACCGTACATTGAGAAGAATTTAATCAATGCGCGAACTACTTCTGGTGTCGATTTGTTTTCAATTTCTAAGGCTTGTCCTAGTTTACTAAATGCATCTACAACTGTCAAATAATAACGATTTTCTATCGAAAAGATGTCGATAAAGATTTCTTGAAAAGGTGCTGATTGTGTCTGGGTTAATTGTATAGTTGGTTTTATCGGTTTCCTATCATACTTCATCTTTTGACAAGCCTCGCACGAATTTATTACAGCCGATATCATGTCTTGCATATTATGCCAAAAATAGTTTCTTTTTATCCTGACCATTGTTTCCTTTATTCCTCTGTGACATGTTTTTCCTTGATGGTGTTGTAATACAATCGCTTTTTGTTCGTTTTCATTTTCAACAAAAATAACTCGTTCAGTACATTCATAAAACTCTACCATACCTTCCTTAAATAGCTTTATAATGACTCGGTTAAATACCTTTCGGTGTTTACTATCTTCAAAGTAGATGAAGTACTTCGCTTTTGGTTTGATGTATTCTTTCAAGAATTGCTTTACTAAATCGTCATTATTTATAGGTAAAAACACTTCAAGAACTTTTTGCTTGTCTCTACTTATATTTTTAACCTGTAATTCTTTCCTAAACCAAGTAAATACTAAAATTTGATTTGGTTTGGTATCTACGGCTTCGTTCAGAATAGGAATTCCTTTGGACTCTAAGTCCTCTCCCGAATGAATAGTTCCTTCCGTACTATTCGATAGAGGTGGTAGTGGGAAGTTGCGCTCTAATTCTGAAGTGTTGCGAACCGTTTCTGTATCAGAAACATCTGCTAAATCTACTGTCTCTATAGGTGGGTCATCGTCGTTGTTAATATTTTTACCTAAAGCCTGAATTTCTCTGGTTACGTCTTGAATGTGTTTTTGAAGTCTCTGCTCTTTTTCATCTACATTAACCTCCATTGATCCGTCGGACGAATCATTGTCCATAGCGTTTACCGATAACGCATCGGCGTTCGTATTTTGCTTACCTACCTTATACTTGGTCTCAAAATCGTACTCTTGCAAACGAAGTCGCCAACGAGTTAATTTACTACTTGGTTCCTTTAATGAATCTAACCAAGCTAAAGGACGATGGTCTGTGTAAATAGTAAACTTATTACCGTACAAGTAAGGTCTGAAGTGTTTCACGGCCCACATAACTGCTAAGAGCTCGCGCTCTATAGTGCTATAGCGCATCTCAGTCTCACTGAGAGTCCTACTCGCATACGCAATAGGTTTATCTGTCCCTACAGTACCTTGCGATAGTACGGCGCCTATTGCGACAGCCGATGCATCTGTTGTTAATAGATAGGGTTTTGATGGATCAGGGTACTGTAGTATTGGTGCGTGTGTCAGAAGCTCTTTACATTGGTTAAAAGCATCCACGTACTTCTGGTCTATGACGATTGGGTTCCGCTTTTTCAGACAATTTGTTAAGGGTTTTGTTATTTTAGCAAAATCCTTAATAAAACGCCTATAATAGCCTATGAGACCAAGAAAACTCTTAATCTCTGTTACAGTCCTTGGCATGGGATAGTTTAAAACTGCCCTTATTTTATCGTCGTTAGGCTTAAGGCCTTGGTCGGTGATAGTATGACCTAGATACAAAACCTCCTTCCGTAAAAATTCTGATTTATCGAGTTGTACCTTTAGATTGGCCTTTCTTAGTCTGTCAAAGATTGATTTTAAATCTTTGATGTGTTCCTGCATACTAGAACTATAGATGATTATGTCATCCATATATACTAGACAATGTAACCCCTGGAGCCCCCTAAGAACATTGTCCATAGCTCTTTGGAAGGTCGCTGGAGCTGTCTTAAGCCCAAACGGCATCCTTAAGAACTCGTAATGCCCTGCTTCTGTACTAAAAGCTGTCTTCTGTCTGTCACTCTCGTTAATTTCAATCTGGTGGTAGCCATTGGCTAAGTCTAATGTCGTGAAATATTTACTCCTACCTAATTTATCAAACAAGTCTGTGATATTAGGTAGAGGGTATTTATCGTCAGTTGTAATGTCGTTTAGTCGCCTATAATCGATGACCATACGAAACTTGGCTTCTCCTGATGCGTCCATTTTCTTAGGCACAAGATGAACAGGTGCATTCCATGGCGAGTGGGATTCCGTAATCACGTTGTTTTTTAACAACTTTTCTACTTGGTTTTTAATTTCTTGCGTTTGAACGGGAGGTTGCCTATAAGGCTTTACATAAATTGGGTCTTCATTTTTGGTGCGTATAAAATGCTTTACCTGACTTGTGAAGCTTAGAGGAAGCTGGTCACAATAAAATATATCTTTATATTCCTTACACAAATCTGCGATGTACTTCCGTTCCTCTTGATTCATATGATCTAGCCTAAGTCGCTTCAAGTTTTCTTCTAAAATGTCGTCTACTTCCATATCTTTCATTTCAACGTCATTATAACAATTAACGCTTACTAAATTGTTACTATCAAATTTCTCTACCTTAAATGGAGCTGTAACTACCACAGTCCTTGGCGTCTCTAGGGTATTCTGGATAATGGTGGTTGCATACCCATTTTCACATCTTACAATAGCAGCGGGCATTCTAATACCTTCACAAAATTGTGTGAAATTCATGATTGCTTCTCCAGAATACAGGTCTGTGGGTAGCTTTACTCGCTGTTCGGAACGAGGAGCTATCTCTACAACGTGGTTAGTTATACGTTGCACTATAGGTAAAGTCGTGGTCTTTGTCCTGAGCTTATTATGTTTCAGGTCTATTACAGCCTCTAACTGTACAAGTAAGTCGTTTCCTATAAGTCCGTCATATTGAGCGTCTACATCATAGACATAGAACTTGTGAAATTCAGCGCATTGAAAAGATGGCATTAACGGAATTTCAATAACCTCGTTATGACTACTTGATGCGTGCGTACTTATAACCGTGAAGGGTTCACACAATGTAAACTCGCGGAAAAATTGATGAGCTTTTCGCGGGCTTATGAAAGATCGCGTACTTCCCGTATCTATCATGAATTTACCGTTAATTTCTGGTAGATAGATATACGGCAGCTTAAGCTTTATGTTGCAATTTAATTTTATCACCTCTGGTCTTCTATTGAGGCTAGGGTGTGAAAATTTCCGATTTCCGTCACATTTACGGTCTCATCACTCATCAAATTTTCCTGCTCATTTTCCACTGTCATATCCGCTTGAGGATCATAGTAATCCCCATAATAACCTTCTTCGTAACCATAACCTTCCTGATTTTCATACGCGTCATATCCGTAGCTTTCGCCTAAGTCTAACTCGTTTAACCGGAAGCCTTGAGGCTGATACATCGGTACCTGTGTTTGTTGTTTTAGAGCAGGTGCGGTCCTCATAGTAACATCGTTGCTACCTAACGGATTAGTAGGTTTGTATCCGAATTGGTTTTGAGGCCGATATCCGAACTGTTGTGGTCGATACCCAAACTGTTGTGGCCTTGGGATGAAACCTTGAGGCTGTGTAGCCCTTGGCATGCCGAATTGTTGTGGCTGCATAAACTGTGGTCTATAACCAGTTGGAGCCTGCGGTGGGTACCTATTCACATATGGTTGTCTGTACTGACTGTTTCCCGGAATACCGAACTTGAAACTAGGAGGTGCATTCAGTGTAGGCCTAAAACCACTGGGCTGAAAGGGACCTCGAGCTGGAGTGTTGTGCGCTGATGATGTTGCTGTGCCCGGTGTGGGCTGAGCCTGAGCCTGAGGTTTGAGCATTTTACTACGAAGGCTATACTGCTCATAAAAGTTAACATCCTCCAAAACGTACTCTAGTGCCTTTTCCAGTGTGGTCGGCTTCTTCATTCGAACTGCCCTAATAAGATTTTCGGGCAAATTGTATAAAAATACATTTAGTGCCAGATTATCATAGATGCTTACCTTGCTATTTTTCACGCTCACATCTAACAGTTGGTTCACCTTGGATATCAGTGCTGATCGAACTGACTGTACCCGATTACAAAACTCTAAATAGCTCTCCCCCTGTTTCATTTTTAAGGTTTCCAGTTCTATCGCTATACATTCTTCACTCCTAGGATCACCAAAGTGTTGAACTAACAAAGTCTTAAGTTGTTCCCAGTTATGAATGTCATTTCGCTCACTAATTAAGGCAGAAGCCTCTTCGGTCAATCTACTCGTTATCGTATGCAATACATACTGATCTTGCTCCGCATTACCTCTATATTTATTTATTACATACTCACATTTCCTTATAAATAAGTTTAAATGGCGTTTACTGCCATTGAAAATCGGTATAATGCACACAATTTCCTTTGGAATTACAGTTACTGTCGTCATTTTGAATACCTACTCTATCTACTCTACAAGACTCTACTTGCGTGAAAATTAATCACTTTTTAAATTTAGACACAAATTATATGTATCTAAATAACTTACATACTATTTCAGAATTTCCTACAATAGAAACCCAGAAAACGTTATAATGGAAAAAGTTCGATTCCGAATATAACAAAACACAATAAGCACAAACGGTAGGAAAGGATGGCAAAAATTCTACTCACCAGCCAGTCACCATCATGCTCCTTCGCCTCCCGATAACTTCACAAATTTATTTGGTTCGAACAGATCCGATTCGTCGGAAAACTCGAGAAAACTCGTGATAAATCCCGTGGAAAACTCGGAAAATCTGCCCCGGCTGCGCCAGTAAAGGTTTGGGGAACGCTCAAAGCTTTTTTAAAAACTAAACTTTAAACTTTGTTTCACGAAAAATTTAATTCAATGAAAATTAATTACATTAAAGCGAAACGTCTGAGACAAAGTTAATTCTCTAAACGAATGAATAAATCAAACTTACTAACTACGAGCCACAAGGCACAGATCGCGTGGGCGGTGGAGATATGCAACTCAGCCGCAGGTGCAATATTGCAAGCTTGCGCTTAGGCATTGGGTGTTGTTATGACTACGGTACTAGCCGGTTGTATAACTTGCTTGATGCGGTGCTGTTTGTCACGTCGAGTGCAATATTGCGAATTCAGTAGCGCCGGAGTCGCGAGTGGAGTGGAGTGAAGTGAAGTGGAGTGGAGTGGAGTGGAGTGGAGTGGAGTGGAGTGGAGTGGAGTGGAGTGAAGTGAAGTGAAGTGGAGTGGAGTGGAGTGACCCACTGAATGCGGCGTCGCTCTGCATTATGGAGCACAGGCGCTCCCAACTGTACATAAGATAAGAGATAAGATAAGATAAATTTTTATTTGTCCCCAGTATAAATACAGTAAGTACAGTTATAAACATAAATACTTTGTGGTTGCAAAATGGTCCCCGTCTCAGCATAATATTGCACTATACCTAAGTAGATACCTAGCCAGGTATAATGCAGCGCTGGTTTTCAGACGGGACCGATGCCGTCGATACATCGGCGACATTTCTTGCTTTTGAGACGTTGTATTTGAAAATTCTTTTGAAATGAAGTGAATGGGGCTGAGTTTCTCTAAAAACACTACATAGTTTAATGATTAATGAGTTACTATGTCTCGTTGATCTAGAAACGCTACTTTCATCAAGAACGTGTCCCATAAAAACGCCCATCAATATAAATTATTCAAGTGTAAGTAAAGTCTTAAATCTCAGTTGCACTGTGCCCTACACTACACACAGCACACACACACATCGTGATCGTGATCAGAAATATGCGAATGAGCGACCACCACCGTGCCTTGATACATTTATAGAATGTTTCAACTTATTGGCGGCTTGGCAATGTTTTGATGAGCTTTGAACACTTTTAGCATAAATTTTTGATAGTTTCAGTTCAAGTTACGGACAGCTTTATACTAGTTGTCCTGTGAGAACATAGACCTCGCGAGCCTTTGTAACCATCCAATAAACCACACTTTCCCCTTTCCCTTGGCTAAATCGAATTTCAGGTGCTTGAATTTTCCAATAGGCCCTACCTATGTAGACTTTTGAGCAAAATAGGGGTATAAGTTTTAGCGATTACTGCAGTTCCCCTAAGTCCTAGGAGTTTGAATCTGGTGTCTACGGAATTGTCTTGTAAAGGCGGAAAGGACTGTGTAGTCTCATTGATATTGGAAGGAGTAAATTTTCGGAAAAAATTAAAAATTTATTGCGCCTTTTTTCCCCTTCTATTTTCCAAATCGATTGATAAATGCGGCCTGTAAGTAGGCGATTACCTGACAGACAGACAGCCGGATAAAAGCATTTTTGGCCAAAGTCGAAACTGAGACGATTCGCTCGCTTGGCTCGCTCGGTCAAAATGCCACATTGTTAACTTGCTAAATGGATATGCTCAGACAAACCGTCAACATTTTTACGATGAATATTTGTCTACCCGAGCGAGTAGCGCCGTCAGTTCGGCGGATACGACTTCGCAAGTTTTATTGCTTTGTTTATAGTTACTTACGGAGGTTTCACTCGCGGCATTACCTGATGCTACCAGCCCCACTATTCCAATATTTTGCTGTCAAGTTATATTGTACTGCCCAGTGTAATTTCTTCAGGTCACGTGGTACAATTTTTTACCACGTGATCATTATTTTTAGACACTGGACAGCAAAATATGCGCGAAAACAAATTAAATGACATCATAAGTAGGGCCTATTGGAAAATTCAAGTACCTGTAATTCGATTTAGCCATGGTAAAAGGGAGAGTGTCGGTTATTGCATGGTTATAAAGGCTTGCGAGGTCTATGTTCTCATAAGACAACTAGTATACATTGTATGCTTTACCGTACAAAAGTTGGCGCACTTTGTTTCATTGCCGAACAACTGACGAATTTGAAAATTTAAAAAAAAACTAGGAAGGAACGGGTAACGCTTTAACAAGGCGAGGTAATTTTTTTGTATTTTTTTTGCAGATTTTTTTGACAAAATAAACAATGGAATGGAACATAAGAGTTAAAAAAAAACTGTTAGATTTATTGGCGAATTTCGGACAAACAACACAGACAATGGAAAGGCGGAACGATAAAGACAGGAAAAAAATTAAACAAAAAAACAGGGAAGGAACGGGTAACGCTTCAACTAGATGTTGACAAAACAAACAATTATTGAACTGCGTAAGGAGGACTCAAAAAAAAAACTAGGTTAGGTTAGGTTTGTTTTATTGCCGAATTTTTGCAGGACTAAACAAAAAAAAAAACTAGGTTAGGTTTGGTGTCCTCTTATAATAAAGCAAATAATACCACTTCTGGTGCCAAACGACATGGGAAACGTTAAATGAAAAAAAAAAAAACAAGGAAGGAACGGGTAACGCTCCAACTAGAGGTTAGGTTTGGTTTAGTTTTCGCCAAAATTGTAAGTTGCCGCGTTTAAAGTTAGCGTTTGTTTTATTGCCGAATTTTGGACAAAACAAACAATTGAACTGCATAAGGACTCGAAAAAATAAAAAAACTAGGTTAGGTTAGGTTAGGTTAGGTTAGGTTAGTGGTTGACTGGCATCGAAAACACGCGGTCGTGTTTTTTCGCGATAAATTGTTTTTGTGCCGAAATCGTGCGGATTGTTCTTGAAATTGTTCAAGAGGCCCTTTTCAGGGCCCGGGGCGTGTCTGGGAGTAAAATCCCAGGCTTTTCGCTGTGTTTGTAGTGATTTTGTTTTCGAGTTTGAAACATAACCTGAAAATTGCAAAATCGCTACGTGTTGTTTTTGTGGGTGTTTTGTGCAGTGCGGTGTCTGTGACGGTTTTTCGCCGTGATGGATGCAGCACAGGCGAGGTCTGAGTCGGCTGCGGTGGTGGCTAGCGCGCGCGCCGACCAGACTGGCGCCGCTGTGGCGGGGGTCTCCAAAGCGAGACCTAAGTGTGGGGCGACGCCCGCTGTTGTTGCGGTCCCCACGCGGGCTACGGTGGCGCCTAAAGTGATGGCAAAGAGTGTGACGGTGCCTGCGACGCGAACAAACGCGGCGGGCGCTGTGCGTGGGAGTGTGCGCCCGAAGGCGGCGCCCGCGGCGCAGGCCGGCGCTTCGCCCGTAGGGGGCGCGAGTGCACGACCGGTGCCCACGGTGCGCGCTGGTGCGGCGGCGACGGCTGGAGTCGCCGCGACGAGGGCGGCTCCCGCAGTGGCTGCGCGAAGCCTTGTGCCGGTTGCTGTCGCGGCGACAACCGGTAAGTTGTGGCAGAAGCCGGTGCCAAAGCGGCACCACGAGTCGGACGACGACTCCGACGGATCGTGGGACTCCGACTTGGACGTCGAGACTCCGCACGCCGACAAGGTGGCGCGCGTCATGACTCGTGCGTCCAGCGCTGCGCGCGGTAAGGTGCGCATGACGGCGGGCGAGGTGAAGGAGGCGAGGCGCTCGGAGTTTATGCTCCGCGCTGAGCACGATGTGGCCGACCTGACGGTCGAGTATCATCGTGCGACGGCGCCGAAAGCATCTGCGTCGCGGGTGCCGGCTACAACGGCGGAACTGGTCGGTAAGGCGACCAAAGCGATTACTTACATCGCGGAGGTGGGACGCAAGTCCAAAAATATAAAAGGTGAGCTTCTCGGTGGCTTGAAGCTTGCGACTGCGTCCATCTCGGATGCAGTTGCAGAGCTTAGCAGCCGGACGACTGCTGAGGAGTCCCGCCTTGTAGCGGAGGAGAACGGCCGGCTCCGTGCCGAGCTGGCGGCAGTGCGGCGCGACATGCAGCTCCTGGAGGAGGAGATGAAGGCGTTGCGCCGCACTGCGCCCGTCGCCGACGCGGCGCCTGCAGACGAGGAGGGACGCAGCCGGTCGATCATGGAGCAGGTGGGCACCATGGTCAATGCCCGACTCGAGTCCTTCGAAGGTAGGCTTTTGCCGGAGCCGCGCCTGCGGCCGCCGCTCGCCGCCGCCAGGTGCGTGTCGTATGCGGCCGCGGTCGGACGTCCTGCGCCGGCTCGAGCGGCGCCGCCGCGAGCTGCGCCGCCGGCCCGGCCCACGGCGCGATCGGTTGTGCGGACCGTTGCGGGTGCCGCGGCGCGCGCGGCGCCTCCCGCCCGCGTTGCCGCGCCGGTTGCGCCGAGAGTCGCGGCCCCCGCCAGAGCAGCGGCAGTAGCGGCCCCCCCAGTGCGTACCGTGCTGTCGGCCGGAGCTACTGCGCGGGCTGCACCCGCTGCTCCGCCGCGTGCGGCGCCGCCTGCGGCGGCGCCTCGTGTGTCCGTGGCGCCTGCGGCGGTGGAGACGGTTGTCGTGGATGACAACATGGAGGAAGAAGTGGTTGTGGAGGACAACGCTCAGCCCTCCCCTGCACCCGAGCCCCGGCCTGCCGCGACTGCGGCGCAAGCCGAGGCCGAGACGGCCCCCGCTCGACGCCGTCGGCGAGGAGGTAGGAGGAGGAAGACGATGGCGGGGCGCCGTGTACCCGATGCGGAGAACGCGGGCACCGCTTCGTCTGCTGCGCCCGGAGGGCCGCGCGGGCCCGCCAGAGTGCCGCCGCTGCCGTTGACGCTGCCACCCGGCCAGCTGGCCGCGCGCAAGCTGCGTCCGGCGCGCTCGGCCGCCGTGGTGCTTACTCTGCAGCCCGCTGCGATAGAGGAGGGCCTAACCTATGCACGCGTTATCGCTGAGGCGCGGTCTAAGATAGACCTCGCTTCCTTAGACATTGAGCGCGTGCAGTTTAGGGTTTCGGCTACGGGGGCGCGCAAACTGGAGGTGGCGGGCAGCGGTGCTGCGGTCGGTGCGAAAGTGGACGCGCTAGCCCGCCGGCTTACGGAGGAGCTCAACGCGACACAGGTGCGCGTGTCGAGGCCGGTGAAGTCCGCAGAGCTGCGGCTCTCTGGGTTCGATGAGTCGGTTACCGCGCCTGAGATCGCTGCGGCGGTGGCGCGAGTAGGCGCATGCGAAGTGACCGCAGTCACTTGCGGTGAGGTGCGACACGGTAGGTTTGGCTCGAGTGCGGCCTGGGTTCGATGCCCGGTGCCCGCCGCTCGAGCGATCCTTATGGCTGGTCGCCTTACGGTCGGATGGGGGGGGTCTGCGCGGGTGGAGTTGCTCGAGACGCGGCCGCTCCGGTGCTTCAAGTGCCTGGAGCCGGGCCATACGCGCGCGCTCTGCCCGTCGGAGGAGGACCGCAGCGACCAGTGCTATCGCTGCGGTGAGCCCGGCCACAAGGCCGGCGCCTGCCACGCCAAGCCGCGCTGCACCTTGTGCGCGGCGGCGGGCAGGCCTGCGGAGCATCGGTGCGGCACCAAGGCGTGTGCGGCGCCGAAGAAACGAGGAGTAGCAGTGGTTAGCGGCGGCCCTAGCGCCTCGTCGCAGCCCGAGCGCCCGACGCCCCCCGGTGCAGGGGCGGGGACAGCGGCGGCCGGCATGGACACGGCGTCTTAGATGGCCGTCAGCAGATTTATGCAGGCCAATCTTAACCACTGCGCTCGAGCCCAGGACCTGCTGGTTCAGAGCCTAGCGCAGTGGCAGATACAGGTGGCGATTGTCGCGGAGCCCTACCGGGTGCCGTCACGAGGAGGCTGGGTCGGTGATGATGATGGCTCCGTTGCCATCGTCACTCGGACGGCTGCCGGAGCGCCGCCGCTGGAACGGGTGTCACGGGGGCGCGGGTGGGTCGCCGGAGAGGTGGACGAGACTTTAATAGTCGCTGTCTACTTTTCCCCGAACGCCTCACTCTCTCGCTTCGAACGATACCTACGTGAGTTGGAGACACTGGTCGCTAGTCGCCGCTCCCGCCACGTGCTTGTCGCGGGAGACCTCAACGCCAAGTCGGCGATGTGGGGCTCCTCTGTGACGAATGCGCGAGGAAGGGAGCTGGAAGACTGGGCTGTCGCAGGCGGGTTCACGGTGATGAACGTCGGGGGAGTCGACACGTGTGTGCGGCGAGCTGGCGGCTCGATTGTTGATGTCACGTTTGCGACGTCTGCCCTAGCGCGCCGCATCTCTGCGTGGGAGGTCTTGGAGGAAGTGGAGACGCTGTCGGATCACAGGTACGTACGATTCGATGTATCTGCTCTCTCCACTATCCCGGTTGACCCGTGGCGTCCCCTGCCGGGTGACCCGCCTCGCTGGGCTCTGAGGAAGCTGGACCGCGAGCTCCTGCTTGAGGCTGCAGAGGTAGAGGCCTGGAACTCGAGGCCCACTGCTGCAGCTGCAGAGGTGAACGTGGAGGAGGAGGCCGAGTGGCTTCGCCTGGCGCTTTCACGCGCGTGCGATGCAGCCATGCCTCGGCTTAGGTGCCAAGCTCCCTGGCGCCATTTGTATTGGTGGTCGGCGGAGATTGCGGCGCTGCGTGCCGATGCTGTTCGCGCGAGGCGCGCGTACACACGCAGCCGCCGCCGCAGTCGTCGTGATCTGGAGGAGGAGGACCGTCTATACGCGGTGTACAGGGTGTGCGTAGAGGCCTTGTCCTCTGCCATAGGTGCGGCCAAGGATGCGAGCTACGAGGAGTTCCTCAGCTCACTCGACGCAGACCCGTGGGGACGACCGTACCGGATGGTGCGGGACAAGCTCCGGCCGTGGGCACCGCCGCTCACTCGGAGCTTGCAGCCGGAGCTGGTGGACCGGGTGGTCTCCGCTCTGTTCCCACCCGCGGGTGACTTGGTCTCCCCGCCGATGGCGAGACCGCTTGGCATGGGAGCTGTCGAGGAGGATGACGACGGTGAGGTACCGGAGGTGACAGAGGTGGAACTAGGAGTGGCGCTTCTTCGACTACGTGGTCGCAGAAAGGCTCCAGGTTTGGATGGAGTTCCGGGGCGTGCGGTGGTCATTGCCCTCGACCCTCTCGAGGAGAGATTCAGGGCGCTGCTCACTGCGTGTCTTGTACAGGGCCATTTTCCTCGTCAGTGGAAGGCGGGGAAGCTGGTACTGCTAAAGAAGGACGGCCGACCGGAGGACTCTCCATCCGCCTATCGTCCGCTGGTGCTGCTGGATGAGGCGGGCAAGCTCTTCGAGCGCGTCTTGGTCGCCCGCCTCGTGCGGCACATGGAGGATGTAGGACCGAACCTCTCCGATGCCCAGTACGGGTTCCGGCGTGCCCACTCTACCATCGACGCGATCCGTAAGGTGAAGGTCATGGCGGAGGAGGCGATCGCGGGACGGGAGGTGTTGTTGGCTGTTTCGCTTGATATATCAAACGCCTTCAACTCCCTTCCATGGACCTGTGTTGAGGAGGCACTCAGGTATCACGGCTTCCCGGGTTACTTGCGCCGGATTATTGGCGCCTATCTCTCTGAGAGAGAGGTCCGGTACCCGGCGCGTCTAGCCTGGGAAGTAAAACCTATGACGCGCGGTGTTCCACAGGGCTCGGCCTTAGGACCTACCCTGTGGAACATCGGGTACGATTGGGTTTTGCGGGGCGCGCTGCCGGAAGGCGTGAGCGTGACGTGCTACGCGGATGACACGCTGGTCACTGCCCGAGGCGCTAGCTTCGACGATGCGGCTGCGCGTGCGACGGAGGGCGTGCAGTGTGTGCTGGAGCGCATACGGCGACTGGGATTGGAGGTGGCGCTGCCGAAATGCGAGGCGCTGTGCTTCCATGGTCCGCGACGGGCGCCGATGGCGGGTGCTCGTGTGATGGTGGGTGGGGTGTGGATCGATGTCGGGCTAGCCATGCGCTACCTCGGCATTGTTCTGGATCCTCGCCTAACGTTCTGTGAGCATTTCCGTCGGCTGGTGCCGCGTCTCATGACAGCATGCGGTGCCTTGAGCAGATTGCTACCGAACGTCGGAGGGCCCAACGCACCTTGTCGAAGGCTGTATGTGCAGGTGGTGCGGTCGATGGCCCTGTATGGGGCGCCCGTGTGGGAGGACGCGCTTGGACGAGCGAATAAGGCTCTCCTGCGTCGTCCACAGAGGGTGATGTGCCTCAGGGTGGTGCATGGCTACCGCACCATCTCCTTCGAGGCGGCGTGTGTGTTGGCGGCCTGCCTTCCCTGGGAGTTGGATGCCCGTGTGCTCACTGCGGTCTACGACCGAATCGTTGAGCATCGGTCCACGGGCGAGCCGCTTCCAAGGGAGGGCATGTTGCGCTGGCGCAGGAAAGCGCGCAGGCGCCTTCTTCTGCGCTGGATGCGCGCGCTGGAGGAACCTTCTGCCGGCCATGACACGATTGATGCGGTGCGGCCGGTTCTTGAGCGGTGGGTGACGAGGAGGCATGGGGTCCTCTCTTTCCACCTTACGCAGATCCTTTCGGGGCACGGTTGCTTCGGGAGGTATCTGTGGCGGGTGGCAGGGGCGGAGCCCACGCCCGAGTGTCACCATTGCGGTAGTGCCGAAGATACGGCTCGCCACACGCTGGCGGAGTGCTCGGCTTGGGCGATGGAGAGAGCGGAGCTAGTCGCAGTGGTCGGGGCGGACCTTTCGCTGCCGAGCATTGTGCGCTCCATTGTCCACAGAGAGAGTGCGTGGAACGCGCTTGCCGAGTTTGCGGATGTGGTGATGACCGCCAAGGAAGACGCCGAGAGATTGCGAGAGCGCGATCCTCAGGCGCGCCTCGGCAGGCGAACGCGCAGGCGGCCCGGGACGGGTGTCGACCGCCAGTCGGCGGAGAACCGTCGAGTTCCGTAGGCTTTACTCATATGAGAGGGATGGATATATGAGGTGTGCGAATTACACGCCTTGCATGACTGATTGTGTGTTTGGGCCATGTAGCCATAAGGGGAGAGTGAGAATAAAAGAGGATTGGAGTGGGGCGGTGCGATGCGCCTACCGTGCGAGCATATTCGTGCGTTTTATTAGTGATTTATTTAAAAAAAAAAAAAAAAAAAAAAAAAAAAAAAAAAAACACAGCGCCGCCGCCCAATTTAATGCATTTTGCATTGCCGAGGGATATAGTCTGAATGAGGGGTGGCGCATGCGTGATGCGGGAGGAGAGCGCCACTCAGTCTGACAGGGATTAATTAACGATGAATGTGGGCCGTGATGCCATAAGGTGTATGTATTCTTCGGGCGTGAGGTCCCTAGGGGAGGACCCCGCTCGAAGAGATTCCTCTTCAAGGGCTCCGTTATAGTGTCACATGTTCCTGACAGGCGACGGAAGTGGGCCGTGGGGCCGAGGGCTATGAAGCCATATGGGGGATGTATGAGTATACAAGGAGATCAGAGTGGAGGAATGGGACGGGGTGATGCGCGTAACACTTGCATGCTTATGCGAGTGCAGCAGCCCCGTCTAATGCTGGCGCAACAATGTTGCTTATGCCACGTGGAGGAGATCAGAGTGAATGAGGGAAGGCGCATGTGAAATGCTGCCGTTCAGTATGAGAGGTATTCGCCAGTCGAGTCTCGGATGGTGTAGTTCCCGTGGCTCGGCGTGAATGGCGCGAGAGGAACATCGGTGAGGTTTTAGTTAGGGTATTCTGCTACGGCGGTGAGTCCCACATAATTCCGGTCTTCCCCAGACTGGTCTACTCGAAAACGAGTTTCCTCACCGTGAACAAAAAAAAAAAAAAAAAAAAAAAAAAGGTTAGGTTAGGTTTGTTTTATTGCCGAATTTTTGCAGGACTAAACAAAAAAAAAACTAGGTTAGGTTTGGTGTCCTCTTATAATAAAGCAAATAATACCACTTCTGGTGCCAAACGACATGGGAAACGTTAAATGAAAAAAAAAAAACAAGGAAGGAACGGGTAACGCTCCAACTAGAGGTTAGGTTAGGTTAGGTTTGGTTTAGTTTTCGCCAAAATTGTAAGTTGCCGCGTTTAAAGTTAGCGTTTGTTTTATTGCCGAATTTTGGACAAAACAAACAATTGAACTGCATAAGGACTCAAAAAAATAAAAAAACTAGGTTAGGTTTGGTGTCCTCTTATAATAAAGCAAATAATACCACTTCTGGTGCCAAACGACATGGGAAACGTTAAATGAAAAAAAAAAAAAAAACAAGGAAGGAACGGGTAACGCTCCAACTAGAGGTTAGGTTATTCCAAAAACTAGGTTAGGTTAGGTTAGGTTTGGTTTTCGCCAAAATTGTAAGTTGCCGAGTTTTTGAAGGACTATACATAAAAAAAAAAACTAGGTTAGGTTAGGTTTTTTATTTTTCATTATAATCCCAATGCCGGCCGCTGCGGTCGCAGGCACATAGGTGGTAAGTTGATTTTTCAAAAAATCCAGTTTTTTGTTTGTTTTATTTTTTGTTTAATTTTTATTATTTTTTATGAAAAAAAAAAATGCTACCGTGCGATCATTGCTGCATCGCTCTCCGGCCTCCGGCCGAACCACGCGCCTCTGCACACGGTACGCGTTCTGTTTAATGCCAGAGAAGCGCGCACCGCGTGCTAAGAGCGCACCGCGTGCTTGTAAGCGCGCGCAGAGCGCGCTCTGCTGAGACTGTGTGCGAGAAAGAGAAGGATGATAGATAGAAGGGGAGGGGGGAAATAAAAACTTTTTATGTTTTTATGAGTTGGGTGATTTTTGTTTTTGTTAGACCGAAACAAAACAAAAAAAAAAAAAAAAAATGTATAATATTATACATATACATTATTTAATGTAATGCGGTTTGCGCGTCTTGTATGTGCGAACCGTGTTTACAGTGCTGTGTTTTACGTGAAAAATCCATAACGTGCGGCGTGGGGCTCTCAAGGCCGACCGAACGGCACACAAAGAGAATCGTATGTATCGAGGAAAGAAATGTTTGCGGTCTCGTATCGCATCGTCTCGTCTCGTTACGATTCGCTGTGCCGCCGGTCGGTTGCCTCGCTACCTCGACGCGTTTGGATATCTTAATAAAAGTTTCCATTTTGGAAAATAGTGATTTTACGAGTTGCTTCGTTGTTTCCAACAACCGTAACACTACGACATGCGACGCAAAACAGAGCTCTGGTTAATGTGCGTACTGCACAAGTTTTATTATCACTTGCGTGTGCGCGCACTGATATAAAACGTCCGTCTCTCTTGTGTCCGTGTGTATGTGGTGGGAGGGTGTTTTGAACCGCGCAAGTCGGTAGTTTGAAGTTTAGCTGTGGGAACGCCGCAAACGCATCCGGGCGCAGCACAGAGCCGCGGCCTCAGCACGCTCCGGGCGTGATCGTGATCCGCGGATCCGCGATCGCATTCGGAATGATGTTACATTGCTAGAAGCAATTATTGTGGTATTAATCGAATCGAGGAAAATTCGAACGAAAGGCCCCAATTATATAATAGAGCCTTTAATCTCTCTCGCTTAGAGAGTGAATGAACAAAATCAAGACTAAAACTCTTGCTCTCGGTAGAAGACATCCCCTCGATACCGTCGAACGGCGTACGGGGGGAGAGCTCGTCGACTGTGACGCTCGAGTTTAGCTCCCTGGTTGATCCTGCCAGTAGTTATATGCTTGTCTCAAAGATTAAGCCATGCATGTCTCAGTGCAAGCCGTATTAAGGCGATACCGCGAATGGCTCAATATATCAGTTTTGGTTCCTTAGATCTTACTCAGTTACTTGGATAACTGTGGTAATTCTAGAGCTAATACATGCAATCAGAACTCTGACCAGTGATGGGATGAGTGCTTTTATTAGATCAAAACCAATCGACGGAGGGCCTCGCGTCCAAAGTCGTTAATTTTGATGAATCTGGATAACTTTTGCCGATCGCACGGTCCAGTACCGGCGACGCATCTTTCAAATGTCTGCCTTATCAACTTTCGATGGTAGTTTCTGCGACTACCATGGTTGTCACGGGTAACGGGGAATCAGGGTTCGATTCCGGAGAGGGAGCCTGAGAAACGGCTACCACATCCAAGGAAGGCAGCAGGCGCGCAAATTACCCACTCCCGGCACGGGGAGGTAGTGACGAAAAATAACGATACGGGACTCTTACGAGGCCTCGTAATCGGAATGAGTACACTTTAAATATTTTAACGAGGAACAATTGGAGGGCAAGTCTGGTGCCAGCAGCCGCGGTAATTCCAGCTCCAATAGCGTATACTAAAATTGTTGCGGTTAAAAAGCTCGTAGTTGCATTTGTGCGCCGCGCTGTTGGTGCACCGCATCCGCGGTGATACTGGCACGTTTGCGGAGCATATCGTCGGTGAGCCGGCGGTAACACGCCGGTTCAATATCAAAAATCCTATCGCGGTGCTCTTTATTGAGTGTCGAGGTGGGCCGACAATTTTACTTTGAACAAATTAGAGTGCTCAAAGCGGGCTCAAAATGCTGCTTGAATATTTCGTGCATGGAATAATAGAATATGATCTCGGTTCTATTTTGTTGGTTTTCAGAACTCCGAGGTAATGATTAATAGGGATAACTGGGGGCATTCGTATTGCGACGTTAGAGGTGAAATTCTTGGATCGTCGCAAGACGAACATCAGCGAAAGCATTTGCCAAAGGTGTTTTCATCAATCAAGAACGAAAGTTAGAGGTTCGAAGGCGATTAGATACCGCCCTAGTTCTAACCGTAAATATGTCATCTAGCGATCCGCCGACGTTACTACAATGGCTCGGCGGGCAGCTTCCGGGAAACCAAAGATTTTGGACTCCGGGGGGAGTATGGTTGCAAAGCTGAAACTTAAAGGAATTGACGGAAGGGCACCACCAGGAGTGGAGCCTGCGGCTTAATTTGACTCAACACGGGAAATCTCACCAGGCCCGGACACCGGAAGGATTGACAGATTAACAGCTCTTTCTTGATTCGGTGGGTGGTGGTGCATGGCCGTTCTTAGTTGGTGGAGCGATTTGTCTGGTTAATTCCGGTAACGAACGAGACTCTAGCCTGCTAAATAGGCGTCGTCATTTCGGTGTGCATGGCTTCGGTCACGCAACTCACTGGCGACGTATTAAAATTCTTCTTAGAGGGACCGGCGGTTTCGAGCCGCACGAGATTGAGCAATAACAGGTCTGTGATGCCCTTAGATGTCCTGGGCCGCACGCGCGCTACACTGAAGGAATCAACATGTTCTCCCTGGCCTAAAGGCCCGGGCAACCCGTTGAAACTCCTTCGTGCTGGGGATTGGGGTTTGCAATTATCCCCCATAAACGAGGAATTCCTAGTAAGCGCGAGTCATAAGCTCGCGTTGATTACGTCCCTGCCCTTTGTACACACCGCCCGTCGCTACTACCGATTGAATGATTTAGTGAGGTCTTCGGACCGACACGCGGTGGCTTCACGGCCGTTGGCGTCGTTGGGAAGTTGACCAAACTTGATCATTTAGAGGAAGTAAAAGTCGTAACAAGGTTTCCGTAGGGGAACCTGCGGAAGGATCATTAACGTTGTTGTGAAACGCGCTAGCGCGACAGTTCATAAAACTGGATTGTTCGTGTGTGGTGTGTCTTCCATACAAAGTGAAATGTGTCATATAATCAGGCTGCTTCGAAAGAAGAGCTTCGTCACGTCTGAGTGCCGCGCGCGCTAGATTTTGACGGGTGAAAAATCCACACCCCGAGTCTGCGCGCGCCGGACGTGCTCGTGAACTAAACAAAACTGAAGCGCGGTTTAGAGTGGGAGAGAGTGCCTGCGGTCGGGGGAGCGCTTTGATGCGCGATCCCTTCCCTCGTGTGTATCTTCCGTTCTAAGAATATTAATATTTTTATATCAAACCTGTACCTCTAAAACTATTACCCTGGACGGTGGATCACTTGGCTCGCGGGTCGATGAAGAACGCAGTTAACTGCGCGTCATAGTGTGAACTGCAGGACACATTTGAACATCGACATTTCGAACGCACATTGCGGTCCGTGGATACACATCCAGGACCACTCCTGTCTGAGGGCCGGCTGCATAAAAACAAAACCACATTGCGTGTACGCTGTGCAAACGCGTCGCGCTGCTGGCGGTTCTCGCGTGTGCGCGCTGAGCGCGCGCGCGGGTCCGTTTAAAAATTGGAAAAATTTCACACGTTGCGCTCACACGAAACAAGAGGGGCGATCTCTGATCGCTAGTTTTGTGCCAACACACGATGTGCTCTATGAATGTGCGTGTTGCGTTGTTTGGCCGGAGCTGGCTTTATTTGAGTGAGGCTCTCTGTGTGTGTTGTGCATCGAGTCGAGTAGGCGGACTCGACGTCCGAAGGGCGCGTCGTCTCGACGGCGGCGCGTCGTGACGGATATCGTGTCCGCCTCCCATTTTATACGTTGGCCTCAGATCAGGGAGGATTACCCGCCGAATTTAAGCATATTAGTAAGCGGAGGAAAAGAAACTAACTAGGATTTCCTTAGTAGCGGCGAGCGAACAGGAATTAGCCCAGCACTGAATCCCGCCGTTGTAACGGCGGCGGGAGATGTGGTGTTCGGGAGGTTCCGCTTTCTTGTCGTCGTCCACTCCTGTCCAAGTTCGTCTTGAACGGGGCCCATTTCCCACAGAGGGTGCCAGGCCCGTAGCGACGGAGGACGGCGGCGAGAGGAACTCTCCTCAGAGTCGGGTTGCTTGAGAGTGCAGCCCTAAGTGGGTGGTAAACTCCATCTAAGGCTAAATATTACCGCGAGACCGATAGCGAACAAGTACCGTGAGGGAAAGTTGAAAAGAACTTTGAAGAGAGAGTTCAACAGTACGTGAAACCGCTCAGGGGTAAACCTGCGAAACTCGAATGAACGAACGGGGAGATTCATCGCTATTCGGCGGCGTGGCGGTCGCGCTCTCGATGCCGCGCGGCTTCGGTCGCGCGGTACGGGGCGCGTCGTTCGACGTTCGCCGACGGCGTGCACTTCTCCCTTAGTAATACATCGCGACCCGTTCGATGTCGGTCTAAGCGCCGTTCGGGAGTCGATGTCGCACCTCTCGGGGCGCGGCGTCGACCGTGACGGTCGCCGACCGGCTGTCGGACGGTATTTTGACGGATCGCGTACGCGTTAACGCGCGTCCGGCCCGACGCAAGGCGTGCGTCGTCCATTCCCGTCCTGCCAGAGCGCGGGCGGGGGTGCGGCGCGCCTGTCGTCGCAGCCGTGCTGTCTCGGACTGTGCGCGTCCCGTGTCTGCGATGATTCAGTTTCGGGCACTCGCAGGACCCGTCTTGAAACACGGACCAAGGAGTCTAGCATGTGTGCGAGTCATTGAGTAAAATGTCTAAACTGAAAGGCTTAACGAAAGTGAAGGTGGACGCTCGCCGTCCGCTCAGGGAGGATGGCGCGCCGATCTCGATCGGCCGCCCGCACTCCCGAGGCGTCTCGTTTCCAATCAGAGATTGCAGGCGCGCTCTGAGCACAGATGCTGGGACCCGAAAGATGGTGAACTATGCCTGGTCAGGTCGAAGTCAGGGGAAACCCTGATGGAGGACCGTAGCGATTCTGACGTGCAAATCGATCGTCGGAACTGGGTATAGGGGCGAAAGACTAATCGAACCATGGTTCCGTCCGAAGTTTCCCTCAGGATAGCTGGCGTCGATTCGAACAGTCTCATCCGGTAAAGCGAATGATTAGAGGCATTGGGGTCGAAACGACTTCAACCTATTCTCAAACTTTAAATGGGTGAGAACTCCGGCTTACTCGAACGATGAAGCCGGAGATCTGATGACGGTGCCAAGTGGGCCAATTTTGGTAAGCAGAACTGGC